>OZ029914.1:15770048-18720048 GCA_964023275.1 Norana najaformis
CGATCCGTTGACGAATCGATAACCATGAGGTGTGAATCCTGCAATCCTTCATCGCGTGAAACAAGTTCTCCCTTCAAATGCAAAGCAGCACTAAATAACAACACTCGTCTGTTGTTCGTTTCCAGTACTAATATCGATCCTTTACAATCCACACCGATATAAGACGGAACATCCAATCCATCGGAGGCTGAACCTTTCTCTCCTGCGAATGACCTAACAGCATGTCCACTGTCATCTAGTAAACACACTCCGTGTACTCGATCACCTAAGTCTCCGTAACTGACCACAAACTGTCCACTGGTCAGTTTCAATGCGTGCCACGGATGTCTGATGTGAGATGCAGTTCGCGAAGAAACTGTCCTTCAGAAGTGTATTCAAGCAGTTTATTATAATTTCTAACAGTTAGGGTAACATTGCAGTTTTCTGAAACAGATAGTCTACCCCCGTTATCCTCAGTGGACCATTTCCTCATCAACTTTCCATCTGGACTGATTTGCATGACCTCTTTCGGCTGATCAAAGTACTTCCAGTCGGCAACGTAGAGGGAGTTGTTGCCTCTGCAGGATCCAATATCCTCGGGATTTTTTTAGATCTTCCAAAGGCATTCAACTCTTAAAGCTTAACATATTCGAGTCGTAGACTTCGATATCGGAGCTCATTCGACTCACAATAAACAACTCGCCGGCTAAAACCGTCAATCCGGAGATTCCTTTGTTTTCGTCTTCTGTGGCTTTTGTCCGAATTGTTCGAATTAGGATCGCATTCATGTTGTATTCGATGTCACCTCCTATAGAATAGCAGCCGCTGACTTGAAGCACCACATATGGAAATCATTAGTATCAATAACATTATAATATAGTATTTACGTATGTATATGTTGGCATGTATGTATGCATGTATGTATGTGTGTGTATGTTTGTATGTATGTGTGAGGACACTCAGCATAGTGTATTTTAAGTACCTCAAAAAGACACTGCGCACATGACTATCTAACTGATCGACTACCCAGCTTTCTCGATACTGGAACATAATGCTCTCTGATGTAGGCGGCGGAAGCGGTGCTGACTAGTGAATCATGTGTCATCAGGAAGATTTTGAAATATAATTTTGTCGCTCGGCACCATTCGAGTGTTATCCATCTATATATGTCATTCTGATCTGTGCTGTCCATCTATTGCATAGGTCGCCTTTTCTCATATGACATGTACCTATACTATATTCTGTCATTTCGTTATCAACTTAAAACTTACCTTTTTCAAACTGCTTATCCACCGTAGGCTGCCTCTCTGTCTATTAGGACGGACCTTCTGGATATTGACCTGTCCATCTATTGCATAGGTCGCCTTTTCTCATATGACATATACTTATACTTCTGGATATTGACCTGATTGGGGCTTAGCTTTGGTGCGCCATCGGTTGATTCTTTGTGCATTAGAAACAAGCGTATTAGAAGTTACTAATTGTTATTATAATTAATATTATTATTATTTCTGTTATTATTATTATTATTATTATTATTATTATTGCTATTATTATTATCGTTGTTGTTGTTGTTATTATTATTATTATTATTATTATTATTATTATTATTATTATTATTATTATTATTGTTATTGTTATACAAGTGTTAGCATGCAAAATAGATCTCTCGCGTATCAAACCACAGCGACCCTAACATGTACCGTCCTTCTGTAGCTACTCATCTTAAGTTCTCTAACCGATCCAAAGACCATACTGCACCTCAACTATTGAACGATCTCCCTCCTGCATTTCGCAAATTGTCTGTTCCTCCACCCATTCTGTCGTTCACCCTCTATCATCTGTCTCAAGTTTCTTTATTTATTACCCCTCAGGGATTCCATTCAAAACTGAAGACTCATCTTTTCAAGAAACCTTACCCTGATCCATCCAATCCGCCGCTTCCCATTTCTCTCAACGTAAGCACAACCCACCGTTACAGTTCCTCTGTCTTCTTCTCTCTGGCCGTCTTGCAACCGGATTTTTTTGTAACTTGTGAAGAGCCTAACGTTGTACATCCTGGTCTCAGAGAATTCATGCATATTTATAAATACTTGCCTATTCATCAGGATCATGCAAGTGTCCTCGGGTCTTGTCCAATTACACCAAAAACAGCATGCACGTTCAGGGACACATTGATTTCTTTAAATGACTACTGTATAAAAGTCTTTTTATGGCATTTTCCCATATTCTCTATAATTATCTGTTTATGCATGAGGCAGCTCCAGATGATTTCTTGATAGTGACCAACTTTCCGCGTGGAATTTTTTTTGCCAACCGATTGAGGACGATCCAAATCCCCAAAATTCGAGGAATGAAATCCAGAAAGCGGAATTGCTCTTCGTTCATGACAGTCAGGTATAGTTTTGGTAGGATAAAATTCGATTGCACGGAAAGACGCAGGCGGTCATTTGTCAAAACTGTTACCTCGGTTGACAACTTCCGAAGAATTTGCCTTCAATACTATCGCTCCACATCTCTAAGACGATTGCGTTTTAGATTATGTGGTATGTGAGATTGATAGTGTACCATTTGAAACTGGATTATAAAGTGGCACTGTTTGCTGTTTGTCATCCAAGGTTTTGGATGGTTTTGGGTTATATATTAAGAGTTGGTCATTTTGAACCAGTTTGTGATCTGAAAATATGTTATTTTGAGCCATTTTGTCATTCTGAACCACTTTTGTCAATTCGAAAGTGGCTCTTTGAACCATTTTGTCAATCTGAACTACTTTAGGACCTTGAACCAATTTTGTCATCTTGAAACAGTTACGGTATGTGTCTCATTATCAAAACAGTTTCCTTTGCAACTTACAGTATGTAACAGTCTGATACTTGTAAATGAAGCTTATGTATAACAGTTTGCTTTGCCAAAGCTGGTTCTACGTATTGGCATTACTCCTTATGGCAGAATTTGTTAACTGGTTTGGAGAAGTGGTCTCATCTTAAATCAGTTCTTAATTTCTACATGTTACCTTCTTATATCAGGGTTCTTGTCAAAATATGTTCCTCTAGAGTCAAATTTTCCAGTGCAATGGTCTTGTGAAATTACTGTTAAACTATGTTAATTTGTAGCTCTGTTGTCATTGTTTTAAGCTACTGCTATTGTTCATAATGCAGTTGGCTGTCAATCACAGAGTATTCTATCGTATACATAAACGCGCCTTGTTCGTACTGTCAGCTGTTTAGGGCGCTCTGTGTTGTCAATCTTCACCTCTTTGAGTCTGGAACATTCTTTTATTCTAAGATTCAGAATGGTGTGCAAATGTCATAATAATAGTAATGAGGCTAATACTGGTTGAAGCTTTTAACAACATTAGTTTATAATTATGCGAGTGGTTCTGGTGATTTAACTAGCAATTCAGAGCACTGTGGCAGCCGTGAGTGTTGATAGTGATACTGCAGGCATAGTGAAGTTAAGCTATGTCAAACCTCTCGGCATTTCATCTATTGGGGGTTCTGTAAATGAGCACTAGTAGGAGTTGGGAGGGTTAAAAGGTGTGTCCTGCCGCGATTGTGTTTGCAACTCAGTGGAATGATTTTTTGACCTTGGGATCATACTCACTTGTAGTTAAAATAGAAGCATGTGTGTTAGCTTTACCTTTTTACAAAACGGTGGAAATTAGAACATATAAATTCGTTTGCCACAGTTTTGTGTGTATTACGACGTGGAAACAAAATAGATCATCTTCTGAGACTTCCATTCACTGGGAACATAGACGATCAACTCCTATGGCTGTAGAACTCAGTAAATCAAGCTCTTTTTAATTCACATTGCGCTTAGATAGGGCAAAATCTTTTTAATATCACACGCCTGGCAAATTTAATTACAACGATATGAGGTAGGGCATTAAATTCTACGAACCTATCGGTTTGGATATCAGGTCAGATAGGTTACTTGTAAGCACGTTTTTAAGTACATAATGTCTGGTAATTAATCGACCTTGTTGCCAGAACATTACCAGTAATACAGGTAGTCTTGGGATTATGTATGTATTTATCCAAGCGTTTGTATAGCACGTTTTAAGAACCTCAAAAAGGCGCTAAAGCATGGCTATTTAGCAGTTCCCCAAAGGGTACGTCTTAAGACATGCCGCGAATGTTTTCTGAGCTGTCCGCAAGAAACTGACCTAATTCAGACCTTCCCTCATTGTCCGCATTTGGCATTACCTTACCCATCTCCCTAACTGTGCTGCTGGGCGGTATACTTTGTTATTGTCACATCAGCAAAGGGACTGTAATTAGATCCAATGCGGTACAGTCTGCTGTCTGACTGAAGTTCATGGTTATGGCAAAGGCTTTACGGATATAACTATGTTAAATTTAGATGCAGACATCCTCATTGGGCAAAACCTTCCTTCCCTTGTCCGGTTTTGTTATCGTTTTGGTAACCCCCGTCTCATATCTCCTTTCTCCATGCTCTGCCGATAGATATATCGCATGCTAACACGTGCATTTAGTTATTTACTTAATCATTGCAAATATCCGTAATGGGCGACATATAATGTCTGGCAATCAGCAAGGTTGCTAGAACATTCATGGTCTTGCTGCCGAGGACATTGACTGGGGTTTACAGTGACGCGTCATGTATCTGCTTGTCTTGGTGAGTGTAATTTCTGATGACTGAAGGATGACACTAGTAGGTTATGCAAATATTTTGTTATTCATATCATTTTTTATATTATTTCTTATCAGATTTCATTTTTCTGTCCATGACCTCTAGAAAAGAGAATGTAAAAATTCTGGTCAATATATAGAAACTGAAAAACTGATAGATGTATATATCGAAAGTGTTTGTTATTGGTAATATAACTGCCGGTACGGGATTTTTGTAATATGACTTAGAGGAACCATGGTCGGTTAGCCTAGTCTATCCTAATGCATTATTACCAAGAGAAGGGTGTTGAGCAGAAGATCAGGGCAACTGGCCGAAGGAATGCTAAAGAAACCAAATGAAAATGCAAAGTTTGATAGAAAAGATCAACATTTGCTTAATTTTAGACCATTTTTAAGCAACATAAAGTACCAGCATTTTTGCCAGTCATTTGGTATGGTTGTAATGTCTTGATAATGAACTGCCAGTTTCCAGAGGGATGACTTGATACAAGACATAGGCAGTTTGCTAACAGTCCATACGCCGGAAAATTAAATAACAATTAGCTGTTAGTAAGTTGCAGATTATCGTCAGTTTTACCAATGTTGGGATACAAGGACATTTTAATTGGAATGGCTATAAGATAATAATGTCAGTCAGAAAGGAAGAAATGGGGTGGCAATCATGTGTGATCAGACAAATGCAAATGCAATAATGGGATATGACACGGTGAGTGACAGAATACTGAGCGTAAGATTTCGGGGAAGGAAGGTTAACATAACAATTGTACAGGTGTATGCACCAACATCGATAGCAAAAGAAGAAGAGCATGAAAAGTTCTACACTGAGCTGCAAAGTACAATAGATAGAATCCCTAAGGGAGATGTAATAATGGTCATTGGTGACTTCAATGCGAAGGTGGGAAAGTACGTCGGAGGAGCAGGGGACACGGTTGGAGGTCATGGACTAGGAGAACAAAATGAGGCAGGAGAAAGATTAGTAGAGTTTTGCGATGGAAACAACTTGGGAATAATGAATACATGGTTTGAACAGCCAAAAAGAAGACTGTACGCTTGGACGTCACCAGATGGGAAACATCGGAATCAGATAGATTACATACTGATAAAAAAAGATGGAAAAGCACGATAAGGGATGTAAGAACGAGACCAGGCGCGGATTGTGGAACTGATCATGAATTATTAGTGGCAACAGTGCAAACGAAATTGAAGAAATTGAAAAAAGGAGAAAGACTGAACACGTATGACTGCAAAGGAATTACACTGGAATACAGAACGGAAATAAGGAATAGGTTTGAAATATTAGAGAGGGACGAGACGATGATAGATGAGGACACGAACCACCTGTGGGAGAAGGTGAAGGGAATAATACTAGAAACTGCTGAGAAACACATTCCGAAAAAAAAGAAAGTCACAACAACTCCGTGGCTCTCGAAGGATGCTATCAACATAGCTGTAGAAAGAAAGGAGGCAAAAAAAGAAGGAGACAAAAACAAGGTACGAGAAATGAATAGAGCATTCCAAAAGCAAGCACGTATAGACAAAGAAAAACATCTAAATGCAATGTGCAAGGAAATGGAGGAAGAGGGAAAGAAAGGAAGAACTAAAGAAATGTTTTCAAAAGTGAGGGAAATAACGAGAAAATTCACACCAAGAATGGGATCAATGAGGTCAAGGGATGGACACATAATCGCAGATGAAGAGGAAATGAAGAACAGATGGAAAGAATACACAGAGGAGCTGTACAGTGAAGATAGGAGAGTAATGAAAGAACGAATCGATACATCAGAACATGAAAAGGAACCGGACGTTTTGGAAGCAGAGGTGGAATGGGCAATTAGACAACTGAAGGACAATAAAGCACCGGGTCCGGATGGGATACCCATAGAAATGGTAAAAGCAGGAGATGGCGCAATGACAAAGACAATAACAAAAATGTGCAATATCATATGGACAACCGGAAAATGGCCAGAGGATTGGAAGAGCTCAATCTTTATCCCTATATTCAAAAAAGGAGATGGGAGAGAGTGTGAAAACTACAGGACCATAGCAATGATATCGCACATAAGTAAAATACTACTTAAAATAATACATAAAAGAATGGAGAACATAATAGAGAGGGAGCTTCCAGATAACCAAGCAGGATTTAGGAAATCCCGCGGAACTCGTGATCATATCGCCAACATGCGGTGGATAATGGAGAGACAAAAGGAGTATGGACAAAAATTATACATATGCTTCATTGACTATAGTAAGGCATTCGATTGCATTGATCATGAGTTGATGTGGAAAACCTTAATAGAAATGGGAATACCAAAGCACTTGATACAACTTCTTAAGGGATTGTACGAAGAACAGACTGCGGTAATAAGAACTGAATTTGGAGATACTGAAAGAATCAAAATAAAGAAAGGAGTGAGGCAGGGATGCATTCTGTCCCCATTCCTATTTAACCTATATGCAGAAAGGATAATGAGGATGGCGGAAATGGATGGAGCAAAAGAGGGAGTAAAGATAGCGGGAAGAACACTGAATAATCTGAGATACGCAGATGACACAACACTATTAGCAGGTAAAAAAACAGATCTGGTAGAACTGATAAGAAGGCTGAAGAGAGAGAGAGCGAGAAAGCAGGACTATACTTCAATATAAAGAAAACGAAGATCATGACAACAGCTGAGGAGGGCAGTTTTATGGTGGATGGAGAGGAATTAGAGACGGTAACAAGCTTTACATTCTTGGGATCAGTAGTAGAAAGAGAAGGAAAGTGCGATATGGAAATAAACCGAAGGGTGGCGATTGGAAAAGCCGCAATGAATGGACTAGAAAAAATATGGAAAGACAAACATGTGAGCACAGACACGAAAAAAAGATTGGTGAGGGCCTTGATTATACCAACAGTAACATACGGCAGTGAGACGTGGACAATGACCAAGAAAATAGAGAAAAAAATCAATGCTTGTGAAATGTGGATATGGAGGAAGATGCTGAGAATATCATGGACGGAGAAAAGGACTAATGAATGGGTACGCAAGGCGATTGGAATTGAGCAAGATGAGACGTTACAACAAACAGTGCTAAAATCAAAGCTGAGGTTCTTTGGACATGTTATGAGATCAGATGGATTGGAAAAAGAAATGATGCTGGCTTGTGGAGAGGGAAAGAGAAAACAAGGGAGACCAAGGAAAAAATGGATGGACAAGATACACGAAGCAACTGGAATGAACTTGGCACAACTAAGGGACGCGACATTGGAAAGAAAGAAATGGAGAAGATTGATCATGACGGTCGCTAGAGCTCAAAGAGCTGACAGCACAAGGTGACAAGGTGGGATACGGGTCAGATTGGGTAAATCCGGACCTGTACCAATGTCGGAAATAACACAAACTTAACTACAAGTTCCGGTAGTCACAAGCGTTTTGCTAATCGTTACAAATTGCAGTCCAAATATTATTAAGTAGACAGCATAATAAAAAGCGCTTAGACAAATAACCCAATAAGCCTCTGTTTACCAAGATCTTCAAAAACCTGCTAATTGGCCTAGCTAGCTATAGACCTACAGTAGACATTACAATAAGTTAACCCTTTCAAAGATCACTCGACCTACACCTCCTGTGTTCATATTTATTGCTAAAAATATTTTGCAAGTGAAACACGAACAGTCTCTCAAGGACTACACATCGTGTGTAAGATAATAGTGAAAATGACTAAACGTCTGAATTTATATGGCAAATGACGCGACAATACTGTTAAAATGAAACGTTATAACCAACATCTGAAGAATTCATTGAAAAACGAGCAGGATCGCATTAAACGACTGCAATCTACATTAAACGCTGCAAACCGGCTGATTGAAGGTATCGACCCACGTAAGTTTGGGCATATAAGCAGCTTCTTGAGAAACAGTATTTAATGTTTACATAAAATCGTCTTGGAGGCTGTGCTTCATTTTATCTCAGGGAGCTATATGTCTCGGTCTCACTCATCCCTGACTGCGTATCCCTTCGTTATGATGCGCAAGGCGATCGGGTTGTACCTGTCAGAACTTCCACGGTGTGCTGTAGACGCTTCGGTGTAATAGGTACAACTTTCTAGAAAAAGTTGAATAGCACACACTGTGAGAGTGATTTTTCGATGACGACGCAGCGTGGGTTAATAGCGTTTGCATTGAAGTTTTCGTGCCTATGAGTTATCTTCTATGCAGACGATACCCAAATGTACATTTCATTTGACAGTTTGTCTTGTCACTCATATGTGCAGCTATTGTCTGATGCCTTTGAGGAGCTGCAGTCTTGGATGACAGCAAATAAACTGCTCCTTAACGAAGACTGAATTTCTACTACTGTGCACTCCACATAAACCCAAGAAGTTTGAATGGCTTAAATCCTTAAAGCTGGGTGACTCACTTGTAGAGTTGATTGATGTTGCTCGTGGGTCTTGTTTCTGATTCTACTATATCTCTCACAAACTATGTAAATGGTATTTGTAAATCGTCATGCGTGTATATTCGTGATGTACTCAGAATTAGGCGTTATGTATCCATGTCTTCTAGAATATCCTTGGCAAATAATATATTGGTCTCCAGTCGCTTTGACTACTGTAACTCAATTCTTGTCGGTATCGCAAAGTCAAACATGCAGAAACTGCAAAGAGTTCAGAACTCCTTGGTTAGAGCCATAATAAATACTTCAAAATATGAGCATACTGTATAAACCTGCGCTTAAATTAAAATACATTGGCAATTTATCATGCGGGCGCTCGCGCGGGAAAACATCAAGCTTACGTTGTGATTTGTAAATGGGTTTTTGGGAAAAACCACGATTGCGCAATAGCGGGAGGACCGGTCTGATTGCCTTTCTCTGGTCATACCTTGGACTGGAATCAGTCTGAATGGGTCTTCTATCTTTGCAAGAAACGGCCTGTAAAAGGCGGTCCCAAAGTTCAGAGAGCTCGAAAAGTTTATAGCAGTGGTCTGACGGCCATTTTTTCCTATAGAATAAGTTCGGCCGGTGCTCATCGATTCGGTTAGAGTCATCGGAAGATCAGTCGTAAAAAACAAAAGGACATAGGCCGAAGAAGTCAAAGTTGACTTGGACCGGCCGAAGAACTGATCTGTACGGAAGGCAAGATGGATGAAAATAGGCGTACTGCAATGTTTTAAGAAATTGATTATCATTTGTACTGAAGTAATTTTCTGCGTACAATGAAAAGAACTGATTTTTGCATAGGCTCGAGAAATTTTGGCTTTCGTTGGGCGCTGTGGAAATATTGTATTTAGGATTACGATTAAGGATCTATGTTTAACCTACTTTTCCAGGAACACTTAGTCAGAAAAACTACGATAAAACCATGCAAAGCCAAAAACCACGATAAAACCATGTAAAGCCCCACGACGCATAGACGCTGATAAAAAACTGTGGACACACCCATGACACACAGACGCATAAGCTCTAAGTCTTGATCAGAAATACTTAGTCGGAAAACCATGACAAACAATGGACAAACCTGGTTTATCTTTCCTACATTCCCTGTGTTAATATCAGTTGATAAGAATACTTCACATATGAAAATCGAATGTATCGCTGGGACTGATGTCGTGTGTCCAATATTCGTGTAAATTACGCTGAAACTAGAATTAACGTAACATCCGGCATGACAGGACTGTTACAATGAAACGTTGTAGCCTAATTATGTCTTAAGTGGGAAACACAGACGCTTTCTTGCATATATATGTGAATCTACACAGACTACGCGTTGACCCTAAGTGATGTTCAGGTAAGCGGATGAAAGGGAATACCAACTAAGTCTGGCGGAACATTAGGCCGTTCGCTTACAACTCAAGCCGCCATGACCCTGTGCACGGATTCATAGGAACCAGGGTGTTTACAGCAATCGTAATCGTGAAAATATCCTCAAGCGCTACAATAAAGCTAATCGCAAGGCACCAGCTTATTCACGAGCGCTGCGTCAAGTCAGTTGTGTTTTCCAAAGATCCCATGTGAAACACAAATCCGGTCAAGCTGCCAGAAGACCCAAAGAGAGGGGGCAGAGGCACTGTTACGGTAGGTTGTGTTTAGGTTGAGAAAAATGGAAAGGGGGAGAGTTGGATGGGTCAGAGTAAAATTTCGACAAATGATGGGACTTAAGTTTCGAATGAAACGCCTGTTGAATAAGAGAAAGAGGGGCAGAGAAAATGATGGTCGGTGAACGAAGGAGGAGACAGAGGAACAGGAAATTGAGAGAGATCGTTCCAGAGTCGAGGTGGTGTGCGATATGGGTCGGTAAGAGAACTTCAGTTGAGTTGTTACTCTAAAAGGGCTAGTATGAGGGAAGAGAATGAACTGATGGAGGGGGTGATTGGATGGCAAAGAGTTTGCAAAGATAACTTGGTGTGGAGTATTGCAGAGAGTTATAAGTTGAAAGAATTTTGAAATGGATGCATTCGACAAGTTTCAGCCAGAAGTGTGATAAGACTGATATGGTGGTTTGGGTATTCTGGTGAGATCTTGGGCAAGTGAATTTTTGATGAGTCGAAGACGTTTAAAATGAGTGGATTCAAGGTTTAAAAAGGGCATTACAGTAGTCAAGCTTGGAATGCATTATAAAGGTAGCGATGGTAGAGGCAGTTTTGAAATCGAGCATATATCACATACGGCAAAGGTCACGAATGTGATTGAAACAGGCACGCAAGATGTGATGTGATTTGAAATTGAGAGGTATGAGTCGAAAGTTGATGCCAAGATTGCAAACAGTCGAATTAGACGTGAAAATGAGAGTGGATAAATTAATTGATATAGGATGATAGAAGAGTCAGGGATCTTCTTAATTTGATCTGATAGACCTAAAAAAATTCAATTTTGACACGTTAGAGGACATCATTTTAGAGATTGAGCTGACATCATCATGCGAAGGGTGATGAATGAGGAATAGGAACTTGGAGAGAAGAATATGAAGAGCTGAGTATCATCAACAAGACGAAATTGATCTACTGAGAAGAATTCTACGACATGACTCAACTGAGTAGTGCACAAACTGAAGAGAAATGGGTCTAGAACGGAACATCGAGGACACCGCAAGAAAGTCGGAGGGTTGAGAGCAATGACTTGCAGTTTGTAAAGAAAAGGAGCGGCAGGACAAGTAAAACCGAAACCAAAGAAGGCCAGTATCAGCGATGGCAAATCAGAAAAATGGTCGTTGAAGAAGTACGTCATGATCGATGGTGTCAAAAGCAGCAGAGATGTCTACAGTAGAAAACAGAAACAAGAGACTTGCAGATTAGGCCTACTAATGGCAGATACTATTTTATTTTGTAGAGAGACAAGCAGTTTCAATGGAATGTTATTAGTGGAGATTGAGAAGCGAGTTAGAAGAAAGGTAATCTTTCAGAAGAAAGGTAATTTTCATCCGGTTAAGGAGAATGCTTTCAGTTAGCTTAGGTAATAAATTAAGATTGGAGATAGGGCGGTAATTAGGAAGCTCTTCTGAGGCAAAATTTGGAAGGCTTTGTAATCCAAACGACCCTAACTCTTTCCCCGATTAACCAGCTGCAATTGAGCTGTTTTAAGACATGAACCCTCAGTCGATATGAAGCAATTTGGCATGCGTGAGTTGTGCGACCATCATTTGGGCACAAATGGGTTAAGCGCGTTTGCATTGGCAGTTTCCGTGACATTATGACATGAGCCATTAGGCTGCTTAGTCGTTTGTGATTGTCTGGCGATGCCTTGCATGCAGATGAGTTGACCACAACAGTGAATCGTGCCGATGTATAATTTATCACCTGGGCACTCGCGGGGTAAAACACCAACCTTACGTTGTGATGAGTAGGTAGGTTTTAAAAAGCACGCTTGTGTTATAGCGTGAGGACCGGTCTAAACCAGTCTGAACGGGTGTGCATTTTTCGTGGGAAACAGCCTTTATATAAAAGGCGGTCTCAGTGGCTTTTTTTGTTTAGAGAGCGCGCGAAAATTTTGTAGCTGTGGTCTGTCTTGTGCTCAGCAGATGGCTTGAGTGAGGCTACAAATGTCTTGGATAATTTCGTGTGTTTAGAACTGTGTATTCGACGTCATAAGTACTGTTGTGATTGAACTGTTCGTTTTCCTAATTATAATCACGAAAATCAAAGACTGTGCTACTACTCTCGAGTTAACGTTATGCTACGAATCGGGCAAGTCGACCAATCGAAGCCCGATCGTAGACAACTTCGAAAGATCGTCCACATATATATGGTGATCTGGGAATTCGGATTCGTATACGTTCGGGTCACAGAGACCGGCGAACGAAGATACAGCGGAAGAACCCAACGATGGTGGACAATTTTAGCCAACGATGAAAGCGGAGCGATCGAAGTACTAAGGTTCGAAATTCAACAAGCCACTACGGTGGCGCGTGACGGCCATTTTGTTATAGGATAAGTTCGGTCGGTGAACAGCGATTTGGTCAGAGCCAACGAAAAAAATCCCGTCGTCGTTAACAAGAAGAACATACGCGGAAGAAGTCATCGTCGACTTGGAACAGCCGAAGAAGAAACATTTTTACGAAAGGCAAGATAGGTGAAAATACGCCCATATGACAGTGTTTCCATATGGGTTCCAAATATCCTACTATGACGTAGCAGTTAGGGTAGTGAGGCGGTTTAACAGATAGGTCGTAGTCTAACTTTGTATTAATATGCAGCCACTTGTTAGACATTTAGAAGGGTGTAAATGACCATCATAGTCATGACAAAACTGGTCCAAGGCCACTCGATCAATGTGCTGTTGAAAAGCAGTTGACAAAAACAGTCGTCGTTTAGTAAATGAGAGCCAGACTTCTGTGAGATGAAACACTCTTTTATTAAAGTTATATCATACAACAATATGACCAGTGCTTAAATACGTTACTTGATGATAAGGCACAGTCTCCGAGCCTTGCAGCAGTTAAGGATACAGACGTACAGTGCGACATCTTATACCGAGACAAATGTGTTCAACTATAATCAAGTATTATTGATAAATTTATACTGATTTAGCCCAGGAGAAATATAGGGAAATAAGAACTCGGTTGAATGAAACCATTACTGATCAAATATAACGAACATGCCGGAAAGTGATATATAGTTTTCTGAAGAGAGTTCAGTTCACCCTTGACGCCTTCTATTGCCTAAATTATGTATATGTAACATTTAATTCTAACAGTTATAGACATAGGTAAATATACAACAGCATTATTAGCCGCAGTAGAATATGATATTTGGCCTGCCAAACACTTATCTTTATGCTCTTTAGAATATATTAAACTGAAATATGAGACTTATATACATGAAAGAAGCGGAAAGTGTAGAGTTTTTGTGAACAAACTTTGTCTTATGGCTCATGGGAATTGGGACATTTCCAAACTTTCTTTAACAACATGATTTATTGTTAGCTGAAGTCACTCGAAAACAACAAAACGACATTATTTCTAAAAAAAATGTTAGCCAAAGAACCACCTGTCATCAGCAAAAGAGACTGCAATATGCATCAAGACGATATTGAATTTGACAGATATTCAAGCGGATAACACATCAACAACACTGAACTGTGCTTCTGTTCTAAATGCCACTCTTGCATAACACTTGTTCTGTTTTGTTTTCCTTCAGATGCACATACTGTAGAGCTTGAAGCAAATCAGAAACAAACCTTCTTATCATGCTTACCCATTACTTTTTTTATCTAAAAAGATAACATTTAAAACGCAAAATGGTGATGGGGTCAACTCTCTATTTATGGTTCGGAATGGACAATATTGGTTACATGAACTCATTTGGCTTTAAACTGAAGAAATACTGAAAACGCATGGTGTTTTATCTCACACAGCATTCCAAAGCCTGAATTTTGAATTCATGAGTGATCAGATATAATGTGACAGTCCTCTTTCTATAAACGCTCGCATTTGCACACAGACCGTGCGGACCTATGCTCGAGACGTGACGAGAGGGCCCGACTCCGAACTTCAGTCAGTTCTATTAGCTGTGTATTGTGACAAGCATAACTGAGTCAGTATCAATCCCGATCTGGACTCTTAGGTATCGGTATTTTCTTGATCTGATTTAACCTCTCTTTTACTCTTTTATCTGGTCACGTTTAGGTGTGTGTTGTCTAAGTTTTAACCACGGAACACTGACCTGCTGCATCTTCCTGCTATATCTTTCCACCGTCTGGATTTGACAAAGAATAATGCGGGTGGACGAGTCCAGGTGCGAGAACTTACTACGTAAGTTGTGGTGCATGACACATAAACGTGTGAGGTTGGAAGTCCTAAACACGGAAATGAAGCGAGAGAAGTGGGTTGTGGAGATGCGTTGCCTGATATGCATGTGCCTAAGGCGGAAAGACAGACACGTTGCCCGACTTAAGAGAACGATTGGTGTCTCATATTAATGGCTTTAGTTCTAGACTTACGAGATGCAGAATGGTGATGAAAAAGAAACCCGTAATTGGGAAGGTACACGAAAAGGGAGCGACTGTTGCCGATAAAGAAATGAACCCTGTCCAGCGGTAAAGCCATTCTCAGGACGTTGGTCATACGGCGACCGCGGAGGAGGCAGAGTCAGGCACAGAGACAGAGGTTCACAGTGTTGCCTCTCCTAAATGGAGGTGACAGATCCTGAACCTTCCTTAACCTTCCTTGGTAAGAACGGACACTTTGGGTAGTGATGGTACGGAACGGCCATTTAACGTTGAGAATAGAAATGACAGTGAGGCGGGTTGTAGTCGCCCCACCCAGCGAAGTAAAGTACAGACATTTTAAAAGAAGGGAATTCGGATATGTTTAATACTTATATGAGAGAGTTTGTAGTAGATAAAACGGCATCATATAGGCCTAAACTAAGTTTTTAATGTTTTTGGCTTCATATTGAAAAGCCGATATGTCCTTGGTTGAAATATTTTAACTTGTGAAAGAGATTTTACTCATGATTTTACTCATTTACTCATGATAAGTTCTAATAAAATTAGACAATGCAGTTGAAAATAGCCTATCTTCTTTATATTCAAGCGGTCATATTGCAAGCGCAGATATTATTATGAGCCTAAGTCCAAGGCAATAAGACAGGAAATTTCCATTATAAGGTATTGTTGCAATGTATAGCCTACAAGGCAATGACGCAGCATACAAGCACACCACCAACATAGGTTGTTTTTTTACTTTCAATGGTTAGGAGGGTACATGTAAGTCAAGGATCAGTAGCCAGCGCTAGATTGAAAACTATGCCTTTGTATTACAGTAGTTTGCTTCGCACTACAAAGCAGAAAATAGATCCAGAGTGGGGAGAGTATTGGCCTCATGGTCTTTTTTACTTATGTACAGTCCTTGAAATATTTTATGCACAGGAAAAAGACTTGTAATCGATATTGGACTCAGCAACGATTCGGATCGCACGAATGGCCTTTCCGAGTAAGTTTTTCGTATCACGGTTCAATTTCTAGTAAGTGGCAGAAAACTGTTAATGTAACGTTTACCAATTTTCCAAGCAAACCACCTGATATCGGGCCGACGTCAATCTTCATCATAAACTTGACGACCTGGCTCCCAGCTGCCGTTGAGTTTGCGACGGAGTTGTCGCTATAGGCGCGGCTCTAATGTAATCAGATAACGTAGTGAAGGAGGACGCCGAGCGACGCAACCAATCACGTGCGAGCCCGCTTATTTCTTTAAATTGTTCATGCAAGGTACGTATAGAATGTTTCGCATTTTTCATTAAAATAATAACTGTGCTCTCTTGTATAACCGTACCTGTAATTTGTGGCCAATTTTAGTTCTTTGTGTAGTTAGAATATATGTATATAAATGTAGCCTGTAATTGTGCTATTAAATTTAAGTTCGATAGGTCGGTTAAAATGCAGGTCGTGGATTCACGATCCATGCGCCATTTTTCGCGTGAGTCCATCTTCATGTAGCCCATGAAATAGACCCCAATTTGTCGTCTAATATATATGATTATTAATTTATTTTCCTAAAAATTATATATGTGATCTCAAATATTACATTTTGTTAAATGATACATATACGTACAGCGCGTAATGCATGACTCTGAAGGCTAATGCACAAGGCATCAACCGATGGCACACCAAAACCAAGCCTCAATCAGATCAATATCCAGAAGGTCATTCCCAGATATTATAAATATATATATATATATTCTTTTTCAATCCCTTTTATTGTTTCGGTTTTATGTGGTATTGTGCACTGATACGAATCAAAAGTCTTCCAGCTATCCACCATAGATCGAAAGACCTTCAACTTTCCAATACGTATACATGTGTGCGTTCTGCAAGTGACACTGACAGAAAGATATGCCAAAGTCTGTCAGTAAAACTTTGAATACTGTAAGAACACCTTCTTACTGGTATTTCATAGTGACATTTATATTTACTAATTGTATATGTGAAGTGTATGAAATGAGAACATTACTTATTTTAACATAATGTAAATTGCAACAAATTGTTCATTTTTTCTGGCTGTGAGGATTAGTTCAAAAATTCTTATCCAACATTCGTCATGGATGCAGTATTGGCCCAGTCCAACTGTATGAAAAATTCCTGTTTGGTGATTTGATAATTAAATTGCTTAATTTCTCTAGTTTTACATATGGTTATTGTAATATAATAATAATAATATGTGTCAGTTACACCATGACCTATTCACTTACATTTCATTTATAGTGTTGTACTCAGATGCATTCTGGGCAAACCAACTGACCTGTACTTCTACAAACACAAAGTTCAATTACATCAAGGATTGGTTCAGAACAGCAAGTGATCGCGGTGGTAGATGCCAAAGCCGGGGTCCAACTAAACACTGCGATTCAGAACAGTTCGGCAACACATGTGAAGCTGTCAGTAATTCAGAGTCAGAAACCTATAACCTTTATATTAGTTAAGATGAAGATTTACGGATGATCTCTATCACAGAAATATGTAGAAATGCTAAAAATTATCATTGCCCATCTGGGATCTGCCAGGAAAGCAAACTTTTGACAAATGTATCCAGACAAGATCTAGTCATATTCTGTATGAAGTTTATATCCGGGTTTAATTAGTAGTACTTATGACGTGTCATAAAGTGTCTGTATTTTACATGTAGTTTTGCCTAAATACAACGGACTTTAGTTTCTATATGTAAGAAATACATAGATGATAATCTGCATTCACTGCTTTGTGTTTGTTTCAACCAATTTATAAAATATTATAACATAAGGATTTTTAGCTTTTAGTGCAGACTAATATAAATTTACAACAGTCATGCATAATTTTTGCACTATAAATGTAAAAATATTTGATTACAATATTATAATTACTGTTAATTGTTTTTGACATGGTCGTGACTGTTTAATTTTTTCCATGTTTCTGACATGATAATGATATGCCCTTAATTGTTAGAGGCAATTAAAGCAATGAACTATTTGGCTTCTGTTTTCATTTTCTGCTACTTCTTATTGTATAAATTTCCATAACATCGTGCCGATATATATCCTCCTAAAATTATCAATTAGCGACGTCGAAAAATACGCAGGCCCACTGAGCAGCCGCTGAGCGGCACGACGTCGATTAGATGTCAGAAGTCGATAAGTAATGTTGATGAGTGAGATGTGTTATCTACGTCGGCCCGACGAGTACTGGTTATCTGAGTTGGTTTTCTGTGATGTATAATGACACAACGGAAGTTAGGGTCTGCTCTACAACGTCCTATTGCTAAATACAGTTTGTTATTTCAATGCAAAATCTCTTCACCCTTAAAGAGTACTACATATTATTAAATATGTTATAATGCTTTGAGTAAAGAATAAGCCTTTATATACATGAATTCAAGAGTTTTCCCACTGATTTCTTAAGAGTCAAGATATACGCGTTGGCCTGTTTAGTTACATCGATGTACGCGTAAATCACGGCTTTTTTTGTACAAGAGGATTCCAGTTTGCATTTCGAATAATTTCTAGTGGGAAACTATTTTAGGGATTTGTATTTCGGGCTAGGTCGACACATGGCATTGCGTCTGTTTGATTTAAGTGGGCAACGACGATGAAAGATCTCATCCGATGAATTCAGTGATAATTCACAGCTCAACAAATTGGTCAGATAGGCTGCCTTACTAATCTTGGGGTGCTGAATTCAAATATGACCACAAAAATCCTGCAGGAAGTACTAGTTTGTTTTGCTATAGGCTTTATTCTATTACTTATATGAATAAAATATGGGTATCCGAAAAATTAAAATTATTATGATTGTTGTCATGAAATTGCATTCAGGCCTATTTTCATCATATTTTTACAAACATTATATTTACAGACTATTTCAAAGTTAACTAGCATACATTTTCAATACTAACCATGAAAAACATTTTTAAAAAGTAAATTCTCATTTACACTTGCAAGATATTAATTTCTTCCTTTTATGCGTTGAGGTGTCTTCCCTCTGCCAAAACGAACAGTAGTCGTCCATCATGGCTGGATCCCATCTGCCTTGGTATCTCCCCTCCCATGGTTTGAATATTCTCGTGAAAACTTTCTCCCTGCCCATCGCTGATTGCTCCTAGGCTCTCGGGTAAGCAGTCAAGATGCGAATGCAAAATGTGAATCTTTAAAGACATCCTGCAGCCAAGAATTTTCGTAGTTTTTGAAAAAATCTTGAATGAGCTGAGGATAGTTATCTTCTCTATGGTTCCCTACGCATCGATTCCTAGCTCAGTCGATGGACATATGGCGTATTAACAAATGCATTACTTACTTACTTCCCCAGAAACCCGTGACCACAGACGTGAATGATTTTAAGCATGGAACTCCTTCGGATTCAATATTTTCAAAGTCAGTATCATTCAGTAGCTTCATAATCTACGGACCAACAAAGACACCTTCTTCTAGTGTAGCATTACTTAGTTTGGAAAATTTTTCTTTTAAGTACAAAAACCCATCACTGGTTTCGCCCATAGCCTTGACAAAGTTCTTCATAAGACCAAGTTTGATATATAATGGCGGAAGCAGAACATTAAAAGGGTCAACTAAAGGATTATTCCTCACGTTGCTCTTTCCAGAAATGAAGCCATCTCTCGGACCAGTCATTTGTTTTGTAGTGTTTATCTGTAGCCCTACTCTCCCACAAACGCAGAAACAGGAAAACTTTGTGAAGCCACCTTGAGGCCCAAGCAGCAGGGCAATCAATTTCAAATCTCCACATATTTGCTAAATGTACTGGTCGTATTTTATAGCCGTGAGTATTTTTTCCATTGTTTTCATCGGTTTCTTTCATTCCCACAGAATGTGACACTGGGACATTGACACTGGTTTCCTTTGTGCAAAATTACAGCTTTTAAGGCGTATTTTGATGAGTCTATGAATAGACGCCATTACCTCGGGTTGTGTGTTGTTCCTATTTCTTCCATCAACCCCAATACAACCTTGCAGGAACACAAACAATCCTGCATATTGTAAACTGAAGACTGAGCCTCATTTCTTTCTCTAACTAATGATATTTTTATACACTTGGCCAGAAGATTCCATTCTTGAAGCCTTCAACATAAAAGCTCAGCTTGTTGTTTTGATAGGTCCAGACCTCGTACAAGATCATTAAGTTCATTTTGCTTATCAGGTGAGGCTCGCTTACATATTTACGACTGCATGTAGGGCCTGAAACAATTTCAGGTGCTGTTTGTGGCTCATTGTCTTCCTCTGATAAAGATGAATCTATGTCTTCCCAGTTTTCTGGAGACTTAAGTTTAGGATGACCTTTTCCTTGAGGAACTGGCCTTTACAGGCGATGGTATATTTGGGTACTCGATACTGCGCTTTTTCTTTTTTGGAAAGCCTTCTACTTTAGTCAAACAAGAATAGCAATCATCTAAATGACTGGTTGGCTCATGCCAAACCATAAGAATTGCAAAGGCCATGAATTTCTTCTTACCTTTCACACATTCAGTCAGGTTAACATATCATGAAAGGCAGCATACATCAGAAACCCACCTTTTGTCCCGATCACGGAAATGACAGTTAAAATACAAGCAGCAGGCTTGCTTCACAGTCTTTGTTAAAGAACGACTGAGCTTTTACAATATACTGTCCATAAGTATATGAAAGGCAAATAATATATAGTTCATGTTATAATTCATGTTACAAAACAGTTGTTGATAAGTAGGTCGATGCTTGCGATGGTGCCAACTTTGAGGCTAACAATTTAAGACCAAACTTTTTCGGCTCAGCGGCAGCCCCAAACGGCCAAATCCAAGTATGCAACTTTCGTGCATCAACGAATTAGTCTTGCAAAGATGATTTATCAGCGGTGATACAGTACCGTAATTTTACACTTGCTTTGTAACCGCTAAGAGCTTTGCTCAGTCAGTCTAAGTATTGTTTCCTTGTATACTGTAATTGTAATTTTAATTGTAATCTGACATTTATAAAGTGCCACTTCAAGAATAGACTCATCAAAGGCGCTCCCGACCCGAACCAGTGAGACCACTGTTAAATAATACAGACTTCAGGCGCTTGCGAAACTTCGGAAGGGACAAACTGAGGAATTCAAGCCGGAGCTCTCGGGAAAGGCGATTCCAGCTATTAGGTCCAACATAGGCAAAGCTTCTAGACTGAGCTGTAGCAGTGCGCATACGAGGGACAGTCAGGAGTCCAAGGGAGGCCGACCGGAGAGTGCTACGGCCTGGAACCAAGGAGACCGAAATGCAGAAGTCCCTGAGGTATGATGGAGCAGAGCTAACGAGACAATTACGCATAAGCGTTAGGATCTTGAACTTGATACGCTGCTGAATGGGAAGCCAGTGTAGAGTGTCCCGCATAAAGGAAGTTATATGGTCATGCCTGGGGACGCCTCCATTAAGACGGGCAGCAACATTGAGAACAGACTGAAGCTTGGAAATATTGGCAAGTGAGAATCCAGCAAAGATAGCGTTACCAAAGTCCACCCTGGTGCAGATAAGAGCATGAATTAGAGCAGTAACGGCAGGAAAGGAGAGGGAGCGGCGGATGGTTCGAAGCTGATGAAGATGGTAAAAGCATGAGCGGGAGACACTGTTAACATGATCGGTCAAGGAGAGTTCCCGGTCCATGACAGCTCCAAGATCACGGACTTTGGAACAGAATAGAATGTTCGGAAATCTCTGGCGTAAGGATGATGTATCAATCTTAGCAAGCTGAGCACGACCATCAAGCCAGCTGAACTGAGTCTTAGCAGAGTTCAGTCGGAGGCGATTAGAGGACATCCAGAGACCAAGATTCCTCTCAACCAGAGAGGAAGCCGCTTCCGCTGGGCCATGAGCGAAGGCCTGAGTGTCGTCTGCATACTGATGGACAGCAACACCCATGGGAATGAGAACCCGTGCCAGGTCGGCAGTGTACAGAATGTAGAGGAGAGGGGCCAGAACAGAACCCTGAGGAAGGCCAAAAGATATAAGGGACCAGGCGGAACGTGTAGGCCCAAAGATAACAGAATGAGAGCGGTCTGAGAGGAATGACTAAAACCAAAGAAGGGCCGTATCAGTAATGCCAAAAGATTTTTCTAGACGCTCCAAAAGGATAGAGTGATCCACAGTGCCAAAAGCAGCACTAACATCACAAAGGGCAAGAAGAGTGACCTGTCCACGGCCAAAACCTCCAAAGACGTCGGCCAGGAGACGTGTAATAAGTGATTCAGTAGAGTGGAACTTCCTAAATCCGGATTGAAGAGGAGGCATGAGGGAGTTAGAGTCAAGGTAGTCAACCAGTTGGACGGACACACATCTTTCAAGAAGCTTAGAGAGGAAGGAAAGGTTAGAGATGGGTCGGTAGTTAAAGATATCAATGGGGTCAAGACCCTGGCAGTTGAGAGAGAGAAAGACTACAGCACATTTGTGAGAAGCCGGGAGTGAACCCTGACCCAGGGAGGTATTACATAGCAAGTGTAAGAACGGAATTAAGTCAACTATAAAATCCTTGATTAAAAATGGGGTAATGTTACACAGTACTCTATCATATTGCGTTACTCAGGAGCCATTTAACTTATACTTTCGGTCACCAGCATTTTCTTCAACATTTTGAGTTATGCAACGGTCAAGTAGGATTATGCAATTTTGTACGTGCGTTTGTTTAGGGTCCTAATTCTGATCATTGGAGACACTAAGTTAGCAGATATTTTTGCTTTCATACGATAAAATACAATACTGCAATTCTTTTACTCTACTTTTGTATTAAGAATCGAATGTCGCAATATATTTACCAGTGTCAGTCAGAAGATCACTTTACGGTCCGTCTGGGCGATATTGGCAGCGCCTTGGACTCGATGATACTGTAAAAATGCAAATGTAAATATAGGCGTTTTTCTTACCGACCGTATGACCTCGACCCTGCTCATTTTTCAATGAATTCATCGAGCGAGAGCCTTCGCCACCGTATTCCGTTTGAATGGGTGTCACGTCATTTCAGGTCCCCGTGCATGGAACGTGCTAGCTTCAGATTCAGTGTCGAAAATAAGTCACGATCGGGTACGCGAACCGGCAACCTCGCGCACAAAGTAAAAAACATCACAGTCTCTGAATGATTTGTTAATGGCTATGAAATACAAATGAGATGTGAAATTGCAAATACGATGCGCCAGTACTTTAAAATGTAACAAATATTCAACTGTATCATCAGCAAGATAATGAGCATTAAATTGTTAGTTACATGCAGTTTTATGAAACAAAAGGTCTGAGATGGAATAACTATGCCGTTTCCCATGTTTGAGCAGATGAATTCTGACTATACCTGCACTGCCGTGATGGCCTGCAATCTTAATTCTGAGGTAGTGGTATTTTGCTGCCGCTGCTCATCAACGTTAAAGTATCAGCGGCAATGACATACTTTTGTGATTGCAATGTGAGCCAACCCAGTCCTTGGACTTCATTTTAGGAGATGAGACCAGACCAAATAGGAATCCTGATAGACGTGACCGTAGAAAGATGTAACCGAACCAAGAACGTCGGGCAGTAAAAAGAGTGAGAGAAAGTGAATAAAGAAAATGAGATATACAGTGGCGGAGGGAGTTGAAGAGTTGGAATGAGAGAGTGACTGTGCGTGTGTCAGTCTGTTAGTGCAAGGTCTCCTCCACTTGCCTCTCTCATGAACCGTTTCACTTCAGATTGAAAACCAAACTTTTCAACCTATCCCTTCTTTCTTCAGCTCCTGCACATCCTATGACCTTTGCCACTCATATTTGAATTCCACCTTAGCATCATAATGTCGCCCCTTCTTCATTCCCCGGATTCTGACCTAGCATCGAAACTGTCTAACCAATGTGGTTTCCTTTTTGATCTAGCGCCAGCGTTTAAGATGATCTCGTGAATCATCTTTCCTGTGTCACTGAAATATTTGCGTCAACATTACATTCACAAGGTAGACGCTAAACTGTGTGTTCGTTGCAAAGGATCCATATCTTGTTGCAGGTTCTTTAACGAATGATGAGACAAAGAATCGGATAAGAGAAAACTGGACTAAGTTCGTATCCGGTGTTGATCCGGATCGACTGAGTGATTATTTGGTGCAAGAAAACGTGATCACTCCGGACCAATGGCAGAGAATCCGTAATGATCGTCCAACAACACAGGATCGTTGTCGTTTTCTACTCCAACACTTGTTCTCTATTCCACATCCAACAGCATTTCTCGTTGTACGGCAAGCCTTAAGTGAAGAAAATCACTACTTACTCGAATCCATAGACAACCCAGGACCAAGATGCGGAATCCGTGAACAGCCTGACAATCAAACAGTTTTACAAGGTCAATATATTGTTTACATGTTTATCGTAATAGCATATCTTTATGCCAGTACACAGAATTAGCTCATGAAAATTGTCTTTATCGGAAAGAATTCACGACATATTCAGCAGACTAATGGATTCGGACATGGTAAAGTTTGCAAGAATGTATCAAAAGAAACAGCTGATTTACGAAACAATATGAATTTAATAAGCAACTATAAAAGATAAATTGACTTTTCTCTTGCAATTCAACTTTCGAATGAACAAAGATAGAATGCAGGAAACAATTGAAAAAAATTAATTGCTGTTGCTCAGCTGGAAAATCAAATTCAAAACTTCAGAAACATTATTCTATACAAATGGAGACTGCAGTATGGTTTCAAAGCAGTGTTGTTGCATGCAATTTAAGCACTATTTGTCTTTTAAAAGGATTTTAAAGAAACACAATATATTAAAACGTAAAACAACCCACATTTTTAATCACTATTAGCTATGACGCTCACATAATACTTTTTGCGACTGAAAAAGCTAAAAACGCTGGACTATATTTTGTAAGAAATCCAAATACTGACATTCCTGTATTCGGGGTAAAAGACTGCGCTTATTGTCATTTGTCTGTAATCGTAATCGTAATCAAAAACTTATAAAGCGCCGCTTCAAGATAAAACTCATCAGAGGCGCTCCCGGCCCAATTTCCCATGACTAATGGGGAGTAACACGGTCTTCAAACGCTTGCGGAAAAGACAGGGAGGAAGAGAGAGGAATTCCCGCCTAAGGTCACCAGGCAGGTTGTTCCATGAGGCAGGGCCAACAACGGCGAAGCTGCGACGCTGTGCAGTAGCAGTCCGAGCCATAGAAACTACCAGGTCTCCCTGGACTGCCAAACGCAGCAGTCGGCGGCCAGGAGCAGAAGAAACAGGGACACAGAGTTCCCTTAGATAAATAGGTGCACTGCCAACAAGGCAGCTGCACACAAGGGCCAGAATTTTAAACTGGATGCGTTCTCGCATTGGAAGCCAGTGGAGTTTTTCCAGCATGAATAAGGAGATATGGCCAAACTTTGGAATGCCGCCAATCAAGCGAGCTGCACTTTTAGGACAGACTGAAGTTGGGAGAGGGAAGAGGATCCAAGACCGGCAAAAACCATGTTTCCAAAGTCAATTCTTCTCTGTAATATTTAGGTGAGAGTATAGAGTCCCCAAAGTCTCCGTATACAACAATTTTAGTTTCAAAATGGGCCAAATAGCAAGAGTATCATTTTTGTACGTCGTGTACTTGGATTATGCTTTAATACTATTCATACTGTGCATATAGTTGTGTTTCACTTTTGCATAAATGGTTATGTTGAGAGCGACGATGACGACGACGCTTGAGAGTAAGGGAGAGTGAATGAGAACGCAAGGGAAAGAACATATTCCTCAGTTAATGTATCCTCTCTTCTCCAACATTTAAATGCGACCACTCGTGTGAAATGTTTAATTTTTTAGCCTCAGCATTTCAATTAGACCATCGTCGTCGCTTGACTTCATCTGTAAATAAAGCGTACCTGTCTCTCTATAGCTATTTTCTCTAGAGGTCACTTATCGAACATACATTTTAAGTTATTCCTGATCTGGCAGAGAACAAAATCCCTGCAACCATTTATTTTCTAAACTCCCTACTATGATAGTTGCGCTGTATTGCAGCAATCACTACAGGATACCGAGCGCATTATCAATTAAAACGTCCAAGTGAATACACCTAACTATACTTTTTGGTGGTTAATCTATGTCGACAAGATACTGATTATTAGATTCTTCCGTTTAAATTTGCTTTTCTGTCTTAGGCATAGGATTTACCTTGGTTGAGCATGTGAACCCTATGTCGCTATCCTGCCCTTCATGTTCATTGGCCCCATATTAGACCCACAGTATGCCACCAGTGCCACAATGCGGGACTGTTTTGGGCTGATGGAGCTTGGCTGACTTGGTAGATTCTTATGAATCGGAATCACTAGATGTTTATTTTGAAGTGACTCATATAAAAGGGTCCTAGGTGTGTTTAACGGACGAATCACTCAAAATCGCACATCACTCTTACAGAAGGACAGATTTTCTAACAGATTTTCTAACAGAATTCACGGCTTTTCTACGTGATAACCACTTCAAAAATCTAGATGCAATAGGTTTAAACCCTGGATTTTATCGCCGAAAAACACATTCGTCAATCATTCAAAACTGCCATCTCAGTGGAAAGTGAGTTTTCAAGCATAGCCTTATATTGGTCTTATATGGGTCAGGAAACAGTTATGCAACACTTAGGCCCTATAGTGCAATCAAAATGCCGTTTGCGAGTTGCGACATCTATTGTCTACTTGCAACTACCACAGTAGAAGACAGCCTGTTTGATGTCGATGGAAGCGCAGTTGTCGCACAACCATTTGTCACATCGGTTGCACTGCCACCAAGGAACGGAGCATTCGTTATACGAAATCTCGCAAAACAGGCCGGAAGTTGTGTCGACGGTACTGCTAGCAGTTCGGCGACTCGACGTAGGCCAGCAATTAGATTTGTTTTTGTCTTTCACTGCTGCTTCCGCTGCGACATAGTCGCGCTTCTTCCTCTTGTTCTCATTCTGCACGTTCGTCGAGTTTTCTTCTTTGCATCTCCATCGGTCTCCAACCGTCTTTTGTACGAAGAACTTGTTAAGACTTCTGCATACCATTAATGCGCGGTCAATTGAAGCAAGACAGAATGTTAATTTCGGCACTATCATGGAGCTAATTTCGGCATTGCCGTAATTAGACAAGTGGTGAGTGCTGAAATTATCCTATCTAGATATGCTCTATTCGGGCCGTACAGAGAAAAAAATCTGCTGCAATTCATTGTGTTATCGCACATGGTTGTGCACTAGAATATTAATATGTCGAGAAAAACCATTGCATTTACTTATATGGCCGATACTAAATTTGTAGCAACGCTGTCTCTGAATTGATATACAGTTAAGAAAATGCAGCAAAACGAAAATGACTTACCAAGCGTCCTGAAAATGCGATTGTTATACGTTTTTCTAACTTCTCTAAGGTTATAGCGTCCAGACTTATGACGTCAGACCATGGAGCTCTATTGGAGCACGATATTTTTTCGATTACTCCGGGATGCCGCAATTACCTGCATGCCGAAATTACCCGACTTTACCCTATATTTTATGTTTTCAGATGAAATAAAACCTATACAACCACAGAAGAAAGAAGATGAAAACAACCAAACGACAAAACTTCGTGATGCTGAGCTGATAATTCGAAACAGTGAAGGTAGAAAGGCTAACTAATCTTTACGCTACGTGTAAAATAAAGCTCAAAAGTAATGCCGAATCCTTCAGTTAAAGTCCATGGCCATCTTAAAAAAGACTAGGTTATAGCATACTATAAGTAGAAAGAAAAGTGGCTTTCAAGCCACTGCTAGCCTTCCAAAAGAGGGCAGGTTTTAAGCAACTGCTCCCAATTCACCAGTCACAAACCAAAAGAGGAGAAGTTTGACCTTAACCACCAAACGAGGCTCAATTTGGCGCATTAACAGCTAGCGACGTCAGTTTCTTAGCCTCGGCATATGAGGGTCCTTCCCTTACCAAGATCACGTCAGATCTAATGTACATAGGGTTTTGCGTACATAGATTCTTTTTCAATTATATATAATTTCTTGATGAATATTAATAATAATTATAATTTACCCCTGTGTATATTATGATAACAATGCTCAACGTTTTGTCTGTTTTCTAACTCGTGATGCTGTCCACGCTCTTGTCCGTTCACTAGTCTTTATCAAGCGTGGACGATTGCGATTCAATGCTCAGTTCTGTTCCTAATCGACTTATTCACTCCTTACAGTCTGTACTGCTTCCATCTGCTCGCTTTTTCTTCGGCTTCCCCAAAATCTTCAGTTACTGACTTAATGTTTCTAAAATAACATTAGTTATCGTCTCATATCGATTCCAGTTTGAAGTTGCCAGTCTTACAAGGAACTTCATGGGATAGCACTGAGCTACCTTACTCACTTATGCATTCCACTTACGCTTAATTAAACCAGGACAAACTTAAGATCGCTTCCTCTGAGCAGCTGTTTGTCCCAACTCACCAAACAAAGACTTGTGGTTTCCGTGCAATTCCATACACTGATAATCGTCTACGAAATTCATTACCTGTAGCTCTGTGTTACCCTTTGCTTTCTCTTACCTCATTTCACAAACAAATAAAGAATTAAAGAATTATCTTTCTCCAGCTAACCCAGCTTTAGACATGAATTTATAAATTAGCACGATATAGCCTTTGTATCTGAATAATAATAATAATCTATGTATGTGTGTACCTACAGCGTCTTTCAGGTAGGCTACCTGAGCTACTTCCCTAAAAGCGTCTCTCGCTAGCCTAACTGATGTTACAGTTCTGTAAAAACTAAAATGTCGTCTGTGGGCCTATATACGAATGATTTTATTGTATTAGGGAAAGGTGTGTGTAGTTCATTATAAGGCGATATATTAAGTATGTTCATCCATAAATGCACAAATACATATACTGAAAATATAATATCTTCACCATATACACAGCAAATATAGTGTCATCCAGGGCCATATTCCCCCATGTTACGTAAAATACAATGTATAGATAGGCCCCTATAATTACTGGAATGTTTCAAAATTATAAACAGCAAAGATTCAAGAGTTAGAATATGACAAGAAAGTTCTGGAAACACGAATACATCACATGGAAGCTCAGTCAAGTTTAGGTATGTATGTATGTATATTTGTATGTTTGCATGCATGTACTACGTAAGTAGGTTCGTACACATCTATGTATGTATGTATATATGTATGCATGAATGTATGTATGGATGTATGTAAGCATATTTGCAACTGAACAGTGTTTAGTGCTTTCTAAATGCCTCTGATATGCATTCTTCGATAGCCTGAGTTCGTATATTATAGGCAAATTATGATCAGATAACCGGAAAAGTTACCAGATTGGAGTCTCCGCACATGCAGAAACCCTAAATAGAATTCCAGCCAAAGTTGACAGTTGACACCATGTTCAATATTGCTCAAGAGAGCGAAGCCGATTGCGCTAACTATGAGGTCTAAATGTTAAAGCCCATCAAAGTCTGAATTCCTATGGTGCACCGCCCTCCGGTCTCGCCATCTACTTGACGGCTGTAATTTCGCCCTCATGATCACCTGACACCATCCGCAACCTTGCAGTCCACTTTGACGGCTTTATGTCCATGTTGGTCCATGTCAGTCAACTCGTTCGATATTGCTTCTACCAATTGCGTCGCATTAAATTCATCCGCGAGTTCATTCCCAACTCAACCGCTGTCACTTCGTTTAACAGCTTCATAGTCTCCAGGGTTGACTACTGCAATAGTCAGCTGGCGGGTCTACCGACTTGTGATCTAGAGCGGATACAGTCAGTGCTAAACTCTGTCGCCCGCCTCATCTATGGTCGGACACCATTCAATCATGTCGCTAATCTGCTGCGTGATCCCATCGCACGGCGTTCCGACTTCGAGAGTTCGTCCGGGAAGGCGACGGTGTCGAAATGCTGCCAAATGCCCCTAGAGATCTTCACATAATCGGAGCTGGTGTTGCTACATTGATGACCATGACACTAATATGTGGTCCGACAGTACGACATCGGTGACCGGGACGTCAGGTGGCGATGCAACCTCCGATGTGATCACATGGTCCAGCACGCCGCCGAATCAGTGCATTGGAGACTATCTGTTGCCGGAAACAGTATCTCGACAGGATTTCGTTTTATTTGATGACTTCTGGGTCCAACGCTTGGTCCATGTGTATACTAATGTATCCAGTGATAGTGACTGGCAGAGACATACTGGCGAGAACTTCTTGAAGTGAGAAAAACTCATGAAAGAACATCGGCATGACTGATTCTGACCCGGGCCGGTATAGGACGACGAAGATGTGGCTGTCATCTCCCGTGGTAGTCTGGCAGCATAGGTATTAGAACGATGTCACAATCTGCCTGTGTTTAATCTCAAATAAGGCGATACCGTGCGAGGATGCGATTGAACTGCCGCCATGGTTCACAAATTTGGCTTTCCCCTGGCGCCGCTTATCATTGATTGGTCTGGCAGTTTCAAGGTTTAATCCAAGCCCGCGGAGACGCTTGATGGACGTGCAATCAGAGTCCTCGTACAAGGTTTCAGACAGGGCAAGCATGTTGAGCTTTTCGTCCTGCATAAGCACTCTAACATCAACAATCTTGTTATTAACCGATCGTATTGTAAAAGAAAATATTACTTTAAGATGGGATTGGAAAGATGGACACCATATCATAGCGTTGTACTGTTTTGTTTAAAGATAAAAACGAGGTACAGCAACTGCAGAAGAATTGCGAGGACCTGAAGAGAGCAGATAAAGCAAGAAAAGATCGGCTACTGCAAAAGCGAAAAAGGCACCAAGGCACATTTCAACTTGGTAAGAAAAACAATTAGTATTAACCCGACAGAAAAAATGAAGAACGTAAGAAATATTTGAAATCACTTGGCCAATGTATGAGGCAGACTTTTCTCAAGTATAACTTTCTGTCATTAAACTACACTCGAAAAACCTCAACTACGTTGCTCGCATCACAAAAAGCAGAAAAAGATCAGCTACTGGGACTACAAAAGAGCTTGAAATCAAACTTCATTTTTGTAAGAAAATCAATCAGTATTAACCCTGCGCACTTAATTAGCAATAACGAAGAACGTATCAAATATTTCAATTCATTTGGCCATTCCTGAGACAAACTTTTCTCAAGTATGACTTTCTGCTATTAGGTACACTCCAAAAAATTCAACCACTTTGCTCGCACCACAAACATGTTGTTTCTTGTCTTCTCTGTAACATCACTTATCTTAAAGGGTCTTTAACTTAATTGAAGCAGTTGCCAGTGGCGCCCTAAGCCCAAAATAATTCAAGACTTGTGTTTCGGCGATGCAGGCTTTCGTGCGCCAGTAATTGAATAATATTAGATTTTATGACATTTCAAAAACTAGTTCGATCTCCTCTCAGTGACTAACTGTGGGGTCTCTACAGAGTCAAACTCCCTCTTGTTCACATGCACAACCGCCCATCCTACCTTTGTACCAGCAGGTTAAATTTCTCGCGCCGCAGTTAAAGTCTGATACTCAAACGCATTTCCTGACATTACCTCCATCCTTCAAAAGGCAAATCAGAATTTTGCATCTCAATCTCACAAAATGCAATAACCAGAAATCATATAAATCACTAGCAACCAACAAACAAGAAACTAAATTCAGGTTTCTACAATATTTTCGCATAAACGATTCCCACCTGTTAAGGGGCTACACTCAGCAAAAGAACTTTAAACTAATAACACTGGCCAACACATAATTTGTTGCCTCAAATGTTAGAACTGTTTCTGGGTATATTTGACCTGCTGATTCGAGAAAAGGCACCAGTTTTCCCCCAGCAGGTCGAGTTTTCGAGATATAAAACATTATCCCATATACCAGTCCTTGCCTCTGCTCGCCCATAAAACATAAGGCTATAGCTATAATTATGTAGTGCTCAATTTATTATGTGATACACTAAATAAACATAATAATACAATTACTTAAAAGAAAATGGTAGTACCTGAAACTGTACTTATATGATACCAAACAGAACAAGTTTGTTATAAAAATTTCAAGTCATTCGACACCGAAGAAGCTCCTTTTGTACGATTTCCGAGTGTGGCATCTGCAGGAACAATCGCGCATAATATTCCAGCAATAGTCTGCCATCATGTGTGCATCCCATCTTCCTTGATATCGATTTTCCATTGTTTTGATGTCTTGGTGAAATCTTTCACCTTGCTCTTCGCTGGTCACCAAGATTCTCTGGAAAGCGATCTAAGTGACTGTGGAGATAATGGACTTTAATGCTCATGTTGCAGCCAAGCTTGTTGAAATGAAGAAGCATATCCTCTACTAGTTGTGCATAATTGTCTGCCTTCTTGTTGCCAAGAAAATTTTTAGTTACAAGAACAAAGGAAGACCAGGCACAAGATTCGATTTCATTCATTGATGGTATGAAAAGTGGGTCATTCATAAGTTGCCTGATCTGTGGACCATCGAAGATTCCAGCCTTCAATTTTTCCATTGTAATTCCTGGTAACTTGTGTACTATGTATTCGAAGCATGAACCTTCTTTATTCAAAGCCCTGACAAATTGTTTCATCAGGCCTAGCTTTATATGTAGTGGTGGCAGTATGATCCTATCTCGTGCCACCAAAGATTCCTTGATTACATTTTGAGCTCCAACCACCATGTCTTTCCTCGAAGGCCAATCTTTTCTTGTCCAATGTTCATGCTTGGCTCTACTGTCCCAAAGACACAAAAAGCAGGGATACTTTGTGTAGCCACTTTGTTGACCAAGGAGGAAATTTACCATCTTCAAGTCTACACAAATTACCCATTGATGTTCTTTGTATTTTATCTTTTCCAGTACTAAAGAGATGGCATTGTACTCTTCTTTCATCCTGGTGGAGTGACCGATTGGAATAGAACCAAATTTGTTGCCGTTATTTAAAAGCACACATTTCAGACTACGTTTTGAACTGTCGATAAAAACACGCCACTCATCTGGGCTGTAATCCGACAGACCAATTTTCTTCAATAAGTTGCTGATGTCATTACAGAATACTAGGTTGTTGTCTTCGGTAAAGAATGGCAGCAAATCCTTTTCTCTGTTTCTATAAATTGTAATTTTCGTTCCAGGCTGAAGTGCATTCTTTTCCTTTAGTCTGGACGCAAGCAATTCAGAGGACTCTTTGGAAAGATTTAAGTCCCTGATCAGATCACTCAACTCTTTTTGGTCAAAACGTTCACTGTGTGAAGTTGATTGGAAATCACTGTCACTGCCCCCACTTTCGTCATCTTGTCCGATATTGGACATGCAAGTGTCATCGTCTAAGAGCTGAGGTAGTTCGCGAAAAGGTGGAACTGGTACAATATCCGAATGCGGAACAGGTCTCCTGGCTGAAGGTATATCAGGGTAAGACAACTTGTGACGATTATTTCGATTGATGCCTATGATATTAACCATACAAAAGTAACAGTCGTCGAAGTGGTTTATCTGTTCCCTCCAAACCATCGGTACACCAAATTTCAGGCAGCTTCTCTTTCCAATTGTCCAGTGGCGCAATTGTTCAATACAAGTTTTGCATACTGTATGAGGTGGGCTCCTCATACAGTATGCAAAACTTATCTTGATCTCCAAGTTTGACAAAAAAATAACCTACATATGCTCTTTTTACAAACTCAGAAATCGGTTTCCTGTTTGCTTTTAGTGTGTATTCCCCACAAATGTAGCAGAATATGTCTGGATGGTTAATGCAGCTCCGTCTGGAAGTAGCCATAACCTTAAGGATGTTCGCATCTGAGGAATTAAATGACTAACCTAAAAAATAGTAAGAACATGTAGTTATTTATTGATCACATTCACAGATTGTTCTTGCGACCAACTCTTAATATGCCCTAAGACGACTGCGGCTGCTCTAGGTTTCAGGAGGCGGTTTATATAGGCTATAAATGCTGACTTCAGCATAATCTATTTACATAGTTCGAAACCATGAAACGCTGTATAAGCACAAATAAATTCTAAATGAGGCCATGAATTTAGTGCTGAGTAAGCTGTAGGCTACGGAATAGTTATTTCGTTGAATCAGCAATATCTCAGCACGCGGCAAGATATGCTGATTTTACATTATAAGGATGTAGGCATTATATGAATCAGCAAGAATTATAATTAGCCATAAATAGAGCTTATTATGACATTTTAGTTTTGCCAAAGACATCGTTTAAAGAGTGGACTGGGTTTTCTTTACAAAATCGACGATATCTTAGAAACTAGACCTGATGCACTCAATCCAATGACATTTTCTGAATCAGCGCCCAAAATTACCCCAAGAACAGGTCTAAAACCGAAGGCAACAAGAAAAAAAAATTTTTCTGTTGGCCAATGTAATATACAACTGTAACAAATAATAACCAGATAACCTTTTGACAACACTTAATCAAACCTGCATATATAAACACCTAAATGTTTTGGAATCACAAAACAATCTTCTGCTCAGCAGATATGAGTATATTACGCACTACTAGGCACTAAACGCCAATAAGAATGTCATTCACAGTAACAACTCATTCACACGTTGTCCAACGTGTTCAATTTTTCTAACTGGGATCTTCGAAAAATATTAACCAATTAATCTAACAGTCCATATTTTGTACAACTAATCCACTTTATATATTGACACTTGACATGGGTGTCTGCTTTAAAAATCCGCACCCACATTTGCTTTTCCATAGACTGACCTCAGCAACATCCGGTAGAGCTGGAAAGTCAATGGCCAACGCATCAGTCTACCATTCTGGTTCTGCGACTGCCGATAATATCGTAAAGGTTAACGGCCGCATTTCAAAATAAATTCCGTCCCATACAAAATTGGTTCAAATTTCTTCACAGCCCAATCAGTGGCCAGACATTCCGCTCAACATTTGCGTAAAGGTTTTTCCTGGGTAACAACTTGCCACTTGCAAACGCCACAGGATGCTTCACTCCGTCATCACCCTTCTGCAATAAAATCGCACCCAAGCCAATGTTGGAAGTATTCTTTTGCAGGATAAACGCGATACTGAAATCTGGTAGAGGCGTATTCAGCACAGGCGTATTCGCAATATTCATATTGAGCGTTTCAACGTTTTATTTTGTGCATCCCACAAACACGTTCATTTGTTGCTGCCTTCCTGGTCAGATTTGTCAATGGCACAGCCATTGCAGCAAAGTTAGGCACAAACTTCAGATAAAACCCAATTATACCCAAAATGCTCTAATTTTCTTCTTGGTTTAGAGACTATGTGCTCCCAAGACTTTGAACATAGTATCAGGTTTTGGCTTTAACCCACCGTCACGAAGTTGGTGCCCCGAGAAGGATACATCGAAATGACCAATGACACCCTTAGTGGGTCGCAATGTCAGATGAGCCAACCTCATTCGCTCAAAAATTCTCATAACGCAGCCATTTGTTCAGACCACGTACTTAAATTTGGCACATGCTAGTATGTGCCAAAACATCATAAAAATAACTAATGCGTGAACTTTGGATCGTTTTTGTCTTTTATGACTAGTGCTGTCCTCACGAACCAAGTTCCAGAAGTAGTCACCCATCATCGCTTCATCCCACCTTCCCTGATATCTTTTCTCCATCAGCTGTATGTCTTGATGAAATCGTTCTCCATATTCCTCACTAACAACCCCAAGATTTGGTCTAAAGAAGTCGAGGTGCGGAAGTAAGTAGTGCAGCTTGAATGACATTCTGCATCCTAAACTACAGTGACTGTCAAGCAGTTCTTCGACAAGATCCTTGTAGTTTTCTGCTTTGTTGTTACCCAGAAAACCAGCGACAACATTCTTAAATGCATTCCAGGCTCTCTTTTTCACCTGTGTCATTTTGTTCTTCAGAGTTTCTGATGTAAACATCTGTTTCACCTGTGGTCCAACAAACACGCCAGCTGTCACTTTAGCATCAGATAGCTTGGGAAACATTGATCGCCGTTCTTAAATGTTTCGCCGTTGCGATCTAATGCTGTAACGAACTCCTTTATCAGTCCTAATTCGATGTGAAGTGGAGGAAGCAGAATTTGGTCCACAAGTATTAGAGCATCATGCTTCACATTGTGGGTACCTGGTTGCAAGTCATCTCTTGCCGGCCATTTTCGCTTCACGTAGTGATTGGCTTTGTCTCTGCTGTCCCTTAAACACAAGAAACAAGTGGGTAGGCCTCCTTAGTATATCCACCCTGCAGTCCAAGAGGAAAAACCTCGTCATCTTGAAAACGCCACAACCATCCCACTTGTGATCATCATATTTGATCTTCTGTAGCAAAGTTTTAACGTACTTCTCATATGTGATGTAATATTTGGTGCCTCTCGAAATAGTACAGTTTACTTGTGTCGGACCAACGTAATGTCCACAAGCATAACAAAAACAGCCAACTGATATATTGCAATGTCTAGAGGACATTATTATAATGGCAACTGATATGTCACTGTCACTGCTATTTAAGTACTGTCGGACAGACAAAACGCAGGCTTTATGTACCCGCAAGGAAGGTTCGACTAGAATGTTCGAGAAACTACACGAAGAATGTTCAACAATGTTATGGAATGTTCCACAAAGCACTAGTATATTTCAGAATATTCCAGAATGTTGCAGAAACTTCTAGAGAATGTTCCCATCCTTGCAGAATCAAAATATTTGAAAAAATGTAAAGTTAGTACAAAAACTTATCTGTGCTAAACCAATATATTTCATAATTAATGATAGAAGTTCTAAAATTCACTTGACCTAAATGTATACCAAAATATTGATGCTACGTGAAAATAAATAGTATCAGAGTAATTAGCACCACAGAATTACACAAGAAACATAAAACATTTCAGTGAAACAAATTTTTATTACACAGTGATATCCTTCGAAACGCTGAATATAGGAGTCCATAACTGCGTTCAACTTCTAAAAGCCTTTCCTTCTCTTCCTTTCCATTTTGTTCTCCCTTTCACGACCATGTACCTCCCTTTCTTGCCTCACAAAATCAATGACGGAATCGCCCTTATGGCCCATACCTTCTCCTAACACTTTAAATTGGGCTAAAGAAATCATTGCAGCATAAGAGGTTCTCAAACAGAGAATTATTGATAATCAGTAACTAACTATTTGTTACGAAACAATATCGAATCAGCTCTAATGAACCAATTGTCACAAATGATTCAATACGAAAGTATTAGTCAAACCCTGAATGCCGAAAAAGTCTGAGGACTGAAGCGGCCGAGTAGTCAGACATGGCCGAAGACAGCGACTACCAACAGGAAGTCGTGAATGGAGGACTGTACGCGAAATCGGTTGAACGGCAGCAGACTGATTAACAGCGCGTGAAGAAGGGAAGGAAAGATCCAAAGCCTAGTGTTCAAGAAGACCGACGACTGGCGTACGACGAGTGTGGCGGCTGACGACTGGTGGAAGCCCTTACTTGGCAGACGAAACCATGCAGCGGACGAAAATATACAATTGACGAAACGGTCGACTCGAGTTGATAAGCTCGCCAAATGTTACGAATGGAAAAACGTAAGATATTCGTGTAACTATTTTTTTTCTTTTCCAGACATGGACTGCCAGGCTAAAACATTCTATACACAGCATTGAAACGCATATGGCCTTTGAAAATACAGCCTTTGAAATACATATAGCCTTTAAATATACAGCCTTTAAACATTTTAAAGTCTGCTCACAAAACCTATCAAATTTTCAACACAGTTATTGACAACAAAACCGATAAAACATAGTTACTTGCATCTTTCCTAGCCAAATAATTCGAAAAAAACAAGTTTCGTTTCTTACTCCATTATATTAGAAATGCTTAAACAGAATTAATTATGTTTCAGATGAACACGAGTTCCTTTCTTTCTATCAATCCCCTTCTCTCTCATACCAGCAAGCCTTTTTAAGCCCAATCTGTTCAGACACCTTTCATTCGGTCATGCCCTGAATTCAACCAAGCATCACCAATGTTGACCATAAACCTGGCACTGCTTTTATATAGCGCAATATACACTTACACCGTTACATTCCATTAAAACGTTCCACTAGGCAATTCCACGTTGGATGAAACGGCCTCGTTGTCAATTGTTTCATGGATAGTAAGCGGCTAACATCCCGCATAATGAACTGCGTACCTTGATCACTGAGAATTTCTTCCAGCATACCAATTCTTGAAAACATTGACACTAGTACTTTCGCCACAGTCTCATTTTCGATATTCTTGAGAGTTATTCCTTCCGCATAACGTGTAGAGTAATAGAACAGAGTCAGTAAGTATCGATTTCCACGATCATTCGGCGGAGATATTGGCCCAACAATGCCGACTGCGACTCTTTTGAAGGGTGTATCGATTATCGTAACCCCTCCCAACGGTTCTTTGGTCGTTCGGCCCTTGGCTACCATCCTATGACACACATCACACAATCGACAGAACCTGGTAATGTCTTTCTACAGTTCTGGCCACCAAAAACTCGTTACTACCCGTTCATACCTTCTGTGTATGCCTTGATGACATAATGGCTTCGTGAGCAAGGCGTATGACTCTTTCCCTAAGCGCCTTCTGCAGAACCAGGCGTTTGTTGTCTTCTTCATTGTGATATTTCTGTTTATAAAGCAGGTCATTTATAACGATGAACTCTATGGGTTGTTGTTCCTCCTGTGGCTTCGCTCAACTTTTGAAGAGTCACATCTTTCTGCATTGCTATCAAGTCCCTCCCTGAAACATCAGTATCAATCTGTTCCAATACAAAGAGAACCCTACTGTTCTTTACGTTCGAATGGATTCTTTTGGTAACAGCTGCCACCCGTGTTTCCCTCTCAAGTCTCTGATCGTCTTCTTCATGTCGAGAAATAGCTGTAGTTGTGTTCATTGCTCCTCGGACGTTTCCCACAAGAACTTCATATAGGGGTTTCTTCATACAAATTATTTTCACCATCCCTGTCTGATACGCCTTTTAGTATTGCCTGTCGAACATTGATCCGAGCATATAACTCGTTCTTTCCTGTCAACTGATGTGGTGCAACCAGACTCCTTCCCACAACTACAGTCGAACATCCAGTGTCTTATGACACTGACTCGTTTCCCATCCAGCCGTCCCTCAGTAACTGGCATGTGCAATGTCTTGTCCGACAACTGTTGAGTGAAACATGCCTCTGACACAATCGGGTAGAAGCATCAACATTTAAACCCGAGACCTTCTAATGCCATCAAAATGCAACAGTGATGTTCGCCAGTTTGCGCTTCGGAATCTCTTCGGTCTCTGAGGTGTTTCTCCGCTCGGACTACAGGTATCACACAATTTTCCTATCCTTCTGAGTTGAGAGAGTTGACCACCCATCACATCCTTTTGAAAAACGCTAATTTTGTTTCTGCAGATGCAATGAACTTCCACAACTATAGCACTTCCTAGCAGTTTCAAAATCTTGGATGTACGACTGCTTCTTTATTCTTTCTGTTAGCCAAAACCTTTTATTGTGGGCATCGGTATACTGCTCCGCCTACTTCCCCAGTTTAACAAGAATTGCCTATGCTCGCTTCTTCAAGAATAACACAACTCCTTTGGACACCCATTCAGATGTTGTCTTTAATTATCAGCAACGTCAATCCAACATATGTTTGATCCACCTTAGATTATTCAAGACAACGTTGCAGATGTCTGTATAGCCTGGTGAGAAACTGTGGTGGTGATTCTCCTTTCTCCTGTATTGCTTGCCGATAAAGCATCTTAAGACCATTTCTGACAGCTAGTAACTCTTAAGCAGTGCCTGCTTCAAACTGTCGTAGTTCTCAGCTTGTTCAGGATGAAAGCAGGGATAGATATCCAAGGCTCTTCCCTTTAACAGAGCGCTAAAGAAGATGGCGCGATCTTCACGTTTCTACTCACTTGCAATAGCAAACCGCTTAAAACGATTCAAGTAGGAATCCAAAAAATCCTTCTCTTCATCAAAGCATGGCAACTTGGGACTTTCGCTTTGCATCTGATCATTTCTTCACCCCTCTCCTCGTGATCACGCGTACTCACTACATGCTGAACGGACAATTCCGATAACCCAGCTTTTCTCCTGTCCTTTTCTGCAATCAGCTCCAACTCTTGTTGCTCTTTGCTAATCTGAGTTTCTTTCCTTTTCCCGGTCTTGAAACTCTCTTTCTTGTTCTTTTTCTCGAGCTTGAAATTCCCTTTCTTTTTCTCGTTCTTCTCTTTCTTTTTCCCGTTCTTCTCTTTCTTTTTCTCGTTCTTCTCCTTCCATGGTTCTCTTATTCCTCTCTTTCACCTGCTGTTCCTTTATAAAACCCTGCAGAACTCCCATTTAAACCCATAGCATCGCCCGGTGCTTTTAATTCTTGGATAGTGGCCATGTTTAAACTGCAAAAACAAAATTACTACTATTGGAAGGAAGAGTTTCGTACAACTATTCTATACGAAGGAATAGTCTCTTCGGCTTATCTATATCGTATACAAAAGGAGGAGAATTTCGACGGGGTCGCCAAAATGTTAAGCCTAATCAGAATATTTAGAACAGCCTTTCTATGTTTCACATCTATTATAATTATTTACAAACTATTTACAATTTTATATCTACAAGGATCCTTTCTTTAACATGACTCAGCAAAGCAAAACATCAAAACCCAAATTCTCAGTCAGGATCAGTCCAGCCAACGGAGAAGGGTAGGAAAACGGGCTTCTGGCATTAATTCAACTCCATTGCTCTTCTTCAACTGCGGAAACTTGAATGGGTTGGGATTCCAAGTCAATAATGCGAAGACGAATGGAGAAAGATTCTGTATCCCGCGTCCACCTGCCAGAACCTCGCTTCACCTCCAGACCATCCAACTCGCTATATTCACATACGCCATAACCCAAGGTACTCAAAATATTTGCACAATAAACTTCTATAGACTGCTGTCAACATGTCACCCTATTTAGTCAAAAAAAACCTGCGTCAACCAACGCACCGCATAATTATTTCAGGCAAACATGAACTTCAACAAATGCCTATACTCAGGCTTAAATATCTCAAGAATAAACGAAAACTCCCATTATGTATATGTATATATATTTTTTTTCTCACGGTCATCTACCGTTATTCACATAACTACGAATCCTAAGAAAGATTATTGAAACGCTTTAAACCGTGTATACCATCAAATATATTTTAAAATATATAATTCACAAGCCTGCTGTAGATTTAGCACTCAATCTATTTAATAAATCTCCAGCCAAACCGCTACCCTTACCAAAAAAGGCAAGTGGTTATAACATTACCATACATGGTCATGTCTGGCCTAAACCAAGGGGAAGAAATCATCCTGAAAACCCTATATAAAGCACATCCCTCCGTATATATCTAAACTAACAAATTGGAAGGAAAAGCTGCCCACTGCTTAGGTTCTATTCCTTCCGGCACGGCCTTACCTCTCAAGTCCGTCCACCCTTCGGATTCCAAGATTCTTCATCCGCTCCTGATCATTGTATATAATGACGATACCCAACTCTTCCTTTTGTTTGACAGTTCAATAATGCGAAGACGAATGGAGAAAGATTCTGTATCCCACGTCCACCTGCCAGAACCACGCTTCACCTCCAGACCATCCAACTCGCTATATTCACATATGCCATAACCTAAGGTTCTCAAAATATTTGCACAATAAACTTCTATAGACTGCTGTCAACATGTCAACCTACTTAGTCACAAAATCCTGCGTCAACCAACGCACTACATAACACTGGCCAACAGAAAAATTTTTTTTTCTTGTTGCCTTCGGTTTTAGACCTGTTCTTGGGGTAATTTTGGGCGCTGATTCAGAAAATGTCATTGGATTGAGTGCATCAGGTCTAGTTTCTCAGATATCGTCGATTTTGTAAAGAAAACCCAGTCCACTCTTTAAACGATGTCTTTGACAAAACTAAAATGTCATAATAAGCTCTATTTATGGCTAATTATAATTAATTCTTGCTGATTCATATAATGCCTACATCCTTATAATGTAAAATCAGCATATCTTGTCGCGTGCTGAGATATTGCTGATTCAACGAAATAACTATTCCGTAGCCTACAGCTTACTCAGCACTAAATTCATGGCCTCATTTAGAATTTATTTGTGCTTATACAGCGTTTCATGGTTTCGAACTATGTAAATAGATTAAGCTGAAGTCAGCATTTATAGCCTATATAAACCGCCTCCTGAAAGCTAGAGCAGCCGCAGTCGTCTTAGGGCATATTAAGAGTTGGTCGCAAGAACAATCTGTGAATGTGAGCATTAAATAACTACATGTTCTTACTATTTTTTAGGTTAGACATTTAATTCCTCAGATGCGAACATCCTTAAGGTTATGGCTACTTCCAGACGGAGCTGCATTAACCATCCAGACATATTCTGCTACATTTGTGGGGAATACACACTAAAAGCAAACAGGGAACCGATTTCTGAGTTTGTAAAAAGAGCATATGTAGGTTATTTTGGTGTCAAACTTGGAGATCAAGATAAGCAATGGGCTCCTCATACAGTATGCAAAACTTGTATTGAACAATTGCGCCACTGGACAACTGGAAAGAGAAGCTGCCTGAAATTTGGTGTACCGATGGTTTGGAGGGAACAGATAAACTACTTCGACGACTGTTACTTTTGTATGGTTAATATCATAGGCATCAATCGAAATAATCGTCACAAGTTGTCTTACCCTGATATACCTTCAGCCAGGAGACCTGTTCCGCATTCGGATATTGTACCAGTTCCACCTTTTCGCGAACTACCTCAGCTCTTAGACGATGACACTTGCATGTCCAATATCGGACAAGATGACGAAAGTGGGGGCAGTGACAGTGATTTCCAATCAACTTCACACAGTGAACGTTTTGACCAAAAAGAGTTGAGTGATCTGATCAGGGACTTAAATCTTTCCAAAGAGTCCTCTGAATTGCTTGCGTCCAGACTAAAGGAAAAGAATGCACTTCAGCCTGGAACGAAAATTACAATTTATAGAAACAGAGAAAAGGATTTGCTGCCATTCTTTACCGAAGACAACAACCTAGTATTCTGTAATGACATCAGCAACTTATTGAAGAAAATTGGTCTGTCAGATTACAGCCCAGATGAGTGGCGTGTTTTTATCGACAGTTGAAAACGTAGTCTGAAATGTGTGCTTTTAAATAACGGCAACAAATTTGGTTCTATTCCAATCGGTCACTCCACCAGGATGAAAGAAGAGTACAATGCCATCTCTTTAGTACTGGAAAAGATAAAATACAAAGAACATCAATGGGTAATTTGTGTAGACTTGAAGATGGTAAATTTCCTCCTTGGTCAACAAAGTGGCTACACAAAGTATCCCTGCTTTTTGTGTCTTTGGGACAGTAGAGCCAAGCATGAACATTGGACAAGAAAAGATTGGCCTTCGAGGAAAGACATGGTGGTTGGAGCTCAAAATGTAATCAAGGAATCTTTGGTGGCACGAGATAGGATCATACTGCCACCACTACATATAAAGCTAGGCCTGATGAAACAATTTGACAGGGCTTTGAATAAAGAAGGTTCATGCTTCGAATACATAGTACACAAGTTACCAGGAATTACAATGGAAAAATTGAAGGCTGGAATCTTCGATGGTCCACAGATCAGGCAACTTATGAATGACCCACTTTTCATACCATCAATGAATGAAATCGAATCTTGTGCCTGGTCTTCCTTTGTTCTTGTAACTAAAAATTTTCTTGGCAACAAGAAGGCAGACAATTATGCACAACTAGTAGAGGATATGCTTCTTCATTTCAACAAGCTTGGCTGCAACATGAGCATTAAAGTCCATTATCTCCACAGTCACTTAGATCGCTTTCCAGAGAATCTTGGTGACCAGCGAAGAGCAAGGTGAAAGATTTCACCAAGACATCAAAACAATGGAAAATCGATATCAAGGAAGATGGGATGCACACATGATGGCAGACTATTGCTGGAATATTATGCGCGATTGTTCCGGCAGATGCCACACTCGGAAATCGTACAAAAGGAGCTTCTTCGGTGTCGAATGACTTGAAATTTTTATAACAAACTTGTTCTGTTTGGTATCATATAAGTACAGCTTCAGGTACTACCATTTTCTTTTAAGTATTTGTATTATTATGTTTATTTAGTGTATCACATAATAAATTGAGCACTACATAATTATAGCTATAGCCTTATGTTTTATGGGCGAGCAGAGGCAAGGACTGGTATATGGGATAATGTTCTATATCTCGAAAACTCGACCTGCTGGGAGAAAACTGGTGCCTTTTCTCGAATCAGCAGGTCAAATATACCCAGAAACAGTTCTAACATTTGAGGCAACAAATTATGTGTTGGCCAGTGTAATTATTTCAAATCTTGCACTCCAACTACTTGCGTCTATCTTGGCGATGTTCAGTGGATGGCTAGTAACAAACTTCTTCTGAAGCCTTCTGAAGCCGAATTTCTTCTCCTAGATGCAAGCCAACACCTCCACAAATTTGATTGCCTCGCCTCTGTCCAGTTGGGTGGCATAGTTATGAACCCTACCGAATGTCAGGATGAATTTTTAATGAACTCCTTCATGCAGCTTTAACAGTCAGACTGGAAAAACAGGACTAGCCTTTTGATTTTCAAATTTTCAGCTTGATATTCATTTTTTTTCTAAATTAATGTAGCGATGTTGAAATGTTGAAATTAATCACGTGAACCAGTTATCCTTTGACACTTTAAGTTTCGAAACCCAGCCAAAATTGTGCAAATACAACCTGGCTTTTAGGCCTATGCTCAACGACGGTGTAAGCTGTCTTTATCGTAATCGTAATTGTATTTACATATTTATATAGCGCCTTTTCAAGAGAACTATTCAGAAGTGCTCCCGACTTAATGACACGAGACCACGGTCAAACAGAATGGCCTTCAGTCACTTGTAAAATTGAGCCAAAGAAAGAGCAAGAAGCTCCCGTCGAAGGACAGATGACAGACTGTTCCAGAGTGAAGGACCAGAGTTTGAGTGAAGGCAGAATAATGCCCGTTTTTTGGAGGCGGGAAGGACCCCTCAGTCAAACTGGTGTTAAACAATAACATCAGAAACTGCAATAATAAAAGTATAAATTTGTAACAATTAATCACTTTAAAATTAGTTACGAAGAATAGCAAAAATACAGCTTCACAAAAATCAGGTCAGAAAAGATGAAAATAGACAAAATCTGGACACAACATGTTTCGTAAAATATAAAGCATAATTGAATTAGAATATAAGACCTCAATGATGAAGAGACTTATTGACAAGATTGACTAACAGACAAATAAGGAGGCGGATCCACTAAGAGTGAATGGGACTATTGAACGAAGAGTTAGATAAACAAACAGACAGAGGCAAATAAAAATGATTTATTATTATTATTATTATAATCATTATTATTATTATTACTTTTATAATTATTATAAATTTACAATTACTGAATTTATAGGTAATGCGTAAAAATTTGGCAATTCATGAGTTAAAATAAAAATTTTGCTGTTGAAGGTCCCAAAGAAGCTGACTCGTTGAATTCTAATTCTTCAAACACTGACTGTTGCATAAAGCTTTCCAAAATCAAAAAACTTCTTGATAACGAATTTACAGATTTGTTGAAGGACGAAAATTATTCGAAAATTCGGCATATTGTTGAAAGACCCACAATAGAAGAAGCAGACTTGGAGAACTTTTGGCGATTTGCTCTTCCATACATTATTCAACGTATTAAGACTTGGAATGGCTACGTACTCAGTGCTCAAAGTATTGCGACTATGGTTGAGCGAACTGAGACACAGAAAATGATTGCAAGTTCTGGTAATGATTCCAGCCAGGACAGGACATCTTATCCAATCTCTCGACTGGATTGCATAGCATATATAATCAACGCAGCTGATTCTCTTGTGGTTCAAGACATTTTGGGCATAATGTCGAAATTTTCCATGTGCATTCCACTTATTATTCCAGATATTAAAGAGAATGGGAAATATATAGTTGTTGTTCCAGCTATGCAGAATCTTATCGTAAAATGGGAATCGACTCCAGGTCAAATTACAGAAAATCATTTATTTTCAAGTCCTTTTCGAATGATTGTTGCTGTCAGGCTGGGTACGAACAAAATCGGAAAAAGCACGATCTTTAATCAACTGATGAGAAAGCAATATATGTTTTCATCAAATGGTGAACCTGGAAGTAGGTATGGTCGTCCATTAACTCTCGATGGAACTGTAGAAATTGTTTGGCTCACTCAAGAAACGTGTAGTGATACTACATGGAAAACAACAGTGTGCGACCACTACAAACGAGATACGGCAGAAGTCGTTATTTTGGCAAATCTTCATGGAGATGCCCTTCATTATTCAGACACAATTAAATATTTGGAACAAATAGCCTGTTCATTTATCGTATTCCGGATGCCCAACACTACGGATGATGAGTTACATCAACTGGCAAAATCGTTTCCAAAACACAACCTTGTTTCAGTGTTGGTCGATCCGAATGATAACTTAGAAGAAGAGTCAGATATGAAAACGATTTATACTGATTCACTGTCAAGCGATGATACACTGGAAACAGTGAGATCCCTTTTGCGTAAAAGTCTAAGTTTCAAGTTAGCAAAAGACACATCAAGTCCCAACCCGGTTTACAGTTTAGAAAAATCTAAATCTTTAAGATTCGCTGAATCGTTGCAATGCAGAAAGGCAGAAGAAATTTTAAATATTGTGAGAGAACAAGACTGTCTAAGCATTGAGCAGCTTTTGTTGAATATTGATATCCAGCAGCAGAGCAGATGGGATGAAGGCCTAAAACGTTTGTTAAAGTTGTGCTTAGAGATTATCAACCTGCCGCAAAACGATGCCAAGAAATCACTTACGTATCTTGAAAGTCAATTATCTCAACTATCAGCTAACGAATCTGTAACTGCACGTGCACAGGTGAGTGAAGCAAATGAAAAGTTACGACGAATTGTGAAAGCTCCAAAAAAGACTGCAGCAGAAGGCAATTCTGAAGAAACACAACACGAGGGTAATTTTAAGAAAGCTCAAGAAGAATTAAAGTCTGCAAAGAAAAAAGTAGGCAACATAAACTTGGGACAAGAACATTTCTTTAGAGCAATGGGGCAGATGTATGAGAAGAGTTTTGGAGTCCAAGACTTAGGCGACTTTAGTTCAATCCGTGATCTTCCCAGCCGTTTTGCTGATCTCCTAATCAACGGACATGCGATTGAAATGCTAAACGGCGATTCATGTGAAATACAACTTGTTTGGATAAAAGCAATTTGGAAAGAAGTGTCAAAAAAGTTACCAAATTTGAAGGTTTTTGTCATAAGCATAATTGGTTCGCAGTCAACTGGAAAGTCAACTCTTCTGAATGCCTTGTTTTCATGCAGATTTGCTGTTTCAGTTGGACGATGCAGTCGTGGTCTTTTTATGAGAATGATATTAATGGACGAAGAACTACGAAAGCAATACAGATGCGACGCTTTTATCCTCATTGACACTGAGGGTCTGTGTTCACCTGAAAAAATGAATGACCCAAAAGCAAGCCAGAAAGATAGACTAATGGCAACATTCGCAATGGGAGTTAGCAATCTTATGATGGTAAATATTCTTAATGAAGGAATGACTGAAATGACAGAGGTTTTGCAGATTGCAATTGTATCCATGGCTCGTTTAAGAGGAGGAGGAATTAAACCTGACATCCTGGTGGTTCAGCATTTGCAAGAGCGAAATATACCGAAGATCGACAAAGCAAAAGGCCAGTTTTGTGAAGCCATAAATAAGGCATTTGAACTTATCAGTAAGAATGACGTGGAAATTGGTTCAGCTTCTGAAGAATGCCTAAATGAATTGACCGCACGTATTCGATCTAATGACTTATTCAAACATTTTGGTGCTTTCAAAGATGGGTCAAGTGTTAATTCACCACCATCTGAAACATATCTTGAAGATGTCGTGGACCTGTTTGAAAAACTACTCAAAAGAACTCTGGCAGTAGAAAACATAAGCACATTTGAACGGTGGTCCAATCATTTTGAAAGCTATTGGGCATGTGTGCAGAGAGAAAACTTTGCCCTCAATTTTAAGAATGTCAAGCATATTACGGACTTTCTGTATTTTGAGAAGAAGGTTGCCAAAGTGAAAGAGCTTAATGATAGTGCAATACGGTGTCACAGAGAAATTTGTGCGAATAAAATGCGGGAAGAAATAAATTTAATGATAGAAAAGAAAGAAAAATTTGGAATGGACTCCACGCGTCAAGTTATGCTAGCTGAAATGAAACAAGAGCTGCAAGCGATTCCAAATGATTGCCCTGATGACTGTAAAATGTGCACAGAATTTAAAAGTAATTATGGTTCTCTCTTACAGGAAACGGAAAGCAGCGAATGGGAAGAGGACATCAAGCATTCGTTAAAAACATACAACGAACGGCTGCACGAAATTGCAATGAAGGTGTTGAGACAGACATTTGACGGATCTGCTGTCAAGCAAGGATGCTTTTCTGAATTTTCTGGTTTGATAACAAAGGAACTTAAACAGGCTTTAGAGAGGCGACCAACAGGGAAGTTTAGTCCACAGGAGCAAAGAGGAATTGTGGACAACATTTGGCAATCGCTGCAAGACATTGCAGCCTCTAAAGAATCTGGATCTGACCTACACACGAGAATGAATGAAGCTTTGTGTAAGGAATATGTTACATCTGGCATTTTGCCAAATATTTTGCATGATTTAAAAACCAACATTTCTGTTGAAGTCTTACTTCAGACAAAAGCAAAGAAATCTTGGCTTAGCAAAGCATCATTACAAACTGATAAACTTAGCAAAGAACAGATGACAAGTTTGATCAGTGAGTTATATCAACTTCTCATGACAATAGTGAAAAATAGACGCGAGGACTGTTTCAACACAGGACTGGACTTCGATGAGGGAATAGTAAGTGAATTTAGGAACAAATTCCCAGATACAATAAAAATGTATGAGGATAAGTCCAATATTACATTACATGACAACTTTAAGATATCTCTGCAGATTTATGCTTTACAACAGCTTATGAAAACGATGATTGACCTACAAAATCTGTGGAACAGTCAGAATAAACCAAGTGAAATCTTACAGCGAAAGAAAGATGAATATGTAAACGAAATTGAAACACGGCTTAAGTCTGGATTTTCTTGCGCAGGCGAAGGAGAAATCGTTGCAAAGAAATTGCGCGAGTCAATTAAACTAAATGCTATTCAAGCAGGATACGCTATAAAAATTCAAGCAGTAAAAGATGTATCATGGACAACAAATTCTGAAAAGGTGAGACTGCATTATTTTGAGCAACTGGCCAATGAAGTTGCAGCTGGAGAGAAGAAGAGAGCTCTGATACATTTTGCCATTCCGAAAGATTCAATAGTAATGTGGTTTTCAAATGAAGTTAACTCTTTGCATTCGGAGAAAAAAGTTATGGAAACATATCGTTCCACTTTAGAACATAAAATAAATCGTGTTAATTACCAAATCTTAAATTCTAACAACAAAGCCGACATCGACAGAGTTGTTAAAGAGCAAATTATAAATGCAGGCGATCAGTATTACAGCCAACTTGATCCGAAAGATGACGACTTCGATGCATTCAAAAGTAGCATTATTCGCATATTAGATTCGTTCAAGGATTCGGAAGACAGTAGAAATGTTGAATTTGGTTTAGCTTCAGATAACCCAGAAATTCAAAGACGTTTAGGGTGCACTGAGCATTGTTTCTTTTGTGGAGCTTTGTGTTGGGGATCTCATGATCATATGGTTGGAAAAGACACTAATCGTTCTATTGAAGCACATCATTCATGTCATCAACCGAATGGGCTTTTGGGGATCAACCATCGAACAACAAAAAAATTAACTAGCAGAGCATGTCACAATATAAAGGATAAAGGTCGTGTTTGGTTTGATAAATTTCAAGGTGACGCTGGGATGCTATGGTCAGACGCAAAACAAAATTATTTTAAAGGTTGGAAATTTGATGCCCATTGTGTCACAACATTTGATGAATTAATGCGTTGGTTTTTCCAAGAGCTACACCGAGATATCGCAGAATTGTGGGATTCAGATCCAGCTGACGACGAGGAACTCAGAGAAAACCAATGCGTCGACTTGAAACTTGATGATATCCTTAAAGTAGTGCGCAGTAAGATATAGCTTCTCTGTAACCTAACAATATAAGCCAATTTGTACACGCAAATATACACGCAGAGTTAAACATATATATATTTGTTTGAATATTTATGCTTTAACAATTCAAATAGATTTAGCAAATTACAGGAGTTCTTACAATTTAAATTCTCGGTAATGGATTAGGAACGTTGTATTATCTTGGCTAGATTACAGATAGTGTAAAAATTCTCATCTCTTTGTCTACTTTCACTTCAGTACAGGTGCATCTGTTGCTGGGCAAGTTTTGGCAATTAAAACTGCTTCTGCAAGGCTTTAAATGGAAAATTTGCATAATTATGCTAAATTTTTATTTCTTTTTGAGAATAATGGTGCTAGTCTGAATCGCATAAACAAACGTAATTAGGCCATGAGGCAACCTTTTAATCAGGGTGTTTGAGTTGCAGAGCAGAGAGTACGGATTCGAATCTCCTCTGATATGGTTACTGTGAAGGACCATGATCGAGTCATTCGCACACAATTGCTCAGCGGCATCGATTGACGCTAAGTCATTAGACACTTACGCTCAATAACTGTAGAAAAATACTAAATGCATAAGTAGGCCTATGTGTGTAGGCACGTATATCAAGTCACGTAATAGGGCGCATTTTAAGAACCCCCAAAAACCGCTGCACAATTTCATGCTTTTATGACGCTATCATGAAAATGAACACTTAGCATTAGAATACGCGTTTGTAGTAGAAGATAGTCGCCTTGATTTAAGAGTTTTTGACTGAAAGGATAAAACATCGACTATGTTGTAGAGGAATTCATTGACGTCACCCAGCGTTCGTAGAGCGTTATGAAGGGTTATGTATGTTTCTATCCCATTTTCTAGATATATACCACCCATCACATATAATTTCACAGACTGTGCTCACACTTTGCCTGATGTTTACTGACAGTCATAGCCTAGGCATAGGTATGACTAATATGGATCGCACATAAAGAAAGTAAGTCTGTAGGCCTATATCTGGCTGGCTGTCTGTCCATCTCGCTGTATGTTGGTTTCTATTTTTCTCTCTCCCTGTCTCTCTGTTTCTTTCTACATCCATAGTCATTCCAAGCTAATTGATCCATTGCAATACACACGCATACTATCTAAGAAGATTATCTGCCAAACGAACAGCATGTGCAACTGCACCAAGTTTGAAAGGGGAACCTAGATGGCCTAGGATTATGGATTAATGAGCAATTAAAAATTTAGAGTAACTTACATCTCATAAAGTAATTAATACAAACAACTGTATATTTTAAGAAGGAGTGTTAACAGCAACACAATACACATGACTCATGTGAGAAAGCAATTATAATATTAAACACTACCACTTTAAAAACATTATGCTAATCGTGTGCCCTAGTTGCAAGGTTTAAAAATATTGGCACTTAATACAACACTTATTTCTACACTGTACAGTTTTTCGTTAATGTTTGCTGTTTCACACCACAGTAGGTGCATACATCGCTCCATTGCGTGCACAGACTGCGGTAGCAAATGGGTGCTATTTTCACATGTATATGTGTTTAAACCGATCAACAATACTTACCTCGCTACATCCCCAGCCCAATGGGAACATGGAGCCTGCTTTCTCAGCTAAAGTTTTGGTCCCTCCATCTCGGGAGTCAAGAAGCTTCGATTACCCCTCCAAATTTTCGTTCAATCCTTTAAAGGTATCACCAGCAATAAACGTAAAATACTGCCCTTCTGTGTCGATAAACCACTGCTTTTCCAACTTCAGGTCAAATCTCTTAAAAAGGCACGACGAGACAATTACATTACGACTTCCTTAAACACCAGTATCAGTTCTCCAACTGCTTCATGTAGCTCAGGTAAGGTCAGCGTCAGCAACCGTGGTTGTATAATACGTCCCAATACGTAATTTCCTGAATATTTCTTGTATGTTCAGATTTTCGCTATAACCGAATAAGCACTTCGCAGTTAAAAATCTAAAATCTAAAATATTTTGCATTTTAATTCCTCTCGGTGCTAATTTGCAAAGCGGGCGAATCTCCTACTGCAGGATATGAGGCCGGAGCGGATACTTCGAGAAAGTTCACTGACATCGATTAAGATTGCAATAACATGCAAGCTCACGATGACCCTAGACAAGAAGCTGAATGTCTTCCAACAATGATTTTCTTGAAAAGAAAAATATGCAGGCTCGCAGTGCAGATTCACATCTTGGAAATAAACATAATATAGAAACTGCGGATGTGTGGCCAAATCGAACTCTGTGATGGTAGACAAGCTCGTGCAAGGGTGCTTCGACCCTCTAAATTCGGCATCCGAGGAGCTGAATCAGACCGGTTTGACGGCACTGGATTATATTGACACGGACGGTGGAGGCAGATCTTCGCCCCCTGAACTTTCGGCTATACACAGCCTGGAGAAGGGACCAAGACCCAGACGGTGCTTTCATGGCCCATGGTGAACGGGGACATTTTAAAGTTGTCTTCAACAATGTGTCATATTGCTAAATGAAGTCACACGGTAACAACAAAAGCAACATTATTTATTCAAACAATGTTCATCAACAAGGCATTAATCTTCAGCATTATAATAAAGGCATTATAATTATATAGGTTCTTCATGAATTCTCATTAAATCATCTTCTTAGATTCACACTTCTATACAATCGAGAATGTCAAGGTTTTCAAACACCTCTGCAATGATTTACAATTGGAAGACCAAGTTCTCTTTTCTTCTTTTGATGCTGGAATTGAACTTCCTTTATTTAATTAACAGAACACTGCTTTTTCACATACACAGACAGTCACAGTTAATCGTTTATTAATTTCTCACAGTCAGCAGTCCTCACAAACCAAATTTGCAGACTCAATTCAAATCTCAGCCTTCCTGTCTAGACACGTCTGCTAACACTGGATCACACGAAACATTTTTTCGCCTGCTGCTAGGCATATGTTATGTGTACTACACTAAATCGAATCTGCTGATTCCAAATCTGAAGTCAGATTTTGTGTAGCACATCAGGATCTTAAGATATGCAGCATACATGCTAATAATTATGCAAACTCTTTACAGAACTAGTATTTCCTTATAACTCTGTAATTATGCAAACTCAGAGTATTCATAACAAGAAACAAAATGTTATTCTTTTATAACCTGAAATTAAAATATGTTTTAAAATGTAATATAAATATATGTATGTTACTCAGATGAAAGCATACATTTCGAAATATTGTGTCTAGCTTAACTCTATACGAGTTCAAAAGTGCTTTAGACACTTGCTCTTGCGCTTGTGAGTGGCTGCTGTTGCCCGCTGCAGAAACCAGCAGTTATCGCCCATCATGTTGGAATTGCAGTGACCCTGATATCTTGCTTCAAAGGTGGAGATGTCTTGATGGAATCTCTCTCCATGCTCATCGCTTACATCACCCAAGTTTGGTGGGAAAAAATCCAGATGGGAATGTAAGAAATGTATTTTTTAGTGACATCCGGCAGCCGAGTTGCTTATATGCTGTTAGCATGTTGCTAACGAGTTCAGCATAGTTCTCAGCTCGGTGATTCCCAAGGAAGTTTTGCACCACCAACGTACATGCATCCCAAGCGGCAAATTCCAGTGGGTTGAGCTTGGTTCTAAATACAGTATCACGCATTAGTTCGCGGATTTCTGGCCCAATAAAATTTCCAGCCTTCAGCTTAGCATCAGTTTTGACGGCTCCAAATTTATCTCTCAGATACTGGAAGCCTTGTCCAGTACGATCCATTGCCACTACTAAATTCCTCATGAGGCCCAGTTTAATGTGAAGTGGTGGTAAGTACACTTTCAATGGATCAACCAATGGTTCGTGTTGCACGTTGTGCCGACCAACAATGTGCTCAGATCTAGGAGGCCACAGTTTCACTTTGTAATGGTTGCTGTCATCACGACTGTTCCACAAGCACAAAAAGCACATATGTTTTGTGTAGCCCAGCTGTAGGCCTAGAATAAGTGCTACCACTTTGAGGTCCGCACAGATGTTCCATCTGTAGTCTGAGTAGTTGATCACTTTCAAAATGAGTTTCATTGAATCATATGTCTCTTTGAGGCCTACAGCGTGGGCTATAGGAACAGACGGCTTTTCGTTACCATTGTGCACCAACACAGCTTTCAAACTCGCTTGGCTGGAATCTATGAACAGTCTCCACTGATCAGGAACGTATTCGCAACCTAAATTCAGCATGAGACCGTTCACGTCAGTACAGAAATAGATATCGTTTTCCAGTTTGTAATATGTAGCTAACTGTTTGTGACGATAACGGAAGTGTGATGTTGTGGTACCTTTTTGAAGCAAGTTCCACTCCCCTAGTCTGGAGGCTAACAGTTCAGATTTCTCCTTTGACAAAGATAGGTTCCTCACCAGATCATCTAACTCACCTTGCCTTATCAAATGCGGCCTACCCTCTTCCAAATCTTGATCACTGGATTCATAAACAGTAACGTCATCTTCTGTATTACCATCAGAACTGTCCGTTTCATCAGCACCAGCAGCAGGCGGAAATGGTACTGGATTCTCTTCATCATGCGGCACTGGCTTTAGAGCGGACTCGCAATCAGGATAAACGATTTTAGACTTATTTTTCTTTGAAAATCCAGCAACTTTAGTAATGCAGAAATAACAGTCTGCATGATGATTTCTTGGCTCGCGCCACACCATAGGCACAGCAAACGGCATTGAATTCCTTTTGCCATTCAGCCACTGTGTAAGCCCAGAGTAGCACACGGTGCAGCAGACATGAGGTGCCCAACTTTTATCCTCGTCTCCGATTTGACATCCAAAATAATACTTGTAAGCAATCATCACTCTCTTAGTTAACTTCTTGCGCTGGTCACAAAGAGTATATTTACCACAAACATAGCAAAAATTGTCTGGATGGTTAACACAGCCTCGCCTATTCATTTCAAAATTAAATCTCACACGCTAGCTACAGCTATATAAGAAAACTTCACCTTCGTTCTACGGAATCTCGACTTATATACTGGTATTGATGCTGACGTCAGCTCGCTGACATGCCCAATCATGTCTAGCGGCTACTGCAGGCTTGCTGTTAGGAATATTTCAGGCGACACTTGCAGGTATGCACGTATCACTGGCAGCAATCGTGGAGACACATACAACAGAATGTACAGACATAACCGAAAACGAGTCCTTACGTCATTACTTGAATGCATGCATAACTTAAAATCTAGACGTGCTGGGCAGATTCTGACTTCATATTTGGAATCAGCACATTTGAATCAATATAAGGCACATGCATTACTTTCAGTAGCAAAATCGTTGTGATCCAGTGTAATATACAACTTGTACTAATACAACAAGATATACGGTGGAAATAAACATAATATAGAAATGCCAAGGATTAAAACAAGAAACACAACTGCCTCCGTATGTACGTAATACAGGTGTCAGCCAATCAAAAAGCGAACCATAGGCCAGCTCTACTCCTGCTTCATAGTTATCAGAAGTGCGTTAGGGCTTTAGCCTACTTCTAGGCCAACATCAACTAATCAACACCTGCCTAGCAAGCAGCTGTACACACGCACGCACAAACGCCCCATACGCGCCGCTAAGTGTGCAAACGAGAAGCAACTAAGCATGACCGAGCAATGGAGCTGACACGATTAAGATGCTTTAGGAGTCATTTAACATGTCACGCAAACGTGTAGTCAGCGCATATACCTTAAAATGTCCAGCTGACACCATCAATGCTTCATTTTTAGTCAAGCGTTGGATTTTGGTTTCAAAGTTCACAAGGTCACACCTTTACAATTCGTAAAGCGGTGGGTGTATTGAAAGTCTAGAGTTCAACAACATTACTGCTTCTATGAATAAAAATTCCAGTAAGGAATGATAATGAGAAAAACAATGAATAAAATAAAATTAAACCTCAAAAAGCATAATACAATGCAATATAAAAAATACAATTTAAAAAGCGCAGCTCAATACCAGAGCAGTTTTAATGTAGCTTTACAGTAGAGAGTAGCATAAATGTATGTCAGCAACCATTTTATTCTGCAAAAAAGCCTGCTCTATGTCAATGCAATCAGACATTAATGTTAGCTATTACTATTTTCGAACAATACCGACATGGATTTGGAGATTTAAATAGTCGATGCTTCGTTGTATTATTCCGTGTAACTGTCAGTATTCTTCAGGACTATGTAATTTAAAGTCAGAAGATAGGCGGCTGATTTAATTTCGAAAGTCTGCTAAAGCTGAGATAGTCACAAATCCAATATTATCATTACATCACGTCTTATCTGCCGAGTACGACATGCAAACATGTGACACAAGATTCGCTTGAATCTTCTACTGACAAGAGTGTAGATGAGGAGATTTCCCAACAAATTTAATACTAGAAAAGCATTGGATATCGATTGAGCACAAGATATAGCTTCGAAGTTTCAGATCAATTATACCATTGAACCAAAGTAGCAAAACAATAAAGGCAACTCCAGACGGCAGTTGGCAGAGAATGAACACGACAACCACTGTAGCCAACATTATTGCAATATTTCTTTCGTTTTTGGTTTGTTGCATCATCTGTCGTCGTTTCTTCTTTAAAGTGTGCAGCGTCCGTGCGATACGAAGGTTAAGAATGATGAAAATAATGACGGGGACAATTATACAAAAGATTAAGAAGAAGGCTAAACAATTTAAGGTTAATCCCACGAACATATTGTAATAATGTTCGAAGCAACTTTCATAATCTTCTGCCAACAAGTGGTTAGCCTTGTCATATATGCATCTCATCAACCAAATCACCATCTGCGGGAACGAAGAAGATGTGCTGAATAGAAGGACCACAATGGACAGCACGAGAACAGTCAGCTTCATCCGACGCAGGCTTCTCCAAAGAGATTGCATCGGTTTACAGATCGCTAGATAGCGACTGATGGTCACGAGCACTACAATACAACTGCTAAGAGATTGCATGACAAAATATATAGGAAATATAAGAATTCTCATAACTGTCATTGTTATTTTAGTCAGCCAATAGGATTCAAGCCATATCGTTATGACCGACTTGAAAAGCAGATAAAGGACAAGAAAGCTATTATCGACAACAGCCAAGGTTTTCAGAAGCCAAATGGCGGCACAATTTTTGTCGGGGTCTCGTTTCAGAATCAGAATTATTAGGCAATTTCCGAGAAAACCGAAGACGCAGAGGGCAAAAACTACGAATTCAATGAAAAGTACTTTACAGTGTTCGCGTAAATCGATACCTAGATCAGACGTGGCATTCTCGGAGTCGAATTTCACATCTGGTATCTGAGGTGTCGAGTACTCGGTCCATCCCGTATGTTCAGCTGTTGATTGGTTCTGAAAATGTGTTAGAAATGGTTGCAGTTCAGAACTTATCGCAACTTCTGTCAGTCAGAACCTGATTGCCTAAAAATCGCGGAAAATACGATCATCAGTGTTTCTAACGAAAAAGAGATTTGCACATTTATATGCTAAATGATGTAATGTAATGCTATGTAATTAAGGCACCTAATACACCATCGTATGTAACAAGCTTATTCCACAGTAGAGGGCTTCAAAATGTCAGCTGGCGGCGCAAATGCTAAGAGTTAGATGTACGTAATATGGAATGCTAAGAGTCAGCGTAAAAGTTATCCAATCATACAACAACTTTTGTTGCAACAAAAGTATTTCTAATTACTTCTAACATGTTGTCTATCGAGTGTAACAATTTCAAGATTAACTATTTTAAGACACACATACTCCTGCTTCGCCAATGTAAATCCTGACAGTGGAACTTGTTTTTCAGTTAGAACTCGAATTCTTACAACTGTTACACCAGCGAGAACCACTTTTGTGGGGCGCCAGAGAATGCCCAATGCATATATGAATGAAGCACGCATCCATACAAACAAATATACACATATACATACACGCATGCATACTTTAATGCGTTTTTACATACACGCATAAGATATAAAATGAATGCTTAGTACACATGTAGATAATAACTTCATGTTTCATTTATAAAGTGTGAAGGCTATAAAATATTCAAAGCAAAGCGAAGTATCAAGGTTTCTTTGCTTGCTTTGAATGCTCGTGCCTAGCTCAGCTAGACCTAGACCATCTAACGCCCAAGATTCAAACAAATCTACTGCTACTATTAAACTATAACACCAACACTTACATTAAAATCCATTTTGGAGCAGAGCTGCTGATACTTTGAATGAAAACTGCAAGTAAGGAGCTTGCTAATTTTAATAACAGGAGAATAATCAATGATTGAGACCTTATAATTGTTGTTCGTGAGGACTCTGGTTTCAGAAACGGCTTTGGAAAGTGATCGTAGTGATGATAATAATTAAAATGAAGACGATGATTATAATTATGATTATAACTAAGATTCAGATTATTTTTATGATAGTAATAATTAAGACAATAATGGTTATGAATTGAAACGACTGTGTCTCTGTCTGAGTGGGCTGACCTTCTGGTAAATTGCTTATTTTCGCCTTGATACTAGTGCGCCATCGGTTGATGCCTTGCGTGTTAGACATTTACATTGCAAAAGGTGTAACGACAACTACTAATAATAATTTTATATTAGTACCACCACCACTACTTCGGTATATTGACCTGATTGCGGTTTTGGCTTTGATGCAACATCGGTTGATGCCTTGTGCATTAAATATCGGCACCATAGAAGTTACTAATTGCAATTTTACTCAATACACTAGTTTCACATGTGGATCTACCAGTTCTATGCAGATTGCCTTTCACAGCATACAGGGCTACTTTAGAAAATCGAGGTGTCTATTCCACAGATGCAAGCCTTAATATTGAATATTTAATATTAATATGAAGCCTGACATCGAACACGTTATAAGTGCTTTAATAAAATATAACGCGCAACACGTAAAACACGCCTAATGATTTCTGCAAAATACGACATATGAAAATATATGGTGTTACTTGCCAAAAAGAACTTTTCCTTAATGAGCGAGAGTCACTATGAGATGGTCTTAATTAAGTAGCCAAGGATGCCAATTTAACGCCTTACAACATCTTAATCTACGAAAACAGCTCAAATTTGTAATTTTCAGAATAGTGTCATTGTCTAAATGTGTTCTCAATCACTTTCAGATATTAAACAGACGCAAATTAAGAACTAAAGTTTATGCGTCGATCATTAGTACAAAAGAATCGTTGTTATCTCGCGTGATATTACATTTCCCGCAGTACAGTTACATTGAAGAATGAATTGTGTGTTGATTCACGAATCCCTCCTTCATTTTTGTTTGTTTGCGACTTTCTTGGATGACATATTATTCTTGTGCAGGGCATAGCTACCGTTACCCCCAACAGCATCATCGTATGTAGTACATATGAAGCCCATATGACAATATTCCCGAATGGACGTTCCATGTTCTACTTGTGATGTTGTTGTTGGGAGAGTGAGATCGTCTTTCAGATGAGTCGTAGTCTACAATTTGTATTAATATGCATTCACTTGTTCGACATTTAGATGGGTGCTATTAACCATCGTAGCCATGAGATAGACTGTCGAAGGCCACTCGATCAATGTGCAGTTGAAGAGCAGTTGACAATAAACAGTCGTCGTCTAACAAATGAGGGCCAGACTTATTGTGTGAGATGAAACATTCTTCTACAGTTATATCATACAACAATATGACCAATGCTTAAATACGTTACTTGATGATAAGGCACAGTCTCTGAGATCTACAGCAGTTTGGACACAGACGTACAGTGTGACATCTTATATTAAGACAAATGTGTTCAACTGTAATCAACTATTTATTATTGATAAAATTGAATGATTTAGCCCAGCAGAAATAGAGGAATACCTGGATTCGAAGCTTGTAGCCTTGTACTAATGCACAAAAAGAACACTTTATGCTGCGCCTCATTTTGTATTAATTCTCGTAAGAACATACTACGTGAACTTAGTATTCAATTAGGGTGTTTATTAAATTCTCAAGTCTCAATAATTTATGGTTCGGAATGGACAGTATAGGTTACTTGAACTCATTTGGCTTTATACTGAAGAAATACTGAAAAAGCGTGGTAGTTTACCTCACACAGCATTAGAGAACCTGAATTTTGAATTCGTGAGTGATCAAACTTAATGTGTCACGTTGTGGTCATGTTCAAATTTATCTCGTTTTGAGTGAAAAAAATTTAAATTTCAGACTGATTTAGAGATTATATTTCAGGACTGCATATTCAACTTTCAAAATTTCTGCGCCTCTGGACTGCTGTGTACTGCTTAAAAATAGTAAATTATTGCTGAAAACGTATTTTAAAGAGCAAATTAATTTTTTCAATACGTTTCAGTTTAATTCAAATATTCAATTATCACTTGTCAATGTTTCATTCTCATAGACGTCGATCCATGTGGGACATTACGCATCTCTTCCAATGGTTTTGGCTGGAAAAACTGTTTGCAATTCTCTATCAATTTCGTTAACATTGCCAACTTGTGTTGGCAATTCTCCAACAACGCAGATAACAAATTCTGCTTCTGTATATAGTATAACTCTAAGGAATGTTTACAGTGAAAGTCCTGTCTCTATAAACGCTCGCTATTTTTACACAGACCGTGCCGACCTATACGCATGAGAGGGGCCGGGCCGATCCCGAACTTTAGTCAGTTCTCTTATCTGTGTATTGTGACAAGCATAACTGAGTCAGTATCAACTGTGTCGACTCCTATTTATCCCGATCTGGACTCTTAAGTATAGGTTATTTTCTTGGGCTGATTTAACCTCTCTTTTACTCTTCTATCTGGTTAAGTTTAGATATTTACTGTCTGAGTTTTAACCACGGAACTCTGACCTCCTGCATCTTCCCGCAATATCTCCACCGTCTGGATTTTGACAAGGAATAATGCGGGTGCGCGAGTCCAGGTGCGATAACTTTCTCGGGAAGTGGTGTTGCATGACACATACACGTATGAGACTGGAAGACCTACATACGGAACTGGAGCGAGAGACGTGTGAGCGTGGAAATACGTTGCCTGATATCCTTATGAATAAGGCGGAACTTCAGTCAGTTCTCTTCAGTCACTGCTATAAGACTCCCCTGTTAGCGGACCTAAGAGAACGAACGACTGGTGTCTCGTATTAATGGTCTTAGTTCTAAACTTATGAGATGTAGAATGGTGATAAAAAAGAAGCCCGTAGTTAAGAGGGCACACGAAAATGGAACGACTATTGCCGGTAAAGGAACGAACCCTGATCTGAGGAAAAGGCCATCCTCAGGACGTTGCCCATATGGCGACCGCGGAAGAGGCAGTCAGGTCCTGAGACAGAGCCTTACAGTGTTGCCTCTCTTAAGGAAGCAGCCAATTCTGAACCTTCCTTAGTAAGAACGGACACTATTGGTAGTGATGGTACGAAACGGTCATTTTACGTTGAGGCGAGCTGGAGTCGCCCCACCCAACGAAGCTAGGTACAGACCGCGACCGCTACTGTTCATTACAATGTTTTTTGAAAAAGATATCGGCCTATGGAAGAAGAGAAATCCTATAGGCCTAAATGCAGACTTTAACTCGTGATGTGAAATCCAAAAGAAACTCGAGCAGAGGAACAGACACACGTTGCAAACGTGCATTAAATCAATTTGACCTAAATAAATGCATGCCTGTTAACGTACCAATAGGTTGACCTGCGTGGTACAAAGTTCGATGTTCGTGGTTATTAGATTGGTGCAGGGCAAGAGTGGAAACATAGTGAACAGAAGAGTTGTTCTCTCATTTTTGGTTTTATTCTAACTTAATAATACTTCAAGATGAAATTTAGTGTTAAGATATACTTATAAGTTGAATTTTCTCGTACGAAAATCCAATTCGGATCGCGTGAATGGCCTTTTCGAGTAAGTTTTTTGTACCACGGTTCAATTTCTAGTAAGTGGCAGAAAACTGTTACTATAACGTTTACCAATGCTGGTTCTCTGTGATGTAGGCTATAATGACACATTTGAAGTTATGGTCTGTTCTACGACGTCGTATTGCTAAATACAGTTTGTTATTTCAGTGCAAAATGCCTTCACCCTTAACGGGTACAATATATTATTATATATGTTTTACATACTATGAATAATTATTGTAACAGGCCTACAAATGCACGAATTCAAGAGTTTCGCCACTAGATCAGTGGCGAAACTCTTGAATTCGTGTATTTGTAGGCCTATTAAGAGTTAATATACGTGTTGGCCTGTTTCGTTACATCGATATACGCGTAAATCACGGCTTCTTTGCACAACAGCATCCCAGCTTGCATTTCGAATAATTTTCCGCTCTGAAAAAAAATATTTCTGGTTAGGTCGGTAGGCTACAAGGCATTCTGAAATGGCATTGCACCTGTTTGATTTAACTGGGCCACGATGGTGAAAGATCTCATCCGATGAATTCAATGATAATTCACAGTTCAACAAATTGGTTAAACAGGCTTTTTTAAAACCAATTTATGGGTACTGAATTCAAATATGACCAAAATTTCCTGCAGGACGTAACATATTTTCTAATAGGCCTTATTCTATTACTTATATGAATAAAATACGAATGTCCGGGTAATTAAAATTATGATTGCTTTCATAAAATTGCATTTATTTTCATAATATTTTTACAAACATCATGTTACAGACTATTTCTAAGTTAACTAACATACATTTCCAATAGCAACCATGAAAAGCATTTGAAAAAACATTGAATAATCGTTTACACTTGCAAGCTGTACATTTCTTCCTTTTACGCGTTGAGGTGTCTTCCCTCTGCAGAAACCAACAGTAGTTGCTCATCATGGCTGGATTCCATCTGCCTTGGTATCTCTCCTCCATGGTTCGAATATTCTAGTGGAATCTTTTATCCTACTCATTGTTGACTGTTCCTAGGTTCTCGGGAAAGAAGTCAAGACGCGAATGCTAAAGTGGATCTTTAAAGACATCCCGCAGTCAAGAATTTCGTAGTTCATGAGAAAATCTTGGATGAGCTGACGATAGTTCTCTTCTTTCTAATTCCTCAGAAAACCCTTTACCATAGACGTGAATGATTTCCATGAAGGGCTCTCCTTTAGAATCAATTTTTCTTCAGAGTCAGTATCATTCAGTAGCTTCCTAATCTGGGGATCAATAAAGATGCCTTCTTTGAGTGTAGCGTTACTTAGTTTGGAAAATTTTTCTTTTAAGTATAAAAACCCATCGCTGGTTATGTCCATAGCCTTGACAAAGTTCTTCAAAAGACCAAGTTTGATATGAAATGGCGGAAGCACAACATTAGAAGGGTCAAATAAAGGCTTATTCTTCACGTTGGTCTTTCCATGAATGAAGTCATCTCTCTTGGACCAGTCCTTTGTTAAGTAGTGTTTCTCTCTGGCCCTACTGTCCCACAAAAACAGAAAACAGGAAAACTGTGAAGCCACCTTGAGGCCGAAGCAACAGGGCAACAACTTTCAAATTACCATACATTTGCTAAATGTGCTGGTCGTACTTTATTGCCGTGAGTATTTTTTCCATTTTTGCATCTCATCATTTCATAGGTTTCTTTCATTCCCACAGAATGTGACACTGGGACAGATGACTTTTGCTTTCCTTTATGCAGAAGTACAGCTTTTAAACTGAACTTTGATGAGTCTATGAATGGACGCCATTCCTTCAGGTTGTGAGTTGTTCCTCTTTCTTTCATCACCCCCAAACTATCCTTGGTGAAGCACAAACATACTTGCATGTTGTAAACTGAAGACAGGGCCTCATTTCTTTCTTTAAATAATGATATTTTTGTATCCTTGACCAGAAGATTCCATCTTTGAAGTCTTGAACCTAAAAGGTCAGCTTGCTGTTTTGATAGGCCCAAATCTCTTGAAAGATCACTAATTTCATTTTGCTTTATCAGATGAGGCCCACTTACATATTTAGGACTGCATGTATGGTCTGAAACAATTTCAGGTTCTGTTTGTGGATCAACGTCTTCCTCTGGTGAAGATGAATCTATGTCTTCCCAGTTTTCTGAAGGGTTAGGTATAAGACGACCTTCTTCTTGAGGAATTGGCCTTATAGTCGAATGTACATTTGAGTACTCGATATTGCACTTTTTCTAGTTTGAAAAGTCATCTGTTTTAGTCAAACAAGAATAGCAATCATCTGTGACTGCTTGGCTCATCCAAACCATGGGAACTGAAGGGACATGGATTTCTTCTGACCTTTCATCCATTCAGTCAGGCTAACACAGCATAAAATGCAGCATACACGGAAAGCCCACTTTCTGTCACGATCAACAAAATGACAGCCAAAATACAAGGAGTAGGCTTGCATCATAGTCATTCTAAAAGAATGTTTCTGAAATTTCACAATGAACTGTCCACACACATAACAAAACTTATGACTACACCGGCGACGATGTCCTTTTATTTGGCACCGAAATTTACTGTGAACCTAACAGTAAATCTTTCGACAGCAGTTGAAGCAACAATGATGAGGCTCTATTTTCTCCCACTTCCGGTCAGGAATAAGTGAGCAGTATTGCCAACCATGACAATTAAAGTATCCCTACACAAACTTACAATTATTGAACTAAAAAGAACCTGTAATATAAAATGTGACGTGCTGACCTTTTTTAAAGCCTAGATCTGTAATCAGCATCCAAAAATGATAGGCATCTAATATAGTTCATGGTATAAAAAACTTGTTGGTAAGTAAGGTCGATGGTTGCGGTGGTGCCAGCTTTGAGGCTAACAGGTTAAGACCAAACTTTTTGGCTCAGCTCTAAACGTCCCAACCCTATAATGCAATTTTTCGTGTACCAAAGAATTAGTCTTGCAAAGATGATTTATCAGCGGTGCTACAGTATCGTAATTTTACACTTACTTTGTAACCGCCAAGAGCTTTACTCAGTCAGCCCAATTATTGATTTCTTGTAAATCATACGATTCTATGTCACATTGCGTTTCTCAGGCGCCATTTATATTTTCAGCCATCAGCATTTCCTTCAACATTTTCAGTCAGGCAAAGATCAAGCAGCCTTATGCAATTTTTGGTGCGTATGATTTGGGTTCTAAGTCTTGCCAAAATTATTGATCATTGGAGGCACTAAGTTAAAAGATTCTTGCCTTTCATTTCATAAAATAATATAGTGCAACCCTTTTGCGCTACTTTGTAATAAGCATCCAGTCACAATATATTGACCATTACCAGTCAGAAGATGAAGTTATGGTCCGTCTACACTAGGGGACATTAGCTTGCTTCGCATTGCAGAGCAGAAAATAGATCCAGAGTGGGGGAAAGTATTGGCCTTATGGCCCATAATAGTCATTTTTACTTAACGACAAATAGTTTTGAAATATTTTATGCACAGGAAAAAGACTTGTAATTGATATTGGACCCAGCAACGACTCGGATCGCACGAATGGCACTTTCGAGTAAGTTTTTCATACCACGGTTCAATTTCTAGTAAGTGACAGAAAACTGTTACTACAATATTTACCAATGTTGATTCTCTGTGATGTATAATGATACATTTGAAGTTAGAGTCTGTTCTACAACGTCCTATTGCTAAATACAGTTTGTTTTTTCAGTGCAAAATCTCTTCACTCTTAAAGGGTACTATATATTATTAAATCTTTTATACATACTCTGAATGAATAAATAGGCCTCTAAACACGAGTTCAAGAGTTTTGCCATGGATCTCTTAAGAGTTAAGATACGCGTTGGCCTATTTAGTTACATCGATATACGCGTAAATCACGCTTTTTTGTACAAGAGGATTCCATTTTGCATTTCGATTAACTTTCGGCTGTGAAAATATTTCAGGGATTTGTATTTCAGGATAGGTCGATACAAGGCATCCTTAAATGGCACTGCAGGTGTTTGATTTGAGTGGGCAACGACGGTGAATGATCTCATCCGATTAATTCAATGATAATTCACAGCTCAACAAATTGGTCCAATTTTGTGGGTGCTGAATTCAAATATGGCCACAAAAATCCTGCAGGACGAAATAGTTTTTTTTGCTATAGGCCTTATTCTATTGCTAATATGAATAAAATATGGGTATACGAAAAATTAAAATTATTATGATTGCTGTGATGAAATTGTATATATTTTCATCACATTTTTAAAAAAACATCATATTTACCGACTAATTCAATGCTAACTATTATACATTTTTAATATTAACCACGAAAAGCATTTTAAAAACCCATTAAATTCTCGTTTTTACACTTGCAAGCTGTTCATTTCTTCTGTTTACGCGTTGAGGTGTTTTCCCTCTGCAAAAACCAACAGTAGTCGCTCATGATGGCTGAATCCCATCTGCTTTGGTATCTCTCTCCATGGTACGAATATTCTATTCAAATCTTTCACTCTGCTCATCGCTGACTGTGCCTAGGTTCTCGGGTAAGCAGTCAAGACGCGAATGCAAAAAGTGAATCTTAAAGTCATCCGGCAGCCAAGAATTTCGTGGTTTTTGAAAAAAACCTTGAATGAGCTGACGGTAGTTCTCTTCTTTATGGTTCCTCAGAAAACCCTTGACCCTAGACGTGAATGATTTTCATGCAGGGCCCTCCTTCAGATTCAATTTTTTCCAAAGTCACTATCATTCAGTAGCTTCCTAATCTGCGGACCAACAAAGATAACTTCTTTGAGTGTGTAGCAATACTTAATTTTTGAAAAATTTTCTTCTAAGTACAAAGACCCATCATTGGTTTTGTCCATAGCTTAAACTAAGTTCTTCAAAAGACCAAGTTTGATATGTAATGGCGGAAGCAGAATATTAGAATGGTCAATTAATGGTTATACTTCACATTGCTCTTTCCAGGAATGCTCTCTTTTCCATATCTCTTGGCCCAGTCCTTTGTTTTGTAGTGCTTATTTGTAGCCCTACTGTTCCACAAACACAGAAAACAGGAAAACTTTGTGAAGCCACCTTGAGGCCCAAGCAGCAGGGCAATCACTTTCAAATCACCACATATTTGCTAAATGTACTGGTCGTATTTTATAGCCGTGTGTATTTTTTCAATTTTTTTCATCGTTTTCCTTCTTTTCCACATAAAGTGACACTGGAACAGAAGGCTTTGGTTTCCTTTATGCAAAAGTACAGCTTTTAAGCTGAATTTTGACGACGTCTATGAACGGACGCCATTCCCTCGGGTTTTGTGAGTTGTTCCTATTTCTTCCATCAACCCGAAATATCCTTGCAGAAACACAAACAATCCTGCATATTGCAAAATGAAGACAGAACCTCATTTCTTTTTCTAAATTATGATATTTTTGTACTCTTGTCCAGAAGATTCCATTCTTGTAGTCTTGAACCTAGAAGCTTAGCTTGCTGTTATGATAGGCCCAGATCTCGTACACGATCATTAAGTTCATTTTGCTGTATCAGGTGAGGCCCACTTATATACTTAGGACTACATGCAGGGTCTTTAATAATTTTAGATTCTGTTTGGGGCTCAACGGTTTCCCTGTGGTGCAGATAAATCTATGTCTTCCCAGTTTTCTGGGAAATTAGGCATAGGAAGACCTTCTCTTTGAGGAACTGGCCTCAAAGCCGAAGTACATTTTGGTACTCGATGTTGCACTTTTTTAGTTTGAAAAGCCTTCTGTTTTAGTCAAACAAGAATAGCAATCATCTAAGTGAGTGGTTGGCTCATGCCAAACCATTGGAACTGCAAGGGACATGAATTTCTTCTGACCTTTCACCCATTCAGTCAAGCTAACACAGCATGAAATGCAGAATACACGAGAAGCCCACTTTATGTCCCGTTCACCAAAATGACAGCAAAAATACAAGGGTTAAGCTTGCATCACAGTCTTTGTTAAAGAACGATTCTGAGAATTTATAATATACTGTTCACCCACATAGCAAAACTTATCTGGTAAATGACTACACCCGTGACGCTGTTCTTTCTCCCTATTAGCACCAAGATTTATTGTGAAACTAACAACATATGTTTCCACAACAACATAAGCAATAAAAGTGAGGCTGTATTTTCTCCCACTTCCGGTCAGGAATAAGCAGGCAGTGTTTACTACCACAACAATTAAAGTATCCCCCAAGAAACTGACAATTATTTAACTAAAATCACCTATAACGTAAAAATGTGACGTGCTGACCTTTTTAAAGACTAGATCTGAAATCAGCACCCAAAAATAAAAGGCAGCTGATATAATTCATGTCATATTGGTCCCTCGTTCTGGAACAGTATCCCTTTAAGCATTCGTACTTTACCACTTAGTTTAACTCAACGTTCATTCTCTGTTAACTTGAAAACGCACTTGTTTAGATAGGTAGGATAGCCGTGTCATCAGCGCTTTTGAGAGGCACTTGAAGAGCGCTATATAAGTGTCTGTTACATTACATTACATAAAAAACTTGTTGATAAGTAAGGTCGATGCTTGCGGTGGGTGCCAGCTTTGAGGAAAGACGAAATTTTTCGGCTCAGCCCTAAACGGCCCAACCTCAGTATGCAATTTTTCGTCTACCAACGAATTAGCCTTGTAAAGATGATCTATAAGCGGTGATACAGTACCGTAATTTTACACTTGTTTTGTATCCGCTGAGAGCCTTACTCCGTCAGCTTAATTAATGATTTCTTGTAAATTATACAGTACTATATCATATTGCGTTACTCAGGCGCCAATTATACCTTCAGAGGGAAAGAGTAGCGATGGTAGTTGGGGAAAGCAGGTTGTTTTTGACTTGCATTGGTTGAGAGGGGAAAAGGAAGAGCAGCCAGCGTTATATTTTAAACGATGCCTTTATGTTATGTTCGCAGTGCAGATGAGAAAATAGACCCAGAGTGGGGAGAGCACTGGCTGCATGGCTCATAATTTTCGTTTTTTGATTGACAGTCCGTTAAATATTTTGTGTACAGGAAAAAGACTTGTAATCCATATTTGACCTGCAACGATTCGAATCGCACAAATGCCATTTTCGAGTGAGTTTTTCATAGCAACGTCCTATTGCTAAATACAGTTTGTTATTCCAGTGGAAAAACTTTCCAACCTTGGAGGATACTATATATTTTGACATCTGTTATATACACTAGGACTAAGAATAAATAGATATATACACAGGTTCAAGTGTTTTGCCACTGATCGCTTAAGTTTTTTGCATATCGAATAATTTGTCGCTGTAAAAAATATTTAAGGGATTTGAATTTCGAGCTAGGATGGTACATGTGACATCCTAAAATGGCGTTGTGCCTATATGATTTAAGAGGCAGCAATGGTGAAAGATCTCATCCGAGGAATTCGATGAAAATTAGAAAGGTCGATGCTTGCTGTGGCGCCAGCTTTGATGCTTAGAGCTCCAAAATAGATCGGCTCAGCCCAAAATGTCTCAACCCCAAAATGCAATTTTTCGTGTATCAACGAATTAGTCTTGCAAAGATGATCTATCAGCGTTGATACAGTACCGTAATTTTACACTTGCTTCGTAACCGCAATGAGCTTTACTCAGTCAGCTTGGTTATTGATTTCTTGTAAATTATACAGTACTATATCTTATTGTGTTACTCAGGGGCCATTTATATTTTCAGTCATCAGCATTTCTTCAACATTCTCAGTCAGGCAAAGATCAAGCAGCCTTATGTAATTTTTGTATGTGCGTATGACTAGGGTCCTAAGACTTGCCACAATGATTTGAGCATTGGAGACACTAAGTTAACAGATCATTGGCTTTCGTATGATAAAATACAACAGTGTAATTCTTTTGCGCTACTTTTGTATTAAGAATCCGGTGTTGCAACATATTTACCACTGTCAGGCAGAAGATGCCGTTTCGATCCACCTAGGCGATATTGCCAGCACCCTGGACTCAATGACACTGTAAAGATATAAATGTAAATGTACACATTTTTTCATGCTGACCTGATGGCCTCGAACCTGCTCATTTTAAAGTGAATTTATCGAATGATATCCTTCGCCACAGCTTTCACTTTGAATGGGTGCCACGTCATTTAAGGTTCCTTTGCATGGACTGTGATAGCCCCAGATTCGAATCTCCAAAATAAGCCACGATTGGGTATGCGAACCGGCATTCTCGCGCACAAAATAAAAAGACATCACAGTCTCTGAATGATTTGTTAACAGCTATGCAATACAAATGACACACGTAAACTTGCAAATACGACGCGCTAGTACTTTAAAAATTTACAGATGGTCATCTGTATCAATAGTGCGACAAATAAGCATTAAATAGGTTAGTTACACGCACTTTCACGAAACAAAAAGTCTGAGAGGGTCAAAATATGCCGTTTCCCATATTTTAGTAGATGAATACTAACTCTAATTGCACTTCCTTGATGACTTGTGATCCTAATTCTGAGGTATTATTTTGTTGCCGCTGCTCATCAACGTTAAAGCATCAGCGGCAATGACGCATCCTTTTGTGGCTGCAATCTGAGCCAACACAAATCTTGAAATCCATTTTAAGCGATAAGACCAAACCAAGTAGGAATCCTGGTAGACTTGACCATAGAAAGATGTTATGGGACCAAGAACTCGGGAAATGATAAGAGTGAGAGAAAGTGAATAAAGAAAGAGGCATATAGTGGCGGGGGAGTTGAAGAGTTGGAATGAGTGAGTGAATAAATGTGCGTGTTTCAATATGTCGATGCAAGCTATAGCTATCCTTCGCTTGCCTCTCTCATGAGCGTTTCACTTTTCAACCTATCCCTACTTGATTCAGCTCCTGCACATCCTACGACCTTTGCCAATCATATTTGAATTCCACTTTATCATCATGATGTAACCCCTGATTTTGACCTGGCACCGAAACTGTCTAAGCACCGTGGTTTTTTATTTGATATAGCGCCAATGTTTAAACTGGTCTCCTAACTCATCTTTTCTGCGGCGCTAAGATACTTTCGTTTGCACTACAAAATAAGTGTTCTTTGCAGCGGATCCATACCCTGCTGTGAGTTCTTTGACGAACGATGAGATCAAGCATCGGATACAAAATATCTATGCTATACTTGTGTCTGATGTTGAACCGGCTCCACTGAGTGATTGGTTGATTCAAGAAAATGTGATCAGTGCTAATCAATGGTTGGAGATCTGCCACAAAAATACCACAACACGGAGTCAATGTCGGGCTCTACTCAACCACCTGTTCACCATTCAACATCCTAGAGCGTTTATCGTTGTTCGGGAAGCCTTAATTAAAGAAAATCATTATTTACTCGAATTCATAGGCAACCAAGAACGAGCATCTGGAATCCATGAACAACCTGACAAGCAGACAGTGTTACAAGGTCAATGTATTGTTTACATATTTATCGTAATAGTCTATCTGTATGCCAAATACGCGACTAATTGTTAGAAATTGTCTTGATTATCAGAAGGAATCCACGACACATTAAGCCGAATAGTGGATTCGCAGGTAGTAAATTTTGCAGGAATGTTTCAAAGGAAAGAGCTGCTTTTGGATAGCAGTATGAATTTAATAAGCAACTGTAAAAGATAAATAGACTTTTCTCTTGCACTTCAACTTTCAAATTAAACAAAGACAGAAAGCAGGAAACAATTGAGAAAACTAAATTTGCTGTTGCTCTGCTGGAAAATCAAATTCAAAACCTCAGAACATTACTCTATGCAAATCGAGACAGAAGTATGGTTTCAAAGCAGTGCTGATGCATGCAATTAAAACAACATTTGTCTTATTGACGGATTTTTAAGAAAAGCAATGTCAAAAATAACCCAAATTTTTAATGACTATTAGCTATGGCATTCAGATAATACTTTCGGCGACTGAAAAAGTAAAAAACGCAGAACTATATTTTGTAAGAAATCAAATTACTGACATACCTGTATTCGAGGATCAAGAATGAGCTTAACGTAATTTATCTCTAATATTTAGGTGAGAGTATAGAGACCCCATTGTCTCCGTAGGATAAATTCTATACAATAATTTTAGTTTTAAAATGAGCCAAATAACACGAGTATCATTTTTGTACGCCGTGTGCTTGGTTTACGTTTTAATGCTGTACAGAGTATACTTATAGTTGTGGTTCACTTCTGCATATATGGTGACATTGACAGCGACGATGACGACGACGGGTGAGAGGAAGGAAGAGTTAATTTTTTCCCCAGTTACCCAAGCTTTAGAGGTGAATTCATAAATTAACACAATATAGCCTTTGTTTCTTTTGCAGTAGTACTAGTAGTAGTAGTAGTAGTAGTAGTAGTAGTAGTAATAATAATAATAATAACAATGGGCCTCTATAATTTTTGGAATGTTTCAAAATTATAAACAGCAAAGATTCAAGAGCTAGAAACTGAGAAGAATCACTATCGCTCTTCCAATACACAATTAGAAAACGCGGTCAAAGGTCTGTCTCAACGGATGAATCAACTGGAAGCTCAGTCAAGTTCAGGTATGTATATTTGTATGTTTATATGCATGTACGTACGTAATTAAGTTCGCATACACCTGTGTATGGACTCCCAAACGCTTCCATTGGCCATGATGTGGCCGTGTTTTCCGTGTTTTTGGCTCAAATTTCCTCTAAAAGTGAAATATTTTCGACAATTCTGTCGTGTTCGGACTGCTATAGTGATCGAGTCGGCTTTCCGGTGTCATTTACATGAAGTCGCCGTGGATTTTCAGTCTTCGGGCAGTTTTTTCTTGCTCGTGATTCACGCCTCTGTCGATGGAACAGTTCGTTCAAGGGATGTGAGGTTCAAAATCTTAATCGTGGCCCACGCCGTCGAAGGGCGATGGAAGGTTTTGAAACTGTTTCGACCGTCTATCAGAAAGGGCTCTACCATAAACTGAATATAGCTGTCCATCACTGATCGACCTGGTCGTTCAAGTTATGCCAGGACGCCGCTTCCTCTACCATCTGCAAATGACGGCGTTGGGACGGTGGTGCTCGTGTGTACTGCGGACGCCATCGTCCGTCATCGCTCTACGACCTTGACGCTGAACTAGTTGTCGTCTGTCAGCTGAAGATGGAAACCTGTTGGTTGGGCTCAGCATGTGTGCGCGAGTCTGCTATGGGTGACATTTCTGGTTATAACACTGGACAACAAATTTTTACAAAAGTCATGTTACTGAAATGAAATTAGTCAGTTCTTATCAATTTGTATGTGCTGAACACGAATATGACAGTGAAAATGCCGAATTGGCTCTAGTTTTTTTGTAATCTGAAATGAAGTAATTTTATATCGCACAATGCATGCCAATAGTGATACACTTACAGTTAATATTTGTAAAAACCAGGTCATAGACTAGTTCTTAGATTTTTTTGCCTGTCTCTTGTACAGCTGTTCGGGAGCATCTCTGCGGAGTGTCCAGCAGTAGTCAGCCAACATTGTAGTGGACCATTTTCCCTGGTACCTTTGCTCCATTGTTGCGATATCTTGATGAAAACGTTCGCCATGTTCGTCACTAACCATACCACAGTTGTCAGGGAAGAAATCCAGATGGGAATGAAGGAAATGCATCTTCAGAGACATATTGCAGCGAAATTTCTGGTACTGCTTGAGCATGTCTTCTACTAGTTCCTTGTAGTTTTCTGCCCTAACATTCCCCAGAAAGTCTGTAGACACTAGACGAAAAGCATTCCATGCTTGTTTCGCATCACCCTCCAGCAAGTTGTTGAAGCGGTCATCTTTGAAGAGTTCTCTAATCTGAGGACCCACAAAAACTCCCTCTTTAATCTTTGCTTCGCTGAGTCGAGGGAATTTTTCATGCAGGTATCGGAAAGCTGGCGAAGTGCGGTCCATGGCTTTCACGAAGTTCTTCACCAAACCTAGTTTGATGTGAAGGGGTGGTTGTAGGATTTTGTGAGCCTCGACCAGAGCTGGGTGCTGGATATTCTTCTGTCCAACTGCCATTTTTTGTCTGGGAGTCTATTCCTTCCGCACGTAGTGCAACTCTCTTGCTCGGCTATCCCACTCACACAAGAAACACATATATTTTGTATATCCTTGCTGCAGTCCCATTAAAATGGCAACTACCTTCAAATCACCACACAGGTGCCACTTGTACCTGTTATAGTCAATGGAATGCAGTAGCTGTTTTAGGTTATCGTATGTCTCTTTCATGTGGACAGCATGCGCTAATGGAATAGATGGAAGACGGTTTCCATTGTGCAAAAGCACAGCCTTAAGACTCAGTGTTGAAGAGTCTACAAAGAGTCTCCATTCTTGTGGGTCATGAGTGATCTGTAAGGCATTCATGAGGTCGTCAATATTGGAACAGAATACCAGATTACCTTCCTTCATAAAGAAAGGTTCCAACTGCTGATGGCGCTTTCTATATGAAGTAATTGTGACATCTTCTTCTAGAAGATTCCATTGTTGGAGTCTTGATCCTAGCAATTCTGCCTTGTTTTTGGATAAGTCCAAATCACGAACAAGGTCATTTAGTTCTTCCTGTGTTATTCTGTGTGGGGTTGATGATGCACCACAGTGAAAATCGGGATCACTGCACGCTGACGGACCAGGAGAAGAACATGTCGGCTCACCCTTGTCCTCATCAGATGAATCAAGGAAAATATATTCTGCTGGAGGTTCTGGAATAGGAAGTCCATCACCATGTGGAACTGGTCTCAATGCTGACGGAATGTTTGGGTAGACTATTGTCGACTTCTTTTGCTTCGTTATTTTACCGGAAAGAGGAGGAACCAAGCAGAAGTAACAGTCATCTACGTGGTTGCTTTGCTCTCTCCACACCATGGGAACTGCAAACGGCATTGATGGTCTTTTGCCATTCAACCACTGTGAAAGCTGTGTTGTACATGTAGCACAGCATATATGCGGGGCCCATGGCTTGTCTTGGTCACCAACCTTGCATTCCAAGTAAGCATGATATGCCTTCTTGACTTGATAAGTGATACTTTTCTTCTCGTTGGCAAATGTCACTTCCCCACAAATGTAACAAAAGTTGTCCACAGTATTTACGCACTTCCGAGGCATTACTGTTCTGTATTGTATCTAAATGGATAAAGTAATAATAGTTTTATAAAACAGTAACTTAAACTGTCTCGCACAAAGTCTGTAATATTGTAAATGCTCAACCGTTCCGACTCGCTTTATATAGTACACTGCTGACGTCATCTTACGTCAGCAGCCGACTGGCTGTAGTTTTACATTGCATCAGAAAATGACGTAATCAACTGTGCATGATGTGTCCATGATGGGATTATGCAATGAGGTGCGCGAGTCTGCTATGGGTGACATTTCTGGTTATCTGAACACTGCCCGTTAAACGACGAAATTGTTTGCTTTTAATGGGCACCCCGTACATAGCACGCACGACAAATGAGCGCCGACAAATGAGCGCCGACAAATGTGCGCCGTCAATTCATCGCTGTAGAATAAGCCCCGTCAAATGAGCGCCGTTGAAAGCGCGCAGCATAGACTGTTATTAACCCTTTGATTGACTAACTTCAAAGGTCAAACGCTTTAACACTTCGCTTGATTAGAATAAAGACGGCAACTTTATGTATTGTATGGCAATGAATAATACACTATAATATGATGTGAACGTAATAGTTGCTGCCACTTTGATATAAAAATAATAGTAGAAAGAAACTTATAGTTGAAATTACTGCTTCATGTGAGCAGACTTCAAAGCTCGTATTTGCGCAGAATAAACAAAGAAAACTATAAATACCAAATACACCGTGTAAATTCTTCAAAAAGTGGAATAATCTTGTTTCACCATGGAGAAGGCTAAGTCGCAGAAGGCTAAAGAGCATATCATCGTTGACGGATATCGATATAGAAAAGACCGAGAAAATTCCGATGGCAGTGCATCGTGGAGATGCTGTAAACGTGATTGTAGAGGACGAATTAAAGTGACGACAAAAGACGTAAGTACTGTGATATCGCAACACAACCATGCTCCACATCCGGAACGCAACGAAGTGCAGAAGACTGTAGTGGAGATGCGTCGAAAAGCAATGGCCACCGTCGTGAGACCAAGGCAAATAATTCAGCAAAGCTCTCATGGAATGTCGTTGGAGGAAGCAAGTATGTTACCATCGTATACGGCCTCGCAGAGAGGGATCGAACGAGGGAGAAAGAGAAACGATCTCCCTTTCACCAACGTAACTTCGCTGAAAGGTATTGCCATTCCAGAAACTCTTCAACAATCTACAAGAGGCACTCCCTTTCTTCTGTAGCATTCAGGTATGAACGATGATGCTCGCATTCTGATGTTTGGAACGACTGAAAATTTGAACCTTCTACAGCAACATGAACACTGGTTTATCGACGGTACGTTTAAAGTTTCGCCTGCAGTGTTTACGCAGTTATTCACCATTCATGTTTTAATTAACAACTCTGTCTATCCGCTAGTCTACGTGTTGCTGCCAGATAAAACAGAGCATGGCTATGGATGCGTCATGCGGAAAATTCTCGAGCTCCATCCTGGTCTAAATCCTGCAAGCATTATGGCAGATTTCGAGAAAGCCAGTCTAAATGCATGTGAAACCGTCTTCCCAAGAGCACGGTTAGTGGGATGCTTCTTCCATCTAGGCCAATGTTTGTGGCGCAAAGTACAAGAATGTCATTTAGTTGAGGCTTAATGAAAATGTCCGCATGCATGTTAAAATGCTCTTAACCCTCAGCTTTGTCCCTGTTGCAGACGTTGCACATGCTTTTGACGAATTGGAGGAAAGAAGCCCCCCTCAACTTGCACCAATCTATGACTACTGGAAAGACAACTACGTGGGGAGGCAAAGGAGAAGATGTAGATGAAATCCAATTTCCAATTAATTTGTGGGATATGCGCGACCGTATAAACGACAGTTTACCACGCACTAATAATTCGGTTGAGGCATGGCATCAGTGTTTTCAGAACACGATAGACTGTCATCTTCCGCCTGTCTACAAGCTCGTTGATAACTTTCGCAAGGTGCAGGATCATGTTGAGATCATGACAGAACGTTATCGATCGGGATTTAGACAGCCAGAGGCATCGAAATCAAAGTAAATCAAACTTAACCGACGCCTGCTAGCCTTTATTTCAACATACGACAACGTACCATTGCTCGAGTACCTTCGCGGAATCGCGAATAATGTAACAATTTGATAAAATGGAAACATAACAAAATTGATTTAATAAACGAACACTTTAAAAACATTACCTTATTTGCTGTTTCACAGTATATGACACCAAATTTGCGTTTGTTTATTTTCTAAATTAAATAGTCATTTCTTCGTATGGCTCTATGTCTTCTTGTATGCGCGCTAATGTCGGCGTTCATCTCTCTCGCGCGAAAGTGACGGCACGCGCTTTTGTCGGCGCGCATTTGTCTTGCGCGGTTTTGTCGGGTCACCCTCTTAATGACATTTAACACTAAATATTGGCGTATTTACGCGCCTTTGAGTTTGTTTGTTAATTACGCGAGTTATACGTAAATATCTGTTTATTTAAAAGTATATGCGTACGTTCGTACGTACGTACGTATATATACATATGTGTGTATGCGTGTGTGTATGTATGCATGTACTGTATGTATGTATGTATGTATGTGTACATGTGCGCAACTCAACAGTGTCTACGTATGCATGTTCAACTGAACAGTGTTTATCGCATTCTAAGTTCGTCTAATGGGTACTCTCGATAGCCTAAGTTGGTATAGTATAAGCAAATAATGTTCTGATAACTGGAAAATTACCAGGTGTGGAGTCTGCGCGCATGTTGAAACCCTAAGTGGAGGTCCAGCCAAATTTAACAGTTGACACCATATTCAATGTTGCTCAAGATAACGAAGCCGAATGCAGCATTTGCAGTACTCGGTTACTTTCTCCGACTGCAACTCTGTTCTCCGTCTAAGCCATTCCACAAATGTGCATTGTAACTTTTGCTTCGTAAGACATTTTTCTCATGCGTCTTCGGCTTTCATTAAACATTGTTGGTTTCCATGGAAAGCCAACCGCTTCCTTTCACTGATAATCATACAAGTTTCAATAAAATCTCCGCTTTTTCGCCGAAATGCACCCAGTGTCTTGTGGGTCTTTCTTTTTGGTTCTGAAGCCTGTACCCAATATATCATCTTTACGCTCTTCTGCATATATAAAATAGTTAATTCAAAGGGCAAAGAGGTTATCCTAATCGCTTCTATGTCCCATTTACATTATTTCACATTCCGATCAATTTTATAACAGTTTCACGGTTATGTTATTACGATCATTTCTCGATCATTTCTCCTCTTCCCCTATCAGTACATTATTGTCTATGAAACTGTTTTTCATTGATTACTTGATCACATGCCTGCACTAAAGCAGTCCTTTTACAACAAGTCCATTGTTCTTACATCCTCGCATAGTTTCCGCTCCTCCAACAACAATCATTCTGTTAATAGACAATAAAAACTTATCTGTTGATCAGTTTTTTGAGTGAAAAAAGTAGAATGAAACAATGGCATAGCAAAGTAACAGATCTTTTGGTTCTAGGGTCGAACAATTCGACTTATTCAATCAATTAGGTTATTCCTTTCCAAGGCAGTAACCTTTGACTTATTACAAATCCAGGTAACAGCAGAACTACGACCATATATCGATCGCATACAGTCGGTCAAATATTAATTGACGTGGTCGGGATGAAGATTACGCAAGAGCAGCTCTAGGTATGGGGCATAAATGTTAAAGCCCATTAATTTTGGAACAGCACTGCTCTCGAAGAAACCAATCCAAGTATACGATTTGTTGCGCACCACTGACTACTGAATCGTATAAATAATTAGCCAAAGGTGGCAATGTGAAGTTGTTTACATTTTCTACAACTATAGTACGACAGACTGTAGTATGAAGCATTTCATATGCTGCAAAATTCATAAAAAGAAAAACCTAATGTGTATGCACAATTGAGACTTGATCTTGGCTTCATCCTAATTTAATGTTTGGTATTAAAAAATATAACTTTAAGATGGGATGGAGAAGATGAACGTCATATCCTATCATTGTATTGATCTGGTTACAGATAAACAGGAGCTGAAGAAAAAGTTTGAGGACCAGAAGAGAGAATGGGAAGCAGAGAAAGATCAGTTTCAACTTGGTAAGAAAATCAGTTTAGAAGAAATCATAAGAGTAACCTAAGCATCACTCTTCTGACTGTCTGAAGGAAGGTCTTCGCTAAATAGTCTAAAGCGAGTGAAAGAGAGCTTTTTGCGTAATTATGACAAAAAGAACGTTGAGAGGTTCCTCAAATGCCTTTTGCACATACTCAGATGCATAGATTAATCTTGGCTTGATTACATTTTAATGTTAAAAAATATAACTTTAAGATGGGATGGAGAAGGTGAACGTCATTTCATGTCACTGTATTGATCTGGTTACAGAGATACAGGAGATGAAGAAGTATTTTGAGGATCAGAAGAAAGAATGGGAAGCAGAGAAAGATCAGCTACTGCAACAGCATCAACTTGGTAAGAAAATCAGTTCAGAAGAAATCATAAGAGTAACCTAAGCATCACTCTTCTGACTGTCTGAAGGAAGGTCTTCGCTAAATAGTCTAAAGCGAGTGAAAGACAGCCTTTGCGTAATTATGACAAAAAGAACGTTGAGAGGTTCCTCAAATGCCTTTTGCACATATTCAGATGCATAGATTAATCTTGGCTTGATTACATTTTAATGTTAAAAAATATAACTTTAAGATGGGATGGAGAAGGTGAACGTCATTTCGTATCATTGTATTGATCCGGTTACAGATAAAAACAAGATACAACAACTGGAGAAGAATCTTGAGGATCAGAAGACAGAATGGGAAGCAGAGAAAGGTCGGCTACTAAATCTGCAAAAACAGCTTGAAAACGAACTTGAACGAAGAAGCCAATCCAAGTATACGATTTGTTACGCACCACTGACTACTGAATCGTATAAAATAATTAATTAGCCAAAGTTGGCAATGTGAAGTCGTTTACACTTTCTACAATTATAGTACGACACAATGTAGTATGATGCATTTCACATGCTGCAATATTCATAAAAAAAGCTTAATGTGACTGCAAAATTGAGACTTGATCTTGGCTTAATCCTAATTTAATGTTTTGTATTAAAAAATATAACTTTAAGATGGGATGGAGAAGATGAACGTCATATCATATCATTGTATTGATCTGGTTACAGAAAAAAACGAGATACAGGAGCTGAAGAAGAATTTTGAGGACCAGGAGAGAGAATGGGCAGCAGAGAAAGTTCAACTACTGCAACAGCTTAAACTTGGTAAGAAAATCAGTTCAGAAGAAACCATAAGAGTAATCTAAGCATCACCCTTTTGACCGTCTGAGGGAAGGTCTTCGCTAAATAGTCTAAACCAAGTGAGAGAGTCTTTGCATAATTATGACACAAAGAACGTTGAGAGGTTCCTGAAATGGCTGCCTTTTGGCTTTTGCAAACATTCAGATACATAAATTAATGCACAAGATAGGCATATCATTGTGGGTCGATATTTAATATGATGTACCAAAACCTAGATAACAACCCAAATTCATAGTAGAAACGCATCAAACATTAATATAAAAATCTTTGCAGTTTAAGAGTGCCTACATAATTGAAGTTTTTCACGTACAAAGAAAAATTTCAGCACCAATCATCTCAAGCTCTATTGTTGTGGCTGATTAGAAGTACTATAACTGGAAAAGTGTCTGCGCTCATTTTTGTTGCATCACACGTGTCATATCAATCATGTAGCCGTTAGCAATTAGCATACCATAATTATAATTAACCAAAATCTATGGCTTAAGTGTAAACAATTCTTAACCATTACTGCTGGTAGCAAGATTTTAAAAATATTTGCACTTCTTTTTCTGTGGTCTGGTATCATCTTGGTCCATCCCTGGCTTCTTTAGAGATGGCCGTATTATGGCTCGCTTCTAATCATCTGTCAACCATCCCTCTGCTAATGATGCAATGCAGAGTTGCAACAGAAAAAGATTTAGCTCATCGACAACTTCTTGGGAGTATGTGGTGCATAGGATGATTCAACATTCAGTTTCAAATGTGGATACGCAGTAGCTGAACCTTAATTTTATTGGTTTGATCGCAGTTAAATGTCTTAACAATAATAAGACGATTTTTATATTGCCGTAGCTCAGCCGAGGCCAAAAAGGGCTTTTTACATGAGTTACATGAGTTCAGAGATCAATGACAGTCATATGATTTTGTAAAAGTTGTTGAATAGGTGTTGAATCGTGACTTGAAATGCGTCCACAGATGGGGCAATCTTCACATGGTCGGAAAGACTGTTCCACGCAGTGTGTCCGGCGACAGAGAAGAAACACGCCGAAACTCGTGGACAATCAGGCGACTGAAGTTGATTTCTCGATGTTCTGATAGTTTGCTTCTCGAATGCAGAAGTGGGATATATAGTCCAGGAAAAGACCATTCATAGCTTTGTATGTGATTAGGCACAGTTTGTAGGTGGCCCGCTGTAGGACGCGCAGCTAATGCAGGCTGTCACGCAGCAGATCAGTGACGTGATTGGATTTGGTCCGGCCATAGATGAGGCGGGGAGCAGAGTTTAGCACTGACTGTATCCACTCTAGCTGACAAGTTGGCAGACCCAACAGCAGTCTGTTGCAGTAGTCAACCGTGGAGACTATGAAGCTGCTGACCAATGTGACAGCGGTTGAGGTGGGAATGAATCTGCGGATGGATTAAATGCAACAGAGTTAGTAGTTAGCAGAAGGAACTTCGAACGAGTTGAATGACATGGACCGACATGGACATACAGTCGTCAAAGAGGACTGCAAGCTTGCGGATGGTGTCAGCTGGTCGAAATTCTGCATCATTGAGGGCGAAGGTGTGTGGTCCCACAGTACGACATCGGTGACCAGGACGTTAAGTGGCGACGCGCTCTCGGGTGTGATCACATGGTCCAGCAGACCGCCGAGTTGGTGCGTTGGAGACTTCACCTGTTGCCGGAAACTGTATGTCGACAGGATTTCATTGTATTTGATGATTTCTGGGTCAAGCGCTCGCTCGATTTGTATATTAATGTCTCCAGTGATCGCTACTGGTAAAGACATACTCGAGAGAGCTTCAAGAAGTGAGGAAAACTCATGAAAGAACTTCGGCATGATAGATTCTCACCCGGGCCGGTATTTGACATCGAAGATGTGGCTGCTATCTCTCGTAGCAGAGCATGGGCATTAGAACGATGTTTCATTCTGCCTGGTGTTGATCTTAGATAAGGCGAACTATGGCAGCATTTCAATCGCCTCCTCGCATCATCGGTTGGACTGCAAGACTCAAGAAGGTTTAATCCCAGCCCGCGGAGACGCTCCATGGACAAGCAATCAGAATCCTTGTACCAGGTTTCAGTCAGGGCAAGCATATCGTGCTTCTCTTCCTGCATAAGCACTCTGACATCAACGATCTTGTTAATAACCGATCGCATTAAATTAGAAAATATGACTTTAAACTGGGATGGAGAAGATGAAAGTCATATCATATCATTGTATTGATCCGGTTACAGATAAAGACAAGATAGAGGATCTGGAGAAGAAACTCGCGGACCAGAAGACAGCATGCGAAGCTGAAGAACCAAAAAAGCAGAAAAGTAAGAAAATCAATATTAATCCGACATACTTAGCGAGAAATAAAAAACGTATCAAATATTTGAACTTACGGGGCCAATGCATGAAGCAAACGTTTCTCAAGTATGACTTGCTGCCATTAGGCCAAACTTGAAATAGGCCTTCGATGCTAGCACAACAAACATGTTACTTTTTATCTTCTCTGTTTGTAACATCATCTATCTAGAATGAAATTTCACTTGGTTGAAGCAGTTGCCATTAGCGCTCTATGCCCTAAACAATTCAAGATTTCTGTTTTGCTGAGGGAAGCTTGCGTGCGCTATAAAAAGATGTATTGAAGGGACTCTATATTATCTATATAAACAATATAATTGAATAATATTAGAAGTCTTGACATTACAAAAACTAGTTTGATCTCCTCTCGGTGACTAACACCAGGTCTCTTTATAGTCATCCTCCCTCTTTTGCACGTGCACAACCGAAAATTCTACCTTTGTACAATCAGATTAAATTTCCCGCGCCGCAGCTAACGTCTGATACTTTAACGCATTTTGTGACAATACCTTCTTCCTTCAAGAGGTAAAATCAGAATTTTGCACCTCAGACTCACAAAATGGAAAATGCAACAACCATAAACTATATAACTTACCAGCAACCAACAAACAAAATAATAACCCTTTACAAAATTGTTCTCAAAGCAAGGTTAATCTCCCAAAACAAGAAACTAAATCCAGACTTCTGCAAAACTTTCAACATAAATGATTCCCATTTTCAAGGGGCTAACCTTAGCAGAAGAACTTTAAACTCATAATATATAACTGTAGTAAATAATAACCAGATAACAGTTTGACAACATTCAACAAAGTACACCCAACTATGTACACCCTAATACCGCAATTATGAACACCTAAACCTTTTGGAAACACCAAACAATCTTCCGCACAGCAGATGTAAGTGTACTACGCAATACTATGCACTAAATGCAAGTAGGAAAGTCATTCGCAGTAACAACTTATTCACACGCTGTCCAACAACGTTCAGTTTTGCTAACTACGAACATCGGAAAACAATAACCAAATAGTCTAACAATGTCCATATTTTGCAAAACCAATCCACTTTATAGATAGACACTTAACAAGGATGTCTACTTAAAATCCGTACCCACATTTGCTTTTCCATTGACTGACCTCAGCAACATCCGGTAGAGCTGGAGAGCCAATGCCCAACGCATCATTCTACTATTCTGGTAATGCGACCGCCCCAAATATTGTAAAGGTTGATGGTCGCTTTCCAAAATAAATTCCGTCCATTAGGAAAATTGTTCAAATTTCCACACATCCCAAACAATGGTCAGACATTCCCGCTCAATAGTTGCGTAATGGGTTTCCCGGGGTAACAAATTGCGGCTCGCAAACGCCATAGGATGGTTCACTCCTTCGTCACTCTTCTGCAAGAATATCTCACCCAAACCAATGTTGGAAGCATCCGTTTGCAGGATAAAGGTGAGACTGAAATCTGGTAGACTGAGCATAGGCGTATTCGCAATGTGCATCTTAAGCATTTCAAACGTTTTAATTTTGTGCATCCCACAAACTATTTAATTTGGTGCTACAGGTACATTCCTGGTCAGATCAGTCAATTGCAAAGCTGTTGCAGCAGAGTTAGGCACAGACTTGATATAAAACCCAATCAGACCCAAAAATGCTCTAAGTTTCTTCTTAGTTTGGAGACGAGGTGCTTCCAACATTCTGACCATAGTATGAGATTTTGGCTGTAACCTAACCTCACGAAGTTGGTGACCCAAGAAGGATACATCGAAATGACCAATGACACTCTTAGTGGATAGAAATGTAAGATTAGCCAATTTCGCTCGCTCAAAAAGATTTCATAACGCAGACGTATGTTCAGACCAAGTACTAATATGAGCCAAAATATCATCAAAATAACTACCTAATGCGCGAACATTGTACGGTAATTTTCCCATAACTCTATAGAAGGTAGCAAGTGCATTTCTTTTTCTTCTTATTCTTCTTCTTCTTCTTCTTCTTCTTCTTCTTCTTCTTCTTCTTCTTCTTCTTCTTCTTCTGGTTCTTTGCCTTCAGGCAGATTCAAACATCCGTTGAAGCCACTCCTCTCGGTGCTGAGCTTCTTTCAACCTGCTGTATCCGTCCGTCATCATCCAATTCAGCAGCAGCTGTCTGGGTCTTCTTCTTGTCCTCCTCCTCTCCAGTCTGCCCTCAATGACGGTTCTCAAGAGTGAGTCCCCTCTCAGTATGTGACCAATCCATTTTTGCTGTCGCCTCTTCATTGTAGCTATAATTATATATCTTTCTTCCCCAACTCTTTTCAGCACCTCCTCGTTTATTATGGCTCCATCCACCTGACTTTTTCCATCCTGCGCCAAATCCACATTTCGAAGGCTTCCAATCTCTTGATGTCCTCCTTTCTCATGGACCATGTTTAGGATCCATACAACACCACGCTCCATATCAGAGTTGTAAACATTCGTTTCTTTAAGATCTTGTTCATTTTTCCTCTCAGTAACTCTTTTTGTTTTGAGAATGCGTCTTTGCCGAATGCTATACTTCTTTTAATGTCCTTGTGGCATTTTGCATCTTGCATGACAACGCTCCCCAGGTAGCAAAATACTTTTAGCTGTTCTATTTCTTCTCCGTTGATGTTTATTCTTTCTACCGTTTATTCTTCTTTGCTTATCCTCGTGATCTTTGTCTTTTTTTATATTTATTTTCATAACATAATCGACTGATATTTTGTGCAGACGGTCCACCATTGTTTGCAGACCTTCCTGGCTAACTGACAACAAACCTTGGTCATCCGCGAATCTTACAGCCTTCACCAGTCTGCCTCCGACCTTCATTCTTTCTCCCATATCTTCTAGTATCTTTCGGTTAAGCTCTTCTATGTAGATGTTGAAGAGTAGGGGTGACAATGGGCACCCTTGTCTCACTCCCCTGCTTGTTTTTCCGGGTTCTGAATATTCTCCATCTATTATAATCCGTATTTTCTGGGCCATGTATAGATTTCCTATAAGCCTTCTATCTCTCCAATCCACTTCCAGTCTTCTGAGTGCCTGCATAGTCTTCTCCAGTCGACTCTGTCAAATGCCTTTGCATAGTCCACAAAACATATATGCACATCCTGGCCATGTTGACAACTCCTCTCTGTCAGCACTCATTTAAGGCGGCAATAGTGTCCCTTGTTCTCTGCCCTTTCTGAATCCAAACTGGTCATCCCTTTAGCAATCAGTTGCCTCTGACTTTGCCTCCACTCTCTTTGTTAGAATTCGTAACACAATTTCTGTCGCATTCTTAATGAAAGTGTTCTTCAGCCTGTTCCATATTTCTTCTATTGAGGTGCCATCATACTCATCTAGATGTTTTTCTACCTTCTCCATTAGTTCCTTGTTTTTCATTTTTAATTTTTCCTTGTTCCATTTTTGTCTTAGTGTCCTTTTTCTCTTAACAAATTTCAGTTGGAGATGGAACCTTCATGGCTCCTAAGCTGCAGTCTGTGTTGGCATCAGCTCCTGAAATTGCTGTAGAGTTTTTGACGATGTTTCTGAACCTTAGTCGAGACATGATATCGTCCAGTTAGCTTCTACATCTCCCGGTGATTTTTACGTACGTCTGCGTTTTTTCTCGTGGTGCAACCAGATGTTTGTCACAAATAGTTCCTTCGCCTGCAGAATTCCAATAGTTTGTCTCCTCTGCTGTTTCTTTTCCCCAGACCGTATTTTCCAATATATCTTCCGTCTGGACCCTCTCCAAAAAGTGCATTTCAGTCTCCCATTACAACTACATAGTCTGTTCCTTTAGTTCCATCGAATGCTTCCTCAATAATCTCATACATAGTGTCTATCTCTTCCTCTTCATGTGTCGTGGTGGGCATGTACACCTGTATTAATACAGTGTCCACTGGCTTGGCTTGTATTGTTACCTTGAGCATCCTGTTTCCCTGTCTTTCAATCTTGGATACACAAGTGGCAATCTTTTCCTTCAACAGTATGACAACACCGTTTTGACTCTTTCGTCCTGCAGAATGTATTATTCTTACTCCCTCGCTTATGAAATCTCCATCCTCCCTTCATCTCACCTCTGAAAGTCCCATTATATCCAAACCCATCCTTCTCATCTCTTCAATCACATTTGCAAGCTTTCCAGGTCTTAACATTGTTCGTACATTCCATGTCCCAGTGTGAATTGTCTCTTTACAAGAATTTCGCTGATTCTGCGCCTTTTGCTGTTGCTCTCGAGCTAAATCACACTTGGCCTGGAGTCAATCTCTCAAATCCTCAATATACTGATATACATGTGGTCTTTATATCTGTTGGGACGTCTTATGTCCACAATTGGTTCAGGATCAACATGGGTCCGCGAACCTTTTTTCCATGTAGCATTTCGAAAGGCGAGAATCCGATACTTTCTTGTGACACTTCTCGGAAGTAAAGAGCAATGGATCTACACACCGATTCAAGTCTTTCGGCCGTTCCGCACACATACGTTTCAGCATATAGTTCCGTGTCATGAATAGAAAAAACGTTTACACCACATGCATCTGCAAACCGCTCAAAACAACTCAAGTAGGAGTCCATAAAATCCTTCTCTTCATCAGAGCATAGCATCTTGATAACTTTCGCTTTGCATCTGATCATTGCTTTACCCCTTTCCTCTTCATCATCCGTACTCACTCCATGATGAACGGACAGTTTCGACAAATGAGCTTTCATGCTTTCCTTTTCTGCATTCAGATCCAACTCTTGTTGCACTTTTGCTAACATGAGTTTCTCAAGTTCAAAGATTCTTTCCTTTTCCCGGTCTGGAAACTCTCTCGTCCTTTTTCTCTAGCTTGAAACTCACTTTCTTTTTCTCGTTCTTCTCTTTCCATGGTTCTATTTTCCTGTATTTCACCTGCTGTTTATTTATAAAAGCCTGCAGGACTCCCGTTTTAAATCCATACTATGGTCTGGTTCTTTAAATTCTTGAATAGTGGCCATGTTTAAAAATCCAACAATAAAATTACCACTATGGCTATGCTATTTCAAAGAGTTTCGTACACTTATTCTATGCAAAGAAAGAGTCTGGTCGGTCTATCTCTATCCTGTACAAAAAAAGGAAAGATTTCGTCGAGGTGGCCAAAATGTTGCGAATTCTTTTAGGACTAATCAGGTTTATTTAGAATTAGAATTTAGAACAGCGCTTTTACTTTTCACTTCTAGTTTTTAAAAACTATTTAATGGTTTATATTTACAAGGATATTTCCTTTAGCATGATTATCCTTGTCAACAAAACAAAACATCAAAACCAAACTTCTCACAAATAAACCTGTCCAGTCCTACGGAGACGGTATCAGATGCGGGCTTCTGGGTTTACTTCAACTCCGTTGCACTTTTTCAACTGCGGAACCTTGAAGGATTGGGATTTCAAGCCTGCAATGCGAAAACGAATCGAAAAGATTCTGTATCCCGCGTCCACCTGCCAAAACCCCGTTTCACCTCCAGGCCACTCAGCCCGCTACATTTGTATACCCAGTATTCCTCTCAAAATATTTGAACAATAAATTTCAATAGACTGCTCTCAGCATGTCAACCAACGCACCGCATAATTATTTCAGGCAATCATTGGCTTCAATAAATGTCCACCTCAGGCTTAAATATCTCAGGAATAAAGAAAGTTTCCCATTATATATTGTTATAGTCGTCCCAAGTGGAAGAGACGTATGTAAACAGTGGTTGAAGGATGAGCCGTCTCTTTGGGGGACGTAGCCCCAATAACCTTATAAAAGGGGAAGTTTTCTTCAGTTTGTTGAGCTTGGCTAGTTAAGTATAGGCCGAGTCCTACGTGGCTCTGTTTGCTGTTAGAACTGCCAAGACTCCGTTTATCGACCTCATATAAAGGTCCTAAGTGTGTTTGACGAACCTGAGAGGTATTTTTTTAAAGTTGTTCTCGGTGGAAAAGACTTCGATGCTGGGCTTCGAAACAGCTGTTGTTCTTGCTGATGTCAGGTATTTCGTTGTATGATTTATAACCTCTCACAAGTGTGAATAGAGATTTTATTTAAACCCAAGCGAATTATTTATCTCCCTAGGTCAAACCCCAACAATATTCATTTCTCACGGTCAACCACCGTTATTCACATGAGAACTACGCGTCCTAAGACAGATTTGCTCAAACGATTTAAACCATGAATACAGATACGGTAAACACCACCAAATATATAAATTTTATATGCATATAATTCAATAAGCTTAGAATTAACACTCAATATATATATATACCTACGTATATGTCTAAACTTACGAATACGAAGAAAAGCTGCCCGCGGCTCATGTTCTCATCACTTCGGGAATATCCTTGCCTCATCAGTCCATCCTCCCTTTGGATTCCCGGATTCTTCATCCGTTCCTGTCCTTCCTCTTGACTATCGTTGTATATACTGATGATATCCAACTTTTCCTTTCGTTTGATAGTTCCTCGTAAAATATTTCCCTCCAACTACTTGCTTCTATTTTTAGCGATATTCAGTCTTGGATGGCTAGTAATGAACTTCTTCCGAATCCTTCTGTAGCCGAATTTCTTCTCCTAGGTACAAGCCAACTTCTCCACAATTTTGGCCGCATCGCGTCTGTTCAGTTGGCTGGCTTTCTTATGAACCGTACTGAATGTGTTGGTGAATTTTTAATGAACTTCACGCAGTTTTAACAGTCACACTGGTAAAACAGGACTAAACATATGATCTGTCAATTTAGAAGGTTGTTTCATTTTTTAAATTAATGCAGCTGTGTTGAAATATTGAAATTCCTCACCTGAACCAGTGAGCCAGTTATGGTTTGATACTTTAAATTTCGAAGCCCAGCCAAAATGGTACAAATACAACCTGGGTTTTAGGCCTATGCTCAACGACGATCGTAATCGTAACCGTGATTGTAATCGCAATCGTATTGGGCCATTTATATAGCAGCTTTCCAAAAAAAACTACTCAGAAGTGCTCCCAACCTGTTAACACGAGACCATGATCAAACAGAATGGTCTTCAATTACTGGCAGAATCGAGGCAGAGAAAGGGCAAGAAACTCCAGTCGAAGTACAGATAGCAGACTGTTTCAGAGAAAGGAGCAGCGTTTGAGTGAAGGGAGAATAATAACTCGTTCTTGGGAGGCGGGAAGGACCCCTCAGTTAGACTGGTGTTTAAAAAAACATAAAAACGGTAATAATGAAAGCAAACATTTGTAAAACTTAATCACTTAAAAATTAGTTACAGAGAATAGCAAAAATACTACATAACAAAAATCAGCTAAGAAAAGATGAAAATAGACAAAATATGGGCACAACACGTTATTTCGTAAAAGGTAAAACAAAACTGAATTACAATCTAAGAGCTCGAAATGGAGAAACTTATAGACAAGACTGATTTAAAGACAAATAGAGAGAAGAATCAACTAAGAGTGAATGGCGCTATCGAACGAAGAGTTAGATAAACAAACGGACAGTTAGACGAATAAAGAGAACCTAGTAACAATAATAATAATAACTGTTACGCCGGGATTTCGTTGCTCATCCTCTCTGGCGTGCTGTTGGGAGGCCTTGGAGGAGGAAGCTGTCAGTTTGGCAAGCGTGCGTTCAGGATTCGAACTCGAAACGGTCCGGTGTGTGGATCGACCGCCAAAGGCTTGCTCCCCGTAATATACTGGTGTTTTCTCACCTAACCTCACACTTCGACGGAGAGGAGGAAGCGCCTTAAATTCATCACCAGGTGGCTTCGTGGAGTCCGCGGTTGCCGAGTAGGAAACTGCCCCCATTTGAGAACAAGGGTTCGATTTGACCTTCCCGACAGACTTATCCTCTACAGTCACGATAGGGCGCTCTATAAAGTCGGAGAAGGATGTTAGATCACTCTTCACAATCTTACTTGCTTGATCTGAGAAGTGCGCCAATAAATCTTCCTTTATCTCCATCAATTGAATTGTTTGGCGCTGTATCAGTTCTTCTCTCAATTGATTCTGGCTCACTATCAACGTAGTGATGGATTCCGCCAACGACGCTACAATTGTTGACAGGTCTGATTCGGGATCCTGCCCAACTGATTCCTTGCCGAATTCAGACACATACATATTTCAATTTCTATATTTTAATCTTAATTAATGTAAACACTTGTCTCAATTTCAATGTACCAAAAATCTATGCCCCAGTTATTCAAAGTCCCTATCTACGTCAGTTTTATACGTTAAATCTAATACTAGGTACTCGGGCATGGAGCACAATAAATTTGACCAGAAAAGAAATGTTTCAGCTCCCTGTTCAAAGGAAGTTGAATCGAGTCGAATCGGCTTCGAAAATCCAGCGTTGATTGCCTTCTCGATCGTTTTGACTGAGCACGGCTGATCTCAACAGCAACCGCACGACAGACAGCCAAAATCCCGTTCGCAATAAAATCGAAATTTCTCACTAATAAAATCGACGTTCGATTCGTTTCAACTTAACCTTCCATTTGACTGCAACCTCCTATCGAACTATTAAACAAATCGTCGATTTAAGGCAGAAATTACAGAAATCAACAAATTTTATCAAATATACCCAACTGCCACGAAAACTTACCGCCGACTGCCGACAATTGCTGTCAAACTGCTAGTTATAGGAAATTTCCGACAGCGGCTGTAGATACACGTTGCGACAGCGATCTAGATATAGATATAGATATATATTATATATATATATATATATCGACTGATATATATAATCTATATATATTTGCCCTTACGCAAACGTGAGAAAGCAGCCGTCTTGGGTGGCCAGCCGAACGTAGATCCCATTAACCATCATCACCACCACTACCTGCCTACCTGCCTACAACGCATTATCTACTGGGCATTAATATAGCCCTCGCCAATAGAACTCCGTGTCCGTCACATAACTACTATTATTATTGGCATTATTATTATAACTTTACAAGAACTGAATATAATTATAGGTAGGGCTAATGCACAAATATTTGACAAATTATGAATTAAAATAATAATTTTTTTCAGATGAAGATCTCTGCTGGCTTTGTGAGCAACTGAATGATCTCTTGGGAAAGATTTCTGACATTTGTCGTTGCTGCAAAGCGAACTCAAAGAAAGGAAAGTAATTATCCCAGGCAAGACAGGACAATTAACCCAACTTCTCGCCTAGACTGTGTAGCATATATAAACAATGCAGCTGATACTATTGTGGTGCAAGACATTTTGCGCATAATGTCGAAATTGCCCATGTATATCCAGCTTATTACACTGCGTAACACAATTATTGTTCCGGGGTAGTAAGTGTTATTTCCTACTTGCTTATGCCTAAAAAGTATAGAAAATGACTGTTATTCCTCATAGACTTTGGTTTTGTGACCAGGACAGTGATATTCTTATATTTACCTATTTCCAATTAAAAAACGGGCGAATTTACATCTTTTCGTTCACAAAAAGTCAGAAAAACAACATACGAATCAAAATTAACATGCTTTTATACTAAAGTTATATAAAAATGACCACAAAAGATCTAGAAGTGAGTAGTTTTTCAAGATTTACGATTATACTGTAAATCACTTTTCAATAATCAGCCCCCAAATGTAGTTTGCCATTATGTTCTCGTTATACTGTTCTTGGTAATGACGTTCAAAGTCCAGTATGTCGTACTGAAAGCGCTCGCCTTGCTCCTCCGAGTACGCTGCCATGTGCTTGAAATTATCAAGATGAGCATCAAGGATATGAACTTTGATGGACATTCTGCAGCTTGTTCTGCCGTAGTTCTTCACCACAGTCTCAACCATCTTGACAAAGTTTTCGACCTTGCGATTGTAAGGATATACTTTAATATCCTAAAAAGCTACTTTACTGTCATGCTAGATATCTACAAGTCTACAGTTATATATACAATACAATACAACTTATATTTATAACGCGCCTTAATAAAACAATGTCTTACTCAAAGGACGCTTTATGACATAATAATTAGTTATAGTACTGAGAGAATAAATGAGTCTTGAGTTTTAATTTAAAATTATCTATTGAAGAGCATCTTCGAATAGATTCAGGTAAAGAGTTCCACTCAGCTGGACCAGCTACTACAAACATTCTTTTACCAAACTGTAGGTTAACTCTTCTGACTTCAAAGTCCCCTTTTGAAGCCGATATAGTTATAAAAGTATCGTGTGAGCTCTGTCCAGATCGGATGCTAACGGTAGAACGTCTGTCACTCTCCAGACGCGTGCTGGATGTCTCTGGTTTACCGCTTAGTGGGCGTGACCAGAATCGGCCAATCGGATACCCTCACACAGGCAGCCCCTAATCACTGCAACAAAGCTGTTCCAATCTGCTTTCTCCTTCCTAGTAAGCTTCTTGAAGAATTCTTTGCGCTCCAGTATCTTCTTTATCTGTGGTCAGGTTTTCTACTTTGGCTCAGACAGCTTAGGGAAGAAGTCTTGAAGGTACTTGAAGGCTACCGACTCCTTATTTAGAGCTGTGACAAATTGTTTCATAAGGCTTAATTTGATGTGCAGTTGTGGCATCAGGACCTTCTGGGATCCACTAGTGGCTCTCACTTGACTTTGTTCCTCCCACAGAGAACTCGGTCCTCTATGGCCAGTCCCGCCTGTGGTAGTGCACCTTGTTGTTCCTGCGGAAATTGTAATCTGGATCTCCAACGTCTTCCTCGCTCTCTGACTTACTGCTCTCTTCTAAAGACGGTTGCTTTCTCTCCGGAGGAATCCGTACGGGAAGCTCAGGGCAGTGGGGCACCGGAGCGGTGATAAAGGAAGGTCCGGATACGTGATAGCAAGTGCATTCTTGCCAATCCCACGTTTGGAAGGATTCACCATGCAGAAGTAACAATTGCTTGAGTGGTCAGTGGGTTCTCGCCCAAATTCTTGGGATGGCAAACTTCATGGCTCTCTTGTCCCCTCTGTACCATCCTGCAAAAGAACAAAATAAAATTGTGAACATAATAAACTAAATGTATTTCAGTATGACTAATGTGCAAGACATTCTCGCAACATTTTTCACATATGATATATTTGTTCACTGAGATTGAAAATTTGCAGAAAATGTTGAATTACTACATTTAAAACTTTTAAAACTTTAATAACATCAAATATTGCCATCTAAGCTAGTATTAATTGCAAATTGTCCATGTTACCTTCCAGCATTTCTTTGCAGTGCTCGCAGGTGAAATGAGGTGCCCAGGGTTTGCCTTGACGCCCGACAGGCATACCAAAATATGCTTTGTAGTCCTCACATATTTTAGCAGAGGGTTACACAGAATACGTTTTTGCTCTGGTTTTTATAGTCATAGCAGTCATAGCAAAATGCATCTGCGGATGCTCGCAGCCTCTTGGTGCCATTTCAGATATGTATACACTTAGGCAACTACAATTAAACTGAACTGGCGAGCTTAACCACTGTATTTAAACTGCTATTTATATTTCTGGAAAGTTCCAGAAGGTTCTCGGACTTTTTAGAATATTCTCGAAAGTTCATTAAAGTTCTAGCAGTAACTCCAAGTTTACTTAGCACTGAGTTCATCTTGAATATACTTTTGTGGCATAAGCAATTAGAAAATAACACTAACTACCCAGGAACAAACCAAAAGTTAAAATTTGTTACAAAGTGTTATTCCAAGTATTAAAGAGAATGGGAAATACACAGTTGTTGTTCCAGTTATGCAGAATCTTGTCGTAAAATGGGAATCGACTGCAGGTCAAATTGCAGAAAATCATTTTTTTCAAGTCCTTTCAGAATGATTTTTGCTCTCGGACTGGGTACCAGCAAAATCGGAAAAGCACGATCCCTAACCAACTGATGAGAAAACAATATATGTTTTCATCAAGCGGTGAAACTGGATGTAGGCGTCCCTTAACTCTCGATGGAACTGTTGAAATTGTTTGGCTCACGCAAGAATCGTGCAGCGATATTACATGGAAAACAACCACTACAAACACGATACAAAAGATGTCGCTATTTTGGAAAATCTCCGTGGAGATGCCCTTCGTTATCCAGACACAATTAAATATTTGGAACATTTAGTCTGTTCATTTATCGTCTTCCGGATGTCCAACTCTACAGACGAAGAGTTAGATCAGCTGAAAAAGTTGATTTCAAAACACAACGTTGTACCAGTGTTGGTCGATCCGAAGGAAACCTTAGACGAAGAGTCAGATATGGAAACTACTTACACTGATTCATTGTTCAACGATGATACACAGGATACAGTGAGATCGCTTTTGCGAATAAGTCTTAGTTTCAAGTTAGGAACAAACTCATCAAGCCGCAAACCGGTTTACAGTCTAGGAAAATCTAAATCTGTAAGATATGCTGAATCGTTGCAATGCAGAAAAGTAGAAGAAATTCTAAATATTGTGAGAGAACAGGGCTGTCTCAGAAATAAAGCAACTGTTGTTGAATATTGACGTTCAGCAGCATACCACATAGGATGAAAGCTTAAAACATTACCCTAGATTGTCCTTAGAAATATTCAACCTGCAGCAAAACGATGCCAAAAAATCACACGTATCTTGAGTGTCAATTATCTGAACAATCACCTAAAGAGCCTGTAGTGCTCGTGCACAAGTGAGTGAAGCAAATGAAAAGTTTTGACGAATTGTGAATGCTCCAAAAAGTCTACAGCAGAATGCAATTCTGTAGAAACACAACATGAGGCTATATTTAAGAAAGTTCAGGAAGAATTAAAGTCTGCAATGGACTTTGAAGTAGAAAAACATAAACTTGGGACAGAACATTTCTTTAGAGCACTGGGACACATGTATGAAATGAATTTTGGGATCACAGACTTAGGCGGCTTTTATTGAATACGTGATCTTTCCAGCCGTTTTGCTGATCTTCTAATCAGCGGACATACAACTGACATGCTAAAAGCGATTCAGGTGAAATACGGCTTGTTTGGATAAAGCAATTTGCGATAAAGTGTCAGAAAAGTTTCCAAATCTGAAGGTTTTTGTCATAAGTATAATTGGTTTGCAGTCGTCTGGAAAGTCAACTCTTCTGAATGTCTTGTTTTCCTGCAGATTTGGTTATTCAGTTGGACGATGCAGTCGTGGTCTTTTCATGAGAATTATATTAATGGACGAAGAATTACGAAAACAATATAGATGCGACGCATTTATTTTACTGACACTGAGGGTCTGTGTTCAACCACAGCGCATACAAGATCGAGAAAGCAAAAGGCCAGTTTTGTGAAGCCATAAGGCATTTGAACTTATCAACAAGAATGAAATGGAAATAGGTTTAGCTTCTGAAGAATGCGTGTCTGTATTGACCTCACGCATTCGATTTGGGGACTTATTCAAACATTTTGGTGCTTTCAAAGATGGGTCAAGTGTTAATTCGCTACCATCTGAAAAATATCATGAAGACGTTGTGAGTCTGTTTGAAACACTGCTTTAAAAACTCTGGCATTAGAAAACATAAGCACATTTGAGCGCTGGTCCAATCATTTTGAAAGCTATCGTCCATGTGTGCAGGGAGAAAATTTTGGTCTCAATTTTAAGAATGTCAAACATATTACGGACTTTCTGTATTTTGAGAAGAAGGTTGCCAAAGTGAAAGAGCTTAATTATAGTGCAATATGGCATCATAGAGAATTTTGTGCCAATAAAATTTGAGAACAAATAAACTTAATGAAAGAAAATAAGCAGAAAGTTAGAGAGCACTCCATGCGTCAACGTATGCTAACTGAAATGGAAGAAGAGCTGCAAGCGATTCCACATGACTGTCCTAACGACTTTAAAATGTGCAAAGAATCTAAGAGTAATTATGGCAGCAAATCTTATGCTCTGACAATAAAGCAGACATCGATAAAATTGTCAAAGAGCAAATTAAAAATGCAGACGATCAGTATTACAGCCAACTTGATCCGAAAGATGACGACTTCGATGCATTCAGAAGTAGCAATGTGCGTATATTAGATTCATTTGTGGATTCGGAAGACAGCAGAAATGTTAAAATTGGGTTCGCTTCAGATGACCAAGATATTAAAGACGATTAGGATGATATGAGCATTGCTACTGATGTGGAGTTTATGTTGGGGATCTCTGGATCATCTGGAATAAAAAAAACACTACGTACTATGGGAGCACGTCATCTACCGGATGGTCTTAAAGGTGTCAGTGATCCATCAACAAGAAAATTAACTAGCACGGCGTGTCACAATATAAAGGATGAATGTCGTATTTTTTGGTGAATTTGAAGGTGACGACGGCATGTTGTGGTCAGACGCAAAAAGAAACAAATTCAAAGATTGGAAATTTGATGCCCATTGTGTTACAAAATTTGACGAATTAATGCGTTGGTTTTTCCAAGAGCTTCATCGATACATCGCAAAAAGCAAAGGAAGACATCCAGCTGACGACAAGGAACTCAGAGAAAACAAATGCATGGGCTTGCAACTTGATGATATCCTAAATGTAGTACGGAGTAAGTTTTAACTTTTCTGTAACCTGGAAAAATTAATATGAATTGAATACCATAATTATTTTAGTCTGCCATTTCCTTGTGACCAACTTAAAAAGCAGAAAAAGGACAAGAAAGCTATTATCGACAACAACCAAGGTTTTCAGAAGCCAAATGGTTGTGGATTTGTTTATCGGGGTCTCGTTTCAGAACCAGAATTGTTAGGCAGTTGCCCAGAATCCCGAAGACGCAGAGAGCAATAACAACTTATCCACTGAAAATTACTTTACATTGTTCGTATAAATCGGTATCTAGAGCAGAGATGCCATTCTCGGAGTTGACTCTTACTGCTGGCATCTGAGGTGTCGAGCACTGCATCCATCTAGTATGTTCAGCTGTTGACTGGTTCTGATAGTACAGTGGTAATGAATGCAGCTCAGAACTCATCGAGACTTCTGTCAGTTAGAACCTGAGTGCTTTACAATGGCGAAAGTACAAACATCAGGGTTTCTACACAAAAAGAGATTTGCACATTTATGTGCCAAATGATGTAATGTAATGCAATGTAATTACGACACTTTTTACAGCATCATAGATAGCGAACTAATTCTAGAGTGCTTTGCAATGTTAACTTGCGATTCAAATGCTAAGATATTGTTCAAAGATAGATGTATATAATATAGAAAACAGATTTCGCATGTGGTTGTCCAATCCTACAAAAAGTTTCCAACAGAAGAAGCATTTTTCTTTATTTCTAACATGTTATCTATCACTGTAATTTCAAGATTAATTAATTCAGGACATACATATTCTTGCTTCACGAATGTCAATCGTGACAGAGGAACTTGTCGTTCAATTAGAACTTGAATTCTGACATCAGTTAGGCTAACGGGAAGCGTTTTTGTGAGGCGCTATAGAAATCCCAGGTACATACATACATACGAAATATATGTACATACATACATATATACATACATGCATATCTACATACATACATACATGCCTACATACATCCATCCATACATACATGCATACACACATACATACATATATACATACATACATATATACATGCATACATATATGCATGCATACCTACATAAATATAAGTAACACGAATGCTTTGTTGGCATGTAAATAATATCTTTATGTTTCTTTTATATCGTATTAAGGTAATAAAATGTTACTAGCTTCGCCTGTATTGAATATTCGTGCCTACCTCAGTTAGACCTATTGAGCATCCGCAGCACAAGTTTCAAACATCCGTACTACTGATATTACTACTACTACTGTTAAACTATAATCACCATCCACTATATTAAAACCCTTTAGGAGCTTGCTAATTTTAATAACAGGGGAAGTAGCAAGAGTTGAAGACTAACAAACGTTGCTCATGAGAAGCCTAGTTTCAGAAACGGCGCCGACAGGTTGTCGTAGTAATGATGCTGATAATAATGACGATGATTGTAACTATGAATGTTATTATTATTATTATTATTATAAATAAGATAATTATGGTTATGATTATGAAAACTGTAAATTGTGTCTCAGTGGTCTGACCTTCTGGTAAATGATTGATTTTCGGCTTGACACTAGTGTGCCATTGGTTGATGCCTTGCGGTTTAGACATTTATATTGAAAAAAAGTTGCTTCTACTACTACCACTAATAATAATATCACAGTCACTACTTTTTGATATTGACCTGATTGCGGTTTTGGTTTTGATGTGACTTCGGTTGATGCCTTGTGCATTATACACCGGCACCATAGAAGTTGCTAATTATAATTTTACTAAATACAATAGTTTTACCTGTAGAAATAACCAGTCCTCTGCAGATTATCTTCTACAGCATGTACGCCTACGTTAGAAATTCGATGTATCTATTCCACAGATGCAAGCCTTAATATTGAATATTTAATATTAATATGAAGACTGACATTTAACTCGTTATAAGTGCCTTAATAAAAGATAAAGCACAACACTTAAAACACGTATAATAATTTATACAAAATACGGTATATGAAAATATAGTTCCAAACAACTGTGGGGTTACTTGCCAAAAAGAAGAACTTTCCCGTAAAGAGTGATAGGGACTATGCAAAGGTCTTAAGTAGCCTAGAATGCCAATTTTACGCCTTACAGCATCTTAATCTACGAAGCACTGCTCAAATTCAAAGTTTTCAGAATAGCGTTATTGTCTAAATGTGTTCTCAAAAAGTTTAAGATGAAGCAAAATAATAAATGAAATTACTGAGGTTGAGTATTGGTACAAAAGAATCTTTGTTATCTATATTAAACTTGTGCAGGGCTCTATCTCCGCAGAACTACAGTTACCTCAACATATAGGTCATATATAGGACATATGAAACCCAGATGACAATATTCCTATATGGGCTTCATATGTTCTATATATGACGTTACTGTTGCGGAAGTGAGACAGTTTAACAGGTGGGTCGTATTGTACAACTTTTATTAATAAGCATCCGCTTTTTCGACATTTAGATGCGTGTTAATAACTATTATAGCCATGACATAGGCGGTTGAAGGGCCACTAAATCTAAGTGCAGTTGACATGCAGTTGAGAATGGACAGTGGTCGTCTAACAAATGAGGGTCTGACTTCTGTGAGACGAATCGCTCATTTAAAGTAATGTCATACAAGAATGTGACCAAAACGCTTAGATAATGATTTTTATAATAAGACACAGTGTGTGAGTCCTACAACAGTTATGACACAGACGCATTGCGTGACGTCTTAGGCAAATGTGTCGGACTGTAATCAAATATTACTGGTGAAATTTACTGATTAAACCCAGAAGAAAGTGAGGATTAAGAACTTGGTTGAATGAAACCAACTGCCGATCAAACATGATGAGTATGCCGGAAGTGATATATAGTTCCCTGAAGGAAGTTCAGTTCACCCTTGACACCCTCCATTGCCTAAATTTTGTATAATTTGTAACATGTAATTCTAACAGTCATAGACATTGGTAAATATATAGCAGCATTATTAGCCGCAATAGAATATGATATTACCAAACACTGTTCTTTATGCTGCTTAGAATATATATAAAACTGAAATATGAGTCGAAGATATATGAAAGAAACGGCAGGAGTAGAGATTTTATAAACAAACTTTGTGTAATGGCCCACGGCGAATTGGGACATTTCCAAATTGTCCTTAACAATATGATTTGTTGTTAACTGGTCACACGACAACAGGAAAGCGACATTACTGTATTTCTGAAAAAATGTTCACCAAAGAACCATCTGTCTTCAGCAAAAGAGACTGTGCAATACGCTTTAAGTCGATATTGAATTTGACAGATACTGAAACGGATAATACATCAACAACAATGAACTGTGCTACTGTGCTAAATGCAACTCTAGCAGAAAACTTGCTACTTGGACAATGGAATGTTTTGTCTAGCGAATGTTTGTGTATCTATGCATGCATGCATTTATGCATACACGTATGCATGCATGTTTGTATGAAATGTTGAGTATATGTATGCATGTCTGCATGCATGTGTAAATGTATGAATGTATGTAAGTATGTGTGTATGTATGTTTGTGTATATGTATGTATGTTTGCTTGTATGTTTACATGTATTTTTGCATGTATGTATGTATCATTAATAGGTATTTATGTATTCTGGAACTTAATATTCGATTTATTTCTCCAGGTTCCAGATTTTGTAGGTATATAGGAAGATCTTTCCGTGTTCATATCTGTGAAAGTAGACATAGATTTTTCATTGCATTTCTTAACTTGCAATAATCGGCGTAACCGAGTTTGATACATCTTTGCGTTCTGTTTCTTTTTTTCACACTCGTAATCGAAATCTTCAGATGCACATGGGGTTTGAAGCGATTCAGAAGCACAACCTTTTGTAACGCTGACCCATTACATCTGTTTTTCCGGAAAACGATAACATTTAAAAAGATAACACTTTAATTTAATTAATCAATTTCATATATCCAATTGCATCGCTAATTTTATACGGAAAGGGTGAAAGCATGCTTTACGCTGATGCTTTCGTGTTTTAAAGTAACGTAATATAGCAGGTTTCTTAGTGGTCTTCGGAAGTTTGAGTTAGGCTGCGCTGGGCAAATTTTTATCTCGCTATTATTTAAGATAAAATTGGCAATATGCAACATAATGTTAGATTTATTTGTTGAGAATTTCTTATCTGACAAATCATTCACAAGTTTGGCATCATAAATTGCTGTGTGTAACAGTTTTCTTGTGTACTACGATGCATTCGATCTTACAATTTTCAGTATATTTAATCGATTTTCACCCATTCATTTTTCAGCAATACGCCAGAGTATAGTTTTCTAGGCTCGATTACAATTATGACTGCGTCAGAAATGTTGTATGCATTCATTGTTATTATATATGTATTTACATAAACGTGAAACGTGAAACAACAAAGTTCCTATGCAAATAGTCACAATCATCAAACCACGATTATATTATGACAAAAATGTAGTGAACGAAAATTCTTTTAGTTCCTTCGAAAGAATTATAAGTTATATTCGTCCTGGCAAAAGAAAGAATTATGAGTTATCATCTCGGGTCTCAATATAAACTAATATCCATATATTGATGACTTATTCCCAGAGATTCTTTCTTTAATGTTACTTTAAACGTATTCGACTTTGAAGGGGTAGTATACTAAAATATCCCAGTAACGATGTATTTATAATCGCACCGAACACCTTTCCATACAGGAAGGCAGCTGTTGATAATTAGAATATGATTAAGTGGATAAAACGCAGCATTTCTGATGCATCTTTTACTTCTAAAAATCTATTAATATCAAGTAATTGTAATTGTAATTTGAGATTTATAAAGCGCCTCTTAGAGGATAAACTCAACAGAGGTGCTTCCGACCCGAAGGAGTAAAATCACTGCTGAACAGTACAGTCTTCAGGCGCCTGCGCAACACTGAGAAGGGGAGAGAAAGGAACTCAAGTCGCAATTCTCGAGGGAGACGATTCCAGCAAGTGGAGCAGTAGCACTGCGCATTCGAAGGGCAAGCAGGAGATCCTGAGTGGCCGAGCGAAGGCCGGGCAACGAGGAGACCAAAGTGCAGAAGTCAATGAGGTAAAGGGGAGCAGAACCAAGCACACAATTGCGCATGAGGCAGAGGATCTTAAAGTGGACACACTGCTGGACGGGGAGCCAGTGAAGAATGTCACGAATATAAGACGAGATGTGGCCATATTTTGGAATTTTTGGAATGCCCCCTAATGAGACGAGCAGCAGAGTTAAGCACAGATTGCAGCTTAGCAGTGTTGGCTAGCGATAGGCCGGTAAAGATTGTGTTACCAAAGTCAACCCTAGTGCAAATGAGGGCATGGACTAGAGTGGAGAGAGAGTGAAAGGAAAGAGTACGGCGAATGGTATGGAGCTGACGAAGATGGTAAAAACAAGGGCGAGAGACGGTGTCAACATGAGCAGACAGGGTAAGCTCCTGATATAATACAACCCGGACCGTAATAGAGGAAGAGATATCTGAAAATCTCTGGCGTAAGGAAAGCGATCCATCTTGGCTAGCTGCAAGCGGCCACCAAGCCAGATGAACTGGATCTTATTACAGTTCAAACGGAGGCGATTGGAGGACATCCAAATGTCAAGAACAGAGGTGGCATCAAGAATCCTCTGGACAGGGGCAGGGGCCTCTTTCGCCGGACCATGGGCATAAGCCGGGGTGTCGTCTGCATACTGAAGGACGGCAACACTTAGTGGGAGGAGGGTCCGAGCTAGATCAGAGGTATATAAAATATAGAGGAGCTAGGACGGAACCCTGGGGAGACCAAAGAAGACGGGGAACCAGAGGGACCGTGGGGGTTCCAAAAACGACAGATTGAAGGCGGTCTGACAGGAATGACTGAAACCATATGAGGGCAGAACCAGTGATGCCAAAGGAAATCTCCAAACGCTCCAATAGGATGATCAACGATATCAAAAGCAGCACTTACATCGAAAAGGGCCAGAAGGGTGACATGCCTGCAATCAATAGCCCCAAATACGTTAGCAAGAAGGCGAGTCATAAGCGATTTAAGGTGTGCGTTAAAGATGAACGCCTATGCAAATTTGTGATACGCAGGGATGGTGACTGAGAGTAGCTACGCCTTCGTAAGAGTACAGTAAATATGTTCGAAAACTAAATTATTAGAAGCAAATGAGTCCCTGCATTTGCCTAACTTCAGAAATGGTCATATAGGGTAATTTAATTCTAACTGTAATGAGAAATTTATATAGCGCAGAATCATTCAATCAGAGGCGCTCTCCACGAGTGCTAGCTGACTGGAATTCAATAGAGGTAAACGACTTTTGATTACGGTGTTACGTGAAGCCACAGTAGATTGATGTGCATTCTCTTCTGAAGGCAGTAAATAAGACTACCTCAAAACATTAAGACTCTATAAGCATTAGGCAGAATTCCTCGTTCTCTATTGCACTGTTTTCTTCTTCAAAAATAAACTTGCTATCGAGCTTATTGACCTTTCTACTCTTTCAAACAAAAAATTAAGCGTGACAGAATAAATGAAATCAAAAGAATGTTATTCAGCTTTCCGTGCTAAACCATTTGTTTAACGAAGCCATTCGACATTCTGTATAAAGTAAACATTTTAAGTGCTCTCCATATTTGTTCTAAGTTGGTTATTAATTTCGATTTGATATGCAAATATATGCTAACAAAGTGAAATGAGACACTGTTTATACAGTCGTTTCAAAAGTGGCATTGAGAATACACAGTCGAAGTCATGATGATGCATACAATCCTCACGTTGATTGGTTTCACACTTAACATCATGATGATGTTTCAATGTGGTGAGTATAACTAAGCGGCCTATCTATCAGTTCTAAGTGCTCTAACATTTATTCCACTTGGACTTAATTTAATTTTCTGGTCCTTTATGATGTTATATCGTTGGCAACAGATAGCTTATGATATTTTAAATCTAGTTCTTATTACACGCAGTTTGTAAATTCGGATCTCAGGCCCGTCCTTTGAAATCAACACATAAAGTGTTGTCGATCTGAGCGTAACTTCGGAGGTCGTCAACTTCGACAAGAGAGCCCTTCTTAATTAAAATTCTTATATGAATTATTGCGGTTTATCATTCTTTACGAAGGCGGGCAAAAAGTACAACTTGGTGGGTAATTAAGTAATTGTTTTACATTTCATTTAAGGATTGGCTAAAGTTTTCGATCAAAACTAAGACTCAGAGTAATTGTAAACTGTGCATTTCATTGGCACCCAAAGAGCTGAATCAAAAGACTTAGAACATTTGCACGCATAAACGATTCGCGCTAAATGGATTTTATCATTACGTCATTAATATAATAAAATTTGCCATGTTTTAGCATAATCACTTCATGAGGCGCCTTAAAATGACTGTAATTAATTAATCAGTTCTTAGGATATCACCATCTTTAATCTAATTGTTATTAACTATTTAAAACTTATAATATAAAATAGTAAAAAGTGTGACCCTTATCTCACAAGTGAGACGTCGGGGAGATACTCATCACCTTTTCTAGGCACTTGAGCCGGTGTAATGCGCAACGACAGATCAAGGTACATATGAGAATTACAATGAACTGAAAAATTGTAGCATTCGTAACTTTCGTGCAGATGTTTATGCAAAGCATTTACTTTTCAGTTTGTTAAATTATTTTTCTTCTTTGCATGTTAAATTATTTTCTTTGCACTCGTATTTCATTTTCTGTGCTACATGAACGTGACGAAGTGATGTTTATATAAAAATGTGTATTAGCCGTAACCGAGGACGAGTTTCAGAATGGGGGAATGGTTGATCCAGAACAGATAAAGGAGCAAGTATGATAGATCGAACTCCCTTTTACTTAAGATATTCAATTAACATTTTAAATGATCTTTTCATTTCATCAGCCATAGTACTATTCGCCGATCATCAATTCTTCTCACTTGTCATTGTCGCTTAAACATTCCCGAACTTAGACTAAAAATTCTGATCAGAAATGTGGCCCAAACGCTTTGTTCAGAGATGTTTTTAATATTGATAGGACTTCAGAGATTTTTTTAGTTTTGATGATCCTATCACTATGTGATGACGACTTTGACTGCAAAAAAATTGTTGGGTAATATGTGCTGAACTCCGATCAATCGAGCTTTTAACAGGCGTCGGCACGTGGAATGTAAGTTAAGCTCTTTCCACATCACTAGAAGACAAAGATAGGCAAGCCAATAGAGCAATTAACTGGATTCCTGAAGGGGGAAGATCAAGAAAGAAATGGTCAGATACCGTCAGAGACAACCCTGGGTGTTTGGAGATGTTTTGGTGAAAGTAATAAAGACTGGCAGTCGACAGAGATGAATGAAGAAGCTGCGTTGCCCAATGTGCAAACCTTCACAAAAAGGACTAAGGATGCGTCGAACGACACCTGTGTGTGAAACAGATTAAATTAAATAACCCATGTCACTGTCATCTGAAAGCAGAAAGGCATATGAATTTTACGTCTTTTTTGCATGTAGGAGAGCCTTTAGAATGCTACAGTTGCAACAGCAGTAAGGAGTTAGAATTTATTTCGTGTTTCTACTACCCGACAGACGTCATTCGGTGCGAAGACCCGAAATCGCAGTGCTATGCAAAAATTACGACTCAAAAAGGTAGGCGAATACAATTTACACATAAAATTTGCATTTAAAAATCATGAATTTACATTGTAAGATGAAGATTTCGATAGCTTTGTTACTACAATTCGCAAATAAAACTCTATATTTGTCCTATGTCCATATGTTTGTTATGCAGCACTGGCCAACAAATTTTTCAAGTTTTGCTTTCAGAGAAATGTTTGGTTATTATGCCAGACATCTTCAAGCTGAACACAAGTATAATTTTAAATTGACTGTATCACGTAGAAATTTGGAGAAACTTGAAATTAACTTTTATTGAATTCAGCGCATTTAATAGCAAAATGATGCTGACATATTGGATTAGTTCAAATGAACTAAAAGTGTTTTGCTGCTGATTTTTTTGTACTCAACATCTGATGCGTCTCGTTTCAGTGTCCAAATATAGTCGGCTGGCACTGATGGTTTCCAATTGCCCTGACACCGCTCTTCCATCATCGCAATGTCCTGGTGAAAACCTTGCACCATGTTTGTCACTGAATGTGCCAAGATTAGCAAGGAAGAAGTCCAAGTGTGAATGCAGAAAATGAATCTTCATCGACATGTTGCACTTCATGGTTTTGTATGCTTGGAGCATGTTGTCAACCAGTTGGATGTAGTTTGGTGCTCTGTAGTAGCCAAGAAAATTCTCACCAACATCCTTGAATGCCTTCCATGCGATTTTCTCTGACGCCATCCACTAGCAGATCCTCGATCCGCCTATAGTTGATGATATGTCTGATTTGTGGACCAACAAAAATGCCTTTCTTAATCTTGGCGTAATTAATTCTTGAAAATATCATTCTCAAATATCGAAATCCGTCACCTGCCCTGTTCATCGCTTTTATAAAATTTCTCATCAGTCCGAGTTTTATGTAAAAAGCAGCAAAAATGTCTTTCTTGTGTGAGCAAGTGGTTTACGTGCCACACTTTTCTGGCCTGGAACCAAATTCTTACGGAGGGGCTGGTTCTTTTTAATGTAATGAGACTCTTTAGCACGGCTGTCCCATTCGCAGATGAAACAACAATATTGGTATATGCAACAACAGTTCCATGTTTTTCCTTCATGTGTACTGCATAGCCAATACGTATTAAAGGGTGGACATTGTCACTGAGCAACGATATAGATTTCAGGCTTATAAACAGACGCCAATGTTTTGGGTCATATTCACAACCAAAAGCCGTGAACAAGCCATCATTGTCAGTGCACAAACAGGTTGTCAACCTGCGCAAAGACATTTGTCATATCTTCTTGGCGGGTCTGAAATACAGAAATGTTCATACTTCGTGACAGCAAAGCCTATCCTTGTAGTCTTGAACCAAGTAGTTCTGCTTTAGTTTTTCACAAACCTAAGTCGCCGACCAGGTCATTTATTTCTGACTTACTTATCAGATGAGGCTCGCCGGGCAAAAACGGTTCAAAATCTAGATTAACTTCGTTTTCCGCAGTGTGGCATCTTCGTCTGCCTCATCTAGGCTCCATGTCTCTGGTGGCTTCAGTACTGGCAAACTGCGGCTCTGGTGTGATGGAAAAATACAGACTGAGGTATTCAAAAGATTTCTGATTTTTAACATAGATGCAAGAGACTTTGGTCAGACAGAAGTAACAGTCCGTTACGTGAGCCTTCTGTTCTCGCCATATCATCAGGACTGCGAAATGCATTGACTTCCGAGTACCTCTGAGCCAAGCTCTCAGATTGACAGCACTTGTTGCACAGCAAATGTGAGAAGCCCGGGGTTCGCCTTGATCGCCAATTTTACAACCGAAGCAGAGCTCATACGCTTTCTTAATAAGTGCAGTCATGATGTGTCTGTGAGGCTTAAGCATATTCTCGCCACAAATGAAGCAGAATGTATCGCGGCCGTTGCGACATTGACGAGACATTTCTGCTGTAAGGAATTGTCCTGTAGACAATAAATGCTCTTGTTAAGTATAGACACTAGGCTATCTATGACTGTAGAACATGTGCGGCAACACATGTAAAAACCGATATCAGCGTTATGCATAGCATCCGTTTATGCCAGATGCTCTCAAGCCTGTCCTGCCAGCATCTATCTTGACTAAGCATGTACAGGCATGCATATTGCATAAGTCTTAGCATTTTCAGGACATTTTGTGAAAACTGGACTGAGTGCATGCCAAGGCATGCCTATACTAAACAAATGCTTACTTTATAGACAATTATATCAGTACACTGAAGATGTGAGAGGAAATCACAAAAAAGACGATTCGAAAAACTCCGGTACCCGAAAGGAACATTTTTAGGTGACCCCTGTTATCAGCAGCCTATATTCGAAGAGTGTTCAGGAAGCAAAATCTTTGCTGTCCATTGCAGTCTGTACATTTGTTAGCTATATTATTATGCACTTTGTTAAATACATTGTGTGAATATACACGAATCAATGGACAGGATTATAAATTGATAGAGGTGTGCTAATCAACATGTGTGAGTATAAAATTGATGCTATTGCAGTGTGTACCACCATATGTTTATGAGAAATTCTCCACCGATAGACAACTTCCCACAAATTCATTGTGTTAGCGTTTCACCACATATATTTAGCATGTTTACTTGTTTTTAGATATAAGTAAAACGCAGTTCCATGTAGAATATTTCATTTAGAATGGTTTGTATACTATGTTATTTTAGCAACAATGGAAATCAGTAACAAACCCTGTTTCAGTATAACTCCTCAATTAATTTAGTATTTGTTTTTGACTATTTGTAAAAGAACGGAATTGTACGTCTTCTACAAATGAAATAAACGGAATTATGAAATGTATTGATTATTTAACTTTATCTTTCGTGTAGTGTTCATCCTAACTATGAATGTTGTGGCAAGAGGCTGTTCTTTCCACACTCTGTATCCTGGATTCAGTTTCATGGTGCACTTTCCTGTACGAGGCGTCAACACCACAATTTGCACCAAAATGTGCAAAACTGACTAATGCAATTCTCACCGTAAGTAAAATGGGGTTTTGAATTTTCATCGGTGCTGTGAGGGCATACAAGGCTAAACATTTATTAGTGCAATCAGAAGTTAGAGGTTAATATAACGGGTGCTATAGGAGTACATACAAGATAAAGTAAAGTAATTGCACATTTTACAAACCTCTATCAATATGTGTGCTTGGTGGGGGTGGATGTTGAACGACCAGTAAGCTGTGTCGCAAACATGTCATCTATGTCACGTTTTTCTATACCTATATATATATATATACATTGTTACAAGTTCAAGTGTGATCTGAGGGAGTAGGTGTGTTGGTGGAGACACGTGTCTTTGTAACATCTGTGAGATAACAGATGTTTGGATAGTTGGGAGTGTCTGAAGGAGTGGTGCCTCACTAAGCGTGGAAAATAGTATAAAAGAGAGAACTTAAACAGTAGGAGAGTGGATTGTTGGTTGATTCGTTCTTCGTTCTTCGTTCATCTTTCTTCTTGACGAATAGATGTTGAAACGTTGATGTCTTGAAATGCAAATGGTCTGATGTCGTCGGAGAAAAAGAGAATTTTAAACAGTGTTACGTTGTTTGCTGGTCCATACCCCTAAGGACAACGAGCTACGAACGCCAGCACGTAACAACATATACGCATATGAATGTATATTATAGTTGTAGTATGTATCTTTTCTATGGCGAATTTCATAGTGTTACAAGAGTTATAGCCCTTAATTACAGCGACTTGTGTGTGCTTCTGAACAGCTTATCGTCAGTGATTATACCGGGTACATGGTCAGTGTGCATCGAACTGCGTATCAGCGATAGCCAAAATTCTGATTCCAAGTAAATTCCAGTTTCCTTTAGTGCTATCAGCCTTCATAGATGTCATGTTGCGATCAGAACAACGCATTAAACTATGTTTGGAAACAATATGAATATGATAGAGTCGCTAACTTAGTCTGACTTAATCATTATCGTCACAAAATTACAGAATACTTTTTGACTTTATTTCTTTTAATATTTTTTAGAATTTTATGCTCATGTTCTAAGCATCTAAAGCACTACTTAATTGGAGTAGAATGACGAAAAACCATTCAAATTCTTTTATCATTAAATAAATAAAGTTAACAAACAACGAATTGAAGACCAAACAAAGGTTCCTGCTCTGCGACATTTAGTCATAGATGTACAACCGAGTTAATTTAAGTAGGCTATTCTAGTATATTACACTGTACAGTAAACCTAGGCTCTAGAGAAGTTATTGTGCTGTGAAGAAAGAAGGACGAGTGATTACAGATAGACAGGAAAGACGTAGTCAACAGCTGAACAATATGAGATAGGACTTCTTAAGCTCTGCCTCGACATATATAGCGGCCAGTTGCTTAGATTAGCCAGTGAAACATTAGGAACAGATGTTGCCTTGACAATTCTGAGAAGAAACTTATAATCATCAGAAGGTAGGTCGCCGATACAGGAGGTTACGAATAGATAGAGCGAACAGAATGAACTAGGTTACAAGGGCAACCCTAAGTAAAGATTCGACCGAAGCAGAAATCCACAGGTAACAGTAACCGCAGCGGTAATAGCAGCAGCGGCAGCAGCAGTAGCAGCAGCAGTAGCAGCAACGGTAGTAATAGCAATGACTTACTTATGTGAGGCAATTGATCAAGTAGCAGCAGGAGGATAATAATTAGTAGTTGTCCTGCAAGGGCAAGCAGGAACCGGTATCTCAGAATAGGTATCACGGAGAAGCCTAGAAGCGCAACAGAAGTAGACACAGGCGAAGGTAGGACAGAGTTAGTAGAAGTCCGAAGTCAGTCGAGCCCTGGACGCGACAGAATCCGGTTCTAGGAATAAAAGAAGTCACGGTTAACTATCACTTATGATACAATAAAACCAATCACTGCTTGAATAATATAATCGGTCTGTTGAAACGCCTCCTAGCGTACACGTTGGTTAGAACGGTGTTACAGTCACACAATGTTTTTCGAGCGAATTGACCAGTCTTGGTTCTGTAGTCCTACAGCTCATCTTTCTTCAAATGCCAAACAGCAATAACCTGTCCAACGTGGCTTTCACCCTGATTAAATTTCCCGCAGACGACGATCAGTCTGCCTGTCATTTGACTCGTCCAGAAAAATTCTTCTTGGATGGCGAAGACCGTGTTTTTCTGAAGCAATTCTCTTAAATATTCAAGAGTTGAACTCAATATCGATTGTTGTTAGGGGGCCACGATGATATTATCTACTCTATCAATGGCCAGATCCATCGGGTGCTTCAAGGCAACAATTGTTAAATAAATTTTCGTTAGCAATTTTGTATTCTCTGTGTTGTTATTTCTTCTGCACTTATTAAGCGCCACTGTCTAATGATTAAGCATCAATCGATGGCGCTGAGCAAATGTAAATGGACTTGCTCAAGGTCTCTGCATAGTAGCCGCACTTCAGAGAAAGCTCGAACCCAATTGGATCTATGAGTTACAAACCCATTGCTCATTTTGACGTCATCATTCTTTTCCGGACTTTTTGTATGTTTTTGGGAAATTGTTTGTTAGAATAATACTAATAATTATAATACAGCGAAATAAGTGGCCCGTGATTAAATATGGCTTGATTAATTATCCGTACAACGAAACCCACATAGAAACATTGTTATATAGGCCCCACATATCCTTCATATGACTTTGCTGTTGGGTTACATCAAATTAGACCTACGCAACAGAACGTCACCCAAACGAAAGTGAGCTTAGTCAATTAAAAGCATATTGTTTAGTCCATTCTGTGAGCTAGTGTAATCCTAACGAAAATTCACTGATCAGTTGGAAGACGAAGGCATTGAAAATATGCTGACAATCGTCGACAAGGACCGTTGGCCAAAGCGCAATCAGAGCTTGATTTTACGTTTCACTTCAGCCTGTTTTAGGACTCGACGCAATATCTTTCCAGATTCAGATTTCGGAATCTTTTCAAGAAATTCAACTCCGCCTCGGAGATGTTTGTATGATGCCAGTTTCCCTGAAAACTATTTTAAGGCGAGTCAAGTTTCGTTTTTCACTTACTTGTGTGAAGCAATTGATCAAGTAGCATATAACAGAAATTAATCCTATGAAACTATATAATTTTTGCAGGCGTGTTACTTTTACATAGAGAAATACATGCAAATGCTTGCATTCTTGTTTTCATGATTTCTGTGGATCGTTCTCTTGAACCAAATTACCATAATTCGTACAAATTCACCTTATAGTTGCCCCAAGAGCTTCGTTTATGTTAATTTAATTAATTATTGTTTAAATTAATATTAAGTATTATGAATTCTAACCTGCAACAAACTGCTTGATCTGTTCGGCAGTTGCTTTGGAGCCATGTTTGCGAACAAGGAAAGCCTTTGGAATTTCTCCGGCTTGTGTCTGGCACTCCAGTGACTCCGACATGAGACACTTCAGGATGGGTTAGGATCAGCGATTCAAGTTCTGCTGGTGCTACCTGTAGCCATCAAACGCAAAACAAACTATGCCGTTGAAACACGGCTATATCCGTATACAATGTCGCTAAGAATAATTCTTGCCTAACCGTAAATGGATCGAAGGTGGTTAAGGTTGCATTGTATTGTGTTACTCACAAACCTGAAATGATTTGTATTTTATGAGTTCTTTAATTCTGTCCACAATGAAGAAATGGCTGTCTTCGTCGTGACGGTGACTGAGTTCCAGGTAGTTATGCTTTCATAAGAGTATAGTAACTATATTTAAAAACTGAATTAGTAGAAGCACAGTGCATGCTGCATTTGCCAAACTTCAGAAATGGTCATATAGACGCAACTTATTTGTTATTGTAATTAGAAATTTATATAGTGCGGCGTCAAATGAAAGAAGTCAGAGACGCTGTCCTAATCGATGTTAAATGATTGAAAGTCTACAGTGGAAATGCGACTGTTGATTACGGTTTTACTTGACGCGACCGTCGACTGATTGTTCAAGCTGCTAATGGTTCTATTGAAGGCACTAGATAAGACAAAATCATAATAATAAACTTTATAATCATTAGGCAGAATCCCAAGACCTGTATTGTACTGCCTTCTTTTTTCTTCTTCGCCAACAGATTAGTTGTCCAGGTTATTGACATTTTTACTCTTTCAAACAAGAAACTAAGCGTGACAGAATAAATGAAATACATGTTATTTAGCTTTGCCTGCTAAACGATTTATTTTACTAAGCCACTCAGCATTCTCTGTTAAGTTAACATTTGATATATTATGCAAGTGTGTTCTCAGATGGTTGTTAATGCTGATTTCTCGTGGATTTGCATAATTTTGTTTGTTATCATTCTTTGTATATTACTTTATTACATTAGTATTTATATCTTCTGCAATTTCTCAACCTTTTCTACGCTGAATGAGTAATATCTACCACCGCAAACAATAAATTAAGCGCGATAGAATATATAAAATAAAATGAATGTTTTTCCGTTTTCCGTACTAAACCATTTGTTGAACTAAAGCCATTCAGCATTCTGTCTTAAGTAAGGATTTGAAGTATGCAAGTGGATTCTGAGTTGGTTATTAATGCTGATTTTTGAGTAATTTTCTATCACTACTTGAATATTTGATTTCGTTGCCTTCTAAAATAGTCATTATAGACGACTTTAATATTCATATTGATGTAGCTGGATATGGTGCTTCAGTATTTCTTGATATGTTGGAAAGGTTTGACATGACACAGCTCATTATCTTTCCTACATCTAACAAAAGCCATGCTTTGGATGTCTTTGTAACTCATTCTGATTCTCAAGTGCTTCATTTTGTTACTTCTCTTGAGTCATACTTTCAGATCATGTTGCCATCTTCTAAAAATTTGAACCCTATTTAAACCAACTCCAAAGTATGAAGCTGTTGAATTTCGCCCTCGACATAAGATTGATTAAAATGCACTGAAACATGATATCTTGGCATCTCCCTTCTGACTATCTCCATAAAACATTGCTAATTCGCTGGTTCTTCAGTTCCGTTATACTTTAATTGGGCTTCTTGATAGGCAAATTCAATTTAGAACTAAGAGTAGTAGATCGCAAATCGCACCCCTGGTTTATCTCTCCATTTCTGAAACTAGGCATCTCAGAAGTCAATCAGGGCGTTGGTAACACCGACCTCACCTTCCCTCGGACTACACTAGATTCAAGCAACAGTGCAAACTTGTTTTATTTCCAAATTCTGCAAATTTAATACACATACACGTGTAATTAATGTGAAAGCCAAGTCCTATTACTGTAGGCATAAGGGGAAACTTTAGCGCCTTTATCGTAAAACGCAATGCAGTAATACAAGTGTCGCTTCCAAGCAAACTATATTCCATTGATTCAAGCATGGAAAACCGATTATAAGAAAAGGACATAATGAATTATTAAAACGTAGACTCATCATCACCGGCAGACAGTGACTAACTATGCATGTAGCAAGGTGTTTTGCGAGTTGTATTCAAATACTGTTACAAAAAAATCCGCATTATGGATCAGACAGCTGGGACGGTGTTCTGAGCACAGCGGATATTATTATAATTATAATGCTCAGGCTGTTCGGCCCTGTAAGGGTACTGAGGAAAGTCCATCGTTGCACATGACACCTCAGGCAGAAAACAAGATGGCGAATGGCGATTCGAGAAGCGTATATCGTAAATCCCTTATTGACTTAAAATCGCTACTTATATAATACACAACTATATGTCGCAGACCTAGCTTCCTTGAGGAACGCTGACACGAAAACATTGACCTTGTCTGAAAAGTTTGAAAACTTGCAACATGCTCTGGGTGGGCTGCGTTTCCATTTTTTTCTAAGGCATGAACCTTTGCCATTAGGTTATTCGCTTGGGCGCTCAGCTAGCGAGCAGATTATGTGCATGACAATGTTTCTCTGTCTCTATCCATATCTATCTCTGTCTCTCTGATTGTAAATGTCTCTGTTCAAATATGTTTGTCTGTCTGTTTTTCTCTGTATCTCTCTCTCTAACCCTACACATACATACATACACACACACATACATACATACATACATACTACATACGTACGTACATACATACATACATAAATACATGCATGCATACATACTTGTATTCAGACAGATAGACATATACACATGCATAACTGTAATCGTAATCGTAAACTTGGGATTTCTACCACGCCTAAAGAAAATTTTGTCGCAAAAACAAGCTCATTCACAAGTGCTCAGTCAAAACAAAATCGATATGCAGATAGGGTTGGGTTCCAGGTTAAGATCCAAGAGTCAAGCAAACAGACAGTCGGACGGCTACGGTGGATGGTGTTTGAAATTGGAGCTGGAAGAGAGATAAGGAGAAGAGGAAGAATCAGAAGAGGATTTTTGGAAAAGTAATGTTTTCACTTTAGAGTGAAAGAACAGCGCAGAAATTGCAACAGGTGAAGTGATGATGAGTTCGTATGATGGGTCAGATATTCCATAATTCTGGCGGGAGTTTATTTTAGAGGAATGGAGCAGCTATGGCTTTGCAGCGATTTTCAAAATTTAAGGATGAGGTTTCAAGGATGGATCTTGACCTGGAACTGATTTTGACTCTCTGCCTATCGATTTTGTTTTGACTGAGCGCTTGTGAATAAATTGGTTCCCTGCGACTTGGCTTTCGTTGGGCGCTGTAGAAATGTCGTGTTTACGATTACGATTAGAGGCCTTTGCTTAACCTCCTTTTCCAGGAACACTTAGTCGTAAAAACCATGGTAAAACCATGGACAAACCCACGACGCATAGACGCATTAGCTATAAGCCTGCATTTTGTTAGCCTGTAGAAACCTGTAGAAAGAGTTTTTGACAAGAACGTTCGAATTTATGTAATCTGTGAGTGCTCATGATTTCATTTCATATTTTGTGTTTGTTCGCTGAGAATAATTGCAGTTTTAAGCAAAGGTCAACACAGTGATGTAGACATATTTTAGCAAATCCTGTTTCATTTTTACAACCGAAGGCATAACCACACTGTGAAGAAAGTGAACATAAAATCGTCTCTAACTCTTAGATCTGCGCTTTTAAGACGTTACGAGAAGCGCACATTATTTATGATCAGACACATAATTATATTTGATGTAAAATCTCGCGTCTTTAACAAGGCGAGCTCTTTAACCAATCAGCTACTGTGCCCCACAAACTGGACTCTGAAGTCTAGGTTCTTATATGATGGATGTGAGGTCGACGTACTAAAATCTTGCAATGGATACTAATAGGCCTGCCCTTCCGTGTCTTTTCCCCGCTTTTTGTATAGCCATCTAGCGAAATATTAATGAGTTATTCGGCTATTCACATTTCAAACGGGATTAACTGATAGAAATGTTCATGAATTAATCGGAGCTGGCATTCATTAAGGTAACGCGGTAATATAAAAAGATCGCCCAAGTACAATTTCGTCAAAATCAGCAAAATTCCACAACCATGCCACCATGGCCATATGGGTCCAAATGGAACCCATAAACGGCCCATATATTCGTTGCATACAATAACAGATTCGCCAAAATCCGGAAACACGCAGCAGATTCAAATAATTATAGATTCGCCTATATAAGCTAAATGCACCACCCAGACCAGCATGGCCATAAAGGTCCATGAAGAACCCATACGGGTCTCATCAAAAGTGTATATGAGCATACTGGCAGTGATATTCGTCGCATACAGATTCAAATACAGATTCGCCAAAATACGGAAAATGCAGTATATCAGCACTATATGGCAGCCAGGCCAGCATGGTCATAAGGGTCCATAAATGCAGACAAGGGGAGACAGATGTCCAAAGTAAGTAATTCCTTGCGGATATTCTCTATGGATAATCCCAAAGACAAACTAGAGACAGTCTTAATATAAGTTTAAATTATCCTTACAATTGTTTTATACAACGTGGTTTCATGACCTGTTAGTTTAGACTCAACAGATGTGCAATTTTATGCATCCTTCCACGGACCAAAAGTTCCAGAATGCAAGTCTTAAATCTGAGCTCTGCTGCCGACGAGTATAGGCCAGGGGGCGCACAGTCGGAAGAGAGTAGAGGAACATTCAGCCTCTGTAGCAGGAGAGATTTGATGCCTGCTTAATGGCTTAGGCAGATACAGGCTTGCAGTCAGTGGCGCAGTAGTTGTCTGTTAACCCTTCGATTCGACCTACATTCCCGGTGTTAATATTAGTTGATAAGAATACTTCGCATACGAAATACGAACGTTTCGCTGGGACTTCATGTCGTCTGATAGTCCAGTCCATTCTTTAATGTCGTCCATCCATCTTCGCCTCGGTCTTCCCATTGGTCTTGATCCCTCTACATATCCCTGTAGTAGGTAAGCAGAGAGTTTGTTTTCGCGGAGTAGGTGGCCGAAATATCTCAACTTCCTGCCCTTCACTACCTCCAGCAGTAACGGAAGACAAGGTAGGTGAAAATACATCTGTTGCATTTTACGAATGTTTTAAGAAATTGGTTATAATATCATTTGCACTGAAGTGTTCTTTCTGCGTACTGCCTGAAAAATTGATTTTTCCCTACGTTGCAAAACTTTATCGTTCTGAAAAGGTTTCTTAAGTAAGTAAGTAATATGAAGCGGCAAAAAACAGGCGAAGACAGGCAGAGATTCGAAGGCGGATCCATAGGTCAATAAGGCTATGTCCCTTTCATTTTTTGGGAATCGCATGTCAATCATTTTTTCTAAATGAACTACTTTTGGACGAGGGTTGCTAAACTAAGCCATGCCATCTTAACTAATGGGACCAATAGTTTCGAAGGCAAGAAAACGAAGCGATAAGGTGACAGGATGTTATCACACTTAGACACCTTTCTTTGGGCTGCAATCCAGCAGCAACATCTTCATCGGCTCTTGAAAGACATCAATCTTCCAGGTTGTATGTCTGTGACTGTTGCAGTCTGGTAAGGCAGCTTCCTACCCCGAAAACAGTGAATTAATAGGCGGTCCCAGGCATACCGTTTGTGAGCAATGGTTGCTTCTGGTTATGCTGTCTCTGACAAAGAAGACCAGGCAGTTAGGGCATATGCCCAAACATTTGACGCACATTACACGTAAGAAGGATGGAAGCATACACAGGTATATCGTCGCTGTACCTGCACCTGAAGCTTAAAAGGCAGGAAATGCCAGCAAGGATACGCGACGAATCTCACGGCTGTCATCACTTACTCCCAACTATCGAGTATCAAGTGCCAAGTTGAGGATATAAACCAGGCCTTCATATTGGATCAGAACTGGTTTATCGAAACATGGACTGCACGGAGACTATATCAATGTTTTGAGAAACCAAGGGAGTTGCGCGGCAAAATTAAGGCGTCCTATATGGGAATAGATGCCAAGCGGGAGGCATCTAGAGGAAGTTCTGAGTTGTGAGACTGTAAATCTGCCGAAAAGAATGCTACCCGTAGAAAGCGAGACCCCCAAAGGCATGCATTCTCAAAATGGTTGGCTGCGATAAAAAGGAGGATGGTCTAAATTATGGGTATGTGATATTACTTCGCACTTAATGCCTATTACAGTTTTTATGCTAAGCCAACTTCTTTTACATCCTTAATGATGACATCAACATCAGAAGCGGCTAAATTATTATTTTTTTTGCCCGATGAACATTTTATCCTCCTGGACTTAGATCAAGGCTCTGGAGAATAAAATGTCTGGGTTTTGCCAAATCTCGTCCAATTTCGGCAGAGAGAAAGTGCTGCGGAAGATGGCAGCATTAAAAGTTGGATCGCAAATTGCAGGCGCAGCGAAAGATGGCACGCTTCTCTTGTGTCCGCATGTACTAGCGTTATAGAATGCAGAAGCTCCGTGATAAAGTAAGTCCAGAGGTGTTATAGGTCCCAGATTTTACTACTACTACAATTACAACTTCTACGACTACTACTACTACTACTACTCCCACTACCACCACCACCACCACCACAACCGCTTCTGCTGCTGCTGCTACTATTTCAACTATTACTGCTAAATACGCTTTTCTCACATGTAGACCTACTAGTTGTCTGCAGATTACTGTCCACAGCATGTCTCTTAAAAAAACTCGAGGTGTCTATTCCACATATGCAAGCCTAAATTAATACAAAACAACATTTAAATACACACATAAGAATAACTGCATAATTCTTTATAGAACAAATATTGTTCAAAACAATTATTGCGTTACTCAGAGACTTGGCAAAAAGAGCTTTTTCATAATGAGCAAGAGTGACTATGCGAAGGTCTAAAGTAGCCTAGGTCTTAATCTACGAAACACTGCACAAACTTATACTCTTCAGAATATATAGCATCATTGTCTAATTGGGTTCTCGATGAGTTTTAGATATGAAGCTGACGAAAATTAAGAACTGAAATTTATACGGTTGAGTGTTGGTACAAAGGAATTGTTCTTAACTCGGGTGACGATACAATTCCCGCTGAACAGCTACATTGAAAGTGCATTGTGTGTTGATCTATGAATCCCGTCATTATTTTTGTTTGTGACTTTCTCAAATGACATATTAAATTTTGCAAGGTCTATGACCCAGAATGACCTCCAAGGTACGTCATATGTAGGACATATGAAGCCCATATGACAATGTTCCCATATGGGTTCCATATGTTCTACATATGACGTTGCTGTTAGTGTAGTTACACAGTTTAACACATGGGTCGTGGTCTGGCAATCCTTATGAAGTCCTTGATGAGAGACCATCATGTAGATTTAGCATTTAGCGCATTAGACGAATAGAGAATTTCTGAAGGTTAACCTTCCGAACTGTTATTCGCTTCAGCCATATTCTATCACGCAGAGGAAGTTGGGGTAATATTGTTCGACCGAGAATTTCAGCCACCAAGGTATGTCATTTTAAAGGAAATGAATTCGGTTTATGTGTAATACTGATATGAGAGATTTTGTAGTAGGTGAAACGGCATCATATAAAGTAAGATTTTAGTGTTTTTGGCTTTGTATTGATAGGCTGATTTCTCCTTGGTTGAAACATTTTATCTTGTGAAAAAGATTTTACTCATCATTAGCCATAAGTTCTAATCCAATTAGACAATGCAGTTAAAAATAGCCAATCTGCTCTATATTCAAGCGGTAATTACAAGCGCAAATATTTTTATGGGCCTAAGTCTGGAAATTCCCATTATAAGATATTGTTGCAATGTATACAAGTCAAAGACGCAGCGTACAAGCACACCACTAACGTAGGTTGTTTTTGACTTGTAATGGTTAGGAGGGTACATTTAAGTCAAGGATCCGTTGCCAGAGGTAGATTGAAAACTATGCCTTTGTATTACAGTAGCTTGCTTCGCTTTGCAGAGCAGAAAATAGATCAAGAGTGGGGAAAGTATTGGCCTCATGGCCCATAATAATCATTTTTACTTAACGACAAATAGTTTGAAATATTTTATGCACAGGAAAAAGACTTGTAATTGATATTGGACCCAGCAACGATTCGGATCGCACGAATGGCATTTTCGCGTAAGTTTTTCATACCACGATTCAATTTCTAGTAAGTGGCAGAAAACTGTTACTGTAACGTTTACCAATGTTGATTCTCTGTGATGTATAATGACACATTTGAAGTTAGGGTCTGTTCTACAACGTCCTATTGCTAAATACAGTTTGTTATTTCAGTGTAAAATCTCTTCACTCTTAAAGGGTACTATATATTATTAAATCTGTTATATATACAGTACTATGAATGAATAAATAGGCCTATAAGCCCTATATACACGAGTTCAAGAGTTTTCCCATGGATCTCTTAAGAGTTAAGATACGCATTGGCCTGTTTAGTTACATCGATGTACGCGTAAATCACGGCTTTTTTGTACAAGAGGATTCCACTTTGCATTTCGACTAACTTTCGGCTGTGAAAATATTTCAGAGATTTGTATTTCAGGATAGGTCGATACAAGGCATCCTTAAATGGCACTTCACGTGTTTGATTTAAGTGGGCAACGACGGTGAAAGATCTTATCTGATGAATTCAATGATAAATTCACAGCTCAACAAATTGGTCAAATAGGCTGTTTTACTAATTTTGGGGTGCTGAATTCAAATATGGCCACAAAAATCCGGTAGAAAGTACTAGTTTTTATGGGCCTTATTCTATTACTTATATGAATAAACTAAGGGTATCCGAAAAATTTAAATTATTATGATTCCGGTCACGAAATCGCATTTATTTTCATCATATTTTTTTTACAAACATCATATTTATAGACTATTTCAAAGTTAACTTGCACAGCGCTTCCCAAACTTCTTAGCGTCACGGACCGGCAGGAATTTTCCCACTGCAGCAGGACCGGTGTCCAATTGATTAATTATTCCGCTTTTTCAAGCTCCTAAAATTTCCTAACTTCCTATGATATGTTTTAAAATTGTGTTAAATGCATTGCTAGCCAATTCTATCACTCTATTGCCCATTATAATGCTAGCCTAATGTTTTTGTTATGACTTTTAAAAATATTATAGTTCTTTCTAATTTATTTGAGAAATATGGCGGAAAATATGGCTTCTTTATTCTATTTTTGGAAGATAGTTGCGCTGAACTAGCATACATTTTTTATAGTAACCATGAAAAGCATTTTAAAAACCCATTAAATCCTCGTTTTTACACTTGCAAGCTGTTCATTTCTTCCTTTTACGCGTTGAGGTGTCTGCCCTCTGCAAAAACCAACAGTAGTCGCTCGTCTTGGCTGAATTCCATCTGCCTTGGTGTCCCTCATCCATAGTTCGAATATTCTAGTGAAATCTTTCACCCTGCTCATCGCTGATTGCTCCTAGGTTATCGGGAAAGAAATCGAGACGCGAATGCAAAAAGTGGATCTTTAAAGACATCCTGCAGCCGAGAATTTCGTAGTTCTTTGAGAAAATCTTGAATGAACTGACGGAAGTTCTCTTCATGATTCCTGAGAAAACCCTTGACTAAGACGTGAATGATTTCTATGCAGAACGCTTCTTCATGTTCAATCTTTCTTCAAAGTCAGTATAATTCTGTAGCTTTCTAATCTGCGGACTAATAAAGATACCTTCTTTGAGTGTAGCATCACTTAGTTTGGAAAATTTTCCTTTTAAGTACAAAAACCCATCGCTGGTTTTTTGCCCTTAGCCTAGACAAAGTTCTTCATAAGACCAAGTTTGATATGTAATGGCGGAGGCAGAATATTAGTAGGGTCAATGAGTTCTGGGCAGTGGCCCTTAAATGCCGAGGGGCGCTACACCATGCCTCGTCAGGATTGCTCCGCAAGCTGGGAGTTGGTGTGGATGACGAGACCCAACTCTCGGTCCGGATGCTTACGTATACCTCCAACATGTTCAAGCACTGTACCCGCTCGACAGTAAGAGGTCCAGCGCAAACGAACGTGGAATCAGCCTAGGTACCTCGATAATGAAAAGACCATACCCACTGTGGACCGAGTACGGAGGTCTACTCAACGCGGTCGGCCCGAAAGGTGACATTCGCGAGAGAGTCTCTCTCTTAATTGGCATAGGACCAGTTCGGCTGTGACCGCAGGCTTCACTCAGTGCTTTGTTTTGTAGTGTTTATCTGTGACCCTACTGTCCCACAAACACAGAAAACACAAAAACTTTGTGAAGTCACCTTGAAGCAGCAGGGCTATCACTTTCAAATTACAATTTGTTTGCTAAATGTGCTGTTCGCATTTTATAGCCCTGAGTATTTTTCCATGCTTTCATAGGTTTCCTTCGTTCCCACAGAATGTGACACTGGGACAGAAGGATTTAGTTTCCTTTATGCAAAAGTACAGCTTTTAAGGTGAAATTGGAATAGACGCAATTCCTTCGGGTTGTGTGAATTGTTCCTATTTCTTCCATCAACCCTGAAATAACCTTACAGAAACACAAACAATCCTACATATTGTAAACTGAAGACTGAGCCTCATTTCTTTCTGTAAATAATGATATTTTTATACCATTGGCTAGAAAATTCCGTTCTTGAAGTCTTGAACCTAAAAGCTTAGCTTGCTGTTTTGATAGGCCCAGATCTTGTACAAGATCATTAAGTTCAGGTGAGGCCCATTTACATATTTAGGATTGCATGTAGGGTCTGAAACAATATCAGGTTCTGTTTGTGGCTCAACGTTTCCCCTGGTGAAGATGAATCTATGTCTTCCCAGTTTTCTTGATGCTTAGGTATAGGAAGACCTTCTCCTTGAGAACTGGCATTGAAGCCGAAGGTATATTTGGGTACTCTATATTGCGTTTTTTTCTAGTTTGAAAAGTTTTCTGTTTTAGTCAAACAAGAATAGCAATCATCTAAGTGACTGGTTGGCTCATGCCAAACCATGGGAACTGCAAGGGACATGGATTTCTTCAGATCTTTCACCCAATCAGTCAGGCTAACATAGCATTAAATGCAGCATACATGACAAGCCCACTTTTTGTCCCGATCACCAAAATGACAGCCAAAATACAAGGAGTAGGCTTGCATCACAGTCTTTGTAAAAGAACGGTTCTGAGATTTCAAAATATATTTTGGCACATTTACGACAAATGCACACATAGCAAAACATATCTGGTAAATGAATAACTGGCGACGATGTCCTTTTTCCACTTGGCAACGAAATTTACTCTGTAACTAACAGGAAATGTTTCCACAACAGTAAAAGCAACAAACATGAGGCTACATATATTTTCTCCCACTTCCGATCAGGAATAACTAAGCAGTGTTGCCAACCACAACATTTAAAGTATCCCTTCAGAAACTAACAGTTATAATTATTGAAGTAAAATTAAGTATAATATAAAAATGTGACGTATTTACCTTTTCAAAAGACTAGATTTAAAAATATCACCCAAAAAGGCAGTTGATATAGTTCATGTTATAAAAAACTTGTTGATAAGTAAGGTCGATGGTACTTTGAGTCTAACATGTTAAGACAAAAAAATTGGCTCAGGCCCAAACAGCCCAACCCCAGTGTGCAATTTTCCGTGTACCAACGAATTAGTCTCGTAATGACGATTTATCAGCTGTGGTGCAGTACTGTACTTGCTTTGTAACCGCTAAGAGTTTTGATAGTCAGCCTAATTATTAATTTCTTGTAAGTTATACAGTAATATATCATATTGCATAACTCAGGAGCCATTTATGCTTTCAGTCACCACCATTTTCTTCAACATTCTCAGTCAGGCAAAGATCAAGCAACCTTACGCAATTTTTATGTGCGTATGATTAGGGTCCAAAATGATTGACCATTGGAGGCTCTAAGTTAAGAGATTATATATTGGCTTTTATATGATAAAATGCAATAGTGCAACACTTTTCTCCTACTTTTGTATTAAGCATCCAGTGTCGCAATAAATTCACTACTGTCAGTCAGAAGATGACATTACGGTCCGTGTGGGGATTTTAACATCGCTTCTTATACTCGATGACACTGTGAAAATGTAAATGTGTACGTACACACTTTTTCAAAGCGTACGAATGGCCTCGACCCTGCTCATTTTTCAATGAACTTATCTACTGAGATACTTAGCCACCGCTTTCCCTTTTAATGGATGCCACGTCATATAATGTTCCATGCATGGATCGTGCTAGCCCCAGATTCAAATCTCCGAAATAAGCCACGATTGGGTATGCGTACCGGCAACCTAGCGCACAAAGTAAAAAAGACATCGCAGTCTCTGACTGATTTCTTAACTGCTATGCAATACAAATGACACATGTGAACTTGCAAATACGACGCTCCAGTACTTCAAAAAGTTACAAATGGTCATCTGTATCAGGAGCAAGATGAATAAGCATTTAATAAGCTAGTTACACGCAGTTTCACAAAACAAAAAGTCCGAGAGAGTTAAAGTATGCCGTTTCCCATGTTTGAGCAGATGAATGCTCACTCTAGCTGCACTGCCTGTGATCTTGATTCTGAGGTATTATTATTTTGTTGCCTCTGCTTATCAACGTTAAAGCATCAGCGGCAATGACGCATCCTTTTGTGACTGCAGTCTGAGCCAACTCAATCCTTGGGTTTCATTTTATCCGATGAGGGCAGACCAAATAGGAATCCTAATAGACTGACCCTAGAAAGATGTAACCGGACCAAGAACGTCGGGCAGTAAAAAGAGTGAGAGAAAGTGAATAATATGCAGTGGCTGAGGGAATTAAAGAGTTGGAATGAGTGACAAAGTGAATATGCGTGTATCTGTCAGTGCAAGCTCTTCTCCACTTGCCTCTCTCACGCAGCGTTTCACTTCAGATTGAAAACCAAACTTTTCAACCTATTATACCATTTCTTGCTTCAGCTTCTGCACTTCCTATGACCTTTGCCAATTATATTTGAATTCCACCTTAGCATCATATTGTCACCCCGACTTGATTTCCCCGGATTCTGGCCTAGCACCGAAACTGTCCAAACACCGTGGTTTTTTGGTTCGATATAGCGCCAGCGTTTAAAATGGTCTGGCTCATGTTTTCTGTGGCACTGAAATAATTACGTGAACATTACATTTACACGATAAAGGCTAAAATGAGTGTTTGTTGCAGAGGATCCAAACATTGCTGTGGTTTCTTTTACGAACAATAACATAAAGCATCGAATACAAAAAATCTGTGCCAAATTCGTGTCCGATGTTGATCCGGATCGACTGAGTGATTATTTGGTGCAAGAAAACGTGATCACTCCCTACCAATGGCAGATAATCCATAATGATCGTCCAACAACACAAGATCGTTGTCGAGCTCTGCTTCACCATTTGTTCTCTATTTCGCATCCAAGAGCATTTCTCGTTGTACGGCAAGCCTTAAGTGAAGAAAATCACTACTTACTCGAATCCATAGACAACACAGGACCAAGATGTGGAATCCATGAACAACCTCACAAGCAAACAGTGTTACAAGGTCAATATATTGTTTACATGTTTATCGTAATAGCATATCTTTATGCCAGTACACAGAATTAGCTTATGAAAATTGTCTTTATCGGAAAGAATTCACGACATATTCAGCAGACTAATGGATTCGAACATGGTAAAGTTTGCAAGAATGTTTCAAAGGAAACAGCTGATTTACGAAACAATATGAATTTAGTAAGCAACTATAAAAGATAAATTGACTTTTCCCTTGCAATTCAACTTTCGAATGAACAAAGATAGAATGCAGGAAACAATTGAAGAAAAAATTAATTTGCTGTTGCTCAGCTGGAAAATCAAATTCAAAACCTCAGAAACATTATTCTATGCAAATGGAGACTGCAGTATGGTTTTAAAGCAGTGCTGTTGCATGCAATTTAAGCACCATTTGTCTTTTAAAATGATTTTAAAGAAACACAATATATTAAAACGTAAAACAACCCACATTTTTAATGGCTTTTAGCTATGACGTTCAGATAATACTTTTTGCGACTGAAAAAGCGAAAAATGCAGGACTATATTTTGTAAGAAATCCAAATACTGACATTCCTTTATTCCGGGATCAAGACTGCGCTTATTGCCATTTGTCTGTAATCGTAATCGTAATCAAAAACTTATAAAGCGCCACTTCAAGATAAAACTCATCAGAGGCGCTCCCGGCCCAATTTCCCATGACTAATGGGAAATAACACGGTCTTCAAACACTTGCGGAAAAGAGAGGGAGGAAGAGAAGAATTCTCGCCTAAGGTCACCATGCAGGTTGTTCCATGAGGCAGGGCCAACAACGGCGAAGCTGCGACGCTGTGCAGTAGTAGTGCGAGCCATAGGAACTACCAGGTCTCCCTGGACTGCCGATCGGAGCAGTCGGCGGCCAGGGACAGAAGAAACAGGGACACAGAGTTCCCTTAGATAAATAGGTGCACTGCCAACAAGACAGCTGCGCACAAGGTCCAGAATTTTAAACTGGATGCGTTCTCGGATTGGAAGCCAGTGGAGTTTTTCCAACATGAATAAGGAGATATGGCCAAACTTTGGAATGCCGCCAATCAAGCGAGCGGCAGCATTTAGGACAGACTGAAGTTGGGAGAGGGAAGAGGATTCAAGACCGGCAAAAACCATGTTTTCAAAGTCAATTCTTCTCTGTAATATTTAGGTGAGAGTATAGAGTCCCCAATGTCTCCGTATAAAACAATTTTAGTTTCAAAATGAACCAAATAGCAAGAGCATCATTTTTGTACGTCGTGTCCTTGGTTTATGCTTTAATACTATTCATACTGTGTATATAGTTGTGTTTCACTTTTGCATAAATGGTAATGTTGACAGCGACGATGACGACGACGTTTGAGAGTAAGGGAGAGTGAATGAGAACGCAAAGGAAAGAACATATTCCTCAATTAATGTGTTCTCTCTTCTCCAACATTAAATGCGACCATTGATGTGAAATGTTTGATTTCTTAGCCTCAGCATTTCATTAGACCATCGTCGTCGCTTGACCATCTGTAAATAGAGCGTATCTGTCTCTCTATAGCTATTTTCTCTAGAGGCCACTAATCGAACATAAATTTTAAGTTATTCCTGATCTGGCAGAGAACAAACTCCCTGCTACCATTTATTTTCTAAACTTCCTACTATGATAGTTGCGCTGTATTGCAACAATCACTACAGGATACCGAGCGCTTTATCAATTAAAACGTCCAAGTGAATACACCGAACTATAGTTTTTGGTGGTTAATCTATGTCGACAAGATACTGATTATTCCATTCTTCGGTTCAAATTTGCTTTTCTGTCTTAGGCATAGGATTTACCTTGGCTGAGTATGTGAACCTTATGTCGCTATCCTGCCCTTCATGTTCATTGGCCCCATATTAGACCCATAGTATGCCACCAGTGCCACAATGCGGGCCTGTTTTGGGCTGATGGAGCTTGGCTGAATTGGTAGATTCTTATGAATTGGAATCACTAGATGTTTATTTTGAAGGTGGCTCATATAAAAGGCTCCTAGATGTGTTTAACGGACGAGTCACTCAAACTCTTACAGAAGGACAGATTTTCTAACAGAATTCACGGCTTTTCTACGTGACAACCACTTCAAAAATCTAGATGCAATAGGTTTAAACTCTGGATTTTATCGCCGAAAAACAAATTCGTCAATCATTTAAAACTGCCATCTCAGTGGAAAGTGAATTTCCAAGCATAGCCTTATATGGGTCTCGCATCTAAAATTAAAGCAAACCGGTTCACATTAGGGTAAAATGGGGTTATTTCGGCACCTTAAGCACTTTCTTGAAAATTTAAAATGTCGTCACATTTGTAAGACCCACTGAGGTTTTCACAGTTTGCTGCAACCCTCTGTTATGAAATGGCTTCTTCAAACTGTGAAGTGACTCTTACAAAATCATGTTATAGCATGCGAAGTGAAGACATTCAAACGCCGAAATTACCCGCAGGGTCGGGTCATTTTGGCATGGGGTGCCGAAATTATCCTAAATGAAAATGACCATATATTTAGGCCTAACTACATTGAGCAGAAAGGCTTAAACAATTGTTGTAGGCCTATATAACTGCATTTACTTACACTCCACAGCCATGCACTGTAACAAGCAATGCTATATTTAGCTTCGATTTATTAAAAACTCACAAACTGTCAAACATATCCGAGTACTAGCAGTCAAAATGGACGGGCGTTTGGAGGCCAATCACAACAAGTTCTTTTATGAAAATTCTTATCCAAGCTACAGTATGCCAACAATTTAACAACAACAACAACGAACAAGCAACAGTATATAGGCCTAGCATGAAAAATGGAAACATTCATTGAAAAACAGGAAACAGTTATGCAACACTTAGGCCCTGTAGTGTAATTAATATGCCGTTTGCGAGTTGCGACATCTATTGTCTACTCGCAACTACCACAGTCGATGCAAGCGCAGTTGTAGCACACACATCTGTCACATCGGTTGCACTGCCACCAAGGAACGGAGGATTCGTTAAACGAAATCTCGCAAAACAGGCAGGAAGTTGTGTCGACGGTACTGCTAGCAGTTCTGCGACTCGATGTAGGCCATCAATTAGATTTGTTTTTGTCTTTCACTGCTGCTTCCGCTGCGACATAATTGCGCTTCTTCCTCTTGTTGGCCTTCTCTAGCACTCTGCACGTTCGTTGAGTTTTCTTCTTTGTATCCCGATCGGTCTCCAACTGTCTTTTGTTTGGAGAACTTGTTAAGACTTCTGCATGCCATACCTTGTGTTTTCTTTTCTCAGATCTTGGAAACTTTGTTAAATTCAGTTCCACTAGCTGGTCAAAGGTGGTACTAGCAGTAGGACGCAAGCTCTTTTCACATAGTCCTGAAGAGTTTGGCGTGGAATCCCAAATTGCTTAGCGACTGTTTTCTTTGGACGCCCATCAATAAGCACAGCCTTTACTGCTAACCTGATGTCGTCGTTGGATCACTGAGCACATCGTCCACGTTTAGGGCTTGGCTCAGTTATCTCATCGGAGTGCAACGGGTGTTAAGAGAATTAAGCATTAATGCGCGGTCAATTGAACCAAGACTGAATGGTAATTTAGGCACTATCATGGAGATAATTTTGGCACTGCCGAAATTAGACAATGGTTCAGTGCCGAAATTACCCTATATAAATATATGCTCTATTCGGGCCGTAGATAGAAAAAAATCCGCTGCTATTCACTGTGTTATCGCACAGGGTTGTGCACTAGAATATTAATATGTCAAGAAAAACCTTTGCATTTACTTATGTGGACGATACTAAATTTGTAGCAACACTGTCTCTGAATTTATATACAGTTAAGAAAATGCAGCAAAACAAAAATGACTTACAAAGCGTCCTGAAAATGCGATTGTTATACGGTTTTCTAACTTTTCTAAGGTTATAGCGTCCAGATTTATGACATCAGACCACAAAGCTCTATTGCAGCACGATATTTTTTCGATTACTCTGGGGTGCCGCAATTACCTGCATGCCGAAATTACCCGACTTTACCCTATATTTTATGTTTTCAGATGAAATAAAACCTATACACCCACAGAAGAAAGAAGATGAAAACAATCAAACGACGAAACTTCGTGATGCTGAGCTGATAATTCGAGACCGTGAAGGTAGAAAAACTAACTAATCTTTACGCTACGTGTAAAGTAAAGCTCAAAAGCAATGCCGAATCCTTCAGTTAAAGTCCATGACCATCTTAAAAAAGACTGGCTCTTGGTGCTGCCCGTAGGTGTTTGTGGGTTGAGGCTAGACGATAAGGCTGTACGCATCGCAACAGGTATAAGACTTGAAATAGACTTGTACGTCCAAAAGTATGCACTCTGCGGGATTCTGGTCACGTTGGACGGCTCTCAAGGTCTAGCATACCCTATAGGTCCTGTTAGAACCGCAAGGCACGCCATAATCAACGAGATCGTGTGGCGCGCCTTCGTAAAGGCAGATTTTCCATCAAGTGAAGAACCAGCGGGATTGGTCAGATCCGACGTTAGGCGGTCTGATGGCGCAACCTTCACTCCTTAGGAGGGGCAAATGTTTTACTTGGGAAGCAACAGTTATCGACACTTTGGTAGACTCGTATCGATCCAGAACAGCCGTGGTCGCGGGTGCTGCTGCGTAGATCGCAGCGGAACGAAAGATAGTAAAATATATCGACATCCAATCGACACACTGGCCTTTGAGACTCTTGGTCCATTAAATTAGAAAGGCTTTATCCTTATAAAAAAATTGGTCACTACATAAGCCAAGTGTCGGGAGACAAAAGGGAGACTTCTTTCCTCTTTCAACGCCTCTCTGTTGCTATCTAACGCTTACACGCAGTTGCTTTGCATGGCACTTTCTTGGAGTGAGATTTGAACGAAGATTGGCCATAATAAAGAACAATCTCATGTCGGAAGACAGCCTCATTTGAGCGTGACGAACATTCTATCAGAGACGATGCTTCTTCGCTTCCTCGTCATTTCCCTGCTCTTCTGCATTCCCACTCAGATCTCCATGGCAACGAATCCAAGCGGCGCCTTTGCCTTAATTCGAAAATCTTAAGGGACAAGGTCGTAGAGTGGGAGAAGACGGAAACTAATGCATGGGCAAATAGTGTAAAACAACAAAAAAAAACAAGTAGCTAAAGAATGAGAAGGGAGAGTGGGCTTCACAGACGACAGCAAGAACTCCGGCCACGATAAGATGTTTGAAAGAGATACCCCATGGTCGGACTTCATGTGTACGACTGAAAGGCAGAGAACAAACACAGTCGATAAAACTCATAAGAAACCGCATATAAGTTTAAGGAGGTCGCCGAATGGACATAAGTTTTCTACCACATTATATAATAATCACCACATACATACGCGAGTGGTCAAAAAGTCCCAGTGCTCTGGGCTAAATGCCGGACAGTCTAAAATTAGAAGCATGAGAAGAAGGAGAACTACTGTACATGAAAATAACTTTGAAAATCTCGATTCAAATGAGTCGCCTAACGAAGAACAGTTGAATTTGACTGACCTATGTTCGACGGAAGAAGAAGACGTGATGGACCAGTTATGTTGAAGTTCGCCCAGAAGAGACAGTCAGACGAAATCATGATCTCAAAAGCCGCACTCTATGCAATGAGCGAGCGCATCTACTAGAGCGTCAAGAACTTCATCGACAAGAATACAAAGAAGAGGAAGACAGCTCCTACAGCCGAGATCAAAGAAGCGGAGAAGAAGACGGTGGCTGTAGCCGATATCAAACAGCGGAAAAGAAAGCGGTGCACCAGTAGCCCAGATTAAAGAAGCGAAGAAGACGACATCTGCAGCCGAGGTCAAAGAAGCGGCCCTTTGACAGCCACCCTATCAGCAGCAATAACCGGCGCCACTCCACCCCAACGACCCAAGAGGAAAAGACCAGGAATGATTCTGGTGTGTATTGCCTTCATCACATCTAGATCCGGATCGTGTCGATCTTCGTTTCTCTTCCACTGGCCGTCTATCAGGAGGTCTCCTGCATCCCAACGGAAGAGACTTACATTTGCCGCGAAGCATGACCGCACACTGCCACTCGAAAGTTCTTCACCTTGGCTGGCCTCATCCTCCAGTACATCATCCTGTGCAGCCTCAACATCTTCCGCTACGCACGCGTGTCCATCACCCTCAATCGCCGCCCCGGCTCCTTTATACGCCGTGGAAAGCGCACCAAGGCTGCGACCGAACGCCACCAAACGGCCATCGACCGGAAGCAGCGACGTACGAACGGATGTTGATCGCGATGGTCGTCACCTACTTCCTGTGCTGGTTTCCGCGCAATGTCATCCTGCTCATACTTTCTTCACCGCGGGTATCACGGCGATTTATTACCTCTTCCTCTATGCCTGGATGAACGAAGACTCAGACATTCCTAATCCGGCTCTGTAATTCATCGCTTTCCGAGGGTCATCTACCTCTTAGTCAAAGTGAGTTATCGTCAAACCACACCTTAAAAGGCTCACAATGGATCCTGAATATGTCAGTAGCTACCGCCTAGTCTCCAAACTCTCATTTCTCTCAAAGATCATCGAGAAAATAGATGCACAACAGGCAGTACTCTATCTCGACTAATGTAAATTCATGCCAAAGCGTCAGACTGATTTCAGGAAGGGCCACTCGACTGAGGTAGTGGTCCTTCGGCATCTATGATGCAATCGACGCGGGGATGTTCACGCTGCTTGCTTTCCTAGACGCAAGCGCAGCATTCGATGCTGTGTACAGTATCATCGGATTCTCCTGACTCGTCTCGACACCTGGTATGGCTTTGCGGGGCCGGACACTCGAAAGGATACGCTCTTTCCTCGACGGATGGGCTATGAAGGTTGATGTCTGGACGGATGAATCGCTCTCGATACCGGTTCTCTGTGGCGTGCCACAGGGTTCGGTTCTCGGGCCCCTTCTCTGCATACTCTACACTGCCGATCAAACTCCGGTCGTCACAGCTCTCGGTGCGATGGTTCATCAATACGCCGATGATGTGAAGATATATGCGACCTGCCATCCATCTGACTCTTTAGCCTGAGTTTCAGGATGTAATCAAATCGGCTTCGGCTGAACCGGCGAAAAGACATTTCATTCAGTTCGGCTCACGGCGTAGACCTCGAGACGTGGATCGAGATATGATTTCGGCAGCGTCTTCAAGCTGAGTCTAGCTGCAAATGGATCGTGAACTGGGTGTTTTGTTGGATAAAGGGCTATCGATGGCGGCCCACATTAATTCCCTTTGCTGGACATGCTACAATGTGCTGCGTCAGATTAGGACTATACGTCGAAACCTGTCCTATAGCGGTTGTGACGCTTGTCCATTCCTTCAATATGACGCGTCTGGACTACTGCAACTCCATCCTGGTCGGCCTGCCTGAATTCCGCATCCGTCAGTTCCAATCCGTCCTCAACTGTGCTGCTCGGCTCGTCGCTGGTACGTCTAGATTCTCGCATATTTCTACCTATATACGTGATACCCTACATTGGCTTCCAATTGAGAAGAGGGTTCAGTTCGAAATATTCTTTATGGTCAGGTCCTCGATCGTTGAATCAGCGCTGGATTACATCAACGAGCTGATCAACCTGGTCAACAGAGACTACGATCGGCGACACAGTCATGGTCATCTCACCGTACCGCGTTCTCGCACTTCGGTTCGGGCAGGCCGAGTCTTCTCCACTGTGAGGACATCTCTCTGGAACACTTTTCCACCAGACATCCGATCTCTTGCGTTTTCAACAGTTCAGGAAACACTTTCTGCCTGGCTCAAGACGTTCCTCTTTATAGATCATTAGGTAGCCGTGCTGCAGTACCTTTGTGAGTTATATAAGTCTAATGACACATACATGCAGAGTTCCGGCGGATCCTCCTGTACCTAATCTCTAGCGGAGGCGTCGTCAAACTTTCCAACACAAACCAGCATCTTCAGTTCTCTCTATTCGGTCATGGAATCGCAGGTTCCGCTTCAGCGAATACTCTACGCCACGCCCAAATAAGAGAACGGAAGTTACCAGGTTCAGAGAGAATTGGCAGAAGAAGACCCGAAGTAACCGAAAGTGGCGTGATGATGATGATGATAAGAAATTTTAACTTCAGGTTTGTTCCTGGGTCGTTAGTGCTATTTCCTGTTGCTTATGCCTCAGAAGTATAGAAAATGGCTGTTATTCTCCACAAACTTTGGTTTTGTGACAAAGACAGTGATATTCTGAAATTTACCTATTTTGCAGAACATTCAAGATGAATTCAGTGCTGAGTAAACTTGGAGTTACTGCTCGGACTTTACTGAACTTTCGAGAATATTCTATAACGTCCGAGAACCTTCTGGAACTTTCCAGAAATATAAGTAGTAGTATAAATACAGTGACCTTAAGCCCACCAGTTCAGTTTAGTTGTAGCTGCCTAAGTGGATACATATCTGAGATGGCGTCAAGAGGCTGCAAGCATCCGCAGAAGCATTTTGCTATGACTGCGGCCAAATTATAAAGTCCAGAGCGAAAAAGTACTCTGCGGAAGCATCTGCTAAGATGTGCGAGGTCAAAAAAGCATACTTTGGCATGCCTGTCGGGCATCAAGACAAACCCTGGGCACCTCGTTTCACCTGCGAGCACTGCAAAGAAACGCTGGTAAAAGTTTTAAATGTTGTATTTCGACATTTTCTGCAAATTTTCAATGTCATTGAACAAATATATCATATGTAAATATGTTGCGAGAATGTCTTACACATTAGTCATGGGTGAAATACATTTAGTTTATTATGATCACAATTTCGGCTGGGAGGTCATCAGAGACTTCAAAATGGTAGCACTCTTGGTGGGTCTCCATGGCGGTTTTACCAAGTTTCCCTGCTACCTTTTGCCTGTGGAGACAGCAAGTGCACTACCACAGGCGGGACTGGCCACAGCGGACAGAGTTCTATGTGGGGAGGAACAATGTCAAGTGGGAGCCACTAGTGGATCTCAGAAGGTGCTGATGCCACAAGTGCACATCAAATTGAGCGTTATGAAACAATTTGTCACAGCTCTAGATAAGGATCTGCAGCCTTCAGGTGGCTTCAAGACTTCTTTCCTAAGCTGTCTGAGCCAAAGGTGAAGCCGATTTTTTGTCGGACCACAGATAAAGATGATACTGGAGTCCAAAGAATTCCCAAAGAAGCTCACTAGAACGGAGGAAGCAGCTTGGAATAGGGTTATCGCAGTGGTTAGGGGCTTCCTGGGCAATCACAAGATCGAAAACTGTGTGGAGATGGTTGAGACTCCGGTGAAGAACTACGCAAAGAGAGCTGCAGGATGTCCATCAAAGTTCATATCCTTAACGTTCATCTTGTTAACTTCAAGGAGAACATGGGGTCATACTCGGAGAAGCAAGGCGAGCGCTTCCACCAGGATATACTGGACTTGGAAGTCGCTACCAAGGACAGTATAACGAGAACATAATGGGAGACTACATTTGAGGCCTGAATAGTGAAAGAGGTTTCCAGTATAATCATAAACCTTAAGAAACTACTTACTTCTAGATCTTTTGTGATCAATTTTGTATAACTTTAATGTAAATGCATCTTAATTTTGATTCATTCGTTGTTTGTTATGTGAACGAAAAGATGCAAATTCGTCCATTTTTGTTATTGGAAATAGGTAAATATCAGAATATCACTGTCCTCGTCACAAAACCAAAGTTTGAGGGGAATAACAGTCATTTTCTATACTTTTAAGGCATAAGCAAGTAGGAAATAACACTTATTACCCAGGAACAAAAATTTTTTACGCAGTGTAATCATTATGATAATAATAATTATGAGTAATTATTATTATTATTATTATTATTATTATTATCATTATTATACTAAGTAATAATAATGATAATAATAATATTAATAATAATAATAATAATTAGTATTATTATTATCATTATAAATAATAATAATAATGATAATGATGATGATAATAATAATAATAATTAATAATAATAACGTCATAATTTTTCGTGGCACGTTTTCTGATGTTGCTTATGGCGAGGCCTGATTTTGCGGACACCTTTCACTAGCTCCCATGAATTTTTTCTTCATCAGGGATTACGCTTACCTATGGAAAATATCACTTTAAAATTATTGAATGTATAGGTAATGCGTAAAAATTTGGCAAAAATGAATCAAAATAATATTTTTTTCTGTTAAAGCCCCTAATGGTCACACGTTGAATTCCAGTTCTTCAAGCACTGAATACTTAAAACGGGCACTCGTACCTTACTTCAACAAGCAGTATCTCCTTATACCCCTCCAGCCTGCAATCTTTCACGTAAGGTATATGACTAAGCTATGAAACAGAACTGTCACGACTCTCATGCATTCCATGAGCTGTCTCCAAGAAGTGGAATTGGGCTACTTTAGTTTCATGCCTCAAAAATCATATTTCTCACTGGACTTCTAAGATCTGGATATCGAACTGCATTTCACCTGGCGGGTGACTATAACGGTGTTTTAAATTCACATTTCTGTGTGACTTTGCATTGGTTAAAATTTTGTAATAATAATAGCATTAGTAGTAATAAAAATAATAATAATAATTACAATACTAATAATAATATAAATAATAATAATTATTATTATTATATCTTTACAATTGCTGAATTTGTAGGTATTGCGCAAATATTTGGCAAATCATGAATTAAAATAATAATTTTTTTCTGTTGAAGCTTTTAAAGCAAGTGATACGTTGGATTCCGGTTCTTTAAAGCTTTTCAATATGAAAAAACTTCTTGAATACGAATTTACCGATTTGTTGAAGGACGAAAGTTATTCGAAAATTCGCCATATGGTTGAAAGACCAACAGTCAAAAAAACAGACTTGGAGAACTTTTGGCGATTTACTCTTCCATACATAATTCAATGCATTAAGACTTGGAATGGCTACGTTCTCAGTGCCCAACATATTGAGGCTATGGTTGAGCGAACTCAGAGACAGAAAAGGCTTGCAAGCTCCAGTAATGATCCGAGCCAACACAGAACAATTTACCCAATTTCTCGACTGGACTGCATAGCATACATAGTGAACGCAGCTGATTCTGTTGTGGTTCAAGACATTTTGCGCATAATGTCGAAATTTCCCATGCCTATCCCGCTCATTATTCCAGATATTAGAGAGAGTGGGAAATACATAGTTGTTGTTCCAGCTTTACAGAATGTTGTCGTAAAATGGGAATCGACCCCGGGTCAAATTACAGAAAATCATTTATTTTCAAGTCCTTTTCGAATGATTGTTGCTGTCAGGCTGGGTACAAACAAAATCGGAAAAAGCACGATCCTCAATCAGTTGATGAGAAAGCAATTCATGTTTTCATCAAGTGGTGAACCTGGAAGTAGGTATGGTCGTCCCTTAACTCTCGATGGAACTGTAGAAATTGTTTGGCTCACGCAAGAAACGTGCAGTGATATTACCTGGAAAACAACAGTGTGCAACCACTACAAACACAATACGACAGAAATCGCTATTTTGGCAAATCTGCATGGAGATGCCCTTCATTATCCAGACACAATTAAATATTTGAAACAATTAGCCTGTTCATTTATCGTATTCCGGATGCCCGACTCTACGGATGATGAGTTTGATCAGCTGATAAAGTCGATTTTAAAATACAACCTTGTTCCAGTGTTGGTCGATCCGAAGGAAGGCTTAGACGAAGAGTCAGATATGGAAGCTATTCACACTGATTCACTTTTAAACGATGATACACAGGATACAGTGAGATTGCTTTTGCAAAAAAGTATGAGTTTCAAGTTATAAACAGACACATCAATTCCCAATCCAGTTTATCATCTACCAAAATCTAAATCTTTAAGATATGCTGAATCGTTGCAATGCAGAAAGACCGAAGATATTTTAGATATTGTGAGAAAGCTTGGCTGTCTCAACACTAAGCAACTGTTGTTGAATATTGATGTCCAGCTGCATACAACATGGGATGAAAGCCTAAAACGTTTGCTTAGGTTGTACTTAGAGATATTCAAACTGCAGCAAAACGAGGCCAAGAAATCACAAATGTATCTTGAAAGTCAATTATCTCAACTATCAGCTAACGAATCTGTAGCTGCACGTGCACAGGTGAGTGAAGCAAATGAAAAGTTACGACGAATTGTGGAAACACCAAAGAAGTCCACAGCAGAGGGGAATTCTGAAGAGACACAACACGAAGCTGATTTTAAGGAAGCTCAGGAAGAATTAAAGTCTGCAATGGAAAAAGTAGACAACATAAACTTGGGACAAGAACATTTCTTTAGAGCACTAGGGCAGATGTATGAGAAGAGTTTTGGAGTCAGAGAATTAGGCGACTTTAATTCAATCAAAGATCTTCCCAGTTGTTTTGCTGATCTCCTAATTAGTGGACATGCAATTGAAATGCTAAACGGCGATTCAGGTGAAATACAACTTGTTTGGATAAAAGCAATTTGCGAAAAAGTGTCGAAAAAGTTGCCAAATCTGAAGGTTTTTGTCATAAGCATAATTGGTTTGCAATCATCTGGAAAGTCAACTCTTCTGAATGCCTTGTTTTCGTGCAGATTTTCTGTTTCAGTTGGACGATGCAGTCGTGGTCTTTTCATGAGAATGATATTAATGGACGAAGATCTGCGAAAACAATATAGATGCGACGCATTTATCATTATTGACACTGAGGGTCTGTGTTCACCCGAAAAAATGAATGATCCAAAAGCAAGCCAGAAAGATAGACTAATGGCAACATTCGCAATGGGAATTAGCAATCTTACGATGGTAAATATTCTTGGTGAAGGAATGACGGAAATGACAGAGATTTTGCAGATTGCAATTGTAGCCATGGCTCGTTTAAGAGGAGGAGGAATTAAACCTGACATCATCATGGTTCAGCATTTGCAAGAACGAAATATATCTAAGATCGACCAAGCAAAAAGCCAGTTTTGTGAAGCCATAAATAAGGCATTTGAACTTATCAGTAAGAATGACGTGGAAATTGGTTCAGCTTCTGAAGAATGCCTGGCTGAATTGACCACACGCATTCGATCCGGTGACATATTCAAACATTTTGGGGCTTTCAGAGATGGGTCAAGTGTTAATTCGCCACCATCTGAAACATATCATGAAGATGTTGTGGATCTGTTTGAAACACTCCTTAAGAGAACTCTGGCATTAGAAAACATAAGCACATTTGAGCGCTGGTCCAATCATTTTGAAAGCTATTGGACATGTGTGCAGGGAGAAAACTTTGCCCTGAATTTTAAGAATGTGAAGCATATTACAGACTTCCTGTATTTTGTGAAGAAGGTTTCCAAAGTGAAAGAGCTTGATGATAGTGCAATACGACATCACAGAGAATTTTGTGCAAATAAAATGCGGGAACAAATAAACTTAATGACAGAAAATAAACAGAAATTTGGAATGGACTCCACGCGTCAAGTTATGCTAGCTGAAATGGAACAAGAGCTGCAAGCGATTCCACATGATTGCCCTGATGACTGTTCAAAGTGCAAAGAATTTAAAACTAATTACGATTTTCTCTTACAGGAAGCTGAAAGCAGTGAATGGGAAGAGGACACCAAGCGTTTGTTAAAAACATACAACGAAAGGCTGCATGAAAGTACAGAGAAGGTGTTGAGACAGACATTTGACGGATCTCTTGTAAAGCAAGGGTGCTTTTCTGAATTTTCTGATTTGATAACAAAGGAACTGAAACAGGCTTTAGAGAGGCGACCAACAGGAGAATTCAGTCCAGAAGAGCAAAGAGAAATTGTGCACAGAATTTGGCAATTCCTGCAGGTCATTGCAGCCTCTAAAGAATCTGGACCTGACTTCCACACGAGAATGAATCAAGCTTTGGGTCAGGAGTACGTTAAATCTGGCATTTTGCCAAGTATTTTAAATGATTTAAACACAAAAATTTCTGCTGAAGACTTACTTCAGACAAAAGCAATCAAACCGTCTCTATTCGACAAAATAACATTCAAAAGTGATAAACTTCCCAAAGAACTCATGACAAGTTTGATTAGTGATTTAGATCAGCTTATCACGATAATATTGAAAAATAGACGCGAGGATTGTTTTACGACTGGACTGGACTTCGAAGAAGGAATGGTGAGTGAAATAAAAACCAAATTTCCTCATACAATGAAAATGTACGAGGAGAAGTTTAATATTACTTTACATGACAAGTTTAAGATAAGTCTGCAGATTTATACATTACAACAACTAATAAAAACGATGAATGGTCTACAAAATCTGTGGAACAGTCAGAATAAACCAACTGAAATCTTAATGAGAAAGAAAGATGATTATATAAACGAAATTGAAACACGGCTTAAGTATGGATTTTCATGTGCAGGCGAAGGAGATATCATTGCAAAGAGACTGTGGAAGTCAATTAAACTAAATGCTATTCAAGCGGGATACGATACACAAATTCAAGCAGTAAAAGATGTATCATGGACAACAAATTCCGAAAAGGTGCGACTGCATTATTTTGAGCAACTGGCCAAAGAGGTTGAGGCTGGAAATAAGGACAGAGCTGTGAAACATTTTGCCAATCCGAAGGATTCAATAGAGACTTGGTTTACAAATCAAGTTGACTCTTTGCATTCGGAGGAAAAGGTTCTGGAAGCTTATCGTTCCACTTTAGAACATGAATTAAAACGTGTTAAGCAACAAATCTCAAATTCTGACAACAAAGCTGACATCGATAAAATTGTGAAAGAGCAAATAAAAAATGCAGACGATCAGTATTACAGCCAACTTGATCCGAAAGATGAAGACTTCGATGCATTCAGAAGTAGCATTGTGCGTATATTAGATTCTTTTATGGATTCGGAAGACAGCAGAAACGTTGAATTTGGTTTAGCTTCAGTTGACCCAGAAATTAAAAGACGATTAGGGTGCACTGAGCACTGTCTCTGGTGTGGAGCTTTATGTTGGGGATCTCGGGATCACCTCGTGGAAGAAAACAGTTACCGTACTATGGGAGCACATCATTCATGTCATCAACCGAGTGGACTTAAAGGGACCCGATATCGAACAACACAGAAATTAAGTGGCACGGTATGTCACAGTAGAAATGATAAAAGGCGTGTTTGTTTTGCTGAATTCCGAGATGATGGTGGCATGTTGTGGTCAGACGCAAAACTAAATCACTTTAAAGATTGGAAATTTGATGCCCATTGTGTCACAGCATTTGACGAATTAATGCGTTGGTTTTTCCAGGAGCTTCACCAAGACATCGCTAACAACAAGGAATTACTTCCAGCTGACGACGAGGAACTCAGAGAAAAGAAATGCGTCGGCTTGAAGCTTGATGAGATCCTGAATGTAGTACGCAGTAAAATTTAACTTTTCTGTAACCTAATGAGCTGAGCCCGTATATGCGATTATATACGCAGACATGAAATACACAGTATGGAATTCATGTAGATTTAGCAAATTACAGAATTTCTAACAAATTAAATTTTCAGTAGTGGATTAAGAACATTGCATTATCTTTATTAGATAGCTGATAGTGTATAAATATACTCATTGTTTGCCTGCTTTCACTTTCGTAGTGGTTTATCTGTTGCTGGCCAATAATTATCTGCTGATGCTGGACAATTTTTGACAGTTTAAACCGTTTTGCAAGGAAATAAAACTTGTAACAATTTGCGTAAAGATGCTCAATCTTTAAAACTTCTTGAGAGTAATGATGGTAGTTTTAATTGCATAAAGAAACGTAATAGGCCAACAGGGCACGGTAGCCTATTGGTTGAGGCTCTTGGCTTGCAACGCGAAGAGTACGTATTCTAACCTCTCTTCAGACGATTACTATCTAGGGACCTTCACCAAGTCATTCGCTCAAAATTGCTCAGCGCCATCGACTGATGCTAAGTCATTGGATAATGGCGCCTATTAGATGCAGCAAAATATTAATTACATATGTAAGCCTATGTATGTAGGCCTGTGTATCAAATCACTTAATATAGCGCAGTTTATGTATCAAACAAAAGCGCTGCACATTTTATGCTTAGATAACGCTATTAATGGAAATAAACATTTGGCATTGAAATAGACATTTGTAGTGGAAAATGCTCGCTGGATTACAGCGAATTTGACCAAAGAGAAGAAGTGATGACTATGTTGTAGAAGAATTTATTGACGTCAGCCCGCTTTCGTACGGCGATGGCAATCGTCTATGTATTTTCTTTATTAATATTATCCATTACACATGATTTTACAGGCTGTGCTCTCACTTTTCGCGTTGCTTAATCACGGTCACAGCTAAGGCACAAGCATGACTAATCTGAATCGCACAAAAAGAAGACCTTTGCATTGCACCTCTTAGCAAAAACCGTTGGGTATAGTGGATTGCCGACACAAAGAAAGACTGTGTCTGTCTGCTAGATGTCTGTCTGACTGTCTGTCTGTTTGTCTGTCTGCCTGTCTGGCTGCCTGTCTGTCCATCTAGCTATATGTTTGTTTCTATTTCTCTCTTTCTTTCTCTGTTTTTGCTCTACACCCATAGTTATTCCAACCTATGTGGCCTATCGCAACACGCATACTGTCTAACAAGATTATCTTACGAACAGCCCATGAAACTTCATCAAGTTTGAAAGTGGATAGCTAAATGGACTAGGGTTTTCCACTAATAAGCAATTAAAAATTTAAAGCAACTTACGTCTTATGAAATGTTTAATATAAACAACTGCACATTTTAAGGAGTGTTAACAGCTGCACAGTACAGATGACGCATATGAGATAGCTAATATTAAATATTAATACTTTACAAAATTTATAATATTTATACATGTATATGTGTTTCAACCAATCAGTAGTACTTAACTCGTTACAGCGTCTGCCCTGTCAGGACACTAAAATTTTGGCCCTTCATCTCGGAAGTCAAGAAGCTTCGATCACACCTCCAAATTTTCGTTCAATCCTCCAATAATATGTGGCGGATCGGCCACAAGGCAGGTCTGTTAGGAGAGACAGGAGTAGCTTTGACTCGCTTTCGGCTGCAAAAAGTGCTACGCTTTTGTGCACGGTCTGGCCGGTTGACCTGCATAGCATTTTTAGATATTCATTGTAATTGAATTTAAGTTAAATCTAATAATAGCTTAATAATTAGGTCGAACAGACTTCTTATTTTATTTTTAGTAAAATAATGCACAAAATTGTTTAAATATGCAGAGGTCCTTAAATTTTTTATGGCACATGATCGGTGACATTAAGACACCTTTATTTAACTCATTACTAAGCTGGCCACTGTAAGCAACACAAGGCAGAGGGGTTGAATATGAGGTGTCGTTTGGTGCGCAGCTGTTGTTGTGAAGGATGACTACGAGGCTTCACATAGTGGAGGATGATTGCGAGCCTTCACATATACGAGTCGGAGTGTTCTTGAAATTCAGTGATCGAATACATATTGTGTACAAATATATGGACGAGGGTGACGTCCGGAGAAGCCCTTGTTTGATACGGTCCCGGTTTCACTATAATTTACGAACATAGTCCGAGAAAAGACTAATCTGTGAGTTTCCGGAGGGACAACCGAGACAGTGACGGGCTGACGGGTTTCGGGTTGATGGCGCGGATCCGGCGTAGATCGCGAGACGGTCTGAGTCACGGCGGTTGGGACGTCGAGCTTGGACAGAAACCGGGATTGAACCCCGTTCGTAAGAAATAAGCAGAGGTGTGTTAAGTAAAGAGGTGGCATAGGGAAGCCTACCCCAGTGGTGTCTTTAGAGAAACTAGTTAGTGCTCTCCCTTGAGAGATGCAGCCGAAACATTCGCTGTCCTGTTTAGAGGCAGGCTTGCGGCCGAGCGCGTAGCGGGGCCAACTCCGTGGTGCGAGTCACGAGACGGATTGACAGATGGTGAGATGATAAAGGTTATGCAACTATCGGGGAAGATTCCGTCACAGATCTGTGTCAAGTAATGGGGTGGCATCGGGAAGTCTACCCCAGTATTGCCGTTAGTGAAACCAATCAGTTCTGTCCCGGCAGAGCTACAGCCGAAACATTCGCTGTCCTGTTCAAAGACCGACCTGCGGTTGCGCGCAGGGCGAGGGGCTACCCTGGTGCGTCGCGAGACGGACTGATAAACGGTGGAAAAGATAAAGGTTGTGTCGAAAATAAGACAACAGGAAGAGATAAGGGGAGGACACTGCAGATCCTAACGCAGACCATGAGAAGCCCCAGTACCTAAGAGACCGGACATCCTAACTCAGACCAAGAATTTACCCGGTACATCATAGTTCGGGTCGGTTACCCCTATAATATCAAAGTCAAAACAGAAAATACAGACTCCTCTGTGTGCTACTTATCCAACTCTAGGTCAAATGTTTTCAAGTCTTGGACAAAAAAATCACAAGACAATTGCAATATGACTTCGCTAATCACTAATATCAGACAGTTCTACACCTGGTTCACAGAGCTTAGGTAAAGTCAATATCTGCATACAAAATACGTCGGTAAACAATGGGGTACTGCAGATTACTTGGCAACTGTGTAATTCAACACCAGATGCTGCTCCAACTAACCGAGAATGATGTGAATGATGCTACGCGCATAGTTGTGGCCATATTGGTCGTTGCTTTACCGATTCTGGCATTTCGACGGATTGTTCGTCCCAATGCTTAATTTGCTCGATATTTTTTGTATGTTCAGAATTCCACTGTGGCCGAAGTGGCATTTCGCATTTAAAATTCTAAAATCTAAAACAGTTTGCGTCTTTATTCCACTCGGTGTTACTTTGCAAAGCCTGCGGATCTTCTATTGCAGGATTCGTGGCCTGAACGGATACTTTGAGAAAGTTCGCGCGCACACCGATTTCGATTGCATTGACATGCACGCCCATGAGGATCCTAAAGAAGAAGCTGGATGCATTCCGACAAATTCCGTATATTATGCACACGAACAGCGTAAGAAATATGCGAGATCACAATGCAGATCCACATCTTGGATATAAACATAATGTAGAAACTGCGTATATGTGACCAAATCGAACTCTGTGATGCTAGACAAGCCCACGGAAGGCCGCTTCGACCCTCTACATTCGGTCTCCAAGGAACTGGACGGCCCTGGTTTATATGGACACGGACAATGGAAGCAGATGAATTTCGGCTACACACAGCCTGGAGAAGTGACCCCGACTGTTCGCCGAGTCGTGTTTTATAGCCCATGGCGAATTGAGACATCTTAACTGTCTTCAACAATATATTATATTGCTAACTGAAGTCTCCAATTTTATCGCTTTACTTCTCCAGATTTTATCCACTAAAGGCCATGGATAAAATCTGGAGAAGTAAAGCGATAAAATTGGAGACCAAGGTGAAGGTACTAAAGACGTGCATTTTCAGCGGAGTGCTCTACGGGTGTGAGTCCTGGGTGGTAACAAAGGATATAGAGCAAAGGATGCTGTCTTTCGAAAGAAAATGCTATCGAAAGATTTTGGGAATAGGCTGGACACAAAAGGTCACTAACACAGAGCTATACAAACGAATACGCCCTAAGGAAACCATCATGCAGAATCTGATCAAGAGAAAGCTGAAACTTTTTGGACATATCTGCAGAATGAAGGAGGATAGGAAAATAAAAACACTGATGTTTGGCAGGATGGAGGGGACAAATCGAAGAGGAAGGCCACACAGGGAATGGCTGGATGACATCACCGGGTGGGGAGGAGCATCACTTCAGGAGCTGAGTCACACGGCGATGGACAGGGAACGATGGAAGAACTTGGTGAAGACGGCAGCGGACACCTACGGGCGCTGAGCCCTTGGTTCTTGATGATGATGATGATGATAACTGAAGTCATACGACAGCAATAAAAACATTATTTATTCTAAAAAGTTCATCTTCAGCGTTATAATCAAAGCATTCTATGGGTTCTTCATAAAATCTCATTAAATCGTCTTCTTATATTCGCACTTCTGTTCAATCGAGAATGTTAAGCTTTTCGAACACCTCTGCTAAGGTTTGCTGTACAATTAGTTACTTATGAGCCATTGCTGTACAATTAGTTACTTATGAGCCAATTATTATTATTACTAAAATTATTATTAACAATTAACAGATAATTGTAAAAGTCCGCCAATCATTCCGTCGGTGACCTACTTTCCTATATTCCAGCACGTAATGTATGTCAAGTTGCAACTCGTATTCACATTCGCTAGATTAGCGGTCGTGCTAATGTCCAGAAATCTCACTGGTTACCGAAATGTTAGTCATAGGCATACTCGTTACTCATGAACATAAACGCGCTTCATAAGCCCTCAACTCTACCCGCAAGCCTTCTCTGAAAGCTCAACAAATAGTGGTCACATTACATGTCTCCGTTTAGCACCTCTTCAGACCGCACATTTCATTGCATTACATGGTAGAAACTATTGCAAATTCGAGCCACCAGAAATGACATTGGCGTACTCATCCAGAATGGAAAGCAAAGCGCTTCACAGACCACACACCCCTTGTCACGGTCGAGTCTACGGACACGCCCGTGTCAGCCTGCGATGCATCACCAACAGACCGGAGTGCGGTGGGGAGAAGCGGGAAGATGACTGAGCACGTGGCGGCGACGTCAATTTGCAGGAAGACGCCGCGAAGACCACCCTGGAGCGGACGGCCAACATACGGCACGAAATCCGATCAGGCGAAACGACAACGCTCCGCAAGGACTCCCTAACTCTGTCCCTCCCCACGACCACCCGAAACCACGGACTGGGGAAACGGCAGAATGACAAATCTCGCTCAACGAGAATGATTCAAACAGGGCGGACTCGAAGGGGTTTCATACCCAGTTAAATGGTAAACAATCAAGGATCCAGGGAAGCAATATAACTCGGACCACCCTGGTAGTCAATCGCCTGTATATAAGCAAGAGGGAACGCTGAAGAGGGACCGGTCAGGACACAGACGTCGAAGTAACATCATTGACCTCACACAGGTTCAGAGACTGTGACATTTCGACCGGATTCGTTGAGAACTTGGCTAGATCTATAACAGTTATTTAGGCGTAGGCTATAGTTTCTTCGTTAGTTTCAACTTAAAAGAATAAACCTCCTCCGTTTTGAGAGTGCATTTTCCGCACCTTCAAGAGGCCACGACGGCAGATTGTGAAGGTCGCGACATCCCTCTTATGACATCCAAAACGACAATCAGCTATCTGTAACACTAAGTAATATTTCCGCGAGAAGCCTTCAAATATTCTACTTCAGTGCATTCCGCTACATGGTAAGAACTGCTGGACGAATGAGTTGGGTGGTCTGTGAAGCGCTTTGCTTTCCATTCGGGAAGACAGAAAGTTCTGGACTTATGCGACCACTGACTCAGGCGTTGGAGTATCATTACTATCATCATCGTCATCATCATCATATCATCATCATCATCATCATCATCATCATCATCATCAACACCACCATCATCATCATTATTAAACCATTACTATTAAAACAACAAGAGAAAAAGGTCACATTACACCAGCTACACAAATGCATTAGGTACAGCTGTATGTCTAGTAAATTAATATTATGAAACTTTAGAAAACTGAGGACTGACAACAAAGCAAAATTTTACCAAAAAATTTCTGAGGACACAGATGGTTTTCTGGAGGCATTAAGCTATACATACATCCATTTACACAAAGTTTAACAATATTAATTCAATTAATCTAATCTTCTGTCGAAGTTAAATTACGGGAATAATTTCGTGTTAACTGAGTCATGTACGCTATGCATTCCAATTGTTGGGTAATATGGGTTGAACCAAGTTTCAACAGGCGTCGGCATATGGAATGTAAGGTAAGCTCTTTCCACATCACTAGAAGTCAAAGATAGGCGAGCCATTCAAGCAATTAACTGGATTCCTGAAAGGGGAAGGTCAAGGAAGAAGTGGCCAGAGACTGTCAGAGACAACCCTGGGTGTTTGGAGATGTCGTGGTGAAAGGCATGAAGACTGGCAGTCGACAGAAATGAATGGAGAAGCAGTGTTAACCGATGTGCAAACCTGCACAGAAAGGAGTAAGGATGCGGTGAACGACACATGAAACAGATTAAATTAAATAAATAACCCATGTCACTGTCATCTGAAAGCTGAAAACCATATGAATACGCATTTGATTTTACGTCTTTTTTCTGCATGTAGGAGAGCCTTTAGAATGCTACAGTTGCAACAGCAGCAAGGAGTTTGAATTTGGTTTGTGTTTCTACTACCCGAAAGATGTCATTCGGTGCGAAGACCCGAAATCGCAGTGCTATGCAAAAATGACGACTCAGAAAGGTAGGCGAATACAATTTACACATAAAATTCGCATTTAAAAATCATGAATTTACATTGCAAGATGAAGATTTTGATAGCTATGCTACTACAATTCGCAAATGAAACTCTATATTCGTCCTATGTCCATATGTCTGTTATGCAGCACTGGCCAACAAATTTTTAAAAAGTTTTGCTTCCAGACAAATTTTTGGTGATTATGACAGACATCTTCAAGCTGAACACAAGTATAATTTTAAATTGACTGTATCACGTAGAAATTTGGAGAAACTTGAAATTAACTTTTATTGAATTTAGCGCATTTAATAGCAAAATGATGCTGACATATTGGATTAGTTCAAATGAACTAAAAGTATTTTGCTGCTAATCTTTCTTATGTCAGCAAGCCTTTTATGTGCCACACTTTTCTGGCCTGGAACCAAATTCTTACGGAGCGGCTAGTTCTTTTTAATGTAATGAGACTCTTTAGCACGGCTGTTCCATTCGCAGATGAAACAACAGTATTGGTATATGCAACAAAAGTTCCATGTTTTTCCTTCATGTGTACTGCATAGCCAATAGGTATTCCTGTCTACAGGAATTGGCCTGTAGACAATAAATGCTTTTGTTAAGTACAGACACTAGGCTATCTATGACTGTAGAACATGTGCAGCAGCACATGTAAAAACCGATATCAGCGTTATGCATAGCATCTGTTTATGCCAGATGCTCTCATAGCCTGTCCTGCCAGCATCTATCTTGACTAAGCATGCCCAGGCATGCATATTGCATAAGTCTTAGCATTTTCAGGACACTTTGTGATAAATGGACTGAGTGCATGCCAAGGCATGCCTATACTAAACAAATGCTTACTTTATAGGCAATATATTAGTACACTGAAGATGTGAGAGGAAATCACAAAAAAGACGATTCGAAAAAATCCGGTACCCGAAAGGAAAATTTTAAACTGACCCTTGTTATCAGCAGCCCATATTCGAAGAGTGTTCAGGAAGCAAAACCTTTGTTGTCCACTACAGTCTGTACATTTGTTAGCTATATTATTATGCACTTTGTTCAATACATTGTGTGAATTTACATGAATCAATGCACAGGATTATGAATTGATAGAGATGTGCTAATCAAGATGTGTGAGTATAAAATTGATGCTATTGCAGTGTGTACCAACATATGTTTATGAGAATTACTCCACCGAAAGACAACTTCCCACAAATTCATTGTGTTAGCGTTTCACCACATATATTTCGCATGTTTACTTGTTTTTAGATATAAGTAAAACGCAGTTCCATGTAGAATATTTCATTTAGAATGGTTTGTATACTATGTTATTTTAGCAACAATGAAAATCAGTAACAAACCCTGTTTCAGTATAACTCCTAAAGTAATTTAGTATTTGCTTTTGACTATTTGTAAAAGAACGGAATTGTACGTCTTCTACAAATGAAATAAACGGAATTATGATATGTATTGATTATGTAACTTTATCTTTCGTGTAGCGTTCATCCTAACTTCAAAAGTTGTGGCAAGAGGCTGTTCTTTCCACACTCTGTATCCTGGATGCAGTTTCATGGTGCACTTTCCTGTACGAGGCGTCAACACCACGATTTGCACCAACATGTGCAAAACTGACAAATGCAATTCTCACCGTAAGTAAAATGGGATTTTGAATTTTCATCGGTGCTGTGAAGGCATACAAGGCTAAACATTTATTAGTGCAATCAGAAGTTAGATGTTAATATAACGGGTGCTATAGGAGTACATACAAGATAAAGTAAAGTAATTGCACATTTTTACAAACCTCTATCAATATGTGTGCTTGGTGGGGTGGAAGTTGAACGACCAGTAAGCTGTGTCGCGAACATGACATCTATGTCACGTGTTTCTATACTTATATATATACATTGTTACAAGTTCACGTGTGATCTGAGGGAGTAGGTGTGTTGGTGGAGACACGTGTCCTTGTAACATCTGTGAGATAACAGATGTTTGGATAGTTGGGAGTGTCTGAAGGAGTGGTGCCTCACTAAGCGTGGAAGATAGTATAAAAGAGAGATCTTAAACAGTAGGAGGGTGGATTGTTGGTTGATTCGTTATTCCTCGTTCTTCGTTCATCTTTCTTCTTGACGAAATGATGTTGAAACGTTGATGTCTTGAAATGCAAATGGTCTGATGTCGTCGGAGAAAAAGATAATTTTAAACAGTGTTACGTTGTTTGCTGGTCCATACCCCGAAGGATAACGAGCTACGAACGCCAGCACGTAAAAACATATATGCATATGAATGTATATTATAGTTGTAGTATGTATCTTTTCTATGCCGAATTTCATAGTGTTACAAGAGTTATAGCCCTTAATTACAGCGACTTGTGTGTGTTTCTGAACAGCTTATCGTCAGTGATTATACCGGGTACATGGCCAGTGTGCATCGAACTGCGCATCAGCGATAGCCAAAATTCTGATTCCAAGTAAATTCCAGTTTCCTTTAGTGCTATCAGCCTTCATAGATGTCATGTTGCGATCAGAATAACGGATTAAACTTTGTTTGGAAACAATATGAATATGATAGAGTCGCTAACTTAGTCTGACTTAATCATAATCGTCACAAAATTACAGAATATTTTTGACTCTATTTCTTTTAATATTTTTAGAATTTTAAGCTTATGTTCTAAGCATCTAAAGCACTACTTATTTAGAATAGAATGACGAGAAACAATTCAAATTCTTTTATCATTGAATAAATAAAGTTAACAACCAACAAACTGAAGACCAAACAAAGGTTCCTCCTCTGCGACATTTAGTCAAAGATGTATAGCAGCAACAACAACATGATAATAATTAGTAGTTGTGCTGCAAGAACCGAATTAATTTAAGTAGGATATTCTAGCATATTACACTGTACAGTAAATCTAGGCACTAGAAAAATTGTTGTGCTGTGAAGAAAGAAGGAGGAGTGATTACAGATAGACAGGAAAGACGTAGTCAACAGCTGAACGATATCAGATAAGACTTCTTAAGCTCTGCCTCGACATATATAGCGGCCAGTTGGTTAGACTAGCCAGTGAAACACTAAGAACAGATGTTGCCTTGACAGTTCTGAGAAGAAACTTATAATCTTCAGAAGGTAGGCCGCCGATACAGGAGGTCACGAATAGATAGAGCGAACAGAATGAACTAGGTTATAAGGGCAAGCCTAAGTAAAGATTCGACCGGAGCAGAAATCCACAGGTAACAGTAACCGCAGCGGTAATAGCAGCAGCGGCAGCAGCAGTAGCAGCAGCAGTAGCAGCAGCGGTGGTAGTAGCAATGACTTACTTATGTGAGGCAATTGATCAAGTAGCAGCAGGAGGATAATAATTAGTAGTTGTCCTGCAAGGGCAAGCCGGAACCGGTAACTCAGAATAGGTATCACGGAGAAGCCTAGAAGCGCAACAGAAGTAGACACAGGCGAAGGCTAGTCTAACGTGCAGATCGGTAGTACAGAGTTAGTAGAAGTCCGGTCAGTCGAGCGCTGGACGCGACAGAATCCAGTCGAAACTCAGAGTTCGCTCTCAGAGCTAGGGCGCAGTGAAATGTAGGCTCAATAGAGTTCAGCGTCTACTGGAGCTACAGTAATCCGTTGTGGGTAGAATTAGATCTTAAAGTTTGTCGTAGGCTATCGTCCTCACTCGCTCCGTACGAACTCTGCTAAACTAGAGAATCACACTGGCGTTGTCAGACATTGACAAGAATGACAATCGAAAATAAACGATGTAAAAGTACAATGCGATGAGGAACAAAACTATATCATAGATATTTTAATCAGATCGGCTATGATCCAAGTTGCTTCGATAACCTCGGCTTTAAATGCACTCATTGTATAAACAGTGATTGGTTCTAGGAATAAAAGAAGTCACGGTTAACTATCATTTATGATACAATTAAACCAATCACTGCTTGAATAATATAATCGGTCTGTTGAAACGCCTCCTAGCGTACACGTTGGTTAGAACGGTGTTACAGTCACACAATGTATTTCGAGCGAATTGACCAGTCTTGGTTCTTTAGTCCTACAGCTCATCTTTCTTCAAATGCCAAACAGCAATAACCTGTCCAACGTGGCTTTCACCCTGATTAAATTTCCCGCAGACGACGATCAGGCTGCCTGCCATTTGACTCGTCCAGACAAATTCTTCTTGGATGGCGAAGACCGTGTTTTTCTGAAGCAATTCTCTTAAATATTCAAGAGTTGAACTCAATAGCGATTGTTGTTAGGGGCCACGATGATATTATCTACTCTATCAATGGCCAGATCCACCGGGTGCTTCAAGGCAACAATTGTTAAATAAATTTTCGTGAGCAATTTTGTATTTTCTGTGTTGTTATTTCTTCTGCACTTATTAAGCGCCACTGTATTTTGCCTAAGCATCATTCTATGAGGTTGAGCAAATGTAAACGAAGGATTTTCTCAAGATCACTGAACATTAGTCGCGCTTCAGAGGATGCTTGAACCCATATCTACGATTTATATAGAAGGCGAGCGCTCTAAATGGTCATTTTGACGTCAACATTCTCTTCCGGAGTTTTAGTGTGCTTTTGGTAGTGTGCTTATTAGAATAATACCAATATTTATAATGAATATATTAAATGTCCCGTGATTAAACATTGCTTGAGTAATTGTTCGTACAACGAAACCCACAGAGGAATATTGTTATATAGGACCCATATATCCTATCCTTCATGCAACGTTGCTGCTTGCTTATATCAAATTTGAGCTACGCAATAGAATGTCACACAAACGAAAGCGGGCTCAGTTAAGCAACAACTCGAGTAAATACAACGGAAATCTATTCATCAGTTGGAAGAGAAGGCGTTGAGATTAAGGTAGACAATCGTCTACCAGGGCCGTTGGACAAAGCGCAGTCAGAGCTTGCTTTTACGTCTCTCTTCAGCCTGTCTTAGGACTCGACGCAATATCTTTCCAGATTCAGATTTCGGAATCTTTTCAACAAATTCAACTCCGCCTCGGAGATGTTTGTATGACGCCAGTTTCCCTGAAAACAATTTTAAGGCTAGTCAAGTTTCTTTTTTCACTTACTTGTGTGAAGCAATTGATCAAGTAGAACATAACATAAATTAATCCTATGAAACAATATAATTTTTGCAGGAGTGTTACTTTTATATAGAGAAATACATGCAAATGCTTGCATTCTTGTTTTCATGATTTCTATGGATCGTTTTCTTGAACCCAATTACCAAAATTTGAACATAATCACCTTCTAGGAGTCCCAAGTGCTTTGCTTATATTAATTTCATTCATTATTGCTTGTATTAGTACTATGCGCTGTGAAATCTGACCTGCAACAAACTGCTTGATCTGTTCGGCAGTTGCACTGGAGCCATGTTTGCGAACAACGAAAGCCTTTGGAATTTCCCCGGCTTCTGTATCTGGCACTCCAATAACTCCGACATCAGCCACTTCAGGATGGGTTAGGATCAGCGATTCAAGTTCTGCTGGCGCCACCTGTAGCCATCAAACGCAAAACAAACTATATATATGCTGTTGAAACACGACTATATGCGTATACAATGGCGCTAAGAATAATTCTTGCCTAACCGCAAATGGATCAAAGGTGGTCGTCGAAATCGTTTCTCTCGTCTGTTGGCTAATCAATGTAACGTTTCTGTGTCCGGGAGTAGTACTAGAGGTGGATATGAGAAACGGCCCTCGATGGATCTCGTTGATCGGCCTCTTCATTTCTGCGAATACTGATTATTAAATTTTTAATGATTTTTGTTGAGCTCCCCTAGTATCATTCGACAAGCCATAAGCTTTTCTCGAATTAATGTGCAGCAGTACAAAGGTTTGCGAAAGTCTATTGTTAGACTATTCATTACACAACCGGCAGAAATAACACAACGTGAAATATGAAAATTTAAATACATTTCAAAATTGATTCTGTCCCTACCTCCAAGACTCAGTACCTCTTGCTCTCTGCCTGTCTATATCTCTCTCGAATTAGATGGAATTTAATATTGCATGTATTGCGTTTAACTCAATCGACCTGAAATGCCTTGTATTTGATGAGTTCTTTAATTCTGTCCACAATGAAGAAATGGCCGTCTTCATCGTAATATCCAATGTCGCCTGTAACATGTTCATGAGACAAAAGATAAAAGTCTTTGGATTCTTAACTTTAAAATTAATAGTAGCCCTATTTACTCCTACGGTAAGAAAAGTGTAATTGACTGCAATGCAAATCCATGCAACACCACCATTATACATTGTATTAAGTTATGTTCGTCAAAATTATACCTTCACCTGTTTCTTCTGAAACTTCGATCTTCTATCCGCCTGAGGCAGGTTCCAGCAGACCATGGTGTGATCTTAGACCACCATGAGAGGCAGAAGCCTCGCTGGCGAGACGAGAGGTAACTGTATATGGATATTGTCGCTAACTTTTCTAATTTCGAAGTTTCTGGTGAGACTGGGTTTGCTTCCAAGGTCCTTATGCTTCTAAATCATTTTGATTGTGTCTATATTTTGACTGATATTGGTCGACTTTTTTGGGTAGTTCTACAGTGACAAATGATCGACATTCTGCGACTATAGACACAATCGTTCGATATAGCTGTGCGCGCGTTTCCAAGTGATAGCTACTAGTGGCAGAGTTGCAACGCGGCTTTTAGCCAGTTAGTCGAGGATTCAATCCTGCAAGGCCGTAGAGATCAACGTACCTATCGGCGACAGCTTGGTCTTTAGAATGACAGAGTGACGTCTGAATTCAACTTAAGCAACCGGTCTGAGGCGCCATCCTGTGTCCGGTTGGTAGTACGTTCTATTGTCACCATTCTTTCATCTTCGGTGGGCCAAGGTCTTCTGCGAAAACTTCAATGCTAAGGGCGTCGTACAACCGGCCCAGACTGCCGCGCCTGTTGCTGTTACAGGTGGCGTACCACCCTGGGAAAATAGTAGCTCAAGCTCTTTGTAGCAGCAGTAGCTGGATACTTTTTTATATGAATCTGCTTGTCTCTGAAGTAAGATACTGTTGAATCCAGCTCGGGTGATTATCGAGATCATCTTCTGCTCTGAAACGGCTATAGAGAAGAGATGAGGCTAACACTTTCCAAAGAATGATTGTTAACCATTGTCTTGATGATGAAACTGGTGGCAGAGAAAGTACAAAGACGTTTATAAATAAAAGACTCCCTTTCTGACTGAACTCAGTAAGATTACTGAACTCATTCAGTAAGATTACTGAACCTATTCAGTAAGGTTAGACAGATGTGCTTCACATGGAGCGATTATGTTAACGGTAGAAGATTTATCAGCTAAACATCTGTATCTTGTTGCAAAGACGATCAGAACTGGTAATTATCGACATCATTCTTGTTGTCGTCTTAGTGTGGTGGTGATGATAACGGTGGCGGTGATGATGGTGTTGGTGGTTGTGACGATAATTATGATGATGATGGTGGTGTTAATGATGATAACTATGATGATGATAATGGTGTTAACTATGACAATACTTATAATGATAATAATGATGGCAATGATGTTGACAGGATTGATAATGATGTCGATGATAGCGATGGAGTTGATAATGATTCGAACCTGTGTGTAGCCATCCATCCTCATCGATCATTGCTTTTGTTGCTTCTGAGTCATTCAAGTATCCCATCATCATCTGTGGTCCCTTCAGCCAGATCTCTCCTCTTTCGTTGGCTCCAAGTACTTGCTTTGACTCACAGTCAACAATCTGCAACCGATATAGAGGTTAGATTACAGCTCGCAATAAGAAGGCATCGTCGAATTCGCTAATATCTCACTGCTATCCGCCATTTCAGAATGTCCAGATACTAGTGTAAGTTCGAATGTAGAATGTTCAACTTCTGAAATATGCCGCATGACGACAACGACAATTACTAGTAGTAGCAGTAATAATAACATCATCATCATCAACAACAACAGCAGCAATAATAACAATAGCCTTCTCACAACAACGTTCCCCTAATTTTTCTGTGAATCAGGAACCATACCTGACTAGAGAAAAAAAATCTTCTAAGACATGGCATATTTTTCAGACGGCCCAAAAGACCAAGGGACGTCCAGCGTGTGCTATGTGACCCGGGAGCTAAATTTAGCTGATGGTCTAATCCAGAGACATTGTTACTTGTTCCTTCTCAGGGACAATTCTCGCCCCGGCTCACATAGGCTTCACCCACCTCACTGACACAACCGACCATGTTCAGACTTTCATTAAGTCAAGAGCAAGTCCTATAATTAAAACTGAAACTGGTTTTCCATTCTGTTACCATCTGCATCTGGTCCAGTTTTACCCGTTCAAGCCTTCTCGGGGGCTTCAAAAAGATGAAGTGAGAAAGGGAGGGAGGGAGCTTTTCTCCATTTTTGAGATTTATCCGCGTTGCGGAAGAACTTTCGATTTAATCGAACTTTAGTTTCATTTAGGTAAATGAGACGTTCCTAGAAGGCTAGAAGGCCCTACTTAAATATCCAGATACCTAACTGTGTAACCAAACCGAAATACTGGTAGTCTATCATGCTAACCTGTGCTTCCGTGTTTGGTAGGACGACTCCAACTGATCCTAATTTAATCTTCGGTAAAGAAACACTGCTAATGCAACTCAGCGTCATTTCTGTCAAGCCATAACCTGCACATCGAACACAGTCATTAAATCAACTAACTGCAATCCGCGAAATAGACATCTCTCGAGGATAACTAAAATAAATTTAATTTAATGCATTTTGCACGTCCTTTGTTCGTATTTTTTGTCTTCAACTTTGGAGGGGTCTTTTGCGGAAGTCCCTTGATTCAGTGTTTGTCTTTGACCTAGTCTCTGTTTGAAATATTTTCTGACGCTAATCGAATCTGGAAACTTTGAGAAGATTCGAAAAAGTTCAAATTTCAGCCCGAACCTGAGTAATGTCTGAAATTGGTTAAATACATATAAACAAGCAGTGGTGTAGCTAAGAATTGACGAATGTCCGCCTGGGTGACGCTGTCCAATGGGCGGCAAAAAGAGGGCGGCAAAATAAATTTCCAAAGACAAATTAACAGATCTGATTCCAAAATTTCAACGGAGAAAACATAAATCACAATGAGAGCTTATGCCTCAAAGATCCAAAGATTGTGGCAATGACACTTCTCAGACTCGATAGGTCTACTGTGCAAATTGTGAATGGTAGGCCTATCGCGTTTCAACACCGGAATAGAACTGACCCGGTGTCTCTCTCGCTCTCTTCATTTCTCTGAAAGCCCCAACACCCAGTATTATATGTCTAAGCTCAGCGGTCACCGATGTCAGAGTATCCATATCTTCCTGCTCCCTACTCAACAAAGATGTCATCATTTGTCTGACAATTTTTCTTTGTCTCATCATATTCAATCCATTTACCAATCAGAGGACTTCGATCTCTTACACACTGAGAAAATTTTTATCTCTTTTCTGCTGAGAAGATTTCGACCTCCTTCCAGCTGTAGAGATTTCGATCTCTTTCCAACAGAAAAGATTTTAATCTTCCCAACAAAGAGACTTCATACCTTCTCGGATGTCTCTGCAGCCAGTAAGTTGCGCAAAATCTCTCAATGTGTCTACGCTAATTGGGGCTGCGACGACCATGAATCGTTTGATGCTGGAGAGATCGTACTTGGACATCAAGGGAGATTTTGATAAGAAGACGAGGACAGCAGGTACAAGAACCATATATGTCACCTGCATCACAAATAATTTGAATAATTTAGTTACTGGTCGATCACAACAGCTTTAGCAAACAAATATCAAACATGTTAAGTATCTGGTTGCTAAATAATCTCGTTCGCGTGGTAAAAATTTGAATTTCATCAGCACTGAAATGAATTAGTTTGTTTTTAGCACGTTGCTTAGATTTAATGCAGCTTTTTAATTGCATCTATATCCTTTCTTTGCCCTTAATTCACAAATGTTTCATCGAGGGTCATTTTCTGCGTAAAAGAAGAGTTTGGGAGTTTGATTGCGTCAAAGAACACTTAAGAATGGGCATCTTACAGCAGTGTGTTATATGAAAACATTAATCATTTATAAAGATTTCATAATCTTGGCTGAATACAGCCATTTTCTGTAATTAAAGCAACCTGAAGAAATATTTTGAACTCACTTTATACTTTTCAATGCAGCTGAGCACTTGTTCAGGTCTAAATCTGTCCAAGACGATTATCTTTTGATGACTTGTCAGACCACGCATCATACTTGAAAGCAAGCCGGCATTGTGATAAAATGGAAGGTAAGCCATCGAGACTGTTTGCTCTACGGTCTGAAGTTGAGCGGGAGCTTTACTGGAAGCGTACCTGAAGAAGTGACAGTGTACAATTTGATGCGCATGCTGATCAGTATCAAAATAACTGATCTGTTTTCAAATGAAATTCAATATCACGTACACAGATTAATGAAGAATTGTTACTGATTTCTATTTCTTATGACTATTTAGTCGCTGCCCACACATATGACAACTAAATTTTACTGCACTATAAGATTGTAGAGACGCTGACTTTCGTCCCTATGCATAATTTAATCTGTTGCTTGCATTTGAATGCTAATTTTTACACAAGGATGCTCACGCCTTTGGTTTGTGCCATTGCACACTTTGCTATGGATTAATTATAATTGAACGCAGATGGTGATAAATCTCGCTGATTACCAATTATATTTAGCGGTAGACTGGAGATTGGAAATTCATTTAAGCTCACAAGCGCACGGTCTTCTCTAGGACTTGTACAAGTGGTGGTTACTTTAGGAGATTGTTCAGCAATTTAGAAAGATTTAATGCTAATCTATATAAAGTCAGCTTGCAATAAAAGAAAGAATAGTTGTCGTTTAGGAGTTGATAAAATACTGACTCCCGAAATTTCACTTAAATGTGATGCTTTCTGTTCAATATAAGGTAAATTCACCTTGAAAGCATAAATAAAGACACGACTCTGTTGCCAAAGAAGAATACGAGTTCTATCTGAATGTAAAATTGATGATCGGACGAAAAGGTTGGGAGCCTAATATTTCTTGTACATCAATTAATCTCAGAGGCGGGACTAACAAAGGGTTTCAGTCATCTATGCAATTTTCTGCTACAATGGTACGACGGGAGCAAACAGATCTTGTAACATACTGTTAATTCTGCTTGAGAAATGTATTTTGCTTTTCTTCGAAAACTAAGGAATTAATTCACTCTCCAAATATTCCATCAGCACTGAGACCAATGCTACACTATGAAAGCCTTCCAGTTCCACAACCACCAACTGTGCTGACCTAGAATGCTTAATACAATGCTGTACTGTACTATATAACTGAATGTGACCAATTACGCATAGATTGTGATCAAGGCAACGACGTTGTAATGCGAAAGCATGACTCCCTTTGGAAGACCAGTTGTTCCGCTGCTAAACAAAACGAATGCGACATCCTTCGACGAGTCGATGCCTACGTCGTTGGGATACCAGCTGCCATCATCCGACATCAGAACATCAAATGGCACCACAGAACTTCCTGTTTCTGATGCTGTTGAAATAGCAGATGGAACAGCGACTGGACCAGTAGGATGTTTATAATCACCAGGTATAACGATCATCCCCTAATCAAATGTCATAAACATAGCGAGTTATTAGACAACTATTTTCAACAGCGGCCACTTATAAGAAGTATATTCATAAAATATTGAATTTCGGGCTTTGCACAGCTTGGAGATGAATCTAAGACCGCGACGGATGGCAAAGAGACGTCGAATTGGTAACATACCAGACAGAGGCACATTCTCTAATGATGATGATAATGAGGACGATAATGGCGATGAGGATGCATATTATAACAGCCATTATCCCTGTAAATTAATTATTAATTGTCATAGCACCTCAGGACAGAAAAACAGCTTATTATAGCTACGTCCAAAATAAAAATAGCGCAAAACAGAATATTACACCATACAGAAAAAATGTATCCTGTTAAGGAAATATTATTCACATTAACCCTCTATAAGATAATCATAAAATTATCAAGTACTGAACGTTAAATGTCCTAGAACAGTATGGTCATAATTGTAGCTTTCAGCCGATTAAAGCCCTTACGTATTCTTCTAGAACCACTTGTATTCGTTTGCCCTTTAGGATAAGAGAAAAGACGAATTACAGGCGCTCACCTTAATTTTAGATCCAGCATTTTTAGTTGCTTCGATTACTGTTTCAAGAAGACCGGACAATGTCAGGATCCACGCAGGCTTAGTGACTTTCAGTGCATGTTCCAATTCATCTAAAAACCAAACAGATCAAAGTCAAACGGATGAAATTGGCAAATGACGAAGGGTGAATGGTCAGCCTCTACCATCAGAGTCTTATTTAATACAGAGTGTATTTAGGTTTAGACGAAAAGTGTGCTGCAGAAATAAACGGGTTATAATAGATCCGCATATTTAGTGTGTAACTTTGAGGAAACGTGCGCTATAAAAGTCAGTAAGGTAGAGTAGACTTACATGCAGTATATGCGGGATTGACTAGAGCTGCGGCGGCTCCGTTGGCAATGATCGCGAATAGAGCGAAGATATATTCGATGCTGTTTGGACAGAAGATAACTACGATCTCTGCTTTCTGCAATCCCAGTCGATGAAGACCACTCGCCAACCGACACACATTCGCATCCACCTCTGCGTACGTATAACTGCGACCAGTCACACCGTCAACCTACGAACAATACAACACGATATAAGACGTTGTATTGTGTTATCCTTTTTGAAGAAAGCAAGAAAACTGATCTTGTGATAATCATAAAACCCAGCCTTGTAGTCAAGAGACAAACTCTTGCCTCTCCATCAGCGTTGGGAAGCGATGGCAAAGAGATTTGTGCTCCTTAAAATTAAGCAGTTGGTGAAATCGTTAGATTGCAACAAACCTCGGAAACTAAATTACATTTGTTCAAATTAAATGGCTAACATGTATTGTATATTTCTTGTACCGTGAATGACATATTCAGTGTGCTCAAACCCTAGACAACTAAGAAACAATAAAATTACATTGATGCCCACAACTCTGTATCTCTATTTCCAGCAAAATGGTGAAGCTGGGGAATTTTGTTGAATGTGCCTTTTCTTCATTTTGTTGCATATTGTGCCCTGTCTTCTTGTAAAGGTTCATAAGTGCTTCAGGAAGAAATATAGGCCATTAATTTTTCATAAGTCATAGCTCGAAAGCATTCGACAACTTCAGGCAACTCTGAGGGGCCTGTTAAACATACACGAAGTACAGCTTTAAGAATAATAAACAACCTCATTCAGACCCTGGCTTATGTGGACTGAAGTTCGCTCTTCGACTCGATGCATAGGGAGCAACTCAGGCGCTTACTTCATTGCTGATGCCCCCGTTCAAGATTGTCGAATTCATGCGCACCTTGTACAGTGTATATTTACACCGTGAGCTGTGTGCCAATAGAATAGGAAACATTTGACTGATTTACAGTCCACGGTTGGCTGCTATAGGCTGATTCGTAGACTCCAGATCTCGCTGGAGAGATTGTGGAGCCTGCAGGCCATTGTAGTTTGATAGGCCCCGCTGCTGGGGAGGAGCTCTTCACAGACCTAGATTATGCAGGAGAATTTTCGCTGTCGGCGGAAATGGAAAAGGTATTATTCCTGTTGCTGGCAGTTATGGATAGGGAAGCCAAATGTTTCGATCTGATGATCAACCGGGATTAGACTAAAACAGAACCACACCGCTTCGGATTACCCATCTGGCCAGCTACTGCAAAGAGTAGAGACTGCTTAGAGAAAGCGATCATCAAAGACACAATTTCTGGATCCGGAGATCTGGGAGGACCGTAGATGACATGGATCGATAACAATAAATCGTGGACCAGTTATTACAGGCGACAAGGGACAAAAGCAGATGGCATAAAATTGTCCGTGGTGCAGCCAATCATGACTAGAGGATTAAAGACAAGATACTACAGCAATTGTCAACGACTCCCTATTCCTCTTTCCAACAATACTTCTCCTGGTTGACTGGAGTATCAAGTTCCGTGCCACACACGTCCTTCATTCTTTAACAATACGAACCGAACGCAGGCGGTACCCAACCCTGCCTCTGCCAACCACAGACCAACCTTGAAATTCACTTAACGTGAACTCCAATTAGAGATGCTAAAATAGGGTAAAGTTGAATGAAGTCAACGGCCTTGTGGTCACAATATGTCGTGAAACATTGGATGCTCTTATTACTTTAGAGGTGCAAAGAGATGTTTTATCTACGCATACATTATGTATATGTACAGCTAGCATTTATAAGTTAAATTTATAGTAAGTTGCACTCATTTAAAGTTGCAGTTTGGATTTGGGAAATCAGTCATTGGTTTGGCCCTTGCATTCCCTAAAATGGCAGCCTCTGATATTACACGAAAATCATACCTTAACCTAGGAAAATCAGACTTATGTACACGTGTGACTTACCAAAGCAGTTCGGTCAAGGGCGAGCCTTATGCCTTCCAGTATGAAGTCATGAAGTGGACGTTTACTTATGTCCACTCGATGAGGTATCCCTCTTTGTGTGACCATTTTGCACTATATTCTTCTTCAGAGTGAATCGTAGAAACAAAGGTCAGAACGATTCTCACGCGAGAAGAAACGACATATGGACTTTGTTCGGTCAATTGGCCTACTTACAGTATGTTATAGCCTACATGAAAACATCTGGCTATATATGTGCTGCCTAGTAAAAAAGTAGAACTTTAATCTTCAAAGGAAACTTAATTAATGACCATCGCGAACGATCAGTATAATAACTTTATTGGTTTGTAAAGACAAAACACTGAACACCTGTTCATTCAGGTAGGTATAGATGAAATAAACGCCTATGCAAATTTATGATCCGCAGTGATGGTGACTGAGTTCCAAGTAGTTATTCCTTCATAAGAGTACAATAGCTGCATTGGAAAACTAAACAAATGGAAGCATGAGAGAAGCTGCATTTGCTAAACTACAGAAATGGTCTAATTAGTTCAATTCAGTTGTAATGGTAATTAGAGATTAACATAGCCCAGAATCAATTAACCAGCCTAAAAGATGCTTAACGACTGGATTCTACAAAGGAATACTACTTTTGATTACAGTTCAACCTGAAACGACTTCTGTTGCACTTTTTCTTCTTCTTTTCCTACTTCTTCTTTTTCTTAATCTTTTTCTTCTGCGTCTTCACAAATAGGATAGCTTTCCAAGTTGTTGACATTTTCACTCTTTGAAACAAGAAATTAAGCGTGACAGAATAAATAAAATAATTGTTATTCAGCTTTTAGTACTAAACGATTTATTTAACGAAGCCATTCGCCATTCTGTCTAAAGTAAACATTCTATGTACTATGCAAATGTGTACTGTTTTTATGAATAAGTTTGATTTCATATGCAAATGCTTGCTTATAAAGTGAAACGAGACGCCATTTATATAGTCGTTGTTTCAAAAGTAGCATTGAGAATAGGCAGTTGAAGTCACGATGGTGCATGCAATGCTCACGTTGATTGGTTTCACAAGTAACATCATGATGATGTCTCAATGCGGTGAGTATAACTAAGCAGCTTATCCATCAGTTTTTGAGGGCTCTAACAATTATTAAACCAAGACTTGCTTTAATTCTCTGGTCCGTCCTGATCTTATATTGCTGGTAGCAGGTAGTGAAGTTCTTCTCGTTTGTGGTTTATGTTAGGGTTAAATTCGAATCTCGTGCCCATCCTTTGAAATCAATATATATAATGTCATCAAACTGTATGTAACTCCGAAGGTCGTCATATTCGATACGACTGCCTTCTTTAATCCAAATCTTCGTATGAATTAAGATTTCGTATTGTGAAGGCCACAGGAAAAAGTGCAGCTTGGTGCGTTCTCAAGTAAACGTGCAGAAATGTTCGACATTTCGCTTTAGGATTGGCTAGAGTTTTCCATCAAGCGAAGTCTCAGATTAAGTAACTTTGAAATTTTTTTGTGTTCACGGTCCTATGGCCTCTGCAATGACGACATTTGACCGCGAAACAAGTATTGTGGTAATATTCATTGAATGACACGTGTATGTGAAACAGATGAAATTAAATAACCCATGCCACTGTCATCTGAGAGCAGAAAGACTAGAAAGGTTGAATATGCGTTTGATTTTTATGTTTTTTTCTGACAGTAGGAAAGCCTTTGGAATGTTACAGTTGCGACAGCAGGAATCTGATAGACGCTGCCTCTTGTTTCGAAGACCCGAGAATGGTAAAGCAATGCGAAGATGGGACATCGCATTGCTATACCGAAATATCGATTGATAAAAGTAGGCCAATGCGACATAAGCATAGAATTTGCGTTTCAAAAAATCACGAATTTACAATTTTACATGCAAGACGGAGGCTTTGATAACTGTATTATCCACAATTCACAACTGAAAATGTACTCCCTCTTATGGCAATATGCTTGTTGTGCAGTCTACAAATTAGTGAGCTATGTGAATAATGCACGTTATTCAATAAATGTTAGTTTGTATGTATGAAAATGAATAAGTGAGAAATAAATTGATGGAAATGTGTTTGCCAACATGTATGCGCATAGAATTGATGTTATTGCACTGTGTGACAACATACTTTTATAAGAGTTACTTCACCGATAGATACAACTTCCTACAAATTCATCATGTTAGGGTTAACACCAATTTTACCATAATATACATTTGTAAGTTTACTTTTATTAATGTATCAGTAAAACGTAGTTCTATGTAGAGTATTTCACCTAGAATGGTTGGTATACCGTATTATTTTAACTACATTGGAGATCAGTACCAAACGCCCCTTAGGTATAATTCTTCATGTAATCTAGTATTTGTTTGGACTATTTATAAAAGAACGAAATTGTAGGCTATGCCTTCTACAGTTGAATTAAAAAGAAATTATGAAATGTATTGATCATTTAACTTTATCTTTCGTGTAGACTTCATGATGGAATTTAAAGTTGTGAGAAGAGGCTGTAGTTCCAAATCTCAGCAACATGGATGCACCTTCAACCGTTATAAAATAAATTATGCCGAAAAATGGCTCAACAGCACAGTTTGCACATACCTATGCAACACTTGGAAATGCAATGTACTCCCCGTAAGTAAAATGAAGTTTGAATTTTCTTCGGCACTGTATAGGTATACAAGACTTAACGTTTATTAACGCGTCATATGTAAGAGGGGCAATATAAAGAGTGCTATAATAGGTCTCTAAATGCATGCATACAAAGTGAAGTAAGACATCTGCACATTTTACGCACCCCTACCAATATGAGTCTTCATAGGCATGGTTCTAGAAGTTGAAGGATGAGTAAGTAGGTTAGATCGCAAACATGATAGCAGTTATTCAACATTCTAGCAGTTCTTCCTTAGAAATCCGGCGGCTTGATAGCGAATTGTGAATATTATATAACACCCAAACTATGGAACCAGTAGTGAAAGGGAAAGGCATTCACTATCTTCCACCGTGCACATGTGTGCTGCTTTGAGGTCATATGAGTAATACGTTAAATCTGGCAGACTAACAACATCATTATGACCTCTGACACCAGATGTACGAACCTGATGACCTTGCAGAATTATAATTCCCGAAGTTTTATTGTGATTTGTTGATTTCCAATTTTACGCTTAGCAATGCACTAAAATGATGCGTTTTGTTATTGCGCATTTTAAGCATCATACAGATTTTATTTCAACTGCATCTACCTTGGAATTTCTATATCACATTACCTGCATTTGGTAAATCTCTATAGCGTATTGGGCTAAACTGAATATTCCTTCGCGCTCTAGGAGAGAGATAGAGATAGATAGATAGATAGATAGATAGATAGATAGATAGATAGATAGATAGATAGATAGATAGATAGATAGATAGATAGATAGATAGATAGATAGATAGATAGATAGATAGATAGATAGATAGATAGATAGATAGATAGATAGATAGATAGATAGATAGAGAGAAAGAGAGAGAGAGAGAGAGATTAGTCATTGCTGCCTATTATGCAGCTATCGGAGCACGAATAATTATATGAAAGATTATTCTACAGTAATAGTTCGACCACTGGAAATGTAACATAACGTAACTTGCATTTATGTAGAGGAGCCTTCTGAGAACCGTATGCCAACCCGTGATTGTTCTTGACCTGGGTATATGAATATCACATCTCTTATGTGAGGGAAGAAAGTCATGATAAACGACCGGAAAAGATTATATGCGATGGATATGTTTATTAATGTTCCCATGTGATTGCTAAAGGTCCATTGCATGCTTGTCATCTGAGCATTAGTTGCTTACAGATGAACGTTTCGTTCTTGACGAACTTTAACACCATATAGGCTGCGGTGGGCAGAGCTTTTGTGATACACTAGAAAAGACTATATTTAGTGTTTCAATACCTATTACATATGCAAGCATGCATATGTAAATGTAAATGTGCACTGCTGTATATAGCGATTGTATGGCCTCAACCATTCTCATTTGGCAATGAATTTAACAGGTGAGATCAAACACAATCTGTGCCCGTTTGAATGGGAGCCGCGCCATTTAAAATTACCGACCGTGATAGTCCGAGATTTATGTATTTATATTATAGTTATAACAATTATGTACTTTTTCTATACCAAATTTCATAATGCTAAAGAATTTGTAGCCCTAAATTACAGCGACTTGGGTGTGTTTCAAAAAAGGTTAACAGTGAATATACCGAACACCAGATCAACAATCCAATGTGTATTTGAACTAACATCAGCGACAGCTAAAATTCTGATCCATAGTAAAGTCCGGTTTGCTTTAGTGCTATCAATCTTCATAGAGGTAGATGTTACGATTAGTACAAAGCACTTAGTATTGTTAAAAGCAATATGAATATGTTAGAATCGCTACTCTAGTCTAATATTATCATTCATTGTCGTCAAAAAATTAGGGAACCCTTACAGACTTTACCTCTTTCAATATTTTTAGAATTTCATGTTTCTGTTACAGGAATCCAACGAACTATTCATGCCGAAGAGAAAGACGAAAAACAATTTAAATCCTTTTAAGAAATTAACAACCAACAGACCGAATACCAAATACAGACCTCTTTACCACATTTAGGCACAAATGTTTTAGTAAAATCGGGTAGGAGCCAGGTTGCTTCGATAACTTTAATAGTGTGTAGAAGACAAAATAAAAGTATTTTATCGCATGGATTTACCTATAACATAATTTGCTGACGCACACAGACAGAATGAAGGTTAATCATTGCTTGTGTGACATCACGTAAGCGTTCGACACCTACGTTAGATGATGCTATATAAACCGATTCTCTGATGAGTTTATTCTTGAAGTGGCGCTTAATAAATTTCATATTACAATTACAATTATACAGGCAGTCATTGGTTCTTGGGCAAAGTTAACTATTACATGTGATGCAATATAATCAATCACTGCTTGAATAATCGGTCTGTTGAAACGCCGCCTAGCGTAAACTTTGGTTAAAACGCGATTCACACAATCCATTTCGAGCGAAGTGATCAGTGTTGGTTCTTTAGTCCTACGGCTCCTCTTTCCTCAACGCTGAACAACAAGAACTTTCGCTCTGATTACAAATCCCATAGGCGATGATCAGCCTGCAGGCCTTTTGACTTTTCCAGACAAATATTTTCTTGCATGGCGAAGACCGTGTGTTTCTGAGGCGATTCTCCTAAAAACTTGAGAGTGGAATTCAAGAGCAACACCCGGTCGGCCACGAGGATAATATTACCTCTATCGATGGCCAGGTACACCGGGTTATTCATCGTAGCATTGCTAGACCCAAAATCTGTGTCATAGGACTTCAAAAAATTTCCCATGACATCTACTATGCGTTCTTCATGCACCTTGTCACTATCAAAACTAAACCGTGATTGGACGCATAGTGATCGTTGTCACTTTCCTGAAATGCTGCGGGTTGGATATATCAAAGAGAAGAAATGTTGAGATCGGTGCAACTTAACCAGGTTTTGGTAAAAAATGAATAAAAATAGACAATAGGAAAGATATTGTTTGGCATGGTAAGTAATGAAGTTGAAAAGAGCAAGTGTAAAACTTTTCAAATTTTAACTACTCCACTTAACAGCACTCCTTTACGCAATCGAAAATAAATTTTTAACAGAAATACGTGCAAATGGTTGGCGACCGCCAAACGCCGTCCCGGACCACTGAAAGGATTTCAAGGAAAAGTCAACCATTCACTATTTAAGACGATGTGTCACCTTAAACAGCCAAGCAAGCCTCAGACGTTAACGCGCGCCAATATATCAGTGAAATCACCTTTCAATAATCAAAGTTTCAGCATAAAGTTTCAAATGACTAAAACGCCCAGAAGCTTTGGCAGCCATAGCTTAAGAAGCTTAATTATTGGAGTGCTGATTCTTACCGGGGCATATCCTCCTTTATAGCCACATTCATCTGGTTCAATGCTGCTCACGAATTATCGCCAGCATCCTAAATTAACTGTCAATTGTTGTAGCACCCGAGTACTGGCACAAAATGCTAATTATAGTCGCATCCACATTTGGAAATTGTGGATATATAGAACATCACATCACACAAAAATACAAAATTGCTTTAAAAATTGCGTTAGCAAATTTGCAATTTCCGTATTATTACTTTTATTTCTACATTTATTAAGCGCCATTATATAATGAATAAGCATCAATCGATGGCGATGAGCAAATGCAAATGAAGGACTTGCTCAAGGTCTCTGCGTAGTAACCGCCCCTAAAAGGAGGCTCGAACCCCAACTATACGCCTTATAAGCCGAGGGCTCCAAACTGGAAATTTTGACGTCATCATTCTCTTAAGAAGTTTTTGTATGTCTTTTTTAATGTGTCTGTTAGAATACTCTTTTAATAAGTATAATACAATAATTAAAAGTCGCGTTATTAAATGTTACGTGATTGTGTATTAACTGAAGCTCATATGGAAATTGTCATATGGGCCTCATATCATCATGCATATAATGTTGCTGTTGAGTTACATCAAATTAGACCTGCGTAATATAATGTCACACAAACGAAAGTTGACTCAGATAAAAGGATATCGTTTATTCAATTTAGGAGCTTTAACTCGTGTAATCGCAACGAAAACCCATTGACCAGCTGGAAAACGAATACGTCGAGAATAAGCTGACACTTGTCAACCAAGGTCGTTACCCTGTGCGCAATCAGAGCTTGCTCTTCCGTTTCTCTTCAGCCTGTCTTAGGGCTCGACGTAGTATCTTTCCAGATTCAGTTTTCGGAATCTTTTCAACAAATTCAACTCCGCCTCGGAGATGTTTGTATGATGCCAGTTTTCCTGAAAACAGTTTAAGACAAGTTAAATTTCATTTCCCAGTCATTTCTGTGAAGCAACTTATCAGGTAGCATATAACAGAAAATAATCCTATGAAACATTGTCATTCTGAAAGAAGTTTTACTTTTAATTAGAGAAGTACCAGTAAACGATTGCATGCTTATTTTAATTTTTTTGATCGCTCCAATGAACCAAATTACCATAATTCGTGCATAATACACTTATAATAGTCCCAAGTGCACTGTTTATATTAATTTATATTAATCATTGTTTAAACTATTTCTATGCGATATTAAATCTAACCTGCAACAAACTGCTTGATCTGTTCGGCAGATGCTTTGGATCCATGTTTCCGAACAACGAAAGCCTTTGGAATTTCTCCGGCTTCTGTGTCTGGCACTCCAATAACTCCGACATCAGCCACTTCAGGATGACTTAGGATCAGCGATTCAAGTTCTGCTGGCGCCACCTGTAGCCATCAAACGCAAACCAATCTACGCTGTTGAAGCCACATAATGATAGGCGAACACATTGGCGCTAAGAATAATTCTAGCGTTGATCGAAGGTAGTCATAGAAAAAGAATCTCTTTTCTCTCGCCAGTCAACGGCGACTTCAAGGTATAGTTTCTGTGCCTGGATGTAGTCCCAGAGAGTATGAACTAGCAGCCGTCGATGGATCTTGTTGTTAGCCTCTTAATTTCTGGGAATACTGGCTATTTGGTGATTTCCTTAAGCTCCACTACTATCACTCGACAAGCTATCAGTCGTTCTTCAAATAATGCTCAGAAATAACACCTCTTGTGAAAGCCTGTTGTTATTCGTCATACGACCGGCAGAAATTACACAATGTGTTGAACATGAAAATAGATACAATTCAAAAATTTGTAAATGTCCCTTTCTCAATCCCACTTGTCCGTCTCTCTCTCTCTCTCTCTCTCTCTCTCTCTCTCTCTCTCTCTCTCTCCCAATAGATTGGATTTAAGATTGCATTGTTTTGCATTTAACTCAACCGACCTGAAATGATTTGTATTTGATGAGTTCTTTAATTCTGTCAACAACGAAGAAATTACCGTCTTCGTCGTAATATCCAATGTCACCTGTGACATGATCAAGAGACAAGAAAAAAGAGTTTTTGGATTCTTATATTTAAAATTAATAATACCCCTATTTATACCGAAAGTATGAAGACGTGCAATTCATTGTAATGTAATGCTATGCAATGGATCCATCATGGATTGTGCTACGTTATGGTAATTGAAATTACATATTCACCTGTTTCTTCTATCCGCCTGAAGCAGGTTTCAACAAGCCATGGTGTGATCTTGGGCCGCCCTAAGAGGCTAGGGACTGGCAACTGAGTCGGTAGATAACTTCAGACGCATGTTGCAGCCAGTTTTTTTATTTCGAAATTTCTGGTGATCCTGGGTTTGTTTCCAAGCTTCTTATGTCTCTGAATCGTGCTTTGAGTTTATGTGGATTCTGACTGATACTGATCAACATTTTTTGATATTTCTTCATTGACAAAATGTTTGATATTCTGCGACTATGAATGTGATCGTAAGAGACATCTGGTCTAATTTATACCACTGGAATTCAGCTGAGGTAATTATCGAGATCCCCTTATGTCTGCCGTGATACGGCCATAAAGAAGAGATGAGGCTAACATTTTCTAAAGATTGATTGTTAACCATTGTCTTCAAGAGGAAACTTGTGGCAGAGAAAGTAGAACAAAGTTTATGAAGGAAAGATTCCCTTTGGAGTAAGTTCAGTAGGGTTAAATAAATATGCCTCACGTAGAGTGGTAATCTTAACTGTAGAAGATTTATTAGCAAATCATCTGCATCATATTGCAAATGCAATCAGAAATGGTGGTTGTCGACATCATTCTTGTTGTCATCTTAATGTGGTGGTGGTCAGGATGATGATGGTAATGGTGGCTGTGACAATGATGATGATCATAATCATAATCATGATGCAGTGATGAAAATGATGGTGATGATGATATTGTAATGATGATGACGTTGATGGCGATGGTGGTGACGATGATTCACACCTGTGTGTAGCCATCCATCCTCATCTATCGTTGCTTTCGTAGCTTCTAAGTCATTCAAGTATCCCATCATGAGCTGTGGCCCCTTAAGCCAGATCTCACCTCTTTCGTTGGCGCCAAGCACCTGCTTGGACTCACAGTCAACCACCTGCAATCGATATAGAAGATAGATTGCTACTCACTCTGTGATCATAAGCCATCGTCTAATTCGTTTAAACCTCACTGCTATCTGCCAATCAAGAAGATCTAGCAAGTTTAAATGTACAATATTTCAACTTCTGAAATCTGCCGCATGACGACAACGACGATTAGTAAAGGTAGTAGTAGCAGTAAAAGTAGTTGTAGTAGTAGAGATAGTAGTGGAAATAGTAACAACAACAGTAGTAATATAATTAACATTAATGTTTAATAATTATTCAAGTATCCCAGATGCTTTACCTCTCCTACAATAAGTCTTTAAATCCCTAAGGATCGTACATAGCTTGAGGCAAAAAATAACTAAAATAATAGCAATTGTGACAACAGCAATAATAATAATAATAATAATAATAATAATAATAATAATAACAACAACAAAATTGAAAAGCAGTCGCTTTTTACAACATTTTTTCACCAAAATAACCATACCATTGAAGTTTAGTAAGCATGAAATAACACCAAATACCACAAATTTAAACCTCTCTTCTTTTCTTGGGCGCTTCAAAACCGCCTCTTTTCAAGATGAATTCCTGTTATTTTCCCTCCTTGCACAGGTAGCGATCTTTCGTAGCTTTGCAGTATCTATGCTCGGAACTCTGTCAAGATGTAACCCACTTGGCATCTGTACCCGGACAAGACGCCTTCATTTTGCTCCATAGCTGCCTTGGTTTTGATTAAAATCTTTATACTCTGTGTTTCAATAATCTTGTTATGATCCAATATGACCAGCTGATGCGCCAGGGTTTACTTAACATCTTCAACTTGACATTCGATGATTGCAGTTGGGAGCCTTTCCCCCAACAAAGGATTGCTGGTTTACATGGAATTTGTCGCATCTTCTCGCTGGATACTTTCTGCCTTTAGCCGCACTTAACGCCACAATACAGGCTTTCATCCTGCTCAGGAGCAATGTGCCGTCAGACTCTGACTCCAGACTCTGAGCCACACAAGGACCTTGTTAAACATCCGAATCAAGGGACAGCAATTATAAGCTTTTCATCGGTCAATCATGAATATGACTGCGTTGGTTTGGTTCTACGTTTTTGTGTGTATATGAGTGAGAGGAAGAGAGAGAGAGAGAGAGCTGAATAAGCTCTCTTTTCTCTATTTTCGACCTACTTGAGAGGGGAACATTCGGTTTCAGCAAAGTGTACACTCATTTTACTCAATAAGATGTTTGTAGAACTATAGAAATGTCCAGATCGCAATCTATGTAACGTAACAGGAGTTAAGCTGGTTATGATAACCTGTGCTTCTGTGTTTGGTAGAACGACTCCAACTGATCCTAAGTTAGTCTTCGTTAACGAGGCATTGTTGATGCAACTCAGCGTCGCTTCTGTCATGCCATAACCTGCACATCGTACACAATAGATTAATCGATTGATTACAATATGCACTCAGTGCATGAACATGATTAATTTACTTTATTCCACTTTGCATGTCCTGAATTTGTAATTTTTGTCTTCAACTCTGCCAGGGGTCGTTTCGAAAATCTCTTGATTCAGAGCCATTCTGCAACATATCTTTGTTTCTTATCATAATTTTGGAGTCCTGAGAAAGTTGCTTAGCGTTACTGAATCTGATATCTTTGAAGCAATTCAAAAGATAAGATTTTAGTTGGGGAATTGAGCAATATCAGAGAATGGTGGAGAGGATATAAATAAGCATTGGTGTATCTGACAGAAAAAAGAGTTGTCCGGCCACCCTGGGCGGCAATATCCAACTGGAAGCAAAAGAAGACGTCAAAATAAAATTTTCAAAATATTTTATCATATGCACCCGAAATTTCAATGTTGTTATAATAAAACACAATGAGAACTGATGTCCCAAAGATTAAGAAATTGTGGCTAAGAAAAACTTCAGATTCGATGGGCCTACTTAGATCTCTTACCAACCGACCTTTTTCCCAACGAAAAGATTTCGATCCGTTTCCATCTAATAATATTTTAATCTCTTTCCCACCAAATACATTTCATACCTTGTCGAATGTCTTTGCCTCCAGTCAGTTGCACAAAATCTTTCAACGTTTCTGCGCTAATGGGCGCCGCGCCGACTGTGAATCGTTGGACACTGGAGAGATCATACTTGGACAGTAGACGAGATTTTGACAGAGAGACGAGGACAGCAGGTACAAGTAACAGCGATGTCACCTGCATCGCAAATAATTTAAACGCCCACAGTTAATGTCCACTCATAAGATCAATGATCATGAGGTTGCGGGTTCGTCTCCCTGGAACAACCCCGGGCAAGTTGTCCGCATACACCATGACTCTGTCACCAAGAAGCAGTATTATTTGGTACCCATGTAAGCTGGGAAGTAAACGGCAAGTCCTGCGATGCACTGGTCCAGTCCTGCGATGCACTGGTCCAGTGTCCATGACCTTGGGATTCGTCCACTGTAAGGTCTAGGGCCTAAGTGAAGGAAATGAGCCCTTCCCATAGTTCCACAAGGACATGTGAACTTTATTTACTTACTTATATGAGTTTTAAAATAAAAAACCCCAACCATGTTAAGCAAATGACTTAGTTTGTGTTTAGCACTTTGTTTAGATTTAATGCAACTATTTATTTATTCTAAATTCTTTCAATGCCCTTAATTCGCTGATTTTTCACCCGAAATGTCCGAAAGGTCAATTTCTGCAAAAAAGTAGCGTATGCTTCGAAAAACTCATTAGATTGCACCATCAACAGTGGTATGTCACTAAAAGACATTCTACCGTGGTATGTTACATAAAGGCATTAATCGTCAATATAGAGTTATTGATCTTGGTTAAATGTATCCTTCATTTTGAGTAAAACAATCTGAGGAAATGTTTCGAACTCACCTTGTACTTTTCAATGCAGCTGAGTACTTGTTCGGGTCTAAATCGGTCCATGATGATTAACTTCTGATGACTTGCCAGACCACGCATGACGTCTGAAAGCAAGCCTGTATTGTGGTAAAATGGAAGAAAACTCATTGAAACGGTTTGCCCTCGAGGCCGAAGTTGAGCGGGCAATTTACGTATATTGGACCTGAAAAATTGACAATGAACATTTTGTTGGGCATGCTTGCCAATGTCCAAATAACTAAGTTGTTTTCAAGCTGCATTTCAATGATAGATGAAAAGATTGTAATGAAAAATGTCACTGGTCACCGTTGTGCTTTTTTCTAGGAATATTTGGTCTTTGGCCACAGAAATGACCAGTAAATTTTGGTAGTATGGAGACGTTAAATTCAGTGAATAGGCTCAAGTTAACCTATGCTTGTAGTCCAATGGATTTTGCTATGGATTGATTACTGCATGTAGACTGCTAAATATGACTAATTATCAATTATAATTATCTCACGGCTGAAAATCCATTTTAGTTAGTGCATCGTCTTTTGTAGGAATTGTACAAGAGATGATTACTATAGGAGACTGAGCGGCTATTGCTTCAAATTTACTGCTTATCTGCATAAAGTCAATTTGTGATACAAGAAGGCATTGTCGATGTTTAGGAGTTGATAAATTACTGACTCCTGCAATTTCACAAAAATGTAAATCTTCTGTTCTATATGAGGTGAATTCAACTTGATAGCACAAATGAAGACCACGAACCTGTGGGTAAAGAAAGTGTCTGAGTTTTGTTTGGATGCAAATTGGTGATCGAGATAAAAGTTTGGTTGCCTGATATTTATTGTGAATCATTTAATCTCCTAGGCTGAATTAGTAAAGGTTTTTGACCGACAATGCAATTTGCCGCTACAATGTTTTGGCGGAAGCAAAATATCGAAATCGCATTCGTAAACTCGGGATTCCTGCAGCGCCCAAAGAAAGCCAAGACTTGAGAACCAGCTTATCCACAAGAGCACAGTCAAAACAAAATCAATGAGCAGGAAGAGTCAGTTTCGGTTCCAGGCCAAGATCTCAGGCAGGCAGGCAGGCAGGCAGGCAGGCAGGCAGGCAGGCAGGCAGGCAGGCAGGCAGGCAGGCAGGCAGGCAGGCAGGCAGGCAGGCAGGCAGGCAGGCAGGCAGGCAGGCAGGCAGGCAGGCAGGCAGGCAGGCAGGCAGGCAGGCAGGCAGGCATGGTCAGGCAGGCAGAGAGATGGTGTTTGAAACTGGATGTGAAAGATAGATAAGGGGAAGAAGAGGAATCGTGATAGGATTTGTGGATGATTAAAGTATTCAGTTTTCGATGAAAGCCATGCGCAGAGATTGCAAGATGTGAAATGCTGATGAGTTCGTATGAAGAGTTAGAAAACTGCCGTAATTCTGGCTGAAGTTCATTCCAGAGGAGTGCAGCAACTACGGCTTTACAGCGATTCTGACTAGAAGGCGTTTAAGTGTTAGAGCGGAAGAGGAGCATATTGATTAGAGTGGATGGATTGCAAATAACTGACAAATATAGGGAAGTTGGGAGGATTGAAGTGTGGCCTAGGTAAGTGATAGAACTTTGTACTCTATACGCCCAGGTTTTTTAATCCAGTGTTGTAATTTGAGAGCAAAGTAGAATGTGATGGTGTTTGGAAGTTTCTTGAGGGTGTAACTGTTACATCTGCTTGAGAAATGTATCTGAATTTTCGTCTAAAACCAAGAAATTAATTTAGTATGCAAACGTGCCATGAGATCAAAGCTACACGATAAGAACCTTCTAGTACAACAGCCGCCACCTGCAATGACCTATAATGCTTAAAACAGAGTTATTCATACGAAGCAATGTGGCCAATTATACTCTAAAATGGTTATCATGGCAACGACGTTGTAATGCGAAAGCATGACTCCCTTTGGAAGACCAGTTGTTCCGCTGCTGAACAAAATGAATGCGACATCCTTCGACGAGTCGATGTCTACGTCGTTGGGATACCAGCTGCCATCATCCGACATCAAAACATCAAATGGCACCAAAGAACTTCCTGTTTCTGATGCTGCTGAAATAGCAGATGGAACTGCACTTGGGCCAGCATGATGTTTATAATCACCAGGCACAACGATCATTCCCTAATCAGACATAATTAACAGCATAAGTTCTTAGACAACTATTTACAGCAATGGCCTCAAATCCGTAATGTAGTCATACAACGTTGAACTTGGGGATATGCGCAGCCTGGAGACAAGCCTAAGACTTGGACGACTGACACAGCGTCGTGGAAATGGCAACACACGAGAGGGGCACGCCTCCAATGACGACGATGACGATGATGATGATGACGACGACGACGATGATGATGCATATTCTAACAGCTATCATCCCTGTAATTGTAATAGCACCCAATACAGATAGAAACAGTCATTACAATTACATCCAAATTGTACGCAGTGATAACACAGACAATCTTAATTAAATATGTACAAATTGTTAAGAAAACATTACTGCACATTATCTCTCTAAGAAAAATTATAGAAATACTAAGTACTCTCCCTGAGCATCAGAACGTGAAACGTTCTAGGACGGTAATAATAATATTGAACATAATAAGATAATTTCTGTAGCTCCGTAGCAGGCCGAGGCAGAAGAAAAGGTCTCTGTTCAAAATCAACAACAGTCATAAGATATCGTAAAAGATATGTCTTAAACCGCGACTTGAATGTGTTCAGGGATGGGGCAATCACCACATGGTCAGGAAGACTGTTCCACGCAGTTGATCGGCGACAGAGAAGGAAGATTCGCCGAACCTCATGGAACACCGCGGGGCATACAGATGATTCCTGGACGAGGACCGCAGGCGATATCTGTTCTGCTTGAAAGCAAAGTCAAAGTAAGACCATTACCCGTAACTTTCAGTTGATTAAAGCCCTTATGTATTCTTCTCGAACTCTCTGCATTGACTTGCGTTTTAGGATAAGAGAAAAGATGAAATACAACAGCTCACCTTAACTTTAGATTCAGCATTTTTAGTCGCTTCGACTACTGTTCCTAGGAGACCGGACACTGTCAGAATCCATGCAGGCTTAATCAGTTTCAGTGCATGTTCCAATTCATCTAAAAACAGGCCAAGGTTAAACTCATGAAATGGGCAAATAAGAAAGGGTAAGAGGTCAGTATAAAACGTCAACGTCTTACTTAAGAAGATTCGTATTATTTTTAATTATGATAATAGGCTAAATTACTTTAGATTATCATAGGGAGAGAGAGATAAATGAGAGGGATGGAAAGAGGCGGGGAGGAAGGGTTGGATAGTATAGAGGAAGGAATAGATATATATGACAGACAGAGGAATGGAGAAAGGGATGTAAGAACAGAAGGAAGATGGGCTAGAAGAGTCATTGGGTTAGAATAGATTTACATGGGGTGTACTTAGGTTATCCTAGAGATGCGCTATAGAAGTAAATGGGTTATAATAGACTTACATGCATTGTGTGTAGGGGTGAGGAAACGTGCGCTAATAAAGTCAGTAGGTTATAGCCGACATACATGCAGTATATGCGGGGTTGACGAAAGCTGCGGTTGCTCCGTTAGCAATGATGGCCAATATGGCGAATATAAATTCGATGCTATTTGGACAGAAGATAACGACGATCTCTTTCTTCTGCAATCCCAGTCGATGAAGACCACTCGCCAACCGACACACATTCGCATCCACCTCTGCGTACGTATAACTGCGATCAGTCACACCGTCAACCTGCGAACAATACAACACGATATAAGGCGTTGTATTGTGTTATCACAAATTGAAGAAACTTAGGGAAAGTGATCTTGTAATGATCGTAAAACCCGTCTTGTAGTCAAGAGACAAACTCTTGCCTCGCCAAAAGCGCTGGAAAGAGATGTCAAAGAAGCCTGAACCCTTAAAATTGACCAATATGTGAAAATCGTTTAATTGCATCAAAGTTCGTAAATTAAATTACTGTCGTTCAAATTAAATGGCTAAACACATACATATCATAGAACCTGTAACTTCCGGCATTTAATCCGCCTCTACAAATCACAGACTAACCATCAAATTCACTTAACGCGAATTCCATTAGAGTTGCTAAGATGAAATAAAGTTGACGTTAACTTCCTTCTAACCACAAGATGTCGTGAAACTCTGGATGCTATTACTTCCTAAGAGCTGCAAAGAGAAGCTTAATGCACACATACATTATGTAGCCTATATGCATGGCTGACATTCATAGGTTAAAATTATGATTAGCACTCATTTAAAGTTGCAGCTCGGATTTGGAAAATAAATCTTTGGTTTGGCCCTGGCTTGCAATAAAATGATAGTCTCCGATATTACACTAGAAACCACGCCTTAACCTAAGAATGTCAGACTTACGTACACGTGTCACTTACCAGAGCAGTTCGGTCAAGGGCGAGCCTTATGCGTTCCAATATGAAGTCATGAAGTGGACGTTTGCTTATGTCCACTTGATGAGGTGTTCCTCTTTGTTTGACCATTTTGCTCTGTTTATTCTTATTCAGACTGAATCGAGAGAGTAAGGTCAGAACAACTGTGACGCGAGAAACAAACGACATATGGACTTTGTTCTGTCAATTGACCTATTTGTGCTATAGCCTGCATGCACTCTGGCTAGGCTTGTACGTATGCTGCCTAGTGCAAAAGTTGGACTTTTATCGTCGAAGGAAACTTATTTAATGACGATCACTAAGAATCAAGATAATTAACTCAAACGAATCTCTTCAGACAGTATGTACCTTTCCTAAACCGAATTTCATATGGTTAGAAGAGGTTGTAAGCCTGAATTACAGCGACTTGGGTGTGTTTTTAAACAGTTAACAGTGTCTATTGATCGCTCTGTGAGATGAATTATAAAACTCTTCCAAATACTGTTTGGATGCGTCAGATTGTAAAATGCTTGTACAGTTCAGTGAGTTATCGCCTTTACGTTAGTAGCGTTACCATGGGTTTGCGAAACCCGCAGTTACGGGTTGGATCTGTAAAAGAGGCGGCCCGCTGAGTGTGATAAAGACGGAACTTTAAACATCATTAGAAAAAAATAAAATTTGAAGTCAATAATGAAATTTGCTGAAAATCTGAAAAATGTTAAATATCCTACGAAATAAATTATATTGCATATAGTTTTAAATGCATATTGTGTAGGCCCACTTTAGTTATAGGGTAAATATTAAAACTGACTCGTGAGATAGCACTGTTACTCAAACCTTACCTAGCACTGTTTAATTAAGTAAATAATTAACTAAGTGGTGTTAAAGTTTATTTTGAACAAAAATTCATCAGTTAATCAACAGTTCTAAGATAACTGGAAGATTTCGATAACCATTGACAGGTTCATACACGCTCACGCACACGCACACACCCACCTACACCTACCCACACACGCCCGCAGAGCTCAGCAACCGATTTCCATCTAGAGTTGACACTTGATACCATCAACCACTGCATAATTGGTCCGTCAAAGGGCCGCCTAGCGTGAACAGGTACAAAGTGCATTTCTAATTTCGAACGACGAATTTACCAAACTCGGTTCTTTAGTTCAATTGCTCATCTCACTTCAACGGCAAACACCAGGACTTGTCCAGCGTTGCTCTTGTTCTGATTGCAAATGCCACAGGCGACGATCAGCCTGCCATTGGATTTGTCCAGACAAATTCTTCTGGGATGATGAAGACCGTGTTTCTTGGAGACAATTTCTCTTATGAACTCGAGAGTGGGACTCAGTAGCAACACCCGACTGTTGTTAAGGTCGGCCACGAGGATATTACCCCCTCTATCGATGGCCAGATACACCGGATGATTCAAAGCCCCAACGCTAGACCCAAACTTTGCGCCGAAGGTCTTCAGAATATTTCCCAATACATCTACTATGCATACTCCATGTATGGTATCACTATGGAAACCAGAACCATGACTGACCACATAATGATCACTGGTCAGCTTTCTGGCATGTTGCGGTTGGTTGATTTTAGAGGGAAGATTGATCTCGCGCTTTAGTTGTCCTTCTGATAAATATTCATTTAGTTTATTCTTCGTGTAAACGGTTAAAATGATATTCGTATCGTATGCAATCGACAAGCGACCCTGTTCTTCTGAAGTCAACCATTTCTTCAGAACGACTCCATTTCGATCTACTTTCAGAATTTCCTCTGAGGTCCTTTTGTGGTCCCAGTTGACGATGTAGAGACACTTGTTTTGATCGCAGGATCCGATATCCTCCACATTTTCAACCTCGTCTAAGGACCATCTATGTCTAATGCTGAACGTGACTAGGTCGTAGACTTCCACTTCGCAGCCTTCTTGTGATACGATGTACAGTTCGTTCTCGAGTATCGCCAGTCGACTCAGTCCGTTTCTTTGGCTGTTCGTGTCTCTCTCAATCGTCTTCAGTAGTTTCGGGGTTTCTTTGTATACCAAACGAGCTTCAAGAAATAAAAGTATATTAACAGATAATTTAGTTTATTTAAATTATTACACTTCTGTCATAAAATCTAATCTTCATGTAGCGTTTCGGCCAAATTGTTAGCATAATGATTTAGTAGTCGTATATTAAGTATGTACCTATTTTATTCATTTTCTAACTTGTGAGCTTATTTGTAATAATTTATGCTCGGACATGTCGAAAATGAACATGCAACGAACATCAGCTTAAATAAAAACGAAATTATAGCCTGTGACTGTGTTGGTGTGAGATTATTTTAGTTGTGGAGATTGTAAGAATTATAACTGTACCCACTGTTTGCAGTTGGCTCTTGAGAATTTCCAACTGTCAGGTTTCCGTTTCCTCTGAGCCGTTCTATCTCTGTTCTTTGTTCAGTGACTTCTGCTTTTAGGCGAGTAACAATATCTTTGAGTGCAGATTTTTCTTTGATCAACTGTTCATTGTCTTGCTTAATTCTGTCGGTTCTCATTTTCTCAGTTCTAATCTTCTCGCGAAGAGTCTCCAGTTCTGAACTCATTCTCTTTGACTCTTTCTCAGATATGCGCTTGATGTTTGTTAACTCTGTGTTCTTGTATGATACTTCAGCCCTGAGTTGCCTGAGATCGAGCATACACTGCCTAAGTTCCCTTTTTTCCTGGTTGATCTTTTGTGTTTCTTTCTTCAACTGGCCGAAATCTGAATGAACCAAACACGGATTTCTCAAACAGTTATTATTTTTGCATTTATTGCGCTCGCAATTCAGTAAAATCTGAATCTGAAGTGCAAAGCAATTGTGAGTTAAGGACTTGCTTAAGGTCCCTACACGGTAACCGTCTAAGGGAAGGCTCGAACCCGTACTCTCGCGTTGCAAGCCGAGTGTTCTAGCCAATCAGCTGCCGTGCCCAACAAAGGAAAAAGGTTTTAAATTTTATTACTTCTACTTGCAAACACTTGTGTGGCCACACTTTTGCGGGCAAAGAATGACAACAGCCTTGGCATTATGAAGAATTTATACGCATCGACACAACGTGTGGCTTTCAGCCGCTGTGACTGTTTTGCTGCATGACAACAACCGTTAAGAACTAATCATGTGTCGAACTATATAGGTGGTGTCTAAAGCAGTTGACGAAGACATGTTTCAATGCAATCTAATCTAAAGCATCAATCCATGTCATGGTCAAAACTTTGTTACCACTGCAATTTTTAGTCCAATGCACAATTTTGATGATACAGAGCAAATGGGAAATCGAAATGTAGCTTGATAATATCAGTTTATATGGATTTAAGAAAAATTGTGAGATTGGTTTCTGATAATCAGTATTTGGAATTCTGATGTACAATGATTGAATGTATAAATGCGTCTATGTATAGATTTTGTCATATTGCTTCAAAGTAAATAAGTAAGTAAGACATTTGTTAACACGCCATATGTCCATCGGCTGAGAGAGGAATCGTAGGCGAAAAGGGTATTTACAGATATTTGTGCTTCAAAACTTTTCTCGTGATAGTACAAGTCTAAGACCTTGAAAGTCAACGAATACCTTGCAGGACTTTCACAAGACAAGTGTCCATAACATTTTTTGTCGAACTTGTCGAACTGATTCTCCTTTGTCGAATTCCTATCACTTTGAATGAGATTTCAGATAGATGTTGGTCGCACATTTGTACCATTTTCTTCCTTAAACTAAGAATCGATGTTCTCCTCTGTATTCACAAAGAACAGACAATAAAATAAAAAGCTTATCTTATAACAAAGCGACAATTCAGAACAGCCATCTTTAGGGACCCACTTACCTGACTTGTGTCCATCTTCAACTACTAACAAAATATTTATATAAGGTTTGATGTTCTAGTGATTGTTATGGGGTATTGCACACTCAAGCCATATACATTACTAGCTTCAATATTCATTTGGCTTATTTATTTTTTCGTTTTTCAGTAATTTTTATTGTGTTCTGCTTAAAAATAAATTCAAACAGCTGGATTACTACTATTAATAGAAATTTACTGAATTTATTACCATGACATACTTCGATTTAAATGAATGACCAAACTTTATGTTGCTGGTCATGTCAAATATCAATGTAGTACTTGTGCCACTTCGACTTAGGGATCACGTAGCTTACCTCACGGATGTTCAGAATCGTCTTTATCACTGATATGGTCTGACTGGTCGAACTCTGTTTAGCTGGTTGGATGGCAGGAGGTGGATCTGGGGAAACTGTCACACCAGGTGCAGAAAATGCTCTTTTTGTCTTAGGAGGTGGATGTGGAGCTGTATTGTGAGTTCTCTCCCTTGTTGAACCTGAAAAAGAAAATCTTTAATTTTCCTATTTTGATATTTTACTCAAATATATCGAGAAAAGAACGTTCTCAAAAGCAAATAACACCAGTTTTTTAAACTGAGCGAATTATGCAAGCAGACGTCTGCGGTGGATTGTGTTTGGAGGTAAGCCTGCACTTCATATTCTAATTTTCTTGTATTGAGAGCAAATCGTAGACACTTCATAATAATGCTTTATTGATTACGCTTTCATTTATCGTAGAGTGATTGTAGTACATAAGAAATTTCTATTTGTCGTCGCTGCTAATCTTCAGTGCAACACGGTCCAGGAACTCTGAGCAAAATCTCATCTGTCAACTCTGGATGGCATTTCGTTGGTTAGACTGCATGTGCATAAGCCCTCGACTGTCGACTTTCCTAGTTAACTGAGCACGGTTTGCAAACAGATGGACCTTCTGTTTTTAAGGATATTTAACATCATTTAGGCTAGCAATTCTATGCGTCTTTCATTATATTGTCTTGAAGCTATATAAATCTCCAATTACAATTTCAAATACAATTACAATTACGCATTAAACTACATTACACTGTAAAACATAACTGCCGCTATAGCTTGTGGCAGCCATTTCTTAGACAGTACACTTACACGGTGACTGTTGAAGCTTTGAATAGATGTGCATTTGTTTCGTATCTTTCAGAGCCTGAAGAAAGATCTGGAAATGTTCGTTGCTCTTTCTGCTGATAAGCGAAAGCAGTTTGTCGTTCTTCTTGAACGTATCCTTTTCGGAGTCGATGCTCTCCATTTCTCGACCGCTCAACACCTTGTTCTGGTAGAGGAGGTACGCGAGACCGTTCGAAGGATCCAGTTTCTCCACTAACCACTTGTAGTTTCGACGAATGATATCCGAATGAGCAGTAGTACATTCTTCCACTGCAAAAGATTGACTGAGTGACTGAATGACTGACAGACTGACTGACTGACTCACTGATTGACTGACTGACTGACTGACTCAATGACTTACTGACTGGATGAATGAATGAATAAATGAATGAAAAAGTAAGTAGTAAAGTAAGTAAGTAAGACATTCGTTAACACGCTGTGACCATCGGTTGAGCGAGTATAATCGTAGGCGTAATGGATGAATGAATGAATAACGAATGAACGAATAATGAATGATTGAATATCGTACTTTGGCTGATTGAGTGAATTGTTTTCGACATAGTACTAGATTGTTGCACTTATGAAGTACAGAAAACGTTTCTGCCTACCTTCTGAAATCAGGAGTTTGTAGATATGATGTTGCTCTGTGTCCACCAGAGCCGTTAGGAAGCTCTCGAAGACTTCACTATCTTTCCTCATGATGACATTTAGCAGCTCTTCGTTGGCTCTCGTTGGACATGACTCGAGACTTAAGATGTCTTCACGTTCTCTCAGTGTTATCATGCCATTCGTAAACATCGTAGCAACGATATCACCTACGCAAGTCATATTGCCAACCACGTGATTGAACTTGAGCTGAATGCGGTTGCAAATTCCATCTGAAACAATAAGTCGTATTGAAGGGTGTGATGAAATCAGGGCTGTCATTTTTCAAATGCAATTTATAGAATTTTCTGTTAGGGTTTGGCGAAAGAAAGAAAAGATCTCTGATGGCTACAACAAGAATGAGGCAGAGGAAGTGGCTTGGGAAGTGGGAGGTGATTCTCTTCTGAGAAATATCATACAGGGAAGAATTGAAGGAAAGAAAAGAAGAGGAAGATCGAGACAAACGCTATTAGACTGGATGACGGAGGAGGGATACGATAGACTGAAGGAGGAGGGATACGATAGACTGAAGGAGGAGGGATACGATAGACTGAAGGAGGAGGCCCCACAACGTTAGGAATGGCGCCATTGGACGTTCGAGCTTGCCCGGTGGCAGGGAACTTAAAGACGAAGAAAGAAGAAGGTTTGAGCGATCCCTGAACCCAGAATCATTCTAGCACATTCATTCATTTAGAGCATTTACATAGCAGCTCTTCAAGATATCTATCCAGAGGCGATCCGAGCCGAAGAGAACAGTTTCCAAGTGTAAATAAAAAAAGCACTTTGTCAACTAGAACAGACATTATTTTAAGTCACTAAGTCTAATACAGCTCGTTTATAGTGCATTCGTATTAAATTTAAAAACATCCAATGGTTCTGAATCCAATGACTATCGCTGTTAGTTCGTGAAATCGTTATAAAGGGAGTCAGCGCGCGAATTGGTAGTAGTAGTAGTTTTGTATTTCATACTCAATATATATGCATTCTTAGGCATTTTCGATGAAAGATCACCCAGGAAAATAATTACTGTAAGGAATTTAAATATCGATTTACATTAAAATACAGCACTGCATTCTTTCTTGCGTCATTTACACTCGGTTACATTGCTAATGGCAACGTCGGTAGGGAAAACCAGTGAAAGGAAGTAGGCATACTTTATAATCCACTGATCAATTTGAGTACAGTACTAGTTGCATTGAAGAAATGCTATTGAAATATTGTTACCTGAGTCATTCGATTCTGGTTCTTTCTGAATTTCGTCGAAGAGTGCAGAAGCACATTGCCACAGTTTAGTCATCTGTGGTAAACGCTGAGAAGAATTCATTGTAACTGATTGTCGTACCCACTTTTCTAACCTCGTGTAGACTCGTGAGCTACGACCCGTTTAACATATCATGATCGATACTTCGATACTTCGTAATCGAAATTTTAGATTTCTACAGCTCCCAAACAAAACTAACCAGCTTATTCACAGGGCTTTCAGTCAAAACAAAAGCGATAGGCAGGAAGGGTTCGGTTAAAAACCGGTCGATCCACACAAATTAGACAGATCTGCCAAGTAAGCGGGATTCTAATACTGATTCGATAAAACGTCTACAATATCTACTGTCGATTTGATAACAGGATCAGCTATCAAACTATTTTAATAAATCTATACTGTTCTCTGTCTCGCTATACTGAGCACTAAGCGTGGTACAATATAGTCTTGTAGGTGTTTCTGTTCATTGCAAAGCTTCCCACGGAATTCCCGTATCATGCCGAAATAGTATGACCAAACAATTAGTATATGCATGGATGAATACCACAAGCTATGCCTGCCCCTGTATATTAGCCTAATATAGCATAATTTCCATTTTATGAGCGTCAGTTTACATCAGGAACTATGTTACTTCCGCAATTAATACTCTCGCATGGCATGTATGGATGGATGAGTTTGTCTTAGTTAAAGGCGCTATATAAATAGCCAGATACACACATTATTTCCTTAAAGGCAAGGGCTATGACATCTGGCCCTCAAGAGGGTGACCTTTAGAAGCCAAGATCTTAAAATAAACACTGGATACGCAGGCAAACAATGGCAGGCATAAACTGACTTCCTATTTCGTAGGCCTACGACAGAGTAGCCTTTCAGGCGTTTCAGAAACCATGATGCCCAGCGAAGCATGTAGTTTCTTTGCTCCTAATAGTTCAACATATAGTCGAAAAAGTTAACATGACTCACCAACAATTTTATACAACGACCGTATGGTCTCGATCGACTCTGCTCATTTTCTAATGAATTGATCGGGTGAGATCCTTTACCACCTCTACCCGTTTGAATGGGCGCTACGCCGTTTAAGGTCCCCGTGTACAGACCATGTTAGCACTTACATTGCGTAATTGCTAATGCTGTCACTTGTTGCCTTGAGATCACAACTGGTACTACCTGTTAAGGCCCACATAATTTATAGTCAACCCGTTTAAAGCCCTGGGCACAGCCTCAGGCCTTTAGCTACAGACCTTTAGACATAGGCCTGGACCAATACCAGATATTAAGACCATGTACATTTTGGCCCTGGATCGAATGCTAAATCATCCAATACCAAAAACCATTAGGCTTCCCCAAATGTATTTTGGCTGAATATGGGCTTGTTCTTGCTTGGCAGTCGGCATAAAGGCCCTAGCGTCTAGTGGGCATCACTCGTGAGGCGTAATGCAACATTTATTCAGTTTTACTTTTCGGATTACCCAAGGATGAATCGCGAGAAAACAATTAATAGTCTGCATCCAAGAAAGATATTCTGACATTGACTGCTCTGGATGATAGGAGCATAGTAACCAATGTTTACCAGCATCTTACGCTTGGCAAGGCCGTTGATATTGATCCTACCGCTTGCTACTTCACATTTTATAACTTACGGACATAGCTTAATATTCAAATTTGTATACTGGATATACGTTATATTCAACAGTTTCTAATAAAGACGCTTATTTAGCTGACCGGGGTGTTATCGTATGATTGAATAAAATTTGCAAATTAGGTACAATCTATGCATATATATTTAGCGTAAAGTAATATTTTATTGCACTTGTAATGATGTTACATCAACAGTTATAAGCTCACAGAAACGGTGCAACAGGAGCCAGATAAAGCTACGAGCCTATAGAAGACTTTGAATTTGTTTCAAGTTTGCAGTAATCATCACATGCGTTTAAACAAGAACTTCAACTAAATAACATCGAAAGGATTGAATGATTAGTTGGACTCTCTGCTAGTAAGACGTGTACAATGTTCGAGACAAGCCCTTTGCTGCATTTGTGTAGAGACCTTGAGCAAACACTTAGCTCATATTTACTTCGCCGCATTTATTTGATATCAGATCATTAAATGACGCCGCTTCCTATCGAAATAAGAAATTATAAAACCTAGACTCCTGTTCGAGTGTTGTCTTTATTGTTCAGGGTTGTCCTTGGTCCAGCCAATCCTCGGCTCGAGGACGGTTTATGACAAGATTCTTTGTTTCTTCTTCCCTCTTTTTCTTGTGACTATTCCTCTTGTTCTTCTTCTTTTCTACGTGTTGTTTTCTTTCTCTTTGCGATTTATATTAAAATATTAATATTGATGAAGTAAATTTTGTTAATTCGTTTAACTCTAATTAGTCCAATTTGACTAACATGCTCAGAAGGTCGTTGCAGATGCTAAATTCTCAAGCTAACTTAATCTTCAATATAGCAACACTGGTGTCGAAAATTATGGTCTCTCCAGCACCTCCTACATCGATAGGTTTATTCTAAAGTAGTTAATCTAATGTCAACATCCACTTGGGTAGAATCTTTTATTTGCTCAGATTATCATACGTTCAACAACGTTCGCTAATATCCAGCTTGAATGGAAGATTAGGCAAATATTTACGTGCAGCAATCTTGAACTGGATACGATTAGGTTCTAAGGATCGCGGGCTTTATGTGTAAATTTAATCAATAACAGTATTAACTGAAGAAGAGAAGCAGACCATTAAGCTAACACTAAGAGGCAGCCATGGGTATGAAGTGTTATAGACTTAATTTTCATAGCCTCCGTATATGAAGATGCTTGACTATTTCTCGCTCCGGCTCTGGTGGAATACTAAATTGCTTATCCACCATAGGCTGCCTCTATTGTCTTTTGGACTGACCTTCTGGATATTGACCTGATTGCGGCTTGGCTTTGGTGCGCCATCGTTTGAAAGCCTAGTACATTAGACACCGGCGCGATAGAAGTTACTAATTACAATTATAGTTACAATAAGATAAAGTCAGCCGAGTATCTGGAATATATTAAGTTGTGTAATGTATAATAGACATTTGATATATTAAGGAATATATTATGGAATATATTTTAAGTTGTGTAATGTATAATAGACATTTCACATGACTCAAGGTTTTTGTGTTCACGACTCTTGGATTTAAGCTTTTCTTATTCAAACATCCCTTGTAGGTCGGAATGAACAAAACTCAATAGCAAATAGGGCCTACGAGTATTCATATGTTTGTCATTTAGATCTCATACGCCAAACGATTTATGTGATTGCAAAGTTTTACAGTCAGAAAGTAATGCGGATGTTTTCCAATATCCTGTAGGCTTCACGCCACAATGAAGTTTTGTCTGTCTCAAATACGGCGCAGATATTTATCACCGTGTTGCACAGACCTGATCGGCATACAATGTAGCAGGTGGTTTTGTGAACGAATTCTCCGAGCAACCAGCTTTCGAAGGTTTCGGATTTACATCCCGATGTAAGCGTTAAACTGGCGCAGCCCCTTGCCACTAAGCAGTTTTCCAATAGAACTTCTGTTTAAAAGAGAGTTTTAAACGGATAATAGATACATGTATGCGTGCATGAAAGTGTGTATTTATGCATTTAATTTTGTGTGTATGTAGGCCTATGTGTGACTTTGATTAAGGCAGGGATGCACTCTATCGGATTTGCTGATTTAAAATTTTTCGCCTCATTTCACATAAATTCTGTCGTTTTAACAGTTAAATATTTATCGTTTCTGATCTTAAAATATTTATTTTCAGACCACTTTATATCCTTTTTGCTGTTTCATGTGAGTTTTAATTAATTATCTGTTTTTTCTCTGGATCAATTTCGTGTCGTTATGCTGACCTGTTTTTTCTGTGCTTCACGATCTTGACGGCACAGCAGAGTCCCAACCGCAATCTCTTAATTTTAGTTTTCAGGTCCAAACTAATACCGGCTGGCACTCTTTTAATTACCTGCGTTGTTGAGTCGCTCAGGAACTGAAGAACTGTTTTTTAAAATTATTTCCTGTCTTTTAACTTTATTCACGATTGCTCAATACGATTAACCCACTAGGACTCTAACTCCCGCTTAAAACTCTTTTAACAGATATTCTATTGGAAAGCCGAGTAGTGACAAGAGACTGCGCCAATTCATCGCTTGAATCGGTATGTGCATCCGAAAGGTTCGAAAGTTCGTTACCCGGAAAATTCAGAAACAAAACCACCTGTTACATCGTATGCGAGGAATCCCTATGCAACGCATGGAGAGTATACCCTGAACTGATGAGTAACTAAAATAGAAGAATCTTCATCGTGACGAGAAGCTTGCAGTATATTGGAAAACATCCGCATTACCTTCTGACTGTAAAATCTTACAAAAGGATAAATCATTCGGTATAATCAATATAAATGACTGACATGATAATACAAAGCAGTAGCTAATGAGTGTTGCTGAATCAGACCCATGAAAGGCCTTTGAATAGAAAGAAACTCAAGTCTATGAGTGTAGAACGTTGAACACAATATATCTTCTGACATTCTGTCTATGTATTACAAAATTCTCTGGCTATGAGCATAGAATATTTTATGACGTAATAATGTTTTCCAGGAGACGACTGTGGCCGTGTTGATCATTGTTGACACGTCTCGTTCAATGTGGAAGATAAGTTCGTCATATGCGGAAATTGCACGATTTCTAATAAATACTGCAGTATCTGAGTCTGCGTTTTGGAATGATTTTAATCATGTTTTGATATTCGTGCAGTTTTTCACTATAGTTAGATATTTGTTGTCTGTGCCCGAATTGGCCGACCTGTAGAAGTTTAGATAGTGTAATTGTAATTGTAATCTGACATTTATAAAGCGCCACTTCAAGAATAGACTCATCAGAAGCGCTCCCGACCCGAACCAGTGAGACCACTGGCAAATAACACAGACTTCAGGCGCTTGCGAAACTGCGGAAGAGACAAACTGAGGAGTACTAGCCGGAGCTCTCGGGAAAGGCGATTCCAGCTATTGGGTCCAACATAGGCAAAGCTTCTAGACTGCGCTGTAGCAGTGCGCATACGAGGGACAGTCAGAAGTCCAAGGGAGGCCGACCGGAGAGTGCTACGGCCTGGAATCAAGGAGACCGAAATGCAGAAGTCCCTAAGATATGATGGAGCAGAGCCAACAAGACAATTACGCATAAGCGTTAGGATCTTGAACTGGATACGCTGCTGAATGGGAAGCCAGTGTAGAGTGTCCCGTATAAAGGAAGTTATATGGCCATACCTGGGGACGCCTCCAATAAGACGGGCAGAAGCATTGAGAACAGATTGAAGCTTGGAAATATTGGCAAGTGAGAGTCCAGCAAAGATAGCGTTACCAAAGTCCACCCTAGTGCAGATAAGGGCGTGAATTAGAGTAGTAACGGCATGAAAGGAGAGGGAGCGGCGGATGGTACGAAGCTGACGAAGGTGGTAAAAGCATGAGCGGGAGACACTGTTAACATGATCGGTCAAGGAGAGTTCCCGGTCCAGAACAACCCCAAGATCACGGACTTTGGAACAGAATAGAATGTCCGGAAACCTCTGGCGTAAGGATGATGAATCAATCTTTGCCAGCTGAGCACGACCACTAAGCCAGATGAACTGGGTCTTAGCAGAGTTCAGTCGGAGGCGATTAGAGGACATCCAGAGACCAAGGGCAAATGTTGCGTCAAGAATACTCTCAACCAGAGAGGAAGCCGCTTCCGCTGGGCCATGAGCGAAGGCCTGAGTGTCGTCTGCATACTGAGGGACAGCAACACCCATGGGAAGGAGAACCCGTGCCAGGTCGGCAGTGTACAGAATGTAGAGGAGAGGGGCCAGAACAGAACCCTGAGGAAGGCCAAAAGGTATAGGGGACCAGGCGGAACGTGTAGGCCCAAAGATAACAGAATGAGAGCGGTCTGAGAGGAATGACTGAAACCAAAGAAGGGCCGTATCAGTAATGCCAAAAGATTTTTCTAGACGCTCCAAAAGGATAGAGTGATCCACAGTGTCAAAAGCAGCACTAACATCATAGAGGGCAAGAAGAGTAACATGTCCACGGTCAAAAGCTCCAAAGACGTCAGCCAGGAGACGTGTAATAAGTGATTCAGTAGAGTGGAACTTCCTAAATCCGGATTGAAGAGGAGGCATGAGGGAGTTAGAGTCAAGGTAGTCGACCAGTTGGACGGACACACATCTTTCAAGAAGCTTAGAGAGGAAGGAAAGGTTAGAGATAGGTCGGTAGTTAGTTAGTTCACTTCACATAATTATTCCGATCGTATAATTGAATGAGGTGAATATTCATGTTAGTTTAACCCAAAATTTAGTTAATTGTTAATTTATTTTCATTCAAAATTATTTTAGATCAGCGATTCTCAAACTTTTTTGGTCTCAGGACCCCTTTACACTCTTAAAAATTATCGAGGACACCAAAGAACTTTTGTTTATGTAGGTTATATCCATCGACATTCACCTTAATAGAAATTAAAACTGAGAAATCATTGTATTAATTCATAACAATGATAAACCAATTACATGTTGACATGAATAACAATTTTTATGTAAAGTAACTATATTTTCCAAAACAAAAAAGAGAGTCTTAGTATTTTTATGAAAATGGCTTAGACCTCGGGGACCCCCATGGGTTCCCTGATCACATTTTTAAAACCGCTGTTTTAGATTAACGGAATTTGTGCAATTATAGGTTTTTAAAAATAATTTAGATCGCAACATCCAAAGGCGACCCTGACAAACAAGACCTCTATTCTAAGATTTAATTATTTGAGGCGACGTGTGCGAAACTCTGCGGTAGACAGGGACGCTCAGCCCCGATCGGCCACGATGAAGAGGAAGAAGAAACGCTTATAGTGGCTTCGCGATGTCATTACGACATAATTCCAAGGGGTTTGTAAGTCTCATTCGAGGCTTAATTAGACTGGATGTAGATTTGTAAAGGACGGCTTCTTGTGCACATCTTGTACTGACGATTCCTTTAGGCTACACCGATAAAAAAACGGACAGAGTGAGAAAATGAGATACAGGAATAGCGAAACAGATATACAGAAACAAACCGACAGAGACAAGAAAAAAACGAAGAATGGAAATGGCGACAGAACAAAAAGAAAGGAAGAGAAAGAGAGAAGCAGAGGAAGACATACGAAAACTTCGTAATGCTTTGAATAATTAATCAACGAACGAAAGAACGAAAGAATGACTGACTACATTAGTGACAATAAGAAGGAGATGGAAGATGGAAAAGAAGGAAGTCAGGTGGAAGGAAGCGATGGATGAAGAAGGGAAGCTGCTTTAAACATACGGTTGTGAGGAGGGTCGCGTTTATTTCTAAGGCAGAGAGAATTGCGTCATGTGCCAGGTGCAGGTTGTTAAGGTCGAAACTGACAAGTTCCTCACTCAAAGACAACACAGATACAGACCTAGAGAGATATAAACACACAAAGACAGGCATTCAAACAAACAGACATAGGGTACACATCGAAACAGAGGTACACTGTAAATACATTCATACAGTGGGAAAGCTTTCTTTAGGGGGGCAGCCCGACCGGTGGAAAATAGACAGACAGACTGAAGAGTAGGCAGACGTGGGGACAGACAGACAGACAGACAGAAAGACAGACAGATGGACATAGAAGCATAAGGACTAAAAGATAGACAGACGTGCACCGTTAGAGGAAAACAAGAAGACACGAAGGTCGACAGAAGCGGACACACAGAGACAAACACGCATAGACAGACAGACAGGCAGACGAGACAGCGAAAGGGAGGCGTCTGCGTTGAAAAGACGGACTTACTTAGCAGCCAATTATTTCTGATTAGTTCTTGTCGGGCATTGAATAGTCGGCGAAATGAAAGGAACATCATTTGATCGTCGGCAGAATAAGAAACCTAACAGGCCAAACGAGGCACCCATTTCATCCGTAGGTTCTTTGACCGACCGTCTCATGGAATTGGCCACCGTTTAGAGTTTATCGCCAGGTCCCTGCTTAGTCCCTGTTCGTCTAGCCCAGGATTCGACGGCTTCGTCTAATACGGTTAATAACACGGATTCCCGTAGTGCTGTTAAGAAACGAGGAGGCGGCCATGGAAATCGTGTGCTGCATTGAAAGCATCTTGTCCAGCGTAAGAGGGCCTCAAAGGATTGTCCATTCCGTACCATGTAGACCAAAGCGTCATCTCTTAGATTTTCTCTATTCAGTGGCGGCTTCGATGGCTGGCTTAGAGTGGTTCCAAGTGCCTCTAAGTGTCTGTGAATCTGCGTCTCTTTGTCCCTTCTGATGTCTCTTTTGTGTATTCTCGATTTCTATCTGCTTTGTTTTTTCTTTCGCTTTTTTGTTGTTCTCTGTAGGGTTTTATGGCTTTAGGATCCCTCTTGTTGTTATCCATCCGTCCGTCCGTCCGTCCATCCATCCATCCATCCATTCGTCCACTCACCCACCCATCCATCCATCCATCCGTCTGTCTTGTCTCTATGCCTGTATGTCTATTTGTGTATCTATTTGTGTATCTATTTGTCTATCCATGTGTCTGTATATCTATCTATCTGTCCATCCATCCATCCATCCATCCATCCGTTCATCCATCCATCCATCCATCCATCCACATAACTTTCGAAAAAATACATGCGACGGCTTCGTCTTTTATGTCGTCTTTTGTTTCCTCTCCATATTTTTCTCTTATTTGTTCCTAATCTGCGTTTTTCTCTTGATATGCTGTGGCTTCGTCTCTCGGACTGGCTCCCATCCCCTCTCTGTATCTATCTCCCCATACTTGCGTCTGAGTCTAAGACTGTCTGTCTATGGCCGTCTCTCAGTCCTTCTGTGTGTCTGTAGATCTCGATGTGCATGTCGTCTGCATTTCTCATGCCCTGTTTCGTCTCTGATCATCCAAGTCATCTTTGAATCGATCTCAGCTTTTATCTGATGCGACGTCATTTTCGACTGCGTTCTGTTTAAATAGAGCAGTCGTTGCTTCGAGCTTCCATCAGTTCTGCCCTGAGGTCGTGTCCAGGGTCAAGCCAGACGAACCAGCCTGTAGGCTGCAGATATTACCCCTCGCTACAAAAGACCCTCATAAAGAGTAACAAGTTCAACGCAAGACCGAACATATAAGTGAACAAATGATTTCATGATTTCCCTCATAGTTGGCTATAGTCGTCACTTTCTTCCTTTACCTATCGCTGTATAACTGTCTCTTTCTCTTTGCTTGTGTTTCTGTTGGTATGCTTGTCTCTCGCTCGATGTCTCTCGGGTTGTTGTGTCTACTTGTTTTTCTTACACATGTGCGGACAATGGTTCTGTCCGTCCGCATGTCCCACTGTCTCTTTCTATGGTAATTACGCTGACGTGTGTGATTCTCAATGCCTGCCTCTTCGCATCTCATTTGCATGACACGCTAGATGAAACACTTCTGACTCAAGAATCGCCTGACCAACTCAATGAAAAGATCGATTAATGAATGGATAGAGGGATGAATGGATGGAAGGATGGATTAATAGATTGGTAAATGAATGGATGGATGGAAGAACGAATGGATGAACGGATGGATGGAGAGATGGATGGATGAATGGATGGATGGACCGATGGATGGACGGATGGATGGAGAGATGGATGGATGGAAGGATGGATGGACGGATGGATGGACAGATGGATGGACGAATGAATGGATGAATGGACTGAAGAATGGATGGATAGATGGAGAGGAGGAGGAGCGAGGGAGGGGAAAAGGTGGGATGGATGGATGGTGGAAAGAGAGAAAGAAGGAGGGAAAGAAGAGGGGACGGAGAGAAGAGATGAACCGATGCATGGAGAAATGAGGATGGAAAGAAAGAGGCAGCAAGGGAAGGAGGTGTATGTTAGGCGGAATAGTGGTAGGGACAGAAAGGAAGATAGAAGGAAGAAGTGAATTATGGGAGAAAGATGGGACGAAGGAAGAAAGTGGGCAGGTTTGTAAACGAGAGACTGAACTGGATTGAGTTGGTTGTCGCTTATCTTGATTGGTCGATAGATCGATTGATTGATTGATCGAAGTGCACTGTATTTATCTGTTCTAGATAAATACTCAAACAATTAAAACTTGTTTCGTTTTGGTTTCTAATCTGCCAAAGTCCTGGGCTCATGTTCTATGACAACTCTTATGACTAGACGGTCAGTGAAATGCAAGTTCATGTTTAACAAATTTCTTCTGTACGTCTTGTTTTTTTGCAGATTATCTTGATGGAACTTTGTTGTACCCTATGACCAGAAAAGAGCATTGAGTGCTGCGCTATCGATGACAGAGTAGTTGATTGCGGGGAAAGAATCACTTATTCTGCGTTGGAGATAATCAGGAGATCAAACACATCAATCACCGATCAGGCCTTCGAGAGTCCAAGCGATGAGGTTGGTTGCTATCCGATGTCAGTGGGGGCCAAAGAACGATAACTATTCCGATAAGTATGTAAGTGGCTGTCTATGAATTTCCTAGTCGGCTTGATTTGCCTATCACGAAACTGGTCGAGAGTAACACGTTAGAGGTTCTATCTGTCTCTCTGTCTTTCTGTCTCTGCCTCTGTTTCTCTCTCCGTATTTCTTTCTGTCTCTGTCTCTATGTCTTTCTTTTCTCGGACGAAGGCGTTTGGTACCACCATGAAAGGGCGTTGAGTGACGGGTTGAGACTTCTTGAACCATGTCCGTCTGCCTGTGTCTGCATCTGTCTGCCTGTGTCTGCATCTGTCTGATTGTGTCTGCGTCTGTCTGTCTGTGTCTCTCTCTCCATCTGTCTGTTATTATTCACACCTTTGCGCCGCCCATCTCCTCCAGCCTCCCTCCCTTTATCTGTATGTGTTTCTTTTTCTTCCACTATCTTTCCTACTCCTTCCCTGACTTAAGTCTTCATCTTTAGATGGTCTCTCCTCCCTTCTAATTAATCTTCCTTTATCTCTGTATTTCCCCGTCCCTTCCTGCATCCATTCTTCCTCCTATCTACCACCCACGCTTCCTACTAATTCATCCTTAAGTCGACAGTTTTCTGACCCATCATACAGGCTCATCGGTGCTCCACCGCTTGCAACTTCTGCTTCGGCCTTTCACTCAAGACTGAAAACATACCTCTCACAGATCCTATCCTGACACCCCTTCTTCCTCTTATCTCTCTCTCCTCTCCAACCCCAAACACCACCCCCGTAGTTGCCACGCTGTCTCTCCGTTTGTCTTTTGGATCTTGACCTGGAACCGAACCCTTTTGCCTATCGATTTTGTTTTGACTGAGCGCCTGTGAATAAGCTGGTCCCCGCGGCGCGGCTTTCGTTGGGCGCTGTAGATATCTCGGGATTACGATTACGATCCTTCACTCGATCCTTCACTCCTACTCAATGTCCGTTTGTGCTGCAGTTCTACCGGAGGATGTTCCGCATGAATCGCCCTTCACAAAGAAACCCAAAGCGACCTAATGCCTAATTTGTGGAAGCGGTATGTAGTCCCCCATTTAGACGTTCGTCTCGATGTTTTCGTGTTCGTTTCGGTTGAGTGGTTTCTTCGGTTGATTGACGGAGGCGGACGAGGGCGGATGCCGGGTCTGAACGAACGGCGAGTCTTCATTAGCACCCGTGTCATCGGACGAATCATCAATATCGACAAGGCGGTTATTATCGTTTCGGGTCTTAACCCCGACGGGTGGCCTCTCCTGTCCTCCTTCTCCTACTACTCCTCTTTCGTCGGCTGCCTCTTCGCCCGCTTCGCCCTCCTCGACCGTCCGGATGCTCCCGTGTTCCTCGCAGACGTGACCCGAGAAGTCAAAGTTGGCCGAATTGACGCCGCAGTTCTCCGTGTGTTCGTTGTTCTCGCGATGGTAGAAGTAGTTGAAGTTGGAAACAATCACCGGAACCGGAAGCGCGATCGTCAGAACCCCAGCGATGGCGCACAACGACCCGACCAGCTTACCCCACGGACTGATGGGGCGCATGTCGCCGTACCCGACCGTCGTCATGGTAACGACCGCCCACCAGAACGCGTCCGGAATGCTCTTGAAGTCCTTCTGGTTGAGTTCAGCCTCGGCGAAGTAGACGGCGCTCGAGAAGAGGATGACGCAGATCATGAGGAAGAAGATCAGCAGTCCAAGCTCCCTCATGCTGGCCTTGATCGTCTGACCGAGAATCTGGAGACCCTTGGAGTGGCGCGACAGCTTGAAGATCCGGAAGACCCGAACCAGTCGAACGACGCGAAGGATCGCCAGCGACATGGCCTGGCTGTTTGGACGGTCCTCGTCAACGACGACGGTGCCGAGGGTGATGTAGTAGGGGATGATCGCGACGAGATCGATGAGGTTCATGAGGTTCTTGAAGAAGAACAGGTGGTCTGGACAGGTGGCGAAGCGCAACACGAACTCCGAAGTGAACCAGATGATGCAGACTGTCTCGATGATGAAGAAGGGTTCGTTCATTCGCACACGGTCGTCCACCTGAAGAGCATCGGAGGCACCATGCGTCGCATTTACCTGATGGTACCGCTTCAACTCTGGAAGCGTCTCCAGGCAGAAAGTCGCAATGGACAGAATGATAACACTGACGGACAGGATCGCCAGGAGCCGAGCGGCCAGGGAAGACTCCGGGTTCTCGAGGAGAATCCAGACCCTCCGCTGGAGGGCGTTCGTCGGCAGAGGCTTCGCTGCCTCCGTGACAAGTCCCTCCTCCTGGCGAAATTTGAAGATGGTGTCGGCACCAAGCTGGTAGAAGCTGAGCTCTTCGGAGAAGACCTCAACGTGGACGTTGACTGGACGACGAAGATTTCCGGCGCTCTGGTAGTAGTAGAGGATAGAATCGAAGCTGGTTCGATCCCGGTCGAAGAAGTATTCGTTGCGCAGTGGATCGTAATAGCGGTTGCGCTTCTGAGGGTCACCGAGCAGCGTATCGGGAAACTGGTGGAGGGTCTGGAGGCGGGTCTCGAACCGGAGACCACTGACGTTGATGATCACTCGGTCCGAATCAGGCGGACGAGGCTGCGAATCGTCTACCACTGACGACGTGCTCTGTCTGAAATTTCACAAAGAAACTGCGACTTAGTGCTTAATACTTATAAATCTGATTCAAATCAATACAATACAATTACAATACAAAAATTACAATTCACAAACATTGTAATACAATGCAATACGATCTGATAAAACCGGTAACTATAGTTAAGTCCAACGCTCTGTATTGTAATGTAACATTAATCGAAAAGAAATGTTAGTCCACAAAATGACAGATTGTTCTTTTTTATTCAGGAGCTCTAACCTAGGTTAACCGGCTAATGCTGTCTTGGGGCTTAACCTCACTAACCTGGGTCAACCAGCTAATGCTGTCTTGGAGGTAGAACCTCACTAACCGGGGTTAACCTCTTGGGAAGCATAACCTCATTAACCGGGGTTAACCGGCTAATTCTCTATTGGAGGGATAACCCCCTCTTAAGTCGTGAAGACATCAAATGTGTTTACATCTACATTTTAATCCAATACATGCGTCTGATTATTCTGCAAGAGCTATTGAAATTTCCTGTCAAATGTCAACAGATGCAACATATTCAGCGACGAAAATCAAGGTGAGCTAGAGAGAACGAAGATTCAGTATCATGATTACATAAGTAACTAAGCAAGTAATGTATTATTTAACATTAAATTAATTAATTAATTAGAACATTAAATGTTCTATATATTAATCCAAACTATGTGTTGATTATTGTGCAGGATCACTTCAAGTTCTTATAAAATGTCAACAAATTCAACATAGAAACGAAAATGAAGTTGGGTTGGAGAAAGATAGACAAACTATGATAGCTCAAAGATAGAGTACACACAATATATGTTCATTGTTTTGAACATTGGCAACCTTTATTCTAACAAATGCATAAAATTACTCATATAATTAGACGAAAGTACAGATCAAATGTCAACCTTATAATAAGTAACAAACTAATGATTTATTTATCAACAGCTTCGTTTACCAACATTAATGCGTTATTATTATCCCGACCTCTTGAGTCAACATTCTCAGCCTTATTATTTTTGCTTGCGCCCAGATCGTTCAATAATGTTCACACTACAGCAAATTATTTGCAAATAGATCAACTATTTGTTATTGATGGGTGTTAATATCTTAAATTATTGGTAGTTCAGGGCATACAAGCAGGTAAGTAAGTAATGTACTTGTTAACACGCTCTATGCTCATCGGCTGAGCGAGGAATTGCTGGCGTGGGTGGGTAACAACGGTCAAATGGTCAAATGAAAGCAAGACGGTAAAATAGATCTTAAGTTATATTTTTAACTGCATCACTTTAGTTTCACTGCCCCTACAACCTGTAGGTTGTTAACGAACTCAATAACACTTTTACAATAAAATTGCCTTTCTAACATGAAAAAATAAGCGCAATATAATGCATAGCCAAGTACTCGATTATTACATTATAGTTTACAAACATATTATAACCAAGAGGGGCACGTACAGTTGGCCCGCACTGTGCCAGTACTGCCAACTTCTGGCCATCTATGGGCCCAGTATGCGCACAACTAAAACCCAGAGAAGTAGAAGAAGGTAACTGTTACTTAACTACAGTACATATCTAACAAAATGGTGCAGAGTCTTCGCATGTGTAGTCTGCAGTTGAAGCCTGTTTCGACTGAAACTCAAAAATGATAGCAGTAATCTGATAATCGGAAATCCTTTAGTAAAGTAAAAGTAGAGTATCCCATATTCCGCAAGTGAGACATAGGGGAGGCGCTCATTTCCTTTTCTTTAGACCCCTGAGCCGGCAATGGACGAACCCCAAGGTCTTGGACACGGTGCCAGTGCATCGCAGGACTTGCCGTTTACCTCCGAGCTTATGCTGGTACCAAATTATACTGCATGATGACAGAGGCAAGGTGTGCGCAAACAACTTGCCCAGGGTCGTTACTCGGAGTCGAACTCACAACCGCATGATCATTGATCATTCGCGATACCGATAGACCACCGTGCCGCACCTTCTTTCCTTACAGGAAATTGTCAAATTCACGCGATGCACCCAGATTCGAATCTATGGCTCCGATGTGGAAGGCAAATGCAGCATCAATGAGTCATCGTGCTCAGTGTCGGATAAACAAGTGGAAACGGATCTGAAAAAAGGTTGTCAATGTTCAAAACCAGAAGAGTCAAATATGCGCATTGCATCTGTCTAAACATTCATACTAATCTTCTTCGGCCAAACAGTTCCCAATATATCTAAAACCATTGACCTAAGTATTGACAAATCAGCAAGCGATCCTTTCTATGCTCTGGAAAGGCTTTTATTGGCGCTATATAAATGTTTGCAATACAGTGTTGCACAATGATGAAGCTTTTATCGCACAACGCGACGCAATACCTGACCACGCCATAACTCAGCAATGATTCCACACATCAATCTATTTATGCTTGCAACATGGACATTTTTAACGTACTTGCAATAATATTAATTAATTAATAGATAAATATTTGTTGCTTCATAAATTGTAACATGTTATATTTGTAGCATGGTTTAATATAGCTTTCCGCTACGGTACACCACGCTACAATACCCTATCAAACAAAATCATACGTTACGTTTACCTGTTTACATTACTCACAATACCTCGCTAGAAATATTCATGAAGTGGCTAAAGACCTATCTGTACCGTCTTGTTTTTTGTTTCTGACCGCTTTGACCCAATCACGTCTACGATTCCTCACTCAGCCGATGGACATTTGGCCTGTTAACGAATGCATTTCTTACTTACTTGCTTACATTTCGGTTTCCGATATATTGACAATTCTGACCATGCATATGAATATAATTACATTTGTACCATACGCGATGACCTAAGTTCAAAGTATCAAGCGATTGCGCTTTCGAACTACCTAGCAAACTTAAGGACAAAATTTAGTCACGTGAGACATATGACGGTCAGCCTAATGAGAAAACTCACTAGAAAAGATAGAACAAATATTTTAAATGGGTTTTATTACGTTAAAAATCTCTGACTCAGTAATCGGTTGTAATGTGATGTTGTTGATGTAAATTGTCTCTCCTTTTCTCCTTTCCTCCCTTGTATATCGTCATGACGTTTTGCTGTTTATACCATGCTATATCATGTCATGACGTTTTGTTGTTTAATATCATGCTATGTCATGTCATAACGTTTTGTCATAACGTGTTATGTCCCTCTTTTTCTCCTTTCCTCCCTTCGTCCATCCATCCATCCATCCATCCACCCAGCATCATAACTGACGACGGGTAATCGATCGTTTGTTATTCATCTATTTCTGGATGTTTCCCTAATCATCGTGACAGCCACAGCTGCTAAGACCATCGCCAACTCACTCATCAAACTACAGCATAACTATTACAGCATTCTTCTTCCAGTCACCATCATCATCGTCGTCGACATCCTTCTTTGCGTAAATGTAGTCATCATGAATACCACCGTCACCACAATCACCATTACCATCACCACCATCAACACCATCATCATTACTGCCACCATCACCCCCATCATCACAACTATCATCACCACTGCTATTACGACCAGCAACCTAATCATCCTGGCCATGTGACGAATGCCCCATCCCTGGACACATTCAAGACCTTTTAAAGACATCTTATGATCGTTGTTGATTTTTGAACTCATATACAGCACACTTTTCTTCTGCCTCGAGCGGCTACGGCGCTATATAAATTATCTTAATATTATTATTGAGTGCTACATATTATTATCAAGTGTTATAACCTGTTATTGAGTGTTATAACCTGTTATTGAGTGTTATAACCTGCTATAACCTTAATTACTACTTTCTCAGCAACACACACAAGGCTACCCTTCTCCTCTCTCCGTTATCATCATCAGCAGCAACAGCAGCTTCGTTGACTAATCGACGTCGCATCGTCACAACGATTGGTCATCAGTTCCAACTGATCTGTGAAGCTGTCTATCAATCAGTCGGCTATGGACAGAAATGCAATGCGTGGAAGACATCGATCTGAAAAATCACCCATGAACCCCCCCAACCCTTTCGCAGGAAACAACCTCCAACCAAGGACCACACGAGACATGGGTATATATGCATAGGAAGAGATAGGATGACTTGTCTGAACAAGCTATGACGTTTGCTGGACTTCCTTCGTAGTCCAACGATTTTTTGTCAGTAAGATCCTTGATATGATCGCTGATACTTTGTTCCGCTACACAGGAATTACTATCAATTTCCAATTCTATTTAACTCTGATATTTTTCTTTCTTCAACAGAGAATATGAACTATCAACATTCCAACTGTATTTAACTATGGTATTTCTTCCTTCAACAGAGAATAGGAATTACTGTCAATTTCCTACAGTATTTAACTCTGGTATTTTCTTCCTGTAACAGGGAAGAGGAATTACTATCAATTTCCAATTGCATTTAACTTTTGAATTTTTTCTTTAACAGAAAAAGTCCTAATGTCTACTCATAAAATTACAATGCTATTGAGAACCAAGATTGAAAATAACTTAAACGCCATGAGTAAAACGAAGGTCTTGTACGCGATTTCAACAATGATAGCGAGTTAGCAAGTCAGTTATTCTGTGGAAATTGAGTCGAAACTTGAAAATATTATCAGCTAAAGATAAGTCGAAATCCGAAAGAGCAATGGTTCACCATCGGTTATCGTGGCTAGGATAACAATACTAGCCACGTAAAACATGATTGTCGTGGCTACAGCGTGATGCGTTTAGCAAGAACTTCGAAATATAATGAGGTTGCGTGATATGGAGCTCGTGATAATGATATTAAAATTCAACATTATCCCTGATCTGACGTGTCATATTAGAATTCAAGTGATAACGAAGCATGTCATAAGGAATTTCCGACGTACAATGCAGGAACGATGGACCGATGCAGGAAAAGCAAAATTAGACGAATTGAACAGAATAAACAATGGACACCCTACTTCCACAGCTGCGCCACTCGACCGAGCTGACTTGATACATGATACACGAAGCATGATAGGCTACACTTATGGAACATAGAACTAAGTCCGAAGCATGATACACTTATGGAACATAGAACTAAGTCCGGTCTAGAATAACTAGAATACCCTTAAGGTCCCGCCAGTGGGACCCACTGGCTGGACCTTAACCATACATCAGTCTACCAATTGTCAAATCTAAGCTGAATAAAAGTAGTTTTATAAATCTATGTATCTATCGCTATATTCAATCATACGTAAGTAAGTAAGCAATGCATTTTTTAACACGCCAAATGTCTATCGGTTGAGCGAGGAATCGTAGGCGTGGACATACACACAAATAATTAAATACATACTACATCAAACAAATAAAGGAAGAAGCCATTAAACAAATAAAGGTAGAAGCCATTAAACAAATAAAGGAAGAAGCACAGCCCAAAATGAATATCTGAAAGAGTATTCTAAAACTTGATGGTTTGCACATGAAAACCTGAAAATTATCCACAAAACGCTGGAAACAGAGCACATCAATCGTGCATAACTATCTAGTATATTTGCCCGTTTATATATATTCTAGTTTATGTATCTGATCTTTACATTGTAATGATTTTTGCATTTGCCAGATGCTAATAAAGGCTTCTTTGCTTAACAAATCCTCGCCAATTTGCCTGGAAACGATGGAAACCACCGACAACCACCTGATCGCAGTGTTCCTCTAAGTGTTATTACTTCTTCTAGTGGTCGCGAAAAGCAGACATGGCGCAGGTGGTAGTTAATTTACAGGTCTGTGTGAAGTACGATTACCATCCAATGACTTTATTATCACAACCAATCCAGGCTGCTTAGATTTTTTGTTCAGTGTTGTAGCGGTGATGATACCTGGAGAAAAATAAATGGGTCGTTAATTTGCGTGGTTCAAACCAGGCCCTGGCAATTTCGCTGCTCGATTTGGAAAAAAACAATCAATTTCTCTGATAAAATAATGCCACTGCTGTTCGGACTGGATACATTAAGGGCTCGTAGAATTGCTAAATGAAACGATACGCACATTACAGGCTACGGAAGGTCTTTAGCTCATTATGTAGGCCTATTACTGCCTCATTTACATGTAATGTTATTCTCTACCCAGTAATCCATGTTCATTTGGGTCCAAAGCGGATCCACAATGTACCACTGGTGTCAACTGGTGACCAACTGGACCCAATACAGGATCAACAAACATGGTTGTCGTGGCTAGTATAACAATATGAACCAAGTCAAATATGGTCGTCTGGCTAGTATAACAATACTAGCCACGTCAAACATGGTTGTCGTGGCTAGTATAACACGTCAAACATGGTTGTCGTGGTTAGTATTGTTATACTAGACATGTAAAATCTTTCATGACATTCCCGTGCCTCTGTAGATTATCCACTGTTTCTATTCTCTGAAACCTTCTGCTTTCTGCAGACTAACAATGCATATCTTTTAACTACACTTGAGAAGACTTTACACATCTGACTAACGTAAAGGCAAGTCGTATGTAAGCTTGCAGTGGGTTCGACTGTGAACATATATGCTGCCAGTCAGTTTTAAGGCATGCGCATCTTGCCACCTTTAACCATTCCAAATACTGCATTTACAGTAATGTAACGTCTTATAAACATTTCAAATTAAGGTTTATTTGTTGTAACGTAAACACGAAGAGCACAGAGTTGTGTCCTATCGTAAGTCAATTGAGGTAAACATAATTTGCGTATGTAGGAAATTTACCACGCATCTATGCGTCAAAACAGAATATCGCAGCGAAAGTCATAAGCGAGAGACTTGCATAGAAATAAACACAAAAGACAAACAGAATATCCGGGTGGAGAAAAATAGAAAAACCGTTAAAATGACGATACATACAGGAAACAGATTGGCAAGACGGGAGGAACGGAGAGAAGGAGAACGGATGAAAGGAAGGAGATTGGTAAGACGGGAGGAACGGAGAAAAGGAGAAGAACGGATGAAGGGAAGGAGGAACGAATGAAGGATACAAAGAATCCAATAACTTGCATTTGTGTATGCTTCTGGGATTTATACAGCTCCTTTCAAGAACCGCTTGCGGCGAGTGCTCTTTCCAAGGAAACTAACGAGGTAAACTTAGTAAAGGTAAAGTATACCATACTCCACAAGTGAGACGTAAGGGATGCGCTCAATTCGTTTTCGTTAGGCCCTTGAACCAGCAATGGACGAATTCCAAGGTCCTGGACACGGGGCCATCGCATCGCAGGACTTACCGTTTACTTCAGTGTGCGCAAACAACTTGCCCACGGTCGTTACACGGAGTCGAACCCGCAACCGCATGATCATTGACCAAACGCCTTACCAATAGACCACCATGCCACACTAAGTCATTTCTAAAGTTTTCTGAGTCAAAGCGAGAGCGGCAAACTCAAAGAGACAAGAGATACTTAAGCGGACAAACTGAGAGGGAAAGGACACCTAATTTTAGAGGACGAATTCCTGATTACAATAGGGAGACATCACTTGTCCAACAAAAACACTAAATCGCTTCCGGTGTATTTGTTTACCGTGGATCTCGAAAGCATAGCTCTAAAGAGGACTACAGTTATTTCCTGCCAAACCGGAGACGATCCCTTGAAACCGGATTCCGGTCCAACATAATAGGGCGAGTCCTGTTGTTGTTGTTGTTGACATCATCGGGCAGAGGCGGCTGCATCTAGCAACCGGATGGGCCACTCCTGAGAGACACGACTAAATAAGATATATCCTCCTTCGAGGCATTCATCGGTCTCTTTACTCTAAATCTGATTAGGCACGATCAAAATCAATGCATTGCCGGTCTCCAAGCATCGCGGTTGCTAAGCATGCTGGTGTAGTGTGAGTTCGGTTCCGAGGCGAAAACGGTTCCCACTCTGCCCACTTGTTGCGAAGGCACGACATGGTGAAGATAATTTTTAAAGTATTCTGCTGTCGTGTTAGCAAAACTTTATACAAAACAATATTTCAGTAAGGGAAAATAGAAGCCCATGCATTCATCCAAGCAGTCTGTACTTATGCAGTCGTAATTTGGACAAAGCATTATTTTGACGAACGAAGAGGTAACAAACTGTTACCCGACGTCATCGGTCACGTGAACCAAACACAATGTATTTCAGAACTGCTTTCGTCCCGGAATCGATCTTGCACCACACCGGCAATAGGTTGGAGCAGCGCATCTTGTGTGCTCTTTGCACAGACTGAGGCTGTAATGGCCTGTTTCGTGAAGGGGTCAAAGTCTGGGGTAAGGGTTAGGTAAGAACAGCTTTAACGCTTTAACGAGGACTACACTACATGGCATTAAATCGTCTGTTTGTTGTAGATCAACGTCCAGTGTGGCTTACTGGTTGGGGTCGGTTGCACTTAAAGCGGGAAGTGTTTGTCTCAGCGATGGCCTTTCTCTAAGCGCTTTTTCTAAGCGATTAGCATGGACAAGTCGGTTACCTCAAGCGGGAGAGACGAGAGGGAAGGCAAGAATATATGAAGAGGACGGAAAAGACAGCAGAGAATAGGGAAGAAACGAAGAGACGAGAAATGGAAAGCAGGAAGATAGGTGAGGTGGTGGAAAGAAAGAAAATGGGAAAAGAGAGGAGGGAAAATCGAGGGAAGATGGAGGAGAGACATAGAGGCCGCTTAGTCTAACGGGTGGACGACAGAAGACGCTAAGGCATCTCTGCCGTGAAATAGGATCACGTCTACGTATAATCAGATAAACCTAATCCCTATTTAAGGCAAATGAGGCAGGGACGGAAGGAAGTAGAGAGACGTGTGTGTTCAGAAAGGCACGAAGGGACGGAGTCAGTGGGATGAAGCGACAGAGGCAAAGAAAGAGAAACTGCAGGTAGCCAGGAAAGACACTAGAAGGCACAGGAGGAGGCAGAGAAAAGCGAAGAAAGGAAGAGAGAAACGGAGTAATGGATGCTAAGAATTAGTGATTGATGCAAAACAACATAAAGTGTAAGATATACAAAGTTATTGGAATTCCAGGAGGGACAGAGTCTAAGAAATATGAATATGAATTTTGTTTTAAGAGAATTTTGAAATCCAATCTAAAACTTAAAATTTTCTGTTTACACTCTAACTCTAGTATCAGCATTTGATTTTGTACATCACCGATTTATTATTTATTATTGGATTCTCGTGCGAGACGACATTTGACATTGTAAAGCACCCTTAAAGTAGCTTGCTGCATAAATTTTCGTGATTACAATTACAGTTACAAAGAAAACCATCACTGTGCATTTGTATATTTGCATTTTTGTCCTATACTGTGTAAACTAGGTAATGAAAAGAAATTGCATTTTTGTCTTATTTTTCTAATTTAATCTAATCTAAACTAATCGTTGTGTCAGTTCTGCAATGTCATTCAGGTCTAAACTTAAGATTAATCTGTTTCAACTTGCTTATCCCACGTATCTTAACTTCTAGTTTCTCTGACCCACGAAAATTCGTCCTGGCTTTCTCCAAAAAGCTGCGGCCTTAGTTAAAAGCAAAAAGCAGAAGCTAGAATGACTCAGGCAGTTATGACGTCATTTGACACAAATTTCTACTTAAAAACAAAAATCTATCAACGAAATACAATTTACAGACTCCTTTTTAAGAATAAAGAGCCAGAATAGTAAGGCTATTTCAAACTTTGCATCAAAATAACTGTTTTAAAAGCAGAGCAGTTATCTAAATGACGCTTGCTTTTGCAGTTTAGACAGGATATAAATAATACCAATCGGCATAGAATAGATCAGCCTAATGGCGAAATGACTGAATACTTATGTAGCCCACTTAACACACCATATTTAACTCAGGGCGTATTTAGTTAAGTGTCACATTTAGTTCAGTGTCATATTTAGTTCAGTGGCGTATAAAATGAATGATGGTATATAACGGTGAGCTGTTTGTCAAGTTCCCTTCGCGGGAGGCTTTTGTTTTTTATGAAGTCTGCTTTCCCACCTTTTCTGTCATTCATTTGCATTTTTGTGCAATAACGTTCATAATAAAAAATACTTAGCAAGTTACGAGAAGTGTCTGTTTTCGAGTAGAAGATGGCCCATGAAATTCGACGGTAATCCAAGCACCTTCACCACGGCCCATCGTTCGCAGAATTGATCCCGACAGGATTGCTTAATATGACATTGATTTAGCCCCACAGCTAGCCACTTGTTAGATTTCTGATGTTATGTGCGCTTCAGAGGTGAGAGTATCTTCTACCAAACGTTTTTTAAAAGTTTTTTAAAAAGTTTTGTCGGAAAGCATGATGCTTTTTAAAGTTTTGTCCGAAAGCATGATGCTGTTGCCAGATATAATATAGATTCTCTGTTGGAATATCTTAAAGTTTTCCTAGCAAACATTTAAACTGCTTTAAACTATTTTAGTTATTAGTGTAATTGTTATTCTTATTATTAGTTCTGCATTTATTAAGCGCCATTATCTACTGACCAAGCTTCAATCGATGACGCGGGCAAGTGTGAGCGAAGGACTGTCCAAGGTCCCTACACGCTAACCGACCGAGGGGAGGCTCGAACCCTACTCTCCGCGTTACAAACCGAACGCCCTAACTAATCGGCTACCGTGCCCCACAAAATACTAAATATTTTCAATAATGGTTTGGCTCAAAGCAAGCCAGGAGGGTGAAGAGTGAAGAGGAGAGTGAAGAGGATGAGAGGTTAGAGAGGTTAGCATGTGGTGCAAAGGTGTTTAATGATAACAGCTTAGGCCGTATTGCCCTGCTTTACCGAACGCAGGCTCATGGTCATCGCAGAGGACCGTCCCAGTATCTGGACGCTTTGATATTGGTATGTGCAATGTACATGTATGTACACACATCATACATTCACATCTCGCAGCACAGAAGAGGAAATGTGCAAAGCGGCCAGCAGCCCGCCCTTCCCTAGACGGACATTAGGCGATAAACGCTTTCTTGGATTGCTAGTCTCACTCTCTGCTCCACGTCTGGCGATAAAGCCTAGGATAGAACCCATATGTCTTAACACCGTATTGTACCACAGGTTAAGCATATAGCGGTCCATTGTTTTATGATTTTCCAGACACTGTCGATCTATTTGATTGGCCAATACGCTCGGACATAAAAGTAATGTCTGGTTTCAGTATACAGTATAAAGTGGCCACTCTAGACTCGTTCTGTGACTGAAAACCATCACTTACTTTCCGAACATTAGTTTCTGCGTTTAATTGAAATTGCTATTATTAGTCCTAAGCGTAGAAAAACACGTAGACGTGTTCTCCGTGGAAACAGATGACGTCACATTTAATTGTTGAAATCAGGCGTTACTATGACATCACGTAGGAGCTTGTTACTTTTGGGCGTTGCATTCGATTTCTGCCTGGCTTCTCCAATGGATTATGATTTTGATTTCACTTGAAGCGACAATCGACTGATGCCTTATGCATCATGAAAACAGCGCTATAGAAGTCAATAGATTAGATTATATCGAAGAACGGAAGAATATTGGAAAAAGTGTCAGTTGAAATGAAAGCAACGAGAAGCGAAAATACCTTGAGAACAAAAAAGAAAGACAGAAACAGCAGTTATGACAGATATACAGGAGAACTTCCAGACCCACAGATATGCAGACAGACAGGCAAACATACTGACTTATACACAAATTAATACAGACAGGCAAACAGACAAACATACAGACAAACAAAACGACATCCGGACAGATGTAGTTTTTTTTACAACACATGATATCAGAGGGACGTAAGCTCCATAGAACGATACTTGAAGGGTTCAAGTGCGTATTTCATGGAAAATTACCACTTGAAGAAAAGATGCCGCCGTTGTTTGTAGGACTTCCACTCGAATTCGTACCCAGCGCCTAGGGACAACGTCCCCATGACGCCTGTCCTCGCTGCTAACCCAAGGGACGACGTCAAGATGACGTCCCTTTTATCTCGTTGTAAAGACGCGCCTACAGCTCGAGCCGTCGGTCGTAAATTTCCCACTTTTCAATTTCATGAATACTCGATCTGTCCTTTGACCTCAACACGATTTATTTGGCGCCGCGATTTCTTCTCGTCCGTCGAGACCTGTCGTACAAACGCAGACACGTGAGGAATTTCTGTGCAAATCAGTCTTTTTGGGTCCTCATATCTGCCACAGACCCCTGGCCCGGACTCTACGCAGCCCGTCTAACTGCTCATCAAATCTTTCGTTGCAAGTCAAAAGGCGCATCCAATTGATATGTTTGTCAAATAAATGCGCTATGTAAATGAATATTTCGGTATTGCTAATGCTGAAAGTCGAAGGCTGATTTTAGACGGCTGAGAGCGTCATCGTGACGAATCGTGACAGAGAAGGTCGTTGAAGTAATCAACCCGATTCTGATAAGGGTTATGGATGTGATGTGGAGCCTTGGTCGTCATCTTCAGACGTGTTTGTTTGCATGTGTGCGAATGCAGTTGTATTATGAATTGTTCAGCTGCGGTTTGCTAGTATGTGTCTAATCTATTCCAAAGACTTCTATAGCGCCGTTATCCTAACGCAGTATGAATTGTTCAGCTGTGATTTGCTAGTATGTATCTAATGTAATCTAATCTAATCTAGTCGAAAGACTTCTGTGGACGCTGTTGTCAGTCGATGGTCGCTTAAAGTGAAAGTTGCAATCAAAGTCATATTCTGAAGGAGAAGCCGGGTCGAATTCCGATAGGTCAGAAAACCAAAAGCCAGGCTACAGTTGGTAATATGCATCTCTGAGTATGAATGTATGTAATGTATGGTATTGTATGCATATTTTTATAGCGCCTTTTGAACCTCAGAAAGGCGCTGAAGGTTGTGCAGAGTGACTGGTATTTGATGCACATGAAGTAAGCATGACGAGAGATTGGGTAATTAGTTTGGTAAGTTAGTAGTTAATTAGGTGTGGGTCCGTAGGTAATATGCATATTAAAAGGGTGCTATCTGTAAGTAAGTATGAAAGTAATGCAAGTGTAAGTAATGTAATGTTGTAGATAATGTTGTTTGTAAATAATGCATTTATTAATACATTTGTTAGTCTGCAGTTGGTAGCAGTCGTGAAATAACCTATGGCAGGAGAAAACTGGAATTTGCATAACCAGTGAGAGATAGTCTGAACCAGGAGTTAGGCACCCTCCCCTATAGCGTGCGCCCTGTAAGTAGATAGGTAAGTAGGTAGGCAGGACCGTCCTTCAGTAAGTCATTCAGTCATTTGGTATCCAAAATATGTCCACATCTTGTCTTATATACGTGACACTCTTCACTGGCTCCCCATCCAGCAGCATGTCCACTTTAAGATCCTCTCCCTCATGCGCAGTTGTTTTCTTGGCTCTGCTTCCTTTTACCTCATTCACTACTGCACTTTGGACTCCCCGTTGCCGGGCCGTAGCAACCTTCGCTCGGCTACCCAAGATCTCCTGGTTGTCCCTCGCATGCGAACCGATGTGGCCCAGTCCAGAAGCTTTGCCTACGTTGGTCCCACTTACTGGAATCGTCTCTCTCGAGAATTGCGACTTGAGCTCCTTTTTCTCCCCCTCTCAATGTTCCGCAGGCGCCTAAATACTGTACTGTTCAGCAGTGATTTTACTTTTTCGGGTCGGAAGCACCTCTGTTGAGTTTATCTTCTAAGAGGAGCTTTATAAATCTCAAATTACTATTACAATTACAAATAGCCACAATGCAAGTAAACAAGGAATCAAATACGCACGCTATCGGTTGCCAACTTTAAGGCTGAACTCCAAATGTCATGAGCTTGTTGTATAATAAGCCTATAAAGATTGCTCAACGAAGAATGGAATCACCTCAGAGATGCAAATTAGTCGGGATATTTCCACCCTCATCGAGCAGTTTATAACCCTTTATGCAGACGTTATGATCCTTTGTATGCATTGCGCAACTGTATGATTCCGTGCACATTTTATAGAGTTGCGGTTTGAAGAGCTTCATTCTGTGTGCATATAGATTGAAAAAGAAATGGAATGTAAATGGACTCTATAGCCTCTTCATCTCGCATGGTTCGGTCAGAAAGATTATGCCTTATAATGAGGTTTTACATCGATCCAACCCAACGGACGATAATGTCTCATGTGTAATTATAACAGTGCATTAGAAGTCTCTAGAATAGATTAGGCTTTACCAGACTAGATCTGATTAGAACAAATCATATCAGGTGAGATTAGATTGGATTGCATTGCACCATGCGGATATACGATAATTAATTATGGGACAATGTGTTTAGAAGCCAAAACTTAAGTCCGATTAAGGGAGAGGCTTCGTTATTGACTGCTGATGCGGACTTCCACGTCTTTCATTCTTTTCATTCAAATGTTAAGGAATTGCCAGTATGCCACAATGGCTTTGATTTCTCCACTGATGCAATTTGAATACTTTGAATACCTGTGAATAAGCTGGTCCCCGCGGCGCGGCTTTCGTTGGGCGCTGTAGAAATCTTGGAATTACGATTACGATTACGATTAGAAAGTATTTACATACATGCTCGTATAGTCGCGCATATCAGTATCTGCTACTATTGCATACTACAAAATGAGGTAACTGGGATAAAACCGTAGGTTGAAGGCGTTTTTTAAATCTGTTTTAAAGTACTTTGCCCATATAGCATCTTGCAGTGACGTCTCGTTAACAATCAGTAGTGAAAAGTCAATATTTAACTATTATGCTACTAAGGTTAGGCTACGCAGTTAAGTGTTAAGAAGAATAACGGTAGCCATACTCATAGTGCATAGTAAAATCACGCAATGTAATACAGCATTCTGTTCCTTCGGATTTTTTAAGCATCTTCATGTACAAACTCAAAAACTTGCCTACAGCCGACAAATAAGTGTTTTTCAGACAAGCAGCACTAAGCATTATATGCTCCTACTGTCAGAGATTAACTAATTAATTAATTAAGGACACAGCTTGGAAAATAATTATTTTCTGAGCCACGTAATTCACACTATCTCCGTGTGCTTTAACTTTTCAAAACCAAAGTTGTATCTCTTCCTATGAGATAAAACGACTTTAACCTCACTTGTACTTGCCTACGGCTTTCCTTCAAACCATTAATTTCTATGCTGCTGTTTTTGAGGTATACTTCAACCATGAATTAATTTTAACCATAAACTCGTGTTAAACATTGCAGTCTCAGTGTCTTGACTCTTTAACCACGGTATCTATCTAATCGTATGCTAATCAGGCAACGCAAAGTAGATTCACTACCCAAAGAGTAGGCTAAGTAGCCTACTTTTAGTGGCCAGAATATGATATTTGACATAATGCAATTGGACGTGAGATAATAAGTTTCTATCTGGTCGGCGGACTTCCTTTTCATGTCGAATCTGTTCCGGAATATTCTTCGCTGGATCATAGCCGTGTGCGCTAAACTAATTGGTTTGGCAGTCAGCCATTAGATGCGTGTAACTGAGATACATTTGAAGACTGTTTCTTCATTACATTCAAGTATTGTTAGTAAAACGGGACCAATTTCTTACATTATCGATCATAACTCTGCTTCAAAATGAACTGTTAAATATTTGTGGCATTTATTTTTGCATCAAATTATCGGCTATTCCACTTTCCGTTCTGAAAATTTGCCTATTCGCATCATTGCTACGATCGCCCATACTGCATTGCCTTTGAACAATATCTAGTAATTGATCTTACTGATCACTGTCGTTGCATTATTACACTGGATGATAATGCAGCAAATAATGCGAATTACACCAATGTACAATATATACCTCACTGGATCAACTACAACACTGAAACATAGATATAAATATAGATAAACAGGAAAATACCAATTACCACCGAACTTACACAGCTTCATTAAAGAAACTTTAAATATGTCATCGGCTGTGGAATTCTATGATTTACTGAGAATATATAGACATAGGAAGCTTTTATTATTCCTATGCAATTATAGGATTATTTAAAATGTATACTATGCTTTTAAACTCTCGACGCTTAAATGTTGATCTATAAGCAATAGTGACTTTCCGTTGGGCAAGTTGCTAAGCACAGAAAAAACAGCACCTGTCTTATCATCGCTCATCCAAACATAACGAAATTATAACGGCGATGCTCATATCCGACATGTATTCTTTGCACGTACGTTTCCACACCCATAATCCGGCTAAACAAGGAAAAATGTGTCATATGCTGTTGAATTCTGTGAAAGACCGAAAATGGATGACGATAAGAAGATGGCGTTAATATAAAAGATAATTTATAATGAAACATGACACTAGATGGCGTACAGACGAGCTTCTATTCAAGACGTTGATTCTCCTTGTTTTCACTGAGTAAAGTCCTGCTTAACTGCATCAAGTAAACTACTGAATAATGAAAGACACAGACTGACAAAATTGATGGCGATGACCAGATGCAGAAGCAGGACTAGCAGAAAGATGATTATTATGAGAAAGATAACTCTCATTGTGTTATTGATCAATGCAATGACAAAAACAACAAGACAGCCGAAACAAGATAACTCGAAAAAACAAGAATAACAATCACACCGAAAACAGCCAAAAACAGTCAACAACGATGAAAACATTTCAGAAACAACCAAAGCTAACGACAACATTCAAAAACATCCAAAACCTTACAAAACTGTTTCTGTCTGAAACAGACAACCAAAACAGCATATCCAACAAAAATAAAGTGATATTATTTGCCACTCCCCGGCTATCAATTAGCAATCTAATAATAGAAGCAAAAATAACAGCAACAACAACAATGATGATATTAATACACAAAAAGAATCATCCTGATATGTAGGCAATGTTGGCAATCACAGTGAATTTCAGTAGCACTGAGTCTGGTTCTTACTAGGACGGGTTATCTCATCTACAAAATAACAAGCCTTCTGTACCAACTCAGCCTCCCATCATCTCGAGATCGGTATATGAGCACCAGCGCATGTTGTGAGGGTATAATAAAACCTCGCCCTTGTTGAATAGCTGTGGTTGTGTTTACATCTCAGCCGAGATCGATCAGCTCTTCGACTACGCTTAAGTGGAGTTCCTATGGAGGCGTGGAAACAATTATGATTCAGTTTAACATTAACAATAAACGGTCAACGTTGATCGACAACTTTGTAAAATAACAAAGTGAATAATGAGAAAAAATGCCAGTAAAATGATTAGCATGAAATATTGATAGTATAAAGACAATAAGAGTATAAAAATACTGACAGTATAAAGATAATCATAGTATAAAGATAATGATAGCATAAAGATAATCATAGAATAAAGATAAAATTTATTATATGGTTAATTACAAGATATTTAGTTATAGCCATTAGGTCTTCCCTTTATAATAGTTTTAATGATATTATAAATAATAAATGAAACAATGAAATTATCAAGTTCTTTGTTATAAAACTAATAAATTGAATAATAATAATAATTATCATAATATTACTAAATAACAATAAATATAGTCATCGTTTAATTATGACGCTATTGTCAATATTGTGAGAAGCAGCAGCTGCAGCATCAATCGAAGGATGCGATGACATGATGGGAGGATCGGATGAGTCTGTTGAGAGATTGTCTGTTGATAACTTGGCGTTGTTAGCCGCTCGAGTAATACTTTATCTGCAGATGTGAAGAAGCTTTCTAATGGACACTTGCTATATCTATACATCTCTCTGTCCCTCTCTCTACTTCTCTCTCTTTCTTTTCTTTCTCTCTCTAGCTTTCTCTCTCTCTCTCTTTCTTCTCTCTTTCTTCTCTCTCTTTCTCTCTCTACCTTACTCTATCTACCTACCTATCTCTGTCTACCTACCTTTCTCTCTCTCTCAATCTCTTTCTGTCTCTCTTTCACACACACAAACACACACGATCTCTTTCTCTGTCTCTCTGTCTCTCTCTATATATATTTCTCTCTCTCACACACAAAAACACATACACAAACTCTCTCTTTCTCTCTCTCTCTCTCTCTCTCTCTCTCTCTCTCTCTTTGCTCTCTCTCTCTCTCTGTCTCTTTCACATACACACACAACCTCTCTCCTTCTCTATCTCTCTTTCTTTTACACATAGAGACAGACAGACAGACATACACTTCCTCGTCAAACTCACATAAGCTACGCAAGCTTGCCAACACAGCCGTCGAAAAATTCAACGACTGTAAACATCTATTTATAGAATGTGCGAATTCAAACCACTGCTGTCTGCAGAAAGATACTTGATGTTTGGGATAAGGCGCAGCAGATTCCAATTGACCGACTCATGAGGAATAGACAGGCTCCCTGTTATTCAATTGATATAGTCATGATTGCGCTTCAGTCGAAAGATCCAGCAGCGCTTCTTAGAAGATTCTACAGAGGCGTGTAAACAGGTTTCTTACCTGTATCTTTTAACCTTTAACCTTTTTCACGATGATCGCAACATGTGTACGAATGTATGTATGTATGTGTGGATGGATGGATGGATGGATGGATGGACGGATGGATGGAGGGATGGATGGATGGATGGAAGGAGGGATGAATGGAGGGAGGGAGGGATGGAGGGAGGGATGGATGGAAGGAGGGATGGATGGATGGTGGAATGGAAGTATGGTGAAATTGAGGGAAGGAGGGATAGATGGATGGATGGACGGATGGGTGAATGGAATGGACTGAAGTATACATATGTGTATGTGCATGCATGCATGCATGTATGTATGTATTTATATATGTATGTATATATGTATGTATGTATGTATGCATGGATGGATGGATGGATGGATGGATGGATGGATGATAGATGGATGGATGGATGGATGGATGGATGGATGGAGGGATGTGTATATGTATGTGTATTTGCATATACGCACGTATGTATGCGTGTGTGTATCAAAACTTTGTACAGCTCTTTGTAAGAACTTCAAAAAGGCGCTGAACTATACTATAAACGAACTACACGATTAACTGTCAAGAGGTATAGGCATAGCTTTGGGATATACCGAAGCTTAACCAAGTGAGTAGTTTCCACTGAGACTGTCAGAGCACAAAGTTGGGATGTACTGCATAAATTACATGCAAAAGAAAGCCTTACAGAACTCGACATTAAAAATGATCCGCAGTAAGAATGTTACTAATAATTTGATAAAATTTGGCCTAATGAATACAACGGAGATTCCAGTTCGCGCAAAGCAAATTGAAAATTGCGTGTGATATGGTCCACTGCAAGTGCATGATATTAGTGTATCGGATTCAACCCTCGATGACAAACCGCAGGTGCTGTCACATTGAATCCACCATGCACGTTCCCACTAATTGCTCAGCCGGCGCATATACATCGACCGCAAATTTGCCCGGCATTCATTCGACTACTGTTACACCAGATACGACCATTCGCACCAGTTGTATTCTCCCGACATTCCTCGGCATCTCGACGAGCATTAACGTCGGTGATATATGCACAAGTTGCGCTTCGAATCCTTGGCTGGCGATCCGTCCGTCGGGTGCTAAATAATAATTATGACACTCACGCGAAGGATTTCGCAAGAGACGACAGCGTGCATGCACAAGAGAATGGGTCTCGTAATGCTCAACAAACGAAACCTACGCAACACATTGCGTTACAAAGAAACCCCACCGATAGAACTAATCAACATACTATACACGTGATTGTAATTGTAATTGTAATTTGAGATTTATAAAGCGCCTCTTAGAGGATAAACTCAACAGAGTTGCTTCCGACCCGAAAAAGTAAAATCACTGTTGAACAGTACAGTCTTCAGGCGCCTGTGTAGGTAAATAAGTAATGCATTTGTTAGCAGGCTATATGTCCATCGACTGAGCGAGGAATTGTAGGCGTGGACGGGTCACAGCGGTCAGACAACAAAAGCAAGATGATACAAATAGGTCTTAAGCCGCTTTGCGAATACGTCTAGCGCGATATTGTTGTGAGTTATGTAAACAGGGAGACTATTCCAGATGACTGGTGCAGTATTTGCTAAATCCACGTCGGGAGAATTCAGACCTGATGTCAGAGAGAGACAGAAAGTTTTGTATAGCTAACTGCAAAGATCTGGATGGCTGGTAACGCTTTAAGGCAGATGACAGGAAAGCTGGTTGATTGGTCGAGAGAGTCTTATGATGCCATCATATATAAATATCATATATATTTATATATATCACATATATCGTATACACATGCACGCCTCGTTCGTACATCTGCACACATAAAATATAAAATAAATAATGAATAATGAAGTCTAAAAATATTCTTTATCAGTGTTGCATAATGTATGATTTCGTATTACATGTATTTGCACCATAGACAGATATATTCTGTTAAGTAAGTAAGCAAGCAAGCATATATGTATACATGTAAGTAACCAAGTAAATAAGTAAGTAAGTAAGTAAGTAAATAATAAGTGAGTAATGCATTTGTTTACACGCCGTCGTATATCTAAGTTTCATATTTGTTGCCTTCTTGCTTCTAATAAATTTTGGCACACGTTTGTAAAGCACAACACGTTAGCAGATGTCGCACCACGAAAGCCTTTTCGTATTCATGTTCTTTCTAATAGGCTGCTCAGTGCTTGCACACAAATGCCTTGTTGGTGATAGGTATGTCAGATAAATAAGTAAATAAGTATGTAGGTATATCGTTGTGTGCTTTTATCATTCAGATCATAACGTATGCATATGTGCGTGTGTGGACATTTATATAGCGCCCTTCTGGGAATATTTTATAACGGCCAAATAGTGATCTATACGGAATATTTTGAACAAAGTACATGCACAACTATATAGGGCAATAGATCACAAGCATACAGTATACAGCGTAGGATACATATATATATGTATGTATATATCAGTGTATATATATTTTTATTTATATATCTATATATATCTAACATGCATATGATATGGAGTCCATTAACATTAAGGAGTCATTCATGTATATACAGATCTATATTATGGTTATAATTAGATGTGAGCCAGTGTATAGTTTGCATGTGTGTGCTTTTACTATGGGTTCTCGTCTGTATGCGCCAGTTGTAATAGAGACTTTGTAATTAAGGCTGCAACAACAGCCGACTTTCATACATTATCGACAGCGTTATTTGCGTTGCTTCGGCAGACACTTGAAACGTCCTGGGGCCTAGCACTGCGTTTTACGGCGTCGAAAGACGTCTAAACAGGACGCCTCGGACGCCTTGTGGTTCTGCGGTGGGGAAATCGTCAAGCCATGAACTTCAAGAAGCATAAGGCTCTTTTAAGGTACCGCCAAATGAAAAGTTCAGTTGTATATGAATTATGCGTAGGCTTTCTTCTGCATGTAACGGATAATGGATTTTTTTGTTGAAAAGTTCAAGTTTTTATCTGTCCTGGGAATTTAATTGTAGAACTGATTTCCAACAGCTGCAGACACTACTGCGATCAGAATAGTTTCTCTAATGCGGAGTATAATGTTAAAAATCTATATTATTATCAGTGAAAAAGAGCTGAAGCTCTGTCATTGAACTCTGACACTGGCACTGACATTAAGACTGTAAAACACCCCAGAAGTAGCTCCTTACTTTACGTCACTTCGTTTAGAGGTGGATTCGAAATTAAGCTACGTTTCATATTGATAATTCCATCAGACAACTGGAGGAATGGACAAAAACAGGCATGAAATATCAATATTACGTAAAAGCCAGACACTTTTGTCTGGGTAACATGAAATATTACATTTTTTTGATTATTGCCACAGTTGGGGTCATTTGCTGGAAGCCAAAAATGCACACATATCATCAACGTCAGGAGCAGCAGCAGCAGAATTATCTTCATCGCCTCTGGCCATGTTCTGAAACCCCGTTGATGTCCACTGCACATTTTAACCTCTTTCCTCTATACCAACCAGTTGTACCCTACAAGAGTCAAGTTCTGGACCTGGAACGTGTTTTGGCTGCAGTCATCACACTCTGACACGTAACAACTGAGGCATAATCAGTGTCTGCTGTTATGAGATATGACATAAGAGTGCGCTGATGAAATCGTGTATATTAAGAGCATAGGTCCATAGAATGGGTATAGTAAATGTGGGCTTTGTAGGTGCAGTATTCGAACATACTGCAGGCAACTGCCTTTGGTCGAGGCTTCTGCAGAAATCAAGTAATTTCTAATCAGATTAAAGAGATTGCATTGCGCTATCGCACTGCTTACAACGACAAGATTAGAACAGATGGACGACTCTAATTCCGTTAATACAAAACATGGCTGGAACAACAGAGAGAAAAGAGACTCAAGGAGAGATACGGAGAGGCAGACGGATAGAAACACATACAAAAGCAAAGACAAACAGAGAGAAATACTTAGATGTAAAGAAAGAGAATTTACACGAAGAAAGAGAACGACAGGTTACAAGAGAAGGGGAGAGGAAATACGAGTGCAGAGTAAGAGTAGAAAGGAAAGGGATGGAAGAAGCTTTAAGGTGAGATAAGAGCCGAGAGAGAAATACGGGGAGAGAGACGGATAGAAACACATACAAAAGCAAAGACAATTAGACAGACATGCTTAGATGAAAAGAAAGAGGATTTGGATGAAGAAAGAGAAAGACAGATTTCAAAAGAAGGGAAGATGACATACAAGGGCAGAATAAGAGTAGAAAGGAAAGGGATGGAAAAGGCGCTAAGGTAAGATATGAGCAAATTAAGAGAGGAGGAGGAGGGAAAGGAGAGACGGAGAGAAATTGCAACGGACAGCCAATGATGTGGCTTAGTTTTCTATAGATAAATGACAAAGGGAGGGCTGTAGTACAAAGGCAATAACTAATCAACTTCAATCTTTAGAGATTGGCGATCTGATGGCAGCGATGCAGGCTTTATCCGTAGTGGAGATTTTCCTCGTTATGCGGACAATCCGATTCGTAGCTATGAGCTTTTGAACTCATAACACTGGCCAACACATAATTTGTTGCCTCAAATGTTAGAACTGTTTCTGGGTATATTTGACCTGCTGATTACAGAAAAGGCACCAGTTTTCTCCCAGCAGGTCTAGTTTTCGAGATATAGAACATTATGCCATATACCAGTCCTTGCCTCTGCTCGCCCATAAAACATAAGGCTATAGCTATAATTATGTAGTGCTCAATTTATTATGTGATACACTAAATAAACATAATAATACAAATACTTAAAAGAAAATGGTAGTACCTGAAACTGTACTTATATGATACCAAACAGAACAAGTTTGTTATAAAAATTTCAAGTCATTCGACACCGAAGAAGCTCCTTTTGTACGATTTCCGAGTGTGGCATCTGCCGGAACAATCGCGCATAATATTCCAGCAATAGTCTGCCATCATGTGTGCATCCCATCTTCCTTGATATCGATTTTCCATTGTTTTGATGTCTTGGTGAAATCTTTCACCTTGCTCTTCGCTGAAGTCACCAAGATTCTCTGGAAAGCGATCTAAGTGACTGTGGAGATAATGGACTTTAATGCTCATGTTGCAGCCAAGCTTGTTGAAATGAAGAAGCATATCCTCTACTAGTTGTGCATAATTGTCTGCCTTCTTGTTGCCAAGAAAATTTTTAGTTACAAGAACAAAGGAAGACCAGGCACAAGATTCGATTTCATTCATTGATGGTATGAAAAGTGGGTCATTCATAAGTTGCCTGATCTGTGGACCATCGAAGATTCCAGCCTTCAATTTTTCCATTGTAATTCCTGATAACTTGTGTACTATGTATTCGAAGCATGAACCTTCTTTATTCAAAGCCCTGACAAATTGTTTCATCAGGCCTAGCTTTATATGTAGTGGTGGCAGTATGATCCTATCTCGTGCCACCAAAGATTCCTTGATTACATTTTGAGCTCCAACCACCATGTCTTTCCTCGAAGGCCAATCTTTTCTTGTCCAATGTTCATGCTTGGCTCTACTGTCCCAAAGACACAAAAAGCAGGGATACTTTGTGTAGCCACTTTGTTGACCAAGGAGGAAATTTACCATCTTCAAGTCTACACAAATTACCCATTGATGTTCTTTGTATTTTATCTTTTCCAGTACTAAAGAGATGGCATTGTACTCTTCTTTCATCCTGGTGGAGTGACCGATTGGAATAGAACCAAATTTGTTGCCGTTATTTAAAAGCACACATTTCAGACTACGTTTTGAACTGTCGATAAAAAAGACGCCACTCATCTGGGCTGTAATCCGACAGACCAATTTTCTTCAATAAGTTGCTGATGTCATTACAGAATACTAGGTTGTTGTCTTCGGTAAAGAATGGCAGCAAATCCTTTTCTCTGTTTCTATAAATTGTAATTTTCGTTCCAGGCTGAAGTGCATTCTTTTCCTTTAGTCTGGACGCAAGCAATTCAGAGGACTCTTTGGAAAGATTTAAGTCCCTGATCAGATCACTCAACTCTTTTTGGTCAAAACGTTCACTGTGTGAAGTTGATTGGAAATCACTGTCACTGCCCCCACTTTCTTCACTTTCGTCATCTTGTACGATATTGGACATGCAAGTGTCATCGTCTGAGAGCTGAGGTAGTTCGCGAAAAGGTGGAACTGGTACAATATCCGAATGCGGAACAGGTCTCCTGGCTGAAGGTATATCAGGGTAAGACAACTTGTGACGATTATTTCGATTGATGCCTATGATATTAACCATACAAAAGTAACAGTCGTCGAAGTGGTTTATCTGTTCCCTCCAAACCATCGGTACACCAAATTTCAGGCAGCTTCTCTTTCCAATTGTCCAGTGGCGCAATTGTTCAATACAAGTTTTGCATACTGTATGAGGAGCCCATTGCTTATCTTGATCTCCAAGTTTGACACCAAAATAACCTACATATGCTCTTTTTACAAACTCAGAAATCGGTTTCCTGTTTGCTTTTAGTGTGTATTCCCCACAAATGTAGCAGAATATGTCTGGATGATTAATGCAGCTCCGTCTGGAAGTAGCCATAACCTTAAGGATGTTCGCATCTGAGGAATTAAATGACTAACCTAAAAAATAGTAAGAACATGTAGTTATTTAATGCTCACATTCACAGATTGTTCTTGCGACCAACTCTTAATATGCCCTAAGACGACTGCGGCTGCTCTAGCTTTCAGGAGGCGGTTTATATAGGCTATAAATGCTGACTTCAGCATAATCTATTTACATAGTTCGAAACCATGAAACGCTGTATAAGCACAAATAAATTCTAAATGAGGCCATGAATTTAGTGCTGAGTAAGCTGTAGGCTACGGAATAGTTATTTCGTTGAATCAGCAATATCTCAGCACGCGGCAAGATATGCTGATTTTACATTATAAGGATGTAGGCATTATATGAATCAGCAAGAATTATAATTAGCCATAAATAAAGCTTATTATGACATTTTAGTTTTGCCAAAGACATCGTTTAAAGAGTGGACTGGGTTTTCTTTACAAAATCGACGATATCTCAGAAACTAGACCTGATGCACTCAATCCAATGACATTTTCTGAATCAGCGCCCAAAATTACCCCAAGAACATAATGGAAATTTGTTGGGTTTGTCGGAAAATACTAACAACATACACGAGAAGTATCTATTATACGCCTAAATGAACGATAATTACATAACATTACCTTACCTTAACTTAAAAAGTGAAAAATAAATCCACCTTGTGACTAGCGGAACGTAAGAGAGGCGCCAATTTGCTGCTTTTAGGCCCATGAGCCGGAAGCTGACGAGTTTGAAGGTCTTGACACAGAGGGACAGCGTATCACAGGACTTGCCGTTTACTTCCAGCTTTCGCTGGTACCAAATTATACTCCTTGGTGGGGTGGCAGAGGCAATTGTGCGCCAACAGTTTACTTACGATCATTACTCTACTGTCAATTCACTCAACAGGCGCGAATCTTACTTTTACCATGCCTTACCTCACTTTACTGACTTTCATTACCTTGCCCTGCAGTATCTTACCCTACTTTCATTCACATTATCTTACCTTATATTATATTACCATGCTTTACTTTAAACTAGCGTTTCAGTCTGTTTTCTCGAAGACGCGCTATATGAATCTTTGATTACAATTACAGCTTACCATACCTAGTATTAGTGAGCATAGTGACTTTGCTACGCAGTGCAGCATATTCCACTGTGCTATCGAGCTGCTATGCACAAAGTGTCTAGTTCTAGGGTTTTACTTGATCCGTATCAGACTCTGCTGTGCTCATCTATTCATCTGCTGTCCGTTGTGTTACGACCCACAGTGGGCCACATAAATCACTGGACAAAGCAAAACCAAGGGTGCTGTATGAAAGCTCGGCGCCCAATGCATGTACAGGCGTCCATTGTATACATTCATTTCAATAAGTCGACTAGTGACACGTCTACTGCTCTGCATGTTGGTCTCCGGCGGCGACCACGAAATCGTTCATCATATTTCAAATAAGTCGCCCAGACGATAGTTTGAGGTCGTTCGGAGGCAGCAGTCGATGACGTTGGCCGATTAATAAATGATAAGCCGCCTTACTTACATACTCACTCACAGGTCCATCTTTAGATCGGTTTCGCCGTTGTTCGGAGTAAAAGTGCACTTCGGAGCTGCCAAATTGCTATTCCAGTGCATCGGGCTGTTTTGTATTTTTCTCCACTGTCTTTTGTTGTGCTATATTTGGGCGGTATTGTTTTGTTTCATGCTGTGTTGTAAATTATTCTGTTTCTTTTTTATCGCAAACTGAGACGCGATACTTACACAGCAACCTTTTTGTACTTGACTTGCCTATTTCTGTTGAGACTCTTGATTTAAAGCAGAATAATCAACAGCCCACAATTAGCTCCAGTCCGTTACTTATTGCTAAGTTCCTGACTGAGCTGATAGTGTTTATATGAACGCAACCCCAAAACATCAATCACTGAGCAATAACTAAAGACACTAGCTAAAAACACACGCAGTGTTCCTATGAGGTGTAAGGCCAAACCGATAAACCTGGACATACTGATGAAAGAAAATGCAATAAAATCGTTAAGTTACACATCGCCATTTAATAATATCAATGCTCCTATGATGCTTTTGCCAATTCGATAACTTATTGAGAACAGCTATGTAATTATGTACATACATTTGGCCTTTATTTAGCACCAATCGCAGAATGTAACCAACTTGTTCCCCGAAAAGCAACCACAGTACGGAGGAGAGATTGCAACTTTGTAACAGCAGCTTTATTCAGCTGCAATCCGAGTCAATGGTATAAAGACTCGATTACTCTATTCTCAACATAATTTCTTTTAGCAAAATTCGAATCTTTAGTCTCTTAAATGGGACAAATACAAATATAGATTTCATTTAAGGGACTTTGAGATAAGGTAGCATTAAAAGGGAAAGCATGTCGATTACACTCAAGTCACAAAGTGTGGCTATTTAAGAAAGTACTAGCAGAAATAAATTCAATCTAAGAAAAAGGACCTACATTTGAATTACGCTGTACACCCGTTCATAAGAAAATCCTTAATCAGTCGGTCATTGTTTAAATACAACATATGTTGAATGCACAGTACCTTACTTTAACTACTAGTGTGCACTTGAACTGTATACTGAATGTTAATTTTTTAACTGTTATATTATAGTGTATTGTGTGATTGGTTCTTTTACTGTCAGTGGCGTTCTTTTCTTGCTTTGAGTGAAAGAGTAGGGGTTTGTCTTCTCCTAATAAAAGACACTTACTTACTTATGTATTCAGCAACTCGTAAACATGGTGAACTGTCAATAGCGCTACTAAATCAAAGTCAGGAAGGACGGCAGATAATTTTTTGCCGTGATCATCGACACCAGTCGAGCTGGAAGTGACTCTTGGTAAAGTCAAGTCTGTCTTGAATAAATGCGAAAAGCGGACTAGTTTCGCCTGTGCAAACAAGCAACCGGGAAAACGGATTAACTCGCTTACACGGACTGACACGCATACATAAGGCAATGATCAGTCAAAGATGGAGACAAGGGCTCAGGCGGCCACTCAGTCAGCGCTGAAGTGTTGGGAGGTTGGTGCAAATCGATTGGATCAATCATGTCCGTTCTCGTTTCCGCGAGAGAAATGCCGACTTCGAGGAATTGCGCATCGAAAACATACGACGACTTTCTCGTTAGCATTCACCATCGCCCGACGTTTGCTAGAAAACAAAGACAGATTCGTCTCGTTCCTTCAGTTCCCTATTCATAAGATTTATGACCGGGAATTCTCGAATGATCCGCAGTCGCAAGAAAGGCGGAGCTGTGTACAGAAAATGGACTGCATAGGATTATAGGTTTCTTGCCTCCATAAAAAAACTAACAACTGACTGTCACTGACACAAGTTCCAAATTCTTTTCACAGAAGAAATATAAAACTCGACGTATTCCGCGGAATAAATGCCCAAAATGATGCTATGTGAAAATCCGGGGAGTACATACACAATATTATAGAACTGTTATGGTGTTCTTTTGTTTATAAATTTTAAGGAATATAATTCTAATGAGTTCAAATAAACATGCTTATTTCTAAATACAAATACAATGCCGGTAAAAAAGCTGGTCTCACTGACGCAGCTTTTGTGTGACACTGAGAAATTTTGAATATTTATATTACATTACATCAAGTTAATTTTAGCATTGCAATTCCATCTCTAGACAAGATATTTTCTCCTAAACGACGCTACACAAATTTCTGATTGCAGTGCAATTTCAGTTTGCGCCCGTTAAATAAAAAACTAGCAGACCAAGTGCACTTTCTATTCTAGCATAACACGAGACGATGGCCTGTGAAATCCTCGCAAATTTCATATGTAGTCATTAGCGCTAGCGTGTAAACGATATTGATGCGAGTAGTTGGCGCAGCTCATCGTGCCTCGAACGATGTTCCTCGGTCCTAATTACCCTCTGAAGCCCACACAGCTGCAATCACAACAGTCAGTAAACAGACGTCTCTTGTTCACCTACTACAGCGGATATTTTCGTCAAGTGGTGCCATAAAGGGCTTAATTGTTCAACACAATTGCGCCTAATGTGTCACCGAAACACTGCTGTTTGACGAATATGTGTACTGTGCAAATTATTTAGTATTTTGTACAACATTGTATGTAATCGTAATCGTAAGCTCGAGGTTTCTACAGAACCCAACGAAAGCCATGTCGCGGGAACCAGCCTAGTTATTCACAGGCGCTCAGTCAAAACAAAACCGATAGGCAGGAAGGGTTCGGTTCTAGGTCAAGATCCAAGATTCAGACAGGCAGACAGTCAGACGGCTATGGTGGACGGTGTTTGGAACTAAACCGGAAAGTGAAATAAAGGGCAAGAGAAAGAATCAGGATAGGCTTTTTGGAAGAGGAGTGTTTTTAGTTTTCAGTGAAAAACCTCCACAGAAATTCCAAGAGGTGAAGTGTTGGTGAGTTGGTATGATGGATCAGATAATTGTCGTAATTCTGATGTATATGTCTAGACACTTAGAGGTACAAATATAGCGCCTTTTCACGACAGTCATGAAACAGGCGTCTCTCGATGCAAAGAACGTACTATTGAGGGCACCTTCTTGAAGTGCCGCAATATTAGGTTCAATTGTTCAAGCACAACAACTTTTATCTGTTCTCCAAAACAATGCTATTTGATGAACACATTATTGTACAATATAGTCTGCTACGTGCATTTTAGTATTTGTGCAACTTTTATGTAGCTAGACACTTAGTGTAGCGCCTTTATGGTACCTCACAACAGCGTTGATTGTTTTTGCGTTCAATGTGCTTGCTAAACAATTCAGTTGATTTACACAACTCGGAGCAAAGTGGACTAAGCACAGATATTGATGTGACCTAATTCTATTGTGGGCAAAAGTCCGGAATTGTTCCTTCAGTGTAAATACTGTTTTCAGTTCTGTATGTGATTTTCTCAATCATCATAATTGATTGAATTTTCTGATGCTGTCAGATTGTAGTATAATGTTGAAGGCAGGTCTGCTGTCCTGATAAATATGCTGTAGTTTCTTATCTGTCTTCTTTGTTTTTGTGCTACCATTGTTTGGCGAAATAAAGATAGATACACACAGTGGCACAACATTGTAATAATAACACTGGCCAACAGAAAAATTTTTTTTTCTTGTTGCCTTCGGTTTTAGACCTGTTCTTGGGGTAATTTTGGGCGCTGATTCAGAAAATGTCATTGGATTGGGTGCATCAGGTCTAGTTTCTGAGATATCGTCGATTTTGTAAAGAAAACCCAGTCCACTCTTTAAACGATGTCTTTGGCAAAACTAAAATGTCATAATAAGCTTTATTTATGGCTAATTATAATTCTTGCTGATTCATATAATGCCTACATCCTTATAATGTAAAATCAGCATATCTTGCCGCGTGCTGAGATATTGCTGATTCAACGAAATAACTATTCCGTAGCCTACAGCTTACTCAGCACTAAATTCATGGCCTCATTTAGAATTTATTTGTGCTTATACAGCGTTTCATGGTTTCAAACTATGTAAATAGATTATGCTGAAGTCAGCATTTATAGCCTATATAAACCGCCTCCTGAAAGCTAGAGCAGCCGCAGTCGTCTTAGGGCATATTAAGAGTTGGTCGCAAGAACAATCTGTGAATGTGAGCATTAAATAACTACATGTTCTTACTATTTTTTAGGTTAGTCATTTAATTCCTCAGATGCGAACATCCTTAAGGTTATGGCTACTTCCAGACGAAGCTGCATTAACCATCCAGACATATTCTGCTACATTTGTGGGGAATACACACTAAAAGCAAACAGGAAACCGATTTCTGAGTTTGTAAAAAGAGCATATGTAGGTTATTTTGGTGTCAAACTTGGAGATCAAGATAAGCAATGGGCTCCTCATACAGTATGCAAAACTTGTATTGAACAATTGCGCCACTGGACAATTGGAAAGAGAAGCTGCCTGAAATTTGGTGTACCGATGGTTTGGAGGGAACAGATAAACCACTTCGACGACTGTTACTTTTGTACGGTTAATATCATAGGCATCAATCGAAATAATCGTCACAAGTTGTCTTACCCTGATATACCTTCAGCCAGGAGACCTGTTCCGCATTCGGATATTGTACCAGTTCCACCTTTTCGCGAACTACCTCAGCTCGCAGACGATGACACTTGCATGTCCAATATCGGACAAGATGACGAAAGTGAAGAAAGTGGGGGCAGTGACAGTGATTTCCAATCAACTTCACACAGTGAACGTTTTGACCAAAAAGAGTTGAGTGATCTGATCAGGGACTTAAATCTTTCCAAAGAGTCCTCTGAATTGCTTGCGTCCAGACTAAAGGAAAAGAATGCACTTCAGCCTGGAACGAAAATTACAATTTATAGAAACAGAGAAAAGGATTTGCTGCCATTCTTTACCGAAGACAACAACCTAGTATTCTGTAATGACATCAGCAACTTATTGAAGAAAATTGGTCTGTCGGATTACAGCCCAGATGAGTGGCGTCTTTTTATCGACAGTTCAAAACGTAGTCTGAAATGTGTGCTTTTAAATAACGGCAACAAATTTGGTTCTATTCCAATCGGTCACTCCACCAGGATGAAAGAAGAGTACAATGCCATCTCTTTAGTACTGGAAAAGATAAAATACAAAGAACATCAATGGGTAATTTGTGTAGACTTGAAGATGGTAAATTTCCTCCTTGGTCAACAAAGTGGCTACACAAAGTATCCCTGCTTTTTGTGTCTTTGGGACAGTAGAGCCAAGCATGAACATTGGACAAGAAAAGATTGGCCGCCTTCGAGGAAAGACATGGTGGTTGGAGCTCAAAATGTAATCAAGGAATCTTTGGTGGCACGAGATAGGATCATACTGCCACCACTACATATAAAGCTAGGCCTGATGAAAGAATTTGTCAGGGCTTTGAATAAAGAAGGTTCATGCTTCGAATACATAGTACACAAGTTACCAGGAATTACAATGGAAAAATTGAAGGCTGGAATCTTCGATGGTCCACAGATCAGGCAACTTATGAATGACCCACTTTTCATACCATCAATGAATGAAATCGAATCTTGTGCCTGGTCTCCCTTTGTTCTTGTAACTAAAAATTTTCTTGGCAACAAGAAGGCAGACAATTATGCACAACTAGTAGAGGATATGCTTCTTCATTTCAACAAGCTTGGCTGCAACATGAGCATTAAAGTCCATTATCTCCACAGTCACTTAGATCGCTTTCCAGAGAATCTTGGTGACTTCAGCGAAGAGCAAGGTGAAAGATTTCACGAAGACATCAAAACAATGGAAAATCGATATCAAGGAAGATGGGATGCACACATGATGGCAGACTATTGCTGGAATATTATGCGCGATTGTTCCGGCAGATGCCACACTCGGAAATCGTACAAAAGGAGCTTCTTCGGTGTCGAATGACTTGAAATTTTTATAACAAACTTGTTCTGTTTGGTATCATATAAGTACAGTTTCAGGTACTACCATTTTCTTTTAAGTATTTGTATTATTATGTTTATTTAGTGTATCACATAATAAATTGAGCACTACATAATTATAGCTATAGCCTTATGTTTTATGGGCGAGCAGAGGCAAGGACTGGTATATGGCATAATGTTCTATATCTCGAAAACTAGACCTGCTGGGGAGAAAACTGGTGCCTTTTCTGGAATCAGCAGGTCAAATATACCCAGAAACAGTTCTAACATTTGAGGCAACAAATTATGTGTTGGCCAGTGTAATCGTAAGCATGAAATTTCTAAAACGCTACTTAAAAGCTAACCGCGGGGCTTATTCACGAGCGCTGCGTCAAGTCGGTGGGGTTGTCCAAAGATGCCACGTGAAGAACCAATCTGGTTGCTAAAGACCAGAGAAAGACGCGGGAGAGAAGTTGTTAGGGTGGGCTATGTGCACCTTCGCACTTTTTACATCCTAAACCGCAGCTGTTTAAATCTGTCAGATAGCCATGTTTAGCGCCCTTTTGAGTTTCTTAAAACGCGCTATATAACTAGCCCTATACGGGCCTACATACATTTGTGCTTGTGATCAATATATAACGAGCTTTTGAACGGAGTGACATCCATAGTCTAAAGATATCTTATTGCTGCCATGGCCACTGGCGTCGACCTTATCTGATAGAATCGATAACATCCAACCACGACAGCACTCAACATGCCACCTACTTGGATTGAAAAGGTGTGTAAAGGTGAAGCCAGACAGAGGAGTTCTGTTTTGCAATGCAGTGGCGCCACCACCGGCGAGTAAGCACTGAAGATGATATATATTCAGTGATGTCTTCGCTCAGGCAGTGTAGAGGTATTCTCTAGTCGTTGGGTCTTCTTCTGTCTAAATCACACAACTTGTAAGAATATTTTACTTTGTGATGTATTAGTCTTTAGTGTCCCTTATTTTTGGGGTGTATAGAGTATTTTACTTTTGTGGCGTATTGGTCTTTAGTGTGCCTTATTTTTTGGGATGTATAGAGTATTTTACTTTTGTGGTGTATTGGTCCTTAGTGTGCCTTATTCTGGGGTGTATAACTCTTGGTATGTATCACTTTTTGTGTGTATTACTTTCGGGAGTGCATTACTCATGAGAGCCTATCACCCTTAAGGCGTGTTACTTTTATGTGTGTGACTCCTTTCAATGGTGCATTACTGTTAGGGTTAATTCCTTTAGGAGTTTGTTGATGTTAAGTGTTTATATTATCCTGGCTTCACGTTTCAATAGCCATTTGACATAAATCAATGTAATTACATCTGCTTTCATTTTCTCCGGACAAATTTGTGAAATTCTGAGGGATCATTATTTTCTCGTGTAAAAACTTTTGAAATTGCAATCATATTTAGGACAAAGAACGCTGTAAAAGTCGAAACGTCAGACTAAAGTGGTTCAAAGGACCCAGCATAGATTTCGTTTATAATTATTATTATTACCAAGAGTATCGCTCCACGACTTATTATTGGTGCGCTTTATATACGTAAAAGTCATCTGACTCAAACACAACGCAGAATAACCTTTCAGGTTAAGAAGGTCCCAGGAAACCCAACAGGAGACAAAATATGCTTACCCTAGAAGTAGCCTGCTACTTACGCTGCTATATATTATATTTCGATTCCTCGCTCAGCCGATGGACACATGGCGTGTTAACAAATGTCTTACTTACTTACTTACTTACTTACTTATTCCTTACTGATGCCGTTGAATTTAGCCATGGAATAAGATTCGTCATGTATCCGGGAATTTCAACATACATTGCAAACTGAAACTTGATACTTTTGTACCCATATTCTGTTTATAAACTGATTCTGTTCTTCGACTGACATCCGATTCCATGGCTAACTTCACGGACGTTTGATTAAGTAAGCAACACTTGTTTACTAACTCTACGCTTTCGCTTTTCCACTGTCTCCTTCTCATTTTGTTTCTCTCTGTGTATCTCTGATTCTGTCTGCCTGTCTTTCTGTACGTATGTCTGTCTGTTTGTCTTTCTCCCCAAACCCCAGACAGGTGAATGTAGAGTAATAATTCTCCAAAATAACTGTCAACAACGAGTATTTGCAGTCAAAAGACGCGACCTTTAGTGAAAATTTATATCGTTGCGTGGACTCGTTTGCTTCCTCAGTAGACATTTCGGCGAAATTGACCATGAAACAACAACCCACAGAAAGAGAATATCCAGTGAAGCACTCGTCCAGCTTAGCGGTCATTTCCCGATTCACACGGGGCAGTCAAGAGAACCTCCGAAGGAAGTAAAACCCGTGAATGTACCGACTGATGCTAGGCTTTATTGCCGGACGCTCTTACTGTGCCGACCCCCGAAGGCGCCTTTACGACTTGGAGCACATGCTACGGTCTAATCCAAAACGGAAGCATCAACAGGGATGGCAGTTTATTTTCAACATTCCTTCTTTGTCCATTTTTCTGTATCTGCAGTTCCTATTTTCTTCTGTCTGCTTGTATTTGTATCTTTCTTTCCTGTCTGTCGATTGCTCTGTCTGTAGTGAAGCCTTCCCTCAGCAGACATTGAGGTTTATTTCTTATTTCTCCTGTCTATTGTTCTGTCTCCCTCTGTTCCTCTTTCTCTTTCTCTTTCTCTTCGCCCTCTCTCTCAGTCTCTCTCTACCCCATCCAACTCTTTCATTGTCGACCACTCTTCTCTTTATTACAACCTTTCCCGACCACCTTTCAACTCAAAACACTCTTCACCTTCCTCTTTTGCTGCGATTTCTCTCTTTCCCTTCCATCTTTTCCTTCACTTCCTATGTTCTTTCGCCTTTCTTCTTTTTATTTCCTTCCCTCCATCACCTCTGTCCTTCCATATCACTCGCTTCCGCATTTCCTTCCTTCCACCTGTTCACTTGAAACGTTCATATTTTCTTCGCCTCTTTGTTTCTGCGGAGCCATAAATACTTTCGCTGTTCTACGCAGTTGTACCAAGCAAATGCAACATTGCTCATAAACGAATGACGTTCCTGTATACAGTTGGAGTGTAGTACATTCCTTAGACTCAGTCTGTCTCACCCACTCGACATAAATCGAAAGCCACAATTGCGTACCACCCACGAAACTGTTCAGTCAGAATGCAGTGCTCTGCTGACTCAACCACTGCAACCACAGCTCATCTATTCTACCGTTCGACATACATTCATCTTCCTTTCCTCACTCATCTCCCTATTCTTTTACTCCTTCGGCGATTCTAGTCATCCTTCAATTCGTCATCCAGCCTCCTCTCTCTGTCTCACTTCTTGCCCCATTCCCTGAACCCATCCATCCGTTCATCCACCCTCCCATCCATCCATCCACCCACCCATTCATCCACCCATCCATCCACTCATCCATCCACTCACCCATCCACCCATCCATCCATCCATCCACCCATCCATCCACTCATCCACCCACCTTTCCATCCACCCATGCATTCACCCATCCAAACACCCATTTATCCATCCACCCATCCATCCATCCACTCATTAATCAATCACAGCCAGAAATCCCCAAACGCCAACATCCGTAACCCACCCAGGAACCAATTCCAAACTTCAACGCATCGATCCAGCGATCGCCATGTGCACAGTCAGCGAATCCTCTCCCATCCATCCGTCCGTCTGTCGTTCCATCGGTCATCTCCTGGCGCAGCTTCATCGGAGACCCGTTCGACGGGCTGCCCGCAACGCATGCTCCTCAGTCGACTCGACCCCATTCATCGCCAAGCCACGTCACACCATAACCGTATTACGAAACAGCGTTCATCGTCAACACTTCCTGTCGTTCGAATCCGTTAGTCTCTGGCGGTCCAGTTGAAAATTGTTATATTACACAGGCCTGCATATTAATGGTTTCCAATTTTTTTCTTCACCGTTTTAGGTGTTTTCATTGGTATTCAGTTAGCTGAATTCAAACATGCACGGGTTTTTCCTCTATCACGTACGGTTTTTTCCACAAGTGAATACAAACATCCAGGAAGACCTAGCAGAGTGGGAAACGCTTATTTACAAAGAACTTAAAAATTGTTACAATGAACTCAGCTGGATTTTTCATTCATTCATTTGTAAATGTTTGTCACAGGTGCCGAGAAGTCAGAAATCTTTATAATATCTTTTCTTCTTCCCTTCAAAGCTCCTTCTAGAACTGTTTCTCTTGTACACTGCTTGCGGTTCTTCCCTATGCAACATCCAGCAGTAGTCTGCTATCATGTTAACGTTCCACTGACCCTGATACCTCCGTTCCATTTCCTTTATGTCCTGGTGGAATCTCTCTCCTTGTTCTTCACTGACAGCACCTAGATTTTCTGGGAAATAGCTTAGATGGGAGTTCAAAAAGTGGAGCTTCAAGCTCATTGAGCAGCCCAAGGCTTTCAAGTTCTTCATCATGTTTCCTACGATGTTCTCGAAGTCACTGTCTCTATAGTTGCCAAGAAACCTCTTTACCACTTCTTTAAAGGATTGCCAAGCCGATCTCTCAATTTCTTTCATTTTGGTATCAAATATCTCGTCCCTCATGAGTTTTCGAATGTCAGGACCGACGAAAACCCTTTCTTTCAGCTTCGCTTCTGACAACCGTGGAAACTTGCGTGCAAGATACTTGAAAGTATCACCATCTTTTGGAAGGGCTTTCACAAACTGCTTCATGATGCCAAGTTTGATGTGAAGTAGAGGTAAGAGTACTTTTCTTGGCTCCACCAAAGATTCGAAGTGCACGTTCTTTTCTCCTACTTTTAGTGTCCTGCTTGGCCACACCTTCTCAGTCCAGTGCTTGGCTTTAGCACGGCTATCCCATTCGCAGAGGAAACAGGGGTACTTGGTGTAGCCGCCCTGTTGACCAAGGATATTAGAGATCACTTTAAGATCGCCACAGGTGGTCCATTCGTATTTCTTGTAGTTCAGTTTGGTCAGGATGAAGGCTAAATTGTCATACTTCTCTTTCAAATGAACGGAATGTCCAACCGGTATAGAGGCGTATTTGTTGCCATTGTGAAGAAGGGCAGCTTTTAGACTTCTTTGTGATGAGTCAATGAAGAGTCTCCAATCGTGAGCCTCATGCTGAACTCTGAACATTTGCATCAGACCGGTAACATCGGAGCAGTAAACAAGTTCACCGTCTTGAGAAAAGTAAGGCACGTAGTCTTTCTCTCGGTTTCTAAACCAACTAAAAGAAGTTCCAGGAGTCAACAAGTTCTTCTCCTGGAGCCTAGAACCTAGCAACTGAGCGGAATCTTTCGAAAGAGCCAGATCTCGAATCAAGTCGTTCAATTGTGATTGTGAAAACAGTTCGGGCTCACTGCTGTCGTGTGGAAATTCCTCATCAGAATTGCCATCTGACTCACTCCCCGATGGCCCACTCACATCGCTTAGGCTTTCTGGAGGCAAAGGTATGGGAATGCCAGGTCCATGAGACACAGGGCGCAGTGCAAATTCCAGGTTCATGCGCAGTCCTTCCACGCAACTGGAACAAACTCGATGTGGGACCCATGCCTTGTCCTGGTCTCCAAGCCTTACACCGAAGTATGCAAAATACACTTTCTCAACAAAGTCCGTGACCTTCCGCTCTTGCTTTTTCACTAACAGTTCGCCACAGATATAACAAAACCTGTCAGGAGAATTAACACATCCTCTTGAAGCCATGACAGTCATAAATGTATACACCAGACTTAACCCTTTCACGTCGTTAATGTAAAAACCGGACTTAACCCTTTCAGGCCGAGGTTCAATTTCGCATTTATGAAAACATAACAAGAATTCGGGTGTCTTCATTACTACATTATAATAAAATATATTTTTCATTATGTGCATGTATTTGTAATTGTGTTTTCAATGTAAAATAGCATTTCTGCGGAAAAATTGAACTTTCCAACAAAAAATCCCAATTTGTGTCAAAACTGTATGTGTTAGAATTTTTACAATATTTTTCCAGAAATGACCGTGTAAAAATCTATAAGAAGCACCATTTACTTTGAAGAAAAAAATTTCATCGCAGACTTGTGTTATTAACGACGCGATGAAACGTGTAAACCCCACTAAATGCATCCATCTATCCACCCATCCATCCACCCATCCATCCACGAAATGCATCCATCTATCCACCCATCCACCCACCCATCCATCCACCCATCGATCCACGAAATGCATCCATCCACCCAAGTGACTTCGCTACGCAGTCAGAAAAGCATGCGTCCGTATCCGGTGAGATGTAAATGACTCAATTTGTTCCTCGCAGTCTGTCCGTGAGGATTTCCCACTCGTTGGCTTAGGCCCATATCTAGAAGCTCCCAAAGATTTTCAGCGATCTAGATCAGCCGATCTTTAGCCGATATCTTTCCTCTAGAATGATCGTAATAGTGATTGTGATGTTGCAGTTTGGCTGGTAGGCGGCTGCTATGGAAGAGATGCCACTCTTACAGAACTCTGACATAGACACGTGATTCCCGTAAATCTTCCTCTGAATAGTATTTGTGTATGAGTATTCATGTCTTATGAGTATTTATGTGTATGAATATTCATGTATATGAATATTAATATGTATGAGTATTCAAGTCTTATGAATATTTTTGTGTATGATTGTGTACATGAATAAACCTGTCCGAAAAAAATACGTACGCTAGAACAAGCTCAAATCATTGAACCAACATTTATGAGATCTAAATTGAACTAGACACTCTCATTCCTTACTTATTTACTATTAAGCAACTATAAACATTTTTGGAACTTCTGCATGGCCATGTCTTAGTGATTTTCAGAGGTAATAAGAGGTTCTATATAACTGTTCAGGTACATACATATATACATACATACATATATACATACATACATACATATATACATACATATGTACATACATACATACATACATATATACATACATACATACATACATACATATATACATACATACATACATATATACATACATACATACATACATACATATATACATACATACATACATATATACATACATATATACATACATGCATATATATACATGCAATGATAATTTTTATAGTTCGTTAAAGAAACCTTTAAAATGACATCATATAACTACGTAATTAGTTCCATTAACTCTAACCTTTAATGGCTTTCAGTGTTACATTTTTATGTCCAAATAAGAATTATGGTGCTAAACTGTTGCTTTCAGAATTTCCGGACAAAGGATGGCATACTCTGGGGACTTAAGAAACTCCTGCAAACAATTGACTTAACCGGATCTTTCAAACGCAAATCTATTAATATAATTTCAACAAATATAGGCCTACTATAATTTATCATGCAGTTTCTTATTTCTGAACACCATATTATATGCAAATACAAATATTTTGAATATATATGGGTTTATAGTCTGATTGCGAGTGACATTGGTCTCGGCATGTTATCGTTATTATGGGTCTGCAAATATATATATATATATTATGTATTATGTATTATGCATACATATGTAGATATCCTCAATAACGGAAAAGTATATATGAATAATACGACTGTCACAGATGTACAAAATATCGGCTGCAATTGTATATCATTGCATGTCTGACTCGTGAGAGCAGGTGGTTGGTATCCCGCTTTTTCTAACATTCCCGGTCAATGGGTCTTCTGCCTGCTTTCATGATTTCAGTTTTGTAAATAATGCAGTATAAAATTAGTTTTGGGATTTTACAGGTTTCGTGAATTTTACCAGGGCTGCAATTTAATAGTAGTTGCATAATGCAACTGAAACTTGCATAACGATAGCAAGCAATTGACATTTCGGCCCTTGCAGATGAATTGTACTGGAACTGTCAATCAAACTTTCAGCAACCCGTTTCCAGGTTTTGGCCCGTCTCCTAGGAAACTATCTTAGCTATCTGTTTGTTTGGCTGTCCATCCATCCATCCATCCATCCGTTCGTCCATCCATCCATCCGTCAGTCCAACCATCCGTCCATCTGTCCATCTGTCCATCTATCCATCTGACTCTCCATCCATCCTTCCATCCATTCATCCAGCCATCCATCCATTCATCCATCTATCTATCGAGCCATCCGGCCACCCAGCCACCTCTCTCAGTTCAGTGTGAGGACAGGAATTTGTAGTTTCATGGCAGTGGAAAACATCCCTGCTGTGGCTTTCTGGTCTTTGCCTGCTGTTGAATGCTTCAACTATCCAATCTATCCGTTAGTTAATAATAGTTCTTTCAGTTAGTTAATAATAGTTCTTTCAGTTAGTTAATAATAGTTCTTTCAGTTAGTTAATAATAGTTCTTTCAGTTAGTTAATAATAGTTCTTTCAGTTAGTTAATAATAGTTCTTTCAGTTAGTTAATAATAGTTCTTTCAGTTAGTTAATAATAGTTCTTTCAGTTAGTTAATAATAGTTCTTTCAGTTAGTTAATAATAGTTCTTTCAGTTAGTTAATAATAGTTCTTTCAGTTAGTTAATAATAGTTCTTTCAGTTAGTTAATAATAGTTCTTTCAGTTAGTTAATAATAGTTCTTTCAGTTAGTTAATAATAGTTCTTTCAGTTAGTTAATAATAGTTCTTTCAGTTAGTTAATAATAGTTCTTTCAGTTAGTTAATAATAGTTCTTTCAGTTAGTTAATAATAGTTCTTTCAGTTAGTTAATAATAGTTCTTTCAGTTAGTTAATAATAGTTCTTTCAGTTAGTTAATAATAGTTCTTTCAGTTAGTTAATAATAGTTCTTTCAGTTAGTTAATAATAGTTCTTTCAGTTAGTTAATAATAGTTCTTTCAGTTAGTTAATAATAGTTCTTTCAGTTAGTTAATAATAGTTCTTTCAGTTAGTTAATAATAGTTCTTTCAGTTAGTTAATAATAGTTCTTTCAGTTAGTTAATAATAGTTCTTTCAGTTAGTTAATAATAGTTCTTTCAGTTAGTTAATAATAGTTCTTTCAGTTAGTTAATAATAGTTCTTTCAGTTAGTTAATAATAGTTCTTTCAGTTAGTTAATAATAGTTCTTTCAGTTAGTTAATAATAGTTCTTTCAGTTAGTTAATAATAGTTCTTTCAGTTAGTTAATAATAGTTCTTTCAGTTAGTTAATAATAGTTCTTTCAGTTAGTTAATAATAGTTCTTTCAGTTAGTTGATAATAGTTCTTTCAGTTAGTTAATAATAGTTCTTTCAGTTAGTTAAGTTCTTTCGGTTAGTTAATAATAGTTCTTTCAGTTAGTTAATAATAGTTCTTTCAGTTAGTTAATAATAGTTCTTTCAGTTAGTTAATAATAGTTCTTTCAGTTAGTTAATAATAGTTCTACTGTGGCCATAGCAGCAGCAGCGTTTATTACATGCATTGGTCTCATTACATATAACAACAACACCAACAACGATGATAATAATAAGAATAACTACAACAACAACAACAAATATTGATTATAGAACTTAGTGGGATCAATAATGAAAGAGTAACAGGGAGCGGTAGGCAAGTACATGTAAGCTGGTGATGAATGTTTATGGTGTTTTTGGAATCGGTAATGAGACGAATGCTGTGTAATAAACGTTACTGCTGCCATGGCCACAGCAGAAATGAGCCCAAGCAACATGACTGAAACGTATAAAGAGATATACATAGGCAGGCAGGCAGACAGACTCGTAGATAGGTATAGTGATAGGTAGACCGCTCGGCAGACACAGATACAGAGATGGAAGGACGTGAACAGTTGCAGACGTAGTGAATAATGTATGACATAACATGTCTCTGTAGATGTATCTTTGTCTGTATCTGTCTCTAGCACTGACTTTACCGCTTTCCGTTTTCCCCTCTTTCTCTGTTTCCCACAAGACACAAATATAAAGAAACAGACCTACACCGATATAGGGATAGATATAGAAGGATCTACAGACAGTTTCAAACATAGGCACACAGGAACACAGGCACAAAAGGAGCTAACACTACAGAGAAAGAGACACATAAATACAGACGGAAATAGACAGAATGAGGCAGAAACAGACACATAGAAACAGAGAGGCAGAAATACTCTAGCATAGAAGAAACACAAAGTTAAGCAGACAAAGCCACACATAGCCTTACACAGAGAACGAGACAGACAGACAGAACACGCGACTAAGGTGCTAAGGAGTGCCATAAAATTCCGGTAATAAATCGCCCTATTGTTCTTATCAATTCCAGTTCTTTTACAAGGCTATAGGGGAAGCCATAAAGACTGGATTGGTCACGCAATTACCGTTCACGGCAGGGTATTCAAAGCAGAGCAGAGACAATGAACATTTTACTACTCCAACTGCCTCATTGAAACCACTGCCAGACCCCAACGCTTCTAGATCTTACGGCTCAAGTGCCGACAAGATGAACGCAATCTCGAAACACGTCTGACAATTATTCGCCAATTTCCCACCATTTATCGAGAATCAAACTGCGGGCATTATGAAGGAAAGTCTGGCCTTTACCCCTCGACCTCACATGACATACAATCTATTATGTTTCAAATTGCTTATCCACCATAGGCTGCCAGAGAGGCAGCCTATGGTGGATAAGCAATTATGTACTGACCTTCTGGATTATGACCTGATTGCGGCTTGGCTTTGGTGCGCCATCGGTTGATGCCGTGTGCATCAGACACCGGCGCATTAGAAGTTACTAATTATTTATACATACAATATATTATATTTATACATAATATATAATATTATATATAATATAATTTATATATAACATTTATATTTATTTATATATAGTATAACATATTAATATATTTCAAAGAAAACATGTCAGCAAATGCGTATTACTGTACTACGATAAAAATTCGACAAAGGAAATGGATTGGTCACATACTGAGAGGAGACTTCCTCCTAAGAATCATCACAGAGAAAAGAATGGAACGCAAAAAAACAAGAAAAAGACCTGGGCAGATGTCTTTGGATCGGGTGATGACGGACAGACACAGCGACCTGAAATAGGTGGCATAACTTCGTGAGTAATGGCTCCACTGGACACTTGGACCTCACGGAGAGCAGAGAACCGAAAGAAGAATGTGCGAACGGTAATTGGCAGGTCGACTGTTGAGCACATGAGGCAATAAAACGAGAAATATTGGCCAATATAAGAAGTTTAAATGAGAAGACCACTGCGCCTAAAGAAGAATCATAAGAACATGATCTGACGCATAGCTAATCTCCAAATAAATCATAAGAACATGATCTGACGCATAGCTAATCTCCAAATAAATCATAAGAACATGATCTGACGCATAGCTAATCTCCAAATAAATCATAAGAACATGATCTGACGCATAGCTAATCTCCAAATAAATCATAAGAACATGATCTGACGCACAGCTAATCTCCAAATAAAGCATAAGAACATGATCTGACGCACAGCTAATCTCCAAATAAATCATAAGAACATGATCTGACGCATAGCTAATCTCCAAACAAATCATAAGAACATGATCTGACGCATAGCTAATCTCCAAACAAATCATAAGAACATGATCTGACGCATAGCTAATCTCCAAATAAATATGATTGATGAAGAGTGAAGTGTCAGATGCAGTTGTGGAATCTAAAGACTTTTGGCAAAGATGAAGATAAATGATGTGAGACTGTATGTTTGCATGTCATAGAATCGAAATAAAAATAATTTGTATAATATATAATTTGCTTAAGAATGCTTTAATACGGTGCAGCAGAGAGATCCCCATGAAGCAAATTCACATAATTAAAGTAAAAAGCCAAAAGAGAGATAGCCACTGTGACGACAAAGCATGACAGTCTCGTGAAAACGCATCTATATACGCCTATGTAGCCAATTGGAGAATGTGGATGACCTTGTGTATGTGATTTTTAATTATTAAACAGTACCAGTAACACCATGTGCACAATATCGAGACATGAATAGCATAAATAAAAATGCAATAAAGTAAATAAACAATACAGTAACACCATACACAAAGTATATATAGTATACAATGTATGTGAATGTCCAAAGACTATCTGCAGCGACACCATCTCGTCCGGTTCTAGCATGGAGGACGAGTTACTGTATTTAGGTCTATGTGTGGGTAAATGTTAATGATATCTTGTAGCAAATTAGACGAACCACTTAGCGTGACTTACGGGTTCCCACTGCTTCACGTTGACGCCTATTGATTAACGTACTAATTGAAAACCTATTTTAATGAGGTTTTCAGGAAAAGCTAAATCAATCGAATTAAAACTAATATATCACAATTCATATAACTCACCGTTTGAATCGTCCGTGTAGTTTGCAGTGACTTTTGTCGTGAGTGATGTCTCCCAGTCGAGTCATGATCCTCTTCCACTTGGACTCTTTCGGTTCTGTCCTCTCAGTCACCTTGTTGTTCTCCTTTTCCTCCGTCTGCGTGTCCGCATTTCGTAAAGACGCAGCAACCGCCCTCGGAAGGGTAAACCCAGGTCGATCAACGCTATCCGACGCCTTCTTCAAATCGCATCGACCTGGACTCGTATCCGGAAGCTGGAGCCGATCCTCGGCGCTGTCTCGGCGCTGCGTCAGACTGTCATAGGACACAAGAGGGAACGAGTTGAGCCATTGCTTTGGCGCCAGGCTTTTTCTCCGCTTCAAGGCCCGGGCCGCCTTGGAGGTGACGTCTGTCGAAGGATCAGTTAGGCCTAAGTCGCGGAAGTAGGTCGACTGGCGGCGAAGCAGACGAGGTGGCTGTTGGGCGCCGACGAGGTGCGGTGGAGTGGTGACCGACGACGAGTGGGCGGAAACGAATGGCTTCGGGGGAACATCCTGGTGGCTGCTACGACGTTGCCGGCGGACGGTGGCAGTGCGAATGAACTGTTCTCTGGCTTGAGGGTCCAAGACGGGCATCACTCTCGAAGAACCTCAACAACCCATCACCCGGTGAATCAGGCGGAAGCTACAATTTGACACAAGAACAATGTAACAATGGAGCTGAAAATTCTATAGGGATGACTGTTCGTGTTACCTGAGCATTGTCTGCTATCTGACGAACGTTTTTCATAATAAACTTTGGCACTACTTATAGCCCAGCGCAGGCAGCAATTTTTTTAGATACTGCAAATGCGCAAACATACATACATACACACATGCATACATTTACACATACACACATACATAAATAAATACATGCATGCATATATGAATACAGTCTGGATGTGTACATGCCTGTATACAAACATATATATATGCATGCATATATACATACATACATTCATACATGCATACATACTTGTATACATACATATACGCGGGTGTTAGTTTCTATAGATGTCAGGTCGAAAAGAGCACAATGCATATGTTATTCCGCTACCAATTGTCCAAATGTGGCCTACCTATTTTGTGTGTGAAATACAATGGCTGCCCGTTCGGACTGATGGATCCTGTGCTAATATGTATATTCTGTTAGAGATCTGTATAGTACCGAAGCCAAAATTATATAGCGCTTTTAAAAGACCGAGCTGGAAAGCTACTGTTATTTATTTATTTATTTTAAGTTATTAGTCTTATTATTTATTACTTGATACTTTTGCTTATTACACTCTTAACGTCAGATAAATCTGAATCTAAGGAAAGGAATCTTGTTTTCCGTTAAAAATTCCACTGTGTTTGAACGTTTAACCTGCACACATTTCGAAAAGCCTTTAATATATTCTATACAGGCGCTATACAAATATACAGACGTGTGCTGTATTTGTGCTGTTGAAGTTGATGGCCTCCGAGGTGACGCGCAGTTCAACCATGCAATCTATATCGACTTCACATCACAGGTCAGGGATTCGAAACCAGGTGGCAACGGTGTAAAGGCAAAGTACCCAGATACATAAAACAGAACATACATACACCTGTAATGGTGGTTTCATGGTTTGTCAGTTTATAAGTACGACTTATGCAGTGGTGGATTTAGCTATAGGCGTCGGGGTTCGCCTCCCGCGCCCCTCTTGGTTATTGGCGCCCCTGAGACCTAACTCGTGCATGGTGGACTGACAGGACTGCAGAATGTGGCGCCCCTCTAGAAATGCCCTTCCCCGCCAGCAATCCTGGAACCCCCTGGACTCATGCGGAGTTCAGAACATACCCAAGAGTCATATGTATGTCGCACTGTCGCAGAAGTGAGAGACTGTTTCATTATCCACTCCATATTCTTACATGCGGATTGGTCATTAAAGACCCCCATTCGTAAGCAGCCTATTGACTTGGCCTGGCTGACAGTGATTAAATGAACAACTATGAACCACTTGTCATGAGATCACTCCGCGCAATCTTGCCTCTATCAAAATAGTTCAGATCCAAATAACTCAAAGTCCCGTGTACTTCGATATTAAACAGACAGACACAGTAAATGTACAAGTGTTTCTATAGCGACCGTATGGCCTCGACCCTCCTTATTTTTCAATGAATTTATCAGGTGAGATCCTTCACCACCGCTGACCATTTGAATGGGCGCCACGCCATTTAAGGCCTCTTTGTACGGACCATGCTAGGCGGAGATTAAAATCTCTTCAATATAGCCGCTATCGGTATGCGAATCGGCATCATCACGTACAGAGAGGCCTAGACGTACCCATCAACCAATGTAGGTAACCAAAGCCAGCTGAGCTACCATGGCGACAATTGTAACGTCAATATGTATCAGGCTAACCTTAACGTACAATTAAACCAACGTAGCTAACCAGGCCAGTTGGGGTACCATGGCGACAATTGTAACGTCAATATATATATCAGGCTAACCTTAACGTACAATTAAACCAACGTAGCTAACCAGGCCAGTTGGGATACCATGGCGACAATTGTAACGTCAATTTGTGTCAGGCCAACCGTACCCATCAACCAATGTAGGTAACCAAAGCCAGCTGAGCTACCATGGCGACAATTGTAACGTCAATGTGTGTCAGGCCAACCTTGGCCTACACTTTAACCAACGTAGCTAACCAGACCAGTTGGGATACCACGGCGACAATTGTGACGCCAATGTGTGACAGGCCAAGTGAGGCGCCTTGACGTACACTTTAACCAATATAGCTAACCAGGCCAACAGTATATAAACACGAGTCTTTCGATAAATGTTCGCTGTATAGACTGACATCTGTTCTTACCCACACAAGTCGACGAAGCCCTACTTAACTCATCCTTCTCTGTCTAACCGACAATCTATAGATACAGTCGCACGTGTTGTGGTTATCGGACGGCCTCAAGTCAACGCGTCCGGCTTCATTAACTCACCAACGCATCGCTATACACTGAATAAAAGCCGTCGGGTTACCGCGGTGCTCTATATACTCCTCCTCGAAGGCTCATCCCGCCGACCGGCCACAGACACAGGCCGCTTCGCTCAATGCTCGCTCCGTCTATCAATTTCTTCGTTGAGTCGATTCCCGGCTGTGTGCTTTACGTGTGCATCGCTCGACAATCCTAACAACGCAATCTTCGAGCCGTCGCTGCGAGTGTAAACCAATTCCCAGTGACGGCTGATCGGGGTGAAACACCCGAAAGCCGCAGCGACCCCTTCTAATGGGGTTGGCCAAGGAAGCTTCGCTGGCCGAAATTAGCCGCCATCGACGGACAGAACGGCTGACGTCATATCTCTAACAAAAAATACCGTAACACAATTCGGCGCAGACGAGGTTCAGAACTGTGTCCAGTTTAGTCCGAAAAGTCTTTCTTGGTCGGGAAAGAAAGAAGCGGCAGAATATCAAATGAGACGCCGAAGATTGTCGGAATTCGCTCGAAATATCGTTCTCGTCTCGGATGATTGGTTCAGCTGTGATTGGCTTAGGGTGGCTTCGTGGAAAGAATTGTTTTCATGCGGAAAAAGTAACGCACGCGGTTCTAAGAAGTTTACCAGTCGCTAATATATCACAGTCTGATCATGTGACGTCAGGTAAATGCTACTGCGTATAAAGGCACTCCCATATCGACAAATGTCCCCTAACCCCTAACACCCTAGCCCCCCTAGCGCCAAACCTAACCCTAACCCTAACCCTTAAGCAGTGAGTCTTGCGGCGACGAAGATGACGACGACGATGATGATTATGATGATGATGACAACGACGACAAAGTTAATGATGATGAAAGTGATTTATGACGAAGTTTACTTTGGATTTTGTACGTTTTCGGAAGGTATTTGGACACATATGACCGAAGTCCGACCGCAATTTTGAATTGGTCGACACATAACAGACTGGTTCCAACATGGACAGCTGGAAAATCTCGAATTCGGTGACCATGCAAAGTCTATAAGTGGCGTCCACAAAGAGATTCCGCGACCAATCGAACTCCTACTGACGAATGCAAAGACCTGGTGACCTAGAGGTGGTCGTACACCGACCCGACCCAGTCCGATCCGACCCGATCCGATTTTTCCAGTCGGATCGGGCCGGTGTACGATACACAGCTGGCCGAAAAACTCCGACTGAACCAGATTGACCCTGATAAAGTGGGCGTGTCTGGGAACCGTCATAATCGCACCACCTCAACCTCCACAACTACTCTACCCTCCACCACCATCACCATCACCAAAAACACATCTTAGTTTTACCCTAAATTAACGATCACACACCTTAGCTGTGTGCACACGAAAAGCATGAATACACCTGATTAGTACTCGTACTCCATCAAACTACATCAGCTAAGAAAACCTGACTATCTTTCTCTGCACGTGTCAACACATATTACTTGAACCAAGGCTTTTGTTTATACATGCCTTATCTACGTTTCCCTGCATCTGATGCCACCATAAAGCTCAAAGCTATCATGAGTAGTGTATAAATCTAATAGCATTTGATAAGCCAAATTCCAAGCCTTGCAGCGCAGACCACGCCTTCTTAAAAGTAAGTAAGTAGCTAGACTTATTTATGTTTGCACTGGAGTCTACTTCAAGGTTCAGGAATAGGCTGTTCGGTCTCTTGTTATGACTGATTCATAACAGATTCCGATAATGACTGAGTTATTTAAAAGGCGCTTGCTGGTAAGAAACTGCCGCCCCCTGCTGTATGTACGCAAGTTAGGGTAGAAATTCCTTAGTCATAGTAAACAGCTACTTTCCATGGAAGGCAATGACTTGCCATAATAGACATCCACTTTCCATCCCGGGAATTCAATTGCTAGGCAACCACTTGCCTTGGTAGACGCTTATTTGCAGTGCTAGGAAGCTACCATCCTCTTTCAAGTGTAACACTCGATTTCTAGTAAACAAGTGATTGTTCTGTTCGTAAGTGTATAGGTTTCATCGGTCCAGTTATTCATGCATCGTGAGAAAGGGTGAATAGTCTACTAGTGGTTGGATAGAATTGCATGTAGAACACAATTGCTTCTTGGTTGTCGGGTCGGGAGTGCCTCTGAGGAGTCTATCTTGAAGTGGCGCTTTATAAATTTTCGATTACATTACAATATATAATTTGGATAAAAGGTGGAACTAGGGAAGAACTCTCTTCACTGAATTATATATTAGCGTGACATGACATAACAATTGCTTTAAGTGGATCAAAAGACAAGTATTGTCTAAAGCGGTGTTAGAAACACTGCAAATTAACTGGAAATGTTTAAAAGCCAATCCTTCAAGATTCTTCTGAAAAGCTGTGATAACATCCACTGAGACAGTAGTACTATCGTCGAAACTATTCCACAAGTCTACGACTCTTGCACTAAAGAATTTCTGCCCTAGTGTTCCTTCGGGTTTCTTAAATAATTTATATATGTTGCATCGAGTCGCCTTTTCGATACTAGTTCAAAGAACCTGTCCCACTGCATTGCCTCCTTTCCAGTGAAGATCATATACAGTTAAATAAAGTCTCCTTTGATCCTCCTTCTCTCGAATGTTGTTAGCCCACACCCTTTCAACCGTCTTCATAGCTCAGACCTTTCTAACCCCAGGTCAGTTTGACAGCTCTCCTTTTCACTTTCTCCAATTGTTCTATTTCATGTTTCAGACATGGATTGCATATCTGAGTTCAGTATTCCAAATGTGCCCTAACCAGTGATTTGTACAACATCAGTATTACTTCCGGCATGTTTGTTACTAATGGCAAGTAGTTGGTTTTATTCAAACGAGCCATTAGTCATCTTTATTTAGTAATTTCCAACAATCCTGTACTTCGGTTTTCGGAGTGCTTCGTGTGAAATCAATAACACAGGCCTGCATATTAATGGTTTCCAATTTTTTTCTTCACTGTTTTAGGTGTTTTCATTGGTATTCAGTTAGCTGAATTCAAACATGCACGGGTTTTTCCTCTATCACGTACGGTTTTTTCCACAAGTGAAGACAAACATCCAGGAAGACCTAGCAGAGTGGAAAAAGCTTATTTACAAAGAACTTAAAAATTCTTACAATGAACTCAGCTGGATTTTTCATTCATTCATTTGTAAATGTTTGTCACAGGTGCCGATAAGTCAGAAATCTTTATAATATCTTTTCTTCTTCCCTTCAAAGCTCCTTTTAGAACTGTTTCTCTTGTACACTGCTTGCGGTTCTTCCCTATGCAACATCCAGCAGTAGTCTGCTATCATGTTAACGTTCCACTGACCCTGATACCTCCGTTCCATTTCCTTTATGTCCTGGTGGAATCTCTCTCCTTGTTCTTCACTGACAGCACCTAGATTTTCTGGGAAATAGCTTAGATGGGAGTTCAAAAAGTGGAGCTTCAAGCTCATTGAGCAGCCCAAGGCTTTCAAGTTCTTCATCATGTTTCCTACGATGTTCTCGAAGTCAATGTCTCTATAGTTGCCAAGAAACTTCTTTACCACTTCTTTAAAGGATTGCCAAGCCGATCTCTCAATTTCTTTCATTTTGGTATCAAATATCTCGTCCCTCATGAGTTTTCGAATGTCACGACCGACGAAAACCCCTTCTTTCAGCTTCGCTTCTGACAACCGTGGAAACTTGCTTGCAAGATACTTGAAAGTATCACCATCTTTTGGAAGGGCTTTCACAAACTGCTTCATGATGCCAAGTTTGATGTGAAGTGGAGGTAAGAGTACTTTTCTTGGCTCCACCAAAGATTCGAAGTGCACGTTCTTTTCTCCTACTTTTAGTGTCCTGCTTGGCCACACCTTCTCAGTCTAGTGCTTGGCTTTAGCACGGCTATCCCATTCGCAGAGGAAACAGGGGTACTTGGTGTAGCCGCCCTGTTGACCAAGGATCATAAAGATCACTTTAAGATCGCCACAGATGGTCCATTCGTATTTCTTGTAGTTCAGTTTGGTCAGGATGAAGGCTAAATTGTCATACTTCTCTTTCAAATGAACGGAATGTCCAACCGGTATAGAGGCGTATTTGTTGCCATTGTGAAGAAGGACAGCTTTTAGACTTCTTTGTGATGAGTCAATGAAGAGTCTCCAATCGTGAGCCTCATGCTGAACTCTGAACATTTGCATCAGACCGGTAACATCGGAGCAGTAAACAAGTTCACCGTCTTGAGAAAAGTAAGGCACGTAGTCTTTCGGTTTCTAAACCAACTAAAAGAAGTTCCAGGAGTCAACAAGTTCTTCTCCTGGAGCCTAGAACCTAGCAACTGAGCGGAATCTTTCGAAAGAGCCAGATCTCGAATCAAGTCGTTCAATTGTGATTGTGAAAACAGTTCGGGCTCACTGCTGTCGTGTGGAAATTCCTCATCAGAATTGCCATCTGACTCACTCCCCGATGGCCCACTCACATCGCTTAGGCTTTCTGGAGGCAAAGGTATGGGAATGCCAGGTCCATGAGACACAGGGCGCAGTGCAGATTCCAGGTTCGGGTAGCAGATTTTGTCTTTGTTTTTTAAGCTGTATCCCTGTATGTTGCACGAGCAAAAGTAACAGTCATCGCTGTGGTTTCGGGGCTCCATCCATATCATAGGCACTCCGAAACGAAAAGATTTCACCTTACCCTTAGACCACATGCGCAGTCCTTCCACGCAACTGGAACAAACTCGATGTGGGGCCCATGCCTTGTCCTGGTCTCCAAGCCTTACACCGAAGTATGCAAAATACACTTTCTCAACAAAGTCCGTGACCTTCCGCTCTTACTTTTTCACTAACAGTTCGCCACAGATATAACAAAACCTGTCAGGAGAATTAACACATCCTCTTGAAGCCATGACAGTCATAAATGTATACATCAGACTTAACCCTTTCACGTCGTTAATGTAAAAACCGGACTTAACCCTTTCAGGCCGAGGTTCAATTTCGCATTTATGAAAACATAACAAGAATTCGGGTGTCTTCATTACTACATTATAATAAAATATATTTTTCATTATGTGCATGTATTTGTAATTGTGTTTTCAATGTAAAATAGCATTTCTGCGGAAAAATTGAACTTTCCAACAAAAAATCCCAATTTGTGTCAAAATTGTGTGTTAGAATTTTTACAATATTTTTCCAGAAATGACCGTGTGTGAATTCAATAATCCGTTGTCAAAATATGTTACTACGCAAGTGGTAGTCAAGCAGTTGTAGAAGTGATAGTACGTCTGCGTTTAGAGAAAACAGATCGAACAGCCGTTAAGAAATAGCATCGTTAATAAAGGTAGAGTTATATCTAACCCTCTTAATGACTTCTATAGCGCCGTTGTCATCATGCTCAAAGCATCAGTCGAATGGACTATTACCTTATCTTACTTCACCTTATTACATTGGTCTGCTTAAGCTTACCTTAAGATGGATATTATTGCGTGATAGAGATATGCCACCTTGAAAGCAAATGGTATTTGAAGTCAATACTTTAACTGCATCATTGTTCGCTCATAAATGTTGCTTATTGTATACGGATTACGAAGGCATATTGTGGCTGAGATAGTCCAGGAAAACAAGTTTACAAGCATAAGTGTATGCGTGGATATATTTATTTTTATAGGAGGCTATGATGATGTGACATACGCCGAGTGCTTCCCTATGATGTGCATATGGTTTATATGTTGCGCTGGGATACATCTCGGGTTGTTTATGGTGCGAATTATGCAGTCGTTCGTTATCGGAGAATCGCATTCGCATCTCGATCCACTGCAACCCAGACTCAGCAACCAAAGGGGTGGGGAGCCTAGGATGACTGCAACCTACCAACGAGAGACCTTTATAACACACCGACGATGTAACGACCATCGTTGAGGCTGGACATGCCTCATAGGCAGATCCATTAGTAAAAGAGCGCGTAGGAGTTAGCCACAGCTCAACCGACTATGAAGAGTCTATCTTTGCAATGCTTGAGCTGTAACACGAAATCATATGCAGTGCAGTTAAGGAGGCGCTTGTATCGAAGATGATGGGCTCCGATGTCTCGTACAGTTCGACGATGCGATGATCTATATCGACTTCATTTGACGGTTGAAGACTGTTCTGTAAGATCGTGGTCTTGTGTTGCCGGCATCTCTTGAGTTTCTTGAAGAGGCGCTATATAATTATTCTGTTTGTGGTCTTGTCACTTCAGATCGCCTCATGGGCGATTTCAAGTGATTATAATACAACGCGGAAAATAGACAACCTTTACACCCGCTGCCTATGTGTAATCGTAATCGTAACTCAAAATTTCTAAAGCGCTACATAGAAGCTAAGAGCAGGGCACCAGCTTATTCATGAGCGCTGAGTCAAGTCAGTGTGGTTGTCCAATGCTGCTATGTCAAAAACCACGTCCGGTTGCCAGAAGACCAGAGAGAGAGAAAAAAAGAGAAGGGTAGAGGAGCTGTTAGAAGGAGAGAGGAGCTGTTAGGAGAAAGGAGCTGTTAGAAAGGGGAAGCTGTCAACTCTATATGTGTAAATCCGCCTTTGGCTTTGCACGATTGCTGCTCACTAATGAATCGCAACAAAACGCAAAAGAAGCTTTGATTTTATGGGAAACGGGAAATTATGATGATACTCAGGAAAAACAAGAATGCGACTCAACAAGGTCCACGAGATTTGAGCAAAGAATCTGCCGTGGGCAAAATATCACTCATCAGTGCAACGATGCGCTTTCAGACTAGTTTCTTCTGGCCTCTCAGACTTGATTTGGTTTCTACAAAGCAAGATATCCATGAGGCTGTTCGTTCTTAAGGGCACTCCACTCCCTTAACTGTCGAGAAGCAGCAGACACTAATGTATGTATGCATGAACGTAGGCCTATGAATTTTTGTATTTATGAACATATGTCTGTGTATATGTATGAATATATGTACTTCTGGATTTATTTTGAGTCCTCGCTTGCCCAGCAGATGGCTTTTGCTGTTGTTGGCCCATCACTATGGAATGGACTTCCGCTATTGTTTTGTGTAAGGGTCACTGTTGGTGATAGAGCTCAGTCAGCTCGGTGTTTAAAGACGTTCTTATTTCCCCGGAGGTTCTCATGCTGGAAGCGTCTCTGAGTAGTTTGTTCTGTAAGAAGCGCTATATAAGTTATCAAATACAATACATTACAATGTACTACTGAAACTAAGCATATTTCCAGCTTCCTTAAGAACACGACAGCGCGCAGTGTAGCAGCTAGAGTGTGGAGGTAGCTTCTTCATGACTCGTTTTCGACTTGGGGTTCCGGTTTGTAAAACCCACCTTAAGCGAGTAGCTGGATTAACTGGGATTTTGGCGATTTAGAGGTTCAATAGCTTCGCCATGTCCGACCCTTCACTCTGGGACAGTCTGGCATGCGACCTGTGACATGAACTTCTCCTCTACCTCTATTTTGACAGCAGCTGAGGACCATCCTATTTGGGCGTAGTCTTATGTCGTCACAAAGAAAACATCTCTGAAAAGTGTTCTTGGAAAGGCGTTACATAAATGCTCACTTACGATTGCGATTATAACTCTAGGCCCGTGACTTAGACGATAGACGCTGAAAGCCTGGTTTGCTACTGGTTAACGTGTACTCCTCCAAGAGTGAGGATGCCAGATCGCGTCCCGTCGAGGTTTATTTTAGAGATTTGAATCTGGGGATAGCCCGGTCCGTACACGGGGACCTTAAATGGCGAGGCACCCATTCAAATGGGCAGCGGTAATGAAGCGATCCTACCCAATCAATTCGTTGCAAAATGAGCAGGGTCGAGGTCTTACGGTCGCTATGAGAAAACGTGTAATTTACTTTTAAGGATGCAAGTAAAAAATGAGCCAATACTCAAGCTACGGTAATACATGTATAAACAAAACATTTTTAGAACTCTGAACATTGTATCCGTCTAGGTGATTCAGAGGAAAATGACAAAAAAGATGGACTATGGACATAGGAATATGAACTATGAGCATCTTCTTTATCATTTTTCTCTGACTCTGCAGCAAGCAGAGCATAGACAAAGATACATGACATGTCTCTGACACGCATCGGATACATAACAGGCGTATAGGAAACGATCACCATCGCAGGCAACAAGACAGTCACCTAGAAAGAAATTAACAGTAGAAGAAGTAGTATCCTAACAGGGCTAACTGGTGCACAAAGACAGCGACAGGGAGACAGACAGAGACAAAGAGAGATAGAAAGAGTCAGAGAGAGATGAGATGATGAAAAAATAGAAAATAATACAAAGTCGCTTTTAAGCAAAAACAGAAAGACAATCACGTGTAAGAAGCCAGGTACACAAACATACATAAACAGGCAGATAGAGAAACATACAGAACAGTCACACATGCAGATAGAAAGACATATTATCGGTATTACTTAGTCAATTTTAATAAAACAGACAGCCGTGCAGACAACGAGCATAAATACAAGAGGCCATACAGACAAACACGCACGGACTCACGGATAAGCAGATAAACTGTCAGTTTCTCTGTTCGCGCGTGTATCTCTGTCTGCATGGCTGTCCTAGTGTGTCTCTCAGCCACATACACATATACATACATGCATACATACAGGTATAGTCGGACGGGAAAAGACAAAACCTCGTTCTTGTAGGCAACTGAGCAGAGAGCCAGTGCTAACGATCTGCCTGGACAAATAGGCGACGCTATGAACTGGAAGAGAAAGAGAGAACGAGAGACACAGGGAGAGACACACACACAGAGAAAGGTCGAGAGAGAGAGAAAACAAGAGTGAGAGAGAGAGAAGAGAGAGAGAGAGAGAGAGAAAGGAGAGAGAGCAAAAGAGATAGAAGAAAGAGAACAGAGAGCAGAGAGGAGAGAAAAGTAAAAGGGAGAGAGAAAGATTGAAAGAGAGAGAGAGAGAGAGAGATAGGAGAGGGAGACAGAGAGAGAGGGAGAGACAGAGACAGAGAGAGAGCTATATATTGAGGGAATTACGCCCATGGACGATTAAACCCTGCTCGAATGCCTGCCATGCGCAAAAGACTACGCAGAGTTGCAGCAAACGCTCATGCAGTACAATTTCCCTTATTGTTAAATACAGTGTACTGCAATTACACGCTAAGGAACTGGAGCATCTAGGCTGCTCCGTCGCTCAGTGTATTTTCCATGTGCTGTGGATTCTTGCAACACTCCTGACAGCAGCTGCTGTAGTGGTTATGAGAAATATTCTGGTGTAACGAACACATTCGAACACGTTTACTGTTGAAATCCCATCTATTATCTACCAACAGTTAAAAGTTTCTGTTTACTGTCTAACTGAAGCATCAGAATTTGGTGTTGTACATCGTCCATTTATTATTTATTGTTGGACTCTTGTGAGCGTCGACATTTGACATTGTAAAGCACCCTTGAAGTAGCTTGCTAATAATGATGCTTCATAAATTGTCGTGATTACAATTACAATTATAATTCGTTGTTGCCTAATGACAACCAACTTTACTTAAATTGGACAAGCTGCCGGATGACTACAGGAAAGAGTAGAAAGGTGAAAGGTACTTAATTACACGCCAATGTAAAGTAATGTGACGTAACATACTGCAAAACCAATTACATCTATATCTGTGCTGTTTGAAAGATTTTGCAGCCGCAGCCCAAACACAACCATATCAATCCAATAACTGGACTCTTCACATAATGACTCCGGAAGATGGCGGAATGAGTTGGCATTCATCTGGTAATTCATGCACGAAAATAGAGTGATGCAGTAAAACATGCATGCAGTCAAGCATTACAGAACCGCAACTTCTGCACCACATTGATTGGAAAAGTAAATGAATTTGTATTTCGGATCTAAATTGAAATTTTGCCTACACGTAACAGATTATGACAAATTAACCTATGGCTCTTCATTATCAAGTGCAAGTCGCTTTGTGAAGCCCGAAAAATCTTTAAAAGCGCCTATTGTGTAAATCTGCGATACATTATTCGCAGAGTGCATATTTTCCAATCGATTTTCTCAGCACAGAATTAATCGAACACCACAATGAATCGCCATGCACCAACTGCTGAAATGGATCTTCGACGTTTTGCCACATAAATTTTGCAGCAGAACCTGACTTACTGCCACCACTCTTTCTTTCTTTCTTTCTTTCCCTCTGGCTGGAATTAATCCGTCCTAGGGGAGGGAATCCCTCCTAGGCATCACTGCCACCACTATCATATTTATATAGCGTCCGTGTGGTAGGGAATCGCTTAGACAAACGGCTATGGTATCGTACTTGTTCACCTTTATTGCACGTGTAGTTTCTTGTCATCTGATGGGAAACCAGTCTTAAAGGTGAACAAGGTCTAATATACGTATACACATGAATGTATGTATTTATGTACATATGTATGTATGCATATATGTATTTATGTATATATGTAGGTATGTATGTATGTGTTTATGTATGTATGTAGTTATACACGCATGTATGCATGTATGTATGCATGTATGTATATATGATAGGCTATGTATGTTTGTCTGTATGTACGTACGTATGCATGTAATAGGCCATTTATATGCATGTATGTATGTAATAAGCCATTTATGTATGTATGTATGTAATAGGCCTTCAATATATGTAAGTATGTAAATAGGCTATTTTTATGTATGCTTACATGTATGTGTATACGCATGTATGTAACAGGCTTCGCAATATGTTACGTCACACTGTTTTACTTTACATACTGTACGAATCACTTGTAGATATAAGAGCACTAGACGCACTGTTCTTCCTCAGGCTAGAGCTCTTCCAAGCAGATATATTGAGAGGCGCTATATAAGTCATATTTTACAATGCATGATGCAATATATTACATACCTTACGCGTTACGTGACATCACATCATACATTATATATTATATACATCATACATTATATATATTATATACATCATACAATATATATATAATATACAGCATACATTATATATATTATATATACCATACATTATATATGAGGATGTTACAGAAGTCGGCGATATAGAAACGTCGAATTACATTATGTAACTGGAAATCTCTAGTCTTTCTAATGGCTTACTGCTAATGGCTTGAACTCAACAACACGTTTCTTGCTTCCGAAATTAGCATCTTCAGACTTGCATATGTATTTCAGGCAGGGTTCCCTGCCTCTTCGCCAGATTTCATTCAGTTAACGTCTTCCGTGAAGGAAGGATTGGCGCCGCAGCGCAAGCAGAGACCCATCTGCAACGGAAGACGCCTCTTACAAATGAAGTGAAAATCTGGCGACATCTTCCCCATATTTAGTGCGACCGTGGGGTGGGGAGCCGCCGGGAAGAACCGAGAAAAGCAGATGACAGCCAAGTAGGTGAGAGGCAGAGACGGACAGAGAAGCAAAGACAGAGGCACAGAAAAAGAAAGCAAGAGAGAGAGAGGAGGAGAAGGAGTGAAGGAGGGATAAAAAGACGGAGAAAGGGATAGAGGGAAAGAAGGAGATAGGGAAATAGATAGAGAGAGAGACAGACAGAGACAGACAGAGAAACAGAGAAAGACAGAGAGATAGAGAAAGAGAGAGAGAAAGATAGAGACATATATATACAGTATATATAAATAGAGAGAGAACGCGAGATAGATAGATAGATAGATAGATAGATAGATAGATAGATAGATAGATAGATAGATAGATAGATAGATAGATAGATAGATAGATAGATAGATAGATAGAGATAGAGATAGAGATAGAGGCAGAGGCAGAGGCAGAGGGAGAGGCAGAGTGAGAGGGAGAGGCAGAGGCAGAGGCAGAGACAGAGGCAGAGGCAGAGGCAGAGGCAGAGGCATTCAAAGCAGCTCCTCGTCGTCCTTTGCAAAGACCGTTGCGTTGAGCCGGGCCATTGGGGGTATGACTGCAGCCCGTGTGCCTAGACATCGGCCGCTGGACGGCGCTACAAACGACGGAATGTCGTGCGCTGGTTTAATAATTTCAAGAAAGATGGATTCGACGTCCGACTGCTTCAGACGCCCAACAACAACAGCAATCGCTATCCTCCACCACAACGCACCCGCCCATTTAATAAGAACCACCGACTACATGCATGCCCGTCTGCCTGTCTGCCTATCTATCTGTCTGAATGTCTGTATGCATGTCTGTCTGTCTGTCTGTCTGTATGTATGTCTGTCTATCTAGCTGTCTGTCTATCTGAATATCTGTTAGCATGTCTATCTGTCTTTTTGCCTGCCTCTCTCTGTCTGGCTGTCTAGCTATATACATGCCTGCCTGTCTGTCTGCGCCTGCTTGTATGCCTGCCTATCAGTATGTCTTTGTATGTGCCTGTGTCCCTGCCTTACTTACTTTCTGTCTACCTTTCTTTCTGCCTCCTTGGCTGTCTGTCTGTTTGCCTGTTTGCCTACATCTCTGCCTGCCTCCTTGACTGTCTATATGTTTGCATGTTTGCCTGTTTACCTACCTGTCTGTCTGCCTCTCTGACTGTCTATCTGTTTGCCTGTTTGCCTACCTGTCTATCTGCCTCCATGACTGTCTATCTGTTTGCCTGTTTGCCTACCTGTCTGTCTGCCTCCATGACTGTCTATCTGTTTGCCTACCTGACTGTTTGCCTACCTGTCTGTCTGCGTCCATGACTGTCTATCTGTTTGCCTGTTTGCCTACCTGTCTGTCTGCGTCCATGACTGTCTATCTGTTTGCCTGTTTGCCTACCTGTCTGTCTGCCTCCATGACTGTCTATCTGTTTGCCTACCTGACTGTTTGCCTACCTGTCTGTCTGCGTCCATGACTGTGTATCTGTTTGCCTGTTTGCCTACCTGTCTGTCTGCCTCCATGACTGTCTATCTGTTTGCCTGTTTGCCTACCTGTCTGTCTGCTGCCAGACTGTCTGCGTGTGCGTGCGATGCTGTCATTGCTGCATTAATAAATAAGCAAGTTAATGAGAGGCCTTGGAGAGCACGCACAGCCCTGCCTTGGAATCTTTCAAATCCATTCTTCCGCTACAACAACACAAGAGTGAGATTGTCATAATAAGTCAATATATTTTACTGATGATATATGGGGTAGTTACTGTTTTCATGGATTTGTAAACCTGTGGAGGGCTAGAAATGCTATGCACCATAGACACTTCAAATGGAACAAAGTATTGGAGTCCAATGCCAAGCAACATGGTCTCTTTATGAAGCTCACACGAACTGAGGTTTACAATCAGGATTGATTTCATTGTACTTCGGTATTTCGCTTTTGACATCCCACAAAGCCAAACACTTCTCAGCCATAATATAGCATAGCATAGTATCTAGCATAGCATAATATAACTGCGTGGTATCTAGCGTAGTATAGTTTACTGTAGTATAACATAATATGGTACAGTATAGCCTAGTATAACCTAGTATAGTATAGCACAGCACAGGATACAATAGCATAGTAAGTATCTAGCATAGTATCTAGCAGTATAGTATGACCTAGTATAATAAAGCAGAAGTTAGCATAGTATAGTACAGTAATATAAAATATAGTATAGTATAGCCTAGTATAGTATAGCCTACTTCTAGCAGAGCATAGTATAGTATAGTATAGCATAGTTTTGCATACAGTATAGTTTTGTATAGTATAGTATAGTATAGAATAGCATAATACAGAATAGAATAATATAGCGTAGCCTGTTATAGCATAGTATACAATATAGTGTAGGGTAATCTAGGGAGTGAAATAATACGTGTAGTTTTGTATACTTTGCTATGCTATACCACATTATGCATGGCATGAACAGACTAGCAGAGCCTGTCACAAGACAGGAGAGTATAGTAGGTTGAAGTAGGTTTATCTAGTGCATGCGCGGTATATTGGATCGCGTGGTACGCATTCCTCTTTCACATCAAACTCGTTCACATTTCAGACTGAGATGATCTTGAGTGCGGTGCGTTTGAACTGCAGTGCACTTAGCGATGTTTAGCCGACATTCATTCCGACAGTCCTCCAGCGAAAAGGTCCAAGCTACTCTACTAAATGAGCTACGTAAATGCCTCATCGTATTACACTACGAAACGATAACATACAACTTCCAATTGACTGTGGAGGCAAACTGAATCAGACCCTGAACCGACAATTTTTTCACTGAAATACAATTCGGCGCAGTTAGTATCATTGTCTTGTATCAATTCAAATATAAAAATTCAATTCATGGCATTCATGTATAAATTCCAGTCATTTCCGTTCATGGCATTGTATTAATTCATGCATGAACTAAATTAAATTCAGTTCGATTCAATTCATGACTTCCATTGCATCAATCTATAATTCAGTCTATGAATTCAAGTTAATTCGTTTCATATTGTACTGTATCAGTTTATGAATGAATGCAATTCAATTCAGTGCAGTGCAGATAAGTTTACTGCAATGCCATTGAATGCACGAGAATAATTCTATTCCAATACTACATAAGTTATGCAACGTGACGCGATGCAATGTAATGTCATGCCAATCACGTCACGTAATTAATCTAACGTCATGCGTTGTCATACAGTGTAATGCTAAAAAAGTTATATAGCACCCGTAAAAATAACAATTCACCCTGTCAGCTTGAAGGTCCACTTTAAGAAACTTATCTGCAGTTATAGCATAGTATAGCATATAGCATAATATCTAACATAGTATAGTATAAGATAGCATAGTATTTAGCAAAGTATCTTGTGTGATATCTAGGCTTTTCCTGGTTGACCATCGATTGACGCCTCTATGCATTAGGATAATGGCGCTATAAAAGTTTTCAGGTTAGATAGAATTAGTATTTTATATCTATATGAGCCTGAAGAACACATTGAACGTACTATGAATTGTAAACTAAGAAAACCTCAAAAAGTATTTTCAGTTTGTCTTAAGACTCGGTATGTTTCAACGCTTTTAAGGCCCATAATAAATAAATAAATATTTATCTATAAGCTTTCATACAATTAAGCAAGTTGGATTAGGAGATAAGTCGATTGAAGCAATGAAAAAATGTCTTAAGCTGGGAACATCTCTTATGATTTATTTGTTTTTATTATTTAAAGAACTTATTAAGCGCACAGTCGGTAGATCTTAATCAGAGGCGGGGATAAGTGTTCGATATCACTGGCCAACAGAAAAATTTTTTTTTCTTGTTGCCTTCGGTTTTAGACCTGTTCTTGGGGTAATTTTGGGCGCTGATTCAGAAAATGTCATTGGATTGAGTGCATCAGGTCTAGTTTCTGAGATATCGTCGATTTTGTAAAGAAAACCCAGTCCACTCTTTAAACGATGTCTTTGGCAAAACTAAAATGTCATAATAAGCTTTATTTATGGCTAATTATAATTCTTGCTGATTCATATAATGCCTACATCCTTATAATGTAAAATCAGCATATCTTGCCGCGTGCTGAGATATTGCTGATTCAACGAAATAACTATTCCGTAGCCTACAGCTTACTCAGCACTAAATTCATGGCCTCATTTAGAATTTATTTGTGCTTATACAGCGTTTCATGGTTTCAAACTATGTAAATAGATTATGCTGAAGTCAGCATTTATAGCCTATATAAACCGCCTCCTGAAAGCTAGAGCAGCCGCAGTCGTCTTAGGGCATATTAAGAGTTGGTCGCAAGAACAATCTGTGAATGTGAGCATTAAATAACTACATGTTCTTACTATTTTTTAGGTTAGACATTTAATTCCTCAGATGCGAACATCCTTAAGGTTATGGCTACTTCCAGACGGAGCTGCATTAACCATCCAGACATATTCTGCTACATTTGTGGGGAATACACACTAAAAGCAAACAGGAAACCGATTTCTGAGTTTGTAAAAAGAGCATATGTAGGTTATTTTGGTGTCAAACTTGGAGATCAAGATAAGCAATGGGCTCCTCATACAGTATGCAAAACTTGTATTGAACAATTGCGCCACTGGACAATTGGAAAGAGAAGCTGCCTGAAATTTGGTGTACCGATGGTTTGGAGGGAACAGATAAACCACTTGGACGACTGTTACTTTTGTATGGTTAATATCATAGGCATCAATCGAAATAATCGTCACAAGTTGTCTTACCCTGATATACCTTCAGCCAGGAGACCTGTTCCGCATTCGGATATTGTACCAGTTCCACCTTTTCGCGAACTACCTCAGCTCTCAGACGATGACACTTGCATGTCCAATATCGGACAAGATGACGAAAGTGAAGAAAGTGGGGGCAGTGACAGTGATTTCCAATCAACTTCACACAGTGAACGTTTTGACCAAAAAGAGTTGAGTGATCTGATCAGGGACTTAAATCTTTCCAAAGAGTCCTCTGAATTGCTTGCGTCCAGACTAAAGGAAAAGAATGCACTTCAGCCTGGAACGAAAATTACAATTTATAGAAACAGAGAAAAGGATTTGCTGCCATTCTTTACCGAAGACAACAACCTAGTATTCTGTAATGACATCAGCAACTTATTGAAGAAAATTGGTCTGTCGGATTACAGCCCAGATGAGTGGCGTCTTTTTATCGACAGTTCAAAACGTAGTCTGAAATGTGTGCTTTTAAATAACGGCAACAAATTTGGTTCTATTCCAATCGGTCACTCCACCAGGATGAAAGAAGAGTACAATGCCATCTCTTTAGTACTGGAAAAGATAAAATACAAAGAACATCAATGGGTAATTTGTGTAGACTTGAAGATGGTAAATTTCCTCCTCGGTCAACAAAGTGGCTACACAAAGTATCCCTGCTTTTTGTGTCTTTGGGACAGTAGAGCCAAGCATGAACATTGGACAAGAAAAGATTGGCCGCCTTCGAGGAAAGACATGGTGGTTGGAGCTCAAAATGTAATCAAGGAATCTTTGGTGGCACGAGATAGGATCATACTGCCACCACTACATATAAAGCTAGGCCTGATGAAACAATTTGTCAGGGCTTTGAATAAAGAAGGTTCATGCTTCGAATACATAGTACACAAGTTACCAGGAATTACAATGGAAAAATTGAAGGCTGGAATCTTCGATGGTCCACAGATCAGGCAACTTATGAATGACCCACTTTTCATACCATCAATGAATGAAATCGAATCTTGTGCCTGGCCTTCCTTTGTTCTTGTAACTAAAAATTTTCTTGGCAACAAGAAGGCAGACAATTATACACAACTAGTAGAGGATATGCTTCTTCATTTCAACAAGCTTGGCTGCAACATGAGCATTAAAGTCCATTATCTCCACAGTCACTTAGATAAACTCGAGATTTCTACAGCGCCCTACGAAGGCTAAGTCGTTGGAACAAGCTTATTCACAGGCGCTCAGTCAAAATAAAATCGAAAGGCAAGAAGGATTCGGTTTCAGATCAAGATCAAAGAGTCAGGCAGGCAGACGATCAGGCGGCTACGGTGGATGGTGTTTAGAATTGAACAGGAAAGACAGATAAGCAGAAGAGGAAGAACCAGGATAGGATTTGTGGAAGAGGATTGTCTTCAGTTTTGAGTGAAAGACCTATCTCTATCTATCTATCTATCTATCTATCTATCTATCTATCTATCTATCTATCTATCTGTCTATCTATCTATCTATCTATCTATCAATCAATCAATCAATCAATCTATCTATCTATCTATCTGTCTATCTATCTATCTATCTATCTATCTATCTATCTATCGGTCTGTCTATCTATCTATCTATCTATCTATCGGTCTGTCTATCTGTCTGTCTGTCTATCTATCTATCTATCTATCTATCTATCTATCTATCACCTGTCTATCTATCTACCTATCTGTCTCTACCTCCCACTGTCTATCTCCCAAATTGTTTTTGTTTCTCTGTGTCTCCCTCATATTGTCTATATGTCTGTCCTTCACTTGCGTTCCTTCCTCCCTGCATCCTTTCGCAGAAATTGTGAGAGGTGAAATGTTCGTATGGGTATAACGCACTTATAGTTTCGCAGGATGCTAATACTTTAATTTTGACCAAGGCGAACTTTTTTTTTATTTTTATTTTTATTGCTTTTGAGTCTGAGTCTCATTGGACGTGTTCTGTCATTTCCTGCGTCCGTCAGTCCGTCCTTTCCTGCACTGTACACATCCCACTAACAACGGGAGGCATCGGCTCATAAGAAGAACCGAAAACGACCTGCATTTAAACAGAGGTGCCGTGAATACGTTAGACTGACTATTTTACTATAGAATGTCTGCAGTCATCAAAACGACACCATTATCATCTCCCGACGTGTTTGTTTATGACGCATACCTCCTGCCGATAATGTACATAGGTGAAGACGATGACGACGATGACGACGATGACGAAGCTGAGAGGAAGTAGATGGAGAAAGCAGAGGAGATAGGAGAAGGGGAAGACGAGGGTGAACACAGATATTTAGTTTGTGTTTCGCTGTGGGATGAATTTGAGGCGCTTGGCTCCTCCTAGACCTTTCTCGAAGTGGTTTAGTAATCGGACAGCAGAGTGCGAAATATTTTGATTAGGATTTCACTTGAAGCGATTGATGCTTTGGGCATCATGATAACGGCGCTATAACGTCATTAGACTAGATTAGATTAGATAAGATTAGATTATATTACTGTAGTTTACTGTAGACTACTGTAGATTACTGTAGATTACTGTAGATGGATTACTGTAGATCGGATTGCTATAGATTAGATTACTGTAGATTAGATTACTGTAGATTAGATTACTATAGATTAGATTACTCTAGATTAAAATACTCTAGATTAGATAGGATCAGATCAGATCAGATCAGGCCAGACTAGATTAAATTATATTAGATTAGAGTAGATTAAATTATATATTGTCACCGACAGTCATACATTTTAACTTCCGATTTGTTTGTGAGCGACCTTATGTGCAATCGCCCCCCCCCCCCTCCGCTGTCGTGTCTAATTGTAGTTCCATCTCTTCCCACAGCCTTACTCCTTCCATTCTCTTTGGATGCTTGTCTGTATTCTAAGCTTCTTTCTCTCTCTTGCCCTCTCTTGACTCTACGCCATCAATTCTCGAGGTTTTTGGATACGGATTTTTCAATCTATTTGCCTATTAAACTAATGACCTTAGCGTTGAATAATTCATTTTACTATTTATTGTTGTCGCCAATTCTCCTAGATTTTTTCTTTTATGTCTTCAATATTCTTTCTGTGTTTTCGTCTAGACAATTCCTCCTGGAAGCCTCCATTCCAGTGAATTCCCTTTTATGGTCATGTTTCTGCCGTTGCCACACGTTTGTGTGTACCAGGGCGCATTTTGTGGTTGATAACAACGTGGAAAGACCTTTTGGCGGAAATGAAATTTTCATTTAATCTTTTTAATTTATTGCTCACATTGACAATAATATATGAAACATAATACGTAAAATACTTGTGGAATACAAGAGCCAGACGCAGAAAGAACCATGTTCCGCTTAGTAGGGTCGCCAATGTCACATGAGATACAATTTGGAATGATGTAAATTCAATCAGCTTAGTATATAAAGTCCAACCAGAACCATTGTGAGAAGAACCTAAAGACTTAACTAAGTGTATGCAAAAAGTACATCTTTTAATTGGAAATGGTCTGAAACAGTGCAACTTACCTCTATACTTCTCACCCTGGTAAACTTGGGCTATCTGTGGGGTATGGTAGCCTGTTGGTTGGAGTGATCGATTGTAACGCGGAAAGTACGGTTTCAAGCCTCCCCTGAGATGTTTACTGTGTAGGGACCTAGCTTCAAGTCCTTCACTCACAACTACCCAGCGCCATCGATTGATGTTTTATCATTAGATAGCGGCGCTTAATAAATGCAGAAAGTAAATCTGTGCGTTCATTCCTTTCTCGGAAGTGTTATTAAACAGACCGGTATCGAAGCAGTTGGTCTACAGGTAAATAAAGATCTGCTACAAATTTATCACATAGCCAACACCGCTGTAAATAATGAAACACATGTACTAGTTAGAAAAGACAGTTTATATTACAAAGACAGATAGGTAGGTTTAGTGTAATACCACAGACAAATCGAATGCTCAGTCGTTATACTGTTTTAGCTATTAGGTTATCGGGCCTTCTTGGTTGCTGGTCCACAGCTTTGGCATTCGTTGCCAAGTTCTTTTCGTTCTGTCAATTCTTGGATGTCATTCAGGTCTAAACTCAAGACTAATCTGTTTCAACCCGCTTACTCACTATAGCCTTGCTTCTGATTTATCTGAGCTATTGGAATTCGACCCGGCTTCTCCAACGGATTATGATTTTGGATTGCGATTTTGACTTGAAGCCATCATCTACTGATGCCTTGGGCATTATGATAACGGCGCTATAGAAGTCATTTGATTATATTAGATTAGATCAAACCGGCACAGTGCATTAACCTAGGTTAGATGACTCAATAACATCGCATTATAAGCATTGACATATCAATAATCCATTAGAAGATAAACGCAGTTGATGATAGGCTGTTTAAAGAGACGCGCAAACGATTGATTGCATTTCATTACATGGGCTGTCGTCGGTGAAACATACAATCATCCATTTGCGCATTTCGATATAAATGTACTTATCATATGGTTTTCATATGAGGCTATTATGAACTTCGGCATTATATTACATTACATTACATCATATAAATCCAGGCTACGTTGCCCTACATTCCGTGGGTGTCTGCTTTGGACATACCTCTACTGTAGTGGCGGCTCCAGTATTGTTTGCGTGGAGGCAAGACCATTTTCAGAGAGGCACCACATTCTGGCAGTCCACCATGCCAGGGTCTGATCTGAGGGGCGCCGGCATATAATCAAGAGTCCGGGGGCGAACCAACTCCACACCTATAGCTAAATCCGCCACTGCTCTACTTTAGCTTCAAACATGTTGGCCGCGTGGCTTTCTATGTGTCATTTTGACAGATTATATCGTCTAGCGTGGCATAAGCTTGATAATTTTCTGCAGTTTCGTTGCTTTCTGTTGCCAAGTCAGCATGTCAGAATTATTTTTCCTTTCTGACACGGATTTACTGCAATTCGGACGGTTTCTTTGCCTGTTTTCGTGACCTTCTGTGCCTGGAAGAGTCCACCAACAGAGGGGGACAGGCTTCCAGCTTGAATGTCGAGCTTCGGACCTTCAGACCAACGCACGCCGTCTACGCCGGGAATTTGTCTCGGTGGAGGAAGGGCGAAGAAAGTCTTAGGACTGGCTCCGACTGTCAGCCACGGAATGGTTCAACTAACTAACGGCCTAACAACCTATCGGCCGGCGGGCGATGAATACCTGTCCGTCCTGCGTATATCCTTCGGATCGGGGAATATCTGATCGCCGCGTGGCTTTCCACCTGCGAGGGACTGTTGGTCGGTGAGACAACCGTGTGCCATCGGCGGCGGATCACATCGCCCATCGTCATTCCTCATTCCTCATCCTTGGTGCCACGAGCCTCAGGAACTTCGGGACTTCAGAACATGCCATCATCTTTAAACTCTAGTTGGGAATCTGTTGGTATGGCTTTGCGTGTGTGCGCGAGCTTGCCATTGGTGACTCTTCTAGTTGTCTGAGTTATGTTCACTTGCAGGATACTACTCTGTTCTTAATGACACTTAACATCATTAGTGACTTTTAACATCAAGTCTAGCGCAGTGAGCGCCACTGATTAGTTTTTGCTTGAAGAGGCGCTATACAAATTTAAACTTACTTCAAACACTTGGTTCTTAAATCTCTTGCAGACGTCCTTGATTTTAATGGCCTTGTCCACTTGAGGTACAGAGGGGATGTGTCACACCTCAACAGTATGCGCCACAACCTGATGGCCTCTGCCAACCCTTGACTAGGCACGTCAAAGGCTACTATGCCTGGACGTTACTGAAGGGTGTAATGCGAGATCGGTTCCAGGGCGAAAACGGTTCCGAAAAATATTCTGATTGGTTCACGTGACCGATGACGTCGGGTAACAGTTTGTTGCCACTTCGTTCATCAAAATAATCTTTTATCCTAATTACGACTATATAAATACAAAATCGTTGGATGAATGCTTTGGCTTCAATATTTTCCATCAACTGGAATATTGCTTTGTATTATATTTTGCTACCAAGACAACAGAATACTTGAAATTCGCTCACTATGTCGTGCATTGGCAACAAAAAGGGGGCGGAGTCGGAACAGTTTCCGCTCCGGGACCGATTTCGCACTACACAGAGTCTCGTTGAAGACGCGCTGCTGTAAATCTTCGTCCATCAAGGACAGAAGGAAATTATTACTAGCCGGCTGGCTAGCCTGGTAAACTATTTATCTCATACATTTGGGAACTGTTTGCACATCGGCGAGAAGTCCCTGAGACAAAGCCGAGTAGTCTTAAGAGGCAATTGTCTGCTGCCGATGGTGACCTAGGCGAAGGCGACATGGCCCGAAACGGAAATGACATTCCTTTGATGACAGGATGATCCTGAGAAGAGAGGAAAAGGCATAGGCTAATTGCTTAGAAGGGGTTTGGAAGCCAAAGTGAAGTAGTATGTATGAAAATAGAAGATTCTGTTCTTGTGGTTTAACCAGAGGAATTCAGTGGTGAAGGAACACAAAAGGCAGATCATTTGCTTTTCAACTCTGCGTTCGGAGTTCGAACCTCAGTGGTTCAAGCGAAATTGATAGGCCTACTTTAGATTACTCTTGAAGAAGGATTGTCCGGTCAACCCTAGAAGGCGGACTATTGAACGATTACCTTACTTACTGGACTACAGTCGGTGGAGCTTCAAGGTCTCACCTTCAAAATAAAAAACAGTGTCAGAACATACAATGTGTATATTAAAACTGTAAGTCTAAGTGTATCTGAAGTGTAACCATATCAGGAAATCTTCTGTCTGAACAGTTCTTTTGATTGCAGAATTTATTGCAACCATCACTCGCATGTTCATACAGTGTATCAAACTTCAGCTGATGCAGGAATACGTCATGCAGTTATATTCACACACCGTGCAGCTCAAAAACAGACAAAGCAAAAAGACGAAAACCACCTCGAACTTTCTACTCTAGAAGGTGATATGATAATTATAATCGTAGTGTAAAGTATTCTGGTATCCACAGACGTCTTTGTTATGACAGTATTAGTAAGTTAAGTATCCCAAACCCCACAAGTGGGACGTAGGGGAGGCGCTCATTTCCTTTTCTTACGCCCTTGAGCCGGCAATAGACGAATTTCAAGGTCCTCGGCACGGTGCCAGTGCATCGCAGTTTACTTCCCAGCTTACACGGGAACCAAATTCTACTGCATGGCGACAGAGGCACGTGTGCGCAAACAATTTGCCCGGGTCGTAACACGGAGTCGAACCCGCAACCGCATGATCATTGACAAAACGCCTTACTGAAAGGCCACCGTTTCATTACACCGATTTCGGAGAAGTAACATGATCTTGGAGATAGTCTGCAGTTTACTAGAAATTTGGCTTCAGTGAGGATAAGATACTTACTCAGCCTTGTTCAATTTGCCCACAGCTGGACTGCACTGCGCCTCTGGTGGAAACGTGGTAGCTAACTATGGATCCAGTGTCGGTCCAAAAAATGTAGCTGTCTCAGCAAACAAATTACTGTGTTTATGGCATAGTTGGTGCGATCATACGAAATCGGAAAAGAACATCTCTGGAACGGCAAGCTGAATATGCCAACATACATAATACATAAGGCAAGCTGAATATGCCAACATACATAATACATAAGGCAAGCTGAATATGCCAACATACATAATACATAAGGCAAGCTGAATATGCCAACATACATAATACATAAGGCAAGCTGAATATGCCAACATTGGATGTCCGTGTATTTTGCATGGTTCAAAACTTTCATGCAAAAAACTCGGGAAAATTGGTATGTTTTGCTTCAGTGATATAGGCATCGACGGATGATACGTATGCTTAATATAAGACCAGAAAGCGACTAGATCGAGTGGAATACAAGATAACACTGGCCAACAGAAAAATTTTTTTTCTTGTTGCCTTCGGTTTTAGACCTGTTCTTGGGGTAATTTTGGGCGCTGATTCAGAAAATGTCATTGGATTGAGTGCATCAGGTCTAGTTTCTGAGATATCGTCGATTTTGTAAAGAAAACCCAGTCCACTCTTTAAACGATGTCTTTGGCAAAACTAGAATGTCATAATAAGCTTTATTTATGGCTAATTATAATTCTTGCTGATTCATATAATGCCTACATCCTTATAATGTAAAATCAGCATATCTTGCCGCGTGCTGAGATATTGCTGATTCAACGAAATAACTATTCCGTAGCCTACAGCTTACTCAGCACTAAATTCATGGCCTCATTTAGAATTTATTTGTGCTTATACAGCGTTTCATGGTTTCGAACTATGTAAATAGATTATGCTGAAGTATAGCCTATATAAACCGCCTCCTGAAAGCTAGAGCAGCCGCAGTCGTCTTAGGGCATATTAAGAGTTGGTCGCAAGAACAATCTGTGAATGTGAACATTAAATAACTACATGTTCTTACTATTTTTTAGGTTAGTCATTTAATTCCTCAGATGCGAACATCCTTAAGGTTATGGCTACTTCCAGACGGAGCTGCATTAACCATCCAGACATATTCTGCTACATTTGTGGGGAATACACACTAAAAGCAAACAGGAAACCGATTTCTGAGTTTGTAAAAAGAGCATATGTAGGTTATTTTGGTGTCAAACTTGGAGATCAAGATAAGCAATGGGCTCCTCATACAGTATGCAAAACTTGTATTGAACAATTGCGCCACTGGACAATTGGAAAGAGAAGCTGCCTGAAATTTGGTGTACCGATGGTTTGGAGGGAACAGATAAACCACTTGGACGACTGTTACTTTTGTATGGTTAATATCATAGGCATCAATCGAAATAATCGTCACAAGTTGTCTTACCCTGATATACCTTCAGCCAGGAGACCTGTTCCGCATTCGGATATTGTACCAGTTCCACCTTTTCGCGAACTACCTCAGCTCTCAGACGATGACACTTGCATGTCCAATATCGGACAAGATGACGAAAGTGAAGAAAGTGGGGGCAGTGACAGTGATTTCCAATCAACTTCACACAGTGAACGTTTTGACCAAAAAGAGTTGAGTGATCTGATCAGGGACTTAAATCTTTCCAAAGAGTCGTCTGAATTGCTTGCGTCCAGACTAAAGGAAAAGAATGCACTTCAGCCTGGAACGAAAATTACAATTTATAGAAACAGAGAAAAGGATTTGCTGCCATTCTTTACCGAAGACAACAACCTAGTATTCTGTAATGACATCAGCAACTTATTGAAGAAAATTGGTCTGTCGGATTACAGCCCAGATGAGTGGCGTCTTTTATCGACAGTTCAAAACGTAGTCTGAAATGTGTGCTTTTAAATAACGGCAACAAATTTGGTTCTATTCCAATCGGTCACTCCACCAGGATGAAAGAAGAGTACAATGCCATCTCTTTAGTACTGGAAAAGATAAAATACAAAGAACATCAATGGGTAATTTGTGTAGACTTGAAGATGGTAAATTTCCTCCTTGGTCAACAAAGTGGCTACACAAAGTATCCCTGCTTTTTGTGTCTTTGGGACAGTAGAGCCAAGCATGAACATTGGACAAGAAAAGATTGGCCGCCTTCGAGGAAAGACATGGTGGTTGGAGCTCAAAATGTAATCAAGGAATCTTTGGTGGCACGAGATAGGATCATACTGCCACCACTACATATAAAGCTAGGCCTGATGAAACAATTTGTCAGGGCTTTGAATAAAGAAGGTTCATGCTTCGAATACATAGTACACAAGTTACCAGGAATTACAATGGAAAAATTGAAGGCTGGAATCTTCGATGGTCCACAGATCAGGCAACTTATGAATGACCCACTTTTCATACCATCAATGAATGAAATCGAATCTTGTGCCTGGTCTCCCTTTGTTCTTGTAACTAAAAATTTTCTTGGCAACAAGAAGGCAGACAATTATGCACAACTAGTAGAGGATATGCTTCTTCATTTCAACAAGCTTGGCTGCAACATGAGCATTAAAGTCCATTATCTCCACAGTCACTTAGATCGCTTTCCAGAGAATCTTGGTGACTTCAGCGAAGAGCAAGGTGAAAGATTTCACCAAGACATCAAAACAATGGAAAATCGATATCAAGGAAGATGGGATGCACACATGATGGCAGACTATTGCTGGAATATTATGCGCGATTGTTCCGGCAGATGCCACACTCGGAAATCGTACAAAAGGAGCTTCTTCGGTGTCGAATGACTTGAAATTTTTATAACAAACTTGTTCTGTTTGGTATCATATAAGTACAGTTTGGTACTACCATTTTCTTTTAAGTATTTGTATTATTATGTTTATTTAGTGTATCACATAATAAATTGAGCACTACATAATTATAGCTATAGCCTTATGTTTTATGGGCGAGCAGAGGCAAGGACTGGTATATGGCATAATGTTCTATATCTCGAAAACTAGACCTGCTGGGAGAAAACTGGTGCCTTTTCTGGAATCAGCAGGTCAAATATACCCAGAAACAGTTCTAACAGGCAACAAATTATGTGTTGGCCAGTGTAATACTTCCGATGGATAAAGAAATTCATCTGAATCAGAGATCCAGGCCGAGAAAAGTTCGACCACAGATTGCACATGGTAAGAAAGGTGGCGGTTTTTATTGAATGAGTTATAAACGGTTTAAACGCTGAAAGCCGGTTAAACGGCTAAGAGGATAGAAACAGATTACCGAAGACAACCACGGATAGGCAAACGGACAAAGAGAAAGGCACAGAAATTGACAGGTATAAAAACGACAAGGATAGACAAGGAGACATATGCACATAGAGAGATGTAGAAACAATCACAGATAGACAGACGCGCAGAAAGCCATACGAACTTATCGATGCAGAAATAATCATGTCAACAAGCATAACAATAGACATATATAGAAACGGACAGAAGGAAAGACCGACACAGACACAGCCTAAAGGATTAGCAATAAGTCACTTTGATCTTTTTAAGCACTCAACCGAAATCCCTGTGAGTCTCAACGCAGCTCTTAGATTTTACAGTTTCTAGTGAGATCGTGTCGACACTCCTCGCCTCTCCTGTCTAATCCTCCAGTCCTAGATGGCGAAAGACAGTTCTGCGCATGCTCCAAGCAACCGCTTTTTCTCTTTATCTGTTCAAAAGGTCGCCATCTAATGCAAAACGACCGAGACGCAAGCATTAGACTATCGCACCGGATTCTTGGTCTCATTTTGTTGACGTTGAAGACGCGGTGACAGCGGAATATTACATCCTTTGGCATTGCATTATGGATCGAATAGCGTTGTAAAGTAACGTAATCGAACACTTATATAGCGCAAGTCGAGTAATCTTCTTATGTGCTAATTCGATTCGCAGTTTCTGCATTGTGTTTGTGTCTTCGTACGCATGTGTATAGTTATTCGCAGGAATGAACCTCGACTTTACTGTTCAAGGTGCAGACTTTGTTATGTTAGGCATATTACTTCCCTTGCATTAGGCTTACAGTTGGTTCTAGCCTTTTCGATATCCTTAGTCAATGTGGCGCAATCATTTAAGCCGTGATTTCGGATCTTGCCCAGTCCAATGTGGTTTATTTGTTGTCCAGGTCACGTGGCGTCCAGCCATAGTGGATGGTCAGGCGATGGAGCTGTTCTAATCTGTTTAATCCATTTCCTTCATCAAAGTTTACACTTCTGCGCTAATTTATCAATCCTTGCGTTCCGCCTTTTATTCCGCGAACACTTCCGGCGGATTTGAATAAATCCAGCGTCGTCAGTCGAAGGAAGAACCAGCATAAAGAACGGTCCCTAAGGGGGCTGACTGGGCGTCGACATTCATCAAAAGCCCCTACTACTTTCGTCGACATGTTGAATACAGTGCAAAGCAAAAGAGTCTGAGATCTTATTGCTTGATCTTTTTCTTCTTGTCTGCTTCCGGTGGTCGACCTCAGAGCGCATGCGCAGACGCAGGCAATGCCAGCAGGTGCGTATCCAGGTTTTCTGTTCTGAAAGTCTATGAAGTAATACACGTAGATGCCAATACAAATTCTAATACTAGTACGTTGCATTTATGGTGCGCCATTTACACCGTGAGTGCCCTGCAGAACATTGCCATGTTATCGCGTACTTGTTATTCTCTGCTTTGCTCCAGGATACTCAATATAATGTGATGCAACTCGCTGGAGGTTCTTAGCGCTAAATAAAAGTTGCGTCAGGGAGACCATATAAACACTGGCGCTATATCAAGTCGGATCGGCAACAGCCAGGTCGTTGAGGGCAGTTTCGGTACCAAGTCGTTATGACTCCATTATCTCAGCTAATGGGTCTCTTACCCCATGGCGGATCCAGGATTGTTTGCGAGGGGAGGCAAAGGTATTTCCAGAGGGGCTCAACAGTTTGGCAGTCCACCATGCACGGATCTGTTCTGAGGGGCGCCGGAATATTACCAAGGGGCGCTGGGGGAACCGCGCCCACGCGTATAGCTAAATCCGACACTGCTTCTACCCACTGCAATAAAACTCATCTAATTCGCTGTTAAAATTTAGCTCGAGGCTAACACATTACATGATCAAGATTGCATTTCCGTGGGAGGCTGTCTGTGTTTCACAGGACGAAATTCTCCATCAATGGCTTATTATCGGCGGATAAACTTTCAGCAACTGTTGAAATGATACTTGCTGCATTAGTTTATGACGTCATAGAGGTTATAAGACTGCTTCTGTTTCATTGACCGAACTTGCCAATGACTGGCTTATTACAAATCGTAATCGTAAGCTCGAAATTTCTGCAGCACCCAACGAAAGCTAAGAAACCAGCTTACTCATACACGCTCAATTAAAACAAAATCCCCGATAGGCAAGAACTCTTTGGTTCCAGGTCAAGATCAAAGAGTCAGGAAGGCAGTCAGACGGCTATGGTGGGTAGAGTTTGGAATTGAACCGGAAAGTGAGATAAGGGGAAGAGGAAGAATCAAGATGGGATTTGTCGACAAGGAGTGTTTTTATTTTTGAGTGAAAGACCTGCGCAGATAGTTGCTAGAAATGAAGTTTTGGTGAGTTATTGTAGTTATTAGCCTTTATATCTGTAACGCATCATTTGTATAGCGCCTATTTGTCCATGTATCTAGACACAAAATATATGTAGCGCCTTTTAAGAACTTCGCAAAAGTGCTGCATATGTCCCTGTAAACGATGTTAGAGGAAGCGAACCAAAGTGGCGAATATGGGGATGAAGAGCTAGCGACTTCATTTCTCTTGGCCTCGGCATATCATCCCTTTCCCTCGCCGCCAAATCTTTCCACTGAGAGTGTACTGTCAAGTACACATTTTAAAGCTCTGCTCGCTCCGGACAGTGAAAATGGAGCTGAAATCTCGATTCAAATTTCAGCACTGGTGAGGGTTTCGTAATCGTAATCGTAATTCCGAAATTTCTACAACGCCCAACGAAAGCCACGTCACGGGAAACAGGTTATTCACAGGCGCTCAGTCAAAACAAAATCGATAGGAAAACAGTTCGCTTCCAGGTCAAGATCCAAAGTCAGGCAGAGAGACAGCGTGGCAGCTTGGGTGGGTGGTGCTTGGGATTGAAACAGAGAGAGAGAGAGATAAAAGGAAGACTGAACCCACAACCTTTCGTTTGATAGTCCAGCTCGCTAACCACTAGACTATCGCGCATCGACAAAGTCAGTCGAAACAAAAATCTCATCAGTAAGCAAACAGGTTTCAGATAACTTGGAAAGTAGCCACTTGGAGGCTCCATTCGGAGTTGACAGATGACACTTTATTCCGAGTTCCTAAAGCACACAGCATCGATGCTGATGAACGACAACACGATGTCGGATAAGCTTTCATCAACTATTGACTGAAACGTGCTGAATTATTTTATGGCGCTGTAGAAGTTATGAGATTGGATTGTAATTCTGCTTTCATAGGGTCCCCGATCGGCAGCTGACTCTTTCCCTCGGGACCCATCGGTCTCCGGGTCTTAGTGACTCTCAACCGTCAGTCTACGGATGCGCCGCCGATTGGGTAAACAATTCCTTTTAGGGGTATTGTTTAATTCATTGGCAAGGCTTAATTACACACGTCTAATGAAAAACCCGAAAACATAACAGTTTCTGATTAATTTGTCATCTGATTAATTGCTCCATTAAGTGATTGACTGAATACCACGAGTGAGTGAGCGAGCAAACGAGTGAGTCAGTCTTGTATGTCTTTCTCTCTGTCTCTCTCTCTGTATCTCTCTATCTACCTGTTTGTCTGTCTGTCTGCCTGTCTGTCTGTCTGTCTGTCTATCTATCTATCTATCTATCTATCTATCTGTCTGTCTGCCTAACTGTCTATTTATTAATCTATCTATCTATCTATCTATCTATCTATCTATCTATCTGTCTATCTATCTATCTATCTATCTCTCTCTCTCTCTCTGTCTAACTGTCTATCTATTTATCTATTTATCTATCTATCTATTGTTGTGTTTTACTCTAGGGAAAGGAAATAACTCACTTTGGTTTAGATAAAATGTATATTTACACTTGCAAGAGGTTATAACACGTAGAACAGAATACCTGACATCAGCCAAAACGACGACGGCTGTTTTTAAGCCAACAGTCGAAGTCTTTTCATCAGAGAACAACTCGAACACAAAAACCTCTCAGGTTCCTCCAACAGACGGAGGACCTTTACATGAACTCGATAAAAGGAGTCTTGGCAACTAACAGAAAACAGAGCCACGTAGGACTCGGCCTATCTTAACTAGCCAAGCTTGGCAAACTGAAGAAATCATCCCTTTTATAGGGTTTCTGGGGTTACGCCCCCCAAACAGACGGCTCATTCTTCAACCACTCCTTACATCCGAGTCTTCCACATGGGCCGACTATCTATCTATCTATCCATCTATCCATCCACACATACATCCATCTATCTATCTATCTATCTATCTCTATTTCTATGTTTCTATTTTTTTATCTATCTATCTATCCATCCATCCATCTTTTTCTCTCTTTGTATCTCTCCAACATTGTTTTTGTTTCTCTGTCTCTCCCTCATATTGTCTATATGTCTGTCCTTCACTTGCGTTCCTTCCTCCCTGAATCCCTCTCTGTCTCCCTTCCTTCCTTTCTCTCTCCTTACCTTCCACTCTCTCCCTTTCCTTATCTCTCCATCGCCCTACCTTCTTTCCATCTAGAGGCGCCTCTCTTCATCGTCTTTCTGTGTGTCGTTGCACTTCTTAGCTGTTCTCCTTCACGCCGAGAGACAGATGGCGCCAGGAATGACAGCTGATTGGCCGTTGCTATAAATAGAACTGATTATGCAGCAGTAACGAAGACGACAGGAACTGCGACGGCGACTGCCGAGGCCTCTTCGCAAATGCTCATGAAATTAATATATCCCTTAAGCTTCGGTAGTTTCCGTCGTTTGTCGTGTGGCTCTGGATTTGCGTGCAGCTGCATTGCAAAGCGGATGTCCATCGACCACTGACCTTAGTCCGGCTCACGGGAACGACTGCCTAAGTCGGCTGAGCGAAAACCGGTTCATCGACTTCTACTAGAAGGCAATTGGATAGGAAATTTATAGCAAACGTAGCAGTAAAGACACCCGTTTTAATGTCCGTTGCCATAAAATATTATAATCTGGAGTATGTCTACGTTTATAACAGAGTTGAAGGCCTCTGTGATTGAAGTAAGGTCGACATCAACGGCCTTGGGGGTAATAGGTTATCGCTGAACACTGGATACAGTACTTACCGTGCATACTCAAATGCACTCTAAACATGGCTTTCTAACGATACAGAACAAGAAGAAGATTCTCTTAAGCTAACTGCGAGAGGCACCGATGGATATGAAGTGCTAGCGACTTCATTTTTCTTAGTCTCGGTTCTCTCCCTCGCCGCCTAATCCGGTGCTCGTTTTATAAGTGAGTTCGCTAGGTAATCGTAATCGTAAACTCGAGATTTCTACAACGCCCAACGAAAGTTAAGTCGCGGGAACCAGCTTATACACTGGGGCTCAGTCAAAAAAAATCGATAGGCAAGAAGGGTTAGGTTCCAGGTCAAGATCCAAGAATCAGGCAGGCAGGCAGTCAGACGGCTACGGTGGGTGGTGTTTGGAATTGGATAGTGCTAGCGACTAGGAGCGCAGATGGAGCAGAAATGTTAAAAATTCTCACTGGAATGGCAGATATTTATCCCCCAACATAACCACTAGCCTATGTCGTTACTTTCTAATAGCGACGATTCAAAAATTGGCGTTTTACTTTTACAGTAACATCTGACACATTTTGACCGGCCAGAAACGCCACCAGCATCTGCTGACGACAGTGCCATTCTGGCTGTGTTTATCAACGGCATCAATCCAGAGTCTGTCCGCTTCAACGATCTGCTTTTCCAATTTGGCTTCATTCAGCATGTCGCTGAATCTACTCATGTGCTGGAGGCTGGCTTGATGTCATTATCACCCGTGATGACTGTAACATCTCAGATGTTATAGTAGAACCTCCAGCTCTCTCAGATCATGGACTTCTTCTATACAAGGTTCCTTTTCTATGTACCCAGCCAACATACGCGCTTCGGCTTGTACGTGGTTGGAACAACTTGGACCGTGAGGCATTCCGTGCTGGTCTGAACAATAGTCCTCTCTGCGGGGACCTCTCCTCCCTTGCTGGTCGCTCGTCTGAAGAGCTCTTTGCTCTCTTTGACTCTTCAGTTTGCCTCCTCATCGATCACCTCCTTCCGCTTCGTCCGCAGCGGGCCCGTCGGAGACCGTTAGCACCTTGGTTTGACCGATCCTGCCGTACTTTACGTCGTGATGTCAGGCGACACGAGCGAAGGTATCGACGAACATGTGATCCTGCCGATCGTCTCGACTGGATCCACCATCTTCGCTTAATGCACCGTGAGTTTCGAGCCAAAGAAATGGCATACTGGGAGTCATTGATTGAGCGGGAGAGGAGCAATCCGCGTCGGCTCTGGTCTTCGCTCTCCGGTGTCCTCGGCCGTTCTACCGCTTCTAACTCTCTGGCCCAGCCTCCGTTCACAGCGACCGACTACCTCGACTACATGCGCGGGAAGATCGACTCGATCCGCCAATCCACTGATGGTTCTCCTCCTCCTTCCTTTCCTCCTACGTCATCTAAGCTTTCATGCTGGAAGCCTCTGCCTTTGGACGTCCTTCGTCGGCTCCTGCTGGAGTCACCTGCTAAGTCCTGTGAACTGGACTTATTACCACCATTTTTAATCAAGGATTTTATAGATGACTTAATTCCGTTCTTACACTTGCTATGTAATACCTCCCTGGGTCAGGGTTCACTCCCGGCTTCTCACAAACGTGCTGTAGTCTTTCCCTCTCTCAAGCGCCAGGGACTTGACCCCAATGATATGTCTAACTACCGACCTATCTCTAACCTTTCCTTCCTCTCTAAGCTTCTTGAAAGATGTGTGTCCGTCCAACTGGTCGACTACCTTGACTCTAACTCCCTCATGCCTCCTCTTCAATCCGGATTTAGGAAGTTCCACTCTACTGAATCACTTATTACACGTCTCCTGGCTGACGTCTTTGGAGCTTTTGACCGTGGACATGTTACTCTTCTTGCCCTCTATGATGTTAGTGCTGCTTTTGACACTGTGGATCACTCTATCCTTTTGGAGCGTCTAGAAAAATCTTTTGGCATTTCTGATACGGCCCTTCTTTGGTTTCAGTCATTCCTCTCAGACCGCTCTCATTCTGTTATCTTTGGGCCTACACGTTCCGCCTGGTCCCTTATACCTTTTGGCCTTCCTCAGGGTTCTGTTCTGGCCCCTCTCCTCTACATTCTGTACACTGCCGACCTGGCACGGGTTCTCCTTCCCATGGGTGTTGCTGTCCATCAGTATGCAGACGACACTCAGGCTTTCGTTCATGGCCCAGCGGAAGCGGCTTCCTCTCTGGTTGAGAGTATTCTTGACGCAACATCTGCCCTTGGTCTCTGGATGTTCTCCAATCGCCTCCGACTGAATTCTGCTAAGACCCAGTTCATCTGGCTTGGTGGTCGTGCTCAGCTGGCAAAGATAGATTCATCATCCTTACGCCAGAGGTTTCCGGACATTCAATTCTGTTCCAAAGTCCGTGATCTTGGGGTTGTTCTGGACCGGGAACTCTCCTTGACCGATCATGTTAACAGTGTGTCCCGCTCATGCTTTTACCACCTTCGTCAGCTTCGTACCATCCGCCGCTCCCTCTCCTTTCATGCCGTTACTACTCTAATTCATGCCCTTATCTGCACCAGGGTGGACTTTGGTAACGCTATCTTTGCTGGACTCTCACTTGCCAATATTTCCAAGCTTCAATCTGTTCTCAATGCTTCTGCCCGTCTTATTGGAGGCGTCCCCAGGTATGGCCATATAACTTCCTTTATACGGGACACTCTACACTGGCTTCCCATTCAGCAGCGTATCCAGTTCAAGATCCTAACGCTTATGCGTAATTGTCTTGTTGGCTCTGCTCCATCATATCTTAAGGACTTCTGCATTTCGGTCTCCTTGGTTCCAGGCCGTAGCACTCTCCGGTCGGCCTCCCTTGGACTTCTGACTGTCCCTCGTATGCGCACTGCTACAGCGCAGTCTAGAAGCTTTGCCTATGTTGGACCCAATAGCTGGAATCGCCTTTCCCGAGAGCTCCGGCTAGTATTCCTCAGTTTGTTTATCAACGCCATCATTGCCACTAGCAACAGCTGAATGATGCAGAATAGCATCAGCATCAAGCATTGTCTCTGCTGCCTGGTTGGCAGCTGTCGCTTAGGCTGACACTGTGTGTGCACAAGAAGCGCCAAGACTCACTCCAGACTTCCTCAACAGCTGCTGTTGCGAAGGTAGTTTTGAATCATGCAAACGTGAAGCCGGGTGTTCACCGAAATAGCACCGTACAATGTTGAAAATGTAGAATGATTGACTGAAAATTTTTAACTTAGTGAATATATGCACGCAGATTATTTAGTTGTTTATTCAAAACACTCATTAAGCTGGCAAAGTCAGTCAACCTGAATCCGAGGCGCAACAACACAGATGTGCAGCTAATTTATATCACTGCATAAATATGTTATCACTGCATAATAATCAGACCTGTTGAACTACACGAGGGGTGTCGTGTGATGAGGAACTTCCTCTCGACGTATGCGACCCCGCTTGAAGTCCTTGCAGTTTGTGGATGAAAAACTGGCTTCTGGTTTTTCTGCCCTAACGGAACTCGATCCGGCTTCTCCAACGGTTTATGATTTTTGACGGCGGTTTTTACATGAAGCGACCATCGACTGATGCATTGGGCATTATGGTAACGATGCTATAGAAGTCTTTAGATTAGATTAGATAAATTGAACATCGCCAAGTGAATGCTTTAAACTTTGTTTCGATATTGCATGAGATCTTTGATCAATACGCCACAAATTTACAAGCCATCAAACAATTTAGTAAATCTGTTTAAAATTTTAGAAGTTAAAAGCTCTAATCGGTTATACCAACCGATAAATAATAATGGACATTTTCCAAATTAACTATTTTTTATATTTGATATACATTGGTTGTAGACCCTAAATGGCGTAGCACCCATTCAAACGGGCCAGCGGTGGTGAAGGATCTCACCCGATTAATGCATTGAAAAATGAGCAGGTTCGAGGCCATACGGTAGCTATATAAAAACTGCGTACATTTGCATTTACATTTCTATATCAGCAATACTGGGCAATAGTTTCTGGTCGACAACATCCAACACATTTAATAAATCTTTAATATCCTCAGAACGGTATCAGAATTCTAATGCATAACATTTGCCATCTCTTTCCTGTGAAATTGAGTTACACATATGTTGCAATTTTTAGTATTAATAGTGAGAGTACTGGCAATTGTAACGATGACAATTCATGAAGCATCGTAAGTAGCGAGCTGCGTTTATAGTGCTTTACAATCTCAATTGTCTGATCAAGTGCTAAATGTTAAATAACAAGCAGAGTTTCAATTTTTGAAGCTTGAACACTTTCTGCCTCATGAGTAGATGCCGAAAGGTTGCTCCACGCACGCGGGTCAGCGACCGGAAAGGCCAAAACACTCGTTTAAGTTTTAATTAATGTAATGTTCTTTTAACAAATCTCTGCTAGGGTTCGCTAAATAATGATTCCTTTAAGTTAAACGGTGTTCATCATGAATAAAAATACGAATAGAAACTACCCTATCGACCATAGCCGAACTGCGGTGAACTATCCACAATGCAAGGAACAATATAGTAGAGTTCACTGATCCTACATATAGACTTATTGTATACACACATAACTAGCATTATCAAGCATCTTTATAAACCCATAAGCTTATTCAACCGGTATCGCAATAAGGGATTAGACATTTATGGGTTACCTTGGTTACCAAGGACAGCCTGACTTCTGCTTTACCTGATACATCGGATTTCGACCAGGCTTCTCAAAAGGATTAGCATTTTAAATCGCGCTTCACATCAAGCGAACATCAACAATTTTTTCCATTTTGATAAGGACACTATAAAAAGAACAAAGTCCGGCTGTCAGAAAACCAGGTGGGTTGTGTTAAGAAAAATGGGAAGGCGGCTGATTGAATGGAACAGGGTAAAATTTCTTGGTAAGGTGAGACTAGTTTTGAATGGAATATCTGAGGAGTAATGAATATGGAGGGCAGCTTGCGACAGGTGACAGTGGGTGAACGACAGAAAGGGGTAGAAGAACAGAGAATCTGCAAAATTCAAATTCACTAGACTCAACCACAAAAGTCCTATGATTTAGCAGATGGGACCAAGTTGAAATAGTGAGTTTACACGGTGGCCGAGTGGCTAACAAGTCGGCTTTATAACCCGGGATCGAATCCCGAACCCATCACGTGAAATAGGCATAGATCGCACCGTCGCATTTCGCGCGATACCTTCAATATGTTGGTGCCTCATTAAAATCCAAAAATACTATTTAAAAGTCCTTTCCATAGTAAATCCACAACAAAAGAACAACGTATGATTTTAAAAGAAATCAACTGCATGTCCCGTGGTGATCCACGAGGTTCGGCGAATATTCATTATCTGTCGCCGGAACTACAGAGTGGAACAGTCTTCCTGACCAAGTGACACATTCAAGTTACCACTCAACACCCACCTTTTTAAAATATCATATGACTGTCGATGATTTTGTGAATCTTTGTATAGCGCTCTTTTTTCGGCTTCGGCCGCGCTACGACGCTATATAAATTGTCTTATTAATACTAAGTCCTTTTCCAGACTATAGTTAACGAGTAAAGCATCTCACCTTGCGTTTTCTTTTCTTCAGATTCAATTAGCCATAAAATGTTGTTGATTAATTAATTATCCGTACCTTCGAGCTGAACAGTATCTGAAAATTTTGACTCCGATCAGCGAAATGACGCAGACGCAGCAGAATCGAGTCGCCAGTGTTTGACTCGCCACAGTCGACACATGGCAGCTGGTGTCGTCAATCTCGCGCGACGTCATCGAGCTCTCGTCTGCGCGAGATTTCCTCTGGTACTCTTATTATATTCACTTCCGCTATCGCTCATCCGTTAAAAGCTTTTCTAAGGCGGGTCTTTTGGCCAACACTCCACTTGGTCTGCACTTCAGGTCTGTCTGCGAGGACCAACGCCGGTCCACACCGGCGCTTGACAGGCGCTCTGCCTGCGCTGTTTTGATCGTAAACAGCTCCGCCAATTGGCAATCTCGTTGAGGTTGGCGTGTCTGTCTGCATGGATGTCTGTCGGCACGCGTGCGTATGTCTGTGTGTCTGTCTTGGTCGGATATTTCCTATTAGCAGCCTCGTTATCTTTTAGCCCCATTAACAGAACGCACTTAATGAGAAAAATTGCTTTCAACCGGTCCAACTTAATTGAATATGTCCTGAGGTGTAACGAAAATTAACGGTCAGACGCCTGATCGCCTTCAGACGAAGTCTTCCAGTCAAATGATTCAGAAGATATCTTACGTTACCAGTCGAACGATAGTTCGGTTGCTCGGTCAACTTACTTACTTAACAAAGTAACTTAGTTAGTCAGACAATTAGTAGATAAGTAAATCAGTCATTAAGTATCTAGATGATTAACATAGGCCTTCTGGTTCCTCAGAAGCGCTGCCTACGCTAATCTAGGCGGTGTTAAAGTTCAAAAGTATGGAAGAGAGCGGAAGGCAATCGCATACAATCGCTAAGTCCTCTTATCTTCAGCCACAAGAAATTTAATTCAAGAGAAGCCGCTGACTTATACACAAAACTATAGTAAATCTAATTAATTAATTTAATTGAAATCTAAAAAATACTTTAAGAGCTAATGCTCAAAACTTCAGGATCAAACACCGAGAAATTTCGGGTTAACATAATGCAAACATCGTAGGAAACATGATGAAGAACTTGAAAGCCTTGGGCTGCTCAATGAGCTTGAAGCTCCACTTTTTGAACTCCCATCTAAGTTATTTAGCTGCGTTTTTGTGACATCTTTTTATGTTTCGCAGGACCAAGAAACAAGCAGGCGCTACTACGACGCAAAAAGCATTCACGATTCCAGTTGAAAATGCATCAACGAAAAACAGAAAGAGACAGACACAGAGATAGATAGATAGAGACTGTTCAAGAGTGAGAAAGATAGGAATATAAATGAGGTTTGAGACAAACATAGCCAAAAAGGCAGAGGCAAGCACAAAACGGTAAGCGGAAGCAGAGAATTGGCCTTTGACCTAAGACTCCATAGATTCTGATAACTTTTCATGCCCTTGAGAAGGTGACAGACGCAATCCAGAACCTGGGTCGAATAGCGATGAGCCGTGCAAATGAATATTGAATGAAAATGAGGCGGCTGAGTCGAATGCAATGTCTCGCAGGCTGACAAGTTTACTTTCAGCGGACTTTTAGTTATTTTGCTAATGCTGATTCAATATAAGAGAACTGGAGATATCTTTCCCTAAGAGCAGAGTCGACTGTCGTGTAAATTTAGATTATTGCAATAAATAAATTACACAGGTCTGCGATGAAATTTTTTTCTTCAAAGTAAATGGTGCTTCTTATAGATTTTTACACGGTCATTTCTGGAAAAATATTGTAAAAATTCTAACACATACAGTTTTGACACAAATTGGGAGTTTTTGTTGGAAAGTTCAATTTTTCCGCAGAAATGCTATTTTACATTGAAAACACAATTACAAATACATGCACATAATGAAAAATATATTTTATTATAATGTAGTAATGAAGACACCCGAATTCTTGTTATGTTTTCATAAATGCGAAATTGAACCTCGGCCTGAAAGGGTTAAGTCCGGTTTTTACATTAACGACGTGAAAGGGTTAAGTCTGGTGTATACATTTATGACTGTCATGGCTTCAAGAGGATGTGCTAATTCTCCTGACAGGTTTTGTTATATCTGTGGCGAACTGTTAGTGAAAAAGCAAGAGCGGAAGGTCACGGACTTTGTTGAGAAAGTGTATTTTGCATACTTCGGTGTAAGGCTTGGAGACCAGGACAAGGCATGGGCCCCACATCGAGTTTGTTCTAGTTGCGTGGAAGGACTGCGCATGTGGTCTAAGGGTAAGGTGAAATCTTTTCGTTTCGGAGTGCCTATGATATGGAGGGAGCCCCGAAACCACAGCGATGACTGTTACTTTTGCTCGTGCAACATACAGGGATACAGCTTAAAAAACAAAGACAAAATCTGCTACCCGAACCTGGAATCTGCACTGCGCCCTGTGTCTCATGGACCTGGCATTCCCATACCTTTGCCTCCAGAAAGCCTAAGCGATGTGAGTGGGCCATCGGGGAGTGAGTCAGATGGCAATTCTGATGAGGAATTTCCACACGACAGCAGTGAGCCCTAACTGTTTTCACAATCACAATTGAACGACTTGATTCGAGATCTGGCTCTTTCGAAAGATTCCGCTCAGTTGTTAGGTTCTAGGCTCCAGGAGAAGAACTTGTTGACTCCTGGAACTTCTTTTAGTTGGTTTAGAAAAGGAGAGAAAGACTACGTGCCTTACTTTTCTCAAGACGGTGAACTTGTTTACTGCTCCGATGTTACCGGTCTGATGCAAATGTTCAGAGTTCAGCATGAGGCTCACGATTGGAGACTCTTCATTGACTCATCACAAAGAAGTCTAAAAGCTGTCCTTCTTCACAATGGCAACAAATACGCCTCTATACCGGTTGGACATTCCGTTCATTTGAAAGAGAAGTATGACAATTTAGCCTTCATCCTGACCAAACTGAACTACAAGAAATACGAATGGACCATCTGTGGCGATCTTAAAGTGATCTCTATGATCCTTCGTCAACAGGGCGGCTACACCAAGTACCCCTGTTTCCTCTGCGAATGGGATAGCCGTGCTAAAGCCAAGCACTGGACTGAGAAGGTGTGGCCAAGCAGGACACTAAAAGTAGGAGAAAAGAACGTGCACTTCGAATCTTTGGTGGAGCCAAGAAAAGTACTCTTACCTCCACTTCACATCAAACTTGACATCATGAAGCAGTTTGTGAAAGCCCTTCCAAAAGATGGTGATACTTTCAAGTATCTTGCAAGCAAGTTTCCACGGTTGTCAGAAGCGAAGCTGAAAGAAGGGATTTTCGTCGGTCCTGACATTCGAAAACTCATGAGGGACGAGATATTTGATACCAAAATGAAAGAAATTGAGAGATCGGCTTGGCAATCCTTTAAAGAAGTGGTAAAGAAGTTTCTTGGCAACTATAGAGACAGTGACTTCGAGAACATCGTAGGAAACATGATGAAGAACTTGAAAGCCTTGGGCTGCTCAATGAGCTTGAAGCTGCACTTTTTGAACTCCCATCTAAGCTATTTCCCAGAAAACCTAGGTGCTGTCAGTGAAGAACAAGGAGAGAGATTCCACCAGGACATAAAGGAAATGGAACGGAGGTATCAGGGTCAGTGGAACGTTAACATGATAGCAGACTACTGCTGGATGTTGCATAGGGAAGAACCGCAAGCAGTGTACAAGAGAAACAGTTCTAAAAGGAGCTTTGAAGGGAAGAAGAAAAGATATTATAAAGATTTCTGACTTCTCTGCACCTGTGACAAACATTTACAAATGAATGAATGAAAAATCCAGCTGAATTCATTGTAAGAATTTTTAAGTTCTTTGTAAATAAGCGTTTTCCACTCTGCTAGGTCTTCCTGGATGTTTGTCTTCACTTGTGGAAAAAACCGTACGTGATAGAGGAAAAACCCGTGCATGTTTGAATTCAGCTAACTGAATACCAATGAAAACACCTAAAACGGTGAAGAAAAAAATTGGAAACCATTAATATGCAGGCCTGTGTTATTTATTCAGTGCGGGTCAACAAATATTTTTACAAAGTCGCTGTAAAACTGTGTCAAAGCTAATGGGTAAAACAAAGCAATAAAAGAAACAAACAACCCAACATCTAAGCCACTTTCTAATTAAGTAAGTAAATAAGTAAGCAAATAAGTAAATATATATGTACGAAATGTATGTATGTACGTACGTATGTATGACTGTAATTATGTACTTATGCCAGAAAGCAAGCAAACAAGTCGGTCAGTCAGTCGTTAATTTAAGTCATTTAGTAAAGTAATTCATTAAAATAGCTACCTGTCATTCCTGTGTTGTTAACAGGTATGCCAAGCTACAAGCAAGTAACCCGGTCCAGTCGGAATGTCAACCAAAAAACACCCAGACCATACAGACTATCACTGCCTGACTTATACCCCTATGAAGTAAGCCGATAACGTAGTAAGCTATCCAAAGCTAAAGACTGCCATCAATTCAGACTCAGGAAGAGACAGTTACCGTTTCTGCCTGTTATGCTGCAATCGCATTCAAGAAATTTGCTTAGCTTGCTTTTCCTTACTACCATTCAGCTTCTTTTTTATCTGTTGACCTAGTTATGCTGTACCTGTCGTTCCATCGCTTTATGCTTGACTGTCTCGCTGCCTCTGTCTTCTGCTCTGCTCTGTTCCGGATTAATTTAATTAGGAAGAGACCATCGATTACATCTGTATTCTACGTCGTATATCAACCGATTGTTTCTATTTAAGCAATATGATCTTGTTTATGAAGCTTCTGGTTCTTCAGCTTATCTTTTTTATCTGTATCGATCTCTGTAATATGTGTCTCTCTGTTCCATACTGCTAATATCTCTAGCAGGGAGGCAGTCTACCGGATGTGTTAGTTTTCAATTCGAACCGCAATTTTACATGAATTCTGTCGTTTTAACGGTTAGATTGTCGAATCTGATCTTAAAATTTTTATTTTCTTATTAGTATGTATTTCCCGAATAATAGCTCTTTATAGCTCTTAATAGCTCTTAATTTTAAGGTTTCAAGGTCCACACCAACACTGGCTTGCACTCTTATAATTATCTGCGTTCATGAGTCTCTTACGAACAGAAGAACTGCTCGTTTCTTATTTATGTGCACCTTTTACATGCTATTCTCGTTTTCCTAGTGTTTCCAGTTTCTGTGAAATTGAATATGACTGTCTCATTACGTTGTGCTTTTCTATTGTGTATTGTTCCTATACCTAGTCCTTATTATATCTTGTAGAGATAGGTCTATTACTGAATTTACACATGCATCAATGAGGTCTGGCCTATTTTGTTTAACTTGCCCCAAGCCCATTTATTTTATCTGGTTCATGTTGCTGCTATTTCAATTCAGTCATTCAGTGCTGTGTGATACCAGAAACATTGTTTTCCGTTCTGGGTTGAATGCAAATTCATTCAGAACACCTTCGACTACTCTTCATGGGTTGTTTTTCTGCTTGCTTCTGTTGCTTTTTTTGGCTGGTGATATTGAAATAAATTCTGAACCAGTTAGACTGCAGAGTCTCTATTATGGTCAATGAAACATTTAATCTCTTCAAAATAAACTGCAGCCCTACATAATTTTCTTTGTAAGCATTCCTTGCATATTTTGGTCTTATTTAGATCTGGCTTCAAACTAGCTGTATATCAGCACTGATTTCTAATCTACTTCGCAACCATTTCTATGCTGAATATTCATCATTATGTAGGTAGCCATTGCTCTTCAGCATTTCTTGATATGTTAGAAGGGTTTGGCATGAAACAGCTTATTAACTTTCCCATACAATAAAGGTCAAACCCTGAATGTCCTGATGTCTCGTTGGAATTAGCAATCGTTATATTCGTTTACACCCATTGAGACATATCTTTTAGATCATGTTGCCACCTTCCCAAACTTTAGTCTAAATAATATATCACCTCCAAATTACGAAATTGTTATATTTTGCCCTTGCCATACAATTGTTTTAAATTAACTGAAGCATAACATATTATCATCTCCATTATGGTATTGTCCTGCACAAGCACCTGATTGTCCTAAATTTACTTCTTTTATGGTACCAACTTGTATGACCTAAAACTGAGTGTCTAATTGTCATCTACTTGTCCTATAGCTATCTTCTGCTTGATTTAAAGCTTTTATGCATGTATTATGATTGACTGATTCTTGTTCCAGCTCTGTTTTAACGTCACGCAGTTTCCAGTAATGTCGGATTGCTTCCGTCTTATAGAGCAACTCGTGCCATTTTGCAAAAGTTGAAATTAATAGTCAAAACGGGCCAACGCTATCATTTGAAAACACGCGAATTTCCCTATTATACTGTCAAAGATAGCAGGTCCAGCATGACCCGCTTTCAAGTTATAGTTTAGTAGGTCTATGTCCTGCACAATTTCCGGAGTTTTTGACCCGACCTCTATTGATGACCCAATTATGACAGCCTACCAATTGAGAACCAGGCTCTACTGACTTCATTAGTTGAACGCACAGGTAATGCACGCAATTTGATGTACAGTCTATTCATACAACAACATAATAATAGGCTTATTAAGTGCATATGCACCTTAACATAATTTAGTGAAGACTGGCGAACAGCTTTCCAAAACATTCACTTCCCTGTGTTACAAAGACTCAGTAGTTAATGGTATGTTGTCATCCATTACCGTGGAGTCCTGCCATGTTCCAGAAATGATCCGCTTTAACATAAAAGCTGTCATTGCCTTTCAAGCATAATGAGGATCCATTATTTGTTTTGAATTAAGTTCTTCATGGCTGACCAGCCAGATGATTCATTTTAAACAGCGCAATGACATTGTAGTCTTCATAGTATATAAAATATTAATGAGGATGTACGCTAGAGCGATTATAACTCGTGTCACCTGCTCCAACTATGTCGGAGACACTGCAGTGAAAAATGTTTGTTAAGCCTTGGCCAGACTGTCGTTGCAACGAGTCGATAAACCTACGCATGAGAGTTTATTATCCAGCGGTCAGGTAAGGTTTAACAGACAGCTGAACAATAGACGAAATCCGAATAACTTATTTAAGAAGAATCCGAAGACTCCGATGAAGAATACGAAGCAGAATCCGAAGAAGAATCCAAAGTAGAAGAATAAGAACAAGAATTAGAATAAGAAGAAGTAAAAGAAGAAGAAGAGGAGGAGGATAAAGAAGAAGAAGAAGAAGAAGGAGTGGTAGAAGAAGAAGAAGTAGAGGAAGAAGAAACAGAACAAGAACAAGAAACAGAAGAAGATAAAGAAGAAAAAGCATACAGATTTTCTCTGGCATAGATGTACTGTGATGTAGCGCCCCTACCGAAGGAGCTAATATGTTGATGATATGTTTCCTTTTTGCCGACTTGAACACTCGTGTATATATAAATTTTCGTCTTACTTATTAGTGTGTACTTTAGGAAATTGCTTTGAAGTTCCACTAATGTTGTATATAAATGCATTTGGAGATACATGCAACTCATTTCAGAACAAAAATAAAAGCGCAGTTTATTAAGCTTTCAATATTAAACATAGTAAGTCATAACCCATAAGCTATTAAGGCATATCAAAACATAATGTTAAACATAGTGAGCCATAACCCATGAGCTATTAAGGCATATTAAAACATAATGTTAAAAACAGAGCCATAACCCGTAGGTTATTAAGACATATTGAACATAATGCTAAATATAGTGAGGCATAACCAGTAGGCTAACTTGTCTAACAGCGGATTACTTAATCCAGACCAAGCCCTGACATTCATGCTGCTTTAGAAAAGAAAATTTTAGCATTTCTTTAATTAGATAAAAGTTTTAAACAACCAGTCGAGAAAATTCTTTTAATTCTTATTATTTTAATTCTTATCATCTTAATTCTTGTTATTTCAATTCCTTTTAATTCTTATTATTTTAATTCTTATTATTTTAATTCTTATTATTTTAATTCTTATTACTTTAATTCTTATTATTTTAATTCTTATTATTTTAATTCTTATTATTTTAATTCTTATTATTTTAATTCTTATTATTTTAATTCTTATTATTTTAATTCTTATTATTTTAATTCTTATTATTTTTATTCTTATTATTTTAATTCTTATTATTTTAATTCTTATTATTTTAATTCTTATTATTTTAATCCTTATTATTTTAATTCTTATTATTTTAATTCTTATTATTTTAATTCTTATTATTTTAATTCTTGTTATTTTAATCTTATTATTTTAATTCTTATTGTTTCAATTCCTTTACTTCTTTTAAAGCCTTGAAAACCCTTACCGCGTGATTCTTCCGTTGAAAGAATCAGAGGACCATACATCAAAAAAAAGTTGGAGATGATCAACTCGACAAAGGATAACAGACGACGTTGAGTTCATCTGGCGGTGAGATCGCAATGAACAGACGATGTTCTCTGGAGAATTAGTTGCGAATGCCAGGCATCTCGGCGTTCATGCATATTGCAGAAAGCCACATCGATTCGTTACAAACACACAGACACGGAACTGAAAGTGCAGTCAATATGCAGCACTTTTTTACTTAGAAAAAATAGGCTTATTTGGGTTCCTCTTCCTTTCTAGAACTTAAAATACTCGTTTGATTAATAACGATGTCAAATAAACTATGTTTCAGACATTTTCTGTAAACATTTATACAAACATTTCAGTTACTGCAATGTGCGCGGTTGTTCAGTAAAACAATTCATTCTTTGTTTCTATTGATGGTATTTTATAAAGAACATTCTACATACATCTGGAAAGAATCAAGGAGCCTGACGATCAAAAACAAAATGATATCTCTAAAAACAATTGCTGTATGTCATTATTTCTTAAATTTTAGACTATCAAAAAACCTTTATATTATATAATTCAATATTCTGTTACAGAGTTATATATAGAATTCGAATTCGAATTCAAACAATGCAAAAATTGTTGAATTTGCAACTTTTATACTAATAATAACGCATCGATCGCCATTTTGGGGCCTGATCGAATTGAACACCAAGCAGAAGCCGTTAAGCGGGACACGCGAATAAATGGCGTCTCGAATCTACTTTGAGATCATAGCAAATAAAGTGCCTAATTTAAACGAAAAGTTCTTATTAGCTCAACCGCGATTATCTTGGATTTGTCCGCCAATCTCTTTTTACCCAGAAAAATGTTTTATACGGTAATCAGAGACTGGTCCAACATCCCAGAGAGACCATAACAATGATGGAGCATCGTGTAATAAGTGTTAGTGGCATAGTCTATGCTTCCGAATCAGACATTTTGCTCGAGGCTTCTTCAAAACAATGCAACCATCTTTTGATTTTGTCTCACTGATAGTTACTACCAGGTTACTGACAGTTACTACTAAGCAAAGGAGTCATTATTTGATTGACATTTCATTGGTTGACGAATAGAATGACAGTTAAAATGACAAGAAAGAAGAATAACAAACAGTGGATGATAAGTTAATGCAATAGTTTAATGTCTGTTAATTTGACTATCTTACGGCCTACTGTTTGACTTTTTACTTGAGTGTGTTTAACACTACCGTTGAATGGTTGAGTAATGATAATTAAATGTTAAACGATTTGTGGAATTTATAACTGAATTGATGATTGAGTAGTTGAATGAAGGATTGAAATACAAATGATTCTAAATGTAATTTGCTGCAGTATGTCATATGTGTCTTTCTGTTATTTAACAATTTCCGTTCTGTATGTATATCTACTCATTAATATGTTGGTGAACTAAAGTGCCTTCTAAGCATCTATCGAAGACGCTTCCTGTTAGCAGAAGCAATTTTAGAGTTCACTACAAACAAAAAGTTCATCTGCAGGCGAATATGATGCTCAGGTAACCGGAAAAGTCCCAACTGGCTGCCGCTGGCACACAGATAAAACAAACCAAGTCTTGTTCGTGACTGACTGATGACAGACAGGCTTAGAGGTCTTGGCCCGTTCTAGAGGCGAACGATCATGAAAAAGTAAGTATCATACCCCACAAGTGAGACGTAGGGGTGACCCTCATTTCCTTTTCTCTAGGCTCTTCAGCCGACAATAGACGAATCCCAAGGTCCTGGACACGGGGTCAATGAATCGCAGGACTTACCGTTTACTTCCCAGCTTACGCCAGTAGCAACTTATACTTTTGGGTGAAGGAGGCACGATGTGCGCAAACAACTTGCCCACCATGGTTGTTACACGAAGTCGAACCCGCAGCCGCATCATCACCGACCAAACGGGTTACCGATAGACCACCGTACCGCACACAACGATGTCACAGTCACTCTCACGATATCTGTCACCATACTGGGGAAAGTTTATATCGGGAAAGTTTCTATCACCACACCCTTGCGTGATATATGACGCGTGATACGGACTCATTCGATAACCGAGTTACTATCGGGCTAATATCACATAAAAACGCAGTCAAGCATCGCCAAATCCTGGTTTCTCTATCGCCTTCGAAATGCTACATTTCTCTGAAATTCGCAGCCGTCACTTGACGCCGAAGTGATTCCTGCCCCGCGTGTAATGGAGCGCCGAAAATGAAATTATTCTGACGGCGTAGTTGTCATTTTTGGTTAAACTCTCCTTCCCAGCTGGATAAATACATTACGGACGGGCAGTCGAGCCGCGCTGAGCCGATCTCGTGTTCGGCGGCCCTGTTTTTGACAGACGTCCACGCCGTCCGATGAGCTGCTATTTTGCTCGACTAATACAATTTTCAAACTGGCCGCACATCTGTCCGTGCGTCCGTGCGTCCGTCCGTCTGTCTTTCTGTGTTCCGGTATGTCTGCCTATCCATTTGTGTTTCTGTCTGTCTGTGTGTCTGCCTACCCATATGTGTTTCTGTCTGTCTGTGTGTCTGTATGTCTGCCTATCCATGTGTTTCTCTTTGTTTTATGTGTTTCTCTTTGTTTTATGTCCATCTATTCGTCAGGTTGTTCTGCAACTGCGTAAACCCTAGCGGAATACACGTTTGTATTATTAATAATAATAATATTATTATTATTTTTACTATTATTGATATTATTTCTGTATTTATTAGACGCCACTATCTATTGACTTAGCATCAACCGATGGCGCCGAGTAATTTTGAGTGAAGGACTTGCTCAAGTTCCCTACACAGTAATCGGAGGCTCGAACCCGCACTCTCCGCGTTACAAGCCGAGCGCTCTATCCAATATGCTACCATGCCCCACGAGTGTTAGGTCGGAAAATAAGCCTCAGAAGCTGAGATAATTTTAAGGTTGGTGACTTAATTAGCCTATGCTGAGCAGAAACACGTCGAAACAGCTCGAGGTAATACTTTTAACTTTGGCGACTCTGGTTTTCTCTGACAGCGCTTCCTATAATTATAGATCACACGAAAAATTTTTTCGCCTGCTACTAGGCATATGTTATGTGTACTACACTAAATCGAATCTGCTGATTCCAAATCTGAAGTCAGATTTTGTGTAGCACGTCAGGATCTTAAGATATGCAGCATACATGCTAATAATTATGCAAACTCTTTACAGAACTAGTATTTCCTTATAACTGTGTAATTATGCAAACTCAGAGTATTCATAACAAGAAACAAAATGTTATTCTTTTATAACTTGAAATTAAAATATTTTTTAAAATGTAATATAAATATATGTATGTTACTCAGATGAAAGCATACATTTCGAAATTTTGTCTCTAGCTTAACTCTATACGAGTTCAAAAGTGCTTTAGACACTTGCTCTTGCGCTTGTGAGTGGCCGCTGTTGCCCGCTGCAGAAACCAGCAGTAATCGCCCATCATGTTGGAATTGCAGTGGCCCTGATATCTTGCTTCAAAGCCAGTGGAGATGTCTTGATGGAATCTCTCTCCATGCTCATCGCTTACATCACCCAAGTTTGGTGGGAAAAAATCCAGATGGGAATGTAAGAAATGTATTTTTAGTGACATCCGGCAGCCGAGTTGCTTATATGCTGTTAGCACGTTGCTAACGAGTTCAGCATAGTTCTCAGCTCGGTGGTTCCCAAGGAAGTTTTGCACCACCAACGTACATGCATCCCAAGCGGCAAATTCCAGTGGGTTGAGCTTGGTTCTAAATACAGTATCACGCATTAGTTCGCGGATTTCTGGCCCAATAAAAATGCCAGCCTTCAGCTTAGCATCAGTTTTGACGGCTCCAAATTTATCTCTCAGATACTGGAAGCCTTGTCCAGTACGATCCATTGCCACTACGAAATTCCTCATGAGGCCCAGTTTAATGTGAAGTGGTGGTAAGTACACTTTCAATGGATCAACCAATGGTTCGTGTTGCACGTTGTGCGACCAACAATGTGCTCCGATCTAGGAGGCCACAGTTTCACTTTGTAATGGTTGCTGTCATCACGACTGTTCCACAAGCACAAAAAGCACATATGTTTTGTGTAGCCCAGCTGTAGGCCTAGAATAAGTGCTACCACTTTGAGGTCCGCACAGATGTTCCATTTGTGGTCTGAGTAGTTGATCACTTTCAAAATGAGCTTCATTGAATCATATGTCTCTTTGAGGCCTACAGCGTGGGCTATAGGAACAGACGGCTTTTCGTTACCATTGTGCACCAACACAGCTTTCAAGCTCGCTTGAAAGCTGGAATCTATGAATAGTCTCCACTGATCAGGAACGCATTCGCAACCTAAATTCAGCATGAGACCGTTCACGTCAGTACAGAAACAGATATCATTTTCCAGTTTGTAATATGTAGCTAACTGTTTGTGACGATAACGGAAGTGTGATGTTGTGGTACCTTTTTGAAGCAAGTTCCACTCCCCTAGTATGGAGGCTACCAGTTCAGATTTCTCCTTTGACAAAGATAGGTCACTCACCAGATCATCTAACTCACCTTGCCTTATCAAATGCGGCCTACCCTCTTCCAAATCTTGATCACTGGATTCATAAACAGTAACGTCATCTTCTGTATTACCATCACAACTGTCCGTTTCATCAGCACCCGCAGTAGGCAGGCGGAAATGGTACTGGATTCTCTTCATCATGCGGCACTGGCTTTAGAGCGGACTCGCAATCAGGATAAACGATTTTAGACTTATTTTTCTTTGAAAATCCAGCAACTTTAGTAATGCAGAAATAACAGTCTGCATGATGATCTCTTGGCTCGCGCCACACCATAGGCATAGCAAACGGTATTGAATTCCTTTTGCCATTCAGCCACTGTGTAAGCCCAGAGTAGCACACTGTGCAGCAGACATGAGGTGCCCAACTTTTATCCTCGTCTCCGATTTGACATCCAAAATAATGCTTGTAAGCAATCATCGCTCTCTTAGTTAACTTCTTGCGCTGGTCACAAAGAGTATATTTACCACAAACATAGCAAAAATTGTCTGGATGGTTAACACAGCCTCGCCTATTCATTTCAAAATTAAATCTCACACACTAGCTACAGCTATATAAGAAAACTTCACCTTCGTTCTACGCAATCTCGCCTTATATACTGGTATTGCTACTGACGTCAGCTCGCTGACATGCCCAATCATGTCTAGCGGCTGCTGCAGGCTTGCTGTTAGGAATATTTCAGGCGACACTTGCAGGCATGCACGTATCACTGGCAGCAATCGTGGAGACACATACAACAGAATGTACAGACATAACCGAAAACGAGTCCTTACGTCATTACTTGAATGCATGCGTAACTTAAAATCTAGACGTGCTGGGCAGATTCTGACTTCATATTTGGAATCAGCACATTTGATTCAATATAATGCACATGAATTACTTTCAGTAGCAAAATCGTTGTGATCCAGTGTTATTGGTCTACATTTGTTTGTTAACTTTTTAATTGCATAAAACGTATTACAAGACAGTTTCATTGTATTTTGTAACTAGTAAACAAACACCAGCAAATGCCCGATTATATACACCCTTGCCAATTAGTACACAGAAATACTTGTGCTTTTCCGCGTTTATGTTATTAATAAATTCTACAAAATTTGTATATCAACTCCTGTCTAATTGCAATTAATTGGGTTTATTTGCAGTTAGACGGGAGTTGATATAGAACTTTTCCTAGAACTTTAGAAGAAACGGTAAGATTGAAATTGGTCTGTAATTACTCGGATACAATATCTCGCCTATTATGTTCTTTCGTTCGTTCTGCTGTCTCTTGTGCTATTTCGTTATCCACTTAAGACTTTCCTCTTTCAGGTGGTTTCACCGCTCTAGGCTGCCTCTCTGCTTCAGTGGACTGACTTTCTGGATATTGACCTGACTGCAGCTTGGATTTGATACTCCATTGGTTGATGCCTTGTACAGGATACACCGGCGCTATAGAATTTTATAACTAATTATAATATGTAAATGAAACTAAGAAACTTATCAAATATAGTAGACTTAACTATATAGTAAACGAATATTAGTTACACAAGCTTATACTGGATAATTTGGTCAGGTGGATTTCGGAAAAATAAAGTTAAGAAATAAATTTCACTACATTCCCCTATTTTAAGCGCAGCACTTTAAGATTCATTTCGTTAAGGCATAAATATAAACCATCTATTATGTTTCACACTAATCAATCATTTCCTGCCGTCATCATATTTTCCGGATGTCTTTTGTAGCGCTTTGCCATTACGTCATAAATTCTAAATTTGGGTTTATAAGCTAAACTGTCATACATATACATATGCATGCATATACTATTGCATACATAGGCCTACAAAAATAATAATGATTATTTACGAACATAAGAGATACTGAGAGATAATCTTCAATATACATTATAGGTGTCAAAATTCATTAAGTCTAACATTTATATTAATATTCATGATAGATATGACATGCCATCGTTATTATTCCTTTATTGATCCCAAAAAAGAAATTAACAACAATCAATATACAAATTTGACATGAAACATTGTCAGGTTATCAGGAACAAGCGGTAGACCCAGAAGGGACCATAATCCCGCTTAGTTAGGGGCACCAATTATTATGCAATGCCAATGGCGATGTTGTTATGTATGCAATCTTAACTATGAAAATTATATGGTCACAAAAATGACCTACAAAAATGAAACAACAAAAAAGCGGAAAATCAAACTTAATTAAGATATACAAATAACACTAGTTACTCATCATTCAGAAATTTCCGCAGTTGTTGTTTAAATAACTGCAGAGAAGACAACTGTTGGATATATAGTGGCAAAGAATTCCATATCAGCGGTCCAGTGCATTTAATGTCAAAATACTTAGTATTTGTTCGGGCATATATATTACGAAACTTACTTTGCGATCTAGTAGAATAAGTGGGGAATTCAGAAGAGCGCAAGAAATAACCATCAAATACTCGAGGTAAAGACTTCTGCTCATAACGAAACATAAACTCACCAATTTGAAATCTTTTCATCGATTCTATTTTTAGAATTTTTAATGGAGAGAAAATGCGATCGGTGTCAAGGCCATGATACTGCTTAGCAACAGTTGAAACCATTCTTACGACACTTCGTTGCAGTATTGCTAAGCCTTTTAATCGAGAAGGATAACTCGAAACCCAAAAAGGTTCCAATAGGAAAGATATGGATAGACGAGTGAATAATAGAGATTAATCAGTATAAATTGAGGCAGAATATATTGAATGCGATTCAATCCACCAATACTTTTAGCTATCTTTTTTGAGATTTGCATTATATGTTCTTTCCATGTATAATGGCTATCAATAGATGGTGTCGACTGTATGACTATCAATGGATAGTATAGCCATGGATGGTTTCATGATGTCACATAGTATTGTCATATCCTAATGCCTTTATTTTATGATTTACAAACATGGAGAGCTATATGAGAATGAAGACACTAGCCTACAGCATAATCAATAAACAAATTAACTCACCAAACATTTTTACTGTTAAAAATAACAGAAAATATTACTGTAAGCGATTAACAGCATAAGAATGATTTAAACTACAATACAACACTGATGACATGGGTAAAGAGCCAATAGTAAGCGTCTATACTTCCGATATCTTGATGCCGGGACAGATGATCTGTTTTACGTTTATGCCACTTAATTCCAATTGCCGATAACACTGTTTTCTAAGTACTTAGCATTTTTACATTACGCACATTTCTGAAGTACAGTAGCTATGAGAAAATTTACAGGTTTAGATGGATCTTTACCAAAAGCTGACTAAACTTCTAATAGAAATATGGTATTTATTTCATCTGTCGTACTGCTGAATGCATCTATGTCTTCGTCCACTATAAAAAATGTTTTGAAGGAATGAGTAGCCCTACACTGAAACAATTCCCAACTGGGCCAAATATCGTAAATATAAGAAAGGAATCAATCTAGATAACCTGAAATGTATGAGAGGCGTACGATATTAACGTGATTGATAATATATGGCGGGTTTCAAATAGAATTTTATTTATTTCAACTGAAAACCAACGTTTCTGGGCCAAATATTTCACGAGTTGCTTCCAAAAGATATCATGACTTCATATTACTGAAATGCATAATAATTTGCAAGTACTCCACAGCATACTTATACTGATAAAGCATGGGTTGTACTCCCGGCGCCCAAACGGCGTCGTCGAAAATATCCTGTTTACGGTCGGTAATAACGGAAGAAGTTTTGCTGGTTTCCGTGCATGACTGCGTGTCTCTAAAGGCGATGGAAATTCTGGCATAAAGAAAGTAGACGAATAGCTGTGACCCACTAATTTGGGGAAGTTATTTGCTTTCCACTATATTATCCGGTTTTATCAGACATCATCAGTAGTTGTAGAGATAGACAGCAATGTAGACAGACAGATAGGGTGGAATGGAGTGAACAGACACAGGCATAAAAAGAGACAGTTGCACAGATGCAAAGGGTAATGACTGAAAGAAGACAGCCATGCAATGACTGGATTGGTACTGGATGATAATGTTGTAAGAATAACCGGCAATATTTATGAAGGCATATTGAGGAAACGCTGATCCTTCAGCATTCCGTCGAGTCATCATCCGTTGCGAAAGACCTTTCCGGCTGCTGTTAGGTTGGCTACCATTACTAATGCAGTCACATTCAACAATGCAGTAGGGTATGATTATCATACCTTACTACTGTAGGCAAAGTGCGTAAATTAAGTACATTACAAATTAATCACAATAGAAACATATCTAATATAAGACAAATAATCAATATATCGATTGGTTTGGTTCGATTGAACTGACTACTTTGAACGATTGAACCGCTGCTTTAGAATAAAGATTTATACGAACAAAGATGCTAAATGAAGTAAAAGCAATCTTTTAAAGTTTAAATGGTCAAAAGCAAGCATCGTCTGATCTCTTCCGTGTCGTGGTTTTAGACGACTTCGTCAATGAAAATCCTTTCTTAGCTCAACAGCCGCCTTTCGAGTCACAGCATTGCTGAACTTTTTTCCAGTAGCCGAGCGTGGAGGATTTCTGGCAACCAGTTGGTCCTCCGTTGTGGATCCTCGCATAGTCTTCGCAAGTTGGAGTACTACCACCCGTGCAGTAATACCCGTAACGTTGCATGTAGGTTTGTACGCAGGTTTTTGAACATTGCATCTGCTTTGTACACTTCTGCCAATCTTCAGAATATCAAAATAGTAAATTAAATAGCTTAATCATTGTATCATTCAAGCATCAGACAGCAATTCTTTGGTAGTAAAAATATCCTATCATATACAGTGGTGTACCTGATTGTATACATTTTGTTTTTGCTAGCAGTTTCTTGTGGACCCAGGATCTTTAGGTCTTGCAGTCTAAATTGGAAATACCTAACTGAAACAACATTTTGAACAGATTTCTAAAACTTTCTCGAATCGTTCCCACGGCGATGACTCGGTTTTTATAATAGTGATCTAAGATGAGCTAAGTCAGGACCTCTCCTGCCATATTAACTATACCTTATTTCCGCCAGATTCACCAATTCTTACCTCCTTCCGGTCTTCCGCAGTCAATCCAGTATGGGTTCTTTATTTGAAATGGCCCACAGCTCAGTGAACCTGCGTCCAGGTTGCATTTTCCGGTTTCACATCCTTCCACCTGCAAATATAAAGTGAAGGTGAATTTTACGTTCATTATACGGTTCTTCCGCCTAGCTTATTAGAACATAATGGAAATAGTGTAGTTTACAAAATCACTGATAGGGAATACTGATCAGCAAGATGCAAATTCAGTTCAGAAAACATTTGGGACAAAAAGATGTAGCCTAAATTTAAATGTGCGTATCCTTTTCACAGTTGTGGAGATCTGAATTATATCTGCAAAATGTGAAAGTTTTGAAAAATTTACAGTTTTTAGATGATTTATTATATATAGGATCAGTTTGCAGTAAAATTATTTGACCAGTTTTAGTCAATAATAGCTCAGAATGGTGTCAGATGCCCCGTAAAAATGAGAAATTACCCGAACTAACACAAAGAAATTTTAAACTTTGATGAAAGGACCCACTATGTGTAACTCACTGCTTTATGTAATAAAATTATTAATACACTTAAATAAAAGTTGTTAACACACAGTTTACTTGCAATTAACTTTAATTTAACTTGATGCCGTGAACATTATGATATTGGCGCTATAGAAGTCTATACAGTAGATTATATTTCATTAAGCAACGAACAATTGGCGTTACCCCTGTTCAACGTTATGGAATGATTTGGCGACTCTTGAGAATTTCTAAAGCGCTACTTATTCACAAGCATTGCTTCAAGTGAGAGGGATTGTCCAAATATACCATGGGAAGAACAGAGTTTGGTTGTCAGATGACCAGAGAGAGAGAGAGAGAGAGAGAGAGAGAGAGCGAGAGAGAGAGAGAGAGGTTATGCCTCATGTTCTACATGTCTTACTAACATACCTGACAGATGCAACTTAGACAGTTCTGCGAGATATTTCCGACTGCATATGCTGCAAATTGAAGGAAAAACAAATCACGTGCTTCTGTTGTAAATAGAAGACACTTTCAATTTATATATATGTTCGTTAATTTCCTAATTATGCATTACATTTTTAATTGGCAATAACCGCCATCATGAAGTCATTGGTTTTGCTAATCAACAAAATTGTGCTTGTGTGCGGCCATGTTTGGCTGCGGAGATGCCTACGGTGTTAATTTTTCCAAAATCGGGGATTTCAAGTAATATTTGCTCGATAATTCTTGTGTGTAGGAATTCTGATGCTCTTGTATGTTGGGCTTTTGCTGTGACAGAATCTGCGTTTCGGAGTTTATCATTGATTCTCCAAGGATTTGATGTGTTTTGGACGGTGTTTAGTTGTAAGGTGGAGAGTCCACTTCTACGCCGTCTGGAACCGGGAAATCCTATCTGTGCCGTGCATGGACCATAGAGGAGAGGCACGAATGTCAGCTCTGAAGATTAAAACTTTGAGAATTTCCGAGGGCGGTAACTTACTCTTATGAAAGAGTAACTGAAGGACGGCTTTTGAAGGGAGGAAATGACAGTGTGATCAAATAAATATGACTCAGAAAAAGAGCCTTTTTAAGAGAGAAAGAATTGGACAGAGTTAAAAGGAGCTTAATTATAATTAAACTCCTTATAGCCTGGTGTCAACCCAGTCATGAGTTTGGACGAGTCGTGTTGCTTCAGATCTAACCCTGAAAGAAGAGTGTGGAATTTTTTGAAGCATCATCCAAGTATCTGTATTTATGTCGCCCGTCACCGTAGATAGCATTTAAAGAGTTGACGCTGTAGAGGTTAATGCCTTAAGTTCGGTGCTGATTTTTGATGGATATTTCGAGGTAATGGCTAATAATAGATTTGTTTTTTTAAAGTAACAGTTTGTGACAGGTTGTCCAGCAGAATACTTGGTTGCCTGGTCTTCTCTATGTACTAATATTCAGCTGTCGTACCGTGTTCGCGCTCATTTGCACATTCACTGGGCTGAATTGAAACTCATTCAAAGCATACTGATATGGTTCTAGTACAACTGAACATGTCCTGCATTCTTGGTTAGGGCGCATAAAGTTGATTTTGCTCGTTACTATGAATAGCCTATGTTTGTTATTTTTCCTATATGATCGACATGCCTTATATGTATCGTGGTGATTAAGACGACTACATGAGCTCACCTGTATCTGTCAACTGCTGCGAAGTTGCATATACAACGTCGATTTGCTCGACCTACATACTCGTCAAACTTCTTCCCTCTACTTTTCCAACTGAGGGACATACTGAAATCAACTTAAGAGCAGGTTTTTCTTCACTCCAGTTCCGCGAATAAGTTGCTTGTTCCACCTTAACTTTCCTCGCTAGTCAATCGCACTCTCTCACAAAATTACATTTAAGATCCTCCTATTTGGCTGAACCTCGTTCAGCCTTAGAATACATTAAGGAGCTTTGTGATCCTGTACGCAGGCAACGGAGTCGACAAACATTGAGCTCCGTGGGTACGGAGGGAACTGCTGGTTCTGGGCTCTGGTACAACTAATCGGACACTGCATTCTTTTTCTGCATTGGTCGTCCTCACGATACAGTCTTCCACGATACAGTCTTCCACTCAAAATTAGAACTCTACCGCCACAAATAGCTCAAGAAACATCTCAGGTTTATCTTAAGACGCATCTTTTCAGATCTGTTAGGTATCTGTGTTTCAACGGCTAGGTGAGTTTGTGAGTTTCTTAACGGGCGCTATACATATGCTAATATGCATATATCACTTTCAAAATGACTTTCACTAGTACCAAGCGCACTTTAAACAGTCCAGTTTCTCTCAGCGAAACGTTGATCAACATTATCTTCGCTTCGTAGGGTAGCCTTGCTTGACCAAACCATGCTTATACTATTATGTCTAATGCCTGCCAATGAAATTATCTACTGCCATCCTATTTCGGCGTTAAGAATAAGAGGTCTGCTGTGGCTACTGCATCTTTCTAGTATCATTTTAAAACCTACCTAATAGACATTATCTGTCATCAACTACACAAACAGACAGAAAACGCCTACCTACTAGACCCAATAGTCTACTATTAACTACAAAAAAAGACGAAGACAGACAGTGCAAGGGAGATTCTTTTTATAGAAGATAAAATTGATCCAGAATATTCGAATGTTCTAGGATTTAAACAGATGTCTGAAGTTTGAGCTCGGCTGATAGTCTAACCAAACATTATAATGAAATTATTCTGCTTACCAACGAAGCCACACAAAATCAAAATACGGGCGAACATTTTGCATGTACCCATTGTTCTGTGCAAAGAAGACGTGTGAATTCTCGGCGTCCGTCAGTCAACGAAGTCTGGGTCGTTGGAGATCCGAGGCTTTAAATATTAGCATAAAGAGGAAGTGGAAAATTCTGTCTATTTTAGCTCATATCACTTATGGAAATAAACGCACTTAAGAAAGAGTCATCTGAATACTGTCAAGCGCCTGAGGCCATGAAATAAGCAAATAAGCCAAGTGGAAAACCATCACATTCTTGCAGCGTAACGATTGGATTTGTTCTTGCAAGATGCATCATTCATGCAAGTCAATTTATAATATATGGATGGGATGCCATGCAATGAGTTTAATTTCGCCCAAATAGCTCATGAGTAACACCCACCCATAAACTTCCATGCTGTATTTGCTTAATCTATCTAGTCCGCGGTTCTTCACTCATTTTTAGATAAGGCCATTTTACCTCTGCACGATTCAGCTTAAATCCAGGTCTCAATATCAGCGTTGTTGACAAAACTATTGGGCTACAAGGTTGCAAAATGGAAAACAAATCAAATCGGCCGTGTATTGAATGTAGGCCTACAAACATCTAAACTAGCTAGACCCAGTCATTGCATGTCTGTCGAGGAAATGCAGTTCCAAAGTAAGTCTTGCGAATTTACACGAGGTGCATTTTTGAAATTAGGTTTGTTGTATGTTTGCTGATCATGGGAATTAGTAACACAAAATGTATCGAGTTAAGTACTTGTAAGCGAAAACGCTTCCATGGTTAATAGCACTGATGCTTACAAATCCTGGTGCATTTAAGTGCAGCAGGGTGTGGCGGCTCAAGTTTTAAAAAGGCAAATTGTTCAAATAAATACGCCATGCTTTACGAGCCATTTTCAAATCGTAATCGTAATTCCGAGATTTCTGCAGCGCCCAACGAAAGCCGCGCCGCCGTGACCAGCTTATTTACAGGCGCTCAGTCAAAACAAAATCGATAGGCAAAAAGGGTGACAAATGAGACAATTGGGGATTCAATAGCGGGGAAAGGCAAGATTTGTTGGATTGGGACAAAATTTCACACAAACAACCAGGGGTCTCCGAATATTTTTTTTAAAATAGGAGATTTCATCAAGAATTTGGGCCTCAAATTAGCTAAGACTTTAGCAAAAGGATTGGTCTCTCTATCTCGTCCTGTGTTCGATTGAGGAAGAAGTGAGAAGGTGAACGAGAAAACCTTCAAACGACACCGAACACCGTTCAGTTAGTTAGGGTGGTTAAAATCCAGAAAATGGATATCTCGACTTGTTGTTCTAATTCAAAGGCTGATGAGCGTCATTTGCCATTTGTTTTCCGGGTTTTCTGTTTTCCCCAAGCGATGAAGATCCTAATGTTGTTTTTTTGCGAGATTCTGGTTCATTGCAAAGTTTGGTCTGTAAAGATTTATTCTGAAAAGCTCCTCTGAGTGCAGCGACACAGGTGAAAATGGTCTCAATAGGGGAAAGCTGGGGTCAGGCTTGAATCATCTTTGATGAAAATTGGTGCTCAGAGTAGATTAGGCAGTGGGACCATCCTTCGCTGTTTATTCGATAAATTGCCCCATGGTTTACGTATTTTGATAGGTAATGACCTCAGGTTGGAGGAAACGCCGTGTGATATTGGAGCCCTATCAAAGTCGGTACAGGACCCAGATAACACAAGCAAAGGCGTAGCTAACACAAGCAAAGGCGTAGTTAGTGCTCCGACATAGGATGTAAATATCTCTGATGTTTGTACTGGGGCATAGTTGTTGACGAGAATTCTTTGGCTAAATTGTTTGAGAGATCGGTTGAACACAACTGCGCAATCACTGACACGGTGTCTCATGAGACTTAATTTGGTTGCAACAATCTACTAAATTGTTGCCGTTTTAAGTTGGCTACAGTTCGTAATAACAGCAGTTTAGTGCGGAGTTGTTGCACTATTTTGAACGGAGTTTTTGTAGAAAATTGGAGGAGCAAGGTTATGCCTGAGGGCAATGGGAATAACACAAATTGGGACATAACGTAAATGAGAATGTATATATACAAGTAAAATTTGTACCAAGAATATGTATGTATATATATAAATATGTGTATATATATACATATGTACAAATATCCCTGCATACATATGATAGTAGCAAATTAAGTTTTGAGTGATTTTTGTCACATAAATTATTTTAACGGGTGTCTTGACAGCAGTAGCATATTGGCCTGAACAACGACATTGCACATCTTTCTTCATAACGAAAATTGACTTTGCTTTACTAACTTTAGAATACTGCAAATTTGATTGGCTGCCGCTATGGCATGTTGGTTGTTTCAGCCTGTCAGCCTGTGTCTTCAAAAAAAAACAGTATGACTGCAACTCTCAAATACATTAGAAGTGTAATAATTACACCCGCACTCTTGTCTATTTATATTGTGAGTTCACGCCAAACATTCCACTGTGGAGAAATACCACAGTGACCTAAGAAATTAATGTCAATGGGCGTTGGAACCGTAATGATTATTAGATGTTGGTACCCTAGGCATAACTTTTAAGTGACGTTTTTCTAAAGTGTGGAAGGATTCAAAGTCATTTGAATTCTGTCGTGAATCATAATATCTGACAAACCACCTCTGCCGTTATCATCAGAAACATTTGTCTCAATGTTCGAAGTTGATTCTAAAACATCAGCACAAATCGTTATCAGCTGTCAAAAGAACACATGTATTGTGACCGATATTGAACATGCTTTCATGACGTCTGTGACTTATGCAAAAATGTTCTTATATCTTCACAACTTATTACAATAGTAATTATTTTGTAATAGTAATATATAATAGCATGAATACATGCATACATGAATAACATACATGCATTTAGTGTATTAGTTGTCAAAAAAAGCTGGAGGTCGAAAATTTTACAGATTAACACAGTATGTTAATGCTTTAGTATGTTAAAGCTTTAGTATGGTAATATGTTGCACACGACACATGATGCATACATTAAAATACTTATATTGTCTCGTTGCATACTTTGATAAGAGACGCAGATAGGCGTTCTGGTCTAATGATGGTGGACAAAACGAAGAGAAGTAAATTGGTAAATTGCCATGGAAACTCTTGCACCGATCAGCACGACTACAATCTCAGGAACCTGAACAACTCACTACCTACTATGCACTGAAGAAAAATTCTACTACAGTGGTACAGTAGGTTCACGGAGATGGCTGAACATAGGACTGCATTATTATGTAGCTTAGTACTGACTGATAGGCTACTTTTTCGGATCTGCTATAAGCGTTTTTCCATACACAATATTCTTATCAACTACGCAATACTGTTACCTATAAGTAAAACGTCGTTTGAAAGACAGTTCTATTGCATTAACTATGATGAAACAATTAAGACTTACAATCGCACCTGTATGTAGCTGGCCTATATATCTGTCCTATAGTCCTAAAGTTTTGTATAAGATCAACAGGTGCTTCCCAACCGTGAGCAATTCATCTTTTGGTTACAGTTCTGTAGATAGAAAGCAACTCGATGTTTTTCAACAGTTTATTGTCGTAGGCTGGATACGACAGAGCACCGCGTGTACCTTTAAAAACGTGTTGAGCCTAGTTTAGCAAGACCCAGTTGCCTTGTTATATGGCCTAGATCTGTTGTTCCAGTTTAAGTACGTCTTGGTGCAAATGATATAGTTACAACTGTTAACAGCAGAGATTGATTGAATATCAGTCATTTGCTGTAAATGGTGGATGTTTTGATGCCACTGAAGTTGTGGTACTCGTTGTAACGCGAGGATTCGTGGAATATAATACACATGTGTTCGTATGTTTGTGTGTAAGTGTAAACTGCGAGTGTAAATGACTCCTAGAAAACTTCATAATATCTTGCATTCAAAATTAATAATTAAATGTTCAATAAAATTAGAAAATTAAACAATTTAACTATTATGGTTGACACATTAAACTATAATTTGTGAGCAAAATGTCCTCTTAAGCGTGGAGACAGGCAATAAAGCGCGCCCTCCACTGACTTAATGCAGTGTCAGTTATGCCTTGATCCAATTCATGCCACGCCTGCCTGGTACGTCGACATAGCTCATCGACATTCTGAATTTTTGTTCTGCAGACTTTTTCTTCCATAATTACTCAAATTGTATAGTCTACAGGATTGAGGTATGGACTGTTTGGAGGCCAAAGTGAAGGAGGCATGAAATCAGGAGTTAGTTTGTCAGCAGTTCGACTGTTTCACAAGGTCGGTGTTCTGGAGCACCATCCTGTTGAAAATTGTACTCTGACAGTTCACGTATATCTGGTAAGAGCTGCTCTGTTAACGGGACATTCCGGTAGTAAGTAAAGCAAATAAGTAAAGTATACCAAGTGAGACGTAGGGGAGGCGCTCATTTTCTTTTCTTTAGGGTCTTGAGTTGGCAGTGGACGAATCCCAATGTCCAGGACACGGGGCCAGTGCATCGCAGGACTTTACGTTTACGTCCCAGCTTACGCCGGTACCAAAATTCTACTGCATGGTGACAGAAGCACGTGTGCGCAAACAACTTGCCCAGGGTCGTTACACGGAGTCGAACCCGCAACCACATGATCATTGACCAAACGCGTCACCGATAGACCACCGTGCCGCACTTCCTGTAGTACGCATCATTATTTTTAACGCCAGTTTCCACGAAGTGCACCTGTGTTCTGCCAAGTGCAGACACACCGACCCAAACCATTTAACCGACTGAATGAAAGTCGAGCGATGGCGAAGCAAACGATTCTCAGAACATTTTTAAAGCAAGCGACACAAGACAGGCTGGCATATTATTATTTCTTTATTTATTAATCGCCACCACGAATGAGACTACAGGAGTAGAGAAGAATCTGCTCGGATTAATCAAAAAGAGGAAGCTTTCATACTTTGGGGATGCAATACGAAAGAATGGAGACTGCCTAGAGAAAGAGGTCTCCCAAGGCACAATTCCTGGATCCAGAGCTCAGGGAAGATCCAAGATGACATGGATTGATAACATCAAGTCGTGAACTGAATTATAGTTCGACCAGTTATTACAAGAGACGAGGTACAGAAGCAGATGACACAAAATTGTCGTGATGCACCCAATCCTCGGCTCTGGCACGGTTGAAGACAAGACAAGACCATCTTATGGCAAAGCATCAATCGATGGCGTTGAGTAATTGTACGTTAAGGACTTGCTGAAGATCCTTACACAGTAACAGTCTTTTAAGGGAAGCTCGAACCCTTGCCCACCGTGTTACAAGCTTTGAAGGCGAGGGCTCAACCAATCTGCTATCTTGTCACGCAGTAGGCTTTGACATGCACAAGATAAAGAACAGAGCCACTGAAACACACTCACCCACATGCCGACAGAGGCCACTTGTGACGACTGAACTATAAATACATTACTTAATTTAACAAGTGAATATATTATGTCGCATACTAACAAAAAGACTGGCGCGCTCTATATCTGTTGATGATCACGCAGAAGTCACGCAGGCATGCGCTTTGTTTAAAGCTCAACAGCATGAATCGGCTGACCTATTTAGCAGCCTGTGCAGGCTAAGCTGCGGTCAGCATAGATAAGCTGCAGCTGATCGGACACGTGAACAACAGACAGCCAAGAGCTAACACCTACGAGTTACCTTCGACCTGACACATCAGTTCAGCAACCGCCGAAAACCATACATAGGTATAAAGATAATAGAGAATCCCTGAGTAATGTATAACGTCGATTCATTTGTAAAACCAGAAGATTTGCCCATTCGAAGACGTGAGTGGCAGGCAAAACTATGAAAAATGAAGATGCAATTACGTTAAATGAAAAGAACTATTGTTAGTTAATAATTCGTTCGCCCCTGACATTGTTAAAACTGAGCAAATCTGAGTAAACTGGATATCATGAGCTAATAATATTAACTACACCGGTCATGACTGGCACCTTATGAGATCAGCAGGACCTGGTTACCCTAAATGAACGCCCGCTTTACAGAATTCATAACAATTATCTTTTGTTATGGATTTTATGTATTTCTGGAGTATACATATGTGTGTTAGACCGGATTCTTTTATTTTATCAATTACATATTTTACACATTCTTTCTTTACATGTTAATCGTAATCGTAAACTGGAGAATTCTACAGCGCCCAACGAAAGCTAAGTCGCGGAACCAGCTTATTCACAGGCGCTCAGTCAAAACAAAATTGATAGGTAGGAAGTGTCAGAATCAGTTCCAGGTCAAGATCGAAGAGTCAGGCAGGCAGGCAGATGGCTACGGTGGATGGCGTTTGGATTTGGACCGGAAAGAGAGATAAGGGGTAGAGGAAGAATCAGGATAGAATTTGTGGAAGAATAGTGTTTTCAGTTTTGAGCGAAAGACCTGCACGGAGATACCAAAGGTTGAAATGTTTGCGAGTTCGTATTATGGGTAAGATAAATGTCATTATTTCGCTTTAGTTTCATATGTTGCGCCATTCAAATTAGGACAGACAGAAGACACAAAATAATTCAATCACAAAATTAATGTTACATCAACTCAGACGCTCTACTGAAAGAAATGTCTGTGCTACGCACATATCCCAATAATGTGGCAGCGTCATCCAGCGGGCTCGCGTGGCACTATCTAGTACTGCTGTTGGCAAAGATTCAATTATAAATACGGCGCAGTGACTAAGAGCTGAACATTTACTGGTGTGGATTGTCTGGAGGTTATTTGCTAACCTGTTGTGCGTTTAGAATAAGAGCTTGCAAGGAACGTTCTTTTGTTGGGTAGAAGATCGAAAGGAGAGAATGCCTCACACAAAACCGATGAAGTCTGTTAAAAGGCAAAGCATTTCGGAGGACTTCCAGTACCACTGCTGCGATCCGATACCTGACGTTCCCACTGGAGGAGCACGTGTTAAGGTGATGGTGCTATATAAATTTGTAATTGCAGTCTTAAATTTATAAAGAGAATCTACAATCGCCTTCCCAAGGTAAACTTTCGGAGGCGTTAATGCAAATGTGCCATTATCGTAGTCGAAATTTAAACATTATCCTAAGCAATTGCGCCCTTTTTTACTTTGATATTCGTGCTAACTTATCACTTAGCATCACACTTCACTGTGCTCAATACTACAGTCCAAGTTTATAGGATCCAACTTCGTTGCTGTTACTTATAGCTATATATGAGTTTATGATACGCAATTACAACGGCACACATCATCATCTTGTCGCTGGCTTCGTCGTCATCATCATCATCATCATCACCATCACCACCACCATCATCATCATAATCATCACCACTAATGTCATCATCATCATCATCATCATCATTGTCGATCCCGCCCCCTTTGCAGAGTTAAGGGCAGCGTTGTGTCAACCTCGGGTCATCTACTGTTTCAGTTTATTCATATGTTCTCACGTGTGTGTCTTTCGGGTCTCCTGTCCAAAACAGCATCATATTTAGACCCTCGGAACTAGGTCAGGTATTAGTTGTGGAAAAGGATCGGCTATGATACTTCAGCTGACTGTGTATAAGAATAGCAGACCATAATAGCAGGATAGATCTTTCTTGCCTAACCTAAATAGACCTCTGCTATATGTACAAATGTTTTATTTATAATGTTATGTATATCTGTATGTAAGTATCTATGTATGTACATGTATGTATGTATGTATGTACATGTATGTATGTATGTATGCACGGATGTATGTGTATATCTATCTGCATGCGTATGTATGTATGTGATTGTATGGATACATGTATCTGTGTATGTGTATGTTTTGCCCCATTTGATTTCCCATGCAGTAGTTAACCAGATTGATTTCGTGGCTTATGTTGAATGACTGGCAATTATGTAAATAAATCATTTGTTATCAATGGCGTCTCCTGTTTCCCCCTACGTATGATAACCATACATCCAATTTCGCATGCTTCATATATGAGTTCGGCCAGGGAAATGTTAGGGACGCAGGTGTATGAACGCTATCGTGTCCCTCCTAAGTTATTATCAACTGTAAACTCAATATTATTTCACTCTGGCTTGGAACATTTAATCTAATTTGCTCTCAGTTTAGTTTGCTTTCGAACTGGCTTTATGTTGCCTACAGCTTCCTACTGACCTTATGACTTGGCTTTATGTTTGCCTAGAGTTACCTTCTAACCTAAACTCTTCTCGGCTGCTGTAAATATAGCTACTGTAACAAGTGCTAAAACGGAGCTCTGACCGACCAGAACAGAATTATTCTTGTGCTATGTTTTGTAAACATCTCTGTGCGCAGGAATCCTGTTTTCCAATTATAACTATGGCTAATGTCTCGTTTCATAGTGTTTTCTATAGCTGCGATATTTCAGGGAGTTTTCTTTTCTCTCTCACTTTTATCACTTTCTCCCATTAGGCCTAAGTTCTTTGGCTGACTGGTTGACTGGGTATCTCAAGCTGTTTAAGTGTTCAAACTGGGCTATTCTTGGCATAAGTCCTTGTTCGTTGTTCTCTGGGAAGACCCCGTTGGTACACTGGTCTTAAGCCAACGGGTCAGGCCTCGAGTCAGTAGGTCATTTAATATAGGGCAGGCCACTTTCTTGAGCTTAGGCAGTTGAAATGATTTCACGCCATCCCGGACAGAAACAGGTTTTAGGGCAAGACATGTGTGAAGCTGACATTAAACAGTTCTCATTCAGATTAACGGGTGTTCTGGGAGTTATATCTGAAAACCCTGTTACCTCTCACAGTAGAACTACTTACTCTGTACGTCCTTTGTGCTATTGCCGACTTACGTGTAGCTGAAGGTATTTACCCCGTTGGGCCCAGTGTTCCTGTGCGCTGGGGCAAGGATCCCTAGTTATCTAGGTCTCCTTGGCATGGGCAGCATAACTGATGAATGTGTTGAAGAACCGTTTGATGTGGTAAGGGATGGTTACGATTAGCTGGATCTAGGGAGGGTTTTCGTGCAGTCTACCTACGACGGGTAATTCAAATTCAAATTAATGACGAGGTTTATCTGCTAAGCCATGGGATCCTACCCCATGCTGCACACACACGTAAGGACAGTGTTGGACAACGTTGGGACAACATTGACCCAACATGTGTGTGCAGGCTGGACAGACGGATGGATAAGGTCGAAGATATCACTCAGAGTTGTCGTTAGGTGCAAGCGAGGTGTAAGTGCAACTACATTAACAACTAGCAGGCAGATAAATAAACTATAAAAATTCGTGCATTATATTCATTTATTCGTTTACTCAGTAAACCAGTCAGTGAACCAATCAATAAACCAATAAGTGACCCAGTCATTGAACCAGCCAAAGAATCAATTGGTTAATAAAATAATCGGGCAATTAATAACAGATTGAATCTTTGATAGGGCCTGAGCTTAGGTTTTGTTTTGCTTTGCATGACAGGTTTACTATGCAGGTGCGTGCTACACGGATCACCAGGTGGTGAAAAGTGGCCAGCGAAGACCCAGGATGCCCGGAGTTCAAGACACCTCGCTTTTTCCAGGTGAACATAACTAGTCAGCATCACATCACAACTTTTTCTAAAAAATATATGTAGACGAGGTGAGGTAATGGCACTCCTAGTAGCAGGGGCGCTATCTGAGGGTTGAAAAACCTGTTGGTTGGGTGAATCAAACAGCTGGGTGAAACGGATTACTGTAGACTTGCGAGACGTGTGTACAGAATTTTTAGCTGATGCTGCTTTTTATAATAATATAATTTATACTGACGATGTTTGTGTTGGTGATTTCAGTCTTGGTGGTGGTGGTGGTAGTGGTAGTGATGATGATGATGATGATGACGATGACGATTATGATGATGAAACCGACTTCGCCAAAATCAAAACCACAGATAGTGACATATTTCATGCAAATGTATACGGCTCTTAACTGCATAGTGTTAAATTTTACCGGGCCAATTAAAGTCGAATAAAAACAGCTGAATTCAGTCTAGAGATATTCCTGTGCTTAGGTTACGAGGTGTCAGGTGTCATTGACGAACTGTGTCCAACGGTGACAGCGGGATTGAATCTGTCGGTTGGTGACCGTGTTGTCGTTTACCCCACCTGCGAGGAAGAAGAAACGGGTGATGGGTGAGTTCAGATACCTTAAATCTCATCTGACTCAAAGTAACCCATTTCCCACAAGTAAGACGCAGCTATGTGCTCATTTCCTTTTCTTAGACCCTTGAGCCCGCAGTGGACGAATCCCAAGGTCCTGGACATGGGGTCAGTACATCGCAGGACTTGCCGTTTACTTTCCAGCTTACATGGGTACCAAATAATACTGCTTGGTGACAGAGACACATTATGAGTAAACAACTTGCCCAGAGTCGTTACACGAAGTCGAACCCGCAACCGCATGATCATTGACCAAACGCGTTACCGATAGACCACCATGCCGCAATTCTGACTCGAAACTTAATAAGATACTTGGAATTAGTGCCTTAGCAGGAAATTTAGGGGCCCTGCCCAGCTGTGTATCCCTTCGAAACCTCCCTGTAATAACCCTGCAGAGGCCTGATTCTTCAATGCTGGCAAAGGGTATGCAATGGTCTAGTGATTAGTGTACTGGACTATCAACCGCAATGTCGAGGGTTCACATTCCTGCAAAGGTGAACTCGGCTGTAGTGAGTACACTAACTGTGCGCTGTCGGTGGAAGATAAGGCGGCGAGGGAGCGGAATGGCCACCCGTCCTCATGTGTTTATAGGCTAAAAATCATGTTGCTAACATTTCATATCCTTGGCTGCCTCTCGTGTTAGCTTACGGAACTATTCTTCTTAAATGCTAACAAAAATAATTCTCTGCACCGGGCTGGATGGAGCTCTAAGTAGGGAAACACGGTTCATTGACCTGCTTGAACTGCTATCACCGTTATATGTCCACAGTTAATTATTCCGTTGCATTTTAACGCAGGTGCATTTGTTCTATATTACCATTTGCTAGCATCATCGTAAACTCTGAATTTCTTTAGCTAACTCGTCGGACCCGACTTATTCAAAAGCATATCGGTGAGGCAGGTATAGTCAGGTTCGGTTCAGAATAAAAATTCAACGTTCATGCAAGCACGATCATGCTTCGAAAAGGCTCTACATAAAATATCCAAAAGCATGCATATATCGGCCTACATATTCACAAGACCCAAATTGTGACTTTGCCTTCGACATGGCTATGTTATGACGACATGCTGAAACTCTGCTGTCGGTCATGCATTAACTGTTATACGAATTCACAAAAATTAAGTTCGGTTAATTACAAAAGGACCATTGTACGATTGCCTCGCATGTGCTGGTCCTTATCTAACCGACCTTGTACGAAACGAAATAAACAATTCACCGAGTTGAAGCCTCTTAAATCGTTAACCTCTGCTTTACGAGAACGTTTGGCTTGCGTATGATCCAGAGCGTGCTTATTGCCAGGCGAGCACGTGAATCAGAGACCTTTGATCGGAGTGAGAGAGTGGGCTTGTGTTACTCAATTTTCACTGTTCTGTACCGCTCGACAAGTTCAGTGTCCTTGTTTACGGAATTTGATATCGGGCCTAGCTCGAGTAGGGCCTTGGAAATCGTCGTACCTGGGCTATTTGTACACTCATTATTGAGACGGCATTAGAAAGCCTTATTTTGTCATGTACTGTACAACAGCTTCAAAGTTGGTCTCGTTTTAGGCGTCCTGTATTTAGGAGGGGCCTTGCTTTCTTGTGTACACTAAAATACGTTACTCTGCTAACCCAGTTTTGCGACTGCCATATTCAGAGCCTCTCAGTAGGTGCTTATTATACATAAATTATGTTAATGGCACTGTTTACTGCTGTGCGTTGCGTTTCGGCCTTAATCGTGATACCTGGCTAATTGAAGTTTGAAAACTACTTCTGTCAGAACATCCAGCCGGGGTTTAAATATACAACTATTTATAGCTGTTCTTGAAAAAGATACACTTTATTTTAAAATTACTATGTATTTAGTCCAGGCTTAATTTACAACAAAGCAAACGGATATGCTTTATGGTTATCGGTTCACGAAATCTAGACTAAGAGATGATTTGTTAGTAGTAAGTTGTTTTGTTAAGACCAAAGCTTGCAGATGTAAATACACAGAAATCCGGGAATGCATGCTACCCACTACACGGATGGTCATGTTTTGTCTCTATGCGTCACTGATCAAAACCTATCGGCTCTCATAAGCCGGGGCTAAAAAATAGTGGCTCACACTTCATACCCATTGGGTATAGCCTAAAGGGACTAAACCTCTGCTGCCAAAATGTTGTAGTCTGCGCCGACCTATGCCGTATTTATATCTCATGTCAATATGCTATATAGGCCCCATAAGATCATAAGACCAGAATGGAAAGTCTGTCGGGTAACTCAGTGACTGATGCATGTCTGCGGAAGGAATAAACATTATTATATTTCGGCCTACTATTCCGACAGACTGTAAACAGGTTAACTTTTGACATGTGCGCTCATAACTGAGGCAGTGGCGGTTCCAGGATTGCTCGCTTGGGGGGCAAGAGCATTTTCAGAGGGCGCCACATTCTGTTAGTCACCATGCACAGGTCTGGTATGAGGGGCGCCGGCATATAACCAAGGGGACGAACCGCATAACGTTCTAGCAGTATTTTAAAATATCATAAGAATTCAAGCTTTAGAAAAACTTTAGCTAATTAACAATAAACAAGTGTTGTTTTTATGGAAAGTTCGTATTACTTGCGCTTTTAAAAGTTTTAATTTACGCAGTTGTTTCATTTGCTTTAACTTGTTTGTCCAAAGTGCAGATAATGTCCTTGAAGAAAACTTATGACGCTGCTAGATACATTTGTATTAGATGCATAAGTACCAGGTACATTTGTACCAGATACATTTGTACCAGATACATTTGTTCCAGGTACATTTATACCAGATACATTTGTACCAGATACATTTGTACGAGGTATAATTGTACCAGATACATTTGTGCTAGATACATTTCTTCCAGGTACATTTGTATCGAGTCTAATAAATAAGTATAGGCCTAATTTATAAAGCCTGCGATATTGCTAAATTTATAGATGGTGTGAATATAAGCACGTTCAAAAGGACAAGCTTTGATTTGTTAATGTTTGAGAGGTTGAAATGGACTGTTGAAATGCTAAGTTATCTAGTGTTGTCCAGCTTGTCCTCGTAGCCAGAAATCTCTAATGAGAGTCTGACTCATCTTGTTTGCGATCGAATAGTAGCCTAAAGATTTCCGTGTGCATCCTTCACGATAAAGTCTCCTGCGTCCTGTTCAACAGCTGACTTGATGACTTTCCTCCCACTTGGATCAGCTGCACGCCGAAAAACGCAGGCTACGAGGTCGCTATATTGTTGACCCGTTGCTATGTGGAGATTATGCTGACTCTCGTGTATTGGACCGTCCCTTCGGAACAAACTTCCTCTGGAAGTTCGAAATCTTTCGCCTCTAACGGCTCAAGAAACATTCTCAGCCTATCTCAAGACACCTTTTTAGAACTGTTAGATAGTCATGATGCAGGGTCTTTGTGAGGGTCTTAAAACGCGCTATATAAGTCTTCGGATACATACATACATAATTAAAGCTAGTTCTAATCTTGGTCAAGTAGACAAGGTCTAAATAGGGTCCACGACAGGGGTAACGAGTATACCACCAGAGCCGAGATCTCGCATAGAGCCATGTGTAATTATGCAGCTGGGGTACAGAGAGGTCTATGTGCCCGGTCAGGAGTCAGATGTCGCCATTAGTCTTTCCAGCCATGGAGAACTAAATAGGGGGTCCGTGTTCCAGCGCATGGCTATACGCCATCTAGAGGTGTGGGGAAAGCTCTATTCAACCAAGTAATACTCCCTTATTGACTTAAGTGGACTCTGGTTATTGTTGAGAAAGCAAGTTGATGGTCACACCTCCGGAACTTGCGCTGCATGGCAAGAGCCTATCACATCAAAGCTTAACGAGATTACCTCTTTACCCTACCTCTTTAACTTACTGGTTTTGCAAATAGGACCTACTTGACAACTTAAAATATTTTCGAGCTTTAATATGCTGTGTTTTTATGTCTATGTATGTACCAAGACACTTAATATAGCGCCTCTTGAGTACCTCACAGATGCGTTGCACAAAATTCTTCATTCCGTCTAAGGCTAAAACTATGTATGGTGGTTGTTTCGAGTCATTTTGGTGCTATATGGTATGGAAAACCACTAAGGAATTTCTTTGTAGTGGCGCTACATTAATGGAAGCATTGAGAGCCATAAACAGACTGAAAACTTACCTTTGTTAGTCTGTTTATGGCTTTTAATGTTTCCTGTTTCCCGGTTCAATGTGCTCTTCTGAACTTTTTAAGGAGGTTATTATTAAATTATAGTTGTATTTTATTATATCACCGCTAAGGATCTTCTTCGGAGTGGCGCTATTTTAATGCTCCATTTTATTACATTACATTTAAGCACACTACATAACGTAAAGTTTAAGTGGACCATGCTTTACGGACTCGTGATAATCTTTTTGGCAACGAAAAAGTCAGCATAAACGTCTATAGATTCGACTGCCGGACTAAGTAGTTTATAACGGGTCATAAACTTTGACCTGAAGCTCTTAAAAACTTTATGCATGTGATGTACTGGTGTGTAGTCTATGAAGTGCAAGTAAAAACACCATCCGTGACATGTTTTATGGGTTTTATTTATATATATTGGTCGATGAGATAGAGACCATCGGATGCAGAATGAGCTCTACACAGACACTTCTCTTCACCAAAACTACTCAGATTTGATTTGTTAATATTGACTACAGTACTTCAAAAGCTGTGGTCTATAAATGTGTGTGTATATATATATATTATATATATATAATGAAGCTCAGCGGACCAGGCAGATTAATGCGATTATTCGAACAATTTACGAATCTTCTGTTGCACTGCACTTAGTCTTCGCATTGACATCCGTTCGGTTCTGATTACTGCGGACAGCAGTCCATTCCACAGAAATTACGATTATTTGGTATTTAAAGCAATATGATTCTAACCATTTGTCCATGTTTTCATGTTGAATAAGTGACTAGTAAGAGATTAACGTGCCAGGCATAAAAAACTTGAATCCGAGGCACGGTCAGTTGGGGAGACATCCAGTAGCAAAGGACTAAAAACTAGCTGATAGGTGAGTTAACAAAATTAAAGTTTTATATTGCCGCTTGAAGGATGAGATTGATGGAGCAGACCTGATTGATAAAGGAATGTTGTTCTAAATGATGGACGAGGCCGAACTAACAGCAAGTTATTGTGTCTTTGCAGGTATTCGGAGTACATAGTGGTCAAGGACCTGTCGCAGTTGGTCAAGATCCCAGACTCACTGGACCTGGACGTGGCGGCCATGTTGCCATGTGGTGGACTCATGGCTTATTCAGCCATCGAAAGAGCTAAACCCTTCGTTACCGAAAGACTCGAACAGTCTCCTGATGGTAGCTATAGAATTCAAATTAATCTATCGCCAAATGCAGTTTTTAGTACTTAGGCTGACTTTTGACTTTGTAAAGCACCCTAGAATTAGCCTGCTACTTAGTATAAATTGTCGTCATTACAATTACAATTACAGTATCTATCTATGTATGGACTGATTTTTTTAATGCTAAGGTTTCATTGGCCCTAAACAGGAGACCCAATAGAAACGAACCTTTGGCGGAAACTAGGTCCCTTTGTACATAAACAGTATGCAGGATGAAAAAAGGTCAGGGTGATGGCGAAAATTATGCAAGGCATGACAAGAATGGGTTGACCTTGCTGAAAATGGAGAAGAATGGTGCCAGACAAATTTCCACAACTTCTTGACTCTGGCACCAGCAGACAGAAGAGTGTCGAAGAAAATGCAATACCTACAAGCCCAAGGACATCAGAGGTGGTGGTGGTGGTTTTGGTGGTCGTAGTTGTGACATTGATGAAGAAGACGACAGCGACGACGACGATGATGGTGAGGTGATGATGATGATGGCGATACTAGCCAATGACGAAGCTATTTCTTCTGCAATGTTTTCCTAATTCAGCAATGCGGGCCATGCGATGATCCAGCATAAAACTTGCGCTAATCAGTTGTCTGTTGATTTTTCTGTAGAAATAGTCAATGTGTTGATTGTTGGCGCTGGTGGCCTTAGCCTTTGGACCCTGAAATTGGCCGAACATTACATCGGCGAAAACAGTCCAAGAGTCCGGATTGTTATGGCGGACACTAGCGTAAGTCTCTTCCACATTTGCAAGCCAAGCGATTTAAACGTAACAAACTATCATAAAGTACGATATGCTGTAATATGATGCAGTGTTTTTAAGTGTACATTTTTGTAGCACCTTTCATAGGTCACGAAATACGGCATCATGTGATGTAGTGTATTTTCCTATAGTGCTCTGCACAGTATAATGAAGTACAATGCAAAGAATTTTGGCTGCCTTATTTGATCCAAATTTCTTTGCATAACCGACACCAAGCTATTACCAACGGGGTCTGACTATGTGCTTCTACAAGATGGTAGAAAGTTTCGTTATTTAACAACTTTCTGCTAAGTTTTTTCCACGTCTGATGGCATTTTTCATTCCAGATTGAAAAGTTGCACATTGCCAAGGAAGAAGGATGTTTTGATGTAATCGAGTGGAAAGAAGACCGTGAGTATTCTTCTGCTCACTCATGCAGACTCTTGCTCATCTTTGTCTTTGGTATTGAATGAAATTCAGGCTGTCTATTTTTGAGATATTCACAGAATGTTTAGTTTGTTTCAGAGTTAAAACATTAGATGCTTTAATTAGGAATATCTCCCTTTAGCTCAAGCGTATGCAGTACTTTTTCATTGACACAAACATAAAGAGTACGGTTCCCATGTTTCTTGTTTTATGAGGGGCTCATTTCTTGGTCTTCAGCCGCTGAGCCGACAGTGGACCAATTCCAAATTCCTGGTCATGGGGCCATTGTGTTGGAGGACTTCCCCTTTACTTCCCCCAGCCGATATCAAATTATTATACCGCTTGATGACAGAAGCACATGCTCGCAAACCATTTGTCCAAGGTCGTCACACGATCTCGGCAGGATTGAACCCGCAGTTTTATTAAAGGTTAAGTAATCTATTATATTGACTATATGGGTATAAGTTAGGTCTGCTGGTAACGGCACTCGCGAGTCCTTCAGGCATATCCTATATTTCATGTTTAGCCTGGGTTGTGTACAGAGTCCTTATTGCTGTAGACTGCAGTAGGCCTATGTTGCAAGACTGTATTCGCGTCGTATACAACGTTTCCAATTATCCTCTCTGGTCGGACAGTTTAGGTTGCATGTCTTTCATTGAGGTCATTTACCTGGCTCGGTGAACATTATCTTATAAATGTTTCGCTGCTTTACGTCGTATGTGTGCCGTATACATGTACGGTATGTTCTTATCTATTGTCATCAACGGTCCGACTGTTTATGTTGTAAACTGTCCTACTCCAATACTCACTCAACTGAAATCGCAATATATACAACACAACTGAATTGCAGAAGTGCACACTGAAGCCGGAGAATATGAAACATTAAGAACCAGAACAGAGGCAAAGTTCCAGTGTAGAGCGAATTATAGTCTCAGCGTGAAAGACTACTTGAACAGGAGGAAGTGAAGACTTCCAAATTGTGAGACCAGTAACTGTGAATGAGCATCAGCCAAAGACAAGACGTGTTTGAGGAATAACACATAGTTCTGATCGTGCATGTAACTTGTTTGTTTTTTAGTTCACGAGGAATATATCGCCATGAGGATTCGAAACGTGTGCAAGGGAGGCGTTGATGTAGTCATCGACTTCGTCAGCTCGGCTCGAACGGTCGGCAGAGCACTTAATGTTCTCAAAGAGGTAATTTCGTCTCTAGAAATCCCGTTATTTATTGCATCCGAATTGAAATTGGTGATTTATTTAAAGCAGTAGGTGGCTTATACTGCTCAAGATTGCTTAGTAAGCTACTCCAGTGCCATATACTGCAACATTTTAACAGTTTTATTAACTTTAGCTGGCCTGGTTAGGTATTATGTTTAAAGGTTCCTCTATGCGTGAGGATGCCGGTTTGCATACCGATAGTGGCTTATTTCAGATATTTAAATCTCTGGGTAGTTCGATCCGTGGCCTACGCGGGGACCTTAAATGGCGTGTCGCCCATTCAAACGGGCAGTGGTGGTGAAGGATCTCACCCGTTCAATTAATTGAAAATGAGCAGGGTAGAAGCCTTACGGTCGCCATACAATAACATGTAAATTTACATTTACTTTAGCAGTTTTGGAGTTTTTCAAATTGTTTAGATTTGTTATAAACATCAGCGTGTTGAGCTGTATGTTTTGTCGTGTGCTGTAGCGTTTGTATGTGTCTACTAGTTAAGTAGCCATTTTAGTTTTAAAGTAGGTTGACTATTTCTATGTACCAGTGTACTGACTACTTTGTTTTTGTTGATCGTAGAATGGGGTGCTGATCGTTGGAGGCAATTCCAAATACGAGGTCCCCATTAATCTCCACTCCTTGGCCATGAAGGCTCAGAGCGTTCTCGGAGTCCATCGAGGAACTCGCCAACAACTCGCGGAACTGGTTCAGCTTGTAGCCAATGGACAGGTCAGTAGCAAACTCAGACCAGCTTCACTTAATGTTGCTTAAGACCCGTAAGAGATGAATGAAGTACTGAATAACTAATGAATAACTAAAGTAGATCATATAACTGAAGTGGGGGATTGAAAACATTATAAACAATCACACTGTTCGTGTTACTTTTCTAGAACAGCATTTATTATTCAGTAATATTTGTAGTTTACATGTACATGTGTATCTGAATATTTACATGTTCCATTTTGAGAACCTTATAAAGAATCTCTCAGACTTTTAACAATGTTCTAAAGGACATTCTATTCTATTCATTCCATTCATTACATACCAAGAATTAAGCATTATGTTCTCATGTCTTCAAGGATATCTCTGGCGAGAACATTGGCCTCCAGTAGCCTTGATTACTGGAACTCGCTTCCTACTGGTATTACAAAATAGAACATGCAGAACTCTAAAGAGTTCCGAACCTTTTTGCAAGAGCAATAACTGATACGTTCAAATATAAGCATATAATATCTGTACTTAAATCTTTGCTTTGGCTTCCTGTTCAGCAAAGGCTTAAGTTAATTCAGTTCTTAATCGTGAAATAATTAGGCTATTGTTGAAGTTCATTGTTGCATTTGTGTTTTTGTAAATTACTCGAAACCAGTTTCAGAACTTTTTTACCCGAGGTATAAACGATCCTCCAGATTTAAATAATTCCCTGGGGAATGGAAAATTCTGGAACGGCTAGAAAAGTTATCAAGTTTCATAAGTCACACTTTAAATAATTCGCTGCTTATAGACAGATTTTCGTCTTTAATCTGATAGATCAAGCCTCCGAGGTTCCGTACTTTTCCGATAGACGATGCGAACAAAGTCTTCCTGAAGTTGAGCCAGAGCAAGCTGATCGGCCGCGCTGTGTTCCGCGTCTTCGGCGAAGGAGAAGATTCTGTGTTTTTCCGCGACAACGTCAACGCAAACAGCTCATTCTTCGATCTGGAGAACGGCTACTGTAGCAGTCCCGACTGCGCAGTCAGACGCCAGTCCCTCTTTGCGACCCAGTTCTCTGCAGCGTCTCAAGGCAGAGAGAGTGCGGTCGATCCACCTGTATTCACCCTCTAAGAAGCATCGAGAGTGACCGGTATACTGTGGTTGGTTGAGGAGAAATAATCTCACAGCTGACTAAAAACAGAGAGAGGGAGCGCATTCGTAGTTCAACGCAAGTCACCGAATGATTGGATGAATGCATACATGAATCAATTCACATTGTTTTAGGCGTAGATTATCGTGAGCCGCCTCAAAATCTATGTAACCGAGAGCTGATATCTGTGCATAGTGCGTCCAAAGCCTCGCGAGAAATCTGGTTTTCTGTTGAAATTGTCTTCCGCTAGGAGCGCTGTGGTAGATTGCATGTTCAGTTATCACTGGCTATGACTGACTGACTGACAGAAAGAAGCGCCATCGCGTGATTCTAAAAAATGCGAGCAAGCATTCCGAGAGCAAATATTTTGTAAGAATGGCATTCTATATTCGGAAGACTTTGTGTAGAAATGCCATGAATTTTCAGCCAAATGCGATGTGAATTTAATGTTTATAACAGTTGCACATTGATGCCAGGAAAACAGCTGCATTAGCTTCACTGTTGGTACAAAGCAAAACTCTAAGTGTTAAAGTCTTGAAATGCGTGTTTATGGCTAAAATCCGTACGTTAAAGTCTTGGAACTGTTTTGATACACTGTAAGATCGGACTCAGAATGTGAAGGCTTAGTGATCTTCAGGTCATGTGCCTCCTGGTAAGTTTGTATAAAACATTGGAGATGGAATTCATATTATAATTTGTATCGTAATTTCTTCAGAACAACTTTAGTAAACCCAGTCGAGGAGCTTTCTAAATTCGTATTTTATAAGAACGCGGAGTTGAGTCGTTGTTATTGACAGAATATTAGCTATCACTAGTCCAGTTGACTTCCGGATGTGATATTTACAAAAGTAGAGATAAAAGTCTATTTTCAATGGAAGTCTTTCGATGCTTTGGTTTTTAAGCCGGCTAGTGAATGTATGATATTCGTGCTAGTCTAAATAAAAATTGCCAATACAGTAAAACCAAGCTTACATCAGTTTATTTTCAGCTGAGCCTTCTTATGCTCAGAACTGAGTATTGATATCAAGGCTTCCTATTATCTATTTATTTTGTCTGCTAAAGGTTTGAGGTATATGTTATGGAATTTGAAATAATAGCTTACAGTTATTCATGTTATCAATTCTTGTTTGTAAAATCGTAACTTCGATTTAAAGTACACATTGCGCCTCTGCCTATGCCAGATATGATAACTAAAAATATGATAAGTTTAATATTGTATTATGTTACTTGGGTGATTATGAAACATGTGTTGGTCAATATCAATATCATTGATAGCCTCAAGTGTTAGGCAATATCATAAAGAGGCTTAATATCGCCACTTATTTCCTTATTACTGATTGCAGTTCCCTCAAATGTTTTATCAGTTGAATACTTGCCGAATTGTGTTGCATCCAATGGCGTGTCATTAGAATCTTTTAAATTGGTTTGGCGTTGATTTTGATTTGCACAAAATGCAGCAGAAGAACTTCAGAGCTCCATAGGTGCCTTGGTAATAACAGGTGCCTTTTGGTTTGTTGCCGTGAGTTGCAGTTCTTGACCATTTTCATTAATGTGGCGCTATATCAGTATGGAAGCTACACTACGTTGTAACAGCGTCGTTTTCAATTTCTTGTGAACACGTTTTATCTGTCGGTTTCTGATCATCAACTTTGCAATAATCTTACTTCCGCAATATGGGATTTCCAGTCCTTCGCGCACAATCGCTCAGCGCCGTTTCGTGGTCCTGTTTGCACTACTGAGTTTTGGAAGAAGGGCAGTATCAAGCCCAGTCGTATTTATACTTGTATCTTATAAGACGTAGATTGGTACTCAGTTGAGGAATATGCAATTCAGTTCTTCATTTCATGTTATTAGATCGCACTTAATGGAACCCCAGGTTTTGTATAATTATGTTTATGCGTTTTTGGTTGCTTTGCCATCGATTACAATCTATTGAGATGACTAAAGTTGTATTCACTGTTGTTCATCAATGTCCTTTTCATGAGTCCCTGTATCTGAGCTAAAGGTGCATTTGCTTGTAGGTCGAGCCTGTTGCTTTCTGTTATTCCGAATACAAGTAATATTTGTGGATTGCTATAGCCCGGACTTTTAACATGTGAATGTATACAGTATTGGATTAATTATCTACAGTAGGGTTATACAGTGTATGACCCTACCTAGGGTTCATTTGCGTTATAACAGGAACATACTGTTTTTGTCGGCTTTAAATTTTGTGAACAAACAATACGTTTGAATATGCATGCACTGCATTAATTGCCAGTTGCAGTTTACAAAGCCTGTTTCTGAACTATGCTGCTTCTAGGTTAGTACAATTCGCCTAGTAAGTGTTTCAAATGGCATTATAGGGCCTATTTGTCTTAGAATTGAGGACCACTTTTTCAAATCTCACTCAATTTAGTTTAGGCCGATTTGGAGCTATCACTACCGCGCTATTATAATTTAATGGAATTATCACTACCGTGCTTATTGGTTATATTACTTATAATTACTTATAATGCAAATCTGCATTGTAGGTTATCAGACATTATGAAACAGTGCCAAAAGATATTTTTCTATTGCATGTAACGCGCACCACTGGGTTTTATGACGAGAACTAAGTCTTCTGCGATATTTCTATTTTTGCTAAGGACCTTGTGACTTTCTTCGACATACGTTTTGAACAAATTTTCTTATGTCGTAGTTTTGCATGATTTCTTCAGACATTGCAATTATGATATGTATATAACTATGTCGTTTCATTTCAGATTAGATTATATTGTACACCTATTAGTTTTTATGTTTTGCATAGATCTTTTACAGAGATCAAATTAGAATAAGTTTTAATTAATTTGATAAGATTATATCATGGGACGTGGTGGTGTAATGGTATGTTCGATGCATCGTAACCGGAGGGTCGCGGGTTCGAATCTACCTCATGCCACTGGGTTGCGACCTTGGACAAGTTCCTCACCCACAATTGTCTGTGAGGAAGGCAATGGGAAACCACCTCACTCATCTCATCCCCGGGTGGCATAAAGCCAATGGACCTGCCTTCGGGCAGAAAACTCATCATCATCATATCATTTTAGTAAAATAAATTAGAATAGAATGGTTTAGTTTGACCTCAAAGAGATTGTAATAAGCTGATAAGTAAAAGGCTTCCAATGTTTTCCGCGAAGTTAAGTATGGCCTTGCTATGCGTGACAATCTTACAACCTTACCATATGAATGGTCGTCTGATAATACAATACAATATGTGTCAAAACGCATAACTGTAATTTCAGCTTAAATGTTTTGACATTTTGAGCCTAACGCATCGTCTATAGTCCCTGTTATGGCCATACTTTCTTTTATAACACTGGATCACACGAAATATTTTTTCGCCTGCTACTAGGCATATGCTATGTGTACTACACTAAATCGAATCTGCTGATTCCAAATCTGAAGTCAGATTTTGTGTAGCACGTCAGGATCTTAAGATATGCAGCATACATGCTAATAATTATGCAAACTCTTTACAGAACTAGTATTTCCTTATAACTGTGTAATTATGCAAACTCAGAGTATTCATAACAAGAAACAAAATGTTATTCTTTTATAACTTGAAATTAAAATATGTTTTAAAATGTAATATAAATATATGTATGTTACTCAGATGAAAGCATACATTTCGAAATTTTGTCTCTAGCTTAACTCTATACGAGTTCAAAAGTGCTTTAGACACTTGCTCTTGCGCGTGTGAGTGGCCGCTGTTGCCCGCTGCAGAAACCAGCAGTAATCGCCCATCATGTTGGAATTGCAGTGGCCCTGATATCTTGCTTCAAAGGTGGAGATGTCTTGATGGAATCTCTCTCCATGCTCATCGCTTACATGACCCAAGTTTGGTGGAAAAAAATCCAGATGGGAATGTAAGAAATGTATTTTTAGTGACATCCGGCAGCCGAGTTGCTTATATGCTGTTAGCATGTTGCTAACGAGTTCAGCATAGTTCTCAGCTTGGTGATTCCCAAGGAAGTTTTGCACCACCAACGTACATGCATCCCAAGCGGCAAATTCCAGTGGGTTGAGCTTGGATCTAAATACAGTATCACGCATTAGTTCGCGGATTTCTGGCCCAATAAAAATTCCAGCCTTCAGCTTAGCATCAGTTTTGACGGCTCCAAATTTATCTCTCAGATACTGGAAGCCTTGTCCAGTACGATCCATTTCCACTACGAAATTCCTCATGAGGCCCAGTTTAATGTGAAGTGGTGGTAAGTACACTTTCAATGGATCAACCAATGGTTCGTGTTGCACGTTGTGCCGACCGACAATGTGTTCAGATCTAGGAGGCCACAGTTTCACTTTGTAATGGTTGCTGTCCACAAAAAACACATATGTTTTGTGTACCCCAGCTGTAGGCCTAGAATAAGTGCTACGACTTTGAGGTCCGCACAGATGTTCCATTTGTGGTCTGAGTAGTTGATCACTTTCAAAATGAGTTTCATTGAATCATATATCTCTTTGAGGCCTACAGTGTGGGCTATAGGAACAGACGGCTTTTCGTTACCATTGTGCACCAACACAGCTTTCAAGCTCGCTTGGCTGGAATCTATGAGCAGTCTCCACTGATCAGGAACGTATTCGCAACCTAAATTCAGCATGAGACCGTTCACGTCAGTACAGAAACAGATATCATTTTCCAGTGGCTGTAATATGTAGCTAACTGTTTGTGACGATAACGGAAGTGTGATGTTGTGGTACCTTTTTGAAGCAAGTTCCACTCCCCTAGTCTGGAGGCTAACAGTTCAGATTTCTCCTTTGACAAAGATAGGTCCCTCACCAGATCATCTAACTCACCTTGCCTTATCAAATGCGGCCTACCCTCTTCCAAATCTTGATCACTAGATTCGTAAACAGTAACGTCATCTTCTGCATTACCATCAGAACTGTCCGTTTCATCAGCACCCGCAGCAGGCGGAAATGGTACTGGATTCTCTTCATCATGCGGCACTGGCTTTAGAGCGGACTCGCAATCAGGATAAACGATTTTAGACTTATTTTTCTTTGAAAATCCAGCAACTTTAGTAATGCAGAAATAACAGTCTGCATGATGATTTCTTGGCTCGCGCCACACCATAGGCACAGCAAACGGCATTGAATTCCTTTTGCCATTCAGCCACTGTGTAACCCCAGAGTAGCACACGGTGCAGCAGACATGAGGTGCCCAACTTTTATCCTGGTCTCCGATTTGACATCCAAAATAATACTTGTAAGCAATCATCACTCTCCTAGTTAACTTCTTGCGCTGGTCACAAAGAGTATATTTACCACAAACATAGCAAAAATTGTCTGGATGGTTAACACAGCCTCGCCTATTCATTTCAAAATTAAATCTCACACACTAGCTACAGCTATAAAAGAAAACTTAACCTTTGTTCTACTCAATCTCGCCTTATATACTGGTATTGATGCTGATGTCAGATCGCTGACATGCCCAATCATGTCTACATGTAGCGGCTGCCGCAGGCTTGCTGTTAGGAATATTTCAGGCGGCACTTGCAGGCATGCACGTATCACTGGCAGCAATCGTGGAGACACATACAACAGAATGTACAGACATAACCGAAAACGAGTCCTTGCGTCATTACTTGAATGCATGCATAACTTAAAATCTAGACGTGCTGGGCAGATTCTGACTTCATATTTGGATACAGCACATTTGAATCAATATAAGGCACATGCATTACTTTCAGTAGCAAAATCGTTGTGATCCAGTGTAATTTAGGAGATATCGCGTCCAATGTCTGCGCGTAGAAGAGCACCAGGTGATCAAATTAAATACATTTTCTAATTAACTAAGCACCTTAGTGACTCGGGATTGGACGAATTACTTTATGTGCGTAATTTATTAGCTTTTGGGGACTTTTGTCGTTTGTTAACCGGCTCTGCGGCACGGTGATCTATCGGTGACGCATTTGTCAATGATCATGCGTTTGTGGGTTTGACTCAGTGTAACAAGTCTGGGCAAGTTGATTGTGCACACCGTTCCTCTGTCACCAAGCAGTAGAAGTTGGTACCGGCGTAAGCTGGGAAATAAACGGCAAGTCCTGTGATGCGCTGGCCGCGTGTCCAGGACCTTGGGATTCGTCCATTGCCGGCTCAGGGGTCTAAGAAAAAGAAATGAGCGCCTCTCCTACGTCTCACTGGTGGGATACTGGATTCTTTGAGTCATAAGAGATTTAAGGTTTCAATTTTCAGCCGGCACTTTTGGCACCCAGCTCACAAGAGGACTGTTCTCCTTGATACCATCCACAAATCTCTTTTGAAAGAGTGCTTTGATGTCCTCGGTCGAGCCACTACAATAATTATCAATTTCTCATTGCATGACGGATCCTTCCCGACTACCTTTTGCTGATGTCATAGATCATCCTATAGGCTACTGAAGTCTCCTTCTTTCGACCGTGGTGACTTGTCCATTACAGACCCATCCTCACGTTTGAATTTTGGATCGAAAATTCTTGAACGGGCAGTGAATCCTTTTCTATTCCTTCATTTGTTCTTTTGCTTCTTCTTCCTTCTTCCTTGCTTCCTTATTTTCTAATTTTCATACTCCATTCTCTCTTTCTTCAGCAATTTTACTGGCAGGTGCTAAATTAGGCATAACTATGCGTTTCCATTTTGGCAACAATTAGGCCTGCTATTTTTATACTAAGTAAACTAAACGATGGATTCGAGTAAAACAGCGGCCAACGTACAAGCATCCAGAAAGCTTGATTTATAGCATCGGAAGTACATCGCTATGTAGCAGCGAATTGATGAGATAATGAATGATCCATCAACAATTTTAGAGGAGACTTTTTTGACAGGCGCAGTCTAGGCAGTAGGACAATAACTCCGCATTAGAGACTGCTTAGGTTCACTTCAAGATTCATTGTAGATTCGACTTATCGAATCGGTTGCTCCAGTTTGATGGACATTAATCCTATTGACAATCTTGATAATTCGTTTATAGTTCCGCTCCTACGTCAAAATGCGAACTGCGCCACCTGCCGGCAGAAATGTAGCGCCTCATGGTGCTATCAGTTTCTTCATCTATCAGTGCACGCCTCCAATTGTAATTCCCCTGCCGAGCCAAATCCGCCTTTTCCAAGGGCACATTTGCAATGTAATAATCTTTTCAACATAAACAAAAGCTTTTTGAAGAGTTGACGAACCTTAAAATAGTCGTTCGTTATTGAGCCAGAAGAACATATGAGCAAACGAAACCTCTTGATTGAGATCCTCTGCTGCAGTAACCAAACCTTCAGGTGCATCTTTAAGATCAAACCATCGGCAAAAGGTGTACAAAAACAGTTACATCGAAACAGCCATACCTTGAAAAGTAGCTATATTAAGTGCCTTTGTTGGGTTTTAAAGGTTTAACATGCGTTATATCAATAACCATATACACACGTATCATTTAATGAAAGTCGGGATTTAGTATTGCTCTAGAACCGGATAAAGTAAGTGACAGCGGGCGAGTTATTGCTTTTGTCTCTTATAAAATGACCGAAATTCGGTGATCGACCTTCTTACAAAGAAGACTTTTTTGTTTGTCATTAGATGCGAATTGACTGTTCGATCAGTTATATCACAGATTCCATGTTTCCTTTGATGTTGGCGTGTTCCGCTGAATTGTCATATCAGGTTATCATCGTTGGAATCTATGTCTCGCTTTAGAAGCTCCTGTAGATGTTCCTCTTCTTCCCCTTATCTGTCCTGTAGATCCAATTCCAAGCACCACCCATCTTAGCTGTCTGATTACCTGTATGCTTCACTCTTAGATCTTGACCTGGAATTGAACCCTTCTTGCCTATCGATTTTATTTTGACTGCGAATAAGCTGGCTGCCGCGATTTAGCTTTCATTGGGCACTGTAGAAATCTCGGGTTTACGACTACGATTACGATTACGTGCCTGTACTGAAAGAAATGTTTTTGCTTGTGGGTCCTGCGATGCGATGGATCGCTGGTGAACACAAGTCTCCTTTCAGGATATGGTGGCGAGCGGTGCTATTGATATGGCTTTATCTTCGGGGGACTTTAGGCCTTTAACAGCACGCGGGTTCGTGAATGGATCAGTCCGACCGTACAGAGACAACACCGATTCTTTCTTTCGCACGTATATTACACGTATTTACACCGTATTTACAACAAATTCAGCAAACTCAGAGTCTATGATTCGCATCGGCCTATTTAGTCTAGCGAGGTCCGTTTAAGAGATACAGGTTTATTATCTTTCTTCTGTTCTCCGGAACCTAACGCCTCTTTCGACCGTTGTTTAGCGAATGCCCTCTTCGCTTCGCACCCTTCCTTAACTTTCCCCTTCATCTGTCAATCACCCAAATTCTCCCTTTCGCCATCCGATCAGCATCCCTCTGCTCCGCCTTTCTCTCTCTCTCTCATTCTCTCACTCTCCCTCTCTCTCGTTTACTTCTACCTGTCAACTACGGGCGTCCTATCCGCCTCTCGTTAATTACATCCCACTGTTCCCCAGTGTTCCGTGCAAATTAATTACATAAACACAATAGCTAAATTGTCGGACGTAATACAATCTACAATATGCAAAACCCTAAAATCCTCATTGTTTTTACAACTTTTCACTACAGTGCCCCTTTACAGCTAATCTACGAGTGAGAAGGAAGGCTCAAGGGAAAGACATAGGCAGACAGGTAGGCAGCCTTGCATAAACAGACAGGCAAGTAGACACAAAACCAAGTAGATGATAAAGAAAGAAATATATTCAAAGAAAGTAGATGCTTAGATTGTTAGACTATTTTCGACTTTATTTTGGAACTCAATCATTTAGTTAATTGCGGACCCAGTTTCAGCGCAATATAAGTTAAGAAATGAAAATTTGAGACCAGAACCAAATGGGTGCAAACACAGTTAAATTTGCTTCTGCTTATCATGTAAATAATTTAATTCAAATTTCATGATTTGAAGAAGCGAAACTGTAAAACACGTCTTCACATTTCAACACGCGGTTCGCTATGAACAAGAGCTGAAATTCAAGCATAGGTCTGGATAGACGCAATAGAAGCATTATTAGCCAAAAATGTGGTTCTCTGTTCATGGTGACTGTAAGTGAAGCTATATTTCCTGTAAAACCTGGCACCAAGAATACTCCTGCGAAAAGTTTCAATCGATCTAAGTTAGGCTTCAGATTAAGTGCACAGGCTAAAGTGAATATCGTTAGACCGCGGAGGTGTCCAGTTTATAGAATATAGTGTAAAGAATCCAGTGCATAGAATGGTCAGACTCGGCAGGAACTGAACATGTTTTATGTTCAACAACGGCGGCCTATTATTGGCTCTGCAATCCAAATGGTGCCTCAGAATTACTTGCTGTGGAAAGTGCCTTGGACAGGATCATTCAAGTCCGGATAACTCTGTTCTTCGTCGTTCACTGGAATATAGAGAATTCGGTTGACCTTTCGATTTGACAACAAAGGAGTGACTCGCACATTTTGGTCTAGAACTGATTCAACAGCTGGCCTTGGGATTCGAAGTAACTTTCGTTTGTTCAGATCGCCTTCAGCTGGAAAAGGTTTCCGGAGGCCCAAATACGTGTTGTATCGTTTGCTTTGGTTATGTCCTTTCATCTGAAATTCATCAAATTCCGGCTCTAACGTACCTCCGGTTCTAACAGTAATGGAGCTTGTTTGTTTTCCTTTCTCATCAACTGGAGGTTTTCCAATTCTCCTGAATAAACTGTGAGCACTGCCTTTATCAGCAAAGGAGGGTTGCTTTCCGATTTCTGCAAAAGACGTACTTTCATTTTCCTCGTCGAAAGATGATTTGCCGATTCTAACGAAAGAGCTGGCTCGTTTTTCTTCTTCATCTATGGGTGATTTTCCAATTCTAACAAAAGAACTGGCTCGTTTCTCTTCCTCATCTATTGGTGATTTTCCAATTCTAACGAAGGAGCTGGCTCGTTTTTCTTCCTCATCTATTGGTGATTTTCCAATTCTAACAAAAGAACTGGCTCGTTTTTCTTCTTCGTCTAGTAGTGATTTTCCAATTCTAACGAAAGAGCTGGCTCGTTTCTCTTTTTCATCTATTGGTGATTTTCCAATTCTAACAAAAGAACTGGCTCGTTTTTCTTCTTCGTCTAGTGGTGATTTTCCTATTCTAACAAAAGAACTGGCTCGTTTTTCGTCTTCATCTAATGAGGATTTTCCTATCCTAACGAAAGAACTTGCTCGTTTTTCTTCTTCGTCTAGTGGTGATTTTCCAATTCTAACGAAAGAGCTGGCTCGTTTTTCTTCTTCGTTTAGTGGTGATTTTCCTATCCTAATGAAAGAACTTGCTCGTTTTTCTTCTTCGTCTAACGGTGATTTTCCAATTCTAACGAAAGAGCTGGCTCGTTTTTCTTCTTCGTCTAACGGTGATTTTCCAACTCTCACGAAAGAACTGTCAGCAACCCTTTTTTCATCATTGTATTTGCGTGGCTTTGCCAGTTCTGCGAAAGGAATACTTCCATTTTCTTCATCTACTGGTGACTTTCCAATTCTAACAAAAGAACTAGCTCGTTTTGTTGTTCTTGTTCTTTTGACTTCTTGCTGATTTTGCGACGTCCCAATTCGAATGAACGAATTCGCTCTGTTGTTGTCCTTTTCTGACAGAGATTTCCTAACTCTAATTGTAGAACTCGGCATATATTCCAATTCCAGAGTCGGATCACTGCTCGTCTCGTCTTCCTCGATTGCTTTTCTTAATCGGAAAAATGGTCCAGCCTGCCCAACGTTCGTGCGAAATGGCGTCCTCCCGATTCGGACAAATGAGCTAGCACGCTTTTGCACTTCATTTCTTGGTGACTTTCCTACCCCAAAAAGAAGATTGGGCCTTCCGATTTTCACGAAGGACAGTCCCTGACCAGTTGGATCGTTTTCGGTCGCCTTTTTCCAGATACCCGGACTTGACCGCTTCGATAATGTACCAGATGGTGGCCAGGCTTCGTAATCATCGCCTTGGTCTCGATTTTCTTCGATGGGATCGTAATAGTCAACAGTTTTGCAGTCTGAACCATGTTCTTGCGTCACGTCTTCGTCATTTTGAAAGTAGTTCGGGATTTCGCTAGGGTAAAAATAGCCAACGTCATCCGCTGTGTCTTCATTGACTGAAGCTTCGCTGCAGGCGATGACACAATGACGGTAGTTGACGTCATCTCTCATGTAACTGCGACATATGTTGGCACAAGCAGGATGGGAAAATCTCGTGGCTGTGCATGGACATGCGCAAACCAGTAGGACCACGAATAGTGCGGACTGCTTCGCCATTTAGCGAGTCTTTGGCCTGAAAATCATAACAGGTATTTTAATCAGTCACAAGTAAAGGCTTGAAGCAACGGCACGAATTCTTATTTGCAAGAATAGCCTGCAATTCGAGACAAAAAAATGAAATTAACATACTTGCCATGAAAACAGATTCCATTATCTAATTTTAATTATGACAATGCCTCCATTATGTCAGATCCTATTCTGATTCCTCTTCTTTCCATTATCTAGCCTATGAATCCAAATCCAAACATCACCCACCATAGCCGCCTGCATGTCTGTCTGTCTGTCTGTCTGTCTGTCTCTTGTATCTTGGCCTGGAACAGAACCCTACTTGCTTCCCGATTTTGTTTTGACTGAGCGCCTGTGAATAAGCTAGTTTCCGCGAATTAGATCTCGTTGGGCGCTGTAGAAATCTCGACTTTACTAATACGAACTGTCAGCGGGTCTTCTAGCATCTTTCCAATGGGAATAATACTGGCAAAATTGTTACTACCCTTTTCAAAATATTGTCTGCTAGACTTGGTACACTAACTACGCTCATACAAATCTTCCGGTAATAGATGATTTATAACCAAATTAGTAAATACTTAATCTGAGCGTTATTAATGCTTTTAATTTGTTCTTAATTCTGCTATGTCTCTAACCGACAATGTAAATGGTATTTCAAAGTCGTCATACTTAACTATCTCTGGTCACTGCGCAGTCTAGCAATAGGTCTGTTAGTATGGAGGAGTCCCGTTGTCTATTCTTCGCTCTTTGTAGATACTCCTATCCGTGCGTCCTTGAATCTTTTTTGTTTGTTGACTTTAAGTCAGTCAATCAGTCATTCAGTCAGTCAGTCATTCAGTCAGTCAGTCATTCAGTCAGTCAGTCATTCAGTCAGTCAGTCATTCAGTCAGTCAGTCAGTCAGTCATTCAGTCAGTCAGTCAGTCAGTCAGTATGTATGTATGTATGTATGTATGTATGTACGTACGTTTGTATGTATGTATGTATGTATGTATGTATTCTGTTAGTCAGTCAGTCAGTCAGTCAGTCAATCAATCAGTCGATCTGTCTATCTGTCTGTTGGTATGGCTATTTGTTTCTCCATCATTTCGTCTGTATATCTCTCTGTCTTCATACACTTGTGAAAATGCAAAGAAATTGTATTTTGAAAGTTAGGCAGGGTCTCTTACAGATAAATGCTCAGAGGGGTCTCTTCAATACGGTGTCATAAACTCACACATATTCACACATACATGTACATCCACGAACCTATGCTAATTGAACCAGGCTGGGTCGTTACTGCTAAAGCACAAACTAGATTATTCATTGGTTAGTTCTCGTTGTTTAATTCTATTATTGTCTTGTGGATTCCGTGATGATGCTGGCTAACAAGATTCTATCACAAAATGGCATGCTATGATGAAATTAGGACAGGGCAAACGATCGAATATAAATCCTAATGCAGTTGGCAGGCCATAACATCTGCGCATGAACACGCACACCGTGGGCCCCCCTAAGGAACAAAACCTTACACACTCAGACCATATGCTGCGGTGTTCTTCATTGGGAAAGTCACTTTTGAATAAGCGCAGACGGTCTCTTCAAAGTTCAGCTCTGCTATCCGCTATAGGTTTCAAAGGGACTTTGTTGCATAAAGTGACAAAGTAGGCCTAACATCACACGTTTCTCCCATGTGGAAACTTATATGAGCTAAGTAGCTTAAGTATGGGATAGTACAACAGAATCATGGCAGAGCAATGCTAATCTGACCTAGTCACATTTCAGGCGATAGCATCAGCGGCATTCATTCATTCTTTCATTCATTCAGAGCATTTATATAACGCCCTTTCAAGTTATATACACATAGGCCATCCCAGCCCCGGCGAAAGAGAACAGTTTTCAACTGTTGGTGAAAGGCGGATCCTTCGCCAGCAGGACACGTAGGTTAAAAGGGATGCCACTCCACGTCGAGGGCCTGACCACTAAAGATATATTAGCTTATCTTTCATGGGCTAAGTGACTTACAGTCGAGGGAATATTTCAATGAGCGCCTGTTATTAATTCGCAAATACCGACAACTAATTGGTATTTCTCACGTAGTAATTAGCACACTGAAACAAAACAAACTTAATTACGTCGTAATGCATCATATGCAATTATTTAGGCAAACGCACTTAAATGTTGATTATGAGCAGCTCGTGCTGTGGATACCGCGCTGACAAGTACAGGAAATTCAGGCAGTTAGTTCTTCTACAAATTACTATCAGCGATCTGTAAAATAACAGAACTAGACCATCTCGTAATCGGCATCCGAATACTGATGCATCCTGAGAACTGAAAAAGGTGTTCCACTGTTGAGTTGTTGTTATCGTGTTTTCATTTCAAGATTCTTTTAAAAAGGCACTGAAGGAGTTATTGAATGAAGTCAGATGTTAATGCATGGCTAAATAGATCAGTCGTTTGATTGGAAGGCGATCAACGCCAGCTTTAGCTCGTTGCTTTATTTAAATATTGTAAAAGTCGTTCTTGGAACGGCATACATTGGACTCCATAAGCATTGGTCTCAGTTCATGCAACATAGTTATAACTACAACCATTTTATTCATCATATTCGTCGAAATCATCATCATCATAGTGATACTAATCATAATGATCTTCATAATCACCATCATCATCGTCGTCGTCATCGCGTTCATTGATACCATCATCGTTACAACCATTAACACCAGACAACAAATAATGGCATATATGATCGGTTGTCTATACAACAGTTTGTCAAATAGTTACAGCTATGTACAACCATCACCACCTCCATATTCGTCATCGTCGTCGTCATCATCATCATCATCTTCTTCTTCTTGAAAGTCAAATTAACAAATTTATAAATATTATTATCATCAAATTCATAATTATCACCATCATCATCACTACCACCAACACCACTACCGCCATTATCATCGTCGTCATTCCATCTCTCGAACTTACGCAGCTGTCTGGGGCGTCAAAGGCTGGCAGTTCACACTTCGCTGCTCTCATAGGGGAAATTTGCTATCATAAAAATTATTTCAGGTAGTCGAAAGAGTGATAAATCTCTGCTCTCCGTCATTGATGAGCAAAGAAAATATTATGACCGTAAACACACGAAACTGGCATCGACGTCTCATGTCTGGACAATCTTTAGTGCCTAAGCAATGCCGACACCTTCAGTAGCACGGTAATTACGTATTCGCTAACGTCCAGCACTGGGAGCACATGTACAATTAATTAAAGAGTACTCAGAATACGATTGCCCCTTCTCGAGGCTTCATCAACGCAACACCTGGGGCGGCCAGCGATTAAGTGTTGACTGCTTGGCAGTTGAAGACCACGGCCAATGATTATTCCTTAGCACCGGCGTCCAATCGCTCGACAAATTCCTTTACGTTCCATAAAATCTGGACCTTCTTGAAAGCGTCGTTTCGGGCGACTCTAGCTATCCTTTACAATAGTGTAGGGAATTTTTAACGGCGGCTATATTTTCTCGTCGCCTAGCATAGTTTAACGTAGAAGCGACGAGCTTTTCTTCAGTTTAATAATGAGTATCGTCAAATACTTTCCCAGATCAGCAACGTGACTAAGCACTAAGCAGTTTCACGTCTTTGTTAGAAGGGAAGACTACAGCTGGTGTGGTTCTCTAATGATTGAATACAACGCTTTACCGGCCTATCGCTTGCCAACACTGCTAAGCTACAATCTGTGCTCAACTCTGCTGCTCGTCTCATAGGGGCATTCCAAAGTATGGCCACATCTCGTCTTATATTCGTGACACTCTTCACTGGCTCCTCATCCAGCAGCGTGTCCACTTTAAGATCCTCTCCCTCATGCGCAATTGTGTTCTTGGCTCTGCTCCCCTTTACCTCATTGACTTCTGCACTTTGGTCTCCTCGTTGCCGGGCCGTAGCAACCTTCGCTCGGCCACTTAAGATCTCCTGTTTGTCCCTCGCATGCGTACCGCTGCAGCCGAGTCCAGAAGCTTTGCCTACGTTGGTCCCACTTGCTGGAATCGTCTCCCTCAAGAATTGCGACTTAAGCTCCTTTCTCTCCCCCTCTCAGTGTTCCGCAGGCGCCTGAAGACTGTACTGTTCAACAGTGATTTTACTTTTTCGGGTCGGAAGCACCTCTGTTGAGTTTATCCTCTAAGAGGCGCTTTATAAATCTCAAATTACAATTACAATTACAACGCTTTAAACGAAACTCCATAAAAATTCGCCACATGCAAACGCATATGTGGTCTTGCAATAGACTTCCTGCGAGATATTGACAAGCAGTTTGCTGTATTCCAGACATAATAATTTATGACTGACTTAAACTACTGTATACTAGAAATCTTGACGAATATTACAGAAAATAAAACCTCCCTGATATATATATAAACAAAAATTAGGCAGAAATATTATTAACTCTATTGAACAACCTGAGATGATCAGGTCACATTTTATTGTTAAGTAAATCAAAGCAGGATTGCAAGAATTTCATCTATACTCTAAGCGCTGAATATCCATATGTATGACCTCTATATCCAAAGAATCACCTTACTATAATTAATTTTGAATTTTGAGAAAAATCGACAATGAAATACGATGCTTTCTGTAGCAAACTTTGTGTTCGTTATGCATAAATTATAGTTTACATATATGTGTGTATTTGGCTGTGTTTTTAATGTGAAAAACGGTCAAAAGTAAGTATATTAAGTTCGATGTCAATGACAGCCTTAAGATGTCGCTAAACATCGCCGAACACTATAAAATAACTTTTTCTTTTCAATTGTTTTCAATTGTAAAGTTTTATAAAACAAATTAAGATTTTATTTCCTAGCTTACCTATGCAACAGAAGGTTTTGTAGTTGCGTAAATATGCCCATGTTCACAAGATAATCTTGTATATGCAAGAATTGAGGCCTAAGATGATGTCGTTATGTTCAAAGGCATTGTAACAGAATTTTCGAGTATTTTAGTGTAAATCTGACAAAGCTTTTTGTCGTTTATGCGAGTAAAACGCCCTGAATTTCAAGACTCGAACCCACTAAGCCAAATAGTTTCCTTCCAATGAGCAAAAATATATAACAGAGCTAAACAAGTTAACATCGTATTTGCCTTTCACTTGCTTTCCACCTTATCTCTAATATAGACCGACTGCTTGTTGACATTCCGATAGAAAGTCAACAGTGCATTTATCACTATTACACGTGCCAGAGAGACGAGATGAAGGAATCTTATGAAGCACGGGAAGCATGATGAAAACGAAAACAGAGATTATTTGACCGTTTCCATGTTAGCCGCACTTGCCTACGAGGTATGTCAATGATGTTTACGCGACGTAATTAAGCGAAATTTAACCATCTTTTAGACGCAACCATATTTCTAAGGTTCTCTTGTATGCTGATTCTCCCTGCTTTCTATTCCGCTGTTGTCACTTTATTCACAGCACCGCGGACATTGAGCGGTTTCCAGCTGAAATCGTTGACTGTATTAAATGACCGTCAGTTTAGACTGACCTATTAGTATTACTGATAGTATTCGTATATTGACTGAATGCTATTTCACAAGTAATGAAAAGTTTTCCAAGTAAAAATTTCACGTGGAGATGTTACTAATAGGCATAAAAGTATGAAACATATATTTTATTACACTTTGCCACCTTTTTGTAAGTGTCGTGAACACCTCTGGATGGAACTGCGTTGGTAGGTTCTACGTGTGTGTGAGAGCCCGCCATATTTAACTTTTCCACTTATTTGAGTATTATACCCTTAAAGCTCAACATGCTGCTCTTACTGAACTCTAGCATCATTAGACTTTAGAGCAGCACTTTCGAAAGGTACTTATAAAGGGCTATATAATTTGCAGTCACGGTACATTCTGTTACATTTTGATATAGTGCAACTGATCCATGATCAAATGTGAGACGTCAGGTCAAGACCTGACCTACATTAGTACTGTACTGTCTGCCCGTTGGGAAGACTTTGTGAAGTAACTAGGAGTGACCAATAATTAATTAATTCTGTCTTCATAATTTTGAAGGTAGCTTAATATTGTTAGACATAAGTGATCATCGAAAAAGAATTACTTATTCTCTTGAAATAAGCCTACTGCTCGAAATTGCAGACACTAGTCAAGCTTGGCTGCTCATAGACAGAAATTGTCTGATAATAATAGATTCCCAATGTAATCTATAACTAGAAGGTAATGTGATCTTTTGACCTAATAAGACAAAATTGCCTGGAGGAAGACTATACCGAATATTACGAATTAGGCCTAACTGCGAATTTTAACGCGTGAAATTCAACCAAAACCAAACTGCCCTGGATAATCTCTTCTGAATAAAAAGATTCTTCCTGGACGAAAATCATACCAGGTTAAGATGTCTCTGCAATGTCCAAGAAATTTCTCCTGGACGCAAAAAAGGCGAAGGCAAAGGCTTTTTCATTGATACTTGTCCTAGTAGCATCTGCTCATCATATTTTTACTGTATGTGTCGTAAATAATCTTTGAGACAGTATGATGAACAGCTACTGATCGGTTGTTTGCCTTCTGCTGACGCGATCCACTCAGAACTGTTAATATGCTTGTATATGTAACACACACACACACACACACACTGTTTTTCAGCTCCCACCAGTAGCGTTTTAACTCTAGAAAATAAGCCTTGGCTTACGTCGCAAATTCTTGGATTCATTTTTTCAACTGAAACGAACACCTTTGCTAAGCTAAACAACATCTTTCTTGATGCTTGAACATCCAATCGGGCCTGTTACGTGTAGCCTATGGAATTATCCTGTCAAGTGTATATATATATATATATATATAGTTCATGTAAATTGTAAGCTCGAGATTTCAAAAATGCCCAACGAAAGCTAAGTCGCGGAAACCAGCATATTCACACGCGCTTAGTCAAAATAAAATCGATAGATAGTAAGGGTTTGGTTCCAGGTCAAGATCCAAGAGTCAGGCAGGCAGGCAGGCAGTCAGACTGCTGTGGTAGATGGTGTTTGGAATTGAACCGGATAGTGAGACATGGGAAAGAGGAAGAATAGGCATAGACATTTAAGCTAATAGCTCTGAATAAAAAGAACTATTTTTCGCATAAAATAATTTCACAGCACTTAAAAGTATGCGAATTTCAGATTGCTAAATTCTTCAAAAATTTGTAGTTAAAAATGAGACATTCGATAAATAAATCTCTGAATATGGATAAAGATTCAGCAAATTAACTGAAGGCGTACACAAACGTAGCCTTAAAACTTCCTTTACCTATAACGTGCAAATGACGGACCGCTGGTTAATTGAGTAGTTAAGTCGTAAATCGCAAACTCGAGAATCTCTAAAGCGCTCCTTAAAAGCTAAGCTCAGGGCGCCAGCTCATTTATGAGCTCTGCTTCAAGTCAGAAGGGTTATTCTAAGCTACCTTATGAAGAACAGAATCTGGTCGCTAGAAGACCAGAGAGCGAAGAAAGACATTTATTTCATTATTTTATCTTGCAGAATAAATCAGAAGTTATTGCGGTCATAATCATGATCGAAATTCTTCGTTTCAACATAACGTAAGCCGTGAATCCTCAAAGAAATGTATTTCAACTCATTTTGCATTCTTATACATGTATGTTTTCTACCCCACTGATGTTTCAACTGCCTACGAATTCATGACAAACTTAAAGAAATGCCATTCTGTGTTAGAAGCCTCAAAAAGTCTGTTTAACAATCTTAGTATATCAATTTTATCGGGATGTATGTGCTGCCAAATTTGTGGAATATATTTTAGCTGACAAATGACTAGTCTCCTAAGCAGATGTATAGCACCTCAAAACGTTAAAGGTGGCGCAATATCTAGCATCAAACACATCTTTTTATACGCCACTTGTATTTTTGAATTGTGTTTGGAACTATTTCAACATGCATAAAAGATGCGTGTAAGATAAGGTAGAAAGGTCGATGTCAACCGTTCTGGCAGCAATAAGATTTCGGTAAACATTGGATCTAGTGCTTCAAGTAGCATCTGTTGATTTGATTTGAATAACAAACAAGCAAATGTTAAGCAGTAAATGCGCAAGTTCTGGAAGGGTACAGTATATGCTTTCAAAAGTTAGGCTACCCAGCTACGTAAGTCCACTGCAGTGCCGGAAAAAACAGACACCCTCTGGAATGTTTGACACCAGCGCATGAGGGATTGATGAGAGGTGAGTGGAAAACCAGTCTTTCTCTTTGCAAATCCTACCCTGCTGATAGGCATATACTCTTACAGTCATTCCATGGTGGTGTTTTTAGTGTGCAAGGTAACGAGTTAGTCTTTTAGCAGTGTGCCAGGGTTTTAAATCCAAGTGTATCGTATGAAACTGACATGGGGGTGTAGTTTATTGAGCAATTATATTCATATCTTACATTGTGCATCTAAATACATCGCAGCCAATGCCACTGATGTCTGCGTTGAAGAGAAAAAATAGTTTTCAACTGGTGTTATGTGACAGCCATATGTCAACAAACGTAGGTCTGTTTCGTTTTACAGGAAATCAAGCGCAAGTGGACAGTAATGTGCCTCGTGGTTCTGAGTGTTTCTAAATGATTCCAATTTTCTAACATAAACTTAAAGAATTGCTAATTTTTTTTAATGAATTCAAAGCACTTTTAAATCCGAGTTTGTAGTATAGGCTAAAAGAATTGCTCAAAAAGTTTAATGAAATCAAAACACTTTTAAATCTTACAATGATCACAGCGTGGAAACAATGAGCCTACAATTCGTCACCACTCGTTGTATTCGACAGGACTTGCATTTAATTCGTTATAAACAAGAAAATGAGTCTAGTATTGTAAACGTCTGATTGATTAGCAATTACCATGAATGGAACAAGTCTAATGTTGTAAACGTCTGACTGATTAGCAATTACCATGAATGGAACGAGTCTAATGTTGTAAACGTCTGACTGATTAGCAATTACTATGAATGGATCGACACGAATTGGTCGTCTCGGTTATATGTTAATCATACAGAGTGTAATTATCGTACACAGAGGAAATCCCAAGTCGAATAGATACAGAAATTATATTGACATTCTGGGCGTGTTTTATTTGTCAGCGGAATTGAGTAACTCAGTGTGTTTGTTGGAGCTGTTTAAGGCACCCTATCATTTTCTATTTTTGTGCATAAAAGCCAAAGTTCTGTCATTTAATCACAAAGTTCTTTGTTTTGTTGCCATGGAATTATCGAGGATTCTTCAATTTCTCAATGTTTGAGCAATTAGATATTCATAGCTACTATGTAACAGCCTGGATAATAGTTAACGACCCGCTAAAGTACACAAGTGCGTGGGTGCTATCGTTCTGTATATTCAATGAGTGTATGTTGCCATACACGTGAGTAATGCAGTACATTCAACTCAATAACTGTCATAGACAGAAGGCTGATGAGCTCATTTTTGCAGCAAAGTAAAGACCAGCACTTTTAAAAATGCTCCCATTCTTGTTGAATTGCGGTTGCTCTATAGAAACGTAGCCGAAGCTTCAGAGCTGTACGTTTTGTTAACTTCTGTTGAAAAATAGTATGAAGTATCTAAGTCGCCCGTGTGTATTTTCGAAGCATCGGAGATAGTCAAACAATTCAGGACTTTACAAGCCAAATACAGAAATGTCATGTAAAACATTCGTGATTTCTTGGTTTGCAAATTACCTATATTCAGATGCTGGTTGTATAGGCATAGCAGTCCAGAAAAACCTCTAAAAGTGAAGCTACAAAAGAGCCATTGTTCTCCCGTTCCACCTGAGCTTGTTCACCTAATAAATGGTCATACCGGAACCACATGCCGCCGCAGTCAACTAAAGGGTCTTCTTTGGTTGAAGACGAGCACAGACTTTCGAATTGCTAGAGAGGAAATAATACAACCGAGTCGAAATTGACTTAGTCTGCTAATGAAATAAAGTCGGATCAATCTTTGTATCCCATAACCCGATTATGCGCGAAGAACGTTTGATCTGAAATTAAATTCATTACTACAAGAAAGAGGCGAGCTCTCATAACTGCATTTGCACAAGGTTCGGTCCTTCTACCGTCTTCTGACTAAATAAAAGATCTAAGCTGTCCTTAGTGGCGATGTAATGTTCGCGCGTATGCACACGAGTAGTTTTACTGTCAGTTTATGTATGTCAGATTCTTACTCTCTCTGCCTGGCTTTATCTCTCTTCCCTCCCTCCATTGTCTGTTTCGTTGACACTGTCCTTATCTGTATCGCTGTCTATATGTCTCCATTTTACGGTATCTACAAGGCGTCTCTCTTTCCTCTCTGTCTCTCTGTATGTTGCATGTATATCTGCCTGTCTGTTCTTCTGTTCGCCCATTCATTCTTCCGTCCGTCCGTCCGTCAGTTCGTGCGTCTGTCTTTCCGTCTGTCTGTCTGTCTGTCTGTACCATTCTCAAATGAAGAGAATGTTCTCATTCTCATATCTGGCCTTGTATATCGACTCTTGCTCATTACTGTTTGTTGCCTAACTTGTATGCCTAACTTTCTGCCTGTCTATCTGTCAGTTTATCTGTCCGTCCGTATTTCTGTCTGTTGTCTTCTGTCTGTCAGACAGACATTCATACATACAGACACATGAGCGGATAAATAGACAGACATTCTATCTATCTGCTTATTTGTCTGAATGTCTGCCTCTTTTTTCTTTTCTTGTTCGTCTGTATGTCTGCCTGTACCACTCTCGCGTGTTCTCAATCTCAGAGCTGGCCTTGTGAATCGAAAGCCATAACTCACTAATTGTCTATGAATAATTACGACCGGATTACGATGCCTTGTGCTGTGAAGAACCGATTCAGACGGGAGATTAGCGTCCTCTCGTACTCTCCAACTTTCCCTACATCCCGCGTTTAAATAATTCTTGCCAAGATGTGCATATGATACAAACATCTTACACAATGATACATATTATCTGCCCAAATTCAAGAAAACAGATAAATCTTCAGATATCTCTTGCAGATCTTTGCCATTCGCTGCTGTCTTGATGATTCAGTCTCGTAGATCCTACAAATATGTCTTTCTGTCTTCTCTACTCATTTGTTCGTTTCCGTGTCCTTTCATCTCTCTGGGTCTTTGTACCCCGAAATAATAGTCTCTTTATCTACAAATTTCTGTCTGGGTTTGACATTTGGAAGTTCTTCTGTACATAGTTCGTAGGATGTTTTTCAGCCTATATTTTATCCGTAAGCTCTGCTGTAATCTGCGTCACAAAAACACTCAAAGCACTCAAGTTCTGCCAGCACGGAGGAAATCATTGAGATCTTTGCATTACTTTATTGACGAGACAGTCTGTCTGAAAATTACAAATGCTATCACTTGCTATCAAAATGTTTGCAAGATGTGTATTTAATGGCAAAAGTACAAGATACTCAATTATATTTCCGAATGTTGAGGTTCATAATTTTGAATTCAGAATGTTTTCTTAAGGTTCTGGTTATAACGTAGTTTTAACAGAATCTGTTTCGAACATGCTTCACATATTCACGATTGACCATGAGCCATTTCAAGTCTTTTATGCCATTCTCTATACCTACTTTTTAATGCCTTGCCTATCTTGCAAATTATTATGGGCTATACAAAGTAAAGTTAAATTCTCTATGTTTAAAAGCAATATACAGTATAGAGATGTCTTATCCTACTACATATTTTCTTCATCTTAGTGTGCTTTGCATTAGCTACAACAGGCCTAGTCTTAAACATGTACCCTACAAACATAGCTTGTCATTGTCGCCAACAAGATACACTTTTTCTGGCTCTCGGCGAGATGGCTGTGAATCTCAAGACTCTCAGATGATTTTCCTGCTGTTTACTTCCGTTTAGCAAATGTTTGTTCAGAAATCTTTCTGAATGTTTGCATTCAGAATTGTTTCTGGACCAGATGACCTGGGCAAATGACTCAAAAGCTTCGCTAAATGAACTCTACCCACGGCTTCAGGGTTCCTCTTAAAGAGGCCGTACATCAAACCAATCAGATCTGATTGGCCAGTCCAATCTGGTCGGTGCGGACCAGTTCGGTGTACGGCCGCCTTTAGACACTTATTTGCAGTATGCAGGGTGTCATTTGAAGAGGAATGGGCGAAACTCCTCCCCAACTGGGTTGGGCTATCTATCCCCATTTAAAGATGCATTTTTCCCTATGTTTCGCTCTTCGCAGTCTCTCCCCACTGCCGTAATCACAATTGCAGACTTCTAACATCTTATATAGATGCATACATATATATATGAACACATATCAGCTACGATCCTCATCGAGGAATCAACTGCATGTCCCGCGTTCTTCCACGAAGTTCGGCGAACGTTCCTTCACCGTCGCCGGACCCACTGCGTGGAACAGACTTCCTGAGAATGTGACTAATGCCCCATCCCTGGACACATTCAAGTCACGACTCAAGACACATCTTTTTAGGATATCTTATGACTGCAGTTATAGATGCATATATATATATATACCTCCTTAATACACCATGCATATTAATTTTTATAGGTGAGCGCTCGACATACCGGTAGATACCATCCCGCTGTCCCTTTTCGTCACGCTTCGTTAGGTTGAGATTGCACCTAACCAAGCGATTTTCAGTTGATCTTGCCTTAAAAGGTTAAGCTAGTATAGTACATATTGCTATTTCTAGTAGCTACCATTTCGGTTGATATTTAATAGTTATCGTGGTCTACAACAAGACATTGATGTGATCTATTAACAGCAACTAGTAGCATGTGCATAGCTAAAGGCAACACTGACTGCATCCCAATACCTGAGCGTAAAACAAAGCGGAACTAAGACATACTGAGCGGGGCTCAATGCATCTCATGTATTTGTCTATACAGATTTAATTTTTAAGGGTGTGTTCTACGCGAAAAGTATCAATCGTCCGGCAGCCATATTGTTTCCCACTTCTCATCGATACTGGTATCAGATCAATCTCTACTCAAACAAAAGGCTTGAAATCGTAACACTACATAAGCAGTGGTTCGTGACGTTTCTATACAATGCAAAGACATGCATACATGCATAACCTATATAGAGATATACATATGCCTGTGTGTTGCACTTAAACTCTAATGTAATATCAAAATCAAATAAAATACATATCATATAGTGCGCAAAGCGATCTGCGCATTCAATAAGATCTAAAATCCCATAAATAAAATGCCAAGATACATATCCACCTCTAGCAGTAATATGACATTTTCCTGCTTATCTTTTCCTGCTCTTATATAATTCTATTGTCTAAAATATGTCGTGTCTCAGAGAAGGCGATAATAGTCTAGGGCTCATGTTGGCCTAATCGTGTTATAGTTTATACGGAGGTGGGATCATTTAGACAGAAGCTTTTGCAATTCATTTCTACTCCGTTCTTGTCCAGTGCAACTCCCTTTCTGTAGCACATAGTTTACTGCGGTTTTGCAGTCGGTTGCACGTTTTAAGGATTCTACAATTCGAAGGTCCCTTCCTATTCAGTGTTATAGCCTACAATGATGATGTCCTCTTAAGAGTAATGTCTGATAAAAGCAGACATATCGCAGATAGAACATCCAAACAGAAATTGGATGTTAAATCATAATTAATAGGCCGCAGTGATCTGCATTTTTCGTTTTCAGATACGCCATATACATCATACGCATTAGATATTCAATTATTGTCTTTATTAGTCTCTCCAAGGCGGCCACGTATGTCCACATTATTGCGCAAAGGTTAAGAGACTCGTTGTACTCAACTAAATGATATCATCTGATTCAGTAGATCCCGATATGGGATCGGATCCCGGTCCATTATTAACAAACACAGATATTTATCAATGGGCTGAAAATGCCCCTATCCTAGGCCTATATGGACAGACCACGCGACGTCCATGTGGACTACACGGTGAGAAATGAGAAGAAAACGGAAGACTTATACCTGTGTATGTACAAGTTTGCCCATGGCAGCCGTGTGGTCTAGAAACCCGGCTCAGTTTTCAATGAATTTATCGGGTGAAATTCTGCATCACCATTACCCGTTTCAATGGGAGCCACGCCATTTTAGGTTTCCATGCAAGGACCGTTCTAGCCCCAACTGTATGAAATATAGTAACGTTAGTTGGATGGTTAAAGCACACATTGTAAAAAGCAATTAGCAGTGCAAGTATTTCTTCGGCCGTCATTCATGTTAGTTCTTTATTTGATTTTCTTAACAAAGGTAAATATTCGCTATATTTTCTATGCCTAGTTTGCTGTCTGTCGGTAATTCTATTCTGATGTATTCTGTTAATATGTTATGTGTTATTTTATGTTATAAAAATTATGCTATGTTATGTGCTGCTGGTTACCGTGGGTAACACCGGTGCATTAGAAATGCCATGTGATATTATGTTGTGTGCACATTAGCTGCGCTATATAAATGACGAATAAAAATAATAAGACAATTTATATAACGCCATAGCACAGCCGAGGCCGAAGAAAAGGGCGCTGTGCATGGGTTATGTGTCAAAATGCATACATACACACAAACATACATGCATACGTACACACAATTGCATACATACGTGCATACATACATGAAACCACAAACATGCATAAATGCACGTATACATACTGTACATATATTCACACATACATACAAACATATTACATGAATTCATACATACACATATATACTCATGCATACATGCACACATACGTACGCACATACACACATACACGCATACATTCATACATACATACATCCATACACGCATACATGCATACAAACATACATATATATACATATAAACGCATGCATACATACACACATACATACATGCATACATTCATCCGCACTTACATGCATCCATACGTATACACATACTTACGTGGTTTCGGAAACTAAATAATACAGCGTGATGATAAATCAGTAGACAGCCGAAGTCTCTTACCGTTCAAGGGTGTCACTTAATTCCGTTGATCTTATTTGATGGCTGTAAATATCTGCCTCGCTGTCGGTCAGCTACGATTAATCTTGGCTGGAGAAGAGTTGCTTCCTTTCCCGGCTGCCTTGGGATAACCTGAGCAAGAACTGTCCCTTCAGTCCACAGGACAACCGACCTTTATTCACCTGTCAGCCTCAGTAGAGCCCCACTACTCAGACGAAACATCTCCACTTATATAGCGCACGGTACAAAGGCGTGTCCATCCTGCCTGCTCAGCTGCAGCAGCCCGTATCGAGAAGCTTCACGAGTGGGAAGATGCTGAAGCTGGAACGCAGTAAAGCCCCCGCCCCGTCCGATAGTTAACGGGTGGGTGAGAACGACTTTGAAAGCGCCACGCAGTGTCCTAGCCAGATGAGCAAATATTGTCCCTCTTCATTTTCAGTCCGTTTGACTGATAATAAGTGCGCTATATAAATATGGGAGGAAACGGCAGCGGAATACGGGCGGAAGCTGAAGGCTGCATTTCCTGCAGCGCCGTCGGTGACGACAAAGTGCGGTCGATGAAGCGCTTAACGTCGTGTATTGTTATCGGAAGTTTGAATAGCAGACCGTGAATTCCTTCATCCATTATTAGGTCTCTTGTGCGCTGAGTTTTAGTTTACACGAAACGTTGGATTTTGAGAAACATGATAAGATCCCTAAAGAACACGACGACTTACTGAGTCATTAATTATTACTGTTTGGCAAACTAACTAACTTAAAGAAATTCCCGCAAACTTTTCCGGTTGCTTTGCCAACTTAGTAATTACATAAACAACAATCGCTTCAGTATGTTACACTTCCAACTTACCTAAGTCCTTTATGCCACCTAGACTCGAACATATGTGTTATTACATTTCGTATTTGAGTCGAATTGAGTCGTTAATCGGATAACCAAAAATTGTTGAAATAACCCTATTATTATTGCATTATACTACAGAGAAATTTGAGTACAGGCAACAATATTAAGTTGTAGTAAGTTAAGTCTCAATTACATAGTTACATTTACTACTGTTATTAAATTGCAATTGTTATTAGCTGTAATTATAATTAAGTTACATTTGTTATTAGCTAGAATCAGAAGTTACAATTATGAGTTAAATAAAAAAATAAGTTTTAAAAAGTTATAATTATAAGTTAATTTATAATATACTGCTCAGCAACGAAACAATTAAATGCTTACGTAATAGCTTGAGATCAAGATGTTATTATTTGGGTGTCAATGAGAAACCCCAAGGGAACTGTAGACAAACAGTGATGGTGATGGTGCTACGGTTTGTCGTTTTGGATCAAAGTTTATGTATCATATTCGCATAATTATGACAATTATTGTGCTCAATAGCAATTGAGTGGCACACTGAAATGATCGAAGTCATTTAAATGGTAACAATTCATTTCTACTATGCAACTGTCTTACTGGATGCGCCTCACTGTACCTATGGAAGCTTTGTGTTCTGACCTCCTCTGTCCCCCGCCGCAGAGTGCTCCGTTCGGCGGTTCAGGGTGACTTGCTTGTCCCGTTGGCTCAAACAGCCACGGCTCAACGTAAGTCTTGATGTAGCTGGCCCTAGTCTTGGAGCTCTTTGCCTGGTGACTTGCGGCATGAACTTCTCAGCCTTTCTCCCCTTTCTTCCGCAAGCGCTTTAAGACCTATTTTTGCCCCAGTGGTTCTGGGTCGTCGGGCCGGGAGCGCCTCTGATGAGTATACCTTGAAGTGACGCTTTATAAATGTTTGATTACGATTACGATTGGCTTATAGATTCGTCAGTAGAATTAGACTGCTCCGTTCGGCGGTTCAGGGTGACTTGCTGGTATACACGTCAGCCCATGTATTCTTCATATGTCGGATTGATACACACTCAAACTGTACAAGGTGAAAGTTGGTTCTGCTATCCACATAGACGAAAACCAGCCAATCCAGAGTTCTAGTCTGCGCCATAAAAGTTCAAGCTTGAATATAAATTTATACGGATGAATGTTGCAAAATGCAAATCGCCGCAATATCAGTTTTGCAGCTACAGCTTCATATTTCTTTATTTATTTATTTACTTAAAACTCTGATTACGCGTGCAAAGTCAATGAATTTCAATCTGATGCAAATGAATATACAGTTAAAAACCGAAATTTATATTTTTTCAAAATTTCTTTGGTTTTTATAACCTTTTCAGTAGCTGAACAGAAATTTCCGCCGTTGCGCATAGTTTTTAATTGCTTATTTTAGCTATCAAATTATTTTCGAGACTACATATAAGTGCCCACGTTTCGTCATTTCGCTTTTAATCAAGTGCAGAAGGCTGCTTCTAGAAACCTATGTGTCCAGCTTTGAAAAGCAATTAAGGAGCAAGGCAGAAATTAATCATCAAAAGCTTTTGAACGGTCCTAACAGGCGCTTTTTAGACACTCAGATGGAAACATACATACAGTACATACAGTACATACATACATACATACATACATACATACATACATACATACATACATACATACATACATACATACATACATACATACATACATACATACATAAATACATAAATACATACCTACATACATACATACATACATACATATATACATACATACATACATGTGTTCGACTCCTTTCATAATACTGAGGTCCCAGGATTGCTTGCGTGGGGGTTCAAGGAGATTTCCAGAGGGGTGTCCGTTCTGGCAGCCTACCACGCACGGGTATGGTCTGAGGGGCGCCGGCATATGGCCAAGACAGGAGCGGGGGAACCGCCCCCAAGCCTATAGCTAAATCCGCCACTGTGAGGCCCTTGGTATCGCTTAATCGCTTAATACAACTGTGTAACTATGTACTGCTGCTCTTTTCACTGTCTAAACAGCCAGTGTTTGCTGATTAGGCTGTCGGCAAGCATTCTCGATCAGGTTGATAAATCACACTGGCCAACAGAAAATTTTTTTTTTCTTGTTGCCTTCGGTTTTAGACCTGTTCTTGGGGTAATTTTGGGCGCTGATTCAGAAAATGTCATTGGATTGAGTGCATCAGGTCTAGTTTCTGAGATATCGTCGATTTTGTAAAGAAAACCCAGTCCACTCTTTAAACGATGTCTTTGGCAAAACTAAAATGTCATAATAAGCTTTATTTATGGCTAATTATAATTCTTGCTGATTCATATAATGCCTACATCCTTATAATGTAAAATCAGCATATCTTGCCGCGTGCTGAGATATTGCTGATTCAACGAAATAACTATTCCGTAGCCTACAGCTTACTCAGCACTAAATTCATGACCTCATTTAGAATTTATTTGTGCTTATACAGCGTTTCAGAGTTTCGAACTATGTAAATAGATTATGCTGAAGTCAGCATTTATAGCCTATATAAACCGCCTCCTGAAAGCTAGAGCAGCCGCAGTCGTCTTAGGGCATATTAAGAGTTGGTCGCAAGAACAATCTGTGAATGTGAGCATTAAATAACTACATGTTCTTACTATTTTTTAGGTTAGTCATTTCATTCCTCCGATGCGAACATCCTTAAGGTTATGGCTACTTCCAGACGGAGCTGCATTAACCATCCAGACATATTCTGCTACATTTGTGGGGAATACACACTAAAAGCAAACAGAAAACCGATTTCTGAGTTTGTAAAAAGAGCATATGTAGGTTATTTTGGTGTCAAACTTGGAGATCAAGATAAGCAATGGGCTCCTCATACAGTATGCAAAACTTGTATTGAACAATTGCGCCACTGGACAATTGGAAATAGAAGCTGCCTGAAATTTGGTGTACCGATGGTTTGGAGGGAACAGATAAACCACTTGGACGACTGTTACTTTTGTATGGTTAATATCATAGGCATCAATCGAAATAATCGTCACAAGTTGTCTTACCCTGATATACCTTCAGCCAGGAGACCTGTTCCGCATTCGGATATTGTACCAGTTCCACCTTTTCGCGAACTACCTCAGCTCTCAGACGATGACACTTGCATGTCCAATATCGGACAAGATGACGAAAGTGAAGAAAGTGGGGGCAGTGACAGTGATTTCCAATCAACTTCACACAGTGAACGTTTTGACCAAAAAGAGTTGAGTGATCTGATCAGGGACTTAAATCTTTCCAAAGAGTCCTCTGAATTGCTTGCGTCCAGACTAAAGGAAAAGAATGCACTTCAGCCTGGAACGAAAATTACAATTTATAGAAACAGAGAAAAGGATTTGCTGCCATTCTTTACCGAAGACAACAACCTAGTATTCTGTAATGACATCAGCAACTTATTGAAGAAAATTGGTCTGTCGGATTACAGCCCAGATGAGTGGCGTCTTTTTATCGACAGTTCAAAACGTAGTCTGAAATGTGTGCTTTTAAATAACGGCAACAAATTTGGTTCTATTCCAATCGGTCACTCCACCAGGATGAAAGAAGAGTACAATGCCATCTCTTTAGTACTGGAAAAGATAAAATACAAAGAACATCAATGGGTAATTTGTGTAGACTTGAAGATGGTAAATTTCCTCCTTCGTCAACAAAGTGGCTACACAAAGCATCCCTGCTTTTTGTGTCTTTGGGACAGTAGAGCCAAGCGTGAACATTGGACAAGAAAAGATTGGCCTTCGAGGAAAGACATGGTGGTTGGAGCTCAAAATGTAATCAAGGAATCTTTGGTGGCACGAGATAGGATCATACTGCCACCACTACATATAAAGCTAGGCCTGATGAAACAATTTGTCAGGGCTTTGAATAAAGAAGGTTCATGCTTCGAATACATAGTACACAAGTTATCAGGAATTACAATGGAAAAATTGAAGGCTGGAATCTTCGATGGTCCACAGATCAGGCAACTTATGAATGACCCACTTTTCATACCATCAATGAATGAAATCGAATCTTGTGCCTGGTCTTCCTTTGTTCTTGTAACTAAAAATTTTCTTGGCAACAAGAAGGCAGACAATTATGCACAACTAGTAGAGGATATGCTTCTTCATTTCAACAAGCTTGGCTGCAACATGAGCATTAAAGTCCATTATCTCCACAGTCACTTAGGTCGCTTTCCAGAGAATCTTGGTGACTTCAGCGAAGAGCAAGGTGAAAGATTTCACCAAGACATCAAAACAATGGAAAATCGATATCAAGGAAGATGGGATGCACACATGATGGCAGACTATTGCTGGAATATTATGCGCGATTGTTCCGGCAGATGCCACACTCGGAAATCGTACAAAAGGAGCTTCTTCGGTGTCGAATGACTTGAAATTTTTATAACAAACTTGTTCTGTTTGGTATCATATAAGTACAGTTTCAGGTACTACCATTTTCTTTTAAGTATTTGTATTATTATGTTTATTTAGTGTATCACATAATAAATTGAGCACTACATAATTATAGCTATAGCCTTATGTTTTATGGGCGAGCAGAGGCAAGGACTGGTATATGGCATAATGTTCTATATCTCGAAAACTAGACCTGCTGGGAGAAAACTGGTGCCTTTTCGATCAGGTTGATAAATCATCATTTAAACTGGTTGAGGATCTCACAGTCATCTTGCCTGTCGATGACATTACAAAGTAAAACATACCCAATCAATGAAGGAACAAAACTGTGGTTAACATATCAATAAAGTCACAAACCCATTGACGTAAAGCAAATCAGTCACAATGGCCTCAGTGACGTAAAACAACTCAGTTACAAGCATCAATGACGTAGAACAAATAAGTCACAAGCCTCAGTGACGACAAGCAAAATAAGTTACAAGCCTCAATGACGTAACACATATATTTGCATTCATCGGAATATAAACTGGCGGAAGATGACGTTAGACCGGATATGGAAATGGGGACTACTTTATACGAGATGTGTCGATGCGTTCAATCGGGCGACCACTTCATGACGTTACAGCGACAATCTTAATGCGACGAAATATTCGCAAGCGGCGCAAATTGCACAGCGCAGCTGCCAGCTGACACCGCCCCTTTCCCCGCTTGAACCCCACATCTGAGCCTGTTTCTTTTAAGAGACGGTCTAATAATCTCCAGTTGACGTCAATGTCCACCTGCCTAGATTCTGCGTCTGACCAGAAGGCGAGTAATTTGTAAAGTTATAATAATAATTCGGTGTCGCTAAAGAGAATTAAAGTCATCAGCGTCAGACGGAGCCTGATGAGATGGTCTATTGAATTAAGTAATCATCCGAGATTATGCGTGACTAAACGGAACGAGATCTCGGGCGTTACATCCGACGACGCATGCGCACCAATCAGACACAGCGGCTCCGGAAATGGCACTTTTCAAAGCCCAGTTCCGCCAACGTCGCGGCTGATCCGTATGGAGTGGCAAACTAGCCGCTACTAGGGTAATTAGAAAGAGCTGGAGGTGCACGGGATGAATCATATTCGCCGTCAAGAACAGTGTGAACGTAACATGAGGGCAGACAGGCTGATATTAGCAGTAATTATTGCTGGAACGTTTATTACGTGGGCGCAGCTTATGTTGTTGAGAGTCAGAGGGTTTTGGGAAAACCTACGACTGCGCATTTGAGGAGGGCTGGTCAGAACCAGTTTGTACTGGTCAGCTGTATTGGCAGGAAGGGACCTATATAAGCGGACATAAGAGTTTTGGCAGGAGAGCGCGATAGCACTGGTGTGCTGTGTGCTAAGTTGAAAGTTTGGGTTGCAAATGTCGTTGGTAAATTCATACATTTAGAAACTGCGACGATTCAAGTACTGTTGTCATTCAGCTGTTCGATTAGTTATAATTTTAAAAAATAGAATGACTTGATGAAAAGATGGTGAAGTGAAGAAATTGTTTAGATGGCAGAATGATAGAATGACGAGATGACAGAATGACGAAACCGTATAATGAAAGAACGACGCAGTGGTAATAATGAAATGACAGTGATAAAATGGTAGAACAATAGAATGACGAAATTACATTGAGAACGACGAAAGTAATGTACCAAAATGTTTATATAGCGCCTTTTAGGCACCTCTCAAAGCGCTGCAAGACAAAATGACAAAATGACGAAATAGCTGAATTATACGAAGAAGAAATCATAGAATGTTGTAGTAGGCCTAACTAAATGAAAGAATAAAGAGTTTACAGAATAACGAAATGACAATGGAATCCGAAGAAATGATTGAATGTGTTGTAGAGTGCATGAAAACGAATGAACGAATGAATGGCATTAAGAACCAGTTAAGCTACCCAGATACTCAACTACACACCCACGCATCGCTTACTGATAGAGCTATTATATTAGACGAAGATGTCTAGGAATAATCTCTCTCGTTTGAAGAACTAGGCAAATATCCTTCATTCGTTTGATTAGAAATCTTTCGCAGATAAAAGTAAGTAAAGTATCCCATAATCCCACAAGTGAGACGTAGGGGAGACGATCATTTCCATTTTTCTGCAGGCCCTTGAGCCGGCATTGGACGCATACCTATGTCTTGGACACGGGCCAGTGCATCGCAGGACTTACCGTTGACTTCCCAGCTTAAGCCGGTAACAAAATGTTTATATAGCGCCTTTTAGGTACCTCTCAAAGCGCTTCTACTCTTCTCCCTCTCCCTCCTCCTTCTCACCCTCTGAGGTTTTAAATCCTCCTCTCTCTTTCTATCACTCTTCCTCCTCATCCCCTTCCAATTCTCCTCTTGTTCCTCCACCTTGTCTTTCTCCTCTATCTGCCTCCCTCCCTCCCAGGATTTATTTTGCTCCCGATCTGCAATTACTAATATTACTAATATGAATTTATTTAACGACTTTTCTCCGCTGCCGAAGACGATGCGCTTTCCTCACATCACTGTCGTCGATGCTTACTATTAGTTTATGGTGCATCTATGTGGTATATATATGGCTGGTTTTAAGTGCAATTCGAATTCGAATCTAACTAAGTGCATAATAAAATGTGTACTTGTTGCAGCGCTATATAATCCGGAAACTCGTCAGAGGTGCTCCCAATTGGGCCCAATGAAACTACGATTGAAGAGAATGATTTTAAAACCTTAACGGTATAAAGAAAGTCAGTTCAGTCAGTTTACAGTCATTGAGCCCATAGGTGGCCCGCGTTGTGCAAGTGGTGGCAACTGGATGTCAGCTGTAGACCCATGGAGGCTCAGCTACCTTAGTTGTCAGGAAACGTACAGGAAGCTCGAAGAAACGACCAAATTGTTAGTTAATAACAACGCAGAATCAACACTGATTTCTAGCACCTTCTTTAAGCTTAAATCTCACGTGGACCGTTAACATTACGATGAACTGTCCTTAAATGTACCGGTGCTTTAGAAAACACTCACGAATGGGCAAAGTGAATTTGCGAGAAATGCACTCAGAAGGAATGTACTGTATGTATCAAATTGGTCCAAATGAATTCTTGACATGTTTATATTCGTTATTGTGTTTGCTATTAAACTAAAACTCCCTGTGTAGAGAGTCACCGTCTAAGTAATTTTTTGTTTCAATTTTATTATGATGGCCTGCAACAAAAGCTTAATTAAACACGTCCTCTTGGTTCCCAAATTTGAAGTCATATACATCGATTATCATGCAAATGTTCAAGATTGGTAAATACTTTTCCTAACCAGGTTTTATGGAGATTCCACAGACTTATATATACACTCCAATTTACTATTCTCATAAATATTCATGACCCCTAAGCACAGCGACTTAGGTCGAGGCACAGTTATGGTAAGCTTTAACTCGCGATTCTCAAAAGTAACCGCAAAGACACTGCCATCTTTGATAATTGTATATTTTTACTATTTGTGACAGAGACATGCGGCTTTCACCAAACTATTTAGCAATTCAAGCCCAATCCAGTGCCTTTTCACACTCAGTTTTTATTTTTGCCGATTTGTGAGGGTTTTCTCATGCACGGGTCATAAATACCAAAGCACAAATGAGTCAGTTTTGCTGAATGTTGCTAGATCTGTTTCACAATTGAAATAAAATTCTCCACGCTGAGACTCACACGTACGACAGGCTACTTGGATTAGTCCGAGCACCTTAGCTTGGCTTTGAACAAATAGTTTCTTTAAATGAAATAACCTTCAATTACAACAAAATATTCAAACTGTGTATTGATAATATTGAGTGTTCGCTGGGATACATACAAGGAATTCTACACACATATGCATACATACATACTTATATGAATACATACATGCATGAATACATACATACATACATACATACATACATACATACATACATACATATATATGCATGCATACATACATACATACATACATTTATACATACATACATACATACATACATACATACATACATGCATGCATACGTACATACATACGACTAAGATGTCTGTGAAACGATGTGATCCACTATTTCGTATGACCTCGTCTCTTTTTCGACACAGAAACACAGGCACGGTTAGACGATCAAGAAAAGTAGATTCATATCCTTGGAAAGCTACCCCTACCTACAGAACTCCACAATAATAGAACTGGTTTCGCCAGATGTCTCTAGATGATGCGAGGCCGACGATCAAGTCAACCTCTTGCGCCACCTTGGGAATAGCTTGGTTCACGCAATAAGTTTTCAAGCCCCGCCAAATTGCTGCTAAAAAGAACTTAACTAAAGGATAAGATTTCTTCTTGTTATATTTACATGTCGATTGATGTTCTGGGCAATATTTCAGTGGCGCTATAGTAGTTCCCAGATTGGATAAGACTATAGAATGGAACCCGAGGCATAATTAAGTGAGTATACCGATACTTCAGACGTCTCCAGAAAGATTTAGATTGGATGATACTAGATTAGATTGGACTATGAATATGATAAGATTAGATTAATATGTGTGCAGAGTAGATTAAACTACACTTTGATCTGTATACAAAAGTGTTCGACATTTCGAGTATCACCCTTCAACTTTAGTAACAAAAGAAGAATTTTTCAGTGGATTGAAAAAGTATCGCCCGATCTTGAACAAACTCTAAATGAACTCGACGATCATATATTGCATTTCCAAAGCAATGCCTAATTTTTGTATAGGACGCCATATCAATGTTCAAATACAATAACGAAATAAGTAGGACCCAATATCTTAAGCTACACCTTAGCCCCAGTCTCAATGAGCTTGAATAGAAGCTACAGAAGGACACTATTTGGCAAATTCGAGAGACCTTTAAAAGATGTTCCATACATTCACTGAAAGATGCATTTAAAAGATATTGCATACATTTTAAAAGATGTTGCATACATGCCTACATTTGTAAGCTTTACACTTTCACAGTTAAATGCCTCAGATTTATTGACCTGTTTGACCTATGCTATATCTGAATATTTATGTATGGTCTTTTAACCTCTCAAGAGCGCGGAACCTCATGAGTGTGCGCCTTTAAAACAGGATGAGCCTCGAACCTTGTCACATAACAATCATCTTAACCAGACATTGTTGCCAGGCATGACATAACTTAACATAGCACAACATGACTATGGTTTTAAGTGGTTCAGAAGACATGTGTATTCTGTGCTAGAACCACTGCAAATTAACCAGGAATGCTTAATGGCCGATCCTTCTAAGCTTCTTCTTAAAGGCTGTGACAATGAGACAGTACTATCATCCAAAAACATTTCACATGTCTTGCACTAAAAGCTCTGCCTTAATGTTCCTTTAGGTTTCTTAAATAATTTATACCTGCGTCCTCGAGATGCCTTCTTTGGTGCTGATTCAGAGAATTTCCCCCACTGCACTGCCTTCTTTCCAGTGATAATCTTATAAGCTTCAATTAAGTCTCCTCTGCTCCTCCTTCTCTCTAATGTTGTTAGACCACACCTTGTCAACCATTCTTCATAACCCACCTTTGTAACCACAAATCGGTTTGACAACTCTCCTTTCACTTTCTCCAATTGTTGCATAGCATGTTTGAGATCTGGATTGCATATCGGGTTACAATATTCCAGCTGTGGCCTCACTAATGATTTGCACAACCTCAGTATTATATCCTTGTCTCTGCTAACTATTGCCCTCTTGAATCTTGATCAAACCTAAGGCAGAGTTAGAATTTTTTATGCTTCAGCACGTTGCCTTGAAGGTTTTGCATTCTTTTGTATAATCACGCCAAAGTTCCTTTCTTTCTCTGGCCCTAGACTCTGGAACTTTCTTCCGGCAAATGCTCGCTCTGCAAAGTCTGGTTTGGCTTTCAGATCTGGACTAAAAATTTATCTCTTCCTGGAGTCATTTCCTCCGTATGTTGTGTCTTCCCGGATCTCCTTCTTGGCTTTCCGACTGGACAAAACCTGGAGTTTGGCTTGCACAACTGCTTTGCTTTGTAGTGACCATCGACTGATCCTTTGAGCATTATACATTACACAGTGACGCTATAGAAGTTCTCAGATGATGATGATGATGATGCTTATTATTATTAGTAGTAGTAGTTTGTAGTGGTAGTAGTAGTAGTAGCGGTAGAGGGAGTAGTAGTAGTGGAATTAGTAGTAGTAATTTTCGGTTTCTGGTTTTGCGCCTTACGTATAAACAACGAACTGCTGTAGTGAATTGAAGAATTATATCGGATTTTGGCGATTTAGCGGCGCGTGAACAAGTTCCTCAATAAGCTTTCCAAAAAACTATAACTTGGTTGTCTCGAAGAGAAACCTTTATTCTTTTTCTTTTAAACTTGTGGAGCTTTGGTTGAAAATATTTAATCGGAGCTGAATGCTGTCGCTCAGCATCCAGGCACTCCTCCTCGGTATTCAAAGCCTGCATTCAATATACAGCCGATTTTAATTTGACTGTGACTATTCATCATTCTCTTATCAACCACGTACCCAGAACCCGCATCGGGTTCGCATTATTCCAGAGTTGGAAACTGATGGTTTCGCTACGGGACTCATGCGGAAGCATAATTTGAAGTCCTTGTTTTCATTTAGCAACCTTGTGGTCTTATAGTTATGTCAACAACGCTGATATTGGGGCCTGGATTTAAGCTGAATCGTGGAGAGGTACAATAGTTATATCTAAAAATGAAGGAAGAGCTGCGGACTAGATAGATTAAGCAAATACAGCATCGGAGTTTATGACTGGGTGTTACTCATGAGCCAATTGGGCGAAATTAAACTCATGCAAGGCATCCACTCATATATTATAAACTGACTTGCCTGAATCATGTGTTTTGCAAGAACAAATCCAATTGTTACGCTGTGATGATTTTTCAACATCCACTTGGCTTTATTGCTTATATCATGGCCATAAGCTATTGATTTTATTCAGATGACTCTTTCTTAAGTGCGTGTATTTCATTTCCATAAGTGTTATGAGCTAAAATAGACTGGATTTTCAACTTGCTCTTTATGCTTAATGCCTCGGAACTCTAACGACCCAGACTTCGTTGCCTGACGGACGCCGAGAATTCAAACGTCTTCTTTGCACAGAAAAATGACATCATGCAAAATGTTCGCCTGTATTTTGATTTTGTGGGGCTTCGTTGGTAAGCAACATAATTTCATTATAACATTTGGGTAAACGATCAGCCGAGCTCATACTTAGACGTTTATCTAAATCTTAGAACATTCGAATATTCAAGATCAATTTTATCTTCTATAATAAAAATCTCTTTCGCACTGTCTGTTTCCGTCTTTTTCTTTTTGTGTAGTTGGTAGTAGACTATTAGGTCTAGTAGGTAAGCATTTTCTGTCTGTTTGTGTAGTTGATGACAGATAATGTCTAGTAGGTCGGTTTTAAAATGATACTAGAAAGACGCAGTAGCCACAGCAGATCTCTTGCTCTTATAACGCCGAAATAGGGTGGCAATAGATCATTTCATTGGCAGTCATTAAACACAATAGTGTAAGCATGGTTTGCTCCGGCAAGGCTACCCTACGAAGCGAAAACAATGTTGATTAACATTTCACGGAGAGAAACTGAACAAGAATCATCGAGCAAATACTACGTGAAATCACCGATTTGCAAACAGTAACACCGTGGATATTTCTGCAGCCAACACGGCCGCACACAAACACAATTTTTTATTTGCAACAACCAATGACTTCATGATGGCGCTTATTGCCAATTAAAAATGTAACGCATAAATAGGAAATTAACGAAAGTATAAATTAAAAGCCCCTTCCATTTACAACAGAAGCACGTGATTTGTTTTTTCTTCAATTTTGCAGCTTACGCAGTCGGAAATATATCAGAGAACTGTCTAAGTTGCATCTGTCAGGTATGCTAGTAAGACATGTAGAACATAAAACATAACCTTTCTAAAGTTTGATAGATAATTTACCTTCCACCCCTCCCGTCGCTCACCCACCACCATCTGCCTCAAGCCCCTCTACCTAATGCTCCCTCCGGCCTTTAGTTCAAAAGTAAATCGCACCTTTTTGAAGAAATATTACCGTGATCCATCCATTCCGCTGCCTCCCATTTATTTCAACCTAAACACAACCCACCGTAACAGCTCTGCTTTCCCTCCCTCCCCTTTGTCTCTCTCTTTCGCTCTTTCTCTTTCTCTCTGTCTCTCTGTCTCTCTCTGCCTCTCTGTCTGTCTGTCTCTCTCTCTAATCATCTGGCAACCGAACTTTGCTCTTCCCCTGGTATATTTGGACAACCCCATTGCTTCTGAATAAGCTTGTGCCGTGCGCTTAGCTTTTGAGTAGCGCTTTAGGATTCTCAAGATTACGATTACGAGTCGCCAAATTATAGCATAACGCTAAACAGTTGGTAACGTCAATTGTTCGTTGCTTAATCAAATCTAATCTAATCTAAAGACTTCTATAGCGCTAATATCATAATGCCCAAGGCATCAAGCTAAATGAAAGTTAATTGCAAGTTAATATATGAGTTGACAGCCCCTCTACCTATTGCTCCTTTTTGAAGTCCATTATACAGTGACGATCATTAATTCAGTCTTAATAGACACTGTTTTAAGTGAGCTTGGAACTATCGTAAATAAAAGAATTTGGCAAGAGCACAACATAAAACAGTGAGCTTCACACAGCGGGTCCTTTCACCAGAATTTAAAATCTCTTTGTGTTAGTGAGTGGAATTTCTCGATTTCAGGTGGCCCAGGCACTATTCTGAGCTATTAACGAAGAAAACTGGTCAAAAATTTTTACTGCGGACTGGTCTTATCTGTAACTCATCTGAAAATTTTCACAACATTTACAGAATTTTCACATTTTGCAAATATTACTAAGATCTCCATAAATGTGAAAAGTAGACACACTTTTTAAATTTAGACTATACCTTTTTTGCTCCGAATGTTTTCTGAACTGAATTTACCTCCTGCAGATCTGTATTGATTTTGTACCATTGATTTTGTAGACAGTATATAATTTCCATTATGTTCCTATAAGCTAGGCGGACGAACCGTAAATGAGCACGAAATTCACCTTCAGTTTATATTTGCAGGTGGAAGGATGTAAAACCGGAAATTGCAACATGGACAAAGGGCCACTGAGCTGTGGGCCATTTCAAATAAAGAAACCATACTGGATTGACTGCGGAAAACTGGCTGGAGGTAAAGAATGGTGAATTTGGCGGATAGATCCCGGCTTAACTAATCTTAAGTAACTATTACAAAGTCCGAGCCATCACCATGGTAGCGATTCGCGACATTATCAGAAATATGTTCAAAATATTGTTTCAGAGAGACATTTCCAATGTAGACTGAAACGCCTAAATATCGCAGAAACGAGAGAAACTGCTGGCAAAGAAAATGTGTACAATCAGGTATACCACTGTACATAATAGGATATTCGCTTTTGTTTACCTAGGAACTATAGCCTGATGCTTGAATCATACAATGATTTAGCTATTTAATTTATATTTTGATATTCTGAAGATTGGCAGACGTGTACAAAGCAGATGTCATGTTCACAAACCTGCGTAAGAGGCTACATGCAACGTTACGCTAGCCGATGCACTGGTGTTCGAACTCCCACTTGCCAAGACTATGCTAGGATCCACAACGGAGGACCAAAAGGTTGCCAGAAATCCTCCACGCTCGGCTACTGGAATAAAGTGCAGCGCTGCTGTGCCTCAAAGTCAGGCGGCTGTTGAGCTAAGGAAGGAATTTCGTCGAAGAAAATGGTCTTGAATCACGACATGGAAGAGATCAGACGATGCTTTGCTTTTGGCCATTTCAACTTTAAAAGATTGCTTTTGCTTCATTTAGCATCTTTATTAGTATTAATCTTCATTTTAAAGTAGCGGTTCAATCGTTCAAAGTAGTCGGTTCAACCGAACCAAACTAATCGATATATTGATTATCTATATTATATAAGACATTTTGCTATTGTGATTAAACTGTAATGTACTTAATTTACTCACATTACATAGAGTAGTGACATATGATGATCATGTTCATTGTGACTGCATTAGTAATCGTAACCAACCTAACAATAGTCGAACATGTCTTTCGCAACGGACGATGACTCGACGGAATGCTGAAGGATCAGCGTTTCCTCAATATGCCTTCATAAATATTGCCGGTTATTCTTACAACATTCTCATCTAATACAAATCCAGTCATTGCATGGCTGTCTCAGTCATTACCCTCTGTATCTGTGCAACTGTCTCTTTTTATGCCTGTGTCTGTTCACTCCATCCCACCCTATCTGTCTGTCTACATTGCTGTCTATCTCTACAACTACTGATGATGTCTGATAAAACCGGATAATATAGTGGAAAGCAAATAACTTCCCCAAATTAGTGGGTCACAGCTATTCGTCTACTTCCTTTATGCCAGAATTTCCATCGCATTTAGAGATACACAGTCATGCATGAGAACCAGCAGATCGTCTTCCCTTTATCGCTGATTTGCTTCGTTTTATCTTAAGTCTACGACCGATGGCTTACTCTAACATTTACCGATTCAGAAGACTTCAGACAACCACGTCCATTGTGCCCAGACGGGTCCGTATCATATCAATGGAGGCCAGATATGGGCTTAATTACTGCACAACGTACTTGGTATTCACCTCACCTTGTGCTGTCAGCTCTTTGAGCTCTAGCGACCGTCATGATCAATCCTCTCCATTTCTTTCTTTCCAATGTCGCGTCCCTTAGCTGTGCCAAGTTCATTCCAGTTGCTTCGTGTATCTTGTCCATCCATTTTGTCCTTGGCCTCCCTTGTTTTCTCTTTCCCTCTCCACAAGCCAGCATCATTTCCTTTTCCAATCCATCTGATCTCATAATATGACCAAAGAACCTCAGCTTTGATTTTAGCATTGTTTGTTGTAACGTTTCATCTTGCTCAATTCCGATCGTCATGCGTACCCATTCATTTGTCCTTTTCTCCGTCCATGATGTTCTCAGCATCTTCCTCCATATCCACATTTCACAAGCATTGATTTTTTTTCTCCATTTTCTTGGTCATTGTCCACGTCTCACTGCCGTATGTTACTGTTGGTATGATCAAGGCCCTCACCAATCTTTTTTTCGTGTCTGTGCTCACATGTTTGTCTTTCCATATTTTTTCTAGTCCATTCATTGCGGCTTTTCCAATCGCCACCCTGCGGTTTATTTCCATATCGCACTTTCCTTCTCTTTCTACTACTGATCCCAAGAATGTAAAGCTTGTTACCGTCTCTAGTTCCTCTCCATCCACCGTAAAACTGCCTTTCTCAGCTGTTGTCATGATCTTCGTTTTCTTTACATTGAAGTATAGTCCTGCTTTCTCGCTCTCTCTCTTCAGCCTTCTTATCAGTTCTGCCAGGTCTGTTTTTTTGCCTGCTAATAGTGTTGTGTCGTCTGCGTATCTCAGATTATTCAGTGTTCTTCCCGCTATCTTTACTCCCTCTTTTGCTCCATCCATTTCCGCCATCCTCATTATCCTCTCTGCATATAGGTTAAATAGGAATGGGGACAGAATGCATCCCTGCCTCACTCCTTTCTTTATTTTGATTCTTTCGGTATCTCCAAATTCAGTTCTTGGTATTACCGACCGTAAACAGGACATTTTCGATGACGCCGTTTGGGCGCCGGGAGTACAACCCATGCTTAATAAGTATAAGTATGCTATCGAGTACTTGCAAGTTATTATGCATTTCAGTAATTTGAAGTCATGAAATCTTTTGGAAGCAAGTCGTGAAATATTTGGCCCAGAAACGTTGGTTTTCAGTTGAAATAAATAAAATTCTCTTTGAAACTCGCAATATTATTTAAATACTTTAGCTTGGCAACTTTTAAATTACATCAAACATAGTACAAGATAGTTTCATTGTATTTTGTAACCAGTGGACAAGCACCAGCAAAAGCCTGGTTATATAAACCCTTGCTAACTAGTCCACAGAAATACTTGTGTTTTCCTCGTTAATGTTATTTATAAATTTATTTTCGACTATGCCACATTGGGTTTATTTTTAATTAGACAGAAGTTGATATATCACTTTTCCTGGAACTTTAGAAGAAAATGTAAGATTGAAATTGGTTAGTAATTACTGGGTACAATATCTGGCCTATTATGTTCGTTCGTTCGTTATGCTCGTCAGTCTCTTGTTTTATTTGGTTACCAACTTAAGATTTACCTTTTCAGGTTTTTCCGCTGTAGGTTGCCTCTCTGTTTCTGTGGACTGACTTTCTGGATATTGACCTGACTGCAGCTTGAATTTGATACTCCATTGGTTGATGCCTTGTGTAGTACGCTATAGAATTTTCTAATTAATTGAAATGAAACTAAGAAACTTATCAAATATAGGAGACTTAACTGAATAATAAAAGTATATTAGATACACAAGCTTATACTGGATAATTTGGTCATGTTGATTTAATTACATTCGTGTATTTTAAGCGCAGCACCGAAGAAGAAACTTCAAGGTTCAGTTCGCTAAAGCATAAACATAAACCACCACTTCAGTGTCACACTGATTAACCATTTCCTGCCGTTGTCATATTCTTCAGGATGTCTTTTGTAGCACTTTGCCATTATTCCATAATGCTGTTGCAACTAAGTCTAAATTTGGGTTTATAAGCTAAACTGTCATACATACATATATGCATATATACACTTACATACATAGGCCTAAAAATAGCAATAATTATTTACGGACACAAGAGATAATGAGAGATAATCTTTAATATACATCATAGATGTTAAAATTCATTACGCCTATCATTTATATTAATATTCAAGTTAGAGATGACATGCCATAGATGGTGTCATGATGTCACATAGTATTGTCATACCCTAATGCCCTTATTTATGAATTACAAAATATGGAGACCTACGTGATAATGGAGAGACACTTAGCCTACAATCTAATTTTACATAACTCGCCAAACAATTTTGTGGTTAAAAATAACAGAAAATATTACCGTAAGCGACAAACAACATAAGAATGATTTAAACTACAATACAATACTGATGAAATATGTAAAGAACCAATACTAAGCGACTACACTTTCGAAATCTTGTTGCCCGGACAGATGATCTGTTTTATGCCTGTGCCACTTAAATTCAATTGCCGATAACACTCTTTTCTAAGTACGTATTATTTCTACATTATGCACATTTTTGCGGTAGCTATGAGAAAAAAATACTGGTTTAGATGGATTTTTTCCAAATGCTAACTCAACTTCTAACAGAAATATGGTATTTATTTCATCTGTCGTACTGCTGAGTGCATCTGTTTCTTCGTCCATTATCAGGAAAATATATTTGAAGGATTGCGTAGTCCTACATTCAGACAACTCCAAACCGGGCCAAATATTGTTAATATAAGAAAGCAAACAGTCTATGTAACTTGGAATACCTGAGAAGCGTGTGAAATTAACCTGATTGATAATCTGGCCATGAGTGCTCACAAGACTAAGGGTTATTGACACTATCTCTCTAACATTGAACCGATGAAAAATTACGAATTGTCCATTGTGCTTCGAAATTGCTTTGAATGGGTGATAACTGTCACTCGGCAATAAAATTCTACGAATAAGAACGGCATCTGATTCATGGATATCTATCTCAGAATGCATTTCACCACGTAGCAGTACCAGCACTTTACCATCACTGAAAACCGTCAAAGAAAAGTCGTACCCAAGTCGGATAACCATTTCGTAACTTGATGGCTATGTATTGCAATCTTCCAGACCCATGCAGCCTCTAAATCTGTAACGTAGAGACAATTTGATGTGGTACTGGATTCAAGATCAGTGGCATCACGAATCTCTTCGATCATGATTAGCATTTGTAGATCAAACGGACTCGTACTATGGTACACTCGGATCGAATGTATGGAATTACGATCTCCTTGACAAAGAATATAGATGTGATCCTCTAGTTGAGTCACGCTAAGCAGGAAGCAACATGGAGCATCTAAAGTCTTGAAGAAATTCACGTAGACTGCAAATAAGCAAAATTCGTAATTTTAACCAGATTTAAATGACAGTAATTGGACAGTTGGATATGTTGACGTATGCTAAGTTATAATAAAATATTTAGCATTTATTCATTGATATCAACTTCTATGGCGCCGGTGTGTAATGCAGAAAGCATCAACCGATGGCGCACCAAATTCAAGCCGCAGTCGAAAGTCAGTCAATAGACACAGAAGGGAATCTTATTGTATACACTAGCTGGTGCTTTTCACTCCATTGATTTATTTCCTTTAAAATACTTTACAGAGTTCAACGTATGCTGAATAATAATAATAAAAACAACATCGACACCAACACTAATAATAATAATAATAGTTGTAGTACTGGTTGTTGTGGTAGTAGTAGAAGTTGTAGTAGTGGAATTAATAGTAGTAATTGTCAGTTTCTGGTTTTGCGCCTTACGTATGAAGAACTATTTTAAGCGAGTGGCTGAAATACATCACATTTTGGCGATTTAGTGGCGCGTAAACAAGTTCCTCAATAAGCTTTCCCAAGAAAAAACTATGACTTGGTCGTCTCGAAGAGAAACCTTTATTCTTGTTCTTTTGTGGAGCTTTGGCTGAAAATATTTAATCGGAGCTGAATGCTAGAGCTAAGCAACCAGACACTCCTCTTCGGAATTCGTACAACTCGTTACACATAAGAACATTCAATTGTCCAGTGATTAGTACGCAGTGATTAGTACGCAAGAGAAATTGACTGGCGGCTACGGACGTAATCTACGTCTAGCAATGTGGAACAAATTCCTGGTCGTTTCCGACACCATGATTTCAAACCACCTGGACGTCCTCGTTCTCACCGAATCATCCTCAGCGGATGTTCCAGTGCGCAGAGCTGCACTAGTAGAAAGCTTGCACTGTGATCAAATTCGCGCTTCGATTCCGGGATATATCGCGAAGCAGTTCAAAGCCATGACGCTATCGTCATCTATTACACTGGTCAACATAGAAATCGTTACTGACTGGAAAAGGCCCTAATGTGTAGCATCTTGGTGTGCTGAACACGAATATAACCATAAAAATTTTTTATTGGCTCTCGTTTTGAAAATGTTTCATATAGTTCATTTTTTATGTTTCACCATGTAAATTTATGCAGTAGGACTGCGACAATATCCTAAATAAGTCTAGAATGATGTAATATTCCACCTCATTGCATAATCCCATCATGGACACATCATGCACAGTTGATTACTTCATTTTCTGATATAATGTAAAACTACAGCCAGTCGGCTGCTGACGTAAGATGACGTCAGCAGTGTACTATATAAAGCGAGTCGGAACGGTTGAGCATTTACAATATTACAGACTTTGTGCGAGACAGTTTAAGTTACTGTTTTATAAAACTATTATTACTTTATCCATTAGATACAATACAGAACAGTAATGCCTCGGAAGTGCGTAAATACTGTGGACAACTTTTGTTACATTTGTGGGGAAGTGACATTTGCCAACCAGAAGAAAAGTATCACTTATCAAGTCAAGAAGGCATATCATGCTTACTTCGAATGCAAGGTTGGTGACCAAGACAAGCCATGGGCCCCGCATATATGCTGTGCTACATATACAACACAGCTTTCACAGTGGTTGAATGGCAAAAGACCATCAATGCCGTTTGCAGTTCCCATGGTGTGGAGAGAGCAAAGCAACCACGTAGATGACTGTTACTTCTGCTTGGTTCCTCCTCTTTCCGGTGGAATAACGAAGCAAAAGAAGTCGACAATAGTCTACCCAAACATTCCGTCAGCATTGAGACCAGTTCCATATGGTGATGGACTTCCTATTCCAGAACCTCCAGCAGAATATATTTTCCTTGATTCATCTGATGAGGACAAGGGTGAGCCGACATGTTCTTCTCCTGGTCCGTCAGCGTGCAGTGATCCCGATTTTCACTGTGGTGCATCATCAACCCCACACAGAATGACACAGGAAGAACTAAATGACCTTGTTTGTGATTTGGACTTATCCAAAAACAAGGCAGAATTGCTAGGATCAAGACTCCAACAATGGAATCTTCTAGAAGAAGATGTCACAATTACTTCATGTAGAAAGCGCCATCAGCAGTTGGAACCTTTCTTTATGAAGGAAGGTAATCTGGTATTCTGTTCCAATATTGACGACCTCATGAATGCCTTACAGATCACTCATGACCCACAAGAATGGAGACTCTTTGTAGACTCTTCAACACTGAGTCTTAAGGCTGTGCTTTTGCACAATGGAAACCGTCTTCCATCTATTCCATTAGCGCATGCTGTCCACATGAAAGAGACATACGATAACCTAAAACAGCTACTGCATTCCATTGACTATAACAGGTACAAATGGCACCTGTGTGGTGATTTGAAGGTAGTTGCCATTTTAATGGGACTGCAGCAAGGATATACAAAATATATGTGTTTCTTGTGTGAGTGGGATAGCCGAGCAAGAGAGTTGCACTACGTGCGGAAGGAATGGACTCCCAGACAAAACATGGCAGTTGGACAGAAGAATATCCAGCACCCAGCTCTGGTCGAGGCTCACAAAATCCTACTACCACCCCTTCACATCAAACTAGGTTTGGTGAAGAACTTCGTGAAAGCCATGGACCGCACTTCGCCAGCTTTCCGATACCTGCATGAAAAATTCCCTCGACTCAGCGAAGCAAAGATTAAAGAGGGAGTTTTTGTGGGTCCTCAGATTAGAGAACTCTTCAAAGATGACCGCTTCAACAACTTGCTGGAGGGTGATGCGAAACAAGCATGGAATGCTTTTCGTCTAGTGTCTACAGACTTTCTGGGGAATGTTAGGGCAGAAAACTACAAGGAACTAGTAGAAGACATGCTCAAGCAGTACCAGAAATTTCGCATCATCATTGGCCCGAGAATCTTGAGATTCGATAGGAAAAAGAAGGCTTATCGCCTCCTAAACCGCCCTCTTTTCTCCGAGTTTAGGTCTATCTTGGAGGTCTTTGCAGTTGTCAAATGATTATTACTTGCGACTTGAATATTCACCTCGAGGATGGCTCCTCGCTGGATATAGTCCAACTCCTGGTGAGAAAATGCTCAAAAGCATGAAAAAATCTAAGCTATTTACAAAATGAGCAGGAAGACAAGATAATTTATTTGCCCAAAAATTTTTACAAATTTGAGACATCGATAATTTTATTAAAACTTTTAATAGAATGTTATTAACTCAATGCTTTAAATAAGTGGTTAGACTGCTATTCGAATTTTAGGCTTTGTTACTCAGAAAAGCGTTTTGCGACAGAAAATAAGAATATACATTTTGAGAAAAGCAAATTTTTGGCAGAATGCAAGAATTCTGTACAAAAGAAACAAAGGACAAACCAAAATAGCAGAAATGCAGCAGCAGCTTTCGTACCTCGCATCTTTTCGCTCAGAGACTGAAGAGTTTCTGAAGACTGTTCTAGATCCATTCGAGTACGACAGTGGCGGAGCTTTGGTCGTTGGTATTCTTCGGTTTTGTCTGATACCCGGCCTCTTGCGGAATGAACTGCACTGGTTACCGATGGAAGGGCATCGAGTTTCAAATTTTGATGCTTATGCGTAATTATTTTGCAGCCGGAGGCGCTAGGTAAATATGTGATTAGAATTACAATTACATTTAACTAGATAATGGTTTTAACTCTTGTATCTCATGAAGAATTATCAAGACGAATGAGTTTGGCTGCGTTTTCGTTCGTAGGCCTACTTAATTCGATAGCTTACACAATATTGTCTACTAGCCGGTGCCATCTTATCACAGGAAGTTATTTGACTATGTCTCATCCATTCATAGCCGTGGATCCTTTCATTCGGCTGTTAGGATGATCTGATCTGGCATCGTGGCAGTTCAGGCCCACCGCACTTAAGCTTCGCTGTTTTTGGTCCAAATCTGTGAAATTAATTTGTTTTCCTAGCACCCAAAGGCATGACCTCCTTGACATTTCTTTACCCCTATGCCGTAAGCGCTTGAAAAACATTTTGTTTGATCGTCGTTTTGTATTGTCAGCTCTAAAGAGCCTCTGATGAGTCTCTGTTGAAGATGCGCTATATAAATCTGTGATTACAATTACAACTGCAATAAAATACGCGGTGGTTCGAACTCTTGTGCCTCATGAAAAATTGTCGAAGTGATTCAGTTTGAATGCGTTTTTGTTCATACTTAACTCTATACATTTTGTTTTACTAATTCCCACGATCAGCGAACTTACAAAAAAAGCAAACTTATAAAACTACACGTCGTACAAATGCCCAAGCCTTTCTTTGGAATTGCGATAAGTGGGCCTAGTTAGTTACAGCAATTTTCTCTTTAATATTCACTGGCCAACACATAATTTGTTGCCTCAAATGTTAGAGCTGTTTCTGGGTATATTTGACCTGCTGATTCCAGAAAAGGCACCAGTTTTCTCCCAGCAGGTCTAGTTTTCGAGATATAGAACATTATGCCATATACCAGTCCTTGCCTCTGCTCGCCCATAAAACATAAGGCTATAGCTATAATTATATAGTGCTCAATTTATTATGTGATACACTAAATAAACATAATAATACAAATACTTAAAAGAAAATGGTAGTACCTGAAACTGTACTTATATGATACCAAACAGAACAAGTTTGTTATAAAAATTTCAAGTCATTCGACACCGAAGAAGCTCCTTTTGTACGATTTCCGAGTGTGGCATCTGCCGGAACAATCGCGCATAATATTCCAGCAATAGTCTGCCATCATGTGTGCATCCCATCTTCCTTGATATCGATTTTCCATTGTTTTGATGTCTTGGTGAAATCTTTCACCTTGCTCTTCGCTGAAGTCACCAAGATTCTCTGGAAAGCGATCTAAGTGACTGTGGAGATAATGGACTTTAATGCTCATGTTACAGCCAAGCTTGTTGAAATGAAGAAGCATATCCTCTACTAGTTGTGCATAATTGTCTGCCTTCTTGTTGCCAAGAAAATTTTTAGTTACAAGAACAAAGGAAGACCAGGCACAAGATTCGATTTCATTCATTGATGGTATGAAAAGTGGGTCATTCATAAGTTGCCTGATCTGTGGACCATCGAAGATTCCAGCCTTCAATTTTTCCATTGTAATTCCTGGTAACTTGTGTACTATGTATTCGAAGCATGAACCTTCTTTATTCAAAGCCCTGACAAATTGTTTCATCAGGCCTAGCTTTATATGTAGTGGTGGCAGTATGATCCTATCTCGTGCCACCAAAGATTCCTTGATTACATTTTGAGCTCCAACCACCATGTCTTTCCTCGAAGGCCAATCTTTTCTTGTCCAATGTTCATGCTTGGCTCTACTGTCCCAAAGACACAAAAAGCAGGAATACTTTGTGTAGCCACTTTGTTGACCAAGGAGGAAATTTACCATCTTCAAGTCTACACAAATTACCCATTGATGTTCTTTGTATTTTATCTTTTCCAGTACTAAAGAGATGGCATCGTACTCTTCTTTCATCCTGGTGGAGTGACCGATTGGAATAGAACCAAATTTGTTGCCGTTATTTAAAAGCACACATTTCAGACTACGTTTTGAACTGTCGATAAAAAGACGCCACTCATCTGGGCTGTAATCCGACAGACCAATTTTCTTCAATAAGTTGCTGATGTCATTACAGAATACTAGGTTGTTGTATTCGGTAAAGAATGGCAGCAAATCCTTTTCTCTGTTTCTATAAATTGTAATTTTCGTTCCAGGCTGAAGTGCATTCTTTTCCTTTAGTCTGGACGCAAGCAATTCAGAGGACTCTTTGGAAAGATTTAAGTCCCTGATCAGATCACTCAACTCTTTTTGGTCAAAACGTTCACTGTGTGAAGTTGATTGGAAATCACTGTCACTGCCCCCACTTTCTTCACTTTCGTCATCTTGTCCGATATTGGACATGCAAGTGTCATCGTCTGAGAGCTGAGGTAGTTCGCGAAAAGGTGAAACTGGTACAATATCCGAATGCGGAACAGGTCTCCTGGCTGAAGGTATATCAGGGTAAGACAACTTGTGACGATTATTTCGATTGATGCCTATGATATTAACCATACAAAAGTAACAGTCGTCGAAGTGGTTTATCTGTTCCCTCCAAACCATCGGTACACCAAATTTCAGGCAGCTTCTCTTTCCAATTGTCCAGTGGCGCAATTGTTCAATACAAGTTTTGCATACTGTATGAGGAGCCCATTGCTTATCTTGATCTCCAAGTTTGACACCAAAATAACCTACATATGCTCTTTTTACAAACTCAGAAATCGGTTTCCTGTTTGCTTTTAGTGTGTATTCCCCACAAATGTAGCAGAATATGTCTGGATGGTTAATGCAGCTCCGTCTGGAAGTAGCCATAACCTTAAGGATGTTCGCATCTGAGGAATTAAATGACTAACCTAAAAAATAGTAAGAACATGTAGTTATTTAATGCTCACATTCACAGATTGTTCTTGCGACCAACTCTTAATATGCCCTAAGACGACTGCGGCTGCTCTAGCTTTCAGGAGGCGGTTTATATAGGCTATAAATGCTGACTTCAGCATAATCTATTTACATAGTTCGAAACCATGAAACGCTGTATAAGCACAAATAAATTCTAAATGAGGCCATGAATTTAGTGCTGAGTAAGCTGTAGGCTACGGAATAGTTATTTCGTTGAATCAGCAATATCTCAGCACGCGGCAAGATATGCTGATTTTACATTATAAGGATGTAGGCATTATATGAATCAGCAAGAATTATAATTAGCCATAAATAAAGCTTATTATGACATTTTAGTTTTGCCAAAGACATCGTTTAAAGAGTGGACTGGGTTTTCTTTACAAAATCGACGATATCTGAGAAACTAGACCTGATGCACTCAATCCAATGACATTTTCTGAATCAGCGCCCAAAATTACCCCAAGAACAGGTCTAAAACCGAAGGCAACATGAAAAAAAAATTTTTTCTGTTGGCCAGTGATATCACGCTGCTCTAAACTGTTTACTAACTCAACAGTAGGTTTCATTGCTTTATCAGCCCGGCCACTGGGCTCACAGGGGGTCCCCTTTATTCTACTGTTGGCCACTGATGGTTGGCTGTGAGTCGAATGCGGATGCATAAATTGAAGACGTTGTTTGCATGTACCGACTTCATGACAAAGTTGTTTGTCATAAGTGAAGTTCGTCGACTCTGAAGTTGAGACCTGGATTTAAGCTGAAACGTGCAGAGGTACAATAACCCTAGAGACCAATGAGTGAAGAGGTGCTGGCCAGATGGAATAAGCAAATACAGCATTGGAGTTTATGGGTGGGTGATACTCATGTTTGAGCTATTTAGGTGGTTGTAAAACTCATTGCATTATTTGCCGAACATGTCTTAAAAATTGACTGCATCGGTGAATCGTGCGTTTTGGAAAAACAGATCCAATCGTTACGCTGTGATGATTTTCCAAAGCGACTTCGCCTACTCAGTTTCATGACCATAAGCTATTTACATTATTCAAATGAGTCTTTCTGAAGTGCGTATATTTGCACACGTGACATGAGCTGAAATACCCTAGATTTTCCACTTCCTCTTTATGCTAAGATTTAAAGCCTCGGAACTCCAACGACCCAGACTTCATTGCCTGACGGACGCCGAGAATTCAAACGTCTTCTTTGCACAGAAAAATGACTTCATGCAAAGTGTTCGTGTGTATTTTGATTCTGTGGGGCTTCGTTGGTAAGCAACATAATTTCATTATAACATTTGGTTAAATGATCAGCCGAGACCATACTTCAAATATTTGCCTAAATCTTAGACCAGTCAAATATTCAGAATAAACTTTTATATTTATCTCTCTTACACTCCGTGTCGTGTTCTGTCATTTAATGTAGTTGATGGTAGATAATGTCTAGAATGTAGACTTTTAAATGATACTAGAAAGTTGCAGTAGCCACTTGAGATCTTTCACTCCTATAAACGATGTAAGATTGCTGTATAGTGTTTCATTGGTGGGCATTAGTCACAATAGTGTAAGTATGACTTGGTGGGCAGGGCTACCATAAGAAACTGAAATAATTTTGATCAATTTTTCACCGAGAGAAACTGGACTGTTTGAAATGTGCTTGAATCGAGAGGAAATCAATTTAAAATTATGTTCAATGTATGCATATGAGCATTTGTATAGCGCCCTTTAAGAACCAAATATAGCCGCTGAAACACGGTTATTTGATAGATCTGAAACAATGCGGCTTATGCCAAAGATGTTTCTTGAGATCTGTGTGACCGTAAGGTTCTAATTTCGAGTGGAAGTCTGTATCGTGAGGACGGTCAGTGCACCAAAAACAATGCAGCGTCCGATTCGTTGTACCAGAGCCCAGAACCAATAGGTCCCTCCGTACACTCGGAGCGCAATGTTTGTCGACTCGGCTGGCTGCGTACAGCAACACATAGCCCCTTTACGTATTCTAAGTATGGACTGAACATCAATGTTCGGCCAAAGAGGAGGATCTCAAAAGTATTTTTATGAGAGAGTGAGTTTGACTACCGACGAAAGTTAAGGTGGAGCAAGTAAATAACTTAACGGGCTGGAAAGCAAATCGTTAAAGGTATAAAATTTCTTTCGATTAAAATGCTAAAGTAACTAAACGAAAACTACACCCTTTAATTAGCTAATATGCCCTTAGTAAAGCATTAATATTCGTTTATACTGGTAACGCTAATGTCCACATAGGCGGCTCCTGGATTGTTTGCGTAGGGGACACAGCATTTCCAAAGGGGCGCCACATTTTGGCAGCCCATCATGCATGGAAATGGTCTAAGGGGTTCCGGCGTATACCCGAGAGGTGCCTGGGGCAGACCCCTCCCACGCTTGCAGTTAAATTCGTCTTTGCAACTATTACAGTTGGAGTAAAGTATCAGTGAAAACTTGTGAAGAAAAGCAAATAATCAGTGAGAGTTCTTCTCTAAAATAAGAAGCAAGCATTATATACCTAGTGTTTTCTTCGATACATCTTTGCGTGCAGTTGATGGAGCATTCGATTATATACGGTACATACTAGCTCAGAAGCCCTCAACAAAAATAACCAGAATGGCGAATAGACAATATTAATCTCAAAAACAGAAATAATGCTGTTGGGGAAAATTGACGATTAAGTGGGTTTGAGTACCCCGCATAGTTGGAGAAGGAGAGGAAAGAAGCTCACTGAGTAAGTAGGACGAGTGAGTTGATTCTGTAAATACAATTTTTTGACTAACACAGATGAATGCATTGGTGAACTCTGTTACGCGATGGGCTGGGTATCAGCCCATCCTTGTTGTAAGCACACCTGTTAAAAGGCACAGCACAGGCAGTTGAATAAACGACGTTAAACACGTAACATGGTGGCAGCGATTAAAACAGAACAATGGAAGAGGTGAACCCACGATCACCGAACACGGGACTAAAACTCCCGCAAACAATGGTTATAGATGAAAACATCGCAGAAAATTGGGGTTTGTTTAAACAAAAATGGGACAATTATGCGGTTCTTTGTAACTTGGCGCAGCAGACAGGTGAGTACCAGATAGATCTGTTCTTACACACAATAGGCGACGAAGCCCTGAAAATATACAACGGTTTCGAAATACGGACGGAGCGACAGAATAGAACAGTTGAAGAAATTATTGAGAAATTTGATGAATTTGCAATAGGAGAGATCAATGAAACACATGAAAGATATATTTTTAACAAACGAGAACAGAGAATAATTTTATGCAGGAATAAGGGCATTAGCCAAAACATGTAAATTTTGTCACACATGTGTGGACTCCGTTTTAAAATCAGCCCAAGGAATGTACAAATGAAGGTGAACACAATCTGACAGCTGAACAATAATACATAAACAAGACCCGCCAACCAAATAATTCGCTAGACAACCTGCCACAAACTGTAACTTCAGAAAATCAAATCTATTATTAGCCTTGACCTCGAGATTAATATTAAACTCGCAACTCACTGCCGAAATTAAGATGCTGCGCTCCACTGTGCCAAATCTGTTCAGTGTTTGTCTACAGTTACGGGTGCCTTAAAAAGATATTTCGGATAATGCTTCAAAACGTCCCACGTTCTTCTTTCAGGGCCCGATCTGAAGCAATACGTCTCTTTTCCAAGTCATGACATGGATTGGCATCGGGTTACAAGGAGTTTAATTAATTAAGCTCCTTTAAAATCGGGTGCGATTCTTTCTCTCTAAAAATAGTTCCACTTCTATATCATATTTGTTTGGTCATATTGTCATCTCCCCCTTTCAAAAGCCGTCCTTCAGTTACTCTTTCATAAGTTATCGCCCTTGGAAATCCTCAAAGTTTAATCTTCAGAGCTGACATTTTTGTCTCTTCTCTACGGTCATGCACGGCTCAGACAGGATTTCTCGGTTCCAGGCGGCGTAGAATTGGACTCTCCACGTTACAACTAAACACCGTCCAAAACACATCAAATCCTTGGAGAATCAATAATAAACTCCGAAACGCAGATTCTGTCACAGCAAATGCCCAGCATACAAGAGTTATTCAGCAGATATTAGCTCCGTAGGTATCTCGGCAGCCAATATTACTGCGCACATGATTTCTTGATTACATGTTGGCCCTTTTTGCCAATTAAAAATGTCATGCATTAATAAGAAATTAACGAAAATATAAATTAAAAGTGTCTTCTGTTCACAACAGAAGTACGTTGATTGGTTTTCTTCAATTTTGCAGCTTTCGCAGCTGGAGATATCTCGGAGAACTGTCTAAGTTGCATCTGTCAGGTATGCTAGTAACACATCTAGACCCTTAGCATAACTTAATAAAGTCTGATAGATAATTATTTACCTTTGTTTTGAATTGTGAAGTTTTTCCGTTATTATATATACAGTCATTATACCACGATTAGGCAGGTCCCTACTGCGTGCATAATAAAATTTCTGGTATAGACTGTGACAGTCGCTACAGTTCGACTTAGGTTTGCCCTCTTTTGTTTGTAAATTCGCGCTCTTAGTTATCTTAATACCTTAGGCAAAAGTGAAGTAAATAAATGGGTATACACGCTTACCAATAAGATTCATTTTAACTCTATGAGCGACTATTTCTCTCTAAATTAGAAAATTTATTGAAACTAACGTTAAATTTGAAAATAAAGAATGTGTAGGTCAAAATTTTCAAATTAGCTTAACCGTTGAAATAAAAATCATAACAAAAACCATGACTTTCTGAATGTCCATAATTGAACAAAGTTATCACGTTTTAGTTCTCATTTATGTTAAGATTTATAAAACTCCACAAGGTCTCAAAATTAGTGTAATATTTTTCGTAAAGCACGCGCTTTTGATAATTTAATTTTTCTAAATTTAAAACTTAATTTTTGTTTAGTATTTTAAGTTTTTAAATTTTAAGTCATTTTATTTTGAAAATATATAGATAATTAAGTTTACATCAATAGGTGTAAATGAAAGAATTCATAAGGAACGATATGGGTCCCGCTATAGAGAGACACCCGAGCATCGTGCAATCATTCTTTATCTTAAATCACTCCGTTTGCTGAAAATTCACGAATGCATTCAAAGCATTCAAATGCATTTCAAAGTTCCTGGATTACTTCCAACCTGCTTATTTTCGCAAACTCTGTACCATCCAATTACCCCGCTCTACCCTTACTCCTGGCTGCTTCCCAGTAACTACTTATCTTACATTTTCTTACCGATACATATAAGCCCACATAGAACGCCCTTCTTGTTGCGTTTCGCAAATGCTCCGCTTATCTGCCCCTCACGTCGTTCACCCAACATCATCTCAATCCCCTCTACATATCACTCCTCAGGATTTCATTTCAAAAGTTAAATCCCACTTTTTCGCAAATCTTACCCTGATCCATCCAATATTCCTATTTCCCTAAACCTAAACACAACCCACCGTAACAGCTTCTCTTTTCTTTCTGATCTTCCAGCAACCGGAATTTGTTCTTAACATGGTATCTATGGGCAACTCCTCTGACTTGACGCAGCGCCTGTCAATAAGCTTGTGCCCTGCGCTTAGCTTTCAAGTACCGCTTTTGAAATTTTCAGGATTATGAATGCGAGAGTCGCCCAATTGCATCATAACGCTGTACAGATGTTCATCGATGTTTACTTGCTAAAATATAAGTTGATACGTCAATTTATAGTTTTGAAGTCCATTATGGAGGACTATCGTTACTGCAACAGTGATATATTATAAAATTTTAACTGTGCTTGTAACTGGCGTAAAGTGGGTAGTTCTGGTAAGTGCATAGGGCAGTCAGTTTCACAGAGCTGATCCTTTAAACAATATCGAAATTTTGTGTAATTCATATTTTTGAAGGCCATTATGGAGGACTATAATTACTGCAATATACCAATTCAGTTTCCTTAACTTTTAGCAAACAAATATATAAAAATGACTTGATTCTTTCTTCACAACTTAAACTCTAAAACAAAACTCCCCTTTTGAGGTCCATCTAAAGGCCCTGTCACATTTGTGTTAATATGGGTAATTTCTCATTTTCAGGAGACATTTCGCTTTTCTGAGCTATTAATGAATAAAAGTAGTCAAATAATTTAACTGCTAACTATTCTTATCTATAATTCATCTTAACATGTCTGCCACATGTTCAAAACTTTTATATTATGCATGTATTATTAAGACCTCCAGAACTGTAAAAGGAGATATTTTGTAATTTAAGTGAAATCTTCTGTGTCCAAATGTTTTCTGAACTGAATTTTAACTCTTGCTTCTCAGTATTCCTTACTATTGATTTGGAAACAGTATACTTGAGCCACATGTCCATTTAGGCTAGGCGGACGAATCATATCATGGGCACGCAATTTCAGCTTCACTTTATCCTTGTAGATTGAAGGATGTCAGAATAATATTGGAAAATGTTCATATGACGTATATTCACTGAGCTGTGGACCATATCAAATAAAGAGCGACTACTGGAAAGAAAGTGGAAGACCGGGCGGAGGTATGGAATAATGAAATCTGAGTAGGTAAGGAATAGTTAATATGGCAGAGGTAAGGAATGTAATTTGCTTAACAACAGTAGCCTAGCTTCTGGATTCTCTGACCTATCGAAATTCGAACCGGCTTCTCCAAAAGATTATGATTTTGGATTGCGATTTTGACTTGAAGCGACCAACGACTGATGCCTTAGGCATTATGATAACGGCGCTATAAAAGTCCTTTAAGATTATTATTAACCTGGTGGAAATAGAAATCATAAATTTGGTGCAAGTAAGGTGTTGCGTTTAGAATCCCAGATTTGTCCTTTTTGTAGCGCCCTCTTTAGTCGAGGAAAGACACAAAGACTTTTCAGATCAAATCAAGTCGTTTATTGGAACAATTTTACAGATAAACAGATCATTGGTACAAAGATATCATGGGTCATTTTAACTTATTTTTGAATGAAGTTAAACTTTTCAGATTTATAATTTTATCAAAGATGTTGTCCTACAATTTAGGTTCATGAATTTTTAATGTACATGATTTCAAAGTTGTTCTGCTGCTCTATACAAAGTCGTCGCCTTGTAGTGATGAATTTTTATATTTTGCCTGAAGAAGTTATTAAATACAGGTGGAAAAGTTCTGTTATGAAATCAATACATAAATCCTGGGATATCTTCAACTTACAGTAAGAAATTTTCCTGAAAGTGAGGACTTGAATGGACTAATTGAGAATAATTACACTAAATGTGAATAATTAATCGTAAATATTTCTGAAATGCAAACATTGTCGACACGTTAATTGGATACCTTCCAGCCCAAACAATTTTGTAGAATGCAAGATAAAGAATAGCTAAGAAATAACATAAGGATTTCAAGATGTGCCTTGAAAAGATCCATGCTATCTTGTTGAATGATCCAATAGATTTGGAGATTTTTCTTTCTAGAATTTTAATGTAACTGTTTCATTTCAAATTGTCATCTACAATTACTCAAAGAAATTTTGTCTGATGTACTCTGGTAAACTGCATGTTACAAATCTTTACATCAAAAGTATGGATAAATATTTTCCCTGAAAATACCGCGTATGAAGATTTAGCCAAGTTAATATATAGTTTGCTCATAATGTACCACTGTGACAGCTTATCTATGGTTAATTCTCTCAACAAAAACATCAAATTCAGAAGCACAAAAAACAAATTGTACTATCAGCAAATTACGGCATCTTCAAAATTTTATGCGATTTAAAATTATTATTGATATACAACAGGAACATTAGAGGTCCCATTAGTTAATCACGGGGCACTCTGCATGTTATCATTAGTGCTTGCGATTCAATGTCAATGTCTTTTCGAATTTATTTTATTGTATTAAATCAAAATAGTAAAATTACGACATATACTTCTATCGCCAACGTAAAAACTATATCTTCATGCAATTAGTCAAATTTTTATCTTAAGCAATTATTAAAGTCGTTTGACATTGACATTTGTAACTCAACCAATCACTCGAGCACAAAGGCATACTCTCAAATGCTATCCTTTAATTGTGTTCGCTATATCTTTAGATGGCCTCAATTTTTTGTAAAATTTGCATCTGTTGGGTCAGCAAACCTTGTTCGGGAAGACTATGACGCATCGCGAACGTCAGCCCAATATATTCAGTGCGTGACATCTCACTTGGTGTATACTTGCCCAAGCCAACCCATAACTTAGTGACTCATCAGCGACCTGGTCTTAGAGCGAGATAGCTCGCCAATTACAAGCACGTGATACAGACGCGCCTTGGAAAGTCTGAAACTTGTTTATTATTATTAATTAGTAACTTATATGGCGCCGATGTCTAACGCGAAAAGGCATCAACCGATGGCGCACCAGAACCAAGCAGCAATCAGAACAATATCCAAACGATCAGTATACTAAGGCAGAAACGCAGTCTACGCAGAAAAAGTCCGACTGGGAAAAGTATGCCTTAAGTTGAGAACAAACACACAAGCGACTGAGCGAAACGTAATATGAAATCGTGACTCTAGCTGAGGTAGAGCTAATCTGGCGGAGACACAAAGTTCTGAAATCTGGCGAATATGTAAGAAAATAAAAAGTGAAAATGAGATACTTCTAAAGTTCATTCACATCATTAACATTGTAACCACATAGACTACGAATTGTTTAGTATTTTGGAAGTCTTCGAGCATCGTAAAAAATGTTCTACATCATCAAGGCTAATTTGCGTCTTTCCAGTACCTACAACTGTCGAAGGCACAGTCTCACCGTTGACAGCAATACAACAGACTGTACTTACCAAAACAATGTTTTATCGAAGAGTTGCCCTTTCTATATAGGACATATATTATTAAATACCGTCAGCAGCTGTGAAAAGATGGCGCACAGCTCTATTTGTGCCTGGAAAAAGATTAGTTAACGTAGTATAATTTACTTTCTGATAGTGTCATGCAGCACTAGAATCATTTATTATAGAAAGTCTTTCAATCTTTTAACCTAGGTATTTTCACTAATAGGACTGAAAATACATTCTTCCACACAAAATTCATTCGCTGGATTTAGCTGTACTGGTGGGAAAATCAACCTCTTGTACTTTTATTCGAGATGAACCCATAAATCTTACCCATTATAAAGACTAGTTGTAGCTTTGACGAACTACTCTTGTTTATCATTAAGGCGGAGCCATCGCCGTGGTTGCGATTCGCGAAGGCTCAGAAATCTATCCAAAACCTTATTTTAGACAGATATTTCCAAGTGCAGATGAAACGCCTGAACACCCGGAACCCACGACAAATTGCTAGCAAACAAACTGTGTATAATCGTTTACCCAACTGTCATGATAAGACACTCGCTTTTGATTACCTAGGAATTACTAACCGATGCTTCAATTACACACATTGATTAAGGTATTTAATTTTTACTTTGATATTCTGAAGATTGGCAAACGTGCACAAAGCAGATGGATTGTTCAAAAACCTGCGTAAGAGGCTACATGCAATACTACGCTAGCCGATGCACCGGTGTTCGAACTCCCACTTGCCAAGACTATGCTAGGATCCACAACGGAGGACCAAAAGGTTGCCAGAAATCCTCCACGCTCGGCTACTGGAATAAAGTGCAGCGCTGCTGTGCCAAAAAGTCAGGCGGCTGTTGAGCTAAGGAAGGAATTTCGTCGAAGAAAATGGTCTTGAACCACGACATGGAAGAGATCAGACGATGCTTTGCTTTTGGCCATTTCAACTTTAAAAGATTGCTTTTGCTTCATTTAGCATCTTTATTAGTATTAATCTTCATTTTAAAGTAGCGGTTCAATCGTTCAAAGTAGTCGGCTCAATCGAACCAAACTAATCGATATATTGATTATCTATATTATATAAGACATTTTGCTATTGTGATTAAATTGTAATGTACTTAATTTACTCACATTACATACAGTAGTGAGATATGATGATCTTGTTCATTGTGACTGCATTAGTAATGGTAACCAAGCTAACAATAGTCGAACATGTCTTTCGCAACGGATGATGACTCGACGGAATGCTGAAGGATCAGCGTTTCCTCAATATGCCTTCATAAATATTGCCGGTTATTCTTGCAACATTATAATCCAGTACCAATCCAGTCATTGCATGGCTGTCTTCTTTCAGTCATATACCTCTGTCTCTGTGCAACTGTCTCTTTTTATGCCTGCGTCTGTTCACTCCATCCCATCCTATCTGTCTGTCTACATTGCTGTCTATCTCTACAACTACTGATGATGTCTGATAAAACCGGATAATATAGTGGAAAGCAAATAATTTTCCCAAATTAGTGGGTCACAGCTATTCGTCTACTTTCTTTATGCCAGAATTTCCATCGCCTTTAGAGAAACCAGCAAAACTTCTTCCGTTAAACGCTGGTTTTCTTCGTTTTATCTTAAGTCTACGACCGATGGCTTACTCTAACATTTACCGATTCAGAAGACTTCAGACAACCACGTCCATTGTGCCCAGACGGGTCCGTATCATATCAATGGAGGCCAGATATGGGCTTAATTACTGCACAACGTACTTGGTATTACCGACCGTAAACAGGACATTTTCGACGACGCCGTTTGGGCGCCGGGAGTACAACCCATGCTTTATCAGTATAAGTATGCTATGGAGTACTTGCAAGTTATTATGCATTTCAGTAATATGAAGTCATGAAATCTTTTGGAAGCAACTCGTGAAATATTTGGCCCAGAAACGTTGGTTTTCAGTTGAAATAAATAAAATTCTCTTTGAAACTCGCAATATTATTTAAATACTTTAGCTTGGCAACTTTTAAATTACATCAAACATAGTACAAGATAGTTTCATTGTATTTTGTAACCAGTGGACAAGCACCAGCAAAAGCCTGGTTATGTAAACCCTTGCTAACTAGTCCACAGAAATACTTGTGTTTTCCTCGTTAATGTTATTTATAAATTTATTATCGACTATGCCACATTGGGTTTATTTTCAATTAGACAGGAGTTGATATATCACTTTTCCTGGAACTTTAGAAGAAAATGTAAGATTGAAATTGGTAGGTAATTACTGGGTACAATATCTGTCCTATTATGTTCGTTCGTTCGTTATGCTCGTCAGTCTCTTGTATCATTTCGTTACCAACTTAGATTTACCTTTTCAGGATTTCCGCTGTAGGTTGCCTCTCTGTTTCTGTGGACTAACTTTCTGGATATTGACCTGACTGCAGCTTGAATTTGATACTCCATTGGTTGATGTCTTGTGCAGTACGCTATAGAATTTTCTAATTAATTATAATATGTAAATTAAACTAAGAAACTTATCAAATATAGTAGACTTAACTGAATAATAAAAGTATATTAGATACATAAGCTTATACTGGATAATTTGGTCATGTTGATTTAATTACATTCGTGTGTTTTAAGCGCAGCACCGAAGAAGAAACTTCAAGGTTCAGTTCGCTAAAGCATAAACATAAACCACCACTTCAGTGTCACACTAATTAATCATTTCCTGCCGTTGTCATATTCTTCAGGATGTCTTTTGTAGCACTTTGCCATTACTCCATAATGCTGCTGCAACTAAGTCTAAATTTGGGTTTATAAGCTAAACTGTCATACATACATATATGCATATATACACTTACATACATAGGCCTAAAAATAACAATGATTATTTACGGACACAAGAGATAATGAGAGATAATCTTTAATATACATCATAGATGTTAAAATTCATTACGCCTATCATTTATAGAAATATTCATGTTAGAGATGACATGCCATAGATGGTGTCATGCTGTCACATAGTATTGTCATATCCTAATGCCCTTAGTTATGAATTACAAAATATGGAGACCTACGTGATAATGGAGAGACACTTAGCCTACAACATAATTTTACATAACTCGCCGAACAATTTTGCGGTTAAAAATAACAGAAAATATTACCGTAAGCGACAAACAACATAAGAATGGTTTAAACTACAATACAATACTGATGAAATATGTAAAGAACCAATACTAAGCGTCTACACTTTCGAAATCTTGATGCCCGGACAGATGATCTGTTTTATGCCTGTGCCACTTAAATTCAATTGCCGATAACACTCTTTTCTAAGTACGTATTCTTTTTACATTATGCACATTTCTGCGGTAGCTATGAGACAAATTTACAGGTTTAGATGGATTTTTTCCAAATGCTAACTCAAATTCTAACAGAAATATGGTATTTATTTCTTCTGTCGTACTGCTGAGTGCATCTGTTTCTTCGTCCATTATCAGATAAATGTTTTTGAAGGAATGCGTAGCCCTACATTCAAACAACTCCAAACCGGGCCAAGTATTGTTAGTATGAGAAAGCAAACAGCCTAGGTAACTTGGAATACCTGAGAAGCGTGTGAAATTAACCTGATTGATAATCTGGCCATGAGTGCTCACAAGACTAAGGGTTATTGACACTATCTCTCTAACACTGAACCGATGAACAATTACGAATTGTCCACTGTTCTTCGAAATTGCTTTGAATGGGTGATAACTGTCACTCGGCAATAAAATTCTACGAATAAGAACAGCATCTGTTTCATGGATATCTATCTCAGAATGCGTTTCGCCACGTAGCAGTACCAGCACTTTACCATCACTGAAAACCGTCAAAGAAAAGTAGTCACCTAAGTCGGATAACCATTTCGTAACTTGATGACTATGTATTGCAATCTTCCAGACGCATGCAGCCTCTAAATCTGTAACGTAGAGACAATTTGATGTGGTACTGGATTCGAGTTTAGTGGCATCACGAATCTCTTCGTTCATGATTAGCATTTGTAGATCAAACGGACTCGTACTATGGTACACTCGGATCGAATGTATGGAATTACGATCTCCTTGACAAAGAATATAGATGTGATCCTCTAGTTGAGTCACGCTAAGCAGGAAGCAACATGGAGCATCTAAAGTCTTGAAGAAATTCACGTAGACTGCAAATAAGCAAAATTCGTAATTTTAACCAGATTTAAATGACAGTGATTGGACAGTTTTGGATATGTTGACGTATGCTAAGTTATAATAAAAATATTTAGCATTTTATTAATTGATATCAGTTTCTATGGCGCCGGTGTGTAATGCAGAAAGCATCAACCGATGGCGCACCAAATTCAAGCCGCAGTCGAAAGCCAGGCCATAGACACAGAAGGGAATCTTATTGTATACACTAGCTGGTGCTTTTCACTCCATTGATTTATTTCCTTTAAAATACTTGACAGCGTTCAAAGTATGCTGAATAATAATAATAAAAACAACAACACTAACACTAATAATAATAATAATAATAATAATAATAATAATAATAGTACTGGTTGTTGTGGTAGTAGTAGAAGTTGTAGTAGTGGAATTAATAGTAGTAATTGTCAGTTTCTGGTTTTGCGCCTTACGTATGAAGAACTATTTTAAGTGAGTGGCTGAAATACATCAGATTTTGGCGATTTAGTGGCGCGTAAACAAGTTCCTCAATAAGCTTCCCCAAGAAAAAACTATGACTTGGTCGTCTCGAAGAGAAACCTTTATTCTTGTTCTTTTGTGGATCTTAGGCTGAAAATATTTAATCGGAGCTGAATGCTAGAGCTAAGCAACCAGACACTCCTCTTCGGAATTCGTACAACTCGTTACACCTAAGAATATTCAATTGTCCAGTGATTAGTACGCAGTGATTAGTACGCAAGAGAAATTGGCTGGCGGCTACGGACGTAATCTACGTCTAGCAATGTGGAACAAATTTCTGGTCGTTTCCGACACCATGATTGCAAACCACCTGGACGTCCTCGTTCTCACCGAATCATCCTCAGCGGATGTTCCAGTGCGCAGAGCTGCACTAGTAGAAAGCTTGCACTGTGATCAAATTCGCACTTCGATTCCGGCATATCGCGAAGCAGTTCAAAACCATGACGCTATCGTCATCTACTATCGATACGCAATCAAGGTCAAAGTTACTACTTTACCAGTCAATTCAAAGATCTTCTAGGCATTTTCCCTATCGACTCCCAAGTTCCTCGGGCGAATGATGCTGCTCGCTAGATGGCCAATGATGCTGCTCGCAGTCTGGCGAGCAGCATCATTGGCCCGGGAAACTTGAGAATCAATAGGAAAAAGGAGGCTTATCGCCTACTAAACTGCCCTTTTTTCTCCGAGTTTAGTTCTATCTTGGAGGTCTTTGCAGTTGTCAAATGATTATTACTTGCGACTTGAATATTCACCTCGAGGATGGCTACTCGCTGGATATAGTCCAACTCGTGGTGAGAAAATGCTTAAAAGCAAGAAAAAATCTAAGCTATTTACAAAATGAGCAGGAAGACAAGATAAGTTATTTGCCCAAAAAATTTTACAAATTTGAGACAACGATAATTTTATTAAAACTTTTAATAGAATAATATTAACTCAATATTTTAAATAAGTGGTTAGACTGCTATTCGAATTTTAGGCTTTGTTACTCAGAAAAGCGTTTTGCGACAGAAAATAAGAATATACATTTTGAGGAAAGCAAATTTTCGGCAGAATGCAAGAAATCTGTACAAAAGAAACAAAGGACAAACCAAAATGGCAGAAATGCAGCAGCAGCAGCTTTCGTACCTCGCATCTTTTCGCTAAGAGACGGAAGAGTTTCTGAAGACCGTTCTAGATCTACAGCGATGCTCGTTAGAAAAACTGGGCTTATCAGAGACAGAAACGCAATAAAGTACAGGTACGACATATTGTTTGAGAAACTTGAAGTATCGCAAGTAGAGAAAACTATGTTTCTATTACTAAAGAATTCGCACTTTATAAAGGCATATCAACAAAAGTAGCCTATCCAATGAATGCCTCTTTGAGTGATACAAAATACTGCAGGATCGATTTCACTACAGTCGACAAAGTCGTTTCCAAGACGGCAACTCAATATTTAAACAGGCGATGATTTTGTGTAGCCTAAAGATGTCAGCTGGGACACTACATACAGAAGGCTTAGTTTAACTCGAACCATTAGCTGGGAGGCTATATAAAAAGAGCTTATTTTAACCGGTATCACGTGTATCATATCATATAGCATATAATTATGAGCAGATTACTGTCCTTCGCGATTGAACTTCAGCGAGAAAGTTTTAGATTTTTTTATTTGGGCATATGGCGTTTGCTATGCCCAAGGAGTGGATGAGCGGCCTATGGCATTTGCTATTCCCAAGGGGGTGGATGAGCGGCCTGTGGCATTTGCTATGCCGAAGGGATGGATGAGCGGCCTGTGGCATTTGCTATGCCGAAGGGGTGGATGAGCAGCCCATGGCATTAGCTATGCCGAAGGGGTGGATGAGTGGCCTATGGCATTTGCTATGCCCAAGGGGTGGATGAGCGGCCTGAAACAGAGCACAACAGACATCTAAAAATAATCAGAATTAAGTTCAGAATTTAATATTTTCAAAACAATTTATTGACTGCGTAATCATTGATTATGTAGTTTTATTTAATAGCAGGTAAGGATTAGCTGATTATTTTAGCTTAGATTTTTTAGCTTAGATTATTTTAGCTCAGATTTTTTCATGCTTTTAAGCATTTTCTCACCACGAGTTGGACTATATCCAGCGAGTAGCCATCCTCGAGGTGAATATTCAAGTCGCAAGTAATAATCATCTGTGTTCACGGCATTAACGGCCACTGGCACTTTCGCTGTTTGGATGAATTTAAGAAAAATTGTGAATTGTCGACTTAATATGCCAAGGTTAGGAAAGTGAAGTCGCTAACACTTCATACCCTTGGCTGTTGTTCAAGGCTAGTTTGAGGTTCTTCTTCTATGAAACGTCCATTTGGGTTTCCGAACGGCCCTGAATTGTTGACACAAATATCACCCGACAACGATTGACTGCTCTGAAAGAAGATACACAGAATTATCTGGTTAACTACTTAATCAGTGATGGAAGTGCGTAGGATTTACAACATTTATGTTTTTGTATATTAATTTTACCTCAAACAATGTTTCTTACTGTGAAAAGCTGTCGCTAAGATGGTGGAATAACCATTCGAAAGGTTCAGCTGTCACGACATCCGTTAAAATAATTTATGCGTGACAAGAATTACTGCAAAACTTAATTAGCAACTGTAGTATGCATGCATGTATGTATGTATGTGTGTAAATATGCATACTTACATATTTACATGCATACATACACTTATCTACACATACATACTCTTGGTACAAATTTTACTTGTATATTTACATTTTTATCCTCCGTTAAGTCGTGTCTCAGTTTATGTTATTACCAGGCCCTCAGGCATAGCTTTCCTTCCACAATTTTGTACAAGTACTCACTCTGTTCAAACTAGGGTAACAACGCCGTTCTAAGCTGCTGTTATTTTTAATTGTAGCCAACTAAAAACAGCAACAATTCAGTATCAGACTGTTGCAACCAAATTAAAGTCTGACGCACCGTGTTGGTGATTTCACAGACCTGGTCAATCGATCTCTCAAACAATTTTACCAAAACATCGTCAGCAACTATGTCTTAGAACAAACATCAAATAAATTTGCATCCTGCGTCTGAACACTATAGCCACATCTGTGCTTGTGTTACTTCGGTCCTTTACCGACTTTGACTGGGCTCCAATATCTAGCTATTAACCGAAATCAAAATTTGTTTACTATGGGGCAATTTATCGAATAAACAGCGAAGGATGGTCCCACTGCATAATCTACTCTCAACACCAATTTCCATCAAAGATACTTCACGCGGGACCCCAGTAATTTTCTTATTGAGTCTATTTTCACCTGTGTCACTGCACTCAGATGAGCTTATTCGGCTAAATCTGCACTTACCAAACTTTGCAGTGAACCAGAGTCTCTCAGAAAAACAACATTACGATCTTTATCGCTTGGGGAAAACAGAAAACCCGTAGAGCAAAATGGCAAATAACGCTTAGCAGCCTTTAAAACCGAGATGTCAGTTTTCTGGAATTCAACCACTCTAACTGAACTGTTTTGGACGTCGTTTGAAGGTTTTCTCGTTCATACTCTCGCTTCTTCCTCAATCAAACATAGGACGAGATAGAGTGACCAATCTCTTTGCAATAGTCATAAGCGAGTTGAGACCTAAATTCTTGATGAAATTTCCAATTATTCTAAAAACATGTTTATCTCAAATTTCGCCAAAAGCCAACAAATTCTTGCCTTTCCCAGGTGCTGGCTCCCCAAATGCCTCAGCTGAAAATATTTACATGTATCTGAAAAAAGCGCCTGTTGCCTACAACTTAAGCTGCCACACCTATATTGCACGCAATCATATGCACCAGGGCTGAAAAAAGCAGTGCTATTAATGCATGCCAAACTCTTTCTCGCATAAATCAACGGCAGTTTATCTTGAATGCTGTAGCTCGGGTGATCGGTGGTGTGGGTGTGTGTGTGTAGTTTTTTTTAACGACACTGAGTCATAACGTAGATGATTTGCCTCGCCCTCCTCCTTTACCCAGGCTTCGGACTGGCTCTGTTCGAGCACAGAAGTGGGGGAGTTTTGGTAGGTGATATTCATAGGTTTGGGCAGATATCCAGCTTCATGCGGGAGAAATTGCACTGGTTACCACTGTGAAGCGCATTGAGTTTAAATCTTATTGCTTTGTTTATGCTTAGTTGTCTTGCAGCCTATGCAATCTTATATCAGGGAGTTATGTGACTTGGTCTTATCCATTCCTTGCCGTGGGACCCTTCATTCTGCTGTTAGGGTGACTGATATGGCACCGTGGCAGTTCAGGCCCACCGCACTTATGCTTCGCTGTTGTTGGTCCAAATATGTGAAATTAATTGGTTTCCAAGCACCCTAAGGCATGACTTCCTTGACATTTCTTTACCTCTATTCCGTAGGCGCTTGAAAAACATTTTGTTCGATCGTGGTTTTGTATTGTCAGCTCGGGAGAGCCTCTGATGAGTCTCTGTTGAAGAGGCCCTATATATATATATATATATATATATATATATATATATATATATATATATATATATATATATATATATATATATATATATATATATATATATATATATATATATATATATATATATATATATATATATATATATATATATATATATATATATATATATATATATATATATATATATATATATATATATCTGTGATTACAATTACAATTGCATTAAAATACAAAGTGGTTCGAACTCTTGTGCCTCATGGAAAACTGTCCAAATTATTCAGTTTGACTGCGTTTTCGTTTGTACTTAACTCTATACATTTTCTTTTACTAATTCCTACGATCAGCGAACTTACAAAAAAGAAAACTTATAAAAATACACCTCCTATAAATGCCCATTCCCTTTCTTTGGAATTGCGATAACTGGGTCTAGTTAGTCACAACAATTTTCTTTTTACTGTCAAGCTTCTCTAAACTGTTTACAGGCTTGCATTCAATACGCATCTATTTTTACATTGATTCTGAATCAACAGTAGGCTTCATTGCTTTATCAGCCCGGCCACAGGGCTCATAGGGGGTTCGCATTATTCCATTGTGAAGTTCGTCGACTCTGACGTTGAGACCTGGATTTAAGCTGAATCGTGCAGAGGTACAATAACCCTAGGGACCAATGAGTGAAGAGGTGCTGGCCAGATGGAATAAGCATATACAGCATTCGAGTTTATGGGTGGGTGATACTCATGTTTGAGCTATTTAGGTGGTTGTAAAACTCATTGCATAACATGCCACCCATGTCTTAAAAATTGAATGCATCGGTGAATCATGCGTTTTGGAAAAACAGATCCAATCGTTACGCTGTGATGATTTTCAACAGCCACTTCGCCTACTCAGTTTCATGACCGTAAGCTATTTACATTATTCAAATGACTCTTTCTGAAGTGCGTATATTTCCACACGTGACTTGAACTGAAATACCCTGGATTTTCCACTTCCTCTTTATGCTAAGATTTAAAGTCTCGGAACTCCAACGACCCAGACTTCATTGCCTGACGGACGCCGAGAATTCAAACGTCTTCTTTGCACGGAAAAATGACTTCATGCAAAGTGTTAGCCTGTATTTTGATTCTGTGGGGCTTCGTTGGTAAGCAACATAATTTCGTTATAACATTTGGTTGAATGATCAGCCGAGCTCATACTTCAAATATTTGTCTAAATCTAAGACCAGTCAAATATTCAGTATTAATTTAATCTTTTGTATTTATCTCTCCTGCACTCCATGTCTTGTTCTGTCATATAATGTAGTTGAAGGTAGATAATGTCTAGTAGGTAGCCTTTTAAATGATATTAGAAAGTTGCAGTAGCCACTAGAGATCTTTTACTCCTATAACCGATGTAAGATGGCATTACATTGTTTTATTGGCAGGCAATAGTCACGACAGAGTAAGTATGGCTTGGTTAGCAGGGAACAAACTGAAATAATATTGATCAATTTTTCACCGAGAGAAACTGAAATGTTTAAAGTGCGCTTGGTACTAGAGAAAGTCATTCTGAACGTGATACTTGTATATGAGCATTTGTATAGCGCCCTTTAGGAACCTCGCATAGCCGATGAAACACTAATATCTAACAGATCTGAAGCAATGCGTCTTAAGACAAAGCAAAGATGTTTCTTGAGCTCTGTGTGACCGTAAGGTTCTAATTTCGAGTGGAAGACTGTATGATGAGGACGGTCAGTGCACAAAAGAGAATGGTGTCCGAATCGTTCTACCAGAGCCCAGAACCAACAGGTCCCTCCGTACACTCGGAGCGCAGTGTTTATCGATTCGGCTGGTTGCGTACAGCAACACAGAGCTCCTTTATGTATTTTAAGTATTGACTGAACATCAATGTTCGGCCAAATAGGAGGATCTTAAATGTAATTTTGTGATTGACTACCGACGAAAGTTAAGGTGGAACAAGTTACTAACCCACGGGACTGGAGATCAAATAGCTAACGGTATAAAATGTCTTTCGATTAAAATGCTAAAATATCTAAATCAAAACTACACATTTTAATTATCTTAGTAAGGCATAAATATTCGTTTAACCTTAGTAAGGCATAAATATTCCTTTATACTAGTATCGATAATGTCCATATTAGGTAAAGACATGCACGGCAACTATTCGGTGGCGGCTGCAGGATTGCTTGCGTGGGGACACAGTATTTCCTACCAAAATTAAAATGCTGCGCTCTACTGCGCCAAAGCTGCTTAAAGTTTATCTACAATTACGGGCGACTTAAATGAATACTTCGGATAATGTTTAGAAAAATCCGAGGTTCTTCTTTCAGGGCTCGATCTAAAGTAGCATGACTCTTTCAAAGGTCATGATATCGGTTGACATCGTGTATTAAGGATCTTAATTATATATAAACTCATTAAAAACCCGGTGCAATTCTTTCTCTCTAAAAATAACTCTTCTTCTAAGTCATATTTATCTGATCACACTGTCATTTCCTCCCTTCAAAAGCCGATCTTCACTTAGTCTTTGATAGGTTACCACCCTTGGAAATGCTCCAAGTTGTAATCTTCAGAGCTGACATTCGTGCCTCTCCTCTATGGTCATGCACGGCACAGACAGGATTTCTCGGTTCCAGACGGCGTAGAAGTGGACTCTCCACGTTACAACTAAACACCGTCCAAAACACACCAAATCCTTGGAGAATCAATAATAAACTCCGAAACGCAGGTTCTGTCACAGCAAATGCCCAGCATACAAGAGCTATCCAGCAAATATTAGCTCCGTATGTATCTCGGCAGTCAACATGACTGCGCACATGATTTGTTGAGTTCATTTTGGCGCTTATTGCCAATTAAAACGCAATGTATAGATAAGAATTTAACGGACGTATAAATTAAAAGTGTCTTCCATTCCCAACAGAAGGAATTGATTTCGTTTTCCTTCTATTTTACAGCCTATGCAGCCGCAGGTATCTCGGAGAACTGTATAAGTTGTATCCGTCAGGTATGCTACTAAAACATCTAGATCATAAGAGATAACCTTTCTAAAGTTTGATAGATAATTTACCTACAACCTCTCTCGTCGTTCACCCACCATCATGTGCCTCAAGTCTCTCTATCTAGTACTCCTCAGGCTTTCAGTTCAAAACTCAAATTCCACCTTCTATAGAAATCTGGCCCTGACCCATTTATTCATCTCTCTCTCTCTCTCTCTCTTTCTATCACTATCTCTGTCTTTCTCGAGTCTTCGGAATTTATTCCTCGCCTGGTATCCATGGGCAACTCCTTTGACTTGACGCAGCGTTTGTGAATAAGATTGTGCCATGCGCATAGCTATTAGGTAGCGCTTTAGAAGTTCTCAAGACTACTAATACGAGAGTCGCCCAAATACAGCATTATGTTGTACAGATCGTAACATCAATGGTTAGTTTCTTAATCTAATCTAATCTAATCTAATCTAAAGACTTTCATAGAGACGATATCCTATTGCCTAAGATATCAGTACATATCGGTTAAATGCAAATTAATATCAGCTGATAGTTTTCAGTTGTGTTATTTCATCCTTAATAGATGATGATGATGATGATGATGAGTTCTCTGCCCGAAGGCAGGTGTCCATTAGCTCTATGCCATCCGAGAATGAGATGAGTGAGGTGATTTTTTGCCTTCCTCACAGACAATTGTGGGTGAGCAACTTGTCCAAGATCGCTACGCAGTGGCTTGAGGTAGATTCGAACCCGCCAACCTCCGGCACAGACCGTACCACTATACCACCGCGACCCACGAAACCTTAATAGACACTGCTTTAAATGTTCTTAGAAGTGGCGTAACTATAATAAGTGGGTGAGAGCATAAGGCAGCGAGTTTCACACAGCGTGTCCTTTCACCAAAGTTTAAAATTTCTCTGTTAGTTTGGGCAATTTTTCGTTTTCAGATGGCATTTGGCACTATTCTGCGCTACTAACGTCTAAAAACTGGTTAGATAATTTACTGCAAACTGGTCCCATCTTCGATAAATTATCTGAAAATTGTAGATTTTAAAAACGGTCACATTTTGCAGATATAATCTCCGCAAATGTGAAAAGAATACACACTTTTAATTTAGGTTTCATCATTTTTGCCCCAAATGTTTTCTCAGCTGAATTTACCTCTTGCTGATCAGTATTCCCTATCATTGATTTTGTAAAAAGTATACAATTTCCACATATCCAAAAGAGTTAGGCGGACGAACCGTATAATGAACACGCAATTTCACCAACAGTTTTTATTTGCAGGTGGAAGGAGGTAAAGTCGGAAAATGCAACCAGGACGCAGGGTCACTGAGCTGTGGACCATTTCAAATAAAGAACCCATACTGGATTGACTGTGGAAAACCGGGTGGAGGTAAGAAATGGTGAATCTGGTAGAGATAAGGTAGCGTTAATATGGCAAGTACAGACCCTGGGTTAAGTAATCTTCAGTCACTATTATAAAAGCCAAGCCATCCCCGTGGAGCGATTCGCTAAGGTTTCAGAAATCTGCTAAACATATTATTTCAGACAGGCATTTCCAAATACAGACTGAGACGCCTAAAGATCCAGGGTCGGCAAGAAACTGCCAGCAAACAAAATATGTTCAATCAGGTACACCACTGTACAGGATAGGATATTCGCTTTTGACTACCTGTGAATTACTAACTGATGCCTGAATGATAAAGTTTTATTTACTATTTGATTTTTACTATTATTCTGAATTTAATTTACTATTTAATTTACTATTCTGAAGGTTGGCAGACGTGTACAAAGCAGATACCATGTTCAAAAACCTGCATAAGAGCCAACATGCAACGTTACGGGACGTATTGCACCGGTGGTCGAACTCCAACGTGCCAAGACTATGCTAGGATTCACAACGGAGGACCAAAAGGTTGCCAAAAATCCTCCACGGTCGGCTACTGGAGTAAAGTGCAGCGCTGCTGTGCCTCAAAGTCAGGCGGCTGTTGAGCCAAAGAAGGAATTTCGTCGAAGAAAATGGTCTAAAACCACTACATGGAAGAGATCAGACGATGCTTTGCTTTTGGCCATTTCAACTTTAAAAGATTGCTTTTACTTCATTTAGCATCTTTATTCGTATTAATCTTCATTCTACAGTAGCGATTCAATCGTTAAAAGTAGTCGGCTCAATCGAACCAAACTAATCGATATGTGGATTATCTATCTTATTTATGTCAGATATTTCGCTATTGTGATTAAATTGTAATGTATTTAATTTACTCACATTACATACAGTAGTGAGATATGATGATCACGTTCATTGTGACTGCATTAGTGATGGTAGCCAACCTAACAAGAGTCGAACATGTCTTTCGCAGCGCATTATGACTCGACGGAATGCTGAAGGATCAGCGTTTCCTCAATATGCCTCCATAAATATTGCCGGTTTTTCTTACAAAATTCTCTTCTAATACAAATCCACTCATTGCATGACTGTCTTCTTTCAGTCATATGCCTCTGTCTCTGTGCCACTGTCTCTTTTCATGCCTGTGTCTGTTCACCCCTCCCGCCCTGTCCGTCTATCTGACTCTATTGTTGTCTATCTCCACAACTACTGATGATGTCTGGTAAAACCAGATAATAGAGTGGAAAGCAAATAATTTGCCCAAATCAGTGGGTTACTTCCTTTATGCCAGGATTTGCATCGCCCTTACAGACACGCAGTCTTGCACTGAAACCAGCAAAACTCCTTCCGTTAACCGCTGATTTTCTTCGTGTTATCGTAAGTCTACGACCGATGGCTCACTCTAACTCTAACCCATTCAGAAGACTTCAGACAACCACTTCCATTGTGCCCAGACAGGAACGTATCATATCAATAGGGGAAAGATATGGGCTTAATTACTGCACAAAGAACTTGGTATTACGGATACCTTAAGAGAGTACTAGTCACTCTAGACCGTTGCCCGGCGCTTTTTGAATTTCATCACTTTGATATTCATCTAGCTATGGGCAAATCTCCTCCCTCTCGGGTGTGGCCGAGAGGTGGATTCGTGCACAAGGCACACATCATTCAAGTGTATCGATACAGTTTCCGTCACCGGTTCAAAGTCTGCTGTAGTGTCCTCGCCCTTCTCCCCTGGGTCGGGGGTTCCTGGTTTTCACCCTGGAGGCAACAGGACGACACACTCCGAGCCCACCACTTGCTTTACAGGTGGCCGCTAAGTCACTGTCCAGTTCGAGCCGGGCCACTGGCACCCGTCCCCAGACAGGCACGTCCAACATGGCCCACCGATAAAGGTGTGTGACAGTCTTCCACTCCGGATTACATACTCTGTCCCGATAACGACCAGTGAGAAAGGTGCAATCACTACTGCACCGATCGGTTGGCACTCGACCCGACTCTTTTAACATTTCCGCATTAAGTAGGCAGCGGTGGGCCCATTACTCCTCCATCATGTACGGCAATTGGTCCCTCACAGAACACGGTCCCTTGCGGGATACAGTACTGCTCAGAACCTGGTCGTAGGCAAGGCCACACTACGAGCCTCTAGTTGCCTGACAAGACAGATAGAGCAGACGTGGTGTTGCGGCACCCCGCCAACGTTTGGGCGCCGGGAGCACAACCCATGCTTAACCAGCATGAGTATGCTACGGGCCAATGCATGTTATTGTTATGCACTTTAGTAAAATGAAGTCATGAAATCTTTTGGAAGCAACTCGTGAAATATGTGACCCAGAAACGTTAGTTTGCAGTTGAAATTAATAAAATTCTGTTTGAACCTCGCAATATTATTTAAATACTATTGCTTGGTAACTTTTTAAATACATCAAACATAGTACAAGATAGTTTCATTGTATTTTGTAACCAGTGGCCAACCAGAAGCAAATGCCCGATTATATACACCCTTGTTGACTAGTCCACAGAAATACTTGTGTTTTTCCTCGTTAATGTCATTAATAAATTTATTATCGACTATGCCCAATTGGGTTTATTTGGAGTTGATATAGAACTTTTCTTAGAAGAAACGGTAAGATTGAAATTGGTCTGTAATTACTCGGATTCAATATCTCGCCTATTATGTTCGTTCGTTTGTTATGCTCAGCCTCTTGTGCCATTTCGATATCCATTGCAAATAAACCCAATTTGGCATAGTCGATATAAATTTATTAATAACATTAACGAGGTAAAACACAAGTATTTTCGGGTTATTTCTGAGCTTTAGGGCCTCTCTATTTCAGTGATGTAGAACTGACTGCGGCTTGAATTTTACACTCCATTGGTTGATGTCTCGGGCAGTATACACTGGCGCTATAGAATTTTATAACTAATTATAATATGTAAATGAAACTAAGAAACTTATCAAATGTAATAGACTTAACTGAATAATAAACGGATATTAGTTACACAAGCTAATACTTGATAATTTGGTCATGGGGATTTCGGACAAATGAAACTAATAAAAAAATTAATTACAATCGCGTATTTTAAACGCAGCACTAAAGAAATTTTAAGGTTCATTTCGATAAGGCATAAATATAAACCATCTCTTCTGTGTCACACTAATCAGTCATTTCTTGTCGCCGTCATATTCTTCAGGATGTCTTTTTTTAGCGCTTTGCCGTTACTTCATAGTGCTATCGCAATTAAGTCTAAATTTGTGTATATAAGCTAAGCTAAGCTGTCATAAGCTGTCATACATACATATATGCACACTGATGGTTCTCCTCCTCCTTCCTTTCCTCCATCGTCATCTAGGCTTCCATGCTGGAAGCCTCTGCCTTTGGACGTCCTTCGTCGGCTCCTGCTGGAGTCACCTGCTAAGTCCTGTGAACTGGACTTATTACCACCATTTTTAATCAAGGATTTTATAGATGACTTAATTCCGTTCTTACACTTGATATGTAATACCTCCCTGGGTCAGGGTTCACTCCCGGCTTCTCACAAACGTGCTGTAGTCTTTCCCTCTCTCAAGCGCCAGGGACTTGACCCCAATGATATCTCTAACTACCGACCTATCTCTAACCTTTCCTTCCTCTCTAAGCTTCTTGAAAGATGTGTGTCCGTCCAACTGGTCGACTACCTTGACTCTAACTCCCTCATGCCTCCTCTTCAATCCGGATTTAGGAAGTTCCACTCTACTGAATCACTTATTACACGTCTCCTGGCTGACGTCTTTGGAGCTTTTGACCGTGGAGATTTTACTCTCCTTGGCCTCTATGATGTTAGTGCTGCTTTTGACACTGTGGATCACTCTATCCTTTTGGAGCGTCTAGAAAAATCTTTTGGCATTACTGATACGGCCCTTCTTTGGTTTCAGTCATTCCTATCAGACCGCTCTCATTCTGTTATCTTTGGGCCTACACGTTCCGCCTGGTCCCTTATACCTTTTGGCCTTCCTCAGGGTTCTGTTCTGGCCCCTCTCCTCTACATTCTGTACACTGCCGACGTGGCACGGGTTCTCCTTCTCATGGGTGTTGCTGTCCATCAGTATCCAGACGACACTCAGGCCTTCGTTCATGGCCCAGCGGAAGCGGCTTCCTCTCTGGTTGAGAGTATTCTTGACGCAACATCTGCCCTTGGTCTCTGGATGTCCTCTAATCGCCTCCGACTGAACTATGCTAAGACCCAGTTCATCTGGCTTGGTGGTCGTGCTCAGCTGGCAAAGATTGATTCATCATCCTTACGCCAGAGGTTTCCGGACATTCTATTCTGTTCCAAAGTCCGTGATCTTGGGGTTGTTCTGGACCGGGAACTCTCCTTGACCGATCATGTTAACAGTGTCTCCCGCTCATGCTTTTACCACCTTCGTCAGCTTCGTACCATCCGCCGCTCCCTCTCCTTTCATGCCGTTACTACTCTAATTCATGCCCTTATCTGCACCAGGGTGGACTTTGGTAACGCTATCTTTGCTGGACTCTCACTTGCCAATATTTCCAAGCTTCAATCTGTTCTCAATGCTTCTGCCCGTCTTATTGGAGGCGTCCCCAGGTATGGCCATATAACTTCCTTTATACGGGACACTCTACACTGGCTTCCCATTCAGCAGCGTATCAAGTTCAAGATCCTAACGCTTATGCGTAATTGTCTTGTTGGCTCTGCTCCATCATATCTTAGGGACTTCTGCATTTTGGTCTCCTTGGTTCCAGGCCATAGCACTCTCCGGTCGGCCTCCCTTGGACTTCTGACTGTCCCTCGGATGCGCACTGCTACAGCGCAGTCTAGAAGCTTTGCCTATGTTGGACCCAATAGCTGGAATCGCCTTTCCGGAGAGCTCCGGCTAGTATTCCTCAGTTTGTCTCTTCCGCAGTTTCGCAAGTGCCTGAAGTCTGTATTATTTGCCAGTGGTCTCACTGGTTCGGGTCGGGAGCGCTTCTGATGAGTCTATTCTTGAAGTGGCGCTTTATACATGTCAAATTACAATTACAAATTACAATATACACTAGCATACATAGACCTGCCTACAAAACTAATAATGACTATTTACGGAAATAAGAAATAATGAGAGATAATCTTTAATATACATCATAGGTGTTAAAATTCATTACGTCTACCATTTACGTATATTAATATTCATGATACAGATGACATGCCATAGATGGTGTCATGATGTCACATAGTATTGTCATATCTTAATTCCTCTAATTTATGATTTACAAATCATTGAGACCTACACGATAATGGAGACACTTAGGCTACAACATAATCAATAAATAAATTAACTCACGAAACAATTTTGCTGTCAAAAATATCAGAAAATAATAACGTAAACGATTAACAGCATAAGAACGATTTATACTACAATACCAAACCGATTACATATGTCAAGAGAAAACAATAAGCGTCTATACATCCGAAATCTTGATGCCCGGGCAGATGATCTGCTTTTGCTCGTGCCACTTAAATTCAATTGCCGATAACACTCTTTTCTAAGTACGTAGCATTTTTACATTATGCTCATTTTTGCGGTATTTATGAGAAAAAATTACAGGGTTAGATCTATCTTTGTCAAATGCTGACTTAACTACTAATAGAAATATGCCATCTGATTCATCTGTCATACTGCTGAGTACATCTATTTCTTCGTCCACTATCAAAAAAATGTTTTTAAAGTAATGCTTAACACTACATTCAAACGAATCCCATCTATGGTTCAGATAAGAAAGCAAACAGTCTATATAACTTGGAATGTCTTTAAGGCGTGTGATACTAACCTGATTGATAATCTGGGCATTAGTGCCCACAAGACTAAGGACCATTGACACTGTCTCTGTAACAATGACCCGATGAACAATTAAGAATTGTCCATTGTGTTTCGGAATTGCTTTGAACGGATTATAAATGTCACTCGGCAATAATATTCTACTGATTAAAACGGCATCTGATTCATAAATATCTATCTCAGAATGCATTTTACCACTTCGCAGAACCAGCACTTTACCATCACTAAAAACCGTCATAGGAATGGAAGTACTTAAGTCACAAAGCCATTTTGTAACTTGATGGCTATGTATTGCAATCTTCCAGACACATCCGACTTTTAAATCTGTAACGTAGAGACAATTTGATGCGGTACTGGATTTAAGATCACTGGCATCACGAATCTCTTCTATCATGATCAGAATTTGTAGATCAAACGGACTAGTACGCTGGTACACTCGGATCGAATGTATATCGATATTCACAAGTCAGGCCACCAAAACAGAAAGGAAGCTTATTGTGTGTACCAGCTGATGCATTTCACTCCATTTATTTATTTCCTTCAAAATTCTCTACAAAGGTCAACGTATGCTGAATAATAATATTAAGAAACAACACTAATAATAATAATAGTGATAGTGTGGTATTAGTAGTAATGGTAGTAATAGTGGAATTAGTAGTAGTAATTTTCAGTTTCTGGTTGTGCCCCTTACGTATAAACAACGACTTTAAGCGAGTTGCAGAATTAAATATGATTTTGGCTATTTAGTGGCGGCTAAGAATATTCAGTTGTCCAGGATTGTTTGTGCCGTGATTCGTACGCAAGAGAAATTGGCTAGCGGCGACGGACGCTATCTACATCTAGCAATGTGGAAGAAGTTCCTGGTCGTTGCCGACACCATTATTGCGAACCACTTGGACGTCCTCGTTCTCACCGAGTCATCCTCAGCGGATGTTCCAGTGTGCAGAGCCGCACAAGCAGAATGCTTGCACTGTGATCAAATTCGTACTTCGAAACCGGCGAAGCAGTTCAAAACCATGACGCCATCGTCATCTACTATCGAGACGCACTGAAGGTCAAAGTTACTACCTTACCAGTCAATTCAAAGATCTTTTAGGCATTTTCCATATCGACTCCCAAGTTTCTCGGGCGAATGATGCTTCTCGCCGTCTGCGAGCAGTATCATTATCCCGAGAAACTTTGGAATCGATAGGAAAAAGGAGGCTTATCGCCTCCTAAACCAATCTTTTTATCCGAGTTAGTCTCCAAGATAGTTTGGAGGTCCTTGCAACCTGCAATTGTCAAATGATTATTACTGGCGACTTGAATATTCACCTCAATGATGGCTCCTCGCTGGATATAGTCCGACTCCTGGTGGGAAAATGCTTTTAAAGCATGAAAATATCTAAGCTATTGACAAAATGTAGAGGGGCAGGAAGGCAAGATAATTTATCTGACCAATTTTTTTTACAAATTTGAGATATCAGTAACTTTAGTAAAACTTTCAATAGAATATTATTAACTCAATATTTAAATAAGTGATTAGACTGCTATTCGAATTTGAGGCTTTATTACTCAGAAAAGCCTTATGCGACAGAAAATAAGAATATACATTTTGAGCAAAGCAAATTTCCGGCAGCATTCAAGAATTCTATTGGAAAAACAAAGGACAAACAAAATGGTTAAATGCAGCAGCAGCTTTCGTACCTCGCGTCTTCTCGCTACGATACTGAATAGTTTTCGAAGACTGTTCTAGATCATGTAATTCAGCGATGCTCGGTGGCAAAACTGCACACATTAGAGACAGAACCCCAATCAAATACAGATACGACATATTGCTTGAGAAAGTTCAAGTATCACAAGTAGAGAAAATCATAGACTGTTTCTATTGCTGAAGAATTCGCACTTTATAAAGGCATATCAACAAAAGTAGCCTATCCAATGAATGCCTCTTTCAATGATACAAAATACTGCAGGATCGATTTCACTACAGTCGTCAAAGTCGCTTCCAAGACGGCAACTCAATATTTAAACAGGCAATGATTTTGTGTAGCCTAAAGATGTCAGCTGGGACATTACATACAGAGGGCTTAGTTTAACTCGAATCAATAGCTGGGAGGCTATGTACAAAGGACTTATTTTAACCGGTATCACGTGTATCATATCATATAGCATATAATTATGAGCAGATTACTGTCCTTCGCATTTGAACTTCAGCGAGAAAGTTTTAGATTTTTTTTATTTGGGTATATGGCATTTGCTATGCCCAAGGGGTGGATGAGCGGCCTGAAACAGAGCACAACAGACATCTAAAAAATATTCAGAATTAAGTTCAGAATTTAATATTTTCAAAACCCCCCTTGAATCAAACATTGTTTAAACTCTGTTCCTAACTCCAAATATAGCATTAATAATATGCAGTATTGTCATTCATGGTGCCCAAAGCCTCACAGGAAGCAACATCAACACAATGCGTTTCTTTATTTTATGTTCTTCTATATTCAAACGATTTCTAGCGAAGCATTCACTGGGGAAAGACATAAACTCATTTTCTCTTGCATGATACTCACAATAGTTTAGTCACTGGCGTGACTTCTAACGCCTACATAAAACTATTATATGAACAACTGTCTAAATTGCTATCGTGAACAACAAACAACTCAAAAATCTTAAGTAGGTTGTCATCTAAGCACACTAAACGCACTGTCTCATTAATCGATTTGCTACCGATGTCATATAGTTCGGAAACAACTGAATCAGAAAAATAGCCCAGACATAAAATTAGCCCTACGTAAGACACCTTTTAACACGGCAGCATTCACGTGACACATGGAAGTTCGGACAGACTCGTTACCTCTACGTAAGCACAAGCAAAATCACATGACATTCGTATGCTTACCATGCCAATCTAAAACTTGCTGACTCATCATTTCTGCATTGCCCCAAAGCAAAGTCACGCTCAAATAATCACATTCGTGACTGACATTAATTGTATAGATTTACATTATCACATTTGTGACTGACATTAATTTAAAAGATTATTTTTTGGAATATTCACATAATTATACGAACGACGTTAGAAGACTACATGGAAACGATTTTTTTAACACCTGCCACAGCAACAGTGGCAAAATAATGCAACAGGAATACCCCTTATGCCTTATCTATCATATGAATAATTACCATCTAGGCCTACTTAGGATACATACACTTCAACATAAGGAACGGACCATCGACTGATATATTGACTGCGTAATCATTGATTATGTAGTATTATTTAACAGCACGTAAGGATTGGCTGATTAATAATCTCACCATTTGTGTTCACGGCATTAACGGCCACTGGCACTTTCGCTGTTTGGATGAATTTAAGAAAAATTGTGAATTGTCGACTTAATATGCCAAGGCTAGGAAAGTGAAGTCGCTAACACTTCATACCCTTGGCTGTTGTTCAAGGCTAGTTTGATGTTCTTCTTCTATGAAACGTCCATTTGGGTTTCCGAACGGCCCTGAATTGTTGACACAAATATCACCCGACAACGATTGACTGCTCTGAAAAAAGATACACATAATTATCTGGTTAACTACTTAATCAGTGATGGAAGTGCGTAGGATTTACAACATTTATTTTTTGTATATTAATTTTACATCAAACAGTGTTTCTTTCTGTGAAAAGCTGTCGCTAAGATGGTGGAATAACCAATCGAAACGTTCAGCTGTCACGACATCCCTTAAAATAATTTATGCGTAAAAAGAATTACTGCAGAACTTAATTAGCAACTCTAGTATGCATTCATTTATGTATGTATGTGTGTAAATATGCATACTTACATATTTACATGCATACATACACTTATCCACACATACATACTCTTGGTACAAATTTTACTTGTATATTTACATTTTTATCCGACGTTAAGTCGTGTCTCAGTTTATGTTATTACCAGGCCCTCAGGCATAACTTTCCATCCATAATTTTGTACAAGTACTCTCTCTTTTCAAACTATGGTAACAACGCCGTTCTAAGCTGCTGTTATTTTTAATTGTAGCCAACTAAAAACAGCAACAATTCAGTATCAGACTGTTGCAACCAAATTAAAGTCTGAGGCAACGTGTTGGTGATTTCACAGACCTGGTCAATCGATCTCTCAAACAATTTTACCAAAACATCGTCAGCAACTATGTCTTAGAACAAACATCAAACAAATTTGCATCCTGCGTCTGAACACTGTAGCCACATCTGTGCTTGTGTTACCTCGGTCCTTTACCGACTTTGACTGGGCTCCAATATCTATCTATTAACCGACATCAGGTCATTATCTATCAAAATTTGTTTACTATGGGGCAATTTATCGAATAAACAGCGAAGGATGGTCCCACTGCATAATCTACTCTCAACACCAATTTCCATCAAAGATACTTCACGCGGGACCTCATTAATTCCCTTATTGAGTCTATTTTCACCTGTGTCACTGCACTCAGACGACCTTATTCGGCTAAATCTACACATACCAAACTTTGCAATGAACCAGAATCTCTCAGAAAAACAACATTACGATCTTTATCGCTTGGGGAAAACAGAAAACCCGTAGAGCAAAATGGCAAATAACGCTTAGCAGCCTTTAAAGCCGAGATGTCCGTTTTCTGGATTTCAACCACTCTAACTGAACTGTTTTGGACGTCGTTTGAAGGTTTTCTCGTTCATACTCTCGCTTCTTCCTCAATCGAACATAGGACGAAATAGAATGACCAATCTCTTTGCAATAGTCATAAGCGAGTTGAGACCTAAATTCTTGATGAAATTTCCAATTTTTCTAAAAACATGTTTATCTCAAATTTCGCCAAAAGCCAACAAATTCTTGCCTTTCCCAGCTGCTGGCTCCCCAAATGTCTCAGCTGAAAATATTTACATGTACCTGAATAAAGCGCCTGTTGCCTACAAGTTAAGCTGCCACACCTCTATTGCACGCAATCATATGCACCAGGGCTGAAAAAGCAGTGCTATTAATGCATGCCAAACTCTTTCTCGCATAAATCAACGGCAGTTTATCTTGAATGCTGTAGCTCGGGTGATCGGTGGTGTTGGTGTGTGTGTAGTTTTTCAAACGACATCGAGTCATAATGTAGGTGATTACCCTGATCGGGTGTGTGTGTGCAGTTTCTTTTTAACGACACTGAGTCATAACGTAGATGATTTGCCTCGCCCTCCTCCTTTACCCAGGCTTCGGACTGGCTCCGTTCGAGCACAGGAGTGGGGGAGTTTTGGCAGGTGATATTCATAGGTTTGGGCAGATATCCAGCATCATGCGGGAGAAACTGCACTGGTTACCACTATGAAGCGCATTGAGTTTAAATCTTAATGCTAAAGCTTAGTTGTCTTGCAGCCTATGCAATCTTATATCAGGGAGTTATGTGACTTGGTCTCATCCATTCCTTGCCGTGGTACCCTTCATTCCGCTGTTAGGGTGACTGATATGGCACCGTGGCAGTTCAGGCCCACCGCACTTATGCTTCGCTATTGTTGGTCCAAATTTGTGAAATTAATCTGTTTCCTAGCACCCTAAGCCATGACCTCCTTGACATTTCTTTACCTCTATTCCGTAGGCGCTTGAAAAACATTTTGTTCGATCGTGGTTTTGTATTGTCAGCTCGGGAGAGCCTCTGATGAGTCTCTGTTGAAGAGGCCCTATATATATGTATATATATATATATATATCTGTGATTACAATTACAATTGCATTAAAATACAAAGTGGTTCGAACTCTTGTGCCTCATGGAAAACTGTCCAAATTATTCAGTTTGACTGCGTTTTCGTTTGTACTTAACTCTATACATTTTGTTTTACTAATTCCCACGATCAGCGAACTTTCAAAAAAGGAAACTTATGAAAATACACCTCCTATAAATGCCATCCCCGTTCTTTGGAATTGCGATAACTTGGTCTAGTTAGTCACAAAAGTTTTCTCATTACTGTCACGCTTCTCTAAACTGTTTACAGGCTTGCATTCAATACACGGCCGTTTTGACTTTGATTCTGACTCAACAGTAGGTTTCATTGCTTTATCAGCCCGGCCACTGGGCTCACAGGGGGTTCGCATTATTCTATTGTTGGTAAATGACGGTCGGCTATGAGTCGATTGCGGAAGCATAAATTGAAGACATTGTTTTCATGTACCAACTTTATGACAAACTTGTTTTGTCATAAGTGAAGTTCGCCGACTCTGACGTTGAGACCTGGATTTAAGCTGAATCGTGCAGAGGTACAATAACCCTAGGGACCAATGAGTGAAGAGGTGCTGGCCAGATGGAATAAGCGTATACAGCATTCGAGTTTATGGGTGGGTGATACTCATGTTTGAGCTATTTAGGTGGTTGTAAAACTCATTGCATTACATGCCGTACATATCTTAAAAATTGACTGCATCGGTGAATCATGCGTTTTGGAAAAACAGATCCAATCGTTACGCTGTGATGATTTTCAACAGCCACTTCGCCTACTCAGTTTCACGACCGTAAGTTATTTACATTATTCAAATGACTCTTTCTGAAGTGCGTATATTTCCACACGTGACTTGAACTGAAATACCCTGGATTTTCCACTTCCTCTTTATGCTAAGATTTAAAGCCTCGGAACTCCAACGACCCAGACTTCATTGCCTGACGGACGCCGAGAATTCAAACGTCTTCTTTGCCCAGAAAAATGACTTCATTCAAAGTGTTAGCCTGTATTTTGATTCTGTGGGGCTTCGTTGGTAAGCAACATAATTTCATTATAACATTTGGTTTAGCGATCAGCCGAGCTCATACTTCGAATATTTGTCTAAATCTAAGACCAGTCAAATATTCAGTATTAATTTAATCTTTTGTATTTATCTCTCCTGCTCTCCATGTCTTGTTCTGTCATATAATGTAGTTCATGGTAGATAATGTCTAGTAGGTAGCATTTTAAATGATATTAGAAAGTTGCAGTAGCCACTAGAGATCTTTTACTCCTATAACCGATGTAAGATGGCAGTACATTGTTTTATTGGCAGGCAATAGTCACGACAGAGTAAGTATGGCTTGGTTAGCAGGGAACAAACTGAAAAAATATTGATCAATTTTTCACAAAGAGAAACTGAAATGTTTAAAGTGCGCTTGGTACTAGAGAAAGTCATTCTGAACGTGATACTTGTATATGAGCATTTGTATAGAGCCCTTTAGGAACCTCGCATAGCCGATGAAACACTAATATCTAACAGATCTGAAGCAATGCGTCTTAAGACAAAGCAAAGATGTTTCTTGAGCTCTGTGTGACCGTAAGGTTCTAATTTCGAGTGGAAGACTGTATGATGAGGACGGTCAGTGCACAAAAGAGAATGGTGTCCGAATCGTTCTACCAGAGCCCAGAACCAACAGGTCCCTCCGTACACTCGGAGCGCAGTGTTTATCGACTCGGCTGGTTGCGCACAGCAACACAGCTGCTCCTTTATGTATTTTAAATATTGACTGAACATCAATGTTCGACCAAAAAGGAGGATCTTAAATGTAATTTTGTGATTGACTACCGACGAAAGTTAAGGTGGAACAAGTTACTAACCCACGGGACTGGAGATCAAATAGCTAACGGGATAAAATGCCTTTCGATTAAAATGCTAAAATATCTAAACCAAAACTACACATTTTAATTATCTTAGTAAGGCATAAATATTCGTTTAACCTTAGTAAGGCATAAATATTCCTTTATACTGGTATCGATAATGTCCATATTAGGTAAAGACATGCACGGCAACTATTCGGTGGCGGCTGCAGGATTGCTTGCGTGGGGACACAGTATTTCCTACCAAAATTAAAATGCTGCGCTCTACTGCGCCAAAGCTGCTTAAAGTTTATCTACAATTACGGGCGACTTAAATGAATACTTCGGATAATGTTTAGAAAAATCCGAGGTTCTTCTTTCAGGGCTCGATCTAAAGTAGCATGACTCTTTCAAAAGTCATGATATCGGTTGACATCGTGTATTAAGGATCTTAATTATATATAAACTCATTAAAACCCGGTGCAATTCTTTCTCTCTAAAAATAACTCTTCTTCTAAGTCATATTTATCTGATCACACAGTCATTTCCTCCCTTCAAAAGCCGATCTTCACTTAGTCTTTGATAGGTTACCACCCTTGGAAATGCTCAAAGTTTTAATCTTCAGAGCTGACATTCGTGCCTCTCCTCTATGGTCATGCACGGCACAGACAGGATTTCTCGGTTCCAGACGGCGTAGAAGTGGACTCTCCACGTTACAACTAAACACCGTCCAAAACACATCAAATCCTTGGAGAATCAATAATAAACTCCGAAACGCAGGTTCTGTCACAGCAAATGCCCAGCATACAAGAGTTATCCAGCAAATATTAGCTCCGTATGTATCTCGGCAGTCAACATGACTGAGCACATGATTTGTTGAGTTCATTTTGGCGCTTATTGCCAATTAAAAACGCAATGCATAAATAAGAATTTAACGGACGTATAAATTAAAAGTGTCTTCCATTCCCAATAGAAGCAATTGATTTCGTTTTTCTCCTATTTACAGCCTATGCAGCCGCAGGTATCTCGGAGAACTGTCTAAGTTGTATCCGTCAGGTATGCTACTAAAACATCTAGATCATAAGAGATAACCTTTCTAAAGTTTGATAGATAATTTACCTACAACCTCTCTCGTCGTTCACCCACCATCATGTGCCTCAAGTCCCTCTATCTAGTACTCCTCAGGCTTTCAGTTCAAAACCAAAATCCCACCTTCTATAGAAATCTGGCCCTGACCCATTTAATCATCTCTCTCTCTCTCTCTCTTTCTATCACTATCTCTGTCTCTCTCGGGTCTTCGGAATTTATTCCTCGCATGGTATCCATGGGCAACTCCTTTGAATTGACGCAGCGTTTGTTGTTAATAAGATTGTGCCATGCGCATACCTATTAGGTAGCGCTTTAGAAATTCTCAAGACTACTAATACGAGAGTCGCCCAAATATAGCATTATGTTGTACAGATCGTAACATCAATGGTTAGTTTCTTAATCTAATCTAATCTAAAGACTTTCATAGAGACGATATCATAATGCCTAAGGGAACATTACATATCGGTTAAATGCAAATTAATATCAGCTGATAGTTTTCAGTTAATAGATGATGATGATGATGATGATGAGTTCTCTGCCCGAAGGCAGGTGTCCATTAGCTCTATGCCATCCGAGAATGAGATGAGTGAGGTGATTTTTTGCCTTCCTCACAGACAATTGTGGGTGAGCAACTTGTCCAAGATCGCTACGCAGTGGCTTGAGGTAGATTCGAACCCGCCAACCTTCGGCACAGACCGTACCACTATACTACCGCGACCCACGAAACCTTAATAGATACTGCTTTAAATGTTCTTAGAAGTGGCGTTACTATAATAAGTGGGTGAGAGCATAAGGCAGCGAGTTTCACACAGCGTGTCCTTTCACCAAAGTTTAAAATTTCTCTGTTAGTTTGGGCAATTTTTCGTTTTCAGATGGCATTTGGCACTATTCTGCGCTACTAACGTCTAAAAACTGGTTAGATAATTTACTGCAAACTGGTCCCATCTTCGATAAATTATCTGAAAATTGTAGATTTTAAAAACTGTCACATTTTGCAGATATAATCTCCACAAACGTGAAAAGAATACACACTTTTAAATTTAGGCTTCATCATTTTTGCCCCAAATGTTTTCTCAGCTGAATTTACCTCTTGCTGATCAGTATTCCCTATCATTGATTTTGTAAAAAGTATACAATTTCCACATATCCAAAAGAGTTAGGCGGACGAACCGTATAATGAACACGCAATTTCACCAACAGTTTATATTTGCAGGTGGAAGGAGGTAAAGTCGGACAATGCAACCAGGACGCAGGGTCACTGAGCTGTGGACCATTTCAAATTAAGAACCCATACTGGATTGACTGTAAAAAACCGGGTGGAGGTAAGAAATGGTGAATCTGGTAGAGATAAGGTAGCGTTAATATGGCAAGTAGAGATCCTGGGTTAAGTAATCTTCAGTCACTATTATAAAAGCCAAGCCATCCCCGTGGAGCGATTCGCTAAGGTTTCAGAAATCTGCTAAACATATTATTTCAGACAGGCATTTCCAAATACAGACTGAGACGCCTAAAGATCCAGGGTCGGCAAGAAACTGCCAGCAAACAAAATATGTTCAATCAGGTACACCACTGTACAGGATAGGATATTCGCTTTTGACTACCTGTGAATTACTAACTGATGCCTGAATGATAAAGTTTTATTTACTATTTGATTTTTACTATTCTGAGGTTAATTTACTATTTAATTTACTATTCTGAAGATTGGCAGACGTGTACAAAGCAGATACCATGTTCAAAAATCTGCGTAAGAGCCTACATGCAACGTTACGGGAAGTATTGCACCGGTGATCGAACTCCAACTTGCCAAGACTATGCGAGGATCCATAACGGAGGACCAAAAGGTTGCCAGAAATCCTACACGGTCGGCTACTGGAAGAAAGTTCAGCGTTGTTGTGCCTCGAAAGGCGGCTGTTGAGCTAAGAAAGGAATTTCATCGAAGAAATGGTCTTAAACCTGGACATGGAAAATCTTAGGAGCTCAGACGATGCTTTGCTTTTGCTCATATAAACTTTGATAGATTTGCTTTCGCTTCATGTAGCATATTTATTCATCTAGGGCTTCATTCCAAAGTAGCGAATTCAATAGAACCAAACCAATCAATATATTGATTACCTACAGTATCGTATGTCAGCTTTATTTTTTGTATTGAGATTTAATTGTAGTGTACTCACTCAATTTACATATAGTAGCAACGCCTGATGGTCACGTTCAATGTGACTGAATTAGTAATGGTAACAACGTAACAAGACGAATCCGATTCACTACAGTTTCGTTTGTACTTAACTCGATAGATTTTGTGTCACTAATTGCCACAATCACCAAACTTGCTAAAATTCACATGGTATATATTCGCATGCCTTACTTTGTCATTTGAGTTGATTCTTCCTCTATAGTTATGTGATGATTGGGTCTATTTAGTAGCTTTCTCTTTCATGTCATGCTGCATTGAAATGTTTGCAGGCTTCCATCCAATACTCATCCAATTGACTTCGACTCTGATTCTAGAGTCAAATAATTTTCAAGTTAGCTTAGCTGTTGAATTAAACATAAAAGCAAACATCACGGAGATTGTCAATAAATTAGCAAAAGTTATCGAGTTTTACTTTATATTTATGCTAAGAATTCTAAAACCCCATAAACTCTCAAAATAAGTGCAACATTTTACACATCACAAGAGCTCCGGATAATTTAAATTTTCAATTTTTTTATTTATTTCTTTTAATTTGTAAAATTCGAAGTCAATTTATCTAACACCGACAGTTTAGAAAATATAAAGTCATGGAAGTTCACATCTACAGGCGTGAAAGAAAGAATTCAGAAAGAACCACATAGGCCTTAATATGCAGAGACACCCATGCACCGCCGTGTTGCTCATATTTTTTAATTACGCTTGTGATTATATTGTAATGTACTTAATTCACCCAAGCACCGCAATATTGCTCATATTTTTAAATGACTCTTGTGATTATATTATAATGTACTTTATTCACTCAGTTTGCCTGCAATTTTAAGGTATGACTGTGACTGCAATAATATTGGTAGCCAATCTAGCAATAGCCGAGAATGTCTTATGCTGCAGATGCTAAAGCAACGTGATCCTGAATGATCAGCGTTTAATCATTAAGCCTCCATAAATATTGTCGGTTCTCCTTACTTCATTCTCATCTCAAACAAATCGTTTCATCTCAGTCTTCTTTTCTCGGGTCTTCTATTTCTTTGTATCACTATCTCTTTTCATACCTGTGTCTGTTCGCCCGCCCGCTTGTATTTCTGCATGCCTGTCTGTCTGTGTGTCTGCCTGTCTGTCTGTCTGTCTGCATTGTTGTCTGTCTGTACACCTAGTGATGATGTCTGATAAACCTGGATAATACAGTGGAAAGAAAATAAATTTGTCCAGATAGATGGGTCGCTTCATTTTATTGTAATTGTAATTGTAATTTGAGATTTATAAAGCGCTTCTAAGGGGATAAACTCAACAGAGATGCTTCCGACCGGAAAAAGAAAAATCACTGTTGAACAGTACAATCTTCAGGCGCCTGTGGAACACTGAGAGGGGAAGAGAAAGGAAATCAAGTCGCAATTCTCGAGGGAGACGATTCCAGCAAGTGGGACCAACGTAGCTTCTGGACTGGGCCGCAGGGTTTGCATGTGGGGTACAAACAGGAGATCTTGAGTGGCCGAGGAGACCAAAGCGCATAAGTGAATGAGGTAAAGGGGAGCAGAGCCAAAAACACAATTACGCATGAGGGAGAGGATCTTAAAGTGGACATGCTGCTGGACGGGGAGCCAGTGAAGAGTGTTACGAATATAAGACGAGATGTGGCCAAATTTTGTAATGCTCCCTATGAGACAAGCAGTAGAGTTAAGCACAGACATTAGGCAGTGTTGGCTAGCGATAGGCCGGTAAAGATGGCGTTCCCAAAGTCAGCCCTGGTGCAAATGAGGGCATGAACCAGAGCGGAGATAGCGTGAAAGGAAAGAGTACGGCGAATGGAGCAGAGCTGACGACGATGGTAAAAACAAGAGCGAGAGACGCTGTTAACTTGAGCAGACAGGGTAAGCTCCTGATCCAGTACAACTCCGAGATCCTGGACCGTAGTAGAGAAGGAGATATCCGGAAATATCTTGCGTAAGAAGGAGAGATCATTGCCAGCTATTCTTCTACTTCTCGTATGGGAAAATTTGCATCGTCTTTAGATACACGCAGTTATGCATGAAAACCAGTAAACTCCTTCTATTTAACGCAGATTTTCTTCATTCCATCGTAATCTACGCCCAACGATTTACTATTACACTTGACGATCGTACTTTTCTGTACAGTCACCATCTGCCTAGTTTCATGTCATCTAGTTAGTTTCTAAATAGCTGTAAGGCTCGCTATGTGAAGGCCTATCGCTACATACAATATTCATTACATGTTCTACTTTGTTGATGCATTACCTCTTGAGCAAACGTAACTCATCGGATTTTTTATGGATGTGGAGTAGTGTGCACCTTGAGCAAACGTGATTTATTAGAATCAAGGATGTTGACTATTATACCTCTTATGCAATCGTAATTCGTCTGAATCTTCAAGGACCAAGGAGGTCGACTAATTTGCCTCTTGAGCAATCTTAATTCATCCGAATTTTTATAAATATTGAGTAATATTTCAACTCCATGCAGACAGACTGCGAAGTAGATGTAGTCTGGAATATGTTTGGTACTGACAGGCGCTCAAGTCACGGCAGTTCTAAGCCAAAACAGTACTACTCTTCCACATTTACAAATAATGCAACATCGGCTCGTACGTCGCCCAGGTCAACCAACATCTTTTTAATCCGTTATTGATTTTGTATTATTTTCTTCTAGTTAAAAATCAAGTACAGAACACATACATATACACAAAAATGCATAACCGTTAATGCATGGTTTATGCATACACATTTCAATTTTTCTTATGATAAAAATATTGTATTTGATTAAGTAGTAACAGGGATGAAGGCATTAATTATTTTTATTATTTATTTGTATATTTATTATTTTTTCTCGTCAAAAACACCAGTTTCAAGCGTTCAGTGCAAAACACTTTTCCAGGTTTAGTCAACAGGATGCTTGAGTAAATTAATTTTGCGGATATTGGCTGTCCCAGCTTTGCAGCTAAGGGGCTTAGCAGCCCCGCAAGTCCGGCTAATTCTTCATAAACAAGCAATCCCCAATGCAAAGTCTTTCTTGTACAAGGAAATAAATATTGGGGCTAACCCCAAACAAGATAAGTCCCATTAATTAATCTCATGCCCACGTTGTTTGGAGAGTAATGCAAGCTTTAGGGTCGTTTCCCAAATGGTTGATGGAAGATTAGAATATCGGCATTTTTCGTATTTTTATTTGTTTATTTGAGCTGAGTATAACGTTGCTGCAAGTGTTGCAATCAATGTACCCGACTGTAAGTATACAAACTCTCCATTGCACTGTGTACAAACTCTCCATTGCATTGTGTACAAACTCTCCTTTGCATTGTGTATAAACTCTCCATTGCCTTGTGCACAAGCTCTCCTTTACATTGTGTACAAGCTCTCCACTGCATTATGTATAAACCTTCCACTGCATTGTGTAATGTCAACAGAAAACATGTAGATGGATGTAGATGTGGATTTGCCAGCCGTCTTTGGAATTATAGACCCCCGTGTATGTCAGAGTCAAGCTCCAAAATCTCGATAGCAAATTGAAAACGTTGTTTTTCATTTACGAACCTTATGGCACACTTGTTTGTCATCAATTCATTTATCATTTTTATGGCACACTTGTTTATTATTTGTTTATTATTAATGCAATTCATCAACCCTGAAGCTGAGGCCTGGATTTAACCTGAATCATGCAAAGGTATAAGCCCTTGGGACCAAAGAGCGAAGAGGTGAAGGTACAATATATTTCCCAAACAAATACAGCTTCGGAGTTTAAGACTGGGTGTTTTTATTTATGTTAGAGTTTTTCGGACTGACGAACAACTCACTGCACAACATGAATATAAATTCAATATAAATTGATTGGCGTGAAGCATGCACTTTCCAACGACAGATCCAATCGTTAAACGCTTTAATGATTATCAACAGCCTCTTCGCCTACTCAGTTTTATGACCATAGGCTATTTATTTTTCTTAAGTGTGTATAGATTCACTACTGACATGAGCTAAAATAGATAGACTGGATTTCATCCTGTACGTGCTAAGATTTAAGTCTCGGAACTCCAACGACCCAGACTTCATTGCCCGACGGACGCCGAGAATTCACACGTCTTTTGTGCACAGAACAATGGCTACATGCAAAATGTTCGCCCGTATTTTGATTCTGTGGGGCTTCGTTGGTAAGCAACATAATTTCATTATATCGTTTGGTTAAATCATCAGCCGAGCTCATACTTCAGACATTTGTGAAAATCTTAGACCGGTTGAACATTCAGAATCGATATTATATTTTATAAGAGAATCTCTCTAGCTCCCTGTCTCTGCCTTTTCTGTCCTTTGTAGTTGAGGGTAGATAATGTCTAGTGCGTAGAAAGTAACTAGAAGATACTAAATGATACTATAAAGATGCAATAGCCACTACAGGTCTGTGGCAAAATCTATTCGATATACGATGGCAGTAGATCGTTTCAGTGGCGAGCATTAGAAAATCGATTCGCAACTTCGAATCTCGCCGATAAGTTCACTTTTATATAGGGAATATTTATAGAATCATATCTCACATGCTTCAAACTGTCTTACTTTCATTAGCAAATGTTTTGCTTTCAAGCCGTTAGTCTAACTGTAACTCACTGCCTACTGGTGTCACTAATAGAGATTTGGACACACTTCAACTGGTTACTCAAAATAACTTGTTGCACAAACTACAAATTATGGAACCCACGGACCATCGTCGCATAGTGGCCCCAGTTTTGGGGTCTTCACAGACCTAAACTATGCATACGATTTCTCTCTGCTGGCGAAGGTGGCAGAAGTGTTACTTCTAGCGTTAGAAATTATGGGTAGATAGGTTATTGTCATCGGTCTAGAGATCAATTGCGACTAGACGAAGATCCAGACCATTACCTACTATCAAATGGCTGTGGGTGACAAACTAGAGGCCCTGGGTGCACTAACTTACCTAGACAGCCAAACATTACCAGGGAACATGGGATCAAGTGCCGATTAACCTTTGTCAAATCCTGCGTGCTCTTCTTGGATAAGAACCCGTCCCAAACACATAAAATCGATGGAGCAATCGAAAAGAACTCCGAAACGCAGACTCGGTTGGAGCAGAAGCCTAGTATGCAAGAATTATCGAGCAAATATTGCGTGAAATCAACTAATTAGCGAAAATTAGCACCATACATATCTTTAGAGCCAACATGGCCGGACGCATGCGAAGTTTAATTGATTAACAAAACCAATGACTTCATGATGGCGCTTAATGCGAAGTAAAAATGTAATGCATAAATAAGAAATTAACGAAAGTACAGATCAAAAGTCTCTTCCATTTTCAACATAAGCACGTGATTGGGTTTTCTTCAATTTTGCAGCTTTCGCAGTTGGAGATATCTCAGAGAACTGTCTAAGTTGCATCTGTCAGGTATGCTAGTAAGCCATCTGGAACCTTTGACATAACCTTAATCAAGTCTGATATATAATTCATCTTTGTTTTCAATTGTGAAGTTTTTCCGTTATTATATACAGTTATATACAGTTATTATATCACGATAAGGCAGTCCCTACTGCGTGCATAATACAATTTCTGGCATAGACTATGAGTCATTACAGTTCGAGTTAGATCTACTCTCGTTTGTTTGTAAATTCACACTCTTTATTACCCAAACATCTTAGGCAAAAGTGGAGTATATAATGAATAAGATTTATTTTAAGTCTATGAGCGAATATTTATGTCTAAATTAGAAGAATAGAATGAGATAAAGAAAAATTTAATTAAAATATTGTGTAAGTCAATATTTTCAAATTAGCTTAACTATTGAAAAAAAAATCCTAACAAAAACCAGGGCGTTATGATTATCCATAAATTAAAAGAGATTATTACGTTTTTCTTTGCATAATTAGTGTAATATTTTTCATATCGCATGAGCTTTGGATGTTTTTAATTTTTCAATTTAAATTTTTTTTTAAATTTAAAAATTTTAAATTTTAAATTTTAAGTCGATTTATTTAGAAAATAAATGTAGACAATGAAGTTTTCATCCATAGGTGCCAATGTAAGAATTCAGAAGGAATAAAATGGGTCGCGTTATGCAGAGACTTCCAAGCATCGTCCTGTTATTCCTTATCTTAAATCATTCCACTGACTGAAAATTCACGAACGCATTCATTTCAAAGTCCCTTCTCTAACCCATAACTCTCTGCAACACTTCCAACCTGCTTATTTTCGCAAAACTCTTTGCCACCCAATTGCCCTGCTCTACCCGTTCATCCTTACCTTACTCTTGGCCGTTCCCCAGTAACTACTCTTCTTACGTTTTCTAACTGATCCATATAGGCGTACAAAGAACGGCCTCCCTTTCGAATTTTGCAAAATCTCCGTTCCTCTGCCCCTCGTATCGTTCACCCTCCAACATCTGCCTCAAGCCCCTCTACTTATCACTCCTCAGGTTTTCCATTCAAGAATTAAATTCCCCCTTTTCAAAAATCTTACCCTGATCCATCCAATATTTCCATTTCTCTGAGCCTAAACACAACCCACTGTAACAGCTTCTCTGTTCTCTCTGATCTTCCAGCAACCGGAATTTGTTCTTCACATGGTATCTGTGGGCAACTCCTCTGACTTGACGCACCACCTGTGAATAACCTTGTGCCCTGCACTAAGCTTTTAAGTAGCGCTTTTGTAATTCTCAGGATTATGAATGCGAGATTCGCCCAATTACAGCATAACGTTGAGCAGATGATAGCATTAATGTATAGTTGCTTAATTAAAAGCTAATAGGTAAATTTATAGTTTCGAAGTCCATTATCATTACTACAGTAATAATATATTATTAAATAGTAATTGGCGTAAAGTGGATAGTTGGGTAAGAGCATAAGGCAGTTAGTTTCACAGAGCTGATCCTTTAACCGAAAATTAAATTTGTTATGTTGATACAGGTAATTTCTCGTTTTCAGGAGGCATTGGCGCTATTCTGAGCTATTAATCAATAAAAGTAGCCAAATACTTTAACTGCTAACTGGTCTTATCTATAATTCATCTTAAAATTTCTGCCACATTTTCATTTTAAGCATGTATTATTGAGATCTCCAGAACTGTGAAAAGGAGACATTTTGTAATTTAAGCGAAATCTTCTTTCCCCAAATGTTTTCTGAACTAAATTTTAACTCTTGCTGATTAGTACACCCTACCATTGATTCTGGAAACAGTATACTTAAGCCACATGTCCATATAGGCTAGGCGGACGATCATATTATGGGCAACCAATTTCAGCTTCCGTCTATCCTATCCAGATACCCCTTCTTCCTCTTATCTCTCTCCATGCTGCAATCCCAAATACCACCCACCGTAGATGCCACGCTATCTCTATGCCTGACTTTTGGATCTTGAACTGGAACGGAACGCTTTTGCCCATCGATTTTGTTTTGACTGAGCGCCTGTGAACAAGCTAGTCCCCGTGACGTGGCTTTCGTTGGGCGCTGTAGAAATTTCGGAATTACGATTACGATTACGATTATCCTTGCAGATTGAAGGATGCCAGAATCAAATTGGAAAATGTTCATGGGACGTAAATTCAGATAGCTGTGGGCCATATCAAATAAAGGACGATTACTGGAAAGACTGTGGAAGACCGGGCGGAGGTATGGAATAGTGAAATCGGAGAAGATAATGAATAGTTAATATGGCAGAGGTAAGGAATGACTGACCTGTTTCAATTTGCTTACCAACAGTAGCCTAGCTTCTGGTTTCTTTGACCTATCGAAATTCGAACTGCCTTCTCCAATTGATTATGATTTTGTATTGCGATTTTGACTTGAAGCGACCATCGACTGATGCCTTGGGCATTAAGATAACGGCGCTATAAAAGTCTTTTAAGATTATTATTAACCTGGCGGAAATAGAAATCATGAATCTGATCAAGTAAGGTGTTGCCTTTAGTACCTCAAATTTGCCCTATTTGTAGCGCGCTCTTTAGTCGAGGAAAGACACACAGACTTTCAAATCATTGTCATTGAATCGCAAATCAAATCAAATCGTTTACTGGAACATTTTTACAGACGGTTGCCTACATAAGAAGTTAAAACTGTGGGTAATGGTCCGTCAAGATTATGAAGCTATTCTAGCTTATTTAGCCATTCTCGCCGTGTTCTTATAACCCAGATAATTAGTTAATCACGGTGAGTAGAACGAATATCAATGAAAATGACCAATTGATTGTAGAAGCCATATTTTAAGACGAAACTCTCGATAAAGAGATCTTTGGTACAAAGATATCAAGTGTCGTTTTAACTTAGTTTTAAATAAAGTTAAACTTTTCAGATTTAAAACTTTATCAGGGATGTTGTCCCATAACTAGTTTAGGTCCATGAATTTCTATTTTACATGATCTCAAAGCTGTTCTTCTGCTCTCCACATAGTCATAGTCTTGTAGTGATGAATTTGTATATTTTGCCTGAAGAAGTTATTAAATACAGGTGGAGGAATTCTGTTATGAAATCAATACATAAATCTTGGGATATCTTCAACTTGCAGTAAGAAATTTTCCTGAAAGAGAGGAGTTGAATGCACTAAATTTTAATAATTAGTTAGACTTAAATTCTACATATTGCTGAAATGCAAACATTGTTAACATGCTAATTGGATACCTTCCAGCCCAAACAATTGTGGAGAATGTCAGATAAAGAATGGCTAAGGAATAACATAAGGATTTCAAGATGTGCCTTGGAAAGATCCATGCTATCTTGTTGAATGATCCAATAGAATTGGAGATTTTTCTTTCTAGAATTTTAATGTAACTGTTTCATTTCAAATTGTCATCTACAATTACCCAAAGAAATTTTGTCTGATGTACTCTGGTTAACTGTATATTACAAATCGTTACATCAAAAGTATGGATAAATTTTTTCCCTGAAAATACTGGTTATGAAGATTTAGCCAAGTTAATATATAGTTTGCTCATAGTGTACCACTGTGACAACTTATCCATAGTTAATTCTCTCAACATATAACGTGAAATTCTGAAGCACAAAAAACTAATTGTACTATCAGCAAATTACGACATCTTCAAAATTTTACGCGATTTAAAATTATCATTGATATACAACAGGAACATTATAGGTCCCAATGGCGGACCACGGGGCACTGTGTATGTTATCATTAGTGCTTATGATTCAATGTCAATGTCTTTTCGAATTTCTTTTATTGTATTAAATCAAAACAGTAAAATTACGACTTATACTTCTATCGCCAACGCAAAAACCTTCTCTTCGTGCAACTAGGCAAATTTTTATCGCAAGCAATAATTAAAGTCATTTGACATTGAGTTTTGTAACTAAAGCACTCGGCTGAACACGAAAGCATACTCCCAAATGCTATCCTTTCATTGTGTTCGCTATATCTTTATATGGCCTCAAATCTATTGGGTCAGCAAACCTCGTTCGGGCATGATTATGACTCATTGTGAACGTCAACCCAATATTTCCAGCTCGTGACATATCACGTGGTGTGTACTTGCTCGAGCCAACCATAACTTGGTGACTCATCAGCGACGTCGCTTTAGCGCGAGGTCGCTCGCCAGTTACAAGCGCGTGATATAGACGCGCCCGGGAAAGTCTAGCACTTGCTTATTATTATTAATTAGTAACTTATATGACGCCAATGTATAATGCACAAGGCTCAACAGGTGGCGCACCAGAACTAAGCTGCGATCAGGTCAATATCCAAAATATCAGTCTGCTAGATCAGTCTACTAAGTCAGAAATGTAGCCCACGGAGGATAAGTCCGACTGGAAAAGGTATGTCTTGAGAACGAAATGATACAAGCGATTGAGCAGAACGTAACAAGGAATCGTGGCTCTTGCTGAAGTATAGTTAATCTGGCGGAGATACGGAATTCTGAAGTCTGGCGATTGTGTAATATCGTGACATTGGTGGGATTTCAGTTAGAAGATACAAGTGAAGATGAGGCACTTCAAAAGTTCATTCACATTATTTACATTATAAACACATAGACCACGAAAGGTTTAGTATTTCGGAAGTCTTCGGGCTTCTTGATAAATGTTCTACATCACCAAAGTTCATGAGAGTCTATCCAGTACCTAAAGCTGTCGAAGGAACAGTCTCACTCTTGACAGAAAATACAACAGACTATCTCTACTTACTGCAGAAATGTTTTATCGAAGAAAAATCTACCTTTAGCTACTTTTATTTGAGATGAACCCCTATATCTTAGCCATTATAAAGACTTTTTGTAGCTTTGACGAACTACTCTTAAGTGTTTATTATAAAGGTCGAGCCATCGCCGTGGTAGCGTTTCGCGAAGGCTCAGAAATCTATTCAAAACCTTATTTTAGACAGATTTTTCCAAATGCAGATGAAACGCCTAAAAACCCGGAATCCACGATAAATTGCTAGAAAACAAACTGTGTACAACCGTGTACACAACTGTCATGATAGGGCACTCGATTTGATTACTTAGGAATTATTAACCGATGCTTGAATAACAAATTGTTTAAGGTATTTAATTTATGCTTTGATATTCTGAAGCTTGGCGAACATGTACAAAGCAGATGGCTTGTTCAAAAACCTGCGTAAGAGGCTACATGCAACGTTACGGAACGCATTGCGCCGGTAGTCGAACTCCAACTTGTCAAGACTATGCGAGGATCCACAACGGAGGACCACATGGTTGCCACCGCTCCTCCACGCTCGGCTACTGGAGTAAAGTTCAGCGTTGTTGTGCCTCGAAAGGCGGCTGTTGAGCTAAGAAAGGAGTTTCGTCGAAGAAAAGGTCTTAAACCACGACATGAAAAACCTTAAGAGATCAGACAATATTTTGATTTTGCTCATATAACCCCTAAAAGATTTGCTTTCGCTTCATGTAGCACATTTATTCATCTAGGGCTTAATTTCAAAGTAGCTGATTCAATCGAACCAAACCAATCGATGTAACGGCTATCTATCTTATGTCAGATTTTATTATTTTATTATGATTAAATTGTAGTGTACTTAATTCACTCACTTTACCTACAGCTGAGTTATGATGATCATGTTGATTGTGACTGCATTAGTAACGGTAGCCAACCAAACAAAATGTCTGATGCTACAAATGCTTACGTGACAGAATGCTTATGGATCAGCGTTTCCTCACTACACCTTTCTAAATATTGCCGGTTATTCTTACATTATTCTTATCTCAAACAAATCATTTCATCGCTTCTTTTATTCATGTTCCTCTGTCGCTTTGTCACTGCCTCTTTTCATAGCTGTATCTGTTCACCCTCCCGCTAAATATGCTTGCATGTCCGTTTGTTTGTCTGTCTGCATTGTTGTCTGCCTGTATGCGTAATGATGATGTCTGATAAAACTGAATAAAGCAGTAGGAAGCAGATAATTAATTTGTCCATATCAGTGGGTCGCAACCGTTCATCTAACTATTAATTTCATTTGACAGCTATTCGTCTACTTCCTTTATGCGGGAATTTGCATCGCCTATAGAGAACGCAGTTATGCATGAAAACCAGTAAGCTACTTCTGTTTGTTAGCAATTTATCGCCGATTCCGGGCTTTAATTGTGTCAAGACGGGTCTGCATCATGCCACTGGTAACAAACTGTTGGTGTAAACACGAGTACATAACATATCTGATATTATGAAATACAAGCAAGACCTTATCCGCCCTGGGCTGTATCCCTGTTTCAGTGGACTGACTTTTTGGTAATGACCTGACTGAGCAAAAAACAAGACTCTACAAAATAATACAAAGACTTAAGCAACAGAAACTTTCTGAAATGTTGTAACAGCCTTCGTACCTTGCCACTTTCTGATACACCGGGGTTGAAAACAGCAACAGTATTCATGCACGCCTAAATAGTTCTCGTAATCACCAACTGCAACCTATCTTGAGTGTTGCTGCCCGGCAGGTCGGTAGTGTGCGTAGTGTCTGTTTAACGACACTGAGTCATAACGTAGGTGATTAGCCTCGCCCTCATCCTTTATCCAGGCTTCGGACTGGCATCATTCGAGTACGGCAGTGGCGGAGTTTTGATCTGCGGTATTCATCGGTTTGGGCAGATATGCAGCTTAATGCGGGATGGAGTGCACTGGTTACCGTTGAAAACCGCATCGAGTTTCAAATCTTGATGTTTATGCCTAATTATCTTGCATACAGAGGCGCTATATAAAATATGTGATTATAATTGCAATTACATTTAAATAGATTATGGTTTTGACTCATGTGCCTCATGAAGAATTATCAAAACGAACGAGTTTGACTGCGTTTTCGTTCATAGGCCTACATAATTCGATAGCTTACATAATATTATCTTCTGGCCTGTGCAATCTTATCTCAGGGACTTATGTGTCTTGGTCTCATACATTCGTCGCCATAGATACCTTCGTTTCCTGTCAAGGTGTCAGGCCAACGTGCTAGACCGAGCACGTATAACATCAGCTAATTGGTCTCCTTATCTTTTAAAGCTTAAAAAGCATTCTGTTTGATCCTGGATTTCTGTCGTTACGACAGGAGCGCCTCTGATGAGTTCCTGTGAACAGGCGCTATTTAAATCTGTAATTACAATTATATTTAAATAGATTATGGTTTGAACTCTTGTGCCTCATGAAGAGTTATCAAGACGGATGAGTCTGACTGCGTTTTTATTCGTAGGCCTACTTATTTCGTTAGTTTTCGTGTCAGTAATTCCAACGATCGGCAAACTTACTAAAATGCACCTGGTATAAATTCGGATGCCTTTCTTTTGAATTTTTTCGATCCTTCCTCGATAGTTGCGCAATGATTGGGTCTAGTTAGTTACAGTTATTTTTCCTTTAATGTCAAGCTGCACGAAAATGTTTTAGGCTTCCTTTCAGTGCATAGCTCATTTCACTTCGATTCTGACTGTGGTTATTATTGCTTAATCAGCCAAGTACTTTGGGTCCTCATAGCGGATCCGCATTATTCCAATGTTGGCAAATGATGGTCAGCTGTGGGTCTTATAAAAAAGTAAAGTAAGTAAGTAATGCATTTTTTAACATGTCATATTTCAATCGACTGAGCGAGGAATCGTTGGCGGAACCATGAAGTGAAGACTTCCTAGGATTACAGATTAATTATAAATGACAGTGTCAGAAGTCGCGTTCCAAAGAAGTTTCGGTTTAAAATATCTTACTGACTGAAACTAATTATCTCCTTTTTATTTTTCATTATTTTTTATTTATCTTCATTATTTATTTGCTGGAAATATTATCTAAAAGGCGTCCTCTTACTTATTGTAGTCGATTCTTGCAGGCGAATTTCTGTTGGGTTCAAGTTCAGCTAATGTAGGCTATGTGAACAAGTCCATAGCTTTTGATTGACAATACGCGCTGTTTCGGTGTACTGATTACTTTCCTAACACAAGATGAATGTAAACGAGTAGCATTTAAACATTGGTTGATGCTTTGTGCATTAGACATCGGCTCCATAGATCTTGCTACTTAATAATACTTATCAACAAGCGAAACAGTTTTGGCGAGATAAAGGCGATTTTAGTGAAATTTTGACGTGAGAACATCACTGACTGGTTAACTACTATGATTGGAGATCTGTTTTATCATATGAGGTTTTGTCAGGATCTTCTGATAGCACTTTGTTAATGTGGTGGTATAGCCACATTGTATGAACGTTCTTGACATGATATCCAAATAAGATCCCGAGAATAGTCAATGTTGATAGCGTAAAAGCGACATGAACCGCACGGGCTGAAGCTGCATTTCGACATTAACCATTTATATTTTTAATAGTTGACTGGTATTCATTATTCTTCTATCTACATTTTATAGCGGTCAGGTTTAGTGGCAATTTGCCCCACGCAGAGAAAATGAAGTTCTTCACACCGAGCCCGTTGATTTCTAATTTGAAACAGGCCTTGAACTACAAACATTTTACAGCGATAGTTTTTCGATCGAGTTAACGACACCGACCACATAGGTAATTATTTTGTAGCTGTTGTTGTTTATATTGCATTTATTTGTCTCAAACCACAGTCCGTTCGAAACCGAGGTAACCTAATGCACGCGAATATCAACCAAGAAATTATAACTGGAGTTTGAAGCCATTTATTGATTCATCAACAACAGTGCATAATGGAATAGTATTATAAGTTGCAGTGTTCTTCTATTGCTTTCAGAAGGAAAGCTCTCTAGAGTTAATAAATCCACTAGGTGCAGAGCTGTCCCATTACCATTAGAAGTGTTTTAGATGGCCATATTCACGCATAATATATTATTTAAAGCCAGTTTTTTCAGAACTCTTACCAATGGTGAAAATTAACGAAAGAAAGAGCAGAGTGAGATTGCTTACTCAGTCATAAATGAGAAACCTGTGCTAGGGCTTGAGTAATTATCCAGGTTCCAACGACGGGCTAGAAGCGTTTGGTACCGAGCCGTTGTCAGTCGTATTAGCAGGCGATTGCTATAGCGAAGGTAAGCTACAATTGTACCATCGAAAAAAATCGGCATGTTGTTACAGTTGAAATGCCCAACACCGACATGCCTAGTACGGTGGAGCGAAAAAATGAATTAACATTTCGGGATCGGCAGAGTGTCAGAAAGATGCCTAATGTGCACAGTAACCAGCTTGTGAAATAATATTGGATTTGGTTTACTTCCTAAGGTGCCCCAAGGCTATCAAAAAAAAAACATACTGTTGAAAATTGTGGTGTAAAGCCTCCATTCCAACTCTATCTCACAAGCGAGTGTGTGAAAAGATAAGGTTGTATCATGTCAAGTATAGAAATCTACTGAAACCAATTAAGGGCAGATTAAATAATCCCCAGTAAGCTGCAAAGCGGGAAGATTTCTATAAACAAGACGTTGATGCTTGCAAGTGTGCAGATTATCATTGTGCCACTGTGAGAAAGGTAAGAAGTTCCACATGAAGAAAGAACAATTCTATCCGATCAGATATCGCAAAGAGAGATGATGATTGGAGCATTGGACATAAGTATGACACGAAAATTGAGAAAACGAGTTTTTAGACAAAGGAAGATTTCAACTGAAGAGAATGCTACTGTGTAAGAACCTGGTGCCGGTCTATCAGGTCGTTAAAAGCCACAGTTAAACGTAACAGTTCTGACATGATGTGTTTTGACAGTTCAGATATTGACAACAGGTTTGTTTGCACAGTAACATCGCCTCCTATATCTAAGATTCATTCGCAAATGCGAACGACTTTGATTAATGTGGCAAGAGAATGTGACAGGTAGGATGTTTCTGATCGAAGTGCTGCTGAAATTGCAACTGTAGTTTTACAAGATGCTGGACTAGTGCATGAAGTTGACAAATCGCAAATCATCGAAAGGAGTAAAATTCGTAAACGAAAGAATGCCAGAAAAGATTTACAAGCCATTGAACAGGAATCATAACAGGGTTATATTTCGATGGTAGAAAAGACAAGACTAAAGTGTAAGTCAAGAGAGGAAGAAGGTATTATCCGCATATGATAACCGAGGAGCATGTTACACTTGTGTCAGACCCCAATTCAAAATATGTAGGTCATTTCAGTTCACCAGCTGCAGACTTAAAAAGTATAGCAGGAGGAATATCAGATCTACTTCGCCGAAAAGATTGCTTGCTGTTGGGTGCAATGGCACAAATTTTAATACTGGTAGTGTAGGAGATGTCATTGGCTGCAGTGGCTCGTAGTGTAGGGGGTGTCATTGGCTGCAGTGGCTCGTAGTGTAGGAGGTGTCATTGGCTGCAGTGGCTCGTAGTGTAGGAGGTGTCATTGGCTTGCTCGAAGTGGAGATACGGAGACCACTGCAGTGGCTCGTTTGTAAGTTGCATGCAAACGAATTGCCTTTGGACATCTTCTACAGAATCTCGATGGTGTAACGCATGGTCCTAGAGCGTTTTCTGGTCCGATTGGTAAAGCGATGCAAGTATGTGGAGACATGCCAGTAGTTCCACTTACAACAATTGCACCTGGCAATTTTCCGCAGGTTGATAATGCCGATCTCAGTACCGATCAAAAGTATTTGTACGATATATGTCAAGCTGTAGCTGCTGGGGAATGCCCTTTTGATGTCGCCAACCGAAAACCAGGTCAGATGGTTAAATCAAGATGGCTAACAGCTGCTAACAGAATTTTGCGCTTGTATGTTGCATCTGCAACGCCATCAGAGCAACATATTGCACTCACAACGTTCGTCATGAAAGTTTATGCTCTTGTCTGGTTTCACATCAAGACCGCATCTTGCTACATCTTGATCGAATGATCGCATTTTCTAGATAACTGTCCAAGGATATGCTGGCGATAGTTGATCCAGTAATACAAGGAATGTCTTCTTTGGACATTTTGAGGATCCATTGCTTGCGATTTTAGCCGATAAGAGATAAGAGAATTATAAGAGAATTGGCATCCCGGAAGATACTGGCTGCAAAGCAACAAGGCACATCAGCTACAGTCCGACAGTTCGGTATGCCAATTTAGAACTTTGCTGCTAAAGATTACGTTGTCTTAATAAGTTGGTAAGAAACGGACAGATGTGATTCTCCTCTTACAAAGCTGCTGTCGGATGAAGAATTTATGGAATTCAATAAGAACAAGAATATGACTGAAACCAATGTTGAATTTCCGAAATTTCCTTGCCACACCCAAGTACTGAAAGATGTGTCAGACTGGTAACTGAATATTCAGCACCTGTGTGTTATGAGGATCAAAGAGATGGATTTATACGGGCTAGAACAGAATCCAGAGGCTTAATTAAAACGTTTTATAAGAATCTGATTTAGAGTTAGGCACTACTGATGCTAGAGTCTGAACAAGCAATTTGACTTAAACATTTTCAGCAAACGTTTTTCAATCAACTCAATTTCAGTCCAACAACTTGCATTGTTTATGTGTCAGTACTTTTGCAAAGTTTAGTGGTTTTGTATCCGTGGAATTAGAGTATATGTGAACTCTCTGCAAATTCGCAATTTTTTGTTATAATGAGATAGGTTTTGACAGTTTGGTGCACCTCAAAACTTTATACTACAGGCACGATATTTTACCATAGCAAAACTACTACCAAAACACAAGTTATGCACCCCCTGCCAAAACCCAGATCCGAATTTTTTTAAACCATAAATTTCGCTCCACCACTTTTATTTAAAGCATTTTTATAATGCCTAGGTGATATGCCATGACCAGGGGAGCGCAGCGGCATTGGCATATTTGAAAGCAAGTCTGCCCGACTGAGTGTGCGGCGAAACACTTGTATGAAGCAGTTACCACCTGAAAGGAGACTGAACAAGGGAGTATTAGCAATGATCAATTCGAGATCCAATTCAGAACAATCCACAAAGGCAAAGTTGTGCTGGGGTTGAAGACCATCTCCCTCCAAAAGACCGAAGGGCTAACGTGCAAATAAGTCTGGGAACATCGGACAGTTTTTTCTTTATGGAATTGGACATAGATGGTAAGAGATTGGAGGGGCGATGGGGAGGGAGTAGGCCTACATGGTGTTTAAAGCGCAATTCCTCAACTGTTTCCTAACCGACTTGAACATACTTGTCGCAGACAAGAGAACAGAGAAATTCTAACTTAGCCCTAATTTTCTCATCTTCTAACCAGGATGAAACGGTTGCTGTGATAAATATATTTCGCCGGTGATTGTTATCCTACTCAACATAGTGGGTATTTGTGAGTCTTAGGAATACAGTTTGACCCCCTTCTGATGGTGGATATGAGATTATAACGCTTTCCACCTCTAAGCGGTTGCTATAACAAAATTGCCCCAAAAGAAATAAGGTACACCTGAAGTAGTTTGGTAAAAGGTCTCGCAAAATATGATTGATGATAATCTAATCTATTCTAAAAACTTCTATAGCGTCACTATAATAATGCTCGAGGCATCAGACGTTGGTCGCTGCTAAACAAAATCATTGTCCATGCCAAAGTCCATGGTGAGTCCGGGTCGAAAAGCCAGAGTGGAGTCCAGAAGTCACAGAGACAGCCTACGGAGGAAATGAGTTCAGGAAAAGTTTAGTTTTCAGTCGAGGTCTGAAGGTAGAAAAAGACTTTGCCGAGCCAACATTTGCAGGAAGAGAGTTCCAGAGTCAAGGGCCAGAAACAGAGAAGACACGCCTGCCAAGAGCTGTTCTCGTCCACGGAATAGTCAGATTTAAACGGCCAGAAGACCTGGTCGAGTGGAGGTAAGTCTTGGGAGTCAGTACAGAGTGAAGATAGTGAGGTTGGTTGAAATGTAGAGTCTTGAATACAATTAGTCCAGTCTTGAACATTATGCGCTTTTTTATGGGTAATTCACTGGACAACAAATTTTTACAAAAGTCATGTTACTGAAATGAAATTAGTCAGTTCTTATCAATTTGTATGTGCTGAACACGAATATGACAGTGAAAATGTCGAATTGGCTCTAGTTTTTTTGTAATCTGAAATGAAGTAATTTTATATCGCACAATGCATGCCAATAGTGATACACTTACAGGTAATATTTGTAAAAACCAGGTCATAGACTAGTTCTTAGATTTTTTTGCCTGTCTCTTGTACAGCTGTTCGGGAGCATCTCTGCGGAGTGTCCAGCAGTAGTCAGCCAACATTGTAGTGGACCATTTTCCCTGGTACCTTTGCTCCATTGTTGCGATATCTTGATGAAAACGTTCGCCATGTTCGTCACTAACCATACCACAGTTGTCAGGGAAGAAATCCAGATGGGAATGAAGGAAATGCATCTTCAGAGACATATTGCAGCGAAATTTCTGGTACTGCTTGAGCATGTCTTCTACTAGTTCCTTGTAGTTTTCTGCCCTAACATTCCCCAGAAAGTCTGTAGACACTAGACGAAAAGCATTCCATGCTTGTTTCGCATCACCCTCCAGCAAGTTGTTGAAGCGGTCATCTTTGAAGAGTTCTCTAATCTGAGGACCCACAAAAACTCCCTCTTTAATCTTTGCTTCGCTGAGTCGAGAGAATTTTTCATGCAGGTATCGGAAAGCTGGCGAAGTGCGGTCCATGGCTTTCACGAAGTTCTTCACCAAACCTAGTTTGATGTGAAGGGGTGGTAGTAGGATTTTGTGAGCCTCGACGAGAGCTGGGTGCTGGATATTCTTCTGTCCAACTGCCATGTTTTGTCTGGGAGTCCATTCCTTCCGCACGTAGTGCAACTCTCTTGCTCGGCTATCCCACTCACACAAGAAACACATATATTTTGTATATCCTTGCTGCAGTCCCATTAAAATGGCAACTACCTTCAAATCACCACACAGGTGCCATTTGTACCTGTTATAGTCAATGGAATGCAGTAGCTGTTTTAGGTTATCGTATGTCTCTTTCATGTGGACAGCATGCGCTAATGGAATAGATGGAAGACGGTTTCCATTGTGCAAAAGCACAGCCTTAAGACTCAGTGTTGAAGAGTCTACAAAGAGTCTCCATTCTTGTGGGTCATGAGTGATCTGTAAGGCATTCATGAGGTCGTCAATATTGGAACAGAATACCAGATTACCTTCCTTCATAAAGAAAGGTACCAACTGCTGATGGCGCTTTCTATATGAAGTAATTGTGACATCTTCTTCTAGAAGATTCCATTGTTGGAGTCTTGATCCTAGCAATTCTGCCTTGTTTTTGGATAAGTCCAAATCACGAACAAGGTCATTTAGTTCTTCCTGTGTTATTCTGTGTGGGGTTGATGATGCACCACAGTGAAAATCGGGATCACTGCACGCTGACGGACCAGGAGAAGAACATGTCGGCTCACCCTTGTCCTCATCAGATGAATCAAGGAAAATATATTCTGCTGGAGGTTCTGGAATAGGAAGTCCATCACCATGTGGAACTGGTCTCAATGCTGACGGAATGTTTGGGTAGACTATTGTCGACTTCTTTTGCTTCGTTATTTCACCGGAAAGAGGAGGAACCAAGCAGAAGTAACAGTCATCTACGTGGTTGCTTTGCTCTCTCCACACCATGGGAACTGCAAACGGCATTGATGGTCTTTTGCCATTCAACCACTGTGAAAGCTGTGTTGTACATGTAGCACAGCATATATGCGGGGCCCATGGCTTGTCTTGGTCACCAACCTTGCATTCGAAGTAAGCATGATATGCCTTCTTGACTTGATAAGTGATACTTTTCTTCTGGTTGGCAAATGTCACTTCCAAATGTAACAAAAGTTGTCCACAGTATTTACGCACTTCCGAGGCATTACTGTTCTGTATTGTATCTAAATGGATAAAGTAATAATAGTTTTATAAAACAGTAACTTAAACTGTCTCGCACAAAGTCTGTAATATTGTAAATGCTCAACCGTTCCGACTCGCTTTATATAGTACACTGCTGACGTCATCTTACGTCAGCAGCCGACTGGCTGTAGTTTTACATTGCATCAGAAAATGACGTAATCAACTGTGCATGATGTGTCCATGATGGGATTATGCAATGAGGTGGAATATTACATCATTCTAGACTTAATTAGGATATTGTCGCAGTTCTACTGCATAAATTTACATGGTGAAACATAAAAAATGAACTATATGAAATATTTTCAAAACGAGAGCCAATAAAAATTTTTTATGGTTATATTCGTGTTCAGCACACCAAGATGCTACACATTAGGGCCTTTTCCAGTCAGTAACGATTTCTATGTTGACCAGTGGTACCAATCCTAAAATCGTTGCACTGGTTATAACCAGTGCAACGATTTTAGGATTGGTGATATGTGCTCATATTTCGGAGTTTCAGTGATAGCTTTCGCCAATGTATTTTGAACTCTTTGAAGCTTCATCAAATTAGCTTTAGAAATGCCAGTAAGATGCGAGTTTCAGTAGTCGAGACGGCTGGAGACAAGGGCATTAGCCAAACAAACCAAGGCAGAGAAGGGAATGTGGCGCCTAATCCTACGGATATCACGAATATGATAGTGGGAAGACCTACATATAGAATTGATATGTTCATTGAAAGACAGATTGGAGTCAAATACAACACCCAAGTTGCGGGATGAACTGTTGCGTTTTACGACAGAGGGGCCTAGATGGACGGAATTCAAAGAATTAAATTTAGTCAGTTGCTGTGAGGTTCCAAAAAGGAGAAACTCAGTTTTGGATAGATTGAGGAGCAGTCCATTTTCTGCCATCCATGACTGAACGTGGTTTAAAACGTCAGATAATAGAATGAGAGAGCTGGAAGAAGAGGAATTATCAAAGGAAATGTAGAGTTGAGTATCATCAGCATAAAGATGGTGCTTCAGACCACTTTGACTAAGTAAAACGCCTAGCGGAGTAGTGTACAAGGAGAAAAGCACGGGGCCAAGAACAGAGCATTGAGGGACACCACAGGTAAGTGGTATCTGGTCCGACATTGCACCACTGATGTAAACAGATTGAGTACGAAAGGCGAGATATGATTTGAACCAGTTTAGGGCCAGACCTCATATACCAAACCAGTGCTCAAAGCGATGAAGTAATATAGCATGATCGACAGTGTCGAAGGCGGCAGACAGGTCAAGAAGAGCAAGTGCAGTTATTTTGTCATTGTCCATGGAGCAGATAATGTCATTGTGGACAGAGAGAAGAGCTGTCTCAGTGGGGTGGAATTTGCGATATGCTGACTGGAAAGGGAGGAGTAAGGAGTTTGAAGACAGATGTGTGCCCAATCGACATCTAGCAACGCGTTCAAGAAGTTTAGAGATAAAGTTCAAGTTTGAGATTGGTCGGTAGTTTGACATAGTTTCAGCATCCAAAGATGGTTTCTTCAGCAAAGGATGGACAATAGCATGAGAGAAACATCTTGGGAAGGAGCCGTCAGCAAGTGACCGATTGATTAATGTCAAGATTGTAGTTCCAAGCACATCAAAGCAGCTTTTGAGAAGGTGGGTGGGAATTGCATCCAGGAGGCATTATTTGTCAGGAGATGAGAAAATAAGATTTCACCCAAGGTTGCTGGAGCGAGAGAATCAAAAGTAGGTGGAGAATGATCGGGAAATGAAAAGCCATTTGATAATGGAATACCAGAAAATTTTAACCTGATACTGGATATTTTGTCATGAAAGAATTTAATGAAAGCATCAGCCAGTGCAGATGGCGAGGAGGTTTTGGGTAGGGTGTATGGTATTTTCCTATGGAGTAACTTATTCGGGGCCTGCCAAAGCGACCTCGGGCAAGATGAATTTTCTGAAATTAAGTTTGTAAGATAGGAGGAGTTGGCCTTGGAAACAAGGTTCCGAACAGTTTTACACTGTTGTTTGAAACGCTGATGATAAAAGGGAAGTCGTGAGCGGCGCCAAGTGCGTTCAAGTTGGTTATGCAGACGTCGAGCTTCAGCAATTTCAGAATTATACCAAGGCTTCGGGTCACGAACAACAACCTTCTTGGATTTAAGAGGAATGTGCTTATCAAGAAGTCCGGTTAGAACAGATTGCTTGTAGTCTACCAATGTTCGCTCTAACTGACTTTGTAGGTCCATTATAAATCCCAATTCGAATGCGAAACCAAAAAAAAACAATACAGTATTAAATCCAATGGGTCATGTTTCTGAATAAAGCTGTGTAGGCTATAATAAACATGTAAAACTGTAAATAAGATGGGATCTCTCATTTCTAATGGATCAAAAATCTAACTTATGTATTCTTTCTATAAGCGTTTGACATACAGTTTTCAAATGTTGGCTGGATAATAGTGAACATTCTCTTCAATCGCTAGAGGACAGTGTAATTTTTAATCCAACTTCTATTTATAGCATTTTTATATATTTAACGCCCTTTTGTTGAACTTCATAAAGAAGACGTTTGACGAAGCTGATGACGTCATAACTATTATTTCGTTACGTAACTTATAGTGAGTTATATTAATTTTCTTCTTATATTTACCATTGAAACATGTTCTATTTTGTTTATATTTTGGTAATTATAGGTTAATAGTAGTAATTTCATCTCGTTTTTAAAACTGTTGATGAATGCAGGCTACGTTATTAGGTTCTGCAACTTCAGATTTCAGAAGCCTTTTAGCCGTTTAATTGAATTGGACTCTTTTCCGAAAGAGGAAGAGAACACTTCTGGTAAAAATTAGGATAATTAGTTTAGAAGAGGACGCAGCTTAAGTAGGCTGTCTCTGTGACTTCTGGACTCCTCCCTGGCTTTTCGACCCGGATAATGATTTTGTTTAGCAGCGACCATCGACTGATGCCTTGAGCATTATTTCTGTGGCGCTATAGAAGTTTTTAGATTAGATTTTTAGATTAGATTTTGTTTAAATAACTACGAATTTCGTTTGTTTTGAAGATCAAAAGATGAATGCAACAATCCATAAGCAGGAGAAACTACACAAATGTGAATTTTGTAACAAAGTGTTTGCAAAGAGTTCGATTCTCAAGCTCCATTTAAGAACCCACACTGGAGAAAAACCACACAAATGCGATTTATGTCACAAAGAATTTGCATGGAGTCAGAGTCTGAAAGGACATGAAAGAACCCACTCAGGAGAAAAACCATACAAGTGCAATTCATGTCTCAAATCATTCACATGGCAGCAACATCTGGAAACACATAAAAGAACCCATACAGGAGAAAAACCACACAAATGCAATTTATGTCACAAGGCATTTGCATACAAGTGTAATTTCGAAAGACATGCAAGAACGCACACTGGGGAAAAACCATACATTTGTCAGTTATGCAACAAAGAGTTTTCACAGCGTAGTAGCCTGTATGCACATACAAGAACCCACACTGGAGAAAAACCATACGTTTGTCAGTTATGCAACAAAATGTTTTCACAGCGTAGTGGCCTGTATGCACACACAAGAACCCACACTGGAGAAAAACCATACATTTGTCAGTTGTGCAACAAAATGTTTTCACAATGCAGTAACCTGCATGTGCATGCAAGAACACATACTGGAATAAAGCCATACATTTGTCAGTTATGCAACAAAATGTTTTCACAGCGTATTGGCCTGTATGTGCATGCAAGAACACATACTGAAGAAAAACCATACATTTGTCAGTTATGCAACAAAGCGTTTTCACGATGTAGTAACCTGTCTGCGCATGCAAAAAGCCACACTAGAGGAAAAGCTTGCAAATGCCATTTGTCCACAAAACATTTGCAAGGGGTGAAGATCTCAAAAAGCACATGAAAACCCATACTGAAGAAAAGGTGTGATTTATTTGCCAAAGCATTTGCTCTTAATGGTGTTTTAAAATGCCATTCAAAAACTCACATTGGAGGAAAGTCAGTTAAGTGACAAAACATTTGTTAAGCAATAGAAATGAATACCACGAAAGTTAATCATATAAGAGAATCGACATATTTACTGGAGATGACAATTTTGTTGACAGAACACAAGAACAGGAGCTATATCAAACCTTCCATCTCGGCTGATATAAAGCCATGTGCAGGCGAAAACAATTTTAAAATCTTTTGACAATTAGTGCTGATATAGACCTACTGTAATTCCTTTTTTGTTTTGAGATCTTATGGGTGTGGAATGTGTAATGAAATGTTTGAAATCGAAACGGAATTTATGGATCATTGTTATCGGCATTAATATGACGATCCCAAAATATATTTCTTGAATTATTTGAAATGAATCTTTTGAGCTAGTTTCCTTGAAGACATGAAACTGATTAATTCACAAGTTTCTAGTTTGCTTTGTTAATTTTAAAACAATTATAATGAACATTGGCTGAATGGATACCACCTCGTGCAGAAACTTCACGTTTATTGCAATCTTTGGACGCATCTGATAGTTTTGAATGTGTATCAAAAGTGTACTGGAGCCTGTGTGTGGATTTATTACTCACGTCTGTTACAGACTGTGAGTGGTTTTGAATTTTGTCGACTACTACGACAAATGAGCTGCCAGTTTGCATCGATCTGGCAACCATGCAATGTAGTCTGAATGCTCTTCTCGTGTCACCTGTAATTTTAATTGCTTGGAGAATGTTGAGGCTGCAGTTACACGCCGTCTGCCACCAGGAAATGATGGTGTGTTTGATCAGCTACAACAACAAGAACAATGAAAACCATAACAACTACAAGTGCTGTGATAATATTATTATTATTAATAATAATAAACAATGATAATAATAGATTTAAATAGTAATAATAATTTAGGGTTTAAAATAAACTAACAAGAAGAACAAGAACTAAAATATCTTTTTGCAATTTTCAATTAATCAAAAAACAATGTAAGGGGTTTTATGGCTTTAGGAAACTTCATGAGGTCTAAAGATGAAACGTTTTAGAGCTGTGAATAGCACTGTGAAGAGATTCTTAGAGGGTGATAGACCTATAGGCCTATTAATGTCATAAAACATTTAGTCACTTTCAACTGCAATTTGAAGTTTACCACAGAAAGCAATTTCTTGAGCTGAATTCATGTGCATGAGATTGAAATATTTGTGGGAATATTTCACTTTATGTTGTAGATAAATATACAATTAAAGTAAGGACAATACATTGGTGTAGCTATAATAATATCAGACTTTAAGTATTTTACACTAGTGTCCCATATACAAAAACTCACTCTCAAGTTTCATTGTTACATTGTTTTTTGGTTGATTGAAAATTGGAAAAAGATATTGCAGTTCTTGTTCCTATTCTTATTGTTAGTTTATTTTAAACCCTAAATTATTATTACTATTTAAATCTATTATTATTATCATTGTTTATTATTATTATTGCACTTATTGTTTTTATTATTTTCATTGTTCTTGTTGCTGCAGCTGCAGTTGCTATTGCTATTTCCATCATAACCATTATAATAATTATTATTTAAGATAACGGTGTAATGAGTTACTTTAAATTAAGAACTGTTGCACTGTTCTTGTGATTTTATCAATGTTGCTGTGAAATCATTATGAATGCAACAAAATATGTATGCATGTATATGTATGTTAGTACTGCATTTGTTAGCAGATTTGTGTGGATGTTTATACGCAGACCTGTATTAGTGCTTTTTCGATTGCCGAGTGGTTAGAGTGCTCGGCTTGTAATGCGGAGAGTACGGGTTCGAGCCTCATCTGAGGCTGTTACTGTGTAGGGACCTTAAAGTCCTTCACGCACAATTCTTGGCGCCATCGATTGCTGCTTAGTCATTAGATAGTTGCGCTTAATAAATGCAGAAATAAATAAAAATTAAGTGCACTTAACATAAAACTGGGGAGTGACAATGGGGCGTCTCCAGTCAATCGTTCCTAAACTGTACGGTTCGAAGATTCCGCAGCGTATTGAGTCAATTATCGTAAGTCGGTTTTGGAATTTGTATTTCATTTATTGCTCTTATAACCTGCTCAAAGGCAGTGAATATGAATCTGAGGTGCAAGCCTTGTCGAGCTCATTACAAGGAGTCCTTTGAGCTGGCTCAAACTCGCAATCGTTAGATTAGAGACTCAGTGCGCTACCTAATAGATCACTGTGTCGTACAGCTGAGCCCCATGGAAACAGTCGTGCAGACTAAAAATCCAACATTTTATTGCATTATGCGCCAGGTCTGTAGAGAAAGCAGGTGAACGTGTGGAAATGGCACATTTAAAATGCGCTTTAACTTTATGACAACATCCATAAAATATGTTTAAATTCATAACTATGAATTAAGAAGTTGCTGAATAGTATGGTTGTCTTTGTTTCAATGAACCATTTAGATGGTATATTGCATGGTCACATATTTTGGATTCTATTAAGACTTAGTGATTTTAAACGATGGTGAGAGCGTGTTTTTATTGCAAGGCTTTGTGATACAGATAAACGTGCGTGGTCACGCGTTAAAAGCGACTGAACTGTTACGAATTTGACTCAAGTTATCGACTTCTAGCTGTTGTGGTTTTATGGGCAGTTGTTGCAGTATTTGCTGCTGTGATGTCCTGGAAAGTTGTTTCAGAGCACTGCACAACTGTACAGAACTAAAATGGTACCCATTTATTTGTATTTTTGCTTTTTTTACGGTAGAAGAATGTTCAAAGCTTCTTTCAGAAAACCACAACAGCTACAAGATGTTTGAATAGCACATTGATTGAGGTTTTTAATTTATATTTAGATATTCTGAAGCCTGGCAGACATGCGCAAAGCAGATGGCTTGTTCACGAACCTGCGTAAGAGGCTACATGCAACGTTACGGGAAGTATTGCACCGGTGGTCGAGCTCCAACTTGCCAAGACTATGCGAGGATCCATAACGGAGGACCAAAATGTTGCCAGAAATCCTCCACGGTCGGCTACTGGAGTAAAGTGCAGCGCTGCTGTGCCTCGAAAGGCGGCTGTTGAGCTAAGGAAGGAATTTCATCGAAGAAATGGTCTTAAACCACGACATGGAAAACCTTAAGAGATCACACAATACTTTGATTTTGCTCATATAGCCCCTAACAGATTTGCTTTTGCTTCATGTAGCACCTTTATTCATTCCAAAGTAGCAAATTCAATCGAACCGAGCCAATCGATATACTGACTACCTTATATCAGATTTTATTTTGCTAATATGATTAAATTGTAGTGTGCTTAATTTACTCACTTTACCTATGATGATCATGCTGATTGTGACTGCATTAGTAACGGTAGCGAACCAAACAAGAGTTTAAAATGTCTGATGCTACAAATGCTTACGTGTCAGAATGCTTATGGATCAGCGTTTCTTCAATATGCCTTTCTAAATATTGCCGGTTATTCTAACATTATTCTTATCTCAAACAAATCGTTTCATCGCTTCTTTTATTTATCTTCCTCTGTCGGTTTGTCACTGTCTCTTTTCATAACTGTATCTGTTCACCTTCCTGCTAAATATGCTTGCATGTTCGTTTGTTTGTCTGTCTGTATTGTTGTCTGCCTGTATGCATAATGATGATGTCTGATAAAACTGAATAAAGCAGTAGGAAGCAGATAATTAATTTGTCCATATCAGTGAGTCGCAACCGTTCATCTGACTATTAATTTCATTTGACAGCTATTCGTCTACTTCCTTTATGCGGGAATTTGCATCGCCTATAGAGACACGCAGTTATGCATGAAAACCAGTAAGCTACTTCTGTTTGTTAGCAATTTATCGCCGATTCCGGGCTTTCATTGTGTCAAGACGGGTCTGCATCATGCCACTGGTAACAAACTGTTGGTGTAAACACGAGTACATAACATATCTGATATTATGAACTGCAAGCAAGACCTTATCCGCCCTGGGCTGTCTCTCTGTTTCAGTGGACTGACTTTTGGGTATTGACCTGACTAAGTAAAAGACTCTACAAAATAATACAAAGAATTAAGCAACAGAAACTTTATAAAATGTTGTAACGGCCTTCGAACCATGCCACTCTTATGCACCACTTTTCATGCACGCCTAAATAGTTCCGCAATCACCAGATGCAACCTATCTTGAATGTCGCTGCTCAGGTGATCGGTAGTGTGTGTATTTTATGTTTAACGACACTGAGTCATAATGTAAGTAGTAAGCCTGATCGGTGGTGTATGTAGTTTCTTTCTAACCACATTGAGTCATAACGAAGGTGGTTAGCCTGATCGGTTGTGTGTGTAGTTTCTTTTTAACGACACTGAGTCATAACGAATGTGATTAGCGTTGCCCTCCTCCTTTATTCAGGCTTCGGACTGGCACCATTCGAGTACGGCAGTGGCGGAGTTTTGATATGTGGTATTCATCGGTTTGTGCAGATATCATGCGGAATGAACTGCAATGGTTACCGATGGATAGCGAATCGAGTTTCAAATCTTGATGCTTATGCGTAATTATTTTGCAGCCGGAGGCGCTACATAAATCTGTGATTACAATTACAATTACATTTAAATAGATTATGGTTTATGAAGAATTATCAAGACGAATGATTTTGACTGCGTTTTCATTCGCAGGCCTACTTTATCCGATAGCTTATCTTAAGGACTTATGTGTCTTGGTCTCAACCATTCGTGGCCTTTTCATTTTGCTGTTAAGGTGACCTGACCTGGAAGTTCAGGTCAACCAGTGTAGCACCTATAACATCAGCTCCTTGGTCTTCTAATCTTTAAAAACTTAAAAACCATTTTGTTTGATCCTGGATTTCTGTCGGTACGTCAGGAGCGCCTCTGATGAGTTCCTGTTGAAGAGGCGGTATATAAATCTGTGATTACAATTACAATTATATTTAAATAGATTATGGTTTGAACTCTTGTGCCTCATGAAGAATTGTCAAGACAAATGAGTTTGACTGCGTTTTTATTCGTAGGCCTACTTAATTCGTTAAATTTCATATAAGTAATTCCCACGATCGGCAAACTTGCACCTCGTATAAATTCGGATGCCTTTCTTTGGAATTTTTTTCGATTCTTCCTCGATAGTTGCGCAATGATTGGGTCTAGTTAGTTACAGTTATTTTTCCTTTAATGTCAAGCTGCATGAAAATGTTTTAGGCTTGCATTCAGTACACAGCCCATTTCACTTCGATTCTGACTCTGGTTATTATTGCTTAATCAGCCAAGTACCTTGGGTCCTCACAGCGGATCGGCATTATTCCAATGTTGGCAAAGGATGGCCAGCTATGGGTCTTATGCAAAAGTAAAATAAATAAGTAGTGCATTTGTTAACATGCCATATGTCGAGCGATTGAGCGAGGAATCGTTGGCTGAAGCATAAAGTGAAGACGTTGTTTTTCATGCACCATTTTTATGGCCTGCTTGTCTTGTGATGAGTGGAAGTCATCTACTCTTAAACTGGGCCCTGCATTTAACATGAATTCTGTAGAGGTATAACAGTTCTGAGTATCATTGAGTAAACAGTTGCGGGCCAGATAGATTAAGCAAACAAAGCTTTAGATTTAATGTTCGGTGTTATTCATATCTGTTCGACTCGGAAGTACCTAATACTCAGTCCACAACATGTCCCCGGCCTAATATAAATTAACTTACGTGACTTTGCAATGAAATATCCAATTTCAAACGCTTCAAAGATTGTCAACAACCACTTCGCCTACTCAGTTTTATGGCCACAGGCAATTGAGAGTATTGATATTAATCTTTCTTAAGTGCTTATGTTTCCGCAAGAGACATGAGCTAAAATGGCCTCGATTGACCACTTCCTCGTTATGCTAAGATTTAAAGCCTCGGAACCCCAATGACCCAGATTTCATTGCTTGACGGACGCCGAGGATTCGAAAGTCTTCTTTGCACAGAACAATGGCTACAAGCAAAATGTTCGCCTACATTTTGATTTTGTGGGGCTTCGTTGGTAAGCAGCATGATTTCATTATATCGTTTTGTTAGTCGATCAGCCGAGCTTATGCTCGTCAAAATCCTAGAACAGTCGAATGTTAGTAATAATTATTATGTTATATTTGAATCTCTCTCGCACTGTCTCTCTTTTTCTCTATTTTTGTGTAGTTGATAGTAGATAATGTCTAGTAGGTAGGCTTTTAAGCCACACTAGACATATGCAGTAGCCATTCTAGATCTTTAGCTGCTATAGCTGGTCGATGTAAGACGGCAGTAGATCGTTTCAGGGGCGGGCATTAGAAACGATAGTGAAAGCATGGCTTGCTGGGCAAAGCTGCTTTAAGAAACTGATATAATGTTGGACAGTTTGTCACCGAGAGAAACTGGACTGTTTAAAGTGCGCTTGATATTAGTGGAAATCAATCTAAATTGATGTTCAATGTAGGCCTATATACATGAACACTTGTACAGCGGCCTTTAAGAAATTCACAGAGCCGCTGAAACAAGGATTTCTAATAGATCTAAAACGATGCGCCGTGAAATAAGCCGAAATGTTTCTTGAGTTAATTGCGGTGGTGAAGTTCTAATTTTAAATGGTAAACTGTATCTTGAGGAAGGTCAGTGCACAAAAAGAATGCAGTGTCCGAAATAGTACCGGAGCCCAGAACCAACAGGTCTCCCAGTGCCCGAGGAGCGCGATGCTTGCGACTTGGCTGGAGTCACAGCTTCTTTATTTATTCTGAGAGCGAACTGAACATCAATTTTTTTCAAAGAGAAGAATCTTAAACGTAGCTTGTGAGACTGACTACCGAAGAAACTTATTGGGGACAAGTGACTAGCCCTCGGAACTGGAGAGCTACTTTCTACCCGTATAATAAGATTTATTATGATCAAATTCACATATCATGAATCGTGAATTAAGTTACAGAAGCTCAGAAGATTAACATAACCCAGAACAGAATTTAACAGAGAAACCGATTCAACGAACAAAACATACCAACGTAGCAGTAGTCAGTCAGTCACCGCAGCGACTCTGATCCTGAATCTCACCTGCACTTAGAACCAGAATCATCTCTGTCTACGTCGTCCAATAATCACCTCTTTTATACTCTGTTCTATACTCTGGCGTTCTCTCTCTTGTCTCAGTGTGAATGACTGTAGGGCCTTACCTACTTAACCTTTCGTTTAAAATACTCTATAGCCCTTAACTGAGAACATCTAGGTTCGTAAAGGCTATTTTTGCAACATCTGGATCGACTATAATTGCCTGAGTAATTTTCTCGGTCTGTGGTACAGAACCGCGCCCTACTTTAAGACAACAACTCTTCTAACCAGAGTGTGACTTAACAACCATCTATGCAGCGCCTTTATGCAATAGTTCCTATAACATCTTTCATATTCCGCCTCGTCGTGAGAAATGAAGCGTCTTCCTTTCGGAAACAAATAGAAGCAACTAAACAAAAACTACATTCTTTGAATAGCTGCAAAGACCTTAGTAAAGCATTCGTTTATACTAGTAGCGATAATGTCCACATTAGATCAAGCTATGCACGGTATTACAATTGGAACAAAGTATAAGTTCTGTTCTAAAAGAAGAAGTAAGCGTTACAAAACTAGTGTTCTGCTTATGAAGACATATTAGCTAAGAAGCAAGCAATAAAATGCCTGAAATGCAGTTCGCCAACATTGATCACAAAAACAGAAACAACACTGTAGTGAAAATTGAAACGTACGCTTAGGTAGAAAAGGAGAATGAAGTTTTGCAAGAGCATGTACATGTAGCTTTACAAAAGTTGACAGATGCAGGTGAGTGGGTGGATGAGTACCTTTTGCTCCGTGATATTTTGACTAGTCGAGGTTTGAGTCATTTGAAACATCAAACTGGGTCATCTACTGAAACCATCATCCTATGGACGATCCAGACTGAAGCCAAATCCGCAGCTTTGGGGTTCAGTCAATCCAACACTAGCCGGTGTATTAAGGGGATCTCTACGCTAACCTGAAGGATGATGTTAAAGTTCATAAGTGTGAAAAGGTACTCATCAATAAACCAACAATACTCAGTTAACTAGAAAAGTCACAAGTAGCGGGTCTCTGCACGCACAGTGACCCCAACAAACAATTCCCATTACAGCTGATAGTTGACACCATAGCCAGACCTATTGGATACGTTGCATTGAGGATGATGGACGAAGGATGTAGTCCGCCGCCCGTGGCACGTGGGTGCTTCATCTTGAAATTAGTAGAGGATGCAGCATCCGAACATCTAAAGAATTATCACATCTGAACAGGGCAGACTCTCGATGATGGCAGTCAACTTGATGCAGAACCACAACTAGACAGAGAACTTCCATGTCCTTCCTTCACCCAATCCAGGATTTCTCGGTTGCAGACGGCATAGAGATGGACTCTTCCAAACTGCCGATCACATTACGACTAAAAACCGTCCAAAAACACATGACAGCCTTGGAAGAATCGAAATAAACTCCAAAACGTAGACTCTGTCGCAGTATAAGTCCGGTGAGACAAGAATTAGCGAATAAATACTGCACGAAATCAACTAATTTGCAAAGTAAACACCGTAGGCATCTCAGCAGCCAACATGACCGCACACGTGGGCAGTTTTGTTGGTTAACAAAACCAATGTGTTCTTGATGATGTTTATTGTCAATTAGAAATGTAATGCATAAATAGGAAAGTAACAAAATTATAATAATTAGTATAATTAAAGCAGTATAATTAAAGCAGCATAAAAATTAAGCAAAAAAATGCAGACTTAGAAGTGTCTTCCACTTCCAAAAGAAGCATGTGATTTGGTTTCTACAATTTTTGCAGCTTTCGCAACTGGACATATCTCGGAGAACTGTCTAAATTGCATCTGTGAGGTATGTTAGTAAGACATCTTGAACATTAGGCATAACTTTAATAAATTTTAATAGCTAATTTACCTTCTCTTTCAATTGTAAATTTTGTTTTCGTTATAATAAACACTGTTATTATATCGCGATTAGACAGACCCCTACTGTGTATATCATGAAATTTCTGGCATATACTATGACAGTCGACTTAGGCCTACAATTATTTTTGTTTGTAAATTTGCATTCTTAGTTATCTAAACATCTCAGGCAAAAGCGAAGTATATAAATGAGTAAGTGCCCTACAAATAAGATTTATTTTAACTCTATGAGTGAGTATTTATGTCTAAATTAGAAAACTTGCTTGAAATTAACGTTAAATTTTCAACTAACATATTGTGTATTGCCAAAGTATCGTATTAGCTTAATTGTTAAAATCGAAATCATAACAAAAACCAGTGCATTCTGTTTGTTCTTAAACTATAAAGGTTATCACGTCTTACTTTCCATTTATTTTTAGAAGTTCTAAAACCTTATAAACTCTCAACAATATTACAAAATTTTACTTATCACATTAGCTACGGATAATTTTTTTTTAAATTTGAAGTCAATTTATTGAGAATCAACAGTTTTGAAAATATACAAACAATGAGGTTTACATCAATAGGTGCCATAGAAAGAGTTCAGAAGGAACCATATAGGCCCTACTATTCAGAGACACCAAACATCACCATATCACTCCTATTCTTAAAAACTCCATTGACTAAAAATGTCGGAAAGCATTTATTTCAAAGTTCTTTCTGTAATCTGTAACTCACTGGAATACTCCCAACCTTTTTATCTTCGCAAACGCTTTACCAATCACCCGATTTAAACCTTTTTCCTTTTAATATGTTCCTAGTAACTACTTAAATTCACCAACCGATCCATATAACACACTGCAATTCCACTCTGGAACGATTTTCTTTCTGAACTTCGCAAAGTCTCCTTTTACTCTACCCCTCCTGTCGTTCACGCACTATCATCTGTCTCAACCCCCCTATCTAGTACTCGTGAAGCTTTCGGTTCAAAACTATAATCCCACCTTTCAAAGAATTCTTACACTGATCCATCCAATCCACCGCCTTCCAGTTTCTCTCAACCTAAACAACCCACCGTAACAGCTCCTTTGTCCCCTTCTCTCACTCTGTTCTTCTCAGAACCGGACTTTGTTCCTCGCGTCATATCTTTGGACAACCTCTCTGACTTGAAGTAGCGCTCGTGAATAAGCTTGAGCCCAGCGCTTAGCTATTAAGTAGCGCTTTGGAAATTCTCAAGATTACGATTACGACAGTTGTCCAATTACAGCATAACGTTGTACAGATGGTAGCATCATTGGTTAATTGCTTAAATACAAGTTAATATACACAAGCTAGTCTTGTTTCATTCAAATTAAGGGACAGTTTATTTGCCCGAAACTAGTTCACTCTGATACGTCTTTATCAATTATGCATTTATTCGGTGAATTATAACAGAAACATCTTTCTTAGAAGATATTTTTGTCATTAACAAAAATAATGAAATGAACTATGTCCGACGTTTTCGAAATATAATTTATCTAAATTACACAATATTTACGAAAAAGCATGCAACTTTCCCATATCCATACAGTATACTTTAGGCGGACGAACCGTATTATGACCTTGCAATTTTAGCTTTAGTTCATACTTGCAGGAGGAAGGATGTCAGGAAGAGATCGGCAAATGCGAAGAGCACGACGGGTCGCTGAGATGTGGGCCATTTCATATATCGCAACCTTACTGGATTGCCTGCGGAAGCCCAGGCATAGGTAAGAAATAGTGAATCTGGCGAAAGATGATAAGCAATAGTTACAGTATTTTATTAGATGCAAGGAATGAATAACCTGGTGGATGATGGGAATTGTGGATGTGGTGCACATAAGGTGTCGCGCTTTGAATCCCAGATTCACTCGATTTCAATCATGGCCTTTACTTGAGAAAAAACAGAAAAACCTTTCAAATCAAATTAAATCGTTTATTGGAATATTTTTACAGTAGGCTGCATATATATGGAGCTGAAAGTTATGTATTGGTCTGGCAAGAAGGTAAGGTATTCTAGCTTATCTAGCCATTCCCATCATGTCCTTATCACCCAGAGAATTACTTTTCCACAGTGAGTAAAATTAATACGTCCGAAAATAACAAAAAAACTGCAGATGCCATATTTCAAGTTTTAACTATCTTGACAAACAGATCACTGGTATAAGGATAGCAATTGGTGATCTAATTTAGTTTTAAATAAAGTTAAACTTTTCAGATTCCTAATTTTATTGTTCCATTGTTCAGGTCCTTGAATTTTTATTGCACGTGATCTCACTGCTGCTGTGCAAGGCTTCACATCGTAATCGTCTTTTGCTGGGGTGTTGCAGTGATGATCAATTTTGCTTGAAGAATTTATTACATATAGGTGGAAGAGTTCTACTATAAATCAACACTTAAATACTAACTAAGACTTGCATTTTGTAGATGCCTTCAACCCTCAGTCAGAAATTTTTCTAAAAAGAGGGGAACTGAATGCGCTAAATGTGAATAATTAACTAGACTTATAATAATTCATACATATTTTTAAAATTCAAACATCTTTCACACATGAGTTGGGTAATTTGCAGCCCAAACAATCGTGTAGTATTGCAGATAAGGTAAAACTAAGAAACAATATAAGATTATCACGACGTGCTTTGGAATGATTCATTTTACCTTGATTAATCCAATAGATTTGGAGCTTTTCTCTTACAATTTCAATGTAACTGGTTCATTTCAAATTGTCATCAATAACAACTCCAAGAAATTTTGTCCAATGACAAGTCTTAGCTGTATTTATGCTCAGAAAAAGTGTCGTATTATATATTTGATGATAGTGTATGGTGCTGCATTGAAATCTGTTATTATAGCAAACCTTAGAAATTATTGGCGCTGACAATAATTTCTCTGCGACAAAATTTATGCTCTGGATTCGGTTTTGCTGGTGGAAAATCCATCTTTTACTGCTTTTATTCGAGACGGACCACCCCTATTTCATTGCCGTTATAGGAACCCGTTACTTACAGCTTGGATGGACTAATCTTAAGTAACCATTACAAATACCGAGCCATCGCCGTAGTAGCGTTTCAGAAATCTTTTCAAATTCTTATTTCAAACAGATATTTCCAAATGCAGATGAAACGCCTACACCAGAAATCCGCGAAAAACTGCTGGAAAACAAAAATGTGTACAATCGAATATCCAAGTGTACATGATAGGATATTCGCTTTTGACTACCTAGGAATTACTGATTGATGCTTACATGATACAATGATTAAGCTATTTAATTTACTACTTTGATATTTTAAAGACTGGCAAACGTGCACAAAGCAGATGGCTTGTTCAAGAAGCTGCGCAAGAGCCTATGTGCAACGCTACGGGGAGTCCTGCACCGATGGTCGAGCTCCAACTTGTCAAGACTATGCGAGGATCCACGACGGAGGACCAAATGGTTGCAAGGATTTCTCCACGATCGACTTCTGGGAAGACGTTCAGGAATGCTGTGCCTCGAGCCCAGGCGGTTGTTGAGCTAAGGAACAAATTGCATCGACGAAATGGTCTTAAACCAGGACGTAGAAACTCTTAAGAGATCAGACGATGCTTTGTTTTTGCTCATGTGAACTTTAAGAGATTTAAAGCCTTTACTTCATGTAGCACCTTTATTCGTATAGGGCATCATTCCAAAGTACCTGATTCAATCGAACTGAATCAATTGATGTACTGACTACCCTGTATCATATTTTATTTTGCCAATTGTAATGTAAATTGAATAAATTGTAATGTATTTAATTTACGCACCTTACATACAGTAGTCAAAAGAATTAAATACAGTATGTACAGTATTGAGGTATGATGATCAAGTTCGATGTGACTGCATTAGTAGCCTAATGGTAGTCAACCTTACAATAGTCGAAAATGTCTTTCACAACGGAATATGACTCGACGGAATGCTGAAGGATTAGCTTTTCCTCACTGTGTCTCCATAAATATTGCCTGTTAAATTCGTACAACATTCCCATCTCAAGCAAATCCAGTTATTTTATCAATGTCTTCTTTTATTCACGAGCCTTTAAGTCTTTGTGTCACTGACTCTGCATGCCTGTGTCTGTTCACCCGCTCGCTCTCATGCCTGCATGTCCGTCTACCTATGGTTGTTGCATTGTTGTCTGTCTGTACGCCTCAATTCTAGGAATCTATTTCTAGAACAATTAGTTTTCGTCTTTAATGCCAAAGACATACAGTTGATTGTTTCTTAAATTTCGAACTGTGCGGCAAATGCCATTGAGAAATTTATCTAGCTGCATTGTCGCTGCAATGAAAAGGCGCATTATTTCTCCGTTGCAATAAGTCTTAATAGACTAAAAATAATTGGCCAAGTTATTCAATCGTCAGTTGTAAAGTCCTTATACAGTAAACTGATCCATTATTATATTTTCTGTTAAAGTCTGAGTGATAGTTTTCTGATGTCTGATGTTGTTTGGCAATCTAATGCGACGCATTAAAACAGTGATGTGTATATTTTCAGATTATTAAAGGGGGTCCTATCCTCAATAAACAGTATAGTATTGTTGTTGCTTATAGTGGAACAGTTATGTAAGATAACCATCTTTGAGTTTCATGTCATCTAGTTAGTTTTCAAATATCTGTAAGACTCGCTATGTGAAGACCTCACACTAATACAACGTTCATTATATGTTCTACTTTCCTGATGCATTACCTGTTGAGCAAACATAATTCATCCAAATCTTTATAGATGTGGAGTAATGTGCCTCTTGAGCAAACGTGATTTATTAGGTGTTAGGCCCCTATGTATTACAAAATTACTAAACTAAACTGGACTCGATAGGATGCTTATTTCATGCAGTGGTTGAACGAAAAGGCTTTCCCAAAGTTAGCATTGCAAGTATAATAATTAATCCATTCTAATGTCAAGAGACTTAGACTTGGATCAACGTGCTTTTCAGGGCTAGTTTGAATAGGGAAGATCAATTTTGAATAGGTAGCATAACGATTATACTTTATTAGCGTAACTGTATGGAATCGCTTGCATCATTACTGTTAGATAAAATAATTATTAGGCCCTAATCTAAAACATAATCTCTACTAAAATAGTACAGCAATGCATAATACGTTGTAAATATTCAAATTAATAATGTTTGCACCATCTCCATAGCAGGCTGGTGATGGTTCACGCAGTTCTCATGAAGATGGTGCTGGAAAGCCAAGCATCAAGCTGCAAGGCCGCATCCGTAATTTTTCAAATTCATTTCATTCTGTATTATTTGGAGGCGTAAGGCTAATTGTATTAACTAATGATAAAGGTTACATTTCGAATGATGGCATCAAATGTAATATTGGAATTAACTCTGTGTCTTAAATGTTAGGCTGTGCTGATCTGTGACTAAGAAAAGGTGTTGCTCAAAGTGATTGAGTTGAAGCTCTTAATATATACAAACAAGCGTTAGTAGAGAAATACGGTCCACCTTATTTCTCAGTTTCTGTAGACAAAGCGAAGAGAGAAGGACTGACGACAAAGATACCAACTTGAGTGCTAGATCAAGTATTGAACAGACCACGGCTAAGAAGCACTGCGCGAGATAGGTGTTATATTTGAGTGTTTTCTGTTGCTTGGCATGCTACTCTTTGATTTCATTTTAAAAGGCAAGAATAAATTTGAACTAACTATATGAGACATCGTACCTGAAATCTTTTATAAATACCCCTGTAGTTTTAGCACAGTGCCATATCATTGTTGCTAATGTTTGTAAAATATTTGAAATTACTGTGCAATTCGCTTCTTAGTCTTCTTTCTCTTAAGCAGTGAACAAGTTTGTTTCTCCACTTGCATAGTTTACAGAACACTACATCGCAAACTGTACGGCAGTAACTCGTTCGCTCTGTGATCATGCGGTCGTGTATTCGACGCTAGAGGCCCCTATAAGGACCCTGGGCAAGTTGTTTGCGCACACCGTGCCTCTATCGCCAAGCAGTATAATTTGGTAGGACCTCAGGCCTAAGAAAAGGAAATAAGCGCCTCCCATACGTCTCACTTCTAAGATATGGGATACTTTATTATACTTATTCTGTAAACAATGTAATGACACTAAGACATCATAAGGCTGAAATAGAGATTTTGTAAGGCTGAAATAGAGATTTTGTAAGTTTCGGTAGACTAGGCGAATAAAGAAATGTTGATGAAATAATTTTATTTAATTGATATACTCGTTAGCAGCCATCAGTAGGCATAATACTGAACTCATAATGAATGCATTATGACGCGACAATACTATATGACATCATTACGCCATCAATGCATGTCATCTGTGTCATGAATATTAATAAGTATATATATATATATGGTAGACATCATGAGTAATCTGTAATGTATATTAAAGATTATCTCTCATCTCTCTCAAAATGAGAGAGATAATCTTTAATGTACATTATAGGTACTGTCATGATGTCACATAGTAATGCCATGTCATAAATGCCTTTATTTTTTATTACAAAAATATGGAGACCTACGTGATAATGGATAGACATTTACAACATAATTTTACACAACACACTAGTTAATTGGCCAACCCATTTTTGCTGTTAAATTAACAGAAAACATTAATGTAAACGATTTGCATTGTAAGAATTATTTTAACTGCAATAAAATACTGATGAAAAATGTAAAAAGTAAATATTAAACGTCTACACTACCAAAAACGTGATACTGGGACAGATTACTTGAATTTTGCTTGTGCCACATAAATTCAACTGCCAATAACACTTTTTCAAAAGTTTGCGGCTTTTTTACATCATGCACAGTTTAGCAGTAGCTCTAAGGAAAATATACAAGTTGAGATGGATATTTACCAAATCCTGGCTCAACATCCATCCGAAAGATGGCAGTGCCTGTCGGAGCCGTCAACACATATATTTCTCCTTCAGCTATCATAAAAATGTTGTTATAATTTTAAAAAAAAAGACGTACATCAGTCACGTCCCAAGTGATCCTAAACTTGCTTATGTGTGAATAGAAAGGGTCTACGTCTGAGAGCAGTGTAAAGTTAACCCGACTGATAATCTGGCCATTAGTGCTCACTAGACTAATAGCATTTATCACCATATCTCTAACACTGACCCCATGAACAATTACGAATTGTCCATTGTGCTTCGGAATTGCTTTGAATGGGTGATAACTGTCACTCGGGAATAAAATTCTACGAATAAGAACGGCATCTGATTCATGGATATTTATCTCAGAATGCGTTTCACCACGTAGCAGTACCAGCACTTTACCATCACTGAAAACCGTCAAAGAAAAGTAACCACCTAAGTCGGATAACCATTTCGTAACTTGATGGCTATATATTGCAATCTTCCAGACGCATGCAGCCTCTAAATCTGTTACGTAGAGACATTTTGATGTGGAACTGGATTGAAGATCACTGGTATCAGGAATCTCTTCTATCATGATTAGCATTTGTAGATCGAAAGGACTCGTATTCTGGTACACTCGAATTGATTTTATGGAATCATAATCACCTTCACAAAGAATATAGATGTGGTCGTCCAGCTGAGTCAGGCCAAGCAGGAAACAATACGGAGCGTCTAAGGACTCGGCGAAATTTACGTAGACTGCAAATGAATAAAATTCTAAATTTAACCAAGACTTATATGACGGTAAATGAAGGTTTTGGATATGTTGTCGTATGCTGAATTATAATAAAAGTATTTAGTATATCATTAATTAATTTATTATTAATTAGCAACCTCTATGGGGCCGATGTCGAATGCACAAGGCATCGACCAATGGCGCACCAAAATCAAGCTGCAGTCAAGTCAATACCCAAAAGTTAGTTAAAACAGAGATGAAGCCTATTGTGTACTTCAACTGGTGCTTTTCAATCCTGTTTATTTTTAAAAGACTTCACAAGTTAAACTATTCTGACTAGTAAAAATACTACTACTACCACTACTACTACTACTACTACCACTACTACTACTACTACTACTACTACTACTACTACTACTACTACTACTACTACTAATAATAATAATAATAATAATAATAATAATAATAATAATAATAATAATTAATAATAATTATTTTAACAATAACACTATTAATGATAATAATAATTTCCAGTTTCCGTTTTGTGCTTTACGTATAAACAACGACCTTAAGCGAGTTGCTGGATTGCATCGAATTTGGCGATATAGCGGTGCGTCAACGTGTTCATAAATGAATTTTCCCTAAAACCATAACTTTAAAAAATCTTAGTTCTTTTTTGTTAGCCTAATGGTGTTTCGCTAAGAATCAGAGCTGAATATTAAGGCTGAAGGTGCGGACACTCATTCTCGGCATGTGTACAATTCGTTACAGCTAAGAACATTCAATTGTTCGAGGTTGATTGTGTGGACCACTCCCATAAAGCAGAACATTCCAACTACACATATGGCAACCTGCTTGAGATAGGGTGGTTCAGACCTCTAAAGCACACCTGACCCAGCCTTCTAATGCTACCGGTACATCAGTACCAGTGCGCAGGGAATTGGCTGCCGCCAATTTACGTGAATTACGTCCAGCAACATGGAACGTCTTTGTGTCTTCATGTTTTTGTGGAAAAAGTTCCTTGTCGTTACCGATGTCATAATTGTACACCACTTGGACGGCCTGTTTCTCAAAATCACTACCTATCCAGTCCATCCTATGACCTACGAGGCATTTTGCTCCCCTTTACCTCATTGACTTTTGCACTTCAGTGTCCTCGTTGCCGAGCCGTAGCAATCTTCGCTCGGTCTCCCAGGATCTCCTGTTTGTCCTTCGCATACCAACCGTTACGGCCCAGTCTAGAAGTTTTGAAGCTTTGCCTACGTTGATCCCACTTGCTGGAATCGTCTCCCAAGAGAATTGCGACTTGAGCTCCTCTCTCCCAATCTCAGGGTTCCGCAGGCGCCTAAAGATTGTACTGTTTAAAAGTGATTCTACTTGTTCGGGTCGGGAGCACCCCTGTTGAGTTTATCATCTAAGAGGCACTTTATGAATGATAAATTACAATTACAATTATCGATTCCTACGGCCCATACACTAATGACGCTGTTCGCCATCTGCCGCTCCGGCTAACCGCCTTCTACACCGGCGTTTTCTCCAAGTTTAGTTCCATCTGGGAAGATTTTGCAGCCTGCAATTGTAAAATGATTATTACTGGCGACTTGAATATCTCGAGGATGCTTCTCTCTGGGGACAGTCCGACTCATGTGCAGATGCAAGACGGCGAGATTTTTTTATCTGCCTTACAAATTTTACAAATTTGAGACTTCGTTAATTTTAGTAAACGTTTTGGTGGAATTAGTCCAATATTTTAAATAACTGTCAGATTTTTATTCGAATTAGAGGCTTTATTACTCAGAAAATCGATTTGCGACAAAAAATAAGAATATACATTTTGAGCAAAACAAATTTCCTGCAGAATTAAAGAATTCTATCGGAAAAAACAAACTACAAAACAAAATGGGTAAAATGCAGTGGCAGCATACTTACCTCTAGTCTTTTCGTTACGAGACTGAAAATCTTCCGATGATTCTTTTACATACAAAATTTTTGTCTCATTTCCGTCGTAAAACTCATCGATGCTCGATAGCGAAACGGCTCCCGTCAAAGAAAGGGCCACAATCAAGAACAGACAGGACATTTTCGTTGAGAAACTTGAAGCGTCGCAATGATAGAAAACTACCGAATGTTTCTATTGCTAAACAATTTGCGCTTTATAAAGGCAAATCAACCACAGTGTGCAATGAATGCCTCTTCCAATGATACAGAATACTACAGGATCGGTTTTACTGCAGTCGACAAAGTCGCTTCCAAGATGGCAACTGTGTTTTTAACAGAGGTTTATTATTAAATGTAGCTTGAAGATGTCCGCTGGGACATCAATATCCCGAGGGTTTAGTTAAACTTGTACCGTCAGCTGGAAGGCCATACACAAAGAGTTCATTTTATCAGTATCATATGCCATGTAATTATGAGCAGATCAATGTCCTTTGCATGTACGCCTCAGCGTGAAGGTTTTAGTTTTTGACTTGAGCATGTTGCATTTGCTGTGCTTCTAACAATGGAGAGTCAGAATTAAACGACAGATTAAATATTTTCAAAATAGCCGTTGTCAGCTGTAAATCTACCCTGTTTCTAACTCCAAACATAATTAATCAATTTTAAACTGTGGAGTATTACGTACACAGATCTCCATTGAAAACACAATGAACACAATGCGATTCTTTGAGAAGGAATTTTGCGCTTTGAATCATAGAATCGCCCGATTTGTAGACTACGATAGGGCTAACATCAACTAAAGGCTGCACAATCAGTTGACTGTATACTACAAATTCATCTATAGTTTTACTCGTTCCAATGTTTAACGACATCGTGCATCAAAGGCCGTTAACGTCGCCCCATCCTTTATCCAGGCTTGCCATGGCTCTATCCGAATACGGCAGTGGCGAAGTTTTACCTACAGTAGTCTACTTTAGTAGATTATAGAGGGCGTTTCAATGAGTCATGTGAAAACTAGAGATTGTCATAAGGTTACATATTTTGATTAAATGTTCGACTGTATCGTAAATGAGGGACATTAAATGCTTAGCAAGTATATCCACAACTGCTTTTAACTGCATTTGAAGTATTTCAACTAGTAGTTAACGGGTCTTGAAAATAGCAATTAACTACTTTGAACTACTTTTGTGACAAGCTTTACACATGACGAAACATGACAACTCAGATACTGGATAATAGGCGCAATTATTAAACTTTCGCTTCAAATTGAACAACAAGCATCATTGTTTAAATAATGTTTGTAATTGTGTGCCCGTAAATCTACTCAATCAGTTTAGATTTGTAGTGTTATGTTAGTAACTAGCAAGGTAGTTCAAATTACCATAACCTTTAAAAACTTGGAGGAGTCTAAAAGATTTCCACAAATGTTCTTAGAACAATAAATGCATACAGCTTACAGAAAGAACATGACATAATGATACGAGGTACAATAATCTGTAAGCTATTAGTACAAAATAAAGTTTACATTAACAACGAATGATACAATATCTGTTTGAAGAATTTGCGTTATAGAATGAAGAGTGTAGTATTATGTTCATGCCTCCAAACAATGTCCAATTATATCGACAGGCCTATTTCAAACAAGGACTGAATGGTGTTTGCATTCTTAGGAAATGAAGACTAAGACTGCTGGAAATTAATATCTTTTCTTAATAAATGCATTTGGTTTCTAACAGCTGGTTGTAATCATATTTATATTCAATGAACAAACAATCTAATTTGAAAACACTGGGCAGCCTTCAAAACAATCGAAGACGTCTGTATTTATTTGTTCACTTACTATTTAAATATGAATAGATTATGCATAAACACCTTCATATATACTCTTTTATGATACTTTATTAGTAAATGCGTTCTTGACTGAATCTATCGTACACCATTTTGGAAATCAACTCAGTCAAACTATATGCCGGCAGCGTGTCTCACAAAAAGTTATTTGAACAAATAACAAATTGTACATGCAACAGTGTGCATAGACAACGCACGTATAGTGTTGTGTTTAGACTTTATGAATATTAGATACTACAGCCTTGGCGATATATGAGATTTATCGTAGATGAGATTACCCTGTGGATTTCTATATAGTGGGAAACTTAAGCCACTCGTAGCACAATTATAGTAAGTCACCGATGTTTTTCACAATCCTTAGATGAAGTCAATTATAGTCTGTCTTGTTGGATGCCAGCAGTACATCTCAGTGCTGTAGCTAACGTGACTTATCCTACAAACAGTGTAATTTAATGGCGCAGATATAATGTGCAAATTATACACATTATACAGTGTACTCTAACCGAATATTTTATAGCGCAGTATAATTACAGCTGTTAGCTCCTGGTCGATAATTATTAAGTAGGCATCAACAGACAAACGAAACCGAAAGGCAGGTCGATTTCCAGGGTCCCATCCCGCTTAGATACTGTAGATAGGCTGTATAAAACTTTTCTAAGTATATAAAAACGGTTTGGTTCTTGAATTGCTGTCAGGCTGGAATTCCAGTAAGAAAGCTGTTAGGATGTGCTGTAGAAATTTGAACTGTAGACCCACTTAGCAGAGAGAAGTAAGAAGTCACTTAAGTTGACCAATGAACAGCAGTATACATGAAAAGCTGGCAACTCCATTTTCTCAGTCTCGGCTTATGACAGCCTTTAACCAGCTCTTCTTCTATGTCATCTATTTTTTCTCAATGATCTCTGCATAATAAATAGGTTATACTCCAATGTTATTATAGCTAAGAAAATCTTGTTTATTCTAGCTTTTATTTAGTTCAGATCTGATCATTTTAGTTTAAGTTCTAATTTTATTTTTTTCAGCACAATTAATTTAGTTTTAGTTCAATTTTATTTTCAAAATCTTTTGGGCTTTGGCTTGATCCAATGATCCTGGTCTCAAAGTTTGACTAGAAGCTTTTGGTTCCGTCACGTTGTTAGGCGTATTGGCAGGTGATTGCCAAAGCGACGGTAAGCTGCAATTGTACCAGCGGAAAAAAATTGGCATGGTGCTACAGTTTAAATTCCCAACACCGACCTGCCTAGGTGACAGGTATGCTAAGACCCGGGGGAGCGCAAAGGCATTGGTACATTTGGAAACAAGTGTGCGCCAATGAGGGTGCCGCGAAACAGGATGGAGCGCACTTGTATGAGACATTTACTGCCTGTAAGGAGACTAAAGTCACAAAACTAAAGAGTAATAGCATACATCAGTTCGAAACCAGAATCCAAACAATCCACTAGGTCAAAGACGTGCTGGGGTCGGACCATCTCTTTCCCATGGGCTTCTTTGGAAAATGCAAATTAGGCTGAGAACATGGGCAGTTTGGTCTAAGAGGAATTTGACACAGATGGTAAGAGGTTGGAGTGACGAAGAGGAGGAGATGCGTGGTGTTTAAGCAGCAATTCCTGAAATGTTTCCTCACCGACTTGAACATGCTTATCGTCGAAACAGAGTTCTAGCTGCATCCCCAACATATCTAACTTGGATGAAACTGTTGCTGTGCTAATTTTTGCTGATGATTGTTATCCTACACACCATATTGGATATTTGTGAGTCTTAGAAATATAGTTCGGCCAATTTAAAGGCCCAGACTGGAAGAGGAATCTTCGGCACCCTTCTGACCTCGGATCTGAGATTATAGCATTTTACTTCTCTAAGCGGTTGCTAAAACGTAACGGCCCCAAAGAAAATGAGGTACTGCCAAAGTAGTTGGGTAAAAGGTCTGATGTGGTTGATGATGATAATGGTTAGTAGTAAATGAATGTTTGTTCTAGCTGCCTTTGTAGGTACACTTAATAAGAATTGCAACTCGAGTGCGGAAACTGAAAACCCCAAAGCAGCAGGCCCCTATTAAATCCAATCGCTCATTTTTCTGAATGAAAAAATGTGCTTTGTAAATATGGAAAGTAAGTAAGTAAGCAAGTATAATCTTTATTAACCAATAGCTAATCGCATATCGGTTTACAAGTATTTAAGAACACAAGAAAACTTAATATTCATACAACATCCTAACAATAAAACATTTACGCGTTAAATTGTCAGCAGGAGGAATAATACGATCATGGGTGTGGGGCCGTAGAGAATAACTGAGGGTTTTAATTGGTGGGAGTAGCTGATGTAAGACATGATTTGGGTTGTTCAAGATTGCTTTTAAAGAGACGAGCATCAGCTGTGCCACAGAGTTCATCGAACGTTGGGGAGTTCCCAGGAAGATAGCGGAGACGCACAAGTCTCCGCATCAAAGCCTGAAGCCGAGCTCTAGCCTGTGCCCCAGCATAGCCCTACCACACGGGAGAGGCGTACAGCATCCTGGCCAGTGTTGTGGCTTGGACAACGTCGTAGAGCCGAGGGCCAGTTAGGCCATGTGCTACAAGAATTCGTATGGCATATAAAGACTGACGCGCCTGACTATGAATCCGATCAATAGGAGAATCAAAATTTAACATCCTCGATAGGGTAACACCCAATATTGTCATCTCTGGTACCCTGGTTAAACCGGGAATCACATTAGGTAAAATTATCTGCTGATTTCTCATTCTTGGCCGGTGAATTATCATTTCACATGTCTTTTTATGATTAAGTTTTAAGTTACACTTATCCGCCCAAAGGGCAACATGGTCCAGTTCAGCCTGAACCATCAAGCTATTGCAGGATGGTACAAGAAGGTAACTGTCATCAGCGTATTTAAATAACCTATTGTTGGGTGCTAAAGGCTTATACTTGGATATGGCAACTAGGAAGTTCACTGGTCCCAGACCCGAACCCTGAACAATACTGGAATTTATGCCAACTAAGGTAGAGACACTATCATTGAATTTGGTACAGTGCTGTCGAATGGTTAGGAAGGAAATTATCCAATTGTAAATGTGATCAGGAATAGCGAGATCAGCAAGTTTATCAGCGAGATAGGCATATCTTATTGTATCAAAGGCCTTTGAGAAGTCAAGGGATATGAGATGAACATATTGGTTAGAAGCGAGCAGTTCAGACAGATGGAAAACTGCAAATAAGATTGGAATTCTTATTTCTAATAGATAAAGAGTCCAACTTATGCGTCCTTGTTCAAAATATCTGGCACACATTTTTCACACGTTGATTATATATTGAAGTGAACATTCTGTTCAGTCGCAAGAGGACAGCGCCATTGGTAATTCAACTTCTATTTGAGGCATTTGTGTTTATTGAACGCCATTTTGTTGACCTTGACAAAGAATACGTTTGACGGAGCAGATGACGTGGTAACTATTAAATTTTCGTTTATTGATCACCTTTTGGTGAGTTATATTCCCATTTTGTTATATTTACCATTGAAATATGTTTTAGTCTGTTTATATTTTAATAAATACAGGCTAATACTAGTAATTTTATCTCATTTTAAAAATTGTTGATAAATGCAGGTTACGTTTTCAGGTTCTACATTTTCAGATTTCAGAAGGCGTTTAATTGAATTGGACCCCTTTTTCAAAAGAGGAAGAGAATTCTTCTGGTTAAAATTAGGAAACTAGTTCAGAAGAGGACTCGGCTTAAGTATGGTTTCTCTTAATTAAATAACTGCAGATAACTGTCATAACTCGTGAATGTCATCAGAAATATACGATATTCGTTGAAAATATAGCGCATCCATTGTTTTTTGTCAAAGTTTAACTACTTCATAGTGATAAAGGCGATTTTATTTATATTAACGAAATCTATAACGATTGTGTGGACGAAGGCTAGTTGCCGATGTCACGCCAAGATTTCTTCAGACTAACCAGAGTTGCTGTTGGCTAGAAGTCGTGTTAGCTTTTTAGGCTCTTTAATTTGAATCACCTCATCCAGAATTAGGCGAGAGCTCGTGTGATTTAATCCTTGGACCATGAAAATTAGATTTTAGACACATCTTATGGTTTTAAATATATTCCACTACGTAGCAAATTCAGCTAGTAGGCAAGTGCATTGAGAGTACACTGTCGTTGGGAAGATCAGGCTGCAAAAGATTCAACGGGCCACCCTTGTCTTATGCCATGGATAAGAAAATGAAGTCATTAAAACTTCATTCCCATAGCTACCTCTTGGGGTTAGCATAGCTCTTCTGATATATTCTGCAGACATTGAACATGTAATCATCATGAAACCTGATATAAGACTCACAATTTCCAAAATCACGATTATAATATTGGTCCTGGTTTCTTTGTTTTCATTCTGCTTTCAATGATGATTCATACCAAAAAGTCTTCATTAGTTTAAGGGTGAAATTTCTAACTCCTGGCCGATTCCTTAGTAATCCAGGATAGCAGTAGTAATTCTAATAATGTGATGTATTTTCTCTGTGTTGAAGATCTGAAGATGAATGCAAGAATCAATGACCAGAAAGAATTAAATAAATGCGATGTTTGTTACAAAGTATTTGCAAAGAGTTTGAATCTCAAGCTTCATTTAAGAACCCACACTGGAGAAAGACCATACAAGTGCACTTTATGTCACAAAGATTTTGCAAGGAGTGAGAGTCTGAAATCACACGGACGAACTCATTCAGGAGAAAAACCTTACAAGTGCAATTTTTGTTACAAAGATTTTGCATGGAGGCGTAGTCTGAAAGAACACAGAAGAACCCACTCTGGAGAAAAAATGTACAAGTGCAATTTATGTCTCAAAGATTTTGCACATAGGTGCCATCTTAAAAAACATGCAAGAATCCACACTGGAGAGAAGCCATTTATTTGCAGCTTATGTCACAAATCATTTGCTTGGAAGTTTAACCTTGAAAGACATGCAAGAACCCACACTGGGGAGAAACCGTACAAATGCAATTTCTGTTACAAGGCATTTGCATACAGCGCTCATTTAAAAAGACATGCAAGAACTCACACTGGGGAGAAACCATACATTTGTCAGTTATGCAACAAAATGTTTTCACAGTGTAGTAGCCTGCATGCACATGCAAGAACCCACACTGGAGAAAAACCATACATTTGTCAGTTATGCAACAAAATGTTTTCACACTGTAGTAGCCTGCATGCACATGCAAGAACCCACACTGGAGAAAAACCATACATTTGTCAGTTATGCAACAAAATGTTTTCACACTGTAGTAGCCTGCATGCACATGCAAGAACCCACACTGGAGAAAAACCATACATATGTCAGTTATGCAACAAAATGTTTTCACACTGTAGTAGCCTGCATGCACATGCAAGAATCCACACTGGAGAAAAACGATACATTTGTCAGTTATGCAACAAAATGTTTTCATGCTGTAGTAGCCTGCATGCACATGCAAGAACCCACACTGGAGAAAAACGATACATTTGTTAGTTATGCAACAAAATGTTTTCACGCTGTAGTAGCCTGCATGCACATGCAAGAACCCACACTGGAGAAAAACGATACATTTGTTAGTTATGCAACAAAATGTTTTCACGCTGTAGTAGCCTGCATGCACATGCAAGAACCCACACTGGAGAAAAACCATACATTTGTTAGTTATGCAACAAATGTTTTCACACTGTAGTAGCCTGCATGCACATGCAAGAATCCACACTGGAGAAAAACGATACATTTGTCAGTTATGCAACAAAATGTTTTCACACTGTAGTAGCCTGCATGCACATGCAAGAATCCACACTGGAGAAAAACCATACATTTAGTTGTGCAACAAAATGTTTTCACAGCATGGCCATCTCTATGTGCACGCAAAAACCCACACTAGAGAAAGAGCTTGCCAATGCCAATTCGAAGGTGAAAATCTCAAAAAGCACATGAAAACCCATACTGGAGAAAAAGTGTGATTTATGTCACAAGGCATTTGCTCTCAATGGTGATTTAAAATACCATTAAAAAACACACTGGAGGAAAGTCATTAAATGTTAAACCATTCTTAGGCGAAAAAAGATAAACACCACGAAAGTTAATCATATCAAAGATTCAACATGTTTACTAGAGATCACAACTGCCTTGACAGATAATATTCAACGACAACAATAACTATACCAAACCTTTCATCTATGTAGATATGAAAACTAATTTCAGATGTGTCTACATTCAATGCTGATGTAATTCAGTTTTTTTAGATCTTGTGGGTGTTGAATCTGTGATGAAATGGTTGAAATCGAAACCGAATTTATGGAACATTGTTGTTATCACTACTGCGATGATCTCCAAGAAAATATGTTTCTTGAACTATTGGAAATTAATCTTTTGAGTTAGTTTCCTTGAACACAGAAAGCTTATTAATTTACAAATTTCTAGTTTTCTTTGTTAATTCTGAACCAGCTATATGATGAACATCGGCTGAATGGTTACCGCCACGTGCAGACGTTGATTGCAATCTTTGGACGCATCTGATGGTTTTGAAGGTGTATCCAAAGTGCACCGCAGCCTGGGTTCAGAATTATTGCTCACGTCTGTGACAAATTTTTCGTGGTTTTGAATTTTGCCAACTACTACGACAAAAAAGCGGCCAGTTTGCATAGATCTGGCAGCCTACCTTCACGTTTCATTTGTAATTTTAACTGTTTGGACAATGTTGAGGCTGAAGTTAGACGCCTTCTGCAATAATAGTGTGTTTGGTCGTACCGATCGAGAGTTTTTATGGCTTTTGGAAAATCATTTACCTACAGACTTTTTTGCTGTTTTTCACAGAGGTCTAAAGATGAGGCGAGCTAGTCTGGTGAATAACACTATGAAGAGATTCTTAGGCCTATGCTAATGTCATAAAGCATAAAGTGTCTTTAAACTGCAATATAAAGTTCAGTACAGAAAGCAATGGCTTGAGCTGAATATAATGTTCGTATGCATTAAATTGAAATATTTTATGAGTATTTCACTTTGAGCTATAGATAAATAAACAATTAAAGTAAGGACAATAAATAGGCCTACATTGTTGTAGTGATCATGCTATCAGACTTTAAGTTTGGTACGCTAATACCCCAATTACAAAGAACTCACTCTTAAGTTTCATTGTTGTATTGTTTTTGATTGATTGAAAATTGGAAAAAATTGTGGCTTCTGTTCTTCTTGTTCTTACTGTTGTTTTATTTTACTCCCTAAATTATTATTATTATTTTTAAAATCTATTATTATTATTTTTATTATTGTTATTGTTAATAATAATATAATAATATAATAATTATTATTATTATATATATTATTATTATTATTATAAATAATAAATAATAATATAATAATAATATAATAATATTATTAAGAAAAAGAAGAAGAAGACGAAGGTAGAGGAGGAGTCCTTTAACTAATGCATAGACAACCATGGAAGCGACTTCATTTTCTTCTCCTCGGCATATGAGGGAGGTGGACAGTCATTATCATCACCGCCTATGCTGCTCATCGACAGTGTGCAGTCGTTGTACTCATTTTATAGTTTTATCTATAGGCAATTGTGGAAGAGAACTCTGTGATATCTTTCTATCATGGTAAGGAATTTCCACTTATATTTGGATATAGTAAGCTAACATGCATTATACACTGGATCATTATAAATTCTTTTTTCATAAATGCCAGGAAACAACTAACTGTATAGAGTTTGGAGACCTTACTACCACCAATTTTTGTCCCTCCTTGAAAACCATTACGTGTTTCTATCATGACCATCTCTGCTAAATAAATGTGCTGAAAGGACACAGCCTTGCCTGACCCCTTTTCAGATATGAAACCGTTGTGACTGTGTACCTGCGCTCTTATTTTAGCAAGCTGTTTCTTATAGGGCCTTAGACTCGTTGTGTTTACCACATATACTAATATTTATGGTAGACATGACTTGCCACAGATAGTGTCATGACATCACATAATATTGTCATGTCATTAAGCCTTAATTTTATGATTTACAAAACTTGGAGACCTACATGATAATGGATAGACACTGACAACATAATTTTATACAACACATTGGTTAAATGGCCACCTCATTTTAGCAGTGAAAATAACAGAAAATATTGATGCAAGCAATTCAGAGTATAAGAATGATTTTTACTGCAATACAAAATTAAGCGACTGTACTTCCAGAAACTTGATGCTGGGACAGATGTAAAATAAATGGCCTTTAAAATCTGATCCTGATATGTGTAAATGAACACCCGATAACACTCTTTCCCAGCAGCTTATCCACCGAGTGACTTTCAATTATACAAAATACTGCAGGATCGATTTTACTAGAGTCAACAAAGTCACTTCCAAGATGGCAACTCTGTGGAAACAGGCATCGAGTGCGTGTAGCTTGAAGATGTCAGCTGGTAAACTCTATGCAGAAAGCTTTGTTTAACTCCTAGCATTAGCTGGAAGACTATATATAAAGGCCTATTCTAACACATGCCAGTGTCACATCGTATAAATATAAGCTGAGTAATGTTCTTCGTAATTACGCTGGTAATGACCAGCTCAAGAAAATTCCTGACCCCTCTATCTCCCTCAGCCTGGACTCTGCCTCCACCCACACCTTTAATACTAACTCCTCTGTCCGTAATTTAGGTGTTATTTTCGACCAGAACCTTACTTTTTCTGATCATATTACCCGTCATTCCCGCTCTTGCTTTAAGCATATCCGCGATCTTCGCAGAATCCGTCCTATGCTTGACTTCAAAACCGCTTCTATCATTGCCACATCCATAGTCCATGCAAAACTTGACTACTGCAATTCACTTTTCCTCAATATTGACACAACCCAGATAAATCGCCTACAAGCTATCCAGAATGATCTCGCACGTGCTGTCACCAAAACCCCCAAACACCATCACATCACCCCTGTTCTCAAATCACTGTACTGGCTTAAAATACCAGAACGAATAGAGTACAAAGTCTTATCCCTCACCTACAACACACTTCAATCCTCCCAACCCTCCTATCTTCGTCAATTATTTACTATCCAACCACTCCGTTCAACCCGCTCCTCATCTGTCCTAACACTTCTTCGCCCTCCCGTCACCTCATCCTTAAAATTTGGAAATCGCTTCATAGCCATAGCTGCCCCACCCCTTTGGAATAAACTCCCTCCAGAATTGCGACAGTTGTCTGGTCAATCATACGAACTCACCAACACTTCACCTCTTTCAGTTTCTGCGCAGGTCTTTCACTCAAGACTGAAAACACTTCTTTTCCAGAAATCTTATCCTGATTCTCCCTCTTCCCCTTATCTCTCTTCTCGCTTCAATTTCAAACAGCATCCACCGTAGCCGTCCGACTGTCTGAGTGCCTGACTCCTGGATCTTGACCCTTTTGCCTATCGATTTTGTTTTGACTGAGCGCCTGTGAATAAGCTGGTTGCCGCGACTTAGCTTTCGTTGAGCACTGTAGAAATCTCGAGATTACGATTACGATTACTTCAGCGAGAATATTCTAGTTTTCTTTAACTTCAGCATATGGCATTTGCTAAGCCCAAGGGGTTGAATGAGATGGCTGAAACAGGCCACAACAGGCATCTAAAAGTGAAGGGTCAGAATTAAACGTCAGATTAAATATTTTCAAAATATCCGTTGAACCATTGTTTAAACTTTTTTCTCAACTCCGAGCATAATCAAGTTTAATAATAGGGAGTATTATAATCCGTGGTAAACAGAGCCGCATTGAAAACACCATCAACACAATGCTCTTCGTCGGGAAGGAATTTCGAGCCTCGAATCCTAGATTCATCCAATTTGTAGACTATTAAAGGGCTTACACCAACTAAAGGCTGCAGGGTCAGGTAACTTTACCGATTCAGCTATAATAGTCTACTTCAGTAGAAAATAGAGGACGTTTGAATGACTGAGTCACGTAAAAACTATATACTCTATTAATTATTATTGAAGAGAGTAGCATTAATTATGGTCATGTCTCCAAACAATATCCAATTATATCGATCGGCCTACTTCAAATAAGGACTGGATGGTGTTTCCATCCTTGGAAAAACGAAGACTTTAATTCAGTTAACCATATCGATATTGATATCTTTTCTTAATAAACAGCTAGTGGCTATCACATGGCTTGATTTTCTTTGTACAAAAAATTGAATTTGAGAACACTGAGCAGCCTTTCAACACAATCCGCACATCTCATCTAGGCGACATCTGTATTTTATTTAGGTTTCTAGGCGACATCTATATTTTATTCAGGTTCTATTCTAACATGAATAGATCATGCATGTAGACCTACAGGCATACCCTTCTCTGACAGATAAATAGGTTGTATAAAATTGCGTTCTTGATAAAATCTATCAAAAAACCATTAAGAAATTAACTCAACCAAACTATTATGCCTGCAGCGTGTCTCAAAAATAGTTATTTGAACAAACTGCACATTCAATAGTGTGCACAGACTACGAGTGCATAGTATTATGTCGTAACTTAACGAATATTAAACAAACTTACAGCCTTGCTTTACAGCTTTGGCTGTAAAAAGAAATTTTAACATTCTTTTGGTAGAGTTTATTAATAGTTAAATCTGTAACTTTTCTTCTTGGCTGATGCTAGCAGTACAGTCCAGTGCTTTATTTAACATTATTTAGCCTGTGATAAAATGTAACTTTAATGACGTAGATACAATATGCAAATTATATACATTATACAATGTAATAAAACTGAGAAGTTTATGGTGCAGTCTGAAAATGCTACTCGCCATTAATATAGCCTACTGGGCATCAACAGATAAAACGAAACTGAAAGTCTGGTCGAATTGCAGAGCCCCGTCCCGCTTAGGTAGTTAGCACAAAACTTATCAAAGTACAAAAATGGCTTCGTTCTTGATTTGCTGTCAGATAGGAGTTCCAGTCGTAGGAAAGATCTTCGGTCGTGTTGCAAAGCTTGAACTACTACGAAGTAGACAGAAGTGAGAAGTCATTTAAGCTGACCAATTGACAGCAATAGGCTTATGTGTGAAGCGCTTGCGACTCCATTTTCTCTGTCTTGTCTTCTGACAGCCTTTAACCAGCTCTCGTCTTTGCCATCTGTTTATGCCCTGTCATTGATGATCTCTGCATAATAAATAGACTATACTCCATTTTAAACAGAGTCCGCTGGGGATGCGCAATAATCCAGTTGCTAGCGTGCTAGACTGTCAGCCCGTAGGTCAAGGGTTCAAGATTTCTGTTCTTCAAGATTTCTGTTCCACTTGAACTCCCTAACGCACTGAGCAATAAAACGAGTTCAATGACCGTACACTGTCGGTGGAAATATCAGACGGCGAGGAAGAGGACTGGCCACCCTCCCTCATTAGCCAAGGCTAAGAAAATGAAGTTGGCTTAATGGGCTGCTATTTTTTCTTCTAACAGAGTTCGCCAGAAGGCGGTAGTGGGAAAGGGTCTTGAAATGTCTTATGTCTGCAGGGGCGGGCAGACGCGATTTGTGGGTCAGAGCGGTGGGGAAAAGGTCTGGTTGGGGGAATATGACTTTAGATTGATAGTCAGTCACGGTAAGCACTAGCATATATGCTTGTAAGTGTCTTAGCTGTCAAAAATAGCTGGAGTCAAACATATTTGTGGAGCAAAACACATGTATAAAAGCTCGTGGTGCAACCAATACGTTACGAATGCAACTGATGCAAGAAAGAAGACAACTAAGTGTACTTATAAAATAAATCTCTAAGCAGTGAGAACCGTACAATTTTTTCCAATCGACATCAATGACCTTTGATGCCATAAGATGTCGTTAAACATTTGTAACTGCTACTATAAGCTAAAATTTTATTTTAATAGCACTTGTAAACAACAAATTCATCTTCAGCTGCATTGATTCCAAATGTTAATCGCACGCTCATCATGAGTTTTCTTCTTCTTCCATCACCACTTTTTGGCGCAGTGGCTTTCAGAACAACTAGCGTTTCTTCCACAATCAGAAACGTGTCACCAGAATACGAGCAGTTAACAAATTTAGACGTAAATGTGTATTTGGGCGTCTGGTCGGAATGCAATTGCTGACCATAGTTTGAATTCCATTCAAGTTTTAGCGCAGTTGTGAGGTTAAACTGCCTGAGGGTCTGTCCGCCAGATGTCGTCAGAGTAAAGACCAGTGGCAATTTACCTGACATGTTGAGTTTATGAATAGTCAGGAATTCTCCATTGAGATTCGGAATGACTTTGAATGGATAGTAGATGTCACTCGATAGTGAAATGTTACGATTGCAAACAGCTTCTGGTGTGTAGATCTCCAGATTAGTTGAGAAATATCCATGTCGCAATACTAGCACTTGACCGTCGCTGGAAACAGTAATGCTGAAGGGTTTACCAATGTTGGACAGCCACTTCGTTACTCTCTGGTCGCTGATTCTGACCTTCCAGATGCTCTTGGCAGCTTTATCGACAACGTAAAGGCATCTTGATATGACACAAGATGCGATACCATAAGGATTTTGAATTTCTTCCATTAGAATTAGCATACGTAAGTAGAATGGAGACTTATTTTGATAGACACGAATTGACTTGATGGACAGTGGTCTATTTAGACAAAGAATGTAAATGTGGGCATTGATATGTGTTAGGCCAAAGAGGAGGCAATATGGAGCGTCTATGGTCTTCAGAAAATCCACATATTCTGCAATAAAAGACAGTTCCCAATTTTAGTCATTCTGGATAATATGTACTTCTAAAAATGTACTTTTTCTCATTATCTATACATTCATATCTATAAGGACAGAACACAAAACTGGTCTGACTGGTGCACATCTACGCTGACCTGGTATACACGCAAGACATTGTCACCGTTTAAGAATGAATTCGGTAAAGCGTAAAAGAAATACAACAGTGATGACACAATTAAGTGGCAAAATTAGCTCACAACTCCCTAACAAATCCTCTTTGGGGCAGTTGAACAGTAGCAAAGTTTGAACATTTGCTGATATTAATAGTTTGGAATTTTTTATTTTATAATTCCGTTTTTGCTGATGAATGGTCGACGGTGCATGGATATTGGAAAATGACGCAGATGTCTTGATTTCAAGGTCGTCTGGGAAGTGGTTAGAATGTTATTATCTGACAGGGAGCCGAAATTTCCGTTTGTCTTCCTTGTATGCTCAACGCCAAGATTTACTGTTGGTAATTTTAAAAATATTTAGAAGTCTAGAAGAATTCTTTACATAATTTCTTCTCATTCTTAAAGCATTGGATTGAACTACAAGTTCTGTATTTTAGTTAAGTTATTTTAGTTAAGTTACTCGGCGGTTTTTTGAACTGAATTGTCTGTCTATAGAACTTTTAAAATGTAAAATGTAAAAGTGGTTGATTTCGAATCATGTAATTGAGTTACTTGAGATGGTTAAGTTCTAATTTTTATTGGAAGAATGTTGCTAGAGGATGGTCCAATACCAAAGAATAACTAAGTGGCCGAACTTTCAGGGAGCGAGGAGCCAACCTCAACCACTGATGCATCACAGTTGGACGGCGGGGGTCTCCTAAGCGGGGGTCGCGTTACAGAATATCGCGTATAAGATGTCTTTTATTGGGTTTTTTGTTCTTTATGGAATGAGCCAGGCCAAGTAAATTAACAGCTTCATTTATATAACAAGTTTTCTCACATTTAAAAAAATCTGTTGTACTCTAGATATGCATGTAAACAGATTAATTTTTCTATAAGATGAACTTATATAAAGATAAGAAAATTTGAAATTGTAAGAGCCACTTTACTAAAGACTTGTTAAGACGTTGGAATCGCCTATTTATTTGCTGTAACATCGGATATTAAAAGTAAAACTGGTATATTTAATCTTTTGTTTTTACTTATTAAATTGATATAATTTCTTACGCTGAAAAATATATATTTAAATATGAAGGTTTAACATTTCTTCAAGTGTATCTATGTTTGCTTGTTTGCTCAAGTTTTATGTTGCATAAATTCATTTTAAATCGTTTTATTTTCAACCAAACTCTGAAATAAATTAAAGCAATTGTAATGTTTTTCTAATGAAAGCAATCTCTACCAGGTTACCAGTTTTGATTTTTGAATTTTATTAATTTTTAAGGAGAATCAAGAATCACGCTTTATCCCAAATTTACAGAAACCTAGTAAAACTATGAATTTTTAACTGGATCGAATAAACTACTTGTACTACTGTGTGGGTTTTTTACCTTTATGAGGTCGTCTAATTTCCGAAGACTCGGTGGTTATCTGAGCAGAAGTGTCTGTCTCGTTTTGATTGTCATCCATTTTCTCAGGGAGTTTCGACGATAAAACGAAGATCATCATAGAAGATACAACAGTCAAAAGTAGATACATAATTTCGTTAGCGCAACTCGTAGATAAGCAAGCTCAGAAAAAGACCATGTTCTCTATCGATGAACATCAGCAGGTTAATGCCGTTTACTTAATTAAAGTCTCTGTTACAATATTTCTATTAAATGACGAGAAAACTACAGATCGACTTCGCCGCAGTCGACAAACAGAACAACATCCGCTAAGACTGCTTTCGGGAAAGAGTAAAGCACATCTTATATCCATAAGTAGAGTCTACATTTGTAGGTTCTACTTATGGATATAAGATGTGCTTAAGTAAATTGGTTGATTGTGCAGATGAATAACAAGGCGCTTATTTGAATCGAAAGATATGCGAGACGGATTAAATTATGATAAATCGAGTACTAATCAGTCGTTATGAATTCCACATTGAAGAGCGTAATTTGATTATTGGCTGGATGGCTCTGAAGTCATATTTTAGTCCGCGTCTACAAGATATTAATCAGAAAACATTAAAAAAAACAAAACACTGCCTATATTGTTTAATTGTGAACTATCTTCACTGTTATATTAATGTACTCTATTCACAGCATTATCCAAATTCATATATAGGACTATGCACAATCTTTTAAAATGTTTATACGTTCAGTTTCGTATGCCTTAAATGTTCTTAAATAAAACACATTGTACCACTTAGTAATAAAATCAACAATAGCAACTCTACATGTGGATATCTATAGTATATAATTATTTATTTAAGGCATCATATTGTAATAACAACAGACAGTTGTGATCTTCTAGAGATTTACAGAATTTCGATGCATTGAATGGCATTATTGTAATTTGACAGATTCTTGATTAATATTTTTTTCTGATGCAAAATTTGTCGTCTTGTTTAGGGAAAATAAAAACTGACAACAGATGGCAGACGATGTCTTTCTCACCCTTCTCGGTTTCAAGAAGAACCACACGCATCGTTCGCTGCAACCTCTGAGAAGATCCTGAATGTCTAAGCTGGTTGAAAACAGAGACCTAGTCATTCAGTGGTCCAGGAGAACCATTTGAACGCTGAAAAGAGCTTCAGGATATTCATGAAACTATGAAGGGAACAGTTTCACGTTACATCTCACAAATGAGGTGGTACGTTGTAGAGGCCTCTGTTTGAACTTGTGGACCAAGCGAGGCATGACATCTGGCTTCAGAAGCATGTCTAAAGAATGTCCGCGTCTCGAGAGAACATTTGTCGTCAGGAAAACACAATGGTTCCTTGAAAACACTTGAAATGAAAACATTCCTAAATTGATCTCTAAACTTATTTTTAAACAAAAGGAATTCTGAACAATTGTGGACACACCCGAGAAACTCTCAAACAACTAAAGCTAAAAATTAAAGCGAAATAATGATAACTAATTATAACTAAAACTCTTGATGTAAACAATGCATAACTGATACTAAATTGATTACTAAACATTTAGTACACCGCCTTATAAGCACATCAAGCCTAGCACACACAGAACTTCACATAAATCCTCTAACATCATACACCTCATGCTTACTTTACACTATAGAACATCGTTGTCCAGTCGACGCTTTGCAAGCAGAACATTAATCAAAACCGCTCAAACAAATACCCTTCCTGTCTCTTGTTTAGTTTTCCGAAACACCGGTGAAGATATTTCCCTCTTTCTTATTTGAACCGAAATTATTCCTGTAACGTACAGACGGCGCCACAGAAGCGATCGTCTGAGGCATTGTCTTCTCGGATCGGCGTCTGGTACCCGCCTGAAATAGAGACGCGCCAATTACAATGGCCGGAGTGATGCTTTGATCGGATAATCAGCTGCCGACAGACAAAGCGACTGAAGACTGACGGTTCAGTTTACTCTTCAGCGGTTAAAGCGAATCGCCACCGTGCACGGTGGATCATCGCCTCGCTCGATTGTCATCTGTTGAAACGTATCGGAAAATGATACGGCGCTGCTTCAGCGGCACAAATAAATGCGGCACGTGACCGACTAATACAACGGCAAACAAAGGAGGTTTTCAACTGCTGCCCGCGTATTCGACCAGTGGCTCCCTGCAGTGAGCACTCACTCGGCTTTCTATTCAAAGCCATCCTCTTCGGACCCTTCTAGAATATTTCGGAGAAGGGTCTTTCACCGGGTTTGCTAGAATAAAGCATCCTTTGGAATCTCGCGCGTGCGTGAACTGTAACCAAATGGACAGAAAAATAATCTCTGAAATAGGAGAAGAGCTGAAGAAAAACTGTTTTGAACGTTTCAAGTGATTCTTCTTGACCATTGAAAGACTGGTTCTCTGTTTTCAACTGCCTTAGACATTCAGGATCTTCTCAGAGGTTGCAAAGAACGATGCGTGTGGTTCCTCTTGAAAACGAGAAGGGTGAGAAAGACATTGTCTGCCACCTAGTGTCACACTTGAGAAACATAAAACCTGTTCTCGTACTCCTTCATGAAGTATCGCGATATCTGCTGATCCTCTGTCGTTAGACAAATACGAACTCTTTAGAAATTACCAAGCCCTGATGGAGACTGGCCTGGGCGGACAATGTTCTCGTATGGAATTATCAGATCAATACATATGTTTCGTGTTAACCTATTCTGAAATAAACAATAATACAGCTATTTGCATGTAAGCCATTATACAAGTTATTTCATACTGCAGAAAGTTTTAAGCATGATATCAAGTTACAGTTTACTCAAGCAATGCATGTAGAATGCAGTGTCATTAACCAAGCAATGTAATGAATAAAATGCAAAACGGTGCGTTCAGCGTAATGTAAAACTTTGTAATGCATTGCTTTTTGAATATCAGTCACTTAACCTCAAGAAGCAACTATGGCGACTTCATTTTCGTATCCTTCAGGTGTAAGGACCTGTGAGTCTCTTCTCTTATGCAAACTACACATAAATTCATAGACTAATACACGAGAATATACTGTGTTACTGAGCAACGAAAAATAAGGCTCCAATTGATTGGTGAATTGGTAAAGAGGTAATGTTTGCCCGAGAACTATGTGGTCTAAGTCAGGAAAAAATTCTGAATGGTTTCTTCACGGGGTCCGGGTATTAATATGGAAAGGAAGTCCAGAAGTTTAAAAGAATCCATCGAGGCAAGGCGCCAGATAAGTAATTAAGTAATACCTTTGTTAACACGCCATAGGCTGAGCGAGGAATCGTAAACAACAAAAGCAAGATGTTACAGAGAGGTCTTAAGCAGTTTTACGAATAGCCTATATGTAGCGAGATACTATTGTGAGATGGGGAAGGTGGCCGTGTTCGCAAGGGAGTTGTATTCGATTTACAGACAGAAAGACCGAATAAACAGAGATTGAAAATAATTGCAGTGGAATATTATGCAAATAGTATGTTTTGCTATTCTGATATCAAATGCACCAGGCATTAACCAATGGAGTATCACTTACCTGCTGGAATAGACCAAATTGAAATTGGCGCGCCATCGATTGAGGTCATGTGTATTACTATAATGAAGCTTTTAAAGTTATGCACTTAAATTAATTCAGAATCAACTAAAATCAGACAAATATTGCTTTTCAGAACGTCAGTTCGCTGATTTAAGTAAGTAAGTAAGCAAACAAGCAAGTGAGTGAGTAACTCAGTAAGTAAGTAAGTAATGCATTCTTTAACAGTAGAGTGAATAAGAGAAATTGTTTAGTTGGTTGGCTACTTAGTAGTTAGTTAGTTTCCAGACACTTAATATAACGCCTTTAAGCACCTTATAAAAGCGCTGCCTACGCTACCCTAAACAATGTTAAATTCATTAAGAACAAAATGTTCCTTAAGCAACCAGTGTTCAGATACTTGAAGAGTTACCACGGGCGGACTGCCATACACACTGAGTCCAACCTAGAGATTCCTATCCAGAGTGAACAGTCGATTGCAATTCGTAATTTTGTAATTGTAATTGTAGTTGTAATTTGAGATTTATAAAGCGTCTCTTAGAGGATAAACTCAACAGAGGTGCTTCCGACCCGAAAAAGTAAAATCACTGTTAGACAATACAGTCTTCAGGCGCCTGTGGAACACTGAGAGGGGGAGAGAAAGGAGCTCAAGTCGCAATTGGGATAGATTGAGTTTAAATAGAGGGGAATTCATGGCTGATGTGCATTTAGTGAAATGGTTTGCAAGTAATATCGTATTGTTGAATTGTAATTGTAGTTAACTTCTATCGTGCCGGTTTCTAATGCTAATGCAAATGTTAAGTGTAGTGATGTGACATAGAGAGGAAGCAATAGGAGGCTTCGTAACTGGCCCTGGCAATGTATTGCTTCCACTGCCAGGGCCAGAGCCTCCTATATAGTAGAGAAAAGCATGGAATTGCAGTGGAGTTCACAAAAGAGCTGACGGAATGAAGATCATTAATTTGCAGCTCTATAGATTGAAATATAAACTGTTTACACATAAGTTCATTCTGATTTATTACTTTGTTCACGAAAGTTAACTACTTTGACAAGCTCTAAACAAACCGGCGATGTTGTCTTCCTGGTGAGAAATGGCCTCCGCGAGGTGGCTTATCCCTTGCGGCCGAGTGACACCGTGGCCTCAAAACGTGACCGGGTGATCCGCGTGTCCTCAGCGACGTGGCATTTCGAGACCCGAGCGTCGATCGTGACAAGATTAGCGACATCTTTCAACCGGCGCTGCCTGGTCAGTCCGGGCAGAGAGTAAGACAGACCGACGCACAGAGACAAGCGGACACACACACGCACACACCGACGAGGCGACTTGCCATGCACACTTGCCCCCGGATGGACGAACGCTCAGGCGGGGCAGCAAGTCGCGCTGTCGGCAGCGAACGAAGCCTTCGTCGGGTCGGGAATTATTGACTCGAGGGCCAATCGATGCCCCGGGTATAAATCATCGGAGTAGCCGTCGGCTCGGCGGCTCTATCAGCGGCTGCATCCCTTCAGGGCTTCACCGTGTCTTGCGAGCGACGCTGCCGTTGACGCTCTTGGTGAAGAACGATGCAGCGCCGGACACAATTCGAATGGACACCTGTAGCCAGTCGAACGTAGTCGTTGGACGTCGCTCGAAGCAATAAGTCGCCAACAGCTGTTCGTCAAGAAGGAGTTTCCGAAGGAGGGCACGTTGTCGGCTTCTAGAATAAACGCCGTGCGCCTTTCACTGGTGAGTCAGAGGGTTAATAACAAGAAATTATTGCAGATCTCGTGTTTAATTGTTGCAGGGGACTGGAGGATACACGCACAGACAAATACACACAGGAAGGCAGAGACGAGAGGAGATCGCGTTCATGTCGTATACACGTAGAGTGAAGCAATTTTAGTTGCGATGACAATTGTGTAATGTAAACAGCGTTTTACTTCTGCTGCTCTTCAAAGAGATTATTAACTTTGTGACCGCCAAAAGCTGAAGAAATTGATGATTTGTAAATATTTAAATACAGTAATTACTTATCAAGACTATTTACTATCTCGTGAGAAAAGGGATATCGAGTGAACATATATTTGTAAATCTAAGTAGAATTAATATTATTATTATTATTTCTGCTTTTATGCTTATTTGAGACGACAAGCATAATTATGGTTTTTCTGCGTCACTTCAGCTTCAATGCATTAAAAGTCTAAATCGTTAAAAGTTATCTTTCAAATGCAAAGTTAGTTTTAGCTAATTTCAGCTAACTATATCAGTGTTAAAAGTTTAAGTATATGCATTATATATTAATATATGCAATATATATATACAATTCATCAGCAATGGCATTCTCATGATAATTATCAACAACTACTACAGAAGGGATATTTTGCAAACTTATGCGCAGATACTGTGTGCGGAAGAGTTTAATATTATGTATGTTATTGTATATTTATATACACTATATATTAGACTATATATTTATCTGTATACTTTTTATATATACTATATATTAGACTATCCAGAGACATATTTATAATTATGTATACTTTATAGATACTATATATTAGACAGTAGACTATGCAAAGACAGTCTGCTTAGGTTACAAACAATATATGATGCTGTCATCATCCAACTTGACTCTGGGCTTAGTGTTGACTCTTGTCTTTTGTTGGCCGTCGATCGAAGGCAGACGCTAAGCGCCGCGCTTCCAATGAAGTCATTGTTACTATAGATATCTGAGAATACGACGCCGGAGGGCGTCACCGGATGGACTGGCCTTCAGAAGAACCTCACACACACACAGCTTTCTTTGATCCTCTCTTTCTTCCCCGTCTCACTCTTTCTCCTTTTCTCTTTCTTTCTGTCTATCTCTCTGTGTGTCCATCTGTCTCTGTCTCTTTTTCTCTGAGTCTGTGTTTTCACTGTCTACGCCTCTATCCGGTTAGATAAAAGACTGGGCGTGAACTGAACTCATCACTTTCTGCCTCCATACTTTCTCGTCTATTTATCAATCTGCCTGCATGGCTGTCTGTGTGTCTGTCTCCAAATACATATAACTCTCTCTCTCTCTCTCTCTCTCTCTCTCTCTCTCTCTCTCTCTCTCTCTCTCTATCTATCTATCTATCTCTCTCTCTTTCAAATTTTATTTCTCTTCAAATTCTCTTCCATTTTCTCTTTCATAATCTTTATCATTCTCTTTTTTATATCACTCGTCTCTGTTCTTCTTTCCTTCTTTCCTTCTCTCTCTCTCTCTCTCTGTCTTCATCTGTTCTTCTCTTTTAGCTCTCTTAGAAAGGAGCTAAAGAGAGAAGGAATGAAAACGTTTTCTTTCTTTTCTCTTTATCTGCTCTTTCGCCAATTCCTTCATCTTGCACAGTGTCTGTTATCTTCTGTTTACCGGATCTTTTGGGCCCCATTCGGACTCTTGGACTGAACAGGAGGATCCCTTTGCGACCAGGAATCAGAGAAGATGGTGAGTGTTGGTGGTGTGAGAGAATTCCACTCGACAACAGGAAGCCCTTTGTCCCTAAGCATTTCAACCAGTTTTTCTGTCACTGTTTGTCTGCCAGAGGTCAAAGAGGACTGGCAGAAAAGTGCTATTTGGTCCACTGATTGTCTGTCTGCATGTATGTTCATCTGTCTGCGTGTCTGTCCATCGTTCGAGAACGACGACAGTATTGCTTACACATGTACGAACTTTTTGCTCTTAATGAACTTCAACACACTTTGCTAGCACAGGCAGGGCCTTTATGAGGTACTTCAAACGCTCATTATTAAGATAGTTACATAGAGAAAATTTGCAGTTCGTCCACTGTCTGTATCTCTTATTGTGTCTGTGTCGAAGACCGTTGTAAAGTATTGCAAGGGGGCATTAGCAGATTTCAGTTGCAATGATGCGATGTACATTTCTAAGTCCATCTGTTATGTATATCTGCGGTCTGCTTGTAACCTGCCTGTCAGTGGATTTTCTGCCTGTCGCACTCGTAGGCATTTAGGCCAGCGATGAGTCAACTCATTTCGAGTTGACTATCATGAGTCGACTCATCAACTTTATTTATTTTGTGTTACTCAGTTTATCATCTATGGTGGCTAGAGACTCAATTGCTGGATCATTCAGAGTGTATGTTTTAAACTTGATATCTAACCCTAAAATTTATTATTTTATGATCTCGACGTAGACCCTATAGTATCAAAAATTGTGATAAATGTGTCAGCATTATCTGCATAATTTTATTTAAAACAAACTGTGCAGAATTCCAAAGAATTTGTGTCAGCTTTAAGCAACGGGGATCTTCTCATAAATTCTATTCTTATTTTATCTGGCCGCCATTTTCGTCGGTTTTTCTTTCTTAATTCATGCAGTTTAACGCCGCGGAAGTCGGCTGCTGTTAAAGAAATTGTTATGACTTCCGGCGACGCAAAAACAAATCCCCATAAATTTTATGCCCCACATTACTTTCCTGTGCGGTTGCAGAACAGGCGCAACAAAGACAGTGAATCGTAATTGTGCTCACTCAAATTATAATGTGGCCAAACTGCAATGAGGCATAAATTGTCTGGTAACAAATGTCAAAACCCCATTACTTGAGGTAAGACTGTTCCATATCGCAGCAGCTTTCACTTGAATTGGACCGTCTTTGTGGAACAGTTGTTATTGAAAATTACTAATCAGATTTTATATCGCGCTAATTTATGAATTCACCTCTATAACTGGAAAAATAAGTCTTCAACTAGAAATTAATGTTTTACCGCTGTAAATAATTCAAGAAAAATTTACTATATATTTTGAAGCGCTTTTTAGACCTGTTACACACCCGTATTTCGGCGCTTTTGTGGTCCTCTTAGGCGTTATATCTTAGCTTTCCCACACACACATTGGGATAAGGTTGGACCAACGTTGTCCAACATAGTTACCATCTCACCATCACTTCAGCCCTTGAAATCTCTGCGCAGGTCTTCCACTCGAAATTTAAAACACTCTTCTTCCCCAGATCCTATCCTGATTCCTCTTCTACCCCTTATCTAACCTACAGATCCAATTCCAAACACCACCCGCCGTAGCCGTCTGACTGCCTATACTGTCTTACTCTTGGATCTTGACCTGGAACCTAACCCTTCTTGCCTACCGATTTTGTTTGACTGAGCGCTTGTGAATAAGCTAGTTCCCGCGACTTTGCTTTCGTTGAGCACTGTAGAAATCTCGAGTTTACAATTTTTCCGATTACAATTATCCAAACACGTGAAGGTGTGTAGCTGCCTGGAATGAATGTTCCGATACATGTATTCATTCAACGCAACATCAACAGTCCGAATGTCTTCGACAGTGAAGTACCCAAAGTAACTTTCCTCAGACAGTTTGTGCATAACTACAAGCGTTCTGGTCACACTAATATGTGCTGCTAGCAAACACAGCTTTTAAAGTGTGTCGTTTGTGTTGTATTGTGAAGACGGCACAATTGAACGTTCGCTTGATAACACAATCCCTCAAAAGAAACACAACTGTCTTCGTTTCCATTAGCAGAAAAATTCGTCTTCGTTGCTCGGCTGTTATTAACGACATCCTCTGCGCGACCGTCCACAGCGAGCGTCGGCCACGACGGGTGATAATTAAGGATACATTAGGACACGCTTTTAGCGGATGCATGGATCGCGGTCGCAAAATGGAACCGCAGATCATAATTGTCCGGTGTGCGGGATGGACAAGAGGCTTGTCCTCCGTCCTCGTCGAAGGAGGAGCGAAGACGAAATAGGTATCTGTCGCGTCGAATCTTTCAGCGAGTGACGTGGGTGAAGACCCGAGAGTAAGGGCTTAGGACCGACTGAACTCCTCCAAGATAATCGCTAAGTTTAAGTCTGAGAGACAACTGAACACTGGTAATGCTGAAGCTCAAAGTGCTTCTAGTATTCGTGCATCTGGATATTTATACAGTGCCTTTTAAAAGCCTGACTAAAGCGCTAGAACCTTTGTATGTATGTACGTAATTGTAATTGTAATCATGAATTTGTGTAGCGGCTATCGAGAAAAACTTGAGGCGTTCTGGGCGATATCATTAACAGAAGGTGCTGGAATGGTCCACCTACATGGGTGGACATGCATGCATAGATGCCTACGTACGTACGCATGTATGTATGTATATGTATGAATTTGTGTATGCATATGTTCAGGAGTGTGTGTATGTATTTTTGTTTGTTTGTATATATGTATGTATGTGTACGTATGCAAGTGAATATGGATTTTTGTACATACGTATGCATGTAAATATATATATATTTGTATTCATGTGTGTAGATGTTTGCATTTACCTATACATGTATATGTGTAGATATGTATGTGTGTATGAATGCATGTATATGTATGTACTTATGCATATATGCATGTGTGCATGTATGTACGCAAGCATGTATGTATGCATTCATGTGTGTGTGTGTGTGTGTGTGTGTGTGTGTGTGTAGTAAGGACTCGTGCAAAAGCACTCGAAGTCGTCTCACGCATGGTATTTACACGCTTGCTTTGCTGGCTTTATCGTTCGTAAACTCAGCCAGTAAAGCAGTTCTTAAGGAGCATCTTGTACCAAGTCCCGCCTGCTTGAATGTGGGACTGTGAACAGCGTTAAAGACCTGACTGGGACTTGCTGTCAAACGTCTACGACTGCTCAGGGGCTTCCTTTGAAGCTGTGCGCAAATACAACGATAGCTTGGTGTCTTTGTACGCCGTTTCGAAGATCTTTGATGGCGCCAGTAAGAATAGGTTCCGATTCTCAGCGCCAGCTAGAAACAGAATAGAACGAAGTAGGTGTTGGGGTTGTAAAGAATGTACTGGACTCAGGGCTATTGTCCTCTTGCTCTATACTCAATATAGTGTCGGAGTTTAAGTCCGAATACAAATGGTGCTGCACTTTCCAGGACCTTCCACCTTCTGTATGGCTCTGTCGAGGCATCCATTGCACAAGCTGATGACATAGCTGCGTTCAAAGACCTGCTGTGTGTCAAGTTGGCCACATTTGAATTTAATTTACATTCTACGCAATACATTATGGTTAGGGTTAGTCATAATGTCGCATTGCATAGCATTACGTAACTAATTTAATTACATACAGATTCTGCAATTGTAATTGCATATTGTAATTATAAAATTAATAACAACTGTAGTATCAAACAGCAGAATAATAACAGGAATAAAAAATTACTTGGGATGGCGTGACCTAGTGCGTGAAAACCATGTCAAACGGCCATTTGACTCTAATATGGTGTTTTAAAAAACATGATTATCTGTGACTTGCTAATGTTACAACACTTATGGCTGACCTAACTTGACCTGACTTAAACCCTCGTTACAAAAATGCAGTTGGGAAAATTTAGCTGATTACCAGTAAACTGGGAAGTATAACGAAACATCTTCTTCGTGATACAATTTCTTTAAATAGCCACTTTTTATGTAGCTATTTCTTTATGTAGCTACTTCTTTATGCAGCTATTTCTTTATGTAGCTACTTTTTATGTAGATACTTCTTTATGTAGTTACTTCTTTATCTTCTTCTTGATCTTCAGATGTGCTGGTAAACCCTGACATGTACTTAAACTCTGACCTCTAAAATGTGCTGATATCTGGCTACACAACCTAACTAGAAAAGTTTAACACTTAATAGAATGAACAAATCTAAGAAGACACGTTTGTCAAGAATATTTTCCCACCGATTAGATTTTCTCCGACGTAATCAAATCTTATCTCGTGACTTTCATAATGAGTAAGTAAAAAGCCTTTATTAGCATCTGATAAGCTCTCATGCATTTATATTCTATGGATCAATTAGATATTTTAACGAATTTGGTTTTCGTGCCTTTTCAAAAACTGGTCCACATCTATGGAATTCACTACCATCAGCTTTGTAAGACGCTTCTTTTTCTCATTTCATTTCCCAAAACATAATCGACATCTTTTTCCAGCTACGCGCGCTTTTGAGATGTGTTTATAAATTAGCGCGATATAAATATCTGAATAATAATAATAATTACTACACGAGCAAATATAAAAGACAGACGTGCAAGACTACGTACAACAAAAGATACATCGATTCACAAAACTAATCTTAAACGGTGTAGATTTAACAATAGGTTATATGAAAGGTTGTCCTCTCTTGCCAACCGAAATACTTTTCTCACGAAGGGGTTGCAAGAACTGATACAGAGGGAAACTGATTTTACTGGAAGAGCGTCCAGTCTGCTCATAATGGGTTAAGGTCAATCGATGGTAGCTTTTACCGAAATCATAGTCAAAGGACCTTAGCGTATCGTAATGGACGTTACGACATCTTAACTGACTTTATTTGATGCGGTCACCCTGAATTGCGCCGATTAGATGTCATTAGGTTATGATAAACCAACAATTAATCAGTCGGCATGCAAGAGTCATACCGACCTTTAGTCCGAGTTGAGATAATCGAGATTTTATCGCAGAGAAATGTTCGGAGATTAACGATAACCTCAACGCAGTCATCATTTAGTAATAAAATCTCGTCCCAAGAGTGGTATTCATCTTTCCACAATCAGTTGGTTGTTACGGATGTAGGTGACCGTCGCTTTTCTCTTTGCCGTTAACTGAGAAATATGACCCTATTTAACACGACACAACAATTACCAACACGACACACGACGAATTTTGCTATTTTAACTGCACTAAATGATTCATATTTTTATTACACATTTACTGTGTTATAGATGGACCTTGGCGGAGTGACAATATACAGCGACTGTAGGTTCAAAGACTCATCAGGGCAAATATTGAATTTCCTATAATTTCTCTCTCGCTGTCCAGGAGGTACGTGGGATTTGGAGGCTCGTGGGATCGTAAAAGAAGCATAAACAGTAATTGATAATTAAAGTTAATTAGGTCACACACATACCCATCCTACGACAATAAGCCAAGTATTTCCATTACCATGACTTTGTGCTAATATGGCACGCACGCTAGGCTGTTCAGTTCAGTGAAGTCATAAGGCACGCGTGTCTTCATGACATGACGATAGACATAATAACAGGGATGTTTCATACCATTAAAACGGCATAAAAAGTAACCTTTAGTATTAAAATAAAAATCACTTACGATTGGAACCAATGCTAACTTTGATTCACCTTGGAAATTCTACTTCCGTCTTGTTGCTTATCGAATACGACTAAACAGTATTAAAATCAAATTAACTTTTCAGTATTTCAATTCAATGAATTAATCTTGACCGTGGATATAAGTTTGATCCAGTTTAGTCTCAGTGCTTGAATTTCCCTGGCATACTAAAGCCAGCTTCTGAATGTTAAACTTGCTTTCAATAGGTGTAGATCTTGAATCATTATGACTGTGACTCTCTTATGACCAACTTTGAATATTTGCCTTCAGTATTAATACTTGTTACAACGGTATTAATAAGGTTTGATACTTTTCAGCGAAGCGATCCTTAGCTTGTTATATTTTCGTTAAATTGAACTTGTATAGCCTATAAAGTCTTCGAAAAATTGCATTGGACCATAGTAAACGAAGTCCAGCACAGATATCTTTGTTTAATCCTCATAATCCTCTTCGTTCAGCGTTTGAGTTTGGTCCTCTTGAATTCGTTAAAGTTATTTATCCGTTATTTATTTACTACTAATCTATTTGAGGAGCTCCTTTTCCTTTTTCTCTCAGTCTCTGTCTTTGTCTGCTTCTTTCTCGATTCAATCTCTCTTCTTTTAACTCTTTCTCTGCCCTATAAATTATTGTCTTACTCGTCTACCTATTAATCTCTCTCTTAATCCTCTTAATCTCATTAATAATCTCTCTTAATCTCGTTCTCTGTCTCCCTCTTCATTCATTCATTCGGCCGTTGTCCACATCTCGTTAGAGTATTTGCTTTGACGCTATGCATCTACCTTAATTAATTCGTCGTTTCTTGTTTTATCCGGTTGCGTTCTCTAATTCTTTGACTTGAATGACCATTGTTGCTAATTACTCTTAAGGCTACAAAATCCTTCAACGACCGCCAGTCACACCATTTAGCGCAATTCAGAACGACACTCGAGCCTCTCGTCAAAGTGAACGCACAGCGTCGGATATTGTCATTCGGCTTGAAGTCGTGTTGAAATTTAATCAGACATGATTAGGAGGAATTTCGTGTTTCCAAAGCATGCAAGAAAATGATCAAGAGGGTTGAAGAGAATCAATCCAGAGATTGCATGGGACGCAGACAGACAGAGAAAAACAAGGCAGTTAGGTTAAATAGGCAGAGAGAGGAGGAGGAGGAGGAGGAGGGAGGGGAAAATGGAGAGAGGAAGGGAGGGTGTGAGGGTGTGTATGTGTAAGATTGAGACATCGCTACACGAAGACATGTAGAGAGGAATGGAGTCGGAGAGACGAAGACAGAGAGAGGCAGAGAGACAGAAAGTGAGAGAAAGTGTTCTATAAAGAAAGTGAGTGACCAAGGAAGACAACTGTGCATATAGGCAGGCAAAAAAACAAGCAGACATAGTCTCCTCTTCTCATGTCACTTTTTCGTTTTTATCAATCAAAAGTGGAATGAGTTTGCGAAGGAAGCTGCTACGAAACTTTTAAGGTGAGAGGGTGGGCATTGGGTTATGGGTGGGTGCATGATGCATGGATGGATGGATGGATAGATAGATAGATAGATAGATAGATAGATAGATAGATAGATAGATAGATAGATAGATAGACAGACAGACAGACAGACAGACAGACAGACAGATATAGATAGATAGATAGATAGATAGATAGATAGATAGATAGATAGATAGATAGATAGATAGATAGATAGATAGATAGATAGACAGACAGATATATATATACACATATACATACATAACCAATAACTCTCCCTCTGTGCTGTTTGCTTTTCAATGGCAATTGCAACTTAAATTTCATGCAAATTGCTGGAATATTTGTGCTAATACTGGTGCAGTAGTTGTCCTTGTATCATGTTGCGTTTCTGTTTGTAATATCTTAGGCTAATACCCTATTATCGAGATCATAACTTTTGAAGTCGTTTTCTAACCGTTAAACCTTTGAAATCTATGGCATTTTCAATTGCAGCTGTCGTTCATTATGTGCCCCTGTCGAAAAGCAAACACCATAAATCTTTTACAGTCTGGGTGAAGCTATATGTTCAGCAAGTAGACTAGAGATGCAGAAAGATGAATAACAGCGACAGAGAGATTAAAAGGAGCAAGAAAGATGAGATAAATGGAGAATGTTTAACAGAAAGAAATAGCAAAGGTAAGAGTAATAATGGATTCAATTTGCGCTATATAAACTGTCTGTTAACATTAATATACAATACATTGGATTACAGTACATGATGTTCTAACTGTTTTAACTTATAACTGTTAGTAGTTCGATGCTATGTGTGCTTTTGCGTAATCTGGACCTTTTAGATAATTGTGTGCATTAGATATGCTACGCACTTGTGGCAAAGGTCTTGCTTTTTTCTCAAAGCAAAAGTTCTACAAGTGTCAAGAACGGTGCCAACAGTGTCGAAAGCACATTATATAGCTTCATTGCAACAATTACAATAGTTATGATTAGTACTAATCTATTAATTTGTTAATATTTATTCATCGTCTGCATCCGATCAGCCTACCATTATGCAAAGTGAATAGTAACAAATTGGCAGGGATTGTATTGCACACATATCTTGTTTTGATTTTTTCGTTCCGTTGCCCGTCTTATGGCTGGTGGATACATCAGAGAAGTGACTAGAATGCAAATTTTCTCTATCTATCTTTCTGTCTTTCTCTGTATATCTTCTCTGTATATCTTCTCTGTATATCTTCTCTGTATATCTTCTCTGTATATCTTCTCTGTATATCTTCTCTGTATATCTTCTCTGTATATCTTCTCTGTATATCTTCTCTGTATATCTTCTCTGTCTAAAACACAGACTGGGGTCTACGCAGTACATATTGTTTTGGCAGAGCTTACATACCTTAAGCACGGGAAATGTAGACCTATTTTACCGTCAATATAACCAACGACACGCAATTTAGTACATCACGCTACTGAGAGGTTAAGTGCACTATACAACGGTCAGACACACAGCTCTATTCAGGCATATTGTAATTGTAATTGAAGAAATTTATAAAGCGCCTATTAGAGAATAAACTCAACAGATCCAGGTGAAGAAGTAATCATTATCATATAAGTATATGTATCGTGATGATTAGTGAGCATTTACAGTAAATCTTAAAAAAACGAAGTACGCCAGCCCACATTTATGATATTACAACAGCAGAGAAGTGAGAAGTGACTATTGTAAAAACTATGGTGTTTTAAAATGAGCATCAACTGCCACCATCAGTCCACCAAATGACACATATAAAACAGCATAAATTAAACGTCACGACCTTCAAACCTTAGGGGCTTTCTCTGAGGCAGGTGTCCGTGCTGTATATAGGCTTTGGAAAAATGTGTGCTTAATTGTTTTACAGTTTTTACACGTTTAACCTTAATAGCTGAAAGAGGCAAGAAGTGCAGCAAAACTCAGGAACTTCGGAGTTTTAAAACGAATATTAGCTACAACAGAATGCAAACAACAATTAGACGTCAATCTTTTAGAACTTTTAAAAGCAGGTGACCAGCAAAACGGTTTGGAAACTAATGACGTTTAGTTTTTGCTGTCTTACAAGTATGTCGCCTCTCACACTCTCATAAACTTAAACTCCGCAGTTTTTATACATTAATCCTAATAACTGACAGTGGTAAGAATTGAATTATGCGTTTTGTGTGTAAATAATTTATCTAATAGATCAGCCCATTCGTATAGTTAAGAGGTTCATCTACAAGATATGGAAGAGACTTCTTTCCTTACTAATTTAAGTGCCAGTTGTTGCTTTAAACAAGATTTGTACTTCTTTTGGTCTCCTATACACTTGATTTGCGTGCTTTGCGGCTTACCGGTGTCTCGACTGGTTTTATGTTCTTTCTTTTGTCTACGACAAATATGTAAAGCAATAGTTACCTACATACATGCATACATGAGTTGTATTTGCTGAGACGCCGTCTTGAAATCTGATTATCAAGTGTTCGTCTGAAAAGAATCTGGTTCGACGTTTTCAGATTTTGTGAGGATAAGTACAAACGAACTACGAACGTACACATCGCAAAATTGAGGTACTTGTTTACCAAATAAAACAAAAGGCCTATAGAATTATAACAATGCGTGTGACCCCACTAAGTTTTGATTGTAACCATTTCCGATCGACTGTCACATCTGTAGCGTCTGTGAGAAGTTTTTTCAATCTGATATGCTATGTAAATTTACTAAATCTGTGTTACACTAAAATACAATTTTATCATTTTGACTGGTATAGAGTAGGCCTAATTGTTTCTTCGCTATACATCTTCTTTAACTTAAGCATTCACTTACTTTGGGATGAGTAATTGTCTAGTGGTCAGCTTACTGCACTGTCAGCTAGAGGTCAGGAATTCGAATCTCATCCAAGACATGAAGATATTTCAAGATTTCTTTTCCAGCAGAGTCCTCTACTGAAATCAAATATAAATGGGCACAATGGCCATACACTGCCAAAAAAGATACATACATATATGTATACATACATACATACAAACATACATACATTATGGACACGGTAGCATATTGAATAGAGCGCTCGGCTTGTGACGCGGAGAGTACGGGTTCGAGCCTCCTCCAATACGGTTACTGTGTAGGGGCCTTGCGCAAGTCCTTAACTCACAATTGCTGGGCACCATCGATTGATGCTAAATCATTAGATAGTGGCGCCCAATAAATGCTGAAATAATAAACAAAATACTAATACATACATACAAACGTGTAAGAAAACGTCAAGCAGCCGGCTATTTCTATATCTAGCGCCAGTGAGGTTGAGTCAGACAAACAGCTCAGAAGCCGTGCTGTGATTAAGATGGTTGCAATGTCATCGCTGAGATAGACGTCGGCCGAAGACAGCTACATGAGTGCACTGCTGACAATGCGCCGTTCACACCTTTAATTCGTATCAGCGCCATCTCGTGGGACGACGAGGCCATTTGGATACTGTTGCTGACCGGATTCCACGTCTACGCAGCTTCCATTAGTCATTGTCCGGTTACAAAGGAACCGAGATTGATGAAATTATCGGACGTCCGAAGCATCACGCCACCAGCATCAGCATCCACATACACTCTGGCGCTAATGTGGCTAGAATATCAATTGTCTTATATTAGAAGACTGTCACCTTGCGCTACATCCAAAGTAACGTTAATCGTAGTCGTAATCCCGAGATTTCTACAGCGCCCAACGAAAGCCATGTAACGGGGACCAACTTATTCTTTAAAGCTAGCAATGTTCACTACATCCAATCGTTCAAACTGGCAGCGGTAATGAAGGAGTTCACCAGGTCAGTTCTTTTTAAAATGACCAGGCTCAATGTCATACGGTCGCTCTAGTAAAACGTGTAGATTCATTCACATTTACAGTCGTGCATGGCTATCACAGAATCCATCACTGTTTACTTGTTGTAAAGCTAACAACATAAAATAATACACACACAAAGGTCTTAGACGTACACAGGCTGCTGTCCTTCAGACTATAGCCCGTTCATTAGGCTAATAGCTATATGCATACGTCACACATACGTCACCCATACGTCACACATACGTTATACATACATGCATGAATACTCTGTGCCTCTACCTTTATGTTTATGTGCCATTCTGTATGTCTGTCTTTGTGGTTGAATATCTGCCTTTATGGCTGTGCATCTTCCTATATTTGTTTGCTGCGTATTTAATTGTTTGTGGTATCTCAACGCGTACGATTCCTCGCTCAGCCGATGGACATATGGCGTGTTAACAAGTGCATTACTTACTTACTTACTCACTTATTTATTTACTTACTTATTTACTTTATAACACCCCGCAATTTGTTACAGATGGAAAGTGGTGGTCCTCTGTGAGGGTAATGAACGCGGCTATCATAGAAAGTTGGTCTTTGATTATTATAAATTGAAACATTAGTGCCTGTTTATAATCGTAATTGTAAGTACGTATTTAAATAGTGCCTCTTCAAGAGAACTGTTTCCTCAGAGGACAAAACAAGATCACGATCAGATGGAATGGTCTGCTCTCTACTGATAAGACACGATGACTGTCTTTTTAGCACACATCTAATGTATATGAGGGTTACATGTACTGTAACTTAAAGCGAACATCGATTGATACCTTGTGCATTATGATAATGGCGCTACAGAAGTCATTTCCGGATGGAAACCTGTTGGTTCGGCTCAGCGTGTGCACGCGAATCTGCTACTGGTGGCATTTCTCGTAATCTGAGCATTGCTTGGTAAACAAACAATCTTTGTTCTTATTGACATTAACACCTTTCGGCTAACGCAGGTAGCACCTTTGTGAGATAATTAAACGGCGCTATATTAAGTATGACTGTCGTGTGCTACGGTTGATGTCTTCTTCTCAGTGTTCTGCCATCAGGCAGGTCGAGGAATCCAAGATGTCATTCTTCTCTGTTTTATGCTACTTCTTTGTAGTTTCGTTTATTCCGTTGATCTTAGGCTACGGTAGCCAAACTATATGTAGTGATTGCGATTATGACGCGCTGACAGTGTAGAATTTACTCCGACTGCTACTGGTCACTTCCGTTCTGTCGAAGCATCTTTCGATCATTAGCAAACTTTACATTCTTACTGATCTCTAAACTCTTGCACTGCGTCCCGAAGTACTTATTTAATTTGTGAAGGTTTCTACAATAAAAAGCGCTCTATGAATTCTAGTTTGTGGGTATTTCTATAGAACAAAGGTAGCGTATACAGTTGATGTGTTCTCAATTTATTTAGTGCATTAATGTCGGCTTCATTTAATTTCAACATGCATTTGTGTGACGCAATAGCCGATTGGTTTGGACTCTCGTCTTGTCACGCGGAGTATGCGACAGCGAGACGGATTTTTTAGTAAGACTTCGCGCATAGTTGTTCAGCGACAACTTTGTCATTACATTATAGTGACCCTTGGCAAAACACGGAAATAATATCTGATTATTTGTATTGCATCTTTGAAGTACCTTTCAACATGAATACGATTCCTCGCCTACGATTCTTCGCCCAGCCGATGGACACATGGCGTGTTAAGAAATGACTTACTTTCTTACTTACTTACTTAAATACGCCAACTGCCGAACTACTTCTGTTCTTTGTGAATTTTATCAAGATATCGTTATATTTCTCCGAAAATCTCGAGAGTTAGGCTGGCACGCCTACAAAAAGTCATGATTGGCCTTTGAAGTCAGTTTTTGGTTCTTGAAGAGTATTGATTCTAGAGAAAACATAACATCAGTTCGGTAACAAATTCTGAGATGAAAAATCGATGCCGTTCACAACTGCTCAGATACGGTTTCTTTCTTGTTATCGTGTTCTGCGTTCTTTCTGCTTTCTCTTACCACTTATTTTCTTTCTCTTTATTCAGTTTCGCGACCGGATTTTCTTTCGGTTCCTCGTATAGTTTTCATTTTACTCTCGCTCGCATGTGTTAGTTTAAGCATTGGAACCAGGGAGGGGCGGCATGAGTCTTGCTTCTTAACTCTTGCTTTCTGAAACCGTTGATTCTTCTTCTTCTATTTCTTTTCCCTTCTTCTTCTCCTTCTTATCTTCTTAATCTTTTTCTTCATTTTCTTCTTCTTCTTTTTCTACTTTTTCTTCTTTTTGTTCTTCACCTTTTTCTTCTTCTTCTTCTTTCTCTTTTTCTTCTTTTTCTTCTTCTTTTACATCCTTTTCTTTTTCTTCTTTTTCTTCTTCATCTTTTTCTTCTCCTTCTTTTTCTTTTTCTTCTTTTTCTGCTTCTTTTTTTCTTCTTCAAGTTTTTTCCAGTTGACTGTCACCGAAATCTTTAAGCAACTCACTCCTATCTCTTCATTTTTAACTTCATGTGTGGAATCTCTCTCTTCTTCCTACTTCTATTACTTTCTTTTTGCTTCGTCGCCTCTTCTTTCCCACTCCCTCCTCCTCCCTCGCCCTTTATCATCTCAACCTGCTCTCCTCTCTCGTCTTTCATCCTCTCATCTTCCTTCTCCTCTTCCTATATTTCATCCTCACCCCACTGCTCCTCCTCCTCCTCTCTATTCTCTCAGCAATCAAACAGCGATCCGGGCGATTGTGGCAACTTGTCGCGTGAAGACGTCGCAGCTGGAGAGACGGCCGACGAGGAAGGCAGGGAGGGAAGTAAGGGAGGGAAGCCATGAAGGGAAGCCCGGTGTCCCTGGAGGAGTGCCAAAGATCAACAGAAAACGCCGCATCAATTCGGTCAAACGCCAAGACCGTCACTCCCCATCCCTTCAAAAACTGCCGGTGCTGCTGTTAAGGATGCTGCTGTTGCTCCTATGTCGCATCTCTTACATGAACACCCGTGTAATAGTATATGGACATGAACCTCAATGTCAAGCCAGGATGTCTATGTATGAGCAATTGGACTCGAAACTCAGAGGGGAGACAAACCTAGACTTAGGGTAACAATGAACTTCGATATAACAGTGCATGAACTTAAACGTCAGTGTTGCATGTGTTACTTCATCCATGCTATTCGAAGCGCTGCTGGTTGAAGCAGTTTGTGTAGTTACAAATCTAGACTTAACACAGCAATCGAATTAAACTGAAGCCTTTCATTAAAGACCAAAAATAATTATCAATATTACAATTCATTCATCAGAATATTATTAGGCATCCGAAACCTAGACCAACATGATAACAAGTCACACTAACAGGGTCTTCTAAATCTTTTAAATCCTGTATTGACTTCCATACAGCAGTTTATGAACTCAAATCTCAATGTTGCGCGTGGTTCTGGATCTTTAGTACGGAAGCGCTGTTGGGTGAAGCACCTCGTAATTGAAAATCATTCTAAGAGGAAAGAAATCTAGACACAGCTTAGCAATAGACTTACTTACAAAAGTAATCGAACTCAAACCTCCGTTTTGCGTCTGGTACTTCATCTGTCTCACTGAAGGCGCTGTTGACTGATACACCTCGTGTAGTTCTGCATAGTTTTGCGTCCGTATACTACTACTATTCTCGGGGAGCGGAAGTTGTGTGGGACCACGGGGGACAGCGACGCCAGACAATCGCCGGCCGCGACTCGGTCGATAACGTCGCGAACCCCGTAAGAAGATAAAGGATTTACGCAATTTCAGTCGGATCCACTCTGCGCTCCCACGGGCCGACGCCACCCCATCCTACCCTACACGGGCCGCCGTGGCTCTTGGGCCGCTGACGGCCGGGCGTCTTAAGTTGATTAGACGGCCCTGGGGCTTCGGACGGCCGGTCGGGGCTGAGAGACGTCTTCGGTGGGCTTTATCTAATTGAATCTCGTGTAGCAGTGACATGATCTCATTTAAACAGCGACTCGACCGTCGCTCCCTCTTTAGACATCTGCCTCGCTTTGAGACGCGCCGTCCACTGGGACGACGACTCTTCGGCTCCCTGTCGCTCTCTGTTCCGGCTGAGGTCTGTCTGGGTTCGGCTGCCTCTGGCTGGAGGGAGCTTCGTCGCTGTCTGCGTTCGCTGAGTCATTGATGAATCGAAAATGCCTTAATTCTAATGCATTCGCCGCAATTCTTTTAGGTCGATCTGGTGTTCTGCTGTTAACAGCCTAACAGCAATCTATTAGCCTTACATATATACATAAGCACATACATACAACCACATGTACAAACACTTGTACAAACAAAGAAACAAACATACATACATACATGCATGCATATGAACACATACGTACATGCATACATACATACATTCATACATACATACATACATGAGCATACATACATGTACATACATACATACATACGCACATACATACATACATGTACATACATACATACATGTACATACATACATACATACATACATGTACATACATACATACATACATGAACATACATACATGAAGCTACAAAACAGGAAAAATAAAAGACGTCGAAACGTCATGTGAAACATTGGCAGTCGACTGAGTAGTTAAAAGAGAGACAATTGTTCTTCTTTGATTGCATCTTACGTCTAATAATCACGATCTCCCGTAGGGACAGGAAGACTAACACAACATGAATTGAAAAATACGCTGTTCATTTACATTTATTGTAGTTAAGGGTCCTGCGTTTTTCCCTGAAAATCTTTAAACTGTACAAATAACCATATAATAAAAACGTTCCTGAAAATGAAGAAATAGTTCAAAACGTGAATTATAAGAAAAATTTAAAGTTTTTCTTACACATATACACACAGCAGATGATATTAAATAGGTTTGGTTCGAGAATGTGCGATTATTGTAATATTGGTTTAATTAAAAATCGTTATGTTGAAGAACGAAGGCAGAAAATCTTTGTGAATTGCTAGCGACACCTGACAGCATAGGCTGTAGTCTTTGTCCAATCATCAAGGGCATATATTATGCTAGCAGTTGTCAATTAAAAGTAGTTGTTCCAAAATTTAACGACATCTTATGGCATCAAAGGCCGTTGACGTTGCCGTCCTCCTTCATCCAGGCGTGGGACTGGCACTACCCAACTAAAGGCAGCGGCGGAAGACTTGGAGAACAATTATTTATGCATCTGGCATAGGTTATTTATTATAGGTAGTAGTTAAAGCGAGTGTAGTAAAGTATAGTCTACGTTATTAATAATAGTTGCCAACCTAAAGAGGATGCATCAACTGCTTGGCCGTGAGTGTATGCCTCATTATCATCCGAATTCCGAATACCGATTACCGAATACATACATACATACATACATACGTGCATACATACATACATTCATACATACATACGTGCATACATACATACGTGCATACATACATATATATATGCATACATACATACATACATACGTGCATACATACGTGCATACATACATGCATACATACATGCATACATACGTACGTACATACATACATACATGCATACACACAATATCATCCGCGCCTCAAATTCAGGTGTACTGACATTGCGCGCGTTACAAGTGCTTTAATAAATAAAAATAAATAAATCCGAATACGAAGAAGGAAAGAACATAGGTCAGCAGCATAAACGGTATAAAGCAGAGAACCTAGAATGGCTGCCCTGTGGAACCAGGCCAATCGGTGTGTAAGCAGAAACCAGAGTACGGTCAGACAGGACCACTGCAGGGACCCGACGACCCACGACACCGAATGCGTCTTAAGACAATGCGTCTTAAGACAATGCAGTGTCATTCCAGAACCTTGTATGACACTGATGTCAATGACACTGGATTATGGTTCCCCGCCTCAGTGCTTAGCCCTTTTTTAAAAAATAGAAACAACATTTGCAATAGCCCTTTTTTGAAAATAGACAACATTTGCAAAAGCCCTTTTTTAAAAATAGAGACAACATTTGCAAAAGCCCTTTTTTAAAAATTGAGACAACATTTGCAAAAGCTCTTTTTTAAAAATAGAGACAACATTTGCAAAAGCCCTTTTTTAAAAATAGAGACAACATTTGCAATAGCCCTTTTTTAAAAATAGAAACAACATTTGCAAAAGCCCTTTTTTAAAAATAGAGACAACATTTGCAAAAGTCCTTTTTTTAAAATAGAGACAACATTTGCACACTTGCAATCTGCTGACAATAGTCCTACCTGAAGTGACTTACTGAATAGTATATAAAGTGGTACATATCAAATGCTCGCCAGTTCTCTTAAAATTTCAACGCTGCTCGGTCCACGAACTTTGGAAAGGTTATCGTCTGTCAACTCCGGATGGAAACCTGTTGGTTCGGCTCAGCGTGTGGGCGCGAGTCTGCTACTGGGGGCATTTCTTGTAATCTGAGCACTGCTTGCTAAACAAACAATCTTTGTTCTTATTCACATTAACACCTTTCGGCTAACGCAGGTAGCGCCTTTGTGAGGTATTTAAACGGCGCTATATTAAATATCTTGATATATCCATACATATATGCATGCATACATACATGCATACATACATACATACATACATACATACATACATAGATTGCGATTACGACATTCCACTAGCGTTCCTAAGTAACCTCAGCTAAAAACGAGTGCACTAAAAACTCATCTGTTTCAACTTGCTTACCCACAGTAGCCTAGCTTCTGGTTTCTCTGACCCATCGGAATTCGACCCGGCTTCTCAAACGGATTATGATTTTGGATCGTGATTTTGACTTGAAGCGACCACCGATTGATGCCTTGGGCATTATTATAACGGCGCTATAGAAGTCACTAGATTATATTAGATTAGACATCAACTGTATATCACTTGTGGAAAGATAAAACGGCAAGAGTAGATTGGCTACCCGCCCTCATATGCCGAGGTTAAACAATGGAGTCGCTGACACATATGGGTGGTGTCAACTGCAAACTCTATACTGGAATCAGTTGGTTGAGCGACAACTGATTACTTTACCAGTTACCTATGCATGTTTTGTTTGCAGGTAATTTTTTGTTCATGTACTGAACTGTAACAATAGCGATAATCGCCTACCTACAGGTATTTAGAAGGCGCTATAAAAATATTTAAATCCATACTAAGTTTAATGCATGCTCTACATTACCTTAACCTACCTTACAATAGCTTAACCAACTTAACCTACTCTAACCTTATCTTACCTTAGTTTACCTTACCTTACATTAGCTTGTCTTACCCTACCTGAACTGTCGCCTACTTTACACGTTAATCGACTAACTTGATCTCATCTTGTAATTGTAATTGTAATTACGACAGTTAATACAGTATCTTGCTTTTAGCTTGTCTCACCTAACGTTCTTTACCTGAAGTGTCGCCTATTTTATACGTTAATCGACTAACTTGATATCATCTTGTAATTGTAATTGTAATTGTAATCACGGCAGTTAATACAGCATCTTTCCTTTCCGCATTAGCATCAGCTGTGTCTGTAGCTTGTTTTCCATTTACGTGGCTCCAATGCAATCTCGGCCCTCCGCAGAGGAGGCGCTGAACTTGACCCAATCCAGGCCCGACATTCACTCGGAGTTTGTAGTTAATGGAATTTAATTAGACTAATATTTAAAATTGCATGAACACCGGTCAGACAATGTCACCATTCAGGTCTTCGGCTGGTGACGACCCAAAGCCAACGGAAGGGGACGCGGCGCGGTCTGGCCTTTGATGTCTCCGAACAACAAAAAACACAACAAGCGGCCGCTCGCCTTTGATCAGGCATCAGATGTCCAACAATAATACAGTAATAATTAAACTGGCACGGAGAGTCTGTTCTAAGTTCGCCGGCCGAAAAAAGTCATCGCGCGCCGGGCAGAATGTCGGCGTCGGTTGGTTATCGGATATCCGGCATAGAGTTCAGACAGAGGCTGTCTTCGTCTCTCTGTTTCTGTGTCTCTCTGTCTGTCTGTCTGTCTGTCTGTCTTCCTCTCTCTTGCTCTGTGTCTCATTATGCTTCTCTACCTCTCTCGCTCTCTTTTTCTCTATCCCTATTCGTGTCTCTCTCTCTTTCTGACACTCTTGTTGGTTGTCTCTCACTCTCTCGCTCTCTCTGTCGCTCTCTCTCTCGCTCTCTGTCGCTCTCTCTCTGTCTGTCTCTGTCTGTCTGTCTGTCTGTCTGTCTCTCTCTATCTATCTCATGGTCTCTCTCTCTGTCTTTTATTATTTGTCTGCCTCTCTTTCTCTCCCTCTGTGTCTTATTATGTCTCTCTGCCTTTCTCGCTCTCTCTGTCTTTCTCGGTCCCTCTCTGACTCTCTTATTATCTGTCTGTCTCACTCTCTGTCTCTGTTTCTTTCTCTGTCACACTCTGCCTCTCTGCCTCTCTCTGTTTTCTTGGTCTGTCTCTGTGCATCTGTCATGGTCACTGGCTCGCTTGCTGTGTCTCTCTCCGTCTCTCTGCCTCTCTTTCTATGTATCTATTTGTGTCTCTATCTCTCTGGTTCTCTTTCTCTGTATATCTGATTGTCTCACCTGCTAACTGTGTCTCTGTCTTTATACGTCTGTCTTTGTGTATAAGTTCATGTGCCTGTCTGTGTCGCTGTCTGGCTCTTTCTGCCATCGCCGATGTCTCTGCGTTTGGCAACCTACGTAGCCAACAAAAGTAATCGGTTCGAGTTTTCGTCTGTCAGTTTGCGGCTGTTTTTGATCGGCCTTCGGTTGCTGCAACAGAGATCTCATCTGTTGAAGAGCTCTTAAGGTCCGAAGCATCGCGGGTACTCCGCCGATTCGAGATATCGATATTTTTAAACAGCCGAGTCAGACAGCGAACACTCCTCTCTCTTAGGTAAGAATCTCCGTGATCTATTTATTTTTTCGGCTTATTTATTTATGATCGCCGAAGACAAAATATTTCATTTCGATGCGAACAATATGCCCTCATAAACGAGAGGGCGTCAAAGATATTGTCAGCGTAGGCAGGTTCTAGCGTTCCAGCTCAGTTATACAAGATCAGTTCAAGTGCATTTAAGCAGCAGGATTTAGTGGGCGTACGTGTGTGTATATTTCAATACGCATAACGCGCATACTTGCGATTTATGTACCTGTGTAAGCATGAGTACGCCAAATGAATGTATAAATGTGAATGCACGTTGAATGGGCTCATTACACTTTGTCTAGTAATAGTCTTAGATTGATTCTTATACACGGTGGATCATAAAAACTGGATCCATGTTGTATTTGGTTTAACAGTCACGCAATTCATACTAGTTGTTTCAAATTTATCTTTTGCAAATGAAATAAAGTTTTATTAGATAGAGTTTAATCAGTGGCCGATTTAGCTATAGGTGTGGGGAAAGGTTCGCCCCTCCACCCCTCTTGGTTATATTTGGGCGCCCCTCGAACCAGACCCGTGCTGGTGGACTGACAGAATGTGGCGCCCCTCTGGAATTGCTCTCGCCCCCCCCCCACGCAAGCAACCCTAGAGCCGCCACTGAGTTTAACATATCCAACCGTCACGCCTTAGTTCTCGAGTACAACCTTTTTACAAAGATGGCGCTTACGACGCTTAGGTATATGATGGTAGTGGAGGCGAATTCAGGTTTTATTTTGCTGTAACTTCGACTCTTTAGAAATAGTGCTACATCACTCAATTCGGGTGCAATATTATTGTTGTAAAGTATTCAGCAAATAGCTATGTATTCAGTATTCGATGGAACATTCAAATCGCCTTCACTCATATGAGATAGCTTTTATTGTATGCGACCTATCTAGTTACATCGATTATTATGTGGTGTTTTTGTGTGTGGGCAATAAGGTATTATTCAAATATTATTCAAACATAGAATTCAAATCTCGTTTGTCGAGTTATATATGTATGTACGTATGTATCAATAAACTTGTATAGCGCCTATTGAGTAACTCACAAAGGTGCCACCTAATGGTCTCTAAAGAGGAACGTCTTGAGACGGGCAGAAAATGCTTCCTGAACTGTTGAACAAGCGAGCCGTATGTGGCGCTGGTGTGACGTCATTGTGAACTAATGAACTCTGTTCCTTTTAATTCCTTTTAATTTATTTAATTTATTTACCATGAGCTTTATTTTGTCGAGAGCTGCATTTTACCACATGGCGCGCAAGTCTTTTGAGAGAATTTGTACTTCATGGTGAGGTTTCACACTGTGTACATGTCATATTCGTAAGTGGCTTAAGACCTATTTGTACCGTCTTGCTTTTGTCGTCTGACCGTTGTGACTCACTCACGCCTATGATTCCTCTCTTGGCTGATGGAAATATAGCGTGTTAGCAAATGCATTACTTACTTACTAACTCAATAACTCACAAACTAACTAACTAACTCGCTAGCTCACTCATTCACCCATTCACACACTCACTCACTCACTCATTCTCTTCTTGGAACAGTTAAGGTTTCGAGTTGATATCGGACGCGCATCAAGTTGGTCTGTTGCAAATTTGGGGTTAAGGAAAGTTTAATTAGATTTAGCCCGGCCAGCGATCATATATAATATCACGCGTAATGTTAGTCAAGACAGGCGTGCTTTGAATGACGCAAAATGAATGTGTCATTAAAATCAGATGCATTGTCCGTTTCATGTATGTATGCATGTATCTGACTATTTATATAGCTCCTTTTAAGAGCCTCACAAACGCGCTATAACATGGCTATATGACGCACCGGAATTCAAATTCCGGACGCAAATGTTTTACTAATCTGCCTCCATGCAGGTAAGCATATTGACTTATCTGAGTTAAAACTCGATATTCTGACTGAGAGGCTTAGCATTGCGATTCCTCGCTCAGCCGATGAACACATGGCGTGTTAACACACGACTTACTTACTTACTTACTTACTTACTTATTTACTTACTTGCATTTCAAGATCAGTGCCAGTTAAGTGCGGTTCTTGAAGCCATCCGTGATTCCTGGCAATAGCTAATCGAGAACTGTACAGAGGGAGCAAATGGCGACGAGAACAGTGGCGAACAGAGTCAAATCTAACATTTTCTGATACTTCTATAGCGCTGTTATCGTACTGCCCAAGGCATCAGTCGATGGTCGCTCCCAGTGAAACCGCAGTTAAAAATCGTAATTAGTTAAGGAAGCCCGGGCGATATTTCTTAGGTTATAGAGACCAGAAGTTAAGGTTCGGTCTTCTTTTGTCTTGCATTGTCTTGTATTTTCTTGTCTTTAACCGTCCTCAAGCCGAGGGTTGGCCACACCACGGACAATATACCATCTGGTTCTGTCCCTATAGTTTCTTGTAATGACTTGTCGAACGATAATTCAGTCCACGACTTGATATTGTCCATCCATGTCATCGAGCTCGGGATCCAGGAATTGTGCCTTGGATGATCTCTTTCTCTAAGCAATCTCCACTCTTTCGCAGCATATGCCCGAAGTATGACAGCTCAAGGTACGGTAGGTAAGAAAATTGAGAAAGATAAGTTTCAGTTTATGCGACCAAGCCCAAGTCAGTCTCAGATGGTACCATGGCTCATGGATGGGATCTTTGGATACACCAGTGGTTTTGAGACTTACTTAGACCGGCGCAGTAGTGGGTGGTCTGTCTGCGAAGAAGACAAATGGTTTCAGCTCATTAGTTCTTGCCGCCTTACTTCGGCGTTTGATTGCTTTGATCTAATCAAACCAGGTTTTTGTACAATTACTCAGACCGTTGTCCACCAGGCTTCTCCTCGAAATAGGTCGGCGCAATCTTTGCTTATCAGTGCATTGATTTTCCAGTGTGTTTAATCGGGTCCTACAAACACGAAAACACTGTAAATTCTGTGGAATTAATTATGCTAATGCAATGGGTAAGAAAATGTGGAATCAGAGGGCGTTTTATTAAGCGTCGTTATGTATTATACTGACGTTGTCGCTTTCACTCACTCACTCTCTGTCTCTCTTTCTCTATTTCTCTTTCTCTGTCTCTCTTTCTCTTTCTCTCTCTCTTTTCTCTCCCTCTTTCTTTTCTCTTTCTTTATCTCTCTTTCTCTCTCTCTCTCTTATTCTTTCTTTCTCACTCCTTCTCTCCTTTTCTTTTTATTTCTCTCTTTCTCTCTATTTTCTTTCTGCCTCTCTGTCTCTCTGTCTTTCTCTCTCGTCTTCCTTTCTGTCTGTCTGTCTGTCTGTGTGTCTGTCTTATTCTATCTATCTATCAATCTATCATCTATCTCTCTCTCTATCTCTCTCTATCTATCTATCTATCTATCCATCCATCCATCCATCCATCCATCCATCCATCCATCCATCCATCCATCCATCCATCTATCTATCTATCTATCTATCTATCTATCTATCTATCTATCTATCTATCTATCTATCTATCTATCTGTCTGTCTGTCTGTCTGTCTGTCTGTCTGTCTGTCTATCTATCTCGGATGAACTGTATTTCCCCTTTATATGCTCAGACCATTACCATACAACATTGTGCCTTCCTCCTGTCTTATTCTATCTATCTATCAGCATTACATACTCTTCTGTTTCGATGGCTTTGGCTTCGGATCACTTCAAGATCCAAATGATCAGAAAAATCAGAAGTCAAGCTTACTATCTTACCACTCATGGGCCTATCTTATCACTGCTTACGATGGGTAAGCAGGTTAAAACAGATCAGTTTTGAGTTTGGACCTGAATGTCAATAAATATGACATATTTTCTTTTCTTTTAGTTAAGATATTTCCTTTGGTTAAGATGATATTAAATATTCGCCGAAGTTCTTTGTCACCTGCACTGTTTGGTAATATTCTGCCCTAATTAAGTGGAACTTTGTTCCTTTATGGGTCTGTCGTTTGTACCCCAATAACCAGTATACTTCATGCTTAACTTGTATCTGTGTCAATTTCTTTTTTGGAATCAATTAACAAAGATGAGATGAAAAAGAACCAAGAAAGCACAGAAAACGGGGCAGTTAATTACGAGTGCCTATGGGCCTCAGAATCTACCAGTAGTAGTTTCTGGGCTAATATCCATAGGCTAAGTTTCTGAAGTTTCCAGCTAGCAGTAGTAGCCTACGCTTTAATCAGCCAATCATAAATGAAGTCAGCTGATGGCTAACTAACAGCGTTCAGTGGACTCCGTTCAAACACGTACATCAAAATTTTAGCATGCCAAGCCACACCCCTCTGACACGCCATAGGTTGACATAACCCTAATTTGCATATTGCAAAACGGTTGTTTGATCGATTTGCCATCGAATACCGGACGTCGGTGATTCGATACAGTTGTCAGACGATCGAAACTGTGGCCAATGGTCGTTCTTGTCTGCCTCCATTCGCTGTGGCGATGCTACAGAATACAGTATCTCCATTAACTCCGCGGTGTAAGGATTATATAGACAGCAGACGGATTACCTTACTTTACAATGGATGGCGAGGCATAAGTTGAGTGGAAATGCCTTTTGCTACTATTTGACTCTCCACTGAGTTTAGATGATGGTTCTTGAAAAGGGTGACTCAACAGCAAATCAACTCAGGCAGCCTTGGGAAACGTGTAAGCAAATGAAATCGTTCTGTCGAAGCATGTATGCATCTCAACATTTATAGAGCGCTATTTTCTGTGAAAGTATGTATATATCTGATCATTTATAGCGCTATTTTCTGTGAAAGTATGTATTTATCTGAACATTTATGGAGCGCTTTTTCTGTGGAAGTATGTATATATCTGACCAATTATGGAGCGCCTTTTTCTGTGGAAGTATTATATATGTATGTGAACATGTTATGAACGCCTTTTAGCATCTCTCAAAAGCATTGAAACATGACTATATAGCAATTCTAACGAAGATGCGTCTTTACTTTAGCTGTAAATATTTCTCGTGAATTTTTTTTATTTTTCGCACTTATTACGCATTCCAGGTGAGTAAATCCGAAACTCAAGCGCAACATAAGTCGTCACATGGAGTCCGCTTATCAGGCTCAAAAGCGCAATCGTTGGATTAGAAACTCAGCGCGTTACCGAATAGGCCACCATACTTTAGCAGAATTATCTAGCCGCAATTCAGCCTGCTAAGTTTGGTACGCCTATACATGTTTACCTTGAGGCGACTATAGTTATTTCTGCATTTGTTAAGCGCCACAGTCCAATGACTAAGCATAAATCGATGACGTTAAGCAATTGTGAGTTGAGGATATGCTCAAGGTCCCTATAAATTACTTCTGCATTTATTAACCGCCACTATCTAATGGCAAAACATCAGTCGATGGCGCTGAGCAATTATGAGTGAAGGACTTGCTCCCTACACAGTAACCGTCCCAGGAGAGGCTCGAACCCGTCCTCGAATTTACAAGCCTAGCGCTCTAACCAATCGGCTACCGTGCCCCATTATGACTTGTGCATTTTTAATCGCAAACAGACGTTACTGAAACTTAAGAATAGAATTAACTGAAAATAATTGTTACGGCTCCCAATACGATGAAGTCAGTTTTGAAAATGAATTCATAAATTTTTGACCATTAATTTTAGAAGTTTAAATATTTTGTATGCCTGGACGTAAAAATCTATGCACTAAGTCCCTGATTCGCCAGATGTTTACAAGGACAATAGTTAAATTCGATATCTTGCGAGTCCAAAATATGCGCTATAAAATATTCTATTATGTTACATTATAGTTTGCGCATGCGTGCTAGACGCAAAAGTTAATGAAGGTGACAACGAAACCGCGTAAACCTGCTCTAAATCTACGAAAATATGTCTGTTTCAAACGCATCTCGGAATTCCAACCGCAGGGATCCTACCGTTCAAACTCGACGCCTGCAATCCGAAATTCGAAATAGTTAACCCGGAAAGGAGTTCAGATAATTTCAAGCGTATTAAATCTCGAGTTTTGCGACGCACAGTCTCTCCGATTCGTAACTTGAAAGGCCGCCTGAAACAAAATACGTTCTTCTGGCTGTAAACTGTTCCGCCGTCTGAGTTGTGTGCGCCGTATTAATGCGTCTCGTTTAACGCCGGCCAAAATTGCAGCAAGATATCAACGCGGTTGTATCTCCGCTATGACGGACTCTTGCGCCAAAGGGTCGGCTAATGTTGCAATCGGCGTTAACGGTAAATCAAGTCTACCATTATCCACGAATCTGGAATTTATTAAAAGTCCAGACAAAGTCAAGTTTTTACTTTATGATGAACTGCGTCTGATGTTGCACGTCTATTACTGGCCTAGTTAGCTACATCGATTATAGCATACTCCACTGGTCTTCTGTGCGAGGAGATGCCAGTTCGCGTCCCAATCGTGGCTTATTTAGAGATTTAAATCTCTGGCTAGCACGGTCCGAACACAGGGACATTAAATGGCGTGGCACCCATTCAAGCGGGTAGCGGTGGTGAAAAATGTCACCCAATAAATTCTTTGAAAAATGAGCAGGGTCGAGGCCATACGGTCGTTATATAAAAACGTGTAGGCCTCCATTTAGGCCTACATCACAATTGCCAGTGTTATCTTGCAGAATTGAGTGGTGCAGTTCAGGAGTTCAGAAAGGAGTTCAGATAATTTCAAGCGTATTAAGTCTCGAGTTTTGCGACGCACAGTCTCTCCGATTCGTAACTTGAAAGGCCGCCTGAAACAAAATACGTTCTTCTGGTTGTAAACTGTTCCGCCGTCACCGAGTATCGAGTCCGAATCTCAGTGATTCGTAAATAACATTGTTAGTCCATGCAACTACATTTATCTGATTTTTGATTTGCTGTTGTCTGCATATTTATCGATAGATGTCGCATGCCATGTTATTGTTTGATTCATTGTTACTGCTGGCCTGGTTAGCTGCATCGGTTAACGCGTACTTCAAGGCGCCTCTGTGCGCGAGGGTATCGGTTCGCATACCTGGATGAGCCTACCTCTGGGTCTGAGTGTCCATCTGGCCAGGGACGCTGCCTGAACCCTTCATCAACGCTTTGAAAACTGTTCTCTTTTGCGGGACTGGGATGGAAGCCCTCTGAGTAGGCATCTTAATGAGGCGCTATATAAATGATCCGAATGAACGAATTAAAGAATTAATTAATAGTGCTCGTTAGCCAAATCCCATAAGAGGCCTCGATTACATATTGAATGACATACTATCGCCATTAATGTGCTTAATAGGAAGCATTAAGTGGGGCAGTTAACATGGCCAGCTTTGCATCATGAATATTATGCGATGATAGGCTTCGCCTACTCATCATATCTGTCTACGAACAGTAATTATAAAAACTCCGATGGTTTCCCTAATCCGATACTTTCTCACGACCTTCGCTCGGCGCTGGGCCCTTCCCTCGGCCGTAAGGCGGCGCTTGAGGCAGTCCTAGTCCGGACCGTCAGCCGTTTTTGAACTGCGATATGCGATTCATAATTGCACAAAACCGTGCGCGGTTCAATTACGCCTTCAGGTCTTTGATGTTGAACTTTTCAAGCAGTATTAAAATTCAGTTATGTCGTACTGACACAACTCGTGTCGCTTTCGCTGTTGGTTGTGTCCCACCCCGAACCCTTCCCTGTGTCGAGCTCCGTCTGGCTACCCCGGCGTCCTGCGGGGCTCCGGAGGGAGAAGGCGGAACGGGGGGGATTGCCCGACCTCGGAGTCGGATTTCTATATTGTTTTGAAACGGGCGATGATACTTTACCCTAAGAATGTGCGTCTACCCTGGATGAACGAAAGGATCCCTGAATGGGTGGATTGACGGAGCGCTGGATAAACCGTTCGATAGATCATGTATTTCTATGTATGAATGTATGTATGTAATGTATTTGTGTATGGATAATTAAGTTATGCATTTGTAAACACGCCATAGGTCCATCGACTGAGCGAGGAATCGTAGGATGGATGGGTGGGTGGGGTGGATGGGGTGGGTGGGTGGGTGGGTGGATGGATGGATGGGTGGGTAGATGGATGGATGGAAGAGTAAGGTGGTGGTGTGGTTTTAAACAGCTGGATGGGGTGAAATGTGGAGGCGTACTTTTACGCGATCAATCGTGTCATAATCGTTGTCTAATTCGCGTTGAATTTCGTTGAAATTTGCCAAAACTCATCGCACGATGTCTGTCTGAATCATGCGAAGCTATGCCTCGCAGTCCCACTCTAAAGCTACCTGCGTCTGATTCCTGTCTCTTTGCTGTCCGTTTATCTCTGCTCATCCATCCATCCAGCCATCCATCCATCCATCCATCTCTCCATCCATTCATCCATCCATATATCCATCCGTCCATCCATCCATCTATCCATCCATCCATTTATTAGTTTTTCGGTATACCAACATGTCTTTCGGGGATGGGTGTATATCTCAGCCTCCGCTTGTTCCCTTTGTTTGTCCGTGTGTTTGTTTGTGTATCTCTTTGTTAATTATTCTTTAGCTATAGAAGGGTATTATTGTTTAGTAAACTGCTGATCTTGTGGAATTTGGAAGGTCATCCGAATGATTAGGATGAAACGAGTGGAAGACTGCAACAGTACATGTCTTCCTGAATGACTGAATGAATGAATGAAAGAACGAAAGGGTGGAGGGAGGTGTGATGGGTGATTATGTGTAATCGTAATCATACTCTAGTTTCTTCGGCTTCCAAGAAAGCTATCTTGTGGGTCTAGCTGTTTGAAAGGAGCTCAGTCAAAACACAAGCGTAATCGTAAACTCGAGATTTCTACAGCGTCCAACGAAAGCTAAGTCGCGGAAACCAACTTATTCACAGGTGCTAAGTCAAAACAAAATCGATAAGCAAGAAGAGTCAGAATCGGAGATCCAAACGATCCAAAAGTCAGGCAGGCAGGCAGGCAGACAGGCAGGCAGGCAGGCAGGCAGGCAGGCAGGCAGGCAGGCAGGCAGGCAGGCAGGCACACCGCTACGGTGGATGGTGCTTGAAATTTGAGCGGAAAGAGAGACAAGGGGAAGAGCAGGAATCAGATTAGGATTTGTGGAAGAGGAATGTTTTCATTTTTTTGTAAAAGATCTGCGCAGAGATTGCAAAAGGTGAAGTGTTGGTGAGTTTGTCAGATAATGGGTAAGCCTGGCGTTGTTGGGTTCGGTTCCAAATCGAAGCCATTCAGGTAGACAGCTGTATTCACCAGCTGCTTTAGTAGTAGTTCCACTGTCTAACTACATCTTATGGCATTAAAGGCCGTTGACATCGCCCTCCTCCTTCATCCAGGCATGGGACTGGCACTAACGAGTACGACAGTGGCAGAGATACCAGCTGCTTTGCTAGAACTTATAGCGAGGTAGAGCTTAAATGAGGTCGTGTTCCAGAGCAGAAATTTCTTTTATTCGCGTAACCAACCGCGTGTTATCAGAATCCGCGTCATAATGGCGCCTGTTACGAGAATTTTGTGGTCCACTTTGTGGACATTTATAGATGAATAATGTGGGAACCGCAGAGAATTGTGCTTTAAGGATTAGTCGTATATAGTAAGATTGGAGAAATTCCTTTGTTCGTTGTTTACTGACAGCGAGAATTTAAGTAATTCTTCCCACGCTTGGCACACAGTCAACTTTTTCGACGTTTCAGGAATTCGTTGAAGAAGGAGTCAGTAGTTAAGAAAACAAGTCGTTTCGTCAAATTCTCTGATTGTTGCTATTATTCTATCTTTCGCTTTCCGCCGTCGTGTCTGCGTCTTCGCACGTCTGTCAGTCGAGTCCAAGTGTTGATTAGATAGGTCTGCTCTATCCGTCGCCCTCTCTGTAGCTGTCTGTTTGTCTGTGTCTGTGCATGTCTCAGTGTCTGTCTGTGACTCTGTCTTTGTCTGTCTTTATCGATAATTGTATGTGTATCGCTGTGTATATGTATTGCAGTCGTTGATGTCTGTTTGACTGTGCGTCTGTCAGCGTCTTTGTACCTGTCTGTGTTGGTCTTTTTGTTTCTGCCTGTCTGCCTGTTAATGTATGTCTGTCTTTCTGTCTGTCTCTGTCTGTCTGTCTCCGTCTGTCTGTCTCTGTCTGTCTGTTTCTGTCTGTCTTTGTCTGTCCGTCCATCCGATTCTCCTATGTGTGTCCATGTCTTTATATTTCCTACTTTATCTGTATGCATGTCTTCCTCGTGTTGTTCGTCACATTATACTATACGTCATTCCTACAGAGCATGCAATGCGTCATCCCCTCGCAGTATGCTATGCGTCATTCCCTCACAGTATGCTATGCGTCATTCCCTCACAGTATACTATACGTCATTCCTACAGAGTATGTAATGCGTCATTCCCTCACAGTATGCTATGCGTCATTCCCTCACAGTATGCTATGCGTCATTCCCTCACAGTATGCTATGCGTCATTCCCTCACAGTATGTCATTCCCTCACTGCTATGCGGTAGTATGTCTGTGTCGGTGGTACTATGTGTCTTTGTTTTCTATTATTTTCTGATTTTCCCTTTCTCTAATTGTATTCAGACGCCGATTTATCTATTGTCGCCGGACGAACAGAATTAAACAATGCCACATTCCCGCCCCTCTATCCCTCCCTCCCTCCTTCCCTCCCTCACTGCGACCTTTCTTCCATTCCCTTCGTCTTCCTTTTCCATCTCTCTGTCTCCCTTTTATCGCCGCCTGTCTAATTATTGCAGCCTCGGTGTCTGTAGTCAGCGGGGAATGTGTCCCCCCTCCCTCTCCCTGTATTTTTCTTGTTCACATTCCTACCTTTCATCTTCCTCCTACTCTATCTCTGCATATTCCTCCTCTTCATCCTTCTTCTATTCACACATGTCTTTCCACTCCTTCTTTTTATCCATCTCCTCTTCGTCCTCTTCTTCTTTGTTCTTCGATTCCTCTTTTTCATCCTCCTCATCTTTATTTTACTACTCTTTCATTTTTATCCAATTCTTTGAATCCTCCTCTTTCTCCTCATCCAATTCTTCCTAATCCTCTTCGTCCTCTTCCTCCTCCTCTTCTTTATCCTCTTCCATCTCTTACCTCCTTCTTCGATTCCTCCGTTCTTCATCTTCCGCCTCTTCATCCAATTCCTCTTATTCCTCTTCTTCTCTTCCATCTCTTACCTCCTTCATCTTTTCCTCCATTCTCCATCCTCCTCCTCCTCCTCCTCGTTCTCCTACTCGTTTCTCCTCCTCCTCCTCCTCTTCCTCCTCATCTTTATCCCTTTCCTCCCCCCCTTGCATTCCTCCACCCGATTCCTCTCCCCCAGTGTCTCCACCGCCTCAGTTGAGCCCTACGCACGCGGACTCCTTTGTCTTGGACGTAATTGCCGGGCGACGCACAAAGCCCACAGTGCCGTTTATCAGTCCGACCCTGCGCACTAATTGGTAAGATTTAATACGTATTTAATATGATTAACAGCGGGCGACCCACGCTGACGATAAGCTTGTCGGTTCCAGAGGACCGCGACAGTCACTGTCTGCGTTTGTCTCCGTGTTTCTGTGTGTGTCTGTGTGTGTCTGGGTGTGTCCGGGTGGGCCTCTGCGACAACGACGGTCGTAAGGGAACGGATTTTTCGCGTGGATTTGGGCTTTGTGGTTTAGGCGCTGCTGTAGCAGACACTAATGTTGATGGAAAGCGAATTGTACTCACCCTGGCACAGAAGATGTTGTTTGGAAGGAGATGATTCTGGTGTGGCGACTTTTTTGTTAAAATAAGGTAAGGTATGTGTTATACGCCTACGAATCCTCGCTCAGCCGATGGATGCATGGCGTGTTTTACAAATGTCTTACTTACTTACTTACTTATTTATTTTTACTTACCTACCTACCTACCTACTTACGGTATCTGGTCGACTCTGCATTAATTGGTAAAATAGGTTATGGTAATTGAGGTAAGTTAAACCAAGGTAAGGTAAGGTAAGGCATTTGGTCGCCCCTGCGCCTTAACGTAAGGTAACGTAAGGTGAGGTAAATTAGGGCAAAATAAGTTAGGATAAATTAAGGCACAGTCGGGTAAGGTAAGACGAGGTACATAGCTGTGGTAATTCAGTACATGCCTCTATCAAAATTAGTCCTCTGGGAACAACAAGTCATGAAGTTGATGATAATTTAGTTGGCAGAAACGCCGACCAGCCCAGCCCAACAGAAACCAATCCATCAATCTTTCTTTACCAGTTGCTTGGCTCTAAACGTTGCATCATATGCTCGTGGGATGTTACAAGATGCACCGAAATTTAAACCCTGGACGCAGATGTTAAAGGCACAAGAATCTATCATTGTGCCACCCATGATATAATAAGTAACAGAAGTCAGTGTCTGGTAATCGGTCAATTTAATCACCCGTCCACTATAGACATATAGGTCCATACGTATATGTACATTTTGTCTTCTCTGAAAACATATGCCTCTAAGATAACGTATATGCCTTTAGACAGCAATCTTCTGTAACAGAAATTATGGTTTTAAAACAACTTATGTCTTTAAGACAACATATGCCGATAACAAAATATGTATTAACTATCATGCCTTTCACTTAACTTGATTGCTTTAGACAATATTAACTATCTTATGCCTTTCACTTAACTTGATTGCTTTAGACAATCAATACCGCTAAGACGAGATGTATCTTGATATACATATATAATATAATATATATATAATATATATATATTATATTTTAGCGAAACGTGTATGTCATTTGGGCAACGATTATTTGAGACTGCACAATCTGATTATTCATATAACACCTTTATGAGGTCCTAAAATGCGCTAAATGAAAATCACCTAAATACATCACGGGCTTTCCAGCGGTATCTGCTCCGGTCAGACATGAGTTTCAGAGTGGCATGCGATAATAAACCGTAGCGCCGGCTGGCTTCATCAAAGCCTGCTTAGAAGTTACAGCCGAGTGCTTTAAGACCCCAGATGGGATTAATTATGAAAGATTTCAAAGGAGATGCCGCCGCGCCTGTGACGTCGGCGTCTTTTGCTCAGACCGATGCAGTTGCCTGCGGATCGATTCTCTCTTTCTTCTCGCCGCTAGGAGCCTCAACTGGACGCTGTCTCGCTGCTCCTAGCTATTGTTCCACTAATTAGCCGCTAATCAATGCATTAATTACTGCTGTGAGACGAGGGGTCTGGATAAGTCGTTGTTTTCTCATGTTTTACTTTTGAATATTTGTTTCGGCGAGTTAGAAGTAGTTCCAATGTTTAACGACTTCTTATGGCATCAAAGGCCATTGACGTCGCCCTCCTCCTTTATCCAGGCTTGGGACTGGCACTACGGCAGTGGCACTATGGCAGTGACAGAGTTTCGAGGGAATTCCTTGAATAACTCTGCTTGTTGTTAAAATTCATGATTTCAAAATTCCTATGAGATGTGCTGATAGGCGCTATATATTACGTGTCTTGCAACATGCATAGATAAATTTTGTTACTTTTTCCAAAAATGCAACTTTAAAATATTTGCCTAAAACTAATGAATACATAATGGAAGGATGAAAAAGTAAGTGAACAAATGAATGAATGAATGAATAAATGAAGTATTCACCAGCTGCTTTAGTAGTAGTTCCAATGTTTAACGACATCTTATGGCATCAAAGGCCGTTGACGTCGCCCTCCTCCTTTATCCAGGCTTGGGACTGGCACTACTCGAGTATTACAGTGCCGGAGTTCGATGGAATTCCTTGAATCTTCAGTTAAATAACTCTGGTTGTTGTCGTTATTCATGATTTCAAAAGTCCTATACAGCGTCTGAGATGATGTGCAGATAGGCGCTATAATATATCGCTTATCTTGTTACATACATAAATGAATTTTTTATTTTTTTTTCCAAAATTGCGATTTTAAAATATTTGTCTAAAACTAATAAATACATAATGGAAGGATGAATAAATAAATGAACAAATGATAATAATTTTGATAATTAGTATAATCATAATACGATTATTAGTATATTTATAATTTGACAGTATAATTATAATATGATATTTATTATAATTATAATATGATGATTATAATATGATAATTATAATATGATAATTAGTATAATTATAATATGATAATTAGTATAATTCTATGTGAATGTTAAGTTGTTATTACCACTGTATTATAAACATATTTCTATTGCCGCGGGGTAAATTCAGTTGGCCTGATATTTCGTGCTAGTGAGAGCCTATAGATCTGAGACGATTGGTATTGAGACGGCACTGGTGCTTCAACTGAAGTCAACAATGCCTTGCAGCAGACAATGAGAATAACTCCACTCCTAGTAGCAATTAGTTTGGAATCGATAATTGCGCAACATACAGGAATTATTATGGATCCTGTCTGGTGAGATGTAATAAGATATAACAGTTGTAATGTACCCTTTGCTGCGAGCATCATTCACAACAGACGATTGTAACAGTGACAAATAAGGATATGTGTATACAATTGACAGCTCAACGATACACTGTGTTTCAATACATGAACCTTCACGATATATTTCGTTACACGTTCAACATGAAGCAGATGACAAGATATGACATGAAATATGACACGAAATATGACATGAAATGATATGACATGGCGTTCATTCATTGTTATTAAACTATTATTGCACATTGCTTTGTCTAGTTGTATAAACCAACGTGACGATATGACATGGCATGATAATTACATTACAATTCTCTTGAAGAGGCGCTATACAAATTTCTGATTACAATTACAATAACTAGTCTACTACACTACGTTGCATTGCATGACTTTTCTGATGATTACTCTTATGAGCGTTACATTTCCTGTTTATTCACCAACGCAGTAACATAAACAACATGATACGACATAAGGTTACATTAAATTACATCGCATTGCATAACATTCGAATTCGTTACCTCATTTTACATTACATTTTACTCTTTATTTACATTATACCGTACTTTACACTTCATAACATATAATAGTGTATTTCACAGTTCATCTAGTCTCTATAGCGACTGCAGTGTTGAGAGAGTCAGCCGACGATAGATGATCATCAGCCGTGAACAGCGCATGAAAGCGACAGAACACGTGACAGATGAGAGCGAGAAGCGCCTCTAGCGGTCGGAGGATGAACGAGAGCAGAGGGATCGAGCCTAAGCTTATGGCACATGGGGGAAAGCGATCGGTAAACAGAGGCAAATTGAGACAGTCGCAAGTGGACATAAACCAGTAACCAGCAGGACAAAAAGTTGCTCCTAACGATTATTATGATGACCAGAACGACGCAGCCTAAATCTAGATGTACTCTTTGCCGACACAGGGTCTAGAAACAACAGTCGGTGAACTAAAATAGACTAAAGTCTGCCTCGGAGGAGATGTTTGAAATGAACACTTACACCGGGCGTGGAATGCGGATAGAATAACACAGGGCTGTGGAAATTGGAATCCGACGATTGGGCGGTGAGTGTGTGCGGCAGCCCACCAATTGTTGCCTACCACTTATTTGAGCACTGTTTACCTTCTGAAATACCATTAAGCTGTTAAGGCCGTTAAAACTGGCGTAGGCAGCGCTTTTGTGGGTTAATTTATAGGAGCTACATCAAGTGACTAGATACATGGATATGTATGAACATAGCTAAAGGTTGGTGTTGGTTTTGGAACATATCACCTTAACCTGTGTTTAGTGTTAAGATCAGTGACAAGCAGAGTAAAGATCTTGGAAATGTTACTTGAACCTATTACTGTCAGTTTTAATGTGATAGTGGTCAATATCTGTTGAGTAAACTCCATAAGTTGTTGTGTGCGTATGTATGTATGTATGCGAGTGTGTATGTATATATGTATGTAGATATGTATGTTTATAGGTATGTATAAGTATATCTATATATGTATTTGTGTATTTATATATGTATGTATGTTTGTATGTGTGCAGGCATGCATATATATATATATATATATATATATATATATATATATATATATATATATATATATATATATATATATATATATATATATATATATATATATATATATATATATATATATATATATATATATATATATATATATATATATATATATATATATATATAGGTATGCATGTATGTAGGTATGTGTCTCTCAGTATTGTTGATTGGTGTTAGTCGATTGTTACCGTTGAGTTTTAGCATTTCGCTTATTCTATCTGAAACTACCATCGATGATGACGAAGCGACCGAATCTTATTGTACTCGGTGCAGTTATCCCATTTTTCGCAGCAGTTATGCATCTCTCCGTTCGCCTTCCGCTCCACTCAGACGCAATGAGACTCTGCAACAATCATCACCATCACCATCCGCATCCACAACAGCAGCAGCAGCCGCCATATTCTCATCATAGCCGCGAATAAAATAGAATATTGACCTCGGAAGACAAGTCGACTACTCGGGCGCCGCCATTGCCGAGTCTCGACATAATTACGGGCATTGTCGTTCTCGGCAAATTGTTTCCCCCTATTATCCCCCGGGCGAACACACATTGTTAGCGAACATATGTGTAATTAGGACGGACGCCGACGGGCGCACAAGCACACACACACACCGCCTGCCTGCCTGACTGGCTGACTGACTGACTGACTGACGGATAGACAGACAGGCCAAGAGCACATACCCGATTCTGTGGCAGTAATTAGAAGACAGCAGAACGTGTTTTGGCTTTCGGTATCGCGCGGCGTTCGTTCAGATTCGTCGGAGTCCGTCATTGTGACGCCAGCGACGTCGGGAAAAATATGGCCATGCATTCGCTGAAGTGGTTATTAGCGTTTTGTACTTGCTAGGCAGCGCAACTTTCATCGTCAGTTTAACGGGAAGAACAGCTTCGAGTTTGGCGTATAAGAAAAAGGGAGTCAACGATAGAAGATATAGAATATTCGTCGCATTAGGAATCACTCATTTAAAGTGGATTAAGGTGCAGAGTAAACTTTGCATAAGGAAGCAGAAGATAAGGTAGAAGAGAAAGCAGGTTGTACATTTCTTTTCAAAGCAGAATATAGAATGAAATAAAAGACAGAATAGAAGAATAGACACAAATAGTAGGTGGGATACACAGTGAAATAGATAGGCAGTATAGAGCGCACGTTGAAGTGCATGAGCTGAATGGCGATTGTTGATATTCTAAGGCGTTTGATGAGCAAACATTGGAGATAAATGCGACGTTGTTTCGTTGTTCAAGTCTAGATGGAATAATCTAAGGGGTATTTTAAAAGCTGCTCTGCATGGATGGAATTCTGGTTCAAGTGAAGTCAATGTTTGCATTTCCTCGTTTGTTGTGATAAAATTGAAAGTTGAAAGGTAAATTTAACACCGCATATTTTATTTTGTTCTCACTTTGTTTATGTTAGCATACACATACGTGTGTATGTATGTATGTATGTATGTATGCATGCATGCATGCATGTATATATATAATATATATATATATGTATTAATGTTTGTCGGCATGTCCATATGTATGTGTCACTTACGTATGTATGTGTATATGTATGCATGCATACATATATATATGTATGCATGCATACATATATATATATATGTATGCATGCATGTATGTATGATGATATATATGTATGTATGTAGGCATGTATGTATGTTTGTATGTATTCATGTAGGTATGTATGTATGCATGTATGTATGTTTGTATGTATGTATGTATGCTGATATGTATGTATTTATGTATGCATGTATGTATGCTGATATGTATGCACGTATGTATGTGCGCATCCGTTGAATGAGTAAAAATTGGCCAGGCATTTGGTCTGTAGGTGAGTCTGAGACAATTAGAAAGGAAAATGAAAAGGGCGCAGATGGTGTATATGTTGGTGGGAGCGCCACATGTAAACCGATGGCGCCAAAACTTTTATAGGGTGGAGATCTCCTAAATATAATCACCCTAGTCAAACTTCAGTCAATGATTTTGGGGTTTTGGATTTATAAGGAGGTCGTGGAGCATCGGTTTATACGCTTAAGCAATTGGTTGTTAATATGTGGAGCACGGTAGCCGATTGGTTAGAGCGCTTGGCCTGTAACGTGGAGGGTACGGGTTCGAATCTCTACTGAGGCGGATTCTGTGCAGGGACACTAAGCAAGTCTTTCACTTACAGTTGCTCAGCGCCATCGATTGGTACTTACTCATTAGATAGTGGCGCTTAATAAATGCAGAACTACTGATAACACGAGGCTATTCGTCAGCGAAGCCTTTGATTATGTTCTATCCCTCTACCTAAATCTCCTATAAGCATTGTAACTTTCTAAATAAAAATTTATTGGATGGGAACCCAATCGATGACATGGTGCACAGTTGCGGGTCTCTCCACTGGAACACCGCATTCTTTTAGTGGAAAGGGCTATAAATTTACTGCGTGCATTTGGGAAGAACCAAGTACACATGCATGGTTTATGACTGATTTAGTACCCCGTGGGCCGTAGGGTAAACAATGAGTTGTCTACATCCTGTCGCTTTTATCCCATGCAGTCCACTTGGCTGTTGTAGATGGGCCTGCCTGTGGTGAGAAGACTCATCATTGTTATGTAGAACTACATTAGTCACTTAGCTCTTGTCATTTCATTTTCACCCGTAGATCGAACCTGTTCGCTCTGGTTATTACTTCCCAGGCCTCTTTCTGTTCATAAAATTATCTTCGTGGCTTAGACTTCTCTTGGATGGGAAATTTTTAATCCATTTCGATCTGCATTTGAACCACAATACTTATTCATATCTATGACTAGAGGTGTTCTTGGTATATCTAGTCTTAGATGTGAAAAGGCAATCAAATGACCTTGCTGAAATATGATAGTCTGGGAATGAGATATGAAAAGGCAATCAAATGACCGTGTTGAAATATGATAAGTCTGGGAATGAGCACTGGTTTAAAATTATTATTGTAGTTTAAGTGCAGATCTAATGGATCAAAAATGTCTCATCCAAGAGAAGTCTAGGCCACGATGATAATTTTCGATGCTGGGCTGAGATTTTGCAACTCTCTTCCTGCATCTGTTCGTTCTGCTCAGTCGCTTGTCTTATTTCGTTCTTAACTTTAAGAGTTACCTTTTCAAATTGTTTGTCCACCATAGGATGTCTGTAGGGTTTAGTGGGCTGATCTTCTGGATATTGACAGGACACTTGGTTTTGGTGCGCAGTCGGTTGAAGCCTTGTACATTAGACACTAGCGCTATAGAAGTTACTAATTAACTAACACTTAATAAATCCAAGATCCTTGTGGGATAATAAGCACGACGTGTTGTTGTAGCGAACTGATATTAAATGCAGTATAATGCAATGTCATGTAACCGATTATTTTAGTTACCCCAAAGGCGCTATAGAAATGCGGGTAGTTTGTTATGTGGACACTTAATATAGCGCCTATAGTACGTTAAAAGCGATGCCAACGCTAGCGTAACTGGTGTAAAGGTCATTAAAAATTTAAAAAGTCATAAGTAAGACAATAGTTCTTAGATAAGTAAAAAAGTCACCACTGGCGTCATGTATTAGATTAGATTAGGTTTGGAATGTTTCTTTACTAAAACACCTACGGCTCTATCAGATTACCTATGCAGTTCTGTCATGCCACATTCTACGAAACGATAACATTCTAGAGGACGGAAAGAGAGGGCAGAGAGTAATAAGTTGTTAGAAGGAATATTTAACATCTTAACAATTCCACTTTATTAATTGTGTGCGTATCTTCAAATGGTAATACAGTGAGAACATTTGTTCTGATATCGCAGGCCATGTAAGTATCACTGCAAATAGTGAGAAACAGAGTCGATCGATTTGTTTGGCGCCTTTGTACTATAACAATTCGTGATAATATCATTACTGTTAAAAATCTTTGTAATAATAATATTATCGCGAATTGTTCTAGTAGAAAGGCGCCAAACAAATCTGTCGACTCTGTTTCTCACCGTTTGCAGTTATGCTTACATGGCCTGCGATATCAGAACCAATGTTCTCACTGTACTACCAATTGAAGATACGCACACAATTAATAAAGTGGAATTGTTAAGATGTTAGATATTCTTTACAACAACTTGTTACTCGCTTCCCTCTTCTTTTCTCCTCTTCTTCTCCTCCTCCTCTTCTCATTCACAGACCTTCTCTTTGTCCTATTTGTCTTCCTTCTTCCTCTTTGTTCTCCTGTCTACTCGATCCTTGCGGTGTTTTGTTTCCCAGTTCCTCTTCGTGTTCCTTCTTCTTCTACCCTGCTCTGTTCTTCTTAACTTCTTCCACTCTTTCTCCTCTTCCGCATCTTCCTGTCTTTTACGGTCCTTCTCTCTAACTTCATCTTTCTTTTGTTTGTATGTGTCCGTAGGTGTGTTTCTGCTCCTATTTGTCTTCGTATCTCTTTTTCTTCGTATCACTGACTCGTTGCGTTATCAACGTTTGTTATTTCATACATTCTGTAGCCATCCACACTCATTCTCTTCTAATACTCTTCTTTCTTCATCTCTCTCCCTCTCGTTAGTTGTGGGCATATTCACTGCCTGGCTTTGTCCTCTTCTGCCCTTCCCTCTCTTCTTCTCTCTTCCCACCTCCTTCTCAATAGTTGTCTGCATATGCCCCTCTCTTCGCTGCCCCTCTCGTACCCTTGTGACCCCTTTTGACCGCAGTGACCTGTCTGTCAGTGGTGCCGATGGACTGTCAGCTGCCTGTATTCACCCAACTGCAGCCCCTCTGCAATTCGCTTCTTCTTCCCGACTTCATTTTTCCTCGAGTGGAATAACTCTTCACTCTACACGCAGCTTACTTTCACCGGAAACAGATCCGTATAATCACTGATAAAGGTTGATATAGATGTCAATCTTTTACATTACATAACTACTCAAATAGTTGGTAATATCTTTATGCATGAGTACATCTTGACATGCAGATGTCCATATATTTACGGATCATTTAAAGGCTCTAGATAAATGCAATTGTTCAGATGTTTTCATATTTCTGTAAATACGCTATATAAATGTATCGCTTGAACATCCGCAGTTGACTTAATACTTCACGGTTTACATTACAGTTGCCACGTACAAAGGATAATCTAAAGAGGCAATAATCTAATCTAATGACTTCTATAGCGCCGTTACCAAAATGGTCGCTTGAAGTGTATCGTTGTCATAATCCACTGGAAGCCCAGGCTATATCTGACAGGTCAGGAAAAGCAGAAGTTAGGCTACATGCCTCCTTCCTTCACAACTAAGTAAGCCAGAGCAGAGCAGAAGAGTGGATAAACTGGAAATGCACACATTTTTCTACAGCGACCATGTGGCCTCGACCTTACTCATTTGCAATGAATTTATCGGGTGAGATCCTTTACCACCGCTGCCCACTTGAATGGGCGCCACGCCATCTAAGGTCCCGTACACGGACCGTGCTAGCCCGAGATTCAAATCTCTGAAATATACCCACGACCGGGATGCGAAGCAACATCCTCACGCAGAGAGGCGCCTTGATGTTCGCGTTAACCAATACAGCTAACCAGGCTACGGATGAAGGAGGAGCACTCGGGCTGTGTTTTATACCCCTTAACTCAGACTGAAAGACCAAGACAGGCGTGTCTGCCCTTAGCAATCGCCAGTGGCTATGCATCAAATCATGAAAGCGTTTAGAACTTCACTTCTCAGTCCGGATTCTCTTTCTGCAGTTTCTTCGACTTGAAAAACAATAATACAATATAGCTTAAAGAAAAGAAATTCTAGACCGCTTCAGAGAGCGAACCAGCTGCGCTTGGCAAAGTCATAAGGTTCAACGAGGGCAGAGGAAATAGAAGCCGAAGTCGAAAGAACGGAAAAAACGAGGAATCATGCTAGGTTGGAAAACTGTAAAGAAAGAGGAGAGTTTTGAAATGAGTGCAAATTGAGAGTAAGTGGGTGCTAAAGGTGAAGAAGTAAACAGCTGAAGTGTTGTTAAGGGTTTGATGGAATTGTACAGACGACGGGAGAATATCATTGAAGTGATCCAATTACCGTAGAAGACGAACATTCAGCCTGTGTTGCGGTAGAACAACAAGAATAGCTATCCCTTAAGCTAGCTCTGCTGCAGCCATGGGTGAGAAGTCATAACGGCTTCTTTTTCTTAGCCTCGGCATAGCGGGATGGATGTACAGTCCTCTCTCTCGCCGTCTGATTTCATACTGACACTGTACGGTCAGTGTACTCATTATAGCTGTGTTGGCTAGGTGTGGAAGTGGAGGCGAAATCTCCAAACAGGTTTCGGCCCAGAAGGGGATTAAATGCAGTACGATGGAATTGAAAGTAACCGCTTGTTTGAGGTACCTTAAAGGCGCTATATGAATTGCTGCTATACATACATACATACATGCATAAATACATACGTACGTGCATGCATAAAGACTTACATACATACATACCTGCGTACGTACAAAATATACACATACATGCACACATACATATTTACTTACATACACACATGCATGCACCCATACATACATGCATGCATACATACATACATACATACATACATAAATACTTACATACATACATGCGTAGGTACAACATATACACAAACATACATAGATACATACAGTATATACATACGTAAGTACATACACACATACATCAAGACATACATACGTTTATACATACATATATACGTACGTACGTACATACATACACATGCACATACATACATACGTTCAGACGTATACACACATACAACCGAACATTTCCATATCGTCGTGTAAGATTGTATCAAATGTTCTGCTCAGTCTTATGCATCTGTTGGTCGTGTTTATTTCGTAGCAATGTCGTCAGTGGATAGAATTGCCCTGTCGTCTCGTTCCACCGTTGATCCTTGGTACATTGGAGGGATAGTTGGAGTGGCATCGCCATTCGAACACAGAAGTATTGTCTTTACCTCTGAAGGACGTGATTTCGGAGAACCCCGGAACCTAAGGACGCCTCAGAGACCCAGCTACCAAGAGGATCAGGTCAAGGCCGAGGGCAGCCTTTCTCCTCCGTCGCAGACTCAGAGTTGCTACTGCAGCGAGTCGACCTGTGGCGGCACACAGGATATCCTAACCAACCCGCTTAAATTGCGAACTCTTGTCGTCAATAACAATATTAGCGACTTAGCGACAGCGGATATGGAGGATCGAGACAGTCGCGCCTTATCAACGGAGGAAGAGTTGGAGGAGGATTGCAAGGAGGATGACAGGACATCGAGAGGAATACGCAAGGATATTATGGAGAGCATTCGAGCCGTCATCACGTCGGCGGAAACGTTGGAAGAGAAGCAGAGAAAGTTGAATTCTATGATCAGCCAACTGCAATCTCTCAAAGACAACCTCACACAAGAACAAGAACGACTTAAGGTAAGCAAAATAATACACTTCCCTGCTCTTCATCATTGAATTTTTACTGCTGAAGATACCATAGGGAGAAGGCAGCCGAAAATTGATTCGGATCTGACCCAGCGACCTCAGAATTATTAACGAATGGCGTTCATTTCACAAATATGAAACAGGATTTGACCTGTTGAACTTTGTAAGGTGGGTGGCTGTTCTGAGTCTTCGGCTGAAATATATCCTACTGATTTCTGACTCATCTGATTGTTGTCGATGATGAAGAAGTCGATGACGGTGATGATGATGATGACTTTTGCGCATGTTGCCCCCCCCCCCCACTGCTGGAACCGTCTCTCTCTCTCTCGAGGTCTGTGACTCAAGCTCCTCTCACTTTCCATATCAGGGTATCGCAAGCGCCTGAAGACTGTACTGTTTAACAGTGATTTTACTCGTTCGGGTCGGGAGCACCCCTGTTGAGTTTATTCTCTAAGAGGCGCTTTATAAATCTTGAATTACAATTACAAAAATGATAATAATGATGCAAATATACATATATATATGGTCCCTCTATCTACATACCGGACGATTTCTTAGCTGTCATATGCGGCAATAGACATAATACACACATACATACATACACACATTCAACAACGACGATGATAATGATGATGATGACGATAACTAGGAGAGCGACAACAACGACGATGTAAGGAACTCTCTCCGACCTAATGATTAGTTCCGCAGCATTTGTTAGATTTTTTGCAAAACAAGGGAAAACACAAACATTAAGCAACTAGATTATCTAGAAAGAGACGATCGTAATGGACGGAATAAGACGCCTGAGAAACCTCAGAAATGACTGGATAGTAGCGCGCACACCATACTGATTGATCACAGGCCGATTATCTCCTACATTATTATCACCTCCACCCTCACTGCAAATAACAACAGCATCACTTATCACCTCGCTATGGCTTATCATAATCAAAAAGTGGGCCATCGTTTCACGCACCCCACCTCGCCCCTTCACATTCCACTCCAAGCCTCGTCACCCATGGCAACTTTCCCGACTCTTCCACACCCCAACCTCCCTGCCCCACCACTTCTCCATTCGAGCTACGACCGAAAAATAAATAACAGCGTCCGAGAGAGAACGGGGAGCCAGTGACAGGCTATCAGGCAGCCCAGTTTACGGATCATTGAAGGCACAGCTGAAACAAATATGGAGTATTACGGTCAGAGCAATTAAGGGGAAAGGCCCTGTCGCAACCCGATACGAAACGCTCAGGGGCTTCGGACCGCGGCCGGGACAGCCGACCTCATAACAAAGCCATACCAAGGGACCTCTGGCTGCCTGCGAGATAATTATTTCCTGATTGGAGCGGGACTTTATTAACCGAGTTAATGCGCAGATAACAGCACGTCCAGCTCGCCACACAATATGTTGGTGTAAGGGAGCCTTGTTCCTTGTCCCGCTGGCTTCTGGCTCTGATTTCAAGCCCACGGCTTTTATCTGCGTTTCGAGTTTAGAGTAATAAGCAACTTAAGATCTTTATTGTATCGTTAACTCGCTCGCAGTGAAAGGGACATTGTTTTAGAAGTATGGCAAACAATCTGCCCCTTCGGTCAATCTAGGTTTCCATGCCGTAGTCTGGCGTTAGTTCTATTAAGTTAATTCAGACTCATTGTCAGATTTTCCCAAACATCAAAGGTACTTTATTTGTACCGGAACCGAAGGTAAGGACCTGGGCCTTTAATACTCGCCTGCGTCAATGACGTGAGTTAAAGAAACATTAGACCACACTTACTGAGGGGTATTTAGCATCGAGGGTCTTTTTGGCTTAAGCGCACACTCTACATCAGCAATCCAACAACTACAAAATCTTTCGTTTGCCTGTGAAGTAGTGCAGATAAATCTGTTAGTTTCACAGTGCTTTTGAGAGGTATTTAGAAGGCGCTTCGTGTCTCCACAATATACATACAAACATACATACATACATACATAAATACATACACACATACATACATACATACATATAAACATACATACATATACACATACACACACATATATACATGCATACATACACACATACACACATGCATACACACACATACATACATACACACCTACATACACACATACATACATACATGCACACACATGCACACAGGGATTAGAAGAAGGACGCAGATGTAAAGGCCAAATTATACGTGTATTAATCATCAGCCATTGTGTTACCTTTACATTATGGGTGTCCAGGAGGTGAATTCAGTTGTTACAGAGTTAACCCGTCTTCATTCAATCAAGCTTAATGAAGGTTTAGTTTGACTATGGTTTAGTGTTGTCCAAAGTTAGGTACATTACTCAATAATTGACGACTTGAAGAATAAAGGATGTAGACATCAAGAAAAAGGTCTGAGGAATATATAAGCAAAAATTATTTGTTAATATGGTAAAATATGTTTCGTACTCCAAGCCATTTCCTTCACGTTTATCATATTTAAAAGCACGATTTGTATATGATAGCATAAATAATTTTTGACTTACATAAGTGAGCCATTATGGAGCGTCTTAGAGTTTATGAAATCGTTAACTAATTCTTAGTAACTGATGATATCCCGAACTCGCAGTAGGTCACCAAGATTGCGAATTTAAGCCGGTTGTAAGTGCATGAAGTCTGAAGTACAATAACCGTGAAGCCTTAAGCGATAGTGGAAGAAGAGCATCGAAACGAGTAAAGAATTCCTGCTTCAATCATCGATTCATGACGCACGATATTGCTTTGACAGACATCTTATTTTAAGGAAGCGTGTAATCTAATGAATCATTCAACTGTACAGTGCATTTCGGGCTTTATGGCTGCAGTGAAGCACCTGCTTTGCGAACATAACTGCGAGCAACACTTGTCTAGGTACATTGTCTCCAATTGCGTCACTTTTATCTCCGTTTCATTGACTTGGAGCACTAGTTGTATCCAGCGTTTAATGACGATTTCTTATGGCTGCCAGGCAGAGGTGTCGTCGATCCTCTTTAAAGAATGGGAGCTCGGCTATGGTGAGCGCGAGCCTATAATTGGGGTCTGGGCGTGAGGTATCAGGTCAACAGCCCTCTGGCCAATAACCCCAAAAATTCATATATACATATACTTTTATATATGATATATATTGGATTTATTAGCCGAAGGCCACTAAATATTTACATAAATAATGCGCATCTAAAATGTGATAACAGATCAAAAGAAGTACTGATTAAATTACTCCTAAAGGGTGAAATCAAGAATATTCCATTACCAAGAGTTAATAAAGAGGGATTAGTGAAAAATGAGTAAATGTTGTGGAGTTACTTTCACATTTATATAAAAAGTAATGTATTCCATTATACGACATTGTATCGGTGGCATTTTATTACAGCAAATAAATACGACATTAGGTCAACTATGACGGTGACAGCTCAATAAGGTTTATCTGAAATCAGTGTTTGTACAAGAAGTTTAATTAACATTTAATTAGCTGACATTTTAACTTGAGCCGAAATCTTGAACAAATTTCAACCCTGCGCATATTTTAACCCCCTATATCTCGACTGACAGTACAGCGCTATTACCACTAAACTGTCACACACACACACACCATATCTGACAGGATGTTCGTTAATCCATTCAATGTTGCTACCCCTTCTTCCTTTTACCTGTCTCTCCTTTCCAACCCCAACACCACCCACCGTACCTGCCACGCTGTCTCTCCGTCTGACTTTTGGATCTTGACCTGGAACCGAACCCTTTTGCCTATCGATTTTGTTTTGACTGAGCGCATGTGAATAAGCTGGTCCCCGCGGCGCGGCTTTTGTTGGGCGCTGTAGAAATCTTGGAATTACAATTACGATTACTCACTCGTCATTGAACAATGTATAAATTTACTGATCAGTCTTTGTCAGTTCGTGATGATTTAACATTTTCTTGCATTTCCGACTGATTAACTTATCGATCGAATGATCAATAGAATCTAATCTAATCTAATCTAAAGACTTCTATAGAGCCAATATCATCATGCCCAAGGTATCAGTCGATGGTACAGCCTGTAGCTTCAGTCTGTCGTATCTTTCCTCCATCATCCAGTCTAATAGCATTTGTCTTGGTCTTCCTCTTCTTTTCTTTCATTCCATTCTTCCCTCTATGATATTTCTCAGAAGGGAATCACCTCCCAGTATATGTCCAATCCATTTTCTCTGTCTCGTTCTTATTGTAGCCATCAGAGATCTTCTCTCTTTCACTTGTTGAAGCACCTCTTCGTTTGTTTCGTGCTCTGTCCAGCTAACCTTCTCCATCCTGCGCAATACCCATAATTCAAAAGCCTCAAAAGCTCCAGTCTTCTGATGATGGTGTATACTATGCGACATAAATTGTGGTTATTAGAAGTTCACATGTAGGAGCATAGTAATTCGTTTGATGCACAACATTTGGACAAGTGAACATCATCGCTAGATTACGATCTGTACCCGGCGACCTCTTAAGAACATACGGCTGTGTTTACTGCGTTCTCAGTCGGTCTTTGTTCTGGCATGCGAATGAAAGAATATCCCGTTTCACGTTTCGCAAACGCTAACTCGGGGTGATAGATAGAATCTATGAGGTAATGATTGCTTCTGAGTTGAAACTGCGATTAAACTTGACTCGTTTTCTTTTTAGGCGAAGCCTTGTCATGAATCTCATAGAAATTCGTCAGACGGTAAGTCCAGCCCTTCATAGACCTTTATACAAGTATATATTATTATGTTGGCATTTTGCTACATTCTTATTTTATGGTGATTTTATCGGGTGAGATCATCCTTCACCACCGCTGACTTTTTCAAAGGGCGTCGCTCGTCTGCGGACCGAGCTAGCTAGAGAAACATATTTATTATAAGGTAGTCATTAGATTACTGCTATAGATGATCTCTTTATTCTTCCTCTAAATCTGACCGAGTCCTTTCCACAACTCCAACTGATTTGTCTACTGCCAGCTCCCTCCATAAATATACGTGCGGCTAATGCACATACGTACAATCAGGATGGGCAGGAGTATATTACTGGGTGCCTAACTCTATGTGCAGTATATATCAATTACGCTAATGCGCTACGCGATTTACGAAGTAGCTACTCATCTCTTGCTTATGATTAATCTGTAGTCCACTGTCTCTTCCTATATCGTTACTATGGGTCTGTTATATAATTATCAATTCCTATTCCAACGAATACTCCATTGTCACTGGCCATGCTTATTCAGTCGTCATCATTGTCCATCGTTAGTCAGCTGTTCACTATAAACACCTAGAAGCAAGATTAAGAACACTTAGCAATCTTAACGAACGAGTTTCTGAAACAAAGACACGAACATTCTTCGCTCTAAGCGAAACCCCAGAAGATAAGGACCATTTGGTAAAACAGAGCTAATCCGGTGGCGCATTGTTCGCGCCTATAGGCGTTTATAATGAACAGCTGACTAACGCTGGACAATAATGACGCTTGAATAAGCATGGCCAGTGACAGTGGAAGTATTCGTTGGAATAGGAATTGACCCGAAATTGCCGACTCTTTGACATGGGGACGGTGTCGTCCCAGCCATCGATCACTGCTTAAGTACAATGCTGCCGCCACAGATCTCGGCTAAACACCACCACCCATCGCCACCTCACTCTCTCGTTTTACCCGGCGTGGTGACAGATCGGTTCCCGCGCAGACAGTTACGACTCAGCCCAATTTTGGCAAAACACAATGAGGCGAATTTTTGATTGATTGATTGATTCGTGATTGACTCTTCTATTGATCCCAAATTCAACATATCAGGTTACACATAAAACATACAGTTTGCCAGGATACAAATAGGTAAACCCAGAAGGGAACAGGGTCCTGCTTAAATAGGGTCGCCTATTAACATCAGTAAAGTAAGATGGTAATCGAAATGTAAACAAAGCAATTATCATTACATAAGCGAACTAAATAAGTTATATACGATCCGCACATAAATGAAACTGAAAATTAAACTATATACAAGTATATATATATATATTAAGTATGTTGTTGCCCTGATTGAAAAATCTGATAAGCAATATTTTATTAGGTGAAAATAAGAAGCCCATGCGTGGTTTTATTTAGGAAAAAACATGATTTTGATTAACAAAGCTACAGAAAATGGTATCGATAAAACATTCCTATTTTTAAAAAGAAATTTTAACGTCCTGATCACGTGAACCAATCATAATATATCTCGGAACTGATTTCTTCGGGGTCTGATTTGGCGTCACACCGGCTGACGCCGTCTTCCTAGTAATGATTAGTTGACGGCGACACGCATGCGTCGGTACAGAGCTACTACCCTCTTGCAGCGGCAGACGACAACGACCGCGAATGTGGGTCGTTTGCAGATTTCTTTTCGTTCTTTGGCACCGACAGAAGAAAATTCTCGTTTTTTATGCTGCGAGCTGAATGGGAACGTTTAGATGGGATATCTAATTACGGCCCTGCAGCGGAAATAAGACGTAATTAGACAGGCGAACGCTAGGTGGCGGGAGTGGCGTTTGAACTGCTCCAGAACATTTGCGCTAATCCATAGCTCTGGGCTTTCGCTGCTTAAATGGGACAGTGAATGACGACTGTAGCGACATCCACGTCTGCTCTTACCCTCTGGCGCTTTAGATAATAGAGCTCGTTTGATTAATTTTCCGTTCTGTGTGCGAAATATTAAACAAAATCAATCGAGATTATGCGCGAAGGCCGCCTTAATTGTCGCTGTAAAAGCAATTAAGAGAGGTCTGCAGACTCTATTCGTTGTATGTCGGCCAACGTAGAGCACTAACCTGTTCAAAAGTTCATAACCCATTAAACATAATAAACGTCACTCGCTGTTACCTACAATCAGACAGCGTGTAACCTTTTCTGGTTAGAAATTGAAAGGATCTGAAAGTAGGTCACAACAATTGTGTTGTTATCAGAAAGTCGGTTCTTTGAGTATTTAAGCCTGGCTGCTTATATTTGCATGTATGTACATGCATCTCGTCATTTTTACAGCGCACTTTGGGAGGATCCCTTTAGAGACGTTGAGACATCGCTATCTGAGAATTTTAAAAAGGTGTGGCTGAAGATAAGCTGAGAATGTTTCTTCAGCTGTTTGTAGTCCTAGAGTTTGAATTTTCAATTAAAGATTGTTTCAGAAGACGGCTTCATGTAAGAAACAAGCTGTATTCTGGTTTCACTGGCCAATCTCCAACGGTTTATAATTTTTTGACTGCGATTCTGACTTGAAGCGACCATACTGATGCCTTGAGTATTATGATAACGGCGCTATAGAAGTCTTTAGAATGGATTATTTTTGCTCCGAACTAATCGTTGTATTGATTTACCAACACAACTAAAAAGAGAAGAACTACAGTCCCTTAAGCTACCCCCGAAAGGCAGCCTTGGGCATGAAGTATAACCCACTCCATTCTTCTTAGCATCGGGACATAAGGGTGGGTGACCAGTCCTCTTCCTCACCGCCTGATCTTTCCACTGACAAAGTACGTTCAGTGAACTCATTGCAGCTGAGTTCTCTATGGAGGCAAGTGGAGTCGAAATCTCGAAAGAAAATTCAACCCATGCGGGAATTTAAACCCCCGACCTTACCATGGACAGTTCAGCACGCTAATCCCTATACTCTCTCGCACCCCTGCCACTAAATACGACACAAAGCAGACTGATTTCAACTGCCAGAACTTGTTTACTTTTGTGTCACGACTGCGAGAAACAGTCAACAAATTCGTGCATTTAAATCAACACGATGACCAGCAGAGTGAAATGGTGCTTTGCTATTTTCAGTCTGTCTTGGTTAGACCCCTGAAATTTAAGACATGGCGAGTCAAGTCACATTGAATGAAAGTAGACCAAAGCGGCGGTGGTGTCATGAAAATACAGCGGTATATGCTTCTAAAGGCCTTTGCTTGATTTACATAATGAAAGCCAGACTTGTGAAGAATTAATGACTAATCGATGCAAATATTTTGCAATGTAATACTCCGTATCTTTTGTATATATGTACATGTGGAAACACGGATGTATAAACACGTATGTATGTTTGTATGTAGCAGGTATATGTATATATATATGTGTGTATGTATGCAGGTGTGTATGTATATACGTTTGTATGTACAGTATGTATGTATGTAGGCGTGTATGTATATATGTATGCATATATGTATGTATGTATGTATGTAGGTGCGTATGTATATATGTATGTATGTATCTAGGTGTATATGTATATATGTATGTATGTATATATGTAGGTATGTTGGTGTATATGTATATATGTATGTATATATGTAGGTATGTTGGTGTATATGTATGTCTGTATGTATGTAGGTGTATATGTATATATGTATGTATGTATGTATGTCTGTCTGTATGTATGTATGTATGTATGCATGTATCAAAGCCTTTACAGCAGGCCTTTTAAGAACCTTACAAAAGCTCTAAGCCGAACAGTGATGAAGACATCCATCTGGATCTTGCCACTTCCGTTGTTGACCCCAGAATCTGGAATTTTCTTCCGGCAAACTTTTTAGATGTCTACTAAAAGCCTTTCTTCTGGACTCATTTCCTGCATAGGGTGTTTCTATGTCTTCCTAGCTTTTCTTCTTGGCTTCTGAATGGAATTGCTCTGAAATTGGTATTCAGACCGACTTTGCTAAGTGGCGACCACCGACTGATACCTGGAGCAGTACTACAGTGGAACTACCGAAGTTCTCGGATAATTATTATTATGGACTGGTATTAATAATAATAATAATAATAATAATAATAATAATACTACTACTAATAATAATAAGAAGAAGAAGAAGACAATTTATATAGCGCCGTACCAGGCCGAGGCAGAAGAAAGGGCGCTGTACGTGAATTCAAAGCTCAACAACAGTCATAACATATCTTTGAAAGATGTGTCTTGAGCCGTGACTTGAATGTGTCAAGAGATGGGGCATTCGTCACATGGTCAGGAAGACTGTTCCACGCAGTGGGTCTGCCGAAAGAAAAGGAACAATTGCTGAACATCGTGGAAGACCGCGGGACATGCAGTTGATTCCTCAGTGAGGAAGGCAGCCGATACTCCAGATCTTCCTTTTAATGTTTGCTTTACGCCATAATTATATACCCCGCTTTTAAAAAACCGGTTGGCTTTCAAGTTGAAATATTTTTCCTTTCGAGTCACTGTCTAAATTTTCTAAATGATTGAACGAATAGGAGAAGTAGTAGTAGTCCCACTGTTTAACAACATTTTATGGCACCAAAGGCCGTTGACATCCTCCTCCTCCTCCTTTATCCAGGCTTGGGACTCGCACTACCCAACTCAAGGCAGTGGCGGCGTTTAGTGAACAGGAATCTACTCAGAATAATTTAAAGTAAGTAAGTAAGTAATGCATTTGTTAACAGACCATGATTTAAGGAAATTTACTGTGTTCAATACTACGCTCAGTCAATTAGGATTATCTGGACACTAAAAAGTATCGGTTGATGCTTTGTGCATTAGACACCGGCACGTTAGAAGTTACTAATTACAATTATTATGGACAGAACGCTGAAAGACGCTAGATCAGCAGTTCTTACAACCCAAAGCCGAGTGACAGGGATGGGGTGTTAGCGACTTCATATTCTTAGTCTCGGCATATGTGGCCTCTGCCTCGCTGCTTGATATTTCCAACGATAGTTGAAGTACTAATTTTATAGCTGAATTCACTCGGGGGAACTAAATGAGCAGAATTCTTGCAATGTGTTTTTCCTGACGGGTATTTGAACCCAAAATTCAATTAAATGTTAATAAAACCCAATCACTTTGTTAACGTATCATGACGGTTTTCGATTTCTTGCACAATAATGGGGACTTTACTTTGAGTTTCGCGTTCATTTACTTTTACAAAGGCGTCTATGAACTTAGCAGACTTTTCTTCCATGTACTATTATATTTACACGGACATACTGCGTTTGATAATGAAATAGCGATATGTAGCTGTCAGTTGCCTTACACTGACTCTAGTATGATCGACGTAGGCCTGCGGTACAATTACGCAGAAGGAAATACTTCTATTGGAAAATAGGCGAGGTTTAGAAGTTCAAATACCCGCGAATGAAAATAACAGATTTGGTTTCCGTGTGATAACAGAATAATTTAGACACAACCCTTTTGTTGTCTCCACCCTCTCTTGTTTCCCGCGCGTGCAGGTGCCCCAGGGCTTGGCCTCCAAGAGCTCGATTCCTCCCTCCGGGTTCTTGATTTCGCGTCTGGGTCTTTGAACCTGTCACTATGCGGCGGGAGACGACAAATAGGTTGTTGACATAATAGTTCCGATATCTCTTGCAATCTCGATTTTTGATTTCTGAACATCACAACAGAGTCTTAATAATACACCACAGGCCTTAATTCGACGCCTGTACTCGTGAGAGCACTGTGGCCAAATCGCAGACACAAGGGGTCGCTACACGTGTCTTTCACCAACGCTTCAAAACTGCTCTCTTTCTTCAGAGCTCTGCTGGATGCGCTTCTGAATAGATATCTTTAATGGGCGCTATATAAATGCTCTGAACGAGCGAACGAATGAATGAATTAAGTAACACAATGTAGACACTGATTATCACGAATAGTCGCATCAGCTGTCTGGCAGTAGACCACACATGACTTGGTTTATTGTGAGACAGTCGTAATCGTAATCTCGAGATTTCTACAGTGCCCAACGAAAGCTAAGTTGTGGGAACCAGCTTTTTCACAGGCGCTCAGTCAAAACAAAATCTATAGGCAGGAAAGGTTCGGTGCCAGGCCAAGATCCAAGCGTCAGGCAGGCAGACAGGCAGGCAATCAGACGGCTACTTTGGGTGGTGTTTGGAATTGGACCATAATGTAACTATATGCACATTTGTCTGGCAATATGGCACACACCACTTGGTTAATTGCGAGACAAAATGTGACTATGTGCGCATCTATACCTGCGCAGTTGGTACCTGCTCTTAACAGACATCAGTTTTAAGATCACGTCGCGATAAACGATATATTTTGTCTTCGCTGGGGCGTCATATCAGATGCAGGAGCCAGCGGGGTAGATACGTTGCCACACCTGCAGCGAGTATACTACGTCAGACCGAGTGCCGCTATTATCGTCTGCGCGGCACTTCCTCGGAAACATCATCCGTGTTTTGAAGCAGAACGCAGACGGACCCCCGTTGGGCGTGAATTAGACGCGAGTGGGTACGTAACACGCTTGGGTGGCGTTATTATTTGGTCTTAAGAGCCGAACGGCGAGGAAGATAAAGGGATGTACGCGTGTGCGCAGTGGCGTGGCGGTGAAATACGTTCCACGTCGATTGGAGAAAATTACTGCGGCTTGGAAAAACTTAGACTGGGATAATATTATCGGTAGATAGTAGTGGTGTGAAAACGGGTGTTACTGCGTGAGGTGTGGGAGGGAGAAGTGAGCGGTGGACAAACAAGATCCATTGCTTTCTTTTAGGATCGGTTTACCTCGGAAGATTTTCGCGAGGACCCAGGGCAGCTGTGGAATTTGAATAGTTTTTAGAGTTCATCTTGAGCAGGCAAGTCTGCACAATATGTTGCGAAACTCTGCAAATTGTACAGGATGAAAGTAGAAGAAGACACATATGAAGATTAGAGGAATAGAAGAAGAAGGAGGAGGTAGTAGTTGAAGACACATATGAGGACTGGAGGAATTGAAGAAGGAGAAGGAGGATAGTAGATAAAGACACATATGAGGATTGGAGGAATTGAAGAAGAAGGAGGAGGATAGTAGAAGAGACATATGAGGATTGGAGGAATTGAAGAAGAAGGAGGAGGATAGTAGGTGAAGACACATATGAGGACTGAAGAAATTGAAGAAGAAGGAGGAGGACAGTAGAAGAGACATATGAGGATAAGAGGAATAGAAAAAGGAGGCGGAGCAGTCAGTGACGTGAAGGAGGATGTGGTTTGCGGATAAGAAGGAGTAAGGAGAAAGAGAGGAGAAGTAGGATAAAAAGAAAATAGGACGAAGAGAAAAGTATTAGTATGGGAAGATACAGGTGCATATGCAGGATAAGTAGACGAAGAAGACAGAGGAAGAAGTGGAAAAGGACGAGGACGATGACAGGCAAGAGAAAAAGCAGGAGAAGTAGAATTGGAAACAAATAAGTAGAAGAGGCACTAAAATCAGGATGAAGCAGAAGTATGATCAAAGACGCAGACGAGGAGTATTGGGGAAGAGTAAAGAAGGGGTAAACAGAGGCTAAAGAACCGCTAACCGTCTGCACCTTAATCGTCGGCAAGCCTTGAACCGTCAGCGGCTGCGACACTAGGCGTCTGTGCAATCGGCCAGAAGTGCAGCACCTTCTTAATCCGTTCTGATGTCGTCATCTCAGGACCAACCGGCCGCCCGCCCAACGGACCTGAGACGATCAGTCGGGGGCCAGCCACCGCAATCCTTTAATCGCTGTTTCAGGGACAAATGAAGATGGATTGGGCGGCCACTGTCTGCCTATAAGGCTCTAAGGCTGAGTGACTCACGCCGAATTGCTGACGAAGTACTGACAAAGGCCTAAATATGTGCCTTGTTGGTCTGATAGGCCGAAATGGACGCTGGCCTAAATGCATGACAACGACACCGAAGTTGATATGGATCGCTGAACCAAAAAGACCTGACTGCATAACAAAACATAACATGAGTTTTAACTATTAAGTGATTAATTAAGAAAGCTTTGTTTCGGTTTAGAGTGAAGCTGGGATTGAGGTCGTGGTTAGGGTTAAGCACGTGGATAAATTTTGAATCACTGCACTCTAAACTCCTCATTAACATGGCCGTGTTACGGCGCTATATAAATCGTATTATTATTATTATTATTATTATTATTATTATTATTATTATTATAATTATCATCATCATCATATATGTTCATAGTAGAGTTCCGGAGAAGCAGATGGCGTTCCCACGCTGGACAGCTACTGAGAGTCTTTGAAGCAGGTAGTTGGTCTCCAGTGGATCGTGGGTTGCCATTGTCATCCTTCGTCCTAACTCCCACACAAAATCCAATCCTTCCGTACTCCATGCGCCGCTGGTCTCCAGTGCGACCGCCACAAAAGAGTGGGTTTAGGTTTATTATTATTATTATTATTATTATTATTATTATTATTATTATTATTATTAGATACGATCCATCAGGATTTTAAAAATTCTCCAGAGAATGCAAAATTCTTGGACGGCTATTCTTATTTTTATCATTATTATTATTCACAGATCATCCTAACACTTTAAAAAGTTAAAGCAAGTCTACTGCGACATTAGGCCAACTATCACCCAAGCCAGTTCACATAACTTCGAGCTGATCGCATGGCCTCGTGCCGGCGACGTATCTCTCAAGTGTGTGCCCTATCAACTTTCGATGGTACGTGATATGCCTACCATGGTAGTAACGGGTAACGGGGAATCAGGGTTCGATTCCGGAGAGGGAGCATGAGAAACGGCTACCACATCCAAGGAAGGCAGCAGGCTTGCCATAAAAACGCATCCTTTCCTTATTCTGCAGGTTTGATTATACGACAATAATTCTCTCCCATAGCCTCAGTTTCGCAGCTGATTCAAAGAACTAATGGCCTGGGCGAGCAAACAAATGGCTGGCACTGTTATAGGCCTGTGTGTTTGAATATGCACAAGTGCATGTGTAGGCCTATGTGTAAATGTGATCGTAGTTGTATAGCGCCTAAATTTCAGACTAAAATTGTGTTTCTTGTCGAAGACAAGTCGTGTTGACAAATACTCATCAGATAACATTTTCAGGTTTTTTCATAATACGAGCAATCTATAAGCGGCTGTTAGGTCAAGCGGAACGCTTACCCCGTGGGCATAAAAACAGCTGCCGCAGCGGAAGACCAAAGGCGTTCTACAGACATGTGCGGTATTCCATTATTTTCGTGTTTCGATTCTGATCCGCTTTTAATCTTTGTCGTTTAACATGCGGCCGACAATAATCCGAGCAAAGCGAGATGGCAGAATAGTGATGTATCGTCAGGTTTCGGCGGAGGCCGTCCAAGTCTCCCGCGGGCTTTCTGTCCGTTTGGCGTCTTCGCTTTATGGCTGACACATGGTCTCGATTCGATTCACAAAGCCCTTTGTTCTCAATAATATGACAAATGCACCCAGTGCGATAGGTTTGCAGAATTACGAGGTGGTTTGGAAATGTTTCGGTTTAGGGTGAAGCTAGGATTGAGGTCACGGTTGTTGTTAAGCGTATAGTTAAATTTTGACTTTGCTAGCCAGAGTTAGCTTCTAAATTAGGGTTAGAGATTGGCATATAATCGTTGTTAAGTCATAGGGTAATGTATCGTGAAGGGTTGCTAGTATAGGGCCTATTTGCTTGTAAATTCAGCTTTCGTTGTTCGAACCACACTGCGTCACGTGACATTGACAACGTTGCTCAACGTAGTTGTAGACAGTAACGTCCATTTGGTTGATAGCAGACGTCATGTTCGCGGTTCAGCCAAATTTTCTTTAACCAGTCCCACGACCGCGTTCTGGTGACTGATTTTGTAGTCTATTCTATCTAATCTAATGACTTATTTAGCGCCGGTATTCTAATGCACAACACATCAATCGATGGTCTCTTAAAGCGAAAACGTAGTCAAAAAAATCATAATCCGTTGGAGAAACTCTGGCGAAATTCCAGTTGGTCATGGAAGACAGGAGTCCGGCTACTGATGATAAGAAAGTTGAAATAGCTTCAGTTAAGATCTGAGTGACATTGTTCAACTGAGAGAAGACAAAGAATTTGGCAGTGAATTCAAAAGCTTTGACCCAGCCACAATGAAGCCCGATGTCCCAACACTGTTCTGGTACGAGACACAATAAAAATCAGTGTCCCGATCGATTGCAATATTTGTAGAGATAAAGGGTTAGCAAGAGCAGAGATAAGTCGACTGATTTGAACGTAATATCTTGTAAACTATAATACATATTTTAAAGCTGTATGGAATTTGTAATTCACTTTGAAATTTACTTTCTTACTTCACTTTTTTAATTCCACTGAGAAGAGAATTTAAGTTGTCTAGTCGGGTAGTAACCAAGGCACTTTCTAGAGGCAGTTGGAAGAGGCGAGCAACTAATCGTATAAATTATTCTAACTTCCTTTGCGAAAAACTCCACACATGCTTTCCTCCTATTTTATGCTAGTTCTTACGGCATCTCGTGCGTTTTGCCTACCTCTCAATGTTCGTACAGTGGCGCAAAGCTCTGTGGTGCTCTACGCCACAGAAGTCCAACGGTGACGCAAAGCTCTATGATTGTTGCCGTTACGGACAGCGCACATTTTCATAGTAGACGCGGATAGCAGGATGTGGTCTCGAAAACGTCCCTGCTCGGGAAATGATCCAGTCAAGGTGAAAACGAGACCAAGGGTTCAGTCGGAAGTAGGGGCAATTGCTCAATTACATACAAATGTCAACCTCAGCTCGCCACTTTTATCCAATATCGGCGCAGATTTTTCATCGTATGAGCACCATATGCGGAACCAATAGCACTTCTTCACCATGTACGGAACCAATAGCACTTCTACCATCAGGGCCTTTTAGAGATTCAGAGATGCCCAGCCCCCGCAAAAATACGGAGCCTCAATCTCGAACCATGCACATCATAAGCATACTACTGTAAATCGCAATTGTGTATTATTATTAAAAAGGGGAAATACATATTAATATTTATTTTTTAAAATAAATTTAAAAAATTCGAAAGATTTGTTACTGTTTACCGAATCATAAATTGAAAATTTTTCGTTTGATTATTAAAAAGGGGAAATACATATTAATATTTATTTTTAAAAATAAATTTTAAAAATTCGAAAGATTTGTTACTGTTTACCGAATCATAAATAGAAAATTTTTCGTTCGAATAAGAACATTTCTTTCTTATTTTAAAGTAGACGAAAAGCACTATGTAAAGGTGAGACACCTTTACCAAGGGAGGCCCGGCCAAATGGCCCTGCTGCCCCCCTGATAGGGCCTGGCTACCACTGGCTCAGTAAGGTTAAGGAATATAAACTGCTTTCTGGACTTTGACTTGTCTTACTAACAAGAATAGCATTTGGTTTCAATGTCGCTATATAAATTACTACATTAGATTAGGCTTTGTTTAAGGTTATCTACAGTGGAATGTGCGTTCGATCAGCTAACTGAGCGCTTTTTTACCTTTCTGCTAAAAATAGACCTACTACCATTGGTAATAATTCTACCCAATTCAGGGCTGTTAGAAGGATTTCATGAGGTCGCAGCCAAATTCCTTCTTTTTCGTGACTTTATATAAAAGTAGGCTGCCTAATAAGTCCCGTAATTCATTGCCTCGACTTTCTGCAGTAGACTACGCATTGATTTTCGATTCACTTCTGTCGTCACCGAATTTAATGCAGCTACCTTTTGTGTAAGTTTCTGTTTGATTTCTATGAACCTATGCTATATACCCCGTCTCTCTTTCTTTGCCCGTGTTTCTGTCTCACTAAGTCTGCCTCTGTGTGCTTATGTTATTCGCCTTGTATCTCTCACTATCTGTGTCAATTTGTACGTTTCTTTGTTTTTAAATCTCTGTCTGTATGTCTGCATGGATCTCTCAATACACCACTCATTCAATCGAAAATGCTGAGCGTGAGTGGAGTTCCATTAAGTGATCGTGATACATTGCACAGTAAGGGCGAAAGTTTTTCAGATCTTTTAGTGCATAGAAATTTGAACCAAAACAAAGATGGAAGATGATTAGAACGAACTAAATGATCAGATCTGGTGAAGAAGCGAAGCAATTCATCTGACTTTTAACCATAAGTTCATGTATGCTTTTTCCGACAGTAAAGATAAAAAAGGAAGCCTATGGCTGCGCTGACAACACAGTATAAACGAAGATGTAACAAGAGTTGGAGTGAACATGAGGAAGCACTAGAATCGTAATTGTAATCGTAATCGTAAACTAGAGATTTCCACAGCGCCAAACGAAAGCTAAGTCGCGGGAATCAGCTTATTCACAGGCGCTCAGTCAAAACAAAATCGATAGGCAAGAAGGGTTCGCCTCTAGGTCGAGATCCAAGAGTCTGGCAGGCAGACAGGCAGTCAGGCGGCAACGATGGGTGTTGTTTGGAAGTGGATCTGCTGGACAGATAAGGGAAAGAAGAGGAATCAGGATAGGATCTGCGGAAGAGGAGTGCTTTCAGTTTTGAGTGGAAGACCCGCGCACAGATGGTGGTGATGATGATGACGATGATGATGACGATGACGATGATGATGATGAAGATCATAAACGTATATTAGGCATAATAATAATTACACGTATTTATTAATTACAACCGTATTTGCACAACAAAATGTGAATTTGTTCTCTAGACGAGGGGAACGACAAAGTCGATTACTTTTCCTGCCGGTCGACGGAGCAGACGATCATTCATCGGTCGTCTTCCTGCGCAGACGATTTCCGCCGTGACTCAGCGTTTTCGACTGAAGTAGACATGCGCCGTTCGCCCGAGTCGCCGCTTAACCTGAGCAAGCCACGTGCGCCACCGTACGCGTCGCCGGCGCCGACGCCGTTGATGGAGCACTGGACACCGGTAGTCGACCGAGTCAGCTCGGAATATCGTGGAGGACCCAAATGCTCCCTAGGGACCCGCAGGACCAGATCCAAGGGCGCCTTTCGAAGTCCGTCAAATCACAGTCCGAAGCGCTACTCCGCTTCATCGCCAACCAATTCAACCGGGCAATGCCTACCCTCTGGGGTCCTACTGAGCCCAGGAGACCACGGGGCCCTAGTACCTCCTCCTCCGCCGCTTCCTCCGCCCCATCATCATCAGCACCATCATCTTCCGGGCCTGCATCAGTCAGTTGCAGCAGCTCAGCCTTACATGAACGCCGTGTCGAGTGCAGCCACTCACTCCTTCCTCATCCCACCGCATCTCTTCGAGAAGGTCTGCTCTCTCACCTCTTCAATATATCACTAATCGTATTACTGACTAAAATATGTGTTAGTATTATTGAGAATATTATTATAAGAAAAATGAGTAATTGAAAGAATGCTCGAAAGAAAACTCAAATGAACGAAAGAATGAGGTAAGTAAGTAAGTCAGTCAGTAAGTAAATTACGGGTACGAAAGCCGATTGTGGGGCACGGTAACCGATTGGTTAGAGCACTTGGCTTGTAACACAGACTAAGGATTCGGACCTTCCCTGAGACCGCTACTTAATAGACCTTGAGCAAGTTTTTCACTCACAATTGTTCAGCGGCATCGACTGATGGTTAGTCATTATAAAGCGGCGCTTAAGAAACGCAGAAATAATAATAATTAGATAGTAGAGTTTGTTAGTTAATTACAGAAAGAAAGAGTACAGACCGGCCAGTTAATGAGTTAATTAATTATAATTAGTAAGTAGAGCAATTAAGCAAGTGACTAAGCAAATGAGCAAAAAAGTAAATGATTCATATATATATAGCAAACTTTCAGATTGCTTCATTTGCACACCCTACAGCGCTCAGCCAAGAGCATTAAACATAATTGAATGCACTATTACATTATTCAACAAAACAACATGTGAAAATTGGTTTCATTCTGTCAGAGCCGGTCACAAATGGTCTCCATTCTTCTCGTTCATTTGTCAGATCTCGTTTTTCTCTGTTTAGCCCAGTTCTTCTCTTGTCTTCGTTTATGTTGTGATCTTCCTTTGTTTCTCTTTCCGTCGAATCTTGCATGTAGCGCATTATGTGAGCTTCGGTCAGCTGGCTTTCATCCCACCTGACAAAAACACTCGGATTCTAGAGCTGAACGAGAAAAGCTGTAGCTTTTAAAATGACCGAAATGAATGGAGTTTATTAATTCGTACACATGGCGGCCAAACAGATTGCATCAGGAACTGAAAACGACGACGATGATAATGATGATGATAATGATTATCATGATGATAATGATGACGATAATGATTATGATGATGCTACCGTAAATATGAGAACACGTCTACACTGGACAGATCTATACATGTTATGGTTTGAAGTCTTCCACTATAGTCTACCGAATAATGAAAGCTTTGCTTAGCCTAATCCTTTCACGGAACAAGAATGAACGAAGGAACAGAAGCGGAATTGGATTCGCTCCGAACTCCATTCAAAACAACGCACAGTTGCGTTGAAACTCGACTCCCGAACAACGGCCCTTATTAGCCAAGCATGATTTACTGCTTCAGCTCGATGTATTATTATTATTCGTGTCCAGAACTCCGATTACTTACCAGCAGAACAACAATAGTCACGGTCACGTTGGAATCTAATCACTCGCTCGTCGATGCAAGATTATCGAACTTCATATAGCTCTACATGGCATTCACTTTGGCCTATATATGGATACCTTTACAAAACTTCATATGATCACATAGCATACTGTTCACGTTGAGGAAGGCTAGTTCATGCAGAGCTCTGTCTATGGCCTGGTTAGTTTCATACATATATGCATGCAAAAGCTCGCTCAGTTTTTGCTACACATTCGATGAAGTTGTTCTGAGGGGTAGGCTAAAGCAGGTTAAGGTAATCGTGGAACTGGTAACATAATCTGGTAAAACGTAAGGTATGATCGTGCTTTCGAATGTGCTCGCGAATTTTCTACTACTCGACGTAATTACTACGAGTTGTCTATATTTGTTTTGCTCCTGAAGATGAGGTATCATTTGCAACAGTAACGGGTATTTAACAAGTGAAAGAACTTTCTTTACATACAGCGTGATTTTGAAAGAATTTGCTTATTCGAAATGACTCACGAGGCCTCGAACCTCCGTCTGCCGACAGATGCGTCACAGCAAGCTCACCACACTGCAGCTTTAAACTCAGAGATAAAACCACGCAGTTTACCCACAACTCACAGCAGTTATCATAATCGTACATATTTACATGGCACTTCTGGCAGGACACTCGTCAAAATTTGCGAGCACATTCAAAAGCACGATCATACCTTGCAATTTACCAGATTATGTTAGCAGTTCCACGATTACCTTAACCTGCTTTAGCCTACCCCTCAGAACAACTTCATCGAATGTGTAGCAAAAACTGAACGAGATTTTGCATGCACATACATATGAAATAGCCAGAGGCGCTTTCGTCGTCACAGTACAACAACCATAGCAGCAAACGAAATGGAATATAACACGGAATTTAACACGGAATATAGGCAGAGAAAGGCAAAGAAGGGAACCCTTGGAAAATTGGGAGTAAGTCGCCTTAATGTTACAGCGCTTCTTTTATAGTAGTTATCAGAAGCGTTATCCGGAGTTAGAAGAATATTTCTGCCGAAGATCAGTGACAATAACAATATAACAATTGAGCAAACTTTCCTTACGGTTTATATGTATTCATGACCAGTTGCTTATCGGCATCATTTTACTTGCCAAGATTTGAAGCCAACAGACGCAATCACTTGAGAAATATACATTATCTGCTTCATGTAAACTGAGATCATCTTACCAACTTATGTCCCATCTATTATCTACCAACAGTTAAAACTTCCTGTTTACTTTCAACTCTAGTATGAGCATTTGATTTTGAATTTGTGCATCATCGATTTATTATTTGTTGTTGTTGGACTCTTGTTCACGCCGACATTTGACATCGTAAAGCACCCCCGAAGTAGCTTGATGCAGCCGATGCTGTATGAAGTGTCATGATTACTATGACTTTGTTCCCTTCTCTTTTATACGTAGGTTTTTTCTTTCTTTCTTTATTTATTGGACTTATTCCGCGCGCAAGATCAGTAGATCTAAATCTAAGGCGCGAGACACCTTGCCAGGATTGTGACAGGGAGTCCGCTCAACAGACGCGAACCCACAATCGTTCGATTACAGACCCAACGCTCTACCGCATAGACAACCGTGCCGCATGAAGGAATTAGACCTACTGACCTTTCCAAATTTTCTACAAAAATGTCATAAGAGACCATCGAAGACTCAGTCATCTCTTGTTAGAAGCGTTTCTAACTATTTTTCTTCAACTTAAGACTTACCTTTTTCAAAGTGAATGAATGAATATTAAGAGATTAACGTGCCAGACATTGAAAAATTTGAATAAGTGCTTATTGGACTGTCTTAGTGGACTGGTCTTCCGGATATTGTTTTGATTGACTGTTGATGCGCCATTGGTTTATGCCTTGCGCGTTAGATACCGGACCGTGTATCTACTTACTTATATACTTACTTACTTACATGGACCGTGTATTTGGTTGCAGGAGAAATTCGTTCAGGCGATGATTTCTCAGAGTTTTCTGACCCACGGAGCCGGACTCGGTCCGTACGGAGCCGGACTAGGAATGCCCCTCTACAGTCCCTGTTCCCTGCCCCGTCTATTACCACCCCCTCCTCCACCGGCGGCACCTCCTCCACCCCCACCCTCTGCAACCCAGCTCCAAATGTCGGCGGTTTCGCTTATGACGGATGACAGCAAATTGATGATTTCTGAGCAGCGTATTCAGCAAGACAACTCAATCGTACAAAAACTACACAGTAAGTTATCCTAATCTAATCTAATCTAATATAAAGACTTCTATAGCGCCGTTGTCATAATGCCCAAGGCATCTGTCGATGGGCGCTTCAAGTCAAAATCACAGTCCAAAAACACAAACCGTTGGAGAAACCGTGTCGAATTTCAACAGGTAAGAGAAACCAGAAGCCAGGCTACTTTGGGTAAGCAAGTTGAAAGAGATGAGTCTTTAGTTTAGACTTGAATGACATCAAAGAATTAATAGAACGAACTCAAACAAGCAGTGAATTCCAAAGCTTTGAACCAGCTACCGAGAAGGCCCGAGAGCCAAACACTATTCGGGTACGGGGCATGGCAAGCGTCACAGTGTCCCTGGATTGATTGCAATATCTACTAGTGTGAGGGGTAAACTATTAGTGTGAGGAATAAGTAATGCCATTACATCATGCTTACAGCTTTTTCTCACACATGTGGTAATTGAATAACTGATGAAGAACAGTCCCAAGCTAGACCCAAGAGACAACCTTGGGTATAAAGTGTTAGCGACTTCATTTTGCTTAGAATCGGCATATAAGGACTGGTTGCATGCCTCTTCCTTGCTGTCTGATCTCCCCACTGACAGTATAGGTCTGTTTACTCATCACTGACAGTATAGGTCTGTTTACTCATCATAGTTGAGAGTGTTATGGGAAATCTCGAAACAAAGTCTGCCCTGGCTGAGATTTTAACCCCAACTCTCGGTTGACAGTCGTTAACCACTTGACCATCGCGTACCGCTAAATTTGATTTAAAATGTGTGTTTTGAAGGCGCTACATAAACTTTTGTCTTCTTTATTTAGACTATGGTTTGCGCCCTCTGTTTTTGCAGTTATGAATTAGCTGATAGATTGCCTGTGTTTGAGTTCGGTGGTAGAGTTCGGTTGTGTTAATAGCTGCTTTTAGCCTATGTAGTAGTTTCAGTTGCACCCTGATAAAGCATTCTCTAATAGTAATTATGAGTTGATAATTATTGTTGGGCTGGCTTCGAACATTGTGTCCGCAGGTTACAGTAGGCTTACTTATACAATACACTGAATAGTTTAATTTTAATTTTAATTAACGCATTAGTTAATCATCCCTTGATTAACGTTATTCAGCTTTCGATCCAGACAGCGGCGTTGATTGAGCCAATATCTGACCACGAATTGCCATTCCGTGAAAACAGTGTGGACGAACTTATGTGGCTGTCTGGAGTATTTGTAGGCCTATATCTCATACTAATCGACAGCAATATCTCAGCTTACACTGGCCAACACATAATTTGTTGCCTCAAATGTTAGAACTGTTTCTGGGTATATTTGACCTGCTGATTCCAGAAAAGGCACCAGTTTTCTCCCAGCAGGTCTAGTTTTCGAGATATAGAACATTATGCCATATACCAGTCCTTGCCTCTGCTCGCCCATAAAACATAAGGCTATAGCTATAATTATGTAGTGCTCAATTTATTATGTGATACACTAAATAAACATAATAATACAAATACTTAAAAGAAAATGGTAGTACCTGAAACTGTACTTATATGATACCAAACAGAACAAGTTTGTTATAAAAATTTCAAGTCATTCGACACCGAAGAAGCTCCTTTTGTACGATTTCCGAGTGTGGCATCTGCCGGAACAATCGCGCATAATATTCCAGCAATAGTCTGCCATCATGTGTGCATCCCATCTTCCTTGATATCGATTTTCCATTGTTTTGATGTCTTCGTGAAATCTTTCACCTTGCTCTTCGCTGAAGTCACCAAGATTCTCTGGAAAGCGATCTAAGTGACTGTGGAGATAATTATAATGGACTTTAATGCTCATGTTGCAGCCAAGCTTGTTGAAATGAAGAAGCATATCCTCTGCTAGTTGTGCATAATTGTCTGCCTTCTTGTTGCCAAGAAAATTTTTACTTACAAGAACAAAGGAAGACCAGGCACAAGATTCGATTTCATTCATTGATGGTATGAAAAGTGGGTCATTCATAAGTTGCCTGATCTGTGGACCATCGAAGATTCCAGCCTTCAATTTTTCCATTGTAATTCCTGGTAACTTGTGTACTATGTATTCGAAGCATGAACCTTCTTTATTCAAAGCCCTGACAAATTCTTTCATCAGGCCTAGCTTTATATGTAATGGTGGCAGTATGATCCTATCTCGTGCCACCAAAGATTCCTTAATTACATTTTGAGCTCCAACCACCATGTCTTTCCTCGAAGGCCAATCTTTTCTTGTCCAATGTTCATGCTTGGCTCTACTGTCCCAAAGACACAAAAAGCAGGGATACTTTTTGTAGCCACTTTGTTGACCAAGGAGGAAATTTACCATCTTCAAGTCTACACAAATTACCCATTGATGTTCTTTGTATTTTATCTTTTCCAGTACTAAAGAGATGGCATTGTACTCTTCTTTCATCCTGGTGGAGTGACCGATTGGAATAGAACCAAATTTGTTGCCGTTATTTAAAAGCACACATTTCAGACTACGTTTTGAACTGTCGATAAAAAGACGCCACTCATCTGGGCTGTAATCCGACAGACCAATTTTCTTCAATAAGTTGCTGATGTCATTACAGAATACTAGGTTGTTGTCTTCGGTAAAGAATGGCAGCAAATCCTTTTCTCTGTTTCTATAAATTGTAATTTTCGTTCCAGGCTGAAGTGCATTCTTTTCCTTTAGTCTGGACGCAAGCAATTCAGAGGACTCTTTGGAAAGATTTAAGTCCCTGATCAGATCACTCAACTCTTTTTGGTCAAAACGTTCACTGTGTGAAGTTGATTGGAAATCACTGTCACTGCCCCCACTTTCTTCACTTTCGTCATCTTGTCCGATATTGGACATGCAAGTGTCATCGTCTGAGAGCTGAGGTAGTTCGCGAAAAGGTGGAACTGGTACAATATCCGAATGCGGAACAGGTCTCCTGGCTGAAGGTATATCAGAGTAAGACAACTTGTGACGATTATTTCGATTGATGCCTATGATATTAACCATACAAAAGTAACAGTCGTCGAAGTGGTTTATCTGTTCCCTCCAAACCATCGGTACACCAAATTTCAGGCAGCTTCTCTTTCCAGTTGTCCAGTGGCGCAATTGTTCAATACAAGTTTTGCATACTGTATGAGGAGCCCATTGCTTATCTTGATCTCCAAGTTTGACACCAAAATAACCTACATATGCTCTTTTTACAAACTCAGAAATCGGTTTCCTGTTTGCTTTTAGTGTGTATTCCCCACAAATGTAGCAGAATATGTCTGGATGGTTAATGCAGCTCCGTCTGAAAGTAGCCATAACCTTAAGGATGTTCGCATCTGAGGAATTAAGTGACTAACCTAAAAAATAGTAAGAACATGTAGTTATTTAATGTTCACATTCACAGATTGTTCTTGCGACCAACTCTTAATATGTCCTAAGACGACTGCGGCTGCTCTAGCTTTCAGGAGGCGGTTTATATAGGCTATAAATGCTGACTTCAGCATAATCTATTTACATAGTTCGAAACCATGAAACGCGAACTTACGTGGCTGTCTGGAGTATTTGTAGGCCTATATCTCATACTAATCGACAGCAATATCTCAGCTTATTGTTCATTGTGGAAGGTCTAAAACCGAAGGCAACAAGAAAAAATTTTTTTTCTGTTGGCCGGTCGACACGGAATCAATTAGGACAAAAATAGCTTTAAAGGATGTCTTCAAAATAGCTCGCTAAGGTTTACGCAAATGTTTCTTACGAAAATTGCCTTAAAAATTTCAGTCGCATTAAATATTTGCCTCAGGCGTTGCCTTCATGTTGCTTCGAATTTGAAAGGAAACCCGTAGGCCTATATTCTATATAAAGCATCTTTTCTCGCGCGATAGTCTAATGGACAGTGTGCTGCAGTACAGCTGAGAGGCCTGGAATTCAAATTCCATCCATGACAGAAAGCTATTGCATACATACATACATACAAGCATGCATACGTACATGCATACATATATATACATAAATACATATTATTATTTCTGCATTTATTTATTATTTTTAAGCGCCACTTTCTAATGAATAAGCATCAATCGATGGCGCTGAAAAAGTTGTGAATGAAGGACTTGCTCAAGATCCCTACACAGTAACCATTTAAGAGGAAACAAGAATTCGTACTCTCCACGTTATAGGTTGAACGCTTTATCAAATAGGCTACCATATTCCACATAGATACATAGATACATAGATACATAGATACATGCATGCATACACACATATATATGTACACACAATTCAGATGTAACTGATTCAGTTATAAGACGGATACACACCTATCGCACACTTTCGGTGAGACGATGAGAGGGAGAGGATTGTCCACCAGCCTCATATACCGAGGCTAAGAAAATCAAGCAGCTAACATTTCATGGCCATTCCTTCTTACCGGGGTTAGCTCAAGAGACCGTTCTTCATCTTCTTCTTCATTTTCTTCTTCTTCTTTTTCTTCTTTGTTTTCTTCTCATTCTTCTTTTTTCTTCTTTTTCTTTTTCTTCTTCTTTTTTACTTTTTCTTCTTCTTCTGTTTTTCTTCTTCTTCTTTTTCTTTGGACTCTTTTTCGAATTCTTCTTGTCATGAAGAGTGTAAATCAACATGCTTCTTAATTATCGAAAAAGTGGAAGTGAAACTCGTCCTTTTTCTGCAGTTACCTTTTATTTAATCGCGACATGATGGATCACCCAAAACAATTCGCGCACAACAAATCTACAAGTGCGACGACACCTGTCCCTGATTACATACCATCCAGAAGCGTGGAGATCATATTTCATCTGTTCAAAAAAATGCGCTAAATAATTTCCCCGACTGCATTTGTCGTCACTGCAGGTAAACTCTTCTCGACGAGGTCGAATCGCTCGAGTCGAATGCGAAACGACGAGATGCACTCGACGCACGTGAAGCGCCCGATGAATGCCTTCATGGTCTGGGCGAGAGAGGAGAGGCGCAAGATCCTCAAGGCTTGTCCAGACATGCACAACTCAAGCATCAGCAAGATTTTAGGTAAGTATGCCGTACGTCGCGCAGCTCTGCCAAAGCGATCGACGGTCACTTCGCCCGTGGAGCCTGTTGGTCCCTTGCTCGCAATCGATGAACATCATATGCTTTCGTGTATATTTGAGCGTGGTCTTGAATGGATATGTTTGCATACATACACACATACATACATGCATACATACATAGATGTACATACATGCATACATACATACATGTACATACATGCATACATACATACATCTACATACATGCATACATACTTACATACATACATGCATACATACATACATACATGCATCCATACAAACACATGTACATACATGCATACATACATACATACATACATGCATCCATACATGCATACATACATGCATGTACATACATGCATACATACATACATACATACATACAGATACACATACATGCAGGCATACACGCATATATACATACACAATCGCATCGCACACATAAATACATACATACATTCATACAGCCCAACGTGCGCATACAAATGTAGTACACACATTATATGCTTCCTTAGAAAACTGTCCACCATCTAACTGTGGATCAATCAATAAACTAGTTTGATCTTTGTTCGTGCATTGATTAATCTGTTCATTCATTTGTTCAATAGTTCGTTTATAAATTCTTTCTTGTTTTCAGTTCGGTTGTTTTTGTTCGTTCGTTCGAGTTTCTATCCCACTTCTATTCCACATTTAGTTGGATGTTATATTCGTCATCAACAGTTTAGGTATCTCTTACACCCCAGTCCTTTACTTAACTCTGCTGTTAATTTTGAACCAAAACCTAATAAATTTATTCGACCTTTTGCCTCTTTTGTCACGATTTACTCAACAGGGCATCTTCGTCATGGCGATCATGTTAAGATGACGAAGATTTTCTGACTAAATGAATTCTTCATCAACGGGTTGTAATTGTTAAATTTAGGAGCGAAGTGGAAAGCCATGTCGAATGCCGAAAAGCAGCCATACTATGAAGAACAATCTCGTCTGAGCAAAGTTCACATGGAAAAGCATCCAGATTACCGATATAGGTATCTATATATGTATGCATGTAGGTCTATCTGGGAATTTGTTTAGGGCCTTTCTAAGATCTTCTCGTAAGCTCTGTGCTGCAAAATAAGAATGATTTACAGTCACATGGCCCGATTCACCACATTGGTATCATCACACCGGAAGTTTAAGCACGTCCTCTGGATTTGGGGCCCATCTACATAAATGTATTCATACTTAACCCCACATACTTAACCCAACATCTTAACCCAACACGAGTAACCCATGGTACTTGACTTAGTATGCTTAGTACAACATACTTAATACGAATAAACCATTATAAAAACTCACGATGCTTCGTACAACATACCTCACCCATTTTACTCCATACAATATACTTATACAATCGTGTCTAGCCAAATATAATTTACCGTTTAGCGCAAGACGTGTAAACCCTAGTTTTGAGTTTGAATTCTGCAGCTAGGGTGCAAATAGCTCGTTTTCCGCGGCTCTCCCACATCCTTCAGTCCATCCTTGATCAACTTCACATATTTCGTCCCGTATTCAATTTAAGATTCTGGCTCTGGTAGTAACAGCCTTTTCGGGTCTGTCTCCCAGATACCTTTGTGACTTCCTAGGTTCGGCTGCTTCGGCTGACTGGGGGATGAGTTATCTATTTGTTCTCAAGACTAAGACTTCAATTGCGCAGAACAGGGTTTTCGCTGTCGTGGGTCTGTTATTTTGAAACAGTCTTCCACCCACTATTCGAGCCCAGGTTACTGTGGTAGTTAGGACTGTTGCAATTTGTTCCCTTACAATTTACCTACTTCCTCGGGAATCTCTTAGTGGAAGTACCCCTTAGTAGTTTGTTCTGTAACAGATGCTATATAAATTGGCAAATGCAATACAATACAACCAGACACACAGCATAACATACTTAATCCAACATACTTAAAATAATATTTTTAAACCCGCATAACACGTCATGTTTATTCCAGCAGTTACTTAGTCAGACATTTAACTGATCGTGATATTTGACTTAATTTGACTCTATTTATAAGTTGACAGTTATGGTAATATATAATTATAAAGACATGGCATGTATAATGCAAATTGGTTGTTTTGCGCACATGCTTTCAGTGCCTGAAATCAAAGCCGCCTGTTACACAACAAACGACGAGTTGTAGTTAATTACTGAATTAGGAAGAAATGTTAATTGCTGTTGTTGGATTCGAATTTCAGCCAATTGTATACAAACTCTCCCATTCTCAAACACATTAACTTGCTGTTGTAGCAATGAGTGTAGTTAAAATCTGAGCAAACCAGTTTGACACCGAGGTCAGCTAACTACATTTACGTAACCTTTTGACCTTTTTCACTATTGCTTTCCCATAGAACGGTATTCTGGAATGGCTGAGAACACTGGATTGTAAGAACATCCGTGAGATTTTTGTAACCAAGCGTTAATTATCCCTCAGAACAGCTTAGCTTGCAATTATCGCCGTTAATGCATCAACAGTTGCAAACAATTTGCGCGGGGTTTTGTTGTCTGAATAGTTTCATGCTTTAATGGGTTTATATTATTCGCATAAATATTCAGTTGTCTGCCATGTGCATGTTGGCGCGAGCTTTGGTCTATTCTGGCCTCATGGAATAGATCTGCTGGTCTCTTAGAGAGCGATTAGAATTTGGTTCCTTGTTTAAAATTGCTTCCGCGATTTTTAATATGCTTCGCAAATGCCGGTTCAGTAAAGTTAAGTTAGTTCCGTGAAATGTCACTTTGGTAATGTTAAGTTAGTTCAGTGATTCTAAATAAGTTATGTCATTTTAGGATGAGCTGATGTTCATTCATTGCTTCTGTAGTTTTTTTAATAATGTAGTTAAACTACTTTCATGAAAAGAAACCTATGTCATTCGAGTGATATTTAGTTTTGAATAGATTACCTTTAATTGATACAATAGATGAATTCGTGTAGCCTAGTTTATTAAAATAATATCTATTATTTTAGTGTCAAGGAACGCAAATATTGTTTCCTTATACATACTCAAGTGAATTTCATCGAATTTTCTAGCTTCCAGTCATACACTTGAATGCAAAGTCTCTGAGAAAGCGCTATAAAATAATCGATTACATAAACACATTAACTTTAATATTACAATACTTTGCATATCATTAACAAAGCATCATCATTTAAATACAACTCACTCCAAACCTCACAACCATCCTATCGTCGTCAGAATTATTTATGTTCCAGCCACTAAGCTCAATGTGTTCACCTTTCGCCTTAGCACTTCTTCATCCTCCCGTCACCTCATCCTAAGATAGTTCAAGTTGCTCCATTCCTCTGGAATAATTCCCTGCTAAAAGTACGACAAGTGTCTGATCCATCCTATCAACTCACCAGCACTGAACTCTAGCAATATTTGCGCAGGTTCTTCATCCGAAAATGAAAACACTCCTCTTCCACAGATCCTATCCAGATTCCTCTTCTTCCCCTTATCTATCTTACCTCTCCAACTCCAAACACCTCCACCGTAGTCGTCTGACTGTATACCTGGTTGACCCTTGGATCTAACCCTGAAACCAAACCTGACCTTATACCTGCCTACCTAGTTTGTTTGATTGAGCACCTGTGAATAAGCTGGTTCCCGCGAATTTGGTTACTTTAAGTGATGTAGAAATCTCGAGATTACATTTGCGAATACAATTAGAAAAGTATCTTGCTATTGTTATGGATGTTTTTGCCTGTCAGCCGACTGATCCTATAACCTCAGGAGCACGCGTTCTAAAGAGTTTCCGCGTTTCGTCAATGATCATGCGGTTGCGAGTTCGACTCTTTGTAGCGACCCTGGGCAAGTTAATTGCGCACACGTGCCTCTATCACTAAGCAGTATAATTTGGTACCGGCGTAAGCTGGGAAGTACATGGAAAGTCCTGGGATGCACTGGCCCCCGTGGCCAGGACCTTGGGATTTGTCATTTGCCGGCTCAAGGGCCTAAAGAAAGGGAAATGAGCGCCTCCCTTACGTCTCACTTGTGGAATATGGGGTACTTTACTTACATATGTAAACAGATGTTACATTTAACTTTCTGCGAATACTTACGATGGCGTTTTGCTTGTCAGACCTCGGCCAAAGAGAACGTGTATCGTCGACGGAAAGAAGCTGCGAGTATCCGAGTACAAACAGCTGATGAAGACGAGACGACAGGAAGTCAGGCACATCTGGTACGGAGACACTGGCTCCCCGTTTGTCGATGGAGTTCTTGGTAAGAAAAATACCGTAGAAAATACCATCGAATTGGTTGTCTGTACTATAGTCTGTCTCTTCATGTATATATGTATATATGTAAGTATGTTATGTATGTATACAAGTATGTGTGTATGTATGTATGTATGTATGTATGTATATATGTATGTATGTACAGTATGCAAGTATGTGTGTATGTATGTATATTTATATATATGTATGTGTGTATGTATATCTATATGTATGCATATATATATGTATGTATGTATGTATGCATGCATGTATGTATGCATGTATGTGTGTATGTATGTATGTATGTATGTATGTATACGAATATTCATATAGCACCTTTTAGGAATCTCTCGACGATCTTTACTAGCTCGATCTCGCACGAGATACCTTTTCATCTTACGTTTCATCTCATTGAAATTTCCTGACAGGAATGTGCCAATGTCTACCGAAAGGAAGTTGGGAGTGTAAAAGAGGTGTTATTCGACTTATTACTGAAAAAAACATCGAGAATCTGAGAAAATGTTTTGGTGAATATGTACAACTGGCACAAGAAAACATGAAAGAAAAACAAAGAAAGAAAATGACGGTTTCAGGCGGTGTAACAAAATTAGTTCTTCAGCTTTCGGTTGCAAAAAAGACTTCTAAGCGTCGGTAACTTTGCTTAATATCGCAAGTATCTCGTTGCTTATTGACTTTATTCATTTGCCAGTGGTATGTTACTTTACTTGATGTTAGTGGTGGTGCGCATGGTAGTTTCTCGGTAGTGCGCTAGGTCTGCAATCCAACGATTGCTGGTTTCCTCCTGATGAGCTGAGTCGGTGTAACAACTCTGAACAAGTTGTTCGCGACACTTGTCTCACAATCAGATTCAGAATTACCCACCCTGAGCGCGTATTAAGTGCTTTAAATAAATAATAAATCAGTCAGTCAGTCAATCAATCGATCATTTAATCAATAATTTGTCTTAGTTGCGCCGTCGTATCACAATTGTCTCAGGATATCGATGCCAGGTTCAGTTTCTTTATCAACGTCTTACCATCTGTGCTCAGCGCCAATGTGCTATCGCCTTTAGAGACACTTTTCGGGATAGCCCCAAAACTGAGACGAGGCCTGATTTTCCAGAGGTCTGCGTCCAACATACTCCAAACGTAATTTTTATTCCTGAGGATCATTCCTACCTTTGAAAAAATAAAAAGAAATAAAATAAATTTCATTTCCAGGGCGATCAGATTCTATGATGGACGCTATCAGTTCGTCCTCAGCCTCTCCTCGCTTTTCTTTCTCGTCGTCGACCGGTCCTTGTGGATTCATTCCACACGTGAATGAAGTGGTCAGTCAGCATCACCGTCTCAATCACCAGCAGCGAAGCGAAGGGGAGGAGGAGGAAGAAGAAGAGGAGCCGGCTGGATTTCTCAGCTCAGAGTCAGATGCCGGAAGCCAGGACCTCAACATATCTACCACGGCCAGTCGATCACCACTTCCCAGCCATCAAGACAGCGATGCCAGTCAAGAAATGGACCAGGATATCGAGCTGACCGTCTCCTAAGACACTGTATTTGTTAACGGCGCTAAATAATTATTTTGCTTATCCCAGACAAATATAACAACATTCGTGCAATACGTCCACAACACTTGTTCTAGTTTCGCTCTTCTATTCTCAGTTGTCCTATTCGATGTAGAGGCCTACTGTCACAGGCGTCGTTGTCCTAACGATCTATTGTCACAGGCATCGTTGTCCTAACGATCTATTGTCAAAGGCATCGTTGTCCTAATGATATACTGTCACAGGCGTCGTTGTCCTAACGATATATTGTCAAAAGCATCGTTGTCCTAATGATTTACTGTCACAGGCATCGTTGTTCTAACGATCTATTGTCAAAGGCATCGTTGTCCTAATGATATACTGTCACAGGCATCGTTGTTCTAACGATCTATTGTCAAAGGCATCGTTGTCCTGACGATATACTGTCACGGGCTTTTCAGTGGAGCCTATCAACACCTAGGCAAAACCAGCAGAATCGGAAACCCCAAATTATCGTGGATTGCATTTATATTTCTCTGATTCCGCATATGTTTCTGACATCACAGACATAAGACGAGATCAGTTCTTTTGATCAGAAGAAGTCACAAAGTATTTGTGATTTAATTTTCTCAGTTTTCTCATCCTACAAACGTCGTGGGTCCTGTTTGTCCCAGAATTCTATCCGATAGTGTCAAAGGTCAATCGAATGTATACACTTATAACTGAGTTAACAGAGCAGCCAATGCTCAAGAGAAGGAATATAAATATTATTCTTATCTGATAGATAGTCGAATCAGCGACTTCTGGACTGGTAGTCCATCAAGCTATTCACTACACTAATATGTATTTAAGAGTTAATATGCTGTCATGGAAACAGAAGAGTTAGACTGAAGCCTTAAGCGACTTGTTTCATACTTACTAGTCCTTATTGTTCAATACTTCTGCAGGTATCATATTAAATGAGTAATAACTAGTTAAGTTTTTAAATATGCGTATTTCATGTTAAATCTCTTGTTTTTACTGATGGCGGCGGCTATAAACCAGTGACCTAAATTGCATCCTAGAGTTTAACAGAAAAAAATTTCCGATTCTTTGTTTTAAGAAATGCAGCACAGTTTTTTGTTCCTATAGTTGTGTTATTTCCAAGTGTTGTCAGTAACGCTCTTTGATAGAAAATTCACGCAACGAATTTTGCAAAAACTTTTCCCTGATACCTGAGTATGTTACTTTACTTGATGTTAGTGGTGGTGCGCATGGTGGTTTTTCGATAGTGCGCTAGGTCTGCAATCCAACGATTTCTGGTTTGCTTCTGATGAGCTGAGTGGGTGTAACGACTCTGGAGAAGTTGTTCGCTACACTTGTCTCGCAATCAGATTGAGTACCTTGTATACTTAACGTCTGGCATCGGGGACCATGTGACGCAAAAGAATATCTTGTAAATAGACAGAGATCAGTCACACAGATGCTTTATGAGACACGGTAGCCAATTGGTTAGAGCGCTTAGCCTGTGACGCGGACAGAGATAGGAGTTCGAGTCTCCTCCCTTGAGACAGTTACTGTGTAGGGACCTCGAGCAAGTCCTTCAATCGCAGTTGCTCAGCGCCATCGATTGATGATTAGTCTTTAGATAGTGGCGCTTAATAAATGCAGAAATAATAATAATGATTATTTTATACACCAGTTCTCCGATGCATCTGAACTAATGCATATCTACCAACACTTTGCCTTACAACTTCATAGTGAACGGCTTAATAAATTTACACCAGGCTTGATTATATCTTAGTAATCTCACTTGAAGCTTATCTAATCCTAAGTTTTTCTTCATTTGTCCCAAAGCTTAACTTACCGCCAGGCTTCCGCTGAGTGTTTATATAGGTTTGTGTAAAACAGGTGCCCGTTATCTTTACCTTTGCATCTCAACCTATTCAGTCTACTTATTTACTCGTAGTCTAAATATGCAGTTTCTGAAAGATCTAATAATACTTGAATTCAATGTAATTTAACCGAATCAATCCATAGCCACAGAGAGGACTAGGAGGCCTTACTCGAGTACTGATTCGTAACAGCTGTTCGCCTTGAAGCCTACACGACACGGTTCAGATCAGCTGAAGAGATTACAGTCAGCCAAGTAGAAGATTCGGTTTTGCCCGGATCGGTTCTAATGTCGTAAAATTTAATTAACAAACTCTACCGGCTTCGTTTACCAAATAAAAATTGTCCTCATTTATCTACAGAATATCAACAATAGACGTTAGACTAATGTGAAAATTTAGATCTTCCAAAAGAGTTAAAGAATGATTGGTAAGGGTAGCACAATTAAATGACAGTTACACAAAAATTTTTTAAAAATTCTTGCCATTGCATTACAAATAGTGATCTGTTACAAATGTAGGCCTATGGTTTTACTTACTAAATGAAGTTTTTTAAATCAACGATGGTGTTATTTTCCTAACCTTTGGTTTAAACCATCACCTAGGCAAATTAAAAAGCGAAAGGTGGATTTTTAATCTTCAAATATATCGCTTTAAAGATAGGGCTACACTCCCGGCACAGCTTGAAAATAGAACATTTTAGATTTCCAGATTAGATCAGGTTTCGAAATAGTCTGCCATAAAATCATTTTGACAGAGGGAGATATTCGCGATATTCAGCTGCTCATCTGGGAGGCACCTCACAATTTCGAGTTGACCGTAGTAGCAAGCCAAATCGGGCGGATGAAAGCCACGTGGCCTGTGCCAGGTCCTCCAAAACAACAGCAAAACGACACACTTCGAAATTATCCAGGTAATTTTAAATCCCGAACAACTACATCTAAACTGTAAGCTCTAACTTTTCAAAGAAAGTACTTGCATTTGACATCTGTTTTTATATCGCGAAACACATCACAATAATAACAGTATACAACAGTGATAACAATACACAACAGAAATAACATCACATAATAACATTACGCAACAGTAATAACAATACACAACAGTAATAACATTACATATTAGTAACATTACACAACAGTAATAACAATACACAACAGTAAGAGCATCACATAATAATATTACACAAAAATAAAAACATTACATAATAATAACATTATAAAAGAAAATTAAAGGGTTTCTGTTACGGAAGACAAGGTATCCGATTGGTTTGAGCGTTCACTTTGCAGCGCAGAGTGTACGGGTTCGAGACTTCTTCTCTGAAAGACGGCTATTCTCTGTTGGGACCTTTAGCAAGTCCTTCAACCACAACTGCTCAGTGCCATCAACTGGTAGTTTATCATTATATAGTGGCGCTTAATAAATACAGAAATAATAATTATGTAATGCAACAAGAAATCCTTAAGAAAGACAACGATAAATATCACGTGCAAAAACGTCTATTATGCTCTATGTCACTGTTGATAAGCAACAGCTAAACGATAGTGTCGCGTTTGTTGTCAAAGGTCTACGAGGGACTGTTGCACGGCGATGCAACAGTGTGATGTGGACTTCATCGGCTGAGCACTGTTGTGTATTGTTATTACTGTGGGTAATGTTATTATTATGTGATGTTATTACTGTTGTGTATTGTTATTACTGTGGGTAATGTTATTATTATGTGATGTTATTACTGTTGTGTATTGTTATTTTGTATTGTTCATCATCCTAGGCGTTATGTGGTCGTGGGACTCGGAACATCGTGTCGTCTGTCAACTTCTGGATTAGAATCCATTGGTTGAACTCTGGACGTTGAGCTCGTCTTCATATGGTGACATCTCTAGTTATCTCTATATTGCTTGCTCATCAACGAACTCTAGTTCTTAATGATTTTTAATTTCATTTAAGCTCGCGTAGAGGAGCCTCTGAATATTTTCTTCACAAGCGGATCTATACAAATTTTTTCTGCAAATATAAATATTCACAGCGAAGGCAGAAAATGATTATGGAATAAACCAGAAAATGGTAAAATTAATTTATCGGAATTATTTTAATATATTGAGGTATAGTAGTACTTAATATACATTATATATATATATATATATCAATTTTTCAGCATTATTCATTATTTCTGCAAGAAAAAACCTAGGGTTGCTATCATGCTGGCGATTGTTAGATGTTCGAAATGGGTAATCTGATAACTACCTGCGTCTTATTTAAGTCACTGGTAAGATTCAGGCCAGGTCATGGTAACGTGATAGACTTTTGTGGGTTAGGTTAAGATTTTATATGGTAGCTGTGTGTGCGACAAGTTGAATTTCAAGTAATGTTTAACAGTTTTACTTTTTCAGTATCGATGTCAGTAAAAGTGAACGTTATCACTAGACTCTGATTCGTGTTTGCTCATGATTGGTACAGGCGATATACAACATTGATATATATTTTTCTACACTGATATTTTGCATTGTGGGTATCATTTAGATATTAATTGGAAACATTCGAAGAAGACGGTAGTCTAAAAAGGAGAACACAAACTCAGAGCACGCGTGAAATATAGCCTACTCCACACCTCATTAACTTGAATTATTATTAAAGCTGTCATTTACGTAACAAATTTGCAATTTGGTCTGATAAGCTGCCATCGTGTTTGGTAAAAAGCTAACACAAAGTGTCATTATTGTATTGGCTATTAAAACAAACAGCAGGCTACACATTATGGTGGATTAAGCATAGACGAAATATCTTCGAAACCACACGCATGCAGTTCAACCGTGCTTACTGGAGGCATGGATTACTGAGCATGCAAAGAAGGCAAGAAAGACTCAATTTCACACGCAATAGAAGGAACAATCTTAGAAGCAGATTTGAAGATAACAACAGGCAAACAATCAAACAGCTAAGAAGTCATACTACTGCACTTGGACGTTGAATAAACGAACTGCTACGATAACGATTATAATTAGGCAGCGTGGATTACAGTAGGTGTGAGTCATAAAAGTCACGACGCCTAACAAAGTGACATTGCCTGTTAGCCCTCTCTCTCTCTCACACACACACAATGGCGTAGCTAATAGCCTACGCAAACGGACTTAGAGATACGTGATCGTAATTAAAAAATGCCCATGTACTCCGAAGGAAATAGCCTAGACATACAGAAGTGCAGGAACTGATGCTTATAAATAGCAGCGTACTGCATGTGATTCTGATGCTCATATAATTACCCCGTGGAAACGCGTCGCGTGACTTTTACCAATCGTCCAGGCCGTAATTGGTCCTGAGCTAAGGGTCATTTCCCCGAGTATTGGTAACAATGATTAAGAAAGTACAGTACAGAGACAAATTCAGAGAGAACCGTGCAACAGATGCATAATGTAGGCTATCACAATACAATCCAAAATATCGCCTTACAGGCAATAGCAACTTCGTCACTGTTACAATATCTATTGTGTACATCGCAACAAGAACTGTTTGAACTGCAAATTACTTAACTGATACCATTTTATATAAGTACAGGTTCAAGAAATCATGTCTACTGATACCATTTTATATAAGTACAGGTTCAAGAAATCATGTCTACTGATACCATTTTATATAAGTACAGGTTCAAGAAATCATGTCTACTAGACAACCTTCAATCTACATTCAACTATTTTAAATGCTATTTTGAGGAGGAAGAGAAGAGGAAAAAGAAGAAGAAGAATGCAAAGAAGAAGAAAGCGAATAACACGAAGAAGAAGCAGAAGAAGAAGAAGAAGAAGAAGAAGAAGAAGAAGAAAAAGGAGAAAACAGCAGAAGAAGAATGAAAAAGAGAAGAAGAACGCGAAGAAGAAGAATTCGAAGAAGAAGAAGAAGACATTACAAAATCCACCTATGGTAATGAAGAGGAAAAGATGAGAGGCAGGAGAAGCTAAAGAAAATAAGAAAATGCTTAAAACTATTGAACCTACTTTATTCGTATTGTTGATTAGGGTCAGAGTAGTGGTTTTGGTGCTTTTTGTTTGATGTGGTAGTGACAATGATGATGATGACGACGACAATGATATTTCATTTGGTGTCCAAACAACTGCTGGCATTTAAGCTAACACCAAGACACATTTTGGTGGTCTTACTTAAATCGCTTACTTGTTTCAGATCAGCACAACAAGACAAAATTACACTTACATTAAAATATAATTGAATATAAATAGATTGAAAGTTTTACAGAATTAATATACAATGGCAAATTAAAAAGCAATGGAATGCATCAAATGCTGACATATTTGTCAACTGCTGAAAATTGTTTTGGGCTTAATAACAAACCAGAGGCAAAATTATGGTTCTGTAGACTTATGTATGTAAACTAGCATGCACATTTCAGAAAAATATGAAAACATTTGCAGTACTATCAGAATCCAACATAAGCCAAAGTTCAGCCATTTGTTTTCTTAGTACACTGCATTTTTTATCATTAATTCATCAGTTGACATCGAAACAGGATAGTTTTTATTGAGACAATTAATACTACATCCCAGACAGTTTGAAACAGTCGCATAGGCCCTATATTTTAAATTAAATATTTTACAAAAGTGCACAAGAATTCACAATCATGAATGTTGAGGTAATATACACAGACGTTCTATCACTTTATTTATCAATGACAGCGTGTTGCAAAGTATAACATAGCTTATGGAAGAAGCATTTTCTTTTCGTATTATATTTGTTGTATTCACGCTCTCATTTTGCAGTGTAGTTCGGTCTACTTTCCAAGAGCGTCAGAAGGAACCAAGCGAATCAAAATGAAGTCAATAACCAATACTGCTATTATTCCACAAATGAGCCAACTTGCCATTTAGTTAACTACCATAAAATTGCTAAAGTCATTACTAATATTCTTCATTCCTAATTGAAAATTCTTCTAAGATGTAAATCTTCTTTTCGCTTCTTCTGGAGTAATTACATATCTGCAATAGATTGGCAGTTTCAGCTTTTTGGTCCTTTGAACCGGAATTATCCTGTCGAATCGTGAATATACACGGCGTTAATTAAAGTGATTTTTACATCCTTGCTGAAAACTAGTTACTTACAATAGGCATAAATAGGTTAATTCCGGGTAAAGTCTGACATAACCATATAAATAAATTTCAAATAGGTTACAGTTTACCGCGATGTATACTGTAATATGGTCAATATTATAAGCATCACAAAGCAGACAAATGCTTCACAGATCGTGGATATATATATATGAACAATTTCCGTCAAGCGTCGTATGGATCGAGCAAAGAATCTGGTTCCCTTAAAAGTTTCGCTTAGACTGCTCGTTAACTCGAAGATATGTTGATGGAATCTCTTCAGCGTTCTCATCAACCACGATGTCCTTTGCAGCCAAATAGGGGGATGACTCAGGATCACGAGCACTGTTTTGTCGACGATTTGGCTTAGCAGTCGGAACTGGAACACTGTTGTGCGGATTCAATGGAGGTGCGGAGTCTTCATGGTAAATGGTAGGAAGTGACGTTGAAAGAGGCGACGCCAATGTAAAATCGCTGCCACGGCCAGCGTTCTGTCTGGACTGACCCATCGTATTCGTTGGTTGATTCTTCGAAGATCTATCTTCGTTGCATGAAAACTGTTTATAGTAGATTGGGTTTTGAACCGGTTGAGCTGACGGTGTTCTTGGCAACTTGCGAGCATAACTAGATGACGACAGAGAGCGTTGGGCTAACAACTGTCTTGGTTCCAGATTGATTTCGTTGTATACGACTTCATCGCCTATTGAGCAGTAGGTGTCTGCCTGTCTTTGCATTTCTACGTATGTCCCAAACTGCGGCGTCTCATTTGCGTTGACCTGTGGCGCTGAGAAACACATCAATGGCCACCATTAAAGTCACACGTCCACTTGGCAGGCAGCTTAACTATCAGGTGCAGGGAGAAATCTGGGCATTCTGGTATTTGACAAGTTAATGGAAACTTTTAAAGAAGGTGGTTCAATGTACAAAAATACAATATACAGAAATCATTTTCTTTAAGATGAGACATTTATTTGTATTTTCCCTGTCAGTGAACCAAATATATATATATATATATACAACAGATAGAAATAGGCCTGCTCATATGGGACAGGATCATTAATTTTTATCACTGCCTACGTTTCTAACAAGATGACTAAACAATTGTCTATTGTTAGATGCAGATGGGGTTACAGCAAGTGGCAAGCTTCCTCATATGTGTTAAACGGAATCACATTTGCTCAGTTAGTCATACCCATGACTGCCTCTCTGGGTTAACGCAAGGAACTGATCTTCATTGTGTATCTGAGAGAGTAAGTATTACACTTACTGAATAAGTGTTTTGAAAAGACAAACTATCATGCAGTAAGCTCAAAACAACTTTATCACAGCGTAATGTAATCAATGCTAAAATATCATAGGACCCTTATTGAAGCCTGTTCTGAATCTTATGTGAAAGCGCTATATAAGTTATCAAATTCAAATAAGTTATCAAATAAAATAAGTTATCAAATACAAATAAGTTATCAAATACAAATAAGTTATCAAATACAAATAAGTTATCAAATACAAATAAGTTATCAAATACAAATAAGTTATCAAATACAAATAAGTTATCAAATAAAATAAGTTATCAAATACAAATAAGTTATCAAATAAAATAAGTTATCAACTAAAATAAGTTATCAAATAAAATAAGTTATCAAATACAAATAAGTTATCAAATAAAATAAGTTATCAAATACAAAATCGCTGTCAAACTATTACATAATTTCGACATATAGGGTCTCACCGGCTGCTTGTCTTTTGACTCTGACGCAGCGCGAGTAGGAGATGACCGCAGCAACAATGAAACTCACTAGAACAGCGATCCCAACGCACACGCTGATCAGAACTAAAAGCCCAGAACAACATCAAAGCTTAGGAAACAATATTTCATTATACGTTACAACAGGACTTAATCTACCTGAGCTTAACCACACGATCACCATTTCGAATACAGGTCATCTCGTCGTTGCTTAGAAATCTAACACCAGTTAGGGTAGTGAGAAGCGCTTTAAAAGAGGTTCTATTAAAGTCCAGATGCATACATACATACATACATGCATACATACATACATACATACATATATACACATATATACATACATACTTACATACATACATACATACATGCATATATTAAATACATACATACATGCATGCATACATACATACACACATACACACATGCACATACATTCATACATGCATACTTCCTTACTTACATACACACATGCACATATATACATATGGTTCGTACACGGGAACCCTAAATGGTGTGGTTCCCATTCAGACGGGCAGCGGTGGTAAAAGATCTAACCCGATGAATTCATTGAAAAAATGAGCATGGTCGAGGCTATACGGTCGCTATAGAAAAAAGCCGTGTACATTTACATTTACATACAGCACTTGCATGCACGCATGCATAGTTGATTGAAACTTATGGTTATTCCGCAAATAAAGCATTGTAAACTGACTTAGGAATGTTAGCAGGTGACTAAATAAAGACCAGCATGCAACTAAGAGATATCCATCCACCATTAGGCGGGTTTAAAGATGGGTGCGTCTAAGCTAAAGCAGATCCTTGCGTGAAATTTATTGGCCTAACTGAAAAGAGAAACAGTTATTGCAATCTGTACACGAGTGTTACAAGTAAATGAATAACCTACCCCAGTGTTTGGATACAAATTCAAGTTTCGAGGCTTCTGGAGTAAAGGTAGCACTCACAATGGAAGCAGGCGTTTTAAGCTTGGCTGCTGTATGACTTTCATCGTTATCATGACGCGACGACTTAACGGCGAGAAAAGAAGTAGCCATCGAAGATGATAGAATGGTCGTGGGTAACGGACCAATCGGAGGTGAATTCCAGGTATACGTGTAGTCAGGAGCGTTGCCTGCAGCTGTGCTGTCGACATCGAACGCAGACGAAGATAAGAAGTAAGTCTTGAATGTGAAAATGCGAGGTGTAGGAAAATCAACGATGATTCTAAGAGTGGAGATGATGTGGCCGTTTTCTGAGCTCTTCTCATGATGCGTAACCAACTGTCCGTTATTTGATCTGTTATACTCGAATTGTCTCCACTCGATTTCTGGAGCCAATTTGCCTTTGAATCGGACACTGCATCGGATAGTGATTGATTCGCCCTTCTGTATGGTCAGTAGACTATCAGGACTGGTCTGGCAATAAGGATCCGACTCTGTGAAAAATTACCAAGCGAGAGAATGAGACACAGCCTTGCATGCAGTTTTAAGTCTAATCTGTTCTAAACACACTCACGGTACAGATACTTAAAGCATCAATCGATGATACTTCAAAGCCTGGCTGCAATTCTTGCGGAACCCTGAATATTCATAAAGCTTCATTTTCACTTACCCTGCATCTGCCGGCTTCATTGGACTGTTCACACGTTACTCCATTTTGTTCGGACAAAGTCATTGCAAAAATGCTAACTGCTCTGAACATTCAATGATTCAATGTGTTCTTGGCAAGAGAGACACTTGACAGCATGCACGAGTCATCATGCTATCCGCTGTACTGAATATTTCAGATCTCGACCTAAGATCTAGCCAGTCTGTTTCAGTGTGCTAATTTGCCAAACACTCCGGCCAGAATTACGAGAATTATCTGATCCATCTTCCCAATCACCATCACTTCACCCCTTGCAATCTGTGCGCAGGTCTTCCATTCAAAACTGAAAACTCTCCTCTTCTGCAGATCCAATTTCATGATTTTTACATCTCCATGCTTGTATGTATGTATGCATGTATGTATGCGTGCATGCATGCATGCATGTACGTAGGTACGTACGTATGCATGTATGTATGTTAACCAAATTATGCACTGGTTCGCCGTCGATTGATGTATACTCGATATCATTCTGTCAACTCTAAATGGAAACCCTCTAGTTGGGCTCTGCGTTCGTACAGGAGGCCCCACGGGTGACCTCTGTTTATCTCAACTCTGTTTTATTGCTGAAAATTTTGGTAACGAACTTTAACATCATTTTGAGTAGCGCAGAGAAGCCCTATGAATAGTTTATCAGTTTATCCTGAGAGATGCCACGCAAATTTCTTATTACAAGTACAATTACGGTAGCAATTGCCGCTACATAACATAAAGGTTTCAAGAAAAAATTAAGTAAATTAAGATGGTTATCATATGGCTGGTTACTTTACTTCAGCGTTACCCTGTAACACACGTAGGAACTTACCAAAGACAATCAGCTGTGCGCTGAATGTAACCAGATCAAGTGTATCGTGGTCTAATGTTGTACAACGATATACACCTGCGTCACTGGAAAGAGTGGAATTGGAGTAGAGGGTCACAGATCCAGGGCTATCATGGCCGATACCATATTGTGGAAAGTGAATGTCTTGAGCATTGTAGTTGAATATCATCTGCTCAAGTTCATCTGAAACTCTGTGCATCTGCCAGCTGCGAAAGACGTATCGTTCGTCGTTCCTGCATCTCATTTCCATTCTATGACCAGCAACAACTGCTATGTTGCGTGGGCTGCTGACCATTCCACAGTTAACTGAATCAAACGATATCATGACCGTTATTCTGTATTAGAAAGTAAAACTTTAGATGTATAAAATTTACGAAATACTCTTCAACAACTCGAAAGGCTTCTTAAGATTTAAAGTAGCATAGGTACATATACCAGATACAAATATTTTCTAATTCGAAGTTCTGTTCTGTCTTCTGGTCGTCCCTGCATCTATTTCGCCTGTCCTCCTATTATTACTTACTATTCTTTACCCAATTTCGACGCAAAAGAAGTGTCAATTCAATACCAGTCCGCTTTCTGCTCATAATTTCTTATTCTTGAAAGTGTTATTAAATTTTGCTCAGCTATTTCAAGTTCAGCTCTTCTTTTAACACCACCCTTTTTATAGGTTGCTACAGGTATCTTATTTTTCTTTTAAATCTAATTATACTTTCTTCTATCTTCAAATGTTTCGCTGAACGAGATGAGTATTTCAAACCCAAAGTATAAGCCAATATAAAAATGCAAAATGTCAATGTACGCGGTTTTTTTATAGCGACCGTATTGCTTCGACCCTGCTCATTTTTTCAACGAATTTATCGGATGAGATCCTCCATCACAACTGCCCGTTTGAATGGGCGCCACGCCATTTAAGATCCCCGTGTACGGACCGTGCTAGCCCGAGATTCAAATCTCTGAAATGTAGCCAATATCGGTATGCGAACCGGTATCCTCATGAGCCGCCTTGATATACGCTTAAACCAATAAGCTACAAGGCTAGCTAACTGATAAATTGATCTATATTGAAAACTTACAATTTTTAGTCTGTTTTCAGTTGATAATTTTATTTATAGTCTAGAGGCGCAGTCAACTTACCGAATGGCGAGTTCAGTAGCAGGAAAAATAAACACCTAAGAGACGCCATGTTACGAAAGAATTTAAAATCTCATAGTGCGACGCCTGTCATCACAACCCAGGGTTCAAAAGTCCACAGAAAATATGAAAATGTTTTGCCTATCTTAAATTAACCAACAATAAAAGCATGTCCAATTTGCTATCTTCTGTAACTGCAGAAGCTGGACGATTAGAGATCGGATATAAGCACACCAATTTATAATAGAACAAAGCCGTTGCATGTGACATTTCTAGTACTGCCGTAATTATCTCAGATGTCTGATGTGTCACAATGGCCATACAACAGACAATTTGTCCTCGTAATTACACGCGAAAATAAACGACTTTGTTCAACGTAAGTTTATGAAGTAGGCTGTCTAGGTACGCCAGTGTGACAAGGAAAACTCTTGTTTCTCATATGCTCGATCATAAATGCTTTATTTCTCACACTGACACATAGGTCTTCTGGTCTAGATTATGGTCTTGCAGGTCTCTGGACAAAAGCCACAGTGTGAGTACCAGGTAGCTGATTGAACTAATAACATTCCGTCAACCACGGAGAGGTCATACATGCAACCAATCAGATGCCTGTTCTGCGTGGACGTGCTGGTTCGAAAGACGTTCCAAAGCTGAGTCATGTTCGCCAACGATTCTGGACTGTTCGGCGGTGAGGCAAAAGTGTGCCCCGGGCGGCGAACCACATCGCCTACTTTCGTTCCTCATTCTCAGTGCAAAATGGTCCAGGAGCTCTGAGTATCGTACCGACTATAGCTATCAACTCCGGATATAAATTCGTTAGTTGAGAGCGGCCTATAAATGGGAGCGCATTACCGGTGACTTCTAATTATCTGAGCACTAGCTGATGAACTTTTGTTCTTAATGACAGTAAACATCGTTTAGGCTAGAATAAAGAGAGCCTCTGAATAGTAGTTTCTCTTGGAGAGACGCTATATAAATTTCGAATTACAATTATAGTTATGAATATATGTACGTATGTATTTATATGTGTATGTATATATGCTGTAGTGAAAAGTTGTAAAAACAATGAGGATTTTAGGGTTTTGCATATTGTAGATTGTATTACGTCCGATAATTTAGCTATTGTGTTTATGTAATTAATTTGCACGGAACACTGGGGAACAGTTGGATGTAATTAACGAGAGGCGGATAGGACGCCCGTAGTTGACAGGTAGAAGTAAACGAGAGAGAGGGAGAGTGAGAGAATGAGAGAGAGAGAGAGAGAGAGAGAGAGAGAGAGAAAGGCGGAGCAGAGGGATGCTGATCGGATGGCGAAAGGGGGAATTTGGGTGATTGACAGATGAAGGGGAAAGTTAAGGAAGGGTGCGAAGCGAAGAAGGCATTCGCAAAACAACGGTCGAAAGAGGCGTTAGGTTCCGGAGAACAGAAGAAAGATAATAAACCTGTATAAATTTCGAATTACAATTATAGTTATGAATATATGTACATATGTATTTATATGTGTATGTATATATGCATGTAAGTATATATGTATGTATTGTTGCAGTTTGTCTAGGGAAAGTAGGCCTACTAAACACCAGCAATAGTTTTAAATATTATATTTACAAGCTAATTACAAACAAAATATGACTCACGTGTACACAGAAACGACCAGAGCGGCCGAAGGAACAGCAAACTCTCTCTCGGAGAACCATTCGACAAAACCACAACTTCACACAGGCACGTCATCCACGACAGGGAGACAGTATCAACTTCAAAAACCGGGCTAACTTCACCTCACACTCACTTTTGTTTATAGGTTAGCGTTACCGCCAGACAACTGACACTGCTACTCAACAACATCTGTTGCACGTGGCACCAACATGTAGCATTCTAGCTTTCCCTCCACACGTGCTACTGCAACAGAATGTATCTATATATATACGTGTGTGTATGTATGTATGTATGTATTGTTGCGAGGGCACGTGTGGAAGGCAGGTGAGGCGCATGCACCTGTGTTGGAAGGAGTGTTTGAGGGAGTGATTGAAGGAGTGGTTGTCTCTTTGGTTGAGAAGAAGGTATAAAAGAGAGAGCTTAAACTGTTGCAAAAAGTTCTTTGTCTGATTTTGCCGTGTTGGAGGAAGTTCGTTGATTCTGAGTCGGTTCTGAGGTTTTCTTTGAGATTCGTTGAAGTTCGTTGGGTTGACGTTGTTGCTGTCTGATGTTGCCGTCGAGTGTTCGAGAATACAGAATTTTAAACCAACGAAAGTTGTACGACGGTTCGGCCTATACCCCTACGAACCTAATCGTTTTCCAGCATGCAACAGATGGGGGCTCGTCCGAAGCAAATTCGTCCGAAGCAAATTCGTCCGAAGCAAATTCGTCCGAAGCAAATTCGTCCGGAGTAAAATTCATCCGAGTGAGGCTCGTCCGCAAGAAATTCATCCGTGTGTGAGTCGTCGGGAGCGAATTCATCCTAGTGAGAGTCGTCCGAGGGAAATTCATCCGAATGACGGTTGTCGGGAGCAGATTCCTTCGACAGAGGGTGGTCATGACGGTCGGCCGATGAAAGTGCAACAAAGGGGCGTTGTTCAATCGGACGAGAACTCGCAGGAACCTGATAGTCGTGCGATGCATTCTTCCGCCGAGTCGGAATCGGTTTCAGGGATGGTCCCGTGCAGTTCTTCGGTAGTATGCCGTTGGTATGGTCGGTCGGAGCAACGCAGTCAACCGTGTCGCCGTTCTGTTCAGTTGATGTGCCAAGCAGTCATCCGTGTCGTTCAGCTAATTACGACTTCAATTCGGGTGGTGCGTTTCCGTCTGCGGAGCTGGTGGTTGCTTGCAGTCGTGTGCCGGGTCAAAGCCGTCGTCCGGTCTGTCACGTTCGGCCGGGTATGATGATGCCGAGGACGTGTTTCAGTCAAGTCGGGATTTTCTGCCACCTCTAAGTTTGTACATAATCCTTGGTTTTGGCCTACAGGTGTTAACGCTGATCTTTGGTCCAGAATACCGTTTTTATGGGTTGATCCTAGAGTAGGAGGAGCTTTGCGGTTTAGGTTAGGTAATTCGAGGGGTATTGACATTTAAAGTTTGGATAGGTTAACTAGTGTACTTTAGATGTTTAGGTTGGACTGTTTTCAAGTTCACATTTTCTTTGGAAGGAAAACAAATGTTGCATTGACTATAGTTTATTAGAGAATTATTTATTAAAACTTATGAATTTTGCTTATAATGTGATTTGGTAGTTGTGTTGAGGGAAAGTAGTTGCTTGAATCCTGATTGTTTTGCGATGTATAAGTTGAAGTAGTAAGATGGACCTTGGGGTCTTCGGGTTAAACTGTTATTATTAAGTTATTTAGTGGAGTATTTTGACAGCCTTTTGGTACCCAGCCTTTTGGTACCTTATTGTGGTCTGGCTTTGTCTTGTGATTTAGAGTTGTATATTGTGAGGTGACTTTGTGGTGCCTCGTTGCGTTTTTGGTGAGTTGTATATGGTGTTTATAGTGATTTTTTTTATTGTTTCGTCCGGAGGTCCTTAGCTCCAATTACCATCTGTCTGGGTCGTGTTTGCATGTGTTGCATGGATATGTAGGTATGAGTTGGTTGGTTTGACTGTTGGAGTCATTTATTACCTGTATTTGTGTCGTTGAGAGTGTGTCGGGTACACTTAAATATTTGTTTCGAGAATTGTGTTGTGTTCGATTAGGTACTGGGTTTCTTGTGTTCACTTCGTGTATTTTTTCGTGATTCGTTAGGCTGTTTGATGTGGTTGTATTTGTTCTATCGGGATAATTTATTGGTAGTATGTGTTGTTGGATGCGAATGGAGTTGATGTTGTTGTGGGGTTTGGTATGGATAATATTGATCTGTGTATTTTTCTGGTTTCGTTAGAGTCTCGAACTTTGTTTTGTCCATACCTGTGTTTTGGGGTGTTGTGTACACGTCTCCTATGGCTATGTTTGACCAGGTATTGGATTTTTTGCGGTTGTGTGTGTGATTCAGAATGCTTGTTGCATTTGTATGTTCCGAGATTTCTAATGACCAGTTTAGGTAACAGACTGTTAGTAGTTGGATTGATGTTGCTATGTAGTCGATGACGGAAGGAATTGTGCGATTATATTGTTGTGGTATTAATAATTGATTGTGTCATGAAGTATTGTTGTGGTTATGTTTCGTATTAGGATTTTGTTCTGAACTTGAAGAGTATGATATGGATTATGTTGGAATTACTGAGCGCATATGAATAATCTGGTTCCCGCGACTTGGCTTTTGTTGGGCGCTGTAGAAATCTCGAGCTTACCATTTCATGATTTTTACATCTCCATGCATGTATGTACGCATGTAGGCATGTATGTATGCATGTATGTATGCATGCATGCATGCACGTACGTACATAATTATGTTTTATCGTGAGGAATTTTTATCGGTCACCCGTTGGGTACCCTTTTCTGTTGGTGGGGGTATGTTGCAAGGGCACGTGTGGAAGGCAGGTGAGGTTAGGTCAGAAGGTGACACGTGCCCATGCAACATTCTATTAGGAACACTTGCGCATGCATGCACCTGTGTTGGAACGAGTGTTTGAGGGAGTGGTTAAAGGAGTGGTTGTCTCGTTGGTTGAGAAGAAGGTATAAAAGAGAGAGCTTAAACTGTTGTAAAAAGTTCTTTGTCTGATATTGCCGTGTTGGAGGAAGTTCGTTGGTTCTAAGTCGGTTCTGAGGTTTCTTTGAGATTCGTTGAAGTTCGGGGTATTGACGTTGTTGCTGTCTGATGTTGCCGTCGAGTGTTCGAGAATACAGAATTTTAAACCAACGAACGTTGTATGGCGGTTCGGCCTATACCCCTACGAACCTAAACGTTTTCCAGCATGCAATAGTATGTATGTATGTATGTACGTTTGGTTGTATGTCCATCAATCCAATCATCCATCCATCCATCCACCCATTCATCCATCCATTATCCATCCATCAGCTTATCTGAATGCCTCTGTCTAGATCTTCGTCCACTCGATCTTACAACGGACAACAATTGATGGTCGCTTTGTGGTGTCAACAATCAGAGAGCCCACCGAGATCCAAAAGTTCAACGAGGTCAGATAGTAGATTTTGGAGGACAATTGAGCTGGAATTCAACTCGTGTTGAAAACCTGTTGGTTGGGCTCTGCGTGTGTGTGCAAACTTGCCACTGTTGATCGTTTCCTTGGTTTCGTTAGCGCAGATGAGCTTAACTTGAAAAGGCGCTAAACAAATTTCAAATAACAATTACACGCTCGTGGTTAGGCTCGACTGCAAATATAGAATAGCATGAAGCAGTTCACAAGTAGTGGGTAAACTTATAATCCTCGTGTGTAATTAGAATACGCATATGTGAAGGAGCCTCCTGTTGGCCTATATTGGTAGTCAAGGACACCCGCAATGCTCCATGTTATTGACAATTCCAATCGCTTGCATATACCAGTATACGTGCAAACACCTATGCATGCGTGTGCATAGGCTTATTAGGCTTATAGGCTTAAAGCAGTGCACGGTAAAATATCGAGGGCATATTCTAGCGACACGTCTAGATGTCAGCAGATCTCCATAATGTCTGCAGAAAAAGTTGCACGTTTGGAGAAAGCGAATTGCAAAAGACAACGAAAACAGGATGATGTCATTGAGGGAAAGAGAACAAGACTGCGCTGCAAGAATGGTGAGCTAAACCTTTCTAGCAATAAATGACAGCTCTCGTTACCATTTCTGCACATAAGGATTGCTTTAAAGATATTTGGAGATTTCGCCTCTAGCTGGATATTTCACCTTTGAATCTTATAAACGGTAACCATAGATTCAACTTAAATATTTCTTCCTCGAAAATATTCGGGCAAGATATGTACAGAAGAATTAGTGCCCTAAGAAAACCTTTTCTGTTCGTAATGTCATGGAGAAACCTTACTGTTGAAAATGTCCGAAACCTTTCAAGTCCACATGATTTTATGAGACAGTACAGAAACTAAACACAAAACATATCAATTGCCAACTGTTAGTTGTTTCAACTCTGTTCGAATATGCCAATAGTAAGATATTCGCTTACCGTGAAGCATAATCTAAAGCAGGATATAGATATAGCTCTTGAAAACATCTGTTCATATGTAATAAAACGTTGTCAGACTCTTGAATACACAAATTTAGTTTCTGCTTAAGCAATAGTATTTCAAAATGCTTATAGTCTATGACTTTATATCGCTTCTCTTATTCATTCAATTAGTTGGCTTTTGTTTCAAATTTATTGCAAACAGCAAGAGCTGAAGTGCAGCAAATGGTAGAGTTGGACACTCAAGACCAAGAAAAAGGAAATACAACCTTGTCTGCGGAAGAACAGGAGAAAGTAAAAAGCTGTTCATCAGAATCGGCTCCAGGTATTGATTGCTCAAGTACTAAAATACATTTACTCGATTTCGGGCCTGAAGCAAGACATTGGTAAACGATGGCGTATTTGTCAGCTTAACATCAACAAGCTTTCTAAAGAATGCAAATATCAGAGTACAATTTTTCAGTGTGCATTAGCAAAACCACATGTGTCATGTCATGTCAAAACGCCGTCATCGCTTTGCGACGGTTGACTGCATGAATGGATCAGTGCCGCCCAACCCCGTCTGTCTTGCGTGGCGCCCAACAAATTGACCCCTGATAGGTTGGTCTAATCTAAATTCAATTAATTTATCGCCCTTATATAAATGCACTAGGTATCAATCGATGGTCGCTTCAAAGGAGACAGAAGAAAAAACGTAATTAGCCGGAGAAGTCCATTCGAAATAAATAAGTCAGGAAAGCATAAGTAGCTTGTGATGAATAAGCATGTTGAAACAGATGATTCGGGGAATTACGCATGACTCATATTAAAATGAGTGACACAACATACAAAACTGGGCAGCAATTCTAGCACAAATCCAGATAGCAGCCCTTCATGTGTCCCACGAACTACTCATCGGCTGAAATGAAAATTGCTTTTCTTGGATAGAAAAAATATGATAACATGAAATTTGCGTTCTTTATTTTGTAAAATCAACATGGCAATGTCTTTAAATCCAATTAATCAAGCTCGCAAGAAAGAGGTTGTATTTTTTATCGACAGCAAACATCGCATACAGAGACAAACCTGTCTTGTTGAAAACGATCAAACCAAATCCAGCTGAAACAGCAGATATACCTATCGCCGGCATTGCAACCATTGGCGATGAAACATTCATCTTGTGCCGAAAATCGTCATATTTATACATTTACACAGGAGCAACCTTGGATTTTTTCCGCCAGCTTAAAGTGCGAAATCTTGAACGTGCTTTTGATATGGTGTCATGTCCAAGAAATAGATGTCTTTATATTATGGACCTTAGAATCAATAAGCCGGTACGAGAAATCTTAAAAGTTGATACGAGTGGTAAAGTAATTCTCAGATGGTCTCCTGGTCGCTCATGGGGAGCGCTGTCTATGACCCATGAATCGAACCTTCTTCTCACGGATAAAGTTGATGGAAATCTGAAGGAATTCTCAGCTGAGGGTAAACTGATGTTAGAAGTAGCACTTCCGGAAGACATCTTCATGTACCACCTTTCGCACGCAGTCAAATTGACCAATGGACATTTTGTGGTCTGTCATGGTGCTCACGCTGATCTCTTGCACAGAGTATGTTTACTGGATAACAAAGGAGTCGTCTTAAAGTCGATCGGTGAAGATCCCAACACATTGAAGTTGAATTGCCCATTGTATCTGGCAGTGGATTCTGACGATTCGATCTTGGTGGCCGATAACGACAACTTACGCGTGTTGTTACTTAGTTCTGACCTAGAGTTCAAAAGAGAACTCCTCACTGAGAAGGACGGGTTGCGACATCCATGGATCAGCTTAGATGAAGTGAATGGAAGACTTTTTGTGGTAGATGAAGGATGGTCGGGCAGCATATATCAAGACTGCCGATTACTCGTATTCGAAGTTTAATAGAGTGTACTGCGCTTTTTTGGGTTTTTAGTTCCCCATCTTATTAATATTAATAATCTTCTGATTAGTATATGTTAAAAGACACAAAAGAGTCATAAACTAGTGATTGAATACTTAAAGAGTTTGTGATTTTTGTGTGCATAACGATGAGATTTTTGGCAGTGAAAGCTCGCTTTAACTCTACTCTTACCGGTTTGGTTAGTTACTCGTAGATGTGAAATTCATCTTGCTAAAGCGTATCATCGCAAGTGAAGGTGTTAGATATATTAATATATTGAAATGGTTGATAGAACTTAAATATACATTTCTAAAAAATACATTCGTTTGTCTTTTTAGGTGTGCTTATTCATCTTAAGGTTTTATTTGCACGTCTGCATCCTAAGCGTTTACCGAAGACAGTCATGGATACACTTGGGTATCAAGATGGAAAATTGCTATTGCGTTTAACGTTCACACACAACTGTGATATGGGTTCCAGTAATGGTTCTTATGATAATGACGATTTCTAATCAAGCCCTGCCACATAAAAGCAGCAGATGAAGTGGAATTGTTGCCATGTTTGCATTTGAGTCAAAAGGTCCTTTAGACCCAAGGTTACGTCCTTATAAAGGGTAAATAAAAGGTAATAGAAACGGGGAATAAAAAGGTCTATAGCGATGACCGTTCTTTTATGTCCTTGCATAACCATATTTTCATACCGAACTCGACTATTAATTGAGTACAATTACTTACTTACTTCCATGCCCTACCGCCTTACTTTACATAATGTCATGTCCTATCTGAAAAGTTCAACCAGCTCGAATATTAAATCTATCTCACTATTCCAAATGAATTGGCCATTACTTGGACTAAATCTGTTTGCTGCATGCTTATTGGCTGTAACGATTTTACGTGTTGAAACATGTTCAGTCATGTAATCGACTAGGTTTGTTGTTTCGTTTGCGAAGGCCTCGACTTGCGTTCATGAATTATCCAATGGCTAGGGGTTCACACATGCCATTTACCAGCTGTATAAGTAAAGAAACAGGCAGAGAGACAGATATGTAAGCACAAGACCGCCATGTAGGTACATGTTCATGAAGCAGCATATATGAAGTCCCATAGCAAAGTTGCTTAGGGGAACACTTAGCATGCAAATTCATTGTTTGAAAATTAGATTTGGAAAATTTTCTTCAAACTTTTATTTTTTTGTTATATAGACATGCTTATGAACGCATGCCCGTCTAACTAAATACCATTTTGTTTAGTCTGGTAACTTTATGTTGAATTGAATACAGTAGGTATACATCAACAGCTGACTTAAACCCTACACATGAGGACGACGCACCTCATGGTTAAGCACAACTGCAAATTTAGAATTGTGTGAAGCAGTTCACAAGAAGCGGTTAAATTTATATGTATCAGACTCCTGTGTCCTTAGCAAACGCATATATGCAGGAGCCTCCTGTAGGCATATGTCGGTAGTCATGGGAACCCGCAATGGTCTGTGCAGAGACGGTTACACGTGAAAGAACTGCATAGCCACCAATATGCTTGTTTATTTGTTCACTATCCATGTGAGTATGTGTGTGAATAGGCTCATTAGGCTTATTGTTCAGCACGGTATCATATCGTGGGCATATTTTACCCACACGTCTAGATGACAGCAGATCTCCATAATATCCGCAAAGGCAGTTGCAAGTTTGTAGAAAGCGAATTGCAAAAGACACCGAGAACAGGATGATATTATTGACGGAAAGAGAAGATTGCGCTGCAAAAAACGTTAGCTAAAATGTTTAAGCTCTCGCAACCGTTTTTACCCATAAGGGATTGTGCTAAAGATATCCGGAAATTTCCGGCCCTGGCTGGGTATTTCTCCTTGAAATCTTGTCAACGGTAACCAGAGATTCGACTCAAATATTTCTTTCTTAACGTTATCCCTGCAAGATATCTACGGAAGAATTTTGTCTGGGAAAATGTCTTTGAAAATATTTACTGTTGGAAATGTCTGAAATCTCTCGCGTCCAGTTGGTATTATGAGTCAATACAGAAACTGAACATAAAAATATATGTCAATGGCCAGATATGTAGATAGTTTAACCATGATAGCATATGCTATTCATAGGACATTTACTGATCATGAGGCATAAAATTAAAGAAGATTATGTTGATTGGCTCTTGAAGATATCTGGTTTTGTGTTGATGTGTTGTAAAGAGTTATCACGCCGTTGCATACTGTGTCTTTACAACGCTTCTCTAAATCATTGAAAAAATTGGTTTTTGTTTCAAATTTATTATGACAGGAAGGGCTGAAGTGCAGCAAATGATAAAGTTGGACACTCACAACCAAGAAAAACCCTATGCAACCTTATCTGCGGAAGAACAGAAGAAAGTCAAGAACTGTTTATCAGAATCTGCTCCAGGTAATTTTGCTCAACGACGCAGTACATTTACTAGCTTTCGGGCCTGAACCAAGATACGGGTGCACTATGGCGATATTTATCCTCTTAACTCAACATCAGCAAGTCATCAAGAGAATGCAATTATTAGAATACAAAGTTTCAGTAAAACTAGAGTATCTGATCTAATCTCATCTGAAGACCAGTATAGCGCCGTTATATTAATGCCCTAGGCATGAATCGATGGTCGCTTCAAATGAGACCGTAGAAAAAAAAATCGAAATTGGCCAGGGATGTCCGGTCGAAATAATAGGTCAGATAAAACGGAAGTACAGTAGTTTATGTCGGATGAGCAAGAAAAAGATGATTCTAGAAATTACACTTGACTGACGTTAAATGAGTGACAGACAACATTAAAAACTGGGCAGTAATTCCAACATTTTGGACCAGCCATTCCAGCGCAATTCCAAATAGTACTGCATCTCATCATGTGTTCTACGAATTACTAACCGGCTCACGTTTAAACGGTCACAAGAAATCTTAAAAGTTGACCCGAATGGGAAAGTAATTCTTAGTTGGCCAATTGGTTTCTCATGGGGAACGCTGTCTATGACCAATGAGTCGAACCTTGATCTCACGGATAAAGTTGATGGAAATCTGAAAGAATTCTCAGTTGAGGGTAAACTGGCGTTAGAGGTAGCACTTCCAAAAGACATCTTCATGTACCACCTTTCGCACGCAGTCAAACTGACTAATGGACATTTTGTGGTCTGTCATGGAGAAAACACATGTTTTCTGAATTTTCTTAATTTGCAAAATAAACAAGGCAATCGGTTTTAATCCAATAAATCAAGCTAACAAGAAAGAGATCGTTTTTTAGAAACAGCAAACATCTCATAAAAACACAAACCTGTCTTCCTGAAAACCATTAAACCATTTCCAGCTGAAACAGTTGAAACACGAGCTTTGCAACCATTGGCGATAAGATGTTCATCGTGTGCCAAGATTGTCCTGATATATTCATTTACACTGGAGCGTATGTTACTCGTAGAACATTTACTTACCATGAATATATTTATAATGTAAAAGAGGATGGTCTATAGACATATCTCTCGAAGACATTTGTTTTTGTGTTAATATGTAATAAAGCGTTATCAGGGTTTTTGCTGACGCAAATTTAGTTACTCGTTAAGATCTAGTTTTTAAATATGCTCAAAACTGGATGTCTTCCAGCAATGGTGTATACGGCGAATCTTGCAAATTCCGTTCACTGCTCACATAACCAATGCAGAAATATACAGACACTCAAAACAGCCGCCAATCTGGGATTCGTTTGAAACACGACGACTCAGGGCCTTGGACGTAGCGACGGCAGAGAGGACCATACTGGGGGCTCTTTGAGCCTTGATACTTGGCCCTCCTAGGATCTGGGAGAGGACGGTCGAACGATCAAGACATACATAGACCAGGACGGCCGAAACGTATCCTCGGCCGCTGAATTTTGAGCTGCATACAGATTGGAGGCGAGCCCTGTACCATGACGGTTGACAGAGAATTGTGGAAATAGGAACGCTCAAAAGAAGGGCATGCTGCTGAAACAAGACTAATTCGCTGGTGCACAATGACGATATTTGTCTGCTTTAGGACCTACTCAATATGAGCAAGTCTTCTAGTTTAATGTAACTATTAGATTACAAATTTTTAGTAGGCTTCTGCAGAAACACAGTATTTAATCTAATATAAAGACTGGTTCATTTATCGACCTTATTAAATGTACAAGACACCAATCGATGTCGCTTCGATAAGTCAGTTTAAAAATCGTAATTTCCAATTAGGTCAGGATGAGAAGAAATAGATTACGGTGAATAGGCAAGTTGAAACAGACGATTCTAACAATTACACATTACTGAAATTAAATAAGTGACAGAACACATTTAAAACTGAGCAGTAATTCCAATATACTGGAACAGCAATTACAGCGCAATTCCAAATAGCACTGCAGCTACAAACTAGTAACCGACTGATGAGGACATTGCCAATATTAGATGGAGAAATCACGATATGTTTTTTTATTTTTGTAATTTGTAAAATAAACAAGGCAAACAGTTTATTTTCAATTAATCAAGCTAATAAGAAAAAGATTGTGTTTTTATCGACAGCAAACATCGCATACAAAGACAAACCTGTCTTGCTGAAAACGATCAAACCATCTCCAACAGAAACAGCATATAAACCTATAACAGGCGTTGCAACCATTGGCGATAAGATATTCGTCGTGTGCCTCAATTGTCCTCATATAATCATTTACTCTGGAGCAACCTTGGATTTCTTCCGCCAGTTTAAAATACAGAGTCTGGAGTGTGCGTTTGATATGGTATCATGTCCAATAAATAAATGTCTTTATATTATGAACAATAATACAAACACATTTTTTCGAGAGATCTTAAAAGTTGACACGAAAGGGAAAGTACTTCTTAGATGGTCTCCTGGTCGCTCATGGGGAGCATTGTCTATGACCCATGAGTCGAACCTTCTGTTCACGGATACAGCTGACTTAAAACTGAAGGAGTTCTCAGCTGAGGGTAAACTGGTGTTAGAGGTAGCACTTCCAAAAGACATCAGACTAAACGTTTTGCACGCAGTCAAACTGACTAATGGACATTTTGTGGTCTGTCATGGTGCTAACGCTGATCCCTTGCACAGAGTATGTTTACTGGATAACAAAGGAGTCGTCTTAAAGACGATCGGTGAAGATCCGAACACATTAAAGTTGAAATACCCATTGTATCTGGCAGTGGATTCTGACGATTCGATCTTGGTGGCTGATAGAAACAATTCACGCGTGCTGCTACTCAGCTCTGATCTAGAGTTCAAAAGAGAACTCCTCACCAAGAAGGACGGGTTGCGACATTCATGGATCTACTTAGATGAATTCAATGGACGACTTCTCGTGGTAGATAAAGGATGGTCGGCTACCGCCTATCAAGGCTGCAGACTACTCGTATTCGATGTTAAATAGGATACTGCACACACCTTCGCCTTTTTGTTCCACGCCTAATTAAGTTTAATGATCCTCTGATTAGCAAATTTTAATCACAAACTAGTGAATAACCCCCCTTATCAGTGTTATGATTCTTAGCGAATAAAGATGAGATAAATATCTGAGAGTGTTCGGTATAACTTCAATCTTACCGGATAGATTTTTGTCGTAGAAGTAAAAATTCACCTTGCTAAACGGTATCATCGTAGGTAAGGGTGTGAGATTCATCAATATAATTGATGTAATTCATAGAAATTAAAAATAGACTCTTAAAAATACACTCTATTGTCCTTTTGTTTTTCCTGCTGATCTTAAGGTTTTATTTGCTCACCTGCGTCGTTTATGTTTACCGTACACACTCATAGATGTGCGTGGGTGTCAAGAGGGCAAATAAAGACTAAATGAATGTTTACAGAAGCACGGAATAAATGAGCGAATACCAATCTTATACATTCTAACCTTACCATTTGCTTATAACGATCTTGACTGTTAAGTTAATAACAAACTTTGCCTACGATTCCTCGCTCAGCCGATGGACATATGGCGTGTTAACAAATGCAAAGCATTATTTAAACGAGTACACTTCTTGTTTAACATTCTTGCACTACCTCCTTCCTTTAATTCCTGTTGAGACCCATCTGATGGCTCAAGCGGAGATATATAAAGACTATGTGACTTCAGCCTTTGCTATTCCAACAGACTTGGCCACCATTTGGGTGTATGAATGTGTTTGCTGCATGCTTATTCGCTCTAACGATTTCGCTTGCGGGAACATGTTTTGTCGTGTAATCTGCGTCTGTTTATTCATTGTTGAATTCATGAATAATCTAGTGTGTTTGTTGTAAGCAAACAGCGTATGGTGCACTAGAACTAAACAGCCCAATATGCAGATTGGAAAGAACTAAAAGTACTAAATCGACATTGGCTCTTTAGTCACAAAGCCTAGAGATAATTATAGAATTTTACAATAGTCCAATGCTTGGCGCACTGAAATTTAAACCCAGAGGTTAGAGGTTCAGACACCCATCATGTCAGAAAGATACCATAAGCCTTCTGTTCTACTTGCGCCACTAGCGAACTCTGCTTCAAAGTTAGAACAGCGACTTACGCTGTTAGCGTGAAGTTCAAAAGGGGACGAAGAGCAGTGACCAAGCGATATCATATGCCGAGTTTAACAAAATAAAATAGAACTTTCTATAAGGTAGACCTTTCAGAGCTTTCGCATAGGTTAACTTAATCCCAAAGAAACCACTTGAGCTACATAAATTCTAATTAAATTTCCATAGTCTGTTGGGCTGCGTAGTGTTGACTATCACTTCATCCTCTGGCTTCCTCTCGACATCTGGACTCTCGCTGCGACTTACTATTTGTGTTCTGGACAATCTGGTTGCGACTCGAATTTGCTTTGTCAAAATCTCATAAACAATAAGGAAATTTGACTAAATCTGCGAAATGGCTCTCGCAGATAAGTTAAATTTAGTATATGAACAATTCAGTGACTGGTTCAAGCCAAAATATTTTGATTATTTTTTGTTTGCTACTTTGTTCACCCTATCTGGCAATAGACTGCAACTGTAGGTAGCTTTGTGGTGTCTTGTTTTAGACAGCCAGTTGCAATCCAAAAATTCAGCAAGATCAGGATTGTAGGATTAGTAACCCGAATAACATGAATTTTATAGTTTTGTCAAACGATATTATGTATAGTACAATTTTATATGAAAGCTATGGAGCGTGCAGAACTCATTTGCTGCAACCATTTGACAAATTTTTAAATTCAAAATTACTTAGAAATAGAAAATAATGTTATTCTCCTGTCAATTATATTATTATTCAGAAGTAATGCAACAGCAGACAGACAAATATGTAAGCACAACACCGCCATGTAGTTACAAGTTTATGAAGCAGCACGTATGAAGCCCATGACAAAGTTGTAAAGGGAGACATTTAGCACGCTAATTAACTGATTGAACATTAGATTTGGAAAATCTTCTTCCAAAAACTACTAGTTGAAAGCTTAGCAAGTTTATGATTCTTAGTGAATAACAATAAGAATATTGGAGGTGAATGCTCATAGTAACTCTACTCTTACCGGGTTGGTTAGTAAATCGCAGATGTAAAGTTCACATGGCTAAAGCGTATCATCGTAAGTACAGGTGTTAGATATAGTAATATATTGAATTAATTGATAGAACTTAAATATGCATGTTTCAAAAATATATTCGTTTGTCTTATTGGTGAACTTTTATGTTCTAACGTAACCATATTTTCCGAAAGAACTCGACTATTAAATCAATACACTAGCTTGCTTACTTCCATACTCTACCTCTACTTTACTTACTGGCATATCACATCTGAGAGGTTCAAGCAGCGCTATATAAAGACTGTGAGACTATTCCAAATGAACTGGTCATCACTTGGACTGAATGTGTTTGTTGTGTATCTATTCGCTGCCACGAATTCAAGCGTTGAAACACGAAAGACGGTAGGTTTCACAGATAAAGAGAGCTAGAAAAAGCTCATATTTAATTTCATCCTGATTACATGATTTTTTATAGTTTTAATATACGACATTATGTATTATACATTTTTATATGAAAATTATGGAGCGGAGAGAACTCACTCGCTTCAGCCAACCAACAAATTTTTAAACTCAAAATTATTAAATTGAAATAGAAAATAATTTTTTTTGTGTCAAATATGTTATTAATCACAAATAAAGGAACAGGTCAAGAGACAGATATGCAAGGTGAAGACCGGCATGCAGGTATTTTCTTCAGAATTTTAAGGTTTTACTGAGTTATTAAACAAAAGTGCTTATACCTGAATAACTATTCAATTTGCAGCCATTCTGTTTAATCAGGTCGCTTTGTGTTAAGTGCATTGCAGTAGGTGTAAACCAACCATGGGCTTAAACCCCGATGCGCGGCTCATGATCAGTCACGATTGCAAATTTAGAATTGCGTGAGCGAGTAATCTCGTGTGTGCTTAACGTACGCGTATGTGCAAGAGCCTCCTGTTGGTCTATAATGGTAGTTATAGGTACCCGCAATGCTTTATGTTATTGGCAGAACCAGTCGCATGCATATAGCAGTATACATGTAAAACCTGTCCAGGCGTGTGCAAAGGCTTATCAGGCTTATAGCAGTGCGCGGTAAAATATCGAGGGCATATTCTGCCGACACACCGAAACGCCTGGATGACAGAAGATCTCCATAATGTCTGCAGAGAGAGTTGCACGTTTGGAGAAAGCAAATGGCAAAAGACAACGAGAACAGGATGATGTCATTGAGGGAAAGAGAACAAGGCTGCGCTGCAAGAATGGTGAGCTAAAATTTTCAAGCAATAAATGACAGCCCTCGTTACCACTTCTGCACATAAAGGATTGCGTTAAAGATATTATGAAATTTCGCCTCTAGTTGGGATCCTCCTTGGAATCTTGTCATCGGTAACCAAAGATTCAACTGAAATATTTCTTTCCTTGCAATTATTGGGGCAAGATATGTATAGAAGAATTATTGCCCCAAGAAAAAATTTTCTGTGGGAAATGTCTTGAAGAAAATCAACTGATGAAAATGTCTTAAAGCTCTCGCGTTTAGATGGTTTTATGCGACAGTACAGAAAATAAACACAAAACTTGTCAATTGCCAACTGTAGATAGTTTTAACTCTGTTCAAATATGCAACTCGTAGGATATTCACTTACCGTGAATCATAGAGTAAAGTAGGATATGGCTCTTGAAAAAATCTGGAATTGTGTTGATTTGTAATAAAACGTTGTCAGGGTCTTGTACACGCAAATTTAGTTTCTGCTGAAGATATAGTATTTAAATATGCTCATAGTCTGTAATTTTACATTGCTTCTCTTAATTATTCAATAAATTGGATTTTGTTTCAAATTTTATTACAAACAGCAAGAGCTGAAGTGCAGCAAATGGTAGAGTTGGACACTCAAGACCAAGAAAACGCAAATGCAACCTTTACTGCGGAAGCACCGGAGAAAGTCAAGAGCTGTTCATCAGAATCGGCTCCAGGTATTGATTGCTCAAGAACTAAAATACATTTACTCGATTTCGGACCTGAAACAAGACTGTATCGCTGGTGCCATATGGCGATATTTGTCTGAGTAACTCAACATCAGCAAGTCTTATAGTGAATGCAATTATCAGATTACAACTATTTCAGTGTGCGTTAGCAGAACCACAGTATCTAATCTAATCAAAAGACCAATTAATTTATCGCCCTTATATAAATGCACAAGGTATCAATCGATGGTCGCTTCAAAGAAGACAGAAGAAAAAATCGTAATTAGCCGGAGAAGTCCGGTCGAAATAAATAAGTCAGGAAAGCATAAGTAGCTTGTGATGAATAAGGATGTTGAAACAGATGAATCTAGGGATTATACATGAGTGACATTAAATGAGTGACAGAACAAACAAACTGGGCAGTAATTCCAGCGCAAATTCAAATTGGAGCTCTTCATGTGCCCTACGAAATCCTAGCCGACTGATGTCAAAATTGTTAGATGGAGAAAAAATAACTTGATATTTGTATTTTTTATTTTGTAAAATCAACAAGGCAATCTGTTTAATGCGAATTAATCAAGCTAACAAGAAAGAGTTTGTATTTTTTATCGACAGCAAACATCGCATACAAAGACAAACCTGTCTTGCTGAAAACGATCAAACCATTTCCAACAGAAACAGAAAATAAACGTATCGCCGGCGTTGCCACCATTGGCGATAAAACATTCATCGTGTGCCTCAATTGTTCTTATATATTCATTTACACTGGGGCAACCTTGAATTTTTTCCGCAAGTTTAAATTACGGAGTCTGGAGTCTGCGTTTGATATGGTATCATGTCCAAGAAATGAATGTCTTTATATTATGGACCTTAAAATCAATAAGACGGTACGAGAAATCTTAAAAGTTGACCCGAATGGGAAAGTAATTAGTAGATTGTCAACTGGTCGCTCATGGGGAGCATTGTCTATGACTCATGAATCGAATCTTCTTCTCACGGATAAAGTTGATGGAAATCTGAAGGAATTCTCAGCTGAGGGTAAACTGATGTTAGAAGTAGCACTTCCGGAAGACATCGTCATGTACCACCTTTCGCACGCAGTCAAACTGACTAATGGACATTTTGTGGTCTGTCATGGTGCTCACGCTGATCTCTTGCACAGAGTATGTTTACTCGATAACAAAGGAGTCGTCTTAAAGTCGATCGGTGAAGATCCCAACACATTGAAGTTGAATTACCCATTTTGTCTGGCAGTGGATTCTGACGATTCGATCTTGGTGGCCGATAACGACAACTTTCGAGTATTGCTACTCAACTCTGACCTAGAGTTTAAAAGAGAACTCCTCACTGAGAAGGACGGGTTGCGACATCCTTGGATCAGCTTAGATGAAGTGAATAGAAGACTTTTTGTGGTAGATGAAGGATGGTCGGGCACCGTATGTGACTGCCGACTACTGGTATTCGACGTTTAATAAAGTACTGCGTTTTCTTTGAGTTCTTTGTTCTCCATCTAATTAAGCTTAATGATCCTCTGATTAATATATGTTAAACAGACTTAAAAGAATAAAAAAACTTGTGATTGCAAACTTAACAAGTTTATGATTCTTAGTGAATAGCGATGAGATTATTGACGATGAATGCTCGTTTTCACTCTACTCTTACTGGGTAGGTAAGTTAGTCGCAGACGTAAAATTCACCTGGCTAACGTAAGTGGTGTTAGATATATTAGTATATTGAAATGATTGATAGAACTTAAATATACATTTTAAAAAATGCAGTCGCTTGTCTTCCTGGTGTACCTACTCATCTTAAGGTTTTATTTGCACACATGCATTTGAAGTGTTCACCGTAGACACTCATAGATATTCTTGGGTATCAAGACGGCAAATTGCTGTTGCGTTTACCGTTCACATACAATTATGATTTGGGTTCCAGTACTAGTTAATTTGATAATGACGATCTCTAGTCAATCCCCGCCACACAAAAGCAGCAGAAGAAGTTGAATTGTGGTTCACATGTTTGTGTTTGAGTCAAAAGATTCTTTAGACCCAAGATTAAGTCTACAGTATATAAAGGCTAAATAAACATTAATTGCAACGGGGAATAAAAAGGTCTAGAGGTCAAGTTCTTTTATGTCTTTTCATAACCATATTTTCATACCGAACTCGACTATTAAATGAGTACACTTACTTACTCTCTTTCATGCTCTAACGCCTTACTTTACATGCTGTCTTGTCCTATCTCAAAAGCTCAAGCAGCGCTGATATTAAATCCATCTGACTGGTCCGACCGAATTGGCCATTACTTGGACTAAATCTGTTTGCTTCCATGCTTAATAGAGGTAACGATTTTATGTGTTGAAACATGTTCAGTCATGTAACCTGCAGGCTCTGTTCAATCGTTTGCGAAGGCCTTTACTTGTATTCATGAATTAACCAACAGCTGGACATTCATATTTGTCATTTGCCAGCAGTAGATAAGTTTTAATCCTGTTCGCGTATTTTACTAGGGGTACATTCACTAACCGTGAAGCTTAGTGTGAAAGAGGATATAGTTATAGACCTTGAAGCCATCTGGCTTTGTGTTCGTTTGTAATAAGCCGTTATCAGGCTCTTGCATACGCAAATTTAGTCAATCGTTAAGATAGAATATTTAAATATGCTCATAATCTGTGACTTTACGTCTTTTCTCTTAATCATTTAATAAATAATTTTTTTGTTTCAAATTTTTTCACAAATAGCAAGGGCTGAAGTGCAACAAATAGAAGGGTTGGACACTCAAAACCAAGAAAAAGAAAATGCAACTGTGTCTGCAGAAGAACAGAAGACAGTCAAGAACTGTATATCAGAATCTGCTCCAGGTATTTTTTTGCTGAAAGACATAGTACATTTACTAGCTTTCGGGCCTGAAGCAAGATATTGGTGCACTATGGCGATATTTATTGATATTTATCTGCTAATCTCAACATCAGCAAGCCATCAAGAGAATGCAATTATCAGATTTCAAATTTTCAGTAAAACTACAGTATCTGATCTAATCTAATCTGATGACCAATATAGCGCCGTTATATTAATGCCCTAGGCATCAGTCGATGGTTCCTTCAAATGAGACCAAAGAAAAAATCATAACTAGCCGAAAAATTCCCGTCGAAATAAATAGGTCAGGTAAAACAGTAGCAGTTTAAGGCGGATGAGCAAGGAAACGATGATTCTAAGAATTACACGTGACCGACATTAAATGAGTGACAGAAAATTAAAAACTGGGCAATAATTCCAGCACTTCAGACCAACAATTTCAGCGGAATTACAAATAGCACTGCAGCTCATCACATGTCCTAAGAATTACGAAGCGACTCTTGTCAAAACTGCCGTTGTTAGATGGAGAAAATACTATATGGTTTTTGATTTTTTGTACTTTATAAGGTAAACAAGATAAACAGTTTTAATCCAATAAATCAAGCTAATTAAAAAGATATTGCACTTTTAGCGACAGCAAATATCACATACAAAGACAAACCTGTCTTGTTGAAAACGATCAAACTATTTCCAACAGAAACAGCATGTAAATCTATCACGGGCGTTGCAGCAATTGGCGATAAGATATTCATCGTGTGCCACGATTGTTCTGATATATTCCTATACACTCGAGCAACCTTGGATTTTTCCGCAAGTTTAAAATACGGAACCTGGAATGTGCTTTTGATATGGTATCATGTCCAAGAAATAAATGTCTTTATATTATGGACCGAAAACTCAATAAAATGTCACAAGAAATCTTGAAAGTTGACCCGAATGGGAAAGTAATTCTTAGTTCGTCAATTGGTACCTAATGGGGAGCGCTGTCTATGACCCATGGGTCGAACCTTGTTCTCACGGATAAAGTTGAAGGAAATCTGAAGAAATTCTTAGCTGAGGGTAAACTAATGCTTGAGGTAGCACTTGCAGAAGACATGTGCAAATGCTGCCTTTCGCACGCAGTCAAACTGACTAATGGACATTTTGTGGTCTGTCATGGTCCTCACGCCCAGAGTTTGTTTACTGGATAACAAAGGAGTCGTCTTAAAGTCGATCGGTGAAGATCCGAAGACATTAAGTTGAATTACCCATTGTATCTGGCAGTGGGTTCTGACGATTCAATCTTGGTAGCCGATAGAAACAATTCACTCGTGTTGTTACTCAGCTCTGATCTAGAGTCTTTTAAAATGCATTTCGTTTGTTGTTTTGCTATTCTCACTTAAGGTTTAATTCACTCATGTGCGTCATGTTTACAGAAGACACTCATAGATATACTTAGATGTCAAGATGGCAAATTGCTATTGCGTTTACCGTTCACATGTAGCTGTGATAGAGGTTCCAGCACTGGTTCATTTAATATTGACGATTACTATTCAAGCCAGCCACACAAAAGTAGTAGAAGAAGTTGAATTGTTGTAGCCGTGTGTGCAAGTAAATCAAGTCTAAATATAGGCTAAATGAATGTTCACAGAAGTGCGGAATAAATGAGCGAATAACAATCTTGTACGCTCTTATCTAACGATGATCTTATACCAATGTCGAATATTAAATTACTAACAAATTTCGCTCATGATTCCTCGTTCAGCCGATGGACATATGGCATGCTAACAAATGCAATGCATTAGCTATATAAGTATATTTCTTTTTTACTTCCATGCACTACCTCCATCCTTTAATTCCAGGCAAATCCCAATGAATGGCTCAAACGGCTCTATATAAAGGCTATTTGACTACAGGATTTGCTATTCCGACAAACTTGGCCACCATTTGGGTGCATGAGTGTGTTTCTGCATGCTTATTCCCTGAAACGATTTCGCTTGTTGAAACATGCTTTGTCATGTAATCGACAGTGTCTGTTTAATCGTTTTTGCACTCATGATTGATCAAGATCTTGTGTTTGTTGTAAGCAAACAGTGTGTGGTGCACGAGGACTAGACAGTCCAATTTGGAAGCGGAAAAGAACTAAAAATACTAAATCGGCCTGGCCTCTTTAGTCAAAAAGCCTAGAGATGATTATAAATGCTTACAATAGTCTAATACTTTGCACACTGAAATTGTCAACCCAGAGGCCCTAGGTTCAGAAATGGCTGGAGTAGTTAAGTTGAATTTGATATACAACCTACTAAGTTACTGGATTAAGCCAAAAATATCGTTTAGTTTTATTTGCTACTTTGCTACTGTTTATGTTTCTGTGTTATCTATCGATCATCTTAGTTGTAGCCTCTCATTCGAGATCTTTTTTACCCTATTTTTCAACAGACTGCAACTGTAGGTCGCAATGTGGTGTCATCCATTAGAGAGGCAGTTGAAATCCTAAAGTTCAACAAGATCAGACGGCAGGTTTTGGAGGATAAGTACTCTGGAAAAGTTGATATTGAATTAGATGCGGAATTTATTATATCATTTATTCTACAATTTTAAATGAAAGCTATCGAAAGGACAGAACTCATTTGCTGCAACCATCTGAAAATTTTTTAGTTCTAAATTAAATAGAAATAGAAAATTATGTTACTCTCCAGTCAATTACTTTATTATTCAGAAGTAAAGAAAAAATAGGGAGAGATATGTAAGCACAAGACCGCCATGTAGGTACAAGTTCATGAAGTATCATGTATGAAGTCCCATGACTAAGTTGTAAAGAGAGACATTTAACACGCTAATTAATTGATTGAACATTATTATCTAACCCATCATACAAACTCATCCGCTTGCAATTTCTGCATCTGCCTTTCATTCAAAACTGAAAACAATCCTCTTTCACCGATCCTATCCTGACACCCCTTCTTCCTCTTGTCTCTCTCTCTCTCCCCCCAAACACACCTCCCCCATAGCTGCCACGCTGTATCTCCGTCTGACTTTTGGATCTTAACCTGAAACCGAACCATTTTGCCTATCGATTTTGTTTCTTCAAAAAACTAGTGATTAAAAACTTAACAAGTTTATGATTCTTAGTGAATAACGATAAGAATATTGGCCGTTTAAAGAATAGTGGTCGTTTTAAGTCTACTCTTACCTAGTAGGGTAGTTAGTCGCTGACGCAAAATTCACCAGGCTAAAGCCTATCATCGTTGTAAAGGTCTTAGATATATTTACATATTGAAATAATTGATAGAACTTAAACATGCATTTTCACAAATACGTTCGTTTGTCCTTTTGGTGTACTAACTGATCTTAAGGTTTTATTTTCCCACTTGCGTTGTAAGTATTTCACCGTAGACAATCACAGAGATACTTGAGTGTCAAGGCGCCAAATTGCTATAGCTTTTACTGTTCAGAAACAGCTGTGAGAGGGGTTCCAGTTCTGGTTCATCCCAAATGGATAATTTCTATTCAAAACACCAAACACAAAAGCAACAAAAGAAGTCGAATTGCTGTTGTCGTGTGTCAAGTTTGGGCCAACAGATCCATTAGACCCAAGCTGCGTCTATATAACGATTATATAAATGTTGCTAGAAGCACGGAATCAATAGGCCTATAGGGATATCCATTCTTTTATGTTCTAACCTAACCATATTTTCCGAAAGAACTCGACTATTAAATCAGTGCACTTACTTGCTTACTTTTCTTACTCTACCTCCTTACTCTGCTTCCTGTCATATCATATCTGAGAGGTTCAAGCGTCGCTATATAAAGACTATGAGACCATTCCAACCGAATTGGTTATCACTTGGACTGAATGTGTTTGCTGTTTGTCTATTCGCTGTAACGAATTCACCCGATGAAACGGAAGGTTTCGCAGATTAAGAAAGCTAGAAAAAGCTCATATTTAATTTGATTATGAATACTTATTTTTTTACACAATTTTATTATATGACACTATATATCATAAAACATTATATGAAAGTTATGGAGCGGAGAGAACTCATTCGCTGCAGGCAACCAACAAATGTTTAACCCAAAATGAATTGAAATGGAAAATTATATTTTCTTGTCAATAATATTATTAATCAGAAACAAAGGAACGGGTAGAGAGACAGATATGCAAGCTGAAGACCGGCATATAGGTACAAGTTAGCGAAGCAGTTAGCATGAAGTCCCATCGTTTAGTTTTATATAGGTTAACATTGAGAAAGCAAATCAATTGATTAAAGAGTAGATTTTGAAAATATTCTTCAGATTTTTAAGGTTTTACCGAGTTGTTAAACAGACATGCTTATTAACGGATCCCTGACTATTTTACTATACATTTGACGAACATTCTGTTTAGTCAGGTCACTTCGTGTTAAGCGCAGTGCAGTAGGTGTATACACCAATCGCGGACTTAAACCCCACACTTGACGATGACGCATCGCATGGATAAGTATGGCTGCAAAGTTAGAATAGCGTGAAGCAGACCATAAGAAGCGGGTAAACTTATAAGACTCATGTGTGCTTAGCTTAAGCGTGTGTGCAAGAGGCTCCTGTTGGCCAATATTATACCCTCAATGCTCTGTGTTATTGGCAATCTCAGACGCTTGCATGTACCAGTATACGCCCAAAGATCGTGTGCATTGGGTCATTTATGCTTATAGAGAGCACGGTACACTGTCGTGGGCATATTTCACAGAAACGTTTAGAAGACAGCAGATCTCCATAATGTCTGCAGAAAGAGTTGCACGTTTGGAGAAAGCAAAATGCAAAAGACAACGAGAACAGGTTGATCTTAATGACGTAAAGAAAACAAGACTGAGCTGCAAGAATGGTGAGCTAAAATTTTAAAGCAATAAATGACAGCTCTCGTTACCATTTCTGCACATAAAGGATTGCGTTACAAATATTTGCAGATTTCGCCTAAAGATGGGAATTTCTCTTTGGATTCTTGTAAACGGTTGCCAGAGATTCAACTTAAATATTTCTTCGTTGAAATTAATTGGCCAAGATATGTACAGAAGAATTATTGCTCTAAGAAAAAATTTTCTGTGTGAACTATCATGGGGAAAATCTACAAATGAAAATATATGAAATCTCTCGCGTCTCGTAGGCGTTTTGAGACAGTAAAGAAACTTGACACAAAAACATGTCAATTGCCAGCTGTAGGTAGTTTTAACTCAGTTCGAATATGCTACTCGTAGGACATTCACTTACCGTGAAGCATAGTGTAAAGTAGGATACATATATAGCTCTTGAAAATATCTGGCTTTGTGTTGATTTATAATAAAGCGTTGTCAGGCTCTTGAATACACAAATTTAGTTTCTGCTCAAGATATCGTATTTAAATAAACTCGTAGTCTTTGACTTTACATCGCTTCTATAAATCATTCATTAAGTTGGTTTTTCTTTCAAATGTTTTATAAACAGCAAGGGCGGAAGTGCAGCGAATGGTAGAATTGGACACTCAAGACCAAGAAAAAGCAAATGCAACTTTGTCTGCGGAAGAACAGAAGAAAGTCAAGAGCTGTTCATCAGAATCGGTTCCAGGTATCGACTGCTCAACGACAAAATAAATTTACTCACTTTCGGGTCTGAAACAAGACACTGGTGCACTTTGGCGATAATTGTCTGCTTAACATCAACAATCCTTCAGATTTTCAGTAAAACTAGAGTATCTGATCTAATCTAATCTGATGACCAATTTAGCATCGTTATTTTAATGCCCAAGGCATCAATCTATGGTCGCTTCAATGGAGACAGCAGAAAAATAACCACCAGCCGGAGACGTCCAGTCAAAATAAACAGGTCAGGTAACACAGAATTAGTTTAGCGATGAATAAGCAGGTTGAGACATGATTCAAGGAATTATACATGACTGACAATAAATGAGTGAGAAAACATACAATACTGGGCAGTAGTTCCAGAGAAAATTGAAATGCCAGTCCCACGAACTACTAACCAACTGATATCAAAATTGCCCTTGTTAGATGAAGAAAAATGATAACATGTTATTTCCATTTTTCATTTTGTAAAATAAACAAGGCCATCTGCTTAAATCCAAATAATCAAGCTAACAAGAAAGAGATTGTATTTTTATCGACAGCAAGCATCACATACAAAGACAAACCTGTCTTGTTGAAAACGATCAAACGAAATCCAACAGAAACAGCAGATAAACCTATCGCCGGCATTGCAACCATTGGCGATAAAACATTCATCGTGTGCCACAAATCGCCATATTTATACATTTACACTGGAGCGACCTTGGATTTTTTCCGCCAGCTTAAAATGCGAAATCTTGAATGTGCTTTTGATATGGTGTCATGTCCAAGAAATAGATGTCTTTATATTATGGACCAAAAAATCAATAAGACGGTACGAGAAATCTTAAAAGTTGACACGAGTGGTAAAGTAATACTCAGATGGTCTCCTGGTCGCTCATGGGGAACGCTGTCTATGACCCATGAATCGAACCTTCTTCTTACGGATCAAGTTGATGGAAATCTGAAGGAATTCTCAGCTGAGGGTAAACTGATGTTAGAAGTAGCACTTCCGGAAGACATCGTCATGTACCACCTTTCGCACGCAGTCAAACTGACTAATGGACATTTTGTGGTCTGTCATGGTGCTCACGCTGATCTCTTGCACAGAGTATGTTTACTCGATAACAAAGGAGTCGTCTTAAAGTCGATCGGTGAAGATCCCAACACATTGAAGTTGAATTGCCCAATGTATCTGGCAGTGGATTCTGACGATTCGATCTTGGTGGCCGATAACGACAACTTACGCGTGTTGTTACTCAGTTCTGATCTAGAGTTCAAAAGGGAACTCCTCACTGAGAAGGACGGGTTGCGACATCCATGGATCAGCTTAGATGAAGTGAATGGAAGACTTTTTGTGGTAGATGAAGGATGGTCGGGGATCATATGTGAAGACTGCCGACTACTCGTTTTCGACCTTCAATAGAGTACTGCGTTTTCTTTGGGTTCTTTTTTCCATCTAAATAAGTTCGATGATCCTCTGATTAATATATGTCAAACATACACAAAAGAATCATAAACTAGTGTCTAAAAACTTAACAAGTTTATGAACCTTAGTGAATATCTATGAGATTATAGGCGGTGAATACTCATTTTAACTCTACTCTTACCTTGTCGGTTAGTGAGTCGCAGACGTGAACTTCACCTTTTTAATGTGTATCATCGTAAGCGAAGGTGTTAGATATATTAATATATTGAAATGATTGATAGAACTTAAATATACATTTTAAAAAAAATACATTCCTTTGCCTTTTTTTGGAATACTTACTCATCTTAAAGTTTTATTTGCCCACTTGAGTTGTAATTATTTCACCGTAGACAGAGTCATATATACTTATGTGTCAAGGCGACAGATTGCTCTAGCTTTTACTGTTCAGAAAGAGCTGTAGGTTCCAATACTGGTTTATTTTACTGTGATATTGTTCATTTCTAATCAAGCCCTACCACACAAAAGCAGCAGAAGAATTTGAACTGCTGTTACCATGTTTACATTTGAGCCAAAGGATCCATTAGACCCAAGACTATGTCTATGTAAAGGCTAAGTAAACGTTGATATAAGCGTGTAATAAATAGGCCTAAACATGTTTTCGTACCGAACTCGAGTTATTAAATGGGTACACTTAATTGCTTACTTTTCTTACTCTGCCATCTTACTATACTTGTTGTTATATCATACCTGATAGGTTTAAGCGGCGGTATATAAAGACTATGCCACTATTCCGACCGAATTGACCATCACTTGGACTGAATGTGTTCGTTGCATGCTGGTTTGCTATAACGAATTTACGTGTTGAACCGTGTTTTGTCATTAAATCGACTGCGCCTGTTCCTTCGTTTGCGAAGGCCTCGACTTGCATTCATGATTTAACCGATGTCTAGACGTTCATGTTTGTGCAAGTGTATTTGTTGTAAGCAAACACTGAGCAAGGTGCATTTAGCATTTATCAGCCCAATATGCAGACTGGAAAAAATAAAAATATTACACCAGCTTAGGATTTTTGTCAAGAAGCCAAGAGATAACAATAAATGTCCACAATAGTCTAATGCTTAGCGCACTGAACTGTCAATCCAGAAGTCAGATGTTTAAATACCCTTCGAGTGAGAAAGATATCATAAAAGTTCGGTTTCACTCGCGCCCCTAGCGGACTCTGATGTAAAGTTAGTACAATGACTGTTCGCTGTTAGCGTGAAGATCAAAGGACGACGAAGAGCAGTGATCATGCGATCTCATATGCCGAGGCTAAAAAAATGAAGTAGACATTTCTACAAGGTAGACCTTTACACAGCTTTCCCATAAGTTAACTTAGTCTTAAACAAATCAGTTGAGCCACATAAATTCTAATTAAATTTCTATAGTCTATCTGTTGTTCTGCGTCTTGGGTTTACTACCACTTCATCCTGTGGCTTCCTCTCGACTCCTGGACTCTGGCCGCTACTGACTATTTCTGTCCTGGACAATCTCTTTATAATACCCAAAATTCATAGGCCGATCCTGCGCCTGCTATGTGCGTTGGACTACCAGCTTCCTTGGGTCATCTGACTCCTACAGGATACAGATGTTTTAATCTCGGGCTATCATGGTCCGTGCACGGGGGACCTTAAATGATGTGGCGCCCATTCAATCGGGCAGCAGTGGGGAAGGATCTCACCGATAAATTTATTGAAAAATAGGCAGTGTCGACGCCATGCAGTCGTTATAGAAAACGTGTAGATTAACATTTACACTCATTCCCCAAATACGTCTTCTGCTTTACAGCATAAACTATCTCAGTATCCCACTGTGCAAACAGCGTACTGCACCCTGGTGTCAAGAATAGATTAGCTAAACCCAGTAAACCTTGTGTCGCACCTGTCTAGCGAACACGACTTGATATCATGCTGCGTGGAGCTATACATGGAGCTATCTGGAACTACTGGAACTCCTAAGGAGGCCTATCCTTGGTCTGTTTTTGTCACTATCTTGGCGACACAATCTATCATGACTTCTATCATAACCTTCGCCTTACTTTCATCGTACTTTCCTCAAATTTGTGTTATGCCATACTTCGTTGGCCAAAGCTTCTAGCTGAAGCGAGAATTGAAACTGTGGCATATGAAAGAACTGCTCACTGCTTTTAAGTTAAATTTGGAATTTTAAATGACATTTGCCATTGTCAAGTAACCATCACTTAAACACAGCAGGCCAGTGTTTTGAACTTAAAGTTAGTATTTAAATAAACTCGTCTGCAAAACGCCTTCAAATATAAACATAGTTTTTGATCAAAACTTCTATCAGACTGTGAGGAAGCATTTCATACTTTAAAAATTCTTTAACACTTTCTGTCAGTTCACTAGAATTGCCAGTTTTGGGGGCTTTTACTTAATTTCATTTTACCTGCAGGAATGAATTTAGGCCTACGCTTTCTGTCCTAAATTGAAATCAGAAATATCAGGCATACCTATTTCAGGTGAATCGTTGCCTGAATAAAAATAGTTTAACTTCGGCTCTGAAATGGGTAGGTAAGGAATATTGAGATCGAAGCCTACTGCTACCAAGCAAGATGAACTGATATAAATTAGCAGACTATATTAGGCAGCTATGGTAAGCGAACCGTTTGCAACGTTTTCAACAGATTCAAAGAGCAGACTGCGCAAGTGTCAACGTAGACAAACAATTACGTTGAAGTCATGTACTAAGCTGAAGAATCGTTCGATATTCATCTGACCCTGGTGATTCTGAACATTAGCCACATACCTGTCTGTATATTGTTTTGAATTTTATTATCGTTAGCCTGGTTTCTACTCGAACTTGCAACGCCAAAAGATAATTTAAGAAAAAGGCAATCTGCGAAATGGCCGAGTAAGTAAGTTTTATTTGACAAATGACAAACCTATTCAATGCATGCTTCTCACCTTATCTAATGGCGTACTTTGTCACGCTTTATGCACATGTTTGCAGCCACATAAAGTGAAAATTAAGTAAAGCTGTCATGTTTCATTTTTGGACGTAAGGGAGCCAGGCGCTTATTTCCTGCTGTTGTGCTATTTTCGGCTCTTGAGCAGGCAATGCACGAATCCCAAGATTATGAACTTGGAATTAATGCATCGCATGACCAGCCATCGACTTTCCAGCTTACGTACCGAATTCAACTGATTGTTGACAGAGGCACTTGTGCGCAAGCAACTTGCTCAGGGTCATTATACAAAGTCCGCTCAGCAGGCTCGAAACCACAATCGTTAGATCACAAACCAAGCGCACTACCGACAGACCACCGCGTCACACAATAGACTTGATCCGTATTCACATGGACAGTACATGTATGTATGTGTGACTTTCTATGTATGTAGGTAGGTAGATGTGTATTTATGTATGTGTGCATACATACATGAACGTACATATTCATGTATGTATATATATGTATGCATGTATGTATTTATGTATGTATGTATCAAGACACTTATAGGGCATTTTAGTACCTTACAAAAAGCTGCGTATATGTATTTTTACTGAAATAAAATCAAATTACATTTAAATTTTGCTTCAGAGTTTTCACGAATGACGAGGTCAAGGATCGAGTACTGAATGTATTACGTCGATTTATAGCAAACGTCGACCCGGTTCGACTGAGCGATTGGTTGGTACAAGAGGGCATCATCAGCATGGAACAGAGGGACAAGATAAGCGCACCACATGTGACAACACAGAATCGATGTCGGAATCTACTGCATCATCTCTTTACCATCGGCCATCCAAGAGCTCTTCTTGTTGTGCGACGTGCTTTAGAAAAAGACGGTCATCTCATGCTGGATGTTATAGACAGCCGTTTACCGTCAACAGGTAACCTGCTTTCGTAATCGCAATCGTAAACTCGAGATTTAGTTTGTACTAACTTCTACACAAGTCAGCATAACTTTAAAGGTTCAGACAGTTCCAACTAAAAGCTTAGGCCCCTAGAGTGTAATGCACCTCGTGAAAATGAATGCAAACTTTTTTTAACTTCAGCTCTGAAAAGGGTGGCTCAGAAATGTTGAGATTGCAGCCGAATTTAAAGCGCATTAGTTTTCTTGAATATCGCTTGGGTTATTGCGGATACTTGCTTAGTGCTCGGCTTAAATGCGGATATTCACCCGACCGCGGCCTCTTCTAGACGTTTATAGTAAATGCTCTTGATAATTGCTAATTCAGTTATAAATAATTATAATCTGTTTTTTTATTTCTGAGAGTAAAATTCGGTAATACTATAAAATAAAACATTATGTTGATTTTGGGCAGAATAACCTCCTTTTCCCGATCTTTGTGATTTGCTGAAGCAGATGTTTTTTTTAAATAATCCAAACCAATGCATCGTCTCTTCGTATATGGGGGTTAGTATTATGCGTGCCATCTTGTGCAGTTGGTACATTGATAGTTAGGCCTTCAGTTCCAGGGCTCGGAGACAAACTGTGTCGGCGGTTTTTATTGCTCATACAACTAGTAAAACTAATTTCCAGACACTACTGTTAAGGCATAGAGAGACAATCTTTGAAGGCTACGTTTAGTACATATGTTGCCCAACCGCATGTTCAACACACATGTTTAAATTGGATAATTGTGGGCATTTATGTATGTATGCATGCATGCATCCAGACATTTAATACAGCGTTTTTATGTCCCTTACAAAAGCGTTGCCTACGATAACCTAAGTGGTGCTAACGTTCATTATTATTATTATTATTTCTGCATTTGTTAGGCGCCACTATCTAATGTCTTAGCATCAATCGATGGCGCCGAGCAATTGTGAGTGAAGGACTTGCTCAAGATCCCTACACAGTAACCCCACATTATGAAAGAAAGTTTGTCAGTAAGTAAATAGTGTTCAGATAACTAGCTAAAAGTCATCAGTGGCAGGATCTGGTAGAATTAAGGAATAGAGGTTGAACTATAACACTAGCTCACTGAACAAAAGCATAGGTTTTAAGAGGAAAAGCAGCACTTTAAGCTAATTCCTTAAACAAATAACTTATAAAAAAGCGAAAAACTGGTAGGCCTTACTGTTGAGGGTCAGCACGCTTAAAATTCTATCGGAGGTCAAAAGAGCAAAGAAGCCTAAAATAAAAAAAACGAAAGAGCACATAGAAATGTAGAAATAGTGCACAGTTTAATAATGAGTGATAACGGAAAAACGATACAAATGACTCATGTTAAACAACAATTATTAGACGCCAATATTGTTATTGCTGTTGTGACTGTCTAAACCTTCCTTTCTTTATTTTATGGTACTATTGCGTTTTTGCTAAGAAAAATCTTGGCATTCTCTGACGGCGCCTAATCAATTTCCCATCTGTTCAGATTCCGAGAGAGATCAAGCAGTGGTCGTTTTAGTTAAAAAGTGGCAAACGAGCGTGCCTTAAATTCCAGCTGTAAAAGAAAAGTGATTCACACTCAAAAGACCCACTGTATATCGACTGAAATGATACATAATACACATGTAATCGAAATTCTTGCTCTGTTGTCTACAGACACAAACGCATGATAGTCAACCAGTGTCTTAGCTTCAAATGGCGGACTCTAAAGGTTGCATTTTTGAGCACTATATCCGTCTCTGAAGGGGTCCATTATTAACCAAATATGTCTGGCCTTCGCAACTGCAAGCCTGCGGCCACGTAGTCTGTCTTACCAGTCTACAAGGAAGTACACTCTTCTTAATTAATGAACAGCTAATAAGTACGGATATAATAGCCACACCATGTGGTTCATGAATAAGTAATTAATCTTTATTAGAGAACTGCCCACGCTTTACAATAGCAAAGCACATGAAGTAGTCAAAAAAAGCAAAAATCTTATAAAATGATGTGTTAAAAGGGGGAATGAATTTCTAGATGTTAGTATGCTATGTATGCCTAGTTGTGAGCAGATTTCTCCAGATTGAACCAGTTTAAATTGTAAAAAATTGTAAATTGCACACGTTTTTCTATAGCGACCATATGGCCTCCACCCGCGCACGGGTGAGATCCTTCATCACCGCTACACGCCATTTAAGGTCCCCGCGCACGGACCGTACTAGCCCGAGATTCAAGTCTCTGAAATAAGCCACGACCGGGACGCGAACCTGAGATCCTCACCGAGGCTTCCTTGGCGTACGCGCTTACTGATGTAGCTAACTAGGGCGGTTTAGATCTGTAGTTGACGTGGCCTGAATCAAACTAGGTCTTTTTATGCTCACCTTAAGGTGAAGCAAGGAGAAGAATGACCACCGTTCTTTATGTCGAGTCTAAGAAAAATGAAGTCCTAAACACTTCGTGACGATGGCTGACTCTAACGTTTCTCCTTCGTTTTCTTTTTCTTTTTCTTCCTCTTACTCTTCATCATCTTCTTCAACATCATCTTCGTCCTTCTCTTCCTCCTCTTCAAACTCCTCCTCGTCTTCTAAATATCTATGACTAGGCCTATAATGTAGGTCTACGCATAATATATAACATAGTAATGATTATGTTGATTATGTTGATTCTGAGTTTTAAAAATTATGCAACGTCGTTAAATCTACAACGGCATGCAACGCATTAAACCCTCAAGCAGCTGTTGATAAAATAATATTTTGTAGAGACGCAACAAAGAAAACAGAGCCATTTGAAAGGCTTAGGTAATCGATCGGTCGATGCATGGTATATAAGCAACACTTTTTCGTGAAAAACGTCTTAAACGTAAAGTATTCCTACAGTTGTACTTCAGCAAGAAATATATACAGAATGTTGCGCTGCGTTTCAATCCTGTCGTCAACTCTGTTGCTGTTGTTGCTTTCAGCTGCATTCGGTAAGTCAATCTGGTGCGATTAAGAAATCTTAAACGCAAAAACGGCAAATTAAATCCTAATCAAATTTGTCTAAAGTAACGGGAACTGCTTACGGGTGATAGAAGACCAGAGCAATACAAATGAAAATTATAATTAGATAGATAAATTAGCTGACTTACCCAAAGTAACATATTTAAAATATTTCTTTTTCAACATTATCTTCGATGCGTGAGCAATGAGGCTGGTCGTCCTATGATGCACTGCATTCAGTTCCATTTGCCTTCTTCTTCCGAGGCACCACCATTGTTGTGTGAAGCCTTTTGGCCACTCTCCAGATATGTATTAATATTTGCATATTTTGATCAGTTCTCTAGTAGCCCTCTCTCCTATGTTTTTCATCATCTTAGATGGTATATCGCCTACATCTTCGGATTTGCAATTCTTCATTTCCTCTGTTACCGTTTCAAACTTCCGTTTGCGCAATCCAGTTTCGACATCTCCGTCATCTTCATGGTCCTTGGTTGTTTACTGTATTTCTGCATAGAGTTCTTCATTGTATTCTCCTCATCTGTTCTTTACTTTGTTTTCATTCATTACCAGATTTCCTTCTGCACCTTTTCCAGATCCCCTTCTCGTCAGCACTTGTATCTTGTTGCATCCTCTGTTTTTTCTCCTGTCTGACATATTTAAGTACACAATACAATACAACTAATATTTGTTAATGCCCTGCTTACAAAGTTCAGAAGTGCAATTGAAGCCGGGTTATATGAAGCATTAAGTCTTAACTCAGTGAAAAATATCCAAGAGAGCAGTGACAGTGCATTTAATTAGAGAAATGCAGGCTATGTTTAACATTGCTTTTGAAGCTCTCGAATGCTACATCTGCTCCAATTCGTTTCATGGATATTACTGCTACAACGGCACAAGTGAAAAAACGAATTGTACCAACAATAAGGAATATGTCTGCGGTTCCCAGACCCAGTACGAACAGCCAGACGGTGGGTCATATATATCAACACTAATACAGCAACCAGTGCAATTCCGACCTATTATGCATCACACAATGACAATACTCCATCACAAAGCATAACACTATATACTTTTCCTGGGTCCCTGAATGGTTTTCGTGTGATTATAAACCGTGTTTCGTCGCAATTGATCGATATCCCTCTGCTACTGGACCCGTCTTTCATTCAGTCGATAGGTTCTACGACCAGACATACCTGTCGGCTTTAACGTTTGAAGAGATATCAGGACTCTGCGTCATCTATAAACAGTGAGGGACTGCTGGAGGATGCGGCAACCGCTTCCCGAGCGGCGAACCACATCATCTATCGTCGTTTCTCATTCTCCTCATATATATACACACAAACAAACAAACAAACATACAAACAATAATACATCCCTATAATACTTAGGGCCTACTTACTTACACACTCATACTTAGATTCATACATCTATAGGCCTACATACATACATACATATATAAATACATACATACATACATATTTACTAAACATACATATCGATGTAATTCCCTTTTTTCAGGAGGCGACAAAAGAGTCGTTGAAATCGAGAAGGGATGTTTCAGTAAAAAACGAGTGAAAGAATACGAAAAAGGTTGCCTATCCTGGTACGTTCGCGAAATCAAGAAAAATTGCTCCATTTGTTTTCAGTGGTGCAACAATGCTAACCTGTGCAACAACTGGAAAGTGAAATTATAGAAGAATCCAGTTACAACAAATCATCGATACGGTTCGATGCTGGCCGGCATGTTAAACTGTGAAACAGCAGGACAGGCGGTAACGGAGATATCGATTTCACGTATTAAATATCGAGGACGCTGATTGACATCATTGAATTAATAGTAATTACGCTGTATTTCATAAATTGGTCACAAGATACACATTGTTTTCTTAAAACACGTACAAATAATATTTGTTAAATTCCAATATTCTTATTTGTAAATCGAAAGGAATACATATTGTAATGCAGTTGAGAGCTCCATCTTAGTCTGATCTGCACTCTTCTACGAAGATTGGGTTCAGTGAGGAGATTAGACTCCTGGATTAATAAAGCATTGCTCTAAATCAATTTAGCAACAGTAGCAGTTTTAATGTATCACAACCTTCAACTGCTGAAGTCTAAACATTAATGGCTAGGAATATATAAATTATAACTAATTTGATGATATTTGTGAAAGCTAGAAATCCTAACAAAACTAATTTCATAAACATGTTAGCCTCATAGCGTTTGGGTGTTATTGATTTTTAATTTTATGCCTATGTTTACCAGTGATATAAGAATTATCAGATAATCTATGTTTTCCATTTCTACATTTCTTTTTGCTTTTATTTTCTAGTAGGCCTAACAAAATCAAGTCAGGATTACCCAGTAGACAAACTAAGCAGTTGGCTATGAGACCCGCAGCATCAATTAAGGGCATTTCACTCAAAACTGAAAACATTCCTCTTTCACAGATCCTATCCTGACACCCCTTCTTCCTCTTATCTCTCTCTCCTTTCCAACCCCAAACACCCCCCATAATGCTACGCTGTCTCTCCGTTTGACTCTTTGGTCTTGACCTGGAACTGAATCCTTTTGCCTATCGACTTTGTTTTGACTCAGAGCCTGCGATTAAGCTGGTCCCCGCGACGTGGCTTTTGTTGGGCGCTGTAGAAATCACGGAATTACGATTACGATTACACGACGGCATCTAAAATTTGTGAGCCTGGAGAGTCCTACGGGTGGGGGCCTAGGGCTTTGCCACGTTAAAAACCTGGAAGACTCAACACGCTACCAAACCCCTTCCGTCCTTTGCCTTTTGATCCCCTATCACCTTGTGCCTATAGGCCGCAATAGCTCTTAATTCCGGCCTGCTTACATCGATACACGTTTCAGTTTTGAGAGGCAAAGTGGCCAAAAGGAAATGCATCGACCTCTATTTTGGGTTCGATTCCGATGATTCAATCACATCAAACAGTTTAGGTCTATTGCTGAAACAAAAAAATCTGCCAAACAAAAAATCTGTCACTTTTTGAAATTTTACAGTGTTTTTTAAAGCTAATTTCTCTTGTTTTATGAAGGAATTCGCACATACCTCGACAACGCGAAGTCGTGTCTTTCCATTAGGCCTGTGACCATTCAACAGAAACAAATTTTTGTACACACAAGCTGGGCAAATAAGAATAGATAAATGAAAGTGATATTGGAAATTAATTAGAGCACGAGAAGAAGAGTAACAGTAAGTATTGCTTGTCGACATAGAAAACTAGAGCTAAACAAACGTCCGCAGTTTGTCGACACCATAATCAGATAAACGTTTAATTGGAGTCGGCCTATTCTATTGCAGTTGAAGCGAGTAAAAAGTAGAAAGGCAAAGATAATACACTTGTCTACCCGCCTCTATAGAAGCTCCCGAGAAGCGTGGTCCCAGCATCATAAACAAAACCAGAGCGATCTTACAGTATGGAACCCTTTAAACTTTCAGTTGGTACTCATTTACCTTCTACCGATAAAGTATTGCGTGAGCGCGAGATGGCGTGGTATCCCATTGACACTCACTATCAGCGCATCTTATGAACATGCTCTACGGATTACAAGTGAAAGTTTTCAACTGATGGGCAGCTGTAGCGTAGATAACAGACATATGCATTGTGATACATTTTACATGGACTTGTCCGTGAATATGTTATTTCTATAGGACAGACAAACTTGACCTTGTTCAGGCAAAATCTGAATGTATATAGTAAGATATAACTATTTCCGTATGGTCAATTGAAGTTAGACCTCGATGGATGAGAGTTATGGTAATCGCCGCAAACAATAAATTAACTACTAACCCGATTCGATTTGTCTTATCCAAACCAAATTTGACATAAAGCACAAACTTTCCTATTTGACTTAAAAACTCTTGAATCCGCTCTACTCTCCAAACGACGCTGACGATCTTGTATACAACAGCGTTAATAAGTGGGAGGAGACGCTGAGGAAGTAGAACTATGTTGCTTAAGAGGAAATATCTATTTTACATGATAGCTGCAGATTTTATAGTCCCTGCAGCTTGCGACTTTGAGACATTTTAGAAGCGAATCTGAGCGGCTTATATATAAAGAACTGCTTCTGCGGTCACAAAAACCTCCAAACACCATCACATAACTCCTGTTCTTAATCATTCCACTGGCTTAAAATATCTGAACGAATCGAATACAAAGTCCTATCACTTTCCTACAATAGGCTACACTCTAATCATCCCAACCCTCCTATCTTCGTCAGTTATTTACAATACAACCACTTCGCTCAACCCGCTCCTATTCTGCCCTAACACTTCTTCGCCCGCCCGTCACCTCATCCTTGAAATTTGGAAATCGCTCCATAGCCATGGCTGCCCCGCCACTCTGGAATAAACTCTTCCCAGAACTGCAACAGTTATCTGACCCATCATATAAAAAAAATCGACGATCCACCGCTTGCAGTTTCTGCATCGGCCTTTCACTCAAAGCTGAAGACATTCCTTTTTCACAGATCCTATCCTGACACCCCTTCTTCCTCTTATCTCTCTCTCCTTTCCAACCCCAAACACCCCCATAATGCTACGCTGTCTCTCCGTTTGACTCTTTGGTCTTGACCTGGAACTGAATCCTTTTGCCTATCGACTTTGTTTTGACTCAGAGCCTGCGATTAAGCTGGTCCCCGCGACGTGGCTTTTGTTGGGCGCTGTAGAAATCACGGAATTACGATTACGATTACACGACGGCATCTAAAATTTGTGAGCCTGGAGAGTCCTACGGGTGGGGGCCTAGGGCTTTGCCACGTTAAAAACCTGGAAGACTCAACACGCTACCAAACCCCTTCCGTCCTTTGCCTTTTGATCCCCTATCACCTTGTGCCTATAGGCCGCAATAGCTCTTAATTCCGGCCTGCTTACATCGATACACGTTTCAGTTTTGAGAGGCAAAGTGGCCAAAAGGAAATGCATCGACCTCTATTTTGGGTTCGATTCCGATGATTCAATCACATCAAACAGTTTAGGTCTATTGCTGAAACAAAAAAATCTGCCAAACAAAAAATCTGTCACTTTTTGAAATTTTACAGTGTTTTTTAAAGCTAATTTCTCTTGTTTTATGAAGGAATTCGCACATACCTCGACAACGCGAAGTCGTGTCTTTCCATTAGGCCTGTGACCATTCAACAGAAACAAATTTTTGTACACACAAGCTGGGCAAATAAGAATAGATAAATGAAAGTGATATTGGAAATTAATTAGAGCACGAGAAGAAGAGTAACAGTAAGTATTGCTTGTCGACATAGAAAACTAGAGCTAAACAAACGTCCGCAGTTTGTCGACACCATAATCAGATAAACGTTTAATTGGAGTCGGCCTATTCTATTGCAGTTGAAGCGAGTAAAAAGTAGAAAGGCAAAGATAATACACTTGTCTACCCGCCTCTATAGAAGCTCCCGAGAAGCGTGGTCCCAGCATCATAAACAAAACCAGAGCGATCTTACAGTATGGAACCCTTTAAACTTTCAGTTGGTACTCATTTACCTTCTACCGATAAAGTATTGCGTGAGCGCGAGATGGCGTGGTATCCCATTGACACTCACTATCAGCGCATCTTATGAACATGCTCTACGGATTACAAGTGAAAGTTTTCAACTGATGGGCAGCTGTAGCGTAGATAACAGACATATGCATTGTGATACATTTTACATGGACTTGTCCGTGAATATGTTATTTCTATAGGACAGACAAACTTGACCTTGTTCAGGCAAAATCTGAATGTATATAGTAAGATATAACTATTTCCGTATGGTCAATTGAAGTTAGACCTCGATGGATGAGAGTTATGGTAATCGCCGCAAACAATAAATTAACTACTAACCCGATTCGATTTGTCTTATCCAAACCAAATTTGACATAAAGCACAAACTTTCCTATTTGACTTAAAAACTCTTGAATCCGCTCTACTCTCCAAACGACGCTGACGATCTTGTATACAACAGCGTTAATAAGTGGGAGGAGACGCTGAGGAAGTAGAACTATGTTGCTTAAGAGGAAATATCTATTTTACATGATAGCTGCAGATTTTATAGTCCCTGCAGCTTGCGACTTTGAGACATTTTAGAAGCGAATCTGAGCGGCTTATATATAAAGAACTGCTTCTGCGGTCACAAAAACCTCCAAACACCATCACATAACTCCTGTTCTTAATCATTCCACTGGCTTAAAATATCTGAACGAATCGAATACAAAGTCCTATCACTTTCCTACAATAGGCTACACTCTAATCATCCCAACCCTCCTATCTTCGTCAGTTATTTACAATACAACCACTTCGCTCAACCCGCTCCTATTCTGCCCTAACACTTCTTCGCCCGCCCGTCACCTCATCCTTGAAATTTGGAAATCGCTCCATAGCCATGGCTGCCCCGCCACTCTGGAATAAACTCTTCCCAGAACTGCAACAGTTATCTGACCCATCATATAAAAAAAATCGACGATCCACCGCTTGCAGTTTCTGCATCGGCCTTTCACTCAAAGCTGAAGACATTCCTTTTTCACAGATCCTCTCCTGACACCCCTTCTTCCTCTTATCTCTCTCCTCCAATCAAAAAACCCAACCCCTCCCCCATAGCTGTCACGTTGTCTCTCCGTCAGACTTTTGGATTTTCATCTGGAACCGAACCATTTTGCCTATCGATTTTGTTTTGACTGAGCGCCTGCGAATAAGCTGGTCCCCGTGACGTGGCTTTCGTTGGGCGCTGTAGAAATCTCGGAATTACGATTACGATTAAAGAACTGTGTCATCTTTGGTTATATAAGTACAAGAATCATTACAATGTATATTTCAAATTCTGTACTGGGTGATGGCGCTTTTGGGAGGGCTTTAGCACCTAGGCCACTGGGCTGGTGTCACCACTTGTTTCCATTTGTGCCAATATTATATACGTATGTATGTATGTATGTATGTATGTATGTATGTATATATATATATATATATAAGTAGTTGATGTATCATGTATATAGTCTGTATATAGGCCTACACATTAAATGGGTGTTATTTTCTATTGCGCGAAAAATTTCCCATTTCCCATATCTTGGTCTGTAGCATAGACAGTATGAATTATTAATATTTTTATTGTCTGTGGTACAGATAGGATGCAAGGAATCGGTAGCGCAGTGGTTGTTGTAATTGTTTTTATTAAGCGCCAATTTTTAATGAAGACGCATTTGTCTATGGTTTTTAGATTTAACCGGTTGGTTTCATTTTTGGCCTACAACTATAAATAGAATGTTTACAACAGAACGGAAGGATATTTTCCTTTCATATTTCCGACACAGAAAGTTATATTAATCGCATTTTGAAGAAATCAGTTGTCAATTTTTCTGATAAAATAACGTTAACCGCACGACCATTTAGTATTTTTAAAGATAGGAGATAAGGGTCTTTGAATCGTTAGTGCGCTGTGGTTGTGATGATTATCTATACGTATTAAGCGCCAATATCTAATGACAGAGCATCAACCAATACGCTGAGCAGTTTTAAAAGTAAATCGTAATATCGAGATTTCTACAGCGCCCAACGAAAGCTAAGTCGCGGGAAGCAGCGTATTCGCAGTCGCTCAGTGTAAATGTAAATGATCAGCGTGGACTTGATCTAGGTCCCTACACAGCAACCATCTCAGAGGAGGCACGAACCGGAACACTCAGCGTTGCAAGGCCAGTTCTCAAATCGGCCAGCTACCGTGTCAAACCAATCAGCTAATGTTTTAAAATGTTGACCTACATGTATAAAGGTATACTGAAAGGCGGGCGAATAGGCCTATGTTAAGTCCAGATTGTTTAGTAATTACTACAGATGAAGGTTAACTTCTGACAATTGCAAGGAAGCCCAAGAAGAGTTTCGTGACATGACTGAATACTCAATCTGCTTCGCTACTTTTACTGATCCCAGACTTGACTTTCTTTGACTATTTGACAGTTGCTAAAGTTCACACAATCACTACATCTTCTCAGAAAAAGCATTTAATTTAAAATAGCTTGGTTGCTTATATAACCCAGTAAGCTCAGTTAATTGTGTAATACGAGTGAAAATATTGGAGGGGCACCTTTATACAGATGGTGATTCCAAACAGGCGACATTTTAGATAGACAGAGGTATAGTCATGCGACTCATGCAACAGCACCTTTGTGAGGTTTTTAAAATGCATTATTTAAGTTTTTGAATGTTTACATACACACATACATACTAACGTACATTTTAAACACCCTCAGAGTCCTATTTTATCTTACATTTTGGCCTAAAAACAATATGTTCATCGTTTACAGTTTACTGTTTGCAAAGCATTTCCACGACATAGCTTCAGTGATGGAGACTGCTCTCAAGGAAGCCCAAGAAGAGTTTCGTGACATGACTGAATGCTCAATCTGCTTCGCTACTTTTACTGATCCCAGACTGTTTTTTGGCTTTCTTTGACTATTTGACAGTTGCTATAGTTCACACAATCACTACATCTTCTCAGAAAAAGCATTTAATTTAAAATAGCTTGGTTGCTTATATAACCCAGTAAGCTCAGTTAATTGTGTAATACGAGTGAAAATATTGGAGGGGCACCTTTATACAGATGGTGATTCCAAACAGGCGACATTTTAGATAGACAGAGGTATGTCATGTCACAGCACCTTTGTGAGGTTTTTAAAATGCACTATTTAAGTTTTTGAATGTTTACATACACACATACATACTAAAGTACATTTTAAACACCCTCAGAGTCCTATTTTATCTTACGTTTTGGCCTAAAAACAATATGTTCATCGTTTACAGTTTACTGTTTGCAAAGCATTTCCACAACATAGCTTCAGTGATGGAGACTGCTCTCAAGGAAGCCCAAGAAGAGTTTTGTGACATGACTGAATGCTCAATCTGCTTAGCTACTTTTACTGATCCCAGACTGTTGCCATGTAATCACACATATTGTCTGGGATGCTTAAAGATATCTGGATGGGCCACTTCTAAACGACCGGGAAACCGAATGCCATGTCCAATCTGCAGAAAGGAGTTTACGATTCCATTGGAAGGCTTTGATGGACTGCAGAAAAACTTCAACATTAGTAAATTTTTAAAGATGAGGTCCCTCCTCTTCTCAATGACAGGAAGCAGCAGTGAAAGACACAGTGCATTTGTGCAGAAGCCAAACCGTGTTTCAGCAAACCCAAGTAGGCAGATAAAATTTGACTATTTTAAGCTATTTCATAATGTTTTGTGAATTTACTGACCTTAAAATAAAGCTTTTGCTGCATCTGGAAGTTTTCAAAGTTATAATTTCGGTGTTGGATGTTATTGGCCCTTCTTCACCGTCATTTTCACTCTCGCTTGTCAAAGCTTCTACCAGAGCTTTGTGTAACCTTGCCTCAAGTACCACATGTGCTCTTAACCTGATCTCCATCCATAATGCCATATACACTGTGTCCGGAAAAATTCCAAGGCTTTACGGTAAATATGAAAATAATTAGTAAACATTAATCGATTTTTAAAATTCCAAAAACAGTTTAATCCTGAAATATTATTGAACTATAATTTATGTTCAAAATGTCCGCCATTGGCTTCAACTCAAGCTTCGAGACGTACACGCCACTGACTAACAGCAGCATCGAACGCCATTTTTCTAGCAACTTTCTTTACAAAATATAAAATTCAAATACGTCACTGTGACGTAATTTTAAACGGGGGCCGTTAATAAATTACAAAGAATTTTGTTGGTAATTATGTACGGATCAAAAAGGTTTTTAAATTTTTAAATTGATTATTATCTACTATAGTTGTTTCATTCATATTTTAGAGCCTTGGAATTTTTCCGGACACAGTGTATGTGTCAGACATACAAGAACCAATGGTTCACAATGGGAAAATTAGGCTTGCTTCAAAAATTATGATTTCTCTCCTTGCAGTGTGCTGTGCAGTACCATAGGTTGTAAAAGGCCTAGCATTTTATATACTTGTAATAAAAAAATTAAATTTAACAAATCTAATTAATTGTAATTGGTTTTGTTGAGTGTATGCTAAATAAATTCAAAGTAGACAATTTGGAAACCAGAACTAATTGGATGAATACCTTTCTGAAATGGGATTGACTGTATGTAGATTTATATTAAGCAAATGTCTATTCTTTTCGCTGCTTAGTTCGGAATTGCAAGATTGGCAGTTTTTTCAAGCCAAGAAAACTTTGCAGTTCTGTCAGTTTATCCAGCTTTTGTTTTCCATTCGGTCCTTCAGTTAAAAGAACCTCCACTGAATCACTGAGAGCAAACAAGATCCATAATATTATTTGCAATGCAATCACGTTTTTAATAATACATGTCTATTTTAAGTAATCAAAATCTAAAATCCTGGGAAGGAAGTAACATGGCTTATTATAATTGAAAATAACAATTGCAGGATGAAGAATTAACTAGTGAGTTCTTTAAAAAATTTTTATCCTGGGTTCAGAGTCAATTGCTTAAATTTATAGATGTCACCGAGGAAGTATACAGGCAGCAAGGTATGGCCAGAGTCGAGAATCTACAGGTTATTAAACCAGTTATCATGGTTAGTACATAATACTGAGCATAATTACAAATGGATGCATACGGACCTGTATGCATGCATAAAGGTTTGCATGCATGCATACATACAAACATTAGTGAATCATCAAATTGGATATTGGATGACCATAAAGTACTAAAGTAGTATTGTAGCCTGTTTGCTTGTTCAGTGCATCATCATATAGTGTGCTGTCCAAGCCTACGTTTTCATGCTCTGTTTTGTATGCTTTGGCCTTAGGCAGATGGCGTGATGCCTTCAATACCACAATGGCAAGCACAAAGTTAGGAGCAGAGATCAAGATTAATGCTTGGGTGGGTGACTGGCTATGGAATGCCAGGCCCTTTGTCATGTTGCAACTTGGGAGATTTATGAAAGTTGGAATGATGTTGCATGTTTGCACTTCAGCCGAAAGATCTTTCAGGTCCCAATACATGATTCTGATGAGTTTCCAGGGGGTCATGTTGACCTTCATAGTCAATTACCTTTACAGATAATTGGGAAGAATGCAGAATATATGAAAACGGATATCCTGCCTCTTTTCTCCTTGTTTGCAAAAAATCGATGTTTGCTCTGTAGGTTGAAGTGTTTGTGTTGGTTCTCATTGTTGCTGCAAGCGTGTATGGAAAACTTCATCCCTCATTCACGGATATCCATAAAACAGGTATATGATTTCAAACAGTCTAGTAGAAAAATATGTTGAGCATAGGAAAGTGAAGAGTCATGCATCTGCATGTTTGTTCAAGGTGACTTTGCTGCAAACTTATGCCTTCACACTGATGCTATGACGCATGTTGTCAATGGATTGTTGTGCAATATAAGCTAAAATAGAGGTCTTTGTGGCATGTGCTAATCAGCTATTAACAGTTGTTATAGGGTGCTTAGGTAACTCAATCTCATCATTAGCACAAACATAGCAAATCAATATTCTAGATGTTTATATTTACAAATATGCAACAATCAGGGAAATTGCTGGAGTGGTCCAAGCGGCAAAGACTTAGACTGATGCAAAACATTTAGAGTTTCAGATTCTTCAAAATGCTTGCTTAATGGTAATTAAAATACATGCCAGAGACAAGGACCACAACCGACCCGCCTGTGATTCTTCGCTGACTCGATGGACATATGGCACATTAACAAATAACAGTTGTTATAGGGTGCTTAGGTAACTCAATGCGAGGGGCCAGGCTAAGCATTTTGTCATGGACTTTGACTAGAACTAAGTTGTACAACCTGGAGTCACTACTGTTCATCAATACAGTCTGTTGTCACAAGAAGATGAACAGTCCCTTAAGCTAGCCTTGGGTATGAAGTGTTAGTGACTTCATTTTTCTTAGCATCATAATATGAGTGCTGGTAGCCAGTCCTCTCCATGGTTGCTTGATCTTCCCACTGACAATCTGAAAACAAATTGCTGCCCTGGCGGGGATTTGAACCTCCAACCTCAGTCCAGCATTCTAACCACTAGACTATTGTATTGTGCTGTCAGGAAGGCCATAAATTTTAGAACTGGAGAAGTTCAGTTTGGAAAGAATAAGAGTATTAGGATTATTATTACTTTTTTTTAATTTATTTTTATTATTACTATGAATAAGATTATTATGCAGAGCGATGTTGAATATAGAGCATAACTGTCAAATCCTGTGGCTTATGTATAATATCACAGCTTATACAGTTTAGCTTCACCATGATAATGAGACTGTTTCTGTTTTTTGGGCAGGAACCGTGGATAAAAAAGCCAATTTGGTGCAACATGATGCAACAAATGAGGCAACAGATGATTCTGGTGTACAGCATAATGCTGCTCACAGTATACTTAAGATGGTTGGCAGATTTTTAAATTTACTTGTACAGGGTTTTTGCTATTTGGTTTACGTCCTTCTGTGGATACTGTGGGCTTCAGTGTACAGTTTACTATGGATTTTGTTCAATGTGTTTGACTATTTACTATGGGTTTGGCACAGTGTAGGTTTTTTCTGTCGTTTTGTTTAGAACATTATACTAGGCATCAGTTGTTGCTCAATTTTTTTACTGCCCTTACTGTTTATTGTGGATACAGACTTTGGTAACGTTGTTTGGATAGAATGCATTGTTTATTTCGTACATGTACACCATATCTGTAACGATGACAAGAGCTAACATGGTCTACTTACTCCACCTTGCCAGCTAAGATTACAGTGCTTTCTATTTAATGCAGGGTTCTATATAAGAGTTCATGTGTACATATGGATTACTGTACATATGCAATATATTATGTAATTATATAATGATTTACACAATAATTGCTGCTAAAATTGCTTTGTGGCTTCTGTTTTTAAGAAGTAATCTGAAATACACACCTTCAGGAATGAAAATAGCTCCCTGACTTAATTAACAATTGTTTTAGAGATTTACAAAGAATTGATCAAGTAATCAAATAATTAATTAATCAAACAACCAGTGTGAAAAAATTAATCCCTAGTGAGTACTGGGGAACATTCCTTCATTTCTCTTCTGTAGTTCACCATTATTACAAATTTTAAATTTAGGCCAGTAAAGGTAGTAGTTATAGTATTATTACTATTACTTATATCCTGACAAAGATACATATTTTTGGGGAAATTGTAAACAGCTAATATAATCGCAGGACTTCTACAGTCATTTTATCACAATGCACAAAAACTGATCACTTTGCTGGGGCTACTCTCTGTGGTCAATTTGAACGGGTGCTACATAAAATCTCTAAATGAAGAATGAATGAACGAATGAATATTTGCACATGTTGTAATCTATATTAACTGCATATTCTGTTCCAAGTATTGCATGTGAGCTGTTAAAACGCAAGTAAGGGTTACTTACTTTCTTGAGACTACTGCACACCTAATCATAACTTATAGTAAACATGTATCAGTGACTGACATTTTCAACATACACCCTCATCAAAACAACCCTGTTTACTTGCCCCCCCCCCCCCCCACGAGGGAGTGGGCACGAAATCTCACTGGCCCGCCAAAATCCGAGTACCTGTGTATACCACATGGGCGGGAAACAAGGTCTAGTTCGCTTAAGGTATACTCCATGGTTGCTTCGAGCTTGACTCAGTCGAGGACTGGAACAGCAGCGAGTAGAGCTAGCAGTTCCTGTCGGCTGGTTACTGTGTCAACTGGCAACCTCTTGGGATCATCCATTGGCACCTTCATTGAGATGGTAACCGTGTGGGGATTCTGTGCAAGTCCTTCACGCACAATTGCTTAGCGCCATCTTTTGAATGCTTTGTCAGTGCATAGTGGCGCTTAATAAATGCAAAAAAATACTTATGTTCATAGCTATTATCAGGTAAAATCTGATGAGATTCGGTAACCGTGCCAAAAACCGTAGAAATGTTCGAAGTCCTCTTCTACAGATCCTATCCTGATTTCTCTTCTTCCCCTTATCTGTCCAGTAGATCCAACTCCAAACACGACCAACCGTAGCCTGCCTGCCTGTATGACTCTTGGATCTTGACCTGGTACCGAACCCTTCTTGCATATCGATTTTGTTTGACTGAGCGCGTGTGAATAAGCTGGTTGCCATGACTTAGCTTTCGTTGGGCGCTGTAGAATTCTCGAGTTTACGATTGCTATTCAAAGAGTGGGCGTGGTTATCGGCTGCCGCGACCGGCTTCTGTCGCGGTAGCCGCTGCCTTCACAGGCTTTGCGGGCAGACAAAGCGGCCTACAGCGGCGTCTCGTTTAGTTACATGACCTCCTTTAGCCAGGTGACAAAAGCGAAAGCGTGGAGCTGCAGGATTTAGAGATCTACGCAAAATATCTTTGTTTTATGGAGAAACAAATATGATTCTCAAAAGGTCATAAACGGGTAAGTAGTCTAAGTTTACTGACGAATGGATTCGAGCTGATTGAAATGATGAGCAGATGGGAACATTTTAAGAGCAGTTGGATCGACTCCTAGCGAAATAGGCGAATGAGTTTTCGAAGTTGATTCTGTGAGTTAATGCTATGCAAACTGGACCAGAGGTAGAAGAGAAGTACCTTAAGGTAACCTCGAGAGGCAGCCATGAGTATGAAGTGTTAGCGACTTAATTTTTCTTAGCCTTGGCAAGTAAGAGCGGATGTTCAGTTCTCTGGCCCGCTGCATGATATTCCCACCAACATCGTATGGTCGATGTTCTCATTTTATAGCCAGGTTCGGTAGGGGATGCAAAAATTTAGAAGCAGCTTTCTGCCCAGGCGAGGATTTGAACCTTTGAACTTCTTATTGACAATCCAACACACTAACGATAATGCTATTTTGGGATGCAGTAGCAGATTGGTTACAGAGCTCTGTGGAGAGTATGGGTTTGAGGCTACCCAAAGACGGTTACTGTGTAGGAACTTAAGCAAGTCCTTCACTTACATTTGCTAAACACCATGGATGTTCTGTCATGTTGAGCAAGCTGTAATGATGACTGCTTGATATTGAGAAAGACAATACAGAAGAGAAGAGATTGTCTAAGTTTGTCTTCTTTCTGTCTGTCTGCCTCTTTTTCTGTCTGTGTCTGTCAGTGACACATGCATGGGGAATCAAACCTGTGACAACCCAGTCCAAATACCTGAACTTTGTCATTATGTATATGACCAGAGCAATTCAGGTCACAACTGAAATATGCACTGCAATCCAACATCAAACAAAGTGGGAATCATAAAGTTGGTTTTAAAATAATTCTGTGCACATGAACATCAAAATTGTGTTGGTTTTTGTGTAAACTTCTGTTAGTCTTTATTAACACAAACTATCTGTGAATTTAACACAAACTATCTGTGAATTTTGTATTTCTGTTGTCATATTGGAATGCTGCTCTTGTGACTTTTTGGGTTATATGTGAATGGTATTTGTTTTAAGGAAAAGCCATCATGTCAGATAATGCAGATCGAAGTTTTGAGGATGCAGTTAAGCATGTGAAACTGTCATCTGTGCCTTGTAACATTCGATGGCAGCTGGCTTGGCACCTTGACAGTCCCTGCAGCATTGCCAACTGGAAGAGTCTAGCTGAAAAGTTTGGCCTACCCTCTCCAATGATTATGGTACAGTTTTACTTTGTTCTTGAGTCAACTTGTTACGTGATACTTTGCTGAGGATGAAGTGATTACTTATTTTAAGACTACAGCCAGGCTGTCGAGTGAAAGTTATTAAAATTCCATCTTATCGTAATAGCCTAATTTAGGTGAAGAGGTGTTCATAGTTGATTTAATTAGTTTAATGCTATTCTAATTGAATGCAACAAATTCAGTGTTAGAAGCCTGTGTGTGATAAATTACTTTTATTTTTTGACAATGGATTACTGTATTGTTGACACTGCTACTTGGTCATCATCTGTATTGTTGACACTGCTACTTGGTCATCATCTGTATTGTTGACACTGCTACTTGGTCATCATCTGTATTGTTGACACTGCTACTTGGTCATCATCTGTATTGTTGACAATTCACAGTAGCACATGCTGTAAGTTTCAACAGTAAAATTTTAAATGCCTGTAATTTGCTGTTGCTGCTGATTCAATAATTGGCTCCATTATCAACAATAGCGGAATCAATTAATCTGATTATTGCTTTTTGATAGGAACCAGCTGAAGCAAATAGAACCAGTTGAAGTATTGATGTTATTGATGCAATTGTTGTTACTGTGCGTGTAACAACAGCAGTACTTTGATCTATCTGTAAGCTGCAAGGATTTCTGTTTCCTTTTCAGTTTGGTTGAAAATTGTTACACAACACTAAAGATCTCTCTGTCTTATATAAAAATCAGGCAGTAAAGTTTTCTTTGTTTTTCAAGTCAATCGAAGACCGAGTTTGCTACACATCGACAAAGAGTTGTACTCTGCTGTTCTTCAAGGAATGTCTCATCCCAAATAAGATAAGCCTTGATCAGCTTGTGCGTGGTCTTGCTGCCATCAAGAATCTTGCCTGCATTCATGTCCTCAAGGAAGCCTTTAACAGTAAGCATAACATAAATCGTTTTTCATTGCACAGAAAACCAAGATGCAGCTGACATGTTGAGAACAAGTGCAGTGCGTATGTGAAGATCGGAAGTGCAGTGCAGTTGGAGACAGACCATGCTATTCATGATAATACTGTTCAAATGGGTCATGTGTTAAATGTATAATCGTAATCGTACATTTAATGTGATAGAGTGATGTGGAGAACAGACAAAATCAATAATATGCTTCTACTTATCGTACAGTCTAACTTTATAAGAAATTGAAGACAAGAGAAATTGAGACTATCAACTGTTTCCTTCCATTCAATTTGTACAGAGCTCAAACTCAATGTCACTACATTCAGATCTCAGTAGAAATTTGGAATGTTAGTTCCAGATACTTTGTAGTCTATATCTGAGCACCTGTTTGGTGCTGTTATCTTAAAACCACTGTTATTTGAGGCATTCTGCATGAACATTTTCCTTTCAATTTCTCATAAAGGTAGTTCTACTGTATATGTGTTGTAGCTTGCAAGGAATGTTGTCAACCAATATTGTGATGTGGAGTATTGTAGTGAGAAATTTACACTTTGCTTTTATAAGAGCCTGATGTGAGAATGTTCTTTTTATTCTTTGGTCAACCACTGTATGTATTTAATGATTGCCGTCATTTTGCCCTATAGTTTGATTATAATGGCCACATTTTATTCATATTAATTGCCTTTTAATGGTTGACCTTAATCAATGCGTCTGAATGAATGTTTACAGATGGACATCTTAAAGCATCAAATGAAAATGAGAATAATGTCATGCAGCTGCAAACTTATTCTGTTCCAGCTGTTATTCACAGAAATATCAATGGTTTGTATGGATTTCTTTGTAATCATTCTTGTTATTCAAAGGTTTTGTGTGTTGAATGTACCTATAGTCCTAACAGAGACAGAGAGATGGAGGGACAGAGAAAAAGAAAATGGGGAAGAGGATATGAGGGAGCCAGCAATCAAGAGTTGAAGGCATGGTGCAACAGTGTGATAGAACAAGAGAGATGGAGATATAGTAGTGGACTGGAAAAGTTCAGAAAATAATGGAGAGTGCAGTGATAAGATTGATGGATCCCTCTTGAAGCAAAATAATCTTACAATTTTTAAATTTTTCATGTATAGTGTAAACATTTCAGTTTTAATATTTTTATATGTAAAAGTATACATGGAGGCACTTTTTATATATTGTTTATGGATTAATTAAAGATTACAGTGGTTGAAAACATGTGTTAGGCATAAATAAACTATTATGGTGACTTTAAAATATATTTATACATAAACTGAGACATAGTGGCTATTTTTTAGACATTATTCATCTTTTTGACTGTTTCATTTATTTAATTTTATATATTTAACTCAAATATTTTCTTAATTTTTATCTTATTCCAGAAAATGATGAAAATCAAGCAAAGAAAATCTTTCTTACCTATTCAGAAGATTCATGTAATACAGCCAAAAGTATTTGCAGATGGTTGATGCGTCATGGATGCATTGTCAGTCTTGATATTTTGGAAAGCCGCCTCCTGCAAGAGAATAGGATGGGGTGGTATGATAAGAAGTGTAAGGAGGTTAGTGTGGTTATGTTTTATTTATTGTAGGGCACAGTAGCTGGTGGGTTAGAGTGCTTAGCTTTTAACGCAGAAAGTATGGGTTCAAGCCTTCCCTTAGACAGTTACTTTGTAGGGACCTTGGGCAAGTCCTTCACTCACAATTGCTGTGCACCTCAGATTCAGATCAATTACCTTATGTGCATAATAAATCCAATAATAATAATAATAAAGTTTAAACACTTTTATAGTAATTTATGACAATGCTAAATCCAGCAACTGGTGGTGCATGATAAAAATAAGCAATTAGAAAAGTTTCACAGGCTGCTGAAACATAGACCTAACAAGACTGTAAGAGGATGTATGCAAACTTCTCCTGCTGTTACATTTGTAATATCACTGTTGTGCTGTAACCTTTTGCTTTGAGTTGGCTTACTTTCTTTTACCAGTTCATTATGATATGATATGTGTTAAGCTGAACTATAGATTTTCTTAAACCAAGGAATGAACAAATAAATGGTATTGCTAACGAATGCTCGTGGTCCCGTGAATGGTTTTTCAATCAGACTTGGGAAAAACTGGTTGGACTGAAGACGATGTGGTTTGACTTTAGATTTTCTAACACTGCACAACTTTGTTTGAGTTGCATTTAAAAAACCTGGAGCAAATGATCTTTGCTGAATCTGAGGATATTTCTAAATAATTGGGTTGTCATCTCACTGCTATTTCTGGAGACTATCAACCTTTTCATTCCATTCAGTTTGTACATAGCTCAAATTCAGTGTCATTCAAGTCTCGGTCGAGATTTGGAGAGTTAGTTCCAGATACCTTGTTTTGCTCCTGATCTAATCTAATCTAATCCCATATAATCTAATGACTTCTATAGCTCTGGTATCATGACTTGGCATCAGCTGATGGTTGCTTAATGTAAAATTTGCACTGCTGTACTAATTAAGTAGTGCTCCTATATTATTATTATTATTATTATAGCTAAGTAGTAATAAAAGTTTCACAACTTTACCAATTTTCGTTTAATTATAATGATGGCCAATAGTTTTCAGTTAGCTGCAATGAATTCCATATTTTCTGCAAGGGCAAGGATCTTGCTCCCAGTGTCAGTTCAGAAACAGTAAGTACTGCCATCTTTGACGCCAGCTCTCAGTGACCTGCAATAAATAAACCTGAACGTTTTTCTTTTCAGGCCGATTATGTTTTCATCCTTGTCTCTCCACAGTATGCTGAAGACATTGATGGGTGTGGAACCAGCAAACTTTCTCCCATGACGCTCTACATACACAAACTCTTGCAGGCTGAGTACTTGAATAATAACTGCATCAATAAAAGATTCATCCCGATCGTTCTGCCGGGAGCGGTGAAAGACCAAGGTCCTCAGTGGCTTATGGACAACACAATTGTCTACTACTGGCCAGTTCACTACAGGCTCGTATACTGCCGAATCCATGACAGTCTTCTGCCAAAATGTCCTAATATTCAACATACTCCAATAATCACAGTATCCAGAGTTTGATATGTTACTGAGTGAAAGTAGCATTGCGCAGTGTAACGCGGTCATTTATGATTCTTTCTGTCAAAGTAGGCTTGCTTGTGAATTTGTTTTGTTTGATTGACGGAAAAGCCAAAGCTTTTGAAATGTATCTGAAGTATTCCACAGGGCAGGAAACATTGCTCAGTGTGGGAAAATTGTTTTAGAATAGGCTGCTGAATGAAAATTGTTCCAGATAAATGGCATAAAAATGCAGTTACATGTGATGTTAGTTTTAAAATAGATTTCGAGTTATATGTTTCTGGTTGCATTTAACATACATTAACTATGGTTGGGTGACACTTGTAATTTACATATTATTGCACTATATAAAGATGACATTGTCTTCCCAAATCCCTTCACGGAATCCAAATAATTAGGGTTTTGGGGGAACTATGTGATCCTGGTTTTTCATGTCTAATAATGTTTACTATACAAGGCAATAACATAAGCATTCGGTTGTAAATGATTAAATGTTATTTTGTTATGCAGAATTGTAGTCATTGTTGAGCAAGCAGAACCAAGGAGTAAGAACCTTGGTTAGAATTCATTAACACTTGAGTTCTATGCATTCTATGCATTCAGCATATTCCATGCATTCAGCATATTCCATGCATTCAGCATATTCTGTGCATTCAGCATATTCTCTGCATTCAGCATATTCTATGCATTCAGCATATTCCATGTATTCAGCATATTTGTGCTTTCTGCTTCTGTAGCTTTTGAATGGGCTCATTATTTTGTGCATAATTGCGGTTAAGTTATACATAATTGCTGTAGAGAAATGCATTTATAGACCTATTTTTATGTTGCTTAAGCTAGTTTTGTAACTTCTAGTTTAGCAGTGTTCGGAATGTTGGATGAACCAAACAAGAGAGGACGACCCCATAAAGAATGGGTAGACGACATAATCGAATGTTGTGGAACATCACTTCAGGAGCTGAGCCACGTTGCACTGGAAAGACAACAGTGGAGGAACATAGTGAGAACGGCATCGGACACCTACAGGCCTTGAGCCCATGGTTATGATAATGATGATGATTATGATGATGATGATGATGATGAGTTTGCATAAGGCGTGTTATGCAATTATAGTTTCTGTTATAGCTGCTTATTAAATCTTTTACATGGTAAAGTGATATAAAGTTAAGTTTAATGATTCAATCAAATGATTGCTATGCTACACAGTTTTGCAAAGCTCAAGTGAATTGCCTTATTAGCGAGTTAAGTTTTGTGTCACTGATTGCCTTGATTACTCAATTTTTATGTAGCGCTACAATCTCTCGAAATGGCAGAGATTTTCGCTGTTGATTGCTAATGTCCTTCCAACAAGTGTCCATGCCTAATGCTCAACGCTGGACTTCTCAACTTGCTTATAGTCCACATTGTTTCTCGTTCACTGGTATTTCGTGGGGTTAGCTTGTTTTACACTGATCCTTGTGTGTGTTTATATCAATTCCGAGGACACTGGATATTCACTGAGCTTCCTATTACACTTTTTGAATTCAGAACATTTACAGTTAACCATCAGCCGCTCAGAATGTAATTTGAGTCGGCTATTGTAGGTGTATCCTCAGAGTGTTCTTCAAACACCTTAGATAACATGACAGGAATGGTACAATAATTATTATTATGTACTTTTGCACTGTATATGATAAAAATATCATAATACTGACCCAACTGATCCTTTGTTTTATCGCTGGCTTTTGTATAAATTTTATATTTTCTAGCTTTTACCTGAAAAACTCAAGTTGTGTGAGTATCAGCATAACTGTAACATACATCTTTGCTCAGTTAGAAAATGCTGAATTCTACCCAAACCAAACTGTCTCAATTTCTGGGTTTTGTAAAGGGCTGATGAAGTCGTTTTGCAATGGTGCAATAGTTGTTTTTTGTAATTAATTTCATGATATTAATAAAGCTGCAGCTTTTCATTTCGTTAATTGCTTATTCTGTGTGTCTTCTGGATTAGTGTTCTGTATTTTGATTGCAATGACCCTGGAGTTGTTTACCTGACTGTTTTATTGCACAGCAATCATTGACTTGTTTACACTGGATTTATGTGAAATTCCTACTATAGATCAGATTCGCTTAGTTGAGTAGATTATATTACAAATTATTTCTGGAACCTCGAATGCTTTTTCAAACATATCCATATAATAATGTTCTAATTACTTTATTAATATATGTAAAACATACTATTTTTATTTGGCATGCAGACACTTCAAAGTGTTGAGAACTCTGGCTAGAGCGATATCTGATATGTTCGAGTATGAGCATGTAAATTCTACACTTAAATATTTACTTCGGCTTGCTGTTCAACAAAGGATTTGTTTCAAATTGGGGAATTATAGTTTATAAAGTATTAAACTCTTGCTAGGTACAATATTTAAAAGCAGTCTTCAGTCCCCAAACCTCTCCTTATTCAACCAGGTCATCTGATTTTCTTTTCTGGTGATTCTTAAAGTATGATACTTTCTTGGTGAATGGGCTTTTTCGGTTGCTGGACCTAGATTTTAAAACTCTATGCGCCATCGGTTGATGCCATGTGCATTAGACATCAGCACTGTTTAAGTTGGTAGTTACAATTACACATTTTCAATGCATACATGCATGTGTGGAGATGTAGACGATGGTGGATCGAAAGGGCTTAATTGACAAACCCTTGGGCTCTTTTTCTGTACTTCTTATTAAGCCTTAGATCCTAGAATGTTACCGCTCCTTAATTTCAAATCCTAGATCCATCCAAGCTAATTGTAAATAGTAACTTCTATCGAGCCGATGTCTAATGCACAAGAGATCAGCCTTTTGCGCACCAAAGCCAAACGGCTTTGACGCGCCATCGGTTGATGGGGTTAATACTTGCGTGGCGCCTTTTGGCTCAACGCACATAGGGCCTATTCAGCCTATAACCAAAAGGTTAAAACCATGCCCATTGTATTGTGTAAGAACTCAGTTTGCAAAAGTTTTCCTACTCCAGAAATAGCAAGCAGTTTTGCTATTATCTAACATTTAATTAAATCTAGGATTAAAATACCGGTTCATGGATTACAGTACTGTCTTTTTGGAGAAATTTTGTTGGGATTTTCTGTCCGTCCATTTTGGAGACAGACAGAAAAAATTCGGCTACTCAGACAAGGAGAAAAGACAAAAAGAAAAGCAAATAAAGCTGATAAGGTTTGTGATAGTACTCCAGAATTTGGACGCATAAGTGAGAGGCGAAGCCCTTGAATATCGGAAGGTCGTCCACTGGTGTTTCCTTCAGTTGTATACTCCCCTTCATTAAGCCACTTTATTAAGCGGTCCTGACAAGCAATTAGTCTGAGTGACGGGACGTTCGGTCGGCTGTAGACGATCGTTACTCCATTCTGATTATTCAGCGAAGCCGCGGTTAAACGGAGTTCGTTGGATATGATTTCGATGGGACGAAGATTTCTGTTTTTCTACAGGATTGTGATCCTGAAGACATTCTACTCAGGTAAGGCTATTCGAAAGAGGCAAAGAAACGGGTGAATTTTGAGGGTTTAACACCCTTGATCTTTCTTAAGGGTGATCCAATATATCTGTGTAAATGTGATTCCAAATAATTGAAGCTATATCTGAGCAACAGATATTTGGGCGAATTTCACAGCTCTACTATACTGACAGACACTGAAATGGCAAATAGGACTAGGCTTACGCCTTGAGGATTTCGCTTGCTTCACCTCCGCACGACACATAGGCCTAAGATATCGCAACTGACCGCATTAATTATAATAACGAATAGAATGCACAGATACATAGATATAATTGTTTCGCGAAGTCTACTTATCGCTCCGTAACTCCCAGTTGCTCTTTCTTCAACAGTTATTTATTACGATTCAGCCCCCTAGATTAATCTGTTCACATGTTTGAATATGTAGGCCTATGTATGTATTTATGTATGTATGTATGTATGTATGTATATACGTACCTATTTATGTATGTGTGTATGTGTATATGTAAGTATGCATGTAGCCTATCCAGACACGTAATATGGATCCTTTTAGCACCTCTTAGAAGCGCTGTACACAATAGCTATCTTACAGACCTAAATAAGTACCCTTCAAGACAATTTAAAAATTTATGCTGATCTGTCAGATGCAAAGGTACATTGCTGCAATATGCAGTGGGGGCTGTTCCAAGACCAATGTCCAGTTGAGTAAAAGGCGCGACGGGCTATAGTTAATATGCGAAAGCGCGGCTTCTGGATATTCCCTCGGGCAGCAGAGCGCAACGATCTTTATCGATCTATATCTTTATCCATCTACGTATCTGTCTCTGTCTTTATCTCTGTGTTGCTGCAGTGCTGGTGTCTAGCGTCTGTGAGTCGCCGTGGTTCCAGTTAGATGGTGCTTGCTACTACGTTAGCCCAAATGCGAACAGCGAACAGGTGGAATCATGGCACCAATCGCAGAGCTGGTGCCTGCAGAACGGAGGATATCTGGCTACCATCGAAAACATAGACGAAAGAAGACTCATCACTAACCTAGTCAGTAGCGACGCTAATAAAAATATTATATAGTGTAAAGCTAACAATGAAAAATTATTTATCTTCCAATAACAATTTATAACATTTATAAATTATAAATTTATAATTTATAGCACATTCGCTAAGTTTAAGTTTCTTCTAATGATGTCACCTCAATTCTTCTACATTGTACTGTCAACTACTTGGTCTAATGTCTAATTTCAGACACAAGATGGAATCTACAACGGAGCCATGTGGATCGGTTTGAATAATCTGGAAGATCGCATCAACTACAAGTAAGTTCAGTAACCCGTAAGCATCTTCAGCTGGACTCCGTTGATGCACTTATCCCTACCAACAAAGGTCACAAGAAGCCCAGACCGCGAGATTAAAAGTATGCAATTTAGATGAAGCTCAAAGACACTTTACGGCTTAATGCATGCACGTAGTTAGGCTATGTATGTAGGTTATCACTCATATGCATACATATGCATGCAGGTGTGTGCATATACATGCATATGCATACATGTATATGTATGTGTATGTCTGTAAGTATCCATGTAGGTCTGTGTATGTAATTTTATGGAGGCCTATATATTTATGTATGGATATATGTATGTATGTATGCATGTATGTGTGCATGTATGTCTGTCTCTCCCTCTATCTATCTATCTATCTATCTATCTATCTATCTATCTATCTGTCTGTCTGTCTGTCTGTCTGTCTGTCTGTCTGTCTGTCTATCTATCTATCTATCTATCTATCTTTCTATCTATCTATCATTTTATCCACCTGTCTATCTACCTGTCTGTATGTCTATCTATCTATCTATCTATCTGTCTGTCTGTCTGTCTGTCTGTCTGTATGTATGTATGTATGTCTGTCTATCTATCCATACATGCATGCATGTACATTGTGTGTATGTATATATGTATGTATGTATCTATGTACGCGCTGCTGCTGATTGTGACTCTATCACATTAACATCCTTTATTTTGCATCAAGCCATCTATTATAGGCCCTACATGTGCTGTTTGGCATAACTCAGCTCAACCTGTGTTGGTGCCTATTTTATGTTTACCCGTTTAGACTGTTTGACATCCAGGCAAGTATGCCTGTAGCTTGTTGTAGATTAATGAAGATGCCAGCTATTGCTATTGTAAAAATGTTGAAATTCCTTCAGCATTATTACAATCCACGGCGCTGAATGGTTGAAATTGCAGAGCACAGAGAGTTGTGGCTTCTCAGAGAAAACCCCACTAAATTGTATTCTGTTTCATTCGATTAGATGGGTTGATGGGAGCACATCGGAGTTTCGTGACTGGGCAGTGGGTGAGCCAAACAACGCCAGTAATGGCATGTGTGCCTTCCAACTGACACACCAGAAACAAGGTTAACGCATAACGAACGAATTGTATGTGTATTTATATCCAAGTCAACCACGTTCGTGGGCACAGAGAGGGGGCCTATTGTGCCACTAAAGTTCCCTTGAAATAATTGTTTAACGTGATTTATATTCATAGCTTTGTCCCTGTTGCCTTTAGTGTTGGCATAACCCTACCTAGTCTAAAAGATAGATGTGGCAATGATGATGAAGATGAGTGTGATTATGATAATCACAATGAAGACGATGCAAAAGAAAGGAATAAGATGACAATAAGCGACAAATATTAAGGTTGTATCAATAAAACTCCTTTTAAATTTAAACTCATAACTGATTTCGTGTTGCAGAATGCTTCACACGTGATCCTGGTGTCAACACTATTAATGGCCTTTTTGGTAATAATCCACACAATGAAAATCGACCACACACATTTTATTTTGGTTATCTGTATGGTCTTGATGACGTGGCTGGGTCGACCGAATGCCAGTCGAGATGCTCCGTCGAACCACCTTGTTACTCCTACACATTTATATCGAACAGTTGTCCTGTAAACACATGGATGGGGGAATGCATGGGCAGAAGCAACGAGTACAACGTCAGCGATCCGTCTGAATACGCCGTCAGTGGAACGAGATACATCTGCAGCGAAAGTGGTGAATATTTTGATAACTTCAAACGCAATTCCACTATCAGTACCAGGCCTAATGTACGTAGGAACTAATGTAGTTATGGTCACAAACATCGATTGTCTGGTAATAAAGCTCATTGAATGTGGCCTAAAGCAATACAATAATATAATCTTTTGTAACAATAAAGGAAATTTACTGTCAGCAAGTTACGTCATTTGTGGCTTGATACAAAGCAATGTGGCTAAATATTCATGAGCTTTCGAAACATATTACATATTTTTAACAGACATTGCTTTATTAGCCCAGCTGTCACCTTGATTTCAATTCGTAGCGTCTTAGTTCGGTTCGCTTTATTTATGCAATTCTTTCAAAACAGTAGATAGGTAACATACTCGCTGCCATGTTGCTATGCTACATTGTCATTAGGCTTAACTGTTAAAATGTATAAAATGTGGGAAGGTCATTCGCGTCACATGTTCACGGTAGATCGATACGTCAAACCCATATGGCTCTTAACTCATTATTAGGTTCTCAATATTCATTTAATTTCAATGCCTTAACTATGGGTCCATAAAACCTGCGAAAGAAAGGCTAGCTTGCAGCCCAGTAAGTATGAAGGTGCTCGGTTTGTATAAGGCCCGAAATGTCCTAACCTAACCCAAACTTACTTTTCAACCGCAAATAAAAATGTCGTCATATGCTGACTTAACTTTTGATTTTTCTACCGCTGTCATATTCATTTTGTCTTATATTCTTAATTTAAATGGAAGCTATCAGTCACCTGGACGTTATCAGTCAGTTGTGACAGCCATCATTATTTATAATGCCATCAAATACACTATTATGACAGTGGACGTCTAACAACGGCTTTAGACACAGAATAACATAAGCTATAAACTGCTACACCACAGGCTCAACCTATATAGTCGCTGTAGCCTTAATGCTCTTCTACTGTTTTATCATCTTGTATTGATCAGCTAAGAAATAAACTCTTTTTTGAAGTCGATTTTTGCGATGATTCTGGATATGTTTAGGGTTTTGGTATTTGGGTAACTGCGGTGAGAAGAGAGGATTCATTTGTAAGAAGGAAGCCAACAGCACAGTGACGCCCAGTCCAACGAAACTTCCAACGCCAACCGTTCCAGGATTCTGTCCAGCAGGATACTTTGACGCAGGAGGCATGTCACTTCGCTAACCATACCTCAAGTCGTTTGCATTTATTTCTTCATATTTAAATACCCTGTTCACTGATCGATCTTGTCTCTCCACGTTAGCAATATGATACTTAAAATCAACCCTTATTCCCCAGACGTCTAACTATTCAACTAGGTCATCTGATTGCCTTTCTCTATTTGAACCGAGAACTGGAACTGTTTTTGGTGAACGAGCTTCTTCAGTTGCTGGTCCTAGATTTTGGAATTCTTCTCCTGCGTTTGATTGTTCTGCTCAGTCTCTTATGTCATTTAGTCTGAGTTTGTCTTACCTTTTGCAGCTGGCGTAAAATGATCAGAATTTGTGACGAAATTTGGCACTGGGACACAAATTTTGGTGATGGGGTACAGATCTCCGGCGCTGAAACACGTGCCCCAGCGGTTTCAGCGCTAGCTACGGGTCTGAGTTGAAATGATTTTAATAAAAAGATGTACTGTGTAATTGTGTATATTAATACTGTCTATAGTTCAATGGCCTGCAGTGTATATTACAGATTATGTATGCGTATGTAGTCCTATTATCTTGTGTGTGATAGTACCGTACATCCATTTTTACATTTGCGATGTTTGATTAACTAAATTCCAGGTAACAAGTGTTTTAAGATCGTAGTGGGTTCTCCAATGGAAGGTATGACTTGGGACATGGCTCTGGTATTGTGCCGTGCCGAACCAGGAATTGCTCCCGATTTGGCCAGCATTCTCTCCGAGTATGAAAACGGTCAGTGCTGTAAATCTATACATGTAGATCGAATGATGATCGTGAAATCTGCAGGTTTTGAGTTCCCAAAGTCATTATAACTAGTAAGGCTATATTCACAACCGCTCAATCCATGCAGAACAGACTGGGCCAAAATTCAGTTCCGAGTCAAAATCAGAAGAACAGGTTCTACCAGTGAAAATAAACAGTCAACGATGAACAGTGAACTTCAACATTAAGCTAGTGATCGAATTCAGTGTTATTTGTAAACATTCATGCTTTAGATTCTCATAGATTTTTCAATAATTTTTGCTGTAATAATTAGTAATAAACTAAACACAAGTTTTAGGTATTTTCTGATAAATTTTTAGCCCCACCCGAATAATAAAACAAGCAACGCAGGGGTGTCTTCAACGTGCAGAAATTAGAATTTTTTGCAACAAGATAATTAATTCCTGACTATGTTGACGAAATGTTTAATCGACTCGCGTGTTTGACTGCTACGGTAAGTCTTATTGCCAACATAAATAGTGGATAAAATATTTTTTGAAGGATATTAATTACCTTTTATTCAACCTTTTGCACTATAATTGAGCAATTCGGTACATAACAGGTTTCACTGAATTAAAAAAAACTAAATCAAGCTTTTCTTGATGTATTAGCATTTAGAATTTTTTCTGTTTTATTATCTTCTCCCTCATATTGCACATCCAGTCTGGGAGTAGCTTATATGCGCCTCTGCATTCTCGTTGTTTCCAACCAATTCGAGTTCTTATACGTCAACACCAACTCATCATCGTCATATTTTGTTCTGACTTTACAGCCGTGAACATTCCATACTTCTAATTCGTTGCCAAACTATCCGTAGATCCTGTAGGTTTACTAGATTAAGTTGATTTCGTCTTGTAAATCGCATAGGCCCCAAAATGGTTATGCTTATTAATAGGGTTTTGTACAAAAAATCACTGTACGCGGGTGAATCTTTCAGCGGCGATTACAATGCATCTTCGAAACGAATACTGGGGATTTTGGATTGGATTGCGAAAGTCTGACTCATTCAATGACCAGTGGCTTTGGACTGACAACCAGGATGTCACATACTTCAATTGGGCTTCAGGAAAACCATCGGGATCTGTGAGCTGTCTTGATTTCTTACAGCAACGCCAATCATTAGAACACTAGGTTTTATAGTATAGTGTTATAAGCAATGTAAGCCTATTCGTGTATTTCTGTATATCATATGCGCTATATAAATGTTTAAGATACAAGTGGTTCTAGAGTGATTATTACCATAGAGTTTAACGACGTGTTGTTTAAGGGAATAGCAATTTACTACCATTGTCTTCTACCACTGTCATCACTTGGAAGGAAATCTTCCGGATCTCCGGATCTCATAATTATATAAGACAACGTTTATCACCTGTACACGTTGTCTATGGTGATTTTAATTTTGCTTTGGGCTAACCAGTTTTAGGATTGCATTAAATCTTAAACATTGATTGTTTTAAAGTCTATGAGATTCTCTTATGAGACTGCATAGAACTATCCAAATCTGTATCTTCTGGTATCAGTTAACCTCGTAATCACATTAACTCTGCAGTACGTTATTTTCGAATACGCAGTATTACTATGGCTATCTATAGCAGTGTTACTATACCAATACAGGAATGTAACACAGTGGAAGATCAAGATTACACCTACTATAAAATTATATGGGTTAAATCTGTGGTATAGCAATCGGTAGCTTAAGTTTTTGTACCTATAGCCGTTATTGCAGTTTGGTATTCATAATAGTGTATGTATTTGATGGCAGTTACGGAAGTTCTTAAAATCAACTGTACTAAGAATCATCGCCTTTGTTCTTCACTTACGCCCTAATCAAATGATTTTAATGCAATCATAATAAACATTTATTTATGATCACAGTTACTTAATGCAAAACGTTTCGTCGTTTTATGGATATAGCTTTTGTTTCTTCACAGGTAAAGTGCACCGAAATATGGACGGATCCAGGTCCAGCTGGGACATGGACTAATCTCGATTGCTTGGAGCGTCGCGGATACATCTGCCAGACATACAAAGGTCAATAAACCAGAGGCGCATGCAAATGTTAACACAGTCCTTGCGTTTGTTTAAATATTTAGTTAATTTCTCAGCAATCATTAGGCCTTTCTTTAAATCAGCCAATCTGTTTATCTGTTTATAAAATTAAAATTAGTTTTGATTATATAAAATGTATATAAATGTCTGCTAAAGGTTGAGATTTAACGCGGCTCTGCCGTTTAAAAATGAGCTGCAATACAACTAGCAATCATTGTTATTTTTCAGCCTATGGTTTTAAAAGGTTATGCAGGCAATGCCGTATATATTACATTCTTTAGGGACCACATAAACCTGACCCTGCTCATTTTTAAATGAATGAATCCGGTGAGATCCGTCACCACCGCTGCCCGTTTGAGTGTAGCAGCCAAGCAATAACATGTGAGTTTGATAGTAGAGAATCTGGCTTGGCAAATCCGCGGCTAGGATTCAGATGTACTAACATTGCGCGCGGTATAAGTGATTTTAATAAATTAATCAATAATAAATAAATCAAAAATATCTATGCAAATGTCTGTGCAAATTTTTGACACATATGCGGCATTAAAGGTGCTCATTTAGTCAGTTATGCATTTCATCCTGTTCTGTTCCGTGTCTCTTGCATACGATCCAAATTTCGGTACACCTATCGAATTGCAAAGGCCATAAGAAAATGTAAAAATGTAGACGTAAATGATTTTCTATAGAGACCGCGTGGCCTCAACTCTGCCCATTTTTAATGAATTCATTGTGTGAGAGTCTTTACCGCCGTTCCCACTTGAATGGCTATTTAGAAATGGACAAAATCAACAAGATACACATTGATACAATGTTCATTGGACTATGTCCTAGTCAGAGATATTACTTGCATAAAATGGTTAAATGGATTATGTCTTAATCAGAAATATGCTGAAATATATCTATTTGTCTTCATTAGATTATGACTTCATTTCAGATGCGAATTCGATCATTTCGACCCCACCGAGCACCCCCGCCTACAGCTGTAAGGCTGACTATTACAACTACGGCGGAATCTGCTATCGAAAGCTAACAACCGCCAGCAGTTGGTCGTCTGCGCTGTCCACATGTGAGGCAGATGGCGCCACTTTAGCTACGATCCACAGCGAGGCAGAAAACTCGGCGCTGTATGTTTTCGGAAGTGATATTGCTCCATTTTGGATTGGATACCATAAGGTTTGACTTACAAGGTCTTGAAATTATTATGCATAGTGAATAAAGACTTTCAGTATTGCAAAGTAAGAAATGTTATGGTGCTATCCATTAGCCTATTATTGAAATTATTAGGCATAAATGAGTGAAACTTGCATTGATTAATTACTAAGACATTTATGACGATATGCATCAGCATTGCCTTACATTGTACAGACGTGAACAATAACTATGATTAACTGACGAATCCGAAGGCAGCATTGTAGATCTACTACATTTCAAGACTACGTTTAGGATTGAAATGATTTCCTTAATCAAGATTTTCAATCAGGAGAAGACTTTGTAGATAACCTAAATAGCATGGAGATGACACTGATTTCTCTTAATTAATTTGCACGACTGAGGAAGAAGTAGGTGAAATTATTGCGATGCTTCTGTGGTTAATGAAGGATGAAAACGACGAATGGGTTTGGACGGATAGCTGGCCAGACATTTACAGCAACTGGAATGCAGGAGAAGAACCAGGAACAGGCGGAGGATGCGCTTCCTTCAAGGAAAATGGAAGATGGAAAGATGACGAATGCAACAACAGCCTGGCTGCCGTATGCATGATCTCAACTGGTAAGGTGAACATACAAATGGAATCTAAACCTAATCAAAAACCTTCAATAGCGAACTTATTCAAATGGCACCAAAATACTTTTATAGTAATTAACCCGTATAGTAATTTACCCGTAACCCATGCGGTGCTGTATCGGTAACGATTTGGTCAATGACCGAGCATTTGTGGGTTCGACTCCGTGTAACAACCCTGGGCGAGTTCTTTGAGCAAACCGTGCCTTTGGCACCAAGCAGTATAATTTGGTACCAGCGTAAGCTGGGAAGTAAACTACAAGTCCTGCGATGCAGTGGCCCCGTGTCCACGATCTTAGAATTCGTCCATTGCCGGATCAATGGCCTAAAGAAAAGGAAATCAACGCCTCATCTACGTCTCACTTGTCGAATATGGGATACTTTACGTTACTTACTTCTAACCTGTACTTAAACTTATTTACTCTTAACAGCTTGATTTGTTTCAGCACCTATAAAACACTGTATTCTATCATAGCTTTGAGTAAGCTGAAACAATGTAAAGAATTTACAATACGATCTTTTGCCCTCAAGTCTTCTTCAGTCCCTTCCAGAACGAAATGCTTACCTGCGATTTAGTTGCAGCAACCCTACGATCATTTGAAGATGCTGAATGAAAAGTTTACAGCAGAACAGGCAACAGAAATTCCTGTGTAGGCTTAAGAATCATTAATTGTTTATCTAATATTCTTCTGGTTGACTTGAATACCAATCTACTGCTGTTATCATAAACTTTGAAAAACGTGTTTAAGCTTTTGAAGTAACCATTACACAACCATGACCACCATTCTGCATTACCTATAGGCTAGAAAATAAACGTTGTACGGTAATCATATGCTAATCTGATGCGGACTATAAACAATGACCCGAACATTGAAAGAAACTAAAACTAAAGAATGGCCCAAGTTTATAACTAGTATTCCAACTCACTATTTTATAGCACCTTTTTTGGTATCTCTGCATTACGTCTTTCATGGAAGACGTAATGTAAACTTACAATAAAAGGAACACAAGCTTCGCACCGACTATGTGAACACAGGATTTTATTAATATAGCAGCAATAGTAGCTTAAGAGAGGAGTGGCTTCATCGGACGTTTGAACCTGACTGAGGACAGAGAGCCAGAAGAAGTAGCTATGACAGGTAGCATGTACCTTGATCGTTTTACCTATGGCTCATCACAATTCTTTTGGTATGTTCTAGCAACTGTGCCAACTACTCCAGCTCCCGTGGAAGGCGTCTGTCCGTATGGTTGGGTGGAGTACGGTAGCAACTGTTACTATTTCAGCGACACTTTTGATTATCGGAATTGGCAAATGGCACAATCCTTATGCAGCAACAAAGCAGGACTTTCCACAGTAGGAAATCTGGTCTCAATCCACAGCGCAGTTGAAAACCAGTTCATCTACGAACACCTTGAAACTCAGGGCACCGACCAAGTATGGATCGGTCTCTACAAAGAGGCTCAGGGTAGGCGACATTTGAATACAGCAGGTCTAAGCGGAAACTTCTTATCATGATACCAGTCGTCAAATGATTAGATTATCGTTATCTTATCACTGTCTTCAGGCACTGTGATATTTCCTTAATTGCAGGAAGGAATCTTAAATTTTAGTTGCATGTCAGCAAAGTTCTAATTGAAATATACAGATCTTTATAACAAAGATGTAAATATGCCTGAGGCGAAAACAATGCAAAAGAGCAAACATAAATTATTGTAGCAAGTTCGCCCCACAAGTGGTCTGATGGCAGTGAACTGCAGTACGTTCGTTGGGCACCGGGGGAACCAAATGACCAGAACGGAACTCAACAGTGCGTGGAGATGTATGTGTCATTGTGGCCTGGAATGTGGAATGACCATCTGTGCCATGAATCTAGGCCATACGTCTGTAAAGCACCTAAAGGTCAGTATCTCTGCTCGAGGTCTGCTTTTTTGATAATTTGATTCGAGATGCCTTGCTAATAACCTAGTTGTTCGATGTTTTGGCATTGACTTTCAGGGCTTTTTTATAGTTTTGATAAGGGGTAAAAGATTCTGTTGATGGCGATTTGGCTTCTACAATGGCTTATGATTTTGACTACTATTTCACTAGAAGCGACCATCGATTGATGCCATGAGCATTATGATAACTGCGTTATAGAAGTAATTATAATAGGTTAGATAGCGTTTAATACTTGCGTAGAGCCAAAAGACTATATGCACGTTTTGCGGTCTATACGCCTGAAGTTATAAATATTTGTCCACTGTGTAAGAACTCAGCTTGCAAAATTTTCTTGCTTCAGAAATAGCAAGCAGTTTGCGGTTATCTAAGATTTAAATCTAGCCTAAAATAGCAGCGGTTCATTGAATTGGAGAAATAACCATTTGTGTTTTTGGAAGATGTTTAATGAACCTTTTTCTGTCTCTCACTTTTGGCGATAGACAGAAGAACAGTTGGCTACTAGACAAAAAGAAAGCAAATAAAATTGATACGGTTGGTGGCATTAATCTAGAGTTTGGACTCTCAAGTGAGAGGTGGAGCCCTTGAATATCGGATGGTCGTCCATTGATGTTTCCTTTCGTTTTACTCCCCTTCGTTGAGCCACTGATTAAAAGCGGTAATGACAATAATTGGTCTCAGCGCTGGGAAGTTTGGCCTCCTGCTGTAGACGATCCTTACCCTGCTTTGGTTGTTCAACGCAGCCGGAGTTCGTTGGACATGATTTCGGCGAAACGAAGATTTTTGTTTTTCTACAGGATTGTGATCCTGAAGACATTCTACTCAGGTAGGGCTATTCGAAAGAGGCAAAGAAACGGGTGAATTTTGGGGCTTACCATCCACGTTGTTTCTTACGGGTGACCCAATATATTTGTGTAAATGTGACTACAAATAATTGAAGCAATATCTAAGCATCGCTCATTTGGGCGAATTTCACAGTTCTGGTGTGCATTCATACACCGAAATGGCAAATAGATAGACATACACCTTACACCTTAACGATTTCGCTTGCCTCATCTCTGCACGAGACAAGATATCACAACGGACAGCATTAAATATCCCAACGAAGGGAATGCCTATAAATGTGTATAATTGTTTCACAAAGCCTATTTATCACTCTGAAACTCCCAGCTGCTCTGACTTCAACATTTATTTATTACGATTCAGTCACCTGGATTAACCTGCTTTTTGTTCCCCCCTTCTTCGGTCTGTCACTTTATCCTTAAAACTCCAGAAACCGCTCAGAAGTTAAATAAGAGCCACCTGTTTGGAATGATCATTTATATCTATGGTATGGTGTTATTCACATCTATGTGTATGCATGTATGTAGATTTGGATGTGTATGTTTGGATGTATGTATGTACGTTTATGTGTATGTATGTCTATGAAGACATAATTATAATACGGTTCATTTTAGCATCTCTCAAAAGCTCTGTACACATCGCTTTCTAACAGACCTAAATAAGTACTATTCAAGACAATTTACAAATGTATGCTGATCTGAGTCAAATGCAACGGTACATTGCTGCAGTATGCAGTGGGAGACTGTTCCATGACCAATGTCTGAGTATAAGACACGATAGATTGTAGTTGATATGCGGAAGCGCGGCTTCTGGATATCCCCGCGGGTAGCAGAGCGCAACAATCTTTATCGATCTATGTCTTTATCCATCTACTTATCTCTATTTATCTATGTCTTTATCTCTGTGTTGATGCAGTGCTGGTGTCTAGCGTCTGTGAGTCGCCGTGGTTCCAGTTAGATGGTGCTTGCTACTACGTTAGCCCAAATGCGAACAGCGAACAGGTGGAATCATGGCACCAATCGCAGAGCTGGTGCCTGCAGAACGGAGGATATCTGGCTACCATCGAAAACATAGACGAAAGAAATTCCATCACTAACCTAGTCAGTAGCGACGCTAATAAACTATCATTTAGTGTTAAAGCTAGCAGTGGAAAATTACTTATTTCCCAATAACTTATAGCAATGTAAATTTGATTGCTGTCAATAAATCAAATAGCAGGGGAAGACCGTGTTAATTCTGTTAATGTGTCGATGCTCTTTGTCTTAAGTTGCCTTGCTGGTCTATACAAGATAGTTAAAGCGTGAAGTTCTCCCGATGTCACGAATAGAATGTCACAACTGCCCAACTTAACTTCGCTGGTTAAAGCGTACGTCAAGGCTCCTCTCGGCGTGAGGATGCCGGTTCGCATACTGATAGTGGACATATTTAAGAGATTTTAATCTCAGGCTAGCAAGGCCCGTACACGGGGACCTTATATGGCGTGGCGCCTATTCAAACGCTCAGCGGTTGTGAAGGATCTCACCAGATCAGTTCACTGAAAAATAAGCAGGGTCGAGGCCATACGGTGGCTATAAGAAAACGTGTATATTTACATTTTTCATATAAGCTATCAGCCAAAATGTTTATATGGCAGCACTCCAGTGCCAGCACACCCATGGACTGAGGGTTTTAATCCCTACTTTACTTGGCAGATGCGATTAATCAATATTTATGTAGCGGTATACAAGTTGCATAAACTTACTTATGCATATGCCTTCTGGTACCGCGCAACAATGGGTATGCGAAATTGTGCAATTGCATACTCGTGTACTTATGTAAATGTATGTATATTTATGTACCTTCACATGATTTTGACAACTCTGCCTACAGCTAGAGTTGTAATTCAACTGTAATTATTGTTTCTCAGCGCAAAACAAAAGCAGCTTATTCTTCGGTTTCAAATCAAATCTAGTTGGCAGCAGCTGGCTAAGCTGTATGCTAGGCCATTGGCTACATTTGTATCTTATAATCTACACCCTCGGTATGTTTAAGCACATTTCGTTAAGTCTAAGTTTCATTTAAAGATGACATCAATTCTTCTACATTGTACTGTCAACTATTTGGTCTAAATGTCCATTTTCAGACACAAGGTGGAATCTACAACGGAGCCATGTGGATCGGTTTGAATAAACTGGAAGATCGCATCAACTACAAGTAAGTTTCAGTAACCCGTAAATATATTCAGCAGCACACGTGTTAATGCACTTATCCCTACCAACAAAGGCCCTAAGAAGCCCTGACCACGAGCTTAAGAATGTGCCATTTAGATGAAACTCAGACACACTTTGTGGCTCTATGCATGCACGCATGTAGACTATTGTACGTAGGTTATCATGGCTTTGTGCGCATATACATGTATGTACACACGTGTATGTGTACGTATGTGTCTGTCTGCATGCATTTATGTATGTCCTACTGTATGTACAGCATGTATGCATGCATGCATGTCTGTATGTATCTATCTATATATGAATACATGTGCTTAAGTATGCTCTGCTGCTCGTGAATCGAACGCATTAACATCCTCTGCCTCTTTTGTGCATGTGCTGTTTATCATGACTCAGCTCAACCTATTTTGATGATTATTTTATGTTCATCGTTTGGATATCCTCGCAAGTAAACGTTGTAGTATCCTACTGAAAATTCCAGCTATACTACTATTATAAAATTGTTGAAATTTCTTGTAACAGAGCATTATTACAATACATGGCGCTGAATCCGATGAAATTGCCGATCATAGAGGTTTGTAGCTTAGCAGAAAAAAACAGTTTAGTTGTTTTCTGCTTCATTCTCTTAGATGGGTTGATGGAAGTACGTCGGAGTTTCGTGATTGGGGAGTGGGTGAGCCAAACGACGCGAGTAATGGCATGTGTGCCTTCCAACTGACACATCCGAAACAAGGTTAATGAACGAATTATGTGTGTATTTATATCCCATGCAACCACGTTCATGGGCGCATGTGACACTAACGAAAATGGTGGCCTGTGGCTCAATGTGTGCGCAACGAACATGGCTCTCCATGATAGCCTAGTAGCTATTCGGTTGTGCTAAGTAATTGTGCGTGAAAGATTTATTCACGGTCAGTACATAATGAAAGGATGTGGTTATTAATCCTCTGAAAAGTTCTCGTTGGTCATTCCTAAGTCGAATGCATTATATATGCGGACAACATAAAAAATTGCTAACTGCCTGAATGAATAGACTTCAAGAAATGTTTAATATGTGCTTTAAGAGGAAATGAAGTATTATCCGAGATATTTCAATTCCTTAACCAAGTTAACAGATTTTACTGCAATCGTCAAGATTACAACATTGATCACAAGATGTATCGACATAGGATAAATATGATATCTTCGTACTGAATATTGCATCAAGTTCAGCATCTTTCTGAAAGCATCATAGAATTAATCATGTTTTGTTCGCCAATTTTTCACCAGTCTATGCTTAAATGTCGTTTCTGTGCTTTCTATTTTTGTGGTCAATAAACGAACACCATTTGTTAAGTTGAACCAACTTTACATAACAAAGCATGTTGGCTTTGAAAGTCGCATAGAACGACATCAATACTGTTGTCGATGACAATTACTGGCATCGGTTATGATGATGATGATGATGATGATGATGATGATGATGATGATGATGGTGGTGGTGGTGGTGGTGGTGACTATGAATATGACTATGATAATCACAATGAAGACGATGAAAAGGAAAAGGAATAAGATGACTAAGAGCGACAAATATTAAGGTTTTATCGATGAAAGTCCTGTTTGATTTGAGCTCATAATTGATTTTGTGCTACAGATTGCTTCACACGTGATCCTGGTGTCAACACTATTAATGGCCTTTTTGGTAATAGTCCACACAATGAAAATCGACCACACACATTCTATTTTGGTTATCTGATGGGTCTTGATGACGTGGCTGGGTCGGCTGAATGCCAATCAAGATGCTCCGTCGAACCACCTTGTTACTCCTACACATTCATATCAAACAGTTGTCCTAACATCACATGGATGGGAGAATGTATGGGCAGAAGCAACGAGTACAACGTCAACGATCCGGCTGATTACGCCATCAGTGGAACGAGATACAACTGCAACGAAAGCGGTAAATATCCAGATAACTTCAAATGCTTACACTCAGAAAAATTCACGCAGGTACTAATGTGGTCGTAAGGCTGACAGGCATTGTTTGTCTAGTAATAAAACACATTCAATGTGGCCCGAAGCTAGACAACGATATAATCTTATTTGGCAATTAAATAAAATTTACTGTCAGCAGGCTACGACGTTTGTGGGTTGATACAAAACAATATGACTATATATGTTTATATATGTATATATATGTATATATATTCATATCTTCTATACATTTATGAGCTTTCTAACCATATTAACAGACATTGTTTTATGAGCGCATTTGACTTCAACTCGTAGAATTATAGCTCTGTTAGTTTTATTCATACAATTATAGAAATTTATACAATTTATCTTGCTATTCTATACTGTCATTAGGTTGAACTGTTAACCCGCATCACGTGTGGGCGTTCATCTCGTCCCATATCCACGAGTGACCGATACGTCAAGCCTATCGTGGCTCTTAACTTTTTTGTTAGACGCTCAATATTTCCAATGTTTCAGTGTCAGTCTGAGTGAGAAAGTATGAAAACAGAGGGTTAGGGTTAGGGTTAGAAGTTGCAGCCCAATGAGCAGGCCTACTAAAGTGTTCGATTTGAGTAAGGGCCGAATTGTGCTGAGGCCTAGCACAAACGTGCTTTTCAATTGCGCATAGAAATGTCGTAATCGTAATTGCACATTTATTTAGCTCCTTTTCAAGAAAAATTCTCAGAAGTGCTCCGACCTTATAACACATGCATGACAACGATCAGATAAAATGGTCTTCAACCGCTGGGGGAATAGATGCAGAAATGTCGTCATATAATGTCTACAAAAACTGTCATGTGGCCTATTATAACAAATCAATGCTGTCTTCACCGGTGATTTTGTTTCCTGCTGTCGTTTTCAATTGTCAATCGTTCTGTCGTATTATCTATTTAAATGGAAGCTATCATCATGGCAGCCATCACTCCAATCTGTGTGGCAGTCATCATTAGTTATAATTGCCATCAGAAGCACTATTATAATTACCGAGTTCTAATAACGGCTTTAGGCACAAGTAACCTAAACTACCAGCTGCTACCCCACAGGTTTAACCTAAATATAGTCGCTGCAGCCTTAATGCTCTTCTACTGTATTATCATATTGCATTGATCAGATAAGAAATAAACTTGTTTTAAAGTCGATTTTTGTGATGATTTGAAAATATTTAGGGTTTTGGTATGTGGGTAACTGCGGTGAGAAGAGAGGATTCATTTGTAAGAAGGAAGCCAACAGCACAGTGACGTCCAGTCCAACGAAGCTTCCAACACCAACTGTCCCAGGATTCTGTCCAGCAGGATACTTTGATGCAGGAGGTATATCATTTCGCTAACCACACCTCAAGTCGTTTGCTTTAAAATATTCATATTTAACTATCCTGTTCACTGATCGATATGGTCTCTCCATGTTAGCAACATGATACTTAAAATCAACCCTTATTCCCCTTACGTATAACTCTTCGACTAGGTCATCTGATTGCCTTTCTCTGTTTGTAGCGAGAACTAGAACTGTTCTTCGTGAACGTACTTTTTCTGTTGCTGAAGCTAAATTTTGGAATTCTCTCCCTGTACCTATTTGTTCTGCTCAACCTCTCATGTCATTTTAGTCTCAGCTCAACTCTTGCCTTCATCCACCTGGCGTATTCACCTTAGACTTTGTGTTTCATTGGACTGACCTTGACTGATCACGACTTGGTTTTGATGCGGCATCGGTCGATGCCTAGTGCACGAGACACCGGCGCTATAGAATTCGCTAATTATTAATGATTAGGATACGTTCAAATAGCCCCGTAGCTAGGATTTTGCCAGTGAGGGCGGAAAATTTTTGCGCTGAGGCCCATGTATATAGCAAGCGCCGAAGGGGCGAAGACGCAAGTATTGAAAGAGTGAAGTTGCAACCGCTGAAGGTGTGAGGTCGCAAATGCCGAAAGGCATGAGGCCCCTAACGATTAGGGGGTCTGAGGGAGCGTTGTAAGCTCCCCAACGGGACCCAGAGTGTAACCCCAAAAGCCAACGCATCTAAGAACATTAAGAATGAAATGGAGCACATTTGGGCTATTTGCTTTGCTGAATTTTTTAAGCTGTTCATCTTGGAAGAAGTAGAATAAAGTTCTGGCTGAAATGTAGAGTGAGGACGAAGGTGTCCGACCTCCATTTCATATCTTGGTTATAAATTATTACTATCATATTTATAAGAATATAATTAAGAGCGTACCTTATAAAAATCGGCTTTGTCTAAGTGAAATTCTAAATATGCAAGCTCTTTCAAGAATTATGCGTTAGTTCAGGTAATAAATAAATGAGCCGAATATATGACGAACTGAGGCACTGGGTCACAAGCTTTGGCGATGGGACACAGATCTCCGGTGCCGAAACCTGTGCCCCAACGGTTCAAATGCTGGCTACGGGTCTGAGTTGAAATGAATAAATGAATAAAATGAAGTATTTTGCATGTTATGACTGTCCATGTTATGCAGGCCTATACAACAGGATACGCAGATGTAGCTCTATAAGCTTGTGCATAGTTGCCAGAGCAGTAACTAATAGCACCGTACATCCATTTTACATTTGCGATGTTTGATTAACTAATTTCCAGGTAACAAGTGTTTTAAGATCGTAGTCGATACTTCAATGGAAGGTCAGACTTGGGACTTGGCTCTGGAATTGTGCCGTGCCGAACCAGGAATTGCTCCCGATTTGGCCAGCATTCTCTCCGAGTACGAAAACGGTCAGAGCTGTAAATCCATATATGTAGATAGAAAGATGATCGTGAAATCTGCAGTTTTAGTATTCTCGAAGTCTTTATAATTAGTGTATTCACAGCTGCTCAATCCATACGTAGCAGACTGGGCTAAATGCAAATGTACACGTTTTTTCATAGCGACCGTATGGCCACGACCTGCTCATTCTTCAATAAATTAATCGGGCGAGATCTTTCGCCACGGGCTAGTTAATAAATGCATTACTTACTTGTTTTTTTACTTAGTATCAGTTCTGAGTGAAAATCAGAAGAGCAAGTTGTACCAGTGAAAGCAGTAGTCAACAGTTACCTGTTAGCTTGAACATTAAGGGTGTGCTCGAACTCCATGATATTTTCAAACTTTCATGCTTTAGATTCGTATAGAGTTTTCAATGATTTTTGCTCTTATAATTAGTAATAGATTAAACACAAGTTTTAGATATTTTCTAATCATTTTTTAGCCCCACCCGAATAATAAAACAAGCAACGCAGAGGTGTCTGCAACGTGTAGAAATTAGATTTTTTTCCACAAGATAATTAATTTCTGACTATGTTGACGAAATTATGAATCGTGTATTCAACTTTTGTGCTAAGTCTCGTAGCCAACAAACTTAAGGGACACAATATATTTTGAAAGATATCAATCTAGCTTTATTCAACATTTTGCGCTAATTGTGAGTAATTCGGTTCATTAGAGGTTTCACTGAATTAAAAGCCTAAATCACATGAGGCTTTTCTTGATCTATTAACATTTAATAACTTCCTGTTTTCATATTTTCTCACTCAGCATATTAATAATCACAACCAGGATTGTTAGTGTCGGATATACAGGCTCTGCATTCTCTTAGTTTCCAACTAATTCGGCTTCTTATACGTCAATCCCAAGCTAATCATCGTTATATTTCTTCAGACTTTACAGCGTAGACATTCTAACTTCTAATTCATTGTAAGCCATCCGTAGACCCACCCAAGGGTATAATGGAATAAGTTGATTTCGTTTTGTTAATCAGATATGTAGCTATGCTTGGTTTTAGGGTTTTGTACAAAAAAATCACTAACTGATGCTAAATTTTTAGCGGTGATTACGATGCATATTCGAAATGAATACTGGGGATTTTGGATTGGATTGCGACAGTCGGACTTATTCAGTGACCAGTGGCTTTGGGCTGACAATCAGGATGTCACATACTTCAATTGGGCTTCAGGAAAACCATCAGGATCTGTGAGTTTTCTTGATTTCTTACAGCGACACCGATCATTAGAACACTAGATTTTTATAGTACACTGCATTGAGCATGTATATCTATTTTGTGTATTTCTGTATATCCTATGCTATATACAAATGTTTAAGATACAAGTGGTTCTAGAGTAATCATTGTCAGACATGTTATCTAAGGGAATAGCAATTGACTACTAGTATCTTATATCTCTTACCATCATGTGAAAATCTACCGAAAATAATATGTAAGACAAGGCTTATCACTTGTACACGTTGTCTAGTGCGATAGTAATCTTGTCTTGGGCTAAATACAGTAGTATTAAATCATACTCAATGACTGTTTTAAAGTCTATAAGACTCTCTTATATGACTGTATAAACCATCCAAATGTTTATCTTCGGGTATACGTTAAACTCGTAATCACAATAGCTTACTTAGAAGAAGCATCGGCTGTTGCTGTATACTCAGTATTACTATGCTATGTACTGGCGCACCGACAAAATCGCCCCGACAAAATAGCCCCGACATAATAGCCCCGACATAATAGCCCCGACATAATAGCCCCATAGACAAAACAGCCCCGTCAAAATAGCCCCGTAAACAAAACAAGTGAAACTTTTAATATTATTCATGTTGTCATTACAACGAAAACGTTAATACCTACAGCACAGAAAACTTTAAAGGTAGTCTTTTGTAATCTCTAGATTTAAGTATAATGAACAGTCAGTAAAATTTGGGTATAGTATACATTAATCTAAATACTAAGATTGTGAGCAATTCCGCGAAGGTATTCGAGAATGTCAACTGCGCCATAAGTGGGAATGAGAGTTTGCAGTCTTCGGTTTAGCTGCACGTACTTCGACTTCGAAGCTTCAGGTTGTCGGACTCCTGTACGATAACGTGCGAGATCGATCTCTACACTATCTTGTTCTTTTCGCAATTGGTCGACCAGTTTGTACACCGATGGATGATGGCAATCTATAGTCTGCTGGAATGCCCGATGCCATGCTTCGACAGAGTTGTTGGTGCGAGGTAAACCATCTATTGTTCGATCACGGATGTTCCAAAGACGAATGGCATATCTACGCATCTCAGCAACACATCTAACAGCTTCGTTCTTCGTCTTATCAGGTGCATGGTTATGTTCGGTGACCAGTGTTGCGTTATCACTGAACTCCTTCAAACGTCCGCGACAGTTTTTCTCTACGCACCTCCACGATTTACTCTCGTCGGCATTAATTCTCGCCTTACGATAACGGAACCCGTCTTTTAACAGCAACTCCTTTCCTTTCTGTGAGCCTATCTTCTCCATGCTCGGTCGACTTTCAGTTTTTGCAATCACTCAGAATCGTCCCTTTATATATGTGTGTTTTAGTTGTTTCTTCACTGGTCTACTATACAGGGTGCGAACCGATGAACCGATGAAAAGGACTCATATCACTTTATTCTACCCTTGATGTTGCCCGCGTGTTTCGCGTATTAGCGCCGCGCCACACGAGTAACAGCGGGGCTATTTTGTCGGGGCTATTTTGTCTTGGGCTATTTTGTGCCGGGGCTATTTTGTCGGGGCTATTTTGTCGGGGCTATTTTGTCGGGGCTATTTTGTCGGGGCTATTTTGTCGGGGCTATTTTGTCGGGTCACCCTATGTACTTAGTATTGTATGTATGTATGTATGTATGTATGTATCTATCTGGATATTTATATAGCACCTTTTAAGAACATCAAAACAAGCTAAGAACTATGCCAATTACTAAACCAATGTACATGTAAGATGACTATACAGTAGAAGATGATTAAAGCTACAACGACTATACATTAGTTAAGCCTGTGGTGTCGCAGTTGGTTGCTTAGGTTACTTGCGCCCAAAAGCCGTTCTTAGAAGTACATAATGATAATAGTGTATCTGATGGCATAATGAAAAATGACGAAGTTGAAGTTCTTGAACTCGATTGTACTTAGAATCATCTCCTTTGTTCCTCAGTTGCACTCTAATCCAGTGATTTTAATGCAATCACCGTAAGCATTTCTTTATGATCATAGCTGTTTAATGCAAAACTTATCGTCGTTTCATTTAGACAGCTTTTGTTTCTTCACAGGCAAAGTGCACCGAACTGTGGACGCATCCAGGTCCAGCTGGAACATGGAATAATTTCGACTGCTTGCAGCGTCGCGGATACATCTGCCAGACCTACAAAGGTCAATAAACAAGAGGCGTACTCATATGCTAAACAGTCCTTGCGTTTCTTTATTTATTTAATTATTTTCTCATAAATCATTAGGCCTTTCTTTCAGTCGGTCACTCTGTTTTTCTGTCTGTCTGTCTGCAAAGGTCGAATTAGTTTTGAAAATACAAACTTCAAAAAACGTCGGCTAACGGTGGAGATTTAAAGCAGCTTTGGTGTTCAAAGATGAGGTGTCCTGTAACAATCAATCAACGCATTTTTTAGCCTATCGCTTTAACAGGTGATTCGGGGATGCGGAATGTTAGGCCTATATGTACCAACCAAGCAATAACATGTGATTTTGGTAGATTTAAGAACCGTGCTTGGAAAATCAAAATATTTTTACAAATTTGGGTGTAATTATTTGACACCTATACGGGATAGAAAGTAGGCCTACTCATACAGTCAGTCATGCATTTCATCCGCACACTGTTTCCGTGCTAGTACACAATCCAGATTTCGGAACGACTTTCAATTTTACTTCGAAATGCAAAGCCCATGATAATAGGCAAATAAACGCTAGTACAGTATATCATTGTTCATTTGATTATGTCTTAGTAAGAAATATGCCTATGCAAAAAATTGTTAAATGGATTATGACTTAATCAGAAATATACTTACATGCACCTATAAGTCTTTATTAGATTTCAACTTAATTTCAGATGCTAATTCGATCATAAGTTGGGGAGAATATTTAATTACTAATGACCAATATGTATTCAGATAGAAATTAGTAATGGAGCAAAGCCACGAAGTCAAAGTCAATTAAAAAGACCAAATTTTTCAAAATTAGACTATTTTGACATAATTTCAGATGCTAATTCGATCATTTCGACCCCACCGATCACCCCCGCCCACAGCTGTAAGGCTGACTATTACAACTACGGCGGAATCTGCTATCGAAAGCTGACAACCGGCAGCAGTTGGTCGTCTGCCCTGGCCACATGTGAGGCAGATGGCGCCACTTTAGCTACGATCCACAGCGAGGCAGAAAACTCGGCGCTGTATGTTTTCGGAAGTGATATTGCACCATTTTGGATTGGATACCATAAGGTTTGACATACAAGGTCTTCAAGTTATTGTGCATAGCGAGTAGAGACTTCCAGTATTATAAAGCAAGAAATTTTATGGTGATACCCGGTAACTATAGAAATCATTAAGCAAAACTTATAGAAACTTGCGAAGATTAGAATAGACGTTTCATGGCAATATGCATTAACATTACTTTGCACTGCGAAGACATCCATGACAACTAATATGAACAGCCGACGAATCTGAATGCAGCAAAAGGCCGATAGGTCTATTATATTCCAAGTCTAGGTTTAGGATTGAAATGGTTTCACTAATGAATATTTTCGGGCAGCTCAAAACTTTATAAATAGCCTGAATAACACACAAAAAGACAATGATGATTCCTCTTAACATTTAATTTGCACTACTGAGGAAGAAATAGGTGAAATTATGGCGATGTTGTTGTGCTTGATAAAGAATGAAAACAACGAATGGGTTTGGACGGATAGCTGGCCAGACATTTACAGCAACTGGAATGCAGGAGAAGAACCAGGAACTGGTGGAGGATGCGCTTCCTTCAAGGAAACTGGAAAATGGAAAGATGACGTATGCACCAATAACCTTGCAGCCATATGTATGATCTCAACTGGTACGGTGAATGAACAAATAGAATCTAAACCGAAACAAAAACCTTTTATAGTGAGCTTATTCCAATGGTACCAAACAACATTTTATAGTATTTAACCCGTACTGAAATTTATTTCTTTTTAACTGCTTGATTTCTTTGAGTACTTTTAAGAAACTGCATTTTGTCATTGGTTTTGGCTAAGCTAAAAGTGTAGCGATTTTACAGTACGATCGATCCGTTGCCTCCTGTCATTTTCAGTTCTTGTCAGAACGAAATGTTCTCATGCGATTTAGTTGAAGCAACCTTAAGATAATATGAAGATGTTGGGTAAGAAGTTTACAGTAGAATATGCAAAAGAAACTCCTTTGTAGATTTGGACAATCACTAATTGTTTATCTGATATCACTGGCCAACAGAAAATTTTTTTTTCTTGTTGCCTTCGGTTTTAGACCTGTTCTTGGGGTAATTTTGGGCGCTGATTCAGAAAATGTCATTGGATTGAGTGCATCAGGTCTAGTTTCTGAGATATCGTCGATTTTGTAAAGAAAACCCAGTCCACTCTTTAAACGATGTCTTTGACAAAACTAAAATGTCATAATAAGCTTTATTTATGGCTAATTATAATTCTTGCTGATTCATATAATGCCTACATCCTTATAATGTAAAATCAGCATATCTTGCCACGTGCTGAGATATTGCTGATTCAACGAAATAACTATTCCGTAGCCTACAGCTTACTCGGCACTAAATTCATGGCCTCATTTAGAATTTATTTGTGCTTATACAGCGTTTCATGGTTTCGAACTATGTAAATAGATTATGCTGAAGTCAGCATTTATAGCCTATATAAACCGCCTCCTGAAAGCTAGAGCAGCCGCAGTCGTCTTAGGGCATATTAAGAGTTGGTCGCAAGAACAATCTGTGAATGTGAGCATTAAATAACTACATGTTCTTACTATTTTTTAGGTTAGTCATTTAATTCCTCAGATGCGAACATCCTTAAGGTTATGACTACTTCCAGACGGAGCTGCATTAACCATCCAGACATATTCTGCTACATTTGTGGGGAATACACACTAAAAGCAAACAGGAAACCGATTTCTGAGTTTGTAAAAAGAGCATATGTAGGTTATTTTGGTGTCAAACTTGGAGATCAAGATAAGCAATGGGCTCCTCATACAGTATGCAAAACTTGTATTGAACAATTGCGCCACTGGACAATTGGAAAGAGAAGCTGCCTGAAATTTGGTGTACCGATGGTTTGGAGGGAACAGATAAACCACTTCGACGACTGTTACTTTTGTATGGTTAATATCATAGGCATCAATCGAAATAATCGTCACAAGTTGTCTTACCCTGATATACCTTCAGCCAGGAGACCTGTTCCGCATTTGGATATTGTACCAGTTCCACCTTTTCGCGAACTACCTCAGCTCTCAGACGATGACACTTGCATGTCCAATATCGGACAAGATGACGAAAGTGAAGAAAGTGGGGGCAGTGACAGTGATTTCCAATCAACTTCACACAGTGAACGTTTTGACCAAAAAGAGTTGAGTGATCTGATCAGGGACTTCAATCTTTCCAAAGAGTCCTCTGAATTGCTTGCGTCCAGACTAAAGGAAAAGAATGCACTTCAGCCTGGAACGAAAATTACAATTTATAGAAACAGAGAAAAGGATTTGCTGCCATTCTTTACCGAAGACAACAACCTAGTATTCTGTAATGACATCAGCAACTTATTGAAGAAAATTGGTCTGTCGGATTACAGCCCAGATGAGTGGCGTCTTTTTTATCGACAGTTCAAAACGTAGTCTGAAATGTGTGCTTTTAAATAACGGCAACAAATTTTGTTCTATTCCAATCGGTCACTCCACCAGGATGAAAGAAGAGTACAATGCCATCTCTTTAGTACTGGAAAAGATAAAATACAAAGAACATCAATGGGTAATTTGTGTAGACTTGAAGATGGTAAATTTCCTCCTTGGTCAACAAAGTGGCTACACAAAGTATCCCTGCTTTTTGTGTCTTTGGGACAGTAGAGCCAAGCATGAACATTGGACAAGAAAAGATTGGCCTTCGAGGAAAGACATGGTGGTTGGAGCTCAAAATGTAATCAAGGAATCTTTGGTGGCACGAGATAGGATCATACTGCCACCACTACATATAAAGCTAGGCCTGATGAAACAATTTGTCAGGGCTTTGAATAAAGAAGGTTCATGCTTCGAATACATAGTACACAAGTTACCAGGAATTACAATGGAAAAATTGAAGGCTGGAATCTTCGATGGTCCACAGATCAGGCAACTTATGAATGACCCACTTTTCATACCATCAATGAATGAAATCGAATCTTGTGCCTGGTCTTCCTTTGTTCTTGTAACTAAAAATTTTCTTGGCAACAAGAAGGCAGACAATTATGCACAACTAGTAGAGGATATGCTTCTTCATTTCAACAAGCTTGGCTGCAACATGAGCATTAAAGTCCATTATCTCCACAGTCACTTAGATCGCTTTCCAGAGAATCTTGGTGACTTCAGCGAAGAGCAAGGTGAAAGATTTCACCAAGACATCAAAACAATGGAAAATCGATATCAAGGAAGATGGGATGCACACATGATGGCAGACTATTGCTGGAATATTATGCGCGATTGTTCCGGCAGATGCCACACTCGGAAATCGTACAAAAGGAGCTTCTTCGGTGTCGAATGACTTGAAATTTTTATAACAAACTTGTTCTGTTTGGTATCATATAAGTACAGTTTCAGGTACTACCATTTTCTTTTAAGTATTTGTATTATTATGTTTATTTAGTGCATCACATAATAAATTGAGCACTACATAATTATAGCTATAGCCTTATGTTTTATGGGCGAGCAGAGGCAAGGACTGGTATATGGCGTAATGTTCTATATCTCGAAAACTAGACCTGCTGGGAGAAAACTGGTGCCTTTTCTGGAATCAGCAGGTCAAATATACCCAGAAACAGTTCTAACATTTGAGGCAACAAATTATGTGTTGGCCAGTGTATTCTTTGGTTGAACTGATGCAAATCTAACGCTTTTAGCATAAACTGTTAAAAACGTATGAAAGCTTTTGAAGTAGCCATGAACCAACTATGACCACCATTCTGCATTAAGAATAAGCTTAAAATAATTATTGTACAGTAAACAATATATGCTGAATTGATGCGGAAAATAAGCAATGGCCCCAACAATGAAAGAAACTAAAACTAAAGAAAGGTTTAAATGTATAACTGGTAGTGTTACGCAACATTTTATAGCGCATTCTTGGTATCTCTGGAAGACGTAAGGTAAACTAAAAAGAACACAAGCTTCGCAGTGACCATATGTATGCATCATTTTATTAGTATAGTAGCTGTCACACGTAGCGCGTACATTGATCGTTTACTTCTAGTTTACTGCAATTCTTTTGATGTGTTCCAGCAACTGTGCCAACTACTCCAGCTCCCGTGGAAGGAGTCTGTCCGACTGATTGGGTGGAGTACGGTAGCAACTGTTACTATTTCAGCGACACTTATGATACCCTGAATTGGCAAATGGCACAGGCTACATGCATCAGCAAAGCAGGATTTTTCACAGTAGGAAACCTGGTCTCAATCCTCAGCGCAGTTGAAAACCAGTTCATCTACGAACACCTTAAAACTCAGAGCACCAATCAAGTATGGATCGGTCTATACAAAGAGGCTCAGGGTAGGCGACACTTTAACAAAGCAGGTCTAAGCGGAAACTTCTTATCATGATACCAGTCGTCAAATGATTAGATTATCGCTATCTTATCACTATCTTCAGACACTGTAACATTTCCTTAATTGTTAAGGAATCTTAAATTGTAGGAATATGTCTTCAAAGTTTTAAATGGAATTTACAGAGTTTTATAACCAAGACGTAAGCATGCTTAAGATAAAATAATGGAAAAAGCAGACACCTAAATAGATAAAGACGAGAGCGAGTTGTGGCTTTCGTAATTGTAACAGGTTCGCCCCACAAGTGGTCTGATGGGAGTGAACTGCAGTACGTTCGTTGGGCACCAGGAGAACCAAATGACCAGAACGGAACTCAGCAGTGCGTGGAGATGTATGTGTCATTATGGCCTGGAATGTGGAATGACCATCTGTGCCATGAATATAGGCCATTCGTCTGCAAAGCACCAAAAGGTCAGTATCTCTGCTCCTCGATAATTTATTCAATGCGCATGGCACAATTCGAGCCACACAAATATTTTTACGAGATTGCAATTTAATAATAGTTAACGTGCAGTAACGTGCTAATAACCTTAAAGTGATATGGATTTCCAACAGGGTGCGAAATACTGAAAACATACCGCCAGTATCCTAAATGTAAAATTGACAATAAACTCGGTATGAAGTACCGTGCTAGTATCACAAATTCGAAATACCAATTCATTTTGCGTAATGTTAGATGTTAGACTAGTAAACTTGGATAGCACTAGCTAAAGCCTTGGCGTGTGAGTTCCGGCTGTGCTGACCTACGACTCGAGCTTGTCTTCCTTCCTCCCTCTCTCTTTCGCAAGTGCTTGAAGACTATTCCGGTCCCCAGTAGTTCTGGGTTGTCCCGCCGGGAGCAATTCTGATGAGTTTATCTTGAAACGGCGCTTTAAAAAATTCTTGATTACGATTACGATTACGAAACTTGTGAAATACACTGGCAATAACCTTGATACGAGATGCATTGCAAATAACCTAGTTGTTCGACGTTCTGGCAGTGGATCAGCCGCCGACCCCAACCAATCCGCCTGAAGGCATTTGTCCTTCCGAAGCTGGCTGGAAGGGTTATGGAGCATACTGCTACTTCATGGACTTGACTAAGAGCCTGTCGTTCAACGAGGCCCAAGAAGCTTGTGTCCATCTGGCCGGACGCTATGCGGATCTAGTGATCATCCCAGACGCCTATACGAACCTCTTTTTGATGGAAATGGTGAAGGAACAATCGACGTACTGGGAACAAATCTGGATTGGTCTCACAAGACCGAATAAAGGTATACAAGCAAAGCACAACGACTGCGCTGACATGCAATGATCCCGCGAAATAAGTCCTTAACAATTAGTTATTAGCGTGAAGTTATTAAATGAAGATATAAGTTAAAAATTCAAACAACAATTTTATAACACTTATTAATTAATTCTTAATTTTAGATAATAAAATTCAATGAGCATTTATTAGGCTAATTACTAATTTTTAATTACTATTAATCAGATAATTTATAAAATATTGTTAATCAAATAATAATTAATTAGTAATTGGTAAATTATTAAGTAATCAGCAGACCAATCTTTGTTTCTTGCTCGCCCTCATGCCAAAAATGTTGCATTCGATCAATGTCACTTTGACTCTTGTTGAGCCTCGCACCAGGAAAATGTTGAACTGTCGGGCGTTCCTGATCCAAAAATTTTGAATTAACTGCCCACAAAATATTAATTAACTGTTCAGTGCGTTCGGGCAGTTCTTTTATATCATTCAGGGCTAAACTTGACATTAATCTATTTCAACTTACTTAACCAGCTTAGCTTGACTTCTGATTTGCATGACCCATCGGATTTTGACCGTGCTTCTCCAATGTAAGCTCAAGTACAATTTGTGACTACGAAAGTTTACATAAGTGACCGTCAGTAAATGTTTTGTGCATAAAATAACGGCTCTATAAATTTTAGAATAGAGTAGAATAGATGAGATTTATACTTACTGGCGCCTGTCACTTCATCTCTGTCTAAGTGACAGAGCGTTAGTCTTTCATTTCTGAGTCCGAAAGTTCATGGTTCTTTCCATGTGCATTCACTTAAATTGATTATTCCTTGTCAAGCTGTTTAAGGCGGAATGTCTGCTGTTGTGGCTCGAATACGTGGCCTTGGTCTACAATTCCTGCTTTTCCGACAGAAGTTAAACATAAAAATTAGAAACTTTCTAAGGTAAATATAAAAAATGAGGCCACATGTAAGGTTCGGTTCGGTATTGTAGGATCGGATAAGGAAAAGTAAGATGAGTTATATAAAATAAAGTAAGAGAATTAGAAGTTATTCTAAGATAGAATAAGTTACAGAAGTTAAGATAGTTAAGAAAGATGTAGGTTCAACAAAGTGGAACTGAGGTTAAACATATTGAACGAAACGTAAACACGACAATAGTCCTCATCGAGTAATCAACTGCATGCCCCGCGGTCTTCAACGAGGTTCGGCGAATGTTCCTTCTCTGTCGCCAGACCCACTGCCTGGACGAGTCTTCCTGACTATGTCATGAATGCCCTATCCCTGGTCACATTCAAGTAACGGCTAAAAATATCTGTTTAAGATATCTTATGACTGTTGTTCATTTTTGAACTTATGTATAGCGCTCTTTTCTTCTGCCTCGGCTGCTACAGCGCTACATAAATTGTCTTATTATTATTATTATTATTATTATCATTATTATTATTATTATTATTATTATTACTCCCAAACGAAGCTAAATGGTAACCTGACATTGGCTTTATGTTGCAGATGCGGAATTTCGATGGCTTGACAACAGTCCGTTGAACTTCAGCAACTGGGCTCCGGGGGAGCCGAACAACCAAGGAAACGAACACTGCGCAGAAATACACAGCGACAACGGAGAATGGAATGACATGAATTGCGAGTCGAACCATCTCCACCTCATATGTCAGATTAAAAGAGGTTAAACTAATAGGCCTATAATCTAATCCAAGCTAGTCTAGTTTAGTCTATTCTTGTTTGGTCTGAACTGGTGTGGTCTAGTCTGGTTTAGTCTAGTCTAATATAGTCTTCTGTAGCCTATACCTAACGAAGCCAACCAAAATATTAATAGTTTTCGTTTTTAATAAGAATAACAATCGAACTGTGTTCAGCGCCACAACTGCATTCAGAGGCTTGGTTTCGAATGGCCGTGAAAACTGGGAGGAGATTTTTAGGAGATCATTTTTACACCCTAATTGAGCATTCATAAGGCAGCATTTCTACATAAGGTAAATAATGATAATAACTGCAAATGATATATATTCCCAGTGTTCATATATCCTTTTAAACAATTTTGAAAGTAATATATATTCCCTGTGTTCATATATCCTTTTAAACAATTTTGAAAGTATATGTTACGGAGATAACATATGGTTTGCAAGAATTATGATTTGGATTTGTGTTCTAATGCAGCATTTAGACGAGTAAAATAGAAATTAGTGAACCCTCAGTTTTTAATCAACTAATATTTCTTTAAATGTTGCCTTTAATGTCATGCATAATCTCTGTTTGTAGAACTTATGCCTGCACCAACATCTTCGCCAAAACCCGATTCTTCAAACCGTAAGTGCTGTTGTATGGAATTTGCAAGTGTAAATAGCCTATATAAATATATCATCCTCGGATTAGAGCATTTATGACGCAGCGCAGGGCTTGGCAGTGGTCATTCTTCCCTGTGAAACAATTTCCACCTATCATTCTTGCTTATGTGGATTAGGAATGCAGAAGTATCATCGTTCGCAGCATTAAGAATCCCATATTTCCGATGGAACTAACGACTTCCCTATTTGCGACTGGGTTTCCATTCTTCTTCTTCAAGTTCTCTGCCCCGGGCAGGTTCGAACGTCCAATGGCGCCATTCCTGATGTTGTTGGCCCTCCTCCTTCAGTTTACCATATCCGTCGACTATCATCCAGTCTAGTAGCAGCATTTGTCTAGGTCTTCCTCTTCTCTTCTTTCCCTCCATTCTTCCCTTTATGATATTTTTCGGATGGGAATCACCTCTCAGTATGTGTCCAGTCTATTTTCTCTGAGCTTCCGTTACAATCCAGTTCATTCTGGGCTTCCATTCAGACAGCAGTATTTCGTTTTGTAGTTGTTGCATAAATCCACCAATATGGTGCAATGCGATACTATATACACAAAGCGATACAATACAATTACAATACAAACAATGTTAATGCAATTAAAATGCAATGCAATAAAACGGAGTAAATTGCAATTTATATGTAATCAGGAAAATACTGAACAAAACACCCAATACTAAAAAAATAAAAAAATAGCATATATATTAACTCATTCCCACATATCAAAATACATGCGGGAAACACTACATTGGCTTCCTATTCCAAAACGGATACGCTTCAAGGTTCTCCTGCTTGACCGTTCTACTATGGTCGGTACTGCACCGGCATACATTAGAGTGCTGTGTGTTCCTGTCTCCAGTCGGCCTAGCTGCAGGATGCTGCGTTCTGCTGCCCGTGGGGATTTGCTACGAGCTCGTCGGGCCTTCTCGTGCTTTGGGTCCTCCTACTAGAACAACTTCCCTTTAATCATTTGTTCACTACCACTTAGTCTAACTCAACATTCATTTTCTGTTCAACTTAAGACGCACTTGTTTAGATCAGTTGGATAGCCATGTGACCAGCGCTTTTGAGATATTATTATTTCTGCTTTTGTTAGGCGCCACCATCTAATGACTTAGCATCAATCCATGGCGCCGAGCAATTGTGAGCGAAGGACTTGCTCAAGGTCTCGACACAGTAACCGCCTCGGAGGAGACTCGAACCCGTACTCTCCGCGTTACAAGCAGAGCTCTCTATATGCTTGAAAGGCGCCACATAAATGTTTGTTATATTACATTACTTTCTCTTCATCTATTTGAGTAGCTGGGATATACTTGACATCCGGTGAACTGGCGGGGATCATCATCGGCACAATGTTGGGAATGGTCTTGATCATGGGAACCGGACTGGTCCTGTATTCAGCCTTCCACGGAGGATTGCCATTTTCCGCTGCAAAGAAGCCAGATGCAACTGACACAACCAGTACCTACGATCTGCCGTACAACAATTTCGAAGAACAGCCATATGGAACTCTATCGAGGTCGTCCTCCGTGAAAAGCTCGCCAGATGCCGCGAAGTCCGAGGCCTAAGCGACTTAAAACTGAGATACGTTGCAGAATAATCGTAGTCAGGATGCAGCGATTTTGACTGTCTATAATGAGATGTTGGACAATGCTAATGGTAATGGCAATGGGGCGTCTTTAGTTAGGTTTCATCTGCTGATAACGAGATTGTACGTTTTAAAAGCTGGTCAAAGCTATGCAAATCAGTTGAGAAAGCCGCTGAGGAGCTTCCCTTGAATAGGCGATCGGTAAATGCGTAATTACAACTAATACGGTATAAGTCTGAAAAATTCCGGTAATTCTGGTTTGGTTAATTCAATTTATGTTTGCCACAAACATGGAGTTGTCAAAAGTGATCGAATCTCAGGGTTAGACCCCATTGTTGCATTTGTCGGAGTTTAAGCAATAGTGCCTTCCCTGTTATATAGAGCCTTTGACTCAGTTTTTTTTGTCCGACTACAAATCATGACGTCGTCCTAGACCTATCCATGACTTTCATTTAAAATAATCATGGCCCTGAAAATTATAATTTTGCCACCATATGGACATAATGAGTCAGAAAAAAGTATCACATACAGTACGGCAGTGCAGCTAGTGTTATGGGACCACAAGACCGAAAACGATCGGGAACTCAAACCGTTCTTGTCTGGGACACAACAATTGCTAAAGCATCAAGTGAAAGATTGCAAGAGTAAGTCTGAGGAAGAAGAAGATGAAAATAAGTTGGCTGATCAATGTGTATTAATCTGTAAACAAAAAGCATATTTTAAACTGATTATAATCGACGCCGCAAGTCCGCGTGCATTAACAACGTGGCCATATAGACGTATTAATATTTTATGATATGTGAGAGCAGAGTAGGCGAGATTTCGTTGCATTAGATTTTGTCAAGATTCGTCAAGATGGAAGCTCAGTTTGGTCTTCGTTAGTGAAGAATTTCCTTCAACCAGCTTTATTTGATTTAGAATAGTTTCTGCTCTCCTGGAAACACACCAACGCCGTTGCTTTGTCATAATTGTTAACTAGACTACATATGACTCGCCCTACATAGATGTGTATCTCGTCTAAAACTACAGAAAATATTACAGCGCCATGTTGCTGAGATAATTATTGTGAACCTGGTTAAACATAGTAGCATCTCGAAATAGACTCGTGAAGAACAAGTACTGTTACTGTTATACGAATACACTGGAGTCATTTACACTCCTAATGCAGTAATTAAAATACAAATATTAATTGGACAGCTTAAGAACGATGTTAACGATAACACAATATAGATGACACATATAAAAGAACAAATATTAAACCCAAATACTTTGTAAACCTTATAAGTGGGGTGAATGTTCCACATTAATCTATTGATGCTCTATTTATTAGACTACATGATAATTATCAGCGGTCCATAGCAGACGCGCGGTTGAAATTTTCAACACCAGTATACAAATCCAGTTGTTTCTTTGGGTGTATATGATGTGCATGTAAGTGTATCGTGTCGGATGCATATCTCACATTTTGATTTGTTCATTAATTGTTTGACAGTCCATCTGCTGTCACTTGCGCCGCGTGTGGCTGCAGGCAGCGAGTACCTCTACATGTACAGCTCTCTTTCTAGGCCTCGGCCATACTACGGCGCTCTATAAATCATCTTATTACTATCATTATTATTTTAGCGAACTTTTGTTATTATTATAATTTTTAGTATTATTATTATTATTATTAGTAGTAGTAGTAGTAGTAGTAGTAGTATTGTTATCATCAACAACAACATTATCATCTTCATCACCATTATTGAAGCAGCAACGGCGTTATGAAATGCCAAAAAATGATCAAAAACTTTTAAAAGCTTTGATTACAACTATACAAAAGTTGTAAGGTTTTTTAATTCATGCACGAAAAACCTGAATTTAACAGTTTTTTTTAAATTTTCTCGGCTGATTCGGCAGTGGCCACAGACTCTTTCACATGATACAAGTAAATTCGCCAGATTGCACATTTCTTACTAAATACATAACTCCGTTAATATCAAGTGCTATCTTGCGAAAGTAATCGAACTATGACTGCATCGTAGAAGAGGGAAATAAAAATGCATTTTTAGGCTGTATTTTTATGGAAAGGCGCTTTATAAATTTCCTACCTTCAACTGGTTTTCTGGTAGAAACGCTTTATAAATTTCTAAATTTTCTATGCGTTTACAGCTGTATATTTTATTTAATCGGGTTGATCTTTGGTATTTTTTATTTGCCGGCGCTATAGTCAAATCAGGCAGCCATATTGCACTCAAAATCTTGGTAAAGAGATTCCTTTGCTCTAAATTTTAAAGATCATAACTTTGTGTGCCTAAGTTCAGATTTGGGGTCAAGGGATAGGTCTAAAATCTGTGCATGTTTTGGGTGAGTATACAGTTCAGAACCTACTACCAATACGTTTTGAGCATAAATGAAAAAATCTCAACCATAATTAGTTCATATAGAGAAGGCTCGACCGTAATATATGCCCATGCACGATCAACAAAACAACGCTGCGCAAAAATTACCTCGCGAATCTTACTCTGCGACTAGTCCCTCGCCTAGGGCAAGATGTTCAAGTCGCAGGATGTATGGCAAACTGTTAGGTGCGAATATGTTAGGCATGTCGTTGGATACCAGAGATGATCTATCTAACAATATTTTACATGGTGACACTGGCATAATAACAGATATAATATAACACCCCTTCTTTCTCTTATCTGTCTCTCCTCTCCAACCCCAAACATCATCCACCGTAGCTGCCACACTGTATCTCTGCCTGACTCTTGGATCTTGACCTGGAACCGAACCCTTTTGCCTATCGATTTTGTTTTGACTGAGCGCCTGTGAATAAGCTGGTTCCCGCGGCGTGGCATTCGTTGGGCGCTGTAGAAATCTCGGAATTACGATTACCGTCTTATACCGTGTGCAAAGAGTCAGAAGAAATATTCAATTTGATCCCCAAACCTTTTGTCGCAGAACTTTTGTCTAGTAGTTAATTATTATATTATTTAATTCGATTTCTAAAGTGCAATACATTGCAACTAAATTCAATGCAGATACGCCAACGTAGCTAGACACTAATAAGATGATATAAATAGATGAATCATTAGCATTTTTCCTAAGCTCTCTGGCAATTTTTCTGGACAACGAAATGTGAAGGTAGAGCATTCCATAATGTTGGGCCACATTTTCTTAATACCCTTGCTCTAGACTTTATGGCTTTTTCCGTCCATACAAAATCGTTATTCTTGGCAGAACGCTGTTAAGACCCTCGCGGAACAAATGAGGTTAGCACACAATCTTGCGATGGTGACAGTCCCTGCAGAAACTCGTAAACCAGCCACGAAGCATGAAAACGATCTTCTGGCGTTCTGGCAGTCTGTACAGACTTTTCGGAATAGGTGTAATTTAAAAAATATACATATGCAAATATGCATGCAAGGTTTCGAAATAAAAAAGTAAACTTGTCGGAAAAGAGAGCCAAGCTGTGTTCACATCTTTTTTGAGAGATTCTTAAAATGCGCTGAACACATAAAAGGTAAATTGGTTTCGCAGTCTTAGTATATTTTGAAGATTAGGTATATGAGGATTATGAGTTTAGCGATGTATAAACGTGAAAGAAAACATAATATAACTCAACGTGAAAGTCACGGAATATGGATTAACCCAATACTGACGAAAGAATTTTTCCGCCTAGGCCCTGATGACGAGCGATTTCACCGGCAAACGCCCTTTGAAAAATTTTTGTTTCAATTTGTTGTATCTCCGTCAGTTCTTGACCTACAGGCATAAGGTTAACATCATTCTGTAGCATTTTATCTCCTCTTTCCATATCCTAGTTTTCGATAAAAAAAATTGGGGTATCCAAAGTTGCCCCAACTGTACTCCAGCCCTTTTTACTTATTGCTTGTTCAAGCCCTATATAAAATTTTCAGTGATAACATATGTAGTATCAGCAGAAAAAGCTGTGCAAAAATCAATTGCGACAAAACAAAAAGGAAAATTTGAAAATATTTTAATAAGGGAAGGAGGTAGAATATTTTTAGTATGTAAACCAAACTCGTAAAGTTTGAAGGAAATATAAGAAAATGCCTGAAAGTAAGAAATTCTAAAATTATAGGTATTAGATCTTAGTCATTTTTGACAAACAGACTTGAGATTAACATCATTCTTTACCATTTTATATCCTCTTTCAATTATCTATCCAGTTTTTGATAAAAAAATTGGGAGGTACCCATAGTTGCAAATCTGTACTCCACCCCATTTTTAACTTTTCATGTTCAAACTTCTATATGTAAAATTTTCAGTGATTTTTTCCGCGACAAACTTTGAGGCTGGTGTAAAAGTGTAGATATAGTTAATGAGAACAAAGTAAAAATATAAAAATTCAAGCACTACGCATGAAAATGCTGAATGTGTATTTTAATTACGTTTAGAGTCCATAATGTGATCGAACTAGAACATCGACTTCATATTCGTTTGGAAACAAATGGTTTTAAGGCTTTACAATAGACGATATCAGCTTAGGACAAAACGTTTCTCTTTAGCTATAAAGGTTAAATCACAAATTCACGAGAAGCTGATTGTTCAAATTTTAGAGTATTTTGGTTTCGATACATGCTACGTAAGATTGTCTGCAGCTGATCAATATGATCTTGAATAACACCAATTGTTCGACGTTCCTGTCCAATGTATCTTTTCATATTTTCCACATTCAGTCGCTTGATCCCATTCGTTATGTCTAGATTTGTCTGAAGTAGTTACTCAGCCTCCTCTATCTGAGCAACCTGTTTCTGTTACTTAGTAAACTCTAATATCAAAATCGAGTGATTATCTGATTCCTTGTCAGCCAAAAACAGTCGACTATTAATCTGATCCAGAAGAATCCGCGAAGGAAGTCGAAATCTGTAGTCATCATTTGAGTGAAATGCTCTCTTAAATTTCAAATCTGAATCCAATAACAAAATTCGTCTGTTCCATCGATCAGCGACTATCACGAATCCATTTCCATCGACGGCCAAATAGACTGGAAGATCCATTTTTCGAGTAGTTGATCCACATCTTCCACCAAATGGCTTCTTAAGATTTCCGTCTCCATCTACTACACACACTCTATGCAGATCTTTACGATCATAGCCATGGCTGACCACGAAATGTCCCTTGGTCACTTTTATAGCATGCAATGGGTGATGAATACCTGAGCCTGCCAGATTTATTTCACTGATCAATTTTCCATCTGGCGAATATTCAATTAATTTATTTTAAGAAAAACAGCTAAAACGACATTCGATTCATCTGTAACAGACAAATGACCACAATCGTGTTCTGTTGACCAGTTCTTTATTAAGTTTCCATTTGGATCAACTCTCAAGATTTTACTCGACTGACCGTGGCCTTTGTTATCGGAGAGATAGAGACATTTATTTCTGTTGCAGGATACTAAGTCCTTTGGATGAGTTAAATCCGGCAAAGTCAATCGACGACTGAAACTGAATTTCATCGAATCGTATACTTCAACTCCTGAACCCCTTTCACTCACAACAAACAAATCCTGGCCCGATCGTCAATCCCTTGATGAATTTTTTCCCCTCTTCCGCGGCTTTTGTTGTGATCGTCTGAACTAAGACTGGGTCTGATTGGTATTTCTCCGACGTGTAACAGAAAATACAAACAATTCCGAAATGTACTTAAAATTTTATACTGATATATTTCAAAATAATAACATTGGTCCCAACTTATAGAATAAAAGAAATGTTTCTTTAACTGCTTAATTCGAATATTTAAACTCTATCGAGAGAAATGTGGTGGTTGTGATCACAACTGCGAAAGAGACAAAGGCAGCGAAAGGAAATGCTACTGATGGACAAGCATACAGAGACAGCAACTGAGGCAAAGTCTGAGAAACAACGGCAGAAAGACAGACTATATTATATCGACAGTGTCGTTCAAAGATATATACACAACAACAGACAGGGACTGCGAACAAGTGCATTTTCAAGGCCATCAACAAGAACATATAGAAAGCCGGTACTTTCAGAAATGCGTCTTCAAAACGCCACAACACAGCACCACATAATGTATATTAAGCTCTTATATTGTATGCAATATTTAAATCGTTTCATTCACAATCTTCGGGTTTGAAGAAGATTCAGCAATTGTATTCTAGAACACCATCTTTAACTTTGGAGTAAAATATTAGGTTGGAGGCTTGCGGTCCAATGAAAACCCAGCCAGGCTATATTCAGACTAGCCTCATATGAACCTACCATAATCTAGTGTAGGGATGTGGAATGCAGAGAAACAGGAGATAATGTCCCAAAGTTAGAGGTGAGATTACGTTTCAAAAACTATCTCTACAGTATATAGCGACGTCTGAAACGAATGCAGATCGTGTTTGTACAGTAAGGTCGTAATAAGACTGAAGTGCAATGGGTTTAAACATTTTTTTAATTTAAGAACATGTATAAACTTATAAACTTAGACTGTGGCAACGAAATCACTTGCAAGTCAATCAATCGTCACTGATCACTTTGAAACTCGACCTTGTTCAACAACAACCCTTTAGTATACAGGTGTTTGAGTTCTTCATTCACTAGCGATTTGTCCTCCTCTCCCTACCAAATTCCGTTACCTTTATAACAAGCACACACCCACATATTTATCCAAAATTGATTCAGGGAAATGCTTAAGGTGTTTTGGTTGATATCAGTTTCGTTGGTGTTGCATTGTTGGAGAGACAAACTACTGACAAACAGGAAATTAAACTCTAGTAAACGAAGTTTTTACATACTGTTTTTCTTCCAGAAATATATGACCACAACGATTAGTGCAATCAGGGGCAGAGTAAAAGGAACCAAAATTGGCAACAAATAATTTTCGCTGATAGCTAAAACAAAAAATATACAACTTCGTTAAATTAAGAAAATTGTATTGCAATCCATAAACTGTGATAGAGATTGAAATATTCTTTAACATACATATCCAGCTCAAGCGACTGCTATAGACATACCAACTATAAAAAATCTTCCATTGGCGTAGAAAAAGCTAGCTACGTGCTAAAGCATGCAAAACGGTCGATTTTAAATGCACAGTCTTGGAATAAAAAGTTGAAAGTGACCCATCCATGTAGAAATTTTCACGTGAGAAATTTTAATATGAAAGCATCCATATTTCAAAATAAACCATAGCGATGGCTGAAAATTATGATGAACAACTCTCAACAACATGGAAGATAAGAAATTGCGATGACCATAGCAATTCATAGCCAAATTTCGTGATAGAACTAAAAAAACTCTTACCTGCAGGTACAGTAGGATAAACCTCAGCATGCATGGGCTCCACTGTACATGATTTGTTCCCTATAAAACACGTCGCTTCGCACCGATGCGATCCAAATCTATTTGGTTTTAAAGTCTGTTTATTAGACACTGTGATCGAATCATGGCCACTGAGCCATTTCCATTTGTAACTGCATAACTGGCTGGTGTTCGCAAAACAACTGATTTCGTCATTCAGTGTCAAGTTAACTGTGGTGTTGCTGCTGAAGACATCTGATTGAATTAGATACCAAAGGCTTTGAAGTATCAAACTACTTCATACATGTACATTGTTGCTACAGAAATAATACCACTAACAAATAACCATTCGTGTACTTAAGGCAGTGGTCTAATGGGCGCGACACGTTGGCATATTCAGTAGCGCACTTGTTCTAAAATCCACCGATTGCGGGTTCGAGACGGTGCGAGAAATGTCTAAGGGCCAGTACGCAGTCAACATCCAAATGGCATCGTCACGGCTAGGATTTAAGCCACTTGCCAACTGGGAAGCAGCAGGTCTTGTCGAAGAATTCGAAAATTTCACGTCAGTAAGTGAGCTGATTGTGCCTCCCTTTAAACATTCGTTTATTACTTCTTAGTTTAACCCAACATTCATTTTCTGTTCACCTTAAGACGTACTTGCATAGATCGCTTGGATAGCCGTGTGACCTGCGCTTTTGTGAGGTGCTTGGCAGGCCCTTTATAAATGCATGTTACATTACATAATATGTCAGAACCATTCAGTGTAAAACTCTACAACTATGATGACTATGATCCGACCTAAGTCGTTGTACCTATAGGTTGTTACGGTTTATGAGCATAGGATAATGGAGCGTATCCATTCGTCTTTGAAGCTGCCATCACTTTAAAATCTCCCTAGATTCTGGTTAAGACGAATATTTACATGACTTGGTCATTTGTGTAATAATTGATGTACACGACTTCAAACTAAGGCCCACAGGAGACATGGTAACTTAAGCTTTGTTGCACGGTATCATAACGAAATCGACAATAAAAATAGTTGTACAGCAAAATTCCCATAAAGACTTAGAACTTGATAGCTAGCACAATAAGCATTATATAACAACCGATAACTCAATTTGACTCATTTGACTCCTACACGAATTCTCGCGAATTAACTTTTCCGACTGCGTGAAGTTTTTCTCAGGCGCGGTCACATTTGTAGTGACACATTCATGACATATCAGGAAACTATCTCAGAGAATAGATTTTGTGAAATAAATTGCGATTATTGTTTTGCTATTAATCTCTTTAATATACACAGAGAAATATTGCGATATTGTATTACGGGGTATTATTTGTAAAACACCTTGGACATATGACACGTGGTATAGTGCACGGTTGACTGACCACAAGTCAACAACTTCCGTTTTGTTTCAGTTTTGTTTATGTTTTAATTGTGATGCAGTTACAAACATTGCACTTGCCAGTATGCATAGTCTTTGCTTAAAAATAGGCAGAAATTTACAAGACTTAGCGGACATTGGAGAATAGTTTCTATTTAAGTCTTCGCAAAAAGAAGTAAATTAAAGGCTTTGGTAGTAAACATTTTCGATGTTCATGTGCACATGCAAGTCACTGGATACTATTAAGTAAATTTGGCGTCTCTTTCTGGTCGAAACATAATTATGTAGGTTTGCTATTGTAAGAGTGTTTGTCATATTCCTGCCACGATCCATCGGAGCACGTGTGTTTGATAAAACAGGTATACTAAACAAGATGGATTAATTATTATTCGTCTATCTTCAAACAGTAGGCGAATGGACCAATCGATTAATCTTGGCGGCGAGAGATACTAATTCCAAAGTCTCTTGGGGCAATCAAGCCAAAATAAGAAGACTTGAATCGGTTTTATAATTAGATATTTTGCACATTCCACCCCTGTTTGTTCTAGATTATCATCAGTCCGTAGTAAACATGCGGTTAAAATTTTCAGCACCAGTAAACAAATCCATTTGTCTCGTTGGGTGTTCATCATGTGCATGTTAGTGTATCATGTCGGATGTTAATACCGATATGTGTGCATCATTTGATTTGTAAAAGTTTTTCAAAGCATCTGCTGTCATTTGCGCCCCATGTGGCTGTAGGCAGCGAGCACCTGTAGATGTATAGCGCACTTTCCCGGCCTCGGCCCTTCAAGGGGCTCCATAAATCGTCTTATTATTATTATTTTAGCGAATTTTTATTAAATTTTATTAGTAGTAGTAGTAGCAGCAGCAGCAGTAGTAGTAGTGGTGGTGGTGGTGGTGGTGGTGGTGGTGGTAGTATTAGTGTACAACATAGGCCAATTTAAAACTACGTCAATTCTTAGCAACTAAAACTACGTCAATTCTTAGCAACTGCATAGCAGTATTTCTGCTTCATCCCGAAATTTCATTTGCCTAAAACAGATATTCATTAACTGGGATCTTCCAATGTCACCCGATTGTAGAACGCCTGTTAGTCCTATCCGTCTCCAGACCAAATTTTGTATGGGTTATGTTTATCCTTCTTATGTTGTTCGGGTTCCTTTGTTTGTTCGCTATCTCTGTCAGTCTGCCTTCCGCACACTACGAGTTTCCAATGTGTTAATAAACCCTCTGTTCAATTCGTAAATCTTCGTATCACGCTGTTGTATAAAAGGGGCTTTTATGTAGTGAAAGTTTAGACAGTCTAATTTATGGACCATAAGCACAAGTTAATTGCCTAAAAGTTAAAAAATGACGAAACAGATTTTGTTCTATTGCTGACCTCATATGTTAATCCAGACAGACCTTCTCTGTTGAATTAAACAACAGTAAACAAATTCCGATATCTATCATCGATGCTCTGCCTCTATTTCACTACATATGGAAATTTGTACTCACATAAAACTTTGATAACGTCAGATGAACAACTGTAGTTTCTGTTGGAAGTTCTCGTCGTCTGGCAAATAAACCAAGAGTTATTTAAATCAAGTGTACTTTTCATCGTTAGCGTGAAAATGACTTCATTCTTACTGTTGGTAAAGTTGACCAGTCCTCTTCTGACGGATTGATAGTCTCCGCTCGCTTTCCATTGAAGAATTGGAAAAGTGTTACCGTGGTATGTAATGCTACATGAAAGTTTGACTTCGTCTGGTTCTATACCGCAATTGTTTGGTCCAATGACTCCGCTTGAATGCGTGTTAGATTTGCAGACTGGATCGTCATCTATAACACATTAGGTTTGTAAAATCTTATGGATTCTTCCGACTACGCGACTATAGCCTAATCACTCGACAAAAACTGATAGTAAGATTTAGGTTTATTTTTTAAAAGTATTAGAGCGACCTATTGGTCTGAACAAGTTAAATTTCAAGTTTACAAGCATAGTAATTCTCTGAAAAGTATTTAAATAGCAAACATTTTGTCCACATAGTTTGAATAACTGGTTTTTAAAGTATGGCTTCTATGGCTTCAACAGTTTTGTCGATATAATTTGCAAGCGTAATGTAAGTAATGGGAGACTTTAAGTCTTGGCATGATCGTAATTTGTTGTTGGTAAAGAAAAGAAATAATTGAGTTTGTCCGCTGGAAGGCTGCCTCAGATAAAATAAAGAGTTGGATAAAATATCGGTAAAACGAGACGTTAGCCAACACGCGCATGCTGCTTAAAGACTTTGCTCCTAAGGAGCAAACAGCAGACACTTATGTAGCCAGAACGTCCTTCAACATCAATTGAATAGTAATCTAAAACGGTTATTATAACCATGCATTACTGTGGCCTTTTGAAATAACTATACATGACTATCAAGCGTTAGGATGTGACCGCCTTTTATAGGTTGTTTTTTGCAAAGAAAGCAGACCCGTTCAGATTGGCTTAGACAGGTCCTCTCGCTATTGCGCAATCGTGCTTTTTTCCAAAAAACCAACATAGTTTTTTTCCCAAAACCCACTGACTGATCACAATGTAAGCTTGTTGTTTCCCCGTTGGAGAGCCCGTATGATACATTATTGCTTAACTGCCAGCACGCAGCGCCGCCATCCAATGGCAGACAAGTAAACAACCCGATAACTCATAGGCACGAAAACTTCAATACAGACGCGCTTAATCCATGCTGTGTCATCATCGAAAAATCACGCTCACATTATGTGTTGCTATTCAACTCCTCTGACAAGTTCTACCTATTGCAGCGAAGCGTCTATAGTACACCGTGGAAGTTCAGAGAGGTGGGACAACCCGATCACCTTACGCATCATAACGAAGGGATACGCCCTGGAGGTTTCTACAGTAGACGGTTTATATCTGGAATTCTTCTAGCATCTTAACGTTGGGTCTTAGCAGAAACTACTTAAAAAGTTTGAATAGACGCAAAATGTAAGCATACCTAACACTATAAGCTGAGCCAATCTTCGTTCTCCCGACCCTTCATCCTCCGAACATGCGTATAGGCCGGCATCTGAAGGTTGGACTGATCGAATAACTAAATTGCTTGTTCCTGTAGAGGAGTTCATTTCCACCGTAAACCTGACATTGTAGGGCTCTAGTATATATCTTCCGGCGTAAACATAATTGTTGCCATGACGCCATTGGACTTTCTCCGCTTCAAGAGACGTCGAACAGTTCATGTAAGTCGAATCATTGACCATCACTTCAGTGTCGCGAGGAATCATGTTCAACTCTGCTTCTGAAATTCCACAATTGAACACAATTTAATAATTTATATGATGTAATTCTTCATAATTATCCCATCCTTCTTCATAATTATCCCAAGTCACGACTCAAGACACATCTTTTTAGGATATCTTATGACTGTAGTTGATTTTTGTTTTTTAACCCATGCACAGCGCCCTTTTCTTCGGCCTCGGCTGTGCTACGGCGCTATATAAACTATCTTATTATTATTATTGTCCTATTTCTGTTAAATGAAAATCACCTACGCACCGGATGATGGCTTTCCTTTTGTCATTATACATGTGGTTTAAAGCTTTTGATACCAACGTAAGAATTGGTAGTGTATTTCCATTTGTTTCATTTAGACCTATGCATAAGTCCCTGTCATCGTTCTATCCACAACAATTCCTTTTTAACAACTTCAAACACATTATATATTATAAAACACACAAGCTTAAAAGAATTTAAAATTGTTATCAGAGGTCTTAAAAGCTAGGAACTTACCGAATTTATGAAAGACGTTCAGTAGTAGGATTATGGCCAGAACAATCAGAGCCATAGTTGAAGGAAATATCGAGACTTAGTGTTGTGACTAAAACTACAAATGACAATGGTAATCTAATTCGGTGTGATCTACTTTAACGTCTCTGAATGGCTTAAATGCTGCAATATAAATTTAATTAAATAAAAACAAAAAAATGTGATATTTGCATTCAATGCAGGGTATAATATCGAATGAATGTAGATGGCTTTCTTTATTGTATTTTTAATACGAGTTTCTTTCAACTACATATTAGATTTCGCCTAATTCACATTAAACTGAACAAGAAAATTACGACTTGTGAAGAGACCCAGCGACTATACAGCCCAATCTACCGAAAAGACTTCCTTAGATTCTATCTAAGTCCATCCTCAGTCTAGCAGAATGCAGGTCACATGAGACTGTCATTCTTTTTACTATAGGACGCCTCAACAGAGAGCAACAATGCCTAGCATTCTCTCTCTCTCTCTTTCTCTCTCTCTCTCTTCTATTGCCCACCTACCACAGTATGCTTGCTATCTCTAATTCAGTAACCACTTCCAATATAAGACACACAATATTGCTATCTGTGGCTTCTGGAGCCCTGCGGTTCATTTCCAACAGCTTGTCGGATCTATGAGAGGCACATCTGCACGAACAGGCCTCAGGATCCTTCTGTTAGTTCCTTCTCTGCTTAATTAACCGGAATTATGTACCGAGCTGGCGAGACGTTGTCTCGTCCACTGGGCCAATCACGGATCTATACAATAGTAACGCTCTCTTTGAACAGACGTCGACTCTACGTCTTCCTCCCTTCTCTCAGCCTAAATCACTTTTATGGCGCCTATTGTAAAGCAAACAAATCAAGACACCGTGTATATTCACTCACTCAAATCTACGCTGTAATGCATAGACACAGATGTGTATTTAATGAAGGGGTGATGCTGTGGAGAGTCACGGATGTAGAGGTCTCAAGCACATGACTGTTGTTATGTTGTATCGGTTTGGTCCTCAGCTTGGATATGCAGAGGTCGCTCCAATAGATGAATACAGAATTCCACCTAAGTTCCATATTTAATGCACATAGCGAAGACAATTGTCTCTGTTTCTTCACTTACTAGTACATCGAGGAAGAGCAACAACAAGAACAAGAAGAACAAAAAGAACAAGAAGAAAGAACAAGAAGAACAAGAAGATGATGATGAAGAAGAAGAAAAAAAGAAGAAGAAGAATTAGAAATAGAAGAAGAAGCAGAAGTAGAAGAAGAAGAAGAAGTAGAAGGAGAAGGAGAACAAGAACAAATACAAGAAGAAGAACAAGAAGAAGAAGGAGCATGAAAAGGAGAAGGAAGAAGGAAGAAGAAGAGAAGAGGAAAAGGATTAGGAGGAGAGGAGAGGAGAAGAGATAGAAGAGCAGTCCGTTGAGGTAGCCCAGAATGGCAGCCATGGGCATGAAGTGTTAGCGACCTCATTTTCTTCGCCTACTTATACGAGGCGGTGGCCATTCATCTCCTTCGCTGCCTGATCTTCCCTCCGACTGCCTACGGTCAGTGTACTCGTTTTAGGAGCAAAAAGTGGAGGAAGAGGCACAAGTGGATCAGAAATCTCCAAAATCTTTCAACCCTGGGATGGATTTAAAACCCAACTTGTCAGTTGGCCGTCCAGTTCGATAACCACTTGACTATCGCACTCCTCATTGATAACAAGTAACAAGTACTTAAATCATCTAATTGCCTTTGGTTATACCAGAAGTCTATAACTATTCTTGGTGAACAAAAATTTTACATTACTACTTTAATTATTATTATTATTATTACCAATAATATTTTTTCATTATTATAATTATTATTATTATTAATATTATTATTATCAGCATCATCATCATCATTATTAATCAGAATTTTATATCGTGCTTATTTATGACTTCTCAAATGTGGAGTGAATGCTTAAGATAAGCCTTGAATTGCGAAATGAGGAAACAGAAAGAGAAAGTTGCTAACGTTGTGAAGGGTACAGAATTTTATAGTAAGTGCTTCCAACACAATTTCATAAGTCAACGCAAATTAGCTCTGGATCCAAATCTTCGCAATGAAATTAATTACATCAGATAGGATAAGCCGATGCGAATCAAACAATACGTTCTAATATTATACTGACTTTAAGCTCAAAGCAAATCTCACCCGTACTGTATGTATATACTCTTTTCTTCTGTAGCACATGAAACTAAAAATGCCTACTTATTAACAAATATTCCTTAGCAATCATAGCAAGTTTGGCCGCATATTTTTCGTCATCGGGTTTCTCAAGCAATACGCGTAAATAGGTAAAGAGGCCTACACGCATTGCAATACCCAATGAAAGATACCATACCATTTTTGGGCAGTTCGTGCCCCATAAATTCTTGTCAAATGCGAAAGCCAAAAGCACGCGTTGTGGATCGGTAAGGATGCTCACATACAATATCGGTCGATTCTAAAGGTTTGCTATGTTTCACTGAATAGTCTAAAATCGCGTTAGGTAAAGCAAAAATAGTATTGTATGTTTGCTACGATGTTCTGTATATAAGTGCTTCATGGTCTGATTAACACAGTCTATGTCTTGGTCTATGTGTTGGTGAGCCTCAGCCCATATTGTATAAAGTTATTTAGTTTGCGGGCTATTATTCTGAATGCCTAGGAAGTAAAATTCAACACTAATCCATGAGAATATATGACTTCTTCAAAACCATCAAACATCGATCCTCTGTCAAACTTGTAAAGAACGACCAGACCAATCGTTAGGAGAAACGGATAAGAAGTGTATTTTGACTGCAGCCAGAAACCAGAGATCGGACAAGTTTGGCGGCCGCATGCTACCCAAATCTGGTGTCTGGCTAATCGATCTCTCATTCCTATCTTTTGATCTCTGTCTTGTTAATAAAGTACTGCGAGTGACGGGGGATCTTCCTCTGAGACTTGACTTCTTCAACTCCTACATTTGTGGAATCTACGGTGGCCCTAATTTTTTTCATTTTCGAAATATTTTACTCTCACCTTCCCAAATGGTTTCATTTTAGTAATAAACATTTTGTATAAAATTTGAAGCAGATCTATCTGCATTAGAGGTCGCTCACGGGGACCATAGTTTACTATGTAATGAGCATGGTATGAATTTTCATAAACTCTTATGCACAGTGCACACGGCTCTTTTTTGCACACGGTTCTTTGCACACGAGTCCTTTGCACAATGCACAGTTGCACACGGCTCGTTTGAAACACGACCGACTTCCTATATAAGACGGTTAACTAGCCACAACAGATGAGATGAACGTCCACTCACCGAGAGGCAATCGGAGCCGAAAAGAGGAGAGGAGAAGAAAAATACGGTATAAGCCGACACTCACCCACCGAGAACAGTTGGAGCAGCAGACAAAGGAGACGGTTTGAGCTGAAGAAGATGGCTACGCATTCGCAAGATTCCCTCGTTAGCCCTGCGAAGGAATAAAAGGAAGTAAACTGCCGTTCGAGAAGCAGGTCGTTGGCCACTTTATGCATCGCCACAGTGTACTGAAAGAGGACATCCGAACGGCAGAGACCTACACCATACAGCGAGTCGAAGATTTCTGGTCCCGCGCTAGAATTCCAACCAAACATTGCCAACACTCGATGAGAAAGCTCGAGCAACTATTCTATGAATGGCAGGGACTGAAGAACAACCGTCGTCAGTCCCAGACTCAAACAGCCAAAGAAGCTACGTTTTCAGACAGGATCGGGGAACTGTTTGACATTGCGCATGCTAACGCCATGGAGCTCATCGAGAATCAAGAAGACAAGCTCTTCCTCGAATCACAGCCGCAAAAGCGACGACCGGGCTGCCTGACAGGAGTTGACAAGTCCCTGCTCCAAAAAGAGCAGAAGCAGATGGAGAAAAAGGAGACGCTGCGAAGGAGGCGACAGCGATCCCAACTTCAGAAAGACGCCCTTTCGGAGAAAGTTGTGTTGGAGAGCAGCGCCGACCTGGAAGAAAGTCAGTGTGAATGGAAGATAAAGATCCACGTCCCAGTACGAGTACTGCTAACCCGCCACGAAAACGAGGACGCCAAAGTGTTATATCACCAGAACTGGCAGCTATGCTTGATCGAAATGGACTGAGTGACAGGAACTGAGTGATGATGGCCTTTGAAGCATCTAGGGCTCTCGGACAAGACACAGAAGCGTTTGCACTTAACAGGTCAACCATCAAGCGTCAACGTCGAAGAAACCGAAAAGCAGCAGCTACTGGCATTGTAGAGGCATTCAAACCAAACATGATCCTGACAGTCCACTGGGATAGCAAGCTGATGTTTGGTTTGACAGGGAAAGAGAAAGTGCATCGGTTCCCTATTCTGGTTTCAACGATGGGGTGAAGAAACTGCTATCAATTCCAAACATATCCGCAGGGACGGACGAAGCTGTGCACAACGGAATACGAGAATGGGAGCTGGAAGGCTTGGTCCGGAGCATGTGTTTTGACACAACCAGCTCTAACACTGGCCGACTATCAGGCGCCTGCGTCATTGTGGAGCAGCTAATGGGATCGATCCCTTCAACACTTCGGCTGACGATATCATATCATGAAACTTGGTATTGATTGCCACCTTTGGAGTATGTATGGGGCCTAGCCACGGACCAGAAGTCCTCGTCTTCAAACGGTTTCAAGAACAGTGGTCATCCATCGACAAAAAGGTACAACGATGCCTTCTTTTATGATTTCACCTCATCTAAGCCCATCGATGTCCGAAACGAAGTCATCGTATTCTGTGTGCAGCAGCTTTAGGATCAGCAACTCGGCGAGGAGTACCGCGAACTAATGCCATAGTAATAATAACAATAATATTTATTACTATTATTGGGAAGAACGCCAGATCATGGGACAAATTTCCGAGCCCTCTAGGCCGATGTATCAAGCCCGTTGGATGCCGAAAGGAATATACCGTATCAAAGTTTGGCTCTTCAGGTCGCAGTTCAAAATGTCGGCAAGGGAATCTCGGGGACTGATACGTGTGAACATTTTGCTCGCAAAACTTTACATCAAGTACTGGTTCCTTGCACCTGTGACTTTCAAAGTAGCTAGGAATGACCTGCTCTTCTTGCAGCAACTTGATGCTTACCCTGATCGCGTTATCAGCTACTTCACTCAAGCTAGGCGGTCACCTTCGGAACCTTTCCGAGGATTTGATCGTTCTCAGCCTCTTTGATCCGGTGGTGGATTTGACCACAAAATGGGCCATGCTGAAATTATCAACAGAGAAAGAAAGAGCAAACGACCCATTGAAACGCATAGAGGTGGACGTGCCGACGGTACAACGGAAGACTCATTGATATCGTGACAGTGTGGACCAGAAATGTATTTGGAACCCTTGGCTTGCCGGTTGGATTCCTAACCGAAGACCCTGATACATGGAACAGTATGGATGAGTTCAAGGCTACAGAGGCAATGGTCAGCACACTAGCGGTCACCAACGATCATGCAGAGTGAGGTGTCGCCATGATCCAAGACACGGCACAGTCAGGGCACTTTAAGAGTGAAGAACAGTTGCAGTATGCGCTTCAAGTTACCGAACAGAGTCGGGAAAACTTTCCCGATGCGAGAAAATTAACGAAATTTCAGAAACCATGAAAGCATACTGTGTACTATATATTCAGTATACAGTAGTTTGATTTTAAAGACTGTTCTGTATCGGTGTGAGACTGTTAAATAAACACTAAAACAGTAGTCTTCATTGCAGCTTGATTTCTTGCATGGCTTAGTCAAACTGATGGCAAACATTTTTTAATTCTACCATTTACGCTAAGTGGCTAAACATTAAGGTCGTTGAGCGACCTGTAAACATAACAAACTTTTCGCTCAAAATTTGCACATAATATTTTTATAATAATGAATACCTTGAAAGGGTGAGACTTAATATTGCTTACAATGAATTTTCGCCATATAAATAAGGGCCACCCTATTATAAATGTGGACGAAAGCTTTTGATTTAAAACTTAGATTTGATAGCCTACGTCCATGCGTTCCAGTTAGACCTATGTATAAGTCCAGTCATCGCTGTATCGAGAAGAGTTCCTTATTTACAACTTCAAACGCATTATATAATATAAAAACACGTAAGTTTTAAAGAACTTAAAATTGCTATCGTAAGTCGTTAAAAGCTAGGAACTTAGCAGACTTACCAAATTTATGAAAGACGTTCAGTAGTAGGCCTATAGCTAGAGCTATCAGAGAATGCTACTGGTTCGTTGAAAGCAATATCGATACTCAGTGTGTTGATTAAAAACAAACGTCAATGGTAATTTAATGTGTGATCTAATTTAGCGTCTCTGAATGGCCTTATGTGGTGTTATATAAATGTCATTTACAGTAACATGCAAATTTGATAACTACATTCAATGCAGAGTAACGCATCGAATGAATATAGATGATCTTCTTTATAGTATTTTTAATACGAGTGGCTTTTAACTACATATTAGATTTCGCCCGAGTCACATTAAACTGATCAAGAAACATGACTTCTAAAGAGACCCAGCGACAATACAGCCTAATATACCGAAAAGACTACCTTAAATTCTATCTATTTCTATCTAAGTCCATCCTCACACTAATAGAATGCAGGTCACATACAACTGTCATTCTTTTTGACTATAGGATGCCTGAACCGAGAACAACTGTGTCTAGCATTCTCCTTCTCTTCTATCTTCTATTGCCCACCTACCATAGTCTGCTTGCTATCCTACTTAAGGTACCACTTCCTATATAGGACACACAGTCATGTTATCTGTGGCTTCTGAAGCCAGGATTTAAAAATATTATTATTATTATTTTATTATTATTATTATTATCACTACTACTACTACTACCACTACCACTATTACTACCACTACTACCACTACTACTATAATTATTGTTGTTGTTGTTCTTGTTTTTCTTATTATTAATACATTAACAACAACAAATACTACTACTACTACTACCTTTGCTATTACTTTCAGCACACACTTGAGTAGGCTTACACATTTTCATTACCGATAGCACTATACCTCCAAAGTATCGTCTTGTTTTCTTGTTCTACACATTTTCTTCCAATTTCAATTTCCAGTAGGATACATACACATACACACATACTTTTACACGCAGAAACATATTTAAAAAATTACAGAAACATACCGAAATACAGAATCACACACAGAAACAATCTTTCATAGTTGTCAGTGATCGAGCTTGGGACAGTTGACTCACTTTTTCGTAGCGTAGCGTTAATTCGGGTGAAAACACATAGCCATTGATTTTAGAAATTATAATTAACTGAACAGTTCAATCGTCACATCGCTAACGCACGGATAAATCAACGACATAAATTTGTAACTGCAACTGAGCTCTGCTACAAACACTCTGTCACTCACCCTCTCTCTCTCTCTCTCTCTCTCTCTCTCTCTCTCTCTCTCTCTCTCTCTCTCTCTCTCTCTCTCTCTCTCTATTTGTCTCTCTCTCTCTCTCATGTAGGCCCTTTCCGAGGACAAACAACAGACTAGTAACAAAATGCAATCACGGATTTTCGAAAACCCACTGACTCACCACAATGTACATGTAGGCTGGTTTTAGAGAATAATTTACATGGATTATGCTTCGTCGGACCTGGCCTGGGTCTTAATTGCCACTGTTGATGTGGGCTTTACCCGATTGCCATGTGTTCGTGCAGTACTACTTAGAAATTCGATACCGCTGGGCTAGCAATCTGCTAAAAATGACCCCAAAAGCAGGATTCAACTACTTCATGGCCGGGTAAAAACTGTTCTGAAAATTATCTTGACTCGTCCACGTGACGAGGACGCTGAATTGTCTTTCAAACACATAACCATAACCATAAAAAATAAAAATGTATACGTTTTATATAGCGATCGTATGGCCTCGACCCTGCTCGTTTTGCAATGAATTTATCAGATGAGATCCTTCACCATCGCTGCCCGTTTGAATGGGAGCCACGCCATTTAAAATCCCCGCGCACGGACCGTACTAGCCCGAGATTTAAATCTCTGGAATAAGCGACGATCGGGACGCATATAGGCTCCCTGACCTACGCATTTACCGATGTAGCTACCTAGGCAAGGAGCGTCAATAGCGTCAAAATCAGGTCGTATTATCAGAAGTTGGTGGGCTATTGGCATACGCTTTATTCTTGTGAGCGTAACACCAACAGGTCATCCAACCGGATCTTCGAGATCTTCTGCACCAATGCGCCTCAAGATCCGGCTGTAATTTCCTTGCCTAAGCAGCTGATACAGGGTGTGGTGTCTGCTTACCCTGTACTACCGAACTGGCATATGAGGCGGGTGGCCAGTCCTCTCCCTCGCTTCCTGATGTTCCCTCCGACAGCGTACGGTCAGTGTACTCGTTTGAGGAATAAAAGGTGGAGGAAGAGGACAAGTGGATCAGAAATCTCCGTAAGCTTTCTGCCCTGACAGGGATTTGAATCCCACTCCTCAGTTTACAGTCCACTACGCTAACCACTGGGCTATCGCGATCCCCAACTGACAATAACTGACAACAAATAATTGCCGTTCTTTGGTTGTATCAAATAATGGAACTGAGCTTGGTGAACGAAATTTCTTCGATTACTACTATTGCTACAACAACAACTACTACTACCACTACTACCACTACTACCACTATTGCTGTTAATACTAATACTATTACTATTACACTGGATCACAACGATTTTGCTACTGAAAGTAATGCATGTGCCTTATATTGATTCAAATGTGCTGATTCCAAATATGAAGTCAGAATTTGCCCAGCACGTCTAGATTTTAAGTTATGCATGCATTCAAGTAATGACGTAAGGACTCGTTTTCGGTTATGTCTGTACATTCTGTTGTATGTGTCTCCACGATTGCTGCCAGTGATACGTGCATGCCTGCAAGTGTCGCCTGAAATATTCCTAACAGCAAGCCTGCAGCACCCGCTAGACATGATTGGGCATGTCAGCGAGCTGACGTCAGCATCAATACCAGTATATAAGGCGAGATTGCGTAGAACGAAGGTGAAGTTTTCTCATATAGCTGTAGCTAGTGTGTGAGATTTAATTTTGAAATGAATAGGCGAGGCTGTGTTAACCATCCAGTCAATTTTTGCTATGTTTGTGGTAAATATACTCTTTGTGACCAGCGCAAGAAGTTAACTAAGAGAGTGATGATTGCTTACAAGTATTATTTTGGATGTCAAATCGGAGACGAGGATAAAAGTTGGGCACCTCATGTCTGCTGCACCGTGTGCTACTCTGGGCTTACACAGTGGCTGAATGGCAAAAGGAATTCAATGCCGTTTGCTGTGCCTATGGTGTGGCGCGAGCCAAGAAATCATCATGCAGACTGTTATTTCTGCATTACTAAAGTTGCTGGATTTTCAAAGAAAAATAAGTCTAAAATCGTTTTTCCTGATTGCGAGTCCGCTCTAAAGCCAGTGCCGCATGATGAAGAGAATCCAGTACCATTTCCGCCTGCTGAAGGTGCTGATGAAACGGACAGTTCTGATGGTAATACAGAAGATGACGTTACTGTTTATGAATCCAGTGATCAAGATTTGGAAGAGGGTAGGCCGCATTTGATAAGGCAAGGTGAGTCAGATGATCTGGTGAGGGACCTATCTTTGTCAAAGGAGAAATCTGAACTGTTAGCCTCCAGACTAGGGGAGTGGAACTTGTTTCAAAAAGGTACCACAACATCACACTTCCGTTATCGTCACAAACAGTTAGCTACATATTACAAACTGGAAAATGATATCTGTTTCTGTACTGACGTGAACGGTCTCATGCTGAATTTAGGTTGCGAATACGTTCCTGATCAGTGGAGACTGTTCATAGATTCCAGCCAAGCGAGCTTGAAAGCTGTGTTGGTGCACAATGGTAACGAAAAGCCGTCTGTTCCTATAGCCCACGCTGTAGGCCTCAAAGAGACATATGATTCAATGAAACTGATTTTGAAAGTGATCAACTACTCAGACCACAAATGGAACATCTGTGCGGACCTCAAAGTGGTAGCACTTATTCTAGGCCTACAGCTGGGGTACACAAAACATATGTGCTTTTTGTGCTTGTGGAACAGTCGTGATGACAGCAACCATTACAAAGTGAAACTGTGGCCTCCTAGATCTGAGCACATTGTTGGTCGGCATAACGTGCAACACGAACCATTGGTTGATCCATTGAAAGTGTACTTATCACCACTTCACATTAAACTGGGCCTCATGAGGAATTTCGTAGTGGCAATGGATCGTACTGGACAAGGCTTCCAGTATCTGAGAGATAAATTTGGAGCCGCCAAAACTGATGCTAAGCTGAAGGCTGGAATTTTTATTGGACCAGAAATCCGCGAACTAATGCGTGATACTGTATTTAGAACCAAGCTCAATCCACTGGAATTTGCTGCTTGGGATGCATGTACGTTGGTGGTGCAAAACTTCCTTGGGAATCACCGAGCTGAGAACTATGCTGAACTCGTTAGCAACATGCTAACAGCATATAAGCAACTCGGCTGCCGGATGTCACTAAAAATACATTTCTTACATTCCCATCTGGATTTTTTCCCACCAAACTTGGGTGATGTAAGCGATGAGCATGGAGAGAAATTCCATCAAGACATCTCCACCTTTGAAGCAAGATATCAGGGCCACTGCAATTCCAACATGATGGGCGATTACTGCTGGTTTCTGCAGCGGGCAACAGCGGCCACTCACAAGCGCAAGAGCAAGTGTCTAAAGCACTTTTGAACTCGTATAGAGTTAAGCAAGAGACAAAATTTCGAAATGTATGCTTTCATCTGAGTAACATACATATATTTATATTACATTTTAAAACATATTTTAATTTCAAGTTATAAAAGAATAACATTTTGTTTCTTGTTATGAATACTCTGAGTTTGCATAATTACACAGTAATAAGGAAATACTAGTTCTGTAAAGAGTTTGCATAATTATTAGCATGTATGCTGCATATCTTAAGATCCTGACGTGCTACACAAAATCTGACTTCAGATTTGGAATCAGCAGATTCGATTTAGTGTAGTACACATAACATATGCCTAGTAGCAGGCGAAAAAATTTTTTCGTGTGATCCAGCGTTATCGATATTATTACTAAATATGATTAAAATAAGAAATATAAGCGCAATGTGAGCTTTAACTGTTTTTTAGCGTATTTTGGTCTTAGCTTTGATAGTCCTGGCCTCTGCCACTTGAGCCTTTCTTAACATCACTGATGTGTGAAACATAAAGGCGTATCCTTGAAATTTTTTCCAGCTAACCAGACTAATCCACTTATTTTCCCACAGATGACTTCATCACTAAATCTGCTTGAACAAATGCAACAACAAATTATTATTATTTCGGCATTTATTAAGCGTCACTTTCTAATGACTAAACATCAGTCGATGGCGCTAAGCAACTGTGAGTGAAGGACTTGATCAAGGTACCTACTCCGAAACCATCTCAGGGGAGGTTCGAACCCATACTCTTGGCGTTACAAGCCGAGCTCTCTAACTTATCAGCTACCGTACCCCGCACGGTAATTGTATCTTTGTGCCCGCACAAAATTAACTCACCTGGGCGATTCATCATCATTCCAGGTGAACATAAAAATAGTTCTCCTGCCTTGTCACGAACAAGCTTAAGTCCTCCTTTGGCTATGTAAGCTGGAAATCTACTTTGACATGAAACGGCTTCAATTATGAAAATTTAAAAATAATGAAAAGAAACTAAAATTAATTTCATACATAAATTTAAGGGGCCAGATTCTGTTTCTGTATCACTTTCTTTCAATTGCTCCGCATTTGAGATTAAATGTAAACGTATCGGTTTTATATAGTGACCGTATGACCTCGACCCTGCTCATTTTGCACTCTTTTTATCGGGTGAGATCCGTCACCACCGCTGCTCATTTGAATGGACGCCACGCCATTTAAGATTACAGTAATTATAATAAAAATTGCAACATCGCTTCTTCAAGAGCAGCTAGTAATTGGTATGGCCTACGTTACACTAAATGAGGCTCAAATTCAATAAGAAAAAATTTCATAAGCAAGAAAACAGATCTGAGATAATCAGAAACGCTACAATTGGCAGACTCCAAAACACACACAAGCCTAATCAATCGTATGTAGTCCACAGTTGAGAACTGGCATGTTTCATGACTAGTTACAAGTTATACATGTTTTCTGCACAATTCAGATTACAATTTCGTTAACCAATTCTAATTAGAAATTTACTTTTATCTGAGTTTGTTGTGCTCAATATTTGAATATGAGAATACATTTTGTATATCACATACAACCTATAGAATTACATAGAAGGACTCTAATGTAAAAAGGTGTATGCATGCAGTTAAATAACTATTGTCAATTGAAACTCAAGGGGTTTGTAACAGACTAAGTGTAGCAGCGCTACTTATATAAACCATTTCCTATATCTCATCTTAGGTAGGCTACGTTAGTGACAGAAGGCAAGAGCTCGGCAATAAACATAATCAGAAATATAGTTCTTTGTTTCTCAGTCTAAGATTTCAATCTGAATGCATCGGCTGTATGTTCAAATAGACTTTAACTTCTTCTCATAAGAACTATGTGACCTAAAACCGTTTTATGGTAGCAAGTGGCATGCATGTGTGTATGTGCGTGTGTTGTCACGCAACATTTGATGCGTTATAGGAGAAGCTTATGTGGCGCTTTCAGAATGAGGATCGAACATATATATATATATATATATATATATATATATATATATATATATATATATATATATATATATATATATATATATATATATATATATATATATATATATATATATATATATATATATATATATATATATATATATATATATATATATATATATATATATATATATATATATATATATATATATATATATATATATATATATATATATATAAGTCATAGATCGAAGCTGCACAACTGAAATAGAATTGTCTCTTTATAAAATTTACTCTTTTGAAAAGCCGTGGAAATATTTGGTAGAACGGCATAAGCCATTCACTTACTCATTCAAAGCATTGTTACATTTAAAAGCCTAGGGAACTTTTAAAAGAACATAAGCATCAGAATTTGGTTAAAAGTATTTGTTTCTATATACAAGATTTACAGAAGCTGTTTACAGAAAACACAATTCAAACCTCAATGAGGTATCAAACGACGTCACAACAACAAAAGACGACTTCAACAAACGAGAACGTGCCACAACAAACCGCCTCAAAAAGTCTCATAGACCCAACACAACACAACGGTTCCCATGAACCAAAACCAAAAAGTCTTAACAGGCCGAAGACAGCAACCGTTCTGCCTCAATCTCTATCTACGCCGCTAGAGGTCGTCTCGTTCCCGCGTTAAGTTGACACTCCTCTGCCTCTCATACTCTGCTCGACCGTGACATGTAACAGCATATATATAGACCTCTAGTTAAGTAAATTTAACGTGGCGTGAATGCAGGTAGAATCACTTTGACCGTGTAGAGTTATGATTTCGAGTCTGAGCAAAAATTATAATTTCCTAAATTAAAACCGAAAAGCCTTTGCTTATAAGTTCTTCTACAGATTTATAATAAATTTTAAAACGTTAATTATGAAGTATGCTGATAAAAATGTTCAAATTACCTTGATTTCATTTAAACATTTTATATCTCAATTATGTAAAATCGCATATAAATTTCCGTCCTTCTTTACAGAGTCCCATTCACATTAAACCACAAAGATGTATACTAATTTTTTTTCAATTAATTATTTAAAATCAAAGATAGAAATCCGTCTCCACCCCATTCCTCATCAATCACAAAAGGTCGATAATTTGTCTGATCCAGAAGAACATTCAGTGGAAACCTAAATCCGCATAAGACCATCAACAAAAAAGTATGTAATGATAATAATAATAATGATGATGATGACGATGATGATGATGATGATGATGATGATGATGATGATGATATGAGGGATCATAAAAACCTCGGGGCAAAAAAATAATAATAATAAAAATAATAATAATAATAATATCTCTCGATTTCAAATCACATCACATCTCACGCAACTGTTTCTACTTCTTTATCCTCTTACCTCACACCTGCCCGTCCTTCAGTAGCAGCTCATCTTAAGTTCTCTAACCAATCCATATACCACATCACCTCAATTGCCCTTTCCTCTGTCCATCGGTCACCCACCATAATCTCTTTCAGGCCCCTCTTTCTTTTACTCCACAGGCGTTCCGTTCAAGTCTAAAGTCTCACTTTTTGTAGAAATCTTACCCATCCAACCCCTCGCCTTCCTATTTCTCTCAACCTAAACACAAACAGCCCTAACAGATCCTCTGTCGTATTCGTAACACTGGTCAACATAGAAATCGTTACTGACTGGAAAAGGCCCTAATGTGTAGCATCTTGGTGTACTGAACACGAATATAACCATAAAAATTTTTTATTGGCTCTCGTTTTGAAAATATTTCATATAGTTCATTTTTTATGTTTCACCATGTAAATTTATGCAGTAGGACTGCGACAATATCCTAAATAAGTCTAGAATGATGTAATATTCCACCTCACTGCATAATCCCATCATGGACACATCATGCACAGTTGATTACGTCATTTTCTGATGCAATGTAAAACTACAGCCAGTCGGCTGCTGACGTAAGATGACGTCAGCAGTGTACTATATAAAGCGAGTCGGAACGGTTGAGCATTTACAATATTACAGACTTTGTGCGAGACAGTTTAAGTTACTGTTTTATAAAATTATTATTACTTTATCCATTTAGATACAATACAGAACAGTAATGCCTCGGAAGTGCGTAAATACTGTGGACAACTTTTGTTACATTTGTGGGGAAGTGACATTTGCCAACCAGAAGAAAAGTATCACTTATCAAGTCAAGAAGGCATATCATGCTTACTTCGAATGCAAGGTTGGTGACCAAGACAAGCCATTGGCCCCGCATATATGCTGTGCTACATGTACAACACAGCTTTCACAGTGGTTGAATGGCAAAAGACCATCAATGCCGTTTGCAGTTCCCATGGTGTGGAGAGAGCAAAGCAACCACGTAGATGACTGTTACTTCTGCTTGGTTCCTCCTCTTTCCGGTGGAATAACGAAGCAAAAGAAGTCGACAATAGTCTACCCAAACATTCCGTCAGCATTGAGACCAGTTCCACATGGTGATGGACTTCCTATTCCAGAACCTCCAGCAGAATATATTTTCCTTGATTCATCTGATGAGGACAAGGGTGAGCCGACATGTTCTTCTCCTGGTCCGTCAGCGTGCAGTGATCCCGATTTTCACTGTGGTGCATCATCAACCCCACACAGAATAACACAGGAAGAACTAAATGACCTTGTTCGTGATTTGGACTTATCCAAAAACAAGGCAGAATTGCTAGGATCAAGACTCCAACAATGGAATCTTCTAGAAGAAGATGTCAAAATTACTTCATATAGAAAGCGCCATCAGCAGTTGGAACCTTTCTTTATGAAGGAAGGTAATCTGGTATTCTGTTCCAATATTGACGACCTCATGAATGCCTTACAGATCACTCATTGACCCACAAGAATGGAGGCTCTTTGTAGACTCTTCAACACTGAGTCTTAAGGCTGTGCTTTTGCACAATGGAAACCGTCTTCCATCTATTCCATTAGCGCATGCTGTCCATATGAAAGAGACATACGATAACCTAAAACAGCTACTGCATTCCATTGACTATAACAGGTACAAATGGCACCTTTGTGGTGATTTGAAGGTAGTTGCCATTTTAATGGGACTGCAGCAAGGATATACAAAATATATGTGTTTCTTGTATGAGTGGGATAGCCGAGCAAGAGAGTTGCACTACGTGCGGAAGGAATGGACTCCCAGACAAAACATGGCAGTTGGACAGAAGAATATCCAGCACCCAGCTCTGGTCGAGGCTCACAAAATCCTACTACCACCCCTTCACATCAAACTAGGTTTGGTGAAGAACTTCGTGAAAGCCATGGACTGCACTTCGCCAGCTTTCCGATACCTGCATGAAAAATTCCCTCGACTCAGCGAAGCAAAGATTAAAGAGGGAGTTTTTGTGGGTCCTCAGATTAGAGAACTCTTCAAAGATGACCGCTTCAACAACTTGCTGGAGGGTGATGCGAAACAAGCATGGAATGCTTTTCGTCTAGTGTCTACAGACTTTCTGGGGAATGTTAGGGCAGAAAACTACAAGGAACTAGTAGAAGACATGCTCAAGCAGTACCAGAAATTTCGCTGCAATATGTCTCTGAAGATGCATTTCCTTCATTCCCATCTCGATTTCTTCCCTGACAACTGTGGTATGGTTAGTGACGAACATGGCGAACGTTTTCATCAAGATATCGCAACAATGGAGCAAAGGTACCAGGGAAAATGGTCCACTACAATGTTGGCTGACTACTGCTGGACACTCCGCAGAGATGCTCCCGAACAGCTGTACAAGAGACAGGCAAAAAAATCTAAGAACTAGTCTATGACCTGGTTTTTACAAATATTAACTGTAAGTGTATCACTATTGGCATGCATTGTGCGATATAAAATTACTTCATTTCAGATTACAAAAAAACTAGAGCCAATTCGGCATTTTTACTGTCATATTCGTGTTCAGCACATACAAATTGATAAGAACTGACTAATTTCATTTCAGTAACATGACTTTTGTAAAAATTTGTTGTCCAGTGAATCGAAATCTCGAGATTTCTGCAGCGCCCAACGAAAGCCACCTCACGGGGAATAGCTCATTCACAGACACTCAGTCAAAACAAAATCGATAGGCAAGAGGGCTTCGTTTCCAGGCCAAGATCCAAAAGTTAGGTAGATATACAGCGTGGCAGCTACGGTATGTGGTGTTTGGGATTGGAGCAGAAAGAGAGGCAAGAAGAAGAAATGGTGTCAGGATAGGATCTGTGAAAGAGGAATGTCCCCTTCTCTGGTCTTCTGGCAACTTGACCGGATTTTTTTCTTCACTTGGCATCTTTGGAAAACACTAGTGACGACGCAGCGCTCGTGAATAAGCTAGTACCCTGCGATGAACTTTAACGTGGACCTTGACGATTTTTCCAAGATTACGATTGTGGTAAGCAACCCTGGTGCCTATAAATCCGTTCAAGCGTACAGCCGATGCTGTATCGCTAGGACTGCATAGCGTGTGTCAGGTATTCGTGTGAATTACGCTAAAACTGGAATTAAAGTAACATCTGACGTGACAAGACTGTTACAATGAAACATTGTAACCTAATTATGTCTTAAATGGGAAACACAGACACTTTCTTGCATATATTTGAATCTGTGTAGACTATGCGTTGACCCAAAATAATTTTCAATAGATAATAGCGCCTAAAAAATCCGAAATAAATAAAAAAGATAAATATATAATTAACGCTTTAATCCGAAATAATTTTCACGTAGCTGAATGAAAGGGATTACTAACTAAGTCTGGTCGAACAATCGGCAGTATTCCGGTATTTCGTATGCGAAATATTCTTATTAATTAATATTTGCCCAGGTAATGTAGGTAAGAGAAACCAGAACTTAGGCTACGGTGGGTAATCAAGTTGAAAAAGATTAGATCTGAATGAAATTAAAGAACTGACAGAAAGAATGGCAATAATGAATGAATGAATGAATGCAGAAAATGCCTCAATCTATAACGGAATCGACATAATTGTTTGGGTCAGGTGTGGTTTTTAAATAATTCAATTTCTCTACGTCCGGTGTTTACCACGGGTGCAGTGGTGAAGTCATGAGCGTTGGCTTTCGCGCATATATATGTGACCGTACCTAAGAAAACCCTCACGAAATGGGCAAAAATCAAAACTGAGTTTGATACAGCATTGCATCGAACTGGTGTTTCTGAATAATTAGGTAAAACCCCTTTGTTTCTGTCGTAAAATAGTTTCAATTTTATAAAGATGTAGGTATCTTCGCGGCTACTATTGAGAAATTCGCAAATTAAAATTTACCATAACTATGACTAGATCTAAGTCGCTGTGGCTATGGGCTGTGAATATTTATTTTTTAAATAGTAAACTGAAGCGTATTCATACGCACACAGAATTGTTATCCATGAAATCTCAATGAAAACCTGGTTAAGAAAAATATTAACATGACCTGTTCACCTGCATAGTTATCAATGTACAAGACTTCAATTTGGGGCACCAAGAAACATGCCAAATTAAGTTTTTTACAGGGCATCGTAATAAAATTGAAAATAAAAATATTCATACAACGAAACTCTCCGTAAGCTCCGACAGCTAAAACAACAAGGAGGTGGCCGATGAATATGCAAAGAAGTCATTTTGACCCATTTTATGCCTACTTGATTGATTCTGAGCACGTTTCTCGAAAATTTACTTTTCCGACTTTGTAAGAGTTTTCTCATGCACGGTTTGCATTCTATACCCATTGACAGCAGTTCAGTTTTAATATTATTCGTTCAGCGATTATGTTTTAAAACGTTCATAAGTTCTTTTTCTAGTAAAAAAGCCGCTGTCGGATAATTTTCGCTTTAACATTTTATTTAATCGCAAAAAACGAATATAAAGGTATAGGGATATTCAGTCAATTATGCTAGTCTACGAATATAAAAATAGGCCTAGTTACCAAGAGTGACTGTACTACGAAAATAAAAGTCTACTTACATTGCACAGCGAGTCACATACCTGCGACCGTTGACCAGTTGGTAGAAGTGTCACTCTTGCATAGACCCCTGCATTGAGCATCCATGATATTAGACCCTAGAATTCAGAGTCTAGTTTGTGAGGCACGGTAGCTGATTTTTAAGCGGTCGTGTTGTAAAAGACGTACGATTATACATACATTAAATAATAATGTGTCCGATCATCAATATTGCGGACTTCTCGTAATCTATTAAAAGCGCAGATCTAAGCGTTAGAGATGATTTTTATGTTCACTTGCTTCACAGAATGGTTATGTCGTCGAGCGTGAGAATGAAACAGGATGCCAGATTTGCTAGCATGTATTAATATTATTGCTTTGGTTTTCACTTAAACTGCAGATACTTGCAACGAAATAACAGAAAATATGAAATGAAATCGTGAGCACTTACAGATTTCATAAATTCGAACGTTCCTGTCAAAAACTCTTTCTACAGGTTTGACCTAATAAAATGCTGTAGGCCTATAGCCAATGCGTCTATGCGTAGTGGATTTGTCCATGGTTTTATCGTGGCTTTTCCACTAAGTATTCCTTATCTCTGAGGTCTAATTCAAATAAGGCATAGAGGTTAGGCATTGAGCTAATGCGTCTATGCGTCGGAGGTATGTCCACAGTTTTAATCAGAGTTAATGCATGTTTGGTTTTGTATGGTTTTATCGTGGTTATTCGGACTAAGGGTTCCTGGAAAAGGAGGTTAAACATAGATCCCTAATTGTAATCCTCAACAAGAATGTAGGTCAAATGGGTTATGGAAGGGTTAACAGAAAACTACTGCTTCGCGGACTGCAAGTCTATATCTGTCTAAACCATAAAGCAGGCTCTTGAATCTCTCCTGTTACAGAGGCTGAATGTTCATTAACTCTTTTCCGACCGTGCGCTTATCGCCTATACGCGTCGGCAGCAGACGGCTGCCAGCGTGGCCACGCTTGATGTACGGGATCTTTTGGACCATCATGACCATGCTGGCCTGGCTGCCGTATATTGCCCATATGGGCGAATATGTATGTGAATATGCTGCATTTTCCAGATTTTTGCGAATCTGTAGTTGAATTTGTATATGACGAATAAAACTGCGAACGTGCCTATATACACATTTGATGTGACACACACGGGTTCATTATGGACCCTTATGGCTATGCTGGTCTGGGTGGTGCATTTTGCTTATACCTATGAAGGCGAATCTGTATTTGATTTTGTATGAGACGAATATATCTGCCAAGGTGCCCATAGACACATTTTATGAGACACACATGGGCGTTTTGATGAGACCCGTATGTGTGATTTATGGACCCTTATGGCTATGCTGGTCTGGGTGGTGCATTTTGCTTATACCTATGAAGGCGAATCTGTATTTGATTTTGTATGAGACGAATATATCTGCCAAGGTGCCCATAGACACATTTTATGAGACACACATGGGCGTTTTGATGAGACCCGTATGTGTGATTTATGGACCCTTATGGCTATGCTGGTCTGGGTGGTGCATTTTGCTTATACCTATGAAGGCGAATCTGTATTTGATTTTGTATGAGACGAATATATCTGCCAAGGTGCCCATAGACACATTTTATGAGACACACATGGGCGCTTTGATGAGACCGTATGTACGATTTATGGACCCTTATGGCTATGATGGTCTGGGTGGTGCATTTTGCTTATACCTATGAAGGCGAATCTGTATTTGAATCTGTATGAGACGAAAATCACTGCCCGCGTGCACGTAGACACATTTTATGAGACCCGTATGGGTTCTTTATGGGCTCTTATGGGCGTTATGACCATGTTGACCTGGGTGGTGCATATTGCTTATATAGGCGAAGGCGAATCTATATTTGAATCTGCTGCGTGTTTCCAGATTATGGCGAATCTGTTATTGTGTGCGACGAATATATGGGCCGTTTATGGGTTCCACATGGACCCATATGGAAATGGTGGCATGGTTGCGGAATTTTGCTGATTTTTGACGAAATTGTACTTGTATTACACAATTCTGTTTAATTCACCGTGTTTGGGTGAATTTTTTTTAAATTATCGCGTTACCTTGATGCATTGTCCAGCTCAATTAATTCACGGACATTTCAATCAGTTAATCCCGTTTGAAATGTGAATAGCCGAATATCTGTTTAATATTTCGCTAGATGGCTATACAAAAAGCCGGAACAGAAACGGAAATGTATTAGTATCCGTTACTAGATTCTAGTACGTCGACCATACATTCAACATCAAAAGTGAAAACATTAGTTTTCCAAAAATCATATTCTGATGTTTTCACTTCTTATCTCTCTTCCCGCTCCAAATTCAAACACCACCCACCGTAGCCGTCCGACTGTCTGCCTGCCTGACTCTTGGATCTTGACCTGGAACCCAACCCTTTCTGCTGTCGATTTTTGTTTTGACTGAGCGCATGTGTTGTAAGTTGTTCCCGCGACTTATCTTTCGCTCAGCACTGTAGAAATCTCGAGGTTACGATTACGATCCATGAGTCAGACATGCAGAATGTCAATTGGCTACTGTGAACGGTAGGCCTATTGAAACTGGGGCGGTTAGAGAGATAAGGGGAAGAAGAGGAATCAGGATGAGATCTGTGGAAGAGAAGTGTTCCAGTTTTGAGTGAAAGACCTGCACAGAGATTGCAAGGCATGAAGAGCTGATGAGTTTGCATGATGGGTTAGAAGACATTCTGTCAACATTTAACGCCCCACATGGGACCCAACCAGGGCGGCCTTAGCCTTAATGACGCTCCAAGCAAAGTACAGAATTTGACGCTCCCAACCTCACCTAATTACAAGCAATATTTGTTTTCAATTACTCCATCCAAAACAATATAAATCTGATGGCCGATACCTGACTTATTACTTCTCAACTCTTGCAAAACAATGAGATTTGCTCAAAATACACCTGTTTCTAAATTGTTTGTTGGTGTAGTCACATTAATCACACCCCTTCTTCCTCTTACCTGTCTCTCCTCTCCAACCCCAAACATCACCCACCGTAGCTGCCACGCTGTCTCTCTGCCTGGCTCTTGGATCTTGACCTGGAACCGAACCCTTTTGCCTATCAATTTTGTTTTGACTTAGCGCCTGTGGATAAGCTGGTCCCGCGGCGCGGCTTTCGTTGGGCGCTGTAAAAGTCTTGGAATTACGATTACGATTACGATTTTAATAGTTTCTAACGATAATGGAACGTGATAAATTTAACGAGATTTTTCTAGGAATAAGTGTTTTACCAACCCTTCTGCTTTTTGATTCTAACTTCTGTTTGCAACTTTTCTTACGAAATTACATTTGCACCCAATAATTTCTGACTCTTCATGGGTTTTGGCATTATTTCTTATTATTTTACTTTTATTTACATTATCATAAGACCAAATCATAAAATCTGTATAGTTATCGATATTATGATCTTAAATTACGATTTTCACAAGTTAAAAGAACTTTATTTAAACCTAAAGATTCAACTACATTTGAAAAGAATCGAATTTGGCAGTACAACATCTACAAAGACAAAATAGAAAATATATGAACAATTAGCCTATTTCCTGCAGTCAGTCGCGTGTTTTACTCTGGTGGACGTGTTTTCCTTTGTGTTTCTCGTGTCACACAGTTTTGTTCCATCAGTGTGTAGAAGATTGTTATTGTAAACGAACATTTATAAAGCGCCACTTAGGAAACAGTGGCGCTCCCGACTTGAACAAACATAAAGGATTTCAGGCGTTTGCGAGACTGGGTAGGAGAGAGACTAAGTAACTGAAGCCGCAGTTCAAGAGGAAGGCAGTTCCAGCTGGAAAGGCCAACAAAGGCAAAGCTCCTGGACTGGGCAGTCGTAGTGCGGACGCGAAGGACTACCAAGAGACCACGGGTAGCTGAGCGAAGGGAGGCATGGGAAGGCAACGAGGAAACCCGAATACAAAAAGAAGTTAAGTAGGACGGCGCAGAGCCTAGAAGATGCTTATAAGCGATTAAGTACTGGAAGCGTACTACGTACACACGTGGCCAACTACTAAGCCTGCCGCCTGCGTACGATAGCGCATCCTTGGGCCAACTCATTAATTTACCAGACGGACAGCCAGACGTAGACCAGCCCCGATCTACACGGAGTCTGGCTGCTCTGGCATCGGATTCATCTCCAGGAATCGCCCACACATCTAACATCGGCACTAGCCGAGTGCAACATCGGCAACTTGTCCTTATTCGTCTTGCGATTCGCGAGACATGCTGTTCGAACGTGGTAGGCGGTTACCGTGTATGGACCTTGAGCAAGTCCTTCACTCATAATTTTATTAGCGATTAAATAGCCCTATGTTATGGCCAGATAGCGATTAATAACATTTTGAATATAAATGAAAAATCATTGAAAGATTGACTGAATAACATAAAAACATAAACAACTTTTTGTGGAAATGGCGCCTTAAACTGTGGCGCTCCAGGCAACTGCCTGCTCTGCCTATACCTAAGGCCGGCCCTGGTGCCAACTGATATGAACTTGAAGTTTTGGCAATATTGTTATTCTATTTGGGTACGGCCTAGCCTTTGCGGCTGAGGGCTTTTAGGCCACACTACGCAAGTGTCTACTGGAAAGTCCGAGACGAAGCAGGCACACAAGGAGGCAAAGCTCGTTGGAGTTGAAGGCGTTCAGCAACCAACGTAGTCTGTCGCAGGTGAAGGCTTTCAGCGATCCAAATAGACCGTCCGAGGCGAAGGAGGTGTTTAGCGACTAGCTTAGACCGTCAGTAGGACATTAATTACTGCTTGATGATGTTCGTAGCTGCAGTTCAACAACGCTGAGTCATAATGAAGATGTTACTATCGTCGCCCTCCTCCTTTATCCAGGCTTGGCACCACCCGAATACGGCAGTGACGGAGTTGTTATTATTTGTTGAAATTTGGGGAGCATTTATTACCAAGGTGATGACCCCTAATCTAACATACATGATATTATTGTGTGGGGCACGGTGACCGATTGGTAAGAGCACTCGGGACGTAACGCGGAGAGCATAGGATCGAGTCTCCCCAAGGCGCTTACTGTGTAGCGACCATGAGCAAGTCCTTCACTCCCAATTGCTCCGCGCCATCGATTGATGCTTAATCATTAGATAGTGGCGCTTAATAAATGTAGAAATAATAAATAGTAACACAGCGCGAATTGTGAGACCGACGACAACTGGTGACCATCTATTTGGCATAATGTGTTATGCGGACAAGGTGGGAAGGAATTGAGTGCCATTCTTGCTCGAGTTTCTAGGGGGCTTGAGAGTTCAATAAGCAAAGCTTAGGATGGTCCGATTAGAGGATTCAGTGAAACTGCATTCGCTAGGCGTCAGTTCTTTGAATAATGTTCAAAGAAAGTTGGTACAGTCGTCAATGTAATCGTAATTGTAAGCTCAAGATTTTTACAGCGCCCAACGAAAGCTAAGTCGCCGGAACAAGCTTATTCATAGGCACTCAGAAAGAAAATTGATATGCAGATCGTGTCAGATTCGGTTCCTGGTCAAGATCCTACTCAGGCACCGAAACATTCAGACGGTTTTGGTGGATGGTGTTTGAAATTGAACCAAAAAGTGAGATAAAGGGTAAAGAAAGATTTAGAATAGGATTTGTGGAAAAGGAGTGTTTCCAGTTTTGAGTGAAAGACCAATGATGTTGGTCTAGCGCCTTTAATGACGGTGAGACAACCGTGAGACATCAGCCGGCGGGTCACATCGCCCATCATCTTCATCCTCGATACTATGTGCTTCAGGAACTCTGAACCTGCTGTCATCTTTCGATTCCAGTTCGGAATCTGTTGGTGGGGCTCTGCGTGAGTGCGCGATTGTTGACTCTTCTAGTTATCAGAGCAATGTTAAGTAACAGACAAATGTCTGTTCTTTATGACATCATACATCGTTGGGGCTAGGGCAGAGAGCGCTTATACACATTTCTGATTACAAATTAAATTACGCATACTCACATTCTAATTTCCAATTCCTGAGTGGTAATTGGAACATCAGTAAGATTTAAAAAACAAATATGGCACACATTCGTGTAACGGTCACACAAAGGTTTCCACTGCTGATTGTAGACCGTTACCAATAACTGCCAACTCAAATCACTGTGAAGATTCGCTGGACTTACTGCAGGCCTGTCATAACCGTTTTCTGTCTAAGTATATGATAGGCATATGTGATTCGGTCTGGCGCACGATGTTTCAGTAAAAGGAAGCAATTACATGGTTGGTTATTCATATTGTGTATGTGTTAATAATACACATACTGTAGCATTATAATGTATCATTTACGTATGATGCTGTAAATAACTGACTTTATAATTAGTTTCAAGGGTTGTGGGTCTATATGGGTTTGTGGACTATGAATTCAGTGCAGGGCAAAGCCTCTAGCCGTTTTAAACAGGCTGTTTTTGAACGAATCATTAAGGAACATTATTAAACTTTGGCTTGAGGGAATATGTATAAGACACGCCTTGCTCTGGCACCTACTTCCGCATGCGGTGTTGACTTACAGAAGGACCCTTTTGCCAAGTGAAATGACGCTCTGTATAAGGATCGGCGACTTACTTGAAGGAACATCAATTTCAGTTATCGGACTTGTTCGTGTATAATAGTAAAATTTCTCGTATCAAACTCACGATTCATAAATTGTGATTTGTTTTGGGCATATGGCGAGTTTTCTTCAAATTGTAACAGGCGATCTAGATGATAACATCTTCTGCTATAGCATATTGCTATGGATAAACTTTCAGGTACTTCTTCGAAATGAATTCGGTAAATTCTTAGTTCCTTTACCAGTCCTGTCGTTCATTCAGCATCACTTGTTTCGAAACATCCATCAGTCACTACTCAAGCTTTGCATTCAGAGCTAAAGACCCAAGCACATCTTCGAGAAATCTTCCCTTGGTATATATGCATGTATCCAAGAACTTATATGGCGCGTTTTAAGAACCTTACAAAGGCGCTACGGCATGGCTTTCTAGAAGTTCCATAAAGGTACGTCTTAAGATGGACCGAGAATGTTTCTTGAGCTGTTAAGGAAGCAATAGTTCGAATTGCTGGAAGAAGACCCCACAACCCACCGTAACAGCTTCACTGTCACTTTTTCTCTCTGGTATCCCGGTAACCGCTTCTTAATCTTTGTACGGAAATTCTGACTTAACGTAGAGCTCTTGAATTTGCTTAAGTTGCTCTGTCTCCGTTCATCTCTGGTCTTAAACGGAAGTCTGATCTTGTACTTCAAGCCGTATCTCTAGATAACCCCTTTGACTTGACGTAGCGCTCATAATAAGTTGGTGTCATGCTCTTAGCTTTGAAAGTAGCGCTTTAGAAATTTTCGAGTTTACAATTATGATTAGGATGAATATTTGGATAGACCTATCTACGTAACTTCTGCAATTATAATTTTTATACATTATTTTTAAATATAATAATAATAATAGAAGTAGAAGTAGTAGTATTAATAATACATGCATACATACATGCATATATTCACACATATATACGCATACGTACGTACATGCATACACACACAGCAGAAGAGTGTTATGGCCATCGAGAGATCTGGCTCTCTCTGACATTTACAGTGATTTCAAGTGATGAAGTAAGAATTTGGCTCATTGTTCGGCCTCTTCGCCGAAAAATGTTGAGCAGTCAACCGTCAATCTCTGAATCAGTTTCCTCGAATGACCTTAAACGCCAGCTAAGCCTAACAATCTTGCTACAATGGAAAATACAACACGATTGACTATAATACACTGCAATTCAATATAACAATATACAATACAATTCAATACAATACAATGCAATGCAATACAAAAATGCAATAGGTCCTACAATACAATGAAATACAATGAAATACAATGAAATACAATGAAATACAATGAAATACAATGAAATACAGTACAGTACAATAGACAATACAATACGATGAAATACGATACAATGTGATTCGACATAAACAGTTATTCAATCTTTGAATAATTTGCATGCGCCCCAATTGAACCTCTTAATTTCTCTTTGAATTAGGTTGGTTTGTAGTGCTGATATTGTCTACGAACGTTTTCTGTTGCGGAACTAAGCAAAGTAACAATTCTCAACAGCAATGACGAACAATTTCAGTTCCTTGCGGCCAACAGATCAATGATTTACACCTGGACAAATGGCCATAATCTGTGCAGCGAGCGAGGAATGACACTGCCCATAATAAAGTCTCCGTATGACCAGTTTCTTCTGACCACCTTCTTGCACTCTAAGGGTGTTTTTGAATACAACGTCTGGTTGGGAGCAAAGACGAACATCAATCACGAGTGGGAATGGCTGAATGGTTCTCGGCTTACCACTTACCGGTTTGGTAAGTTTCTATTATGTTAATGCATTTGAATCCATCCCAAACCATTGTAATGTAATCTGCTGACTTCTACACCGCCATTATCAAACTGCACAGTGCACGGTTGCCACTTGGATAGAACGCTCGGCTTGTAACACGGGGAGTATGCGTTATTATTACTATTATTTTTTATCCGATGTATTTATGATCCCTCAGGATTTCAGAAATTAGTAGTAGTAGTAGTAGTAGTAGTAGTAGTAGTACTATTATTATTACAACTACTACTACTGTTACTGCTAACACTATTACATTCAACGCTCATCTGAGTAGGCTTATATAATATAAGCCTATAAGCCATTATATGCTGTTTACTGCCTTGTTTTCTTGCCCGCAGTCTGACTAACCTGGGAAGAAGCAAAGGAAACCTAACACAAGCAGGAATGTATTTTATTTCAGAAATCCTAACACATTTCTTTGGTTCTCTATCGTCGTCTCTGTGCTGCTCTGTCTTTTTCTTTCTCGGTCTGTCTGTCTGTCTGTCTGTCTATCTATCTATCTATCTATCTATCTATCTATCTATCTATCTATCTATCTATCTATCTATCTATCTATCTATCTATCTATCTATCTGTCTGTCTGTCTGTCTGTCTGTCTGTCTGTCTGCCTGTCTATCTATCTATCTATCTATCTAGCTATCTATCTATCTATCTATCTATCTATCTATCTATCTATCTATCTAACTATCTATCTATCTATCTATCTATCTATCTATCTATCTATACTTCGGTAAGAAGTATGTCTGTGTATGATGTAGAACTTGTAGTTATGAATGCTTCATGTATACCTATATTCGTCCGTCCGTGCGTCCGTGCGTCCATCATTCCATCCATCTATCTATAGTCTATCTATCTACCTACTTACTTATCTATCTATTTACCTATATTTTGTATATATATCTATCTGCTTAGCTATCTGTCTATCTATCTGTCCATCTCTAAAACTACACAACCAGTTTTAGCGAGACTTGTGACTGATGCTAAAGCCCATATAAATACATATATGCAGAAATATATACTAAAGTATACATTCAGAAATGCGTAGGCTACATACAGATGTTCGAACACGCATACAAAACTACAATAAGCGCAAAACATGTACACATGAAGCATTCATATCTACAAGTCCTACATCATACACAGACATACTTATTGTCGAAATATATCCACACACATACAACCATCCACATTAAATACATATTTACGTACATACGTACGTACACACATATGCACATGCAGAAAGTATATATAGAACTACCTGTTTCTGAAATTGAGAGCATTTCTTCTCTATGTGTCGTTCAGCTGCCGAAATTACATTGCCAACTACTTTTAAAACACTGAAGCTGATTTTGGCATCGGATCTTCTTCAGTCCAGCGGCATAACCATCTGGGCTGCATGCATGAGCAGCGACTTAAGTAAGTCGCCGACTATAGTGCTTACGGCCAGACAAGATAATCTATAATTAGCAGCCTTCGATAAACGGTATGCAAGAGTCGGGTGTAGACCATCTCGTTGGTTTAGACAACAGACTAGCTGCTAGTGGTGGATTAAGATCACTGAGAGGAATTTCTTTACGCTTGGGCTTTTCGTATATACGTGGTTTTGCTAATCGCTCAAGTTGATGCAGACTTTGACCGATTTTTCTGTACAAGTGCAGTGTTGTTTAGGCCCTATATTTTGAAAAATTCGATACCGCTAGATCAAAAGTTTATCCGGCCACTATAAAAATTGTCCGAGGTAGAATCCAACTACTTTATGCTGGTTTGAAGTTAAATCATGCCCGGGTAAAATTTGTTTAGAAAAATATTGTGATTCGTTTCCAATATAAGTCCACAATGCAACTCCTGCTTCTATCAGCTATAGAGTCAATCTCGTTGAGCGCTGTAGTGTTCCTCATTTACTTGTTCATACTGACTCCCTTAGATTACTGAAATTCAATTTCGCCGGTATGCTTTAGGTCCAGCTGCGCCAGTTCCAGTTCGTCCTGAACTACGTCGCCCTAGTTTTAGCAAACAAGCCGAAACAATCGCGTAGGCCCTATATTAGAACGAAAAAGGTGAAACATTGTTCTCAGTCTACCAGATCAGATTAGCAGAAATCCAACACCTGCTTTATGTCTGCTCTCATTTCATGACCATATGATTTTACTTCCGTTCATTTCTCCCTCCAGTGTCCAACGCATTTCCGAAATTCCAAGAATGTCACATCTGTATCTTTTCATCTCTTCCTGAAGCAGCTGCAGTTTGCCTGCCGCCCACAGTGTTCGGTCGTTCCATGTTCCTACGGACAGTACGTCTTTAGCAGGTGTAATCTTTCTTTCGGTAGCTGACTTTTCCATCCAACCCCGATTGCTCAGTTGGAGTCGCGGACCTTGTTTAGCCGGGCGACGTCCGGGCCGGCATGTTCGTGGATTTAAGTTTCCTGGCATCAGATTTCAATAGTCTTTGTTTTTTACTGTCAGCGCATCGACACTCATCTGACAAACCCTCCTCCTTTTTCCGGGTTTGGGACCGGCACGGGGGAGCTGCTGGTTTGCATCTTCCCGAGGCGGAGTTGGTTAAATAATTACTTAGACTTAATCTTTGATCATTGTCTTTCCTTAAAATCTTACATGCAACGTCTTGTCAAGGAGTCAGACTTAGTATACTTTGTCCTTCTCTTTTGCAAGTACTTGTGCACTGTCGAATCCACTTATTTATTTCGTTATTCTGACCAGTTCGCTCACGCTGATGTTACATTAAATATGGCTTTAAAGGAAGTTTCTCTCATTTCAGTTCTTTCTTTCACATATGGAATTCCTTGATGCTATATTTACTGACCTCATATCCTCATCTTCAAATACCATCGCTGACATTGTCACCAGTGAAAAGACAAAAGTTGGGTTACTAAACTACCCTATCTTTGCTAGTTATTTAAAGCCCAAACATCGCAAACAGCCTGTTCTTTTTCTCTCCCACAACTCCTTCGCTCGTCTACAGTTCCTACTAAAACTTCGTTAATAGCTAAAAGTTTAAAGACGACACAATTTAAATATTATTTATATATTTATTAAGTACCATTATCTAATGAAAAAGCAGCAATCCATGGCGCCAAGATATTGTGCGTGAAGGACTTACTCAGGTCTTTACATAGCCTAAACTTCGTAAAGGAGGCTCCTGCCCACGCAGTCCATTTTGCAAGGCCAGCGCTAAAACCCAATCGATTGCCGTGTCACCAACAAAGATTTACTTGTTTGAAGTAAACTATGGCTAAAACTATGGCTATTTTTATCTGTGTGTTGATGTAGCGCTGGTATCTGGCGTCTGTGATTCGCCGTGGTTCCAGTTAGATGGTGCTTGCTACTACCTTAGCCCAAATGAGAACAGCGAACAGATGGCATCATGGCACCAATCGCAGAGCTGGTGCCTGCAGAATGGCGGATACCTCGCCACCATCGAAGACATAGACGAAAGAAGACTCATCACTGACAGAGTCAGTTAAGAAGCCTATTAAAAACTTAACTGTAGCTAAAGCGCTACATTAATACTTTACTAATCCTAAAAGTTCGGCACAGTAGTCTTTTCATTTGAGCGTTTGGTGTGTAATCGAACGATAGCGGCTTCGAGCCATACAAGTTGTTCGCGCAATGGTGTCCTCTCGTTAAGCTACTTATTTTGGTATCGGTAAGAACTATGACGATTTTCAATTTACATAGAAAACACAAGCAAGGCAATGCACTGGGACCCGTTCAATACTTAGGCTATTACGCATCGCCGGCTGGTGTCTAAGAGAGGAAATGAGGAGCTGCCAAATGTCCCATTATGGGATGTAGAAATCATTTTCAGAGGCACGCGGGAGTCTAGTGGATATAGCGTGTTGGACTTTCAAATACAGTTGCAAAGTTGATTACCATTATTGTTCTTCATAGGTACAACCAGTTTCAGTCCGAAGTACAGCCCTACAAGAATACATATCGTATATGCGTATCGTATATATGCTTCTGTGGTAGCCAACTCTCTTGGAAAGCAAGCTTCTTCTTCGGCGGCTCTAAATTTTGTGGTCAAATAGCCGGTTTTTCCAGATTTTGATTTAGCTATTGCAATGCCGTTAACATGGCTTTAGCCTTTTACGTTTTATATCTTAGAGACGTCATTTTATTTCATTACTTGATGTCTGTTAACTAATAGGCTTACTTATATTTATTTTAGACGCAACTTGGAATGTATAACGAAGCTATATGGATCGGCTTAAATAAATTGGAAGATCGCACCAACTACAAGTAAGCTACAGTAATCCGGAAGCAGTTTCACTCAGCGCATGCGTTAATTTACAAGGACCCTAAGAAGCAATTTTCATAAGGTTAAGTCATGAGGGTGAAGTGAATACTCAATTACGGCCAAAGTCGTTGTGTGTATTTGTATCATATGAACTGTTTTTCACCGGATTCAAGCTCGACCAATTAATAGATGTCTCCGTAGCATCAAAAGCCAGTGCAACATATCTCGCATATGTTATATGCAGGAAATGGTTCACTGGCTTACTCTTGAGAAACGCATCCAATTGTGCCGAAACTGACATTACTAGTAGGTACCGTGCTGTATACATCAAGGATGTAGGCTAGGTGTTCAGGTCAGCCGGATGAATGCTACGCTCTGCTGCCCAAGGAGAGCTGTAGATATTCTTGCTGCTGAACATATCCTTATATCTCTCGTCACTCCCTGCACACGTCTCTTCTTTCTTGTAGTATCTTAGGATCATTCCAATAATTATATCTTCTTTTATCATTGTGGATACACAGCATTATGTGACAAGACGGAAAGATACCACGGACGAGCTACATGTGCATTCAGCGCTTGTAGGATGTTTCAGAAAGCCGCTACATAACTATCATTGTTACATTATACTGCTCCCCATCAAGTAAAACTGCATACTATGGAGCTGTGTACCAATGAATCAAATTCATTTACTGTTCTGCTTAAATTGTGTTAGATGGATTGATGGAAGTACGTCGGAGTTTCGTGACTGGGCAGCGGGTGAGCCAAACAACGCCAGTAATGGCATGTGTGTCTTCCAACTGACACATCCGAAACAAGGTTCATGCATTGCTTCATGGAAACTACGATACCCTCTGTATGCGATTATTATTATTATTTTAAGCCCCAAAATTCAGAAAATGTGGAATTATTATTATTATCATCATCATCATCAATCATCATCATCAATATCGTCAGCATCATCATCATAATTATCAGCATTACAAAAGTGAGTATTCTAACAGTCTGCTAATATGCAACACTGTTAGGAAATTCAAGCCATTCAGATAATCACAGAGTTGTTCAGATGCCTAAGTATAAAAAGCCTAACTAACCAAAAGTTCACATTTATCAGATCAATCGCTTCGTTTACACAACCTGCCTCATACCTAATTCACCTGAACTTAAAAGCATGCTAACTACATTCCATAATACGTTGGTTATATTAAACTATAAGGTTTCGCATACAGCTTTGGGCAAATTCTGCACATAATTACGGGCAAATTTTCTGAATGCAGATATTAATATTGCTAAGACCAAGCTCTCTGTATAAGTACGTTAAGTGATCTCTGTTACGTTAGAATAACATTCCATAACAAAGCACGTTGGCTGTGAAAGTAGCATAGAGCGACGGTAATAATGTTGACTATGGTAATTAATTGTGATGGTTATGATGATCATGATGATGGTGACGATGAGTAAAATTATGATAACAATCATAAAGAAGGTGATGAAAAAGAAAAGAAATAAGATGACGAGGAGCAACAGATATTAAAGTTTTATCGATAAAAGCTCTGTTTGATTTGAGCTCATACTGTAACTGATTTTGTGTTACAGATTGCTTCACACGTGATCCTGGTGTCAACACTATTAATGGCCTGTTTAATAGTCCATATGATGAAAATCGACCACACACATTTTATTTTGGTTATCTGATGGGTCTTGATGACGTGGCTGGGTCGGCTGAATGCCAGTCAAGATGCTCCGTCGAACCACCTTGTTACTCCTACACATTTATATCAAACAGTTGTCCTAACTATACATGGATGGGAGAATGCATGGGCCGAAGCAACGAGTACAACGTCAACGATCCGGCTGAATACGCCATCAGTGGAACGAGATACAACTGCAACGAAAGCGGTAAATATCCAGATAACTTTAAGCACTATGATTATTTTGATAATAAAGCAGTCACTGTGCCCAAAAGTACAGTGCTCAGCGACAGAATATATACTGTCGACAGTTTAGTCGAATATGTAAATGTAAAGGTTTTCTATAGCGACCGTATAGCCTCGACCCTGCTCATTTTGCAATGAATTTATCAGGTGAGATCCTTCACCACCGAGCTGATAGTACAAGAATATTTAGGTGTAATAGCGGTGCTGGATAAGATAGTATTGACATTGTTTTAGTCAAGACAAGAACGTCGTCATAGGTTGATATGTAAATTCAATAATTATTACATTTGTCGAATACATGAAGATAATCCTCCGCGAATTCTTGATTCCAAATAAACAAAGACGAGAAATTTCGGTCATGCTAAAAGCAACTCGTTTATTTACTACTTGACGAAGTCATTCTGTCTCTATAACTTCAGTCCCGTGATCTATATTCCTCTGTCTGTCCATACATACGGTGATCAGTATAAATCTCTCACTACATCTTTGTCTATCAGACATGATTTCCATCTGTTCGTTTTCTTCACGTATATGTGAAAGTTATCTTCTCCCTTTGTCTCTGTCTTTATCGCTTTCTCTGCCTGCATTGTTCCAAATGGATTCATGGCCTTCGTCTGAAATTTCCATCTGCCTGTCCGTTGATATGTGAGCCGACCAGGGTCATTAGGGCTTGATTGTTAAACTGCATCCACACGCAGAACGACATCTTACTATTAATAATCTATCATCATGTATTCGCGTAGGCAAAGCCCATCACGGGTCTTAGTTAACTTCTATGAAATAAATATTGGCCTAGAAATTTTGCGAAAGAGGAACCTGACCGCCTTAAGCCCTAAGTAAGTGCGTAGCACGATGCCAAGTCGAATTGAATAAGTCTTTTATTAATTAACTGAGACGTAACGTAGACCGAAATTAAAGTTCAACAGTAGTTCAGTAGTTCTGCAAAAGTTCTACATCGTCTGAAGAGTTCGGCTCGGTCTCCTCTAAAGAGTCACTTTCCCCCTATTTAACTAGTCTGACACTCCCTCGAGTCCAGTTTCCCACTGGTGAACTGGTGAACTGGTGAATCTGTTTGACACTCCCTCACATCGAGTTCTGCATTCCACCAGTAACCTGTCTGGCACTCCCTCACAACTCAGGTAAGTGTCAAAATTTGCGAGCCGATGGCTCACTTCCAGCTACCATCCGTGAACACCAGAGGGCACGAACGGACGCACATGCCGACGACGAAGACACGTGAGGCGAGGAACGTGACAGTGCGAAAAGTTCCATTTGAGTAAGAGTAAACTATGCGGGGCCTAAATGCAACGTTTACTTGTAATATGTCATTACTCCCGGCGTTCCATTAATCCCATCATACACTCTGCGTAAGTGACACTCGCTATGGTGAAGGATCTCGCCCGATCACTTCATTGAAAAATGAGCAGGGAAAAGGATATACGGTTGCTAAAGAAAAACGTGTACAGTTACATTTACTATGGCTATAGTGTACAGTTACATTTACTATGGCTATAGTGTACAGTTACATTTACTAATGTCACAGTAATCATTCCAAACTGTATGAAGGTCATACTATTATCCAACAATAGAGCGGCCATCTCATTAATTGTTTTGACACTTTTGAATACATCCTTCTAAGAACGGCTTGTACATAAGTAACCTAAGCTACCAACTGCTACACTACAGGCTTAACCTATTACTTGCTTCCTCCTTGTTGCTCTTCTAAAATACTGTCATCATGCATTGATCAGCTACGCCACATGCTCTTATGTAAAGACGAATTTTTGCGATGATTCTGAATATATTTAGGGTTCTGGTACGTTGGCAATTGCGGCGAGACGAGAGGATTCGTTTGTAAGAAGGAAGCAAACAGCACAGTGACGCCCAGTCCAACGATACTTCCAACACCAGCCGTTCCAGGATTCTGTCCAGCAAAATACTTCGATGCCGGAGGCATGACACTTTATTCAACTAAACCTCAAATTGCCTGCATATCAGATTTCAGTTACCTGCTGTCACTTTCTGGTGTTATTCCTGCAAACTTCAGTCAACAACTGTGCATTTTACAAAACACTTATTCAATCAACGTTACTGATATTATGTAATTTAATGTAAGAAGACAATTATATAGCGCTCTTCTTCCAAAAAGCGCTGCTTTAACGGCTATCCAACTGATCTAAAAACGTCCGATTTAAGATAAACAGAAACTGAGAGTTGAGCTGAACTAATTGAAACAAGACGTGTGTTTAAAGGAATAGTGTTGCAAGAGGTAGGTCCAATGCACGAGAACGCCCGACGAGCTCGAAAGAGTGTGCGAAGGCGAGAAACCTGTAAATCTCCACGGGCTGCAGAACGTAGTGATTGGCTGACCAGGCTGAAAATCTGTCATGCATACAAACAGCGTCGTTGAGATGTTCAAAAGGCGCTACAGATAAGTCCATATCTATAAACGCATGCGTGCATGCGTACATATATACACCAATCCATACATTAATATATAAATACATACATACATACATACATAAATATATGCATGCATGAATACATACATACATACACTTATACATATATACATACGTGCATACATAATACACGCTTACACGCATGCATAAATACATGCATACATTTATACATACATACATACATATATTCATGCTTGCATAGGCTTAACTGTCTATATGTTAGACCAACATGGAATTTGTAACGACCAATGTCTATTATTGTTATAAATAACGTTACAATATATTAGAAACAGTAATTCAGCTTCATTGAAATGCGCGGTTTTTATTTTTGCAAATTTCCAGGTAACAAATGTTTTAAGATCGTAGTCAAATCCGCATATGATGGTTTGACTTGGGACATGGCTCTGGATCTTTGTCGTGCTGAACCAGGAATTGCTCCAGATATGGCCAGCATTCTTTCGGAATACGAAAATGGTCAGTGGGAAAATTAGTTAGTGTTGTTAGAATTAGTTTATTAGAACCGATCACGCTCTGCCAATGTTCTCTGTGGCTTATACAGAATCTACGACTCCGCTAACTATTTTTTTTTAAATCAGCTAATCCCGTTAATATACGTATGCTGTTTATACTATGATATTGCAGGCCCTGTATAAACTTGTGATGCATTCTTAAATAGTCTGTAGGTATTTGAAATTTGAATATAGGTTAAACTATGATTTCGTCTTTTGTTAGAAATACCATAGGCCTGATATCCTCAATGTCAGGGTTTTGTGAGAAAAATCACTAGGTTAATGAGTTTTTTCGTTAGCGGCGATTACAATGCATCTTCGGAACGAATACTGGGGATTTTGGATTGGGTTACAACAGTCGGACTTATTCAACTACCAGTGGCTTTGGACTGACAACCAGGATGCCACATACTTCAATTGGGCATCAGGAAAACCATCAGGATCTGTGAGCCTTCTATATTTTTTAGCGCTTTTATATTACATAATATGCGTGTTTTGAACGTGCTTCTGCATAATCCGCATCCTTATACAGTAGTCTTGGGCTTTGACGATGTCCTATGAAAGCCGTAGTATTCTTACGATAACGTTGTGTTCCATTCCGCCTGCACCTTCTGTCAATGACCTTACTAACCGGATGCTAATAGATCTCACAAATATGCGGCAGTGTTTGCCACGTAGCTTTGTTGTCTTCACTGGCTATTGTGATCAAGCATTCAAAGCTTACCTTTTGGCTAAATATTATGATTAACGTTGTATTTCATGATATTACGATTTTCATTTGAAATATGGCTTTTACTAAAATGGATAAACACATCAGCTCAACGGCGTACGTGATACAGTAGACCATCACATAACCGCTGTCTAAGTCATTCTCAGTCGTTGACATCGAATCGGTTTTTTTGTGATCACAGTTTTTGTTTTAATCAAGATACGTCGTCATTTTACGAGGAAAACTGTTGTTTCTTCACAGGCAAAGTGCACCGAACTGTGGACGCATCCAAGTCCAGCTGGGACATGGAATAATCTCGATTGCTTGCAGCGTCGCGGATACATATGCCAGACATACAAAGGTTACGAAACCATCTAAAACGGACCTCGCATATCTTTACCTATGTACTGAGCTGTCTCTCTGTTATTCATTCATTCATTCCAATCAATGGCGGCCTCTAATTGTATTTATTTCTTTTAAATTAAAATTCTATCATTCAGATAAAAACATGATAGAGAATAAGTAGGGGAGAGTATTTTGTTACTAGTGGTCATTCAGATTATTCACATCATTCAGATTCAGATCATTCAGATGGAAATTAGTAGAGGCAAAACCACTATGCCAAAGCCTATTAAAAAGACCAAATCCACGAAGTCAAAGCCTATTAAACGACCAATTTTTAAAATATAGACCATCTTGACTTAATTTCAGATGCTAATTCGATCATTTCGACCCCACCGAGCACCCCTGCCCACAGCTGTACGACTGACTATTACAACTACGGTGGAATCTGCTATCGAAAGCTGACAACCGGCACCAGTTGGTCGTCTGCCCTGGCAACTTGTGAGGCAGACGGCGCCACTTTAGCTACGATCCACAGCGAGGCAGAAAACTCGGCGCTGTATGTTTTCGGAAGTGATATTGCTCCATTTTGGATTGGATACCATAAGGTTTGACTTGCAAGGTCTTGAAATTATTATGAATAGCGAGTTGAGACTTCCAGTATTGCAAAGTAATATTAAACTTATTAGGCGTAGCTGGTTAAATCTGCAATTCTTTATTTAATAAGACATTTATGACGATATTCATTAACATTGCTTTACATTGTACATACATGGACAATACTAAGTCTAACTGACAAATTTGAAGGCAGCAATATAGGCCTATTACATTCAAAGGCTAGGTTTAGGATTGAAATGGTTTCATTAATAAAGATTTTCCAGCAGGTGAGGACTTCATAAATAACCGGAATAGCACGGAGATGACAATGATTACTCTTAAACAATTAATTTGCATTACTGAGGAAGAAGTAGATGAAATCTTAGCGATTTTTCTGTGGTTAATGAAGAATGAAAACGACGAATGGGTTTGGACTGATGGCTGGCCAGACATTTACAGCAACTGGAATGCAGGAGAAGAACCAGGAACAGGTGGCGGATGCGCTTCCTTCAAGGAAAATGGAAGATGGAAGGACGACGAATGCAACAACAGCCTGGCAGCCGTATGCATGATCTCTACTGGTGCGTCGGATTTGCACACGGAATCTAATCCGATTAAATTATCTTTTACTGTAATTGGCGGCGTACCGAAATTGGCTAAAGTTTACTCTTAGCTAGACTACCTAGGTGATTTTATCAGCGCCTATGAAAACCTGTTTTTATCATAGTTCTCGAGCTAAATTGAAAATTTCAGATGCAATGTATTAGTACATTAGGCAAGCATCTTGTAACGTAACCAATACAAAGTTAATCTAATCTAATAACTTCTACAACACCGTTATCAGGGCATCAATCAATGGTCGTTTCAAGTGATATTGTTTATCAAAGACCCCACTACTACAACTACGGCGGAGAAGCCATGTCAAATTCCAGTAGGTCAGAGAAGTCAGAAAGATTAAACAAAATAACAGATTGGAGTAATAAGCAAAATCAAACTTTTATGTGCTACATCCTTTAACCAACTTTTCCAGTCATTTCTTAGAGTAGGCTACTTTATAGCAACTTTTCTTTTCCCGTTATGTTGCAGCAACTGTGCCAACTACTCCAGCACCTGTGGAAGGCGTCTGTCCTTCTGGCTGGGTGGACTACGGTACCAGTTGTTACTACTTTAGCCAGTCATATGACAACATGAATTGGGATATGGCACTGGTCACCTGCGACAGAAGAGCAGGACTGTTCACAGTAGGAAATCTGGCATCAATCCACAGCGAAGTTGAAAATCAGTTCATTTACGAAAATTTTATATCTCTCGGCACCACCCAAGCATGGATCGGTCTCTACGACGAGTATCAGGGTAGGCTTCAAATGAACTGAACTTTTTATATATTACAATCATAATATAATTATAACATAATCATCACTGGAAATTTAATTCGTATGGACAACGAAAGAAGAGCCAATCAAGAAATGAACTGAATTCCTGAAGGAAAACGGAGGAAGGGAAGATCAAGGAAGAACTGGCCATAGACCATCAGAGACGACCTTGGATGTTTGGAGGTGTCGTGGGTCGAGGCAGGAAGACTGGCGCCGACAGAGGTAATTGGAGAAGCTGCGTCGCCTATGTGCAGACCTATACAGGAAGGACTAAGACTAAGTGAAGATAGTCATCGTGATAATTAACATGGTCATCATTATCCTTAGGAACTGTGACACTCCATAACTATCACAAAAGAATCTTAATATTCGGCACATTGCTAGTGTGCACTCATAATTTATGTTAGGCGATTAAACAAACTTAATCCTTTTTGGGAATCTCTTTTGCTTACCACACACATTTTGATGAATTGTTATTATGACATTTTTGTTTTGAACAGAACATTCAGCCAGTGAATAAAATCAATCAATCGTTCAGTGAATCAATCCATCGAATCCATTTAATTTGGCTTGCGCAACGATTTTGTTTGGCAGCGACCATCGACTGATGCCTTGAGTGGCGCTATAGAAGTTCTTAGATTAGAATGATATATCAATCAATAAATAAGTGAAGCAATTAATAGATGAATCAATTAATCGGGTAGTTTTTTATTTCAGTAGAAGACGAAATCGAGTTGTGGTTTCATTGATTGTGACAGGTTCGCCCCACAAGTGGTCTGATGGCAGTGAACTGCAATACGTTCGTTGGGCACCCGGAGAACCAAATGACCAGAGCGGAACTCAACAGTGCGTGGAGATGCATGTGTCAATGTGGCCTGGAATGTGGGATGATTATACGTGCCATGATTATAGGCCATACGTCTGCAAAGCGCCAAAAGGTGAACATCTGTTACAATGTATGTGGGTTCAGTTTTAAAGTGATAATCCAGTAACTAACGGTGCTTAATGTCAGATATGTGCGAAAGAGTATGCCTGACTTTATTTACCATGCTTGTGTGAACATTTCCAGTGAATCAGTCGACGATCCCATCCATTCCGCCTTCGACTCCTTGTCTTTCGACTTGTGATTGGATACTTTACGGAGAATACTGCTACTACATAGATCTCACTCAGACCTTGACGTTCAACGAGGCCCAGGAAGCTTGTGTCAATCTGGCTGGAAACTATGCGAGTCTAGTGACCATCCCAGATGCCTATACGAATCTCCTTTTGATGGAAATGGTGAAGGAACATTGGCCGTACTGGGTCCCTATATGGATTGGTCTCACGAGACCGAACGCAGGTATACGACACACAATGTACTGACATTCGCGCGTTACTAGTGCTTTAAGTAAATAGATACAAATAAAAATAGACCTTGATTGCGGTACAATGATCTCCAGCAATAGCGATTCAACAATCATTATTACTTTCTAGCTCGACAAATTAATAAAAAGTTAGGTACGAAAGAGTTCAAGATCTGGATATTCAGATACAGTTTGGTGAGGTTATAGGCCTACCTGAATGCTCGACGACAGTGCTGCAGTGATGATGACAAAGTAGAAAACATGTAGACACTGACGAAGCAAATTATGATCAGTTTCAACAGCAAATGTAATCCAGTATGATAGTCCGTATTGCTACTTGACTCGTCCTGGTTTAAACTTTCCTTATACTTGGCGCTTACTGTCTATATCCAATCGTTCTTGATTTTATGTCTTTCCTTTCACTCTCACGCTAGTACCATAATCACTACTGAGCTCACTTGTTCCCTAAATCTAATCACGTGAAATCACCTTAGTCTGGGTGCCTAGCTTTAATCGTAACACCACCTTAAACAGGTGGTTTTAAGCAGGTGATGCTAGTAGTCTATATTTGACAGTGGCATTGTGGTGTTGGGGTTAGGTTAGGTAATGTAAGATGAGATAAGTTAAAATATTGTAACTGTATGGGACGCATTGGTGTAGTGGTATGGTCGGTGCCTCGTAAACGGAGGCTCGCGGGTTTTAATCTGCCTGAAGCCACTGAGTAGCGACCTCAGACAAGTTGCTCACCTATAAGTGTCTGGAAACCACCTCACTCATCTCATCCCCGAGTGGCCGATCAGCTGCCAATGGACCTCCCTTCGGACAGAAGACTCATCATCATCATCATCATCATCATCATCATCATCATCAATTGACTGTTCTGCAGACATTTCAATCTGCCTTGAAATGTACTTGTTCAAGTCACTTAGATAAACATCCGTGCATCGCTTTTGTGAGTTTCCTTTAGAGCGTTATATTATGTGTAGCAATACATACATACATACTTGCATACGTACATAGATACATGCATACATACATACATAGAATCCAGATGACAAATGATAAGGAAGGCTAAGGCAAGTTATGTCAGTTAATCGCCTGTTTATTGAACGACCTTTCGTCAACGATATTACGGCTTTCAGCTATCTTTTTACCTTTACTGTGACATAAAATAAGCGACACATCTTTTGTCATATGGCGTTCTTAGGATTCCTTATTCGCCCTACTCTGTCTTACAGTCGCTATGGCCTCACGTCCCCCGTACACGGGGGATCTTAAATGGCGTGGCAACCATTCAAACGAGCAGCGGTTGTGAAGGATCTCACACGATGAATTCATTGAAAACAGAGCAGGATCGAAACCTTACGGTCGCTAGAAAACATTTACATTTACATTTACCTTATGGATTTTGACTGATTCTGTCCGGAAAGTTATGATTTGGAATGTGGCTATGCTTTGACGCGACCATCGACTAAGCTTTGTGCCTTATGATAGTTGCGCTTTAGAAGCTTCCAGATTAAAATAAATTAAATTAGATAAAATAGAGTAACGTTTTCATGGATTAGAGTATTTTAAATGAAGTCTTAACACTACGTCAATAATCGAAACTAGACTAACTCGACACTAACTTAATATTACAGGTGAGGAATTTCGTTGGTTAGACAACAGTACGTTGACTTTTACCAACTGGGCCCCTGGAGAACCGACTAACCAAGAAAATGAACTCTGTGGGGAGATGCTCAACGAATGGGGAGAATGGAATGATATAAACTGCGAAACGAACCGTCTTGCATACATATGTCAGATTAATAGAGGTTAATATCTCTTCAGTGGAATCTGGTATTTATTATACGTGTATGCATATATTTATGTTTGTATGTATGCATGCATGCATGTACGCATGCATGTAAGTATGTATATATGTCTGCGTGCATGAATGTTTTTATGAATGAATGTATGTAAGCCTATGTATCTGTATATGTATGCATTTACGTTTGTATATGTATGGGTGCTTCTTTAGCACTGTATATGAACTCTTCACTAGCAATGTGTAAGACTATTTCTCTAACTTACATGATGCTTGAGTTCGGTGAGACCGAAAATATAATACAATATTAATTAATTAATTAATTAATTACTAATAATTAATATATTAAGGAATATCTCCGGAGGCGAAAGAAACTCGTAAGCCGAACAGTAAGTAATCTATTGGAAGTCTCTTGAACATTCGTAGAACATGGACAATAGAAGCTCGTGACTCCAGGCCACGTATTCGGAGTTCCCAATCGGTTTTGGGTTTGAATATGGGGATGACAACCACGGAATAAAGCGTCCGCAAAGTACTTGTACTCTCACCGTCTATTGATCCTCGGCTTAGTGGTGGAGCATGTAGCAAATGGAAATCACTCACATTCCAAGGCTTTCTAAGTTCAGAATTTATATCGACAATTTATTTAGAAATGATTTATATCTAAAAATGTCTTTCACACCGAAATGCCTCTTGGTATGTATTTTCCATATGTTCGTCTGGCCGCGTCTCAGATGCTACATTACTACTATACTATTCTACTATGCTACTATACTATACTACTATCCTGACTCGCCTTCTTCCTCTTGTCTCTCTTTCCGCTCCAATCCTAAACATCACCCACCGTAGCTGCCACGCTGTCTCTCTGCCTGACTTTTGGATCATGACCTGGAACCGAACCCTATCGATTTTGTGTTGACTGAGCGCCTGTGAATAAGCTGGTCCCCGTGACGTGGCTTTCGCTGAGCGCTGTAGAAATCTTGGCAGGTGTAATCTTTTTTTCGGTAGTTGACTTTTCCCGATTGCTCAGTTGGAGTCGCGGACCTTGTTTAGTCGGGCGACGTCCGGGCCGGCATGTTCGTGGATTTAAGTTTCCTGGCATCAGATTTCAATAGTCTTTGTTTTTTACTGTCAGCGCATCGACACTCATCTGACAAACCCTCCTCCTTTTTACGGGCTTGGGACCGGCACGGGGGAGCTGCTGGTTTGCATCTTCCCGAGGCGGAGTTGGTTAAATAATTACTTAGACTTAATCTTTGATCATTGTCTTTCCTTAAAATCTTACACGCAACGTCTTGTTAAGGAGTCAGACTTAGTATACTTTGTCCTTCTCTTTTGCAAGTACTTGTGCACTATCGAATCCACTTATTTATTTCGTTATTCTGACCAGTTCGCTCAAGCTGATGTTACATTAAATATGGCTTTAAAGGAAGTTTCTCTCATTTCAGTTATTTCTTTCACATATGGAGTCCCTTGATGCTATTTTTACTTACCTCATATCTTCATCTTCAAATACCATAGCTGACACTGTCACCAGTGAAAAGACAAAAGTTGGGTTACTAAACTACACTATCCTTGCTAGTTATTTAAAGCCCAAACATCGCAACCTGTTCTTTTTCTCTCCCACAACTCCTTCGCTCGTCTACAGTTCCTACTAAAACTTCGTTAATAGCTAAAAGTTTAAAGACAACACAATTTAAATATTATTTCTATATTTATCAAGTACCATTATCTAATGAAAAAGCAGCAATCCATGGCGCCAAGATGTTGTGCGTGAAGGACTTACTCAGGTCTTTGCATAGCCTAAACTTCTTAAAAAAGGCTCCTGCCCACGCAGTCCATTTTGCAAGGCCAGCGCTAAAACCCAATCGATTGCCGTGTCACCAAAAAAGATTTACTTGTTTGGAGTAAACTATGGCTAAAACTATGGCTATTTTATCTGTGTGTTGATGTAGCGCTGGCATCTTGCGTCTGTGATTTGCCGTGGTTCCAGTTAGATGGTGCTTGCTACTACCTTAGTCCAAATGAGAACAGCGAACAGATGGCATCATGGCACCAATCGCAGAGCTGGTGCCTGCAGAATGGCGGATACCTCGCCACCATCGAAGACATAGACGAAAGAAGACTCATCACTGACAGAGTCAGTTAAGAAGCCTATTAAAAACTTAACTGTAGCTAAAGCGCTACATTAATACTTTACTAGTCCTAAAAGTTCGGCACAGAAGTCTTTTCATTTGAGCGTTTGGTGTGTAATCGAGCGATAGCGGCTTCGAGCCATACAAGTTGTTCGCGCAATGGTGTCCTCTCGTTAAGCTACTTATTTTGGTATCGGTAAGAACTATGACGATTTTCAATTTACATAGAAAACACAAGCAAGGCAATGCATTGGTACCCGTTCAATACTCAGGCTATTACGCATCGCCGGCTGGTGTCTAAGAGAGGAAATGAGGAGCTGCCAAATGTCCCATTATGGGATGTAGGAATCATTTTCAGAGACACGCGGGAGTCTAGTAGATATAGCGTGTTGGACTTTCAAATACAGTTGCAAAGTTGATTACCATTATTGTTCTTCATAGGTACAACCAGTTTCAGTCCGAAGTACAGCCCTACAAGAATACATATCGTATATGCGTATCGTATATATGCTTCTGTGGTAGCCAACTCTCTTGGAAAGCAAGCTTCTTCTTCGGCGGCTCTAAATTTTGTGGTCAAATAGCCGGTTTTTCCAGATTTTGATTTAGCTATTGCAATGCCGTTAACATGGCTTTAGCCTTTTACGTTTTATATCTTAGAGACGTCATTTTATTTCATTACTTGATGTCTGTTAACTCATAGGCTTACTTATATTTATTTTAGACGCAACTTGGAATGTATAACGGAGCTATATGGATCGGCTTAAATAAATTGGAAGATCGCACCAACTACACGTAAGCTACAGTAATCCGGAAGCAGTTTCACTCAGCGCATGCGTTAATTTACAAGGGCCCATAAGAAGCAATTTTTATAAGGTTAAGAATAAGTCATGAGGGTGAAGTGAATACTCAATTACGGCCAAAGTCGTTGTGTGTATTTGTATCATATGAACTGTTTTTCACCGGATTCAGCGTCGACCAATTAATAGATGTCTCCCTAGCATCAAAAGCCAGTGCAACATATCTCACATATGTTATATGCAGGAAATGATTCACTGGCTTACTCTTGAGAAACGCATCCAACTGTGCCGAAACTGACATTACTAGTAGGTACCGTGCTGTATACATCAAGGATGTAGGCTAGGTGTTCAGGTCAGCCGGATGAATGCTACGCTCTGCTGCCCAAGGAGAGCTGTAGATATTCTTGCTGCTGAACATATCCTTATATCTCTCGTCACTCCCTGCACACGTCTCTTCTTTCTTGTAGTATCTTAGGATCATTCCAATAATTATATCTTCTTTTATCATTGTGGATACACAGCATTATGTGACAAGACGGAAAGATACCACGGACGAGCTACATGTGCATTCAGCGCTTGTAGGATGTTTCAGAAAGCCGCTACATAACTATCATTGTTACATTATACTGCTCCCCATCAAGTAAAACTGCATACTATGGAGCTGTGTACCAATGAATCAAATTCATTTACTGTTCTGGTTAAATTGTGTTAGATGGATTGATGGAAGTACGTCGGAGTTTCGTGACTGGGCAGCGGGTGAGCCAAACAACGCCAGTAATGGCATGTGTGTCTTCCAACTGACACATCCGAAACAAGGTTCATGCATTGCTTCATGGAAACAACGATACCCTCTATATGCGATTATTATTATTTTAAGCCCCAAAATTCAGAAAATGTGGAATTATTATTATTATTATTATCAACATCATCAATCATCATCATCAATATCGTCAGCATCATCATCATAATTATCAGCATTACAAAAGTGAGTATTCTAACAGTTTGCTAATATGCAACACTGTTAGGAAATTCCAGTCATTCAGATAATCACAGAATTGTTCAGACGCCTAATTATAAAAGCCTAACTAACCAAAAGCTCACATTTATCAGATCAATCGCTTCGTTTACACAACCTGCCTCATACCTAATTCACCTGAACTTAAAAGCATGCTAACTACATTCCATAATACGTTGGTTATATTAAACTATAAGGTTTCGCATACAGCTTTGGGCAAATTCTGCACATAATTACAGGCAAATTTTCTGAATGCAGATATTAATATTGCTAAGACCAAGCTCTCTGTATAAGTACGTCAAGTGATCTCTGTTACGTTAGAATAACATTGCATAACAAAGCACGTTGGCTGTGAAAGTAGCATAGAGCGACGGTAATAATGTTGACTATGGTAATTAATTGTGATGGTTATGGTGATCATGATGATGGTGACGATGAGTAAAATTATGATAATCATAAAGCAGACGATGAAAAGGAAAAAGAATAGGGTAACAATGAGCAACAGATATTAAGGTTTTATCGATGAAAGCCCTGTTTTATTTGAGCTCATAATTAATTTTGTGTTACAGATTGCTTCACACGTGATCCTGGTGTCAACACTATTAATGGCCTTTTTGGTAATAGTCCATACAATGAAAATCGACCACACACATTCTATTTTGGTTTTCTGTATGGTCTTGATGACGTGGCTGGGTCGGCTGAATGCCAATCAAGATGCTCCGTCGAACCACCTTGTTACTCCTACACATTTATATCAAACAGTTGTCCTAACTATACATGGATGGGAGAATGCATGGGCAGAAGCAACGAGTACAACGTCAGCGATCCGTATGAATACGCCATCAGTGGAACGAGATACAACTGCAGCGAAAGCGGTAAATATCCAGATAACTTTAAGCACTATGATTATTTTGATAATAAGCAGTCACTGTGCCCAAAAGTACAGTGCTCAGCGATAGAATATATACTGTCGACAGTGTAGTCGAATATGTAAATGTAAAGGTTTTCTATAGCGACCGTATGGCCTCGACCCTGCTCATTTTGCAATGAATTTATCAGGTGAGATCCTTCACCACCGAGCTGATAGTACAAGAGTATTTAGGTGTAATAGCGGTGCTGGATAAGATAGTATTGACATTGTTTTAGTCAAGACAAGGACGTCGTCATAGGTTGATATCTAAATTCAATAATTATTACATTTGTCGAATACATGAAGATAATCCTCCGCGAACTCTTGATTCCAAATAAACAAAGACGAGTAATTCGGTCATGCTAAAAGCAACTCGTTTATTTACAACTTGACGAAGTCATTCTGTCTCTATAACTTCAGTCCCGTGATCTATATTCCTCTGTCTGTCCATACATACGGTGATCAGTATAAATCTCTCACTACATCTTTGTCTATCAGACATGATTTCCATCTGTTCGTTTCCTTCACGTATATGTGAAAGTTATCTTCTCCCTTTGTCTCTGTCTTTATCGCTTTCTCTGCCTGCATTGTTCCGAATGGATTCATGGCCTTCGTCTGAAATTTCCATCTGCCTGTCCGTTGATATGTGAGCCGGCCAGGGTCATTAGGGCTTGATTGTTAAACTGCATCCACACGCAGAACGACATCTTACTATTAATAATCTATCATCATGTATTCGCGTAGGCAAAGCCCATCACGGGTCTTAGTTAACTTCTATGAAATAAATATTGGCCTAGAAATTTTGCGAAAGAGGAACCTGACCGCCTTAAGCCCTAAGTAAGTGCGTATCACGATGCCAAGTCGAATTGAATAAGTCTTTTATTAATTAACTGAGACGTAACGTAGACCGAAATTAAAGTTCAACAATAAGTAGTTCAGTAGTTCTGCAAAAGTTCAACATCGTCTGAAGAGTTCGGCTCGGTCTCCTCTAAAGAGTCACTTTCCCCCTATTTAACTAGTCTGACACTCCCTCGAGTCCAGTTTCCCACTGCTGAACTGGTGAACTGGTGAATCTGTTTGACACTCCCTCACATCGAGTTCTGCATTCCACCAGTAACCTGTCTGGCACTCCCTCACAACTCAGGTAAGTGTCAAAATTTGCGAGCCGATGGCTCACTTCCAGCTACCATCCGTGAACACCAGAGGGCACCAACGGACGCACATGCCGACGACGAAGACACGTGAGGCGAGGAACGTGACAGTGCGAAAAGTTCCATTTGCGTAAGAGTAAACTTTGCGGGGCCTAAATGCAAAGTTTACTTGTAATATGTCATTACTGCCGGCGTTCCATTAATCCCATCATACACTCTGCGTGACACTCGCTATGGTGAAGGATCTCACCCGATCACTTCATTGAAAAATGAGCATGGAAAAGGATATACGGTTGCTAAAGAAAAACGTGTACAGTTACATTTAAAATGACTATAATGTGCAGTTACATTTCCTATTGTCACAGTAATCACTCCAAACTGTATGAGGGTCATACTATTATCCAACAATAGAGCGGCCATCTCATTAATTGTTTTGACACTTTTGAATACATCCTTCTAAGAACGTCTTGTACATAAGTAACCTAAGCTACCAACTGCTACACTACAGGCTTAACCTATTACTTGCTTCCTCCTTGTTGCTCTTCTAAGACACTGTCATCATGCATTGATCAGCTACGCCACATTCTCTCATGTAAAGACGATTTTTTGCGATGATTTTTAATATATTTAGGGTTGTGGTACGTTGGCAATTGCGGCGAGACGAGAGGATTCGTTTGTAAGAAGGATGCCAACAGCACCGTGACGCCCAGTCCAACGATACTTCCAACACCAGCCGTTCCAGGATTCTGTCCAGCAGGATACTTTGATGCCGGAGGCATGACACTTTATTCAACTAAACCTCAAATTGCCTGCATATCAGATTTCAGTTACCTGCTGTCACTTTCTGGTGTTATTCCTGCACACCTCAGTCAACAACTGTGCATTTTACAAAACACTAATTCAATCAATGTTACTGATATTATGTAATTTAATGTAAGAAGACAATTATATAGCGTCCTTCTTCCAAAAAAGCGCTGCTTTAACAGCTATCCAACTGATCTAAAAACGTCCGATTTAAGATAAACAGAAACTGAGAGTTGAGCTGAACTAATTGAAACAAGACGTGTATTTAAAGGAATAATGTTGCAAGAGGAAGGTCCAATGCACGAGAAAGCCCGACGAGCTCGAAAGAGTGTGCGAAGGCGAGAAACCTGTAAATCTCCACGGGCTGCAGAACGTAGTGATTGGCTGACCAGGCTGAAAATCTGTCATGCATACAAACAGCGTCGTTGAGATGTTCAAAAGGCGCTACAGATAAGTCCATATCTATAAACGCATGCGTGCATACGTACATATATACACCAATCCATACATTAATAAATAAATACATACATACATACATGCATAAATATATGCGTACATTTATACATGTATACATACATGTATGCATAATACACACGTACACACATACATATATACATGCATACATTTATACATACATACATACTGTACATCAATACATACATACATACATACGAACATACATAAATATATGCATGCATGAATACATACATACATACACTTATACATGCATACATACGTGCATACATAATACACGCTTACACGCATGCATAAATACATGCATACATTTATACATACATACATACATATATACATGCTTGCATAGGCTTAACTGTCCATATGTTAGACCAACATGGAATTTGTAACGACCAATGTCTATTATTGTTATAAATAACGTTACAATATATTAGAAACAGTAATTCAGCTTCATTGAAATGCGCGGTTTTAATTTTTGCAAATTTCCAGGTAACAAATGTTTTAAGATCGTAGTCAAATCCGCATATGATGGTTTGACTTGGGACATGGCTCTGGATCTTTGTCGTGCTGAACCAGGAATTGCTCCAGATATGGCCAGCATTCTTTCGGAATACGAAAATGGTCAGTGGGAAAATTAGTTAGTGTTGTTAGAATTAGTTTATTAGAACCGATCACGCTCTGCCAATGTTCTCTGTGGCTTATACAGAATCTACGACTCCGCTAACTATTTTTTTTTTTAAATCAGCTAATCGCGTTAATATACGTATGCTGTTTATACTATGATATTGCAGGCCCTGTATAAACTTGTGATGCATTCTTAAATAGTCTGTAGGTATTTGAAATTTGAATATAGGTTAAACTATGATTTCGTCTTTTGTTAGAAATACCATAGACCTGATATCCTCAATGTCAGGGTTTTGTGAGAAAAATCACTAGGTTAATGAGTTTTTTCGTTAGCGGCGATTACAATGCATCTTCGGAACGAATACTGGGGATTTTGGATTGGGTTACAACAGTCGGACTTATTCAACTACCAGTGGCTTTGGACTGACAACCAGGATGCCACATACTTCAATTGGGCATCAGGAAAACCATCGGGATATGTGAGCCTTCTATATTTTTAGCGCTTTTATATTACATAATATGCGTGTTTTGAACGTGCTTCTGCATAATCCGCATCCTTATAATATACAGTAGTCTTGGGCTTTGACGATGTCCTATGAAAGCCGTAGTATTCTTACGATAACGTTGTGTTCCATTCCGCCTGCACCTTCTGTCAATGACCTTACTAACCGGATGCTAATAGATCTCACAAATATGTGGCAATGTTTGCCACGTAGCTTTGTTGTCTTCACTGGCTATTGTGATCAAGCATTCAAAGCTTACCTTTTGGCTAAATATTATGATTAACATTGTATTTTATGATACTACGATTTTCATTTGAAATATGGCTTTTACTAAAATGGATAAACACACCAGCTCAACGGCGTACATGATACAGTAGACCATCACATAACCGCTGTCTAAGTCATTCTCAGTCGTTGACATCGAATCGGTTTTTTTGTGATCACAGTTTTTGTTTTAATCAAGATACGTCGTCATTTTACGAAGAAAACTGTTGTTTCTTCACAGGGAAAGTGCACCGAACTGTGGACGAATCCAGGTCCAGCTGGGACATGGAATAATCTCGATTGCTTGCAGCGTCGCGGATACATCTGCCAGACATACAAAGGTCACGAAACCATCTGAAACGGACCTCGCATGCCTTTACCTATGTACTCAGCTGTCTCTCTGTTATTCATTCATTCGTTCCAATCAGCGGCGGCCTTTAATTATATTTATTTCTTTTAAATTAAAATTCTGTCATTCAGATAAAAACATGGTAGAGAATAAGTAGGGGAGAGTATTTTGTTACTAGTGATCATTCAGATTATTCACATAATTCAGATTCAGATAATTCAGATGGAAATTAGTAGAGGCAAAACCACTATGCCAAAACCTATCAAAAGACCAAATCCACGAAGTCAAAACCTATTAAAAGACCAATTTTAAAAAATAGACTATCTTGACTTAATTTCAGATGCTAATTCGATCATTTCGACCCCACCCAGCACCCCCGCCCACAGCTGTAGGACTGACTATTACAACTACGGCGGAATCTGCTATCGAAAGCTGACAACCGGCACCAGTTGGTCGTCTGCCCTGGCCACATGTGAGGCAGATGGCGCCACTTTAGCTACGATCCACAGCGAAGCAGAAAACTCGGCGCTGTATGTCTTCGGAAGTGATATTGCACCATTTTGGATTGGATACCATAAGGTTTGACTTGCAAGGTCTTGAAATTATTATGAATAGCGAGTTGAGACTTCCAGAATTGCAAAGTAATATTAAACTTATTAGGCGTAGCTGGTTAAATCTGCAATTCTTTATTTAATAAGACATTTATGAGGATATTCATTAACATTGCTTTACATTGTACATACATGGACAAATACTAAGTCTAACTGACAAATTTGAAGGCACCAATATAGGCCTATTACATTCAAAGGCTAGGTTTAGGATTGAAATGGTTTCATTAAAAAAAGATTTTCCAGCAGGTGAGGACTTCATAAATAACCGGAATAGCACGGAGATGACAATGATTCCTCTTAAACAATTAATTTGCATAACTGAGGAAGAAGTAGATGAAATCTTAGCGATTTTTCTGTGGTTAATGAAGAATGAAAACGACGAATGGGTTTGGACTGATGGCTGGCCAGACATTTACAGCAACTGGAATGCAGGAGAAGAACCAGGAACAGGTGGAGGATGCGCTTCCTTCAAGGAAAATGGAAGATGGAAGGACGACGAATGCAACAACAGCCTGGCAGCCGTATGCATGATCTCTACTGGTGCGTCGGATTTGCACACGGAATCTAATCCGATTAAATTATCTTTTACTGTAATTGGCGGCGTACCGAAATTGGCTAAAGTTTACTCTTAGCTAGACTACCTAGGTGATTTTATCAGCGCCTATGAAAACCTGTTTTTATCATAGTTCTCGAGCTAAATTGAAAATTTTAGATGCAGTGTATTAGTACATTAGGCAAGCATCTTCTAACGTAACCAATACAAAGTTAATCTAATCTAATAACTTCTACAACACCGTTATCAGGGCATCAATCGATGGTCGTTTCAAGTGATATTGTTTATCAAAGACCCCACTACTACAACTACGGCGGAGAAGCCATGTCAAATTCCAGTAGGTCAGAGAAGTCAGAAAGATTAAACAAAATGACAGATTGGAGTAATAAGCAAAATCAGACTTTTATGTGCTACATCCTTTAACCAACTTTTCCAGTCATTTCTTAGAGTAGGCTACTTTATAGCAACTTTTCTTTTCCCGTTATGTTGCAGCAACTGTGCCAACTACTCCAGCACCTGTGGAAGGCGTCTGTCCTTCTGGCTGGGTGGACTACGGTACCAGTTGTTACTACTTTAGCCAGTCATATGACAGCATGAATTGGGAGATGGCACTGGTCACCTGCGACAGAAGAGCAGGACTGTTCACAGTAGGAAATCTGGCATCAATCCACAGCGAAGTTGAAAATCAGTTCATTTACGAAAATTTTATATCTCTCGGCACCAGCCAAGCATGGATCGGTCTCTACGAAGAGTATCAGGGTAGGCTTCAAATGAACTGAACTTTTTATATATTACAATCATAATATAATTATAACGTAATCATCACTGGAAATTTAATTCGTATGGACAACGAAAGAAGAGCCAATCAAGCAATGAACTGAATTCCTGAAGGAAAACGGAGGAAGGGAAGATCAAGGAAGAACTAGCCATAGACCATCAGAGACGACCTTGGATGTTTGGAGGTTTCGTGCGTCGAGGCAGGAAGACTGGCGCCGACAGAGATAATTGGAGAAGCTGGGTTGCCCGATGTGCAGACCTATACAGGAAGGACTAAGACTAAGTGAAGATAGTCATCGTGATAATTAACATGGTCATCATTATCCTTAGGAACTGTGACACTCCATAACTATCACAAAAGAATCTTAATATTCGGCACATTGCTAGTGTGCACTCATAATTTATGTTAGGCGATTAAACAAACTTAATCCTTACTGGGAATCTCTTTTGCTTACCACACACATTTTGATGAATTGTTATTATGACATTTTTGTTTTGAACAGAACATTCACCCAGTGAATAAAATCAATCAATCGTTCAGTGAATCAATCCATCGAATCCATTTAATTTGGCTTGTGCAACGATTTTGTTTGGTAGCGACCATCGACTGATGCCTTGAGTGGCGCTATAGAAGTTCTTAGATTAGAATGATATATCAATCAATAAATAAGTGAAGCAATTAATAGATGAATCAATTAATCGGGTAGTTTTTTATTTCAGTAGAAGACGAAATCGAGTTGTGGTTTCATTGATTGTGACAGGTTCGCCCCACAAGTGGTCTGATGGCAGTGAACTGCAGTACGTTCGTTGGGCACCCGGAGAACCAAATGACCAGAGCGGAACTCAACAGTGCGTGGAGATGCATGTGTCAATGTGGCCTGGAATGTGGAATGATTATACGTGCCATGATTATAGGCCATACGTCTGCAAAGCGCCAAAAGGTGAACATCTGTTACAATGTATGTGGGTTCAGTTTTAAAGTGATAATCCAGTAACTAACGGTGCTTAATGTCAGATATGTGCGAAAGAGTATGCCTGACTTTATTTAACATGCTTGTGTGAACGTTTCCAGTGAATCAGTCGACGATCCCATCCATTCCGCCTTCGACTTCTTGCTCTTCGAATTGTGATTGGATACTTTACGGAGAATACTGCTACTACATAGATCTCACTCAGACCTTGACGTTCAACGAGGCCCAGGAAGCTTGTGTCAATCTGGCTGGAAACTATGCGAGTCTAGTGACCATCCCAGATGCCTATACGAATCTCCTTTTGATGGAAATGGTGAAGGAACATTGGCCGTACTGGGTCCCTATATGGATTGGTCTCACGAGACCGAACGCAGGTATACGACACACAATGTACTGACATTCGCGCGTTACTAGTGCTTTAAGTAAATAGATACAAATAAAAATAGACCTTGATTGCGGTACAATGATCTCCAGCAATAGCGATTCAACAATCATTATTACTTTCTAGCTCGACAAATTAATAAAAAGTTAGGTACGAAAGAGTTCAAGATCTGGATATTCAGATACAGTTTGGTGAAGTTATAGGCCTACCTGAATGCACGACGACAGTGCTGCAGGTGATGATGACAAAGTAGAAAACATGTAGACACTGACGAAGCAAATTATGATCAGTTTCAACAGCAAATGTAATCCAGTATGATAGTCCGTATTGCTACTTGACTCGTCCTGGTTTAAACTTTCCTTATACTTGGCGCTTACTGTCTATATCCAATCGTTCTTGATTTTATGTCTTTCCTTTCACTCTCACGCTAGTGCCCTAGTCACTACTGAGCTCACTTGTTCCCTAAATCTAATCACGTGAAATCACCTTCGTCTGGATGCCTTGCTTTAATCGTATCACCACCTTAAACAGGTGGTTTTAAGCAGGTGATGCTAGTAGTCTATATTTGACAGTGGCATTGTGGTGTTGGGGTTAGGTTAGGTAATGTAAGATGAGATAAGTTAAAATATTGTAACTGTATGGGACGCATTGGTGTAGTGGTATGGTCGGTGCCTCGTAAACGGAGGCTCGCGGGTTTTAATCTGCCTGAAGCCACTGAGTAGCGACCTCAGACAAGTTGCTCACCTATAAGTGTCTGGAAACCACCTCACTCATCTCATCCCCGAGTGGCCGATCAGCTGCCAATGGACCTCCCTTCGGACAGAAGACTCATCATCATCATCATCATCATCATCATCATCATCATCAATTGACTGTTCTGCAGACATTTCAATCTGCCTTGAAATGTACTTGTTCAAGTCACTTAGATAAACATCCGTGCATCGCTTTTGTGAGTTTCCTTTAGAGCGTTATATTATGTGTAGCAATACATACATACATACTTGCATACGTACATAGATACATGCATACATACATACATAGAATCCAGATGACAAATGATAAGGAAGGCTAAGGCAAGTTATGTCAGTTAATCGCCTGTTTATTGAACGACCTTTCGTCAACGATATTACGGCTTTCAGCTATCTTTTTACCTTTACTGTGACATAAAATAAGCGACACATCTTTTGTCATATGGCGTTCTTAGGATTCCTTATTCGCCCTACTCTGTCTTACAGTCGCTATGGCCTCACGTCCCCCGTACACGGGGGATCTTAAATGGCGTGGCAACCATTCAAACGAGCAGCGGTTGTGAAGGATCTCACACGATGAATTCATTGAAAACAGAGCAGGATCGAAACCTTACGGTCGCTAGAAAACATTTACATTTACATTTACCTTATGGATTTTGACTGATTCTGTCCGGAAAGTTATGATTTGGAATGTGGCTATGCTTTGACGCGACCATCGACTAAGCTTTGTGCCTTATGATAGTTGCGCTTTAGAAGCTTCCAGATTAAAATAAATTAAATTAGATAAAATAGAGTAACGTTTTCATGGATTAGAGTATTTTAAATGAAGTCTTAACACTACGTCAATAATCGAAACTAGACTAACTCGACACTAACTTAATATTACAGGTGAGGAATTTCGTTGGTTAGACAACAGTACGTTGACTTTTACCAACTGGGCCCCTGGAGAACCGACTAACCAAGAAAATGAACTCTGTGGGGAGATGCTCAACGAATGGGGAGAATGGAATGATATAAACTGCGAAACGAACCGTCTTGCATACATATGTCAGATTAATAGAGGTTAATATCTCTTCAGTGGAATCTGGTATTTATTATACGTGTATGCATATATTTATGTTTGTATGTATGCATGCATGCATGTACGCATGCATGTAAGTATGTATATATGTCTGCGTGCATGAATGTTTTTATGAATGAATGTATGTAAGCCTATGTATCTGTATATGTATGCATTTACGTTTGTATATATATGGGTGCTTCTTTAGCACTGTATATGAACCCTTCACTAGCAATGTATAAAACTATTTCTCTAACTTACATGATGCTTGAGTTCGGTGAGACCGAACATATAATACAATATTAATTAATTAATTAATTACTAATAATTAATATATTAAGGAATATCTCCGGATGCGAAAGAAACTCGTAAGCCGAACAGTAAGTAATCTATTGGAAGTCTCTTGAACATTCGTAGAACATGGACAATAGAAGCTCGTGACTCCAGGCCACGTATTCGGAGCTCCCAATCGGTTTTGGGTTTGAATATGGGGATGACAACCACGGAATAAAGCATCCGCAAAACACTGTTACTCTCACCGTCTATTGATCCTCGGCTTAGTGGTGGAGCATGTAGCAAATGGAAATCACTCACATTCAAAGGCTTTCTAAGTTCAGAATTTATATCGACAATTTATTTAGAAATGATTTATATCTAAAAATGTCTTTCACACCGAAATGCCTCTTAGTATGTATCCAGTTCAAGATCCTAACGCTTATGCGTAATTGTCTCGTTAGTTCTGCTCCATCATATCTTAGGGACTTCTGCATTTCGGTCTCCTTGGTTCCAGGCCGTAGCACTCTCCGGTCGGCCTCCCTTGGACTCCTGAATGTCCCTCGTATGCGCACTGCTACAGCGCAGTCTAGAAGCTTTGCCTATGTTGGACCCAATAGCTGGAATCGCCTTTCCCGAGAGCTCCGGCTAGTATTCCTCAGTTTGTCTCTTCCGCAGTTTCGCAAGCGCCTGAAGTCTGTATTATTTGACAGTGGTCTCACTGGTTCGGGTCGGGAGCGCTTCTGATGAGTCTATTCTTGAAGTGGCGCTTTATAAATGTCAGATTACAATTACAATTACAATTATGTATTTTCCTTATGTTCGTCTGGCCGCGTCTCAGATGCTACATTACTACTATACTATTCTACTATGCTACTATACTATACTACTATCCTGACTCGCCTTCTTCCTCTTGTCTCTCTTCCCGCCCCAATCCTAAACATCACCCAACGTAGCTGCCGCGCTGTCTCTCAGCCTGACTTTTGGATCATGACCTGGAACCGAACCCTATCGATTTTGTGTTGACTGAGCGCCTGTGAATAAGCTGGTCCCCGTGACGTGGCTTTCGTTGAGCGCTGTAGAAATCTCGGCATTACAATTGCATTTAAAGGACAAGCGTGTATATGTAGATATGTAGAACATAGGTATGTACAGCAGAAACATGTGAGACTATAGAGGCCTTAAGTCTTCGGTCGCGGATTTTAGGCTTATTTTTGTAGACCTTAAAGGCTCAATTGAATAACATTTTGGCTAATTTCTGCTTGTAGAATATTTGCCCCAGCCAGCCATCATGTCGCAAGAAACTGATTCTTCAAAGTCGCAAGAAACTGATTCTTCAAATTGTAAATACCGTTAAATCCATCTATGTCAATAGCGCGATGTACGATTGCATTTACATTCAGGAACACTGTGATTAAAACATTGTATCAATCGCCTATAAGTCCTATATCAACGCATTTATAATATAATCAGAAGCATTGTAATTAAGACATCAATTAGTAAAGACAGCACAAAAACATTCGGATAAAATTATTTGATCTTAATTTGTGTGTTTGTAGCTGGGATATACTTGACAACCAGTGAACTGGTGGGTGTCATCCTTGGCACGATGTTCGGAACGATCGCAATGATTGGAATTGGATTGGCCATTTATTCAGTCTTCCGTAGACGAATACCATTTTCCGCTTCAAACAACTCAATTACTACAGAGATAGAAACAACCAGTACATACGATATGACGTATAACAGTTTTGAAGAACAACTGTCAAAGTCGTCCTCCATGGAAAGCTCTTTAAATGAAAACAATAAGTCTGAATATGAGGCCTAAAAATCTTAGAGGCATTGCGACTGATTATAGGGGAGATAGACTGATTTTAAAGATTTTGGGCACTGTGTGATGCAACGCCGGAACACTGTATTCTTTAGATGTACTTTATTGTTAGGCTAAGCGTATACGTAAAGCGAAATTGTAAATGCTAATCTGACCCAATCTATAGACTTCTGTAGCGTCGTTATCATAATGCACAAGAATGATGAGATGGTCGCTTGAACACTTGAAATGAAATCGCAGTCATAAATCATTGTCCCTGTGAAGCTCAGTAATAATAGAAGTCAGTGTGGGTACGAGCCTGCGTGATTCATGAACTATTGTTCATCTTTGCTCTTGATATTCTTCAAAAATGCTCTGAAATGCTCAGATATTTTTCGCTAAAATGTAACATATTCGTCTACATTTGTTAACTTTGCCTTCTGAATTATGTTAATTTAAATACATAATACAAATCTGTCATATTTTTCCTGAAAGAAAGCAATCATTGGCTAAAAGTGTCTTTAATTTGCCAAAATTGTAGCTTCAACAAAAGTTGCAAAATATACCACTGCAAACTTGTTATGCTCCCTTGGGCGTCGAAATTCTAGATCGATTAACAAATATGCCACGAACGTCAACTTCACTAACGTTCTAAAATGCCATCTTGCACGAGCACGATCCCTGTACATAGACTGAGGACAAAACAAAATCGTAATTCTTCTTTCAATTAATGCCACAGCTTGCCGTCATTTCAATGCAGCTGCCTTTCACGGCAATTTCAGAGAGCCTAATGGCGAAAAGCATCGGTTCTAACCCTATCCTCTGTCTAACAGAATTTTATATTACACTGTGGAGATGTTCTTCCTGAGGCAAAAGCAACAGAAAAGAATTATCAAGCCAATTCCGCTTTGAGGTGAATTTTATGATCTAATGACCAGCGGCGAAAACAGCCACATCACGGCGGCCGGGTTTACGTAGACGGTGTTAGTAACTCATTGGCTCAAAACTTCTCAGATTTGCCGAAATTGTAGCTCAATGATGATCGATGGCAGATCGATTGTGAAACTTGCTATTACCATAACTATGTAATTATTTACTCTGAATCTCGGGCTAATTGTACCACTAAAAGTATTATTACTAGTACTACTATAACCCGTACTGATACAATATTGTGGCGACCGTCGGCGCCACATAAATGTTTCTTTAAGCCGTCACTGTCGTAGGGACTGGGCCTCGCTCTCAGGAGTGCATATAGATATATGTATACGCCAAGGGTCGTTGCGTGCGCCTGCACCGGCTGCAGCATCTTAGGCGGCTCAATGCACTTTTTGAACTACGCGTCAGGCGGCTGGCCGTATAGGCTAGGTAGGTGATGGAGTGCAATAGGCCAGAAAGGACGTTTGAAGGTCAGTTGCTGTCGGTCTGATCGTCACCATTGTGTTGATAGGACAGAAATATTTGATTGAATCGAAGTTTTCGTTCGATTTCACAAATCGATCGAGGTATTTGAGTAATTTAAGGTTTCGGAAATAGAGTTTTAAGTGTAAGTGAAGCGTGGCGAATCGAAACACCGAATCTGTTCGAATATTTGCGATTTGATGAGATTTTGTCAGTCTCGGGTGACGACTTAGTTTTCGGCCGTCATTGCTGTACTATGTTTGAAACCATCTTTCAAACATCGGTCCGACATTAATGAATGTATCATTGCCAAATTGAGGATTTAAAGATTGGATTAACCTTGATTGTGATTTCATGCCTGACTCTCAAAATCGCTTAGCATGTCAACACCGATTTTCGCCGGTCAGAGTGAGGTATCCTGGTACTACGTGAAATCGGGGACCCGTCGATCCTACATGCTGGAGCCGCTTCGTTGCTTTCGTATCAAGGGGTTAAACTTTATTTTCTTTCGGTTTAATCTTTAATGGGTTAAAGTCTTACGCTCCGAGCCTAAATGCCTAGCAATTTCCGATAAACTTGATGACTGAAGTAAACTAAGCACTTTCCTTTTCTTGCTAATTGAATTATGCGCTGTAATTTGTAATTTGTATAAAAGTCGTTTTGATAGTTAAGATTAAAGGCATTTATAAGGAAATATGGCTGAGTCTGGTCCTGGCTTACCAAATGTTGAAGTTAGTTCAGGGACGGATTGGACCAAAGTCTTGTCGTCCCTGGCCGAGTCCATTTCCGCTCTCGGAGCAACTCAGGTCCAGATGAAAGAGGATTTAATGGAGCGCCAGAAGCAACTCGTGGAAAGTCAGGCCAGGATAAGGGAGGAGATGAGAGATAAATTTATACAGTACCAAAATCAATTCACTGAAAGACAGACCCAAATGGAGGAGAGGCTGATAGAGCGCCATAACCAATTTATTCAGGAACAGGCTTCGTTCAGGGAAGAGATGAGGGACGAACTTATCAGATCAGTCGGGGAGCTGAAACTGGCCAGAAACGTCTATCGCCCCCTCAGGAGTCCAAGGAGTATCCATTGTTGGAGCGGGAGGATAAGTCTGCCGAAGACGCCAACACGGACCCAGGCGTGCTCTCGAGAGCAGCAGTTTCCAGCTCGAAAACCGCAGACAACATTCGGCCATCTGGTGACATAATCCTGGAACGTCCTCCGCGAAGGCGTAGCATTCGACTCGGTAAGAAAGCTCCAGTGTATTACGGAGGAGATGCACTCAGAGCCCCAAGGGTACAGACGTTGGAGCCGGGTTCGAATCCGCAGCCTACACAAGTGAAACAGGTGGTTCCTTCCTCCGGGCGTCCTCGACAGCACGCGGTGACCTTTCAAGCCGAGAGGTCATGCGCGACAATATTATTAATAGTGTGATTTCTCTGTAGCAAGAAAGTACTTGCCATCACCTAAATTATCTTGCTGTGAGATTTGTTAGGCAAAAAATACTTGTATTTTTCAGTTTTCATTTGAAAAATTTCTCCATTTTTTATGACCTATTTTACTTAGTGGGCAACCGTAACCTGTTCGGAGGGAAGGAATCTAATAGCTTGCCCCATCTCGAATGGAGGGCACGACAGGTTTCGCCTTTATATCCGGCCTTGTAGCTGACTTTGCTGAAGGTTTTCACTTTAGGTGTCTGCAAAAACCTCTTTGACACTGGGTTCCAACCAGTCCCTCATTTCTTTTCCAAGTTTGCAGCAGCTGTGGCAGCTGCAGACCTGCGGTTGAGTGATATTGACCTAGCCGCGAAGTACAACGGTGCAGGATCGGCCACTGTCGCTGTTGCAGGATCAGCTGAGTTGCCCGTACACTGGGAGATTCCAACTGTCATAAAACGTTTTTAAATAATATTTTGCATTTGTTACGCGCACAAGGTCAGTAAATCTGAATCTGAGGCGCGAAGCAATTGTGAGTGAAGGACTTGCTCAAATTTCTTGCACAGTAATCGTCCAAGGGTAGGCTTGAAACCGCAGTCTTCACGTTGCAAGCCGAGCAGTCTATCCAATAGGCTACGGTGCCCCATATTTCTCAGGTAAATAAATTTTCCAGGCCCAGGGAAATTGTGAAAAAAAGTCCAGAGAAACTTTGAGCACCACCGAAATTTTCCAAGATCCAGATACCAGATCAAGATTGGTTTAATACTGTGAAGATCTTCGAGGGTGTTTCACAATAATTTGGTCTCACAAAGTTTGTTTTTTTAACTAGTAAAGGGCATATAATATTTGGGAATAATATAAGTTCCCAATAGAAGTTGGGGACCTTTATTATATTATAACAGAACTCCTTGGAATATATTATCGTAGGAGAGAGAGACTGAATTACGTGACGAAGAATTAAAAAATATGTAGGACAATTTTATACGAACTTCAGGTTTTTTACCCTTTTTTCTCACGCCAGTCCTCCGTTTGTTGAACCGTAACATTTCCGAGAATTCTGGTTGGTTGCAGGAGCCAGCATCGGAAGTGTTTTCGATAGCTTGGTTATCGGTTACGCCTGCAATTCGTCGCTCAAGCAGCAGATGTTCTCGTACGCCCTCCGGGTTTTGCCCTATCCGAGGCCACAGAACTGTTCCGTCTCGTGATGGCTTTTCTAATTCTGTTTGCGTTCTCAACGTTCAGGCCTCGTCAAAGTTTGAGGGGCAATGGAAGAGATGGTCAAACAAACTGAAATCATGGCTTTGGTGGGCCGAACTTAGCGAGAGAATTTTAATTAATTTTCCGAACAAACTTGTCAAAACGAACCATACCACATCGTAGAAGAGCGATGATTTTTAGTAATCAATTTAACGTTTTTATGAATTGAAAAAATACTTGAAAACACTTGGCGTCGCCTTTCGGTTTTGTCTTGGTTTGTTTTCGGTCTCTTGCATATTGTCTTATTGATTTTTATAAAGCGGTAAGTGTGGGTAAAGTAAAATTTTGAAATCTATTGGGAACGCACAAAACCTGTTGGGAGATCGGTATCATTGGTCAACATAGAAATCGTTACTGACTGGAAAAGGCCCTAATGTGTAGCATCTTGGTGTGCTGAACACGAATATAACCATAAAAATTTGTTATTGGCTCTCGTTTTGAAAATATTTCATATAGTTCATTTTTTATGTTTCACCATGTAAATTTATGCAGTAGGACTGCGACAATATCCTAAATAAGTCTAGAATGATGTAATATTCCACCTCATTGCATAATCTCATCATGGACACATCATGCACAGTTGATTACGTCATTTTCTGATGCAATGTAAAACTACAGCCAGTCGGCTGCTGACGTAAGATGACGTCAGCAGTGTACTATATAAAGCGAGTCGGAACGGTTGAGCATTTACAATATTACAGACTTTGTGCGAGACAGTTTAAGTTACTGTTTTATAAAACTATTATTACTTTATCCATTTAGATACAATACAGAACAGTAATGCCTCGGAAGTGCGTAAATACTGTGGACAACTTTTGTTGCATTTGTGGGGAAGTGACATTTGCCAACCAGAAGAAAAGTATCACTTATCAAGTCAAGAAGGCATATCATGCTTACTTCGAATGCAAGGTTGGTGACCAAGACAAGCCATGGGCCCCGCATATATGCTGTGCTACATGTACAACACAGCTTTCACAGTGGTTGAATGGCAAAAGACCATCAATGCCGTTTGCAGTTCCCATGGTGTGGAGAGAGCAAAGCAACCACGTAGATGACTGTTACTTCTGCTTGGTTCCTCCTCTTTCCGGTGGAATAACGAAGCAAAAGAAGTCGACAATAGTCTACCCAAGCATTCCGTCAGCATTGAGACCAGTTCCACATGGTGATGGACTTCCTATTCCAGAACCTCCAGCAGAATATATTTTCCTTGATTCATCTGATGAGGACAAGGGTGAGCCGACTTGTTCTTCTCCTGGTCCGTCAGCGTGCAGTGATCCCGATTTTCACTGTGGTGCATCATCAACCCCACACAGAATAACACAGGAAGAACTAAATGACCTTGTTCGTGATTTGGACTTATCCAAAAACAAGGCAGAATTGCTAGGATCAAGACTCCAACAATGGAATCTTCTAGAAGAAGATGTCACAATTACTTCATATAGAAAGCGCCATCAGCAGTTGGAACCTTTCTTTATGAAGGAAGGTAATCTGGTATTCTGTTCCAATATTGACGACCTCATGAATGCCTTACAGATCACTCATGACTCACAAGAATGGAGACTCTTTGTAGACTCTTCAACACTGAGTCTTAAGGCTGTGCTTTTGCACAATGGAAACCGTCTTCCATCTATTCCATTAGCGCATGCTGTCCACATGAAAGAGACATACGATAACCTAAAACAGCTACTGCATTCCATTGACTATAACAGGTACAAATGGCACCTGTGTGGTGATTTGAAGGTAGTTGCCATTTTAATGGGACTGCAGCAAGGATATACAAAATATATGTGTTTCTTGCGTGAGTGGGATAGCCGAGCAAGAGAGTTGCGCTACGTGCGGAAGGAATGGACTCCCAGACAAAACATGGCAGTTGGACAGAAGAATATCCAGCACTCAGCTCTGGTCGAGGCTCACAAAATCCTACTACCACCCCTTCACATCAAACTAGGTTTGGTGAAGAACTTCGTGAAAGCCATGGACCGCACTTCGCCAGCTTTCCGATACCTGCATGAAAAATTCCCTCGACTCAGCGAAGCAAAGATTAAAGAGGGAGTTTTTGTGGGTCCTCAGATTAGAGAACTCTTCAAAGATGACCGCTTCAACAACTTGCTGGAGGGTGATGCGAAACAAGCATGGAATGCTTTTCGTCTAGTGTCTACAGACTTTCTGGGGAATGTTAGGGCAGAAAACTACAAGGAACTAGTAGAAGACATGCTCAAGCAGTACCAGAAATTTCGCTGCAATATGTCTCTGAAGATGCATTTCCTTCATTCCCATCTCGATTTCTTCCCTGACAACTGTGGTATGGTTAGTGACGAACATGGCGAACGTTTTCATCAAGATATCGCAACAATGGAGCAAAGGTACCAGGGAAAATGGTCCACTACAATGTTGGCTGACTACTGCTGGACACTCCGCAGAGATGCTCCCGAACAGCTGTACAAGAGACAGGCAAAAAAATCTAAGAACTAGTCTATGACCTGGTTTTTACAAATATTAACTGTAATTGTATCACTATTGGCATGCATTGTACGATATAAAATTACTTCATTTCAGATTACAAAAAAACTAGAGCCAATTCGGCATTTTCGCTGTTATATTCGTGTTCAGCACATACAAATTGATAAGAACTGACTAATTTCATTTCAGTAACATGACTTTTGTAAAAATTTGTTGTCCAGTGTATTTTGCGCTTAGTTCAAGACGGGTATGGCTAAAGGAGCCAGTCATAAGATTAGCATTATTATAACATTATAACTGACAAAGCAAACGACAGTTTAACGAAACTGTCTTCAAAATCTAACTAATACAACATTCTATGCTGTAAACATGGCAAACACCCTTCGTTCTAGTCTAAACATTCTATATAGGTCACTGTCTTGGGCCGATAATGAAACCAGCTTGTTAATTCTAAGGACTATAGAAATTATGAGTATTAATATTTATGTTGTCTATGCTAAAGACCAAGATACACCATGGGACATTTTTCGTGTAATAGAAAATGGACCCACTTAATGCGTACACAGACCATGCGTGTAGTCCACATATATAATTATATTTATTTATTTATATATATTCTAACACAAACTACTAACAGCAGTTGGCGGTCACCTACGAGGCCAAGGGGTTAAAGCCCTCTCAAAATCAGCTGAGAAAATTCACAAAATCGCCATCTTTAAGTACAGAATTTCAGATCAGCCTCTACATTCTAGTGATTCTTGTATATAAACTGTTCAGATTCGCTCCTAAATTTCCTTAAATACGTTGACCGAAGGGACTATAAAATAATAATAATAATAAAAGTTCATAGAAATTATTTGGAGCAGCTTAGCATCAACAGCCACAGCAACCAACTGGTACTTGTGCTACGATGCTTCCAATCACTTGCCATTCAATCTCCATCTTGTGGGAAATGATATTGGAAATGTGTGAAAACTTATTATCAATATTTGATAAAATGATAATAGGATTTAAGATGAAAATCAACTTGTAATCGAGATTTAGTCAATTACTTGGAATAAATATAGTGAAAAAGATAAAGTGTTAATCTGAAACTCACTACGTGTGACTGAGGCGAGTAGATATATGATAAATGTCTTACTTAATTTAAGAATAAAAAATTTATTAAGCTTTTAGAGACCTTTTATTACTCAAGTGCTAGAAAATACATAAATTACAAAGCTAAATGGCTTACTTAGGAATAAAAACAGTTTGTCACGCTTTCTCAAAGCCTTTTATTACGCATTTGCAAGAAAATACATGCGGATTCTCAAATTACTTTTGCGAAGCTCAAAGAAACGGAATTATTATTGATACCAATGTAGGGTAGTACATCTGTAAAATTCTTAAGTTATGTTTACTAAAAACAGATAGGTCATTATGTGAATTTGAAAATCGCTGCCGTTAACAGCGTTGAAGATGGAAAATGGCGACAAGTCTACAAAAATTTACAGACAGCCTATGGTTACTCTTTCTATTTAAAAATGGGCAAATTCATGAGATGCTGCTGCTTAAAATGTATGCTATCATTACTGTTCAAATTTAAATTTTGAAAATTCTAGTAATTGAGCGAGTATAATTGCACAGTAAGAATAAATCTTGATTTCTCTGCAACAAAGCAAACTTAAATATTTGTTTGCATCTAATATACTTCGTACACATATATACAGTTATATCTTTAGATATACGTCAGCCAAACAGAAAACAGGATTACTTCGTAAAACTGCATTTAGGCGACCAAGTAATATTATTTATAATGTTCGTAATACAATGCAATATAAACTAATATGGTACAAAATAATCGCTGGAAGTGTCATATAGGATCAAAGGAATTCAAGTCATCAGGCCTATAATCCAATCCTGGAAACACATTCAAATAGGTTCTGAAAGTGATTAGACCAAAATATGAGACATGAGCGATTTTAACCCAATTCTTCTGAGTATATAATTAGGCTATGGGGTAAGCGTGAGACGCAAGCAAAATTATGGGCTGGATATTCTGAGTTGCAACAATTTTATTTCTCACGTAAGCTCAAATATGTCTACCATGATAACAACGATTAATATGTTTGCTGATTCTGAAATGGAGGCTTGATTGGCTCGATGGAAAGTTACTTGTAGGTACGAATTGTTGCCAGTATATTGTCTAACTTCAGATTTTTGCAACAATGTTTTTCAAGTTCTTCATCAGATGCTGGTCTTAAATTCAGTCTCTCGGCTAAGTCTTTGTGCAGTTCTTGAAAAAACCAGCGCATCATTTCGTCAAACTTCTTTATGCGATGCTGATTAAACAGCCAATCCTTGAAGTAGAGACGCTTTGCCTCTTCCCAAGGCATAGCCCCCTTGAAGTAGTCGAACTGAACATTCGATTCATCTGTAAAATTATGACATGCTTCCGCTACAAGTTTTTTAGTTGAATTATGATTTGTTCCAATGAGACCAGAGGCCTGATGACAAGAATGATGCTTAAAAAGTTCTCCATCCATATCAGAGTTTGAATTATGTCCTCTGTACCCCCAGCAGAGAGCCCCACACCAATAACAATGCTCCGTGCATCCTAATCTAGCTTCGACTTCTGGATCTTCTGAAATTTCTGCAATATGAATTTTTTCTTCTTGGTTTGAATGAAGAATTTCTCTTAATTTATATTCTATACTATTGCGGAATAAATCGAATGCATCGTCTTTCGTGTCAAACGTGCTCAGATAATGGTCGTCGTCATTTTCAAGGTATTTTCGTACTACACTAATTGCGTCAGCCTTGTGTTTTGATGACTCGATTTCTGTAAGCGCTCGCTCCAGTGAATTTTTAGAAGTAGCTTTGTACTGCTTTTCTGCTTCTGATCTTGAATGAAGACCTAATTCAACTATAGCCGCTTTATACCACTTTTCAATGGATTCCTGTGGAGACAAAAAGTGTTCAATAGCCGGTTTCTTGTTCCCAGCTTTAACCTGCACTGCCAGGTTCTCAAAGTAGTGTAATCGTACAGCTTCACTGTCGGTTGTCCATGAAACGCTTTTCGCGTACTCTAGCTTAGCGCGATATCCTGCTTTTGTAGCTTCCAGTTTTATTGCTTTGAGAAGTTTATCAGCTAGTATCCGACCTTCACCAGCAGAGGAGAAACCGCTTTCAAGCCTGGTTTTAATTTCTTTCATGTAATCATCTTTCTTCAGATTTAAAATTTCACTTGGTTTATTCTCACGGTCCCATTTTCTTTGCAGTTCTTCCATTTTATTTCTCAGCTGCTGAAGTGCATAAACTTGTAGATATTTTGTCTTGAATTTATCATTTAGTTGTAACCCAGATGTCTCTTCATATTTCTTCATTTGGTTTGGAAATTCATTTCTAATTTCACTTACCATTCCTTCTTCAAAATCTATTCCATTCTCGAAGCAATCAGCCTTTCTTTCCATTAGAATTGTGTAGACCAGCTTATCAATGATTTCCGTTAAGTAGATCAATTGGCTTAGCGTTAATTTCTGACTGATAATTTCTCCATTTTCTCCTTTTGCAAGAAGTGATCCCTCTTCTATCATGTGCTCGATTGAAATTTCTTCTCTAAAGTACTCAGAAATTCCTGGAAAAACTCCATTCTCAACGTATTCCCGTTTCAAAGCGGATTGTATTCTTGTATCTATGTCATCTCCAGTGTCCTTCGACTTTGCTATTTCTTGCAGACAATTCCAAATATATTCTTCAATATCTTTCTGCTCTTCTGTGGTATAAGTTCCATCCGGTCTTTCTTTCAACAGCCTTGTCATTTCTCTTCCAATTAAATCTGAAAATTCAAAGAAGCATCCTTGTCGTACAAGAGATGCATCAAACGACTGCTTTAGCATTTTCATTGCTCTTTCGTGTAATCTGGTTTTAAGTTTCTCCAGCGAGTGTTTAATGTCCATTTCCCATTCAGTTCCCTTTGTCTCGGTGAACAATTCATCACGGAAAGTTACAAATTGTGAGCATTTGTCGCAATCTTCGGAACACAAGTAAGGAACGTTCATCAATTGCTTGTCTATCTCATCAATCAACCTTTGTCGCTCTGCTAGTTGTGTTTCTTTTTCACCAGTAATCAAACAGCTAACTTTCTCTCTTATTTTTTTGCAAAACATAATTTTGTGAACTCTAAACGAGCCCTCCAGAAGTTCTATTACTTTTGCAAGTGCTTTCTGAAAGAAGAGAAATTCTGTGATGTGAGTAATGTTCTTAAAATTAAGTGCAAAATTTTCGTCTTTGACGCAAGTCCAGTAATTTTCAAGAAGGTCCATCCAACCAACAAAAGAAAGTCTAAACTGAGATTCACTTGATCTGGCTAAAATTTTGCTATAAAGATTAGTTATTTCTTTGAGATAGATTTCCGATGGTGGGGAACTGACACCAGATCCACTTTTGAAGGACCCAAACTGATGAAACAAATCGCCAGCTTGAATTCGTTTTGTTAATGTATCCAGACATTCAAAGCAAGCAGATGCAATTTCTACATCATTTTTGCGAATTAGATCAAATGCGCGGTTCAAAGATTCGCAAAACTGAAGGTTTGTCTGTTCGATCCTTAAGGAATTCTGTTCAGCTAAATGCTGAACTAACAGCATGTCTGGTTTATGGCCGCTTTCTCTTAGGCGAGCAATGGCCACGATTGCTATTTGCAATATTTCAGTCATCTCTGTCATTGATTCGCCAAGAATGTTAACAATCGTAAGGTTGCTGATTCCGAAGGCGAGTGTTGCCATCAAACGATCCTTCTGACTTGCCTTAGGATCATTCATTTTTTCCGGCGAACAAAGACCTTCAGAATCGATTAGAAGAATGGCATCGAATTTATGCGACTTTCTGAGTTCTTCGTCAAGAAAGACCATTCTCATAAAGAGACCACGACTGCAACGTCCAGTAGAGACTGCAAGTTTGGAAGAGAACAAGGCATTGAGGAGAGTTGACTTTCCGGTTGACTGCAATCCAATTATACTTAGGACAAAGATTGTCAAGTTTGGTAGCTTTTCATGTACACTAGTAAAAACCTCTTTTATCCACTCGAGTTCTATTTCGCCCGAGTCACCGTTTAGCAACTCAATTGCCTGTCCATCAACAAGCAGATCAGCATAGTGGCTAGGAAGAGATTTGGCTATCTCGTTTTCAACACGTTTATTGTAAAGATGGCAGAATAATCGTGAAAAATGTTCGAGGCCTAAGTTCATATTCTCCAGCCTCTCAAGGGCCAGTCTTTTCTCTTTTCTGGCTTCTTCTAATTCCAGTTCTTGAGTCCCCTTTTGTAGTTCGTCATTTTCAATTATACAATTCTTAGCTGTTTTAACCATTCGAAGCAACTTACTGTTGGCTTCGTTGACTTCTCTTCGGGCTGCTACCGATTCTGCAGCTGAAAGCCTAGATAACTCATTTTCCAGATGAAAGAAAGACTTTTTTAGACTTCTCATGTCTGTTTTGCTGAAAATTTTTAAGCACAGCCTGACAAAGTAATTGCTGTCTTCATTCGGAAGATCTTGTTCTTCGATCAAAATGTTCTTAATCATATGCTTTATGGAATAGCAACTGTATTTTGATACAAAGTCGATAATCTTTTGCGATACGTCAGTCTTCAGGCCTTCGAGATATCTCAGTGAATTTCCGGCTTCTTTTGTGTCTTCCACTCCAGAAAATTCTACGCAGGTGTCAACCTTCCATGCCTCGTTTAATGCACGTCTCACTTTATCCTGAGTGTTCTCACTCGACAAAGAAGAAGTATCAATATCCATATCTTTCATTTTTTTGCCTTTCGGATCGACTTTTACGTAGACTAGTTGCTTGTCTCCAACATCTGACTTAAAAACCTCCCATTGCTCCTTGGTGCTGTCGGGCATCAAAAACACAAGAAATGAGCTAGCTATCTGCTGTAGGTACTTCACTGTGTCTTTGAAATGAGACGCATCGCCATGAAGATTTGCCAAAATAGCTAGTTTCTTGTCTTTCTGATAATGCTCTTGCGCAATCAATTTCCAAGTCGTATTAGACAAAGTATCTTGTGTCAACCAAGCAATCTCAACTGTTCCGTCTAGAGTCAGCGGCCGACCCAAATGACTGCTGGGTTCCATACACGATGAGAACAGATTTGGATTTACCATCAATTGATTCAGTATTGTGCTTTTACCGATTGAATTAGATCCAAGTCGTACAGCTATGATCAATCGAAATGGGCTTAAAAATAAATGATTTTCAGCCACTTGACCAGGAATTGCTTCCCACTTAATAATTATGCTGTGCAAAACTGGAATCGTGACTAAATATCTGCCTTTATGTTGAAAATCTGGAACGATCATTGGCAGACTCATGTGAAACTGTGATTGTGTGCGGATGATGTTTTGCAGTACAAAACAATCTGCTGTGTTCACTAAGTATGCGATACAATCTAGTCTAGAAACTGAATATGGTTCCTGTTTTTGGGGTAATGTTTCATCGCCGCTTTCATCGCTTTCATCTGAGGCAAACGGATCTGAAGCCACAATTACTTTCTGCTTTGCATCTTGCTTCAAAAGCGTTGATAAGTTTTGAGGATGAAGAACATTGCCATTCCACAGTTTTAAGCGCTGAATTATGTATGGTAGAGCAGAAGGCCAAAATGACTTTAATCCACTTTCGTCTATAAAAGGCTCTTTCAAAATTTGCCATACTCTCATGTAGTTACTTTCCTGTAGGAGCTCTGCAATCCCGGAATTGACCATTGGAAAACAAACCGTCTTGGCAAATTCTGGTACACTCGGACGGTTATAGCATATAAGAGAGTCGTCCTTCTGCATACTTTCAAAAGTACAATAAATGCTTCTAGATGGAGCAACAAAATAATAGCGTCGGTTACGCTATTATACTGTTTAGGCAAATTGTAAGCTTAATGCGTTTTTAAATACTGTGATACATACCGGTTAATTACATTTACTCATCAGAGGTACATATTAGCTACATTAGACATGCACGAAGTCATATAGTGATTAGTTTAAGTTGACTGTTCTTTGTACATCTGGACTGGCGACTAGACCTATACGGACGTTTGAAGGGAAGCGTGGCAGTCGGCCGACGAAATATATCACCCAAGCATGACGTGTATTTGAAGGCGCCAAGCAACACGCGTTGTCCTGTCGTTGGAATGTTCTGGTAGTGACAACTCTTCAGCCGTAAACTCTTTCAAATCCAGTGACTACGCTTCTTATGTGTCTCTGTAACAGTTTTAAAAGAGAACAGCGTAAAAGTTAAGACGCTTGCCAGGTAGTTGTGGCGGCATGGGGCTGAAGTGAGAGCCTACAGTGAAGTTCCTCGTTCGATATAGAAGCTTAAGTTGTCTTAATCGGAGTTCGCTCTTTGATGTGTAGAGGAATATTGTGTCGTGCCTGCTTAACTTTAGAACCTGTTCTTCAACATTGACTTGGATTTCATAAGGCTTTGGAATCTAATCAAAGCCATTACAAAAGCGTGCAAATAAACAACTTCGCCATAAGTCGTTTGAATAATAAAATATTGTAGATGTAGGCCTAGCCGAGATATGTGGAGTCTGCGACTGGATAATTGCGGTGTGGCGTAGATCTCGCCGCAAGATCGATATTGACTATATATATATTTTACAGATTTAAATATCTGGCTAGCACGGTTTGTACACGGGGACCTTCAATGGCGTGACGCCCATTCAAACAGGCAGCGGTGGTGAAGGATCTCACCTGCTAAATTCATTGAAAAATTAGCAGGGTCGCGGCCATGCGGTCGCTATAGAAATCATGTCCAGGAAAAGACAAACTCACAAACCTCAGCAAGAGTTGTTAGCAGAAAGTAGCTCAAGACAGAAAGTACAGAATTATAATGGAGAATTTATCAGATGCAAAGGAATCAAAAATTTATGTCAAAACCAAAACAAAATCTATATACAAGAAGGGTCAGATTAGATTCCAGGTCAATATACAATTTCCTTAGTTCTGAAAGAAGTCAAGAAGTTCAGTTAAAGTAGGCCCTACACTGAAGCTGCACAACATTAGCTGTTTGTGCTGGAGGTAGTCATAACGTAGATGTCACAATACCATGCTCAGGTTTATTTAAATAAAATTTGCCACTTGAAAAGGCTGGTGTGATAAAGCTATTTCGTTCGTGTTGTTCATATAACAAATTGGTTTCCTGATGAACAAAGAGATAACTGCTATTTGAAGTAGAGATAAAACACGGCAATTGCCCAATTAATCAAAACTTGGTGTCAGCTTTGTTGAAGACTTTCAGCTTTGTTGTAGCATTTTAACTTACTGATTCGATCAACATCTTACATTAACTTACTGATTAGATTCAAGTGTTGTTGAATGGTTATTAGGCCTACATGAGTTAAGTGAGGTCTAGCTATCGTTGTTTCCACACTGGCATAGATAAGTTTAGATGAGTTAATCTTCATTTATTACATGCCTCTGTCAACTGCAGGTTACTGGTAGTTTTAAGTGACGTGTTTTGGGGTTAAAGGATCGTCTTGCCGAAGCACAAATATGACAAAAGTGATCCAACACAGAGCAACATTTCATTTCGTACAGCTTGTCAGTTAATTGTCAGGTTCGCACAATGCGCTAGGATTTGAAAGAGATACAAAATTGTAGATGTATTTTTGGGCTAAATTTAAGTTGCGTTCAAAATTTACAATAATATGTAATTTCTCAAACATTTCGGCTTTATACAGGCCTAATGCAAGAATTTCACAAACTGGTCACAAATTTTAGACTAATTCTAGGCTTATTTGTGCTGTTTCTAACTTACTGTACAATGGATACTTTTTAATTCTAAGCGCTTTGTGCTGCTTCTAATTACTGCACAATCTGGCAGTCGCCTTGATTCAATGACGAAAGCAACCGTACGTTTTAATTCTAAGCGTATTTGTGCTCTTTCTAACTTACTGTGCAATAAACACGATTTTAACCTGTCTCAAAACTAAGATAAAAACTGTGAATGCACATCACTGCACCAGTTGGTGTTGATCCATCGGACGTAAAGATCGGCTCAGATGATTGATCTATAGGCGGGATCGATAACCTAGAAACCAGAAAATGAACAAAGCAATAAACTACTTATTTACTTACTTAAAGGCAATAGAAATGACAAGTGTATGAATGTCTTCATAGTGTGATTTCAAATTCTGTTAGACAAAGGATAGGGCTAGAAATCTAAGGCCTAGGTAATCCAAATGAGTTTATTTGGCTGTCGCCTTGATTCACTGTCGAAAGCAACCGTTATCTAAATGCTAGTGTACTTACCATCTTTAATTTACAAGAAAACCAACACCATGTAGACTCTTAAAGCATAGCGCAACGTTTAATGCGCAGTAACTGTGTTCTTCAAAGCCAGAAATAGGGAGCATAGCATAAGTAGGTGCGTCCTGTATTAGATAAAGAATTTGGCCTGATGTGGTGGTTTCAAAAGCGAAAGTAGTCTGTTGCGCATGTCCTCAATGGTTATTCATCGGCATTTCTACGGAAAGGCCCATTTGACACCCATGTTCAGTTTTTGCTTTCTCAGACAAGTCAAATCATGCCTTCCGCGTAAACAACTATGTCACCATCGTGAATGGTTTCTAAATCCCATACATTTGAATTAACAGGGTTTGAAACTTGTGCCAAGTATATTCGGAAATTTGATATATACGGAATAGAAAGCCGAAGTGAAAATAATTCTTCAAAGATTTTCACATTTTCCTTATTTTTTCACGAAAGTTTCTGACAATAACCACATCACTAAGTATTATCCATCCAGATATTTACCGAAAATAGTAAACTGCTTTCATTTACCGTCTAACCTAAGATTCTTATGCTTCCTTTTAGGAGTTATCCGCTTAGTCTACTAGAGCAGAAAAGCTCAAACTAGGCCTACTTCGATCTTTTGTCGAAGAGCCCAAAATGAGCTCAAGCACGGGAAACGCTATTTTCATATATTGCTTACTTTACGTGTCACATAGCATAACCAACCTGTCTGCCTTTCTGCATGCCTTTATGACTTTCTGTCTTTTTGTCTTGCGGCTTGTCTGCCTGTCTGTCTGTCTGGATAGCTGGCTGGCTGGCGATCATATCATTACATCGCTGGTTAAAATGGCGGACAATCAACATCAGGCTGTCACGTATAGCACACCCGGCATACAATCAATCATTCTAGTGCTGTACTAGGCAACAGCAGGCATTGCTTCTAGCCCTATATTCTGTGTAACGTAATTTTATATAACACTATGGCGTGCTGATATAATTAAGTATTAGTAATAATATTATCGCCTAGACCCTATGTGGTCTAAGGTTCAGCTACGTATTCTATTTACTGTGGGTGAACTAGCTACATGGATTGTGTGTATGTGTGTCTTAAGTGATGCATTGGGTATTAAGGACTGGCGCTCTAGAAGTTAGTAGTTCGAAGTGTTAATACTCTTGTAGAGGCGTTACACAAATGTTCTGTTAATGGATGAATAACTAGACAATGGATTAGTATAAAATGATTATTAATACATTTACGTTCAGGTTATACGATTGTACAGAAACTGCATATGAATCAACATTATTCGTTTTAGTCTAATCTAATCTAATTCCTACTACATTAGTATTAACTACATTCTACATAATACCTACGGTCGGTCGTTGTCCGTCTCCTGGTCTTATGCCTACCCCATCTTCTGTTGTCCCTCGACGGATCCTTCCTCTCACGCGACTCTCCTCTTCTGGTCTTCTCTGCGGATTGACTGACTGACTGACTGACCCTTGTGTGCAGTCTGCGAGCTCTTTTCTACCTGAATCCTCTGAACTCTGGGCGCATTCCTTGTGGGCCGGTCAGCACCCAAGACCCTAGTCTGACTGCCCGCTGACATCAGCTTTCGTGCGTCTTTTGGTGGACGTCCATCTGGATATCACGTGGACCTCTCGTGCTTAGTTGTAAAGCTCCGTGTGTACCTGGAGATTGCTACCTGTGGATTTCTTCGCTTGCCCTTTTGACTAAGCTACACGTCTCCTGCATTCCATGGATCACCTGTACTGCTACCAACAATAGCCCTTCCAAGCTGTATAACTTGCAGCCCGTCCGTTTCTAAGAATCTGACCGCTGTAGCTTGCGACTACTGGCTAGCTGTCTTGCTGCTCTGAATCATATAATTCATATAGCGCATTTTCAAGCTTGGTGATAATATTATAAAGGATTAAATCCATTTGTTTTTGATCAATCGATTGTTTGATTATCTTATAATTCCTTTATAAATCTCTATCGCAGTTTTTAAGTCAATGCGACACGCATTTCGGAATGTTTGCGTTGTTATGTCAAGCTTTTTACCAGACAAAGAAAACGACAAATGAACGAGAATCTAACCAAAATCCGATTAAAATTGTTTTATGTTGTAAACATGACAAATGGACAGTCTTTTCGTTTTATTTTAAGCATTCTATATTATTGTAGGCACTTAGTCATAAACCATTACTGAAACCAGCTTGTTAAAGCTAAAGACCATAGACATTATCAGTACTAATTTTCATGCGGACATTTTTGTATGATAGAAAATAGCGCAACCTAATGTGTATACACAGACTATATATATCCACTACTCCTCTTCCGCTCTAACACTTCTCCGTCCTCGCATCACCTCATCCTTAAAATTTGAAATCGCTCCATAGGCATCCCTGTCCCATCACTCTGGATTAGACTTTTGCCAGAATTGACAATTATCTGACCCATCATACGAACTCACCAACACTTCACCTCTTGCAATCTCTGCGCAGGTCTTTCACTCAAAACTGAAAACATTTATCTTCACAGATTCTATCCTGATTCTTCCCCTTGTCTCAATTTCTGGTTCCAGTCCAAACATCATCCATCATAGCCGTCTGACTGTCTGCCTGCCTGCCTGGCTCTCGGATCTTGACCTGGAACCGAACCCTTCCTGCCTATCGATTTTGTTTTGACTGAGCGCCTGTGAATAAGCTGGTTTCCTCGTCTTAGCTTTCGTTGGGCGCTGTACAAATCTCGAGCTTACGATTACGATTACGATTATATAATAAACACAAAATACGAACAGCAAATGGCGGCGTCAGTTACGTGGTCCAGGATCTAAAAGCCCTCTAAAAATGCAGTTAGCACTTCTCAAGAAACGCTATCCCTATTTACAGAATTTTTTGAAAATGTAGGCCTACATATTAATGATTCTTGTAAATAATTCACTAAAGATGGCACAGTCCTTTATATGAACTATTCAGATTTGCTACTAAAGTTTCTTAAAGACGCTGGACAATAGGCATTTTCCATTAACCAACGTACTTCAATGTACTTCCTTGGCATCTCCTGCAACTTATCAGCGCTGTTGTACATGAGATCCTCGGCGCGGTTTTGAGAGTAGATGAGATATTGGCGGGCTTCGAGAGTTTTCCAGCCAAATAAGAAACAAAACTAAGCAGATATCCGCTTGGTATTTTATAATTATCAATAACACGGCATTGTAGAAGAATCGTTTGCTGCCGAATGTAGAAGCCCTACTACATTTTCAGAGTAAGGGCATGCACGTTTATCACGGTCTGCCTACTGCCATCCTACAATGATTTTAAACTGCATTTAAATATTAATTATAATAACCATTTACTTTCCATTAAAACTAGTTTAATATTATGTTATATACTTGTATGTGAGACACTGATGATACACTGTGTATGCACAGAAGGCCAATCCTTCACCGTTACATTTAGTCTTGAATTGGCCTTCTTTTAGACGTAATTTCGACTGTCTTCCATGATTCCAAACACGGACAAGATGTCTTTACCATGGCTGCATCCCCTTATTGGACTTCTCTTGTTTAAGAGTCACTGCAAACATACAAATGCACACACAAACTTCAACATTAGAGTGGCACTTTTAAAGTCGATGTTAATGCTATGAGCTGACATGATGAAAAATGTGCCGGAAGATGCTCCAGCAGTTAAAATGGTTTAACAAAACGAGATAAACACGTAAATAAGGAAAAATACTTGCGTTACATCGCTTAAATCGCGTATCGTAGTGACTTTTAAATAAAGGAACTAATTCTATATGGCATCCACTCAGCAGAGTAGAACAGGTTAACTCACAAGTTAAAAGATAAACATTTATTATTACAATTATAATTATAATTACAATTTTTGTTAGTGATTAATTTCCCACTAGGTTTATTCCCAAGAGGTTTAACACAACCGCTAGATTTGAATAGCGATCATAATCTTGCAGACAAAGCATAGCATAATGTGTATGCACAAAATCAACGATGTTTGAATTATCATCCATAAATTGTTAGAACCTCAGATGTTGAGTGAAGCTATCAACCAGTGTTTTTGAGTTAGGAGAGTATCACAACTAGCGTTAGATTATTGTCTGACATCATTACACTACGATTCAATACAAAATGAAAATTGCAGATGAGCGAAGATTTGCGTCTTATATGAAACACAAGGTTTATTCAATGTTTTATGAAAATGTAGGCCCTTTTTGCATTAGTAAAATGGAACCCTATTATTTCTTTGTAGTTCAGAAATCATGTTTAGCTGGTAATTCACATTCCAGTACCAAACTTATAGCTTTTGATAGTGCAACCTATTGAGAGCCTATGATCGAAGCTAAAACGGATAATTATTTTCATGAACCAGCTTATGACAGAAGTTGAAATTGGAGAGGTTTTTTAATGAAACACTTTACAGTTCGCAACAAAATTGCAAATCTAAAGTGAATTTGAGTTTGTATATAATTCCTAAATATAATATAAAAAGGTTTAATTCAAAAGAACATAAACTTCTCCCTGAACCACGTTTTATGGTTAGAAATATTCAGTCCGACGCGTGCAACATCAGAACAATACATCGCTATTGTTTTGATTTTGCAAGACAATAAAATGGTAAAGGATTACCGTTGTGCTGTTATATGAAAAAAATGAACAGCTTTTTTGACTAACACAGTGTAAAAATTTGGGTCAAAAGCAATGTGCCTGTAGAATTATCGGACATTTCGGTGAAAGGCAGAATTTTGAGCCACACGAAATATGCAAAACAAAAACCTACGGCGACGTTAAAGAATAATATACTAATTTTTAGCATAGTTATAGGCGTGCAAGGATTAATGCGAGACACCAAACTCACGGGCATAATAATACTCATTGCTAACGTTACCAAGAACAGTGGCGCATCTAACATTATGATAAGAAGTCTTATTTCTTCTTTTGTAGTTGGTTGAGGTCATTATGAAATTTAGATTTATTTCATATGAAATTTTGAAGTGATTTTTTCATTAGTTTTGCAAATAATGGCGGTCAACTATAAAGCCATTGTTAATAAAATAGTATTCAATTATATTGGGCATTATTTGCAGCCTCTGATCTTTGGGTAATATCCCCCAAATATTTTCTTGTATGATTTTAAACAGTAAACAAGGAAAAATAAAAGCAAGGAACATCTGACCTGTTAAAAGAGTTGCCAAAAGAGATGGGATTGACTGCTTTGCAAATTCATTCACTTCTTCAACCATTCGCTCAACGTCTTCCTTTAGCGAAATCGCTTGCTTATGTAGTTCATTCAATAGCCTTGTCATTCTAACAGTCTCTAGCAATCACAAACACGCATTGATTCGTCTGTCCAAATGTAAATTGAAATCGAGTATGACATTTTATGTGAATATAAAATATAACAACTCTTCTTTGTAGTGTTTTGTCGACAAAATTATTTAAGAAAGCGACAAGAACTTCAAGGCAGAAATATTTAGCATAGGAACTGTAGACATAGAAGAGCTTGGGTAATGGCACTTCATCGCAGGACAATAAAATAGCTTTTTAGAGGAAGTTAGGAAAGACTGGTTATTATGAAATATATACTGTAAAATACAGAAGAATAGCTTTCTGAGCAACTTAAAATTTGTTAGAGATCTTTATAGTTTTTTGCTTATAAAAATTTGCGTTATAATGTGATGTTTGAAAATGCTGGCAGAAACTAACCGTCCAGTAAACATGTTAGTCTCAACATTCCTGTACGAAGTTCTGGATAGCCTCTTGTTTTGCTCTCTTTAATATGTGGCGTTTCTGAACATACTTGTTGGCGCTCTTTATGAAAATTTTCGAGTATCTTTTTAAGTAAATCATTCACGCCTATATGAATACAAAAAATCACAAAAATGTTAACTCTCTTAACAGATATTCATTGTAAAAAGGTAAGAAATTGATAGTTTGGGGAAAGGAAATAAAACGGAAACGAGTTAGAAGTGAATGCTGCAAAAGAAATATCGTCTAATGGCTTACTTTTCCAAAATTTGACAGCTTGAAAATTATATGCTTCTATTTAGCTGCTTCGTCACAAACTGTCATTTAAAAATATTATGGAAGACTGACATAAATAATATTACAGTCCTACTGTTTACAGAAAATCGTCCTATGGTAATGAAACCGGCAGTAATTATTTATGGTAAGCAATCCTGAGCTGAGATCTGTGATAAATGTGTTGGTAACATTGGAATCTTATATATTTGTTTTTTTCTAGATATATCTTAAAGCAATCTGGTACGTAAGCCAGATAGCGAGTTACCCAATTGATGTTCCCGCAACTTCCTTCTATGTACACAATTTAATATTGTTGTCGCAATTTGGTAAATTGCATGCTAGCCTGTTTTTCACTATGCTGTCACTTTTCTATGGCTTTGGTTACGTTACATCACTGTTCATGTCGTAGAGAAAACATAATTACGTTGACGGCCATATTTCTTCATTTCTGACAACAATCGTTTGGCCGCAGGACGTAGGCGGTCCCGTAGTAAGTTTGACTCAGGTAAGGTTGTCACCAAGGCGAATAACTTTGAGAACCACTAATCTAGAAGTTCGTTTGCCGAGACTTTGAACTTGTTTGTTCATTAAATATTTCGTTGGTCGTCATGTACTGCATATGAATAGTCCTACTCTTTGATTTGAACAAAGAAATTATACTAGAAAGGCAACATTTATAAAATTTAGTTTCAAATGTAATTCTCTTTTGAAAGTTAACGGATTTCCACAATAATTAAATTTTAATCAATATCTATTTAGAAATAGAGAAAGACAAAACAAACCTTCAGCTTCGTCAATGAATTCAATGAGTATCAAAACCGTTTCCTCCGTCAAATTCCCTATTGCCTTTAATTTCTCTTTAAGAGCTTCTTCGTATGCTTCTTGTTCGTCTGGTATTTAAAATGTTACAGAAAATGAATTATCCATCGTGTAAAAATACAACTCATTGACTTTCAAGTGCGATAAATGAAATATGAGTTGCTTTTCTCAGTGGGCCTCGTTGGAAGTTTAAGAACAAATCTATATAATAAGTCTACAATACGCCTGCGTAAGAGTAATACAGAGTAATACGCTTGGAATAGGCGGCAAGCACTGGGCCACGGAGAGGGATAAGGAGCGGGAGCGGGCATCGCCTGACGTCTTTAGTTTATCTAACAAATAAGAGAGAAAAAGCGTTATTCTGGGACGCCTAAGCTTTGCTGATGGCTGCATTATTGCTGTTGTTGATGCTGTTTCTATTATTATTTTTTTTGTCCCGAGGTATTTATGATCTCTCAGGGAGCTGAAAAATTATCCGGATGATATTATTATTATTATTATTATTATTATTATTATTATTATTATTATTATTATATTCCATACATACGTATGTATATACATACTTATATGCGCGCATACATCCATGCATCCTTACATATAAAAATTGATGCGAGTAAACCGACCAGTTTCTGGAGGCCCCGGGAGAGCAGGATATTGTGGTCGTACAAACACCCGCCGAAGGAATTGGAATTGGAATCGGAAATGGATGGTCACTGGTATTACTAGCTCTTCCCCAACAGGTTCTTCCTCAACAGATTCTTCGGGCTGTTCTTTTGGCGTTAATATGCCTTTTAAATAACATAAAATTATGCCAATTTAATAAATAACTATGATGATATACTGGTATGCATAAACTTTGCAATCAGCTTAAAATTTCTATGAGACATGCAAAAATAGGCACACAGAATATGTATTCATATAAATCTATAAATATTGGTTACATTAGCTGTATAAGTCTTCAATTTTATCTTAGACCGTGATGTGCAAATTGCTTTTAAAACTATTTCAAAAATACAAAATAAAGTACTACTTTGAAAATACATTTTGCATTCTAGCACATCTATTTCATGTAGTACTTATAGGTTTTATTTAATGTTTTATGGATTAATTAGACTTTTCAATTGGTTAATTACTGGGTTGTTTTAGGCTTATTTCAGGTCATTTCACAAGGATTACATCTAAGTGAAATTTACGTTGCCAAGTTTGTATGTATGCATGTATGTAAGTTTACCTATATTATTTATACTTTTGATTATTACAATGTAATTGGCCTCAAATATTTTCTTGTACTAGGATTTTTGTACTGTCTAGATCACTCTATGAAACAAATTCTGAGCTGTGCTTGGTTTGTCATGCTTTTCGACACTGATTAGATTTTGTTAGGAGTATGAATTCCTAGTAATCAATATTAATCAGTCCTGTTACCACAGATCATATGTTCAAAATTCAAGGCTGATTATTAAACCGTGGAAACAGTTAAATTTATTTAGAAGGCCTAACTGAAAGTATAACACGTGGAAAAAATTATCTGAAGACCTTTTCTCAGTCAGGCCTAAGGTTTTTTGAAATTTACAAGGTATCTGTTGCTTTATCTTGTCACATAAGTGGCTATTCACTGTACAACATATGGTACTCTGTGTTTGCTATAAATAAATAAACCATGAGGTAAATCTTTAAAAGATATTTAGACTAACACATGTTGATTATGCATCGGCCTTTGTTTTTAAACGTGCTTTGCGAGCGCAGTACATACATACATACACGCATACGTACAAAAATACATACACATATACATACATATATACAACATATATACATTCTTATATACATACATTCACTGCATTCTATAATTATAAGATCGCAGGTCATCGTAGTGAAGGAATAATGCCATCAGTGGCGACGGCATAAAATGTAGTACCACCTGGGCCTTTGAGCGAGGTAGACTTACCCAATAGTTGGCCATTGTGAGCGGCAACCTCGCCCGAGATACTCAAGCCAATTCCAGGCTTAAATGAAAGAAGAGTAGGACTGGTGCAGATTCGTCCCCCGTGAAAATGCACAATAAAAGTCTATTGCACATGACAATCGGGAAACGCTCACATCTTGATTCTGACAACGCGCGACCGAGAAGTGTGGATAGAAGCGATTGCACGTAAGTGAGCAGTGGATACCATCCACCGAAGCCTTGTTATTGTCTGCTTGCCTGACTTCTGGATCTTTACCTGGAATCGAGCCAACCTCACCTGCCTCACTCATTTTGTTTTGATTGAACGCCTGTGAATGCGCTGGGTCTCGAGACTTGGCGGTCTTTGGCTGTGAGAAAATCCTGTGATTATTATTATTATACCCTGTCAGCTCATTGACAACGATTGTGATGATGATGAACTGTCGATCTATGTAATTTCATAAGAAAATCTCACCGTTTACCAAGTTGATTAGGTCTTCAGCCATCTGAAAGACATCTATTGTGATTCTGAATGATACTTTTCCTATAATTTTGATGACATTCTCCATAAGGTTCTTAATCGCCTGTCTTTGTTTTTTTGCTAAAATAATATCATAATAGAACGTGAGTTGAGTCTGAGTATAAATAAAATTGTTAAGCAGTTTGTTTAGTCGTCACACAAACAGTAAATAGCGAAAGAGTTTATGTTTGCATTCAAATCACAAATTGCTAAATAGTCCTTCGTGTTGGCAACACAGACCATACATCACTAGATAACACGGCATCTGATTATAGCAAAAACGATTTCTCTGGAAACTCGACAAAAATTCTAGAAAAACCTTCAGAGTTTACTATTGGTTGACATCGGAGATCGAATCGAAATTAATCTATTAAAACTGCGAAACTGAAGTGACAATACCGCTCTAGTCTTTTGCTTGGATAACTAAGTTTAACAAATAGTATGATTTTAAAAGTATTAGTGTTTAATTCTCATATTTCATGCAACTTTTATGGCTTCGTCGTTAGCACTCATTTTCATCCGTGAAGTTAGTTTACATGTTAAAGGAATAAGTCATAAAATCGAAATGCATCTTAGCTTTTACGATTGTTTAAAATTGCACTAATTGTGCACATAATTTGCATTGCTTCATTTTGGTTATCTTATCCTTTTGGACGTACTTCCTTTGTTTATAAGTTCCTCTTCAAGTTCACGAATGCGTTCTGCAATCTTCTTTCGCGTTTCCTCATTCGGTGTTTCATACAGCTCCAAAATCAAGCTGATGAGGTCGTCTACACACCAGTTCACAGTAGCAGTTCACAGTAACAGTTCACAGTAACAGTTCACAGTAACAGTTCACAGTAACAGTTCACAGTAACAGTTCACATTAACAGTTCACAGTAACAGTTCACAGTAACAGTTAAGCCTTGATCTCGTAATCACTCACTGCAACTGCGGCTGGAGATTGTTAAGAATTGTCAGTTTTAAACACAACTTATGACCAGCGTAGATTCGTGAACTATTTACTATGTTTTAAACGTATCAGGCTAGTCTCGGAAAATTTAAAGTGACGCCTCACTCTCGCCCAGGTATCGATCTCGGATACTACTCGTATTCAAATTAATCAACAACAGGCATAGTAGAGTGCTGTGTAGTTAATATGATATTTGTATAGATATATTCATTTAATATGCCAACATCTTTGGGCAGAATATTAATAAGACTAGATTTTGGGGAGGCTGCATATTGCATGAAAAACATCACGAACAGCAGGGAAGCAGCTGAACAAGTTTGAAATTACTGGTGGCTGACTTGTCGTCTGGGATTGAACAGACAATAAATACAAACAGCGTAAAAGATCTGAAAAGAGACTTCAGTTCTATGGCGTGCTTCAAAGAGTAAGAACTTCGGCATAAAAGATAGCATCCATTAACTCCGAGTTGTTTCAATTTGAACCTATTAATCTGTGTTTCGACTAAATATAAAGGACGATTGTCTTCATCGATAGATCGTTCTCTGTAAATTTTGACAGAGTGATCACACGAAAGCTTTAGCCAGCGACGCTAAGTAGTCGGTCTTCAAAGCTTATTATCGATCACATGTGAAGCTGAGAAAAAGAATATAAGGACAATTCGTTTCTTGTGTAGATTCTAATTCGTAGCTAGTCGACTAACTTTTAGAAAGACGTTTGGTTCGACAACCAATTCAAAAAGTTTTAATGGCTGTCAATGACAGAGTTAAAGTTCTTAGGTGAACGGTGAACCTGTGGACGAATCGAAGACAGGAGAGCCTGCTTGTTAAACATTTAACTTCATTCTACCGATGCTTTTTAACAGAAGGTGATACTGCTGTGTGGTTGTCCTTTGCTGTTGACACCTACCGAGAATTATTTATCTGGGGACTTCCGAAATCACAAGTAACTGCAAATGTCTGCATGGTAAGGGGGAATACGGTTCTTTAAAAATTAGACTAGCTTCACAGATGCTGGAATAGATAGATGAAACCTTTGTTGGGGCTTTCTTTCACAGTCTGCAGCATTTCTGAGGTTGAGTTTTCCAGCTGCTTGAACTTGAATGTAAATCTATCATGTACTTCTCGGATGACGTCAATTTTCTCTTTTGCCATCTTGCAGTCCAAATGTTTTGTCCCTAAGATTGCAATTTTTAGAATTAAGGTTAATATTATAGAGTGAAAACAATTATAAACATAATTTATTCTAGTATGCAATAATTATGCACATAAATTATTATCGATAGGATATTCTGGATTATTTTAATACATCTCAGATGGCAAATAGGTTAGGGGCCCGGCACTGTCTAAACAGCCTGGATAGGCCAACCTATTTGCAAGTCAAAAGATCCAAATCACAGCCGGACTCCTAAGACAAAAGGCAGTCACACATTTCCAAGGTCTGAAAGTCACAAACTTTAAGGTACAGCAAAAATAACCTGTATGAGTAGGCGTGTACAGAACTAATCCGATCGTACAAGAATTATCAAACGAACTATGCATAAAATAGTCTTAGACGCTCTAATCAAACAAGACGTAGGAAACGACCAACGGGATCGTTGCCCACCTTTATAGTCTAAATCTTCATCTTCGGCGAAACGGACTATAGACTCGTAATAAGCGTTGTCAACCGTGGTCGTTCGTTGAATGTAATTGTAATGCATAACAAGCAGCTAACTACTTCTAGGGTGCTTTACAGTGTAATTGGTCAGCGCAAGTGATAAATTTAAATAACAGTTTCAATTTTTTGAAAGCGAGAACACTATCGGCTTCCTAAATATATGCCGAAAGGCTGCTTCCCGCACGTATACATATATAGGCCAGCGGCCCAAAAGGCCCGATCACCGGGTTTAATCTTATTTGCGAGCATGGAAACATTGGCAGGCCGACGATTTTAGCCGCAGGTGATGAGGGAAGGCCACCAAACAGAAGCAGGTAGAATGAGAGCGGGATAGAATGAGATACAGAGACACAGACGGAGACCTGGAATGAAGATCGCATGTATGGGATGCCTCATGCTAATCAAACCTAGTCGTTATGAGGCCTGTTCATTAATAGGCAGCCCACGAACATAGGAATTCATAGCACTTAAGCTTATGGCTGTGAGTGACATAAATGGCATCATCACATTTGCATAGCTGGTAGCCAAAGGTGAGAAGTCAGATAATGGTAGATTATTGATGCCAGACGAACACTGATGCAATGCTGAATGTCGAATATGCTTCAACAACTTAGCAAGTTTCTTTTTACTGTCTGGTGACCAATGGCCTTCCCTTCAAAACATTTATGACATTGTTTGCGCGAGAAACCCCCAGACACATACGCCCATACATACATGCGGACGTACATACAAACATAGATGATGTGCAATAGGGTTAGTAAAGTAACTTTCTTCTGTTTCATGTAGATTTCTTTTGTTCCGCCTTTAGCAATTCTTTTAAAGTGTGTTTTTTTGTATTACAAAGTAGAAATGATTGATATAAAAAACTCACAGCATGGCATTGTTAGTCTCGCATAAAAAATGGCAACTCCAAAGTTCAAAAAAACAATGGCGAGAAGAAAAGCAAACGTTTTAGCAAAGGTTGAACGTCGTTTTCCTGGCAAAACACAAACAATATTCTGTTCTACGATAAACAATCATTAAAAAATTTACCAGTTACCGCAGTGTTACTTCTAAGAACAAGAGGAAACTCCTGCCCATATGACTCATTCTTGGGTACAACGATCACGCCTCTACACTTTTAATCCCATTGCTGGAATCATCAGGTTGCACCCTGTTTCTTTCAGATACAAAGACAACGGGGCGATAATAGATCATCTCAATTAATGAATATAGAATTAATGGACTTATTTGAAGTGAGTCTAATTAACAGGCCTTTGCACCGTAACTTAACGTAATCTAATATAATCTTATCCATTCCAACCTAATATAATCTAGGCTATCATACAAACTCACCATCAATTCACCCCTTGAGTCTCTGCGCAGGTCTTCCACTCAAAACTGAAAACACTGCTCTTCCCCAGTCATATCCTGATTCCTCTTCTTCCCCTTATCTATCCAAACACCATCCACCGTAGCTGTCTGACCGCCCGCATTCCTGACTCTTGGATCTTGACCTGGAGCCCAACCCTTCTTACCTATCGATTTTGTTTTGACTGAGCGCCTGCGAATAAGCTGGATCCCGCGACTTTACTTTCGCTGGGAGCTGTAGAAATCTCGTGTTTACAAATTACAATTAGTCTAAGCTAAGCAAAGCTAATCTAACCTAATTACGTGTGGAGCTCAGTAATGTTTCTGGCTGGTGGTATAACATCTTGCGTGAAATTCTGTGGGTTGAGTAGCGAACGAAAGTAAGTTGCCATATTGAAAAGCAATACTTTGTATACTACTGTATGTGGCACTACCACTTTACCCTTTGATGTCGCTTAACCACCTATGGCTTAAACTCTCTAAAACCCAACTTATCTGGCTTGGTAGATAGACGTGCATTACTTGCAGCTCCACTTTCCCAGTGCTTCCTTTTCTACTTCTGTACCTGATCTAGCTGTAACTTGGACTAAGAATTGATCTTCGATGAGCATGTGAAGACAGCGTGTAGAACAATATGCTTTTATCATTTACGCCCGATCATCATTATACGCCATTCGCTCTCTATTAAGGCTGCTTCTACTTTGGTGCACGTAGTTATATGTACTAGGGTCGACTATGGTAACGCCATCTATGTGGGTCTCTGTCTTCCGTATTAGGCTACTTCAATCTGTTTTAAACGCTGCGGCTCGGTTAAACGGTAGGATTCCAAATTTAATCATATTTCTAGTAACATACAGGATAAGCTGCATTGGTCACCCATCCGAAGGCGCATTAAGTGTAAGATCCTGTTGCTGATGCGTAACTGCTCCGCGCTATCTTAGGAAGCTTTGTATTTCAGTATCATCTGTCCTTGGCCGTAGATCTCTTTGCTCTGCAGCACAAGATGTTCTGGTTGTCCCTCCGTCCCGTACTTTCGCAATGCAACATGGTAGCTGCTTCTCTCATGCGACTTGCGACGTGTGCTTCTTGCCCTTTCTCTGCCTCTATTTCGCCAGTGATTGAAGACGATTCTCTTTGATTGTGATCATGTGTTATTAGGTTGGGAGCACCGCTGAGTAGTTTTCTTGTGCTATATAAATGTGCAATTACGATTACAATTACTTTTACCTTCAACATATGTTCCGTAGATTAAGGATCCCGAAAAATTCGTTTAATATTTAAAAGTTTGCGCTCTTATCAAGTATGCAACTTATTGCCATTTTGATGCAGAGTAAGGCATGCAAAGATGAAAAAGAACTAACCTTTATAATCAAAATACATATCAACATTTTTCATATCATGATCATGCACTTGAATTGTTTCTATTATGACGTTTGTTTGTGGATCTGCCCGTCTACAAAGTTGCTCGATGATGCCTTTCAGGTGACCAGATTTTATGGCTTTCTTCAATTCGTGCCACGACTGAAGAGTCTTGCAGTAAAAATAGAAAATAATGCTGTGACCAGTACTGGCGCGAATAAGTTTGTATCTAGCCATTTCTAATATTCTATCAGATTCCTCAATAGTTCTGTTTTGAAGGAGATCTGTAATTCTTTCAGCTATTCTGACTTCATCTGAAGGTTCCGATACCTTTGCATGAACTTGCAATACAGCTGAAATTGAATCAGACATTCCAGTTAAAAATTATTACGATACCATGGTTTCGATAAGATCTGTTAAATTGCAGAGTATAAACTCCAATCCGTAATAAAATAAACCATGTCGTGTCAAATTTCGTGACATTATAGGTCAAACTGGCATCCGTTGCAAAAGCGGATCTCTAGGATAAAAATATTCTTTTATTTGAGATTAATGGTTCACTAAAACCGTTGTTACATTTAAAAGCCTAGGGAACTTTTAAAGGAACAAAAACATCATAATTAGGTTAAAAGTATTTTGTTTCTATATACAAGATTTACAGAAGATATTTACAGAAAACACAATTCAAACCTCCATGAGGGGTCAAACGTCGTCACACAACAAAAGACGACTTCAACAAACGAGAATGTGCCACAACAAGACGTCTTAAAAGGTCTCATAGACCCAACACAACACAACGGTTCCCATGAACCAAAACCAAAACCAAAACGTCTTAACAGACCGAAGACAGCAACCGTTCTGTCTCAAACTCTCTAAACGCCGCCAGAGGTCGTCTCGTTCCCGCGTTAAGTTGACACTCCTCTGACTCTCAACTCTGCTCGACCGTGACATGTAACACATCCCCCGACCAAAAAGAGAGGGCACCCGTAAGGTGACCGACAACAAAATGCTATAAACCTTAAATATACCTTAACTATACATCTGAAAATATTTTGAACGATACAAGAACACTGAAGAATCAGTCCTAACTCTTAGTACAAAAATATCGAATAACAGTGTGTGACAATAAGAGTTAAAATTTTGAATTGAACAAATGACAGATAACGAACGAAAAAGTCGTTCATCAGGGCAGTCCGACAAGAACTTATAATATATGGGCATCGGAAGGACGACTTAGAATGTCAGGCAAAAGGTTAAACTTTCCCGGACGGTGTTTAATGTCCAGTGAGTACTGTTCCAACTCAAGACTCCATCTAAGTAGTTTTTGGTTTGAGTTGGCCATTCTGTTAAGGAACTGTAACGGGCTGTGGTCTGTATAGACCGTTACAGGCGCCGACCCGAAGTACACACTGAAGGCGCGCACCGCCAAGAGTAAAGCGAGCGCCTCCTTCTCGATCGTGGAGTATCGGCGTTCGTGCAACTTCAACTTACGGCTGAGATAACAGACCGGATGCTCGACGTCCTCCACAACCTGAAATAAACAGCCTCCCACACAACATTGTGAAGCATCAACCGCCACACAAAACGGTAAATCAAAATCAGGTGGGCGTAAGATTGGACGAGAAGCTAATCTGGATTTCAGATCCACAAATGCTTTCTCAGCCTCAGGCAACCAATGAAAAGGCTGACCCTTTTTCAACAATTTAGTCAAAGCAAGTGTTATTTCGGAATAGTGTGGCAAGTATCGTCTATAATATCCTGCCAAACCTAAGAAGGATTGAACCTGCTTTTTATTTGTAGGCCGAGGGAAATTCAAAAGAACTTCGACCTTCTGAGTTCGAGGCTGAATCGCATTCAACCCAATATGATGCCCCAAGAAGTCCAATTCAGCATTCGCAAAAACACATTTTTTCAAGTTCAACGTTAACTTAGCATCAGAAATTCTCTGTAGCACCTGTCGAATATGATCAAGATGTTCAGGCCAAGAACGACTAAAAATAATTAGGTCATCCATATACGCATCACAAAATGATTCAAACTTATGAAACAATTTCCTAACCACTCGAGAAAATGTCGCTGGTGCATTTCGCAATCCAAAAGCCATATATTTCCATTGAAAATGACCGTGAGGTGTTACAAAACCAGTCAGGGGAACAGATTCCTTATCCAAGGGAATCTGCCAATACCCCTTTGTCATATCTAATTTCGTTAAGAATTTTGCATTTCCAACTTTATCAAGCAATGCCTCAACTCTGGGCATGGGAAAAGAATCAGGTACAGTAACCGAATTCAATTTACGAAAATCAGTGCACAACCGTCCTGACCCATCCGATTTCTGGGCAATCACAATAGGAGCAGCCCAAGGACTTACAGACTCCTCAACAATACCCAACTTTATGAGTTCCTCAATTTCCCGATCCACCTTTTCCAGCTTCTCAGGGTGTAACCGGTACGGATTTTGACGAACAGGACGAGCTCCAGGAACCAGCTCAATGTGATGCACTATTAAATCAGTTTTACCCGGTGTATCACTGAAAACAAGTTTAAACTTCTGCAACAAATTAAGTAGTTCGTTGCTTTGTATAGAATCCAAATGAGAAGTTGATACAAGATCTGCAACCTCAATGTTTATACGACAACTTTTGACATTGTCCTCATTAACATAAGAGACAACATTTAAGCCTAGTACATTCGTATCACGAGCATTAAAACGTTTCATTAAATTGACATGACAAACACGCTTAGATTTACGTCTATCAGGTGTAGCAATCAAGTAATCAACAGGTCCTAATTGTTCCAGTACAGTATAAGGTCCACAGTACTTAGCCTGCAAGGGCTTCCCAATTAAAGGTAACAACAACAACACCTGCTCACCTGGCTGAAAAGTGACCACCTTAGCATGCTTATCGTACCATTCCTTTGATTTAGAATGAGCAACTAGTTCATTGCTATTAGCCAAGCTCACCGATGTACGAATCCTTTCACGCAAATCCAAGACAAAATCAATCAAATTGGATTTAGATTCAGTATCTAACACATCTTCATGCAACCAACTACACTTAATTAAATCCAAAGGTCCTTTTACATTTCTACCAAAAAGAAGATCAAATGCAGAGAACCCCAGACCGTGAACGGGAACTTCGCGATATGCAAAAAGCACCCACGGTAAAATTTCATCCCATGATCCAGGGAAATCCTCAGCAATTGCCTTAAGCATATCCTTAAGAGTGCGATGAAACCTTTCACATAAGCCATTCGTTTGAGGATGATAAGGACTGGTTTTAATATGTACAATTTGACATTCATTCAGAAATATCTGCATTAGATCAGACATGAAATCAGTTCCACAATCCGACAGAATTTCTTGAGGAAATCCGAAAGTAGTAAACACATTAATCAAGGCTTTGGCTACATCCAAAGCAGTATGATTCCTTAACGGATAAGCCATCGGATAATGAGTAGCCATATCGATAACCGTCAATATAAATCTATTTCTGGATCTATCGCATACTGTCAGTGGCCCGACTACATCCAAAGCTAACCTTACAAATGCCTCATGAATAACTGGTAAGTTAATCAAAGGGGCACGAACCACTTTCTGTCCCTTACCCAATCTTTGACAAATGTCACAAGTACGACAGTAATTCTTTACGGATTGAAAAATTCCAGGCCACCAAAAATGTCTCATCAAACGATCTAAGGTCTTTTGAGTACCCAAATGACCACTCGACGGAATATCATGTGCAACATACAGTAATTTTCCCCTCAATTGAGATGGCACCACAATTTGAGTGAAACCCAACCCATCCGGAGTAAAACGATCCCTCCAATGTCGCACAAGTAACCCCTTTTCAACGGAGTAAAAATTCCGCTCCGAACGTTGGCTGTCTTCAGTTACAACAAGTTTAAACAAGGGTTGTAATTCATTATCAGACATTTGCAACCTAATCAACTCCTGACGGGAACTATGTTGTTGATGGGGGCCACATTAGTCTGAGATTCCTCGAACAATTTATCCAACATTAAATCATCCGACTCTGAAGTTTGCATCTGAGTACTGACAATCCCTTTATCCCGACTATTAAAATTGTCAATTTCAGACCGAGCCTGGGCCCTTGTCGTAATTCCGACGTCAAGAGGTGTGTCAGCTACCCCAAGATCATTACCGATTAGGATATGAATGCCGGTAGGTAGCTGTTCAATTAGCCCACAGAGCATTTTACCCGCACCAAAATCGCTTCGCACCTGAACTTCAACCAATGGGACTTGTAAGGTAGCCCCTGTGATTCCTTTAATTAGCCGATTTTCACCTGTATCACAGTACTCAGATGAATCTAACAATTCTTTACTTACGAGGCTCTGAAGAGCACCTGAATCTCGGAGTAATACAACATTACGTTGCTTACCCTCAGAAGAACATAAAATACCATTGGAACAGAACGGCAAATATCGCGCGTCAACCGTACATTCGTGACCGAAAGCCGACAATCCTTTCTGGGTCGTTTTAAGCTCCGTGACCAATTCCACTGGTCTGGGGTCAGTTTGCTCCTCTTTTGCCTGGTTTTTTAATTTCAGCTTTAAGCAAGAAGAAATAACATGACCCAGTTCTTTACAATAATAGCAACGAATTTGAGCCCCAAAGTCACGTTTATTTTTCCCATTTTGACCAAAAGAAAATTGATTTCCCGCCTCCTTATTTTGTGATTGCACTTTTGACCCAAACATTGAAAATTTTTGGGTGTCCCGATACCGAGAGTCCATGACTTTCTCAGCAGGGAAGGGCTTGTACAAAACAGCGTACTCGTCTGCCAATTTTGCGGCCTCCATTAAGGTTTTCGGCTTTTTGTCAATTATCCACCTGTACAATTCGTTTGGTAAGCAAGTAACAAACTGTTCCAGCTTAAACACTTCTAAAACCTTATCTAGGTTATCTAATGCTTCCTCACCTTCCAACCAACGCTGAAATGGTAGCATAAGCCTAAATGCAAAATTAGAGTATGTTTCCATGTTGCCCTTAACCATCGACCGAAACCTTTTTCTGTAATACTCCGGGACTCTGGAATAAGCAGTAAGGAGCGCTTGCTTTAATATGTCGTAGTCCTTACACTCATCTATGGACAGTTCGGAAAAAACTTTTTGGGCCTTTCCAGTTAATTGAGTATGCAGTAAAGCCGTCCATTTCATCTTAGGGAAGTTATGTATCGTCATGGCTTTCTCAAAAGACAGGAGATAATGTTCAATATCATGCTCCTCAAACCTCGGAACCAATTTTACTGCAGACGCTATCTTAAATGTATCAGTTTCTCGGACCCGGCCAGTTTCTGTTTCCGTGCCCTCCAAACGTCTCAGTTCTAAATCGTATTGTCTCTGTTTGTCTTCCATTTCAGCCAATAATTTCCTTTCTTCCAACTGTAACTTTCTTTCCTCTGCCTCAGCCTTTCTAGCTTCAGCCTCAGCTTTTAGCCTTCTGTCTTCAGCTTCCGCCTCAGCTTTTAGCCTTCTGTCTTCAGCTTCTACAACTCGTTTCTTCTCCTCTGCTTCTAACCGGAGTTTAGCTTCCAGCTCCATTTGAAGCTTTCTTTCCGCCAGCTCTACCTGAAACTTTCTCTCGGCAGCTTCCATCTCTAAGCGGAGTTTAGCTAACTGAAATTCTTGGTCCTCTTTAACTCTCTTTCGCCCTGCTTCTTCGGACTCCTGCTGTGCCTTAATTTCCAGCTGCTTAATTTTCACCCGCCATTCTCCTGTATCTACTTTCTTAGGCGAAAGAAGTTTAATCAGGGCTTTTTGCATTTGCAGTTTAGTCAAGCCTTTACTTTCATGGCCCATACTTTCCAACTCTTCTCTCAACTCATCGGCCGACATCTCTAACACCACATCAACTGTTAACGGCTTTTGGGCGACCGGCGTTGCCATAGCTCGACCCCAATTTAGAAAAAGTGGCTACAAGTTAATTACTTTACGATACAAAATTAATATTTTTTTATCTTTTATGCACAAATATTAGGACGGGCCCCCATTTGTTACATTTAAAAGCCTAGGGAACTTTTAAAGGAACAAAAACATCATAATTAGGTTAAAAGTATTTTGTTTCTATATACAAGATTTACAGAAGATATTTACAGAAAACACAATTCAAACCTCCATGAGGGGTCAAACGTCGTCACACAACAAAAGACGACTTCAACAAACGAGAATGTGCCACAACAAGACGTCTTAAAAGGTCTCATAGACCCAACACAACACAACGGTTCCCATGAACCAAAACCAAAACCAAAACGTCTTAACAGACCGAAGACAGCAACCGTTCTGTCTCAAACTCTCTAAACGCCGCCAGAGGTCGTCTCGTTCCCGCGTTAAGTTGACACTCCTCTGACTCTCAACTCTGCTCGACCGTGACAAAACCGTAAAAAGATTTTATAACATGTACATTATGCAAGACTTCAATAATGGTCGACATAAACTAACCGTAGACCGAAATCCTGTTTAGTTGTTTGAGTGTTGGTTAACGAGGATTTTTATAAGTTACTAGACGTCAGGATATATTATATTCCTTTTATCTATTTTAAGGTCTATTTTAATAGCCCATGCGATGCCTTTGTGTGAACGTATGCCTAACTCAGAGCTGTACGCCTACGTCATTGCTTCGACGCCTGTTGTGTCTCATACTTGTTGAGCAGCATCATTGATTGATGCATCCCACAGGTTGGTTAAGTTAGGTTAGCTTAGGTTAGATTAATTAGATTACAAAATAAAAGAAAACCAGAACAAGGATGACTTGGAAGAGATGGCGACTTCTTCCAGTTGGACCAAAAATATATTTAGACTGCAGAACTGTAGTATCAAGAATGCGATGACCACAAGGCAGAAGAAAGAAAAGTAAGGCAAATTATAAGACCAGAGTAGGGTAGGAAGAGGAAAGGCAAGAAAGAAACATGATGCGTGAGTAATGTATTGGCCTAAAGGAAACGTGTCGGAAATGCGAGATTAAATTAGATAAGATAAATAGGCTATATAAATATCAGATGAAGTTGCATCAGAATACATTGGATTCGGATTGGTAGGTTTGTATTGGTTCGGGTTAAGTTGCATTGGGTGGAGATGGGTTGGACTAGGCTAGAAGGGTATAGTTTGCTGACGACCAGATTAGATTAGGTGAAATGAGATGCGACTAGGCGAGATTAACCAATTAATACACGATAAGATTAATTTGGAATAATCACGTCCACTTACCACCACCTTCCTCTAGAATTTCTGCCACGTGATTCTGATTAGAATCGCGAAGACACTGGATGGCATTGTCATAGTCGCTCAGACTTCTACGCCTCAAAATATCTAAGAAAGCCTCATTCTTCTCAGAGTCGATTGCCTTACTGCAGATAAGTTGTTTCTGGCGGTGGTTTATTACGCTTTTAGCCACGAGTCTGTCAACCAAATCCTCCGTTTCGATGAGATCTTTGAGAGATCCGCAATTTACATCGATTATCTTTATTTGCTCTTCGGTCAAAGGCCAGTCTTCTGGTTTATTTTGACTGCGAACTATTCGTTATATAAACAACATTTTATAAAAATCAAATCATTTGGTTGCTTTATAACATTGAAAGACAAGAAAAAAGACATAGTCTCGAATAGAAGATGAAATTATTGCTGTAATGTCTTCTGTTTTATGATTATTAAAATGGAACATAATTTTAAATATTGTAAAAACCGGTAGCCTAATATGTAAATGTAATTTAATGCATTAAATTGACGAAATTTATCACTGCCGCACTGAACCTGTGTCTGAAAAACCAGCTTATTCGCTGGAGCTTTGCCAAAACAAATCTGCAAGAGTGGAGTTGTAATATTAGTTTAAGAGCCAGGATCGAGTTCCGGAAAAGTCAAGTCGTGACAGTCAGTGAGGTACTAGAGCGGAAAATGTTTATGGTGACCTAAATATTGGAATGATGGTATAAGAAGGGAATCCGGATAGAACAGGTTGAAGAATTCAGTTTTGAGTTTTTGATGAAATGTTTCAGGAGATAATGCAGCAGTAAGGGGTCCAAGGACAGGTGAAGGATAGGTAAATAGTCTATATCCGTCGACCACCACTGTATCAAAGCTGAAAACATTGGAAATTACTCAATGTCTGCACAGCATTAGCTACTCATACATTTGCAACCAACAACAACAACCAACACATTTTAGTTATGGGTTTTAACTTACTTCCGTCGTTTAGTAAGTAATTAGCCAAATGTTGCTGGTTTGCGTCTCGAAGTGCATTGATAAATTCATCGCCTTCGTCTTTTTCAGCTATGTATTCCAAGAGCTTTTGATTCTTTTTAGAGATCGTTGATCGGCTTTTCACTTCGTCTACTTCTTCTTTGGACAGAATAGCTTTTGCCAGTAACCAGTCTAGAATTTTATCTGGATCCATACGTTCCTTTAGAAAATCTCGGTACTTGGCTATTTTATTCTTTGGCCTCGCCATTACACCAACTTCGTTGCTATTGTGCACTCACTGCATGAAGGATTCAAACAAGAACTGAAATACTGTCAAAATAAGCTTTATTCGTAACTGGAATCTTAATCATAGGATCTCTTGCTTCTATGTCGTCTCCGGTAACCCTGACCGTTTAAAATCGATTAACCTAAGAACAGTTTTTAAAAAACGAATTACTTTATATAGCTTTGCCACGTACATATTCCCCACAACAGCAAATATTACGCAGCAAACAACGATTGATAGGCGGCTCTTCGAGCCAGGCGGCGAAGACCTAGCCGCTATTGTTGTTGCACTAACTGCCAGCTATCGATCCCCTACGGGTTACAGCAATGTAGGCCTATGCGCTGGCTAATCAGAGGAAACATAGAGAGCACAGCCATAGCACTGTGAATTTTGAAAAGATTTGGTACTAAAATGCTTCGTTTTAACGCTATCTATTCATTTCGTTTCAAGGTCAGACAGATAGGAAATAATACTGGATATTGAAGAAATGGACAAAATTGACACCAGCGAAGACGTTCCTTCTATTCTAGATTGTGTGTATTCATGTATAAATAGGTCATATGTAGGTCTACTGAAACGAATACGCAAAAAAGCTTGTTTTGCTGTCGCTATGATAGCAATATCTCTTTTTTGGTTGGTTGTCCTATGGCGCCCATTCAAACTGGCAGTGTCGAGGCCCTTCGGTCGCTTTATGTTCGTGTCGTATTTCTGATAGTCAAGCTGTACGCCTCCCTGTCTGTCTGGATTGTTGTCCATCTGACCTGACTTCCATCTATATGTCTCCTACTAACTTGTCTTAAGGCTATCTTTCTCATTCTGTTTTGCTTTCTCTTTTTCTTGATCCCTCTCTGAATTGGCTGGAGCCAAGTTCAAAAAGCCAAATATTCAGAAACTCCAGAGTTATTTACTCCTTGTCAAAGAGCCATAGCTGGTGTGGTAAAATATGAGCATATAACGCCTGTACTTAAATCTTTGCACCGGCTTGCTGTTCAGTAAAGAATTTGGTCAAAATGGGGGTTTAGCTTATAAAACAACCACAATACTTCAAATCAGTTCTCATTCTGCAGACCCATCATCATTCAACTAGGTCATGTGATTGCCTTTCTCTGGTTGTGCCAAAAAGTAGAACTGTTTTTAGTGAACGAGATTTTAGGTTTTGTTCCTAAAGTTTGAAACTTCCTTTCTGCATCTCTTCGTTCTTCTCAGTTTCTTGTGTCATTTATTTCATTCTCGACTTCAGACTCATCTTTTTAATTGTCTTATCATCCGTAGGTTACCTGTCTGTTTCAGTACTTTCTGGGAATTGACCTGACCACGGCTTGGTTTTGGTGTGCAGTCGACTGATGCCTTGTGCATTGGACAACGGCGTCATAGAAGTTACTAGTTAATAATAATAATACTAATAATAATAATACCCATTTCACACTGACTTACTTCTTTTTTATTTTTATTTTTGCTACTGCTGAAGCCATACTCACTTAAATACCTAAATAATGAATTTAAATTTAATTTCTTAAACGATAGTTTCTTTGTTTGTATCCTCTGAGTTTCCTGTTGTTTTTTCACCGGATTCGTCCTGAAATTTGGCAGGTAAACCGATTTTGCTTACCAGCGAATATCGAATGATGTACACACGTCATTATTGTGACGCTATAGAAGTTTTTTATTGTTTATTACTATTTATTTATCTAAACATACATGCATACATACATGCATGCATGGCTTGCATGCATGCACACATGCACGCATGCATACATACAATCACATACACACATACAAACACAATACATATGCACATACTAATATACATACATACATACGTGCATACATATATATATATATGTATATGTATGAATGGATACATACATGCATACATGTATGCAAACAGATACATACATATATACATACAAATATGTATGCATACATACTAAAACATACGTGCAGTCAGTTATTGAGCTTGCAGCTAGCCAACCGATCATCCAGTCGATCGATCGAGGCATCGATCACATAATTAATCTGTCCACGAAAAAAACACCATTCCGTCAGTCACTTCTTACGTCACTCTGAAACTCTTACACAAAATATCTGATCAACAATACCTGGCCAAATTCTGCCTCTTACTCCTTTCTGGTATTATAGTATCACAAATCTGTGTAATACCATGTGTTCACATGGAAAACTTAAACACTTCACAGAAAGGTCAGGCTTACACGAACTCGCACGTATTGACCAAAGTTTCCGTTGGTTGTCTAACAAAGTAGCTGCTTATTATGAAGTTAAGTGTTTGATCAGCGATTCAGATTGCTCAATCACTATTTCGTTCATAGTTCACTTCTAGTTCTCTGCCCTGAGGCAGGTTCAAACGTCCGATGACACCACTCCTCTCGGTGCTGAGCGTCTTCTTTCATCCTGCTGTATCTGTCCGTCATCATCCAATCCACAGCATCTGTCTGGGTCTTCCTCTTATTCTCCTCCCCTCCATTCTGCCCTCAATGACAGTTCTCAAGTGTGAGTCCCCTCTTAATATGTGACCAATCCATTTTCTCTGTCTCCTTATTGAAGCTATCATAGATCTTTCTTCCCCAAATCGTTTCAGCACCTCCTCGTTCGTTATGTGCTCCATCCAACTAACTTTTTCCATCCTCCGCCAAATCCACGTTTCGAAGGCGGATTTGGCGGAGGATGGAAAAAGTTAGTTGGATGGAAAAAGCTGGTTCACTATACCCCCTAATTGTCAATCTAGTTGTGATTATAAATATACAAGTGTAATAAAGTTGTCATGCTAGAGGTTTGATTTTTAGAATATCGGAATTGATGAAGACTAAACTGCGTTACTTGTCTCTCTGGTGATTTTTTCTTTTTGCCATATGTACGTTAGTAAGGCAGTGCATAGGATCTACTAACAGTGTTTTCCCACGATCCAACATCGTGGTCCACGGTGACCGGCAGTGCGGGATTCATAGATGAAGATTACAATGGTCAACATTAGCTATGCACCTTCACAAATATAGGATGGCGCTATATCAATTAACGCTGTCCTCTAATAAAATCGACAAAGTGCCTACAGAAGCCAAAGGTTGAGTAAAACCACAAAATAGCAACGGTTCGAGTGGAACTACCAAGTAGTGTAGATCATGGAATGAAAAACAAATGAATAATTACTCCTATAGGTGAATGATGCAACATGTAATGTCAAGGCTAGAAGATACTCTGCAAGTATGTTTGGCTTAGGATGCGCTACATAAATGTGCTATATAAAAGATTAGATACATACATACAGTAATAGGCATACTGGAATTGAAACTCAGAGTCAATAGGCATACTGGAATTGAAATCTTATTGTTAATTCGCATACTGGAATTGAAACTGAATGTTAATAGGAATACTGGAATTGAATATAGAATAGTATGCTCCTTAAGCATTATCTCCCCTTTCGGGATCTCAGTATTCACTCATTTAATCAGTGTTTGACTGACATTGCCCGTAGTTATGTGACACTTCAAGATCGTTTTTACGAAATATTAACATTCCTTTCAGTCTCATTATAACTAGCCACCACCACCATCATAATTCCCAGTTTCACGTGATCGCACATCAACTGCTGATGATGGTTATCTTATATTACACTGGATCACAACGATTTTGCTACTGAAAGTAATGCATGTGCCTTATATTGATTCAAATGTGCTGATTCCAAATATGAAGTCAGAATCTGCCCAGCACGTCTAGACTTTAAGTTATGCATGCATTCAAGTAATGACGTAAGGACTCGTTTTCGGTTATGTCTGTACATTCTGTTGTATGTGTCTCCACGATTGCTGCCAGTGATACGTGCATGCCTGCAAGTGTCGCCTGAAATATTCCTAACAGCAAGCCTGCAGCAGCCGCTAGACATGATTGGGCATGTCAGCGAGCTGACGTCAGCATCAATACCAGTATATAAGGCGAGATTGCGTAGAACGAAGGTGAAGTTTTCTGATATAGCTGTAGCTAGTGTGTGAGATTTAATTTTGAAATGAATAGGCGAGGCTGTGTTAACCATCCAGTCAATTTTTGCTATGCTTGTGGTAAATATACTCTTTGTGACCAGCGCAAGAAGTTAACTAAGAGAGTGATGATTGCTTACAAGTATTATTTTGGATGTCAAATCGGAGACGAGGATAAAAGTTGGGCACCTCATGTCTGCTGCACCGTGTGCTACTCTGGGCTTACACAGTGGCTGAATGGCAAAAGGAATTCAATGCCGTTTGCTGTGCCTATGGTGTGGCGCGAGCCAAGAAATCATCATGCAGACTGTTATTTCTGCATTACTAAATTTGCTGGATTTTCAAAGAAAAATAAGTCTAAAATCGTCGTTTATCCTGATTGCGAGTCCGCTCTAAAGCCAGTGCCGCATGATAAAGAGAATCCAGTACCATTTCCGCCTGCTGCGGGTGCTGATGAAACGGACAGTGCTGATGGTAATACAGAAGATGACGTTACTGTTTATGAATCCAGTGATCAAGATTCGGAAGAGGGTAGTCCGAATTTGATAAGGCAAGGTGAGTTAGATGATCTGGTGAGGGACCTATCTTTGTCAAAGGAGAAATCTGAACTGTTAGCCTCCAGACTAGGGGAGTGGAACTTGCTTCAAAAAGGTACCACAACATCACACTTCCGTTATCGTCACAAACAGTTAGCTACATATTACAAACTGGAAAATGATATCTGTTTCTGTACTGACGTGAACGGTCTCATGCTGAATTTAGGTTGCGAATACGTTCCTGATCAGTGGAAACTGTTCATAGATTCCAGCCAAGCGAGCTTGAAAGCTGTGTTGGTGCACGATGGTAACGAAAAGCCGTCTGTTTCTATAGCCCACGCTGTAAGCCTCAAAGAGACATATGATTCAATGAAACTCATTTTGAAAGTGATCAACTACTCAGACCACAAATGGAACATCTGTGCGGACCTCAAAGTGGTAGCACTTATTCTAGGCCTACAGCTGGGGTACACAAAACATATGTGCTTTTTGTGCTTGTGGAACAGTCGTGATGACAGCAACCATTACAAAGTGAAACTGTGGCCTCCTAGATCTGAGCACATTGTTGGTCGGCACAACGTGCAACACGAACCATTGGTTGATCCATTGAAAGTGTACTTACCACCACTTCACATTAAACTGGGCCTCATGAGGAATTTCGTAGTGGCAATGGATCGTACTGGACAAGGCTTCCAGTATCTGAGAGATAAATTTGGAGCCGTCAAAACTGGTGCTAAGCTGAAGGCTAGGATTTTTATTGGACCAGAAATCCGCGAACTAATGCGTGATACTGTATTTAGAACCAAGCTCAACCCACTGGAATTTGCCGCTTGGGGTGCATGTACGTTGGTGGTGCAAAACTTCCTTGGGAATCACCGAGCTGAGAACTATGCTGAACTATGCATATAAGCAACTCGGCTGCCGGATGTCACTAAAAATACATTTCTTACATTCCCATCTGGATTTTTTCCCACCAAACTTGGGTGATGTAAGCGATGAGCATGAAGAGAGATTCCATCAAGACATCTCCACCTTTGAAGCAAGATATCAGGGCCACTGCAATTCCAACATGATGGGCGATTACTGCTGGTTTCTGCAGCGGGCAACAGCGGCCACTCACAAGCGCAAGAGCAAGTGTCTAAAGCACTTTTGAACTCGTATAGAGTTAAGCTAGAGACAAAATTTCGAAATGTATGCTTTCATCTGAGTAACATACATATATTTATATTACATTTTAAAACATATTGTAATTTCAAGTTATAAAAGATTAACATTTTGTTTCTTGTTATGAATACTCTGAGTTTGCATAATTACACAGTTATAAGGAAATACTAGTTCTGTAAAGAGTTTGCATAATTATTAGCATGTATGCTGCATATCTTAAGATCCTGACGTGCTACACAAAATCTGACTTCAGATTTGGAATCAGCAGATTAGATTTAGTGTAGTACACATAACATATGCCTAGTAGCAGGCGAAAATTTTTTTCGTGTGATCCAGTGTTATCTAACGACTTCTATAACGCGGTTATCATAAACTAGTGGGATTAAGACAGTTAGCTAGTGGATTACAATGAAAACCTGACTGATTTGTTTCGAATTGAGCAAATTCACTGACACAATAATTATAATTAATATAGAAACAAGTCAGTTTAAGACGAATAAGCTCATATCTAAGGCCGACAGCGAGAAATTTTACGATCATTCAATTGAAATTGAAATCTTTGGAAACTATGGTTTCATTTTTTGCAAAGGATGGGTGGGTGAAGTTAATAAACATGCGTCAACAAACGATTGAAAGAAGGTAGGTTGTTGATAGCGCTGATATTCTCAAATTTCAGATGTTCTTTAAAAATCCATGACTATTTTAGCTCAAATAGATGTAAAGTTAATTCTATATTCAGATTTAAGATAATGCACATGTTGAGACGTCATTGGTAATGACAAAACCATGTGATGAATGAAGACTGGTTTTTTATATTGCAAAAACTCTTCTGCAGTAGAAACAGTCTTGGAAAAGTGCTGCCTCAGGAGGATTTTGTGTTACATCACACTCGATACACAGCACACAACGCAGTTGTTCCGGTCCCGGTATCAGATAGGACGATGCAAACAAAGAGGATCCTGGTGTGAATGATGGGCATATAGCATGCCGTGAGAGCAGACCGGAACTCGCCATGGTTCTTCGAATGGAACATTCAGGCTTCACAGGGGGCTGGAAAAAAACTTGTCGAATGATATAAACACAAAAAGATACGGACAGTGAAGTCCTACCTGCGCCAGTAAACGTCGTGCTACAGACGGCCTGAAAACGAGCACAGCACAGGGACGCCTGGCGACTACTTGAGAAAAAAGTAGGTGATGATGATAACGATGATGATGGTCGTGATGATGATCATGACGACAACGACGAGAACAACGATGTTGATGCCGACAACTATGTACAATAACACAATTTCGGGGAATATGCAGCAGTGGGTAAGCGGATACACGTGTATCAAGAGTTGACAGATAGCACTGTGTTCAGTTGTTGATGTTTTTGCTTACAAAGTATCTAACTGTTAGAAAGAGAAACATGGACGTGAAATAATCATTAGAAGCCCAGCAGTTGTGGTCCAGTGTGCAATACTCTTAAAATTAGCCTAGTACCTGGAAATAGTAGGTAATGATGAGGCTTGGAAGTTCGTAGACAAACTGTCTAGTGTGTATTATTATTATTATTATTTCTGCATCTGTTAAGCGTCACTATCTAATGACTAAGCATCAATCGATGGTGCTGAGCAATTGTTAGAGAAGGACTTGCTCAAGGTCCTACACAGTATCCGCCTCGGGGAAGCTCGAACCTGTACTCTCAGCGTTACGAGCCGAGCGCTCTAACCAATCGGCCACCGTGCCCCACAAATCGTCATTGTATCGTCAGTGTATCATGCTACCAGACAATTACCGAAATGCCACGTTACTGTAGGTCTACAGCCATAACTAGAATTAAGTTAGAAATAGGCTTCCCAATTTAGCAATGGGATTTGTGTTCATTCAACGCTCATATAGGCTTTTGTCCATTGGCTATACTCATTTCTTTGAACTTGCTTACCCACCGTAGCCTGACTTCTGGTTTCTCTGACCTTTCGAATTTTGATCAGGCATCTCCAACGGATTACGATTTTTGACTGAGATTCTACTTCAAGCGACCATCGACTGGTGCCTTGTGTATTACGATAACGGTGCTATAGAAGTCATTAGATTTGATCGTCAACTCATTTTATTGAGCAGCTGATTGAATCTGTTCTTGAAGTGCGCTGTAGAGAACAATCCTATGCTTTATTCTGTGAGTATTGAAAAGGCCTACTAAATATTATATCTCAATTTGTGCAAATTCACTTATATTCAGTTTCTAAAAAACAGGTGTAAGCCTAGCTAGCGTTTATGATATGCGTTCACTGGAAGAATCACGTGGCTTTTTGATGACGGTCATTGGATTTTTGCAAGCAAACGATGCACTGTGAAATCACGTTTGCTAAGCATTTTATCAGTGAACTATTAAAATTATTGTCGATTTTATTGCCAGGGGAGGCAATATTTTAATTTGAGGTGAACAAGAGAAGCATCAGTAACTAGGCGACAAAGATTTTCGATGGGATCGCCGTTGCTTGTCGCAGTACCTTCCCCTTGCCAGAAATGGATTATACGTAGCCTCCGGATATTTTTTTTCTCTCCTGAGGGATCATATGTACCTCGGGTAAAAAATAATAATAAATACAAATAATAATAAAAATATGAATATGAATAATAATAAGACGATTTATAGAGCGCCATAGTCGGGCTGAGACCTCTGATTCGAATGTTTGTATAACAAGTGCACATATCATCAGTCAGGCATGTGGGTCCGCAAAGATGTCTACAATAGCTGGTGTATGTATGTAGGTCTATGCATGCATGTATGAATGAATGCAACTAAATTCATACAAATGTATGTATTAGCACATTTGATATAGCTCCTTTAGAAAAAGCGCTACTTTCAGAAGCGCTACACAGTTGACTACAAGTGAGTCAGGTCTGTTTATCTATATAATATTGTCGGCAGTTGTTATTCATTAGGTGTTGGTGAAGGAACATTATGGCTTATAGAGAACCACTGCTGGTCTAAGTGTACATTACATTGTTACTCCACACGGGAAACTACTGTGTTTATCAACGCATCCATTTGACTTTAGCTGTTGGTTTTTTGCTTACTGTGGGAAATTCCTGCATTGAGCCGAACAAATGCCGGCGTGTACGCCTATTGTGGGCCACAGTTATTTCTACAGAAGCCACTTCCTTCTATCAAGTCATTTGTTAACGGAATATTACAGTAGACACTTGTAGCATATCGCAGCATGATAGGCAATTTGATGCATGCATCAGATCTATGATTTTTGAATTCTTTCATCACGAACGAAAAACACGAGCAAATAGCAGAGCCGAGTCTGTTAAGATGTTGCGGTGTTATATTTTAATTTGCACAAGTTAGACGACGTAGTGTTGCATGGCTTCAGTCGTATTTATAAAGACTATGCCTCGGGTTGTATGAGTCTAGACTTACATAACAGTGGATCTAATCACTGTCTGCCTTCTGCAGGTAATTTCAAAATCCTTTAAGACAAATATGGAAATTTAGGATTTTTTCTTGTATTGCATTTAATTTTCTTGTATTCTATTGTATCATTTCATATATAATACAATAAAGTATTTTTGTTAAAAATGTATGTAGCGCTTGAATTTCCTAAAATCAGTTAATTTTACGGTTAAAGTAACAAGAAACTTTGAAATGGCTGCTTGAAAAGTCATGTTGTAATGCAGCATCCTCAGCACATAACCTCAGTAATATCCGGTAGATCATCTTGCTTAGAGTTGCGTCATCCTTATTTAGTGTTCTTTACCGAAGCCACAGGCGATTGATGTCAACTTCTCTGTGGATCTGGACACTGAACCTCAGCTCCCTAAAACTTTATACAGTTGTCATGGCAACTGGTGCCATTATACTGTTTTGAATGAGCTTTTGGACGTCGATGAATTTGCGGAGTGTAAAATGATGCTAAAGCGACAAAAACCTAATACACCCACGCGCATATATATATATATATTGCATGACTGGTGTCCTATTATTACACATATATATGTTGAATGGAATGCTTTTTCATATATATGGTCATGTTGCAACGCAGCACTTTGTCTAGCTAATTATATATACGTATATTAGGGTCTAAAGATGTATTTCAAATATATACATGTATTTGAAAAATACGTATTTGTCAGACATTATTTTTGTGGGCTAATGTTTTCTTTTGTCTGGTTAATGTTAGGCCTATATATAGCTAGCGATTAATAAAAATTTTGTATAAGCTAGATAAAGAGTTCTGTTGTTGCTTGACCATCTGTCTGGAAAAGCCTTCCATCTGTGACCACAGGGCCTCCTTCAATCAGATTCTGAATGAGTAGAATAAAAGCTGTTATTGCGCCAACGCATCCGAGTAAATGAAGAGCCTATATCTGTTAGGGCCGTGAAACTAAACGGACAATATGATATGTAATAATTGATAGTAGCTAGTGCAGCTGCTTTTATGATATTAGTCTGCTTTTATTATTACTGCCAATCAATGACGGTAATTAATTTATTAGAAACTAATTAATTATCTAATTAATCAGTTTGTTAGATAATTCTATTTATAATTAATCAGAAACCAAAATTATGCTAATTGTAATTAAGCTTGTCTACTTCTAATCAAAATTTCATAATTAGCTTCATAAGTACCTAGCCTAAACATTTCTTTATTAACTCTATGCTGCTTTCATTGTAGCCAATAGAATCAAAAGACATTTTGAGTCTTTAGTATTTTTGTGGCATGTTTGGGGCAGCAGGACGATGCAGTTATAGATTCTGAAGAACTAGACGATTATTTACGAACTGCTGCCTGTTTTAGCACAAAAATAAAATGAGATTTCTTAGACTTTTCCAAATGCATCTGAAACATCATGTTGTTCTTGCAACATCATCTTCAATGGAGCGTGGGTTTAGTTGCAGGATTTATCGCAAACAAGCGAAGAAATAGGCTTGAAGACAAATATTTTAGAACTCATGCTAGTTGCAAAGTTCTACTCCGATCCATTATAAATAAAAACATTTCCACAGTAATAAGCAGAAATGTTTAAATATTGGATGAAAGACTATTGAAATTTGGGTTTTCGTCATTATTTGAAATATTTGTCTGATAGATTACATGCCAAACTAGTAAACTACATTTTTGTGTTGTTTTGTTTTTTGACTTCAACAACTAATTCTAATTAATTAGTTCAATGCTAATTCTAATTGCACCTGTGAAAAAGCTGGTCCCGTGACGTGGCTTGCGTTGGGCGCTGTAGAAATCTCGGAATTACGATTACGATTAATTCTAATTAATTAGTTCTTCTACAACTCCCAATTCTAAATTTAATCATGAAATTTGAACTAATATTAATTCTAATTAATTGGCAATAAAAAACCTAATTACCCATCACTGCTGTCAAGTGAATAGTTTATCTGTGTAAGTCCACTTGACTATATCATCACAATAACAACTAGTCTCACAAATATGTCTTTTTGAAATATACATAAACATTACTAATGCATGATAGCAAGTGCAGTTTTTCTTTATAAGTACCCAGTAAATAGCGACTGTATATATGCGTTATTATTACACATGACTAAAACGCTGTCACTAATAGTCTGACAAAAAGCCTAAGCTTTTCAAATAGGCCGACATATGCATCAGCTTACTATTGTGAAATCCTTTGCAATAACAGTCGTAATAGTATGCCTTTAGAAATTCATATATGCTCTCTCTGCCCCACATACACAGATACATTATGCTCGTTCATATAAGTAATCTTTAATTCACCACTCGCAGTGACAAAATGGCCAGTACGGGTCTATAGTCAACTGTTTTTCTATATCAAAATTTTTAAATTATTTTAAACCGTGGCACTGCGAAGCTAGGGTTTATCGCTATTGGTTAGGAATTTGATAGCATGCCTGTTCTAATTATATTAGCTTAGGCCATAATAGTTCATTGTGCTAATCTCAATCACTGGTTAATTTATCAGAGATAATTACCCCTAGACACTGCCATATGCTGATGGAGGTTTTATTTGAAATTTCTTCACATTTGATGCAACCAAATGTAGCTTAGGGAAAAATCATAATTTCAGGCTCAGCAAACGATGACTTTTGACGATAGTCAAAAGCTCTTTGTCATACTCCAAATGGCACCATTTCCATCGTGTCACCGCATCCCAAAATTTCCAGGCATTTCACTTCTCGTAAAATTATTTCCGTATGTATGCTGGGTTTGTTTCTTGCGTTAAGTTTGGTCAGATATGTCTTGTCAGTTATTATTCTCAATGCATCACGGGACTTCCTCCGATTAGAGGGCAACTTGCCAAGCTGTCGTGGCTAACGTGCCTCGCCAATATGTCATTGAGTCATACTGCGCAGAAGTAGACCTAAGCATCGCATTCCCCTCTGTTTGCTGCATTCGTCTGAGTCTGGGCTCAAGCACACTCTACTGTATATGCGACCTGAAGGCTGTAGCCTGTGTCAGGGAATTTTTAATTGCAAAGCCGATAGATACAACAGGCTGTACATATCGAGCTAGGCAAAGTCGACTAGGCCAGTGTAGATCGTTGACTTGGCCATAACTGAACGGAAACAGCATGATCATCTATTGGTTGTGATTTACTCGTAGTAGCATGATAGCATGGATAAAACTAAAATCTACAACATGCTTTCGATTTAATGATTACTTCCGAATTACCAAACTTACTGGATTAACGTTTATTTCAAATGTCTCGGTAATACCTCACATTTACTATGAAAGAAGTGTGAGAAGCATAGGAACGTAGAAAAATCCACAACATGCCTGCGATTGGATGATCAAGTCTGAATTATTATCAAATTTCATGGATTAGTTTGTATTTCAAATCTCTCGATGTTACTTCACTATGAAAATATGTTCTTCTGCACTAACATTAGATGCCTGCGCTGCAGCTGCCTCTGTCAATGCTCTACATCATACGATTTTGAGTCGTCACAATCGGAAAGTGTTGAAACGCAGGAAGCGAATGCTAACGCGCTGCCTCAACCCAGCGGGGCATTTCATTCACGCGTGTCTAAGTTTCGGCGTCTTCACGAACTCAGATGCGGAGTGCATACAGGCAGATGCAAACAACTGGAAAAGCCAGGTGAAACAGATGATTGAGCGGCTTAAGCGAAAACCCGAGTCAGCGATCGCCGGATTCCTAAACGCTCTAAGGGAAACAGACCAGCAACACATCGTCGATGCCCTACTTAACGGAAAGGGTAAGCACTGAAACAATGGCATCTGTAGGCTGTAATGACAGAAATGCATTCACTTTATACTACAGTTCTGACTCTGTTACACGGCGGCCGATTAGTTAAGTAAAAAGTGGAAACTCCATTCGTTATTTAACTTTTAAATGCAAACGTACACGGTTTCATACTGCAAAGGTATGACCTCGACCGTGCTCATTTTGTGATCCTTCACCACCGCTGCCCGCTTGAATGGGCGCTGCGCCATTTAAGGTCCCCGTGTATGGATCGTGCTAGTCTGAGATTTATGTTAGCACTTGCACTGAGAATGCGGACACGGCCGGTTCGGGTTGTGCCAGGCCCAAGTCTTGGTAAAGAAGGAGGGCGACGCTAATCATCTTTGTTATGACACAGCGTTCGTTAAACAGAAACTACCACCACTTGCATTGACAGATTCCTGAACTTCTGCAGCCCTGCATGAAAGCTTCGCTGGTGTCGGCCCTTCTTTCTGTAGCCTTTTGTCTTCGATTGTGGTTTTGAAGTCAGGAGATTTGCTATTACAATTACAATTGACTATGTAAAGCACGCTAGAAGCAGTTAGCCACCTATAATGCTATACAAATTCTCGTTATTACATTATATTACATTGGAATCTCCTATGTCATGATCACACTTTAACAGAGACTGTGAACAAGTCATACGTGAGCTTTTGTTTATCGATATCGTTTGAAGCCATGTCATTTAAAAATGCCCTAAACCAATACAAGCAAAGATTAGAAAGTTGCTGAACTGGATAGTCTCTGTTGTTGAATAAAAGGCAATTAAGAAAAACAAACCTATCACCAAGCCGTGTACTTTGGTACTGGAGTAAGCTGTAAAGTAAATATGAGTCTCTTCAAATGTTTTGAGCAAGCTGGCAGCGTTGAGATTCGTCCAGTGCTTGTTCGCTGGCCGGAATGCACTATGGAACATGGAAACTTTATAAGTAATTGAGGAAAAAGATGCATCCATCTGTTTTTTAAAGACCTGGGTTTCATTAAATTTATTTGACGCAAAGTGGCTTCCAAAATTAAAAACCCAGAAGTTAGGCCTATAACGGTACAGCCGATGCCAAATTCAATAGCAGGTGTGTTGCACTTTCGAAATCTGTTGTTCTTGATCTACTTGCACGTCCTTATGTATATGTCTAATATGTAAACTAGTCGTAAAGGCAAACGTATCTATACGTCTGCACGATTCTCGCTTACAGTTGAGCTCATGTATGTTTTTAGATCCTTCTGTAGGAAGGCCTTTGCTTTTAGTTAAGTTGGTTGTGTGGAGCGACTTGTTGAAATTTGATAATTAACGTCCATTTGATGAGCCTGCGTAGTGAGGGCGGCTCATTCAGTTCAGTCGATACTTAAAGAACTTCAGACAAAATGGGTGAGGAGAATCAATTGCTTATGTTTTATTTTATTAAACTGTTTATTTGAAATTAGTCTTAGGCCCTAAATGTGAAAATAATCGGCTGTTTGCAACAATTTCTTGACATTTAACTGAAGATTAAGCCGTCTCCTTATAGTCTCTTACGTTTTAGCTAGAAACCACTTTGGACTCCATGCAACAACTGGTAGTCCGTCTATAAAGGGATAGACTAAGTTGTTTATAAGCTGTTATAAACGACTAAAATGTTACATGCAAGTAACTATTTACAAAGATTGGGATGGGTCCAGAGAAAATTGTCGACAGGAAATGTATTCTGTAATTCCCGTAACATATTAATTTTACGCTTAACTCATGCATAATGTCTATCTTCTGATCATCGTTTATCCTTTGGACGACAACAATAATTATTATACTCGCGACACCATGGCGTTGCATAACTGAAGTGATCTTACCACCGATATTCAACTTCGGGCATAGGCTAATATTTGCACAAGTTATAAGTAAACATGGCTTATCACTTGTCCGTATGACTTAATCATTTACATACATCGTTAAATAGCCACTTTCTTGTGTCTGTGTGTTAGAAAATATAGACCCTACTATTAAGTCTCTTCTTGGTTTTTACAATGGAATACATTTCCGATACCAAGCTGTTAAATGAATACTGAATCGTTATGTGAGAAACAATATAATGAGAGTATTCATTACTTATACGCAAATTCGCCAGCTTTCCTAGCACAGTGGTTACAACATCCATGATAATTCTCTTTCTGTTTAAGATGAGAATCTTATGAGCGAGTTTCATCAGAGGGTTCTCAAAAATTGCCGATCTACCTTAGTCAAGACCGTCACCCCAGAGGGGGACCTGTTGCCTGCCCTCATCAGTACAGAGGCAATCACACTCACGGACGCTGAGCAGATCAAAGCCTATAAAGACTGGGAGAGACAGGTGAATTGTCTGGTGGATTGTCTGTTGAGAAGACCAGACACAGCGTTCAATGGATTCATCAAAGCGTTGCTGCTCACTGATCAACAGCATATTGCAAACAATTTGCTCGAAGGAGGTATGCGAACGGATTGGTTTTCAGAAATTAAATCAGAATTTTTCATCCTTGGCGAAAATCCACATTCAGCCAGCCACCGACTCTTTGATCATTTAATCATTTAGCCTTTAAACATTTTCTTATCGTTCGCTTACTGCTTTATTCCGTGTCTGTTTTCCATGATCACATGAATATTATTCTGCCCATCTCTGAGGAGTTTTCTTAGAAAAGTTGCTACAAAATCGAATGAATAATCTAGTAATCTACAGTAGCCCCGGATACACCAACTAATACTAGAGTAAATGTGTAATCAGATTAGATAAACTTTTACTTGAAGCATTAACGTTGAACTTAACTTTTCAATATCTGCTTTTGATGACCTGCACATATGTTATACCTTTAATGATTACCTTGGGTTTAGGACGCACGGCAAACATCTTGACCTGTATTGGCCCCCAGCAATAGTTTGTGTTATCAGCGCGTGGGCGAAAGTGCATATGTTCTTGAGAATTTGACGGTCATTTGATCGCACTTCATTCGAGTCGAATTGCTGCAAAACGCTTGTAAACAACTTGTCAATCATTACACGAAATCTCTTAGCTCAAAACTGACGACAGTAGGGGCTTAAAACTTTGCATGAGCTTCTGTAGTCGTAATCTTCATATTTTTCAAAAACCGAAAAGCTAAGTCGCAGAAATTAGTTTATTCACAGGCGCTCAGTCAAATAAAAATCAGTGAAGCAGTTCAGATGAAGTTCAATTCCGGGTTGAGATCCAAATGTCAGGCAGGCATACGAACAACTGCTCTAAATGGTGTTTGGAATTCGAGCGGCGTGAAAGATGCGGAAAACTGGAGGTATCATGAGTGTGATCTCTGGCAAAGGTCCTATCCTTTATTACCCTGTAGATTGTCACGTATGTTTGCATATACAGCTGAATGTGTGTATATAAACATTTCTACAGCGCCCTTTTAACCAATCAAACTCAGTGTCTTGGGTTTAGGTCTTAAAGTATCCGTCCGGCTGAATCTGAAGCGAAGACGTTCGGACGGCGATTCCGAGTCGAGTTCTTCGCGTGACTCACCTGAACCAGAGGACATCCGTACCATGATGAATTGCCTGCTCGAAGATGGACTTCACAACATAGAAGAAATGCTGGGGGCGAGACGCAAGCGACAAAAGATGAACGTTGTCGACCCAGGCGATCTCAAATTGCAGTACGTGGAGAAGCTCGTGGCTCTTCTGCAGCACTTCACCCGCGAGGTGTTGTCTGTCGAGATGGGAAGCATCGTCGTCCGAATTCTGTGCTTAAGTCGAGAATCCATCTGGGACCTACGCTACCTGTGTCGCTCAGAGGACTTCCTGGCGGTCTGTCGATCCGCTTTGATACCAAAGGACCTCCAGACAGACATCGATGTAGAAGTCACCTTAGATGAAAGGTCCTTCGATCGATGTCTGACCAATCTGGATGAAATGTTTCCACCGCCACCTTCACCTCTCGTAAGTTACCGATCCATCAATTGTTTCGTCGTTTAGTAAACCTATGTAGGTACAGTAAGTACAGCAGTACTTCAACTCAACCTTTATTCCCAAGACTTATTACTATTCAACTAGGTCGTCCGATTGCCTTTCTTTTGTTGTACCGAGAACTAGAACTGTTCTTGGTGAACGAGCTTTCTCAGTTGCTGGACCTAAATGTTGGAATTCTCTATCTGCATCTGTTCGTTCTGCTCAGTATCTTATGTCATTTCGGTCTCAGCTAAAGACTTAACTTTTCAGCTGGGCTATCTACCGTAGGCTTTATGTCTGTCTCAGTAGACTGACCTTCTGGTTGTTGACCTGATTGCGGCTTATTTCTGCTGCGCTTTTAGTTAATGCATTGTACATTAGTCACCGGCGCTATAGAAGTTGCTAATTTATAGTAATTATGATAAGAGTTTGTAATTATTTACTTTACAGAGCAGCTATATAGATATCTTTTAATTGCGCAATATAATTAACCCTAACATTTACTTGCATCATTTAGGTCTGCTCTAATTAGGTCCCACTGTTATCTTACACGCCAGCAGTGACTATAATAACAATGGCTCGTAACCGGATCGTTTAACCGAATAGATGTTATGGAAAAATCTCCCCATTTTACAGTACCGGTAAACGGAACCAAATTAAAACATATCCTATGGCTAATGCATGGCTCGTCTTCTATGATGTCATATCCTGTTTGTAATGTATTTTCGCTTACACTTGTTCTTAAACTGCAATTTTTTCATTAATTAGGTCCTAGGTAAATAGGAGAAACTAAACCGTGGATTACCTCATATTCATCAGCCAATAACTCCAACTCCACTTTACGTGAGCCTTCTCCACATTTCGTCTCATGGGTCAGGCCTGTAGGGTATCATCTTTTCCCTTCTACTTTCGAGTGTGAGGCCAATTCCTTAACTGCTAGACAAAAATGTCTCATTAATTATATCAAATGTTGAAGCATCTTACCCAACAAATTTATAGAAAATTGAGCAATTTCTGGGCAATACTGTTACTGCACACAAACGTGTACGTGCATACAAACGCAATTCGCTAATCGTAATTGTAATCATAAACTCCAAATTTCTAAAGCGCCACTTAAAAGCTAAGCATATGGTACCAGCTTATTCACGAGCGTTACGTCAAGTCATTGAGGTTGTCCAAAGATGCCATATCAAGAACCAAGTCTGGTTGCCAGAAGACGAGAGAAAAGGGGAAAGGAGCTGTTAGGGTGAGCTATGTTTAAGCAGTGTGGTGATTCGCTATGTTACACGTGTTTACAGGGCGATGGAAACCTATTGCCTCCTGAGATGTTGCATCTTATCTTGCACGAGGCTCTTTCCGCTCGTGAAGTCGGGCTGGACGTAAGGCGTGAAGATCTTTCGGAAGTCTGCAAGACATGGAAAACAGTATTAAACGACGATCGGTTTAACCGTGACCACAAACGATTCATCGAAGGTTAGCATAATTAGGAAACATTTGGAATTCCTCATAATCCTCGGCTGTAAGCAGTGCGTGCAAAATATCTAGTACTAGATCAAGGCATTGGTCAGTAAGTGCTCAGTTATTTTTGCATAGAAACTAACAATCTCAGCGCTTCATAAATTAGTCACACACTGCACAGTCATTAGGACGTTCTAGAGTGATCTATAAACTTTAAGATAAAGCGTCATGTATAATTATTCTAACCTGAGGTTAGGATAATTAGGAAAATGTTGAACTCCTCATAGGTCTCGACTGTAAGCAGTACGTGTAAAGTAATCTAATAGGATGTATCACGTACATTTCTTAATCGTTTGACTCATTTAATGACGCATTAACTTAGAGTTTATAGACCTCTGTAGAACGTTCTAATAACTACGCAGTGCGTAACCAATTTATGAAGCGTTTAGAATTTTAGTTCCTGTGCAAAATTAACTCAGCACTTACAATACCTTGACTAAAACGTTTTCAAGCAGCAACGTGATATGTATGATAAATTAACGTGTTAGCTAAGTATGAAGTGATACGGTGCCATTGGAGGACGCTTCTCTTTCAACTTGCTTACCCACCGTAGCCTGGCTTCTAGTTTATCTAACCTATTGAAATTCGACCCGGCTTCTCCAACGGATTGTGATTTTGGATTGCGATTTGGACTTGAAGCGACCATCGACTGATGCCTTGGGCATTATGATAACAACGCTAAAAAAGTCCTTATATTAAATTAGATTAGAGTAGATGTGTACTACATCGGTTATGGTAAAGAGAGGTTATCGTTTTATGGCATTGGTCGTGTTTGCGTTTCAGGCGAAACAACTTTCAACATCTGAATCATATCTCAGATGGATTCCGCTGACAGAGGCGTGCAGTAAATGAGTGATTACTTTACCTTACATAAGAAACTATAAAATTAAGAACTGATCTTGTGTTTGCGGTTTCTTACAGCGTCGATGAAGCCATATCTGTTCGCTCCTATTCTGCTGAAGACGAGGATTGAGTCACGCACTGACCGACCGAAACCAATCATTGGAGTCTGCATGCTTGAGCGATTACTATACGTAGCTCGAGCCGAGACGTCTTCCATCGAAGTATTTAGCATCCCAGACATCTCATCAACCGACCTCAGCCTCAGTATCATTCCCGATCACGTCCTAGTCCGGACTCTCAACATCCCGCAGCTAGAGATGCCATTCAACATGGCGGCCAGTGCCCAGAGCAGGTGCCTTTATCTGTCGGACTTCTCACAGAACGTCGGCTGCGTGTGGAGAGTGACGCCAGAGGGCGCTGTGATGAAGTTCGCAGATGGCGTCGGCCGTCCTATTGGAATTAGCATATCACGTGACAATTACGTCATCGTTGTGTCGGAGACGCCGAATTGTCTTCGTGTGTTTTCGCGGTTCGGAGAAAGGCTCCTGGAGATGCAGTTGGCCCTTGAGGCCCCTCGCCAGGCCATCTGCATCGAGCCCGGCAGATTTGCTCTCATCCACGGATATCTGGAGCCGGCCAATCGCGTCGTCGAACTTGACTCTTCCGGTCACGTGCTTCGCTGTTACGGATCAACGATTGGCACCGGAAATACCCAGATCCACTGGCCGGCGGCTCTGATCCATGACACTCGAGGTCGGATGTTGGTGGTTGATCGAGAGAACCGTCGGGTTCACCTGGTACAAAGGGACTTCAGTCTGAGGCGCCATCTGGTTCAGCTGGATAGAAGCAGCGTTGCGAGACCTCGGCGTCTGTGTATAGACGACCTCAATGGGACCCTGTATGTAGGACAGACTGATCCAACAGTCAAGGTCTATCGCATCTCCTATCCCTGCCACGAAACCTCGGGTGATCGTGACGAACTGCTAGTCAAAGGAATCAACTGCTTTAGGTGAGTGTTATTTTATCAAACTCTTTCACAGATCATTTAACATGTATTCCTAGTTCAATCAACTGCTTTGTATCAGTTAATATATGTTAATATATGTTGAAAGATGTTAATATATGTTAATATATGTAAAATCAGTTACGTTGGGTAAGCATTGCTTAAACCAAATCTTTCCGAGATCAGTGAACATTAGCACTTCTGTGACACTTCTCCGCCCCCGTCACCTCACCTTTAAAATTAGGAAATCGCCCTTTAGCCATAACTTCTCCCTCTGGAATAAACTCCAGCCAGAATTACGACAGTTATCTGATCCATCAAACTAACTCACCATCACTTCACCCTTACACTCTCTGTGCAGGTCTTTCACTCAAAACCGAAAACACTCCTATTCCGCAGATCCTATCCTGAATACTCTTCTTCCCCTTATCTATCCTACAGATCCAAATCCAAACACCACCCATCGTAGCCGTCTGATTGTCTGCCTGCCTGACTCTTTGATCATGAAATGGAACCGAATCCTTCTTGTCTGTCGATTTTGTTTTGACTGAGTGCCTGTGAATAAGCTGGTTCCAGTGACTTAGCTTTCGTTGGACGCTGTAGAAATCTCGAGTTTACAATTACAATTAGGATTATTATTGGGTCATTCAACTGCTTTGGGTAAGAGCTACTTTAACAAAATCACCTAGATATCCGTTGATATGTCTTCTGGAGTCAGTCAACTGCTTCTGACGTTAGGCTCTACTTAAACAAAATCTCTCAGAGAGATCGGTTAAGTCCTAGTTTGCGTTACCCACAGGATTCGCCCAAATCTCTGCTAACTTGAATATGACTATCCATTAGCTGTGACTATAGAATATGTTGTAGGAAGAACATTTTGGACCTGCGGGAACAGCAAACCTGAATACGCCACTCCATGCAAAGGCTTACTTCCAGTTTAAACCGTGCTTTCCTCGGTTAAACTGTGAGGTTTAAGGATGAGATTTGAGGTAATTCAGTGGTTAACCTAAGTTAAACGTGGTGAGGTAACATGGCGCATGATTCGTCTCTTGTCAGCCTTTTGCCTCTGCATGTGGTGTTCGAATAGTGTAGCCATGGGTGCGAGCATAAGTTTGACATGCGTGTAATGACCTGGTTATGTATGTGGCCCATGTTTTCATGCGGAACTACAGTTGAGGGTCTGCCACACGTAGCCCTACAAGAAGTATGTATGAATCATCCATAATAGAGGTATCATGCATGTAACTGTCACGTCGAAGTTGCATCTTAATGATTTTAAAGGTCATAAAATGACATTTCTAGTTATTTGAACACTGCTTGCTAAATGACGGAAGTTTTGTTCTTAATTACATTTAACACCATTTAGGCTAGAGTAAGTAGGGCCTTTTTGAGGTAATAATAGGCGCTATATTAAGTATTTAGATATATCCATACATACATAAATACATGCATACATACATTCATGCATACAAACATACATGCATACATACATTGTATTCAGGAGCCTAATCAGCGAGTGTCGTTACAGTAGCCACCAGTTCGTGCCTAAGCCATAAAATTGTTAAACTAGGTATTGAGCAGAAGAATTTTTAAAAGGTGCAGCACAAAGGTGTGAAAAACATTTCCTTTGCCCAGTGTTAGTGGCGGCCGGTATTTTGGCTTGCGTAAGCTTGGAAAAAAGGGGAAATTTTCAGCGTCTTCTAAAAAGAAACGCACGATAGGCCTTTCTTTCTCTATCCTCCGAAGAACTGTGTATGACACGTAGATGTTTATTGCATTGTATTAGCCATATGCAACAATTCGTCATTATTATGCATGCATAATAATATGGCATGACATTCAATCAACATTGTTTGCAGCTTATTATAAGTTCTTTCTTCACTGCATACTACGCCGATCAGGAAAGGTGTTCACCGTACGGAATAAGTTATTTCAGATATTTGAATCTCGTGTTAGCACGTTCCGTGCACGGGGACCTTGATGGCACGCCATTTAAGGCGTTCAGACGGGCAGCGGGAGCGATGGTTCTCATCCGATAAATTCTTTAAAAAATGAGCAGGGCCGAGGACATACGGTCGCTATAGAAAAACGTGTACATTTACATTTTAAATTCGTTGAGTAATGCGCTTAATTGCTATTTATACAGAAATCCAGGGTAGCCTTGCTCGATATTCCGCCCACGTGTTGCTATTTGGAAGTTACTAGATGAGTGTTTAAAGCTGAAGGAAGATGGGCAGGTGGAAGGGTTACTATTGGCTTGTTTAGGGCATCCTTTCATAGGAGGAACAGGTGTTGGGGTTACTTGTAAATGTAATTTTACTTGTAATTTGAGATTTATAAAGCGCCTCTTAGAGGATAAACTCAAAAGAGGTGCTTCCGACCCGAAAAAGTAAAATCACTGTTAAGCAGTACAGTCTTCAGGCGCCTGCGGAACACTGAGAGGGGTAGAGAAAGGACTTCAAGTCGCAATTCTCGAGGGAGACGATTCCAGCAAGTGGGACCAACGCAGGCGAAGCTTCTGGACTGGGCAGTCGCGGTGCGCATTCGAGGGACAAACAGGAGATCCTGAGTGGCCGAGCGAAGGATGCTACGGCCACTTGTTTTGTCTTGACCCGTTCTCGAGCCGAGGATTGGATGCATCACGGGCAATTTGTGCCATCTGCTTCTGTCCCTTGTCTCGTGATGAGTTGATGTAGTCTACCATAAGTACATAATTCAAATGAATTTTCCCGAATTCCATGGATTACTCATAAGAAAAATGGCTTGAAACGTCAAATCATCTCTGTTTCGAAAAGCATCTTGAGAGGCTGAGAAAGGCTTACGTCTTACTTTTGTATAAGCATTCATGAATAAGCTGGTGCCCTGCGCTTAGCTTTTAAGTAGCGCTTTAGATTTTTCAAGTTTACGATTACGATTGCTTACTTGCATACTTGCTTATCCACCGTAGTCTGATTTCTGGTTTCCCTGGCCTTTCGGATCCCTATTAGACTAATTTTTATGATTTTGACAACGATTTCACTTGAAATTACCGTCGAATGATACATTATGCATTGTGATAACGGCGCTATAGAAGTTGTGAGATTAGATTAGGTCACTTGTAGGTTTAAGATCTTTGGGTCTTAGTTGCAATGATATCTGAAGTATTTCACTATCAATTGCCTTTATAACAGGCATAAAATCTTAGGCTCTTTTGTGGCTCATTTTGCCCCCTCTTCTGAATGGGACAAAGTTTCAATTGCAGTTACTATTTTGAAGGCATACATGATCCACTGGACAGCTGTAAACGTGGCATCAGCTTCTCACAGAAGAAGAACTAAGAATATTAAATCTGGTCGATGGGAAATTCCGTTGTCTCCAGTCTGACTATTATTATTCGCCAACAGTCACGTGCAACTCTGCTTCTCTATGTCCGCGCGGTTTCTGAAAAGAACGAAGTTTTCTCAAATGCTGAAGTTGCACACGGATATCACGTAGGCCCACTCGCAGCCTGGGACCTTTGACCCTGTCGGGCCTACCCATCAGCCGCAGCCCTAGGCCTGTGATGTTAGGCCCGTAAAGAAGATGGCTGAGTTTTAGACTAAGTGGCTATCACACAGAAACCTTTTAACCGATCAGTCACATCTAGGGCCAAGAGATATAAGCCTATATACTTAATTGTTTCAACTGATTGATCAAAAAACATATAACCTCCAGATTACCATCTAATCTAATATTTATAAATCCTATAGCGCCATTATATTATGTCCAGCTTGCCAAAATTGACTTTAGTTCCCTTTCCTCTAATTTCTCTCATATCCACTTCTCTTCCTCAGTCCGTGACCTCGGAATCATCCTGGATCAAACTCTTTCTCTGACTGACCATGTAAATAATATCTCCGCTCTTGTCTTTACCACCTACGACAACTCCGCTCTATTCGTCACTCGCTTTCTCTTCATGCGTTCACTACCTTGGTCCATGCCCTGATTTGCAGGAGGACTGACTTTGGCAATGCTGCCTATATTGGACTTTCTGCAATTAACACCTCCAAGCTTCAGTCTATACTTAATGCTGCTGCACGCCTTATCGGTGGTCTTCCAAGATCTGCCCATATATCTACTTTTATTCGTGATTCACTTCATTGGCTTCCTGTCAGTCAGAGCATCCAGTTTAAGATTCTAATCCTTATGCGCAACTGCCTTCTAGGCTCTGCTCCGTAATACTTAACTTCTTTTTGTATTCCAGTTTCCTTGTTGCCTGCCCATGCCTCCCTTCGCTCAGCTACCCGTGGTCTCTTGGTAGTCCCTCGCGTCCGCGCTGCAGCTGCCCAGTCCAGGAGCTTTGCCTTTGTTGGCCCTTCCAGCTGGAACTCCCTTCCTCTTGACCTGCGGCTTCAGTTACTTAGTCTCTCTCCTACCCAGTCTCGCAAACGCCTGAAATCCTTTTTGTTTGTTCAAGTCGGGAGCGCCACTGTTTCCTAAGTGGAGCTTTATAAATGTTCGTTTACAATTACAATTATAATAATGCGCTAGGCTTTAATCGATGGCGCTATCTGCAATCTGCATGTGGGTTCGCAGAGCGGAGGGTGTCGTGTCGTTTAGGCCTAAATTAGGCCTTCTAACAAAGCACTTTGGCCTATTAACGAACACTCGAGCATAAGCTGCCTATCTACATCTTAGTCATAGGCCAGCGACCTATTCAATCCCATGGCAGAACACGAGTCATGTCTTGCTCAACCTAATTGGCTGTGTACACAGGAACTCATGATTTTATTTGTAGTGCGCCCAAGAAGGACGATGGTAAAGCAACAAAAAAGCCAGGTGAAGAGGTCAAAACGGCTTCTGCTGAGTCGGGTAAGAAACAACACCACCGCCATCTCTACCACCACCATCACCACCACTACCACCACCACTACCACCATCACTACCACCACCATCACCACTACCACCATCACCACCACTACTACCACAATTACCACTACCACCACCACCACTGCAAATTCATACCAGTCAGTGTAATGCGAGCTTCCTTCTATTTGCTTGGTACTATGTCCTTTTAGACAAGTCTGCTGACTGTATTGTTTATTGAAACATCAACAACATCAACAAAACATTGTGCAATCCGAAATTGAAATAGAGTACTATGAGTGTAGACACTCTATGTTAATGTTTAAGGTCAAGGAATCCAACGACGCCATATTTCTCTCTTCTATGCCCTCTTTACGTTTTCATGACCCACTCGCAATAAATTAGCCTACCCGTTAAGCCCAGAAAATGACTAACCAAAAGGGCATACACACATACCGACACATGTATCGGTGTACAGGTGTCGGCCTATGACAAAGGCCAAAGACAAGCTGCCTAATAAAGGACTCAAATGGAAGTTTAATGAAGGACTAAAACCGACTTTATCTGCAGCCTAAAGGCGACTAGCGATGCAACAAAGGAAAGTGGGCCAGCAGGTTACGAGGTCTTAGATGCATATAGAAGCCTATATCTTGCCGCATTTCTTATTAAAACCGAGTTTCTCATTAGCAGATTATTAGCATTGCGCTACCTTTGGCTATATATGCGATGAGGGTTCGAATCCAGTTCCGTCATGTGAAATAATTGAGAATTCGTTGCCAAGCCATCAGGAAAGTTGTCCACTTGCCTTGAGAGGTACCAAAAGGCGCTATAGTTTAATTTTTAATTTTTTTGATGAATACATGCATGCACACATACATACATTATGTATGACCATACATACATATATTTACATACGTACATATGTAAATACGTACACAGGTACACATATAGCCTACGTACACACTGGTTGCTCTTATTATGCCTGAGCTTCGGTCGAATATCCTTGAGCCCCAAGACTACGCCTCAAAGTAGACCCCTATTAAATTACATTGGAAAAGGCGTTGTATTAAATGAATACCTTTCCTTATCTTCCCTTGTCTTACTACTTCACCTTACCTTACCTTACTTTACCTACCTTACCTTATCTTACCTATCTTACTTTACCTTACCTTATCTTACCTATCTTTCCTTACCTTACCTTGTCTTACCTATCTTACTTCACCTTATCTTATCTTACCTATCTTACTTTACCTTATCATGTCTTTACCTGTCTTACTTTACCTCATCTTACCTCATCTTACCTTGTCTTGCTACCTTATCTTACCTTACCTTACTTTACTTATCTTACCTTATCTTACTTATCTTACTTTACCTTACCTTACCTTTCCTTTCCTTACATTAGATACCTCAGAACCGTTGTAAAATGTATTCGCAATGAAGGGCGAAGTATAGCTCAGTGAAGTACGTGTTATAAAACACCTTTCGATGAACCTCCCAGAATCGTCAAGCAAGTTTGAATTTCGCTTTGCATTTAACAGTGATTGGCAGTCCTATGAAATTCACAGAACACACATAACTAATACTATTAACCAGTGGCTACTTTTCTAGTTTTGTGTGAAAATTGTTGCCTGCCTATGGACTTTTTGTCCTTGATGAACTTGACACCTTCAGGAAGTCCTATGTTAAGTGTCTAGATACCTACTTACTTACTTGCTTTCTTCTTGTACTTGCTTACTCATTTACTGACCTAGCATAGCTAGGGTATAAACTCGGATACTATTAGGGTGAGAAGCAGAGTCGTGTAGCCTGTTATTGTTTGCATTTTTAAGCTGAAGGAGAGAAGCGGAAGTTTGTGCTGCCCCCTGGTGAATACATTAAGATGAAGTACTTGAACGACCTTCCGGTGAACTTCCTCCAGAAGATTTTGCTCAAGACAATGGCACAGCACACGGGACCTCGAAAAGCACAGCAGCAGAATCTGGCGACCGTCTGTCGCAAGTGGAAGGACATCGTAACAGTCATGCACTTCAACTACCTTCTCACGCGGTGCATCAGAGGTAAGCCGTCCTAAGATGCGAGGCAAATGTAAAGAAATGGCTGATGGCAACTTTGGTCTGTCTGTATGTCTGTTGGTGTGTCTATCTGTCTGTCTGCTGGTGTGTCTGTTGGTCTGACAGTCGCTTTGTTGGGCTGTCGCCATAACTAAACTATCTTCGTTTGTCTGTCTGTATGTGTCTGTCTGCCTTTCTTGTGTCTGTTTGTAGTTTTTGCCCAAACTTCTTGCATGAATATTGACATAATAATTTATTGCTGTCTTATCAGCATCAATTAGTAGCCATTCGCCTACTTGACTGATATCGGATAGTGCGCAATTTATTCTTTCAGACAAATTAAAGTGAATAATAAGAAATAATAAGAAATTAAAGTGAATAATAAGAAAAGAAGACTTTAGTTTTTAATGTCTAAATATGAAGATGCAGAAGAAAAATTTGGAATACGGATAAGCCGTTTCTTTGAGTAGGCCCAATATCTGGGAAAGTGAAAACGAAATTGTCTGATGAAAGGTTTTTTGGACCTAATTTCAGAGCGAAAGGCGACAGCCAAGAGACAAATGCTCGAAGCTCTTGAGTCTCATCAGTAGCAACAGATACTCGATTCGTTCAGACATGAAAAGCTCACTTGCTGCAACATTTGCGCCTCTGAGCGAGAGCTCGAGGATGCCTGTTTGCGTCCCAGTCGTGGCTTATTTAAGAGATTTGAATCTCGGGAATTCACGCTCCGTGTTTGGGAACCTTAATTGTCGTGGCGCCCATTCAAACGGGCAGCGGTGGTGAAGGATCTTACCATATTAATTCACTGAAAAATGAGCAGGGTCGAGGCCATACGGTCACTGTAGAAAAACATGTACACTTACATTTTGCTACGCCAAAGAAGACTGCCGAAAAAGTTCTGTTCTGGTCAGGAATCTCGGTCGATGAAAATGACAACTTCAACTTGAGAGATAACCGATGACAGAAGTCTTTAGAAGCATAATGATACGGGCCTGTGTAATATGTTATTGTCCTGTATTTAAAATGCTATGCATATAGGCCTAGGAATAGATATATGCGCGGTATACATTTGAGTCCAGTCAAAACAACCAGTCAGAAAAGTACCTGTCATAAACTAGCTGGCTGAAAATGAATGCAAAATATAATATGTGTCAGGCGTTGGAAGACTTTAAAGGACTGTAGCGTTTGAAAAGGAAAGCAGTTAAAGATGAACTTTTTCTAGAATTGTGTTGCATAAAAGTGTAAATCTTCTGACAAAAGTCCGAAAATTTTGGCTTGTGAGTAACTGTGTTGGATGTGTGACGATGATTTTGAATCCAATTACATTTAGAAGGTTTCTACGGACAGTATTTTTATTGTTGATTGTTTTTCATTTTATCGTTGATTCTCCTAAACAACAGCATGTGATATGTTCTTGCAAAATTTATTTAGACTTTTTTACCAGTATTGTATGTTTCATGTTTAGACAGATCTGCTCACAGTATGAGATAGATTTGCGAGATGAACTCGACCTAATCGCGTGCTAATCTTTAACTGCATCAATCTGAACGTATCAACACTTTCCAGGTGACACTAATAAGTATCCCACCCAAACATCTTCTTGTTCAATGCATTCATGTTAATTTTCATATCAAATGCTGTTTCAAGATCCACTTGTCCATCGATCTCCACATATCTGAATCTTCAAGGCAAGGTAATGCGTTTCCTCTTCAAAATCTTGACCCTCGAGCGGAACTGTCTTGTTGGCTGTGCTCCGTTAAATCTAAGGGAGCTCTGCTGCACCCCTCTTTCTTCTATTCCTGGCCGCAGACCACTGCGTTCGTCGGTTCAGGGCGATCTTTCCGTCCCTCTAGCTCGAACTGCCACCGCTCAGCGCCGCAGCTTTGCTTTTGCTGGCCCTGCTTCCTGGAATGCCTTACCTGCCGACCTTCGACGGGAGCTTCTCTTCCTCTCCTCCTCGCTCTTCCGTAAGCGCTTGAAGACCGTATTATTCCCCAGTTCTCGGATAGGCCGGGAGCGCCTCTGTGAGACTACCTTGAAGCGGCGCTTAACAAAGTTACGATTACGATTACGAAGTGACTTAGTGTATTGCCTAAATATCCCCGCATATCTGAAACTTTGGGACAAATAACTTGCCAGCTAGCGCACACTTTGGGACAATGTTGTTCCTAGGTTGTCCGAAATTGTTCCACCGTTGTCCAACACTGGCCAACGTCTGTGCTGGTTGCTGCTACCCTGAGTAATTCCTAGACCTGCATATCTGTGCCTTTGGGACAAATAAATCACAGTTTTTTTGGCATAGGTCCATAAAATTCAATGACCAGAAAACTAACATGGAAATCTCTTTAAAATTCTCATTAGAAGATGTCGCAAATCTCGGTTCTACGTGAATAGTAACAACGCATTCGGTTTGTTAGTATAACTGGATTATGTATCGAGTTTCTGTTTTTTTAATATTAACGATAAATAAAATGCAGAATTGTTGTCTTATTATAAATTTCTATTCAAATTACCCTGGCACGGGTATTGTGTTTTTGTGCTTGTCGGCCATATTTGCAACTGACCTTTGATTCTAATCTTTTATCATCTGGGACCTAATTGCGGCGTTATCGCAATGCAAATTCTACAGCCGCTTCTATGTAAAAACTGTATTCCAAAACACAATCTCTTGGGTTGGACAAACTAGGCAAAGATCCGCGAGGTCCCTGACGCCGGAATTCAGATACTTCATGTCAAATTTAACCGTACCATCCATAATGAAAAGTTGTCTTGTTGGATTGCTATTGAAGATGACGTCTTCCATAAAACTGTAACATGTAAAAGTTAAAAGCTTCTCATCCAAGAAAACTTAGCTATCGGAGTTTGGTGTGTCACAGTGATTCCTCCTCTTCCCCTTATCCATACTGAGCCCTCCAATTCCAAGTACCATCCACCGTAGCCGTCTGTCCCCTTGGTTCATGACAGGGAACCGAATCTCACCTTTCCTGCCGATCGATTTTGTTTTCGTTGAGAGCCTGGGAATAATCTGGTTCCAGCAACTTAGCTTTTTTAGCATTCAAATGAGCAACTTTGGTGAAGGATCTCACCCGATAAATTAATTGAAAAATGGCCAGGGTCAAGGCCATGCGGTCGCTATAGAAAAACGTGTACATTTACATTTACTTAACAGGCTAGATCGCTTGTGACTGAATTTTCCAATGCTCGTTGTGAATGCAGAAACACTTACTTTACAGTACACTTAAACTAATGCAACACAAACCTTACTCAACCAATTCCTTAACTGAGTTCTGGAGTTCATTATAAAATATCGCATTAATTAAAGCATCACATTTAGACCTTGGACCTAATTAAAACTTTGATAGACTATAATATATCTAAATGGCCGATCCTACAGCTTGGAGGTTAATCTGACCTTGGCCCCCCATCCGAATTTTGTATAGCCAAGTCTTGTGTTTATACATGTCTGTCTGTCTGTATGTGTGTATGTATGTATGTATGTATGTATCGATTTATGAATATGTATGTATGTATGCGTGTATGCAGGTATGTATGTGCGTACGTACGATACATGAACGTACTTATATATGTATGTATGCATATGTAATGTCGGGCCAGTCTGAAAAGTAGTGTCTGCATGTCTAGGTCGCCAGGTCTGTCGGAGTAGTCGACCCACAGCAGAAACGAACATTGGGTTGTAGATATGTTTATCCAGATGCACAACAATATACAGCCAGTTACGATTCTACTTTTACAGATGACGATGATGATGATGACGACCTAGAGTATAACGATTTTTTGGCATCTTGGGCCGTTGACGTCTTCATATCGGTGGTTTTAATAATGTTCAGGTTCCTACTGGATTAGTTTCTCTTTGCATTCTTTTCACAGGCTTACAACCAACACTTTTAAAGTTCAGGGTTACGCTACTCACTAGGGTTGGCGCAAGACATGACCATGTTTGGTAGGGTTTTATGGGCCACTGGAGTTCCACGATTCCCCCGTTGCCTTTTTTGGTAAAGCGTAGGGCCTAAGTTTTAGCGGTAGATTACTCAACTCAAGCGCTGGCCATGCTAGTGGGTCAACGCCTACGCAAAATAATATCTGCCTGGTTCGTCTCTCTTTCACTCTCTCTTCCTCTTTCTCTCCGTCCGTCCGTCTGTCTGTCCATGGACAGGTATTTTATAAGCGTGGCTTAGCTCCTCAAAGAAGAACAAAAAACATTAAATCTGGTCAATGGGGAATTCCTTTGTCTTCAGTCTGACTACTCTTATTCGCCGACAGTCACGTGCAATTCTGCTTCTCAATGTCCGTCCGTCCGTTCGTCCGTCTCTCTCGTAATAATCTCTCCTACTAAATTACTAAGACATGTGGCCTATACGCACTACACAGGCCTATATATGTATGTATATCTATGTATGCAAGTATATATGTATGTATGTAACTGTATACATGTATATATTGTTGCAAGGGCACGTGTGGAAAGCAGGTTGGGTTAGGTCAGAAGGTGACGTGTGCCCATGCAACATTCGGTTAGGAACACGTGCGCATGCACTTGTGTTGGAAGGAGTGTTTGAGGGAGTGTTTAAAGGAGTGGTTGTCTCGTTGGGAAAGAAGAATGTATAAAAGAGTGAGTGAAAAGTTCTTGGGAGAGATTGCTGTGAGAAAGGTTATGGGTCAGATATTGCTGTGTTGGAGGAAGTTCGTTGAGTTGAAATAGTTGTTGCCGTTTTGGATTCGAGAATACCGAGTTTTAAACCAACGAACGTTGTATGCTGGTTCGGCCTATACCTCTACGAGCCTAATCGCTTTCCAGCATGCAACAATATATATATGTATAGGCCTATGTATTGAAAGTTTTATAAGCACCTTGGAAGAGCCTCTCGAAATGTAAGCTTAGTGCACAGCATAGACCATACAACTAAATTAGAACCAATATGAGTCAGTCAGACAGACAGACAGACAGACAGACAGACAGACAGACAGACAGACAGACAGACAGACAGAAAGAGACAGACAGACAGACCCAAAAGACGGTAAGTCAATATTTCAAAGACTTAAACCCGTCACTTAGAACTAAACGCTGCAATGCGCATACCTTCTTTGTTAGGCCTATGCCCTAGTCTATAACTTGCTTGAGCCATGAATAAAAACTGTACGGAAAGAACACACCGACTATGAGCAATATGTAGGCTAAGGTTTATAGAAGCCTAAGTTAATATAGCTTGATTAAAGTAAATGTACACGGTTTTCTATAGCGACCGTATGGCCTCGATCCTGCTTAATCAGTTCATCGGTTGAGATCCTTCACCACCGCTGCCCGTTTGAATGGGCACCACGCCATTTAAGGTCCCCGTGTACGGACCGTGCTAACCCTATAGTTAGCTACATCGGTAAATGCGTACGTCAATCAAGGCGACTCTATGCGTGAGGATCCCCGGTTCGCGTCTCAAACGTGGCTAATTTCAGAGATTTAAATCTCTAGCTAGTACGGTCCGTGCACAGGGACCTTAAATGGCGTGGCGCCCATTCAAACGGGCAGCGGTGGTGAAGGATCTCACCCGATAAATTAATTGAAAAATGGCCAGGGTCAAGGCCATGCGGTCGCTATAGAAAAACGTGTACATTTACATTTACTTAACAGGCTAGATCGCTTGTGACTGAATTTTCCAATGCTCGTTGTGAATACAGAAACACTTACTTTACAGTACACTTAAACTAATGCAACACAAACCTTACTCAACCAATTCCTTAACTGAGTTCTGGAGTTCATTATAAAATATTGCATTAATTAAAGCATCACATTTAGACCTTGGACCTAATTAAAACTTTGATAGACTATAATATATCTAAATGGCCGATCCTACAGCTTGGAGGTTAATCTGACCTTGGCCCCCCATCCGAATTTTGTATAGCCAAGTCTTGTGTTTATACATGTCTGTCTGTCTGTATGTGTGTATGTATGTATGTATGTATGTATCGATTTATGAATATGTATGTATGTATGCGTGTATGCAGGTATGTATGTGCGTACGTACGATACATGAACGTACTTATATATGTATGTATGCATACGTAATGTCGGGCCAGTCTGAAATGTAGTGTCTGCATGTCTAGGTCGCCAGGTCTGTCGGAGTAGTCGACCCACAGCAGAAACGGACACTGGGTTGTAGATATGTTTATCCAGATGCACAACAATATACAGCCAGTTACGATTCTACTTTTACAGATGACGATGATGATGATGATGACCTAGAGTATAACGATTTTTTGGCATCTTGGGCCGTTGACGTCTTCGTATCGGTGGTTTTAATAATGTTCAGGTTCCTACTGGATAGTTTCTCTTTGCATTCTTTTCACAGGCTTACAACCAATACTTTTAAAGAGTTTCCAGGGTCGGCTTCAGGGTTACGCTACTCACTAGGGCTGGCGCAAGACATGACCATGTCTGGTAGGGTTTTATGGGTCCCTGGAGTTCCACGATTCCCACGTTGCCTTTTTTGGTAAAGCGTAGGGCCTAAGTTTTAGCGGTAGATTACTCAACTCAAGCGCTGGCCATGCTAGTGGGTCAACGCCTACGCAAAATAATATCTGCCTGGTTCGTCTCTCTTTCACTCTCTCTTCCTCTCTCTCCGTCCGTCCGTCTGTCTGTCCATGGACAGGTATTTTATAAGCGTGGCTTAGCTCCTCAAAGAAGAACAAAAAAACATTAAATCTGGTCAATGGGGAATTCCTTTGTCTTCAGTCTGACTACTCTTATTCGCCGACAGTCACGTGCAATTCTGCTTCTCAATGTCCGTCCGTTCGTTCGTCCGTTTCTCTCGTAATAATCCCTTCTACTAAATTACTAAGACATGTGGCCTATACGCACTACACAGGCCTATATATGTATGTATGTATATCTATGTATGCAAGTATATATGTATGTATGTAACTGTATATATGTATATATGTATAGGCCTATGTATTGAAAGTTTTATAAGCACCTTTGAAGAGCCTCTTGAAATGTAAGCTTAGTGCACAGCATAGACCATACAACTAAATTAGAACCAATATGAGTCAGTCAGACAGACAGACAGACAGACAGACAGACAGACAGACAGACAGACAGACAGACAGACAGACAGACAGAAAGAGACAGACAGACAGACCCAAAAGACGGTGTCAATATTTCAAAGACTTAAACCCGTCACTTAGAACTAAACGTTGCAATGCGCATACCTTCTTCGTTAGGCCTATGCCCTAGTCTATAACTTGCTTGAGCCATGAATAAAAACTGTACGGACAGAACACAACGACTATGAGCAATATGTAGGCTAAGGTTTATAGAAGCCTAAGTTAATATAGCTTGATTAAAGTAAATGTACACGGTTTTCTATAGCGACCGTATCGCCTCGATCCTGCTTATTTTTTAATCAGTTCATCGGTCGAGATCCTTCACCACCGCTGCCCGTTTGAATGGGCACCACGCCATTTAAGGTCCCCGTGTACGGACCGTGCTAACCCTATAGTTAGCAACATCGGTAAATGCGTACTTCAATCAAGGCGACTCTATGCGTAAGGATCCCCGGTTCGCGTCTCAAACGTGGCTAATTTCAGAGATTTAAATCTCTAGCTAGTATGGTCCGTGCACGGGGACCTTAAATGGCGTGGCGCCCATTCAAACGCGCAGCGGTGGTGAAGGATCTCACCCAAAAAATTCATTGCAAAATGAACAGGATCGAGGCCATACGGTCGCTATAGAAAACCCTATACGTTTTACACTTACATTTTAGCCCGAGATTTAAATCTCTGAAATGTAGGCCTAGCCACTATCGGTATGCGAACCGACATCCTCACGCACAGAGGCGCCTTGACGTACGCCTACGCTTTAACCAATGTAGCTAACCAGGTCAATAGTAGAGACATAGTCAATTGCCTTTCTGGTATGCACGGCGAATAAGATTATTTTGCTATACGACGTCCGACCGACCCACGGGTCGAATCGACCCATCAACAGTCTAAACTGGGGGCAGGGTAGCATATTGGATAGAGCGCTCGGCTTGTAACGTGGAGAGTACGGGTTCGAACCTCCTCCAAGACGGTTACTGTGTAGGGACCTTGAGCAAGTCCTTCACTCTGAATTGCTCGGCGCAATCGATTGATGCTAAGTCATTAAATAGTGGCGCCTAATAAATGTAGAAATAATAATAAATAATAGTAAACTCTAGTCTTTAAAGTCCTCTACGAGAGTCATTTGCTTATATACTCAGTAGCTTACTACAGAAATTACTGCCTACTTAAACAGTCTAAGTCCAACGGTCATGAATCAGCTTGTGTCCGTAATTTAGCTTTTAGCAGCGCTTTAGATAGTTTAGAGTTTACGATTACGAAGAGTCACGCTGGACCGAACCTCCACCGCCAGTATAGAAGATTCACTGTGATCGATCCATCTGTCTGGAGTAAGTTGCCTAGCCACACGGTGTTGCTTGGTCTTTCTCTGCCTCTTTTCCGTAAGAGGCTGAAGACTATGCTGTTCGATCGTGGTTTGTATTGTGTGGCCGGGAACGCCACTGATGAGTTCATTTTCAATTGGCGCCTTATAAATTTGCGATTACAATTACCAGCAGCCGGTCTCCGCTCCATAGCCATAGCTGCCCCACCACTCTGGAATAAACTCCCCCCAGAACTGCGACAGTTATCTAACCCATCATACAAACTGATCCGCTTGCAATTTCTGCATCGGCCTTTCACTCAAAACTGAAAACAATCCTCTTTCACAGATCCTATCCTGAGACCCCTTCTTCCTCTTGTGTGTGTGTCTCTCTCTCTCTCTCTCTCTCTCTCTCTCTCTCTCTCTCTCTCTCTCTCCCCCCCCCCCCAAACACACCCCTCATAGCTGCCACGCTGTATCTCCGTCTGACTTTTGGATCTTAACCTAGAACCAAACCCTTTTGCCTATCGATTTTGTTTTGACTAAGCGCCTGCGAATAAGCCGGTCCCCGCGACGTGGCTTTCGTTGAGCGCTGTAGAAATCTCAGAATTACGATTACGATTACAGTATTGCATCTGATCCATGACTATATCACATGACCCGTGTGATTATTAGGCCACTGAGTCAAATATTCACAAATAAACACAGTATCCTTTTGAACCACTTGCCAGATACAACAGCCAAATGATTCATGGACAAGTTAACAAGGAGACAATTACCAAGCAAACAATAGTCAGTATTTGCCAAGTCGCGCAGTGACCCAAAGGGTCAGGGCTGTATTCAAAACGTCTGCTTCCAAGAACAGCATATGCTCGACGCAAGGTTTTTATCGTGTGGAGTCAAAAATGTGTGCCTCTACTTCAACTTTCAAAGACCTTTACCAATATCAATCACTTACCTACCTAGTACCTTATTTCTGAAATTACTACCAAATTAATCAGCAAATTAAAAGTGCCAACGTAGAAAGTTGTGTTAATACAATTATAATATTAGTTCATGTAATATAAGCTAATACTCGCATGAACACAACTTACTTCGTTACTACATGATATTCAGTATTAATCATTATACTATGAATTAATACAATAAATATTCTACTATGCATAATAAATAATATACACTATTATACATATATATTATGGTGTGGTTACCGCGTTCTGTTAATGCTTTGCTTGCTTGGTATGTCTTTCAAACCTTGTGTGTGTATGCATAATAGTACAATAGTACATAATGGTACAAAATGGACCACACGCAATGCGTCCGAATGCATCATCAACTACTACCTAACCTATTCCTCGCAGGGTATCTGCATCCTATTTTGGGCAAAATGTTCCTTCTGGGCAAAACAGTTGCTCCCCGTTAGCTACAACATTTTGTTCTCATATTATTCGCGAGATGGTACCAGCGTTAATTGTCAGGCTATGGCTACAATATAGAAGGCTATTATTATACAGATTGTTAAGTGGGGTTCAACAATGCACGAAACCGCTGGCTCGGCCTGCTTTACCTTCTAAGGCAGTAAGTACACTGTGCCCTAACTGCTTTATTATAATACAGCTTTATTAGAATGATTAACAGCAGTGCTTTTCACAGGTGCTGAAGAGGCTTTTTATTAATGTCACAATTAGTACTGGGTCATGCTTAACCGCTACTGACCCGATATCGCGAAATATTTTCTGAATAACCAGAAAAACCGAAGTCGGTATTCCGAAAACCGAAAATTGAAAAAACCGAAGAAACAGCCGACTCAAATATCAAAATATATTAGGTTCTCTCATGGATATTCCTTTTCGTTCACGGAACATTCTGTACGACCGATGAAAGTTTGAATGTTGACTGATATGAGTGATAAATGTACTGTGTCCCGTAACTTAAACAATAATCGTAGTTACAGCCCATGAATAACAAAAAGTCATATAATTCATTACTTTTCTTCAAAGTCATATAATTCACGACTTCCCTTCAAAGTCATCTAATTTACGACTTTGCTGTGATCATAATACACAAGCTATGGTAGCCTAAGTGAACCTAATTCAAAACTCATAATCTGTGATAGAAGTTCAATCAAAATTTGATAGGCCAGGGAAACAATCAATCAGTATATAGTGGATTAGAGGCACATGTCTTGACCCAGGGTTGACTGATGACTTAGATGAAGCACAGCCGTGATCCAAAACCCAGACAACGTTTTCAAACGCCTAACATGGCTCAACAACAAATTTCCAATTCCACATGATGCACCATGAATGAAACACATCACTCAAACAAGACAGGCAAAGGCACAAAAAACATTAAAACAGTCAACACTCCGTACGTCAATTTTTTAGCAGAGTAGGAGCAAATCCTAATTATAAAGAACAACACAGATTACAACTTAAGAGCAAATCGTCTTTCAAACACACGAACCTTGGAATACCCAGAAAAGCCATTAAGTATAGGAAAATTATCTACCAGTTCCACGACATGGTTGCCAACGGGTAAAGTGATGCTATCTTGAAATGTGAAATCTAATAACGCACCAGTGATGGCTTCCCTACATATGTATTATTATTACTTCTGCATTTATTAAGCACAACTGTCTAAGCATTAACTGACGGCCCATAGCAACTGTGTAACTGTCCCAGGGTAGGAGATATAATCCATACTCCCCATCTTACAAGCTGAGTTCTCTAACTTGTACTGAAACCAACAAGTTTGAGAAAATCTGGGTTCTCAAAGATTTTGGTTTCAGGACCCCTTATTTAGGACCCCAAAAAGCTTTTGTTTAAGTTGGTTATTGATATTTAGCACATTAGAAATTAAAACTAAGAAATTAATGCATTAATTCATTAAAAATAACAATAAGAAACCCATTAAACACTAACATGAATAACATATTTTTAAGAAAACTAACTATATTTTCCAAACAAAAACTAACGTCGTAGTATTATTATGAAAATAGTTTAAACCTCATAGACCCCCTGAAATGTTGTCGGTGACCCCTAGGGTTCACCGGACCACACTTTGAGAACTGCTGCTCTAACGAATCGGCCCCACAATTTTATGCATGAAGATAGCACCTTTCCAGTACCTTATAAAAGGTACCGTGTATTTACTTCACTCAAGTCCTAACGCACAACCGCTGAGCAACACCAGCTACCCTTAAATAGTCGGGTATCTGATAATATAGAAATTAATAAGCACATTTATTGATGTTGCAGAGGCTGCCTCAACTATATGACGCACTAGGCAGAGGATGTTGTGGCATTGTGCACTTGTTCTAATCAATTTCTATATCTGGCAATCAACCAAATAACATTAACATCTCATTAACAGCTCCTAGCATAACATCATGTTCCTGTGTGACCAGGCTACACCTGTCTAAGGCAAACACAAATTAAGAATATACAGATAGATCTAACCGGCATTGTTTAACACACAGCCGAAGTGATTACAAAGGCTCACAAGATACCCATGTTGTGTGAAAGTCTTCAAATTTGACAGCAAGTCTTACATTTTCTTCAAAGTATAATCCCTCTAGATTCAGAAAATATTCAGACTTTTGTAATGGTCTTTATGATAACAAATTCTGCCAAAGCTTTCAGTGCAAATGTGACATAGTCATTTGCCACAACTCTGAAAAACAATAGAAACCTATAGGAAGCCAACAGAAACCTATAAAAAGCCATCAGGGTTGCTAATTCCTCGACAGCTGTATGTTACCTGTGGGCCCCCTATAAGACGATATACATTTCAGCTGTGTTACTAAGGATTGCCAAGGATCCAACTTACCAAAGGGTCACACAAATCAGACAAAGCCAGCACAAAGTTGAAAGTCAAAGTACTGGTATGTAAAAAACTTGTTGACAAAGATAATAGATGTACAAAGTTCCTAACATGATTTCCTTAAGTTTTCGGTCACATTAAATCTCTTCAGCTGCACTTTTTACTCTTCCACCTAATTATTTTAGCAGCAACATAACACCACGGACACAAGAAAATGAATTTTAAATCTGTTTTAAAAGTGTCAAAATTAAGCTTAAATAAATGGAAAATGTGGCAAGTTTTTAGTGCTTGTGATAGAAAAACCTTTTTCACGGTTTTTACCTAGATTCATGCTGTTATACAGACTTTCTTTCATGTTTTGTAATTTTTACAACTTTGTCCAGATTTTGATAAATCTTGAAAATTTGCTAAATGAATCCATTAGCAACAGGTCACTTTCAGAAGTGTAGATATTAGTGGGGAAGTTACAGTAGAAGTTATAGTGGGGAAGCAACAGAAATTGGTTGTTATGCTACAGTCATTTGCTAAGCAGCCTTAATTATAAGTCATTAGGCTGAGAAGTACAAGCAGGACAACAACATTCAGACAGACATCCCAGCTAAACCAGTTGCATGACTAAGAGTTCAATTACCGGTTTCACACCCCAATACAGGGGTGAAAGGCCATCATGCTATGCAGAAGACGGCCTACACACTTATCCAGATGTGCAGCATTTGGCAAAGTTCCGAAATAAGCATGTATGTATGCACATGCATGTAACGTATGTATAAATGTATGTGCATGTATCTAAGTATATATGTTTGTGTGCGTATGTGAGTATGAATCTAGACATTTAATATACATCCCTTAAAGCCAGTTTGCAAAAGGAAAATTGACAAAGTTAAAACACAACACCAGTACTCAGACAGGAAAACAGCCAATTCTTTGTAAATCTGCATGTAAGATAATAACATTTTGCAAGCAAAAACAGCGGTTATAAATGCACTTGAAATGTCATTACTATACAATTGTGGTTGCAACATAGCAACTAACAACATAAGTCTACTAGCATCAAGCCATAGACAATTTTGGAGGCTTGAAGATCACTTTGCTCTTGTCATCATCTTAAGCACACTGGCCAATACTTTGCAGCTGATCTCACCAGCAGTAAACTATAATGAACTGGCTCTTACATAACAATATATTATACTACATTACACATGTAACCCTGAATTTGCAACTATCACAATTTCACGGCGGGTTACCAGTCAATCAATAACTTTTACTTTACAAAACATTTAGATAATTAATTATTTGACAATTAATGCTCCTCAAACATGGCAGTAACACTATTTACAGTTACTTAAAATAGTTCAACAAACTGTCCTGATTCAAAAATTCTCAAATGTCAAGAGTAGGCAACAAACAAAGGAAAGCTAGAAGCAGTTGTAAGCATCATTTCCAAATAGCCTAGGAATAGCAAGCACACCATCAGCCCTGCTAGGATAAGACTTGCCATACGAAATGAATACCAACCGTCCAAACATACCCTCCAAACAACTACAGACCAATCGCAAAGAAACTATGAAAAATATTTCGCAGAATTTAAGTTAAAATTGTTCTGTGCTTTTCTAAACAGATTCAGAAATCAAACTGCAGAGCACAGACAAGGCAGAGCTGTCCTCAGCAAAATGTCAAAAACAAACCGCACTGGCTGACTAATAATCATTTCTGTCACTTGATAAAGCCAGCTCTCAAAATCACATTAAGCACAGAAACAATCAAAGATTTGTTAAAACAACGGGGTCAACTGTTAATAAAATTGCATTTCTTAAATTCTGCATACACAGCAAAACAGCAAAGCTTATCTTTCCTTTAACTTGCTCTGTGTCTTTTCAAACACATGTCGAAACCTCAGTTCCAAATTGACCAACCTACCAAATATGATAACAAAAGTATCTCTATGTACAGATAAAATGGATCCCAGGCAAAGCTCTGGTTCTTCGTTACTAGAATTAGGTTTTGGTCTTACCTCAGTCGTTTGTCTGGTTAGGGTTCTGGCCTCAGTGTTTCGTCTTTACTACAGCTGGGGTCTTTATCATGTTTTTCATGTTCTGGCCTCGCCTCAGTGGTTTGTCGTTATCACTGTTGGCGTTTTGGCACTCTGCTCGCGTCGCACAAACTGCGAGATGACCTGAGCTGGATACATCATGTAGAAGAAGAGGTTCTTGTATTGCTCCGGCCAGATATAGATGGTCGTGTTCTTCAGCCAGCATGGGACGTGTTCTTTCGTTGCGCCAGGCATCAGGACGGGGACAAAGCGCTTGTTGAGACAATTGTTCATCATGTACTCGGCCTGCATACAGCGGTGGATGTAGAGCGTGTTCAGGGTTGACTCGTTCTTCTGGGTGTCAGGACCGTTGTCAGGTTCAGTTACATCTGCATAGTACTTTGGCGAGATAAGGACAAGCACGTAGTCAGCCTGTAACATACATCATTATATTCTTATTCATTACGTTCAATTTGACAATTAATGTTTCTAGAACATGACAGTAACAATATTTACACAGATGCTACACTGAAAGTTACTTAAAATAATTCAACAAATTGTCCTGATTCTAAAATACTCATATGTCATGAGTAGGCAATGAACAAAGGAAAGCTAGAATCAGTCGTAAGCATCATTTCCAAATAGCCTAGGAATAGCAAGCATTTTTGTTATTTCCCATAATTAACATAATTATAATAATAGTAATGAAAAAATAATACTGAATACTGGAGTTGTTTTCATTTTATTAGTATTCACTAGTATTAAAATTTTTATTATTTCTATAATTATTTTAATTGCCTGTTATTTTTATAATTTATTTATTCATTTTAAGTATTCCATGTAACAATTTTTATTAGTTATTAAAACAATTCTAACATGGATAATTTATTTTGTTTTATTTTGATGTTATTTCATCTGCTGTACAATTGTTCCGTAACGACTTACACCAATGGTTGTTTCCTAGTTTAGTTTTGTTGTTTGTTGAAATTGCTGACGTTGTTCAGACAACTTATATGGGACAACAAAGAAACACTTGATAGAGAGTTGCCCAACAACACATGTTACAGAGCAACATACAATGTCTCTGAGAACTTCACATCCAAAACATTCATATACATAAACATAGACAACTTAATGAGGAAAACACTTGCAACAGATCAAATCTAATCTGTTATCTCAATCCACAAAGATCAATCTTGTATGTTAACTTTCAGCTCTTAATGAACGTTACCATCATTTAGGCTAATGTAGACAGCACCTCTGATTAGGTTCTTTTGCAGAGGTGCTATACAAATTTGATTAAAATTACAATTGATGGTCTCATCCAAGCAAAACTTCATTCAAAATCATAATTCACTGGACAGCACCAGTTAAGATCTCTGCGAGTCATTCTTTAATCACAGTTTTCACGACCCTGATGATAGAATACAAAGGTCACCTGACCATTACTGACCACTTTGAATCGTTTGTCGAACCACCCCATCTTGTCCTGCGACAGAAGGTGATTCTCTCGGACGTCTATGCTGACACTGAAGTTGTTGCTCTTGAGGCAGTCGCACAGTTGCATCACCTTCTTCATGTGCTTCCCCGAGTCATCAGAATATGTCACGAAAACACGAACGCTACGTGAATCTGCAACAGCATCAAACATATCTGACTCATTTCCATTCAATTCCTTAACTGAATCAACTGATGAGCATGTATAGCATTAAAAGAACCTACAAGTAAAATGCTCCATTACAAAGAAGCAATAGTTGAATTGTAACAGTGACAATTAACACAGGATGCTTTACAGATTCAATTGTCAGTCTGCATTTCACTCTTTAAGCAGATATATCTGCCCTGCCCAACAATAACAACAAAACAATAACTGGACCTCATATCCTATTCAAACTTTGCAAGCATATCAAGGCATCAAGTAGACCGTAAATAATTACTATCTAATGACCCTCATCAACTGTGGCTTACATCCTACTTGCAAAGCGCATGGAACATCCTTCCTATACCCAATTAGGAGACAAGTCTCAGCTTTTTAAAACACAACCAAGTATTCACATATAGTTGAATCTCCTTACAACATCAGCTTTGAAAGACACATCAGTTAGCAAGTTACAAAATGACTGTATTACACCAAAGTTGTGTTCTAAAGATGAATTAATTCTGGCATCCAAGTCTCTGGATGCATTGCATAAGAATTCCCATTATAGTGATGCATGTTATAAGTTCCAGTGCACTGTTCAATCTTCTGGCAACACAGCTGCTGACAACCTGACTTTGTAAAGCACCCTAGAAGTAACATGCTGCTTAAATTGATGCACCAATCTTAGACTATACTGCATCAAGCAACAAAGCAGTTTTAGGGTGAGATCCTTACACCACCAAAATTGTTTCTATTCATGAAGATCAACGGCACTGCCTTTCAAAAAGGAGATAAATAAACAGCTTGTCATGTCACATTGCATTCTGTCATCATATTTCCCACTCAGCACGGACGCAACATACTCAATTACGACTCACTCTTAGCACACTCTGCACACTTGTTCTTACAACTGACACTGTAAAGATTCCTAGAAGTAGCTCACTATCTACGATGCTATATAAATTTTATAACCACATTATATTACAACAAGCCCACACTGTAATGTAAGGTAATGAATACAATAGCATGTTTTGAATATCTCCACTCGGAGAATTCATCAGACTACATTACATCCTCGTCTATGACAAATTACACTTCATACTACATTACATTACATACCTTTTCTGAAGGGCTTCTGCTGGAGGACGGCGTAAGACGACCCAGTCATCCGGACGGGGCTTGTTCCATCTAGATTCTTCGTCTGTTGCTTTTCCTTCTCTAGCGATTCCAATTCCTCCTTCGACAGTGGATCTGTAACTCGCTTACTCAGATGATGCGGGACACTTCTAGGAGGAGGATCTCTCATGCAAATGGCTGCTGCCTGCGTAGCGTTCCTTCTACCCGAATCGTTCCACGGGTTACGACTAAGACAAAAGCAACATATATCACTTCCCTTACCAGCACCGTCTGGCTCCGGTTTTTCCCTCCTAGGCGTCTGTCCAACGTTTTCCGGCTTCACCTCCGGCTTCACAGGTGATTTCTGGTTACCAACTGGTACCATTCCTCCTATCTTGATGTCATGCGTCGGGGGTTTATGCTGGTCAGGAGTTGCACGAGAACACAGCTGGTGGTGACCAGCACAAACGTTCTGTCTCCTCTGTAGCTCGTAACACTGAAACTCACGGCACTGACCTTCGTTTCTTTCTTGAAGCTCATGCAGACAAGGCTTGAACGGACGTTTGTCGCAGCTATTCTGTCGAGCTTCACAACAGCAGCCATGCTTTCCTTTGACCTTCGGCTCAACTTCGACATGATAGGACTTTGACAAATCCAAAGCCACATCCTGCATCCTGTTCACAAAACTTGTGCCATTGCCAGTGAATAATTCTTTGAACCTTTGTTCATCATTTAGCGATGCCAACCGGTATTCGCCTAGACACAGTCCTGTGTTCATTGGAAGTCCAGGCTCAGGACCAAACCCTCCGCTCTTGTACGAATCCAGATGGGTGTAACTGATGGTGTCACCGGCCATTCCTTCCAAGCTGTTGTATGTTGATCCCGAGGAAAAACTGCCATCGACCTGATCGTAGCTGATTACCTTCGGAGGAAGGCACATGAGCTTTTGGTGATATTCTGCTGAGGGCAACGTGGTAGGCAAACTCTGATGGTGATTCAGTGAAGGACACTTGTCCGAATGGTGCGACGGGAAGGATTGCTGAAAAAGTGTTTGCAAACTGTGCAGTCAATGCAAGAAGTTTTCAAGCTTGATTATAACTAATCAATGCCATCATCAATCAAAATCAGAATTATCATCACCATAGCACTACTCTTGATATAGCTCCCAGTGGTAGTGCAAGCAGGACCTCATGTACTCATATAAACATCCACACACACACACACACACATATATATTTATACACATGTACATACCTACATAAATTCATACATACAGTGCATAAATATATAGATACATACATACATTCACAGGATACAAAAAGAAAAATTATATATGATCCTAGTAAACACAAAAATTATATATATTCACGAACTTAGTGAAAACATCATTTTTTTGGGCCTTTGTATATTTATATTCCTTACTACATTGGCTATCAATCTTAGTCCTTATTTAGAGTCTATAAAAAATTGTAACTATGTACTACATGTGATAGAAACATGCAATTTTTGCCTAATTTTTCAGCAATTTCAGTCTAATCCAGTGCAGTATCAAAACTTTTTTGTGGATGTTTTCAAATTTTGTGAGGGTTTTCTCGTACATGGCCATATTTACTTAACCATTTTTATTTTTATATGCCCAAAGAATTTTAAAAATTTTAATACTGAAAAAAGTGAGGGTAAAAACTTATTTACAAATCGAAATAAAATCAATACTTTAGCCAATTTTTTAAACCCCATAAGAAATGGAATGTGAACTATTTATGTATCAAAATTCCAAAAATAAATACCAATTTATGCAAAAAGCAGAAAAATTACTATTAAAATGATGCAAAATCGAATACATTTTTCAGTTAGCCAAAGAGCAAATTTTTGCAAAAAATTGAACAACTTAAAGCATTGACTCAGTTGTAAGCTTCATAACGTAATCTGTATTCATTATATTAGCTTTACACTTACAACAATGGCTAATTCAAGCTCAACCAAATTACTGACAAAACTGAGTAGTTTGGAAGCAGCAGCTGCTGAGGTGGAATTTATATTTAAATTAAAATAATCTCATGCAGTTTATCACATATATTATTTGTAATGCATTGCTTCCAAATATCTAGCTTAAGTGCTTATAGTCTAGAATTCTATGAAGGAATCTTTCCATAGTTTTTCTTGTTATTCATAAACTTTGCACTAGCATTCTTAAATATGCTTCTAGAAAAGTGTACTAGTAAATGTTACTTAACAAATATATGCCTTTTGGGAAGTATATAAACTACGTATAACACTTGAAAACAGTCAGAAAACTTTCACAAGCATCTATATTACATATAAATGCTTGCACACAACAATGCTTTCAGACAAATACATGTAGTTAGCATTACATGTGAAAGACGATATGTCATTTTACTGGTTCACAAATTTTATTTCGTATTATAAACTTACCGTTACAGAGTTATATCCATTTTTCAATTCCTGAAATGCTCGGATATGTCATTTTACTGGTTCATAAATTTTATTTCGTATTATAAACTTACCGTTACAGAGTTATATCCATTTTTCAATTCCTGAAATGCTCGGTCAAAAACTCCGTCTGCAAACAAGTCACATTAATTACTGTCTTAATTCAATCTAATTCATTTTCAGACAGCACTATCTGTTCAGCACTCTCAATCTGCTGCATGATTATGCCATACGGCAATAACCAGCTACTAAACTGTGCCATTAAGCATTCAATGCTTGCTATTCCAACAGCATACGATACTTCAAATTTTCTCAGCATTAAAATTTAATGCACAGTACCTATAGAACATCTATGCTCTCTACCGTGTTCTGTAAAAAAACACATCAGCCAACTGTCACTATGCACCATGCATATGTTTATGACCCTTTGGATATCATAATAGCTTTTTTTACACAGATTCAGCCTGTTCAATCAAATCTCAGGTGCTTTCAAAGTCAGACACAAATTTCATTAGTTCACTCTCAAAGTAAAGTCTTTCTAAAATAATTTACTTTGGTTACTTTCAGGCAGACTCAAAAGTAAATATAATGTAATCAGTAGTTTACTCTCAAAACCTTATAAAATTTCATGAACAGAAAAAACATAATAAAACACTGCAAAATGTAGCCGTTGGTAAGGCAAACTAGTAGCAACATGTGAAAAGCTAAAAAGAACCATTTAGGTCCAATAACTAACATGAAAACTTCTAACACTTGCTACAAATGATTAAAATTGTTTTTCAACTGTGATTCGTAATTGTAATCTCGAAATTTCTACAGCGCCCAATGAAAGTTAAGTTGCGGGAACCAGCTCATTCACAGGCGCTCAGTCAAAACAAAAACAATAGGCAAAAGGGTCTGATTCCAGGTCAAGATCCAAGTGTGAAGATTACCATAATTAAAAATTACAAATGCTTCTTACTGTTATATTCTTCAGTGAGGACTCGGATGCACGCCAGGTTCTTAATCTTCTCCAGCGCCTGTACGAACTTCTCCAGACTCATGTCGCATGGAATTAGATAACGTTCGAAAAGACGTAAAGTGGGACTTCCATGACGGGAGTTGACCACTGTATCTTTCACCCACTACAACATCAATCACATCAAGTGGTGTCAACTGTTAACTCTGGATGGGGATCCTTTGGTTGAGCTCTGCATGTGTGCCACCAGCCTACACTTGCTGAATTGACACAGTTCCTAACTGTTCCATCACTATATTCCACACCCAAAAGTGCAGCGCTACATTCCCCAAACTTCAAAACCTGGATCCACCACTGCAAATTTCAAACCTTATTAGCAAAGTTTACCATCATAATTAATAAATATCTAAGACCAAGTTTTATCAAATTCAGACAAAAACTATCATCAGCTTCAAACGAAGTTCTAAGCCCCTTTTCCTGCATATTTACAACACTGCAATCATTAAGTTCCATAAAGTATAGAAGACCATGTAATCAAGCTGTAGCTTAAGACCCAAGTAAATAGCAAAACTTATTTTCACACTAATTTGAGAGTAATAGTAACAATAATATATAAATATATACAAAAATATACTTTATTTCACGTTAGGCAGACTGAAAATGCAACCAAAAATGCAAAAACTCAAAAGGAAATTACAAAAACAACAAGAAAACTCCCACTTGAAAAGAAGTTCTGAAAACATGCAACCTAAAACTGTACACGCTGTCCCTAAAAGACATACCAAATCTATTCAGAATTCTACTCATTCCCATAACTATACATCAAAGTATGCATCTTAACCCTTTGCATGCCACAGCTGCAAAATTGTGACATCAGAAAACTTTCCACGCATGCCATAAACGCAAATTTGTGACATCGGAAAACTTTCCACGAATGCCATAGATGCAAGATTGTGACAACACAGAGGCACTTACTAAAGCAGTTGGAAGTTAGGGAACCATCATTCATCCTATATAAATAAGTTAACCATTAATTAAAGTAATAAATATCCAACAATTTTCCCATTAGTTATTTTAGTTATTTACACCCATGTGGAACTCTTGTTAAAGATATTAAACCTGAGTCCGAGATCTGTTTGCGTTAGGTCGCATTTTATGACCGTGACGCCGAATGAAGACGCAATTAGAAGTATGATTTTCAGTAATTTGAGTCAGATGAAAAGCTAATTTTGAAGGATATTACGCATTTATGAGCAGCAGGACTAACAGTACTCGAAGTATTATTCATACAAACGATTTACAGAATTTTTCAAATGATGAAAGCGATACAAGCAGCATTGTCAGCCATCACTGCATCACCTAATCTAGGGTTTTCAACATCCTCTGATAAAGGCTGCAATAAAGCCTCTTAATGACTCACAAATCAAATCCAAAGACTGCACATTGCGTAATGTTCCAGCACACATTAAGATTAAATAGCTGAGTATGAGTAAACCTTAACGTAACTGAGCTGTACCGTAAGGTTTAGAGACTACATGTCTGCAGCAAATTGCACTGTAGTATTTCTGAGAAATTACGACAGTTGCTGAAAATATCATTACCAGCTGCATAGAATTTGCGCATTGTTGTTTCCATGCCACATCTTTGCTCATTACCAGCACAAAAATAACTAACATGTATTTCACCTCAGTGGTCCACAACACTTGTTTCAGTCACAAGGACATATTAGGCAAAAAGACTTTACATTGTGGCCTATTTGCTAGGTACTAGGATTTGGCACAATAAAATTTCAGGCATAACTGACTGCTAACATCTCTGCATTTATCAAGTAGAGCCAGAAACCAAACTACCGATGCCAACAGCAGGATAATATCAGCATACATTATGCAACCATTCAAGACTTGTTGACACAACAACCTAAACCTGCTTCTCTAGTATCAACAATAAAAAGTATTCATAAACATGTTATACAACAAGGCCAAAGGAAGTCCTCTGCTGCAAACCACTTGTTATTGCAAATGACTTGGACGTACTACCAGTCCAATGGACCACAACAGTTAGCTTACTATACCCATTAACCAGAATAATAATAATAATAAGTAACTTCTAATGTGCCGGTGTCTAATGCACAAGACATCAACCGATGACACACCAAAGCCAAGCCACAATCAGGTCAATATCCAGGTCAGTCTATAAGACAGACATCTATAAGACTGCTAACATCTCTGCATTTATCAAAACACCCTGAAACTAACCATCTACAAGAAGCAACAGGATCTTAATAGGTTAGAATACTGCTTCAAATGATTTATATTTGTGTACACCTTTCTAGAGCAGAATTAAAATAAGGACCCATGTACTCAACCTTTTGTACATCTTAAGAAGGCTGTGGAGTAATCAGTTTTAGCAAAGCATTAGTAACAAGTTAACATAATTATACAGAAAACAAGGTTACAATTTCCCACTGCCACTAACTAAGATCAACACTCAAAGCCAGTGGCAGACATTAAGCACTGTTAGGCTTCAGCACTGTGTCCTTTTATTTAAAAAAAAAATCAAAAAATCATAAAAAAAACTTTTCTCAGCATCTGTAACAAACCATTAAAACTGGATGAACTGATAACAGCTGATTAAGTACCAAAAGTAATAATAAACCAATTTTGTATCCCAAAAATTAGCAGTACAAGTAATTTAAAAGTATTTTTATGTACCTGCGTTTCAAGAGGTGCGATGCCTAAGACTTCTGACAGAAACTCCCAGTTAGCGTCACTGTGTGTGTCCAGATAAAGTGCCAACTTGCGACATACTGAAGGAGGTAAACACGAAATCCTCAGTCGCTTCACCGCGTCCTCAAACGGCACTCGAGACAGCGACATCTCAAAGCTAAAGAATTTTTTAAACATTTCCTCGTTTACCAGCCAACTCATTACCATAAACAGGAAAGCCACGTTGCAACGATACAAATGTAAACAAAACCTCACAGGCTGCCAAGGTCTCTGCTTCTATAGCGCGCATTTTAGGAACCCCTCAAAAGCAATAAAGGTAAAGTAAGCATATGCATGAACACATACAACAGAACTGGTCTGTATCAGCTAATTATCAGATTCCCAGGGAAACAAAAAAGTTGCACGGAGCACCGATTTACAAAATCTAACAGCAGGATAACCATTGTAAACCTTCTATGCAACCATTTACTGCAACATATATAGAGTTTTACCTATGACTGAATTTTACATTTATTCAAAAACAAAATGCATTTCTGGTTATGGCATCAAACCTATGACCTCTGGATTTGCAGTCAACAATACAACTGTTTGACTGCAGCATCACTGCAGACCAGTCAGTCTATGTGCAATGAAGATGTCTGTTTTAATTTTAAACCATGTAGAATATCTGCCTAAAACATTATGCATATCATTCAAAGCACAAAATGAATCAGTTTACTAAGAACTGAGGAAAACCAGGTCAAAAAAGCTGTATAGAGTCTTCCTGCTAATGTCAGTATTTCTGAATTTGCACCTATCACACACTGCAGAAGTCTGAGAAACTAAATATTGCATTTCTTTTGCTCTTCAGATTTTTGAAACAATTATATTGTACTTCTTGGCTCAGTTTTTACGGGCACTGAAGAAGTTTATGAATGTTAAAACTCTAAATATTAACATGTAAATTTATGTTCCAAAATGACTGTCATAAATGGAAAACACTTGCACTTGGTAGTTGTTGTACTTGGGTAACAAAAAGATTTTAAAGTTTGTTTTCAATTAATACTTTCTAGCCATCATCATCATCATCATCAGTCACCATGGGTTCAGCGCCCGTAGGTGCTTGATGCGCGCTTCACCATCTCTGTCCAACTGTCTCTATCCTGTGCCAGGTGGCTTAGTTGTTGTAAGGAATTATTACTGCACCAAGAGATGATGTCGTCTACCCACTCTCTGTTAGGGCGTCCTCTTCTGTTCTTCCCTCCCATCCTGCCAAACACTATCGTCTTGAGTATTCTGGAGTCATCCATTCTACATATATGCCCAAATAATTGCAATTTTCTGCGGATTAGTTTTTGGAGTAAAGTTGTTCTTGGGCCAATTTGCTTGTATAGCTCTTCGTTCGTCATCTTTCTTCGCCAGCCGATTCTCAGTACTTTCCGATAACATGTTCTTTCAAATGCCTAGCCATGCTTAAGCAAATTTTTTTTTACAAAACTCATGATTCCCATGACAGTCGGTTTTAGGCCTGCCACCTTGAACCTGACCTTGGAGACCACGTAACCGGAAGACTTTGGCTTCGCTTAGTTTCTGTCAATCGTACGATAAAAACTCAAGCGCTTTCCATTTCCTTCCAACACTTTCGAACAGTTTGCACAGCAGTCGACAGTAATCACAAAATATCACAACATCATCTTTCATACTGTAAGCTATATAAATTACGCCAAACACTTGTATTTTCAATAAGAGTATTAGCAAATTTATGTTCTTGCGCTACAAAAATTGTAGCTAAATACACCATTTGCAGGACAATGCGTCTTTACTTAACTCCACCATTTTACGCTGTGTTTCGATGTGATTACCTGTCAGAACAACAGCTCGAAATAATAATGCCACCAACAATTAGTTCAGTTTTCGTAATTTTAAACCATTTCGAGAAACTAACGAATATTAAATCCCAGATCGTACAGATCATCAAGAGATCAACAAGGAAGTACCATCGCAGAATAACTATACATGCAAACAACGAACAAGAACCTTTAGCAAGTATGTAAGCGCTCTCAAAGTTTTATAGTGTTTATATATTATATCCCAAGTAGGTCTACCGGTAATTAAGAAAATAACGGAATAATTAATTTACCTGAGCATAATACTTGCGTCACCTTCACCTTCAAACACACTTCAATCCTCCCAACCCTCCTATTTTCGTCAATTATTTACTATCCAACCACTTCGTTCAACCCGCTCCTCATCTGTCCTAACACTTCTTCACCCTCCCGTCACCTCATCCTTAAAATTTGGAAATCGCTCCATAGCCATAGCTGCCCCACCCCTTTGGAATAAACTCCCGCCAGAATTGCGACAGTTGTCTGGTCAATCATACGAACTCACCAACACTTCACCTCTTTCAGTTTCTGCGCAGGTCTTTCGCTCAAGACAGAAAACACTTCTTTTGCAAAAATCTTATCCTGATTCTTCCTCTTCCCCTTATCTCTCTTCTCGCTTCAATTTCAAACATCATCCACCGTAGCCGTCCGACTGTCTGACTGCCTGACTCCTGGATCTTGACCTGGAACCGAACCCTTTTGCCTAGCGAGTTTGTTTTGACTGAGCGCCTGTGAATAAGCTGGTTCCCGCGACTTAGCTTTCGTTGGGCGCTGTAGAAATCTCGAGATTACGATTACGATACGATTACGATTACCTTTTACATTTCACCTCTTAAACCAAACCAAAAGAATCAGTCGTTCTCTTATTCTGCAACGCTTAAGAAGGCTTAGATGATGTTTTAAACAGCTTCAGCCACCATGCTAACCTACAAATCAACCTAGCTTACTATTGAGGATTTGATTTGTCTAAGCCCGGGTTAACAAGGTAGTCTTGTTGAAGCAGATCAAGTTTTATTCCTACGGTGTTGAGGATTTAGACGATTAGACGATGTACGCCTAGAAGATTTGCACTACCCTAACAGTATTAGGCCTATCTCTCACCAGAATTTCGACAATAGACCTATACTTGACCCATCCCACGAATTCACCAACACGACCCCTTGCAAACTCTGCGCAGGTCTTTCACTCAAAACTGAAAACACTCCTCTTCCACAAATCCTATCTTCTTTCCCTTGTCTCATTCGCCGCTCCAATTCTAAACACCATCCACCGTAGCCGTCTGACTGTCTGCCTGCCTGACCCTTGGATCTTGACCTAGAACCAAATTTGACTCTACCTTCCTATCGATTTGTTTTGACTGAGCGCCTGTGAATAAGCTGGTTCCCCCGACTTAGCTTTCTTTGGGCGCTGTTGAACTCTCGAGCTTAGACCTACGATTACGATTGCATCATTGTGCTGAACATAATTATAGTTGGAGTATGACAGTATTCCCAGTGGGCTTCATATTTCCCACAAATGGACCCATACGTGGAATACATGAAGCCCATACGGAAATATTGTCAATGGCATACCTGGCTGTGGAGTCCATACCCCCTAGTCGTTAGGGAGTTCGCTCTTCTGGACCCTTCAATTTTCCTTCAGGTACCAGACCCCTCTGACTAGAACAGTCGCACGCCCCACTGAATATTGTCATAATCTCACACTATATCTGCAACAAAAGACGCTGCTGTTTGTGTAATTTTTTTGCTCAGTTCATACCAATAACCTAGCAGAAAATTCTGCAATCATTATAGACTTGAAGCCTATGTAGGCCTACAAACTCTCCACTGCGCATAGAGCCACAAAGAATAATTGGCTGCAGATCTGTATGGAGTTGCAGACGTCTTATTTGGGAATTTTCACTCTCCCAATTAGTTAAGGGTCACGCTTCACGGCCCTGATTGAAAATTCAGGTCACAGGTGTTGGCTTTAGAAGAACCCCTAGTAGGCAGTGGCGAATTTAGCTACAGTCGTGGGAGGGGGCGGTTCGCCCTGCCATTCTGGCAGGTGGACTGCCAGAACGTGGTGTCCCTCTGGAAATGCTCTTGCCTCTCCCCACGCAAGCAATCCTGGAGCCGCCTAACTTTCAGTCGTTTCTTTACGCCAAATTAGCCTACACTTTAAAAGTCAAATTTTCAAAAGAGCACTGTAAACCCGTCGTTGGGGGTCGCGCCTTGCTGTGACACGTGCTAGTGTTTGAGTTACAGCCGCATAAGACCGGGTATGAATTTCTCTATCAAGAATGGGGTACTTAGGCACGTGGCTGACTTTGGCATAGTCAGTGAGTGCTGATTTCACCTCTAAATTTCTAAGCACCAAGCCAAAACTTCACAAAACCATCAGTGAATCATGTGATGCCGATTATCTATGCAGCTATCACCTGAAGGATCAAAGTCAGTGTACAGTTGAAATTGGTTTTCATTGCTCGGATATCTTCCCAGCAGTAGACAACTACCTACTCCGTGCCATTCTCCATTTGCTGCGTCTGTGAAAGGTGAAGCTGAAACCCTCGTGAAAGCGTATTTAGGGTACCATTATGCATCTGATAACAAGAAGAATGTGCTGTAGCACATCACCACAAGGATGTCCAGACTGACTGCGATTTCCACTGATTCTGATTTGATTCTGAAGTCATTTATTAAGTAAATGTCAACACTATATTACAACAAATATTTATAGCATTTGTGTCGGATCGCCACAGAGTTTGTCTTTAGATAACATTATCAATAACGATAGTTTTACTTAAGTATTAGGCCTACACGAATTAGGCCTATATGAGAGTTTTATATTTAAGTTGTTTCTTCGCTTCAATTCGTTTAAGATAATTTAACTAATTAATTCAGTTTCTTACTACAATTTAAGAATTAAGTCTTCAGTCTACCTCCTTCTCCGCTGTCCAAATTAATTAGGCCTATCCCTCGGACGCTTGTCGATGAAAGGGCCCCCGCCGACCGTTGTTTTAGACCAAAAGCCTAAATTTAGGGCGCCCTTAGAGTAATCCGACAGAGAGTAATTAAGAGTTTTCCTACGCGCTAAAGGTCATGTGAAGGAAATAAACGTCTTCCGAAGCACACAGTATGATGCATACATAGCCAAGGCGGATGATTAAAGCCTGTCGCATGTTGTGCTGCTTTAGACGTAGAATGGCGACGTTGCGTTCTGCATGTATACGAGTCAAAGCAATTTGGCATCTTTGGTTATCGATATATTAAGAGCATTCGTGTGCTAGGCTAGCATTGCGTATACAAGTCAAAGCCCGTACTGGGAAAGTTATGATATATAGGCCTATATATAGGCCTACACACGTATATTGTCGGACAGGATGGCGTCCGGGAAAAATCTAATCGGTGAGCTCCTTAGTCACAGCCGAAACAAAACACTATCATGGTTCTGGGCTGGCTACACTGGTCCGACAGAGTTCGGGCTTACCTTGTTCTAAGATCGGGAGACGGTCTAAGTCCCGTTAGTGGGAACATTAGAAGTTTTGTGAAACTCGGAAGTCCCGTTCACGGTAAATAAATAACAAGTCTGCGTAAAACGAGTGGCAGAAGCTCACTTCATCGGCGCCGTTTGAGAGACGAACCTGTCTAAGCGCTGATAAAAGACGGTGCTCCCGCTCGAGTGATACCGAAATATCCGTTGGATTGCATAATAGTATGTTAATATTCTTGGCAATTTTCTATATTTGTTTACTGTGTTTTTTAGGAGAAGCGCAGGCCTAGATATTCCAAAAATAACCTTAGATGATAGTCTGGAATCGTGGTTTGCCATCTACCGCATGGCTGCAATTTGAAGCTGGAAGCAATCTGCAACGGGAAGGAAAAGAATGATTAATTTGGTGTTATCACCAATTATAGTAATTTGTTAGCCCTAAACCAGGAAGATATGGTCCTCAGCTCATGACTAGCTAATAGGTCTGTATATAAACAAGGATCCTATAGATTTATCAGAACGGTAAACATTGCTACCATCAGCAAACAATAGGCCTATACAGGCTACAGTACAGCGAAGGATACTTAGAGCAAATCTAATTTGGTCCTGAGAGATCGAACATCCTATGTCGCTAAACAAGCGGAACCGCAGAGAACCAGCACTTTGTTCAGAGGATAATGTGCATCTAGAGTATTAATTGTTTTTAGTTGTTCAAGGTTCCTGCACAATAGGCCTACAATGGCTATTAAAAGCCCAGTACTTTTCTTATAAATTATGCTCGTGTAAATATATGAAGAGGTATATAGGTAGGCTACGCGGTGCGTTGACGTGCAAATATCTAGCATGGCTGTCTGGTTCCAACGCCTTGGAGATGTTCTCTGAAGACGCTTATTATACAAATGTTCCGATATATCGACGCATGCATTTAATGGATGCATCTAAGCAGTTATGTAGCGCACTGCAGAAACTGTTCAAAATGCTGACCTACACAGACCATACACCCATCTATGTTGCCTCCTATAGGCTACATTCTTTACTCAAAACAGCGTTAATTTCGTCTAAATTAAACGGCATGTGTATATGTGTATGTATGTATATATGTATGTATGTATGTATGCATGAATGAATGCACATATATATGTATGTGTGTATACATAAATAAAGACAAAGTTTTCAAAATTGCAACTGAAATTGCGAAAAACGTCACAAGAATAAACGAATAAACGCATGAAATCGTGCATGGGTAGATGGGTGGAAGAATGGATGGATTGATTGATGGGTGAATATGTATATATGTATGTATGTATGTATGTATGTATGCATGCATGCATGTATGCATGCATGTATGCATGTATGTATGTATGTATGTATGTATGTATGTATGTATGTATCTACACTTAATGTAGCGCTTTTATGTTCCTCACAAAGGCGCTGCACACATGGCTATCTAAATGAGTTTGAAAATGATTGCTGTACCGAGTCAACTGGAACAGTAGAGCTACTCAAATGCATGGGAGACTGTTTCAGAGGGACGTCCAATACATTCAAAGGCCCGTACACCATCTCCGTCATGCACAGACTACGTTATAGCCCCACAGAAACAGCGTTTTGATAGGCGGATAAGTTTATAAGCCTATCATGTGAGCCCTTTAGAATTGTAGCGTTGAAGTTACAAATTTGTCAAAACTGGGTGTATTTTATGGCTTGAGAGATAATTCTGAGAACGCGAGCTTAATTATATCGTTGACTATGGGACGGTTTTTAATGCCCTATAACTTATGTGTTGGAGCAGAACTCTTTTATGGGTGGTCCTTAAATAAAGGATGTCCGCAAAAAATTACCTACTTCAGACCCTCCCTCCCTCTTGTCCGCATCTGTCTGCATTTGAGCTTACCCTCCCCTTCCCTTTGCAAACGTCCGTACTCCAAAGCCAGTGGAAAATAAAAGACAAATATTGTTGAAAACGTCATTAATAAACTACTCGTTCTATCTTATTTGAATCCCGTATTTTGGGGTGACAGTTCAGCTCTCTGACGGGGCTGCCTAAGGCTACCTAAAGCTACCATGCGATGCACAATTGACTACTTTGAGGAGTTCTGCATAAGCGCTAGATAAATGTTTAGAAACATGGATATTTTATTGAAACTCAAGATACTCCGAGGAATTTCTCTATGGTAGTGGCGATAGCATTTCAGGAAATTAGAACTGATCATGCGCACTTCTGCATGAACCGAGAAAACCCGGATGATGCGACGAATTCAGGCTTCTTTAAACGACCCGGCTTATTCGGACGTGATGCCTATTTCTAAATGCCGCTACATCAATGGATATAGGCCGACTGTAGGCTACGCTGGGTCTATGTCAACAGAAACCAATTGAACCAAATACTAATGTATTAGACCATTGATGGACGGTTTGGATGCAGCTGTAAGACGTATCTAAATGCAAATACTTCAGCATTAGTCCATAGATTTCATGGTCAGAATCTGTTGACCAACGCTATGTGTGCACACAGATCAAGTAATACCCAAGAAGTCAACAGCACAGCCCTCAGGATTGCTAGCCTGGGGTGGCAGGGGCATTTCCAGAGGGGCGCCACATTCTGGCAGTCCACCATGCACGAGTCTGGTCATTGGGGCGCCGGCGTATACCCAAGAGGGGCGCCTGTAGCTAAATGCGCCACTGCTTCCCGTATATGCCTCTGTATCGCTACGACTATCAGATACATTGCATAAACATCCCAGCAGCTATATAGTCTTAAATATGTGGCCTATATGTACTACATATGTACTACAAAGGCCTATATGTACTACATATGTACTACAAAGGCCTATATGTACTACATATGTACTACAAGGCCTATATGTACTACATATGTACTACAAAGGCCTATATGTACTACATATGTACTACAAAGGCCTATATGTACTACATATGCACTACAAAGGCCTATATGTACTACATATAGCGGCCTCTGGATAGTTACACACGTTATATTATGTATACATATGTGTTTGTAAATGGAGAAAATCTTTTAACTGTATATTTATAAAAATATGCACATATATGTATATTATTAATATAGGCCTAATATAAATGTAAATATAAGAGAAATATTAAAATTAAAACGAATATGTATATAAGCAATGTATAGTTTTATGCAAAAGTTTATTTTTACGTATTTAAAAATGTGTTTACATATGATAGCTATAGCAACTGAAGAGAATAGTTAACGGCAGATGATTATATTCGATGTTAATATTATTCGTTTCAATTTCCAATATCTTTCGTTTATTCTTTTCTTCTACCTCCTTCTTTCTACTCTTTCTTATTTCTTCTCCCTCTTTCAGTCCTTCTCTTCGTCCATCTCGTCCTGTGGCTGAGTGCTGTCGTTTGGCCGAGCACACATTACAAGTTAGGCGTGTAATTGAAATTCATCTGGTCGTTCTATCGTCGAAGGTAATTCCGTAACTGGCGAAGCGTCTGGCGCACACATCTGCAATTTAGGGACTCGGAAAATTGCGCACACATCTGCAATTTAGAAACTCGGAAAATTGCGCACACGTCTGCAATTTAGGAACTCGGAAAATTGCGCACACATCTGTAATTTCGCAATTCGATAAATCGTCTGTCCAAGTTTGCCAGCGGATGCCGCCAAGAAAGACGCAGCCGTCTTATGTCATTCGGTCTCTGACGAGATGTATGCAATTTTTATTCATCGTTCACTTGATATGCATACATATATACACAGGCCTCTGCATATACATATGAATATGCAAATGTAACACTATACATATACATGTATGTGTATGCTGATGTAGCTAGAGATGCGTAATAAGATATCAGCCTTAGGATAATATTTTATTTCTTAACTTATTTACAACCATAACATGACTCACGCTCAGCAACAAGATGTCGGGCTCAGCCGGCGACAAAACCAGCGTTAAACTTTACGAAGAAACTCACAAGGGGCACGGTAGCATATTGGATAGAGCGCGCGGCTTGTAACGCGGAGAGTACAGGTTCGAATACCTCCTCTGAGACTGTTACTGTGTCGGCACCTTGAGCAAGTCCTTCACTCACAATTGCCCGGCGCCATCGATTGATGCTGAGTCATTAGATGGTGGCGCCTAATAAATGCAGAAATAATAAAATATAAAATAAATAAATAGCGTCCACCAACAGACGGTGAGGAAATATGGCTCAAAAAGAACGAAAACGGCTCAGAAGAACCAAACGAGTCAACCACGCAGGAAGACAAAGAACAACTGTCCCTCCATCCATCCATCCTGCACATCTGCAATGCAACATGGTAGCTTTGCCGTAGTTAGTCCTTCACTCTGCCACCTGCGGCATCAGCATCTTCTTCGTTCTCTGCCTCTATTTCGCCACCGATTAAAGACCATTTTCCTTGGTAGATCAGGAGCACTCTGAGTACTATTTTGCAAGAGGTGTTATATAAATAAATATATATACATACATGCATATATACATACATATATACATACATATATACATACATATAGACATACATACATACATAGATGCATACATGCATGCATGCATACATACAGACAGACAGACAGACAGACAGACAGACAGACAGACAGACAGACTGACTGACTGACTGACTGACTGACTGACTGACTGACTGACTGACTGACTGACTGACTGACTGACTGACTGACTGACTGACTGACTGACTGACTGACTGACTGACTGACTGACTGACTGACTGACTGACTGACTGACTAATACAGCAGGCTAAATAAATGTGTAATTACGACTACGATTACGACTATTCGAGAGACTGGCAACAGAACGGTCACGCAAGACCAACAACCCAAAGTTAGTAGTAGTTTACAATGTTTAAGGAGATTTTATGGCATCAATGACCGTTGACGTCGATTGGAAAAAATTGTATACAGTTTTCACTGTTTATTCAGCAAAAGTTAAACACACCACCTCTTTAAAAGGTCGGCTTTCGCGCCAAAATGTGCAGACGGCATACAATGTACTACAACTTAATCTATCAGGTCCTACCCTATTCACTGCATGTAACAATGCATATATATATACATTGTTGCATGCTGGAAAGCGATTAGGCTCGTAGAGGTATAGGCCGAACCAGCATACAACGTTCGTTGGTTTAAAACTCTGTATTCTCGAATCCAAAACGGCAACAACTTCGACTCAACGAACTTCCTCCAACACGGCAATATATAACCTTTTCTCACAGCAATATCTCCCAAGAACTTTCCACTCACTCTGTTATACATTCTTCTCTTCCAACGAGACAACCACTCCTTTAAACACTCCCTCAAACACTCGTTCCAACACAAGTGCATGCGCACGTGTTTCTAACCGAATGTTGCATGGGCACGTGTCACCTTCTGACCTAACCCAACCTGCCTTCCACAAGTGCCCTTGCAACAACATATATACATTAAATGTACATATACATATATATTTACTTATGCATATGTATATACACAATTACACATGCACATAGATACGTATATACATATATATCGTCGTTGCTTCTTGTCCGTCATGTCTGGCTGATGCTCCTACTGTTCCATAGTCTCAGATCTGGTCCGTTTCCGCCAACCCGGTGTAACTCTCATTCTTTGTGTATGTGTATCTAAGTTTGTGTCACTGCCTCTCCATCTGTCTCTTGATCCTTTCGCTGTCGCATTGTTTCTCAGTCTGTCTCCCTGCATTCTATATCACCTACTGTATTGTCAGTCAGTCAGTCAGTCAGTCAGTCAGTCAGTCAGTCAGTCAGTCAGTCAGTCAGTCAGTCAGTCAGTCAGTCAGTCAGTCAGTCAGTCAGTCAGTCAGTCAGTCAGTCAGTCAGTCAGTCAGTCAGTCAGTCAGTCAGTCAGTCAGTCAGTCAGTCAGTCAGTCAGTCAGTCAGTCAGTCAGTCAGGCAGTCAGGCAGTCAGTCAGTCAGTCAGTCAGTCAGTCTGTCTGTCTGTCTGTCTGTCTGTCTGTCTGTCTGTCTGTCTGTCTGTCTGTGTCTCTTAAGCAGGCAGTGGTATTCGTCTTCCTTCATTTCCTAGGAATAAGTGGCTGCTTTCTAGTCCTCTGCCTGTCCTATAGTTACCAGTCCTCCGTCGGTGGCTGGTCTGCCTTCCGTCGGTCGGTCGTCGTCTATTTTCGCGTCGTTTCGCGCATCAGCGACGCACAACGAACGCAGATCTGATGCAGCGTGAAGTGAGGATGAACGATTGGGCGACAGCGACAGAAAGAAGGTGAATGGAAAAGAGCATCGTAATCGTAATCGTAATAGCACATTTATATAGCATCTCTCTACTGACACTACTAAAGCGAGAAGATGAGCTGGAGGCTAACGCCGATGCTATTTCGCTATGATAACAAGAAGAGGGAATAGAACGAGATGCCATCTCGCTAATAATATGAGAAGAAGAAGAGGGAATAGAACGAGATGCTATCTCGCTAATAATATGAGACCAAGAAGAGGGAATAGAATAATGGAACAGAAGAATAAGCCAAACACCAGAACAATCGCAGGATGACGCGGTAGTCCAGTCCCGTGAGTGTTACCGGCGAAATATCTACAGGAATTATTTCTTTATCTCCTGCAAATACGAAATTCTTGAACCGAATATATGTTCTCATATTAGTAGCGAGATGGCGTCGACGTTATATTTCGCCTTTTCTAAATGCGTCTAAGACTTATAATGAAGATTACTGGATGGAATGGGAGCCAAAACAAACTCTCTTTCTGTCTCTAGGGCTGTCATTTTCACCAAAAACAATTGCTGCCCACCCTATACCTTCCATGCCAGGATTCATCCTGTTTTGCTTCCAATTTTGCACTACTCTCTTCCAGCTAGAGAATATTAAATTTTAATTTTATAGATTTAAGAAAAAAGTCCTAAAGTTTTCAAAATTGCAACTGAAATTGTGAAACTTGTCACAAAAATGAACGAATAAACGCATGATATCTTGGATGGATGGAGCGATTGATGGGTGGAGGGATGGCTGGCTGGCTGGCTGGATAGATGGATCGATCGATGGATGGATTGATGGGTGAATAGATGGATGAATGGGTGGATGGATGGATGAATATATAGAAGGATAAATGAATGACTACATGCATGAGTTTGTCTTCTACCGTAGTGCTACACTTAGGTGGTGGCAGGTTTTGTGGCCGAGGCTTCTAGATGTGTGTCCTGTGCGTATGTGTGTGTGTGTGTCCTGTATGTGTGTGTGTCAGTGTGTGTATGTGTGAGGGTTTGTTGCTCTGGGCAGCCGTAGGTCTGGTGTACACCACGCCTTGTCGCCAGGCGGCGTCCTTTCGGTGGCCGACCGTCCAAGTCGTGCGCCGGATATCATTAATGCGATCGACGGTCCGTGAAACCGCGAATTATCGATAGAGGGAGCGCCGTTAATCATTGCAACGAAATTAATGAATGCAACCGATATCCGTGTTGACTCTACGCCCGATACATAGTCTCGTGGTCTTCTCGTATACGTAAGGCATACGTTATGTGCATACATCCTAAAAGCACACATATTATGGTACCACGTACACAAGCCCATAGTAATAAAAATAAACAATAATAATAACAATAACAGCAGCAGCAACAATAATAATAAAAACAAAAATAGTAGTAGTAGTAGTAGTAGTAGTAGTAGTAGTAGTAGTAGTAGTAGTAGTAGTAGTAGTAGTGGTAGTAGTGGGAGTAGTAGTTAGTGGTAGTATCAGCAGCAGTAGTAGTAGTAGTAGTAATCCGATAACTTTTATAGCACTACTATAATAATATCGATCAAGGCATGGTTGCTGCTGAGCAGTCAGTACGACACGTAGCATAATTATAGACTAGAGACAATATTTGTATTTTTAACTGGTGGCCTAGAGATTATAATTGTATTCTTAGTTCAAAAGTGTACATTTAAATTTATAATGAAGCCCATATATAACCTTAAATCGTACACAATCCTAATCTGTATGTATGTATGTATGTATGTATGTATGTATGTATGTATGTATGTATGTATGTATCCAAGCACTTGTATAGCGCATTTTAAGAAAATCACAAAGGCGCTGCAGGATGGCTATCGAAGATTACCGAAAAGGTGCGTCTTAAGACGAGCCGAGAATGTTTCTTGAGATGCTGAGGCGGCGAGAGATCGAATTTCTGGGGGCAGACTGTTCCAAAGAAGCGGTTCCACACAGGAAAAAGCACGATTTGCCCGTGCCGTCGTGCAGGAGCGCGGAACTGTGAGCTGGCCACGAGCAGCAGAGCGCAGCCTTTGACGACCCGGTTGGCTCGCAACAGGTATGAGAAGCTCTCTGATGTATTCTGGAGCCGAACCAGCAATCGACGTCAAGTCTATTAGAAGTATTTTGAACTGGATTCTCTTCTCGATCGGAAACCATTGCAGAGTATGACGCATATAGGTTGAGATGTGCGAGAATTTAGGCAGTTGGCCAAGATCCTGGCCGCGCAGTTGAGGACCGACTGCAGCTGGCGAATTCGTAACTTTGGCAGGCCTGCTAGGACTGAGTTGCAATAGTCCAAGCGCGTCACGATGAAAGAGTGAACCAGGGTGGCCGCAGCACCATAAGATAAACTGCGCCGTATGACCCTGATCTGACGCAGCTCGTAGAAACAGGTCCTGCAAAGTAAGTTGACATGAGCGGCCATCGAGAGTTCTTCATCCAAGATGACACCAAGATCCCGGATAGCATGTAGGGATGCCCAGCCCGGAAACATCAGCGAAATTGAAGCTTTGTCGATCCTTGGCAGCTTGTGCCGAGATCCAAGCCAAATAAACTGTGTTTTAGCAGGATTCAGTCGTAGGCGATTTGACGACATCCACTTCCGCACACTGTCAACTATGGCCCTTACCCTTGAGACGCAAGATGGAGCATCGAGTGGATGGCAGGACTGGTAGACTTGAACGTCGTCTGCAAATTGATGGACCATTGCCCCTAGAGCTGTAATGACCTGTGTCAGGTCAGCCGTGTACAGTATGTACAGGAGCGGTCCAAGGACGGAACCCTGCGGAACACCATGCAGGATCGATGCCCAATCCGATGTATTCGTGCCAATCTCCACCCTCAGGGTACGCCCATCCAAGAAGGAACGTAGCCACTCTAGCGACCGATCAACGAGTCCATAAGAATTGCTAAGTCGAGTCAGCAGTATGTCGTGATCGACGGTATCAAACGCTGCGCTGACATCGAGAAGAGCCAACAGCGTGACATTCCCAGCGTCCGCAGCATCGTAGATGCCGGAAATAAGACGGAGGATGACTGTCTCTGTCGAGTGACCCTTCCTATAGCTGGACTGGAGCATTGGCATGAGGTGGAACGACTCGAGATAACGCACTACCTGCTGAACGACTATTTTTTCAACGATCTTAGAAAGGAACGAGAGATTAGAAATCGGTCCATAGTTATTGATGTCACTAGCATCCAATCCGGGCTTCTTAAGATAAGGCCGTATAACAGCTCGCTTTTGGCTCCCCGGCAGATGCCCCTCGGATAGAGAGGCGTTGCATAGCCGCACCAGGAAAGGAAGCAGCTCGTCAACGACCTCCTGGAGGAGAAACGTCGGGATCGGGTCAAGCGAGCACGTTTTGGGCGACGAGGACAGGAGAAGTGACTTGAGATCAGCACCTGTAACCAATTCGAAGTTACCTAGCCGACACTGAGTTGTCGTGTAGATTGGTGAGGGAGAGCCTTCCGTGTCGCGTCGAACATCAGCAACCTTCTTGACCAGATGACCCATGTATTCATCGGCTGTGAACGATGGACTTGGTGAATTTTCCTTGCGACCAAGCATAGAGGACAGGTCCCTCCAGAGCCTTCGGCTGTCCTTCGTGTGGGGGTCGATCAGCTGACTTCTACAATTGAACTGCTACTTTTCATAAGTTACGATTACATTCTGTAAACGCACACAGATTATGGTTCAACATGGATCATGGAATTATATCGATAATTCAATAGGGTGCAATATAATTTCTAATTAGGCCTATGTAGGTCCTATAATTGTAATTAGTAGACAATCAGAATAGTAGGCATGTGTAATTAAAGTGTTTGTTGCATCCGCCGATATCATAGCATCCGTCATATCAAAGTTTGTTTCTGTTTAACTCGACGCCCTAAGAATTGACTCATTGTTTTGGATTATACTCGGGCTTTAATAGATGCAGTCAGTTCCTGATAGTATCATGCACTTGACAGCAGAATTCTATCCTGTATATAGATATATCTAAATGGCGCTATATAAATGCTTGATACTTGTATGAGTAATTCGGAGTATTAGCCATTTCCACCAGTTACTGCTTTGCCGTTGTTGTTAATTATTTTGATCACTGCGCATATCTCTAAGTAGCATTGCAAAGCCGAATTGAAGCTCATTCCGTGCATTTGAAGTGCAAGTTCAGAAAATCTCTCTGTAAACTTTTTGACTTTGAGAATCCATTATGATAGGCAGTGGTTTTTTCTACAAAAAAAGGTTCCGGAACTGAACAATTATGGAATTTTGTGCTAAAATTTCATTATTTTCATCAATCAGTAAACACTGAAAACTGTGTAAAGTTTAAACACTGAAATTGAATTAAAATAAGTTACATTATATTACATAATTAAAATAACTGAGCAACACAATCCTTTTATTAAAAACTAAATTATTTTTATAATAGCCGAGAATAGATGCCGGAACGCCGTTCCGGAGCGTTCCGTCGGAATAAACCCACTGATTGTGGGCAAACTTATTGGAAGATGGGTCGATCTACAAATGGCAAATTCAATTAAATACCAGCTTATTTGCATGGTATAGTAATTTTAAATGACTAGTAGCAGCTCGTCCACACGGGACCTTGCGAGGCGAGGCCCCCATTCAAACGGGCTGCGGTGGTGAAGAATCTCACCCGATAATTTCATTGAAAAAGGAGCAGCGTCGAGGCCATACGGTCGCTATATAAATTCGTGTACATTTACATTTACACACAGCTACTGCTGTTATAGGCCTAACACATAGGCCTACTTCACTTGTGCATATAAATGTGACTGCATCTCGCATTATATACCGGCTCTAGATCAACCGATAAAGCTGACCCACACAGACCCATACACAAATAGGAGGCAGTGTACAGAGCAGCTTTAATTTCGGTTCAAGCAACCTATATACTCAAAGAATACACCTACAATACACCTAACCTACAACACACCTACAATACAGCTTAAATACACCTTCAATACACCTTCAATACACCTACAATACATTTACAATACAACTTCAATACACCTACAATACACCTTCAATACACCTTCAATGCATCTTCAATACACCTACAATACACCTACCTTGACTACTTGGACTCTAACTCCCTCATGCCTCCTCTTCAATCCTGATTTAGGAAGTTCCACTCTACTGAATCACTTATTACACGTATCCTGGCCGACGTCTTTGAAGCTTTTGGCCGTGGACAGGTTACTCTTCTTGCCCGTTGTGATGTTAGTGCTGCTTTTGACACTGTGGATAACTCTATCCTTTTGGAGCGTCCAGAAAAATCTTTTGGCTTTACTGATACTGTCCTTCTTTGGTTTCAGTCATTCCTCTCAGACCGCTCTCATTCTGTTGTCTTTGGGCCTACACGTTCCGCCTTGTCCCTTATATCTTTTGGCCTTCCTCGGTGTTCTGTCCTGGCCCCTCTCCTTTACATTCTATACACTCCCGACCTGGCACGGGTTCTCCTTCCCATGGGTGTTGCTGTCCATCAGTATGCAGACGACACTCAGGCTTTCGCTCATGGCCCAGCGGAAGCGGCTTCCTCTCTGGTTCAGAGGATTCTTGACGCAACATCTGCCCTTGGTCTTTGGATGTCCTCTAATCGCCTCCGACTGAACTCTGCTAAGACCCAGTTCATCTGGCTTGGTGGTCGTGCTCAGCTGGCAAAGATTGATTCATCATCCTTACGCCAGAGGTTTCCGGACATTCTATTCTGTTCCAAAGTCCATGATCTTGGGGTTGTTCTGAACCTGGAACTCTCCTTGACCGATCATGTTAATAGTGTCTCCCGCTCATGCTTTTACCACCTTCGTCAGCTTCGTACCATCCGCCGCTCCCTCTCCTTTCATGCCGTTACTACTCTAATTCATGTAGTTTTCTGCACCAGGGTGGACTTTGGTAACGCTATCTTTGCTGGACTCCCACTTGCCAATATTTCCAAGCTTCAACCTGTTCTCAGTGCTTCTGCCCGTCTTATTGGAGGCGTCCCCAGGTATGGCCATATAACTTCCTTTATACGGGACACTCTACACTGGCTTCCCATTCAGCAGCGTATCCAGTTCAAGATCCTAACGCTTATGCGTAATTGTCTTGTTGGCTCTGCTCCATCATATCTTAGGGACTTCTGCATTTCGGTCTCCTTGGTTCCAGGCCGTAGCACTCTCTGGTCGGCCTCCCTTGGACTTCTGACTGTCCCTCGTATGCGCACTGCTACAGCGCAGTCTAGAAGCTTTGCTTATGTTGGACCCAATAGCTGGAATCGCCTTTCCCGAGAGCTCCGGCTAGTATTCCTCAGTTTGTCTCTTCCGCAGTTTCGCAAGCGCCTGAAGTCTGTATTATTTGCAAGTGGTCTCACTGGTTCTGGTCGGGAGCGCTTCTGATGAGTCAATTCTTGAAGTGGCGCTTTATAAATGCCAGATTACAATTACAAAAAAATTACAATCTGGCTTGGTGGTCGTGATCAGCTTGCTAAGATTGATTCATCATCCTTACGCCAGAGGTTTCCGGACATTCTATTCTGTTCCAAAGTCCATGATCTTGGGGTTGTTCTGGACCGGGAACTCTCCTTGACCGATCATGTTAATATTGTCTCCCGCTCATGCTTTTACCACCTTCCTCAGCTTCGTACCATCCGCCGCTCCCTCTCCTTTCATGCCGTTACTGTACTACTCTAATTCATGCTCTTATCTGCACCAGGGTGGACTTTGGTAACGCTATCTGCTGGACTCTCACTTGCCAGTATTTCTAAGCTTCAGTCTGTTCTCAATGCTGCTTCCCGTCTTAATGGAGGCGTCCCCAGGTATGGCCATATAACTTTCTTTATGCGGGACACTCTACACTGGCTTCCCATTCAGCAGCGTATCCAGTTCAAGATCCTAACTCTTATGCGTAATTGTCTTGTTGGCTCTGCTACATCATATCATTTCGGTCTCCTTGGTTCCAGGCCGTAGCACTCTCTGGTCGGCCTTCCTTGGACTCCTGACTGTCCCTCGTATGCGCACTGCTACAGCGCAGTCTAGAAGCTTTGCCTATGTTGGACCTAATAGCTGGAATCGCCTTTCCCGAGAGCTCCGGGTTGAATTCCTAAGCTTGTCCCTTCCGCAGTTTCGCAAGCGCCTGAAGTCTGTATTATTTCACAGTGGTCTCATTGGTTCTGGTCGGGAGCGCCGCTTGAAGTGGCGCTTTATAAATGTCAGATTACAATTACAATTACAATTACAATTACAATACATCTACAATACACCTACAATACACCTACATGCTGTCGCGTAATGTAATGTAATCTAATTTGGCCTGATGTGATCCAATCCAGTCCAATCTAATTCAGTCTAATCTAATCTATCCTAATCTGATTTAATCGAATGACTTCTATAACGCCATTATCAAAACGCAAAAGCGGAAATCGGATGTCGATTCAAGTGAAACCGCAGTAAAAAATAGTAAAAATTCATCAAGGTCCAAACTTCCCTCATATACCACCCACAGTTCCGACCCATCATGCGACCCAAACACCCTCATCCTCCCACACAAACACACTTCAACTAGACCGATGGAAGCGACCACCCTTGGCCCAGACGGACCTACATACGCCTCAGTGAATTCCAGAACGACCATCTTAATTGCAGCCGGTATCCAATTAGGCCGTCAAATGGGAAAACAATCCATCCGCCCTGCTGACTCCGAAACTCCTAGACCTGTAGGAGTGCTCAGCTGGTTCCTAATTAATTAATTGGCTAATAACACTGCACATGATCAATACAATTTTCTGTAGTAGCGCTATATGTATTGTATTTCACTGCTTTTAGATGACGTCAATCGGCCAATATTTATCAGCCACATGAAGGACAGAATAATAGAGTATATAAATATTGTTTCCTTTCTTCTTTTAAATTTTTTTTTCATTTGATTATTTCCTTTTCCTCCATTCATTTCCGATACTTCCTCCTTTCTCTCTTCTTTAGGTCTACTCCTTGACTTAATTCTTGCCTTCTATGTCTGTCTCTTACCCTCTCTACATCATTCTCTCTCTCTCCCTGTCTCCTTCCCCCTTATCGCTTCCTCTTCCCTTCTTCCTTGTCTGCCTTCGTCTCTTGGAACCTCCTGTCACCCTCTTCCCCTTCGCCCCTTATAAATTTTGTTCTTCATTCCTCCTTTCCTCCCTTCTTTCTTTTATCTTACTCCGCTCTATCATTCCATCTCTTTGACCTTCCCTCTCCTTCCAGCTCCCTTGACTAAGCCCATCGGTCCAACCGCTCAGTCAGTCCGGCATGTCTACCGTTGACACGGGATTCGGTCTCTTCTATGATGTGCTGAACTTTCCGACCCTTGCATCGATTTCGCCGCCACTCAGCAGCTGTGATCGGTGTCCGCCGCAGTCATGACCGTGTCAGCCGAAAGTCCGAATATCTATTTCCACGCGGCCTATCCGAGGGATTTATGCGGTCGGCGATAAACTTAAGGCCACAGCCATCGACTGCTGCTTAATACAGATGACGAAGCTCCGGCTTAATAGATGCGAGTATTTTCTCGCTTCGACGGGGTCACCCGGCGAAATGGAAGCCACTCGCCCGGGCTCTGCCCTCACGTCCACCGACTCACCCGCGCGTATCCGCCGACTGACGAACGACTCGAGTCCACCCCTGTGTCACCCGACGGCCAGGGAGAAAGAGACGACGGTCTGTAATGTTCAGCCGCAAAAGTAATGCACAGATATGCTGTGATGTAAGTTAATGAAGTTGACATTATATAGCGCCGATTTAGGGATAGTACAGAAGAAAAATCCTGAGAAGAATCATAATTATAAGAATCAATAGATGAAGAGATATCATAAGAAGAAGAATAATAAGAATAATCTTGAGAAAACTATGAATAAAAAAGATGATGATGATGATGATGAATAAAGAAGAGAAGAAGAAGTAGAACAAGAAGAATAATTAATATGTAGAAGAAAAAGAAGACGAATCATAAGAAGAAGTAGAAGAACAAGAAGAAGAAGAAGAACAAGAATAAGAAGATGAATAAGAACAAGAATAAGAACGAGAAGAAAAAGAAAAGAAGAAGAACAGGAACAACAAGTACAAGGTAAGAACAAGAAGAACAAGAACAAGAACAAGAACAACAAGAACAACAAGATCCAGAAGAAGCGTAGTTTTTTTGAATCTCCTTAGGGGCGCCATCAACGATCTCACGAATTTCAGTGGCACAAAGGACGATGGTTTGCAAGAATCGTCGAAGCAAAATTTCCAGCAGGTTAACAAATAGTTAATTGGATAACATGATCCGTAGACCGCTTCGAGCAACGCAGGAAGGCGATGTATAAATAGGCGCAACATAATTGCAGGAAAGTTTCTGTCTAAAATAATTACTAGGCGCCTAGTCCAGTATAGTAGTCGATCACAACAAAATTCTGATAGTCCATATTGTTGAAAGTCGGAGAAACCGGAGCATACACTTGGAACCGGGAAGCCTACCATAAGCTTTTGCTGTGGCTATTCAACGCTGCGTTTGAGGTTCATGGATTAAGGATCACGATTTTGAATACCGTTTCACTTGAGGCAACCATCAATACTGGCTCTGGCTTTTATTATAAAGGCGCCATATAGGCCTAATTCATTGCGTTAGAAAAGGCTCTAGGCAAATTGCTAGCCTATCTACGACATATAACGATAATGTTAAGCGTATAAGCTACACTGGCGGCATAGCCTATGAGCATATTGATCAGCGTTACTCTCAATAAGTAAATGGTTAATTGAAGTAACTAATCAGATCGCCAATGAGCGAATTAACGAATGGATAATTAAATAATTAATCAGTTAATGAAAGAATTAATTATGGAATGAACGAACGAATGAACGAACGAATTAAAGAAATGATGATATAACAAATTAATGAATGAAGGTTAACTTGAAGGTGGGAAATCGATCCAGCTTCTTCAATGGATTATGATTTTGAATTACGATTTTGACTTAAGGCGACCATCGACTGATAAATGTAGCCTACACAGTTTTCTGTAGCGACCATATGGCATCGACCCTGCTCGGGGGAGATCCTTCACCACCGCAGCCCGTTTGAATGGGCGCCACGCCATTTAAGGTCCCCGTGTACGGACCGTGCTAGCCCAAGATTCACATGTCTGAAATAAGCCAACTCCGGGTTGCGAACCGGGGCTTCTCAGGTACAGATTGATTGATGCCTTGGGCATTGTGATAACAGCGCTCTATAAGTATTGTATTGTACTGTAGTTGATAACTTATATAGCGCTTCTTGCAGAACAAACTACTCAGAGGCGCTTCCAGCATGAGAACTCCGGCGAAATAAGAACGTCTTTAAACAACGAGCTGACTGAGCTCTATCATCAACAGTGGCCCTAGCACGAAACAATAGCGGAAGTTCATTCCAGAGAGATGGGCCAACAACAGCAAAAGCCCTCTGCTGAGCAAGAGAGGACTTAACACAAGGAACAAATAGATCCATACGATCTAAAGAACGTGGAGGACGGGATGAGGTACTGGAGTGTGGAGGCCGAAAAAGACCACAAAGATATTTTGGAGCCTGGCCCATGCGAGCTCTAAGTACCAGTGACAATAGTTTAAACTGAATACGAGATAGAATAGGAAACCAATGAAGTTGCTGAATGATGTAATCTGAGATATGAGAGAAACGGAGAACAAGTGCTATCAACTTGGCCGCAGAATTTAGTACTGCTTGAAGCGAGGACAGCCGATACTCAGGAAAACTAGTAAGCACATAGTTGCAATAATCAATAAACATATCTTGGCCACACATAATATCATAGAAGTCTGTAGATCATAGCAGGTGAGATTAGAAGGTTTAATGGTCCAGGAACTGTGCATGTCTACTGGATCAAGTTTAGGAACTCGATTACCAATTTATTAGAGTTTTAGTCGTATAAGATAAGATAAGGTTCGTTATTCGCTCACTGATTAGTCTACCTACATCTAATGAAAGCAGTCAAATAACTAGGCTTTTAGGCTGTTATGAAAATAAAACTTCAAGCCAGTCCAAGTACAAAGAACTCTCGTCATAATAACATTCAGCTAGTGGTTAATATAATATTGTTATGAAAACGCAGCCTACTAAAAGAAAATAAGCATTTGACGATCAAATCACCCTATAAAGCTCACAATAAGTGCGTGAAAGTTAGCCATTTATCAGTATACACGAATACATTGTGAAGTTAGCCATATATCAGCATGCACGAATACATCTGTGAAGTTAGCCATATATCAATATACACGGATACATCTGTGAAGTTAGCCATATAGCAACACGCACGAATACAACTGTGAAATTAGCTATATATCAATATTCACAAATACTTCCGTTAGTCTGTATTGTTCTGCCAAAATCGGCTACACACCTTCAGTCTTCTAAAGTCTCTGTTCGGCCTGTGACGAAAAATATATATTCAGAATGAAATCTTTTTCACTATCGCTGAAACGATAGTAGCAACTATCCGAATGTCAGTACTCAATAAGTAGGTAAGTAGCAATATCGAATCATTTTAATATGATCGTCTATTTAACTGCTGAATATACAGTATCATCATTTCACATAATACCCCGACCTCATGGGGGTAACTCAAATGAGCCCTGAATCGGACCCTCATTTTAGATTTGACTCGATAGATATAGATGCAACAAGATGCAACAAGAATCTAGTATCATATAATATATAAAAATATACCACTGCAACTAAAAATCAACCGTTTGCAAAAAAACTAATTCGATCCTTTTCGAGGCATGCGAATTATATGAAGTTGTTAGGTGTTTAATAAAACATCCATAATTAAACATAAGCCATCTCTGAAACGATTACATCTCAAAATAGAAACCAATGAAAGCAACTATTGAGCCACGATATACACCAAAAAAGGAACATATGAAATGTAAGCCAATTTAACAGAGAGATAAATGAAAACAATATTCCAAGAAAAACTCAGCATGTGGCGCATATTCAAAAGAATCTTTTTACTTTTTTGTATGCATAGGTGTTTTATGATCATTGGCCATATAACGGATGAATCAGTATATTAGTATTATCACTATTTGTGTAACTGTTAACAAACCTGAAATAAATCTTTTATAATTATGTTAACGTAATTGTTATTACCTTAGTATCACTACAATATTATGTTAAGGTTCTGGCATACGTAGTCAAAGAAGGTGATATCCACGAAGGTGGTAATAATTGTGCCTTGTGCTTTAGACACCGGGGCATTAGAAGTTGCTAATTATTAATTATAGAGACAGTAGCAGCGTTATGACTTAATACCTATTATCTGTTTGCTTGGTGAGATATATTGCAGAGGAATATTTGCTTATGTCTAGAATATATGTGGTGTAATGTTAGTAGTCGAAAACGAAATTCCTGTTGTAGATATAATCCTGTTTGATCACTATCACTTGTCTTGTACACCCTTAAAAGTAATGTCTCCTAGTATCATACACAGTAATTATTAATGTGGTTAGAACGCTCACAAGCACGCTCAATTGTCTGTTAACAAAACGTTGTGATTGTGGCCTACAACCAGACAACACTTAGGTTTCACATTTTGTTCTCATCCAAAGAAGTGGCTGGTTGTAGATCACGATTCATGCGCTAATGAATCAGGCAATTAATATCTGCAAATGTTCTGGCCACACTGAACCCAAGAGCCTATATGACACCGTAGTCCTTGGATTCAGTCAGTGCTTGCACTGTGGTTGCGGTTCACTTTGGCAGGTGGCGTTCTTCTCCAGTCTCGACGGGACGCTGCTGTTTCCATCCATCCCGCACGTGCCCCAGAAAGTCAGTCCCCTCGTCCGGTGGCTGTCGACGACCCAGTCCAGGCCACAGTCGCACTCGATGGGGTTACCGATCAACGACAGGGTGCGCAGCTTGGAGTGCTTGGCGAGGATGCATCTATTCAGTGTCGCCAGGTGGTTGTTTTCGATGTACAGGTAGCGCAGACGCGGCGAGTGCCTGAAGACGTTGTCTGGCAGAGTCTTAAGACGATTCTTTGACAGGTGCAGTTGGTTCAGAGAGCGCAGTCCCTTGAAGGTGTTCGGCCAGAGAAGATCCAGCTGGTTGTTCGTCAGCCACAGTTCCGTCACGTTTTCGAGTATGGCCAGAGAGTCGGTGGGGATGTAGCTCACCTGGTTGTCCTGTAGGTTGAGGCTGAGCAGCTTACCTAGCCCTTCGAACGACCGATTCGAGAAGTATCCGAGACCGTTACCGTCAAGATTCAAAACCCGCAGACTCTTCATGTAGGCGAAGGTCTCGGTGAACACGGTACGGATGTGGTTCTCGCCGAGATAGAGTACCTGGAGATTGGCCAGGTGGCGGAAAACCTCCTTGTTTAAGGCTGAGATCCGGTTCTTGTCGAGGTCCAGTCGACGCAGCATCCACAGTCCGGCAAACGTGTCTCGGTCAAGTTCATCGAGCTCGTTGCCCCAGAGGACCAGTTCCCGGAGGTTGGACGCGTGCTTGAAGAAGCCCGGCGGAATGCGACTTATGTGGTTGCCCCAGAGGTGCAGGTAAGTCAGCTGATGGAGGCTCGTCAGCAGACCCTCTGGAAGCGACCGGATTTGACACCGACCGAGGTACAGCTCCCGCAGATGGTCTCCAAGACCTTCGAGTGCTCCGACGCTCAGCTTCTCGCTGATCGGATTGAAGTTGAGGACGATCTTGCGCGTCTTGAGGTGCTTGAAGGCTCTCTGAGGGACCTCCGTGATGTACTGGCGGGCCATGTAGATTCCCTCGAAGGTCCGCTCGCTCTCCAGAAACTCAGGAATGGCGTCCAAGTTCCGGCATCGGATCTCAGATGTCATCTGGATACATTGGCACCGGGTGGAGTTGACCGGACAGCTGGAAGATGAGGAAGAGGAGGAGGAAGAGTGAAAGGTGGACGAGGAGGAGGAATAGAAGGACTGCAGGCTGAAGCTCCTGTTGATGCTAAGGTTGACCAGAAGTAGGAAGAGGAATCTCTGGTCGTGAACGAGGCGCTTGGCGTGTGGACTCATCGTCATGTGAAAGGCTGAGGCCAGTGACTACAGACTACTTACTACTCAACTACATGATTTCAGGTCATCCACCGAGGACTACTTGTGTTCTGCCTGCCCGTCCGTCCTTCCATTCGATACCTCGCAGAATCGTAATCTCGAGAGATTTCTACAGCGCCCAGCGCGAAAGCCAAGTCACGGGAACCAGCTTATCCACAGGCGCTCAGTCAAAACAAAATCGACAGGCAGATAGTGTTCGGTTGCAGTCAAAACATCTATCTTGTTAAATCTGATCTAATCGGATGACTTCCATAGCGCCATAGTTATCACGATATACAAGGAATCAATCGATGGTCGTTCGCATTGAAACAACAGTCCACACACTGTACGTTGAGAGGAAAGATTGTCCAGCGAATTCTCTAGAATTTAGTTCAGCAATTATTTGACACTACTTCGGTAAGGCTAACAATTTCACTCAATCAACTTATTGATTCGTTCTAATTAATCCGAGAGACACTAAGTACCAATCAAAACGATAGTTTTGATTGGTACGGTTTGATTCTTATCAGGTAACGTAGTAATGCATTTATACAGTGGAACGGTTCTCTAAGCCGGCGACCATATTCTGGCCTCTTCTTCCCGTTGTAGACAAATTCACGTATTTACCAGACGAAGTCAAGAATGACAAATCCTTTATTTGAAGACTGGATGCGAAGGGATGACAGAGGAATCGATCCCTCGACGCAGAACGCACCGAGCTCTGCCCGATTAACCTCTCGCAGTTTTTAGATCTGAAAATATAACGACGCTAATTGAATAATATGAGCGAAACACCGAGGTATAGACAGACAGACGCGTACACGGACTTGATGTCCTTTCAATATATGGGCGTTGCCGTTACCACAACGCGTTGCCAACCCTCCTTGTTCTCGAGGTTGTTCTTGAATGCAGTCAAGTGCATGGGCACAGGTCAAACTCCACAATAATCATCCATCCATCCATCCATCCTTCCATAAATTCATCCATCCATCTATCCTTCCATACATTCATCCATCCATCCATCCATCCATCCACCCTTCCATACATTCATCCATTCATCCATCCATCCATTCTTCCATACATTCATCCATCCACCTATCCTTCCATACATTCATCCATCCATCCATCCTTCCATACATTCATCCATCCATCCTTCCATCCGTCCGTCCGTCCGACCATCCATCCATTCACACAAACATATATGCATACATACATACATACATACATACATACATACATACATGTATGCATGCATGCATGCATGCGTACATACAAACATACTTACACACATACATACATACAGTACACACGTACATACATATGGTACATAAATACATACATGAATACATTGTTAGAGTCGGCCCGTGTGGAAGATCCGGATGTAAGGAGTGGTTGAAGGATGAGCCGTCTCTTTGGGCGGCGTAACCCCAGTAACCCTATAAAAGGAGAAGTTTCCTTCAGTTTTCCGAGCTTGGCTAGTTAAGTTAAGATAGGCCGAGTCCTACGTGGCTCTGTTTTCTGTTAGTTGCCAAGACTCCGTTTATCGAGCTCGTATAAAGGTCCTCCGTCTGTTGGAGGAACCTGAGAGGTTTTTGTGTTCGAGTTGTTCTCTGATGAAAAGACTTCGACTCGTGGCTTCAAAACAGCCGTCGTCGTTCAGGCTGATGTCAGTTATTTTTTTATATGTTTTATAACCTCTTGCAAGTGTGAATAGAAATTTTATCTAAACCCAAGCGAGTTATTGGTCTTCCCTAAATCAACACGTAACAACATACATATATACATACATACATACATACCCATACATACATACCCATACATACATACATACATACATACACACCCATACATACATACATACATACATACATACATACCCATACATACATACATACATACATAGGTCGACTGCACATAGGACAAGCGTATTATGTCCAACATTTGTCCAAAGCAATGTTAGTGATTATAATATTCTAATAGTCGATGGTATGAGAGCTTCAAGGCATAGTCGTATATGTCTGGCTAAAGGCTTTCATGCGACATTATACAAGTTACAAATGTTGTACGTTCTTCTCAAGAGTCCACAGAGAACAAACGTAGTATATTTGTCCATGCAGTGTTTGTGCCCGAAGAGATGCAGCCTAACTATATTTTCACACAATTTTCTATGCAGGTTTTGCACTCTGCATTTCATATTGTTTCGATATATTACTGGTATAAGAGCTATGGATAGAGCGCTGCATAAGTGGTTGTTCAGTTACACTATGAGTGGAAGAGCCGTAGTTTCTGATAAGTAGGGCACAGGTTCGGTATCGGATACTCAGATATACTTGACCCGGTTGTTGTAAAAACAGCCTCAGCGTTCAAAGAGGGGTAAACAGTGAAGCAGGTATTCTTAGAAAAAGGTTAAATAGGTAAGGCGCCCCCCTGCGGCCATAGGTATTGACACTGGGTCAAGGAATTAAACCGAACTAGGCTGAAGTAGTTTGTAGAAAGCCGGGGTGGTAGAATATAAAATAGGTTGTTAGTTAGTGGGAAAAAGAGAGGGGAGAGAAGATTCTGGTTCTTGAACTGTTGATATTACAGACCCGGATCATTAAAGTGGCTGACCGACGACTGTTAACCGGTATGTCTTTGTTTGATCTAATAGGTCTCCTCGTTTAATACTGATCCTTTATCTGTCAATTAATTTAGACAGCTTTAGTATGTCATCCTATTCTGAATAAATCTTTTACGGCAGTTTGAGTCACTCTCCTAACTGTAAGACGCATAATGTTACCTGTCCATTTTTCAACAGAAATATAAATTGAATGTGTAACTAATGTTTGTAACTGTAATTTTCAACTTCCATAGCGCCGGTCTAACGCACAAAACTTCAGCTAATTGCGCACCAAAGTGAAATTGCAGTCAGTTCATTATTTTCAAAATCAACTGCTGAAACAAAGAGGCAGTCCATTGGAGATAAGGCAACTGAAAGAGGTAAGGTGTAAGTTGAGACAGAAATGACACAAAAGACTGAGCATAACGAACAAATACAGGAAAAGCAGATGTCACATGTCCATTTTTCAACTCATACCTACGTCGCATATCCAGTTTAAACCACATACTCTGTCAAATTTGCTTCATTTTATTATTTTATATTATTACTTTATATTAATATTTTATATTACCCCAATGCCATGCATTATCAGTTCTCTGTGTAATTAATATGAGAACCTGTTTCGGAAGTATTCAGTAACACAGAAAGTATGCAATTTTAACTATATTATATTTTTCAGGTGAAATTAAAACTTCAATTTTCTTGAAAGTGTTGAATTTGGACAAAACTTGTTTGTCCTCTTTGCAGCCGACATACATGCATGCACACACATTTACAGATCGATACATGCATTTGCAAGACGAGGTATACATGTATGCGATTGGAAACTAGCGATGAAATAGTTTTTTCGGAGTCTTGTTAGTCGTAATTGATTCGCATTACTCTGAATATTCTATCACAATTTACTCTGCAGAGTGCCACTGGGTTTCCTCTGATCCAAGTAGAATTTCTTTGAAAAATGGCTAATAAGAATTATTTATACAAGTGTCGTAATCTATGTAAAATCCGTAGATTGCTTGAAATCTTTGTGAAAGTTGTAAGCTTCATGTTTAAAAATGTACTTTATAGCAGTATTCCTATGATAAGGGTCTATAAGAAAAGGGTATTTCCTAAAAATTAAAATTTATGTGAAAGTGAAAATTTAATGGAATGCGGTGATTTATTTGAAAGTGGTGCATAGAAGGAAATGGTATTTCATAGAAAATGGTAATTTATGTGAGGGTAGTAAGTTGGTTTTAGTCCAGACCAGACGTTCAATTAGGTGTAACAAAAGTTCCTAACTCCGCTCTTTGTACTCCTTGCGGTAATCTCGACTTATATTGTGCGTAATTTGCTCTATTCAACCGAAACATCCAACACAAAACATAATCTATGGACTGCACATTCGATGCTTTCTAATCTAAGCTAGACTTCTATAGCGCCGTTACCATAATGTCCAAAGCATCAGTCGTTGGTGGCTTCAAGTGAAATCGCAATCAAAATCAGAAACCGTTGGAGAAGCCTGGTCGAATTCCGTTAGGTCAGAAAAACCAGAAGGTCGGGGTCGCTTGGATAACGAAAGCTGCTCAGCAAGGCAAACGCTTGACCTGGTTTTGGCCAACGAAATGACGATCATAACGAATTGGTTCAAACTCAATCACTAAATTTGCTAGGGAATCGAGCTTAGTGGTCTTTTATACAGTAAGCTCGTTTGCATATGTTGAACGCCATAAGCATAGATAATCCATCCTTCATCCATTTGAATATCGCCTGAACTTACCTGAACTTCTCTTGTGCAAAAATTGCATCGATATAATAAACAACCTCGAGAACCTAAACCTGTATTATATGATAATATAGGCCTACTATGCTCATCATATATATAATGTTATATGTATATTTACATATTAATAACTCGGTTACCTTATTTTCGTTTCATCTGAACTTCTGTTTCGTCTGGCCTCCTCTACCTCGCTCGGCCACACCCTGCTCGCCTGCATATTCCATCGACTTAATTAAGTGAAAATCGTCTAATTGTACGTTCAGTGCACCAAGCACTGTCTTGTAAAAATCGCTTCATACAAGCCTACCGAACCCTTTTGCCTATCGATTTTGTTTTGACTGAGCGCCTGTGAATAAGCTGGTTCCTGCGACTTAGCTTTCGTTGGGCGCTGTAGAAATCTCGAGATTACAATTAAAATTACCTGGAATCGCATCAACTTACCTCGTATATCACAATCATTACAAATGCTTTACCTAGAATTGCCTCAAATTGCCTTTCCCACGTAGCTTGCCTTGTATTTCGTCTCACTCTCGCCCTCCCCCCCCTCACTCACACTTTATCTCATCTTCGCTCACATCACGTCTCACCTTCTCTCAAACCAAGTCTTATACTGTTACATAATCTAGAGGGCGCTATATAATATCCACTTATATGAAACCACAGAACATATTATAAGCTTATATTTTATAAGCTTATATTAACTATATAAGTTAATAAAAGTTAGTATAATAAAACATTTTATAAATAATATAATAAATATATTTTATATGTTATAATAATAATCATTATTTTAATAATTTAATAATTATTATTATAATTTAATAATTATTATAATTTTATATAATATAATTATAATATATTTTATATAATAAATAATATTTTATAAATAATATAACATTTTATAATCATATTAACTAGACCAACTTTAGATCGCATTGCCCTGTATGGCACTGCATAACATATAATAACACTCAACATTCTGAAGTGCGAAGCTGAGTGGATGACGAAGCTGTCATCCGACTGGTTGAGGAAAACGAAAGACACAGAATTATCTTAGCTCACCTGCCTCTGAGAGGCCAGGGATTTGGCACAGAAGCAGAAGCAGAAGCAGAAGCACACACACACACAGAAAGAGAGCGCGCGCGAGAGAGAGCAAGACATAGAGACAAGTAAAGAGGAGATAGAAAAAAAGACAAAGATTCATGCAGTGAGAGACAGAGAACAGAAAGAAAGAGGCAGAGATACAGAGACAGAGAATGAGAAAGATACACAGAGAGAGAGAGAGAGAGAAAGAGAGAGAGAGAGCAAGACACAGACACACAAAGAAGAGACAGACAAGAAAGAGGACACAAGGACCCACAAAGAGAGAGAGACAGAGACAGAGAGAGTGAGACAGAGAAGGAGACAAAGGAGAGAGAAAGAAAGACGAAAGATAAAACTTGAACAGAGAGACGGGGAGGGGAGGCACAGAGCAGACGGCCAGATGTTGGAGGGATTTAGGTTCCTCAGCCTAAGCCCGGCCTTCTACTAGATCTGTCATTTGCATATGATGGACATCAGGGCGTCCTCTGAAGTCATCGCCCTTCCAATAGAAACAAACCCTGTCCGTCCGTCCGTCCGTCCGTCCGTCCGTCCGTCCGTCCGTCCATCCTTCCATCCCTCCCACCCTTCAACTCTGCCTTTGTCCGTCCGTACATACCTCCCTGTGTCCCTGCGTCTGCCTCTGCGTCCCTGCGTCTCTCCGTACCTCCCTTCGTCAGTCCCTTCGTCCCTGCGTCTGTCTTTGCGTCCCTGCGTCTCTCCGTACCTCCCTTCCTCAGTCCCTGCTTCCCTGCGTCCCTGCGTCTGCTTTGAGTCCCTGCGTCTCTCCCAACCTCCCTCCGCGCAGCTCTTCGTCCGTCAACCGGTGACGGGTCGTTTTCTATTATCGCATTGGCCGTGGCGTTGCGATGTCTTCACGGCCAGCGATTCCTCGGCTGACAGGTCTTTTAGTCGCCACCGTTTCTCTCAAAACACCAACAGCTGCGTCATCATCATCATCGTCGTTGTCGTCATCATGCGATGGCTGCTATTCGGTCTGTGTAGTCGTTGCCGTTGTCGTCGTCGTCATCATCATCGACCGATGGTTCCTGCAGCTGAAAAGAGCAGAATTACGGTCCAGTGAGCGTAACGGACGTCGTTCCTCCGGCGTCCACGGCTGCAGACAACGTCCCTTGCATTTCAATTCCTCCCGGCCAACCAGACAACGGACGCACACACGACCCAATGCATGGGTGTCTGTTGGTCTGTCGGTCTGTCTGTTGGTCTGTCTGTCGATCTGTCTGTTGATTGGTCTGTATGTCGGTCTGTATGTCGGTCTGTCTGTCGGTCTGTCTGTTGGTCTGTCTGTCGGTCTGTCTGTCGCTCTGTTTGTCAGTCGGTTGGTCTGTCTGTTGGTCTGTCTGTCGATCTGTCTGTTGATTGGTCTGTATGTCGGTCTGTCTGTCGGTCGGTCTGTCTGTCAGTCGGTTGGTCTGTCGGTCTGTCTGTCTGTCTGTCTGTCGGTTGGTAAAGGGGCGCCTGGTGCGTTAGCGGACGATGTCGTCTTCACGTCTCATTTGGCGCAGTAGAACAGCGCCATCTAGCGTCAGCGACAGGAAAACAACAGAGGCTGCAGCAGCTGCTGGATCTTCTACCGTCGATGTCAGCGTCTTCCGTCATTCGCCTGATACTCGGGGATATGGAGGATGTGTTGAGATGGAGAAAAAGAACAAGAGCGGAAGAGGAAGTGTGGCTTTTATGCGACACTTCGGGTAGCCATATAACAATAGACGAGAATTGTATGTCTGTAATTGGGATTCCTGAAGTCTCGTAATCGTAATCTCGAGAATTTCTGAAGCGCTGCTTTAAAGCTGTGTGCAGGGCACCAACTTATTCACGAGCGCTGCGTCAAGCCAGAGGGGTTGTCCAAAGATGATATAAGAAGAACAAAGTCCGATTGTCAGAAGAACAGAGAGAAGGGGACAGAGGATCTGATACGGTGGGTTGTGTTTAGGTTGAGAGATACGGGAAGACGGCGGATTGGATGAAGTTTAGCCCTAGCGACTTAGGAAAATCACGTATGAGCGATTAAGCCAATGGCAGGGTGGGTTTTTGGGTGGGTGAGTTGGTGGGTGAGTGAGTTGGGAGTGGGTGATGCGTGATCGTGCGAGTGAGAAAGTCAGTCAGTGAGTGAGTGAATTGTGAATCAATGATTCATTGAATGAGTCGATGAGTGTGAGTGAGCGAGCGAGCGAGCGAGTCAGTCAGTCAGTCAGTCAGTCAGTCCATCAGTCAGTCAGTCCATTAGTCAGTCAGTCACTGAATTATTGAGTTATTGAGCGATCGAGCGAGTGCGTGAGTCACTGACTCAGTCAGTCAGTGTGAACTCATTCAAACTATGCAAAGGCTTCAGCCTACAGCTGTACAAGGATTTCATCCAACTTCTGGTCTGGGAGTACGCCCATGCCTTGGCTCCATGCTCAGACAGCCATTGCCGCATTGACTTCCTCTGGCTCTGCCCTTGGCGTACACAGCAAATGTCATCGTGGACTTGCTAAGCTGAATGTCTCATAATAAATCCGAAACTGTACATCCGTAATGGAAGTAGGTGAAAAGTAAGGAAGTAAATCTCCCATGTCCCATAAGAAATGTAGGGGAAGCGCTCATTTCCTTTTCTTAGGCCCTTGAGCCGGCAATGGACGAATCCCAAGGTCATGGACACGAGGCCAGTGAATCGCAGGACTTGCTGTTTACTTCCCGGCTTACGCCGGTACCAAATTATGCTGCTTGGTGACAGAGGCACGTGCGGGCCTATAGGGTCGTTACAAGGAGTCGAACCCACAACCGCATGATCATTGACCAAACGCGTTACCGATAGATCATCATGTCGCACCCGTAATGGAAGGAAAGTGATTAACCAAACATCCAATATTGTTTGCTAATCGACAACTGTTGAGGTAGGCCACACTAATAAAAATTGTACTTTTGTCACAACAACTTTTCTCTGTGTGTTCTAGCCATGTTTTAGACATTCATTGTTTTTAAGAGATCCATTGTAGACCATGTAACAGCGCCGTTGTCGTCGATCTAATACAAACACTAATACAAGAAAGCGATGATCGCTAGCCGGCAATCTAACATCCAGAGCCTCTTAAGCACTTGTCGCCAGGGCGCGCTGTAAACCGCCGACAGCATCTGCAATACTCATGCACTTGAAAATAACGCTCTAGAGGAACATGTCAGGTTCCCTCTGGAAACAAATGTCTGTCAACAACAGATACTATGTAAGTTCAAATCTTATATGCATCAAAATGTATTTAAGCTTTCTGACTTACTTATACTGACATAGTAATACTTACTTATAAAGACTGACATACTATTACTGACATACAAATACTAACTTACTAATACTGGTATATATTAACACTGACATATTAATGACTGTACTACTAATCAAGCCTCTATCTATTACTGCTCGGGTATTCCGTTCAAAACTGGTCTCACCTTTTCAGGAAATACCACCCTGATCCATCGAATTTCTCTCAACCTAGACGCAACCCACCCTAACAGCTCCTTTCCCCTTCTCTCTGTGATCTTTTGGCAACCGGACTTGGTTCTTGACATGGAATCTTTGGACAACCCCACCGACTTGACTGTTGCCCTGCGCTTAGCTTTTAAGTAGCGCTTTAAATTTTTCGAGTTTACGATTACAATTACGATTAATCACACTGTAAATATAGCACAGTGTGACTCGTGCTAGTTTCACAAGTATGACCTTCCGAAGTTTTCAATCAATCAGACTTCGAACAGTAGACTCACCAAATTTGTAATGTGAACTTGAGGAAAACACTCAGTCTTTGATTTTCTTACAAATAATTACTTTAACGAACAGTTCAAGTACACAGCAATACTTCAATCGTTGACGTGCAAGTTCTTTACACGTACGGATCTATCAACAACATTTATAACTCAAACTATGCAACTATGCAAAATGCCGAGACATTTTTGTCAGTTGCAACGACTGATTCGCAATTAGATTCACATTTATAACTCAAACTATAGACCAGATACGTGACAGACTATCACTACAAATCTTTTCGTCCTTAGCAGCAGACAAATCTAATCATGACTATGATTCATCGCTGACGTCAGTCAATGCGCGCAAAAGCCCACCCATTAGAAGCGTATATTTAAAATGTTCCAAGGCATGAATCCATGCTGTAACAATTTTACAATCAGACCAGGATCCACGAGAAGCTCTAACTAAATACAGTAACAATCAGTAAAGTAATACAGTAAAACAGTAGTAATGCTTGGACGGACATAAAAACAACAGATCTAAGCCACACACAACTCATCCTAACAGCTCCTCTCCCCTTCTCTCTCTGGTCTTCTGGCAACAGGACTTGGTTCTTGACATGACATCTTTGGAAGTTCCACTGACTTGACGCAGCGCTCGTGAATAAGCTGGTGCCCTGCGCTTAGCTTTAAAGTAGCGCTTTAGAAATTTCGAGTTTACGAATACGAAGTCGTTGTAGTTTCTTCATCGTCGATTTCCCGTGTGTTACTCTACAGTTTTGAAAAAGATATCTTCTGTCAACAAACTTTGAACAACAAACTGCCTTCAAAGCGACAGCTAAGCAGCCTGAAACCAATGTATCATAGCAAATGACACATCATGAGGCTGGAAAATTTTGACTGCTGCACGATTCAACGGAAGTCATAATTTGGAAGCTGAGAAGGGTATGGTGCGACCAGCAAAGTCTATGCAATGAAAACCTAAAGTGATATTGCAGATAGATGGAGCTTGCTAATAACCGCCTTAAAAATTGCTTTCCATCGAGATTATTATATGTACTTTTAGTTTATATATATGCGGGTGATCCTTGCATCGCATTTTCAATTAAATTATATCAAATGAATCTTTCAGCAATGCCAATCTTGTCTTAAAACCTGTCTTTCTGCAACGCGTAGTTTCAGCTGAGCGATCCGAAAAAGAGTTTTAACTTGTGTTTTACACAAGCATATCGATTGCAAGTAGAAATGCTGATTATTATGCATATATGTGTGCACAAAAGTATGTATGTGTTTATGTATGTGTGTATGTATGTGTCTGAATATTATATAGCGCATTCAACCTCAGAAATGCATATATACTACATTAGGCAATCCAATGCATGGTCATTATTCAGCGTCTATATGATTGAAAATGCTTGAAATGATTGAAGATGAATACATTAATCAACGTGATTGTCCGATTCAAACTAAAATTACGTCACACATTCACATAACTTAGTAAAGTATCTCATATCCCACAAGTGAGACTTCAGGGAGATGCTCATTTCCTTTTATTTAGGCCCTTTAGCCGGCACTGGACGAATCTCAATGTCCTGGACACGGGGGCCAGTGCATCGCTGGAATTGCTGTTTACTTCCCAGCTTACGCCGATACCAAATTATACCAAATTATACTGCTTGGTGACAGAGGCACGGTGTGCGCAAACAACTTGCCCAGGGTCGTTACACGGAGTCGTACCCGCAACCGCATGATCATGGACCCAATACGTTACCATGCGTTACATTAATTAGGCCTACTATTTAGTGCAATATAGTTATCATTCAAATTAAAAGTAGTTTGTTAAACAAAAGAATGTGTCTATCGTTTTGAAAGAACCCGCCCTTTGATTATCGTTTCATCAAGACCACCTGTATACATGTTTGCATCTAACCACTTAACACAGCTCCTTTAAGACACGTAAGTTGTAAAAGCCCAGCCAACGGGGTATACTTCTACTATACAGTATAGTACCTTCACCATGTTTATAGACAAACTATTGACATATTTCAGCTAAAAGGAAAGGCCGGTGTCTTTCTTATCTGTACCTGCCATATTACAAGTTCATTCACATTTCACTGTCAAACTAAATAGACCCGAACTGAGTCTACTAGACGATGCTGTGCAGGACCATCAGCAGCGAATAAATGCCCAGAGCTGTATTCGCTACGAATTGTTTAAGATTTAATGGAAAGCGAACGTTTCGATATCAGAATTGAATCGAAAAGATTTGACAGACTGACTGGCAAACTATTAGCTACGGACCTTCGCATTTAGACAGTCGAATGGAAATGGGAAGAAACGAGGCTCAAATTGAACTAATAAATCGAGGACATTTTCCTGCTGCAGATGAGTATATACAAAGCAAAAATAACTTTAAATGGTGTTTTATTAAATACATATAATGTATATTCAAACTATATTATAGTATGGACGAAATAGCATGAGGCACACAAGCAGACAGAAGACAGACAGACACACATACATACATGCATAATAATACATATATGTAATACATACATCGGTATATAATCTATACATGCATGCGTACTTAAACACAAAAACATGCATATATACACTCATATATTCATACTTATACACATAAATATATACATAAATGCATACACATATTTACATATATACGCACATAAATAAATATATGCAAACAGACATGCATACATACAGTCAGACATATAGTCAGAGAGACAGACAGACAGACACACAGACAATCAACTAGGCGGAAGGAGTCATAATTATATCTTCTGTTCGTCAAGAAGCGCAGAGGCAGCGGTGCAGAGGAAGAAACGCCTGACAGCTTAAAAAGCACGTAAGGGAAAAGCACAGATGTTGGCATAAAACGACTGAATACGTGGATGGACGGATGTAAGGAAGAAAGGAAGGAAGGACAACTGAAGGAATAGTACAATTATTCTGTCAGTAACCAATGACGAAGACACGTCTGCGATAATTGATTGACCGACGAGGAATAATCTCCCGGGAGCCTTCACTCCCTGCAGGCCGGCTGTGGCTTGCACTCGGAGACCGAGCCATGGGTTAGGAAAATATTGGCCGACGGCTCACGAGTGGAAACGGAGCCGAACGATGTCCGGATATATGCCGAACATTGCTGCCACGGAAAACGAAGATGATTTATAAGAAGACGATAACAGAGATAATGATGATGGATTTATCGTCATGAAAGCGCTTTTAATTGTCACGAGAACAAAATGACGATGTCGATGGAGATGCTGATCATGGTATTGTGCAGATAAATTCATCGTTTAATTGTTTAAGGCATTCACACGGAAGGGCTAAAGGGATGAGGCGGGGAAACATATGCAGCGAAAATCAAGAAGAGTGTGTGACTAAATGGCAAACTATTATTCTTATTAGCATTTTAGACTATCAAGTTGCCAGCCACACACCATCTGTGGCCGAAAATCTTGAGACATTCCCGTTTATGAGAATCTTCTGACATCGGAGATTTATTGTTCAAATTCGGCGGCATATTTGCTATTATCAGTCGGCTACCGATGAACTACCAGATATTCCAACTCTTTGCTATCATCAAGCGAGCGTCATATAAGCGCTAATAGCAGCTGCTGTTGACGGGCTGTTATATGCTTCTCCTAACTGACAGTAAGTATGTATGTGTCCAAAAACTTATATAGCGCATTTTTGGAATCTTACAAAGGCGCTGCGGTATGACTCTCTGGCAGTTAGCGCCGAGATAGCAATGCCGTGTGTTACACGTCGAAGCACAACACGTGGCAGTTACAGTCAGCTACATCATCGGTGTATTTTGTAAATAGTTAGCGTTTGTCTTACATTAGTAAAAGGCTACTCACTTACTTCCTTTGTTACTCACTTACTCACTTACTCACTTACTTACTTACTCACTTACTTACTTACTTACTGACTGACTGACTTACTTAGCTATGAAATGAGTAAACTGACCGCACACTGTCAAAGAGAAGATCAGACTGCTCTTCCTTTTTTCTTCTTTTTTCCTCTTTCGACTCTGTGTGAATCTGAGGCGCAGGCTGAACATCTAATAATAGTGTGCCAAATGTATACAATCTTTAAAGGGAGTGTATAGAACTTGCATGTAACTACTGACTTTCTTGCATAAAACTAACAGATGCGGTAGAGACGAGAGATGGGAATAACCATGGTTGCAGTCGAAGAGACTTGGCCTCTCTTGAAAGAAATGTGACGTTGAAGACAGAACGAAAATGAGAAATCAAAACACAGCGAAACGCTGTGAACATTGAAAAAAGGAAGAGAGAGAAAGTCGACAGAACAGCGATGTTTGGGGCAAATAGATGACTGGTGAATGCCCTGAAAACGCACCAGAAAAATCATTTTCTGCTCTCTTCAGACACTACAGTAGTTCAAATGTTCGTGTACAGAAACGTTGACATGCAGGGCCTGACTACCAGTGGGCAGAAAAGGCCATTTACATAATTACATGCAAGCATACTCCTCTCCTCATGCATACTCTTCTCCCTCTTCTCTCTCGTCATCTCTCCTCTCTTCCTTCTCTCTGGTCTTCTGGCGACCGGACTTGGCTCTTGACATGGCATCTTTGGACGACTCCACTGACTTGAAGCAGGGCTCGTGAATAAGCTGGTGCCCTGCGCTTAGCTGTTAAGTGGCGCTTTAGAAATTTCGAGTTTACGATTACAATTACGATGTATTCATATATTAATACATACGTACATACAGTCAGACACAGTCAGAGAGAAACGGACAGACGTATAGACAGAAATAATTATTCATAATTATGGGTGCCGCCATCATAATGCACACGGTATCAAACTAAACTGTATTAAGAAATCATAATCCGCTCCAAAGCCCCAGCGAAATCCAATAGGCTTTGAGACAGGGAGACCAGAAGTCATACTACGATGGGTAAGCGAGTTGAAGAATATGAATCTTACGTTTAGCGAGTTGAAGGAGATGAGTCTTAAATTTAGCGAGTTGAAGGAAGTGAGTCTTAAGTTTAGCGATTTGAAGGAGATGAGTCTTAAGGTTGGATCTGAATGACATTTTAAAAACTAACAGAATGCAGATATCTGGACATGAAATTCGAAAGCTTTGGACCAGCCAAAGAGAGCCAAACGCTGTCCTGTTACGAGGCACAACAAGAGTTGAAGGGTCCACTGATCGAGTGCAATTCTCGACTGGCTGGCGTCTGCCAAAAGACGATTCCGTATTAGCTGAACATGTGTATCCTTGGATGACAATTGAAGCCACGTGAATGTCTACGCTGGACATCCGACGACCAATCGAAATGCAATGTAAACACGATCGACAGAACGCAAGAACATCGAGAAGATGAAAGAGAAATTGCCTTTGATGTTGAATTTATGTCGGTCATATTATGGAGTGCGTCGACTCCTAACGGCGCTAAATAAATGCTAGATTATTATATTGCAACAGTACAGGTGTACCGAGGCAACAATGAACGTAAACATCAGAGAGAGAGAGACAGACAGACAGACAGACAGAGACAGAGAAAGCCATCCTCGAATGAATGGGAAGCCAGATGCTTAGTGTGGATAGAAGATTGTAATTGTAACTGTAGCTGTAATCGCAAATTTGTAGAGCGCCTCTTCAGCAGGAATTACTCAGAGGCTCTTCGACGAGAAAACATAACATGAACGTCTATGGGCAGTGGAGCCTTTCCCGTAATTTGGGTGATGGGCATGTCATGGCTACAGTCACCCTTACTTTTTAAAATAACTCCAATACTTAATTTCATTAACGCCTGGAACGACGTTAGTCATTCATGCAAAACCCATTTACTTCAAGATTGCGAGGGATTAGACTTAGACCAGGAAGTCTAATTAGATCCATAAAAATTGAGGTAAGTAAGTAAGTAATGCATTTGTTTACATGCTACATGTCCATTGGCTAAGTGAGGAGTCGTAAGCATAGATAAGTTTACACCAGTGGGAGAAGATGAAATAGCAAGAGAAAAGTGACCAGTTGGACTGAATTGCTGTATTGTTTACGCTATATTACTTTGAATCCATGACTATTTATAATACATGTTCCTCATGAATATTTACTATGAACTTTTAAACTGTGAACTGCAAAATATAAGTGAACTATAAGCCACATATTGACTATGAATCGTAGTAACTTTGAACTCATTGATATCTTCTCGCAACCAGTGAACATTGCGCGCTTGGTCAGAACAATTAAGCAGGCAATTATTGTCCTATTTTCTTGATGGCTTATCAGATTTTGACCTGACGTACTCAAGGTGGTATCGATCGTCGTTCGATTAGATTAGGTTAGGTCAGATTAGATTAGATTAGGTCAGATTAGATTAGGTTAGGTCAGATTAGATTAGGTTATGTCAGATTAAATTAGATTAGGTCAGATTAGATTAGGTTAGGTCAGATTAGATTAGATTAGGTCATATTAGATTAGATTAGGTCAGATGAGATAAGAATAGCAGCAGTTGCATCAGTAGACGTCTAGTGTATGCGTGTCTACCTACGATGGCTGAGTGTGCATCGTGTGATGAGCGTTCTTACTTATTAGATTAGAAGATTAGATTATATTAAATTAGAGGATTGGATTAGATTAGATTAGATCGCGTCTACATTAGATTATTCGTGCACCACTGAGGAGTTTCTTGGAAAAGCGCTTTAATAATTGTGCAATACGATTACGATTACGCTTATACCTTCTGATGCCAAACTTACACGGACGCGTGCCTTTCCATACTAACTTCACATGTAAGAAAATATTCAGACGTGAGCTAATTTGAATGCGTTCATGAATACTTAGCCCGGAACAACTGCTGTATCGTCCACTTACCCTAATCATATTTATAAGACCCGGATCGGTTTTCTTCGACTCGATGGAAGCTGACCGAAATTTTCCTGATTCCGTCACCAATAAATTTCTTCATCTCTGTGACGAGCCATTAGGGTCGTCTGCTAATGATGCTGACGACGCTGGTGCTCTGCTGTCATATTCCGTTTGCTTTTAACGGTCGATCTGAGCGCCGGGGAACCAGTACAGGCCGAGCCAGCGATCCATCGAGGCAGCGAGACGGCGGGCTGGCGAAGCTCTCCACCGGGAAGGGTGGAGTCCGCGCCGTACGGACGGTAAGCCGAGAATAACGATGTCTCAGCGAATTAATATCGGAGATATTAATCGCTATGAAGCAGCCTCAGCCTCATCATCATCACCACCGCCATCACCGCCATCAGCTGCAGCAGCAGTTGCATCAGTAGACGTCTAGAGTGTGCGTGACTACCTGCGATGGCTGAGCGTGCATCGTGTGAAGAGCGTTCTTAATGCACGAGTCTACATCTCTTGGCTGAGATATATGGCGTGCATTATGTGGCGCCATTACTTGAGAAAGGCCGTAAAATTAGCGAGGCACTTCTTCTATGGAGGTAGATGGTGTACTACTTGGCTCGTCTTATTATCTGCATATTTTGTAATTACTGTGAAATTACACTTCGCGTGTCAATCAAGTTTTAGGAGTTCCAAAGATGTTGTCCAGGGCTGAAAAGAAAGATCGTGTGACAAAGATAATTATCATACTATGCTATTAAATTCCATTAACTGAACTATTAATTGTTACAGATAAATATTGGCCTATACTCTTCTGTGTATGTTTGTTTATACGTGCAGCTGTATGTGGCGATCTCTGTATATGTGAATATATGTGAGGAATGAAATGATGAGCTGATTGGAGCCTTTTGGAGAACGAGGAAGAGTGAGAAGCAGGCAATAGTAGAACTGGGTAGCAACGATATGCATTCGTGTTGATTAATAAATTATTCAGTGGCTTAGATACGATAGCACGCTTATTGTACACAAAATATATGCGTATAATATGTATGTATTATGTGTTACTCTAGGGAAAACCAATAACTCGCTTGGGTTTAGATATAATTTCTATTTACACTTGCAAGAGGTTATAACACGTACAACAGAATACCTGACATCAGCCAGAACGACGACGGCTGTTTTGAAGCCAAGAGTCGAAGTCTTTTCATCGGAGAACAACTCGAACACAAAAACCTCTCAGGTTCCTCCAACAGACGGAGGACCTTTACATCAGCTCGTGAAACGGAGTCTTGGCAACTAACAGAAAACAGAGCCACGTAGGACTCGGCCTATCTTAACTAGCCAAGCTCGGCAAACTGAAAGAAACATCCCCTTTTATAGGGTTTCTGGGGCAACGCCCCCCAAAGAGACGGCTCATCCTTCAACCACTCCTTACATCCGGGTCTTCCCCATGGGCCGACTCTAACGGTATATACGTACGTGTGAGCGTAGGTATGTATGCTTGTTTGCGTTAAATATGTGTGCATGCGTGTGTGTATATGTATGTATGTAGGTATGCATGTATGTATGAATGTATGTATGTATGTATTCAATATGTGCATATATATGTATGTGTGTATGTATGTATGTATGCATGAATGTGTGTATGTATGTATGTATGTATACATGTATGTGTGTTTACATGTATGTGTGTATATATGTATCCATGCGTTAAGTATGCGTTATATTTATGTATCTGGCTATTTATATAGCGCCTTTTGATCCTCCAAAGGCGTTATAATAACCATGTACAAAAGGATGAGGAAGAGTAGGAGACTTGAGGGGGAATTGAAGAATTGAGGAATGACGATGATGATGAGGAGCCGCAGAGGATCCACTACAAAGGATGAGGATGAGATGCAAAAGGACAGGAAAAGCAATGTCACAAAATACGACATTCAATTTCTCATCTCGTCGTCTGTCGTCAATCTTTCCAGATGAATGCCCTCTGGCATATGCCGTCATATCCGTCTGCGTCCATGTCCGTGTCCCTGTCTACCTGCGTACCCGTGGAAGTGCGTCTGTCTCTGCCTAGTGTGTGTCTGCGTTGATGTGTGCGTTTGAGTTGAATGCATGTGTTTATGGGTGTTTGGCAGCGCGCGTGTATGTTTGTGTATGCATGATTATTCTGCATAGTTATTGTCTGCCCTTGCGTATCAATTGGCCGTCGAATGATTTCTTCCAGTCAGTGGCGTTCGGAAGGATGTAGGGAGTGAAGGATTGAGGTAGGAAGATTGAGAAGAAGGAAGATAGTGAAGGAGAGAGGTGGGGAGGTTGGTAAGAAAGTAGAGAGTGAAGAAGAGAAGTAGGGAGGTTGGCAAGAAACAAAAAAGTAGAGAGTGAAGGAGAGGGGTATAGAGGCTAACAAGAAAGTAGAGAGTGAAGGAGAGGGGTATAGAGGCTAACAAGAAAGTAGAGAGTGAAGGAGAGAGGTAGAGAGGCTAGCAAAGAAAGTATGGAGTGAGGGAGAAAGGTTGGCAAGGAAGCAGAGCGTGAAGAAAGGAGGTAGAGAGGTTGGCAAGTAGGAAAAAAGTGAAGGAGGAAGGTAGGGAGATTGGCAAGAAAGTAGAAAATGAAAAAGAGAGGTATGGAGGTTGGCATGAAGGAAGATGGTGGCGGAAGGAGGCAGGTCAGGGAGGAGGCATGGACTGAAGAGGAGGTCATGGGCAGATAGGGAGCGAACGAGGGAGGCAGGAAGTGCAGAATGGAGGTCTAGAAGGGGCAGGGAGTTAAGAAGATAAGTGGGTATTAGTGCCATATCTTTGAGGCCCGATTCTGCGTATAATTTGGACGTGGATGACGATTATTCCTGGCGCTTCTTATCGTAATGCAATGCCATCGTTCGAGGTATCAATCACATTGAGTTGACGTACAGCCGAAAGTAATTACCTTCCTTTCTTCCTCTGACATCCGTCCCTCCTTCTTTCCTTCTTTCCTTCGTCCGTCCGTCCGTCCGTCCTTTCGTCGACGGAATACGTTTAATGCGTTTTAAAGATCAGTCGCCTGGACCAGCGCATAGTCCGTGTTTCGAATTGAAATCATCAGCGACCAAGTGGATGGAGGAATAAAAAGATGAAGAGAGAGACACGATGAAAAAAGCAAGGATTGAGAGGTAGATGGAAAAGAGGCGGAATTAGAGATGAAGACGTGGGGAAGAGAGTGGAACGAAGGAAGCAAAAGCGAAGAGAAAGGAAGCAAAAACATAGACAGAGGAAGTAGAGAGAGAGAGAGAGAGAGAGAGAGAGACATAGAGAAAGAGACATAGAGAGACAGGGAGAGACAGAGAGACAGTTAGAGACAGTGGGACAGAGAGACAGAGACAGACAGAGAGAGACTATAGAGACAGATAGAGACAGAGAGTCATCGGCAGATAGAGACGGACAAAGGAAAAGACAGCCGGATTTTCAGATAGCCCGAAGACTTAAGCCATCAAAGAATTCGCATCGGCCTAAATGGATTTTAGTCTCAGTACCTCATATGCAGAAAACGATGAATTTATTTCGGGTGTTCGTCAGACTGGCTTTTCTGCATGCATGACTGCCATCTGGCGTAGGAAATTGCCAGTGAAATGGCAACCGACCTCTTCTCTCTGAACTCTGCTAGCAAACGAATATTAAATATACTGTGGCTCTACATCAACTAATTCTGTATGCATCGATAGGCGCTACATCAATTCGACTTCTGCATGCATCTTAAATTTCTGATCTGATCTGAGCTGATCTGATCTAATCTAATCTAATCTAGCATAATCTAATCCAACAGATAAGCCATAGATGAGCTGCGGTTACTTCAAATTTAAATTTCAATATTTTATTGATTACTAAAAAGACAAAATTCACATTTATCTATCACATTTACTGAAACCATGGCTGTCCGTACAGTGGGGCAAGTTGGGGCACTTGCCTCCTCCTGAAATTTACATGAACATTTTTGGTCCAAATCGCATCCCTGTTTTCATATTCTGCCTATCATGTGTAATGCGCTATATACCTGTCATGTATAAATATGATTCTTCTTCTACTTATGATTCTTCTACTTACATGTATAATGTTTGGTAAGTCTAATCACTGGATTTTCTAATTTAAAGGAAGTCTTTAATTATTTTGAGTCTATACAGTACCATGTTGCCATCTTATGTAATTATGTTCTCATCTTAAGAGTTAAGCTTACTGTATCAATTAATTTCTTGGAGAAGAGCAGAAGGGAGAAGAAAAGTAAAGACGTTGCACTGACAACTATGATGTTTATCCGCATATATACCGGACACTGAGTTTGCAATAGCGACGGACACATATTGGCACTTTAAAGAATCTCGTAGTTATAGCTGATGATTAACTTTAGATTTAACCAATTAAAAGTGTCAAATTAGACTAAGTCTAGTTTGATTAACAACCACACGAGTTGATATACTGCGCCAATCTGCACAAATTTCTTTGTGAGCCCATTAATTAAAGTAATAGGTCTATGAAAATGCAGTAATGTAATATAACATGTATTAAATTAAATCAACAGACTGGCCCTCTGCCTCACAGAGACTGGCTCCCTGCTTCACACAGACTGACATTAAATCAACATGAATGTTTATTATAGTGTACGATATCTCTCGTACTGACATCGCGTTGCAAATTCTAAACCACGATGGTTTAATGACTTTCACTCAGAACAATGACGATATTTTCTGTAATTAATGCAGAGAACAAGCGAAACTGCTGGCGAAACATCATTAAAGCTTTTTGAATTCACACATCAAAGCCCATGTATTATGATGATTGTAACAATAATTATGACCAAACATTTGCAAAAGCTCTTTCTCTTAATAAGTGTTTCTCGCATCCCTATCGATCAATGCATCACAAGATCTCGCATAGCAGGTATGCTCTTCCAAGTTCTGGCAAAATGTTTATCAAAATAAACAGGCAGCAGTTTTTTCAACTCCACTGAATATATCCAATTTCCTTATAGATTCAAATGGCCTTTTGCATAGACTTTGACAGACAGCTGATTGGCAGTTCTGAACGCTGGGTTACAGGTGGTATGAACTGAGAGCATCTGTAGGGATGTAATTAAATTGAGCGATAATTGGGCCAAATATAGGTAAATGCTGCACTAAGATAGAGAGGCATGTAGTACCGACTAATTCAGTTTAATGAGTTTATTCATTTGTAAGACATGATGAATACTATACAATATACCAGTATTTTGTGATATTTCAGATACAATAGACTCTATGCAAATTCGTTCATCATTGCATACTCCTAAGAACTTTGTGGCAGATACTTCCTTAGTGGTTCTATTAAAAAATTTAGATGTCTTATTACTGCCAAGAAGAAATGTTTGGTAAGTCTAATCACTGGATTTTCTAATTTAAAGGAAGTCTTTAATTATTTTGAGTCTATACCATGTTGCCATCTTATGTAATTATGTTCTCATCTTAAGAGTTAAGCTTACTGTATCAATCAGTTTCTTGGAGAAGAGCAGAAAAGAGAAGAAAAGTAAAGAAAAGAGACAAAATGGGGCGGAGCTTGACGTTTATGTATATATATAGATAGAATAATTAAAACTATCGGAGGGTGAAGAAGAACAAGCATAGAAGGAAAATCATAAAACGATGAAGTAGAATCATAAGAAGAAGAAGAAGAATTATGAGAAGCAGACTATGAATCATAAGAAGAATCATAGGAGTAGTAAGAGGAAGAACGAGAAGAATTACGATACGAAAAATCATGAGAAGAAGAATTATAAGTAGAAGAATCATAAGTAGAAGAAGAATCATAAGTAGAAGAAGAATCATAAGTAGAAGAAGAATCAGTAGAGGAAGAAAGAGAAGAAGAAGAAGAAAAAGAAGAAGAAGCAGAACTAGAAACTGGATCAGAAAGAATAACATGGCCAACCAACAGTTCCACAAAAAACATCTCTGGCTCCACCCCGACCCAGCGACTGGTTTATTGGAAACACGGGAATACGTTAACGATACAGTAACGACCAGATGACGGCGACTTCGTGAAGATGACGTTGCAGACAACCGCATTGATGATAATGACGACTAAGTCAATGATAACAACGACGACAACGACGATCTTGCTACGAGTGAAGGGAGCTCGAGTGTTGGCCTAATTGGCTGGCGAGATGAACTACGGTAGTCGCCGACTGATTAACGATCATACGGTAAGTTTTCTGAACTGCCCATTAGACCCATCGATGGACGATGATACGGCGGCTGAGCTGGACTTGGACGAAGAGGATGACGAGATGAAGGGGAGGAGGAGGAGGAGGAGGAGGAGGAAGGAGGAGGAGTAGAAGAATGAGAAAAACAAGAACATAATGAAGCACTGGAGGTCGATGAGAAGCAGAATGAAAAATGCAGGATGAGTTGGAGTAAGAAGAGAAGGAGAAGCATTAGCACGAGAAGAGGACATACACAGAGGATGAAAAGTAAACTGACACAAGGACGAGGAAATGAAGAAAATATTGGATAAGGAATTGGCGATGGAGAGATGATGATAATGGTGGTTGTGGTTGCGATGATGTGATGTTGATGCTGATGATGATGACGAGGAGGATGAGAAGAAGGAGGAGGGAAAAACAAGAGTTATTGGATGAACAAATAAAGGACAAGGGGCGAGAAAGAGAAAGATGAGGAGGAAGGAAGATGGCGAAGAGAAGGACAAAGAAGCCGATTAAAGATGAGCCAGACAAGGAAGGGATAGACAGATAAATTAAGATGAGGATGAACTAGAAGGAAGAGGAGGATGACGAAATGTGAGGAGTAAAAAGAAGGAGTAAAAGAAGGAAAGAAGATAGAGTGAGTGTGAAGAGTTTGAGGATGAAGAGGAGTGGTCGTCTTTCAAGATGTTTCGGCGCAGATGGCTGAGTTGGTGTGCGTTGGAATTAACGAAGCAGTCGTTTAATGACAGATGCCCTGATCTAGAAGTAGACAGACACAACGACAAAGACAGTCATAGACAACGACAGAGCCATAAACAGTGAGAGAGGAAGAGACACAGACAGATACACCGATACAGGAATAGACAGAGATAAAGACAACGATAGAGGAAGAGACAGAGACAACGACAGAGGAAGAGATAAAAACAGAGACAATGATACAGAAAGAGACAGTGATAGAGACAACGATAGAGGAAGAGACAGAGACAGAGAGAGAGAGAGAGAACGAAAGAGGAAGAGATAAAGATAGAGGCAATGATACAGAAAGAGACAGAGATGGAGACAACGGCAGAGGAGGAAACAGGGATAGAGACACCGACAGAGGAAGAGACAGAAATAGAGACAACTAAAGAAGAAGAGGCAGATAAAAAAAACAATGGTAGGGAACGGACACAAGAAGAGACACCGACAGAGACAACACTAGAAGAAGGCAGAGAGATAGACACAACGATAGAGGAAGAGACAAAGACAGACATAGAGACAAAGGTAGAGAGAGCGAGAAAGGTACACAGCTGATGCTGTCGGTCGTTATCATCAGCTGAACTTCCTCTTGAACTGAATATACCTGAGCTCTTAATTCCATGTCGAATGTACAGGGGCCTATATTTAATAACCGCAAAATCAAGACCGACGTATTCCATTAGCGGCAGATGTATGTCAGAAGCGCCCCCAGGATTGAAACCTCCTATATTCCATCCACTTAACCCGATATTCCTCCGGGCGGCTGGATCAACAAATTACAAGCTCTGCTACCCGGGTCCAATTCCCGATAATGCATGCCTGGATACAGGAATAGACAGAAATGGACAAGAACGCTATCTAGGGCAGACGATTCAGTAGTTTCAACAGGTAAAATGAAGTACTACAACTGAACTGTAAATATGTCTTTGACCTTTAGGGGCCGTCCATAAATGACGTCACGCAATTTAGGACAATTTTTGACCCCCACTCCCCTCATCGTCACACGTCTTCACAAAAGTCATACCCCCTCAAATATGACATCACAAAGCTCTGTACACACACACCCCGAAAAAAAACAGATGTCCAGAATGTTATATGCAAATTTTCTTATAATTATCAAATAAAGTAATTGTAACTATAAAAATACTTGAAACTATATAGTAGAACGAAGAAAAATGGAGGAAGAATAATTATTGCAATCACTATGCATTCCACAAAATGAAAAGCTCTGGTAGAATCATTACAATTATTAAAAATGTTTAATAGCAATAACTCGAAACAATCCAAACTGTTTGATGTGATGATGTGACGTCACATTTCTTAAACACCCCTCCCCTTCGTCACAAATCGTCACAGATGTGTGACCCCCCTCGCTCCCCTAGGTGCGTGACGTCATTTATGGACGGCACCTTACGAAAATTTTACGTCCTGAAATGCTATCAATAACCTCTATCCTGCTTCCTCTTCTTCCCCTTATCTATCCTGCGGATCCCAGTCCAAACACCACCTACTGTAGCCGTCTGACTGACTGACTGCACAGTCAGCTACGGGGGCGGTGTTTGGATTGTATCTGTAGGGTAGATAAGTGGAAGTAGATAAATGAAGGTAGAAAACAGCATGGAGAGAAATAGTCCTCAGTTTCCATATTATCTAAAGACTTCGCTAAGGGTACTCACCCAGCGATCGTTTCAGGAGAATCCTGCCCTGCCCAGGTTACAAGGTGAGGTTCCAACAGTCAGCCATCCATCTGCTTCAGAAAGAGAGGAAGATAAACGGGGCGAGGAGTAATAAACATTGAGGACTGACAGAATAAGAATGATGATACCAAAATGAGAAAGGGTTAGAGGGTAGCAAAAAATAGTAGGACGGTTAGGAGTAGGAGGAAGGTGAAGAGACATATAAATATAAAGGTTTTTCCATAGCAACTCGACCCTGCTCATTTTTCAATGAATTGATCGGATGAGATCCTTCACCACCGCTACACCCCATTTAAGTTCCGTGCCAGACCGATAATCAAATCTTTAAAATAAGCCATGACCGGGACGCGAACCGGCATCCTCACGCACAGAGGTTACTTGACGTACGCGTTGACCAATGTAGCTAACCAGGCCAGTAGAGAAGAGGCTCGGGAACTAGAAATAGGATGAAGATGAACAGAAGAGGGATGGCGAAGAGAAAGAATGGAAAACAATTTAAAAGAGAAAGGGGAGAAGGTTGCGGGTGACACAAGATACGAGGAGGAGATCAAAAGGAAGGAAGGGAAGGAAGAGAAAAGCAATCATCAAAACGGTGATAATAATTATTTTCGATGGATTTCATTGGTCGAATAATGGGAGGAAATTGTCGGAGTTAGTCGACCGGATGACCAAGTGAATGGATGCCGCCTGTCTGCTGTCCAGCTGAGATAACTCTGTCTGACAGCGGACCCACCACTGACCGACTGATGCCGCCTTAGCAATACGCCGACAGTTGTACACAGAGGAGGATCGAGACAAAAGGAGAAGGAGGATTGAAGGATGAGAAGGAGGATAGAAAATGGAGGTGAATAGAAAGAGGAGCAGGGCTAAGACAGGAGGAGTAGGATAGAGGAGGATGACTAGATTAGAGAGGGAAGCAGAATGGAGAAAGGAGGACAACATCTAGGTTAGAAAGGAGGAGCAAGACAGAGAGGGAGGAGGAGTAGAATAGAGAAGAGATGAAGATTGAGAGAAAAGCAAGATGAATAAGTTAGAGAGAGGAGCAGTATTTAGAGAAAAGAAATACAAAAAACTAGAGAGGAGGAGGACTTGGTTAGTGAGAAGAAGCAGGACTGAGAGGCGAAGGTAAGCAGGACAGAGAAGGAGGATGACTACGCCAGAGCAAGAGAAAGAGAGAGAGACAGAAAGAGAAAGAGAGGAGCAGAAAGTTAGAGAAAGAAGGAAGAGTAAGAGAGGAGTAGGATAGAGAGGAAGAGAAACACTGAGAGAGGAGAGGAACATGACTGAGAGAAGAGGACAAGCATGAGCAAGGAAACTCAAGGGCTCAAGGACAGTGATTAGAGAAAGAGTAAGCAGATGATTAAGGTTAACACCGTGGATAGAGGACGACAGAGAAGAAACAGAATTAAGAGGGAGGATCAAAAGAGGAGAATCAAGGGATATCTTCTCGACGAGAGAGAATGAGCTTGGAATTAAGAAGTACATAGCTACATAAAGAGAAGAGGAAGGGTTGTGGTAAACACAGAACTATGAGGAGGTAAAAGAATCGAGGAATCCGGATTTCAGAAGACAGAAGAACGACTATATGAGCAGAATGAGAGCTGAAAACGGAAACGGATGAGAAGGAAAACGAAGACGGAAATAGTCAATAAAGCGTGGATTATCATCTAATCGACGAAGAAACTGAAGGATGATTTATTAGGATAAATAAGAAGACTGGAAGAGACACAGACGAAATAGGGACGTTACAGCTGAAAGTATGTCGGTTGAAAAACAAGAAGAGGAAAGACGATGAGAAAATATCGGAGGAGGACGAAAAGAAATAGAGAAGAAAGTGTTATAATCGTGAACAATTATGCTATGAAATTTGTTCAATCAGATACAGAATTTAAGATCAAGATGCCAGATAGGCTGGCAAAGTACACAGGTATGACAAAAATGTAACACAGGAATACTTGATACACTGAAGGACGGGGCATGCACACGCATATACAGACAGACGGAAACAAAGAAGCACAGACACACACAGAGAGACACTGAGCGAGATATGAAAGGAGAAGCCAAGAGAAGTAAGACAAGATAATGTAAGTGAAGAGAAGAGAATGAGACAATGCTACTGCTGCATCTGCCTCTGAACCCAGTGGATGCGCCGTCAATAATAGTTCTGAGGAAGGGCAGGCACTCAGCTGTTGCCGACAGCCAATCGATTTGACCAAGTCCGTGACCGATTGAAGACGGCGATGACCTGTCCACGAAAGACGGATGACCAGCGAGCCCCATAAACTCCCAGTAACGAAGACTGGCTGGCTGTCCGCATCGACTACTACAGCATGGCCCCCATATACAAACTGTTGAGCTCTTGCTGCAGATCCACCACGATATCCCAGAATCCACCTCGCTTTCAGATTTCTACACGATAAACTGCTTAGTCATTTGCGTATCTCAGTTCGCCTGCAGCCCGCTTCCGTTTCGCTAGTTCGAAGAAGAATCAATTTGGACGGCGATTACTTGTGCTCAGGCGATCTAAGTCTTGTCTTTTCAAAGAATCGTTGATATCCGGTAATAAACGGACGTCAGGTGCATTTTGGGTGGAATTTAGGTTAATAACCTGGGGGGGCATGCATCATCCCAGACTTCCATTTGACCATGGCGAGGCTGGTAATTCCAAGCTAACATCGTTTCAGTGGAAGGTTACCTGATGATTAGTTGAATATTATAATCGTAAGCTCAAGATTTCTGCAGTGTCCAACGAAAGCTAAGTCTCGGAAATCAGCTTTTTCATGGACGCTCAGTCAAAACAAAATCGATAGGCAGGAAAGGTTCGGTTCCAGGTCAAGATCCAAAAGTCAGACAAGCAGACAGTCAGACTGCTATGGTGGATGGTGCTTGGGATCGAACCGGAAAATGAGATAAGGATAAGAGGAAGAATCAGTATAAGATTTGTGGAAGAGGAGTCTAAGTAGGTGGGACGGTTTTTCTGCGTTTTAGACGATGTTTCATGCGATTGATGCATCGCCGCCATTAGACCCCGTCTACCATTCGAGGTGATAGATTCCCAGGTGGACTGTTCAGCTTCAGACCTCTGTGTGTCCGCAACCAGCAGAATCTTGGTTTCAGTGAAGAAAGGACGAGAAGAGTCTTTCGAAATCGCATCAACAATCAACTAGTTATACGATCAGTCAAATGCCTGTCCTGCCCAGTGGAGCTGGCTTGAGATAAAACGGAGATCATGACGTGTTAACAAATGCATTACATACATACATACATACATACATACATACATACATACATACATACATACATACATACATACATACATACATACATACATACTGACTGACTGACTTACTTACTTACTTACTTACTTACTTACCTACTTGAGAGATGTAAGAACTCGGCATCATCTATGAGGGACTGCTGAACGGTGAGGCAACCGTGTGCCCCCCACGGGCGACGGACCACATCGCCTGTTGTCGTCCCTCATCCTCCATGCTCCGTTCGTACATAAACTAATGCAATCCGCGGTCCAGGAACTTTGAACATTGTCAACTCTGGATGTGAATCCGTTGGTAGGGCTCTGCGTGTGTGCGGGAGCCCACCATTGGTGACCTCTATTTAGTTATCTGAGCACTGCTCGTTAAATGATGACATTTCTGTTCTTAATGACATTAGACTAGCGTACAGTGTCTCTCACTAGTCTCTTGAGTGACGCTTTTTAATAAACTTCTAATTACAATTTCATTTGCAACGTTTGAGAGTAAATGTAAATGTATGGGTTTTATATAGCGACCGTATGGCCTCGACCCTGCTCATTTTGTAATGAATTTATCAGGTGAGATCCTTCACCACCGCTGCCCGTTTGAATGGGCGCCACTCCAATTAAGGTCCCGCGCACGGACAGTACTTTGTATTGCGTCGCATTAATGACAACAGTCTATCGTAATCTGGATGTTATTATTTGGATACACTGCGTATTTTATGGTAATCGGATGAGAGCTGCGGAAGAACACATTGGCGCCGTTTATTATGCCCACCCTGTATAGTTGATTTGCGTAGCAGTTTAAAAATTCATGCAGGCTGAATTAGAGGTCAATGGCCGAAGGAGAAAAGGGTATGCGGTTACATCTATCAAGCTATGAATACATAATTACAATCTTAAGAGACACCATGTACCCCGCAGCTAAACAGTAACCCTCTTTCCCTAAGGAAGATGTACCATGTATGAGACACGGTATGGTATTATATGGTATACCTGAGAACCGTTCTTCGTGCTGGTATAATTTATACTGTACCTTTTTCATGGGTGCGCAAACGGCATAGGTATACCTGAAGAAGTTATGTTATTCTGTTATCTGTGGTAATTGGTTAAAGGTCTGTATATAGGCCTACCTGAAGAAAGATATGTTATTCTGTTTACCTATGGGTAAATTGGTAAAAGTTCTGAACGATGTAGTGATCTTAGAAGAAACATGAAAATCAGTCCAACTTACCCAGCTTCAGTTTCCAATTTATCAGCACTGTCTTTCTGCTAATGGCGCTGCATAAATTCTGCCTTCTGATGTGCTCGTGCAAAGAGCGCAGCTTAGCCTGGTCTTCGTCGGGGATTATGAACTAATCTGTGAACCCTATAAACAAGAAGAAGATTCTCTGGCCCTTAATAAAGACAAATCGATGGATCGATGGATCGACAGACAGACAGACAAAGACACACACACAGACAGAGATAGACAAACAGACAGACACACACACAGACACACAGAGATAGACACAGACAGAAACACACAAACACACAGACAGACACACAGACACAGACAGACACAGACAGACACACAGACAGACACATACACGAACAAACATAACTTATGGACGGAGAGACAGACAAACAGGTAGCCGCACAGATGGACGGACAAGACAGGCAGACGAATGGGATGACAGATAGACGCGAAGGTAGAAGGGTGGACAAACAGACAATAGGAAGGACCGAAGGACAGACAGAGTGAGAATGTACACACACACACATACACACACACGTGACAGGCAGGACAATGTAAGCCTAGAGAGACCTAGGAAGAAAGATCAACGCTTGCATAAGGACAGCAACCGTACAGATGCATGTGCCTACCAAGGCAAAAAGACGCTTAAATTCATACATACATACATACATACATACATACATACATACATACATACATACATACATACATAGGTAAGTACATTCATACACAAATACATACATAAAGTATGCATGTATGTAAATACATACATACATACATATTCATTCATACATACATACATAAATAAATGCATGCATACATACATATATACATACATACGTACATACATACATACATTTAGTATGTATATATGCAAATACATACATACGTACGTACGTACGTACATAAACTAAAAACCGATATAATAGAGGGTCTACATAAATCGGCATGAAACAGACTCTGACATACATGCACTCACGCAACAGCATACATAAACACAGTGGCGGAAACGGATGCGTGTCTCGCTTTGTCTAGTTTTGCTGATCCGTTTGTTTGGTTCTTCGGTTTTGTTCAGTTGCTAACCCAGTTGTCTACGTGACGTGCTCTGCTGTTTCAACCGATTCCAACCGTCATCTTGTTTGACCGATTTGCCTTACGCTGGTTCCCTAAGTTACATTGCAATCCTCTTCAGCCCATTAGATCTCTGTCCTTTTGTCCGTCCTTCCGTCCGTCCTTCCGTCCTTCCGTCCGTCCGTCCGTCCGTCCGTCCTTCCGTCCGTCCATTCGATCGTCGAGGGCGGATTAACGACGACCAGAGCAGAAGAACCTTAGACAGAGTGACAGGCCCAGACAATTACCACAGCATTGGTCATTAGTGAAACACGCACCTGCCTATCTATAGCAATATCTGTATTTCAATGATTATACACTGCATGCAACGCAAATAAACGATATTGTAAATAATATCTATATAGAGATTTCATATAATATTATACTCCAGATATATAGAATGCAAGTATATATGTGTACATATATGTATGTTTATATGTATATATATGTATGTACGGCTCTCCGAGAGGCCAGAAGAGACCTATCGGACGCCCTCGTCATACATGGAGATGAACAGTGGAAGCTGACCTGCGCCCATTGAACTTCGGGTTACACACGGCCTGGAGACGAGCACAGAACAGAGACGGCTGGCTACACGTCATGGAAACGGCAATGCTTCAGAGAGAAGCACGCCACAGACGATGATGATGATGATGATGGTGATGTTTGTGGTGGTGGTGGTGATGATGATCATCATCATCATGATTACGATGATAATGATGGATGATGATGATGACGATCACAGGCAGCCACAATGACTATAATCACTTTGTGGCTTAATCTTTGTGGTATAATCTTTATGGCTGTTGACGGTCTCAGGACTCGTAATCATAAACTGGAAATTTCTAAGGCACTACTTACAATCTAAGCGCAGGGCACCAGCTTATTCACGGGCGCTGCGTCAAGTCATTGGGGTTGTCCAAAGATGATGATGATATGTATAAATGGATGTATGTATGTAAGCCAACTAACAGCTAGCAACAAAATAAACAAAAATTGAATTAGAGGTCATGTTTACGACATGAGTCGATGAAAGATGCATGCGTAATTATATGATTTCGTGTAGCTATACATATAGGTGCATGTAGTCTGCACTGACCAAGCAATTGCATCATCGCACAACGCACAATGACTGCGTAAAGGGCGCTCTTCTGAAGCAGAAGATTCACGAGCATGGCTGGCTTCGTCATGTCTCCGCGCGTGCCTTGGAGACCACTGCGTGTTTTAATATTGTAATTCAGCAGCGACTGACGTAACCTTGCGTGATAGTGCATTTCTTGGTCGAGTGCATATGTGCATGGCACTGCATTGAGCGTCATCACCTGCTAGCAGTTTCAGTCTTGCATTAATGCAACCGCTCAAGACACCGATAATCACGTGACAAGTCTACTGTAAGCCTCCTTAAGGCGCGTGTCTGTTGATGGCAGACACTGTTGTGGCCTGTTTAAGGCTCGTGTTTGCAAAAAGTAGAGAAAAGATAAGCTACTTACCCCTTTCCTAGCCAAATAGTTCTAAGGGAAAAAGTTCCCTTTCTTTAAAAAGTAGGGAAAAGATAAGCTACTTACCCCTTTCCTAGCCAAATAGTTCTAAGGGAACAAGTTCCCTTTCTTTAAAAAGTAGATAAAACATAAGCTACTTACCCCTTTCCTAGCCAAATAGTTCTAAGGGAACAAGTTCCCTTTCTTAAAAAAGTAGATAAAACATAAGCTACTTACCCCTTTCCTAGCCAAATAGTTCTAAGGGAACAAGTTCCCTTTCTTAAAAAAGTAGATAAAACATAAGCTACTTACCCCTTTCCTAGCCAAATAGTTCTAAGGGAACAAGTTCCCTTTCTTAAAAAAGTAGATAAAACATAAGCTACTTACCCCTTTCCTAGCCAAATAGTTCTAAGGGAACAAGTTCCCTTTCTTAAAAAAGTAGATAAAACATAAGCTACTTACCCCTTTCCTAGCCAAATAGTTCTAAGGGAACAAGTTCCCTTTCTTAAAAAAGTAGATAAAACATAAGCTACTTACCCCTTTCCTAGCCACATAGTTCTAAGGGAACAAGTTCCCTTTCTTAAAAAAGTAGATAAAACATAAGCTACTTACCCCTTTCCTAGCCAAATAGTTCTAAGGGAACAAGTTCCCTTTCTTAAAAAAGTAGATAAAACATAAGCTACTTACCCCTTTCCTAGCCAAATAGTTCTAAGGGAACAAGTTCCCTTTCTTAAAAAAGTAGATAAAACATAAGCTACTTACCCCTTTCCTAGCCAAATAGTTCTAAGGGAACAAGTTCCCTTTCTTTAAAAAGTAGATAAAACATAAGCTACTTACCCCTTTCCTAGCCAAATAGTTCTAAGGGAACAAGTTCCCTTTCTTAAAAAAGTAGATAAAACATAAGCTACTTACCCCTTTCCTTAGCCAAACAGTTCTAAGGGAACAAGTTCCCTTTCTTAAAAAAGTAGATAAAACATAAGCTACTTACCCCTTTCCTAGCCAAATAGTTCTAAGGGAACAAGTTCCCTTTCTTAAAAAAGTAGATAAAACATAAGCTACTTACCCCTTTCCTAGCCAAATAGTTCTAAGGGAACAAGTTCCCTTTCTTAAAAAAGTAGATAAAACATAAGCTACTTACCCCTTTCCTAGCCAAATAGTTCTAAGGGAACAAGTTCCCTTTCTTAAAAAAGTAGATAAAACATAAGCTACTTACCCCTTTCCTAGCCAAATAGTTCTAAGGGAACAAGTTCCCTTTCTTAAAAAAGTAGATAAAACATAAGCTACTTACCCCTTTCCTAGCCAAATAGTTCTAAGGGAACAAGTTCCCTTTCTTAAAAAAGTAGATAAAACATAAGCTACTTACCCCTTTCCTAGCCAAATAGTTCTAAGGGAACAAGTTCCCTTTCTTAAAAAAGTAGATAAAACATAAGCTACTTACCCCTTTCCTAGCCACATAGTTCTAAGGGAACAAGTTCCCTTTCTTAAAAAAGTAGATAAAACATAAGCTACTTACCCCTTTCCTAGCCAAATAGTTCTAAGGGAACAAGTTCCCTTTCTTAAAAAAGTAGATAAAACATAAGCTACTTACCCCTTTCCTAGCCAAATAGTTCTAAGGGAACAAGTTCCCTTTCTTTAAAAAGTAGATAAAACATAAGCTACTTACCCCTTTCCTAGCCAAATAGTTCTAAGGGAACAAGTTCCCTTTCTTAAAAAAGTAGATAAAACATAAGCTACTTACCCCTTTCCTAGCCAAATAGTTCTAAGGGAACAAGTTCCCTTTCTTAAAAAAGTAGATAAAACATAAGCTACTTACCCCTTTCCTAGCCAAATAGTTCTAAGAGAACAAGTTCCCTTTCTTAAAAAAGTAGATAAAACATAAGCTACTTACCCCTTTCCTAGCCAAATAGTTCTAAGAGAACAAGTTCCCTTTCTTTAAAAAGTAGATAAAACATAAGCTACTTACCCCTTTCCTAGCCAAATAGTTCTAAGGGAACAAGTTCCCTTTCTTAAAAAAGTAGATAAAACATAAGCTACTTACCCCTTTCCTTAGCCAAACAGTTCTAAGGGAACAAGTTCCCTTTCTTAAAAAAGTAGATAAAACATAAGCTACTTACCCCTTTCCTAGCCAAATAGTTCTAAGGGAACAAGTTCCCTTTCTTAAAAAAGTAGATAAAACATAAGCTACTTACCCCTTTCCTAGCCAAACAGTTCTAAGGGAACAAGTTCCCTTTCTTAAAAAAGTAGATAAAACATAAGCTACTTACCCCTTTCCTAGCCAAATAGTTCTAAGGGAACAAGTTCCCTTTCTTAAAAAAGTAGATAAAACATAAGCTACTTACCCCTTTCCTTAGCCAAACAGTTCTAAGCGAACAAGTTCCCTTTCTTACTCCATCACTAGAAACGTTTTAGGTGCACATGAGTTCGTTTCCTTATATCAATCTTCTCTTTCAAACCAGTTAGCCTACTAGACTCAATCTTTTCAGACACACCTTTCCTTCTGCCATGCCCCGAACTCAACCAAGCATGATCATGTACGTAGAACCGCTTTTATGTAGCGCTATACACTCTCCGCTACAAGCAGATCAAATCAGATAAGAGTAACTACGTCTGTCTTATAGCAGGCCACACAATATAAACATACATTGTCGTCTGATTTTAACAGAGATTGCCCTCCAGAGTAAAGAAAAAGCGCCTGATGAAACCAGTTGTGTGGATAATGATAAACGGAAGTAGTCAAGCTAACATTCATTGGCTTCGTCAAGCACAGGTAAGTCATGCATGCATACACCTGGCCAGACGAATGAAGGAGGCGAAACGGAAGAAGATAAGCAGCATACACCTACTTGTCTCCGCAAACATACTGTACATTCAGGTACCTGTATATGTGCTTTGAACAGTCAGTCAAAAAGAAACTGAAACATTATGGATTGATTCTTCAAACATATCAAGTTCATAGACAACTGGAATTAATAATGTACTGTAGTTATATCCAATTATATCCAATTATATAACGATATGGCAATAATTATAATATAATATAACACGACGTTGGCTAATGATTCAATTAGTATTACAAGGGTGTAGTGAGAGTGGTCCTCATCGGTCTTTTCTGGATCATTCGGCTGCAGTGGAGACGATCCATTGACAATGTCTCGAAATCTCGGTCTCCTTCTCTTCTCTTCGGGTCTCCTTCTCTCTTTCTCCTTCCCAACTTTTTTTCTTTTGGGTTCTTTATGCTCGTCTCTCCATCGCTCCTTTCTTACTCTTAAATGCATGTAACTGACGAGCAGTTGAGGTGATCCACTGGTAATGTCTCGGAAAATCTGCCTTCCTTTCTTCCCTTCGGACCTCTTTCCCTCTTCCTCTTTCCATATTTTTTATTTTGTGTCTTTCCTGCTCATCTATCCATCGCTCCTTTCTTCCTCTTCAAAGCCTGTAACACACGAGCAGTGGAGATGATCCACTGGTAATATCACAGAAAATCTGCCTTCCTCTCTTCTCTTCGGGCCCCCTTCTCTCTTCCATCTTCCCTACTTTTTCTTTGGTCCCCCTTAAGGCCTCCTTCTTTTTCTCCGTCCCTATTTTTTATTTGGGCACTTCCTGTTCATCTCTCCATCGCTTCTTTCTTCCTCTTCAATGCATGTAACTCAAGAGCAGTGGAGATGATCCACTGGTAATGTCTCGGAAAATCTGCCTTCCTCTCTTCTTTTCAGGCCTCATTCCTTCTTTCTCCTTCCCTACGTTTTTATTTGGGCCCTTCCTGCTCATCTCCATCCCTCCTTTTTCCTCCCTCTTCACTGCCCGTCTCTCTCCTACTTTTGGCCTCTCTTCTCCGCTTAACCCGGATCTTCGATTCCGTCGCATAAAACATCGCGCGACGCTTACCCTCAGAATCCTCAACGACCCGGTTTCATTTCGCTGCATCTATCACCGCAGATATCAGCGCCAGAGGGCGACTTTCCCACATTTCCGGGCACGACGCCGACAACCGGAAGTGGATTGGCCAATTTCGATGAGAAACGACGCCATAACTCCGTCACTACACAGCGCCACCCAGTGGCATTAATCGAGCAACACTAATAATTTCGGCTTTGCGACCGCCACCCACCACAGTAGCGCCACCGACTCCCAACCAGCGCCCTCTGTCGGTCGAGGGATAACAACATAGTCGTTAAGCAGCTTCCGGTGAAGCGTATTCATTCATGCGCATGCGCAGTTTCCTTTCCGGCCCAAACATATGGATGCCCTCGAGCGAAATCGACCCGTGTCGTCAACTTGATTTCAGACGCCATTGATTGAAGATTTTCGAGTTGGATAATGGCGCCATAGAAGTTATTGGAAAATTTGCAAAATTTATGTGACCCATGTTGTCCTGTATCCCCAATTCTGATTCAAAGTCCATGTCCTTTTAATTCTCTTTTTCTAGGCTCTTCTTTCCGGTCCGAGTCCATGAATGAATGAACGAATGAACAGCCATGTATTGAAAACAACTAGAGAAAACAATTGATATTACTGTCACTCAAAGAGAGAAAAAATCATTAATAGGTATCCAAAGGTGAGACCAAAAGGACAGTTAGTCCTGCTAACAGGGTCATCTAACTTCTTAGACAAATTTCAAGACAGTACATTTAACATGCTACACGTTACATCAGTTTTTTTGCCATGCAAATGCAGTGTTACATGAAAAACATATTTACAATAAAAACACCAAAGGTAGCGAACAATTAACACAAAACTTAATTATATTGCACAACAAATGGTTTTTTAGTGCACAAACTAAGAAACAGAAAGAGACGAAATGAAAACAAAAAACAAACCAAAAAAACATAAACACTGGTGCAGTGTCTGTAAGTAACATAATTATTAAGCACAATGTACTGAGAGCTTTTCGTCACAATCACAGGCAGCCACAATGGCTCTAATCTCTTTGTGGCTTAATCTTTGTGGCTGTTGACGGTCTCAGGACTCGTAATCATAAACTGGAAATTTCTAAAGCACTACTTAAAATCTAAGCGCAGGGCACCAGCTTATTCATCGGGTGCTGCGTCAAGTCGTTGGGGTTGTCCAAAGATACCATCCATGTCAAGAATCAAGTCCGGTTGTCAGAAGACCAGAGAGAGGATGGAAAGAAGCTGTTAGGGTGGGTTGACGGTCTCAGGAGTTGAGATTGGGGGTTCAACTTCTGTTCTAACAATTTATAACCTTTTAAGATATCGCCCACTTTGGAGCCGATTTCCAGCGGTCATGTGGCCAACATTTCAAACATACATACACGCACATATACATGAGTATATACTTTATTTCTGCATTTATTCGGCGCCACTATCCAATCCCTTAGCATCACTTGATAGCGCCGAGCAACTCTGAGTTAAGGACTTGCTCAAGGTCCCTACACATTAATCGTCTCGGAGGAGGTTCGAACCCGTACTCTCCGCGTTACAAGCCAAGCGCTCTATCCAATATGCTACCATGCCCCATGCATATTTGTTTAGCGCCCTTTGTTAGCATACGTTAATCTTAGTAGCCAAGTGCAGTGAGAGGAAATGGTAGACGAGATTATTTTCCATTGTGATGCTGATGCTGCTACTGTTGCTGAGGAGGCTGGTGTGGTTGCTGAGGCTGCAGCATCATAGATCATCATCATCGTCGTTGTGCGAGTGATTCACTTCTGCTTCATCACTTTCGGTGACTTCCGGAAGTTCAACAAGTGAATATCAGTGTCAACGTCGGGCTCTAAGTCGGCGTCTAGAAGGAAAATGAGACCTTTATACTTACTTACTTGGTACTTAGACCTTCCTGAGCAGGTCTGCACATCGGGTACTTAGTCCTTCCTGAGCAGGTCTGCACATCGGGTACTTAGTCCTTCCTGAGCAGGTCTGCACATCGGGTACTTAGTCCTTCCTGAGCAGGTCTGCACATCGGGCAACGCAGCTTCTCCATTCATCTTTTGCTAAATGAATCCGTTGCGTTGTTTCTGTTGATAAGGTTGTTTCACCTGGGTGGGTTGCAAGCCCACCGCAGAACCCTCCTCCTTTTCCTGGCTTGGGCCAGGCTCAAACTTCCTGTAAAATAGGGCCTAATAAATGGGGCCTTTTGTTTACAACAACAAAAACGAACAAGAATAACAATAATAATAACAGTAACATTGATGATGATTATGGTGGTGGTGATGATGATGACGATGAAGATGACAGAGTAATATTTTGTTTCTTGAAGAACTCTGAAAATATGTTACTTCGCGTGCAGTAAACGTGATTAATTATGTTGGCTTTTCTCCAGCACTTCATACGTCCAATTGTCCACATGGGCCCTAGTTCCCCCCCCCCCCCCCCATTTCGTTTTGACCGAACATATGCGTCGCCAGCCTCCGGTCATTTCTGTCATTCGCCGCTGAAGTGTTATACTGCGCAATAAAAATGGATCGCAATGGTTTTGCGCAATAATTTCTGACCGATAATCTGAACATTTCCATCATTTTCCAGCGATAATCTTTGTTTCCAATGTAATCATAACGTGCGATCCGCGGTCGGCGTTGAGACAACGCAAGCAGCCGCCATATTCGTCGGCCAGCGACCGTTATAAATCCTCCGCGGTGCATTCAATTATTTCCGACGTATTCCGCCAGAGTGCGCCTGTAAATAAACACTAGGCGGCCATCTAGCGTCGAGAGGGAACAACTGTAAGAGGAAGTCGCCTGACGTGTCTCGGCCAATACATCAAGAATTAATTCGTCTCTTGTTCTGATCTGACGGTCGCCACGTACGCCATCTGTCGGTTGGAGGGACTTCGATTCTATAGCAACTGATGCTGCAGTCTGTGATGCGACAAAGGATGTTCCTGCAGTCTGCGTTATTTATCCGGGTCCTTGGCTTTCTAGGCCTATCTGTTAGACCTAAACTACAGTTTTTGGAACCTCGTCGTAATTGTAATCGTAATCGTAATCTCGAGATTTCTACAGCGCCCAACGAAAGCTAAGTCGCGGGAACCAGGTTATTCACAGACGCTCAGTCTGGTTTTAGGCATCATCACTCTACTGAATCTGTTCTTTTGTCCCTCCTCTCGGACATATATTCAGCCATTGATCAGTCTCACATTACCCTCCTTGCACTCTATGATGTCTCCGCTGCCTTTGACACGGTTGATCATAATATTTTGTTACGCCGTCTTGAGTTATCTTTTGGCCTCCATGGTACTCCTCTTCACTGGTTTCATTCTTATCTTAGCGGTCGAACACAAATGGTTATTCTTGGAGAATCCCGTACAACCTGGGTTAAAGTTGATATTGGTGTTCCCCAGGGCTCGGTCCTTGGTCCACTTTTATACATTTTGTATACTGCTGATATCCCTTCCCTCTTTGCGAAACACTTGGCTGTTGGTCATTTGTACGCTGATGATGTTTGTTCAGGGATCTCCGTCTGAGCTGCTTGGCCTTGTTGGTAAAATTGATGCCCTGACTCATGATATTCAATATTGGATGTCCTGCAGTCGTCTTCGCCTTAATCCTGCCAAGACTCAGTTGATCTGGTTTGGTTCTAAACACCGTCTTGCTCAGCTTGACTGCTCTTGCTTATTTTCGTCTAGTGTTCGTAATCTGGGCGTTACACTTGACTGTAACCTTACCTTCGCAAACCATGTCTCTAGTTTGACTCGGTCTTGTTACTACCAATTAAGGCGCTTAAGAGTTGTTCGTCGTTCTGTTTCTTCCTCTGTCTTTACTACTACGATTCATGCCATGATATGCTGTCGCATTCATTACTGCAACTCTGTATTGTATTTGATAACTTATATAGCGCTTCTCACAGAACAAACTACACAGAGGCGCTTCCAGCATGAGAGCCCCTGGGAAATAAGAACGTCTTTAAACAACGAGCTGACTGAGCTCTATTAACAACAGTGACCCTAGCACGAAGCGATAGCGTACTTGCTATGTACTTGCTGGTTTGCCTAAGTATCGGCTGTCTTCCCTTCAATCAGTATTAATTCTGCGGCCAGGTTAATATCACGTCTTCCTCGTTTCTCTCATATCTCTGTTTACATCATTCAGCAACTTCATTTGCCCCCTATCCAATCTCGTATTCAGTTTAAACTATTTTCACTGGTAATTAGAGCTCGCTTGGGCCAGGCTCCAAAATATCTTTGTGATCTTATTCGGCCTCCACACTCTTGTACCTCATCCCGTCCTTTACGTTCTCTAGATCGTCTGGATCTATTTGTTCCTCGTGTTAAGTCCTCGTTTGCTCAGCATAGGGCTTTTGCTGTTGTTGGCCCTTCTCTATGGAATCGACTTCCGCTATCGTTTCGTGCAAGGTTCATTGTTGGTGATAAAACTCAGTCAGCTCGTTGTTTAAAGACGTTCTTATTTTCCAGGGGCTCTCATGCTGGAAGCACCTCTGAGTAGTTTGTTCTGCAAGAAGCGCTATATAAGTTATAAAATACAATACAATTCCAAAAAACAAAATCGATAGGCAAAAAGGGTTCGGTTCCAGGTCAAGATCCAGGAGTCAGATAGTCAGACAGTCGGATGGCTACGGTGGATTGTGTTTGAAATTGAAGCGAGAAGGAAGATAAGGGGAAGAGGAAGAATCAGGATAAGATTTTTGGAAAAGAAATGTTTTCAGTCTTGAGTGAAAGACCAGCGCAGAAACTGAAAGAGGTGAAGTGTTGATGAGTTCGTATGATGGATCAGATAACTGTATAATGTGGACCTCTGTGACTCTGTCCAGACCATCGACATAATCGCAACAATATTATTGGATCTCACTCGATAAATTCATTGAAAATGAGTAGGGTCAAGGCCATACGGTCGCTATAAAAACGTGTATATTTACATTTACATTTACCTGTACTCTACACTGCATAGGTTACCTCACCCTTGTTGCTGCACGGTTCAAGTCGTCTCTTATCAAGTCTCTCCTCTTTTATGACTTTGGCTACTTAGAACAACAGCGCTTCTACCTCACAAATTCATTTAAAACGAGCAGGGTCAAGGCCATAAGGTCGCTGTAGAAAACGTGTACATCTACAATTACTGCTCGTGCTGGATTTAATTTAAGCTTTTATAGTTACTGATGAGGATGAGCTTTCGCCATCTTAGACATCTTCCATCTTACCATCCATGGCGAATTTTAGCTATAGGCTCGGGGGTGGGAGAGGTTCGCCCCTTCCCGCCCCTCTTGGTTACGAGGCCCCTCAGACCAGACCCATGCATGGTGGACTCCAGAATGTGGCGCCCTAATCCACACGCAAGCAATCTTGGAGCCGCCACTGCTTACTATCGTAATCGTGATCCCGAGAGTATTACAGCGCCCAACGAAAGTCACGTCACGGGGACCATCTTATTCACAGGCGCTCAGTCAAAACAAAATCGATAGACAAAAGGGTTCGGTTCCAGGTTAAGATCCAAAAGTCAGGCAGAGAGACAGCATGGCAGCTACGGTGGGTGGTGTTTGGGATTGGAGCAGAAAGAGAGATAAGAGGAAGAAGGGGAAATAGGGAAAGAAAATACGTCCCGTCCTTCAGACACCAACATTACGCTGCCAGGTCTTTCCTCGACTCTAATTTCAATTATTCAGAATGAATATTTTCACTCGAGAGATTATTGTTAAGGTAAGGCTTACATTGTCTCGTCCTCAACAAGACAATGCTCTTCTCATATCTTTTCTTACCTCGTGACCCCCGTAGCGCCATATGTATAAACTGCATAAACCGCAGTCGCCGAAAGCCTCAATCAGCAGACGACAGAAATTTATGCTAACAATGGAACTGAGTCACAGCCACAAAGCCTAATGCATTATTAAGCAGAGGCCTAACACACCCGGTTGGCTCGTAACCGAAGTTGGCGTAGCCGAGAGGTCGTTGAGTAGCCTACGGTATTAGAGTTCAGTTGCGTCATTGCTTCACGTTTCTTTACAAAGTATATGTGTTCTTTGAGTAATCGTCACTTTTATCAAAGCGGCGTATCACCAGATCACATATCGAACTGCGGAAGATCTCAGTTTTTATTCAGTTAAAGCGGATACCAATGTCAGAGTCTGTGTCGCCGAGATTTATGGTGGCGTTTTATACTCATCAGTAGTTTTTTATTGATGGTTTTTTTTATTGATCGTGTTTGGTCGTCATAATTTTTACGACTTGTTTAGTATCTTGTGAGCTTTAGTACCTTTTAAATTGATGACTCTTTATTTCAGTTTCTTACTCTTGTTATGGTCCTATATACTTACAAGTTCAGTAGGCAACCCAGTGAGGTGCAACTCAACGACATTTTCTCCAGTGCGTCCTTTAGTTTATTCGGTCATTAAATGGAGACCACTCAGCAGGCTCGAACTTGCAATCGTTGAACTACAGATCTTGTGCCTACCGAGTAGATCACTTTGCTGCACTGCATCTTAAAACAACTGGGGCCGCTTAAACGTTTACATGTGCCCGAGGTTAGTAACTTACACTATAAAATGTAGGCCTGCCCAACGTTGTATTTATTCATATCCTAACTTGATATCGCTGAGCTGCTTACGATTTCATATCCATGCCTGCATACAGCAGTAGCAGAAATGTAGGCCCATCCACCGTATTAAGTTTTCAGAGTCAGCATGGTGGCGGTCGAATTGTCGACGAATTCTAAAGTAACACCTTATTTGGGTTTCTTTCACCTACACCCCTAAAACACAGCTGCAAGTTCTTAACCAGCTTTGCATGCCATGTTCGTGTTATATAATCGTAGCACGCACACTGGTACCCAATATCTTTCCCATACCGGCGCCCAAATGAGGCCCGACGCTTATTAGAGACCGGCGTTTAATAGAAACCGGCGTCTATTTGCTCAAATCGTTTTTAATCATCCGGCGGCTGTTTGAGACCGGCGTTTAATCGGACCCAGGCGCTTAAAAGAAGTTTTACGGTACATGGCCCCTTGGCTGATATCAACAACTACATTCATTGGGCTCACTGAGGGTCCACGTGGTGCCAGTTGGCAGCAACTGGTAACCAGCTACGGGGGCGATGTGAATCCCAGAACATAACTATCATAGTAATAAATTATGTCGAATTAAAATACACAATAAACTCAAAGGAGACATGTATAGGCAATTCTAGTAAATAATCTATAGAATGAAACATATAAAAGTCTGAAATCTATTTTAAAGAATAAAGATCATGATTTTGTTTCTGGTAGCCTATTTCTATCGCTGCATGCGAATCGGCATTTCATTATAGGCCCTATTTTTAAATTGTCATTGGCATTGGTTCTAGTTCTAAACCTATTGAATTTGTTTAGAGTGTTAAGGCTGTACCTAATTAGCAACAAGCCAAAGCAGAATCTAAGCTAAAGTTTTAATGAGTATAATTAATCAGCTGAATGTTTAACATTTAAATTGAACCTGCATCGAGTAATCGCCAGGTGACAGCAGTAAATGAGTGTCACAACCTAGCGCCATCTCTCGAATAGAAAAAAATGCCAAAACAAACCGGAATAAGCAATAGGATGTGATGATGTTGACTGCAAGATTTTTGCTCTAAGGTCGCTTTTCAAAGCTAACAATTGGAGTAATTGGTATTTATATTAACGTCTGTGTCTTAATTAATAGAAATGTCGGTCAAAGAGAAGTTTAAGAGCGAGTGGTTGTTGAAATTCCCGACAGAGAACCCTCCAGACCTGAGCAGCTTTTACGAAGACCAAGAAGAGATCGACGTAGTAGCTCTTGAAAAGGGTCTACAAAAATCGAACGAGTTAATAGCCGATCTAAATCTACAGCTCCGTCGGCAAGAGTTCATCTCTGAATTTCTCTGGGAAACTATTCATAACTATAAGAAGAGCCAGCCAGAACCTGTTTTGGCACCAAGAACACCGAAACTCTTTCCGTCAGTTTCAAGTATTGTAGATGAATCAAATAACCTGGATGAACCGATCCCACTCCAGGATGTGTCGACGGTCAGTTTCTCTCCCATAGCGGACGAAAGTTTCTCCTCGGAACTGAACTCGCCACATTCAGCAGGAAGTCTGGATACCTCCTTGGATGCCACACGAAATGGTCCACTTGTTAAGCAACATTCCGCTGACTGTATTCTGTCGGCAAGTGATTCCAGGCTTCCATATGCACAGGGTGGAATTCGTAAAAAATCCGTTCCACTCCTTGATTGGGATGAGGAGAGGAGACTAGCTGTTTCCACTATTCAAGATGAAAATCGAACCCGCAGCCTTGACTCTGGGAGGGTTCTTCTCACTGATATGTTAGCAGAAACAAGATGCACGACAACCAAGCAGCTGACAAATCCACTGTCAAGTTTTCGGCCAAATAGACCGGAACTGCCACTTCCAACTCAACCACCTGGCCAAGTCGGACTTTTAGAGACAGTGCTGAGAGGAAGGAAGCCGAAGCCTGTACCCGCGCCTCGAATGAGCATCATGAAACCCGTGGCCAGGGTTGAGCTGAGCCTGGTGGGAGGTGACAGCTCCATGGGGGAGCCTAGCAGTAGCGCTAGCCCCAGTCCCACAGCTGACGCTGCTGCGGGGAATGGTAAAGATGGGGCTGGTGGTCTGAAGAAGCTGATGCGCTCGTTTCAGGGTGAGAAGAGCATTCCTGCTGGCAGCCGTCGAGGTCACAGCAGCATGAAGGACCTGCAGGTGCCACCCATTCCTGCAGCTAAGCCGGGAGGAAGCAGTTCTCCTGGGTCCACTGACCTTCCGAGATTGAGAGTGAACACTCTGGATGGACTTGTGTCGAGACCTGCTGGTGTTACCCAGCCAAATGAGAATGCTTCTAACCCCAGCCAAATGGGAGGAAGATCCCCCAAAGTGTCGTCCTCTTATGACCCGGGAGATTATGAGGAAGCCATGCCGGTTCAGAGGGATTTCATAGAATCGAACGAAGCATCTTCGGATGAGGACGAACCGCTTTACTACAACCTAATGCTGCTGAAACAACAGACACTTAGTCGAGTAGCGACCCTCTATTCAAAGATGGATTCGCGAAACAAACCCGGGAACCATGCGACAAAGCTCCAGGCAGGAGCTTATCAGCGACTGGGGTATATTCAAGAGACTGACAGAACTAATTCTACACTTGGCAGTGACTCTGGTGAGTAAGATGTTGTTTACTTTGATCCAAAGAGGGAGCCAATGTATGGGAATTGATCTGCAGGGTGTTGACTGCATGACATCCAAAACTCAGAACTGAAGTGTGTCATTCTTTTTCTTTTACCATCCTTTTTATTCTTCCGCTTCAGTGTTCTGCCCTTAGGCAGGTCCAAGAATCCAACAATGCCACTCTTCTGTTCTGTGCCCTGTCCTTGACTTCTTTAAAGCCCCGTCCATTTTCTTCTTTATCGGGGCTACAAAGCTATTATTATTATTGTTTTTTTTTATGTCCCGAGGTATTTATGATCCCTCAGGGAGCTGAAAAATTATCCGGATGAAAAAATTGTATTCTGGGATGGCTAATCTTCGTTGATGTCAGACTCCTCAAAAGTGCCCTGTTGAAACATCTATAGGGTCATTAAAATAATTGGAAATATGCTACAAGTCTATGCATTTTATTTTTGAATCCCTCATTCATAGATGTGGTTTGTGCTGAAAAGCCCATCCAATTGCTGATATTGTTATTATTATTATTACTATTACTATTAATGTTATGCATTCATTACGTGCACATGCTTAGTGGAGCGCGAAACAATTGTGAGCGAAGGACTTGCTCAAGGTCCCTACACAGTAATCTTCTAAGGGGAGGATCAAACCCGTACCCTCTGCATTACAAGTTGCGTGCTCTATCCAATCGACCACCATGCCTAGTGCCGCTTTCAATATTTATGAATCTGTAAAATTTCCGCTTTACGTCTCGCTGGCTGTTCTTAGTCTGATTTCTCTGGATTTCAACCACAACTCTGAAACTTATCCAACAACTTGTTGGATTTGTTTTTGATTAAGACACAGGTTTTGCGTGGCACTTAAAAATTTCATCGATGAACATTACATTACATTGCATAACATTAGAGCAATGCTAGTTGGTGTACAGGCAAGAAGTCAGGATTCTGCTTTTAGTGGAAATTCATCCATTTCTATCTCTAATTTTAAAACATCTATAGTGCCATTAAAATAATTGGAAAAGTCTATGCATTTTATTTTTGAATCCCTCGTTCATAGATGCAGTTTGTGCTGAAAAACCCATCCAATTGCTGATTTTTGAGTGACATTGCAAGGGTTCCTTGCTGTTTGTTTATTCTGTGTGACATTTGTTAACACGCCATTTGTCCATTGGCTGAGCGAGGAATCGTAGGAATCTATGAGGTGTTTATGTTATTGTGAGATGCCTTTCGTAACAAGATCCAGCCATTTTGGACTCAGAAATCAAGTCTAACTTTTTAAGTTTAAAAATTTTGTGTCATCAGTTTACAGACATGGGCATATTTTGTTTTTGTTTTCATCCTAAGTTACTGCAGTTGTTGTGGTTTTATACATAAACAATTGAAAGTTTGTGAATGGCTGAAGTTAATGCCATAATGTGTAGTATATCCATTTTGATACTTTTCTGAATTTAGTCTGTAGCAGAGAATCTTCACAGCTTAACTACCATTGTTATTTATATTCCCAATGATTTGCTGTAGTCTGTTACATCATATTTAATGGAAAAGGATCACTTACATTACTCTCATATTATAACACTGAATGTAATGTAAAGAGATATGAAACTACTCAGCAGCGTTCCTGACCCAATAACATCCGTCCATCCCAAGAGGGAAGGAACAACTCTAGGATTCTGCCTAAAATTGATGTCAGCTAATCTAGTAATTAGCAGTTCATATTCAGGCAGTGTAATTTATTGAGGATTGTCTGATTGTTTGAATCATGATTGCTGGAACATTGATGCCTTGTGCTTTATGATAATGGCACTATTGAAGATTCCAGATTAGATTAGTTTAGGGTCCTGCTTGTGTGCCCTGGGAAGTTTCCTTAAGTTTCCTTATTTGAGGACTAATCATGATAGAGTCATCTAGCAAATGAACCTGTACATATATGATATATCTGAGACTGTCAGTCTGAATTCTCATGAAGTAGATTCTGCAATTCTGGACCAGCCATCTGGAATAATCTTCCTGTGTAGGTTACTCACAACAACATCTTGCACGACACATTCATAAAGTGGCTTAACAACTGCTTGTATCGTCTTACGTTTGTTATCTGATCAACGTGACCCACCCACGCCTACGATTCCTCGCTCAATTGATAGACATATGGCGTGTTAACAAATGCATTATTTACTTACTTACTTACTTTACTTACCATTCATTCGCTGTATCCCTGGACTGGTAGAGTGGCAGTGTTCATGGTCTACAGCCAGACATTACCATTTGGGGTAAAACTAGCTGTCTCCATGTAAGCCACTGTGAGTTTATTTGGTGTTAGACAATTTGTGTCAGCAGGAATTAGGGTCTCATTAGTGTCTACTCATGATAGACATCTCTGTCTCAGACAGTAGATCTTCTGGAATGTGATGTAACTTTCTGCAGTGTGGCAGCGTTTATTGTCTGTTGGTTAAGGTAGAGGATACACAAGAGATCAGTTCCTTGTGTGAACCTCAAGTGTAGGGGAGTCCCATTGATGCGAAGTGTTACCAAATTGACTTTCGTGCAACACCAGCTGGGTGGATGGATGGCCACTCCTGTTCCTGGTTGCCTGATCTTCAGATTTAGGGTAAACAAGTGCCATTTGAGAGGCTGTTGAATGATACTCTGTATTTATAGTTGATGTCACTAGAGGATGCTTGAATTGTTGAATCACATGTGTTTGCAGTTTCGGAAGCTGACCACGAAACTCCCTCTCAGTAGATGCTTAGCTGTATATAGTTAGCTATATATGGTTACACTGGCATTTACAGTGCTTGTTAAATAAATGTTTTTCTATAGCGACCATATGGCCTGAACTCTGATTAATGTTACAATTAATCGAGTGAGATCCTTTACCACTGCTGCCCGTTTGAATGGGCGCCACGCCATTTAAGGTCCCTGTGTATGGACCGTGCTAGCCCGAGATTCAAATCTCTGAAATAAGCCTTAACGGGTGGCTAACCAACATCCTCATGCACAGTGTTGCCTTGACGTTAAACAATTTTGGTTCCTGGACTGTGAGTGTGTGTTGCAGCAACTTCTTTCTACGGTGGCAATCTTTTGTTTAGTACTTTTATGAGAAAATGATTTAAAGTCATTGGCAGATGTATGTTCGTATTGGTTCATCATGATAGATTCATCGCGTATTTGCATATATATCTAGCTCGTGTAAATCTGCTTGTGGACCATGCTAAGCAAGACATATGGAATCAAAAAATTATTTAATATACTGTATGGTTTTCTGGGCTGATTAATGAAAGGTAATAAAATTTAATTATAATAAATTATAATAATTAATAACACTATAATGTTTAAATGTAAACATGACTGTTATTACTGCAACCACTGTAGTATACTGTTGTGACTAAACTTAATAGGTCTGCATGTAATAATAATTGATAAGAATAAGATTAAGTTTATAATTATGACAGTTGAAAAGTACTCTTTGAATAATGAAACTGTTAAAAATAATGACCAACACGAACCACTGATAATACCAACCGTGATAATGATCCTTAGAAAGGATGTTGGGAGTGTTGATGATGATACAGCTTTAATTACCATTGACTCAGTAGTAGGCAAGGATAGACATCATCCTCATGTTTTTTCTGATGAGGTTTCTGGTGGTGCAGATGGTGTAACCGGAGCCACTGGTTGTAAGCTGAGTTGGTCTCTCCGAGCAGGAAGTGGGATCCTTGAATCATCAAACTCATTCAGCTTGTTTCTCAGAAGGGGTTTGGGCACTATCATTCATCTGTGTAGGACTTCATTGCCTTTAGGCTTGTATGTGTGTGTAGATGTCAGTGTATGTGTGTTTGCCTGTCTCTGTGATATTATTTTGTTGTTTTATTAGCTTTATCTGTGTTTTGATATACCTGATTCATCACTGTCTTAGGTGGCTAGGAGGCACAATTACAGCTGATATCTCAAAACAAGTTTCTGCCCTGGTGTGGATTGAACCCCTAATCCCTCAATTGAAAGGCAAGCACGATAACCGCTAGACCGTTGTGCACATCTGTAATGAGTACGCAGTCAGTGGGAAGATCAGGCAGCGAGGAAGAGGCCTGGCTGTCTGTCCTCATATGCCAAGATTAAGTCACTAACTCTTCATACCCATGGCTGGCTCTCTGGACTAACTTAAGGGACTTTTCTTCTTCATCCTCTTCTTCTTCTTCTTGGTGTGCCTGAATTGCTCTCTCTCTCTCTCTCTCTCTTTGTCTTCCTGTCTGTTTCTGTTAGCCTCGATGGTCTCTGTGTCTGTATTTGGATGCCTCTTTGTGCCTGTGCATGGATGTATTCATTTGATTTCTCATCTCCATGTTAGATCCGGGATTCTCTTCTCTGTCTTCTCTCAATTTGCCTCCCTCTCATCTCGTCTCATTTCAATCTTTTCAAGGCGTCTCTGCACATGAGGATGTTGGTTCGCATACAGATAGTGCCTATATTTCAGAGATTTGAATCCCGGACTAGCTTGGTTCGTACACGGGGAACTTAAAGGGCGTGACGCCCATTCAAACGGGCAGCAGTGGTCGAGGATCTCACACAATAAATTCTTTGAAAAATGAGCAGGGTTGAGGCCTTAGGGTCACATTTACACTTTGGCTGTATTTGCTGCATCTTGTGTCGCCTCTTCTCTCCTGATAGCTCCTCTGCTCGAATTAGTTTATTGCTCACTAGGACCTGCGTGGCATGCATGGGGTGACCCACGCAGTCAATACCAATCCCGCTTTAGACCACAGCCATCAGTTGCTTAATTATAATGCATTCATGTACATCACTTGGCTACATGTGTAATTGTCCATATTATTTGTTTGTGCTCGTCTGTACTCATAGACAGTATTTAACAAAACCATAAAGACCACTTGATGGTGTTAATGGGCATTTATTTCTGAAAAAAGCAAACTCTTATAGGCCGCAGTGGATACTCCTCTAGTGCATGGGATGGCAAGTGACCAGTCCTCTAATCTCCCTCTCTGCCTGATCTTCCTACACCTAGGCTTGGACTCCATGAGCAGTGGTTCTCAAACTTCTTCAGACTGTGGCGCACTTGGCAATGAAAATTTCTGTTGCAGCACACCTGTTTTCTTAATGCTGGCGTTTCATGTAATTAACCAATATATATAGTAGGCCTATTTTACAGTTTACACTACATTGACTATATATTCAAATTCTATTACATTATAACCAGTGTTAAATAAGTATTAGGCTGATGAAAGTTTTTATACAAATATAACTGTATAAATAGGAAAAGGTTCGCTGTAATTTAGACTAAAATGTTTTTTACTATCAAAATTTGGTGACACGCCTGTGGCTCTCTCGTGGCATATTGTTGTGCCACCGCACACAGTTTGAGAAACTCTGGTATGGAGCCTTCTCCAGAAAACTCCTCAGAGCTGCTCCCAACTTGACAACACGAGACCATGTTCAAATAGAATGGTCTTTCAAATAGAATGGTCTTTCAAATAGAATGGTCTTTCAAATAGAATGGTCTTTGATCAAATAGATTGTTTCTTCAGTTGCTTTAGCTTGACCATTAACTACATGTATATTTGAAACATCAGTGCAGCGCGGCATTCTATCAACCCCAGTCTTCAGACTTTTAAGACCGTTGAGAAATTTTTGGCTCATACTTGAGTATTTATGGTATGACGTATTTTGCATTGAACAATGTCCTTGCTTCTGAAAAGGTTTCTTTGTAACATGAGGTCAGTGAATTGTTCATTAAATACACATTGTCACTGACAGTGGACCACGGCTGTGTGCTCCTGCTGTTGACAGATATTTAAGTGTGTTTACCCACCGACAACAACAGCCAGGATTTGAACTCCAAATCTAATCTAATCGGATGACTTCGGTAGTGCCATTGTCATAATGCCCAGGCACTACGGTGGGTAAGCAAGTTGAAACTGATGAGTCTTAAGTTTAGACCTGAATGACACATCACAGGACTGACAGATTGAATAGAACTTGGCAGTGAATTCAGTAGACCAGCAACTGCAAATGCTACCCAGCACTGCTGTGGTATGAGGCACAACAGGTTGCAGAGATAAAGGCAGCACAGTGTGCCAATAGGGGCCTTTGTGGAAATGACAAAGATGATTAATCTCTGTGGTTGGACATCTTCATATGCTGGCAGCACCTAGTGTGTTTTGAAACTGCCTCAGAGTAAGGTCAGCAAGTGTTAGAACCAGTCAGCTGCTTAGTGAAGTATGTGACAACGATGATAGACATACACATATGCTACTGCTGTGATAATGGGAGACTGCAAGCTGTCGCAAAAAGTGACATCCGGTGTCACCTGCATGTAAAGACGTCCAAACCATAGGGATTTGACTTTATCACTTCCTGCAGAGTCCCCTTTGTCAGTTACCCTGTCTATTCTTGGACCCCTAAAGAGAGATGGACCCTTAGGCTAGCCACCCTACAGGGTCCTCTTTATGGTGGTGGTCACACAGCTGGTGTGGACTGTGTGGGCCAGCTAAAGTGTAGCACTTTCATCCTAACTGGCAGACATTGCACAAGAATGCCTAGAAGACTAGCATCTAGTAACTGTGCCATTCTCAATTTTTTGTGGTTGTGTGGGTGGTGTTTACATTGTTAACATAGTTTTTGTTATTTTTATCCATCATTTAATGCCTCATCAGAGAGTAACAAGCACAGTGGATCTAGTGCTTTCAACACGTATGAGAAGTTAGGTGCACTTCAAATGTCGAGATACCTACATACTTATATACGCACATCAGTTTTTCTACTTATTGCACATCTGTTGTGTGGTATTGTTGAAACTTTTTTATGATATTTGATAAGATTTTGTGTATTTTAATGTGTTGTGGTATTTCGTCTGTGCATGCTGTGTCTTCATGTGTACATGGGGCCGAGGCTGACATAAACCAGGATGTTATTTACGTTGTGTCTCAGTTCGTTTTTTCTTTAGTAGCCATGTATGCTTACACATAGAACTAGATGCTGAGTTTAGTACTACAGAACAGTGGGCTGCTATGCACAAAGTGATTTACAGTATTAGAAAGACAATATACATCTCAAAGTATCCTTATGAGCTTCATGATAAAACTGAGCAGGTTTTGTAGTGTGACAAATCTGGGAGTCATAGTCCCAGATGATTTTAACTGGATTGACACCTTGATAAAACGCTGTCACAAGCTGTGGCCAAAGAATATACCTAGTACTTAAGGAAGATACATGTTCTATATTTTCCCATGAACAGAAATGTTTGTCTTTTATGTTGTAACAGAAGTAGTTATGCATAGTCTATATGGACTGGCTTTCTTTGAGAAGCATAGATTTGTTGCTTAAACTCATTCTTTGAAAGGCTCATATAGCTACAAGACCAAAACTATTGACTACCCACTTATAATCTCTGATCAGGACCACTTTACTTGTTCAGTTGCTTAGCTTTAAATTTCAGTTCCTCCCAAAGGTAATCAAATGGGTCTTCTAGGCCCCATCCCATCGGGAATCCTGCTTTAACCTGGCTCCCTCTTTTGCCTAGTTTGCCCTGAGCCCTGTTCAACTGTGTACCTTATATAATTATAAATCTACTCCGTGAATCTACGTGAAATAAAATGGTTTCCTAGGCATATCTATATTATAAGGTTTTACATGCAAGTCTTGACATTCATGCATACAACTGAGACTTTGTAGCTCTTCTGATTGACCTCCAGAGATTCATATATTTAATTGAAATGCTTGAGCACTAGTAATTGGCTCACTGGTTTACTAGGACATGCACACTGCAGCTGCTGTACCACAAGTGATTTGTACCAGGTCATGACTTGACCTGGGTCAGATGAGGCATAAGTGGGTCAGTAGCAGTGGGTCAGATGCTGTGACTGGTTGTAGTGTGTAAATTCCATAGCTATAGGGATGACGGAGATGTGCATACATTCGTGGGTATCATGGTTGAATTATTCTTGGACCAGTTATTACAGGAGGCAAGGAACAGAAGCAGATGGCGCAAAATTGTCTGGGGTGGAGCCAGTCCTCGGCTTGAGGATGGTTGAAGACAAGACTAGACAATCATGACATTTTTACAGACCCTTTTTGTCTTCAAAATGATGCACTTGACATTGACGACTTTTGTGTGCTGCATATGAGCAGACTTAATTCAGAATGACTGTTTAGTATTGTCTGGGTGTTTAGTTGGCTGTCTCATCAGGAGTAAAGTAAAAAAAGCAAATTATCCCATATTTCACAAGTGAGATGTAGGGAAAGCGCTCATCTCCTTTTCTTGGACCTTGAGCCAGCATGGATGAATCCCAAGGTCCTGGACAAAGAGCCAGTGCATCGCAGGACTTGCTGTTTACTTCCCAGCTTATGCCGGTACCAAATTATACTGCTTGGCGGCAGAGCTATGGTGTGCGCAAACAACTTGCCCAGGGTTGTTACACGGAGTCGAACCTGCAACTGTATGATCATTGACCAAACTCATTACCAATAGACCTCTATGCTTCACACCTCATCAAGAATACTGCTTCTTATGTGAGCAGATTCTAACTGAACAAAATTCGATATTGTTACTCATATATGTGTAAGACCAATTCCAATTTTTTTTTCGATTTTATTCTTTATTCAACAGTATTCTTTGTCCAGGGATGCAGAGTGCACCCTTTCACCAACACCTGAAAACTATTTCTAGGGGTGGATGGGTTGGGCTGGGAGCATTTCTGAGTAGATATCTTGAAGCGCTATAGTGTATGCTCTCAATGAATGAAATGTCCATTTCGTCATTGTTTGCTTCTGTTCTGTGAGCAGTGGAAAGGTCACAGTGTATGGCTGAGGGTTGGGTTCTGTATGGGTTGGTGTGCCACGTGTGACCTAGATATGATGCATTAGGAGGGAGTGGTTTGTTTCGAGTCGGGTTTGCCATTCTGTTTCTGCCTTTTGTTTGTGACTTTTAAAGACTGCCCTTGTCAGTTACGACGGTGAGGAAGATTTTGTACCAAGTTGATGTGAACTGAAATAGAATGACTTTTACTGCAAAACTGTCTGTCTTTTGAACCATAGACGATAATAGGAGCCATTCCACACCAGCTCATAACAATATATTTATATATCTGATTAAAATGGTAACTATAATGAAGCCAACAGGGGATGCTTATATTGTAATCGTAATTGTAATTGTAATTTGAGATTTATAAAGCGCCTCTTAGAGGATAAACTCAACAGAGGTGCTTCCGACCCGAAAAAGTAAAATCACTGTTGAACAGTACAATCTTATATCCAGGGACTGTTACAGGAGCAGGCCAATCTGTAGGAAGGGGACAGTCTGTGTGGGACAGACAGTCTTTCAAAGTAGCCCTGATGTTTCTGGTCATGACCTTAATTAAGGTGAGGACTGTGGAGAGCAAACAAGGAGAGACGTTAAGTCTGAAGAGTTCCGGCCCCTGGGCCATAAAAGAGAAAGGCTGGCTTGCCAAATATTGAAAGTCAATCTTCCTTACCATCTACACCTACTAAATTATCAGTTACCGTACTTGGTGTACCTCATGGCTTCTCTCTGAAGTGCTCTTATTCTTTGCATTTGGCTACTTAAGAAGTCTGTGACAGCTGGCAAACTGAGTTTATGCTTATTGGCTATGCATCATCATCATCATCATCCATCATCATGATCATGATGATGACCATGATCGTCGTCGTCGTCATCATCATCATCATCATCATCATCATCATCATCATCATCATAGTAGTCGTTGTCGTCATCATCGTCGTCGTCATCATCGTCGTCGTCATCATCTTCATCATAGTCGTCATTGTGTTCATCGTCATCTTCATCATGCCAGCTGTTTGGCAGCAACAGATAAGAATAAATAATCAATATTCTTTTTATTTGTCTGGTTTAATGTCATCATGTTTAGTCCAAGTCTTGCTATGTCTTTGCTTTTATTGTCTGTCTGGCTTAGTCCACATGGTCTTCCTGTGCTTCTCTTTCCTCTGTGTCTGTAATGTTTTGTAATCTGATGCCAGAATTTCTATATTGCCGTCATAAGACTAATTCCAGATGTCAGCCTTTGAGATAATTAAAGAGATGTTACCTATTAAATATTATCAAATATTTATATGGAATGCTCTATTTCAGTTACACTAAACCCATAAATTGTAAACAAAGCTTTAAAATATTATTGTTATAAATAGTATTGTAAATAAATCTGTATATGTTGTCTTTTTTGTTGTTTGAGGGTTATCCAAGTAGAATAAATTTGTAAATACAGTTAAATAGAAATTTATAAATAATATCTTAAATATTAGCAATATAATTAATATGTAAGTAAATTGATTTATGTTGTACTTTTTGTTGTTTAGGGTTATCCAAATAGAATAAATTTATGATTAGTTAATTAGAAATTTATGCATAATATTTTAAAGATATTGTAACGTTAAATGCGACATGCCTGGAGCTTTTGACACTGTGTGAGTTTGAAATCCGTTTACTGACTAATTTGAAATTTGATACAGATGAATATGAGGAAATTTCTGATTGTGAAAGTTTATGGGAGCGATTGATTGCATTGTTTACCAGTAGTTGTCTGGCAATTCCAATCATATACAGAAGTAACTATTTTGTTACCACAAATTTTCTCATCTCCTCAAGGTGATATAGTGTTTCATCTAGATAATTTCTCAGGGGAATAAGAAATTATCTTGAAAGAATGAGATACAGATATTATAGTCTGCTTCCGTGATCCTATCTGGATTCCTGTTCTTCCCCTTATCTGTCCTGCAGATCCAATTCCAAACACCACCCTTTGTAATCATCTGACTGCCTGCCTGCCTACCTGACTCTTGGATCTTGATCTAGGACCAAACCTTTCTTGTCTGTTGATTTTGTTTTGACTGAGCACATGTGAATAAGCTGGTTCCTGCAACGAAGCTTTCATTGGATGCTGTAGAAATCTTGAGTTTACAATTACGATTATGATTACAATTACATTTGACAACATGCTGATTGGAGCTTAGGAGAGATGCTTAGATCTTTTCTTAGCCTCAACCTTGTAAGTTTTGCACATCTTTTAAGTGCTTCATAGAGCTTTAGAGCCTTTCCCAGTATCAATTCTACCATATGGTCACAGAGGCAGTTGGCTGCAAGCAGCTTCTCCAAAATCATTATACAGTTTGAACAAATCCGTGATTGTTGAATCACAAAAAAGGATTGTGATATTCTAAACTTCAAAGTAGCTACGTAAAATTACACTATTGCAGGGTTGTCCAACATGAGGCCCATGGGCCACAGTCTGACCCACCGAGTGGGTTCATCTGGCCCACCAAGCCTTTCAGATATTGATTTTTTTATGTAAAAAATTGTGAACAGCTTGCCTGCTAATATACAGAGTACTTGTATAAGCAAAAGCAATATCAGGTATCCCATTAGTACAAAAAAAATCAGCAAAAATGTGACTAGGTAGTTTCTGATCGTAAGTTAGGCAAATAAAATTATTGTTCATTTGCATGCATTGCATTGTTTTGATTATTGTTGAACTTTTGTCTTCAGCCCCCAAAATCTTAGAAAAATGGCAATGTGGCCCTTCACTCCAAAAGGTTGGATGCCCCAGCACTACTGTATTTGTCAACATCATCACAACCAATCATTATCATAGTCATCATCATTGTCACCTTATGAAGTACCTCAAACAGATTTGTTACTTGCAGTTTTTGTTTGCTGAAAGTTTGATTTTTTACCTTCTGGAATTTCTTGGTCAGGCTGCATTCCAGCCAATTAAGCAGCCTGTTTGTGCATGGCCAATTAAGCAGAAGGTTGGAGGCCTTTGGGGTCAGATCATGGTAAATTACAAGCATTGTTTTGTTTCTTTTTCTGGACAGTGCGTAGTGTTGGAAATGACTCGGTGTTTGAGGAGAAACCTGGAGGGAACAGCTGGCGCAAGAGGCGGAGCATGTACAGTGCGACTGACAGCGTCGACAGCCAATCGGAATGTGATGAAGTAATGGTATTCTCTGAACCTCTTTGCAGTTTTTGTGGTCTTTGTTATGTGATCTCTAGGTTTTGATCTTATCCTGGTATTTGTAACGTATTTTTGGGCACTGTAGGTGTAAGTGACTGCAGCACACATCTGGGAGCTCAGCATTTCTGTCTGTAGCCAGATGGGTCAATGATAATTGCGCTCAGAGGCACATGGGGACTTGTTAATCCTATGCTTCCATACTATAATGCACACCCATCTTGCTTTCTCATGTAATGGACCGACTTTCTGGAACAATCTTCCCCTGAAATTATGCACTTTTCTGAAAGAGACAGCTGAAGAACTAATGAAATTGCACGTTTTATAATGGTTTGGTAGTCATGTTTCAGTACATCTGTGAGGCCCTTAAATAAATATATAAGGTGCTATATAAATAGCCAGATACATAGACATACTTACAAACAAGTGGTAGATAAGAATGCAGTTTGATGTTATTGAGTCACAAATATAACACATTAACTGGTTGTTTGAGCCCCATAACTGCTAGTCACTGACTAACTCTGGGTTACACCCTACCAGTGGATAAAATTGGTACACATCATGAGGTCTTTGTGCATTTTGCCCAGACTAACACTAGTCCATCTTGCATAAGTGGATTTATTCCTAGCAGAGTGAAAATAACAAAATGGCAGCTGTCATAATTTGTTGGTTTGACACAGATTTTGACAGCAGCAAGAGTTTAAGGGGCATTGGAATTCACTTGACTCATTCTCAACAGTAATATTAACAATGAAATTCAAAACTTGAATACTGTTCTGAACTTAATTTGACTAAAAATACAATGAATAATATCATTTGTGTTGAAGTGACAAAGACATCATAACTACTGATCTATTAAGATAGAGAACATCAATATACTCATGTTGTCTCAAGAAAATAACTTTGGCATATGCACCATCAACAAAACCACTTTGATACTGGTAAAACCCGGCATAAAAATTACCTTGCAAATCTTAATCCACGTCTTGTTAGTCCATTTCCTAAGGCAGACTCATGCGCACTGCTTGTGAAAAGTTGCTAGTAAAAGACCATCTAGTCTGGGCAAATGCGCTATCCAGAGTCTAACTTAAGCCCTGCTCATGCAAATGGGCCCTGTGTTGTAAAATGGGGCAAGTGTAAATGTACATGGTTTCCTCTAGCGACCGTATGGCCTTGACCCTGCGGCCTTGACCCTGCTCATTTTGCAATGAATTGATTGATTGAGATCCTTTACCACCAGTGCCTGTTTGAATGGGCGTCACACCATTTAGGGTCCTGATGTGCAGATCATGCTAGCCCGAGTCTAGGCCTAAAATCATGCAGATGTAGCACGCGCTTAATAAGCCATTTTAAAGAAATCTGTTTGAACATCCTGATACCATTGTAGGGAACTAGAGTAAATCATAGACACACAGTTGCATAGAACCATTGATTGATCTAATCTAATCTAATGCCTTCTATGTCACTATCATCATACACGCAAAGTATCAGCTGATGGTCAGTTGAAACCACAATCTAATATCGTAATCTTTTTTAAAAGTCTGGTTGAATCCGATCAATGGCTTATTTTTGTATGGTAGTGGTGTCTAAGCACAAATGTAAATAAATAAATAAATATAGAATAATTTTGGTGTGGGGCACATATTTGAGGCCTGCTTTAGGGTTGTTGTTGCAGAATTTTAGGCCAGGGAGTAGATTTCACCAACTTGGTAGACAGCCATCATGAAGCATCATCTTAGTGTAGGAGAGTTTTAAGAGTGGAATTGAGATTTTGGTGCTATGAAACTGTGAAACGTTTCTATGAAACCAAGGGCTCAGTTACCAGCTGTTTGCAGTCTCTTTGCCGGTGTCCCAAATTCTTTCCTTCACATTTGACTTTGCCTACACTGTCTATTCATTCTCTTTATTCCAAGAAGGCAGCAGTATGTTTTAGCACACCCTGTTTTTGACCTTTAGTAGAGTCCCAACCCACGATGAATAATGGATTGTTAGAATAAATAAACTGCAATTATCCTCTGACAGATTCTTCCTCTTCTACTGCATTTTAACTGGCAAAGCCCCTTAAGCAGCTGACTGACCTACAACCTGTAGCCTAGTCAGAGAATGCGATCTGATGTGCCTTCGAAATAACATACAGGCACGAGGAAATCTGAAATACATCAATATGGGGCTTTGCCTTCTGGCTACTTGACTACTGGAAAAGTATTTCCAGTGTTGTCCCTGAAGGGTAGCTGCCTGTTCTTGCAAAGTATTTTAAGCTGAGCTTAACTGAGCAGTAAAAGGTTTTGATGGGAAATATTTAATAGCTTCTTGGTCAGTTTTCTTTCAAATTGCTGCATTTGTGGCTGGTGACATAATTATAACTAATAGCTGAAGAGTTTGCTTTGCTTTGCATGTTGTCACATGAGGAACACCTCTGAGCAGTTTCTCTTTAAAAGACGTTATACAAACGTGCTTTTATGATGACTATTATGCATGTTTATACCACTATACTGAAGGACCTCAGGTCATTGTTAATGAACAGAACAAAAGAAGTGAAAAGCATACTCAAGCTCTAAGATGTAGGTGATTGCAACTAATACTACTGAGCTGAGATTGCCTTTGAGTAGATGTATAAAAGGGTGCTATATAAGTAATGTTGTTTACATTACACTGGCTATAGGAATCCCAGCATTGATAATATAATTGAATTTGTCCAGATTTGCAGAATGATCTAGACACTGGGTGCATTTCATATCTGCCCAGAGTATGTGCCAAGAGTACTTTGAGCCAATTCTGAGAGGCCTAATACCCTTGTTTATGTTCCTGAGTTGATATACTATGCTCATAGCGTATTCGGTGTAAACATGGAGCAAACCTACTGAAGGGCGGAGGCTTTTGTGATTCATTCTTATCATTATTTTTCTTTCCAGCTCGACACTGCACTTCCTCTTTGTCCAGAGGACGAGAAACTCCAGATGAGGAAATGGGTTGTAACCAGCATACTTGAAAGTGAACACAGCTATCTCAATATACTTGACATACTGATGCAAGTCAGTATTCATTAATACTTCTACTCTTGTTGCCGGTTTTTTTCTGATTAATTGCTGTATCTAACAGTATTCTATACATTGAATCTTGCAGCTGGAAGGAATTGTGTGACTCCTTTTCTTAGAAGTTGTGTGGTATTTATAATCTCTGGATAACTTCAGTGCCAAAACAAGAACCAGATTATTTAACGGCACTTAATCAAATATTAAAGCAGTGTGGCAGGTATAGTCATGTTCAGTTCCAAGTCCAAAGCAAAAGGTCAGACAGGTTGACAGGCGTATGGCTACATTAGATAGTGTTTGGAATTGGAGCAGTGAGAAAAATAAGAAGAGGAGGATGTCTTGATAAACAATTTATTTTAAATTTTGTGTATTGCAAAGTGGCCCACACATTGGACTTGGAACTAAAGTAGTTTGTTATGTAAACATTATGCATAATTAAAGCTGGAGAAGAAGATTGCTTGAGAACGTTGGATCATGTAGTGATATATAAACAGATGTTTAACTCTTGCCACTTTGGTTTTTGGTTGCCATATTGTAATTGTAATCAGAAATTTGTATAGCACCTCTCTAAGAATCAGTGGCGCTCGATGATGACACTACACTATTACTGAAGATATCTGTGTCTGGTATGTGTGTTTGCTGGGCACAGTAGCTGATTCATGAGAGTGCTTTGATTGTAATGCAGAGAGTATGGGTTTGAGTCTCCCCTGAGACAGTTAATATAGAGACCTCGAGCAAATGCTTCAATCTCTGCTGCTCAATGCCATCAATGATGCTTAGTCATTAGATAATGGTGCTTAATAAATGCAAAAGTAAAGTAATAGTAAAAAAGTATGTTTGTACGATATGTAGGTAAGTATATATGTATATTGTATGTATTTTTGTATGACTGCACATATCTAAGTATGTATGTATTGTACATTTGTATGCATGTATGTATGAAATTGCTTATCTACCGTAGGCTGCGTCTTTGTCTTTTGGACTGACTTGGATATTGACCTGATGCGGCATGTCTTTGGTGCGCCATCAGTTGATGCCTTATGCATTAGGCACGGGCACATTAGAAGTTACTAAATATTATTTATCTGGATGCTTGTTTTGCACCTTTAATGAAACTCTCTTAGTACTGGAACGTGGCTGTCTGTCTTAACAAAGGCATACATTTAATATTGTGGACTAAGTGCTAAAATGAATTTTTGCCATGTTGATCAAAGCTGTCGTTCTGTCCGCTAACAGTACATGCAGACGTTCAAGAACCTGATTGGTTCAGCACAGGTTGTAATCTCTTCACACGAGATTGACATCATCTTCAGCAAGATTCCAGAACTGCACCTCAGCCATAAGATGTTCGTTCACGACCTTGAGCCCAAGGTTGAAAACTGGTCCTCTGAACAACAAATTGCTGATATCTTCCGGTTACTGGTAACTTCCTGGATCTTTTCAATATAATGATTGCATCAGTGAGAGAATTGGTATCAGTTTGTGATGCTTTGTATGTATGTTCTTTTCTGGTTACTTATATAGCACCTTTCAAGAATGCTAAGTAGCCTCAAATGTGCTTACAGTATCTTAATGTGTATGCATCAAAGCATTTATATAGTGCCTTTAAAGAACCTCACATAAACGCTGCTTAAACAGCTATGTAACTGATCTAAACAAGTGCGACTTATGGTAAACAGAGAATGTAAATAAATGTAAATGTACATGTTATTCTACAGTGACCATATGGTCTTGATCCTGATCACGTTTCAATGAATTTATCGGGTGAGATCCTTTACCACCGCTGCCCGTTTGAATGGGCGCCATGCCATTTAAAGTCCCCATGTTGGGACCGTGCTAGCCTGAGATTAAAATCTCTGAAATAAGCCACAATCAGGATGCACACCAACATCCTCTTTCTCAGAGATACTGTGATGTACCATTGACCAGTGTAGCTAACCGGGCCAGTATTTTGTATGTTGATATGAATCGCTTGAGACAGTTTATGTATTTAATGGAGGACTATTCCTGTGGGGAAGGCCCAATGAATCTTCTCTGGTCATCTCACAGTTGTCATGGACCTGGATAATCTTTGTCATATTCTGCAATGCTTGGCTGGTGACATATTTGTCAGTGTTGGAAGATTCAGAATGCAGCTGGAGGTTATGCGTAGTTGCCCGTGGGCTCAGCACAGGTTGTAATCATGGTCTGAACAGTAAGTAAGTAATGCATTTGTTAACACACTGTATGTCCATTGGCTGAGCAAGGAAAGGCTTGGGTGAGCCACAGCAGTCAGACAACAAGAACATCCTTTCCACCTCTTCTCTTTCATCCTCTTTGTCCAACAAGAAGATCAGGTCAGGCATTGCAAGCAAACTAGTTTTTCTGGATATCTTCATGCACACAACACGAGCATCAGCTGATGAGGTGTACTTGAAGATGTCTTCAAAAACTAGCTTGCTTACTTTATGTTTGCTAATGCAAAAGGAATTTAACAGAGCTTCCAGAGGCACCAATAAATATAAGCTTTCCAGTTTTGTATATAGGACGTGAGTGATTGATTTAGGTAGTGATTCATGTATGTCAGTGGTTCATATTTGGTAGTGAATCATGTGGAAGTGATTCTTACATGGCATTAACTATAATATGGTTGTGATTTGTTTATGGCAGTGATTCATACATGAAAGCGATACTTATACAGCAGTCTGATTCTTTTTTGTCTGGTCTGTGGAGTTGCTTGTTTCTTATTTCAGGCCTTTGATGAGTACAAAGTGGCTCCACTGTATCTCAAGAATTACCAGAAAGCAGTTGCAACTATACATCGCTGTTGGCAGGAAAATCCCCAGTTTGCCACACTTACAAAAGTCAGTAGCTTTTTGTTCAGTGATTCATTCATTCACTGATTTGGTAATTCAGTCAGTTGCAATTCAATAACTCAGAAGGCAGCTCAGTCACTTAGTTGATAGGGCAGTCAGTCAGTTGACAGTTTTATCAATTACCTGGCAGTTAACTCAGTTGGTACGGCAGTCATTTGGCGGTTTTGTCAATTACCTGACAGTTAACTCAGTTGGTAAGGCTGTCAGTTGACAGTTTTGTCAATTACCTGGCAGTTAACTCAGTTGGTAAGGCAGTCATTTGGCGGTTTTGTCAATTAGCTGGCAATTCAGTAACTCAGTTGTTCAGCCACTCAATTTACTTTAACAATGTTTCAGTTCATAATTTGGTGAGCCAGCTGGTCAATAACTTGGTAATTCAGTTTGTCATTCATCGACTTATCATTCTCTCAGCCACCCGAAATGAGTGTTTTTCTTGACTCTAGAATTGTCTGTGAAGTGACTGTAGTTCATGAATGTGACTTGAGACACTGAATGCGACTGAATGTGACTTGAGACACTGAATGCGACTGAATGTGACTTGAGACACTGAATGCAACTTAATGTGACCTGAGACACTGAATGCGACTGAATGTGATTTGAAACACTGAATGCGACTGAATGTGACTTGAGACACTGAATGCAACTGAATGTGACTTGAGACCCTGAATGCGACTGAATGTGACTTGCAGAGGGGAAACTGTTATTAAAGATGGATGTTGAAATAGGACGGCAGGTGAAGAATGATAGATAATTAGGAATATTGGACATAGCAAAATTGTTTATGACAAATGAATGTAATAATATGTTTATTTGAAAACACCATTTGTATAAATAACAGTAAAGATACAAACTGCAGAATATATTAGTATATGTAGACTCCTGAGTTGAAGCATGTGTTAACCTTGAGTTGAAACATGACTAAATTTTAAGTTAGCACAGCACAGCTTAGTCTGTGGTTAACCAGCTGTTTTGAATTTGTTTTGCATTTTTTTGCTAATAGGAAATTCAAGTGAAGGGAATGAAAGAAAAGCCGAGTCTCGAAGGTGAACACAAATTGGTTTTCATAGCAGCTTGTGATGAAGCTGCATTAATGTTAAAACATTTACATATCATTTAGATGCTACATAGACAGAGTTTATTACTGAAGCAAATTCAACGCACACAGATCCTAAGGAATTGTGTTTTAATGTTCGATGAAATACCTGTGGGAAACTGCAGTCATAAGTTATAAATTCTCTTGTATGTTCCATGGATAAGCAGGGCAGTAGGGAACCACTGTGGCTGATGGTCTAGGCAACAGGGAACTGCTGCGGCTTAATGGTCTAAGGCAGTAGGGAACCACTGCGGCTTAATGGTCTAAGGCAATAGGGAACCACTGTGGCTTAATGGTCTAAGGCAATAGGGAACCACTGTGGCTTGATGGTCTAAGGCAATAGGGAACCACTGTGGCTTGGTGGTCTAGGCAATAAGGGTCATTTTAGTTCTGTGCTGGGTCTTTATTCCCCATATTGTGAGTTGAAGACTCTGTGTACTGACCCTAGTCAAGTTGTTCGTGCACGCTTGTCTTGCGTCTGAGATTCAAATTTAGTGACGTTTTATTATTATTTCTGCATTTATTAAGTGCCACTGTCTGTTGACTAAACACCAGTCCATTGTGCTGAACAGTTGTGAGTGAAGGACTTGCTCAAGGTACCTACACAGTAACCCTTTCAGGGAAGGCTCCAACCCTTACTCTCCATGCTACAAGCCGAGCACTCTATCCAGTTGGCTACTGTGCCCCACTTAGTACACACAATGCAATAATTAAATAAAATAGATACACTGTTGGAAATTGCTGCTTTTAATGCTTATAGAAACATTCTCGGCTCGTCTTAAGACGCACCTTTTCAGTAATCTTCGATAGCCACCCTGCAGCGCCTTTGTGAGTTTCTTAAAATGCGCTATACAAGTGCTTGGATACATACATACATACATACATAGACACATACAGACAGACGTACATGCATGCATGCATACATACATACATAAACACATACACGCATGCATACATACATACATAGTGTTTCACTGACTTGACCAAATGTCTTGTTCTGTAGATGTTTCATTATTTTAAGTTAGTAATTGTTTTAATCGCAGGATTACTGGGAGTAATAAAATAATTTTGGCTAAAGATGTTGAGTTTAAAAGTTGTACAGGAATTTGTGTGATTCTGTGGTTTTGTAGAGTTGCTTCACAAGCCAGTTGTTCGATTTCAGAGGAATACTCTAGTTCTTCACGTAGGTAACTTTATTTGAGGGATGATATGATAAGAAGGGGTAACACAATCGCTCATTTATCAGGCCGTTATTCTCTGTGTTAAGGCCAACACAGACAAGTGCTAGTGGAGAATACCACAAGGCTGGGGCAAGCAATGGTAAAGATGAAATATGAACACCATGATCAACTACTTTTACGAAAGCATGTGGTAGAAATTTAACACAGGTACTAATTTCTCGAAAAATGGTGTGAGCAGACCAGCCAGTTCATTCTACAGTATTCAATAAGCCCCCTTGAAATCCCAACTTCAGATAACATAATTTTTAAGACTAGATATGAAAATTATAAATAGAACAACCTTGGGTGATCTGATATGCTGTACAATAATATCACATCCTTTTATGTTTTATGTTTTCGTTTAACTTAAAACTAGAAATTAAGCATAATTTGTAAGGTGTGGGCTAAACGCTAAACTTTTATTAGACTTATATCAATTGAAAGAAATGATCCTGACGTTTTTGTTTATTTTAATTGAAACACCTCTATTTTGCTATATAAATTTCACCAATTGTTATCATACTAACATGCTGTGCAGTAGTTTCGTTTGTTCAGTATTTTATGTTTTAATCTTGATGACATCTGGCCATTCAACAAAACTGCAATAAGGCAATTTAAAATTTCATTTAATTCTGTAATTTAAGTTGTAATTTCAGTAGTTGTGATTTCAGTTGTGCTGTATCGAATAGTGTTGATTTGGTTCAGTGTTATTATAAGCAGGAAATGAGCTTGACTGTTTTAACTGCTGAACAGGATTTGATCAAATGCACACCTACAAGCCATGCAGACTATGACACTCTGATGAAGACGCTTCAGCTGGCACAGAACTTCCTTGAGAACTTTGAAAATACGGATAGCAAGGAGAGTGTATGTATATATTCTTTCATGGCTAAATGCATGTAAGTGAGGATTTCCACAACCCTGCAGAGCAAGGCCTTGATTTCTTTTTCCTGGACCCGGAACTGGTGATGAATGAATCCCATGATCCGTGACATAGGCCTAGTGCATCAAACATTTTGACTTTTGCTTTCCATCACCAATCGAGTGTTCTGCTGGCTAATGACTGAGACAGTCAGTCATGTGCAACCAATTTAGCCTAGCTATACTGCAGTCGACCTACGGACTGTTAGATCACAAGGCATGCACGCTGCTGATAGGATCACCACAGTGTGGGACATCGTCGTTCATCCTTTAAAATAATTTCCTACCTGAATTACAACATCTCGGTTCTGTATGGTTTTTCAAAGGCAACTAAGACTTGTCACTCTTGTGGAAGAGCTGGCAACGCACTGGGATTAATGCTAAATAAAGTGAAGTGGTGATGGAGTGTGCACTCATTTGGTCTGTTTGTCTTGCTGTTTGCGTCGTGATAGAGAATAGATTCAGCTCCCATAGATTTAACAAATGTTTTTGGAAAGCAGGGTTTGAACAGTAGAGTAGCAGGATTGGATATGATGCAAAGTCATAGTCGTCCCCTTTTTCCCAGCCCAACTTTATGATGGTAGTAACTGCGCGATAAGAGTGTCCAATTAGAGTGTGTACTCTTTCTGTTTCTGTATGCCTACATGTATGAGTGTGTATGTTTGTGTACCTTTTTTATGTGGGTTGTATATTATGTTATCTTAATCATGCGTGCAAGATGAATGACATGATACAGAAAACGTGCTACATTAAGTGTCATGATAAATAAGTGTTTACACACATTGAAGGTTTTGCAATGAAGTAAGTTTATTAATTATGATTACTGTAGAGTCTGATTGTGATTGGTGTTTAGTCTGAGAACCAGCGCTACTTGGCAAAACAGGGACTGGTTGTCGAAAAACTGGAGAACACGCGTAAACTGAGGCATCTCTTCCTTTTTAATGACATCCTCATCTGTGCACGGCAGAAGATTTATGGAAAGTAAGACTAGGATTCGATTACTGCTAACTCAGCCAATGTCTTCTCAAGCATTCTTGGTTTGTAAGATCAGTCTGTAAGAAACGGCGTTGTTTGCTCTATCTTTTTATTATCAGTGAAATATGTAAATGTTGAGATGGCTAGATGCCTCATCATGAAATGAAGTTATAGAAAATGCTTGGTTCTTGACATAGCGTCTTTGGACAGCCCCACTGACTTGACTCAGCTCTCGTGAATAAGCTGGTGCTCTGTGCTTAGCTTTTAAGTAACACTTTAGAAATTTTTAGTTTAAAATTACGATGTAATATTTGCTGTAAATAACCCTGAATAAGTTGCAAATGTTTACAAATGTCTTGCATGGAAGTAAGTTTAAATACCATTATAAGTGGCACATTAGAAATGCAGAGTTGTGTGTATCACACTACTAAGTGCCAAGTTATAAATATGGCATTGGGAAATAACCTAGTTATAAATATTAAATTGGTAAAACCCAAGTTATAAATATGTTTGTTAATCTGGTCCGTGTGTGGATGAGAATCTATGCAATAGTCTTGAGTTGTCAGTTGAAAGAACTTTGTATGCTGTTTAGGCAAAAGCTTCACTTTGAGCCAAAATGGTACATTCCACTCATTGACCTCTCATTGGATGACAAGGTCTGCATCGAAGGTAAGCAGATCAGTTGATCCACTGTTAATCCATCATTTGATAGGATGTATTCATAAAAGAAATGCTGAAGGACATACTTTCGGTTAATTGTATTTTTAAAAGATAATGTTTAAGGACATAGCTTTATTAAAAGTAATGCTTAAGCCATAGTTTCTTTTAACTGTAATCTTAAAAGTAATGCCTAATCAGACACTTTTGTGGTGTCTTCTTCTGGTTCCACCCAGCTGACTGTGATACTAGTCATGGTGCCACAACTTGTCTCTCTTCTTTCTTACCAAAGACAAGTGATAGCTGTCTTGTCTGCTCTGGCCTTGATTATGCCAACTCAGTTTTTTCAGGTATCTAAGACCTTGAACCCAACTGACTTGAAAGCATCCAAAATTCTCAGGCTCGCTGCTGCATGCATCTTCTCATGCAAAATCCGTAACCCTACTTGGTCAACTGCATTGACTTCCTGTAGAATTCAGGATAAGAATTAAAAATGGCCTATCTGACTTGTAACAGTCTTTACCGTGAACTCTTTTACCTAGTCAGTCAGTCAGCCAGCCAGTCAGTCAGTCACCCAGCCAGCCAGCCAGCCATTCAGCCACTAGGCCTCTCCTTACATCAGTCCCTACCGCCTGCATTCCTCTGGTTTGGGTCTTTTCGCTGATTTGCGATGCAGAACTGTCATGTGCTCTCGTGCATTCGACAAGGAATGGAACCAACTGACTACTGGTGTTTTTCTTATACTGAAGCTGTTTTCCTCCTTAAAAATGCCTCAAAACTATTGCTCTCTGGTTTTCAAGTATCTTTCAAGTATGCATTTCTTCTGGCAGCTGACTAACCGCACCTCAGATTCGCATTTCTGTGTGACTTTGTGTGCATTAAAAAAATTTTTTAATATCATAATTCGGTGATTGATGCTTCATGATGTTGGTTTGACATTGCAAGCACTGTTAAGGCTTCATAGAAATATGGATTGATGGCTGGCTGGCTGGCTGACTGGCTGGATGACTGACTGGCTGACTGACTGACTGACTGACTGACTGATTGACTTCTGGACTGACCAACTGACTGACTGACTGGACTATTTGCCGCTGATTTATTGGCTGACTGACTTTTTGATTGACTTGTTGACTGGCTGGCAGATTTATTGGTGGGCTGACTGATAGATTGTCTCACTAATTGTCTGCTTTATTTGTGGATTTACTGATGCCCTTTTAACAGAAGAGAAGCTTTTGGCCGACTGCCAGCAACAGGAAATCGAAGCACTTCAGCGGAAAGTGTCCGAACTTCAGCAGGAACTGAAGTCAGAGGTTAAGCTGTCTAAAGGAAATGTTGATGCTCAGGTATCCATAAGTGAGACATCAGTCAGTTAGTGACTCAGCCTTCAATCATTCAGTCAGTTACTCATTCACTCATTCGTTCACTGAGCTGTATTTTTTAGAATGCTTGACCAGAGGAAGCAAGCTGTTAGAGGGTTACTATCTTGTTTGTCAGTTCGTGTGTCATATTAATCTACCATTTAGCATGATGTTTTCCTTTTAGTCAATCAGTTAGAAGGGCTTTTCATTTAGCCTTCTACGCACTTGTTTGTCTGTTATCTCTCATCAGTTTGGCCTGTTTCACTTCCTGATATGTTGACTGTGGACATTCTGTTACAGTTGAGGGTTTTGATCAGTGACCGTAACAATAATGTAAAGACAGTTGCAACGGGAATGTGAAGGGTTTTAGACGGACCTGAAAAAGGTGGAGGTTTTGTTGTTGTGTTGAGAAGTTCATTGTGAAAAAGATTCAAGTGCCTTTGATATTTATGTTTCATTAATGTTAAAGAAACTGAACGGGTATTGAATATAACAATTCTATATCTGCTGGATTGTTGTTCTACACTTAGACGAATTTTTTTGACTGTTCATGTCTAGTAAAAAATCACTGGTATTACTGTAAAACTTTGTATAAATGCCACCCAGATTTTATCTGTATACATCATTATTACCCCATGTGACAGAGACTGACATTTAAAAGAGGCCGGCGTTTATTTGCACAAATCATGTTAATCTCTGTACGATATTGTATTTTGTAATTGTAATTGTAATGATAATCACGACGAGTGATACAGCATTGTCAGCAGCGAGCCACTTCAAGGGTGCTTTACAGCGTCAAATGTTGGCGAACACAAGAATTTGTTTCCTTTAACCACAAATAACTGCACATTTAAAACACATCTGCACATCCCTCTCAGCTATGTCTGCTATGTTTCTCTGGTGTAGTTGTAGATTGCCTACTGGTACCTGCATACCTGCACCTAAACGAGAACCAGTGTTTGTAAGAGATCGACGTTTTAAAGAAGTTGGCATTTATTTGCAATAATCGTTTTACCCTGGCGGCTATTATAGACCGGTCTTTAATTGGAACCCGGCGCTTAAAAGAAGTTTTATGCTACATGACATATAGAGCTGATTAAGTTCATTAAGAACAAGTGGTTGATCTGTAAGCAAAAAATGCTCAGATAGCTAGAAAAGTCATAACTGGTGGACTCCTGCACATGCACTGAGCCCAAGCAACAGATTCACATCCAGAAATTGTGCATTTAATTCATGTTTTTACTTTCTTCTGGTGCTACAGCTGATGTTTTTCTATATATCTGTTTTCTTAGCGTCAGTGGTCGTTTCACAATCGAACCCGAAACCTTGACAAAATCAAGAAGAAGCTAATGGAACAGGTAGGAGAAGGAAATGCTGCTGGTCTGAGAGTTTTTTTAGATAGCTAGATTTCTACAGGTGAGTTTGGGTTAGGTCAGAGACTTGGGAGTAGGGTAAACTGGTAGTCCTTAGGAAAGTAATTGTATTTATGCTCACTTGTGGATTACGTGATCTTTTTGTGCCAAGAAGATGTGATGTGTGAGTATGTAAAAAGTTGTAGAATGTAGTGTGTTTGAGATGCTTAAGTATGCATTAGTTGATGAAAGACAACTAATAGGTAACTAATAGTTAACTAGTTTCCTAATAGTTAACTAGATAACTGATATTTAAGCTTTATTTAACCCCTTTTATATGTTACAACACAAAATAGTGATAGATTAGCTGTCCATCTCTCTTCATCTTGAAATTTAGATGTTTGTTAACTTTAGGGATTATGAAACCTTGTCTCCTACTGACCTTACCAGTATAGTCCCAAGTCTTTGAGTAAGGTAATTACATGCACCGGTGTATGTGTTTTATATATTCATATGTTTGTAACCGTGTATTCATGCATACATATGTGTAATGATATATGTAGGCATAAGTGGGGCAATAAAAATGCAGCATCTGTATAAGTATATTTGTTATATATATATATGTTATATATAATATATATATGTATGTATGTATCAGGCACTTAAGGACATCTTTAAAAGAACTGTTATTAAATGCACAAAGTAAGTAAGTAAGTAAGTAATGCATTTGTTGACACGCCATATGTCCATCGACTGAGCGAGGAATCGTAGGCGTGGGTGGGTTACATGTCAGACAACAAAAGCAAGACGATACAGGTGGGTCTTTAGCCGCTTTACGAATGTGTCTAGCGAGATATTGTCGTGAGTAATGTAAACAGGAAGGCTACAAAGCATGTACAATGGAGACATATAATGACATGGCTCATTAATTATAAGATGAATTGTGAAATTATTATTATTAATTAGCAACTTCTATAGTATCAGTGTCTCTGATGCACAAGGCATCAACCAATTGCTCGTGTGTGAAAGGAGACATGGATTGCAAAATTAATTCACCTGTAGAGAATAACACGACCTTGTTTTAAGGTGATTCTTCATAAATGACCCACAAGACAGCATTAATATGGGTTTCTGGTGTATATATGTGCTACTGTACATGTTATGTGTTACTCATGTGTTACTGTACATGCTTACCACTTATGTATGCTTGTGTACCATATTTTCATTCAGATATCCCACGGGTTATATGAGATTTTACAGACCCCATGCCCTGCCTGTGGGTTATCTCGACGTGCAAGCTGTAGCAATTTATTTTTCATGGTTACCAAGAGCTACTGTATTTTCCGGACTGTACTTTACTGTAACACCAAAAAGCAAATTACTGACAGGCAGCCAAATTAGAAGTGAATGCTAAGGATTATAGCTGTTCTGTCTCAATTATTTGTTTTACACTTACAAATTCAAGATAATTTTGTTGTGTGGTAAATTGTTATAATTTTGATTTCACAGTACTGCTATATGTGATTAAACTGGCCCAAGAAATCTAAATATAGCAACCAAAGATACAACATAGAATGCACTCTCAAACTATTGCTTATCCGCTATACGCTGTCTCTCTGTTATAGTGTACTGACATCTGGATGTTGGCCTGATTGCGGTTTTACCTTTTCGTGCACCATCGGTTGATGCCTTGTGCATTAGACACCGGCACAATAGAAGTTACTAATTACAATTACAGTTATTAAGTCAGTTACGAGTCCAACTGATATGGCTGTCTGGAACTACCATATTAGCGGATATTATGAAGTTAACTCTGGAGATGACGGGGAAGGACAGTTGCGAAATTTAAGATAAAGTGGTCCATCTGCTGTCTGCCTGTCAATGGGAAAGTTGTCTGACCTGCTAGCATGACTAATGGATGTCTCTGGTGCAACACTGGTGTATGTAGGTCAGGTTAGTGACCTTTGTGCTTGGAAAGATGATGTGTATGTGTTCTTATTTTTGGTTTAATGATCAGCAAGCGGCCATGATCAAGGCATCTCCTCGTCTCCTCTTTCGTGTTCACAATCGACGATCTGGTCGCCAGTACACTCTTCTCATGGCCTCTGACTATGAGAGGTCAAACTGGAGAGCCACCATTGCCGGTCTTCTCAGTCGTGGTCAGTTGTTAAAAAAGCACTTTACTTTAAAAAACTAAAGCACTAAAATTATGAGGAAATCTAATTTGGTCAGAACTGACTTAATTAAAAACTGAAGTAAAAACACAGCTGCCTTCTTAATGGTAGTGTTTCAGATGATACGGTTCTTAATAGGTGTCTTTTCAGTTGGTGGCCTTCAACTCTGACATTTTCTTTAGGTGCATTCTTGTTTGGCTAAATCTCATTTGTTCTTCCAACTCAGAATCTAGCTTCGTATAGTATCAGTCTTTCTGCCCTCATCTGACCCCCAGGGTGTTCTTGGAGAAAGGACATCAGGGAATAAAGAAAACTGAGGTTGATTTTGAAAAGATGCCTGGGTTTTTGAGGAATGCAGATGCCTAATTTTTTTTCTCTAATTGGGGAAACCAAAGAGATATGAGTGTTCTTGGGATTTTGACATTATGCTAACTGTACATTTAAATACTGTAGGGAAATAAACATTTTTATTGATTTCTATAAGAAAAACCAGTGTTTCTTTATAAGATGTGCAATAATTCCCAGTGAAATGAATGGCCAAAATATATGTATGTATGATGTATGTGTGTATGTATGCATGTATGCTTGTATGTATTTATGTACATGTATGTATGATGTATGGATGATGTATGTATGATGTTTGTACGTCATATGTATGTATGTGCGTATGTAAGGAATCTTGCACATATGATATAAAATTTGTATAATGGCCATTGCAGAAAATATCGCAAGGCAAAGTTTTATGTTGATTCTTCGGACGAATAAGCCTACTTAACTTGGGTAGCTGTCTATCTGAATATTCCCAGCTACAGTAGGTATGTTGTGTGCATTGTTTATTACTCTAGCACAAGGCAACATCAGTCTGTCATCCACTGACCTTCAGAATCTCATGAACTCACAAAAAGTAAGTCAGTGGCAGACTTGTTTATTTTGTTAATTATCAACTCTTTAATTGTCTGTAGCATTATAATAAAGTTCAGAACATTTACTGAAAATGCAAGGCATTTTCCAAATCAAGGGGAAAAAGATATTTAAAACTAGTAACATGATCAAAAGAAAGAACAGCTGTATGTTAGAGCATAGCTGGACTACAAATGGATTTAAAGGATCCTATATCCCACAAGTGAAACACAGGGGAGGTGCTCATTTCCTTTTCTTTAGGCCCTTTAGCCAGCAATGGACAAATCCCAAGGTCCTGGACACGGGGCCAGTGAATCGCAGGACTTGCCGTTTACTTCCCAGCTTATGCCAGTACCAAATTATACTGCTTGGTGACAGAAGCATGTGTGCACAAACAACTGATATGTAATTTTGGATAGAGAGTGAGGAAATCTGATTTCATAAGATGGATGTCAGGTGATCAACTGAGTTCTTTAAAGGGCATCAGACAGTTGATCTGGTTATGATTTCATGAAAAGGAACATTCTGAAAGCAGACTTGGATGTCATGAATGGCTATCATTGTTAGTTAATTAGTGTTAATTTGTCATTTAGATCTTGTTGTTTTGTATTGTATTGTATTTGTTGTAATGTGACAGTGTTTAGCATCTCCTTCATTGTCTTTCAGCTGCCGAAAGTCAGCACGCTGGCCGCTGTAATTGGGGTCGAAGGTATAGTTTTGCTAATGCCGAGCTTTAATGATGTATGATGGTGTTGTTGGATAAAGATGATGTATGCACATTGGTGGTGGTGGTGGTGGTGGTGGTGGTGGTGGTGGTGGTGGTGGTGGTGGTGGTGGTGGTGGTGGTGGTGGTGGTGGTGGTGGTGGTGGTGGTGGTGGTGGTGGTGGTGGTGGTGGTGGTGGTGGTGGTGGTGGTGGTGGTGGTGGTGGTGGTGGTGGTGGTGGTGGTGGTGGTGGTGGTGGTGGTGGTGGTGGTGGTGGTGGTGGTGGTGGTGGTGGTGGTGGTGGTGGTGGTGGTGGTGGTGGTGGTGGTGGTGGTGGTGGTGGTGGTGGTGGTGGTGGTGGTGGTGGTGGTGGTGGTGGTGGTGGTGGTGGTGGTGGTGGTGGTGGTGGTGGTGGTGGTGGTGGTGGTGGTGGTGGTGGTGGTGGTGGTGGTGGTGGTGGTGGTGGTGGTGGTGGTGGTGGTGGTGGTGGTGGTGGTGGTGGTGGTGGTGGTGGTGGTGGTGGTGGTGGTGGTGGTGGTGGTGGTGGTGGTGGTGGTGGTGGTGGTGGTGGTGGTGGTGGTGGTGGTGGTGGTGGTGGTGGTGGTGGTGGTGGTGGTGGTGGTGGTGGTGGTGGTGGTGGTGGTGGTGGTGGTGGTGGTGGTGGTGGTGGTGGTGGTGGTGGTGGTGGTGGTGGTGGTGGTGGTGGTGGTGGTGGTGGTGGTGGTGGTGGTGGTGGTGGTGGTGGTGGTGGTGGTGGTGGTGGTGGTGGTGGTGGTGGTGGTGGTGGTGGTGGTGGTGGTGGTGGTGGTGGTGGTGGTGGTGGTGGTGGTGGTGGTGGTGGTGGTGGTGGTGGTGGTGGTGGTGGTGGTGGTGGTGGTGGTGGTGGTGGTGGTGGTGGTGGTGGTGGTGGTGGTGGTGGTGGTGGTCGTCGTCGTCGTCGTCGTCGTCGTCGTCGTCGTCATCGTCGTCGTCGAAGTCGTCGTCGTCGAAGTCGTCGTGGTCGTCGTGGTCGTCGTGGTCGTGGTCGTCGTGGTGGTCGTGGTAATCGTGGTGGTCGTGGTGGTCGTGGTCATGGTGGTCGTGGTCATGGTGTAACGCAATGATAGTATGCAAATATCTTGATATTTTTAATCATTTCGTATGCTGTTGAATGTGATGGTGACAGTGATGACAGTGATAGCAGAATTTGACCCTGCTTCTCCAATGGATTATGATTTTGATTGTGATTTTGACTTGAAGCCACCGTCAACTGATACCTTGGGCATTTGTTTGGGAAATGGCACTGTAGAAGTCTTTAGATTAGATTAGAAAACTCCAATGCATCAGCTGATTGTCACTCAAGTGCAGTCATAATCAAAGTTCTGATCCATTGGAGAAACCAGGTCAAAATCAAATAGGTCAGAAGACCAGAAGTTAGGCTACGGTGGGTAAGCAAGTTGAAACAAATGAGTCTTGAGTTTAGACCTGAATGACATCACAGAACTGACAGAAGAATAGCACCTGGCAATGAATTCCAAAGCTGTGGACCAGCAACTGAGAATGCTGTAGAAATATACTTACTGCAATACGTCATTGCCTCCTGTTGAGAGGAGAATTCAGTTTAAAATACTTATCTTCGATTGCCAGTTCAGTTATGGATTATATCAGGGAGCTTCTCATGCTGATTGCTAGTCAGCCAGGCCGACATGTTGTTCGCTTACTGCCCCATGCTCTCGCACAACGGCACAGGCGGGCCATGCTTTCTGCTCCATGGAAACGTCTCTCTGGAACAGTTTGCCACTAGATATATGATCTCTCGCCTCTTCAACAGTTGAGGAAACATTCTCTGCCCTCTTTTAGACATGCCTTTTTAGAGACCACTAGGTGGCCAGTGGCCATGCCGTAGCGCTCTTTTGAGTTACTTAAAAAGCGCTATACAAGTTTTTCAATACATACATACATATACAACATCGATGGAATATATATATGATTGATAAGATTATCTATACAGTTTATAAGATTATATGTGTAACAGTGATAAGATTATATATACGATTAATAAGTTGATATATACTATTGAAAGGTGATACATATTGTTGTTGTTTTATACCACTGATAATATGATATTTAGCTCTGATAAGATTGTTTGTATCAATGTTGATTGTGCAATGACATTTCTTAATTGTAGATCTGAGTCTTGAGGAGGAACATCTCTTTGGAAATCTCATCATAACAATCTATCGGTTAAATGGAATAAAACAGCCAGCAGGCAAGACTGTCTTCTCTTGATTATAGATGATTGCAGAGGATTTTACACCTTAAGAACGCCAGATGAATGCATTCCTTAACTAGGCCAGATGAATGCTAAGCCTATGTATGTATGTAGGTATCAAGATACTTAATATAGCACTTTTAAGTACCTCACAAAGGCACTACCTGCGCTAGTCTGAGTGGTGTTAAATGTCATTAAGAAACAAAATTCTGTCACTTAGCAAGCAGTGTTCAGATAAATAGAAATATCACCTGTAGAAGACTCACACACACATGCTGAGCCCAACTAAATGAGGTTACACTATAAAATGGTCATATTTTTGAGCTGGTTTAAATTTGGAATCAATGTTTTTAACTCTGTTATACCAGAATTTGGGTTGATACTCATTATTAAGAGAGTCTAATGTATGCATACATATATGTACATATTCACATTATATATATCTGTATGTATGTATGTATGTTTGTATGTGTACCTGGTTGGTATGTTTGAATCTGTCTGGTTAATTATTTACGAAAAACATTTTTAAACCTCCAAACTTCTAATGATGGCTCATTATATGAAAGTGTTTATTTTGGAAACTTAATTGTGGAGTTAGACCTGCCTATAAATTTAGCTGTGATAGGCTTTGTTGTAAGCAGTAGTTAGTTAATGTTTACCGTTGTTATGTAATGTCTGGACCATTTAGACACATACTGTGCTGTTGAGGTGGATTCCTTTGGTCATTTCTTCGTTAAAGCGAAAACAAATGTTGTGGCAAACAGCATGGAGCCTGTCTGGAATGAGGTACGGCTTCAGCTTATTTGGTTTGCCTTCTCAGTGGTTGACTTACCCAGGCTTTCCAATTTTTCAAGAAATTCCAGTTTAATTGATTTTCTTAGGAACCCAGTTTGGCTGAATGTTGGTGGGGAAAAAATGCTTTTTGTTCAATTATATATTTTTCACCAAGCAGATATGTTTTATTCACAACTAATAATGAATATTTTATTTAGGAAATTTAGCTAAAGAGGAAAATCACTATGTTTGTTTATAATTAGTATCCTAAGTTTAATACAGAAATAAATACTTCTCCATGTTTTTCATTTAAGTGAATTTGTGTGTTCTTCTATTGTGCATTCATATGAGACAACAATTGAATTGGAACATCTTGCTGTTTTATATAACTTTGAAATGACTGCATGCAAATACCTTTTGCACATGCACAATCAACCAAAACCATGTTAATATTGGAAAGGGCCTGTGCATAAAAACAACCTCGCAAAATTTAGTCCCTGACTGTTTACTATGTTTGCATTAGTCGGCCTCATGCATACTACTATTTATTAGACATTGTCTAATTTGGGCATAGGCACTGGTCAACGACTAACTTAAGACCTGGGTGATAGTCATTCAGAACTTAAAATGTTCTATCTGGGGGTTGTCTAGAATTACTGTTGATTTACCATTTACATTGATTTGCGGGAGTGGCTTCGAGCAGGCTCTGAACTCTATATATAAATTGCCATTCAGTTGTTACTATACTTTGTGATGATACTGGGAAGTGCTTTTGTAATGCTACATTTGCAAACCATATCTGATCTTCTCTCACCTATTGGAATTCAACGCTCCTTCTCCAACGGATTATGATTTTGGATTGTGATTTTGACTTAAAGTGGCCATTGATTGATGCCTTGGGCATTATGATAATGGCACTATATACAAGTCTTTAGATTAGATTAGATCAAGGATCCCATTATAAGCAGATTGTATTATAAATTCTGTTAGTAAATGAGCTTTATAAATTCATGTTCTAAAGCTGAGTTAAGTCTAGTGTGAATGTTTTCAGCTGTGCTCTAATCGTATTTACAATATTGTGAAGCAGGAGTTTCTTGTGTTTTTTATGTTTAGAATGGAAAAAAATTGTATGGATGTTGGGCTCTTTAAGACTGATGCTTACTATTTTGTTTAGGATTTTGAAATTGACTTAGAAGGTGCGCAGACTGTTCGAGTTCTGTGCTACAAGATGAACCATGATGTTGGAAGTCTCATAGGAACCTGTGCTCTTGAGGTTCTCACAGCTACTCTTTTATTTACAGTCATTACTTGTTATTGTAGCTTGTAACATGAAGGGTATGAGTTCAAGCCTTCCCTTAGATGGTTACTGTGTAGGGATCTTGAGCACGTACTTCACTCACAATTGCTTCGCACCTCCGAATCAGATTTACTGATCTTGTGTGCATAATAAGTGCAATTATAATAATAATAATAATAGTCTGTTAAAAGAGCTAATAGAATGGTATTCCGATCTTATCTAAGGAATTCTACTGTGTCATTATTGTAAGTCAGAGGCATCAGTTGATGGTTGCTTCAGGTGAAATTGCAGGCAACATTCGTAATCGATTGGAGAAGGTCGTTTGAAGTCCTGCAGATCAGGAACTCTAGACTGCTGACTTTGACTCAAACTTTTCTCTGGTGATAGAAAATGTAAGTGCGATGTCTGAAGTGTGGCAGTGACATGTACCAAATAAACAAATGATGATCTAGTATTTCCAACTAGCAAACAAGCAGAGCATGTAGGTAATATTCCATTTTTAGTACTTTGAGAGATTCGTAAAGGTGATATATGAATAAAAGCTAGGTCAGCTTTTGCTTACACTACATAATCTTGAAGACTGGTCCAACAGTTCTGTTCTGTCATAAAATGTTTATCTTGTTTAAAAATATTTTTAACTTTATAGTTGAGTAAAGCATGGTTGAGAGGTGATTTTCAAGAGAAGAATGTCTCAGTTAATGAAGAGGTGAGTTTTAACTTTATTTGTAATTACACCCTTTCAAACAACTCATCAATGGACCTTCTGGCTTTTTACCTGATTGCGTTTTGGTTTTGGTGTGCCATCAGTTAGTGCCTTGTGCATATACACTGGGGCTACAGAAGTTACTATTAGTAACAATAAAAACAACTTGGCAACTTTTCAAAATGCTATTTTATGTTTGGCAGCTTTGTTTTTATCTCTTTTGTTTCTATCTCTTTTGTTTTTATCTCTTTTGTTTTTATCTCTTTTGTTTTTATCTCTTTTGTTTTTATCTCTTTTGTTTTTATCTCTTTTGTTTCTATCTCTTTTGTTTTTATCTATGTTTAAATCTCTGTTGTTGTCTTTTACTGGAGCTTCACAAATGTTTGAAAGGCAAAACATGAACCTCTCAGTCATTTTGAAAGATTACTAAGAGCAGTATTTACCTGGTGTGTAAATGTTCATTTCAATTTTGAATCATCAGTTGGTTGATTTTTAAAATTCTTGCAGATATCTGTGACGTTGTCACTTCGGTATTGTTCAAGAGAACAGACGCTCAAAAGAACCCTTTCTTGTGTTAAAGGTGGAATTTTTGGAGCAAGACTTCGCACGGTTACTAAGTAAATATTTTCCTTCCTCTTCACAGTCAGACCTCAATGTTTTTGGGTATTGTAGATCCAGAAAGAAATTTTACGATAATACTGGACATCCTTATGTCTGATCTTTTGCTGTACTAGTGCATGTTGAAAATATAGTGACAAACTGCATTAATTAATTAATTAAGAAATGCGTTTCATAGGAAGAGCTATTGTGAACTACTCAAAAGACACTATATTCAGTGTCTAGATAGTAGATACATCATTTTCCCCCATAGATCCCTTAGATCCCATTTATTATCTACTAGCAGTTAAAATTTCCTGTTTACTTTCTAGCTCTAGTATCAGCATTTGATTTTGTACATCATCCATTTATCATTTATTATTGGACTCTTGCGTGTGCTGACATTTGGCGTTGTAAAGCACCCTTGAAGTAGATTGCTACCGATGATGCTGTATAAATTGTCATGATTACAGTTACAAGTACAGTTTATTTTTTCTTTTCATTTTATTGCTTCCAAAGACAACAACATAAAAATATAGTACATAAGATACACGTGGAATACAAGAGGCAGACACAAAATAATGAAGTTCCGCTTAGTAGGGTCATCTGTGTGACACAGAATACTGTTTGAAACAATGAATAATCAACTTAGTATATAAAGTCCAACTGGACTTAAACGAACAGAACCACCATTTGAAAAACCTAAAAACTTAACTAACAAAAAGAATTAATTCATATGAATTTACTTATTATGTTCATTCAAATATATGCATAATTTTAAAATAATTTTAAATCGGACATTTTAAATACTTATATACTGTTATATCATCAGTGCCATTTAGTTTCAGTATCAAGTTCCATGTATACTGGTGCATTTGCCAGTGCAGTCTTCAGTCAGAACATTAAGCCTGATGTCATAAGCATCCTTTATTCTTTCTTCTAAACTGCCAGAAACCTGTAACTAAAACCCACTTTGCGGAGCCGACTGATTTTGTCTTAAACCTTTCTCTGATTAACTTTACAGACGTGAAGGCAACAACATTCCACAAGTGATTCAAACTTGTGTTGAGGAGGTAGACAGAAGAGGTAACCAGTCGTATATTTTTAGTATTTTTTTCTGTATCATCATTTCTGGTGCTTCATTAGGTCACTGTGCCAGAGAAGGTCGAAACAGACAAGCTCTGGATATTTAGACGGAGTGTATAGTACGCACAGGTAATACGCCTTCAGTCAACACTCAGACTGGAAACGCTGAGGTTTGAAATGCCTGGCAACGTATGGAACAGCTTTGCTCCAGAGGGACATGCCAAAAACGACGAAATGGCTGCTTCTGATTATTATTGTTATTGTTATTATTATTTTGCATTTATTATGCGCACAAGGTCAGTAAACCTGAATCTGAGGCACAAAGCAATTGTGAGTGAAGGACTTGCTCAAGGTCCCAACACAGTAACCGTCTCAGAGGTGGCTCGAACCTGTACTCTGCACGTTACAAGCCAAGTGCTCTATCCATTCAGCTACTGTGCCCCATAATGATGATGATGATGATTTTTCTCTAGTTTTTTTTATTCATTTTATGGTTATTTGTACGTCATTTTGCTTTTTGTCTTCTAAAGGCATGACGGAGATTGGCATTTACCGGGTTTCTGGTGTATCTGGAGAAATCCAAAGACTGAAGAAAGCTTTTGAAAAAAGTAATTATAGCAGATTTATGCTGTCTTTCATTTGCTTTGCTCATTTGCTTTCGTGTTCTCTGAAACATTTGATTCCACCAACTTTATGAGCTCACCTGAGAGAGAGAAATGTCTTTAGGATTGTGAACTTCTCACAGATAAGTTCAACTGCCACTGAAATTTGATGGCGGCTGCAAGTCTTAACCTTATTTCACGATCTTTCCATCATTCCGTTGCCTTTAACAAGCTCTTTTCTTTCATATCATACTCTTTAATTCTTATCATAAACGATGAATGAGTTTATTTTACAACTAGTTTCAGCTCTTAATATTCATTCAGACCTTCACTCAGTGAATAACAATGTAATGAATCTGCATTTATATAGCCCCACTTCAGCAAAAACTCCTCTTTGCTATATCTAACATAACATGCAGAAGTGTTTGCTGTTTGCAATAATGCAAATTAGTTACATTTTTAGAAAGGCATAAAATACTAGTCTATCCCGTGCAGAACACCTGCGTACGAGTTTGGCAAAAGGTTCCTCCTGGAAAAAATTTCCTCTTATACAATCTTTTTTATTTGCATTTTAGTGGCCAGATGGTGCCAGCGTTATGTTGATTTTGCCAAATGTACTAAATGGACCATGGCATATGCATGCCGCTAAGGCTATTGTTATATAGATTGCACTTCTGTGAAGGACTAAAAGGGAAGGATTAAAGGACTGAAGACAGCTGCGGCTGTTCTTGTTTCTTATCAGATACAAAAGCTGCGATCCAGTTGGCCAAAGAAATGGACATCAACGTGGTGACAGGACTTCTGAAACTTTACTTTCGAGAACTGCCTGAGGCTCTTTTCACGGACAATTCGTACTCAAGTTTCGTAAAGGGCATGGGTGAGTTTCTGAATTTATAGCTTCTGTTTGTGTGAATAGTCTTTATTAACTTTTCACTTCTTGCAAGTCACGTGCTTGAAATTCATGCCTGTTAAGTATTATTTTCTTAATTTAGGCCTAAACTTAAGACTTGTCTGTTTCAACATGTTTCTCCTTTGTAGCCTGACTTATGATTTCTTTGATCTGTCAGACTTCGAACAGTCTTCTCCAGTGGATTAAGGTTTTTACTGTGGTTTCCCTTGAAACAACCATTGATTCATCGTGATAATGGCGCTATTAAAGTCGTTAGATTAGATTAGCTTCTTCCTAGTGAATTTGCTTTGAACAGTAGAAAATTCGTCATGTGTTGGATATACCATTGTGCACCATCCTCCTGGAACAGTCTTCCATTGCATTTACATACTCAGCATACAGTTTTTTTCTACCTTAGTCTGTAAAATGAGTTAGATAGCAGTATGCTCAGTGCTGTTGTGAAATATCTAAAAGGTACTATATTAAGCATCTTGTTGCATACATGTATGCTTACATATTACATACATACATACATAAAAAAATACATATGTGCAAAAATACCTACATACATACTGCATGCATGCATATATACATATATATGCACACTTACATACGTTTAATACGTGGATGCTCTTGCTGACGTTATGTCGTCTCGTGTTGTGTTTTTCCAAAAAGGTCTGTCTGATCCTGAGGCAAAGGAGAAGTACACCCAGTCCGTGTTAGACTCCTTGCCAGAACCAAACCGTTCCACTGCCTTTTTCCTCATCGACCACCTCATCAGGTATGCAAGATGCTGAAACATACTTCCATTTGCTTTACGTTAGTCACCAGTCTTCTCATTGTCGCCACATAAATGAGTTTGAGCATGTGACCTGATGTCCATGAAAGAATGTTCTGGTTATTGCTCACAGGTCACTCCCTTGTGATCTATTCTTTCACTGACCATGCTTAGTCTGTATGCTCAGTTTATAGCTGAAATTGGTGTGGATTAGAACCCCTCACATTACTATTTTTCACTGAAAAATAATTCTATATAAGTGATTACATTATCTCATCTTACCTTGAACAAGCTCGTTGTTTTCTTACATTATCTTATCTTACCCTGAACAAGCCCATTGCTTATTACATTATCTTATTTCACCCTGAACTAGCTCATTTTTTATTACATTATCTTATCTTACCCCAAACAAGCCCATTGCTTATTATATTATCTTACCCTAAACAAGCCCCTTATTTATTACATTATCTTATCTCACCCTAAACAAGCGCATTGTTTATTACATTATCTTATCTTACCCCAAACAAGCCTGTTGCTTATTACATTATCTTATCTTAGTAAGCCCTGAACAGGCTCATTGTTTATTAAATTATCTTGCCCTTATTTAATGCTAAGCTACCCCATTGTTCAAGCATATCTGAATGGCAGATGTTTTGTCTGTCTGACCACAGGGTGGCTGCAAATGAACCCGAGAATAAGATGACGCTGCAGAATCTGTCAACCGTGTTTGGCCCAACACTTCTTCGTCCAGCGGTTAAAGAAAGCCAGCAACAGACGCTCGAAGAGCTCTTCTCAACCGGAACACGAGACGCCATGATGCAGACGTCCATTCTCCTATACATTCTTAATATCCGAGCCAAACAAGTTTCCATAGTTTAGCCTTAGTCCATTCATGTGATGTATTTTGTTCGCTTTTTGTTTCCCTTGAACTGGAATGTGCATTCCTAGCTGAGGTTCGATGAGAGAGCACGTGTAGGTGCAGTGTATCACATGCCACTGAGGATTTCTCTTAAGTTTAAGAGTTTGATTGCATTATATTGTATTGCACTTACACTGTAACCTTACACATATACAGTGTAGATTTAATGCTACCGAATACCTATTGCAACACTGATGCTTTGTTGGTTTGGCCTCTGATTCAAACGTACTGTGGAGAACCAGCAGTTTTCAGAGCTACAGTTGGAATTGGTTGGAAGCTTTCGCCTTTCGTGGTAAAGAACTGAAATATTTACTGTGCTTACGGTTTAAACTGAATTGTTCTTTATCTGGGCTTACTTGTTGGAATTTGTATTAGTGCTGGTGATATTTGACTGAGATTAGTCTGATCTTTCTCAGAAAGGTTGCTGTGTTTCTCCGCGATTGGCCGGATCGCGATGACTTGTTGACTCTGCATGTGCAGTTTAAGTCCTAGTGCAGCCCGTGACATTCGCAGTTTCCGTTGACCGATATGACTCATAGTGAATGGTCATACCACTGTTGCATTGCTTCTGTCATATTTACTCTTTAGCCCCGGGACAACGGCTTTGACAGTTACCATAGCTAGAGGCACGTAAAGAATTGCCAATTACTGTATGATAACTTTGAATAACAATTGCAGATTCCCATGGTTTGTGTTAAAGTCTGGATGGGCTCATAACATAGTATCAGCCATAGAAGGCCAGCTGTTTTCATAAGATATTTTTGAGGAAAATAAATTGTAACATTTGTATGTTAAATTGTGCTTACAAGTTACTGCATAGTCCAACCAGCATTTTGCCACCTTCCTTTGATTTACTTGAGGATTTTTTTACAGACGGATAGTTGATGTGACTTATTGTTGATCATTTATGCTTGTTAGTAACTATCTATGCCTTTTAGAAACCGTATATGCCTTTTAGTGACCGTTTATGCCTTTTAATGACCCTATATGCCTTCAAGTTACCACTGATCTCGAAATTCTTCTTTCTGAAAAGGAATAAGATTGCTTCAAACGGCCATCATTCCACTTGTGCTGCTATCATTCCTAACTTGAAATGACTACCTTAAATTGTGGTATTTGGTGTTGTGTATAAAGATTTTTTCTTGCCAGAAAAGCAGATGCAGTGGTAATGAATGGTTCTGTGTTTTGCGGACAGTTTCTCTATTCAGGAAGTTTTGTTATGTTGTAAGTTTATGAAGATGGGTAAAATTATGAATCTGTGCCTGTCCACTGACATGAACAGATTACTGGAATTTTACTTCAGATTCTTTTTAACAGCTTTTGATTATAGAAAGCTTGTAAACCAAGCTGATAATAATAATGATAATGATGATAAAAGAATGCATGCTTTTTGGTGAATGCATTGGGAACCAATTAAAGCAGTGTTTGTTATTACAAGAATTTTTATTATATTTTGAAACATAATAAAAGTAATTTCTTAAATACTACTTATAGCTTTAATGACCAAGATTGAATTGTTGTGTTCTAGTAAATATAATGAATTGAATTAATTGATTGTTAAGTCTCAATAATTAGTTAACATAATTAAACTTCAGCTCAGGCTAACTGGTACACTGTTTGCTGATTACTTTCCAGTTGAGACGTTATCTTACACTTCTTTAGTTTTCCTTTCCATTTCCTTTTTGCTTGGATTTAAATTGTTTTTGGGGTCGTTTTTTACTCAGGTCAGGTTTGTTGATGAAGTTAAATCAGCTGAAGGCTAATGATGATTGTTGCCTTCATGATGTGATGCTGACTATTTTGTGCACTGTGATCATTAACAATAGGGACCAATGCTGTAGAATTTTGTGGTTGATCAAAACTTTGATATTGTGTTTACTAAAGTGACAGCCGACATCCTAATGCTACCTTATGTATGCTCCACCCCTTCGGAGTAAACACCCACCAGAATTACGACAGTTATCTGATCCATCTTGCAAATTCACCATCACTTCACCCCCTGCAATCTGTGCGCTGGTCTTCCACTCAAAACTAAAAACACTCCCCTTCTGCAGATCCTCTCCTGATTCTTCTTCTTCCCCTTATCTATCCTGCAGATCCAATTCCAAATGCCAGCCACCATAGCTGCCTGCCTGTCTTTTTGCCTGCCTTCCTGCCTGCCTTCCTGCCTGCCTTCCTGCTTGCCTTCCTGCCTGCTTGCCCGCCTTCCTGTCTGCCTGCCTGCTTGCCTGCCTTCCTGCCTGCCTGCCTGCCTGCCTTCCTGCCTGCCTGCCTGCCTGCTTGCCTGCCTGCCTGCCTGCCTGCCTGCTTCTTGAATCTCGAACCCTTCTTGCCTATTGATTTTCTTTTGACTGAGAACCTGTGAATAAGCTGATTCCCGGTAGTTTTCTTTGGGTGCTGTAGAAATCTCGAGTTTGCAATAACTATTACAATTTACGAATTTCTGGTGCATAAGACTAGTGGAGGGTTCAAATCCCTACTAGGGTGGAAGTAAGTTTTGCAATTTCTGCTCCACTTGGAGACTAAGCTCTGAAATGAGCACACTGACCATACTCTGTGGGTGAAAGATTGGATAGCAAGGGAGAGAACTGGCCACCCACCATCATATGCCAAGACTAAGAAAAATGAAGTCAGTTACACTTCGTACCCATGAGTATCTGTGGGGATTTGATAAAAGGACTGCTCTTCTATATATGTATATATTAGGTCTACATTACCTGCTTTACAGAAGCACGGATCGGTATATACTGTATAACTGATATTATGGGCATATAAACAGAAACCCATAGCCCAACTATTTTGGCTATTTTAGTTAATATAGACGGATATATTTTGTTCAATTACGGACTGGCTTGTGTCATTTCCTTTGCCAAAACATGCTTTGTGTAACCAGAAGTTTGTCTACTTCAGCTAAAAGAGCAGGCAACATCAGAGCATGTTCGTAAGCTTCCTCGTATTTTCCAGAATTTTCTGGGAAATACGAAGAAAAAAATTTGTCAGCTTAGCTGACTGAATCAGTTTTGAATTTCTTGGTGTTGGTGCTAAGATAATTACCAGGTTTATCAAGGTTGGTGCTGGATTGCTAGAACTTCGATAGTGTACAGTTTTACAGTTTTTGATTGAATACTAATGTGTTTTGAATTTTGATTTCTTTTAGACTGAAGGCATTCTATTAAATATATGTATGAATTATCCAATGTCTAGAAACTGTTGATTAACTATAACTATTTTTTGTTTCATTTTCTTATGATAACTGGCAATTAAATCATGTACATAAATGAACAGTTTTTATTAGAATTACTTAACGGGAAAATTGGATATTCATTAGTTTGAAGTTAATTTAATTTTCCTTTTTCTCTTTTCAATTTAAATATCTGATATTGAATAAGGGGGCTTGCCATGTAAATACCTTTTTTGCAACTGATGATTTAAATTTCCCCATAAGATTTAAGAGTAATTATTTGCAGTTTAAGTGCATTTAAAGAGTTGTTCACAATGGAAGAGCATTTGACATTGCTTTGAGCAAGGCCTTTATGAATTATTAACATAGTACTGATTGAAAAGTCTTTCCATGGCACATGTTTTATAAAGCATATATTCACGTCGGTAGTTTTCTACATTTGAAATATTCTGTTGGTTATTAGCATTTAACAGCTGTAGTAGAGTCAGTGGTATTTTTGCTGTAATTTACTAAACAGTTTAATTTTAATCCATTTTAATACAAAGCACCAGAGTATTTAAGTACAGTGCAGCAACAACTTGTAGCTCCTTCAAAGGACCTCGTACAGAATGGTGTTAGAGTTTCTGGCCAACAGTGTAGTGTAGCTGATGTGATAGCGAGATAGATTGACGTTCAGAAACTTATTGGATACTGCAATAAACCCATATTGTACTTAGATACTATTTCCACTTAAGCTGTCGTGAATATGACTGAACAGAAAAGAATGCTTTGAGGCAGAATGTGAAGTGGTATATATGATAAAATATGGTACAAAAGTATTTGGGGACTATTGTGGCCATTCTCACCGACACTTTAGTAATAGTTGATTATATCATTTACCTGAATACTAGACAGTACAGGTGCCAGAATGTCACTATTTTACGGTAGTTGGAATATCTTTTGCCAAAGTCAGTTTCCACATTGAACATTTATTGGTCAAATATTAGCAGCCAGTTAAAGGAATTAACTAGTCAATTTTTGGCTGAAGAAAACACTAAAAAATTTAATTTAAGTGTAAACAAAAGGAAATGCAAAGAGTAGAATAAAACCAGAAGCAATATCCAACAGCCTTACTGTAAATGCATGTATTCTTAAAATATGAAATTGCTATTACTATTAATACAGTTAATAATTGCAGTTTTAACTGATCTCAATCAGAAATTATTAATTGTCTACATATTCAAAGAAGCTCCAATTCATTTGTTTAAACTTGTTTTGGATTTTAAACCTGAATTCACTTCCGGTTTTGAATCCAGGTGCTTCAGTATTTGGCCATCAGAACTGTTCTTCTTTTCTAGTCTTTCTAGTTTCTGTCTTCTACAATTTCAATATTTTATTCAACATGTTTACAGAAGAATACAATGTGGACTTGACATTGTTATCTAGTTTGTGTTCATAGCATTTGGAAGCTGTGCATTTGGTTGTCTAAATCTGACAAGAATTATATTGTTGTCCTGTTGATTGTTATGCGTAAACTTAAAACCAAGTGGAATAGTTCATGTATACTAATTGCAGCACAAAGTTTTAGATTTGAATTATTTGTACGTGATGTAAACATTCTTAGAGTTTACAGCTGTGTTTTTTAATCACTTCTTTTAATGAAACATAATTTCTGTAAATTTCTGCAATCCTTTCACTTATCCTCCCTGCCACATAGTCATTCTTCCCTTGGCATATTGAGGATTTTAATGATAGTGGTTACAATTTGTTTCTTTCAAAAATTGGTTCACTATTTTCCATGCACTGGGTAATCATAAGTTCACATTTGTATAGAGCTTTGTCAGATACTGGATCAATAGAGGCAGGGAAAGGACAAGATGCTCATGTTGCTGGTTGCAAGTCACCCTGTTCCAAAATGAGGGGCCAACCACTGCAAAGCTAAGTTGCTGCATTATGGAGGAATAGGATAAGGGAACAACCTGATCACCCTGTGCTGCTGAGTGGAGATCTGAGTCCAGGGATAAATAACACAGAAATGCATTGCTTCCGAAGATGAAATGGAGCACAAGCGGCCAGGCAGTTATGCCTCAGTATATTGACACAGTGGAATTCATCATCAATAGCGTGCCTCTCTCTGGAGCGTTGCCATTACCACAGTTCTCTGGTCACGGTCCTGGGCTCCCCTCCAGGCTGTATGCAACCCAAAGTTCAGCGGCTGAAGATCCGCCTCCACCGTCCGTCCGGATCCATGTGTGTCTTGGTCGTCCGACTGGCCTCTTCCAGGTCCTAGGGAGGCCAAGATGCAAGGCTTGGAGAGTCCTAGCATGGTCCTGTCTGCCGTCGCTAAGTGCAAAGTACCCAAACATCCGAAGTCGTTGTGTTTCAACCATCTCCGAGATTGGCGACTGTTTTGCGCCTCTGTATATTTCTGCATTGGTTATATGAGCAGTGAACGGAATTGGCAAGATTCGCCGTAGACACCACTGCCGGAAGGCATCCAGTGTCTTCTCAAGGGCCACCTTGAACAGTGGAATTGGCCGGATCCATATGGTGTTGTTAAGCTGTAAATTTATGTTTGGAGGAATTCATATTGAGATGGCAACTATGTTGGCATTGGGAACACTTCTGATAAGCAGTGGATGTGCCATTGAGGCAGGGTTAGTTGATAACATTTCACAAACACAAGACGCCTTTGTGCAACACTTTAAGCGTGTTGTGTATCAGACTGGGTATGTTTGGAGTCGGGCATTACTCGGAGAGCCTGTGTGGCCAAATACTGCTGACTAGGAATAGTTGTTTACTGAAAATGTTTGAAAGCCATTGTGGTTGACACTGTCAGGTGCAGTAAAGTGCTGTCCAGAATTGAAACAATATGGGTGTTAAGCGGGCTGTTCTGTTTCAAGTGTTACACTGTTGCAAATGTTTTACTATACACAGCACGTTGCTCAGTACAGACAATTGAAACCTCATTACAGTTAGATTTTTTGCATGGCCACCTGTGTCTGTGATGTGAAGATAAATGACACTATAAATGTATATAATATTATACTGTTTACTTTAAAAGTGCAAGATACATTAATCTTATAACACAAGAAAGCAATAATAATGGGTCAATCAGTCCTTCCGAGTTGCTGCCTCTGGGTTTAGAAGAATGCTGACATATATTTCTTTATTTGTTATCTTTGTGCACTGGCATTATGTGATGACTAGATGTCAAATGATGGCTTTAAGCCATTGTTCTTAGAACATGCTCAAGGTCCTAACTTGTTGTCTGCCTCAGAGGGGGGTCAAATCCACACATTCCACTTTGTGTCCAGTTAACGTGGTTGGCACGATGGCACCATGTCATTTGCCACGTGTACCTAAGGCTTGAATCAGATTTGAGTGTTGTACCTGGCAAAAGGACCATATAATCGTACATACATACATAGATGCATATATGTATATATGCATCTATACATATATATATACATGCATACTTACATTGATGCATACATGCAGATGCATATATATATTTGCTTACATATAAATACATACATACATAGATGCATATATATACATAGATGCATATATAGATATATATATACACATACATACATGTACATTGTTGCAAGGGCACGTGTGGAAGACAGGTGAGGTTAGGTCAGAAGGTGACACGTGCCCATGCAACATTCTGTTAGGAACACGTGCGTATGCACCTGTGTTGGAACGAGTGTTTGAGGGAGTGGTTAAAGGAGTGGTTGTCTCGTTGGTTGAGAAGAAGGTATAAAAGAGAGAGCTTAAACTGTTGTAAAAAGTTCTTTGATATTGCCGTGTTGGAGGAAGTTCGTTGAGTTGACGTTGTTGCTGTCTGATGTTGCCTTTTTGGATTCGAGTGTTCGAGAATACAGAGTTTTAAGCCAACGAAAGTTGTAAGCTGGTTCGGTCTATACCCCTACGAGCCTAATCGTTTTCCAGCATGCAACAACATACATACGTAAGTGCATACATCGCTTCAGTTATTGAAATGCTTGCATGAGTGGACTTGGTAAATGTCTTATCTCTCCGCTTTTCTTTCCAGCAGAGCTTCCAGGCTTTTTACCCCATCCGGAAATTAGCCACCAGAATTTTACCTTTACAGTCAAAAGTGGCGGCCGAAAGCACCCTTGCCTCACATTTTCACATGAGTGGGTCATGCGTGGCTGTGCCGACGCCCTTGCTACTGGCTACTTTTCCACACTAATCACCACATGTGGTGATGCATATTGAAAAGTAGACAGTAGCAAGGACACTCTAACAGGACAGTGCCAAAGAAGAGAATAACGAACAACTATTCATATGCATGCTGATGAAATTATTTTGTTTTCGAAAGTAACAGGCATCCTAATTTCATTATCGCTTCATTTAAAAGTCATTGGAACCAACACTCGAACGGATTCTCAAAGAATCAGGGGAACACGCTATTCAGTTTCGCGGCCCCTGGAAAGATCTTCCTCCATCTAAACCAAACACACAACTGCAATTATGCGACTGCTTGAAGAATACGAGTTTAAAAGCCTGAGCTACGAAAGATGTCTTCATTCAGTGGCTGAAATCAGCAATAGTCTATTCTAGTCTATCGACAAAATTTACAAGATCTGGCCCGGTGGTGAAGAGAAACCCCGTAGTAAAGAAGGCACACGAAAAGGGAACGATTATTGTCAGTAAACGAAGGAGCCCTGTTCTGGCTATCCTTAGAACGTTGCCTATTCGGCGACTGCAGAAGAGGCAAATCAGAGTAGGATTCCGAGACTTTGCCTGTCTTAAGGAAGCGGCCAATCCTGAACTATCATTGGACAGAATGGTTAATAAAGTCAATATAGGACTAATAGTAGGTCCGTAATTAAGGGCAGAATGGAGGGGAAGAGGACAAGAGGAAGACCCAGACAGATGCTGCTGTATTGGATGATGACAGACGGATACAGCAGATTGAAAGAAGAAGCTCAGCACGGAGAGGAGTGGCGTCATCGGACGTTTGAACCTGCCTGAGGGCAGAGAACCAGAAAAAAAGAAGTAGGTCCGATGATTTCTTAATTCTTCAAGTGGCAGTCTAGACATACAAGTAACTTCGCGGAGCGGGGGTGACTCCAGTCCAAGTCTATGGCCACGCAGGGCCAGCCGCATCATTGCCCCTCCTACACCTCGATATAGAATGGCCATTCCATACCATCTTTGTTCGTTCTGTCCAGTGAAGGTTCAGGATTGGCCGCTTCCTTAAGAAAGGCCTCATTTGTGAGTTTATAGACTGATTTAGGCCTAAATATGAATCCCAAATGAGCTGAATAGGTCCTTAGAATGCCAGTCTTGTGGAAAAACAGTTCTTGAGCAGTTTTAATCAAACGCCGTCTAGCTGTAGTAGGATACTGACATTTACTACTTGTGCTAAACTCGACACTAGTTTAAACACTTTACCTTTACGGAAGGTTTGTGTCGACACCGGCGGTTACCAGAGGAGTTGTAGTCCTAGTTGTTGGAGTAGTGCTGGTTATCTTGGTCGTAGGTGCTGGACACTTGCACCTGGAATTTAAATATAACCTCAAACTTATATCATTATAAACCTTATAAGAAGAGTGAACTTCATCTACGTTCCAAATAACAGGCCTTAAATCGTGCTTTTTCTATTTGTTGCATACCATTTGCAATGCAATGTAATGTAGCCCTAATATGAATAACAGAAATGTCTCAGAGCCAATTAAAAGCTGTGTCAGGGAGACTAGCTTATAAACCGGTGCTATGTAAAATAGAGTCCGCAAGAGCCAGATTGTTGACCTAGTTTTGATGCCATTATTTATCAGGCCTAGATTAATACGGGTTGGAAATGCAGCATAGCGTTTCAGTAATCATCATAAGTTTTCATTACAGACAGACTAAGATGCTAAACCAGTGTTCTTAAAGTGTTCAGAGTTGTAAGAATGAAAACGGAGGATGAATGGGTGTTGTAGTTGGAGCTGATCCTCGATGTGCTCGGAACTCCATCTCCTGAGGATGTGAGGAGCGTCTGTGAACTGGCCAGACAGCACGTGCTCAGAAAGAACTATCGCCAGCCGAACTTCTCAGTTCTGTACGAGCTCTCGAGGGACTGCAGCCATGAAGTGGTTCACCTGCTTTGCGAACTGCTTGTCTTCCACCAGGTATGTTTGTGTGTATGCATGTATCTGAGCTTTTGATGTAGTGCCTTTATGTACTTCTACACCCATGATCATTTTAAGGTACATGTGTGCTTTGCAAATGTATGCCGTATGTAAGTCACAGTAGCCGACTGGTTAGAGTGCTCGGGTTGTAACGCGGAGAGTACGGGTTCGAGCCTCACCTGAGACGGTTTTTATGTAGGGGCCTTGAGAAAGTCCTTTACTCCCAACTGCTCAGCGCCATCGACTGATGCTTAGTCATTAGATAGTGGCGCTTAATAAATGCAGAAATAATTTGGCCCAAATTGCGTTTATAGCTGGACAACAATTGCCACTAGTGGCACAATGCGGGCCCGCTATGGGCTCAATGAACGTGGCTGTCCGGGATTTGATCGATGTAAATAAGTTACCTGTAGACAGTTATTTCATCACATTGAAACTGTGCCGAGAGTATGCCGCTCAGTGGATCTCCCGCAACGAAGGTGAAGCCTGCAACGGCCTCTTCCACGCCAGGACAATTAATGCACACGCTGGTGGAAATCGATGATCCAGTTTTTGGGTCTGTAGCCTCGATTCTACTGACGTTTCCCAGGCCACCAACCGCTGGATCGCACTGACAAAATAATGAGAGCTGAGAAATTGTTGCGCTTTTATAGTCATCAGAGTAAACTAGGAAATATAAACAGCCTATATTTTTAGTCTAGCATTTGCGATTATTTCTAAACGCGTTTATAGAAAAGGAAACTGAAAAATCACAAATATAGGAGGAATTTTTCAAAAGTTTGAACAAGAGTGAAACGTTTAATGAAAGCCCTTGATTGGCATCAGATGGTCCCACCCTTTAAAATACACTCTGTAGTCTAAACAGTCGATATGGTCGTCATCTTCGATTTTATTGGATCCTTTAAATTCGGTAAAGCATGTAACTCCGTATTAATTTTCATATTAAAGCCACTGTCGTGAACTACGAAGAAGACCAGTGCCGAGAAGCATTGAGTGATTGTGTGCGACTTCATTTAGGAACTACTATATGATTCAATCTTGTCTGGCTCACCTAATTTCTGTTCTGATTTAATTAATTTTAATAGGTGGAGTATCGCCGCTAATCTGATCTAATCTGACAAATTATTCCGATTCATTTCAATCGAATACAGTCTAATCTAATATAACCTAGAACTTGATGTTTCTAGCATCGATCCATCAAGTTTAGAAGACGTAAGCTTTATCTCCCAATCCTCCACTGGCCTCCACAAATTAGTCCTATCAATTCAATCTTATCTAAAAGAAGGAGAGCATTTCCAATTTTATTTAACAGGAAACTGAATGAATTTGAAACACTCTAAAGAATTTAATCTTATAAAGTGAGAATAGCGAGTTCTGCAGCTATATTCTGGAAATGGCAAATTTATATCACAAGTATCAGTGTTAGAAGTGTCACCGTCTCCTTAGTCACCTAATAAGAAAGCGAGAAGAGCATAGTGCAGCAGAGTTTTTAAAAAGCCTGACTATGTGTAATGCGTGAAACTAGTCGTTCAAGTGACTTCGTCTATAAATTCATGTGTATTGTTAACGTTCAGGTGAAATTTAAGAACTGATGTAACAGAACGACTCACGAAGCATGGTGTCACTCCTGCGGATCCATATGACGGGCGAAACCACTGGATAACCTTCAGCTCAATGTTGACTGACCACAAGCATCCGGACTTTATGGCTGCGAAGACTGCCACACATCCGGCACTATCTGACGCCTCAACACTCCATCCTGGGTTCAGTGCAAAACAAACCCAGGCGCACAGGAAGTAGTAATAGACTGGTGCCATATCGTCAGTCGTTGCAAAACGGTCTTCAGTCTATGTCTATTTGTAGCTGCAAATTGAGCCTTATATACACTCTGTAAGAGTAGTTTTCAGTCGAAAAACACCTGCAGCTGTCACAGCAATATCTCGGCTATTAACAGAATATGTACTTCTAAAACACCCAATACCCGGTATTCTCAACTGTCAATCATTTTTTGTATAGCTTGTCTAATGAAAAGAGCCCGGTTTCACTAAGAAAGTTAATTAATTATCCCGAGGAATACTCATGATGATGGCTATCAATAAATACGCCTGGTAGTCACTCACGAACTCTTCCAGACTTCAGTGGATGATTTATAACTTTCCAACTGAAGGCATTGTTTCTCAAACGTCCGAACGCGCTTCAACAGATAACAAGTAAATCTTCGATCTATATCAGATGGCCTTTTATTAGAGCTGCTTTAGAAAGCTTGTTTTCACAGCGCGAGTGGTATTTGAGTGGTGACGTGCGTAGGCCTAGTGGTGGAGTGCGCAGTGGTGAAGTGCGTTGGCCTACGATATATGTAGGGCTGTAAACATATAAGTAGGCCTCTGATAATTGGAGATAAAATATGAGCCGGTAAAGAAAAATCAATATTAAGTTCTGTCGCTCTTACTTTTATCATCTACGGCAAATTCGCACCATCCGACGCTCCCTCACGACCCAAACCGCAACCCGCAACTACCCTGGTCCATGCATTCATCTGCTCAAGAATTGATTTTGGCAATGCCGTCCTCGTAAGCCTAGGATCCTCCTATACTGCACAGCTCCAGTCTGTCTTGAATGCTGCGGCTCGCCTGATTGGTGGCATTCCTAAGTTCGGCCACATTTCTTCATTTATGCTGGAACAATTGCATTGGCTCCCAATACGAGAGCGTATTCTCTTCAAAATCTTGACCCTTGCGCGGGACTGTCTTGTTGGCTGTGCTCCTCTTTATCTAAGGGAGCTCTGCACCCCCTTTCTTCTACCCCTGGCCGCAGACCATTGCGTTCGTCAGTTCAGGGCGATCTCGCCGTCCCTCTACTCGAACTGCCACCTCTCAGCGCCGCAGCTTTGCTATTGCTGGCCCTACCTCTTGGAATTACTTACCCAACCGACCTTCGACGGGAGCTTCTCTCCCTGTCTCGCTCCCTCTTCCGTATGCGCTTGAAGATCGTATTATTCCCCAGTTCTGTGATGATGGGCCGGGAGCGCCTCTGATGAGGCTACCTTGAAGCGGCGCTTTACAAATTGACGATAACTGTTAACGAATAACGATTAAGTTCTGATATTATCTTTGCCTTCCTTCCTTACAACCGTCTTTCCTTCCTTAAGTCCTTGGGCTCACTCCCTTATTTTCTATCGATGCTTAAATGCCACCCCACACGACTTGTTTGACCATCGGGATGTTTTCCGTCTTATACCTTACATCTTAATAACACTGCACACGTAGGCTAATCGTTTCCCTTCACATCTCCCTGTCACTCGAGGCCCAAGTCAAGTAAAGGAAAGCCAGGAGAAGCCACAGGATCTGTAGCAGGTGGTAATTGGGAAGAAAGTTTCGGCTGTATATGATACGACGGAACAAATTGCGTCTGAATTGGAATGTTCAAACGGTCCTTGAGGATATCATGTCCATGAATAAACGAAGACATAATAAGACTTGGACTATAAATGTGTAAAGCAAAGCAAAGTATCCCATATTTCACAAATGAGACGTACGGAAGGCGCTCATTTCCTTTTCTTGGCCCTTGAGCTGGCAGTGGACGAATCCTAAGGTCCTAGACATGGGGCTAGTGTATCGCAGGACTTGCCGTCTACTTCCCAGCTTACGCCGCTATCAAATTATATTGCTTGGTGACAGACTCATGGTATGCGCAACAACTTGCCCAGGGTCGTCACACGGAATCGAACCCGCAACCACACGATCAGTGACCAAAAGTGTTACCGATGGACCACGGTACTGCACATTCTGAATGGAAGCACAGAATATAACAATGACCTAAAATGGAGATAATTTATTCGCACTCATCGCTGCAATACGGCTGGCGTCAGTAACTGTTTAAGATGATGATAGTGATGACGATGACGACAACAACGAAGACAACGACGACGATGATGATAGTGTTCATAGAAATGAAAATTAAGCACCGTACATCAACTACGTGGGCCTTCCTTGTAAATGTTACATCTGATAGTATTTCTCTCATATCAATAAATTGGAAACATGATTCATTTTGCAGACAAACATTAATAACTGAAAGTGACAATGCGAATTCAGCGACAAAGAAATAAATCGCTTTTCGCTGTCTAATTAAATCGTATCATTTCCTGTTAATTTTTAACATAACCTCAAAATTACTAAGAAAAATTGAATGTTGATGAATCATAAACCTAATTTCAATTTATAATTGTAGACACATTGTCGCTATTATTGATGTCTAACTCTATATATAAAGGAGTGAACAAACTGAGAACAAAAGAGATCTGTTGAGCAAAATGACAGCCTTCTATCTTCTGTGTTTCGTTGCCTGCGCGGCGCAGGGAATGAGAAGAAGTTTGGTGACGGCAGATGACTCTGGATGTCAAGCAATAGCCTCAGCTGTAAGAAGAAATTCTTTCTGGAGAGCAGACGATAACCAGATGGTTCTCCAGTGGTACCGACATAAGGATCAGCCCAGTGAAGTTGCATCTTGCTACGTAAGTATGGCTCGTGCGTTCCGATATCAGTGTCTACTGAGCTCATAATTTTTATAAAGAATAAATCTGCTGTGTTACTTTGTGAGTTCGAAATATTACAACATTTTCTTGTGATAGGTCTGTGTCACAAATTATTTTGGATTTTCTGTGCTGTTTTCCTTCAAAAAATTGCGATATAGAAAGAAAAATGTAATTAAATTTCCGTTCTTTAACTACGGCCTAAATATGAACTGCGTTAGACTATCGAAATTAAAGATTGAGTCATTCTAATTAGTATTATATGAAATTAGCATTAATACTATTGCCTGTAATGGCATCTTCCCGGATCGCCCCCAAACTCGAATGAGGCCTAATTTTTCAAATATCTGCCTCCCACATGCTTCTAACTTAATTTTTCATTCCATTCTATCTTGTACATTGTAAATTTATTGCAAATTATAAATTAGTTCGATATATTATGTTATATTGAATTACATATCACACATTACGTTTTATATATTATCATTTCATATTATATATTTTCTAGTACATGTTACACTACATATTAGGCCTGTATAGTATTTATGGTATTGTATATATTGTGCTTCATTTTAAATTCTATTCAACAGTGTGATCCAGCAGACAGTCAATTGGGTGAGGTCAGCAGAATCGAAGTAATTGAGGCAGACAATACAATTACAAACAGCGTGTGTTCCGGTTGCTCTGGAGCAGAAGTATTAGATCCAGACTACAGATATTCTACGGATGACCCCTCAGATGGAAAGAGTCCGAAAATATTCGGACCATGCGAGGGAATAAATGTCTACAGGTTTGAATAAAGAGCGTCGCAAATGGTCATTTTACAAGCTGTAGCTTTAGCCCTTATATCTTTAAGTGGGTATGTCAAATAGTCAGTCTTTAAACAGAGAACAGGTGCCTAGTCAAGGAACCGCGCAGTAGAATAATCCGGTTTCTTCTGAGTTCATTCTTTTAATAGAGAACATTATGCTCTAGTAAATAACAACAAGCCACAACGGATGGCGTTAAGCAAAAGAGCGTCGCCGACTTGTTTTAGTCCATTCATTTGTTTTAGTTCATTCATTTGTTTTAGTCCATTCATTTTGTTTTATTCCATACCACACACTTGGAATTATTTGGTCAATACGAGATTTCTGCTTTACATTGTCCCATTTTGATACCTTAAAAGTAAGCTTCAAGCACCTGTTAATACACTTTGTGTACCGTCAATCAAAAGCTAAATATATTTTAATTATAGCTTTTCATGGAATAATTCTGATTTTGAGTTCAATTATGGTGCAGGTGTATTTGTCCAGAACTTACCAACCCAGCCGCAACACCTCAGTCAAACGTGGTGACCTTGCTATAACTGAGAATGATCCTTGTAAGAATCGTGCGTAATAATCAATTTTAAAGTTTACCAGATTCTTTGACAATGCTTTAATTCAGCGTTTTAAAAATTATATCCCGTTGTAAATTGCTTTGTTGAAATATTGACACAACCGTAATGCAAGATTAATGTTGTAAATTCTCTCTCTCCCACCCTCCCCTCTCTCTCTTTCTCTCTCTCTGTTTTTGTCTGTTGTTTCTTGTTCTCTATCTCTGTGTTTATAGGTCTGTGTGTAAATCTCTCTGTTGTATTGTAATATAGTAAAACATTTATATAGCGTCTTTCAGGAACATCTGAAAACGCTGTTCACGTGGCTTTCTAACGGATCTGCACAAGCGAGAGTTAAGGTAAACATAAAATGTCTGTTGAGCTGAATCAATCGAAACACTTCATAGAGTTAAAAGAATACTGTTCTAAAAGGAAAGTCCAATGCAGCAGAAAGCCCAATGAACTTGTAAATTAGTGCAAAACATGGAAACCTGTAAATCTCCACGGGTAGCAGAACTCAGTGATCGGCGACCAGGCTGACTCAAAACTGAAACAGTGAAATTCGGCTACCCATGAGCTTGCCAGTAAATAACTTACATTCTCTACAGAAAAGCCTCTGCTATAAGGCTAAAATTTGTTGGCTACTCGGAATATGATAAATTTCTTTATCCTGCTTGTTCTTCTTAACTCTTGGACTACTTTCGGCAACACATTTTGTAGATGTTCGCAAAGTTATCTTTTCTTCACCAAACAAAAGCTGTCTTCTTAATGTCAATCCTATGTCTCTTTGGAAAGGTTGCTCTATTGTTGACATCAACGATGTCTCAAGTGTTTAACAGAACTGGGAAAAGGTACAACTCTAACAGTTTGAGCTCAGTGTAAAACTCAATCCTCTAGTACCACATGTCTTTGTGAAAGTAAAGTCCACAAAATCTTGTGACCTTGAGTCCAATGGTATGTTCGCTGGGGCCTTTAACAAGGGGATGGCATTTGAGAAGAGTGAAAGATTCCACTGTAATCTGCAGGACCATTTCCATGTGCGTTTTAAACACGCTCGTTAATGATCTGCACTTTAGTTTCTTCGCAGTTAAGTTTCAGTTCCAAGATATCTGCATCCTTGCTTAGTTCTTCACGCTAGGTAGTTCGCTAGGTCTGTAATCCAACGATTCCCGTTTTGAGCCTGCTTAGAATACCTTGGACGATGTTGTTAACCAATGTATAATTTTCTAGTTTTTTGTAGATATGCTAAGCAACGGAAACAAGTTTCGCCGCTTTTGGCTGCTTCGATGAAGACCACTTCTGATTTCGATGAACCTTCATTCATAAATTTTAAGTCGCTAATATTCCCTGGAACTGTCAAATAATTAAATATTGTATGAGATTACGTTTAATTTCTTTTTAAATGTATAGACCTTGATTGTCACTTTTGTTGGACCCACAGCTGGTCATCAGTTGCCCCCTGTGGCAATATACAGGACCACCATGGGCTCAATGAACGTGGCTGTCTGGCGAGAAAGTCGAATATAATTTTTATCACTTTGATCGGCTCAATGAAACGGATATTACACAACGCAAAAGACAAACCAAATTAATATGACGCACAACTATAAAGATTGTCTTCCTTTCAATTAAAAGAAAATCCGTAATTTAGTTGAATTAATTTACATAATTAGTAACTAATAACAGAATCAATAATTATTGCATATCAATACTAGGCGACAGATCATGAGCAATCAGAATACAAAATCATGACAAATGCAAGCATCTCAGTGATATTCCTGTTCTAAACGAACTTGCCAAATCTTAGGACAAGCGTTCTTTCATCCCTAATATAAAAACTAGTACTTTTTCTTTGAAAAACTCTCCTATCTTCATATTTTCTTTTGAAACTGTCTCGTTATCTGTTACGATTTTGTCTTTTGACAACCGACGGGGCTTCGATCTGCAGACTTGTCGTTTTGTAGCGTTAATACACATTCTACAGTAATGCATATTAAGGAAACGAACAGTTCAATCACAACAGCAATTCGTAGACATCGATTTACAGACACTAAACACACGAAGCTATTAACGGCATTTTAAGCTCAAACTATCAAACGAGCATACAACAAACCACTGCTAAAAAAATTATGTGCTGTCCTTACAGTGCATTTACAGCTGCATTTTATAGGCCTTTTTCCGCCAAATTAAAGACTGGCAGTGACAAATCAGCAGCGTATATTTAAAATGCGAGTAAACGATGACCAAACACAAACAAGTAAGGAACCAAATAACTTATCGGAGGTATTTCACAGAAAATTCGCGCTTAAGCGCGGGAACCTGTTAGCCGACGTCCCATCAACTTGTCAGCACGTTTTCGAGGCAGGACAATAGGCACACCCAGTCACCGCAAGCAAGTGATTAACGCGTGAAATACAAATATATAAATACATATATACTCACATAAATGCTGGTCTACCTAGTCAACAACCCGATGACTCAAGGGTATGACTTCATGGAACTTTTCGATACAAACGCGCGCTAATTCAACATTGGAGAATTACGTTCACACGCGTGTTTAAGGCATCAGTCAAAGGTCACTTATAAGCAAACTACGTATTCAAAATTACAATAATTTGGAAAGGACCAGCATTGATTTGTGAATCCTCAAAGATTAGAAGAAACCATGTAGAGGACACGTATCTAGAAAAGATTAACTTTTAGCCGAGATCTAAACGATATCATAAAACTCCAAATAAAATAGGCAAAGAATGCCCGAGCCTCAGACCATCATCAAAAAAGAACTCTTTAACTTGTTCTATTTCATTGGAAAGCTTGATAACCAAACCGTGATTAAGAATATCTCTTCCTGTGAAACATATCAATTAAGATCATATTTTCATTACTGCTAATTGCATCATAAGGTGACGTCCCCCTAAATATTTTCCGTACTCGGACAAAGCTGAACACTTCAAATTTCAGATCTTAATGTTGAACAGACAAATTCGGTTACACTATAAAAATATAAATTTATACATACATACATTGGTCTACATGATTGAATTCGCAGACCCATTTTGCACTGAAAGTTACAAGTCTTTTTTAATCTAATCTTTATGTCCAAGACAGTGAGAATCTGGTTTTCTGAAAATTGGTAGCATTTCTGGAAAAACACAAGCTTCTACCTAGCCTGCAATATGTCTATCATCAAAGCCATTCAGACAAGTCTGCTGTGCTTCAAATCCTCTCCGACATTCTGATGGTAGCTGATTGAAATAAGGTTACACTGCTCAGCCTCCTCGACCTGTCAGCAGCATTCGACTGTTGATCATGAAATCTTACTCGACAGATTTTCAATAGCGTTTGGCATCAATTGTTCAGCCTTCTTTTGGTTCCGAAGGGCCGGACGCAGACGGCCTTTTTCAATGACCAGTGATCGTCCTCTGTGCCAGTCTTCTGTGGCATTCCATAAGGGGATCTGCTGGGACCAATTCTCTTCCTTCCAAGCTCAGATGAAGTGATTGCCATCGCCACTTGCTGTGGTATAGACCTATGTGTCTACTCCTATGTTGCCGAAACGCAGTTGTATCAGCATACTAGTTCAGTCCAGTCTTTGACCTTAAATTGGACACCTATGTGATCTCACACGGTAAGACTCTGGCAGTCCAACTTTCAGCTAATACAAAGCAAGTAGGCTATGTCGATTTCTGTATTTTGTAGCTTTACATAACACAATGAATAAAGGCAAAATAGTGACTGGGAAGGGTGCCTTGTGACTGAAGAGCCACGTCGACGACAAAAATAGAAAACTGAATACAACGACACAGCTGTGTGCTATATGAACACTGCTTGAAGGAAGGTACTGACATGGATGGCAATATGTTGGAAAAGGGAAGGAACCTCAGGTTCATCTCATGAGACAGCCGAGATGCTGTACAAATCCGTTCAGCGGAGACTCCGATGGTTTGGCCATGTAGAAAGAATGCTATTGAAAGAATCCAACACACTGCAAGATTCGGAGGAAAGACAAACAAAGAAATACCACGACTGTCCTGGATAGACAACAGACATAAGCGAAGACACAACCAGACGGACTAAAAATGAGTAAAGTATCCCATAAGTGAGGCGTAGGGAAGGCGCTTTTTTCCTTTTCTTAGGCCCTTGAGCCGGCTGTGGACTAATCCAAAGGTCCTGGACACGGGCCAGCTCATCATAGGACTTGCCGTTTACTTCCCAGTTTACGCCGCTACCAAATTAAACTGCTTGGTGACAGAAGCATGGTGTGCGCAAACAACTTGCCCAAGTTCGTTACAGGGAGTCGAACCCGCAACCGAATGATCATTATCATTTTCCGAGGGGAGACAGGATTCAAACTTGACAGTCTAGTCTCAGACCTACATACCCACGCACGCCGTCAACGCCGGGAAATCTCGGATTCGGTGAAGAAGGGCGAAGAGAGTCTTTGGAGCGGCTCCGACTGTCAGCTACGGAGTGGTCCAGCTACCTACCGAAAGAGTGGCGACGAAACCTGTCCGACGCATATCCGAAGGTACGATTAATCTGCGCTCGCCGCATCGTCTTCCATGGACGATGGGACAACCGTGAGCCAATCACATCGCCCATTGTCGCTCCTCATCCTCGTTGCTACGTGCTTCAGAAACTCCGAACATGCTTTCATCATTCAAGTCTAGTTGGGAACCTGTTGGTTGAGATTTTCGTGTGCGCGCGAGCTTGCCACTGGTGACTCTTCTGGTATTCTGACCAATGTCTACTTGTGGACGAATGTTCCGTTCTTAATGACATTTAACATCGTTAGCGCAGAGAGCGCCTCTGATGAGTTTATCTTGAAGAGGCGCTATACAAATTTCAAATTACAATTACAGTAACAATTGACCCAACGCGTTAATGATAGACCACCGTGCCGCACATTCAGAGTGGAAGCATAGAATTTAACAACGACCGAAAACGAAGATCATTTATTCGCACCATCGCTGCCATATGGTTGGCGCCAGCAACTGTTCAAGATGATGATGATGACGATGACAAAGACGATGACGATTATGATGACTATGATCATGGTAATGAAGTTAAGTACCGTTCATCAGCTGCGTGGGAATTCCTTGTATATGCTGCACCTGCCGGAGTTTCTCTGATATCAATAAATTGGAAATATGATTCGTTTTGCAGATGCATATTAATTACGGAAAGTGACAATAGGAATTCAGCAAGAAAGAAGTAAATCGCTTTTGCTGTCTAATTAAACAGTGTCATTTCCGGAAACTTTTAACTTAATCTCAAAATTGTTAAGACAAATAGAATGCTGATGTTTAATTAAAACAGTTTCTAATTTAAAATTATAGCCACACTGTCGCCATTTTTGATTTCTAAAACTATATATAGCACAGTGAACAAACTGAGAACAGAATATATCTTTTGAAAAAATGACGGCCTTCTATCTTCTATATTTCGTTGCCTGCGCGGCGCAGCCAACGAAACGTAGTTTGGTGACAGCAGATGACTCTGGATGTCAAGCAGTAGCCTCAGCTGTAAGAAGAAAATCTCTCTGGAGAGCAGACGATACCCAGAGGGTTCTCCAGTGGTACCGACCCAAGGATCAGCCCAGTGAAGTTGCATCTTGATACGTATGTGTCATGCGTTCCGGTATAAATGTCTAATAGGCGCATAATTTTTACAAAGAATAAATCTACTACATGTTCTTTGTGAGTTCGAATTATTTCAAAGTTTTGTTGCAAAAGACCAATATGACAAATCATATTAGATTTTTGTGTTTTTTCCTTCAAAAAATATTATTTATAAGAACAAAGCTAAGCAGTAGAGCATCATTGAGTTGTTTTAGTCAATACGGTGCACGTGGAGCTACTTGGCAAATACGATAGATTTACATTACATTACCCCATGTTACAACTGTAAAAATTAGCTTTAATCGCCTATTTTAAAACAATTTGTGTACCGTCATTTAAAAATTAGTCGTCTTTAAATTATTGCTATTCATAGAATAATTCCGAATTATGAGCTGAATTATGGAACAGTGTATTTGTCCAGAACCAATCACCACAACCGTTACATCTGAGCCAACTTTGGAGTCTGTGGATTTTCCGGTGGTAACCTCATTTTGAATGGTGTGTTTTAACCAATTTTACACTTTACTGTTTCGTTAATAGTACTTTAATTCAGCGTTTATAGATTTATATCCTGCTGTAAATTGCTTCGCTGAAATATTGACAGCCGTAATGCAATATTACTGTCATGAATTTTCCATATGTCCTTCTCTCTTGTCTTTAGTTCTCTATCTCTGTCTTCCTGTCTGTTTCTAAATCTCTCTGATGTAATGTAGTGTAGATAAACATTCACATATCCTCTTTCAAAATCATCCCGAAAACGCTGTTCACACGGCTATCTAACTGAACTACACAAGCGCGACTTAGGTAAACAGTGACATATGTGTGTTGAGCTGAATCATTCAAAACACGAAGATTGTCCTGCGAGAAAGGTCCGATGCAAGAGGAAGCTCAATGAGCTTGTAATAAAGTGCGAAAAGAAGGAAACCTGTAAATCTCGACGGGCAACAGAGCGTAGTGATCGGCGACCAGTCTGACTCAAAACTGAAACACATTGATATTCGGCTACCTATGAGCTTACCAGTAAGTCTTCATCAAAAGAAACTGTTGTATAAGTCTTAAATTTTTCAGCTCCTCGGAATATAATTGATTTCTTTACCCTTCTTGTGCATCTACTGTCTTAGACAACTTTCAGAAACAAATTTTGTAGAGGTTCGCAAAGTTTAGAAAAGATTAACTTTTAGACTAGATCTAAACGATATCATAGAACTCCAAATAAAAATAGGTAACGAATTCCTGAGAATCAGACCATCATATGTTACGCTATTTCATTGGATCCCTTGATAACCAAGCCATGATGAAGAATATCTCTCCTTGTGAAATATTTCAATTAAGATCATGTTTTCAGTAGGCCTATACTGCTAAATGCATTATAAGCCGACGTCCCCTAAATATTTGCCTTACTTGGAAAAAGCTGAACACTTTAGATTTCAGAATTTAATGTTGAACATACAAGTTCGGTTACACTAAAATAAATATACATTTATTCAAGCATACATACATAATATATACATAAGCGTACACACATATAACCCTATATACCTACAGAGGCCTAATAGGCTTACATGCATGCATACGCAGACCTAACTGGCACTGAAGTTTCAGGCCTTTTTCGAACCTTACCTTCAGTTCCAAGGCAGTTGCGAGGCTGGTACGCCGATAATAGTTTGCATTTCTAGAAAAATACAAGCTTTAACCTAGCCTGCAATCTGTCTATCAACAACGCCATTCAGACGAGTTTGCTTTGCTTAAGATCCTCTCGGACATTCTGATGGTAGTAGATCAAAATGACGTTACACTTCTCAGCCTCTTCTACCTCGCAGCAGCATTCGACACTGTTGTTCAAGAAATCTTACTCGACAGATTTTCAATAGCGTTTGGCATCAGCGGTTCAGCCCTCTCTTATTTGAGAAGTTCCCTACAGAACCGCATGCAGACCGTCTTTTTCAAAGGCCAGTGGTCTCTCCTTCGCCTGTCACCTGCAGCATCCCAGAAGGAGATGCGCTGAAACCAATTATTTTCGTCCAAAACACGGGTGAAGTGATTGCTATCGCCACCCGCTAAGGTATATGCGTACATTCCTATGTTGCTGAAACGCAGTTGTATCAGCACACAGATGTCACTGCCCTTATGATACAGTCCAGCCTTTGATCTTGGATAGGACACGTGTGATCTCACTCGATAAGACTGTTTGGCATTCCAACTTTCGTTTTAATTCAAAGCAAGAAGGCTATATCATCTTCTGTATTTGTAGCTTTACAGAGCATAGTGAATAAAGGCCATGATGACTGGGAAGGGTGCCTTGTGACTCAAGAACCACATGAGCTAGATAAATAGACAAATGAATGTAATGACACATCTGTGTGCTGAACACTGCATGAAGGAAGGCCTTGACATGGATGGAAATACGTTGGGAAAGAAAGGGAACCTCATGTTAATTTCACGAGACAGGTGAGAGGCTGGGCAAATCCGTTCATCGGAGACTCCAATGGTTTGACCAAGTGGAAAGAATGCCAGTTGATCGAATGCAACACCCTGCAAGATTCGGAGGAAAGATAAACAAAAGAATACAACGACTGCGCTAGATAGCCAGAATAATCGAAGATATAAGCAGACTTGGACTAAAATCAGTGGAACGCTGAATACAACACTGACGATCATTTATTCGCACCCATCGCTGCCATACGCCTGGCGCCAGAAACTGTTCATGAAGACGACGACGACGATGATGATGAAGATAACGATGACAAATACGATGAAGGTGATGATAATTACACTGGCCAACACATAATTTGTTGCCTCAAATGTTAGAACTGTTTCTGGGTATATTTGACCTGCTGATTCCAGAAAAGGCACCAGTTTTCTCCCAGCAGGTCTAGTTTTCGAGATATAGAATATTATGCCATATACCAGTCCTTGCCTCTGCTCGCCCATAAAACATAAGGCTATAGCTATAATTATGTAGTGCTCAATTTATTATGTGATACACTAAATAAACATAATAATACAAATACTTAAAAGAAAATGGTAGTATCTGAAACTGTACTTATATGATACCAAACAGAACAAGTTTGTTATAAAAATTTCAAGTCATTCGACACCGAAGAAGCTCCTTTTGTACGATTTCCGAGTGTGGCATCTGCCGGAACAATCGCGCATAATATTCCAGCAATAGTCTGCCATCATGTGTGCATCCCATCTTCCTTGATATCGATTTTCCATTGTTTTGATGTCTTGGTGAAATCTTTCACCTTGCTCTTCGCTGAAGTCACCAAGATTCTCTGGAAAGCGATCTAAGTGACTGTGGAGATAATGGACTTTAATGCTCATGTTGCAGCCAAGCTTGTTGAAATGAAGAAGCATATCCTCTACTAGTTGTGCATAATTGTCTGCCTTCTTGTTGCCAAGAAAATTTTTAGTTACAAGAACAAAGGAAGACCAGGCACAAGATTCGATTTCATTCATTGATGGTATGAAAAGTGGGTCATTCATAAGTTGCCTGATCTGTGGACCATCGAAGATTCCAGCCTTCAATTTTTCCATTGTAATTCCTGGTAACTTGTGTACTATGTATTCGAAGCATGAACCTTCTTTATTCAAAGCCCTGACAAATTGTTTCATCAGGCCTAGCTTTATATGTAGTGGTGGCAGTATGATCCTATTTCGTGCCACCAAAGATTCCTTGATTACATTTTGAGCTCCAACCACCATGTCTTTCCTCGAAGGCCAATCTTTTCTTGTCCAATGTTCATGCTTGGCTCTACTGTCCCACAGACACAAAAAGCAGGGATACTTTGTGTAGCCACTTTGTTGACCAAGGAGGAAATTTTTCCATTGTAATTCCTGGTAACTTGTGTACTATGTATTCGAAGCATGAACCTTCTTTATTCAAAGCCCTGACAAATTGTTTCATCAGGCCTAGCTTTATATGTAGTGGTGGCAGTATGATCCTATCTCGTGCCACCAAAGATTCCTTGATTACATTTTCAGCTCCAACCACCATGTCTTTCCTCGAAGGCCAATCTTTTCTTGTCCAATGTTCATGCTTGGCTCTACTGTCCCACAGACACAAAAAGCAGGGATACTTTGTGTAGCCACTTTGTTGACCAAGGAGGAAATTTACCATCTTCAAGTCTACACAAATTACCCATTGATATTCTTTGTATTTTATCTTTTCCAGTACTAAAGAGATGGCATTGTACTCTTCTTTCATCCTGGTGGAGTGACCGATTGGAATAGAACCAAATTTGTTGCCGTTATTTAAAAGCACACATTTCAGACTACGTTTTGAACTGTCGATAAAAAGACGCCACTCATCTGGGCTGTAATCCGACAGACCAATTTTCTTCAATAAGTTGCTGATGTCATTACAGAATACTAGGTTGTTGTCTTCGGTAAAGAATGGCAGCAAATCCTTTTCTCTGTTTCTATAAATTGTAATTTTCGTTCCAGGCTGAAGTGCATTCTTTTCCTTTAGTCTGGACGCAAGCAATTCAGAGGACTCTTTGGAAAGATTTAAGTCCCTGATCAGATCACTCAACTCTTTTTGGTCAAAACGTTCACTGTGTGAAGTTGATTGGAAATCACTGTCACTGCCCCCACTTTCTTCACTTTCGTCATCTTGTCCGATATTGGACATGCAAGTGTCATCGTCTGAGAGCTGAGGTAGTTCGCGAAAAGGTGGAACTGGTACAATATCCGAATGCGGAACAGGTCTCCTGGCTGAAGGTATATCAGGGTAAGACAACTTGTGACGATTATTTCGATTGATGCCTATGATATTAACCATACAAAAGTAACAGTCGTCGAAGTGGTTTATCTGTTCCCTCCAAACCATCGGTACACCAAATTTCAGGCAGCTTCTCTTTCCAATTGTCCAGTGGCGCAATTGTTCAATACAAGTTTTGCATACTGTATGAGGAGCCCATTGCTTATCTTGATCTCCAAGTTTGACACCAAAATAACCTACATATGCTCTTTTTACAAACTCAGAAATCGGTTTCCTGTTTGCTTTTAGTGTGTATTCCCCACAAATGTAGCAGAATATGTCTGGATGGTTAATGCAGCTCCGTCTGGAAGTAGCCATAACCTTAAGGATGTTCGCATCTGAGGAATTAAATGACTAACCTAAAAAATAGTAAGAACATGTAGTTATTTAATGCTCACATTCACAGATTGTTCTTGCGACCAACTCTTAATATGCCCTAAGACGACTGCGGCTGCTCTAGCTTTCAGGAGGCGGTTTATATAGGCTATAAATGCTGACTTCAGCATAATCTATTTACATAGTTCGAAACCATGAAACGCTGTATAAGCACAAATAAATTCTAAATGAGGCCATGAATTTAGTGCTGAGTAAGCTGTAGGCTACGGAATAGTTATTTCGTTGAATCAGCAATATCTCAGCACGCGGCAAGATATGCTGATTTTACATTATAAGGATGTAGGCATTATATGAATCAGCAAGAATTATAATTAGCCATAAATAAAGCTTATTATGACATTTTAGTTTTGCCAAAGACATCGTTTAAAGAGTGGACTGGGTTTTCTTTACAAAATCGACGATATCTCAGAAACTAGACCTGATGCACTTAATCCAATCACATTTTCTGAATCAGCGCCCAAAATTACCCCAAGAACAGGTCTAAAACCGAAGGCAACAAGAAAAAAAATTTTTTCTGTTGGCCAGTGTTATGATTATGGTAATGAAAGTTAAGTACCGTAAATCAACTACGTGAGCATTCCTTGTATATGCTGCACCTGCCAGTATTTCTCTCATATAAATAAATTGGAAACATGATTCATTTTGCAGACGCACATTAATTACGGAAAGTGACAATACGAATTCAGCGACAAAGAAATAAATCGCTTTTTGCTGTCTAATTAAATCGTATCATTTCCTGTAGACTTTGACACAATCTCAAGATCGCTATGAAAAATCGATTATTGATGTTTCATTAAAACAGCTTTTAATTTAGAACTATAGCCACAATAACGCTACTGTGCATTTCTGTAACTATATATAAGGCAGTGAACAAATTGAAAATAAAAGAGATCTGTTGAGCAAAATGACAGCCTTCTATCTTCTGTGTTTCGTTGCCTGCGCGGCGAACGGAATGAGAAGAAGTTTGGTGACGGCAGATGACTCTGGATGTCAAGCAATAGCCTCAGCTGTAAGAAGAAATTCTTTCTGGAAAGCAGACGATAACCAGATGGTTATCCAGTGGTACCGACCTAAGGATCAGCCCAGTGAAGTTGCATCTTGCTACGTTAGTATGGCTTGAGAGTTCAGGTAGCAATGTCTAATAGGCGCATAATTGGTATAAAGAATAAAACTACCGTGTTACTTAATGAGCTCGAAATATTCCAATTTTCATTGTGAAAGGCCTATATGAAAAGAATTTTAGATTGCTTGTATTGTTTTCCTTCCAAAATTATTATTTATAAACAATACTTAATTTATTTTTCTTTCTTTTACTGGGGCCTAAATATCAATTGTTTTAAACTATAGAAATTAAACTTTGAGCAGTTCTAGTTAGCATTAAATTAATTTAGCATTAAATTAAAATAGCATTAATTAATCGCCTTAAAAGGCATCTTTCGGATCGCCCCCAATCTCGGATGAGGCCTGATTTTCAAAATATCTGCTTTCCACATAGGCCTTACTTCTAACTTAATTTTTCATTTCATTCTATAGTGTGCATTATAAATTCAATGGCATTTTTAAAATAAGGTTATAATTATTTTGCTATTATATGCCATAACAAATTACACATGATGTCTTATGTGTAATACTTTTTATTATATATTTCTAGTATATACGATAAAGTTTTTTATCGTATAATATAGATTTTGGTGCTTTTAAAATTCTATTTATCAGTGTGATCCAGCAGACGGTCGATTGGGTGAGGTCAGCAGAATCGAAGTAATTGAGGCAGACAATACAATTTCAAGCAGCGTGTGTTCCGGTTGCTCAGGAGTAGAAGTATTCGATGCAGACTACAGATTTTCTACGGATGATCCCTCAGATGCATATGGAAAGAGTGCGAACACATTCGGACCATGCGAGGGAATAAATGTTTACAGGTTTGAATTAATACCGGTGTCAAATGGTCATTTTACATGCTGTAGCTTTAGTCCTTATATCTTTAAGTGGGTGTGTCAAATAGTTAGCTTTACACAGATACCAGACTTAGCAATCGCGCAGCAAAAATAAACTGGCTTCTTTAGAGTTGCATCAGTTAACATAGTAGATAATGTTCTAATAAATAACTACAAACAACAATGGGTGGCGTTAAGCAGTAGAGCATCGCTGGCTTGTTTTAGTCTCGTAACCCTTCAAAAGCGCCTACGACAAAGGCGCTCCGACAAATGTGCCCCAGATTATTCCGTCAAATGCGCCGTAAACTTCCCGACAGAAGCGCCAACGTTTCACATTAGAGATTATAGTGAATAGTATAATATTTCTAGTTTAGTTTGACTTGCAATCTTCGTAGACCTACTCGATATCTGATCTGGTTGAAGTAATTTTGATAAGTGCAACACCAAGTGAAATTCGTCATCATTATTATTGTTACTTGGGGTATGGAGTCATACATATCCTGGTGTCCGCTGGCTTTGTATGAGCTTGTAGCTCTGAACATGATTTTCTTGAACAAAGACTAGAGCGTCACTTGGCAGCGGAGCTTAGACAGCCTGTCTCCCACCAAGAATAAATACATGCAGTTAGATCGTCTAATACAGTTAAATCGTCTAATACAGTCTGTATCACAAACTTTCAGCACAGTTCCAGTCATTGGCTATCTATGGAGGATTTCTCACAATTTGGAACTCTCATTTTTTACTCTTTTATAACTGGTTTTACCAGCATAAATTACGACACAGGAGTACTACTTTAAAAGAAAAATTATGTTAGCTGAATGGGTTTTACGTAATATCTATTCTTGCTTGCCTGTAATTTATTTAAAGTCTTTCGGCCTGGTGGCGCTTAAATATCAGGAGCGCATTTGTCGATGCTCCCTTTAGACTATACGCAATTAACAAAACCGCATTCTTTGAGTTAATTGGTGAATACGTGAGAATTAAATTACATTGTCCCATATTTACAACCTGAAAAGTAAGTTTCAAGCGCCTGTTAAGACACTTCGTGTACCGTCAATCAAAAGTTAGCAATAATTTAATTAGCTTTTCATGGAATAACTCTGATTGTGAGTTGAATTTTGGTGCAGGTGTATTTGTCCAAAACTAACCACTCCAGTAACTACATCTAAGTCACTTGACATGGACGAGGAAAAATGAGAATGATCCTTGTAAGAATGATAGGTAATAATCAATTTCATACTTTGCCGTTCCGTTAATAATACTTTAATTCAGAATTTTACAGAATTATAACCTGTTGTAAATTGCTTAGTTGAAATATTGACAGCATTAATGCAACATTACCGTTAGGAATTTTCCATCTGTCCTTCTGTCTTTCACTCTTGTCTCTAGTTCACTATCTCTGTCTGTGTCTAAATCTCTCTTATGTAAAGTAGTGTAACAAAACATTCATATAGCGCCTTTCAGAAACATCCCAAAAGCGCTGTTCACACGGCTATCTAACTGAACTACACAAGTTCCACTTAAGTGATATATGTGTTGAGATGAATCAACCAAAACGCTACATACAGTTAGGTCTAAAGAAAACCCTTCTAAGAGAAGTATCGATGCAAGAGGAAACCCAGTGAGCTTGAAATAAGTGCGTAAACAAGGAAACTTGTAAATCTCCACGGGCAGCAGAGAATAATGATCGGCGACCAGGGTGACTCAAAACTGAAAAACTGAAATTCGGCTACGCACGAGCTTGCCAGTAAATAACTTACATTCTCTACAGAAAAACCTCTGCTATAAGACTAAAATTTGTTGGTTACTCGGAATATGATAAATTTCTTCATCCTATTTGTTCTTCTTCACTCTTAGACTACTTTAAGCAACAAATTTTGTAGATGTTCGCAAAGTTATCTTTTCTTCACCTAACAAAGCAATCTTCTTTATGTCAATCCTATATCTCTTTGGAGCCATTATATCAATGATGTCTCAAGTGTTTAACAGAACTGAAGAAAGGTACAGCTAACAGTTTGAGCTCAGTGTAAAACTCGGTCCTCTAGCACCAGATGTCTTTGTGAAAAATAAAGCCCGCAAAACCTTGTGACCTTGAGTCCAATGGTATGTTCGCTGGGGCCTTTAACAAGGGCATGGCATTTGAGAAGAGTGAAATATTCCACTGTAATCCGCAGGACCGTTTCCATGTGCGTTTTAAACACGCTCGTTAATGATCTGCACTTTAGTTTCTTCGCAGTTAAGTTTCAGTTCCAAGATGTCTGCATCCTTACTTAGTTCTCCACACTTGGTCTCTCTCGTAGCTCGCTAGGTCTGTAATCCAACGATTCCCGTTTTGTGCCTGATTAGATTACCTTGGACGAGGTTGTTAACCGCTGCACAATTCCTTTAGTTTTTTGTAGATATGTTGAGCAACGGAAACAAGCTTCGCCGATCGACAGATCAATACCAATTTGGCTGCTTCGATGAAGACCACTTCTGATTTCGATGGACCTTCATTCATAAATTTTAAGTCGCTAATAATCACTGGAACTCTCAAATAATTAAATATTGTCTTTTTAAATGTATAGACCCTGATAGTCAATTTGTTGAACCCACAGCTGGTCACCAGTTGCCACCTGTGGCAATATACAGGACCATCATGCGCTCAATGAACGTGGCTGTCTGGCGAGAAAGTCGAATATAATTTTTTTCACTCTGATCGGCTCAATGAAACGGATATTACACAACGCAAAAGATAAACCAAATTAATATGACGCACATCTACAAAGATTATCTTCCTTTCAATTAAAAGAAAATCCGTAATTTAGTTGAATTATTTTTCATAAGCAGTAACTAATAACAAAATAAATAATTATTGCATATCAATGCATGGCGACAGATCATGAGCAATAAGAGTACAACATCATCTCACATGCAAGCATCCCCGTGAAATTCCTGTTCTAAATGAACTTGCCAAATCTTGGGACAAGAGCTCTTTCATCCCTAAAATAAAAACTAGTACTTTTTGTCTCACTCTCTATTACGATTTTGTCTTCGACAATCTGTCGAAATGTCAACCGACGGGACTTCGATTTGTAGGCTTGCAGTTTTGTAGCGTCGCGTTAACTCGAGAGGAAACACACAGTCTTTGATTTTCTTGCATATACTATGGAAACGAACAGTTCAATCGCAACACAACTTTGTAGGCATCGATCTACAGAATCTAAACACACGAATCTATTAACGTCATTTTAAACTCAAACTATCAAAAGAAAACAAGACAGTCCACTGTTACAAAAAATTATGTGCTCTCCTTACAGTGCATTTGCGGCTGCATTTTATAGTCCCTTTTCCGCCAAATTAAAGATTGGCGTTGACGACGGACAACGCGCGCGAATGCTGACAAATTAGAAGCGTATATTTAAAATGCGAGCAAACGATGACCAATCACAAACAAGTAAAGAACCAAATAACTCATCGGAGGTATTTCATGGAAATTTCACGACTAAGCTCGGGGACCCGCTAGTCGACGTCACATCAACTTGTCAGCACGTGTTCGAGGAAGGACACTAGATAAACCCAGTCACCGCAAGCAAGTGATCAAAGCGTAAAATACAAATATATAAATACATACATACTCACATAAATACTGGTCTACCTAGTCAACAACCCGATGACTCAAGGGTATGACTTCATGGAACTTTCCGATACAAACGCGCGCTAATTCAACATTGGAGAATTGCGTTCAGGCACGTATTTAAGGCATCAGTCAAAGGTCACTTATAAGCAAACTACGTATTCAAAATTACAATACTTTGAAAAGGACCAGCATTGATTTGTGAATCCTCAGGGATTAGAAGACACGACTTAGAGGACACGAATCTAGAAAAGATTAACTTTTAGCCGAGATCTAAACGATATCATAAAACTCCAAATAAAAACAGGTAAAGAATTCCCGAACCTCAGGCCATCATCCGGAAAAGAGTGCGAACACATTCGGACCATGCGAGGGAATAAACGTCTACAGGTTTGAATGAATACCGGTGTCAAACGGTCATTTCATAGGTTGTAGCTTCAGCCCTTTTATTGTCAAGTCGGAAATACAAAATCATTTAGCTATAAACAGGCACGTGGTTAAGTAATCGCGCAGAAGAATAATCCGGTTTGTTTAGAGTTACATGTTTTGGTGGAATAAATAATGTTCTAGTAAATATTAACAAGCAACAGCGAACGGCGCTGAAGCAATAGAGCGTCACTGACTTGTTTTAGTTCATACCGCACACTTGGGTCTACTTGGTGAATGCGACAGATTCACATTACATTATCCCATTTAATAACTTGAAAAGTTAGCTTCAAGCACCTTTGAAATAATTCGTGTACCCTCGATTAAACGTTAATTATATGTAAATTATAACTTTTCATAGAATAATTCTAATTGTGAGTTGAATTATGGTGCTGGTGTATTTGTCCAGAACTTACCACTACAACCATTTCAACCCTGCCAACTGCCGAGAATGAGTCTTACTTGTAACAACGGTGTGTAATAACCAGTTTTTCCCCTGCTGTTTCGTTAATAATGCTTTAATTCAGCATTTATAGATTTATATATCTTGTTGTAAATTGCTTCGTTTAAATATTGACAGGCGTAATGCCATATTATTGTTGTGATTCTCCAAATGTCTCTAGTTCTTTATCTCTGTCTTCATGTTTGTGTCTAAATTTCTCTGTTGTAGTGTAATGTAGCAAAACATTTATATAACCCCTTTCAAGAACAGCCCAAAATGCTGTTCACATAGCTATCTAGCGGATCTACACAAGCGCGACTTAAGATTTGTGTTGAACTGAATGAATCGAAATACTACTACATATAGCTAAACGAAGGCTGTTCGGAGAGGAAGATCCGATGCAGGAGAAAACCATAAAATAATAAACCCAATTTTATTACCATGTGAAAACAAGAAAACCTGTAAATCTCCAGGGATGTAGTGATCGACCTAAAACGGAAACACTGAAATTCAGCTATCCATGAGTTTGCCAGTAAATTCCTGTCATTCTCTGCCGAAAAATTTCTGGTATAAGGCTGAAATTTGTTAGCTTTTAGGCATATAATAAATTTCTTTATCCTACTTCTTCTGTCTTAGACCACTTTAAACAACACATTTTGTAGAGGTTCGCAAAGTTATCTTTTCGTCATCTAACAAAAGCTGTGTTCTTGATGTCTTTCTTATATGTCTTTGGAGGGATTGCTCTACTCTCTTTGGTCCAACCATTACATCAACGATGACTCACAACCGTTTAGCAGAACTGGAGAAAGGTAGAGTCGATAAAGTTTGAGCTCAGTGTTATACTGAATCATGTAATGCCAGATGTCTTTTTCAAAGAAATGTCCGCAAAAACTTTGTTATAATTTGACCCATATCTAGACGACGAGTTGTTGTCGCACTATTGTGTCGCGCTTTAGAATCAGGTTTACTGACCATGTGCACGTTTGAAGTGCAATGAATAATAAAAATCAACTGTTTGCAAACTGATTTTAACAAACGAATGTGTAGAGCAAAATTGCCATTCATCTGGTTTGACGATGCCATGAACTTTGTTTATATTTGTTGTTGAGCGTCGTAGATTTTTCTGTTTTGTGTCGATATGTTAATCAGCGAAAGTAAGTTTCGCCATCGACAGACCAATACGAAATTGGTTGCTTTGATGAAGCCCACTTCTGATTTCGATGGAAATTCATTAACAAATTTCAAAATTTTTATGCTAAAGATCACTAGACCAATAAAACAATTAAATATTGTCAGAAATTAATTTCTTATTTCAATATATGTACCCTCTGAATCACGTTCGTTCGGGTCCACTGTGGATCAATATCTGGTCACCAGACGCCACCTATGTCATAAAGGCCCATCAAGGGTTCAGTGAACGTGGCTTTCTGGCCAGGAATCGAATAGCACATTATTTTGCTCGGCACAATTAAACGGATAGTACACAACGCACAAGAGAAACCCAATAAATGTGATGCGCATCTATAAAAATCTCCTAGACTTAAAAGAAAATCCGTAATTTAGTTAAACTATCTTTAATAATTAGTAACTGATATCAAAATAAATAATTATTACATATCAATGTTCGGGCGACAGAAGATTGCAGCTAAAAGAGTTCAAAATCATCATATCTGATAGCATCCTATTGATAATGCTGTTCTGTAAGAACTGGCCCATCCTTAGGATGCGCGCTCGTTCACCCCTGATATAAGAAACCAGCACTTTGGAAAGACCTCTCCTGTATTTTCTATTCAAACTGTTTCGCTTCTGTTCCTTTTTCTTCCATCTTAAACCTGCATTTAGTAAAAAATCGAACCTTATTGACAACCTATAGCATGTCAATCATGCCTTTCTTTTCTCTTTTATTCAAAAGTAGTCTCGTCATAGGTCACCAATGTTTTCTGTCATTATCTCGTCACAGAAGACAGGCTACCTACCCAAGATTGTCTCTACAGCTAATCCAGAATGCTATTCAAACTTCAGACCCAAACATCATCGGCTTTTAGTATTTCCTTTCTCGTGTGTATATAAAAGACAGAATTGCGGTTCATCATGCAGGTGCATGTCAACTGAAGCAATAGAAACGTCAGTCATTTATGTCTACAAAGCTTCTTTTACTTCAGTTAGACAATCGCAGGTGTCTTTCGGTAAGCAAGTGCTATATAAGGCACCACCATGAGTGAAGAAGTCGTCTACTTCTGAAGAGATCTGAAGAACAAGATGACGGCTGTCTATATTCTGTGTTTCGTTGCCGTCTTGGTGCACGACCTGGAACGTAGTTCAGTAATGGCTGGTGGTGATAGAGAATGCCAATCAGTAGCTACTGCTATCAGAAAAAATTCTTTCTGGTACGTGGACAAAGAGCGGCAGGTTCTTCAGTGGTATCGACCCCCGTTTCAACCCCTTGCAGTGACATCATGCTTCGTAAGTATAGACAATCAGGTGTTGAAATATTATTTATATAGTTATATTTAATTTTATATTTATTTAGTTATTTAATAATATAAACGCTAAATATTCGGCTTTTCAAGAACCTCACAAAAGGACAGAATATACTCCTAGCCTAAGCTATGTAAAAAGTTTATTAAGAACAAACAATGATGTAGGATTACACATTTTTAAAATTTCTTTGGCAGTGCGATCCTGCCATCGGTGGTCCAGGAGGTATCAGTAGAATCCAACTCACTGAAAGCAAAAGTGGAAAGACAAGTTCGAACAACATATGTTCCGGTTGCCCTGGCGTTGAAGTAGTGGTTACAGATTTTTTCTTTTCTCCAGATGAACCTATTAATGGTCAGGGCTCGCAAATATTTGGACCCTGCGACGGAATAACGATCTTCAGGTAACCAATAATTAATGCAAAAATAATTCACGTTTAACCCGTGTATTATCGCATTACAGACTGTTGCAAAAGTATTTCACGGGCCAATAGACTTTGTACTTTGGTAATCGTAATTGTAATCGTAATCCCGAGATTTCTACAACGCCCATCAAAAGCCAAATCACAGGGACCAGCTCATTCACAGGCTCTCAGTCGAAACAAAATCTATAGCCAAAAAGGACTTGGTTCCAGGTCAAGATCCAAATGTCAGGCAGGGAGACAGATTGGCAGCTACAGTGGGTGGTGTTTGGGATTGGAGGGAGAAGAAAGATAAGAGGAAGAAGGGAAGTGGACATTGGACAAGTCACCTCGACTATCGACCGTCTATCAACAGCTGCTTAAATGTAATGTGACTTTGACCGGGCTTCACCAAAGGATTGCGATTTCGACTACGGTTTCACTTAAAGCGAACATCTATTAATTTAATTTAATATAATCTAAAAAATTATATAGCGCTGTTATCACAATGTCCAAAGCATCGGTCGAAGGTCGGTTCAATTCAAAATCGCAATCAAAAATCAAATAAAACTGTGGAGAAGCCGGGTCGAATTCCGAACGGCGCTGTAATAGTCATTAGATAATGTAATGTGATGATGCTGAGGAAAGCAATGAGCAAAGGTGTGAGGTCGCATTGGTTATATCAAAATTAGTTCTACGGACTTGCTTTAACAGGAGAGTGTTTCTGATTGTCGACGGATTTATTGTGTAGGTGTAGTTGTCCCGAGCCAACGACAACAACTTCAACTACGACCACTACTACCACAACAACTCCGCCAATTGTGATCACAACTAATGGTGTTGATATGTACCTTCCATAATGGTATGACTTCATTAAAAGATTTGATATTGTAAAAATATAACGATTATCTCTACTTTATACAATTAGCTCATTAAATCGGAATTGGTAATGTTAATAAACTTAGCACAATAACCTCTTTCTAAAACCAGTTGTATCTTTCAAGAGGCCTATTTTCAATGTTCTCATTCTCTTTACATATATTTTTGTTGCACTGACCTGATTACTGTTTCATTACTTCTATTTACTCAATCTTAGCATGTTGCTATTCAGCCAGTAATTCATGTTTTGTTAGATGCCGTAAAGATTAACCCTAAGAGTTTTTTTGAAAATAAAAAAATTGCCACTTTCAGCTGAGCATTTTTTGATGCCGATAAAATCCAGAATGATAATATTAGTGTTACATTGCGAACTTGTCTAAATAAAAGCTAACCCTACCTATTTTTGGCCACGGAAACGTATCAGCCTTGAAATTGTAATAAAAATTGCCACATGCTGCTTTATCAAGTGGTTATGAAACTTGATGTCAAGCGCAGAGTCTATCCCAGTTGCAGTGTTAGGTACCAGTTAAATAGTAAGTAGTATTTAAATAGTATTTAAATTATTCATAACTATTTGCTTGACTATTTAAAATAGTTACATAAAAGAAGCTATTGAAATAGTATTTAAATAGCAGGTGCCTATTTACTATTCTTACAAACGTAAATAGTAAGTCAGTAGTCTACAGAGAATACATTTTAATTTACTTATGTATCACATACCTATCATTAAAAACTTTAAGAACTTTAACTCAAGGTTATGTATATTACCTCTATGTTTATGAAACTCTAGCTCTTGTTTGAAGCTAACCAGATCTACTAACAGAATATTAATATACTAGAAACTTGTAAGCATTTGTAACAATTGTCTGTAACTGAAACCGATAATGGTTAAATAGTTTTTAAATAGTTATGTGGTATTTGCAATAGCCCACAGCTATTTACTAGTTTAAATATTATTTAAATAGTTTCCTACATGCACTATTTACTATTCTATTTAAATAGTCACCCTGACTAATTATTCCAACACTGGCCAGTGGATAATAAGCCTGCATCAGTTCTTGTTGCAATAAGTTTGTTGCAATATGTTTGTTGCAACATGTTTGTTGCTTTAATCGTATAGAATATAGTACCTTCCTACGAAATAACCTAAATTTACCACAATACTTCTATAAATATTTGTGTCTGTTTTGTGCAGATATTTGGAACAAAGGCCACTTCTTTTAGAATCAGTACGCTTGGACGAAATTGTTTCGATTTTCTGACTTTCTTCGCCAAACTGGCAACTTGATTAACTTAATTGTTCGAAATTTGAAAACATGTATTTATCGGTCACGTTATCTGAAGAAATAAAAAGTGTTTGGCAGTATTAATGTCTTCGTCGTTTCTCTTATCTCTAGAGATAATAAGTCCCCAGATTTTCTTTTCTCCGTTTGCTCTTAACAGTGAAACTCCATGCATTATGCATTCCATAGATACCAATGAAAGTAACATACAAACACAAATAGTGGCTTCCACTTCAGAGGACAACGTTCCAAAATACTGTCCATATGCCAGAGATCACAATATCCATTACGTCACCACTCCTTGCAGAGAGACATCTCAGAATTGTTGTGCATTAAATTCAGCTTCAGTAGGTCAGATATTGATCATTGACCACTCTCAGAGGAGTTTCTGTGGAGACGTGTAAACAAGTGTTGCCTTTATTTCACCTTCTTACCCAAAAGAATACTTAATACACATGTTCTTAGCAATTTGTTAAAGAAATAAAGTATCCCATGTCCCAGAAGTGAGACGCAGGGGAGGCGCTCATCTCCATTTCTTGGCCCTTGAGCCAGCAATGGACGAGTTCCAATGTTCTGGACACGGGGCCAGTGCATCGCAGGACTTGCCGTTTACTTCCCAGCTTATGTCTGTACCAAATTCTACTGCTTGGTGACAGAGGCACAGTGTGCGCAAACAACTTGCCCAAGGTGGTTACATGGATTTGAACCCGCAACCGCACGATCATTGACCACACGCGTTACAGAGAGACCACCGTGCCGCACACGTTAAATGAATAGCTACTAAAATATATACCTTGGACTACGTAGCTACTATATGTTTACCTTTTTCAAATTGCCTATCCACCTTAGGATGCCTCTCAGTCTTATGTACTGACCTTCTGGATATAGACCTGATTGGCTTTGTTGCACCATCGTCTGAAGCCTTGTGCATTAGAGTCCAGCGCGTTAGAAGTTAGTTAATAACTACAATTACAGTTATTCACTTGTCGAAAACATGAAATATCATATGCTGCTAATGTAGCGCAGCTACGCGTTACCGGCGACATGCTTAGTCGTATGAAAAGAGGGTTTTGCTTGAGTGTAAATCCGAAATACCTATCCAATTCATTCAAAATATTACGGGAGTGATTGAATACTTTATGGGTTATAAAACCTGGAGGATGTCTGGACACAATCAAATTTCGGTGTGGCACTCTGATATTTTCTCTCCAAAACTAGCAATCCCATAAAATGTTATTAATAGCAAAAAATTGTAAAAGTAATTTTAATTAGAAATTAATTAAAATTAATATCTAATAAGAAATGAAATATAAATACCAATAACGATGAAGCTTGTTGGAAAGATGCTTTACCCGATTTTAATACACAGAAAGTTACATTAAATGAAAATATTTAAGTGAAACATGTTTTAGCTCTTAATTTATTAAATGTTTATAATCCGATGTGTGGATGAGAATCTACTTTGTCGTGATACTCTACGTAATCTGCGCAACTTAAAAAGAACACTCGTTTAAGTAATCTCCATGCATTGCAATACAACGAAGAATTTACACGGAGCTAACCAATTGTTGCTAACATAGGTAGCTTATCTTTCATGCAAATCATTGCGGGGCACGGAAGCCGAACGGTTAGAGCGCTGGCATGTAACATGGACAGTAATATTTTGGAATTAAAAGGTCGTTAATGTATCACCCACCAGGACAACTTCGTCATGTGGGTGCACTAGATTTTCAGTAAACCCCAGACAGTTAAGTATTTCTACGGTTGACTTGGAGTAACTAGAATAACATGGAAAATATAGCATTAACCAACTTCTGTGGAACATTACCATACCTAAGAAGTGAAATACAAAGCGTCATCTATCATATTCAACGGCATTGATTACACGAATAGAATTTGAAAATAGCTTCGTCACAGAAAACCAACGCCTCCATAATGGGCGCCTACTGTAAATAATGGAACCCAACTCTTTGATTAATGCAGAAACACCAAAACCGGTGAGTTCTGAATGAACCATGTTAAAAATGGATATTAATCAGCTTTAACCAGTTTTCTTGAAGAGCTTTGGCAGCGATTTCAGGGACGTTGCCGAGAGTGAAGAGTAGATTGTTTGAAACCTTTTTGAACTCAGCAACAACATCTAGGCTATACTGCGCCATCTTTCACATTTGCGCGAAGTACCCCTTCTCCTACCAACGCGACATCTGCCCAGCTTGATTCGTCGTAGAATAGATCGCGGAACTTGATACACAGAGCGCAGCTGTTTTGAAGAAATGTCCATTTAACCTGTAGTTTCTAACACAGTGTATCTTTACTATCAAGTTCAGCAAGGTAATTGTAATTACGAAGGTTAGATTCGGTAGTTGAAGAGTCCCGTCGTCCCAATACGCCAGGGGTAGAGGACCCGCTTTAACAGCTCCATCTATCTGTCATCTAGCAACGAGATGCCGGTTCCGAGGCCCTGGAAGGACCCGGCATTGAAGGAAAGAATGCCACCTGTCAGCCAACGAATCCTGGTTGGCTGCAGTCTGTTTGACGGTCATGTTGTATTCCTTGGGAATTGCCACCAGGACTGTCTGCTGGATAGTTGGCTGTGGGAAATTGGCGTCATTAGAATTACTCATCGTATGTGTAATGGCAACCACACGGTGCCCATCGTCCTTTCTTTTATCCATACGTTTGGTCAACATCGCAACCTGGTCACGTAGTTCAGACACAACCGACGGTAACGCAACTAACCGACGGGACGCCAGTTGGAGGCAAGCGCGAGAGGTTGAATTCGGCATTTGTGGGACGTTAACTTAGTCAGCATCGAAAGTGCGAATAGAGTAAACAGGTCGTTTACATTTGAGCGAAGCTTGTCATTACCTTTGCGTTTGGTGAATGACGGTAGGTTTTCGACTTGTTATTACCTTTGCGTTTGATGAATGACGGTAGGTTTTCGACGTTCAAAGTTTCCGCATTTTAGAGTTCTATTCGCGTTAACAGTTTGATCCACATTCTAAAATTCAACAAGAATTAGATTAGACCTAATCGCCTGTGAATAAGCTGTTTCCCGCGACTTAGCGTTTGTTAGGCGCTGTAGAAATCTCGAGGTTTTTACGCTAATCTGATATTATTTTGATTGGAATAAATTAATCTTCTGTCAAATACAGGGTTTCCACAAGAACTTTACCTTGAAGGCTTCGGCGATAGATTGCTATTCGACATTCTCTTGCCGCCATGACACGTTGTTCGTTATCTAGTATTAAGAGACTAAAGTGGTCGGAGATAGGATGGGTAAGTAGAGAGTGGCGTAAGTAGAACAAATTTCAGAGACAACTCTCCTGCTTCAAATGTTGCCATTTATATAAATGACAGCAGCTGCTGTCAATCGAAGCGCACCTGCTGCTTCAATGCAGCATCTTTACTGTTAACACAATATCTCCTACCTCAATAGCCGAATACTAGAAGCTGACAGCTGTCAATCAAGTGGATGACGTTCCTACAGAACAAAAACCAATCGCACTAAGGAGTTACTCAAACTATGTCTATATTGTATATCTATATTGATGCATGTCTATATTGACAATATGTATGTCTATATTGATGCATGTCATCTGTGAAAAAAATTCCCTGCTATTATGTAAAAGCAGCTGGCTATTGGTTATTTTCCCAAATGCATCTGTTATTTTCTTCGATGTCTGAGAGAGATTAGAAAGGTTACAAGAAACTCTTTGGTCCACGTCAGATGGTCTATTTTTACATCACAATACTAAAGCTGTTTTTATCTCGAATGGTGCAGTGGTTTGATTGAGCTAGACTTTGCGGTTCCAATCTCAGCCAGGGCAGACTACTTCGAATTCTATTCCCCATAAATTACCTGACATCTTTTGCCGATTCAGACCAACTCAAAACAGAAAAAGCAATGGCAAAGTCTGGCCACCGTTTATCTCCCATTGTGTTTTAGGCTTCCAAACACAGTGCGTTATTTCAATATAACAGCTTTCAATGCAATCATTTCTCACGCAGTAGCCCTTAGAATTGACACAATCTAGGAAAATTAAATGGCGGTTATTGTCTTATGGTTGGTCAACTACCCCATTTTAAAGAATTGACATCCCGTGAAAAGTTTGGAAGGAATAAGATGCTGCTTTCGGTTAGTTTAATACTTCTTTGGCTGTCCTACAGCGCATCCACTTGACCAAGTTTTCCGAAAAATCGCTTATTCGACGCCACTTATTATACAGATGATCCCTCCTAGTTTTCATAAAAGTAAATTGTTGTTTTACACGCAAGAAACATAAAATTGCATTATTATCTCTTTGTCTATACACTTTTGGGCTGATATTCGGAAGTTTTTCACTGAAGAAAACAGAAACAAAGGTTCACAATTCCGAGGAGTGGCCAGTCAGATCAGCAAAATAGGGTCTGCTCAGAGCCCAATAAAGAGGTTAAAATCTCATTTGATCCGCTACTGATCCTGCATGTATATACCTATTATTTTATTTTGTTACATAAAGGCATAAGGATTTAAAAAGTTGACGTAAATCTAGGTTACATAGAATATATTGTATAATTATATTATATATAATAGTTTTGCTTCCATAATTATATGTCAGGTATTACCCTTTTAAACCAACGGTATAGTCAATAGACCTTGAGGTGATTTTATTACATCCCAATTCAACAAGTGAATGACTAGAATCCCAGAGTTTCCCAGGTGAAATGACCTCCCCAGAAGCGACTCGACGCGTTTCTGCAGAGCTATACCCTTGAGAAATTCGAAAAATCGTTAGATTTCAAAGCGTTGCGCCGTGAAAATTTTGCAAAACCAGGTCATATGGAGTTGCCCAATTTTTGAGATCATTAATTAACAGAATTCAGAAAATATTAGCCACTTTGTCCAGTATCAAATTCCTAACACAGTTATTGCCTTTAACTGCAAATTTAAAAAATTGTCACCAATGTTTTCACCTTTATAAAAAGTGCGAGTTTATGGAGTACCTAATATTTGTTCACGAAATAGATTTATCTACATGAAAGAGGACAAATTTAATTTGTGAACATTTTGATGCTGGACTTGTTTTTCTAGCTCAACTATTGGTGAGTTATGAAAAATACAATACAATTAGGCCTCTTCCAAAAACAAAAAATTATTCCGAATTATGACATCAAGACTTAATATTAAACTGAACTTTTTATTCCGAATTATGACATCAAGACTTAATATTAAACTGAACTTTACGGGATAGGCTTTAGAATGACCCCAGACTCGATATAGTTAAATATAAGAAAATTAGGAGACAATGTTTGTGCATTTAGTCAGCATGTTAAAATTTCTGTTCATAAACCTGCTTTTAGTAAAAAATCGAACCTTATTGACGACCTATAACATATCGATCATGTCTTTCTTTTCTCATTTAATTTAAAGCAGTCTCGTCATAGGTCATCAACGTCTTCTGTCATTATCTCGTCAAAGAAGACAGGCTACCTACCTAAGATTGTCTCTACAGCTGATCCAGAATGCTATTCAAACTTCAGACCCAAACATCATCGGCTTTGGGTATTTCCTTTCTCGTGTGCATACAAAAGGCAAAATTCGCTTTTCATTATGCAGGTGCATGTCAACTGTAGACAATAGAAACGTCAGTTATTGATGTCTACAAATCCTCTTTTACTTCATTTGGTCAATCGCAGGTGTCTTTCGGTAAGCAAGTGCTATATAAGGCACCACCATGAGTGAAGAAGTCGTCTACTTCTGAAGAGATCTGAAGAACAAGATGACGGCTTTCTATATTCTGTGTTTCGTTGCCGTCTTGGCGCACGACCTGGGACGCAGTTCAGTAGTGGCTGATAATACAGAATGCCAATCAGTAGCTACTGCTATCAGAAAAAATTCTTTCTGGTACGTGGACAAAGAGCGGCAGGTTCTCCAGTGGTATCGACCACCGTTTCAACCCGTTGCAGTGACATCATGCTTCGTAAGTATAGACAATCAGTCGTAATAGCGTTACATGCTAACTTTGATCACCATTCAGTTTTCGAATTAATATCTAAACCACGTTAATTCATGATATTGAAATATAGCAACGGTTTAATGCGAAATTTAATTTAAATAATTAGTTTCATTTTTCTGCTTGTTTTCTGTCCTTTGAGAGAGCAAGTAATTAATCAGCGTAGCCTTTAAAGCAAACTTTGTTTACCATATATATGGAGATATTATCAGTGCCGTAAAAAACCCCGGATAATTAATAGATATAAAGATTAGCCAGACAATTGCGATAAAAGTAGTGATAAGTAAACAAGTATGAAATGTGATGTCATTCTTAATTTTTTAACGGTTTTTGAAAATGACTAAAGTTTTTAATAGTGTGAATTAGTTTTGTCTGTCGTAATTGAAATTGACTTCGCATTGAAATACCTTACCGCAGTTTAAGTATTGAACGAAAAGGCTTTCCATATACATATATATATATATTTATATACAGACACGTACATCGCTAACAAAACCAGAACTACACCATAACCCAAGGGCATGTTGTTTTCTGAATTTTTAGCTTGTAGTAGATTAATCTACACAGCCATTTATTTTTTGCCCGAGGTAGATATGATCCCTCAGGAGGTGAAATATTATTTATATAGTAAAATTTATTTATATATTTATTTAGTTATTTAATAATATAGATGCTTAATGTCTCCCTTTTCAAGTACCTCACAAAAGAACAGAATATACTCCCAGCCTAAGCAGTTTAAAAAGTTTATTAAGAACAAACAATGATGCAGGATTACACATTTTAAAAATTTCTTTGGCAGTGCGATCCTGCCATCGGTGGCCCGGGAGACATCAGTAGAATCCAACTCACTGAAGGCAACGGTGGAAAGACAAGTTCAAACAGCATATGCTCCGGTTGTCCCGGCGTTGAAGTAGTGGTTACAGATTTTTTCTTTTCTCCGGATGAACCTCTTAATGGCCAGGGCTCGCAAATATTTGGACCTTGCGAAGGAATAACGATCTTCAGGTAACTAATAATTATTGCAAAAATAATACATCTTTGACCCGTGTATTATCGCATTACAGACTGTTGTAAAAGTATTTTACGGGCCAGTAGACTTTGGAATTTGGTAATGATAATCGTAATCGTAATCCCGAGATTTCTAGAACGCCCAACAAAAAGCCAGATCACAGGGACCAGCTTAATTCACAGGCTCTCAGTCGAAACAAAATCGATTGGCAAAAGTGTTCCATTCCAGATCACGCTCCAAATGTCAGGCAGAGAGACAGCGTGGCAGCTACAGTGGATGGTGTTTGGGAATGTAGTGGAGAGATAAAAGGAAGAAGGGGAGTGGACATTGGACAAGTCACCTCGACCATCGGCCATCTATCAATAGCTGCTTTAATGTAATGTGACTTTGACCGGGCTTCACCAAAGGATTGCGATTTCAACTACGGTTTCATTTAAAGCGAACATCCGTTCATTTAATGTAATCTAATGTAAAGACTTATATAACGCTGTTATCACAATGTCCAAGGCATCAGTCGATGGTCGCTTCAAGTCAAAATCGCAATCCAAAATCAAAAAACTGTGAAGAAGCCGGGTCAAATTCCGGTAGGTCAGAGATACTAGAATCCAGACTACGGTGGAATAATGCCTTGTGCATTATTATAACGGCGGTATAAAAGTCATTAGATGTAACACTAGAATGAATACTGTAATGTAATTTAATGATGCTTAGGAAAGCATTGAGCAAGTGTGAAGTGGCTTTAGTTGTATCAGTTAGTTCTACAGACTTCTTTAGTACGAGAGTCGACTTGTTTTGGTACAGGTGTAGTTGTCCAGACCAACGACAAAGACTACAACTACAACCACTACTACTACCACAACAACTCTGCCAATTGTGATCACAACTAATGGTGTTGATACTAACTTACCTTTATAAATGAGGTATGATCTCATGTAAATATTTAACATGGTAAAAAGCGTAACGATTATCTCTGATTTATGCAACTAATTTACTAAATCGGAGCTGGAAATGCAAACAATAGACTGTTTCTCAATTACTGTACCAGTAGTATCTTTCAATAGGCCTATTATCAATATTCTCGTTCTCTTTACACATATTTTTGTTGCATGGATCTGATTACAGTTTCATTATTTCTGTATACTCAATCTTAGCCTGATGCTATTCAGCGAGTAATTCATGTTTTGTTAGCTGCCGTTAGGATGTCCGCCTTAGAGTTTGTTTGATAATAAATAAACTGACTTTTAGCAGAGCATTTTTGATGCCGACAAAATCCAGAATGATAATATTAGTGTTACATTGAGAACTTGTCTAAAGAAAAGCTAACACTACCTATTTTTGAGCACGGAAAGGTATCAGCCTTGAACTTATAATGACAGTAACCAGATGCAGCTTAGCAAGTGTTTATGAAACTCGATGTCAAGCGCAGTCTTTGCCAGTGGATAATAACCTGCGTCAGTTCTAATTGCAGTATGTTTGTTGCTGTAATCGTACAGAATACAGTACCTTCCTACGAAATAACCTAAATTTACTACAACACTTCAATAAATATTTGTGTCTGTTTTGTGCAGATATTTGGAACAAAGGCCACTTCTTTTAGAATCAGTACGCTTGGACGAAATTGTTTCGATACCCTATCTTCGCCAAACTAACAACTTGATTGACTTAATTGTTCGAAATTTAAAAACATGTATTTGTCGGTCACGTTATCTGGAGAAATAAAAATTGTTCGGCAGTACTAATGTCTTCATCGCTTCTCTTTATCTCTAGAGATAATAAGTTCCCAGATGTTCTTTTCTCCGTTTGCTTTTAACAGTGAAACGATTGTGCCCTCAATAGATATTAATCAATATTCATAAAATTCTACTTAGACTATGGTCATCGTAACTTCAATTGATGGTCAACAGAAAGTGTTTTAGCAATTCGTTAAAACTCTTAATAAACGGCTATCCTAATGAAAAATAGAATAACCTAACATTTCTACTCCAACAATTTCTATAGCGCTATATTTTACCACTATATGAAGTATCTGTCAAAGATCAAATAGTGGACCCCATTTTCGAGCAGAGAAAGGGATCAACAAGTACTGTCGCCATCTTGATAGTCTAATCGATAGCACGCTTGGTTTGAAACAGAAATATTGCGCGTACGAGCCCTTTGAGCGGAGTGTGTATAACGACACCAGAAAAGTTGTACTAGAATATTTGTCTCTGTCACCTGGCAGTGGAATTTGGTATCGGTGTAAGATGGATTGTAAACAGCAAATCCTGCGATGCACTGGTCTCGTGTTTAGAACCTTGTGATTCGTTCATTGCCGGCTTAATAGTCGAGTACTGAAAAATGAGCGTCTTCCACTAGGGATACGGGGTCTCTACTTTTAAATATATTACTCTTTTTGTTCATTTAATTTTAGAACTTGTAATAAAGCGGTAGTTTACTATTAGTCTAGTTAGGGTGGGTACAATTTTGCATTCATAACATTAAGCTTACGCTAAGCCTAAAAGCTGCAAATTCAGCTTAAGAGCATTATTTTCAGCTTAAGAGCATTATTTTAACAAGAATTTAAAATTAGAATTCTTCTACTTATCTATACGAAACTGCTCAGTGGAATTGTCAGCACATTCATACTTGTGTTGCTAAAATGAACTAACATATTAAACTCTATTCAGCTAAAACTCTTAACAAACAACTATCGAAATAAAAAATAAAATAATCTAAAATTTCTACTGTAACAATCTTTATAGCATTTTTACCATTATATGACTTATTTTTCAATGATCAATACACACATGATTACGACGCCGTGCAGAGAGATACCATAATCTATTGGCGCATTAAAGTTAAGATTCAGTAGGTCAGCTATTGATCATTAATCACGCTCATAGACCTTTATTTTACCCTCTAACCGAGGAGAAAACTGAATACATATGTTCTGAGTAATTTGTTAAAGGAGTAGCTGCTCTATGTATACCTTGGACCACAGAGCTACTATATATTTACCTCTTTCAAATTACTTATCCACCGTAGGATGCCTCCCTGTCTCGCGTACTGACCTTCTGGATATTGCCCTGATTGGTGCACCATCGTCTGATGCCTTGTGCATTAGGGACTGGCGCGTTAGAAGTCAGTTACTAATTACAGTCACAATTATGTACTTGTCGGATGCTTGAAATATCAGATGCTACTGGTGTAGTGCAGCTCCGACTTCACGGTGATATGCCTAAGGAAATGGAAATGCCATAGGAAATGAGAGATTTGGTTGAGTGAAAATCAGAAATACCGAACCAATTCATTCAAATTTGACGGTGTGACTGATTATTTTATGGATTTTAAAGCCTGGAGGATGTCTGGACACAATCAAATTAACAGCGTGGTACCCTAAAATTTTCTATCTAAAACTGCCAATACCAGCAAATGTCATTAATAACCCAAATTCTAAAAGTAGGCCTAATTGTAATTAGAAACTAATTATATTAAATATCTAATAGCAAAGAAAATAAAAACAGCAATAACGCCGAAGTTTGATTTTAATCACACATAAATATTCACGCTAAAATGATAATATTTAAGTGAAGCATGTTTTAGCTCTTAATTTCTGTAATGTTTATAACCCGATGTGTGGAAGAATATTTCTTCTGTCACGTTCCTCTAGGGAGTCTAGGTAATCTGCACACAGTTCAAAGAACATTGATTTAAGTAAGCTCTATGTAGTGCAGTACAAAAAAGAATTAGTAAGTTGTTTGTTTATTGCTCCAAAAACAGAATGAAACATTGCAAATGTAAATAACACAAACACTTATCTGGATGCAAAGATCTACCCAAAATGGGCCAAGGTCCCGCTAATTTAGGGCAGACTATAACACAAAAATATATCGATGGCTGATGACTTATAGACGAGCAGTTAATCAATTCTTAACTATAATGAGAACAATAATTAAAAGGGGCTAACCAACTGTTACTAACATAGATAGCTTAGCTTTTCATGCAAATAATTGTGAGGCACGGTAGCCAACTGGTTAGAAAGCTGGCGTGTAACACGGACAATAACATTTGGAATTAATGATTGTGATTAAATTCGGTTCTCGTTGCTTTCAAATTTCGTGTTGCAAGTTTTAAGTGTTTTAAGACTAACTTCCTAAGATAAAATTTCAAGGAGTACGATACCGTCTCCTTTATCTTTCAATTTTATGTTTAAGTCCTTGTTATTTTCCTAAGTCTATAAATGACCATAATTTGTTTTACTGATGTTTCTGATAATTTTATAGAGTCATTAATATAATAACAATAATAGAGTTATTATTGAGATCATTACTATTATTGCTATTATTACTAAACTCTTCCATTACGAATGTCATTTATGAATAAATACTGTGTCATTACAAATATCTTTATATTAGTTGCAATTGTCATCGTAATCAATATTGTTATTGTAATTATTTTGTCATCTGCATCAAATCAATTGGCATAACATGCAAAAAAATAAAACAATCTAATCGATACTGTAACTCACCATTGTTCGTTCGTTCGTTATGGCTCGTTGATTTGCGTTATCCAATCAGTAAAGAACTCAGGAGTGGTCTCAGTAGTGCTCTCCTCAGTTGTAGGATTAGTGACAGGAACCGTGCAGTTACATCTATAATATATATTCAGCCTATTCTTAGACCTACTGTAATAATAAACGACCATTTATAAATCTCATATTATGCTGTGTAAAGGTGTGTGTGTATAATAATTAGCTAGTGTCGATGCTTTTATTGCCACCCTCACCAACCAGCTTATTTGGGAAGCTGGGAAGTAGACGGCAAATACTGCAATACTTGAACAGGACCTCGAGTTTTGTCGATCGCCATCTCAAGGGCCGAAGAGCGAGAAATATGCGCCTCCCATACTTTTCAGAAACCAGTTGGCGGATGAGATCGCAAAGGTATCTGAGAGCATGGTCACAAAAGATCTTGTCACCAAAGAAGAGGCTGTTATAACGAAGTCTGGGAAAGATAAATAAGCAGTTACGTTGGTCGAGAAAGTTGTAGAGAATTAAGAGAACCGCGAGAGAAGCCTAGCAGCACAGTTCACTACTGAAGGAAAAAAGACAACCGAGTCTTTTGCAAGCCAGAAAAGCCGAATCCAATTAATCAATACAACTGCATATGAAGCACGGATTGGTAACGATAATGCCAATCACAAGCAGTGCGATTGAATGTATAACTGCTGCTGATTTGCAACGCACCTGTAGACGGTTATTCCAGTGCAAGGACCGAATCGAGTGTCGATCTTGCCATTTGAAGGATTATCTGGAGAAAACAGTATGTCTTCGAATGCTACTTCTATTCCTGGACAACCGGAACAAACGATGTTTGTTTTCACTTCGTTGGTTTTGAAATCTTTGAACTCGACTCTGCTGACGTCTCCAACCTCATTCTCGTCGTGGCACTGTCACGATCAGAACACAATACATTGTAAACAATAAGTTCAACTTCCGAGTTAAAATGTTCAGCCAGTTTCAAGCTGAAAATGCTTGTTAAGCAAGCGGAATCATGAAAAAAGAATCATGACAATAAATTTTGAATAATTTTTTTGGACGAACAAAATTATACACGATAGGGTGCCAATTTGAAAGCTATCAAATTACACGGTGCTGAAATATGAGATACACTTATTAATCGTGAAACTCCTTGGAACTGTTCAGGAATAAAAGAATTTCATAGATTAATTTCTACGGTATTCAAGTGTTTCACTTATTTCTCTCCACTGATGCAGCCTTTTACCCACAATAAGCCACTTTCAAACCATTTTTCTCTGAATTAGGAACAAAGCATAATGGAATAAAAACACTTTTCTCTTAAATGAGAACAGAGCATGATAAAGTAAAAACATTATCTCCGAAATAACAACAAAACCTATCGTTTTCATCATTTAAAATTAATAATACGATACTAAACTTTGGCCTCATACTTGAGGTAGCAGTTCAGCCCGGCTGTAACTTAATTTAGAGGATATTTAAAAGATTTTACTCCTTGGCGCTTCAGTTTCTTAGATTTGGTTTAGAGAATAATTTTAAAGAGTTTTTCCTGAGTGCTTTATTTTTGAACATGGATAGAGTTTCGGCACAAATGCCTACAAATCTCATTCTCAACAATAAAACATGTTGAATAAACAGTTTATGTATTAATGGCGTTTATTATTATTTAAATATGTAGTTAAAATAAAATGAAGACCTCAAGTCCTTTAATAATTTAAAATCATATGTCCTCGAACACGTGTTATTCTTTTTCAAGCAAAATTCAGAAGCAATGTTGAGGGACTTACTTCACATTGTGGCACATGCAACTCTGAGTTGAAACTGGTCCACTGCAGAGTCCTCTCCTCTCTGTGACTCACCCATGACGATTTCTTTTGCACTGCCAATGCTACCTGCTTACAAGCAGAGATGTCAGAAGCATAAACATCAAGCCCCATGTCGAAAGCCACGAAGACCAGGAACCACATAAAACAGACAGACGCCATGATAACCAGCTTGTCGAAATCTTACGAAGCCAACATCTTCAACATGCCAATTGTGGTCTTTTTATAGTCAAAAGGCTCCAAGCCAAGCTTTAATGCAACAAGAATTACTCCTAGCATTATGAACAAAAGGCGTGTTAATGAATGCAAATGTAATACAAATGCAATACGACGAAAACATCTGCGGACGATCTTTATTATCTGCAGTTAACAATAAATTTCTTTTAGTGACAGCAGATAACAAGATTTGATAGGATTTTAACACCCACTAGAAATCAGTCGATACAAATACCGTTATCTTCACCTCCCCTTTTGTGAAATACGTATCTTGGAATTGCTTACAACTGTGTCTCTCAGTGCAAGTTCATTTCAGAAAATCGCTATTTTATAAAAGGTATAAAAACCAAATGATTTAAGACTGCTAGAATGAATGAGGTGTTGCTCGATTTTAACGTAAAAGGGAATTAATCCACTGTCTCCACTCAGCTTCAGAACCGATTTCATTCATTTCAGGCACGCTTGTTCTTAAGAAGAGACACATCTGCCTGCAGATTTTAATTTCATAGCAAAACGTTAAGCCCTTTCATGGCCTTCGATCCTGCACCTAGTACACATGAAACAAGAGACCCGCCATGTAGAAACATTCCTATTACCGCTATATTTTAGCAAAGACTGGATTTATTTATTTTGCTTATAGTGTATCGAATACGGAAAAAGTGCAGCAGTTAGTATCAGAGACATATATTATATTCGTTTTGCGTTATTAATAAATAAAATGCAATGTTATGTAATGTTCCGGCATTATTAAATCTACAGGGCGTTTTAGCCTAGCCTGCACTTGCAGATTCAAACGCCTTACAGACGGTGAGGACCTGATTTAGGTCAGGGGCAGGGTGAATCTCTAGCAGTTTTTTTGTAGTTCATTATCTTGAACTCTCACGATGATAAGCGTTATCAGTTAAGTATCTATGCAATGGTCGCAAAAATCAGCTGGCCTGCTGAGCTGTCATGCGCAACGAAAAAATGTTCAAACGTCTCATCTGGTTGCTGACGACATGTGAAAAACTGAAAACGGTCGACAATGATATTCCGCATTCCGCAGATGAAGCTGTTGTTGACGTTAATGGCTCCCTCAACCGTAGTTTCGTTTGGTACAGCCACTAAATAATGATGATAATGATAATAATGATGATGATTATGATAATTATGACGACAGCCTCTAAATAATGATGATAATGATAATACTGATGATGACTATGATAATGATGACAATGTTATTGATACAGGTTTTGTTATATCATCATCATCGGCATCATCATCATCATAATCTGTCTGTATTTTACTTCTATGTCTGTCTATATGTCTTTCTGTCTACTTGTCTATCTATCTGTCTGCCTTTCTACATGTTTTTCAGTCTACAGGAGTGTTTGTTTATCCAATCTATCTATATGTTAGTCTATTTATTTATTTGTCTGTCTATCTGTGAATCTGTCTATATATGAATTATTTATTATTACTATTTTTAGACCGAAATAGATATGATTCCTCAGGATTTTGAAAACTTATACTCAGAGGAAAAGGCAACTAACGTGAATGTTGAGCATCGTTCTTAGGAATGTCCTGGAACTTTCCATCAAATGCAACAGGATTGCAGAGCTGGACACAGAGAGAGAGGCGTCGAACAAGAAACTTTAGTCCTACCTCGTGAGGTTCACCATTCATGACTAATAGGTGGCGGCCCACCTCCTGAATGAAATTTGCCACGGAGTGCTGATTTTGCCCAGGCTTTTAAAAGCAATTGGTGCAAAGATATGGGTGGAGGGCAGTCCAGGTCCAGAGTACTTTGTTTGTGGACCACAGCTTGTTCGGCTGCTAAACCTGCGATGGTTGAAGTATGCGCTGTGTTAGATACTGCACATGCCACCACTGTGGCATCCCATATCAGGTATTTATCCCAGCCCAAGGCACCATTGTGTCATCTGGCATCATATAGTAACAGATATACTTGCTCTTTGGAACTGCGTATAATTATTGTTAAAGCGCCTCTGATTAGTCTCGACTGAAACGGCGCTATACAAATTTCCGATTACAAATATAACTTCAAAATTATTGAAATAATAATGTAGTTGTTGTTTCTGCTATTACCACACAAAATGAGGTTGTCATTGTAATTACTGTTGATGTTGTTGTTTTTGTTGTTGTTATTGCTGTTTTCAGACGGTTACACATTCAAGTTCTCTAGGGCGGGTGATGGGTAAAGAACACCACGCTATTTGGCGCCCCTTAGGCCTCAGTTCTTGTTGGTTAGCATATGAGTACCGACATAGGTTAGTAGGTTAAAACAGGTATTCTGTTGTTGAATTGATGAGCTAGTATGTTCGCCTCAATTGAAGCATCCTTCAACCTCATGACCACACTTTTGAACGTTAATATATAGACGAGTGTAAATGAATTTGTTGCCTTTAGCTTTTACTGCTACTGTTTCTCTATCTATAAACTTTATGCTATTAAAAAAAAACAATATTAATAATATTTAATAATAATTAGTAACTCCTGATGCGCGGGAGTCTAAAGCATAAGGAATCAACCAAAGCCAAACCGTCATCAGGTCTATATCCAGGAAGTCAGTCCACAAAACAGAACATCCTACGGTGAATAAGCAATTTGAAAAAGATAAGTTTTAAGTTGAAAACGAAATGATGGAAGCGACTGAGCAGAACAGACAGACACAAGGAGGGTGTTCCAGAATTTAGATTCAGCAACCGACAAGCCCGTTCACCAAGAACAGTTCTAGTCCTAGGTATGACCAAGCAAAGACAATCAGATGACCTGGCAGAATATTGGCACATCTAGGGAATAAAAACTGATTTTAAGTATTGTGGTAAAGGTTATACGTTGATGGAACAATATGCTGATACATCACAGCTAAAGAATGAGTTGTAAGGTTAGAAATTATTGGCCATGCTCATATTGTCGCTGTTATGCTGCATTGAGCAATCATTACGAATGCGTAAGGTTTTCATAATTAATAATTCGTATGACGTACAGTTCTGGTCTTTGCCGAATCTGCAGATTTTTGATTCGTTAAGGTTCTAAGCTAATCCGGGAAATCTATCGGCGACATTAAGTTGGGTTTCATAACACATACTATCGGGATTTTAAGTTTTGGTAATGGATTCATAATCGTAATAGTAATAGTAATTCCGAGATTTCTACAGCGCCCAACGAAAGCCGCGCCACGGGGAACCGCTTATTCACAGGCGCTCAGTCAAAACAAAATTGATAAGCAAAGAGTTCGGTTCCAGGTGAAGATCCAAAAGTCAAGCCGAGAGGGAGCGTGGCAGCTATGGGGGATGTTTGAGGTTGGAGAGGGGAGAGAGACAAGAGGAAGTAGGGGTGTAGTAGGATTAGTAGGATTTTAGGCGCAAAGGTAAAGGAGTTAAGCAAAACGTCAGTCTGCATGATAGGCCGAGGTCTTCAATACGCCCCAACTGAATCCATGCTGTAAAAAACCAGTTGTATAGTTTATTTATAATTTCTGAGTGTGTGTTATCAAGGCTTATTAGTTCGCTTTTGGTTGGATATTTGGCCATAGAATACCAGAAAATTGACGACAAATCAATTCTTCACCCTTTCTCTGTCGATAAGTGAGTACATATAAATGTACACGTTTTTCTATAGCGACCTTTAACCTTTTGACCCTGCTCATCTTTCAATGCTGATACACTAATCTGCCTGCAACACATGTTTCCCCGTTTGCAATCGGAACTGTTGGTCCTTTTAATGCCGATGACTGCCCAGGTAGCAACATTTCTCTATTAGCTCGGCTGTCGCTGTCAGCATTCCCAGGAGGAACATACGTTCTTTATTCAAAGTCTTTGTGTCCATCGCCACAGTGCCGTTTGTTAAAGATTAAAACGACTATCACTGCACTGTTATTCAATAGATTGCAGTAACAGTAATGGACTACTTAGTTTATTCGTTAGAGGGCAGGGGTGTGTACTCTTAAGGTGATATATAGTTTGTTTTGACTATGGCGTTGAAACAGGTCGTAATTTCATTTTAATTATCTTAAAGAAAATAATTAAACTTTGTATATTCGCTGATTAACTTTATCACCATTGCCTTCAGAAGCACAGCCAGGGTGGTCTTGAGAACAAAGCCGTATTTTCCAGATGTAAGATTCCTACCTCAGGTAAAGGCTTAGATTTTTCAATAATTCTGTGTAATATCTAAAAGGAATAACCGGCATCTGAAAGATGTTTGGTTTGATTCTGTAATATTTAATTTATATATTGTTTATATATATATATATGTATTTACGTATGTATTTATATATTGTTAGTGAGTGCCATTACAGCATAGCCGGCTGTAAACTTTCATTATGTATTGCTTACTCATCGTCTTCGTCTTTGTAATCATCATCGTCATCATCATCGTCATCATCATCATCATCATCATCATGTCCTCCTGAACTGTGTAAAAACGCGAAAGAACTCTCTCTCACACTCTGTCTCTGTATCTGTCTCTCTCTGTCTCTCTCACTCTCTCTGTCTGTCTGTCTTTCTGTCTGTCTCTATCTTTCTCTCTATCTCTCTCTTTCTCTCTCTCTGTCTCTCTCTCTCTCTGTATCTCTCTCTCTCTCTCTCTAGCTTTCTCTAGCAACCTGATCTTCCTACAGACAGTGTACGATCGATATACTGGGCTCTAGTTGAACAGACATCTAGAAAGATATATCCTTAATATATTTGAAATCATTAGTTATAAGTTTCTCAGATTTGACCATGTGATGAATAAACTTCTTTTGTTTCGCAGATTTTTTCGAAATTTATTGAGATCATTTGCTGAAAAGTTACTCGGATGATTTCTTTAAGTCCCAAACGAATACCAAATACCATGCTATCAGATGTCAAGTATGCTGTAAAATTGTTGGATAAGTTATAGCTATTCGAAGACAGCAATTGCCATAAGAAATTTAAACTCTTCTCTAATCCTTTCTGATTGATGTTCTTTCCTAGAGTTCCTTAGTATCATGATGACTCAAGACTCCGCAAGCATACAGTAGATGAGTCTAATGTGGCTTTCGACAGCCGGAATATGACACTAGCAAGGCGATGACTTTCCGACAGCAGCGCATAACATACGGGAGACATGACACATGCGACTGACAAAATGGAAGATGTTCAGAAGGAATTTCTTCAAGATGGTCATACATAGAATATATGACCTGATTGGCTTTGATGCACCTACGTCTGATGCCTTGTGCATTATCGACCGGTGAGTTAGAAGTCAGTTACTAATTACAATTCTGTACTTGTCCGATGCATGAAATATCAGATGCTGCTAATGTAGTGCAGCTCTAATTTAAGGGCGACATGCCTAACCTAATCATAGGAAATGGGTGTTTTGGTTGAGTGCAAATCTGAAATACCTAATCAATTCATTCAAAATTTGACGGGGTGACTGATTACACTGGACAACAAATTTTTACAAAAGTCATGTTACTGAAATGAAATTAGTCAGTTCTTATCAATTTGTATGTGCTGAACACGAATATGACAGTGAAAATGCCGAATTGGCTCTAGTTTTTTTGTAATCTGAAATGAAGTAATTTTATATCGCACAATGCATGCCAATAGTGATACACTTACAGTTAATATTTGTAAAAACCAGGTCATAGACTAGTTCTTAGATTTTTTTGCCTGTCTCTTGTACAGCTGTTCGGGAGCATCTCTGCGGAGTGTCCAGCAGTAGTCAGCCAACATTGTAGTGGACCATTTTCCCTGGTACCTTTGCTCCATTGTTGCGATATCTTGATGAAAACGTTCGCCATGTTCGTCACTAACCATACCACAGTTGTCAGGGAAGAAATCCAGATGGGAATGAAGGAAATGCATCTTCAGAGACATATTGCAGCGAAATTTCTGGTACTGCTTGAGCATGTCTTCTACTAGTTCCTTGTAGTTTTCTGCCCTAACATTCCCCAGAAAGTCTGTAGACACTAGACGAAAAGCATTCCATGCTTGTTTCGCATCACCCTCCAGCAAGTTGTTGAAGCGGTCATCTTTGAAGAGTTCTCTAATCTGAGGACCCACAAAAACTCCCTCTTTAATCTTTGCTTCGCTGAGTCGAGAGAATTTTTTATGCAGGTATCGGAAAGCTGGCGAAGTGCGGTCCATGGCTTTCACGAAGTTCTTCACCAAACCTAGTTTGATGTGAAGGGGTGGTAGTAGGATTTTGTGAGCCTCGACCAGAGCTGGGTGCTGGATATTCTTCTGTCCAACTGCCATGTTTTGTCTGGGAGTCCATTCCTTCCGCACGTAGTGCAACTTTCTTGCTCGGCTATCCCACTCATACAAGAAACACATATATTTTGTATATCCTTGCTGCAGTCCCATTAAAATGGCAACTACCTTCAAATCACCACAAAGGTGCCATTTGTACCTGTTATAGTCAATGGAATGCAGTAGCTGTTTTAGGTTATCGTATGTCTCTTTCATATGGACAGCATGCGCTAATGGAATAGATGGAAGACGGTTTCCATTGTGCAAAAGCACAGCCTTAAGACTCAGTGTTGAAGAGTCTACAAAGAGCCTCCATTCTTGTGGGTCATGAGTGATCTGTAAGGCATTCATGAGGTCGTCAATATTGGAACAGAATACCAGATTACCTTCCTTCATAAAGAAAGGTTCCAACTGCTGATGGCGCTTTCTATATGAAGTAATTTTGACATCTTCTTCTAGAAGATTCCATTGTTGGAGTCTTGATCCTAGCAATTCTGCCTTGTTTTTGGATAAGTCCAAATCACGAACAAGGTCATTTAGTTCTTCCTGTGTTATTCTGTGTTGGGTTGATGATGCACCACAGTGAAAATCGGGATCACTGCACGCTGACGGACCAGGAGAAGAACATGTCGGCTCACCCTTGTCCTCATCAGATGAATCAAGGAAAATATATTCTGCTGGAGGTTCTGGAATAGGAAGTCCATCACCATGTGGAACTGGTCTCAATGCTGACGGAATGTTTGGGTAGACTATTGTCGACTTCTTTTGCTTCGTTATTCCACCGGAAAGAGCAGGAACCAAGCAGAAGTAACAGTCATCTACGTGGTTGCTTTGCTCTCTCCACACCATGGGAACTGCAAACGGCATTGATGGTCTTTTGCCATTCAACCACTGTGAAAGCTGTGTTGTACATGTAGCACAGCATATATGCGGGGCCCATGGCTTGTCTTGGTCACCAACCTTGCATTCGAAGTAAGCATGATATGCCTTCTTGACTTGATAAGTGATACTTTTCTTCTGGTTGGCAAATGTCACTTCCCCACAAATGTAACAAAAGTTGTCCACAGTATTTACGCACTTCCGAGGCATTACTGTTCTGTATTGTATCTAAATGGATGAAGTAATAATAATTTTATAAAACAGTAACTTAAACTGTCTCGCACAAAGTCTGTAATATTGTAAATGCTCAACCGTTCCGACTCGCTTTATATAGTACACTGCTGACGTCATCTTACGTCAGCAGCCGACTGGCTGTAGTTTTACATTGCATCAGAAAATGACGTAATCAACTGTGCATGATGTGTCCATGATGGGATTATGCAATGAGGTGGAATATTACATCATTCTAGACTTATTTAGGATATTGTCGCAGTCCTACTGCATAAATTTACATGGTGAAACATAAAAAATGAACTATATGAAATATTTTCAAAACGAGAGCCAATAAAAAATTTTTATGGTTATATTCGTGTTCAGTACACCAAGATGCTACACATTAGGGCCTTTTCCAGTCAGTAACGATTTCTATGTTGACCAGTGTTATTTTATGGATTTTAAAGCCTGGAGGATGTCCGGGCACAATCAAATTAACAGCGTGGTACCTTAAAATTTTCTATCTAAAACTGCCAATACCAGCAAATGTCATTAATAACCCAAATTCTAAAAGTAGGCCTAATTGTAAATAAATATCTAATTATATTAAATATATATTAACAAAGAAAATAAAAACAGCTCTTCGATGGCAGGAACCAGTGGGAGAAGCGGACTAGCAAACCCTCTGTCGATTTCCTTATGGCGCCGCCTCTTCGTTGAAGAACCTCAAGATAAACTGATTAGATGGTCTACCAGAACATCTGAGATCGTTATGCTCTATCAGTAAGCGGTTCAATCAAATACTCAAACTGCTTCCGACGCTGCAGCGATAATGAAGAATCTCACCCGATAGATTCATTGAGAAATGAGCAAGATTGAGGACATACCGTCGCTATAGAAAATCATGCACATTTACATTTTAAAATATGTCTCCGCTCGTGCAGAACTACCTCTGCCGACTCTGCGGGGATATATTGCTCTTGCAGCATCTTTCCTTGAGCACAAGTCAAGTGAACGATGACGGAACTGTTCATCCATTCTACTATCCTCTTGCTTCAATAGTTAATCCTGTGAACAAGACGGAAGATGTCTGCGAGCAGCTGAAATGCGTTGTTGCCTGAGATGTCTGCGAGCAACTGAAATGAGTTGTTGTGAGCTTGTGATAGGTGGAGAAATAATCGTCTACTGTTGTGCGCCGGTGGTTCGGGCTGCCTATGACTACCTAAGATATCTGCAGTGGAGCCCTCTGAAATCCTATGGGAATAGGCCTAATGAACGAGCCAATGCCTTAATCGTAATCGTAATCGTAAACTGAGATTTCTGTAGCGCGTAGCGAAAGCTAAGTCGCGGGAACCAGCTTATTCACAGACACTCAGTCAAAATAAATTCGATAGACAAGAAGGGTTCCGTTCCAGGTCGAGATCCAAGAGTCAGAGAGGCAGGCAGGCAGTCAGACGGATACAGTGAGTGGTGTTTGGAATTGGATCTGCATGATAAATAAGGGGAAGAAAAGGAATCAGGATAGGATCTGCGAAAGAGAAGCGTCTTATATCTTTCTACATTATTTTTCTTTATACTAACAGATATCAATAACACCAGGAATGCTGCTGCCTGCTGAGAAGTTTTATTCGTTTTAAATCACAAAGAAAGAGTTCAGTTTTAGAATAAAATTTAACACAAGCGTAGTTTAGTTCCATATTGATATCTCGCGTTTAATCCGACGAAGTAGCTGCGCGTCTCCTGCAATACGTAGTCGCATCCTTCAAAGAAATCTACATAAAGATGAAAAGAAAGCTTTGTCGTTAATTTTTTAAAAAAAATTTGTGTAACTGTACTTGTAACTGTAATAGCAAATTTGTATAGCGCATGTTCAAGATAAACTAATCAGTGGCGCTGCTTACACTATCTTATATGGCTTTAAAGTTCATCAGTAAGGAAACAGTGGCCGGATAATTCCCTCGTCAAGGGAGTTTCGGATAATGTGGTAACAGTGTGTTGCGGATTTCAACGGCTGTGTCTAATGCAATGTAATTTTTAAATGTTCATCAGAATAATTTTCTCAGGCAGACAAACTAAAATAATTAAATCGGAAAACATTTGGGAATGCCACTGATGATCTATGCCATTTTCCAACACATTTGCCAATATCCTTATTCTTTTAAGGTCCTCTTTTGAACGACCAGTGTGAACAACCAGTTGAAACGACCACTAATTATCTGTATGATTAACATTATATTATCTTTTATGGTTATCGCTGTCGTTATCAGTATCAGGTTGTTGTCACTGTCGTTATCATAGACGTTATTATTCTTGTTACCACTATAGAAATTTTCGGGCCATAATTATTGTTATCGTTATCGCTATCGTAATCATTTTGGTGCCCCTATGTTTAGTCATATTCTCCACTGCTCCTCTGCCAAGGTTATCGTATACTGGTACTCTTGAAGTCATCATCAGCATCAGTTTGAACGACCACCAATGGATGCAAACCTCACTCCCCATTCACGATAGTGGACTGGGGTTGAGATGAGCGTCATCGCTGGATTCCTCAGCTTATTTGGCATCATCTGCGACCCCTCGGGGAACTTCGGTCGGGTTCCTGACCATTATCGTAGCTAATTGTCTGTATAATTAGCACTATCTTATTATCGATATCGCTATAATTATTTATATCAGGTTGTTGTCACCGTCGTTATCACTGACGTTATCATTCTTGTCATCATTATTGAGATTTTCTTACCATCATTATTATTATTGTTATCGCTATCGTTATCTTTTAAATCGTCAGCATGAAAGCAATTGAAAAGTGAAGAGATTAAAGTAATCGAAGTTTTTACTTACTAATTTTCGTTCTTTATGGGTCACCGGCTTGTGTTGGTGTCTCAGTAGTAGTTGGTTGACTGGTTTGTGTTGTTGTCTGAGTAGTGGTCAGTAGTAGTTGGTTGACTGGTTTGTGTTGTTGTCTGAGTAGTGGTCGTTGGTTGACTGGTTTGTGTTGTTGTCTGAGTAGTGGTCGTTGGTTGACTGGTTTGTGTTGTTGTCTGAGTAGTGGTCGTTGGTTGACTGGCTTGTGTTGTTGTCTGAGTAGTGGTCGTTGGTTGACTGGTTTGTGTTGTTGTCTGAGTAGTGGTCGTTGGTTGACTGGTTTGCGTTGTTGTCTGAGTAGTGATCTTCGCAGTTGTAGGATTAGTCACAGGAACTGTCACAGGAACCGTGCAGTTGCATCTATTACATGAGTTGCACCTTAGTCTTAGGACCATTATAATACACGACCGTTTTAAGAATTTATAGGTATGTAAACATATGCTGTCAAGGCTATGCCAGCTTAAAGATTGGAAATGGGAAGAGTTTATTTATTGAATTCTTACACAGCCTAATCAAAAGTCGTCTGAATCGATGGTCACTAAGATTGATGATAGGATAATCAAATTCAAAACACTTCGTTGCAGAAATGTGCGTCTCTGCGTCACATTATGAGACTGGAAACATTTTGCTTAATTACTCGCTTACTTACTCACTCACTCACGTACTCAATAAATTAATCATTTAATTAATTACTATTTACTAACTTATCAATCAATCATTCGCTCACTTAATTATTAATTACTTACTTATCAATCAATCATTCACTTAATTATTAATTACTTACTTCTCAATCAATCAATCATTCATTCATTCTTTCATTCATACATTTATTCATCCACTTAATTATTAATTACTTATTGCGTCGTATGACGTTGTCGTATGTTTTCACCCTGAATTTTGCTTTGCTTCTAAAAGCTTGCCATTAACGTAGAATAATTGTCTTATCTGAGAACGTAACTAGCTCCTGAATTTAGAGCAAAACTATCGGTCAACCTCTGATTAAGCCAATCTTCAGTATGTTATGGAATATGTGTATAATAAGCTAAAACATTCAGAGGAAGCCCAGCACAGAAAAAGCATATTTGTATCGTTGCACTTGGCGAAAGCATCGCTGAGCCTGAGGCTTATAGTTATTTGAATTACTGCATGGATGATTTATGCAGCACCAGCTTTCATATCTGTTCAGCTACTAAGTGATTTTCAGAGCTTGCATTAAGAAGTCGTGGCTTTTATTTGCGGAGTTTGGATTAGACTTCAACCGGGAATTGAAACCCGAAATCAAGCTGTCATAGCGTTGAACGACTACAGTATTGTGTTTAATAGTTGGGCAAAATTTAAAAACCAAAAGAACATTTCTCTGAGGACCATTGCGCGTAACAGATGATCAATAACCTTAAACTACCCCAGAAGCGTCAGTTCTAGATAAAGCAGAGAATGACACAATATTTGTCATCAACAAACAACGTAACTGTACAAATAACTTCAACTGATTTTCAAACTACCTGTAGACGATGATTCCGATGCAGGGACCGAATCGAACTGAGACCCTGCCCTCTAAAGGAGCGCTTGGAGAAAACTGTATATCTTTAGTAACTACTTCTTTTCCAGGACAGTTGGAGCACACGATGTTTGATCTCAGTTCTTTGGTTTTGGAATCGAAGAACACAATTTTGGTGACACCTCCTAACTCATCTGCCTTAATATTGCACTGTCATGAATAAACACAAGATGACGATGACGATAACGATAGCAGTAGTAGTAATACTTTATTATTAATAATAATAATAATAATAATGATGATGATTATGATGATGATAATTACGTTGATGATGATGATGAAGATGACAATAATAATAATAATAATAATAATAATAAATTAATAATAATAAAAATAATTCTTGAAAATAATAATAATAAATAAAAGGCGCACATAAAGGTTTAAACGTGTAATTAAAGTAATCAGAAGATTTGAGTTTTTAACTGATACAATTTTAGATCATGAGTCAAGTGTCTCAAGAGGAATTATTCTGACGCACTTACGGTGACTTACCTCACATCGCGGGGGGATTTTAAACTGCAATGCGTAGCGATACCACTGCAGAACATTCTCTTTTCTGTCGAAGAACCAGAACAAATTCTTTCCCACCGCCGTTTCCACCTGTTGACAACCCAATCTGTCATCCGCATTTACGCCAATTTCCATGTCCAGAGCCAAGAAGACCAACAGACATACGAAGTAGACAGGCGCCATGATAACCAGCTTGTCGAAATCTTGCAAAACCAGCGTCTTCATCAATCCAACAGTGCACCTTATATAAGTTATACTCAATAGGCAGCAGGTGCTTCAAACCAAGGTTCAAATTAACGAACAAATATTGCAACCAGGAAGACACCTGCAGGTGTTTTATTATCTACTATTAACAGTATATTTCTTTAAGCAAAGGAAGGTGACCAGGGCTTAATAATTACAGCCAAGCAGTCGGAACTATTGTCGTTTGTCTTCTACGACTCTTTTATGAGTTACGTGTCTCGGAATTGCTTACAACAATGCTTCTCACACAAGTTCGCTTCTGGAAGTCACGAATTCAAAGTAAGTCTATTAATCCGAAAGACTTAGCCTAAGACTGTCGGAATACATGCGGCGTTGCTCTATGCTAACATACAAAGGAAATTATTTCCTGAATGCAGTCACAGCTTCAAAACCGATTTCATACACTTCAGGCACGTCCGTTCTTACGCAGAGTTTCTCCTGTACAGATTTTTATTCCGTGGCGAACTATTTGACTCTTCATGACTTACAGTGATGCACCTGGCTACGTAGGACACAACAGATCAGCAGTAAAGACGCTGCATTTAATGATATAGTGACATGCAATGAATTCGTCTATTTTGTTTTGGAATACACGACCTACACGAAGCATAGCAATCACGAATTGAGCTTCATACAGGCGTCGCGTATTGTTAATAAATCAATGTAACGAAAGTTAATTAATATATGCATAAGGCTTCAAAGGAAAATCATTCAAACATAACACAGACCCCTAATATCCGAAAGCAGGCAACGGAGGATAGGCTATTCGAAAATGGTGAGACTTAGCCCAAACCTAAGTGATACCAACACTTCACCTCTTGCAATTTCTGCGCGAGTCTTTCACTCAAAACTGAAAACATTACTTTTTCAAAAAACCTTATCCTACATTAATTCTTCCTTTTCCTCTTATCTCTTTTCTTTTTTCAATTTCAAACACCATCCATCGTAGCCGTCTGACTGACTGTCTGCCTGCCTGACTCCCGGATCTTGATCTGGAATTAAACCCTTTTGCCTATCGATTTTGCTTTGACTGATTCCCTGTGAATAAGCTGGTTCCGGCGACTTAGCTTTCGTTGGGCGCTGTAGAAATCTCGATATTACGATTACGGTACGATTACGATATCACAGAACTGGCAGAACTGAGAGAAAGAGGTTGCAAATTTCAGATCTTTGGCCGACAACTGAGCAAGACCAGGGCCCGAGTACCGTCCTGGCTTAGGGTACAACATCCAATGAGGAGTGCAGTATTTGTTAGTCTGTTAACATCACTCACGACAACATCTCGCTAGACGTATTCCTAAAGCGGCACAAGACCTATTTGTGTCGTATTGCTTGTGTTGTCTGACCACTATTATCCACCCATACATACGATTCCACGTTCAGTCTATGGACATATGGCGTGTTAACAAATGCATTATTTAATTACTTACTTATTTACTTACTTACTTACGAGTGACGAGTGAGCAAAGACGCAAGATGGTTGGCTGGCCAATGTGTATTGCCTTTCAAACTATGAGACGTGTTTTAAACTGGATTTTCTGTTCAATGGGAAGCAAGGGCAGTAATTTCAGTAGTGATGATATGTGTTTGAATTTGGATGTCTTTCTTATAATGCTAATCGTAGTCCTACACTCCTGGAGTGAAGCCACTTTGTTCTGTCATGCGCATTTAAGGAGAAAACTATTTGGCGGGTTAAGAAAACGCTCGCTAAATCCAGGGAATTGTTCGCACACATTGCCTTCCACCTTCTGATAAAGCCCTTTAGGACCTGATTAGACCATTTGGCAGACCATGAGTCACATGGACCCAAATGACAGAAGAGATCTGAAACGACATTGTTTTGGAATGAACTTTGCATGATGAAAGATGTGGCTACGTAATGGGGTACGGTTACGTTCAGCTAGGTTAGTCCTTAGAAAAGTTTCCAGTTCGCATTTCTTTATCGTCGAAAATAGCCTAGTCTGACACTGTTGACGCACTTATGGGCCTATAACAGATTCGGTAATGTAAACATTTAAAACTGCATTTGGGCAATTTCTAAGCTATTAAAAAGTCAATTGCTTGAATAAATACTGAGTGATTGTTCCCTTTATGAGGCAGCAAGTTTAAGCACGTTTGAATCGAAATTTTTCGTGACGTCACGTCGATTAGTCATCGGAATGTTGACTTGTTTGTGATTGGCTGACGGGCGTCCTGCATTAAGGCTGAATTTTGTGACGCATTGACCGCATCACTGCATTTCTGTGGGTTGGTGTGACGTGAGCCCGCGCGCATTTTATCATGTGGGCATTCGCTCGGGTAAATTTTGAACATACGTTGCCATGATTCAGAGATGTCCACACTTGTTTTACTTATGCGACAGGTTTTAGCCTATATAAAGAGGTAGCAAATACAAATTAATCGTGGGATCCTTTTTCTTGACATCATGCATATCCGCCACTGATACTCCTTCCGTAAAGCAGAATGAAACAAGCTGATGCTGGTTGATAGTCATAATAAATATGCTTACATGGTCATCATGTAAAGTACCCTTGTAACTTCAGTCACGAATGACATTTCTCTTGTTTTCGCGCCAACAGACACCTCTTCAAAAGCTGACGTATTTTCTGACGAATAAAAACAAGAATGACGCGGTCGAGTGGAAGGGAATTCTTGATCTCGTTCTGCAACTGGCGATAAACAGTCATTATGTCTCTAACTGGGTAATTCATATCCATGAAACATCGAAGCTGTAGGTACTTCACAAGAAACCTTCTCTGCATCGAGATCTTCTCGTTCTTCCAAAAGTTTTCTTCGATACTCCTTTCATACTGAAGGTAATTCGTAGGCACATTAGGGTCGTTTCTGTCAGCGTAGACAAGAAAAGGACTTCTCTTGCATATAACTTTCAGCAACTGTCCCAAGCCGTGCACTGACTGAATATCCTCAGCGAAAAACAAGTCTACAGGTCCAGCAACGGATGTCGAAAGTGTGTCAGCGCAAATGGGACACGTCTGAGTGTGATATGTTGCAACAACATAGTTCTCTAGTCGTTGGCATAGCAGCAAGACTTCGTCATATTGTCGACATCGGTACAGATACAACGCTCGCAACAGAACATCAATGATACACTGAGGCCCAAAGTCATTTCTAACCAACTCGTAAGTTCTCGTCAGCTTTGCGAAATACGCTTCAATCAGTGAATTTGTTAGTTCTTCCTTCGTTAATAATAAACATTCACCAATGTTGTTCGTTTTCCCAGAACGGAAACATTGAGCTGGTTCGGCAACAGAGTGTCCAAGATTTGACTTAGCTATTCTGTGCAAAATTGTGGCGAATAGACACTGATCTGGTATATTCATTTCCTCTTTCGACAGAACGGTTGACTCCCACTTATTTTCTGAGTGACACAGACTCAAAAGATATCGAGCAAAAGCTCTGGACGTGAAACTTAGCTCTCTCATACGACATATATTGCTCGGCTCCGGTTTGGCATATCTGAACAAAAACAAAAATCCGAAAATGTTCGCTATGTCGTCTATAAACAACAAAAGCCGACCGCTCACGTTCTTGCAATCCGTACTTTTGCATCTTCCTTCCTCTTTTTCTTCAGTCAAAATGGTTGAACATAGGTTTATAGCGGTGGAATTTTCACCGATTGAGTAATGCAGTGCAGCCAGATAAACAACGGTTGAATGGAAGATTAAGTCTTTCTCAGGATCCTGATAAGAAATAGACTTTTGAAAGCAAGCAATTGATAACTGTTTCAATAGTTGAAGCTCGATTGAAGAAAGTTCGCCCTGTAGGCCACTCATCAGTTCTTCAGCCTTGATGAAGTATAATCTACCATTTGAAAGGTTTTGACTGAACGTAGACGGAAAGCTGTGAACCTCGAACTGTTTGTACAACGTTCCAACGTAATGAAATACTTCATATCCATTAAAAGGAATGGCGAGGCAAGCAAGTTGCTTTGACAGGTTCAGGAGCTGCATCGCTGTGACATATTCTGCGAATCTCTTGCCAACTGCCCAAGCATCCTTTCTGGCAAGACAGAAAGCCTGTTGCGATTGACGAAACTCTTCGGTAAAGAAAGAAAATTTCTTCAGATTGTTTGAGAAAATCATAACGGAATAAATATACCCAGTTTGCTCTTGTTGTTTTCTGTGGGAGAGAACAATATTTTCAGCATCAATTTCCAATCCGCAGAGACCCGATATATATTCCTGGAACCCGGCATTGGCTCCAAATGTCAGCATGAATGTCTCAGATGTCATCATTGCGAGCAAAACACTCGATCGGTGAATGTAGCATTTCTGGAACCAGTAAGACAGTTTGTGATTAGTTTGAAAATATTCCAGTTTGTCTATTACCTCTTGTAGATTTCTTTCATTCCGAATATGGGAAAATAGATTACACGATGGGACAAAATAATTAGGACACGTTTTATGTTTCAGCCAATCGCACAAAATGCTCAACAAACTACAACAGGTATCAAGGACAAGGCCATTCCAAAACTCTCTATCCTTTGTCTCACTTGTCCATAACATAAGAGTTTTTATATGGTAGGTGCATAGAATTTTGTCCTCTCTTTCCCATTTCTTCTCCAAGAGTTCTTCCTTTGCAAAATACCTCATCATATGATAGACAACCTGTTGAGTATGACTCCAACTTTTAATCAAAGTAACTTCAGCACGAGAAAATGACAGCCTCAGTAGGTAGACGTCATGTCGACAGTCCGGAGGGGCAACTTCAACTACGTCGCATCCTTTGCTGACGATGTTACGGATCATTGCCAAATCTGGCCATCCGTGGCTTCTTACTCGAGTCTTCCACTCGTTGGCTTGTATGGGCCAGAAATAACAGGGATAGCAAACAACCGTGTCCAGTGGCGCGTGGATTCCTTTCTCTCTGAACACGTCCGCCGGTAGGATGTGTTCGGCACCGACAAAATCCATTGGTTTTGGTTGAATGGAAAGCGCCGGGCCTGAACGTTCCGCGTCTAAGAATGGATTTTCTTGAGGTTCGTAGGTTGAATGTTCTCGATACTTTGGATTATCCGATTGGTCTTTGTGGAAAATGTACTTTTCCAATTCCCAACTGTACCGAAACTGTCCTACGCTCTGCAGACGCACAAATCCAGGATGAGACTCGCAAGTTTCCATCTTGAAGCAATCGACCCTATCGCTGAATCTGTGCTTTGTGCTTGGAAATTGTGGATTGTCGGAATCAACCACAATCGTATCCGCATTGCAGTACATGACATCAATGTCACCGGTGCACGGCAAAACGGGGAGAATACAAAATTCTGCAGTGCTTCCGGTATGTAAATAGATTTTATTGTCCCTGGCACACATTCGGCTGACTAAGACGATCGAGGTGAACTTGTTTGTGGGAGGATGAGAATAGCAAGACGATCTGATGACGTTCGAAGTGAGTAGAACTATCTCGCGTTTCAAAGTTTCATCGAGGGTTGCGGCAAAAGCGCTTTGCAAAGCAGCCATTCTTCTTCCGCAACTTATCGATTTCAGATTTTCTGTAATGTTAATAAAATGCAATGTAGGCCTACTGTAATGCGATGTGATATATTAGAATATGAAGCGATGTAATGTATAAGGATGTAGCCTAACACATAGTAGGGCTGCTTTATAATTACACGTAATGCACTATGAAATCATTCACTGTTATGTGACATAATTAATAATTAAGGCCCCTGATAATAACGATGATAATAAATATTATTCATAATAATACATAACATCATGTAGTAGGCCCATAATCGTTTTGCAACTCTTCTTACTGGACTCGCAAAGTTATCGTTATCGTTCGTGTAGACTGCTATTCCCACTCTCAAAACCGTGCCTCAATTAATCTAGTCATAGACCTACTGAAGCAACTCAGTTTAAGCGACCCGTATAATAATGCCCCATGCAGGCATCATTCGAAAGTCGTTGCTATTATTAATATTTCTGCATTTATTAAGCGCCACTATCTAATGACTAAGTATCAATCGAAGGCGCGGAGCAAATTTGAGTGAAAGACTCGCTGAAGGTATCTACTCAGTTACCGTCTCAAGAAAGACTCGAACCCATACTCGCCGGGTCACAAGCCGAGCGCTCTAACCATTTGGTCACCGTACCCCACAATCTAACAAAGTCAAATCAATAGCCAAGCCTTTGAACCTCACTAAATCAATAAATTACTCACACATTACGGAATAGATTCACCAAAGCTAACGTTACATGACTTGCTGCTAAGTCGAGTCACGGTTTATTTACAGTTTATAGATTTGTACTGAAACCGAGTTCTGATAAAACCCTAAAGTTTAACAACTAACATCTTATCATTTTACATTAATCAGTTTAAATGATGATGAAGATGATGACGACGACGACGACGATGATGATGAGCTGTCTGCCTGAAGGCAGGTCCATTGGCTTTATGCCACTCGGGGATATGATTAGTGAGGTGGTTTCCCGTTGCCTTCCTCACAGACAGCTGTGGGCGAGCAACTTGTCCAAGGTCGCTACGCGGTGGCTTGAGGCAGATTCGATTCCGCGACCCTTCGCTTACGAGGCACAGACCATACCACTACACCACCACGTCCTACACTTCACCAACACGTCCTACACGTCAAGATCCACGAGTCAGGCAGGCAGACAGGCTATAGTGGATGATATTTGGAATTGAATGTCTGACTAATCGATGAATTGAAGTTTAAATAGATTATATAAACTAGCTTATATTCTGCTTCGTAGATTACCTTCGATTCGTCGATTAGTCCTACATTCAATTCCAAATATCATCCACCATAACCTGTCTGCCTGCCTGACTCGTGGATCTTGACCTAGAACCGAACCCTTCTTGCCTAATTTGATTGAGCGCCGGTGAAAAAGCTGGTTCCCGCGATTTAGCTTTAGTTGGGCGCTGTAGAAATCTCAACTTACGATTACGATTACCTGCAACACAAACTGCAGACAATGTGTTAGTATTATGTTAGTCTGCAGCTACACACTCCCTAGCTGCAGGAATATAACAGATGCGTTATGAGGCACAGTTACATCAAACTTTGGGGCCAAGTCCGGGTTCTGCTTGCTCTTACTTCTCCACAATTAGGATAATTATTGTAGCTATTAATAGAACGCTCTAACCTGCCTAAAATTGGAAGAAAATATGCACAATGCAAGCTAATAGTGCGGTCAATATTTCTCTGTTATAAGCTGATCAGTTAGGCCTATGCGTAATTACCATAATTATGATGCATATTCGACATCAGCTAATGGCAGCATAACATAATGCTATACCGGACGTTGTTTGGCTCTGTACTCAGAGACAGATCCCAAAGTGCAGCGACTTAAGCGGCTTTTTGTATTGAGAGGAGGTCCAGGACTTGAATGAAAACTGAGGAGATATGGGACAGATGCATGCGTCCATCTTCGTAATCGTAATCGTAATTCCCATATTCTAAATCGCCCAATGAAAGCCGCGCCGCGGGGACCAGCTTATTCACAGGCGCTCAATCAAAACAAAATCGATAGGCAAAAGGGTTCGGTTCCAGGTCAAGATCCAGAAGTCAGTCCGAGGGACAGCGTGGCAGCTACGGGGTGGTGTTTAGGGCTGGAGAGGAAAGAGATAAGAGGAAGAAAGGGTATCAGGATACGATCTGTGAAAGAGGAATGTTTTGAGTTTTGAGTGAAAGGCCGAAGCAGAAATTGCAAGCAGTGGAGACCCAAGATGACCTGGATCGATAACATCAAGTCGCGGATTGAATTATCGTTCGACAGTTATTAATGGAGACAAGAGACAGAAGCAGATGGCACAAAATTGTCCGTGGTGCAGCCAATCCTCGGCTCGAAGACGGCTGAAGACAAGACAAGACAATGGGACTGCGCGCGCCTTAGACACGAAGCCTCGGATTACTAGTTGGTCTGGGAAGTATTGTAAGCGTAGCCTACCCAGCGGGAACCAAGGCGGATCGGAAAGGGGTACATCTAGACCATCTTATAAGGTTGCTAGAAGTCAACTCATTCTGACGCATTTGGTATGAAATTGTATACGTTTTTGTAGTACGCATATGAATCGCCATAGCGAAGAAAAGAGTCACCGATTTTGTGTAGGTAATTCTAAACCATCTTATCGGATCTACCAGTGGCGGCTCCAGGATTGCTTGCGTGGGGAGGGGCAATAGCATTTCCAGAGGGGCGCCACATTCTGTCAGTCAAACATGAACGGGTCTCGTCTCATGGGCGTCGGAATATAACCAAGAGGGCCGAGGGGTATGGGCGAACCGTCCCCAGTAAGTAAGTGAAGTACCATATATCCCACATGTGAGACGTAGGAGAGGCGCTCATCTCCTTTTCGAGGCTCTTGAGCTGGCAATGGACGAATCCCAAGGTCCTGAACACGGGGCCAGTGCATCGCAGGACTTGTCGTTTTACTTCCCAGCTTACGCCGGTACCAAATTATACTGCTTGATGACAGAGGCACGGTGTGCACAACCAACTTTCCCAGGGTGGTTACACGGAGTCGAACCCGCAACCTCACGATCATTGACCAAACGCGTTACCGAAAGACCACTGTGCCGCTTAACCGCCCTCCACGAATGTAGCTAAATCCGTCACACCCCACCGTAACGGCTTCTCTGTCCTCTTCTGTTTATTGTCCAGGCAACTGGACTTACTTTCTTCACGTGGTCCCTTTGGACAGTCCCTCTGCTTTGACGCAGTGCTCGAGAGTAAGCCGGTAACCTGCGCTTAGCTTTAAAAGGACTTTAGAAATTCTCTAGTTTACGACTACGATTGCGATGTAACAGCATAGTTATCTCTTGCTAGTGATACAAGTAATACATTTACACTTGCTGTCCACATTGCAGTTATTATTACTTTCATTAACTTAATTTAATTAATTTACACTGATCATTTACATTTACATTATATTTCTGGTTCGTCATAAGTGACGTCATTGGCGAGTACTCGAGTACTCGTCAAGCGACTTGCTGAGTACTGGAGTAACCAATCCTCGGTTGACGCAGCCCTATCTGGCTGCGAAATTTTCACACTTCCGCGGATTGGGAGTGGAAGGTGCACATAACGGACGTAAATAATTATAATAGTAGACCTAATTATGTGTTCGACCAAGATGGTGGCGTTTTTGGGTCTCTGCTTGGCATTGTTTTAAATAGCTGCTTTCCTACTTTTACACACATGACATTATGCGTTTGAGTGGATGCAGACAGAGAAGCCTTTCCGTTGCTGAAATTTCATTGTTTTGTATTCTGCAAGGCTGATTTTTATTTTCTGTACACCAACGTTTGAATGCCTCCAGACTTTTGTCAGTTGCCTTATAAAGATCGAATTCTCAGATCCATGGGTTGCCATGCTCCTAAATTTCTTACTAACCGTGAAGTGAAGTCTTGGACCATAACAGTGTCCTGATTTGGTGGGGTATGATAGCCGATTGGATAGAGCGCTTAGCCTGTGACATGGAGAGTACGGATTCGAGCCTCCCTTAGACGGTTACTGTGTAGGGACCTTGAGCAAGTCCTTCATAGGTCGATCGTAGGCCCGTGTTTGATCACTTTATTCTGTTTTCAAAGTAGAGGTTCCTCGGGATATGAAACACTATTTTGAGGTTCTCCATATGAAAACAAATTGGGAAACACTGCTCTATTTAGGTGGTGAAGATTTCACCTGATAAATTCATTGAAAAATGAACATGGTTGAGGCCATACGGTCGCTATATAAATATCTATAGAATATATGTACACTCACATTTTTTATTTCATCAGTCGCTTCTTGCAGGGCTGCAAGTAAGGAGTTCTAGGCGGCCGGGCTTGCATATGAGAAGCCGCTTCACCAAACTTCAGTCTAAGCAACAGCAGCTCATAACATTGATCTATGTTGACTGTGAGATACATGTAGCTCGCCTTTGATGTGACTAGGGCCGAGAGATACAGCGGGCTCAGTAAGACGTGTAGACAGTGCAAATGCACAAGTACAGAGCCTATATGCTATTTTGGGGCGCACGGACACACCCAGTGAAGAGACTGCAAGACTGAAGTGTAACGGTCATAATGGCCTATCCCGATTACGAGTCTGGTCGCAGCATTCTGAACCCGTCGTAACGGTTCTTTGATCTTCTCTTGATGTGCGGCTTTAGGAGTGAGTTGACACTATATTTGACCTACTGAAGTGCACTAAATAATGCTCACATGTAATACCAACGCTAAGATAATCATTTTGCGTTAGAACTGCACCAATAGCAGAATCGCTGATTTCGCAATAAAAATTAAAAGGTTTCCCAACGTCCAACACATATAAACAACATTTCAAAGTATAATGTTCTTAAGTAAAGCAAACGCCTTCTGGTAAGTATCTGCCCAAACACGTTTTCCAGGCTATTTTTGCATGTCAAATCAGATGAAGCTTTCGCAATTTTTACAAAATTAGGAATGAATTCGAGTAACCACGGAAATTACTTATTTTCAAAAGAAAGAAGCAATTAAGTGGTCTTTTTTCTTGGCTTGTAACTGTATTTATGTCAATGTCAAAGATTTTAACAAACTAGTTCATTTATCTCTTCAAGAATGCTTCTGCCTGCCATTAGTGACTTATACCTCTGTTGCTCTTAAGTGCACTGCAGATAAAAAGGAAGGAAGAAAGAACTGAAGAAGTGTTGAAATTTCATGTATAGAAAGTCATTTGGCGTCAATAGATGGAAATCTGTGAAAGGTTTCATCTGTGGTCTTTATTGATTGGACTTCCATCACATAACTAACAAGCGTCTAACTCAATCGACATCAAATATTCTTAAGAATAGTTTGTGCTGTTTTATTTCGCTGAACACCGTATTTTGTGACTCTGATATCTGCACCCTGTACAAGTACAGTACAAATCAAATTTTATTGCACCCTCGAACAGTATTTCTAGCATTGTTGTGATATTTTAGCATTGTTTTGTTATTTTATATATTTTTCTGCCTTCACATCTGCTAGCATAGTTGTGATATCTCAGCACTGATTTTAGCAATATTGTGATTTTTGTTCTTTTTTCTACTTTGGCATGTAACAAAGGGCTCAATATTTGTGATTCTACTGATTTTCAAATGAATAACATTCTAACTTTGAGTATGCGAATGTTTCAGCGCACGGCTTTGACATTTCATCAATAGTTTGGGTTTAGGGGCAAACCAATGGCTCCCCTCCGACTCAGAAGGCAAGACTGGATTGTTCCAATGTCCACGTCTGCCCAAATGTGTTTTATGCAATCAATATAAAATTTAACCACAATAACACAGAAAACATCAGTCGATAATCTTTTATTACTGCTCAGTTTATAAGCACTTGGTAGCACCTGTTTATGTGAAAATGCAGTTAATACAGATGGCAGAAATTCGAAATATCACCAATGATGAAAGATGCTGAATGAAGACAATAAAAATGACAATCATTGGTAGCATTCCTTATAATTATAAATTATAATCAAAATTGCCATCATCATCGGAATCCATATAATCAGTTCGAATAAAAAATGTCTATCTGTTCAACATAGTCTTCTCGGTTTCAGAAAAGCTCACTGTTCATCATGCATAAGCAAATTTTAATAAGCACCCACATTTGCAGTTAGCTAAGAGGCATTAAGCATTTTAGATTTAGTAGTTATAACGGGTTAAGTGCTCGAGTATCAGTGTATGAAGACATCATTTGCAAAAATCCGATATATTTATACAGCATATGTAATGCTATCAAAAACTTGGATAATAATGTGATCTGATTTCACTCAACGAGTACGAAGGCGACAAAGTGAGCAACCACAGCAGTAAGCCCGACAGTTAGACAGTTTCCACAGATATTTTATCAAAGCAAAGCATGAAGCAGATCTCAGAGACATGAAAACTTCTTTATAGGCAAGTTTATAAAATATGAAAAATCTTTGGTTGGATTCCGTAAGAAATATGCAGAGAGGACGCTCTACAGTTGACTAACGACAACTTTTGCCTTCTGCAGGAGATCACTGATCGAAAATCCCTCTCGATCCTGAAGATCAAGCCACTGCTTTGCCTTCATCTCCACCATCTCCCACTCGTCTCGCTTATCCGCAAACTTTACTTCCAGGTAGGAAAGAGCCAGAACTGTTGCCCAGACATCCAAAGCCTATAAAAAGTATAATCTATTTAACTGTTGGTAATTTAATTTAATCCAATGTTACAATGAATGTAACACCTACAGTAATGATTTGGTAGCAAAATTCACTTCTATCAAAAACTTGATTGTATTGGTGCTTTTGAAATTCCGTAACAGGCAAACAGCCACAGATACAAGGATACATGCATAGATACTACATTACACCTACTAAAGTGCACTAAATTATGCTCACTTGTATTACTTCTTGGCAATGCACAGTAAATGACTTAATAGCATTATATATTACATAGCATTGCATGTCTGCAAATTCAATCAAAATTCCACTCACTCTGTTAGACATACTTTAAGCCACATTAAACACACTAATCACTCTTTTTAGTAACAACCTCCCAATACAATCAAAACTGTGGCTCAGTTTAATAAAATCCTAAACTTGGCAATCCTACTTAATAGGTTTGTTGACTTTCCTAACAGTGGCTTACCTGGACAGAGGGCATTTAATGTTCACTGTGTTTCACGCTATATTGTGTTTCAATGTTGGTTCTCTTAACCAATTCTGCATGATGATTGGTATCAAAAGTGACAAACATTCTTCTGCAACCTTAATTGCTTACAGTAATTACTGTACTTGAGAATAAGCCATTTTTCTAAGTTTAATGACTTTTTTGACCAAGAGAACAATATGTTGACAAGTGACTACACTCGTGAGTTGAACTTTGTTAATTCATAGCTGAGTGAAATAAGATTATGGCAAATTACCTGTATGGGCGATACATTCTGCAGTGCATCCAGTGTGGTGTTCAAGGCTGCAGCAAGGTCTGCATTCAGCTTCCACTGGCCTGAGAATTCCTGTAGTGCTATCACTGTCATGTATGTCGGCTCCTTTGGCTGCACCGAGGACCCCGTTCTCACCTCACCATATTTGCTAGAAACTAATTGATAAAAGCAACAAAAGTACCAGTACAGCAACAAACAAAATTAACAAGATGTCATACAAAACATGTCTTGAGACAGTGGTATAGCCTTCCAGAACTTCTGCGGAAAATGGTTTTGTCTTTTAAGGCATATAACCTTATGTTTACACCCTCTTAAAGATGGTACTGTTATATTTTAGTTTTTCGTTTATTTAAAGCACTTATAACGCAGTGTCAGTACACCTGAATCTGAGGTGCGGATGGAAGTTCGCTAGGGGCCAAGATGGAATCACGGAAAATCCAGGCTGAAGTAGTGAGTGTTAAGAAGCGATTTAAAAAGCTTTATATATCATCTTTTAAATCACTTCTTAACATAATAAATTAATAATATTAGTGAACAAAAAGAGAGTAAAGTTGGCCAAGATCGTCAGGTATTCCAGTTACTAACCAGGATTGATTTTCGCTGTGCATGTAAGCAACTGCAGATTCTGATGTATGAAAAATAAGAGATATTGGGAGACATAAACAGTGGCATCCCAATGTAAATTAGGGGTAAAATGTCGTGCTTACTGTATAGAGATTGCAGTTCAAATGGCAATATTCTATTTTTATCACAAATGCTACTTTTATTGTTTTCATTTGAATTTTGACCTGGAACCGATTCTGACGGTGCCTGCCTATCGATTTTCTATGACTGAGCGCCTGCAAATGAGTTTCTTCCTGTGACTTAACTCACTTTAGGCGCTGTATAAATCTCGAGTTTAGGTTTTTCTGTTGGTATTGTTACTGCTTCTGAAGCAAGACGAAGAACGAACATTACACGATTAAAGCTGGGCGAAGATAACATTCCAAATGACCAGACAGGTTCTTAATGTTGAAAACATCAATAGAAACCAGTTTCACTAGTATTTCACAAGCAAAGGCTATTTTATTAAACCAGTTAATTCAGCTTTGATCACCTATAAAATTCAATAAACTCAAACTCCAGCCATAGTAGAGATAAAGTTTTAGCATATTTGATTAGACACTGACAATTCAAATCTTAGAAAGTGAATACCACTAACATTGTCCTGGCGCTGCAGATCCAACAAAGGAAGAACACACCGGTACAGCAGGAGACGGCAAGCAGCGGCTGTTGCTGTTGCTGATTATATCCTGTTAAAATTGACATATAAAAGTCTTTTACACATGGTTTTGATTCCATAATGTAACTTATACTACTTTGTGCTTTGCTCTAAATATTGTATGCATCATAAAGTTTACCATCACATTCACTGTACATGGGGGCATGTGATGGACTAATGGTTAGCATGCTGGATTTTTATCCAAGAGGTCAGAGATTCAAATCCATACCAATACAGAAATAGGCTTAGAGATTTCCGCTCCACTTTGTGCCTCTTAGTGAACTCAGTTATAAAATAAGTATACTGACTGTACAAAGAGTGTACATTGTCAGTGAGAATATCAAGCATTGTGGGAGAGGACTCGCCACCTGCTGTCATATGCCAATACCAAGGTAGTGAAGTCACTAGTACTTAATAGTTAATAAACATGGCTGCCGCCCAAAGGTTAGCTTATGGGACTCCACATCTTTCATATTTTATAAATAAAATTTGCATATTTTATTGCGCCTATTTCATATAAATAACTCCGTATCAACCAAAAATACCGAAATTGCAATTTAATTCCATGTTTTAAAAACCCACATTAAACAAATTCTGTGGTACATGACACTGGATCACAACGATTTTGCTACTGAAAGTAATGCATGTGCCTTATATTGATTCAAATGTGCTGATTCCAAATATGAAGTCAGAATCTACCTAGCACGTCTAGATTTTAAGTTATGCATGCATTCAAGTAATGACGTAAGGACTCGTTTTCGGTTATGTCTGTACATTCTGTTGTATGTGTCTCCACGATTGCTGCCAGTGATACGTGCATGCCTGCAAGTGTCGCCTGAAATATTCCTAACAGCAAGCCTGCAGCAGCCGCTAGACATGATTGGGCATGTCAGCGAGCTGACGTCAGCATCAATACCAGTATATAAGGCGAGATTGCGTAGAATGATATCTGTTTCTGTACTGACGTGAACAGTCTCATGCTGAATTTAGGTTGCGAATACGTTCCTGATCAGTGGAGACTGTTCATAGATTCCAGCCAAGCGAGCTTGAAAGCTGTGTTGGTGCACAATGGTAACGAAAAGCCGTCTGTTCCTATAGCCCACGCTGTAGGCCTCAAAGAGACATATGATTCAATGAAACTCATTTTGAAAGTGATCAACTACTCAGACCACAAATGGAACATCTGTGCGGACCTCAAAGTGGTAGCACTTATTCTAGGCCTACAGCTGGGGTACACAAAACATATGTGCTTTTGTGCTTGTAGAACAGTCGTGATGACAGCAACCATTATAAAGTGAAACTGTGGCCTCCTAGATCTGAGCACATTGTTGGTCGGCACAACGTGCAACACGAACCATTGGTTGATCCATTGAAAGTGTACTTACCACCACTTCACATTAAACTGGGCCTCATGAGGAATTTCGTAGTGGCAATGGATCGTACTGGACAAGTCTTCCAGTATCTGAGATAAATTTGGAGCCGTCAAAACTGATGCTAAGCTGAAGGCTGGAATTTTTATTGGGCCAGAAATCCGCGAACTAATGCGTGATACTGTATTTAGAACCAAGCTCAACCCACTGGAATTTGCCGCTTGGGATGCATGTACGTTGGTGGTGCAAAACTTCCTTGGGAATCACCGAGCTGAGAACTATGCTGAACTCGTTAGCAACATGCTAACAGCATATAAGCAACTCGGCTGCCGGATGTCACTAAAAATACATTTCTTACATTCCCGTCTGGATTTTTTCCCACCAAACTTGGGAGATGTAAGCGATGAGCATGGAGAGAGATTCCATCAAGACATCTCCACCTTTGAAGCAAGATATCAGGGCCACTGCAATTCCAACATGATGGGCGATTACTGCTGGTTTCTGCAGCGGGCAACAGCGGCCACTCACAAGCGCAAGAGCAAGTGTCTAAAGCACTTTTGAACTCGTATAGAGTTAAGCTAGAGACAAAATTTCGAAATGTATGCTTTCATCTGAGTAACATACATATATTTATATTACATTTTAAAACATATTTTAATTTCAAGTTATAAAAGAATAACATTTTGTTTCTTGTTATGAATACTCTGAGTTTGCATAATTACACAGTTATAAGGAAATACTAGTTGTGTAAAGAGTTTGCATAATTATTAGCATGTATGCTGCATATCTTAAGATCCTGGCGTGCTACACAAAATCTGACTTCAGATTTGGAATCAGCAGATTCGATTTAGTGTAGTACACATAACATATGCCTAGTAGCAGGCGAAAAAGTTTTGTGTGTGATCCAGTGTAATTGTTAATTCTCTGAACAACGCTAAAGACCATGCAAAAATATTAACAAAATATTACCTTCGCATGCACTAGCATTTGTGGCTTTTTTTCACACCTTACCGTGGTAAGTGGCTCACTAGAGTAGCACAAGCTCCTTGGAGGCGGACTTGGCAAGGCCCTGAAGTTAGATTTACTCGTACATAACTTGGCCATGGGTCTGCACCGGTGGAGGGTCGGATCGGACATCATTGGCACATTTCGTCGTATCAGATCACCAACGACCTTTTCTTTGCGGTTTTTATCAATTCCAACCATAGACGTGTGGCACGAAATGACATTAGCAGCTGTGCTCAGCAGCACAATTGACGTCTTGTTTTCATCTGCCATAAAAATGATATACATAGAAGCACATACAAAAAGATGGTATGTATATGTGGTTGCATATTTGCAAGTATGCATGTATGTATGCATTTATGTATGTATCCATGTGCGTGCGTACGTATGTACGCACATGTATGTGTATGTAGATGTATGTGTGTGTTCATGTGTGTATGCATGTATTCGTGTACATGTGCACAAGTATGTCTCCAAGTATACATGTATGTATATATGTATGTATGTGTATGTGATGTATGTATGTATGTATGTATCAACCCGCTTATAGCGCCTTTCAAATAACTCTAAAAATTGCTCAGAGGTACTTAAATACAGTGCAAATCATATAACTTGAAATGCAGTGGACTGGTGTGAATAACTTGTGATAACCGAATTTCGTTAAACGTGTTATCAACTTAGCCGCTATGAGTCGTAGACCACCTGATTTAAAGACACTCGTAGATATGTTATGAAGATCGCCATAACAGTTTCACACAGTTTGGCATTGCAATCAATGTCAAACCCAGGTCGCTACTCTACGCGAAGATCATAGCGTTACCTGATTGGCAATATTTCACATATCCTATGAAATCTAAAGCCTTAAATAGCCCTACTAATATGTGTCACTCTGCCACGATACTGCAACCTACATGGATTAGAACACTTTATATTCTTTTCTACATTAAAAGCATTTCCCACGAATGCATAGGTCATTTTGATGTTAAAAGTTGGCAAGGTTATAAGTCATCTATGTAAAAAATCACAGCACTTAAGTGTTGAATATCTCAGACGCCGCAAACGCACACTGCTTAGTCCCAAAAGTGAAATAAAATACATGTAATGTAGGATTAATCACATAGGATGAGCGGAGCCAGATGTTGAATATAAATTAATACTTTATGTTATCCGAGGTTTTGTATGGTGGAACCGATAAACTTTTGTTCCTAATAATAATATTCATGTTATATGTTTTCCACTGTAATCACTAGTTCATATCATAGCAGAAAACGGTCTTCAATGACTAATTAATTCTGCACAGTTTAAAAGCAAGCTGTAACAATTGCACAACACTTTGGCTATGTGTGAACATATCTACAGCTCAACAAACTGACAACATTGCAACTGGATTGCACCGAGGAGGCACCAAACACGACCCTCTTTGTTTCGTTATATTTTCAGTAGGTTTACCTAATAAGATTCATATATTTTCCATCACTTCACCCAATACCACATGCAAAGTTTACAGCTAACCCCTGGCCAACACGTATTGACAATTTTGCCCCCATTTGAGATGTGAAGACAATTAATGTTTCAGTTGAAATGTAATGAATTTAACAAGTACTGGTATAGAGTTTTGCTTATAATAACACTGGACAACAAATTTTTACAAAAGTCATGTTACTGAAATGAAATTAGTCAGTTCTTATCAATTTGTATGTGCTGAACACGAATATGACAGTGAAAATGCCGAATTGGCTCTAGTTTTTTTGTAATCTGAAATGAAGTAATTTTATAACGCACAATGCATGCCAATAGTGATACACTTACAGTTAATATTTGTAAAAACCAGGTCATAGACTAGTTCTTAGATTTTTTTGCCTGTCTCTTGTACAGCTGTTCGGGAGCATCTCTGCGGAGTGTCCAGCAGTAGTCAGCCAACATTGTAGTGGACCATTTTCCCTGGTACCTTTGCTCCATTGTTGCGATATCTTGATGAAAACGTTCGCCATGTTCGTCACTAACCATACCACAGTTGTCAGGGAAGAAATCCAGATGGGAATGAAGGAAATGCATCTTCAGAGACATATTGCAGCGAAATTTCTGGTACTGCTTGAGCATGTCTTCTACTAGTTCCTTGTAGTTTTCTGCCCTAACATTCCCCAGAAAGTCTGTAGACACTAGACGAAAAGCATTCCATGCTTGTTTCGCATCACCCTCCAGCAAGTTGTTGAAGCGGTCATCTTTGAAGAGTTCTCTAATCTGAGGACCCACAAAAACTCCCTCTTTAATCTTTGCTTCGCTGAGTCGAGGGAATTTTTCATGCAGGTATCGGAAAGCTGGCGAAGTGCGGTCCATGGCTTTCACGAAGTTCTTCACCAAACCTAGTTTGATGTGAAGGGGTGGTAGTAGGATTTTGTGAGCCTCGACCAGAGCTGGGTGCTGGATATTCTTCTGTCCAACTGCCATGTTTTGTCTGGGAGTCCATTCCTTCCGCACGTAGTGCAACTCTCTTGCTCGGCTATCCCACTCACACAAGAAACACATATATTTTGTATATCCTTGCTGCAGTCCCATTAAAATGGCAACTACCTTCAAATCACCACACAGGTGCCATTTGTACCTGTTATAGTCAATGGAATGCAGTAGCTGTTTTAGGTTATCGTATGTCTCTTTCATGTGGACAGCATGCGCTAATGGAATAGATGGAAGACGGTTTCCATTGTGCAAAAGCACAGCCTTAAGACTCAGTGTTGAAGAGTCTACAAAGAGTCTCCATTCTTGTGGGTCATGAGTGATCTGTAAGGCATTCATGAGGTCGTCAATATTGGAACAGAATACCAGATTACCTTCCTTCATAAAGAAAGGTTCCAACTGCTGATGGCGCTTTCTATATGAAGTAATTGTGACATCTTCTTCTAGAAGATTCCATTGTTGGAGTCTTGATCCTAGCAATTCTGCCTTGTTTTTGGATAAGTCCAAATCACGAACAAGGTCATTTAGTTCTTCCTGTGTTATTCTGTGTGGGGTTGATGATGCACCACAGTGAAAATCGGGATCACTGCACGCTGACGGACCAGGAGAAGAACATGTCGGCTCACCCTTGTCCTCATCAGATGAATCAAGGAAAATATATTCTGCTGGAGGTTCTGGAATAGGAAGTCCATCACCATGTGGAACTGGTCTCAATGCTGACGGAATGTTTGGGTAGACTATTGTCGACTTCTTTTGCTTCGTTATTCCATCGGAAAGAGGAGGAACCAAGCAGAAGTAACAGTCATCTACGTTGTTGCTTTGCTCTCTCCACACCATGGGAACTGCAAACGGCATTGATGGTCTTTTGCCATTCAACCACTGTGAAAGCTGTGTTGTACATGTAGCACAGCATATATGCGGGGCCCATGGCTTGTCTTGGTCACCAACCTTGCATTCGAAGTAAGCATGATATGCCTTCTTGACTTGATAAGTGATACTTTTCTTCTGGTTGGCAAATGTCACTTCCCCACAAATGTAACAAAAGTTGTCCACAGTATTTACGCACTTCCGAGGCATTACTGTTCTGTATTGTATCTAAATGGATAAAGTAATAATAGTTTTATAAAACAGTAACTTAAACTGTCTCGCACAAAGTCTGTAATATTGTAAATGCTCAACCGTTCCGACTCGCTTTATATAGTACACTGCTGACGTCATCTTACGTCAGCAGCCGACTGGCTGTAGTTTTACATTGCATCAGAAAATGACGTAATCAACTGTGCATGATGTGTCCATGATGGGATTATGCAATGAGGTGGAATATTACATCATTCTAGACTTATTTAGGATATTGTCGCAGTCCTACTGCATAAATTTACATGGTGAAACATAAAAAATGAACTATATGAAATATTTTCAAAACGAGAGCCAATAAAAATTTTTTATGGTTATATTCGTGTTCAGCACACCAAGATGCTACACATTAGTTTTGCTTATAATAATCAAAAGTAGTAGCGGTAGTATTACTTCGAAATACTGATATCCAGTACTTCGCTGCAACTGCTTGCAATGGCACTTTCCGTCCTTTACAGATTCAGACACCAGGAAAAAAGGCATCCTCGGTTTTAAAATATTTAGACATATTATTCTATCATAATAAGTAATAGAGATAATAATGTCGATATTGATTATGGAGATCATGGTGATGATAATGATTATTGCCATTATTATTGCTGTACTTTTATGGTTTGTAAAAAATCAAGACATCTTTTATGAACTAAAGTGATGATGGTGATGATGATTATTGTTGTTGTTGTTGCTTTTTGTTGTTTAGAATCAATGGAGACATCTTTTACAGAACTAAAATAACTGCTCAATAATTATTAGAGAGGTTTAGTAACCCTATACCTTTTCCAGCATCCTGTAGCTGCTTAATTTGTGCCTTTGCTGCCAAACGATGAATTGGCAAAGTCTCATCCCTTGAGGAACTATTCTTCGTAGCATCCAGATCAAGTGCAAACTCCAAACTGCTTTCACCAACCTTTCCTTTAAGTTGTACTTTACCATTGAGCACTGAGTGCTTCAAACAAAGATTGCTTTATGTAGTAAGCAAACATAACATAGCAAAGATAACATTTGTAGCATTACTGAATTGCTTTAAATTATAAAATGCAGTCCCGTTAACGTGCGAAACCGCTTAACGCGCGATTTTACTCCCAACAACACCTATTTCACATGCGAAACGCGTCAAAATGAGGCACAGCAACTGTAAAATCGATGCACATGCTGCACCAGCTAATATTCAGTCTCATTGTCATTATATCAGACAGCGTGTATCAGCTGTAACAGCGGCCTCAAATGGAAGCATCACTTGCAGGCTACAACTGGCTTTAAGCCTTGCAGAGGCAGTACAGTTCCAAAGCAGGTGAACTGAATATAGCTACACATGTCTCAAATCCCCGAACGTATGAAACAATACAGCTCAATAAAAAGACCACACCGAGTAGCAGCTGTAGGTAAGATTATAGTATTTGTGCCTTGTCTTCCCAGACACCTCCAGAAGCTTAAATACTGTTCCAGCCAATGTTACAACAGCTGTATCATTGTGTGCCGATAAGCTTGGCAGTCCAACTGCGGGAATTCACCTTTAAAATATTGTCTTGAAACAGTCAATGTTAACTTAGCCAGAAATATAAATTGTTAGTATAAAATCACAATTTTGCCCAGAACAAGACAGAAATGTGGCCTTCCAAGTAATAGGACAAAATCGTTAGGTAGCAGGCTACAGTGCAAGTTCTTTCATATCAAACAGTCTATGTTTTTGAGCTTTCTAGCCACACTATGACTTGCTGTTTTTCAACAAGGCCTCTTAACCCGCGGTCCGTTAGCATGCGGTCACAGTAACTCTGGCTTCCGACGAACACGTGTGTAAATGGTACACCCTCCACTGTATGGCTAGCTCTAACATAAATATATTAGGCAAGTAAAGGTAAGTTGAAGAAATAACAATATAAATTGACAACTCCCAATACAATACAAACATATGGTGCATGTAGCTAACACTAGGCAAAAAACAGTTGTGAAGTTGTAAAAAGGTACTACACAAGAGCCGAGATTCACACAGTGAAATAGTAAAGCAATCAAAGGACAAGTTGAAAATTCAAATAACCTGCTCACAGAGATTTTAAGGAATGTACCTTATCTGCTAAAGTCATGTTATAAATGATGAGTCTTTCGCCAGCAAACAGTGGAGGCAACTCCTTTGGCATCTGAATTAATTCACACGATGGTCCCTCAAATTGCCACTCAAGATGGAGATCAGTAACTGCAAGTTGCATGGCTGATTTCAAAGTCTTTACCACCTATAACAAAGAACCAATATTTCGTAACAGTTTCACTCCCTGCCTTTTGTTCTTATCCAATTACCCAATCTGCAACTTTTCAAAGCACATTTAGAACAGTACTTAATAACATAATTACTATTATTTATGAAAATGACCGCCAATGCTACCACTGGGCATTTCCTTAACTGGTGGGTGATAAACAAATTGACTTAAATTCACAGTCTTTGACTCTGAAGGACTGATGGTAGACAGAACCTGATTTTAAACAATCTATGAGAGTTTGTATGAGAAGGGTTTACAATCTGTCAGGTAAGCACTAAAGAATAACTGTTACAGCAGTCTAAGGTCAAACAAGGCACAGGTGGAAACAGTAAAGCACTCAATTATTAAAAATGACTCTCTCCTTGTATGTGTTCTTTCTGCTCAGTCGACTGTGTCATTTTGTTCTAAGCTTAAGGCTTATCTTTTTTTATCTTATCTTTTTTTAATTTTTTATATTTTATCTTATCTTTTTTTCAAATTGCTTATCCACCACAGGATGCCGTTATGTCTTAGAAGACTGACTTTCTGGATATTGACCTGACCGCAGTTTGGCTTTGGTGAACATTGGTTGATGTCTAGAGCATTAGACACGGGCGAGATAGAAGTTACTAATTAATAATAATAATAATAATAATAATAATAATAATAATAATAATAATAATAATAACATCAATAATAAAAACATTGTTATTCAGCATTATCTTTTCTGATTAATATCAGTCATAGTTTTATAAGACACTGATGGAGTAAATTTCACATAATTCTGCGATAATTCAATCAGACACTTAAGTAAATTTAAATTTCAAACTTCACTTAAGAAAAAATTGGCTTACAAGAGGTTGCAATCTTTCGCCCTTTTTGGTAAACTCTGCCTTTCCTCGTCCAGCCCTAGCAATTCCCTTCACAAGGCTAGTGGAAGCGCCTTCTCCAATTCCAAATGAGAACAACCTGTCAGAGTGCACAAAATTTCATACGTGAACACCTATCTAACAAATGTTAAAACATCTTTTAAAATGAACTTCATGTGACAACAACAATGATGATGATGTTAAAGATTATGAAGACAATGATGATGATGACGGATAGTCTAATCTAATCTAGCGGCTTCCATAGTGCTGTTGTCATAATGCCCAAAGCATCAGGCGATAGTCGTTCAAGTTCAAGCACAATCAAAAATCATAACAGTTGTGAGAAGCCAGGTAGAATTCCAATAGGTCAGAGAAACCAGAAGTTGGTAAGCAAGTTAAAGCGATGGGTCTTCAGTTTAGACCTGAATGACATCAAAAACGAACTGAACTAGGCAATAAATTCCAACTCTTTGGACCAGCTACCGAGATGGCCCAAGAGACAAACACTGTTCGGTAAAAGGCAACAAAAGAGAAACATGTTGACAAAGAAAATCAAAACATTTTGACAGCTAAAAAGATGAAAATAAAATGATGAAGAAAAGATTATAGTAATGAACATGATGATGAGGAGGAATCATGATGATGATGACTAAAGTGATTGCTGGAATTGTGTGAATGGTAGCAGAGTAAATGTCGTTGAATATTCTCAACTTTTTGAATAGCTAATCCTCATAGCCCGTCTTGCGGTTTCAGAGGCCTCACGCATCTGGACTGCATACCTCTTTTCAACGAATTATGATTTCGGAATGTGATTTTGCTTAGACGCAACCACTGATTGATGCCGTATACAGTATATATTATAATAACAAAAATGTAGAAGTTTCCTGAATAGCTAAGATCAGATAAGATTTTGGCTAAGGTTAGCATCATCTTCATGTCTTCGTACCTTGTATTGCTGGCATTTTTCTTGACCAAATCGATTACAGCCTGTGTATTCGTCACCTGACCATCTGTGAGCAGAAGAATCTGTAATTGATTAATTAACTATCAATAAAAACTAATCACTTGTTGAACTAACTAAGATGATATTCTGATTTCAAGAAATTTAGCATTTCCTACTGTTCACAAAGAGCCATTGCATTGAACTATACAGCAGTTATCTGTATTCATCAGATCTTCAATTTGGATTTAAGAAGAAAACTGGGTGCAACAGTGCAATTTATTCAGTGAGATCTATTGTTGAGTACTATACAAAGCATGGGTCCACTGTTAATGTATGTTTACTAGATATGTCAAAAGCTTTTGATAAAGTTAACCATCATGGATTGTTTTTGAAATTAATGAAGAGGGGTATTCCATGCCAATTCTTGAGGGTTCTGGTAAATTGGTACAGTAAATGCTATGCAGCTGTCAGATGGAATGGTGTGTTTTCTAGAGTTTTTGATATAATTTGTGGTGTGAGACAAGGAGGGGTGTTATCTCCTATGTCATGTTATGTCATGCACCAACGTCGCTGCGCGACGGTTGGCTACATGAATGGACTAGAGCTCTCCATTGACGCCTATTGCGTGCAGCGGCGAGAAGATAAGAACCAGAAAGGTTAGTCCAGGAAAGAATATTGTCGATCCAGTTAATTTGGGGTCTGCCACGGTGTCGATAGCCTTCAACGTGACCCAGAATGATGGAATTTTCTATGGAATCTTGAGGAAGTCTAATGATGTGACCAAAATAGCGGAGTTTGCGAGCTTTAGTGGAACTCAAGAGCTCGGGGTAAGTTCTAGCAAGGTGGTAAACTTGCTCCGTGGTAAGCTTGAGCGTCCAGGGGATGCGCAGAAGCTTTCGAATGCATTTGTTCTCAAAAATCTGGATTTGCTTCTCTTCAGCTTTTTTGAGCGTCCATGATTCGCACCCATAGGTTGCAACTGACCACACCAGGGATTTCATCAAACGAAGTTTGGTTTGAGTGCTGATGGATTTGTTTCCAGACCTTCGTGAGTTTCACCATGACTTCCATACCCATGGCCAATCTGGACTTAACATCGCCCGAGCACTTTGTGTCGCTTGAAATTTTGCTGCCCAGGTATGTAAAGTTATCAACCTGCTTGAGTTTATCGCCTGCAACTAAAACCTCGAGGACCTCGTCGGTGTTGGTCATAACTTTCGTTTTCGAAGTTTTTATCTTTAAACTGTACTCCTCAGCAGCGGTTTCGACTCTTCGGACGAGTTCCTGGAGTCCCTCCGGTGAAGTAGCGACCAAGAGGATGTCAATCTTTAAAATTGGAAGAGTCACTTGAGCTGGCGTATAATGTTCTTAACTCGCACCTCGAAAATGGCATTTGTCAGTCTTCGTACGAGTATGAGAGTGACATGCAGAATTAGGCGTTGTGTATCTTGCCTTAATGTCTTCAAGGATACCTTTGGCGAAAACACTGGTCGCGTTTCAACTAGATTACTCTAGCTCATTTCTTACCGGTATCACAAACTCAAACTTGCAGAAACTCCAAATATTCTAGAACTCTTTGGCTAGTGGCACATCTCATATGTCAAAATATGAAAATACAACTATTCTCCTTAATCTTTGTATTTGGTTCCTGCTCAGAAAAAGCAACCTTTTCAAAATGTGGCTTTTAATTTTTAAAACAATGATCTCTGGTCAACCTCATTTTCCAGATTTATCGTTGTTCAACCAGATCGTCCGACAGCCTTTCAGTGGTTGTGCAAAAAAGTAGACGTTTTCTTGGCAGACAAGATTTTCAGTTGCTGGACCTAAATTTTTAAACTCTGTTTCAATGTACTCACGTTTTGGGTATTGCTTTAATCACGGCTTGGTTTGGTGTGATGCAGGTTTATGTCTTGTGCATTACACACCGGTGCCACAGAATTTGCTAATAATAAATAATGAAAATAATACTATGAAAAAATTGTAAAGCACCTCTTTCAACAGAAACTAATTAAGGGCACTGCCTACACTTACTTGCATGATGTTAAAGTTTATAAGGTTTAACACTCGGCAAGCAGTGTTCAGGTAACTAGAAGTCAGCACAAGTAATACAGTTACTGCTTTGTTTAAAAAGTAAAGCCAAACTGCATGCCTCTCGACTATGCGTAGCCATAGGTGGCTTGTCATATATGTGCTTCAAGGGTGCCAAAATTTCAGTGCCTCCAAGGTTTGCATTCATCGCTTGTTGGTGTTCGCAGGGAGCCTTCAGTGTCTCCTCAGAATATTCTCGACTTCCACTGAAATCGAAAAATGCTTTTGAACATTAGCAAACAGCAAAAATAATATTACCATTAGATGCAAAAAATTTTAAACCATAATTGCTAAAACAACCTTTGATTCAAATCAGAAAACGCATACAGATTCAAAATACTTTAGTAAGGCAACCTAACTTCTAAGATCGCCAACAACAATTCTAAATATCTGTACTTTACAAAGACACATATATTACTCATTTAAAAGTGTCAACATCACAGAGTAGTGATAATGAAAATTAAATGAAAGACAGCATCATGCTGAAAATGTGACAACTGGCCAACTTACTCTGGAAATAGAAGCTCAAAAGTTGATCCAAACCCCACAACGTTAAAGTAACATCCAGATGGTAGACTCTTCAGGAACAACAAGAGCGCCTCTTTTGCACCTTCTATACGTGGTCCCCGCATGCTGCCTATAACAACATACCACCTGATCAAGCACATAATTAAATAAGAAAAAAGAAAACGCTGACTAAGGGTGCCACCAAATATGGAAAGGTAATGAAGCTAGAAAACAGTCCAGGTAACAGCCAAATTTAGTGCACTCAATGACTGAAATGAAAGAAACAACTTAATTTATTATACCCTTGAAAAGATAAGGTTGAACCCGTGGTTTAAAACAAAATCTGAAGTTCATATTCGATGAAACATAAAATCATGGGTTTTGACTAAATAATAATTGTTTTGGTAGTGGATTCAGTAACATCGAGTTATTACCTGATCTGTCCACAACAAAAATGAATTCATGTTTGCTGGTGTAGTCTGCATCCTTCAATTCTGGAAAGAAGTTGAGCATTATGATGTCCTTTTTCAGAATTCCATCTGAAAAACAAATCAGCACCAACACTTCAACAACATCGCAAAAAATATAACGAAATATATACACATGATTTACAGGTAATTATTACCGTTTAGAACAAATAGTAAACAGCTGAAATATTATTTCATTTTAATAACACAAAAATGAATCAAGCATTACTCTTTTACAAACCTTTGGATTCATCTCCTTTTTCGATTATTAAATGAGGTTTATCGAGTTCTTCAAAAGTTATATCAAATGTGACATCATGATCAGCCACAAAAGGCTTTGCCAGGGTCACCTAAAACAACCATAGCACTTAGTCGTGGAGCCATATTATAGTGCAGTCACCAAACTTTTATCAACAGTTCTTATGTGTTACTACTGACACTTAAATGTTCTCACAAACTGTTAATTGTTAGTAAAGACGTCAACATATTATCACACCTATTCTGTTTATAATATATTGTCAATGTTGAAATTGTATCACCGTTTCTGTTTCTGGAACCCCAAGCCAGTTCGCTATTTTACTCACTTGTGGGTACTGTACCAACTAGTGTTTATTTAACTCATGTTGCAAAGTTAAATATTTCCTGCTGAAAGACGTAAATAGACTTACACTGAATAACGCTTAAAGTTGAAATGTAGCGTACAGATTTTCGGAATTTGACTCTGTATGACTCAACATGACTCAGTAAATTATAGTGTTATTCCTAATTCCAACTTGACTCAGTAGCAGATCCATTAGTTTCTAGCAAATTTGACTACTGTAACTCATTTCTAATTTATATTTCTAAGGAAGGTCGGCACAAACTACAAACAGACAAACAGTTCAAAAACCTCTGGCCAGAGCCATAACCAAGAACTCTAAATTCCGCACACGATGCCAATATTGCATCCAGTACACTGGCTGTTAATGAGCAAAGAATCCATTATAATATAAATCTTGAGATTCACAAAGTACTAGATTTAAATCAGCCACCTACTTCTCTTCTATGCTTGTTCTTTATACCAAAATTAATTGCACTCCATCAATGGACACTGTTACTCTTGTTGTCCCTTGTGCCAGAACAGTGTTGGGTTCTCAGGCCTTCTTCATGGTCGTTTATTGCTTTCAAATTCGCTGCAGCTATGTTCATTCTATCAGTTCTTTGATGGCATTCAGGTATAAAATGAAGAATCATCTGTTTCAATTGCGTACCCACCACAGCCTAACTTCTACTTTCTCTAACCCGTCAGAAATTTACCGGGTGTGTTCTACAGATTTGATTTTTAATTATGAATTTACTTGAAGCGGCAATCGATTTTGCTTTGCACATTATAATAACACGGCAAATGAAGTCACCAGATAGATCAGGTTAGATTAGACTTAGCGTGGCACAGGTTGGCACAAAATAGTATTGTTAGTGTTTATCCAACTCCCAGCATGTAGCATCAGATTCAATCTGGTCTACCACCTGTTAGACTTACCTGTGCTTCAGTTTTATCGTCACTCAATTTGACATTCAACTCATCCTTTGGTGACTTCACATTGATGACTTTTCCAGGGTTTACAATGACTGCGTTGATCTCAAACTTATATGGTTGTTCTTCCATTTTTAGAACATAGGTGACATCTGTTGAACTTTTAGACCCACCAGCTAAAACATAGACAAAACAACTAAGAAACTGACATAACAGATGTAATCATATTGCATGATATACTGTATAACCAAACCTTAAACTACTTTTATATCCAACATCTGGTAAAAAAATAAATTATTATGTAAAAATATAGACTACACTTCGGATGACGTATTGACGACTTATTATTATTAGTACTATTATTATTGTTATTATTATTATTATTATTACTACTATTATTATTATTTCTGCATTTATTAAGGACCACTGTCTAATGACTAAGCATCAATTAATGGTGCTGACCAATTGCAATTGAAGGACGTCTTCAAGGTCACTATGCAGTAATCGCCTCTGGAAAGGCTCGAACCCGTACTCTCTGCATGATAATCTGAGAGCTCTAGCCGATCGGCTAATTCAATTGAATTATCGAATTGTATCACATTTTCAGTTACTACCCATATACTTTGAAACACTTTTTCTTTGCAAATGAATTTGCACTTTACCCATATGCAATGTTCCAGCTCTGGTGGCATTCATTCTGGATTTCGGGAACAAATCACTAGGGCAAGTTCGCCTACACTCAGCCATGAAGACCAGTTTATTGCCTTATCACAGTGCAGTTATAAATGCTATTGCATTCTATCTGACCAAATAACAGTAAGATAGACAGTGTTCTTGAAGAACCAGAAGACTGCAGTGGTCCTTAATTACTGGACATATGGAACTGAAAAAAGTCCTTGCAAAACTCAATATTCACTTCATCCTGATGCCACAAAATCTCAACAATGAAAGAGTTTGTCCAACAGAATTCCCAGAAACAGAACATCTACGTGTAAAACTAAAAATACTCTGAACTGTTGAATTTTAAAAAGAGGTGAAACCCCTTACACTCCACAGACGGGTTGTACCGTGGATTCAGAAGAGTTGGCAAAACGAAAGAAAGGGTTCCATCTGATTGAAGTGACAACTCAGTAACATATCCAAACTTGATGACAGCCTCTGCATCTGGTGGCAAGTTACCCACGAGGCAGGAGAAGATGTCTGATGAAGAATCATCCTCTTGCATCAATACAGCACCAAAACCAGCGTTCACAGCATCATCATAAGTCTCCTTTGCCTGGAAGAAAAGAAGTGTGAAAATAATTAATCCAAGAGCTCCTTGATACAATCAACAATGATTCACTGAAGCTATCACCATCACCATGTTTGAGTGCATTAGTCTGTTGCAAGCCGTTCGTGCAATCTTTCATGCATCAATTCATGGATTCATGGGAATCCATTTTATCATGTTTTCTTTCATGCGTTCATAGGATGACAAGTGTGCTCTGATTAATTAATGCATTCAATCATTCATAAGTCTATGGGATGACAAATGCACTTTCATTCATATCTGATTTCATATATTAATTCATTCACTCAAACTAGAGTCCGCTATCTGCAATCCGAAGTTTACACGATCTTGCAAAGATGAAGTCTTGGATGGCAGCAAATCAGCTGATCTGAAAGTCACCAAAGACTAAGTTCTGCTACATGGAACACCACGGCAACTAAATAAATTTTGTTGGCTATATCTGGTACATTTGGTCAACTCCGTTATAAAACACAGCTATTAATTAAGTATTTGTATTTTTCATTTGACTCAACCCTTGCATACTCAGTTAATTCTGCAGTTTTCAGCTCTATCTTAGATGCTGTAGGTGCTTTCACACTGGTATCGTAGAGGCTAACTTCGCCAAACTTCAATGAGTATCAAAGTATAAAAATGCATCCTCAAATTGTGTATCCAGGCACTGGCTTCTCTCGGAACACTGAATAAATTTCCTGTGTCCAGATGAACCCGATAGGGGCACTGAAAGTCCTAAATTCAGATTAGATTACACTGGCATTGCATATGCATGTTGCACATGCGTATGTTCACATAAGCTGTGGATGCATGTAAGATGCTTGCACGTAGATACTTATGTATTATCAAAAGCACTGATGCAAAACACGTAATATTACGTTACTGTCCAACAGTTGTCCAGATTATTCATCACCAACAAGCCTGTACACAGAAGTAATCATACATCACTTCCATGTATCTAAAAACTAATTCTACAAAATTCACTATGTTCGCCTTCAGTATAATATAATTATTTTTTATGTATACTCCATCCTAACCTGGTCTTTTTCCTGGCATTCAGCTATTATTATCCTGTCCTCAATCTGAGCCTCAAAGTGGTAGACGGCACTTTGGTCATCCATCGGAAATTCATAGCGTGCTTCAATCGGATTCTTGTCAACATTCTTGTAGCACAGAGTTGACCGGACATTGGCAATATATCCCTCAATCCTCACATCAACGCTTACTGACTTTAAAGGAACTATACGCGAACAAAATTCACTTTATGCATTTTTATTATTGAAAGAAATAATAAATTAATAGCAGGCAATAATTATGGGCAATGAATGATGTAACATAATTACATTACATCCTGATAACAGCCATAAAATTACAAAGAGTAGTAGCTGTATCTTGCAGTTACTGTAACTGTTCTTAGACATCACTATCCCGACACATGTGTTTTGTGTGTCATAAATGGTTTGTTACCTACTGTAAACTACAGTTTATCAAAATGCTGATCTAATATAATATAATCTAATCCGATAGAGCCGTTATCCCAATGCCAAGGCATCAGTTGAGAGTCGATATTTTGTTTATTTTCAAATTACTTGCTATCGAGCAGTAATGCAAAATTTTTATTTCATTCGCTATTCATTTATTCTATTGGTCTGTCGGTCCACTGATGTTCTATGAATCAGCCAAAGCACGTGATCGGTTTCTTAAGAGTAATTCTTGTTACCTGGTTCATTTCTTTCGAAAACCCTTTTAGTTAAACAGCAGCAGCGTCGCTCTGGATTCATCTTTTCATCAGCACTTCAAATATCTACAAAATAATTAACGAGATTTACATGACAACTTTAATTAACAGAATTCCCCTACTGAGGAAACTCTGAACCTTACAAGAAGATTTTCCAGTGGTCGTCTCAGTCAATCATTTATTTTCTGAAGCAGGGTGCAATCCACAGAGGGAAAGTGGGTACACTTCTACCTTCTTGATTCAGACTATGCCCCAAACTGGAATGAAATTTCCCCAATATTTTAGCATCCGCCTGTAGGTCATCCTCACTGTTTTCAATCACATTCAGTTCTGATGTCAAAAATCGCAGCATAAGAGATTAACCTGATTTCTAATATTCTGTTTGTAAATAAATAAATAGGCGCAATGCGTTGTTATCTAGGAACGTTTTTGAGATCTCGTAATACTTTCATAATAAGCTATAAGCCTATATAAACCTACTCATTATAGGTTACTCGGTGGATTGACTCTGTGTATTGATCTTACTGCGGCTTGATTTTGGGATGCCATCGATTGGAATTGTTCAGTGGACGCCACCACTATAATAGATGCTAATTAATAGTTATACTTTGCATACAGGCCTACAGCAATATTTGCTAAGGAAACCAATTCACAGAATTTTAGCCAGTTGGCTATCTACAGTTGAATGTTGCTATGCTTCTTTATTGCGAACCGATTATTACATTTACACAACTCTGAGTTTAATATAAATTCTTAAAACTTATACATTTCATGGAAAATACGACTGGTTTCTAAGTCGTGAATTTACCAACTACCAAGGCGAAGTCCTATAGTTCAACTTGTTTACATAAAGCCCAAAGTTCACAACTGCGACTTTGAACGTAGGCCTATCCTTTCGTCCTGTTTACTGTAACTCTCGCAAGCAGAACTGGTTCGGAACTTTCCCCAATTGCCAACCGTATATATGTTCCAATCCGTATTATTGACTACTTATAGTGGGGTTAGCAGACTCCAATGAAAGTTTGCCCTACGCTGATGCCAGTAGGCCTAACTTTCAATTTCACAATAGATCCTACAATGCGGAAGCGTTTTAAGTTCAACGTTCATGAGATACACGAACATAACTTGTTTTATCGTGTGATACAGCCTTACTGGACTCCCTAATACTAACCAAACTGCAATCACAGTTACTCAAACTTGTGAGTTGATTAAATTGCGTGCAGTAGCTCTGCCACACCCACTTGTCGTATATGACGAGCGACCGGATGACTGATGTAAACAAGCGCAATCTATTCCCCGTGAGCCATAAACACAATAAAATTTAGTAGTATTAGGATGACATAATTATTAATAAGGTCTTAAATGCTGTTTTGCATAAAAACAGATAACATGCTATAAATTATTAAATGTAACATCCAAACAGCTGCTATAAATATAATATGCAATGAAACTTACCTGTCATTCATTAGGCCTACGTAGCCTAAGCATATGGTAGAGTTACGTTTATCGACATCTTCCGGAATGAGACAGAAGGCTGATAAATTCTAGAATATTACGAAGTCTTTATATATATATATATATATATATATATATATATATATATATATATATATATATATATATATATATATATATATATATATATATATATATATATATATATATATATATATATATATATATATATATATATATATATATATATATATATATATATATATATATATATATATATATATATATATCACACTATGCAGAGTGAAGAATGCAACTAAAACATGAAAACTTAGACTACTTAAACTGTCTACAAAGTTTTAAGCCGTTCGCCCTCGTAATTGAATTCGAGTCAATAAGAGCCCTGGCTTAAGAGGAGTAATTATTATGTATACGTTTATCCACCACAAGGTTAGAAAGTATAAAAAAAGAAATACAGAAAAGAACCACAACAATTAAGTACGTTCAAGTACAACCAGAAGCAAAATTAGCAAACATAAATTGATCCAATCTAAGATACAACCTGGGCAACTCGATACCATAGTCACGACAAAGTAGTAAGAATTCATCATTATAACCAGGTCCTTAAAAACATTCAGTAAGAATCCGATTATTGTCATTCTCATATCGTAATCGTAATCGTAATCCCAAGATTTCTACAGCGCCCAACGAAAGCCGCGCCGAGGGGACCAGCTTATTCACAGGCGCTCAGTAGTAGCCTAGCAAAAAATTCAATTTATGCCGATGCAGAATATGCGTAACATCCGTACGACCAGAAAAGTGTTGATTATTTTTGACAGATTTCCATTTATGCAAGTTGAATAACTACCTGTAAATATTATTCCAACATACATTTAACTGCTGCATCTGAGCTCTCAATAAGTTTTGGGATTACCTTATTGGAAGATAGCTCTATAAAACGACAGTTTCTAACCGTTGGGTTATAGGCTACCTATTCGAAGGGAGGCTGGTCTGAAGGAAAGGTCTGGGTTAAATTTAGTTGACATCCAAGCGTCATCGTATCACTCCTATCCTTAATTCGCTCCACTGGCTGAAAATCCCCGAACGCATTCATTTCAAAGGTCTTTCCCTAACCTGTAAGTTTCTGCAATCCTATGTATCTTCGCAAACATTTTACCATTCATTCACCCTGCTCTACCCGTTCATCCTCTTGCCTTACTTCTGCCCTCCCCCAATAACTAGGCCTACTTATTACATACGGCTCGAGGACGGTTGACGTCAAGACAAGACAACCTTGTGGCATATTTCTTCTGAGTAACATTTGTTAAAATAGCCCTTTTAATGCTCTCTATTAGTTCTTTAAGAAGTCGCAATTCGACCGGATTCTCTGTAGACTGATGCCTTGAGAAAACGGCTCTATGGAAATTGTTAGATAAGATTATTTAATTGGTTTCACTCCTATCCGTGGAGGTAAATTTATTTCTCTTGACCAGCTCTTTTTCATAAAGTCTGTGGATCTCTTGATATCCTTCAGTAAACCAGCAAAGGCTATATGAATCATCTAGAGTGGAGTATGAACCCAGCTTTAAGCCTTAATAATGAAACTTGATCAACTTCAAGTTCACAACTGGACTGTCAAGAATCATGATATTTAATTCTGATCAAAAACATTTAACGCTGATCACGTTTACATGCTTCTTTCCAATAGCCTAAACACAAATGAAATGCAATCTAAACGAAGTTTAAACTGTCCTTAGTCTTTTTCTTTTTATGACTCTAATTTATACTTAGTTTAGGCCGAATTGACGCACAATCTTGCACGGATAAGAGCGCAGGTCCCAAATCTTATTGGCCACACGGTGGGCCAGTGCGCATGGTGAAAAAATTAGAAGAAACATCAGTTACATGTAAAGTGACCATTTGACGATCTTTTTAAAACTGTGTATTAATTTTGCCCTTTAGTCTAACATTTACTTAAATAAAACTGCATTCTTTATACAAATGCCCCTAAACCCAAACTTTTTCAGAAATATGTGAAGTCGTGTGCTAAAAGGCAAGGCTAGAATGCCCCAGGATCCACATCTGTAAAAGCTATTATGCAATCAACATGAAATTTAAACAATAATACAGGAAACAGCAGTCAATAATCTTCATTACTGTTAACTTTATTTGCACGTGATTGGTAACACCTATTTGTGTGAAAACTTCGTTAATACTCATGGCAGAAATTCGAATGAGCACCAGTGATAACTGCCCAAAGATGCCAATAAATTAATTATAATGTTTATTATGATTAATTTTCATCATCATTGGAATCCATGTCATCAGTTCATAATCAGAAAAATTTCTATTTAAAATACAAACAAGACAACTAATAAGTGCAATGCAGTTAAGTTTCCATTGAATTGTCTGTCCGCCTTTATATTTCTCAGTCTGTTTATCTGTTCAACAATACAGTCGCCTCGATTTTACAGAAACTGATTGTTCATGATACCTAAGCATATTTTAATAAGCACCCACAAATGTAGTTAACTAAGAGGCATTAAGCGTTTTAGTTTTAGCAAGTATAATAGGTTCACTGCACGAGTATCAACGCATATTGTATAAGGACATCTTTTGAAGACAGAACGGCTTCAAATAAATCCTGCGTAGGCCCATTTTAAATAACACTTGGATACTAATGTGATCTGATTACACTGAAATAGTACAAAGGCGACATAGTGAGCAATCACAGCACTAAGCACGACAATTAGACAGTTTCTACAAACATTAATCAAAGCAAAGCAAAAAGCAGTTCTTGGAAATGCAAGTACTTCTTGTTAAGCAAAAACGACAATAGCACTGGTTGGATTCCGTAACAGATATGCACAAAGCTCTACAGTTGACCAACGACAGCTTTTGCCTTTTGCAGGAGATCATCGATCGAAAATCCCTCTCGATCCTGAAGATCAAGCCACAGCTTCGCCTTCATCTCCACCATCTCCCATTCGTCTCGCTTATCCGCAAACTTTACTTCCAGGTAGGAAAGCGTCAGAACTGTTGCCCAGACATCCAAAGCCTATCAAAAGTGCCATCCATTTAACTGAAGGTAGTTTAATTTAATCCAATGTTACAATGAATGTAACACCTAAACTAATGTTTTAGCAGCAAAAATTAACTTTTAGCAAAAACTTCATTGTACTGATGCTTTTGAAAGTTCGTTAACAGGCACTATACACAATCTGAGATACATAAATGCATAAACAGATAATATTACACATTTACTAAAGTGCACTCAGTGATACTATGCTCACTTGTGTCACCCCTTAGTAATGCACAGTGCATAAGTTGATAGCATTATACAACACAAAGCATTACATGTATGAAAATTCAATCAAATTTCCAATAAGTCAGCTGGACTTACGTTAAGTCACATAAAACGCACTAAACACTCTTTAGTTACAATCTCTCCATGCAATCAAAACTGATTAAGCTTTATAAAATTCAAAAATTGGTGACCCAACTTAATAGCTTTGTTGATTTGCCTGACATTGGTTTTCCTGGACAGAGGGCATTTAATGTTAACGGGGTTGACTGATCAAGTGTTTCATGCTCTAATGGGTTTCAATGTTTGGCTCTCGTAGCCCATCTTTCTGCATGAAGATTGATATTAAAACTGACCGAAAATTTCTTCTACAAGTTCTATTTACTGTAGTTATTGTTCTTGAGGATAAGCCTGGTTTCTAATATTAATGATTGTGGACCAAGAAACCAATATGTTGACAAGTGCCTACACTCGTGAGCAAAACTTTGTAAATCCAAAGCTGGGTGAAATAAGGATATGACAAATTACCTGGATGGGGGATGCATTCTGCAGTGCATCCAGTGTGGTGTTCAAGGCTGCAGCAAGGTCTGCATTAAGTTTCCACGGGCCTGAGTATTCCTGTAGTGCTATCACGGTCATGTATGTCGGCTCCTTTGGCGGCACCGGGGGCTGCTTGTTTTCCATTCTGGCATTTGCATCACCTAAATTTTCAGAAACTACCTGATAAAAGCGACAAAAGTACACCAGTACAGTAGCAACATCATAAAATCATTGTTACAAGATGCTACGTAAATTCTCTCGAGACAGTGTTATTGCATCCTTTCAGAAATTCTCAATGAAACGATTCTCATCTGGTTTTTAAGGGATATAGTTTTCTCCTTTTAACAAACTCTTAAAGATGAGAGTTATATGATAAAACTCACAATAATGATTATGAGAATGATGATCATGATGATGATGATCATCATCATCATAAATATAATAATAATAATAATATTAATATTAATAATAATAAACCAAAATATAGAGGGCCACGTTAGCCCAGATGGCCTGATAATCCAAGTACTAACCAGGCTTGATCTCAGATAACTTCGCTGTGCATGAAAATGACTGCAGATTCGGATATGTGAAAAATAAGAAGAATACTGGCAGACATAACACGTGGAATCCTAGCGTAAATTTGAGGTAAAATGTCTCCCACACTGCATAGGGATTGCAGTTCATGGGGCAATATATTATTTTTTATTATAACTGCTACATTTTATTGTTGTTATTGTTTGTATTGTTATTGTTTCTGAAGCAAGATAATGAAAGAACAGCAGAAGAAGAAGCTGGCCAAAGATAGCAGTCCAAATAACCAGTCAGGTTCCTAAAGTTGGAAACATCAACAGACACCAGTTTCACTGATATCTCACAAGCAAAGGTTGTTTTTAAACCAGATCATTCAGCTTTGATGACTTGTAATTTCAAGAAGCTCAGATTCCAGCCATGGTAGAGATAAGATTTTGAAACTAACCTGTCGGTAGTAAACATAAACAGAATAGACACTGACAATTCAAATCTTTAAAAAACGAATATCACTAACATTTCGGCGCTGGTGCAGATCCCAAAGGGGACAAACACTCCATAGCCTGTTACAAATGATATATCAAAGTCTTTGAAGAATGCAACTCATACTACTTTATGCTTTGCTCTAAATATTACATGCATCTGGAAGTTAATGGAGCATGTTATACACAAGTGGCTAGCAGTGGCGGCTCCAGGATTGCTTGCCTGGGGGGAGTGCATTTGCAGAGGCGCGCCACATTCTGGCAGTTCACCATGCACGAGTCTGGTCTAAGGGGCGCGGCATAAAATCAAGGGCGCGGAAAGGCGAACGGCCTCTACGCCTTTAGGTAAACCCGCCAATGGCGGTTGCATTCTAGGCCGTTTTTCAAGAGGTCAGAGGTTCACATCCATGCTTAGGCAGAAAGATGCTTCGAGATTTCTGCTCCACTTGAGCCCCTTCGTCAACTCAGCTATAAAATATGTACACTGATTGTACACTGTCAGTAAGAAGATCACGCTTTCAGGAATTGAACAGGCCACACGTCATCGTATGCCAAGGCTAAGGAAGTTAAGACTTTAATACTTAATACCCACGGCTGCCGCTCATGGGACTGCTCACCTTCTTGTTTTATAGGTAAATTTTGCAATCTCTATTACATCATATAAATAACTCATATCAATAAAACTCCAGACATTCTAGTTACCATTTATGTTTTAAAAAAAAACATTAAATTAATTGTGTGGTGCACACATATTAATTCTCTAAACAGCTGTAAATGACCACCAGTAGAAAATATTTATAAGATATTACCATCGCTGGCCTTGCCCTGTTTTTCGTTTCTACACTCATTGACATTGGGATCATGCAGCCTTGGAAACGTGGAGACGCAAAACATAACCCGCGCCTGAATCTGGTTGGATCAGACATCATTGGGACATTTCTTCGTATCAGGTCACCAACGACCTTTTCTTTGCAGTTTTTATCAATTCCAACCATAGACGTGTGGCACGAAATGACATTAGCAGCTGTGCTCAGCAACACAATTGTCGTCTTGTTTTCATCTGCCATAGAAATGATTCACTTATAACAGCATACAAAAAGGGTATGTATATATGTATGTATGCGGGCAAATATGCAAGTACGTGTGTTTATGAATGTATGTTTGTACGTACGTATGTACAACTGTACGCACATATATATGTATCCGTTTACGTGCATGTGTTTATGTATGTAGTCATGTACATGTGGACGCTGTACCTGATTTAATGAGGCAAAATCATATTGAAGTTGAGATCTCGCAAGGCTATAAATGATGTAAGTTAAAAATTTCTCAGCACTGTTTTGAATATCTCAATTGCCACCAGCCCACAGAATGCTTAGGTCAAAAAGTGCCATAATATACACATATGACCGTCCACCTAGGATGAGACGAGCCAGGTGTTAAAACAAATCAACACTTTATGTTATTCAAGCTTTATATTGCGTTTGCTTCTGTGAGACCAACATTATTTCGTGCTATTCATATTCATGTGAAGCGTTTCCACTGTAATCATTGGTTTCAATCATAGCAGAAAAAATATAGTCTGAGTAATGGCCAATTAATTTTGCATATTTTAAAAGCACAGTTGTAACAATTATGCTGTACAAGTTCCAAGACATATCTGCACCTGAACAAACCGACAACCTTGCAAGTGGGTTGCAGTGATGAATCACCAGAAACGATCCCCTATGCCTCAGCATATTTTCTGTAGGTATATCTGATAAGATTCATATAATTCCCATACTGTCACCCGACACCACATGCAATGTTTACAGCTTGTCCTGGCCCACGCATAATAATAATAATAAATAATAATAATAATATTTCCCTGACTTGGAACAATTAGGAGACAGATGGCAGACCAAGCCTAAGCAACAATTTGTAGGTCTCAAACAATAGGTTATGCAAATGTTAACCATGGACAGAGTCGATATTGCAGTGAACATTCGTTTACTTCACTGCGATGTTATTATTTATCTACAGATTTAAAAATAATAATAATAATTAAGATAATAAAGAAACACATAATGACAATTCTGCCGCCAAATGAGATCTGAAGATAATTAATGTTTCAGTTCAACTACAACGAATTTTAACAAGTAGTAGTATATAGTTTTACATGTAGTAATCGAAAGTAGTAGTAGTTTTACTTAAAGCACCTAATATTATGGCAATCCGGTAATTCAGTGCAATTGCTTTCAGTGTAACCTTTCGGCCTTTAAAGATTCAGACACCAGTGAATACAAGGAATTGCCTTACTTTTGAAATATTTTGACATCGTTTCTACCTTAATAATTAATATAAACAATAGCGATGATCATGATGATTATGGTTATCATGGCGATGATGATTATTATTACTATTACATTATTGCCGTAATAATTGCAGACGTCTTTCATGAATTAAGGTGAAGATGGTGATGATTAATTATTATTGTTTTTGTTCTTTGTACTCAGCAGAGATTCTATTTGTCGCAGAATTAAAGCAACTGCTCATTCACTCCAAAGTTTTAGCGAACTTGTACCTTTTCCAGCATCCTGTAGCTGCTTAATTTGTGCTTTTGCTGCCAAACGATGGATTGGCATAGTCTCAACCATTGAGGAACTATTCTTCGTAGCATCCAGATCAAGTGCAAACTCCAAACTGCGTTCACCAATCCTTCCTTTAAGTTGTACTCTACCACTGAGCACTGAGTGCTTCAAACAAAGAGTTCTTTATGCAGTAAGCAAATAATTATCATCTGGTAGCATTTAGCTGGGTTAACAACAACGGTTAAAGCGCACATCAAAGTGCCTCTGTACACAAAGAATGGCGGTTAGCATACTGATATGAGTTATTATTTGATATTTTAATCTTGGGTTAGAACGGTCTGTATTTGGAGACCTTAAATGGCGTTTTGCCCATTCAGACGGGCAGCGGTGTTCTCACCCGATAAATTTATTGAAAAATCACCAGCATCGTGGTCATACAGTCGCTACAGAAAACGTTTACATTTACATTTATTTTAGCATTACTGAATTGCTTTAAGTTATACATGTATGGCTACTTTTAACATGAATACATAAGGTAACCAAAGGTAAGGCAAAGTGATGACAATATAAGTTGTCAAAATTAAATACAATACAATATGAGTATGAGATTTAAAACTTGATGCATATAGTGACCAGTAGGCAGCACACTTTTGAGACTACATAAGAGACCAGATTCATACAACGAAACAATGAAGCAATCAAAGGCAAGTTTGAAAAATTAATTAACCTGCTCAGCGAGATTTTCAGAAATATACATGTACCTTATCCATTGCAGTCATGTTATAAATGATGAGTCTCTCGCCAGCAAATAGTGGTGGCAACTCCTTTGGCATCTGAATTATTTCACACGATACTCCCTCAAATTGCCAGTCAAGATGGAGATCAGTAACTGCAAGTTGCATGGCCGATTTCAAAGTCTTTACCACCTAAATTGAGCAACCAACATTTTATAACAGTTTAACTCACTACTGTTTGATCCTATCCGCTTTGCATCTGGTCAAAGCACTTTTGAAATAGTACTTAATACACCTGAAACAACGACCATCACTATATTATTAATTTAAATAAAGCTATCAATTAGCGTAATAATTATTGTTTAAGAATACCACCACAAAATGCCACCATCTGTAAAACATTAGATTAATCAAATAAAACACTCTCTCCCTGTAACTGTTCATTCTACCCAGTCGCTTGTCTTTTTTTCTCGACTTAAGACTTACATTTCTTCAAACTGCTTATCCCACCATGGACTTCCTCTCTGTCATAGTGGACTGACCTTCTGTATGTTGACCTGATTGTGTTTTGTGGTTTGGTTTTGGTGCGCCATCGTTTAATGCCTTCCGCATAGACACCAATGCGATAGAAGTTACTACTTAATAGTAATAATAATAATAAAAATTATAGTAATAGTAATAATAAAAATAAAAATAAATAATAATTATAGAGCATTCCATTATTCAACATGATCTGTTTCGATTAATTATGTTAATCATGATATTGCAATATATTAAGAGAGTAAATTTTATGTAAAATTGCATAATTCAATCAGACATAATAAGTAAAATCGAAATTTGAAACTTCATTTAAGAATAAAAAATTGGCTTACAAGGGGCTGCAATCTTTCACCCTCCTTGGTAAACTCTGCCTTTCCTCGTCCTGCTCTGGCAATTCCTTTCACAAGGCTAGTGGAAGCGCCTTCTCCAATTCCAAATGAAAACAACCTGTGAAAAAACAGTGCGTAAAATTCCATCTTTAAAACAGCCAAGTTTGTAAACGAACTTCATAATGACAATGACAATAACAACGCCGACGATGGTGACAATTATGAAGACAATAATGACGATACTGAGGGAAAGGCAACAAAGAAAATGAAACATTTTACCTTAATAAAAATGCAAAAAAAATAACGACGATATAAAAGAATACAGCGGAGAAGATGGTAGTAATGAACATAATGAAGAGAATAAATGGTGACGATAATGGTAGCAGTAGAGTGATTGCTGGAACTGCGATAATGGTAGCAGTGTAAATGGTGAAGATTCTCACCTGTTTTGAATTGCTCGGACCTAATAGCCAGTTTCAGGTCTCAGGAGCCTCACAGGAACTTTGAATGCATGGCTCTGTCCAACAAATGTGATTTTTGAATTTAGTTTTCCTTAGAATCAACCGCAGTCTGGTGCCCATAGATGCATTATAATAATGGTGCCATAGAAGTTTCTGGATTAGATTAGATGAAATTTTAGTACCGATAATTATGATCAGGCGTAAGGTTTACAGCATCAGAACCGTTTAATACCTTGTATTTCTGGCGTTTTCCTTGACCAAATCAATTACAGCCTGTGTATTCGTCACTTGACCATCTGTGAGCAGAAGAATCTGTAATTGATCATTTAATTATCAATAAAAGTAATCATTTGTAGAATTAATTAGGTCAGATAATTAAAACTGTTGGCATTACCAACTGTTTACAAGGATTGATTACATTTAGGCAGTAAATCAATTTGGTTGTGATCAGAGATTGTACACCGCTCAATCGCTCTAATACGCGTTGATATGACACGAATTCTGGTATACCGCCATAACTTAGGACATAACATGAATCACAAATCATCTGTTAGAGCAAGGGTGCGGTGTACTTGTAAACTGCATCAATAATCAATTTCTCATTGTATGAAAATCCTTTCGATATTTTTGCTTATGATGTTGTTCAATCTTTACTAAAGAAACCTTCTCTTGACCCTGGCGACCTGTCTCGTTACAGATCATCTCGACTTTCAATTTGCATGAAAAATTTCTGAACAGGTAGTTATGTATTGTATGCAAACTCACCTATTCTTCCACCTCACTAAACTCCCTCTGTAAGTCTCCATGCGATAAGTTTCACTCAACAGAATCTGCCCTATTTGCTGTTCATACTGGGATCATATATACTACGAATAAGGGTAGTGACAGCAATTCGTCTTCTTCACTTGTCTGCTTTGTCACTATGGACCATTCCCTTATTTTGCACCATCTTCAGCATTGGCTTGGGACTTCCGGTCTCACACCAAATTGGTTTGCTAATGCTCAGTCTATGGTGAATTTAAAACTCTGCTGTCTGTTATCTAAATTTGGTACTGACTTAAGACTCACCTTTTTCAGTTGGCTAATCTACCATAGGCAGCCCCTCTATTTCGCTGTACTAATTTTCTGGGTAGTAACCTGATCACGGCTTGGTTTTGGTCCATCATAGTTTAATGACTTGTGCATAAGACATTAGGGGGCAATAGAATCTGCTAGTCAATAATATTACTAATAAAAATAAAATAATAAAAAATTCTGAACCACCTCTTTTAACATAAAGTAATCAGTGGTGCTACCTGCACTTTCCTGTATGGTCTCTTAGAAATAGAGTTAAACAGTAAGCAAGTAGTGTTAAGATAATTAGAAGTCACCACAAGTAACACAGTTATTGCTTTGTTTAAAATAAAAGCCAAACAACATGCCTCTCGACTGTGCGTAGCCATAGGTGGCTTGTCATATATGTGCTTCAAGGGTGCCAAAATTTCAGTGCCTCCAAGGTTTGCATTCATCGCTTGCTGGTGTTCACAGGCAGCCTTCAGTGTCTCCTCAGAATACTCTCGACTTCCACTGAAATCCAAAAATACTTTCAAACACTAGCAAACAGCAAAAACAATACTACCACAAGATGCACACATAAATGTTAAACCATAAATGTTAGAAACACGTTTTGAATAAAAATCAGAAAAACCATACATACTAACAGAAATATTTATAAAAAGAAAGAATTAAATGTACATATTCCATCATTCAGAAAGGATACAAATTATTTCGCTTATAAATGACAGCAAAAGTCTCCAGAAATAAAAGAATCACTTCATTAAGGCAACATAAACTCTAAAAATGCCAAAGACAAGACAATTTAAAATATCTGTACATTATAAGATAAATACATCATTTATTTATATACAGTATATTTATATGTACGTAAATATATACATCATATTCGTGTTAATGAAAATTAAATGAAAGACAGCATCATGCTGAAACTAAGACTTACTCTGGAAATAGAAGCTCAAAGGTTGAACCAAACCCCACAATATTAAAGTAACATCCAGGTGGTAAACTCTTGAGTAACAATAATAGTGTCTCTTTTGCACCTTCTATACGTTGTCCCCCCATACTGCCTGTTTTGACACAAAAATTTATCTCAAAAGCATAATAAAATAAGTAAATAAGAAAACATTAAGTGTCATCAAATACGGAGATAATAAAGCTAAAAGGTTCTGGCAATTCACTGACTGAAATGAAAGAAACAATTTAGTACAGCACATTTTTGAAAATACATGTATAAGGTTCAACCAGTGGTTTGAAATAAAACCAGAAGCTCATACACAATTAAACATAAAAACACGGTTTTAGGCTAAGTAATAATTTTTTTGATAATGGATTCAGTAACATTGAGTTATTACCTGATCTGTCCACAACAAAAATAAACTCATGTTTGCTGGTGTAGTCTGCATCCTTCAACTCCGGAAAGAAATTGAGCATTATGATGTCCTTCTTCAGAATTCCATCTGAAGAACAACACAGCACCCAACACTTCAACAACATAGCCAAAAAGGATATACTGACACATAATTATACAAATGTTTACACAAAATTATTACCCTACGTAGAAAATACTCCGATAATGAGCTTAACTGATATATTATTTCAATTGAATAACACATAAATAAAAACAAGCACTATGCTTTTACGAACCTCTGGCATCATCTCCCTTTTCGATTATTAGATGAGGTTTATTGAGTTCTTCAAATGTTACATCCATTGTCAGATCATGATCAGCCACAAAAGGCTTTGCCAGGGTCACCTGAAAACAACCATGTCACTTAATCAAAGAGTCATATAAGAGTACGGTCAATGATCATGTGGTTGCAGGTTCCACTCCGTGTAAGGACCCTGGGCAAGTTGTTTGCGCACACCGTGCCTCTGTCACCATGCAGTATAATTTGGTACTGCAGCAAGCTGCGAAGTAAACGGCAAGTCCTGCGATGCCCTGGCCCAGCGTCCAGGACTTAGGATTCATCCACTGCCAGCTTACGAGCCCAAGAAAAGAAAATGAACGCCTCCCCTACGTTTCACTTCTGGGAAACAGGATACTTTACTTTTACATATTATAGTATTACAGGCACAAAACATTCATCACCAGCTCTGCTAGTTGTTGCAACTGACACTGAAATGCTCTCACAAACTCGTTTAAATGTTACTAAAGATATCAAACTCTGTTGCTAGAACAGAAATTGTATCACCCACTCTGTTAAGGAAATCCCAACCCATACGGCTATTTTACTCAGTTTTTCATGGTGTACCAGCCACTGTTCATTTCACTCATTCCAATGTTAAACAATTTGTGCTGAAGGGTATAAACATGCTTACACTAAATAATGCTTAAGGTCGCAATTATTCCTCTCCCAACTTGACTCAGTAGCATATGCATTAGTTTCTAGCAGACATCGCTGCTGTAACTCATTACTCATTGTCACTAAGGGAGGTTTACACAAACTACAAATAGTTCAAAAGTCTCCGGCCAGAGCCATAACAAAGACCCTATCATCACGTTATGCCAATATAGCGTTCATCACACTGGCTGCCTATTGAGCAAAGAATCCAGTTTAATATCCATCTTATAGTTTACAACTTACTCCTCTTCCATGCTTACTCCTTATACCAACATTAATTGCATTCAATCACCCTGTGACTCTTGTGTGCCTTGTACTAGGACAGTGTTGGGTTCTCGGGCCTTCTTTGTGGCTGTCTATTGCTTTGAAATTCGTTGCAGTTATGTTCATTCTGTGAGTCATTCAGGTCTAAAGTTAAGCATAATCTATTTCAGATTTTTTACCCACCACGGGCCAACTTCGAGTTTCTCTAACCTGTCAAAATTCAACTTGGCTTGTCCAGCAGATTATGATTTTTGATTATGATTTCACTTAAAGTGACTGTCCATTCTGCCGTCCTCAATATGATAATTGCACTAAAGAAGTCTTTGAATAGATTAGATTAGACTCAGTGTTTCTCAGATGGCACAAAATAGTATATTACAAGTGTTTTTCCTACTCCCAGCAGGTAGAATCTCATTCAATCTGGTCTGCCATCTGTTACGACTTACCTGTGCTTCAGTTTTATCATCACTCAGTTTGATATTCAATTTGTCCTTTGGTGACTTCACACTGACGATTTTTCCAGGATTCACGATGGTCGCCTTGATCTCAAACTTATATGGCCGTTCTTCTCCTTTTGGAACGTAGGTGACATCTGGTGGACTTTTAGACCCACCAGCTACACCAGACACAAAACATCGAAGAAACTATCATCATAATCATGAAATGTGACATACTGTATAGCCATCTCTTAACTACTGTTAAATCCAAGACCTGCTTTCAAAATGTGTGAATATAGTCACAACAAATTATTCTATTCCATGTCTTAACACGCAATTTTTATTAGAGTAAAATCAAATTATCCTTCTTCTACTGCATCTGTACCTTTCCTGCATACTGAGAGGGTCAGTATATACAAATCATCAGCACCTTCCGTGAATGGACTGGTCCACCCACCGGGGGGCAGGGTTCCTGCTTGACAGTCTAGCGGCTCTAGCCTCAGACCTATTGACCTAACAACGCCGTCAACGCCGGGAAATCTCGGATTCGGTGAAGAAGGTCGAAGAGAGTCTTTGGAGCGGCTCCGACTGTCAGCTACGGAATGGTCCAGCTACCTACCGAAAGACTGGCGACGAAACCTGTCCGACGCATATCCGATGGTTCGATTAATCTGCGCTCGCGGCATCGTCTTCCATGGACGATGGGACAACCGTGGGCCATTGGCGGCGTATCACATCGCCCATTGTCGCTCCTCATCCTCGTTCTATGTGCTTCAGAAACTCCGAACATGCTGTCATCATTCAAGTCTAGTTGGGAACCTGTTGGTTGAGATTTGCGTGCGTGCGCGAGCTTGCCATTGGTGACTCATCTAGTCATCTGAGTAATGTTTACTACTGGACGAATGATCAGTTAGTTCTCAATGACATTTAACATCGTTAACGCAGAGAGCGCTTCTGATGAGTTTATCTTGAAGAGGCGCTACACAAATTTGAAATTACAATTACAAGATAGAATTACATAAGTTCATTTTAGTCGCCGATGTATTGCAATGTACTTAAACTGAGTTTGTCGTTATTCTCCACTGTATAACTATGCCATAACCAATGTGTAATTACATCACTCTATCTTATAATAATAACCTATTAGAAAATGCATGGATGTAAATATTTTAGTCACTCTGAACAGTAAATTGTTTGTAGGATGATTTTTCTTTGAGTTTTTTATTATTGTGCTACATAAAAATTATATAACCACTGTATAACAAACATACTATAGTATGACGTCAAAGCACAGATTCAAAACACAGAAAAAAGATGAATTCAAAGAATGTCAATAAGTTTATGATGTGTAATTACATTTGATAATTAGTGATCAGTCAACATAAATTCAACACAAATTCACATGACTTATTGCCATGGGTGTACACATACAATTACTGATGCATTACTCCTATAAGACCTAAATATGCAAGTAATGCAGTTTCATGCGATAAATTTCAAATCACTCAGATTCAGTAGCCTACATAGGCATGGCTTTGTACAATTATCTACTCCTTCTTGAGGCAATTTGTTATCATCATCAAGATCTGTGTATTTCAAATATCTGTTGGCAAAGTCAGTTGTTTTCCTGTTCAACACATCCACATCATGCTCAACCTCAGCCCTAAATCAGTGTCATTGTCATTGATATCCTGGAAAATCAATTCTAGTGCCTAATTGGTGCTATATCCACAGTGAATGTTCTTCAAGAATCAGAAAACTGCAGTGAGTCAAATTTACTATACATGATACTGAAAACACTGTTTGCAAACTTCAATACATATGTCATTCTAATAGCACAAAATCTTAATAATGAAACAGTTTGTCCAAATAAAATTTCTGGAATTTCAATATGTAGCTGTAAAATATAAATAAAATAATGTGAACTGTTGAATTTCAAAACTGAAAAAGATGAAACTGCTTACATTCCACAGATGGATTGTACCGTGGATTCAGAAGAGTTGGCAAAACGAACGAAAGGGTTCCATCTGGTTGAAGTGACAACTCGGTAACATATCCAAACTTGATGACAGCCTCTGCATCTGGTGGCAAGTTACCCACGAGACAAGAGAAGATGTCTGATGAAGAATCATCCACTTGCATCAATACGGCACCAAAGCCAGCTTTCACAGCATCATCATAAGTCTCCTTTGCCTGGAAGAAAAGAAGTGTGGAAATAACGAAAAATTCAATGATACAATCAACGTTGCCTCTTTGAAACCACCACAAACAGCAAATTTCAGTGCATGAGGCTGTTTGTAAACTATTTTGCAATTTTTGACGCATTAATTCATGCATTGGTGTAAAAGCATTTTTTCATGCATTAATTCATGCATTTTATGGGATTACAGGTGTGCTCAAATCAATTAATGCATTCATTCATTCATAAATTGATTAGATGACAAGGGCACTTTCATCCATTCCTGCATTCATTGATTCATTCAAACTACATCCTGTCATCGATCGACCATCCAGAGTTTACAGGATCTTGCAAATAAGCAGTCATATATGGCAGCCTATAAGCTGTTTTTAAATCCTTCAAAGTCTCAGTTTCTGCTACATGGAACACCACAGCAACTAAATAAATTTTACTGCCTATATTTGGTACATTTGGTCAAATCCATCATAAAACACAAGTGTTGACTTCATTACCTGGGTTTTCTTATTTGATTTAACCCTGGTATATTTAGCTAAATCTGCAGTTTCCATCGAACTTACTGGCATCACAAAGGTTAACTTTACCAAACTTCATACAGTAAATCAAGGTAAAAAATACATCTCCTGATTTTTTAGCTATACATTGGCTTCCTTAAGAACAGTGAAAAAACTCCTGCACCAAGGAGAATCTGATCAAAGCACTCAAAGTATATAAGATTAGATTAGCATTGCATATGTTGCACCTTTATGTGTGCATGTATGCTGTGAATCCATGTAAGTATGTATGCATCTAGAAATTTATGTAGCACTTCCATAAACATCAAAAGCACTGATGCAACACAAGTGCTATGACCTTTATGTCCAATTAATGTCCAGGCTACAAATCAAGGAATGAGCTAAACACTCCTACCAATAAGCCTTCTACAAAGAGATTGTCATAAGCCACTTCCGTTCATCAAACGACCAATTCTGCAAGATTCACTATGTTTGCCTTCAGTATAATATAAATATATTTTTATATTCTGCATTCTAACCTGTTCTTTTTCTTGGCATTCAGCTATTATTATCCTGTCCTCGATCTGAGCCTCAAAGTGGTAGACGGCACTTTGATCATCCATAGGAAATTCATAGCGTGCTTCAATCGGATTCTTCTCAACATTCTTATAGCACAGAGTTGACCGGACATTGGCAATATATCCATCAATCCTCACATCAACGCTTACTGACTTTAAAGGAACTATACGAGAACAAAATTCACTTTATGCATTTTCATTATTGTAAGAAATAATGATTTAATAGCTGCAGGTAAAGAGCAGTTCGTATGATGAATGATGTAGTATAATGATAGTGCTCATCCCATCCTGATAATAACCATAAAATTACAAAAAGTAGTCGGCCTTATATAGATCTTGCAGCTACTGTAACTGTTCTTAGGAATCACAACACCAACACATGTCACCCACTGAAGACTACAGTTTATCAAATTGGGTATCATATTATAAAATAATCTATTCTGAAAGCTTCTATAAAGCCGCCATCATAATGCCAAGGCATCAGTCGAGAGTCGATGTTTTGTTTATTTCAAATTACTTGCTACAGAGTAGCAATGCAACATTTTTATTTTATTCATTTATTCTTTTGGTCGATCAGTCGGTCCATTGACGTCCAGTGGGTCAACCAAAGCATGTGATCATTTTCGCAAGAGTAATTCTTCTTACCTGGTTCATTTCTGTCGAAACCCCTTTTAGTTAAACAGCAGTAGTGTCGCTCTGGATTCATCTTTTCATCAGCAGCTCAAAGGTCTACAAAAATTGGTAAAAGATTCCCCTTAGAAGAAACTTAAAAGCCATAATTTGGGAGATTTACATGACAACTTTAAATAACGGAATTCCACTACTGAGGAAACTCTGACCTCACAACAGGATTTTCCAGTGGTCGTCTCAATCATTTTTTCTGAAGTAGGGTGCAATAAACAGAGGGAAAGTGGGTACACTTCTACCTTCTTGGTTTAGACTAAGCCACAACTGGAATGCATTTTCCCCTTTATTTTAGCATCTGCCTGTAGGTCATCTTCACTGTTTTCAATCACACCCATTTCTTAAGTCAAAAATCACAGCATAAGAGACTAACCTGGTTTCTAATATTCTGTTTGTAGGTAAATAAATATATGCAAGGCGTTGTTGTTATCCGGGAACATTTTAATGAGATCTAATAATACCAAAGATGTTAGAGTCGTAGACTAAGATATGACACTTCCTATCTCCGCTGTGTATTCGGCCTGGTGGTGGTCAAATGTACGCAAACCGTGGCGCCACGTAGTGATTGGATTGATAGCTTCTTAGCAAAGATAGACGCGGCATTTCACTACTATATACTGTAAGACAAATAATGTAGCCTATTGGTAAGCGTTCTCGGCCTGAAATTTGGATATACAAGTAAAGTGAATAATTTTTTTATTGCAAATAAAATTCACTCACAGTTTACGTAATTCAAATATACATAATTAAGAACATTAACATTGAACTACGTGTATGGAGCTGAGCAGTATTACTCAAAGATCTTTGGTTTCACATTCATCTTCAGTAGTAAGTAAGTAATAAGTAAGTAAGTAAGTAATGCATTTGTTAACACGCCATATGTCCATCGACTGAGCGAGGAATCGTAGGCAGTAAAGAAACAATGTCAACAATAAAGCCTCAGAAGTCTGTATCCATGACCAAACCAACAGAAGGCAGACAAATGAAAAAAATAAATTGAACTGCTTACTCATGCAAAATTTTCTTTGCTTTATGATTGCGCTTAAGCTTAAGTTTGCAGGAGTTTTGAAGTTGCTGGTTAAGAATTTTGATCTTACTGTGGATTCGAACTGTCATGTACAATTTCATCATGTATTTCAGCCGGGCACCACATGTTGCTGATCCACATGCAGCAATATCTAAATTCTTTTGGGCAAATAAGCATAGTCGTTTTAATATACCAGAACTATGCTGCAATTTGTCAAATGAATTCTGAAACAGTTTTTCCAAGTCCCTGGTGAAAGCCAAAGAGGCCATGGATGGGTAAACTAAACAACCAGTGTCTTTAAATGCCTTTAGCTGTAAGAAAGGAAACTGAGGATAAGACAAGTGTACACTTGTGTACAAATCACTGCATGTTTGGCACATGCCAGATCCATCATTAAAGCCACACTTTCTTAAGATATAGCCACTCATACATATGCCAAGACACTGTCAACCTCCAGTGGCAAATCAGGAATATCTGATATATCTTGAAGGTCAAAGTCATCTTCACATGTCATTTCACAAGTGATCTCATAATCAATATGTGAAGCGGAAGCATAGTGTTCATCATCATGTAACCTGGACTTCAAAAGATTCGACAATGACGATATATCTATAAGCACATCATCTATATCATTTTCACAGTTTCGTCCAGAATTATCAACAAACAATTTATCGACAGCGATATATCTAAAACTGGAACAAAATTCTGTGACATCAGGATTGTCCCTGTGTCCTCCACTGCATCTTTATTTTTATAGTACCAACAGATTGCTTGCTAAAGTTGGGATAAAGGTTGCAATTTTGGAGCGTTCGCTGCAAAGTCCTTTTGGATGGCATACAGAAAATATTTTGCAACAGCTTATAAGATTTTCTGCTTTGATAAAACACAGACATTGCAAACATTTTTTAATTAACTGTCCAACATCTACCTTGTTTGGAAACAAGACCCATATTGATCTGGGCTTCAGAAAAGAGAGAGTAGATGGTTGCACAGTTCTGCTATCAAACGGTCACAGGAAGCAGCTTCTTGCTTCCGTGTCAAGACACTGTTGCATTTTGATGTACTTTGATCCTTTCCTGTATGTCTCCTCAGTCGAGTTCGTAGTCTGACAATTTCATTCTTAAGTTTCTTCTTGTCTGAAGAGTTACATGACGACCTCGTGGAGCAACCCTCACACTGGTCATTTAGAAGTTCCAGGTTAGCAGATGATGAAATAGGCAAAACACTATTGACAGCCACAGCTGCAGAAAGAGACTCTTCCACAGCAAGAACTTCATCACTGTCGTTGTGTTCGTTAGGAACGTTTTTGAGCAGCTGTAATTTGCTGCTTTTGACAGAAACATTCAACTTTGGTGTATGCCTGATAATGTGTCGTCATTTTTGTATGATCGATGATGGCTTGTTTGGAATATCAAACAGTGTTGGAACTGCATTCCATATAAGCTTGTCATGTTTGGTGTTCATAAACTGTGAATCTTCTAAATGCCTACTGCACAGTCGGAAGGTTTTGTTCAGCACTTCAACACTTTTGCAGTCCAGGTCTGAACGCTACGTGTTGACTCTCCACTTCTTACACCTGTTCTCATGTAATAAAATAGTAACAGCAAATAACTATTAATTTTCTACAATAAAATGCTGCCGGGCAAGTTATAAGCAAAATTTACATATTGATACGACATGGAAACAACCTATGGAGGAAATAAGTCTAGGAAGAGATGCGTTCTCAGACAAGATCTGAAAGCCAGAACAGACTTTGCATAGAGAACGTTCTCCAGTGATATATTCGGTTGACAAACCGAAACCGAAACGTTTTCCAATGTTTCTAAATAGCATTTGTTTGTGGGCCTCTGATCACGTATAATACCTTTAGGAGTGAAAAGCCTGAGCGGTGACTGACAGAGGAGCGTGATGTATTCGGGATTTTGTATACCGACAGTATGGCCTCGACCCTGTCCATCTTTCAATGGATCTATCGGGTGTGATGTGATGTATGTTATGTGTATCACCGACAGCAGTCATCGAACATTTAATAATATAGTTTATACGTTACTTTGTACATACCTTTCGGCATCAAATCTAAATTGTGAAATCTTTTGCGCATTGTACGTAGTTACGCTGCAATTAATCGCAGCTCAACGGATCCCTCCTCGCTTCGAAGCCATGTTTACAAACTCTATCAACCCAATCGTATGGTGGCGCCACACATCCCAAGGTAGGTGGTGTGTACACTCAGATACATTGAGTGTCATATCTTAGTCTACGACTCTAAGATCTTTGATAATACCTTCATAATAGGCTACATATAAGCCTACTCATCATAGGTTACTAAGTAGTGGGTATTGATCTAACTGAGGCTTGATTTTGGTGTGCCATCGGTTGTACTTGTTCATTGGACGTCACAACTATAAAAGATGCTAGTTAATAGTCATACTTTGCATACAGGCCTAGAGCAATATTTTGCTATACGGTTTTATGGCGATTGCTAAGTAAACCAATTCCCAGTCGATCGTTAATATTCTGAATCAATATTTGCTGAAGGATTTTATGCTGTTTGCTAAGTAAACCAATTCACAGAATTTTAGCCAGTTGGTTATCTACAGTTGAATGTTGCTATCCTTCTTTCTTACCAGTCGATTATTAAATTTACACAACTCTGAGTTTTATATAAATTCTTAAAACTTTTCATGGAAAATATGACTGTGGTTTCTAAGTCGTGAATTTACCAATTACCAAGGCGAAGTCCTATAAGCTTATTGCCATTTGTTTACATCTAGCCCAAAGTTCAGAACTGCGACTTTGAACCTATCCTCTCGACTTGTTTACTATACCTCTCGCAAGCAGAACTGGTTCATAACTTTTCCCCAATTACAAACCGTAAATATGTCCCAATCCCTATAAGTGACAACTTGCAGAGGGGTTAGCAGACTCCAATCAGTTTGCCCTACTATACGCCGATGTCAGTAGGCCTAACTTTCAACTTCACGATAGGTCCTACATTGCGAAAGGGTTTCAAGTACGACATTCATGGGATATACGCATATAACTCATTTTATTCTCTGATATATCGTTACTGAACTCCCTAATACTAACCAAACTGCAGTCACAGTTAGGCCGACTGAAACTTGCGAGTTGATTAAATTGCCTCCGGTAGCTCTGGCACGCCCACTTCTTCAGATATGACGAGCAGGTCGCTCGTCATATCTGAAGAAGTGGGAGTGTGATAAATATACATAACCTACTGACTGTGATAAATATACATAACCTATTGCCAATGAGCCAGAAAAAAACAATAAAAATTTGCTAGCATCAACTTATAAAAATATCTTAATGTTCTAAGATGCTCTTTTGCGTAAAAACCAGATAATTTGCAATAAATTATGAAATATCATATCATAACAGCTGCTATAATTATAATGGGCCTATGTAATGAAACTCACCTGTCATTCACTAGGCCTACTTATCCTAAGCATACGAGTTGCGTTTATGAACGTCTTCCGAAATGTGACTGAAGGCTAATGAATCTCTGATTATAATGAAGTTTTGATATATACTCTATATTTCACACTAGGCAGACTGAAGAATGCAACTAAAACACAAAAACTTAATTAAGCTGTAAAAGTTTGCAAAGTTTTAAGACATTCGTCCTTGCAATCGAGTTTGAGTCCACTTGAGCCCTGATTTAAGCGGATTAATAATTACTCGTATGGGCGTTACGTTGACACGTATGTATCGGAGAGCTCATTTATTTTATCGATTTCATTAAGGCTACGTTTTTGGGATTACCATACGGGAAGATAGCTCTTAAAAACCAAGGCGTTTCTAGCCGTTGTAAAATGTAAATGTATAGGTTTTATATTGCGACCGTATGGCCTCGACCCTGCTCATTTTCAAAGAATTTATCGGGTAAGATACTTCATCACCGCTGCCCGTTTGAATGGGCGCCACACCAATTAAGGTCCCCTGCACGGACCGTAGCCTACAATCCCGGGATTTAAATCATTGAAATAAGAAACGTGCAGGGCGTGAACCGGTGATCCTGTTGTATTGCGCTATGGATTAGCCTAAATATTCGAAAGGAGGGTGGTCTTAAGAAAAAGGTCGTGGCTTAAATTTATTTCACACCAAATCATCATCATATCACTCCTATCATTCCTCTTTCACAGATCCTATCCTGATACCTCTTCTTCCTCTTCTATCTCCCTCCTCTCCAACCCAAGCACCACCACCCCCATAGCTGCCACGCTATCTCTCCGTCTGACTTTTGGATCTTGACCTGGAACCGAACCCTTTTGCCTATCGAATTTGTTTTGACTGAGCGCCTGTGAATAAACTGGTCCCCACGGCGCGGCTTTCGTTGGGCGCTGTAGAAATCTTGGAATTACGATTACGATTATCCTTAATTCACTCTGTTGGCTGAAAATTCGCCTACGCATTCATTTCAAAGGTCTTTCTCTATCCAAAAGTCTCTGCAATAGGCCCTACTCCCTGATCAAACATTCTACTTATCTTCGCAAACCTTTTACCATACATTCACCCTGCTCTACCCGTTCATCCTCTTCAAGCCCCTGCCTTACCTCCTGCTCGTTTCCCAGTAATTTCTTATTAAGTTCGGCTCGAGGACGGTTGAACACAAGACAATCTCGTGGCATATTTCTTCTGAGTAACATTTGCAAAAACAGTGCTGTTTGTGTTCTCTCTTAATTCTATAAGATGTCGGAATTCGACCCGGTTTCTACATCGGTTGATGCCTTGAGCATTATGAAAACGGCGCTATGGAAGTTGTTAGATTAGATTAGATTATTTTATTGGTTTCATTCCAATCCGTGCAGGTAAATTTATTTCTTTTGACCTGCTCTTTTTCAGAAAGTCTGCGAATCTCTTGCTGTTCTCCGATAAACCAACACGGGCTAAATGAATCAATTAGTGTGGAGTATGAACACAGCTTTAAGCCTTGTTAATCCAATATGATCGACTTCAAGTTCACCATTGGAGTGTCAAGAATCAACATATTTTAATACTGATCAAACATTCAACAAAGATCATGTGTACATACTCGTTGCCAACAGCGTAAAGACATATAAAATAGTCTAACAGAAGTTTAAATTGTCCTTAGTCTTTTTATATGACGCGATTTTATAGTCTTTTAGCTTAGGCCTAATTGATGAAAGATATTTCACGGATCAGACCGTAGGTCCCAAATGTTATTGCCCACGCGGTAGGCCAGTGCGCAATGTGAAAAAAATTAGAGGGAACATCAATTGCATGTGAAGTGACCATACAATCATCTTTTTAAAATTTTGTATTAATTTTACCCTTTAGACTAAAATTTACGTAAATAATACAACACTGTATTGTTTACACAAATGCCGCTAAACCCAAACTTTTGATGAAATGAGCGAAGCCGGGCGCTGAAAGGTAAGGCTATATTGCACCTCTACAAACGTTTTGATGCAATCAGCATAAAATTTAAACAATAATACAGGATACATCAGTCAATAATCTTTATAACTGTGGAATTTATTTGCAGGTAATTCGTAGCACCTATCTGTGTGAATATTCCGTTAATACTGATAGAAGAAATTCGAATGAGCACCAGCGATGACTGTCAACAGTTCATAAACATGAGACAGTAGTATAGCATCCTTTCAGAAGTTTTCATGGAAATGATTCCCACTTGTTTTTAGGAATATAACCTTCCCTTTTTACACACCTTAAAGATACTAGTTACATAATAAAATACACAATAATGATGATGATAATGATGATGATGATAATAATAATAATAATATTAATATTAATATTAATAATAAACAGTAATGTGGAAGGCCAAGATGCAAGATAGCCTGATATTCCAAGTACTAACCAGGCTTGATCTTATGCAACTTCACTAGGTTTGTATGTAACTGCGGATTCTGATGTATGAAAAATAAGAAAGATAATGGGCGACATGAAGATTGGCATCCAAATGTAAATTAGGGGTAAACTGTCCTGCTTACTGATGGGGCCGTATTCTATTTTTAGACAACATTCCAAATTGCGAGACAGGTTCCAAATCTTGAAACCATCAGCAGACTCTAGTTTCACAGACATCTCTGAAGCAAAGGCTATTTTTAGACCACTTAATTGACCTTTGATTACCTGTAAAGTTCGAGAAGCTCAATTTTCAACCATGGTAGAAACAGAATTTTTAACTTATCTGTTCGCAGTACACAAGTTAGAACAGAAACAGACAATTCAGATTGTTTAAGAAGTGAACAATACTAACTTGAGGAAATCAGATTTCTCACCCGGAAGTGTTCAGGACACGCCTGTCACAGATGACATATCAAAGTCTTAAACACATGGTTTTGATTCCATGACTACAACTGATGCTACTATATGCTTCTTCTAAATATTATGAAAACAGCGAAGTTTACATCACATTCAATATACATGGGGACTAGTAGTTAACATGCTGGACTCATCGAAGAAGTCAAAAGTTCAAAACCATTCCAAGGCAGAAAGATGCTTCGAGATTTCTGCTTCACTTGTGCCCCTTGGCGAATTCAGCTATAAGTTTAGTACACCGACTGTACAAAAAGTGTACACTGTCACTGAGAAGATCAGGCATTGAGGGAGAGGACTGGCCACCCGCTGTCATATGCCAAGACTAAGGTAGTGAAATAACTAGTATTTAATAGTTAATACACATGGCCGGAGCTCAGAGGTTAGCTTATGGGACTCCACCTCTTCGTATTTTATAAAAAAATTTGCATATTCTATTGCGCCTACATCATATAAATAACTCGTATCAATAAAAAAATACAGCATTGCAATTAACTTTCGTGTTTTAAAAACTTACGTTAAACAACTTCTGTGATAGATAAATGTTAATTTTCTGAACAGCTGTAAAGACCATAAATCTGTTTTAATATTATTACCTCTGTTTGCACTAGCATCTGTGGTATTTTTCCAGTTCTTTCCATCTGATACGATGTAGGTGGTACACTAAAGCAAGATACAAGCGCACATGAGCCATCGTCCATCATTGGGACACTTCGTCGTATCAGGTCATCCGCGACCTTTTCTTTGCGGTTTTTATCAATTCCAAACATAGACGTGTGGCACGAAATGACATTAGCAACTGTGCTCAGTAACACAATTGACGTCTTGTTTTCATCTGCCATAGACATGACACATATAAAAAGATGGTATGTATATGTGCATGTACATGTAGGCCTACATATCCATATATGTATGTGTTTATGTATGTATCCATGTACGTACGTATTTGTGCATGTATGTGTGCATGTGTGTATGCATGTATTCGTGTACGTGTGTTGAATATGTCTCCAATTATACATGTATGTATGTATATATGTATGTATGTGTGTGTATGTAATGTACGTATGTATGTATGTATCAGCACGCTAATAGCGCCTTTTGAGTACCTCTAAAAATTGCTGAGAGGAACTTAACTACAGTGTAAGTCATTTCACTTGAAATGCAGTGGACTGGTGTGAATAACTTGTGATAACCGAATTTCGCTAAACGTCTTATCAACTTAGACGCTGTACCTCATTTAAAGAGACAGTCGAAGATATGTTATGAAGATCGCCATAACAGTTTCACACAGTTTGGCAATGCAATCAATGTCAAACCCAGGTCGCTACTCTACGTGAAGATCATAGCGTTACCCGGTTGGCAATATTTCAGATACCTATGAAATCTAAAGCCTTAATTAGGCCTACTAATATGGGTCACTCTGCCACGATACTGCAACCTACATAGATTAGAACACATTATATTCTGTTCTACATTAAAAGCATTTCCCACGAATGCATATGTCATTTTGATGTTAAAAGTTCGCAAGGTTATAAATCATATACGTAAAAAAATCACAGCACTTACGTGTTGAATATCTCAAACGCCACAAACGCACACTGCTTAGTCCCAAAAGTGAAATAAAATACATCTTTATGGCTAACATAACATCGCCTAAGTTAAGAAAAGGACCATTTATGTAGAATGAGCGGAGCCAGATGTTGAAAATAAATCAACGCTTTATGTTATCCAAGGTTTTATATGGTGGAACCGATAAACTTTTGTACCTAATAATAATATTCATGTTAAGTGTTTTCCACTGTAATCACTAGTTAGAATCATAGCAGAAAACGGTCCTCAATTTCGTCTGAGCAATGACTAATTAATTCTGCACAGTTTAAAAGCAAGCTGTAACAATTGCGCAATGCTTTGGCTATGTGTGAACATATCTACAGCAGAACAAACCGACAACATTGCGACTGGATTGCACCGAGGAGCCACCAAACAGGACCCTCTTTGTTTCATTATATTTTCTGTAGGTTTACCTAATAAGATTCATATCTTTTCCATCACTTCACCCAATACCACATGCAAAGTTTACAGCTAATCTCTGGCCAACACGTATAGACAATTTTGCTCCAATTGAGATGTGAAGACAATTAATGTTTCAGTTGAAATGTAATGAATTTAACAAGTACTGGTATACAGTTTTGCATATAATAATCAAAAGTAGTAGCGGTAGTATTACTTGGAAGTACTGATAATATGACAATCCAGTACTTCAGTGCAACTGCTTGCAATGGCATCTTCCGTTCTTTACAGATTCAGACACCAGAAATAACAAGGATTTCTCTTACTTTTTAAATATTTTGACATAATTTCTACCTTAATAAGTAATAGAAATAATAATATTGTCGTTAATGATTATGTCGATCATAGTGATGATTATTGCCATTATTATTGCTGTGTATTTATGGTATGTAATAAATACAGATATCTTTTAAGAATTAAAGCGATGATGCTGCTGAAGATTAATATGTTGTTGTTCCTTTTTGTTGTTTGTAATCAGTAAAGACATCTTTTGCAGAACTAAAGTAACTACTCAATTATTAGAGTAACTGTATACCTTTTCCAGCATCCTGTAGCTGCTTAATTTGTGCCTTTGCTGCCAAACGATGGATTGGCATAGTCTCATCCCTTGAGAAACTATTCTTCGTGGCATCCAGATCAAGTGTAAACTCCAAACTGCGTTCACCAACCTTTCCTTTAAGTTGTACTTTACCACTGAGCACTGACTGCTTTAAACAAAGATTTTCTATGTTATAAGCAAACAATTCTCATCTGGTAACATTTGTAGCATTACTGAATTGCTTTAACATATAAAGTGCTCTCCCGTTAACGCGCGAATCCGCTTGACGCGCGATTTCCCTCTCAACAACACCTATTTAATATTCGAAACGAGTCAAAATGAGGCACAGCAACTGTAAAATCAATGCATAATCTGCACCAGCTAATATTCAGTCTCATCGTCATTATATCAGATTTGTCTGTATCAGTTGTAACAGAAGCCTCAATGGGGGGCACCAGTTGATGGCTACAACTGGTTATAAGCCTTGTAGGGCGCATTACAGTTCCAAAGCAGGTGAACTGAATATAACTGCACATGCATCAACTTCTCAAACGTATGAAACTTAGTATAGCTTCATACAAAGACCACACCTAGTAGCAGCTGTAGCTGAGATTATAGTATTTGTGCCTTGCATCCCATCCCGCAGGCAGTCCAGCTCTGCTCACCCAACAGCTTAGATACTGTTTCAGCCAACGTTACAACAGCTGTATCACTGTGTACCGATAAGCTTGGCACTCCAACTGGCGGGAATTCACCTTTAAATATTGTCTTGAAACGGTCGCTGTTAACTTAGCCAGAAACATAAATTATTTAGTATAAAATCACAAACAATTTTGCTCAGAACAAGACAGAAATGTGGCCTTTCAAGTAATAGGGCAAAATCGTTAGTTAGCAGGCTACAGTGCAAGTTCCTTCACACCAAACAGTCTATGTCTTTGATCTTTCTAGCCACACTATGACGATGTTTTTCAACATTGCCTCTTAACCTACGGTCCGTTAGCATGCGGTCACAGTGACTCTGGCTCCTGACGACCGCGTGTGTAAATGGTACACCCTCCACTGCATGACTAGTTCTAATATGAATATATTAGGCAAGTAAAGGTAAGGGGAAGTAATAACAATATAATTTGACAACTCACAATACAGTAACAAAATATGGTGCATATAGATAGCACAAACCGGAACATTTGTGAAGCTTTAAAACGTTCTACTTGAAGGTCGAAATTCACACAATGAAACAGTAAATCAATCAAAAGCAAGTTTGGAAAGTTCAACAAACCTGCTCACAGAAGTTTTTAGAAATGTACCTTATCCGTTAAAGTCATGTTATAAGTGATGAGCCTCTCGCCAGCAGACAGTGGAGGCAACTCCTTTGGCATATGAATTAATTCACACGATGCTCCCTCAAATTGCCACTTAAGATGGAGATCAGTAACTGCAAGTTGCATAGCCGATTTCAAAGTCTTTACTACCTAAATTGAGCAACAAACATTTTATAACAGTTTAACTTACTGCCATTGCAATTATCCAAATACCGACTTTGTATATGGTCAAAGCATTTTTGAAATAATGTTTAATAAGCCGGAAACAACGATCGTCACTGTGCTATGAATTTAAATTAAAATATCAATTAACATAATAACTATTGCTTAAGAAAACGACCACCAAAGCTATGACCTGCAAAACATACCATTATTCAAATAAAACACACACTCTCTCTGTAATTTTTCTTTCTGCTCAGTCGCCAGTGTCTTTTTGTTCTCGACTGGACTTATATTTTTCCTATTAGTAATCCACCATAGGCTATCTCTCCATCTTAGTGGACTGCCCTACTGGATGTTGACGACTTGTTGTGGTTTGGCTTCGGTGAACCATCGGGTGATGCCTTGTACATTAGACGCCTGTGCGATAGAAGTTACTAATTAAGAATCATAACAATAATAATAATAAATATGTGTTTTAATTAATGTCAATTAATGTCAATCGTGTTTTTGTAACACATTAACAAAGTAAATTTCATATAATCCTGCATAATTACGTGAAATTTACCTTACCTTGAAGCTGTACTTTACCACTGAGTACTGAGTGCTTCAAATAAGAATCTCTTTATGCAGTAAGCAAACGATTATCATCTGGTAACATTTGTGACATTACTGAATTGCTTTAAGTTATAAAGTGCAGTCCCGTTAACGCGCGAATCCGCTTAACGCTTGATTTCACTCCCATTAACACCAGTCAGACGTGATAAGTAAAATCGAAATTTAAAAGTTCATTTAAAAATAAGAAATTGGATTACAAGGGGCTGCAATCTTTCACCCTCCTTGATAAACTGTGCCTTTCCTCGTCCAGCTCTGGCAATTCCTTTCACGAGGCTAATGGAAGCTCTTTTTCCAATTCCAAATGAAAACAACCTGTCAAACACAGTATTCAAAATTCCACACGTCAACGGCTATCTAATAAATGTTAAAACATTTCTTAAACAGCCAAGTTAAGAAAACGAATTTCATAATGACAATGACGATGATGATGACAAATATGAAGATAATGATGACAAAAAATGGCAACAAAGAAAGTGAAACATTTTACCGCATAATAAAGCTGCGAATAAAAGGACGACGATATCATAGAATACAGCAGAAATGATGATAGTAATGCACATAATGAAGAGAACGAATGGTGATGATGATGGTGACTAGAGTGATTGCTGGAACTGTGAACTAACATGTTTAATTGTTTATCCCTAATAGCCCATCTTCCGGTCTCAGGGGTCTCACACGGATTTTGAATGCATGGCTTTGTCCAACGAATTGTGATTTTCGGAATTTGATTCGACTTAGAAGCAACCACTGGCAGATGATCATAGATGCATTATAATAATGATGCCATAAAAGTTTTCAGATTAGATTAGATAAGATGAAGATCTTGATGGTGATAATTATGCTCTGGCCTAAGGTTTACAGCATCAGAATGTCTTCAAACCTTGTATTACTGGCATTTTTCTTGACCAAATCAATTACAGCCTGTGCATTCATCACTTCGCCATCTGTGAGAAGAAGAATCTGTAATTGATAAATAATAATAACAATAATAATAATACAAAATTATTATTATTATTATTAAATATAATAATAATAATTATTATTAGTATTTACAGTACTTAAATCAGTCCTCATTTCCCAGACTTGTGGTAATTCAACCAGTTCATCTGACTACCTTTCTATCGCTGTGTCAAAACTAGATGTTTTCTTGGTAGACAAGCTTTTCAGTTGCTGGACCGACATTTAAAGCTCTTTTTCAGTGATTCACGTTCTGTGTATCACGACTTGGTTTGGTACATTGTAAACTAATGCCTTGTGCATCAAACACCGGAGCCATAGAAATTGCTAATAATAAATGACAATAATAAATGACTATAGTAATCTAACAAAATCGTAAAACACCTCTTTTAACAGAAACTAATCACAGGTGCTGCCCACACTTTCCTGCATAATATAAAAGTTCATTAGGTTCAACAGTCAGAAAGCTGTGTTCAGGTAACTAGTGGTCACCACAAGTAACACAGTAATTGCCTTCATTAAAAGAAAAGCCAAACTGCATGCCTCTCGACTGAGTCCAGACATAGGTGGCTTGTCGTATATGTGCTTCAAGGGTTCCAAAACCTTAGTGCCTCCAAGATCTGCATCCATCGCCTGCTGATGTTCACAGGCAAACTTCAGTGTCTCCTTAGAATATTCTCGACTTCCTCAGAAATCGAGAAATACTTTCAAACACTAGCAAACAGCAAAAATATACTAGAATTATATGCACAAATTTTAAAATCACAATTGTTAAAACACGCCTTGATTCAAAATCAGAAAAGTACAAAGAATAAAAAAATAGTTAAGGCAACCTAAACTCTAAAAACGCCATAACTATTTTTAATATTCATACATTATAAAGACATATACATCAATCATTTAAAAGTGTCTACACCACAGAATCATGATAATGAAAATTAAACGGCAGAAAGCAGAATGCTGAAACTAGAACTGCTTGACTTACTTTGGGAATAGAAGCCGAAAGATTGAACCAAACCCCACAATGTTAAAGTAACACCCAGATGGTGGACTCTTCAGAAACAGCAAAAGCGTCTCTTTTGCTTCTTCTATACGTTGTCCCCGCATGCTGCCTATTTCAACATACTGCCTGATCAAGCGCATAATTAAAGAAGATAAAAAGTAAATGCTGACTTAAGAGGGCAAAAAATACGGAAAGGCAATGAAGGTAGAAAAGAGTCCAGGTAACTGAAGATTTATTAAACTCGATGACTGAAATGACAAAACAACTTAATATATCATATTCTTGAAAGGATAAGGTTGAACTCGAGGTTTAAAATAAAATCAGTATTCATATTCTGTAAAATAAAAAATGATGGGTTCTCACTGAATAATAATTGTTTTGATAATGGAATCAATAACAATGAGTTATTACCTGATCTGTCCACAAGAAAAATAAACTCATGTTTGCTGCTGTAGTCTGCATCTTTCAACTCTGGAAAGAAGCTGAGAATTATGATGTCCTTTTTCAGAATTCCATCTGAAAAACAAATCAGTACCAATACTTCAACAACATCGCAAAAAAGGATATAATGAAATATATAAACAGAATTTACAGATAATTATTACCCTTTAGAACAAATAACAAACAGCTGAGATATTATTTCAGTTGAATAACACAAAAATTAAACAAGCCCTACGCTTTTACAAACCTCTGCCTTCATCTCCCTTTTCGATTATTAAATGAGGTTTATTGAGTTCTTCAAAAGTTACATCAAATGTGAGATCATGATCAGCCACAAAAGGCTTTGCCAGGGCAACATAAAACAACCATGGCACTTAGTCATAGAGCCATATTATAGTACTACAGACACCAAAATTTTATCAACAGCGCTGCTATGTGTTTCTATTGACACTTAAATGTTCTCACAAACTGTTAATTGTTACTATAGACGACAATATATTATCACTAACTCTGTTAATAATATTTTTTTACTGTTGAAACTGTATCACCATCTCTGTTACTCGAACCCCAAGCCAGTTGGCTGTTTTACTTAGTTCTGGGTGATGTACTAGCCAGTGTTTATTTAACTCATTGCAAAGTTAAATAAATCTTACTGAAGGACATAAATAGATTCACACTAAATAACGCATAAACGCATAAAGTTGCAACGTAGCCTACAGATTTTCGGAATTTGAATCAGTAAATTATAGTGTTATTCCTAATGTCAACTTGACTCAGTAGCAGATCCAATAGTTTCTAGCAAAATTGACTATTTTAACTCAAATCCCGTTGCCATTTCTAAAGACGGTCGGCACAAACCACAAATAGTTCAAAAATCTCTGGCCAGAGCCATAACAAAGACCCCTAAATATTGCACACAATGCCAGTACTGCATTCATTGCACTGGCTGTTAATGAGCAAAGAATCCAATTTAATAGAAATCTTGTGGTTCACAAAGTACTAAATTTAAATCAGCCACCTACTTCTCTTCCGTGATCAATCCTTTTACCAAAAATAATTGCACGCGATCAATTTACACTGCGACTCTTGTTATACCTTGTGCCAGAACAGTGTGGGTTCTCTGGTCTTCTTGGTGGCCATTTATTGTTTTGAAATTTGCGGCATTTATATTCATTCTATCAGTTTCAGAAAGTCAACCAGGTACAAACTGAAGAATCATCTGTTTCAAATTGCTTACACACCACAGCCTAACTTCTACTTTCTCTAACCCGTCAGAATTCAACTTGGCTAGTTCAACATATTCGATTTTTGATTATGATATCACTTAAGGCGGCAATCGATTTAGCTCTGCACATTATGAAAACTGGGATAATGAAGTCATCAGTTAGTTAGATCAGATTACACTAGACTTAGTGTGGCACAGGTTGGCACAAAATAGTGTTAATAATGTTTTTCCTACTCACAGCATGTAGCATCTGATTCAATCTGGTCTACCACCTGTTAGACTTACCTGTGCTTTAGTTTTATCGTCACACAATTTGACACTGAACTCATCATTTTGTGAGTTCACACTGACGATTTTTCCAGGGTTTACAATGGTCGCCTTGATCTCAAACATATATGGTTGTTCTCCTTTGGAAAATAGGTGACATTTTTTGGTGAACTTTTAGACCGACCGGCTACAGCACCGACAAAAAATCTTAGAAACTTACATCATAGAAGTAACCATATTACACGATATACTGTATAACCAAATCTTAAACTACTTTTATGCTCAACGTCTAGTATAAAATATGTGCAAATACAAGCACATAATATTATACCAATTCATTCCCTTATACAATATTAAACAGTAAAATTAAATTAAACATTCAAACCATCATCGGTTTGGCATTTGGAAAACAAATTATGCTAATTATCCGTTCAAATGCATGAAAATGGGTGACTCACATGTCAAGTTGGCTCATGCTGCTTATAACTTGGGTGCTGTTTTGAATTCTATTACATCTCTCACCGACTATGTAAATGATATTTTAAGAAGGCATCATGGACGTATACTAATGACATATGCAGAATTACCCGGTAAGCGTTATGTTCCCATGACTAAAAGAATATCTTTGGCAAATGCATTCCTATCCAGTGACCTTGAATACTGTAACTCCGTTCTTGTTGGTATCACAAAGTCAAACATGAAGAAATTCCAGAATTCAGAACTTCTTGGCTACAGCCATAACTAATACTTCAAAATATGCGCATATAACCCGAGCTTAAATCTCTGCAATGGCTTCTATTCAACATAGGATTTGTTTTAAACTGGGGTTTATAGTTTATAAAACAATGAACTCTGGCCAACCGCAACACTTAAAATCAGTCCTTATTCCCTGGAATTATCATTACTCAACCAGGGCATTTATCGACATCTTCCGGAATGAGAGAGAAGGCTCATAAATCCTAGAATACACAATGTCTTGATATATAGTTACTCTATATTTCAGAATAGTCAGACTGAAGAATGCAACTAAAACATACAAACTTAAACTGCCAGCGAAAGTTTTAAGCCGTTCGCCCTAGCAATCGAGTTCGAGTCAAAAAGAGTCCTTGTTTAAGAGGAGTAACTATTATATATATAATATTATAATATATATGTGTTAATTCACCACAAAGGTAGAAAGTACAGAAAAAAGAAATACGGAAAAGAACGAGAAAGAACCATAACAATTAAGTACATTCAAGTACAACCAGAAGCAAAAGCAGCAAACATAAATTGATCCAATCCAAGATACAACCTGGGCATCTCGATATCTTAATTACGACAAAGTAGAAAGGCTCATAAATCCCAGAATAATCGAAGCCTTGATATATATCCTTATAACCAGGTCCTTTACTGCAACCATTAAGAATGCTATTATTGTGATTCCCATATAGTAGCCTAGCAAAAAAAAAACAATTTAAGCAGATGCAGAATATGCGTAAGGCCCGAAAAGGCCATGCGACCTGAAAAGTATTGAATATTTTTAACAGATTCCCACTTATGCATGTTGAATAACTTCTTGTAAATAATATTCCAACACACGTTTAACTGCTGCATCTGAGCTCTCCATAAGTTTATAGCCTCTAATGAGTTTGTCAACACAGGTAAGGCATAAGATTCTACCAAACTCAATTTAAAATATTCAAAAACATATTTTGAATGACAAAATATGGCAAGGCAGTACTATAAAAACGTTTAATAGCAGCAAACACATCAATTTTTAACATGTTTAACGAAATAAAATATAATCCAGGATATTCAGCTCCTTAACCCAATTAATAGATTCTGTGCCCATGACTAGAGTAGGCCCCTACATATTTGTCTATTCCATGATGGACCTACACAGAATAAGTTGGATTTTCTTGTGGGTGTTACGTTGACACGCTGGTATCGAAGAGCACAACATTTATCGATTTAATTAAAGCTGCGTTTTTTGGATTACCATATTGGAAGATAGCTCTTAAAAACGCCGGAGTTTCTGACCGTTGTATCGGGTTATAAGTTACCTTTTCGAAGGGAGGGTGGTCCCAGGGAAAGGTCGTTGCTTAAATTTATTTGACACCCAAGCATCTCATCTCATCACTCATATCCTTAATTCGCTCCACTGGCTGAAAATACCCAAATGCATTCATTTCAATGGTCTTTCTCTAACCTGTGTAAGTCTGCAATGCTCCTTATCTTCGCAAAATTTTAACCATCCATTCACCCTGCTCTATTCGTTCATCCTCTTGCCTTATTTCTGACCGTCCCCCAGCAATTACTTGTTAAGACGGCTCGAGGAGGGTTGATGACAAGACAAGAGAATTTTGTGGCATATTTCTTTTGAGTAACATTTGTAAAAATAGTGCCTTTTAATGTTCTCTCATTTCTTTAAGATGTCGGAATTTGACCAGGCTTCTCCATGGACTGATGCCTTGAGCATAATGAAAGTGGAGCTATGGAAGTTGGTATTTCAGTTTACTTAATTGGTTTCATTTCAATCCGTGGAGGTAAATTTATTTCTTTTCACCGGTTCTTTTTCAGAAAGTCTGTGGATCTCTTGGTGCTCTTCGGTAAACCAACTTAGCCTAAATGAATCATCTAGCGCTGAGAATGAGCACGGCTTTAAGTGTTATTAATGCAACTGGATCAACTTCAGGCTGACCACTGGACTGTCTGGTAAGAATCAAGATTTTTTAATTCTGATCAAACAAGCAACATAAATCATCTGTATACACGCTTGTTACCAACAGCATAAAGACAAATGGAATACCGTCTAGCAGAAGTTTAAATTGTTCTTAGTCTTTTTCTTTTTATATCACTCTAATTTATTGTCTATTAGTTTAGACCGAATTGATGCATGATCTTGGACGGATAAGAACGCAGGGCCCAAATGTTATTGCCCACGCGGTGGGCCAGTGCTCACGGTGAAAAAATTAGAAAAAACACCAATTCCATGTAAAGTGACCATTTGACGATCTTTTTAGAACGGTGTAGGCTATTAATTTTACCCTTTGGATTGACATTTACGTAAACAATACAACACTGCATTGTTTACGTAAATGCCCCTAAACCAAAACTTTTGCTGAAATGTTCGAAGCTGTGCACTGAAAGGCAAGGCTAGATTGCCCCAGAATCTACCTCTGCAAACGCTTTTATGCAATCAATTTGAATTTTAAACAATAATACAGGAAACATCAGTCAATAATCTTTATTACTGTTCAATTTTTGCTAGTGATTGGTAACACCAATTTGTATGAAAATTTCGTTAATACAGATGGCAGAAATTTGAATGCGCATCAGTGATAACTGCCAAAAGATTACAATAAATTAATTATGTTAAAAGTTTTCATTATCATTTGAATCCATATCATCAGTTCATAATCAGAAAAATTTCTAATTAAAAGACAAACAAGACAATTGACAAATACAATGCAGTCAGGGTTCCATAGAATTCTTTGAGATTCTGTCTACCTTTTTGTTTCGCAGTCTGTCTATCTGTTCAAGAATACAGTCGTCTCGGCTTTATAGAAACTGAGTGTTCATCATGCATAAGCATATTTTCATAGGGACCCACAACTGTAGTAAGCTAAGAGGCATTAAGCGTTTTAGTTTCAACAAGTATGACAGGTTCACTGCACGACTCTCAAAGTATAAGGACATCTTTTGCAAGAGAGAATGACATTAAATAAATCCTGTGTAGACCCACTTTAAATAACACTTGGATATTAATGTGATCTGATTACACTCAAATAGTACAAAGCCAAAATTGTGAGCAATCACAGCACTAGGCACGACAATTAGACAGCTTTTACAAACATTAGTTAAAGCAAAGCAACAACCCGTTCTTGGAACTGGAAGTACTTCTTAGAAAGCAAGTCTATAGGTAAATGACAAAAGCATTGGTTGGACTCCGTAACAAATATGCAGAGAGGAATCTTTACAGTTGACCAACAACAGCTTTTGCCTTCTGCAGGAGATCATCGATCGAAAATCCCTCTCGATCCCGAAGACTAAGCCACTGCATCGCCTTCATCTCCACCATCTCCCATTCGTCTCGCTTATCCGCAAACTTTACTTCCAGGTAGGAAAGAGCCAGAGCTGTTGCCCAGACATCCAGAGCCTATAAAAAGTGCCATCCATTTAACTGAAGGTAGTTTAATTTAATCCAATGTTACAATGAATGTAACACCTAAACTAATGTTTTAGCAGCAAAAATTAACTTTTAGCAAAAACTTCATTGTACTGATGTTTTTGAAATTCCTTAACAGGCACTATACAAAAGCTCAGATACATGAATGCATTCATAGAAACTATATTACACTTACTAAAGTGCACTCAATTATACCATTCTCACTTGTGTTACCCTTGGTAATGCACAGTGCATAAGCTGATAGTATTGTACAAAACAAAGCATTACATGTATGAGAATTCAATCAAATTGCCACTAAATCAGCTTAGACTTACGTTAATCCACATAAAACACACTAAACACTGTTTAGTTATAATCTCCTGATACAATCAAAACTGGCGGAGCTTAATAAAATCCTAAACTTGGTGATTCAACTTAATAGTTTGCTGCTCTGCCTGACATTGGCTTACTTGGAAAGACGGCATTAATTGTTAACTGGGTTGACTGATCAAGTCTTTCATGCTCTAATGGGTTTCAATGTTGGCTCTCTTAGCCCATCTCTCTGCATGAAGATTCATATCAAAACTGACCAAAAAGTTCTTCTACAACTTCTCCTCACTGCAATTACTGTTCTTGAGAATATGCTGGTTTTATAAGTTTAATAACTTTGTGGACCAAAAGATCAATATGTTGACAAATGCCTACACTCTAGAGCAAAAACTTTGTAAACACAAAGTTGGGTGAAATTATAATATGACAAATTACCTTGATGGGAGATGCATTCATCAGTGCATCCAGTGTGGTGTTCAAGGCTGCAGCAAGGTCTGCATTCAGCTTCCACGGGCCTGAGAATTCCTGTAGTGCTATCACTTTCATGTATGTCGGCTCCTTTGGATGCATCGGGGGCAGTTCGCCTTCCATTCTGGCATTCACATAACCTAAATTTTCAGAAACTTCCTGATAAAAGCGACAAAAGTACCAGTACAGTAACAAAATCATAAAATCATTGTTGCATGATGCTAGGTAAATTATGTCTAGACAGTGGTATGGCATCCTCTCAGAAATTCCCAAGGAAATGGATCTCATCTGGTTTTAAGAGATATAATTTTCTCCTTTTAACAAACTCTTAAAGTTGAGAGTTATTCGATAAAACTCACAGTAATGATGATCATCATCATGATCATAATGATGATAATACTAATAAACAAAAATGTAGGGGACCACGTTAGCCCAGATAGCTTGATATTCCAACTACTGGCCATGCTTGATCTTAGAAAACTTCACTGTGCTTGAAAAAGACTGCAGATTCTGATCAAAGAAAAATAAGAAAAATACTGGGAGACATAGCGCGTGGAATCCCAGTGTAAATTTAAGGTAAAATGTCCCCCACACTGCATAGGGATTGCAGTTCATGGAGCAATATATTATTTTTATTAGAACTGCAACATTTTATTGTTGCTACTGTTTGTATTGTTAATGCTTCTGAAGAAAGATAATGAATGAACAGCACAAGAAGAAGCTGGTCAAAGACAACAGTCCAAATAACCAGTCAGGTTCCTAAAGTTGGAAACATCAACAGACACCAGTTTCACTGATATCTCACAAGCAAAGGCTATTTTAAACGAGTTCATTCAGCTTTCATGACCTGTAAAGTTTAAGAAGCTCAAACTCCAGCCATGGTAGAGATAAGGTTTAGAAACTTATATGTTGGTAGTAAACATAAACAGAATAGACATTGACAATTAAATTCTTTGAAAAAGTGAAAATCACTAACTTTCTGCTGCTACTGCTGCTGCATCATATCCCTTAGGGGAAGAACAGTTCATAACCTGTCACAAATGATATATTAAAGTCTTCGACACATGGTTTTGATTCCATGAATCTAAATCATACTAATTTATGCTTTGCTCTAAATATTACATGCATCTAGAAGTTATTTGGGCTTGCTATACACAAGTGGTTACCAGTGGCGGCTCCACGATTGCTTGCCTGGGGAGAGCATTTGCAGAGGGGCGCCACATTCCGGCGGTTCACCATGCACGGGTTTGGTCTGAGGGGCGCGGCATAAAATCAAGGGCGTGGAAAGGCGAACGGTCCCTACGCCTATAGCTAGACCCGCCAGTGGTGATCAGCTAGGCTGTTATCCAAGAGGTGCATAAATATTAATTCTCTAAAAAACTGTAAATGACCAGTAAAAAATATTTATATAAAAAATATTACCATCCTTGGCTCTGCCATCTTGCACAATATTGCACTTCTTGCCTTTGGTATATTGCGGTAATTGGCATGTGAAATCGCACAACCTACAACGCGCCTGGATCTGCCATGAGGGGTTGGATGAGACATCATTGGGACATTTCGTCGTATCAGGTCACCCACGACCTTTTCTTTGTGGTTTTTATCAATTCCAATCATAGACGTGTGGCACGAAATGACATTTGCAGTCGTACTCAGTAACACAATTGACGTCTTGTTTTCATCTGCCATAGAAATGATTCACTTATAAGAACATACAAAAAGGGTATGTATATATGTATCTATGCGGGCAAATGTGCAAGTATGTGTGTTTATGAATGTATGCTTGTACGTACGTATGTATGTACGATTGTACGTACATGGATAAGTATGCATGCGTTTACGTGCATGTGTGCCTGTCTGCATGCATGTGTTTACGTATGTAGTTATGTACATGTGGACAAATATGTCTAGAAGTATACATGTATGTTTTAATCAACACAGTTATAGGACCTTTTAAGTACCTCCAAAATTGCCGAGGTGTTTAAATACTGTGCAAATCGCTTAAAATGAAGTGCAGGGTTCTGGTGTAAACAATTCGTTTTAACCAAATTTCGTTAAACGTCTGATCATATGAGGCGCAAAACCCATTATGAGTCGTACAGCACCTGATTTAATGAGGCAAAATCATATTGAAGTTGAGATATCGCAAGGTAATAAATGATGTAAGTTAAACATTTCACAGCACTGTTTTGAATATCTCAATTGCCACCCGCTCACAGAATGCTTAGGTCAAAAAGTGCCATAAAATACACATATGACCGTCCACCTAGGATGAGACTAGCCAGGTGTTCAAAATAAATCAACACTTTATGTTATCCAATATTGCGTTTGCTTCTGTGGGACCAACACTATTTCGTGCTATTCATTTTCATGTGAACTGTTTGCACTCTAATCATTGGTTCCAATCATAGCAGAAAAAATAAAGTCTGAGTAATGGCCAATTAATTTTGCATATTTTAAAAGCACAGTTGTAACAATTATGCTGTACAAGTTCCAAGACATATCTGCACCTGAACAAATCGACAACCTTGCAAGTGGGTTGCAGTGATGAATCACCAGAAACGATCCCCTATACCTCAGCATATTTTCTGTAGGTATATCTGATAAGATTCATATATTTCCCATACTGTCACCCGACACCACATGTAATGTTTACAGCTTGTCCTGGCCCATGCATAATAATAATAATAATAATATTTCCCTGACTTGGAACAATTAGGAGACAGATGGCAGACCAAGCCTAAGCAACAATTTGTAGGTCTCAAACAATAGGTTATGCAAATGTTAACCATGGACAGAGTCGATATTGCAGTAAACATTCGTTTACTTCTCTGCGATGTTATTATTTATCTACAGCCTTTTAAAAAAATAATAATAATTATAATAATAAAGAAACACATAATGACAATTCTGCCGCAAATGAGATATGAAGATAATTAATGTTTCAGTTCAACTACAACGAATTTAACAAGTAGTAGTATGTAGTTTTACATATAGTAATCAAAAGTAGTAGTATTACTTAAAGGTCCTAATATTATGGCAATCCGGTAATTCAGTGCAATTGCTTTCAATGTAACCTTTCGGCCTTTAAAGATTCAGACACCAGTGAATACAAGGAATTGTCTTACTTTTGAAATATTTTGACATCGTTTCTACCTTAATAATTAATATAAATAATAACGATGATCATGATGATTATGGTTATCATGGCGATGATGATTACAGTATTATAACTATTACATTATTGCCGTAATAATTGCAGACGTCTTTCATGAATTAAGGGGAAGATGGTGATGATTAATTATTATTATTGTTTTTGTTCTTTGTACTCAGCAGAGAATCTATTTGTTGCAGAATTAAAGTAACTGCTCATTTACTCCAAAGTTTTAGCGAACTTGTACCTTTTCCAGCATCCTGTAGCTGCTTAATTTGTGCTTTTGCTGCCAACCGATGGATTGGCATAGTCTCAACCCTTGAGGAACTATTCTTCGTAGCATCCAGATCAAGTGCAAACTCCAAACTGCGTTCTCCAATCCTTCCTTTAAGTTGTACTCTACCACTGAGCACAGGCTGCTTAAAAAAGGTTTCTTTATGCAGTAAGCAAATAATTATCATCTGGTAGCATTTAGCCGGATTAACAACATTGGTTAAAGCGCACATCAAAGTGCCTCTGTACACAAAGAATGCCGGTAAGCATACTGATATGAGTTATTATTTGAAATTTTAATCTTGGGTTAGGGCGGTCTGTATTTGGAGACCTTAAATGGCGTTTTGCCCATTCACACGAGCAGCCGTGGTCTCACCCGATAAATTTATTGAAAAATCAGCAGCATCGTGGTCATACAGTCGCTATAGAAAAACGTTTACATTTACATTTATTTTAGCATTACTGAATTGCTTTAAGTTATACATGTATGGCTACTTTTAACATGAATACATAAGGTAACCAAAGGTAAGGCAAAGTGATGACAATATAAGTTGTCAAAATTAAATACAATACAATATGAGTATGAGATTTAAAACTTGATGCATATAGTGACCACTAGGCAGCACACTTTTGAGACTACATAAGAGACCAGATTCATACAACGAAACAATGAAGCAATCAAAAGACAAGTTTGAAAAAATTTTATTAACCTGCTCAGCGAGGTTTTCAGAAATATACCTTATCCATTGCAGTAATGTTATAAATGATGAGTCTCTCGCCAGCAAATAGTGGTGGCAACTCCTTTGGCATCTGAATTATTTCACACGATACTCCCTCAAATTGCCAGTCAAGATGGAGATCAGTAACTGCAAGTTGCATGGCCGATTTCAAAGTCTTTACCACCTAAATTGAGCAACCAACATTTTATAACAGTTTAACTCACTACTGTTTGATCTTATTTACTTTGCATCTGGTCAAAGCACTTTTGAAAAGGTACTTAATACACCTGAAGCAACGACCATCACTATATCATTAATTTAAATAAAGCTATCAATTAGCGTATAATTATTGTTTAAGAAAACCACCACAAATGCCACCATCTGTAAAATATTAGATTACGGTAATCAAATAAAACACTCTCTCCCTGTAACTGTTCGTTCTGCCCAGTCGCTTGTCTTTTTTTCTCGACTTAAGACTTACATTTTTTTCAAACTGCTTATCCCATCATGGACTCCCTCTCTGTCATAGTGGACTGACCATCTGTATGTTGACCTGATTGTGGCTTGGTTTTGGTGCGCCATCGTTTAATGCCTTCCGCATAGACACCAATGCGATAGAAGTTACTACTTAATAGTAATAATAATAATAAAAATTAATAATAATTATAAAGCATTCCATTATTCAACATGATCTGTTTTGATTAATTATGTTAATCATAATATTGCAATATATTAAGAGAGTAAATTTTATGTAAAATTGCATAATTCAATCAGACATAATAAGTAAAATCGAAATTTGAAACTTCATTTAAGAATAAAAAATTGGCTTACAAGGGGCTGCAATCTTTCACCCTCCTTGGTAAACTCTGCCTTTCCTCGTCCTGCTCTGGCAATTCCTTTCACAAGGCTAGTGGAAGCGCCTTCTCCAATTCCAAATGAAAACAACCTGTGAAAAAAACAGTGCGCAAAATCCCATCTTTAAAACAGCAAGTTTGTAAACGAACTTCATAATGACAATGACAATAACAACGCCGACGATGGTGACAATTATGAAGATAATAATGACGATACTGAGGGAAAGGCAACAAAGAAAATGAAACATTTTACCTTAATAAAAGTGCAAATAAAATGACGACGATATAAAAGAATAGAGCAGAGAAGATGGTAGTAATGAACAACATGAAGAGAATATATGGTGACGATAATGGTAGCAGTAGAGTGATTGCTGGAACTGCGATAATGGTAGCAGTGTAAATGGTGAAGATTCTCACCTGGTGACCATAGATGCATTGTAATAACGGTGCCATAGAAGTTTCTGAATCAGATTAGATGAAATCTTAATACCGATAATTATGATCAGGCGTAAGGTTTACAGCATCAGAATCTCTTAATACCTTGTATTGTTGGCATTTTTTTTGACCAAATCAATTACAGCCTGTGTATTCCACACTTGACCATCTGTGAGCAGAAGAATCTGTAATTGATCATTTAATTATCAACAAAAGTAATCATTTGTTTAATTAATTAGGTCAGATAATGAAAACTGTTGGCATTACCTATTGTTTACAAGGATTCATTACATTTAGGCAGTAAATCAATTTGGTTGTGATCAGAGATTGTACACCGCTCAATCGCTCTAATACGCGTTGATATAACGCGAATTCTGGTGGTATACCGAGGTTGCGGCTATGCATGGATCCCAACTTTACCTGTGCAGATCTAATCATTAAAAAAGCAAAATTTCTGTAAAATAAAAGGTTTTAAGGTTTCTATATGAACTTCATTGATCTAAAATAATTATGCCGTATCAATTTATGTAAGGGACTACATACAAGCAGCCAGAGGTTCGTGGCACCTGACAGCGGAAAAGCAAACCCAAAAATACGAAGCAATTAAACTTTTTAAAAAAAAGCTTCCAGTGAAAAAGAAAATTTAGAAATAACCATAGTTCGCCGGATCTGCAGCCTCAATTTCAAAAGGCCATCAGTTTTTTCTGGTAACCTTCCCAAGTCGAATGATAATCGTGAAGCGTAGCTTTAAGACACATTTGCTGTTATCAAACCATGTTCAAATGCTGTCCAAAGCCCAATACAACCTCCAAATGCACAGCTACATAAACATCTACTAAAATTTTTGTCACAAAATACCATTTCAATTTAACGCGGCCCTCGCCATAACTCAGGACATAACATGAATCCCAAATCATCTGTTAGAGCAAGGGTGCGGTGTAATTTTAAACTGCATCAATAATCAATTTCTCATTGTATGAAGATCCTTTCCGTGTTTTTGCTTTTGACGTTGTTCAATCTTTACTAAAGAAGCCTTCTCTTGACCCTGGCGACCTGTCTCGTTACAGATCATCTCAACTTTCAATTTTGCATGAAAAATTTCAGAACAGGCAGTTATGTATTGTATGCAAACTCACCTATTCTTCCACCTCACTAAACTCCCTCTGTAAGTCTCCATGCGATAAGTTTCACTCAACAGAATCTGCCCTATTTGCTGTTCATACTGGGATCATATGTACTACGAATAAGGGTCGAGTGTCAGCACTTCCTCTTCTTCACTTGTCTGCTTTGATACTGTGGACCATTCTCTTATTTTGCACCATCTTCAGCATTGGCTTGGGACTTCCGGTCTCACACCAAATTGGTTTGCTAATGCTCAGTCTATGGTGAATTTAAAACTCTGCTGTCTATTAGCTCAATTTGGTCCTGACTTAAGACTCACCTTTTTCAGTTGGCTAATCTACCATAGGCAGACCCTCTATTACGCTGTACTAATTTTCTGGGTAGTAACCTGATCACGGCTTGGTTTTTTGGTCCATCATAGTTTAATGACTTGTGCATAAGACACTAGGGGGCAATAGAATCTGCTAGTCAATAATAATAATAATACTAATAAAAATAAAATAATAAAAACATTCTGAACCGCCTCTTTTAACAGAAAGTAATCAGTGGTGCTACCTGCACTTTCCTGTAAAATCTCTTAGAAATAGAGTTAAACAGTAAGCAAGTAGTGTAAAGATAATTAGAAGTCACCACAAGTAACACAGTTATTGCTTTGTTTAAAAAGTAAAGCCAAACTGCATGCCTCTCGACTGTGCGTAGCCATAGGTGGCTTGTCATATATGTGCTTCAAGGGTGCCAAAATTTCAGTGCCTCCAAGGTTTGCATTCATCGCTTGCTGGTGTTCACAGGCAGCCTTCAGTGTCTCCTCAGAATATTCTCGACTTCCACTGAAATCGAAAAATGCTTTTGAACACTAGCAAACAGCAACAAGAATATTACTGTTAGATGCAAAAATTTTTAAACCATAATTGCTAAAACACGCTTTGATTCAAATCAGAAAACGTATACAGATTCAAAATACTTTAGTTAGGCAACCTAACCTCTAAGATCGCCAACAACAATTCTAAATATCTGTACTTTACAAAGACACATATATTACTCATTTAAAAGTGTCAACATCACACAGTAGTGATAATGAAAATTAAATGAAAGACAGCATCATGCTGAAAATGTGACAACTGGCCAACTTACTCTGGAAATAGAAGCTCAAAAGTTGAACCAAACCCCACAACGTTAAAGTAACATCCAGATGGTAGACTCTTCAGGAACAACAAGAGGGCCTCTTTTGCACCTTCTATACGTGGTCCCTGCATGCTGCCTATTACAACATACCACCTGATCAAGCACATAATTAAATAAGAAAAAAGAAAACGCCGACTAAGGGTGCCACCAAATTGAAAAGGTAATGAAGCTAGAAAACATTCCAGGTAACTGCCAAATTTAGTGTACCCAATGCTTGAAATGAAATAAACAACTTAATATAGTATATTCTTGAAAAGATAAGGTTGAACCCATGGTTTAAAACAAAATCAGAAGTTCACATTCGGTGAAACATAAAATCATGGGTTTCGACTAAATAATAATTATTTTGGTAATGGATTCAGTAACATTGAGTTATTACCTGATCTGTCCACAGCAAACATGAACTCATGTTTGCTGGTGTAGTCTGCATCCTTCAACTCCGGAAAGAAGTTGAGCATTATGATGTCCTTCTTCAGAATTCCATCTGAAGAACAACACAACACCCAACACTTCAACAACATAGCCAAAAAGGCACATAATTATACAAATGTTTACACAAAATTATTACCCTACGTAGAAAATACTCCGATAACTGGACAACAAATTTTTACAAAAGTCATGTTACTGAAATGAAATTAGTCAGTTCTTATCAATTTGTATGTGCTGAACACGAATATGACAGTGAAAATGCCGAATTGGCTCTAGTTTTTTTGTAATCTGAAATGAAGTAATTTTATATCGCACAATGCATGCCAATAGCGATACACTTACAGTTAATATTTGTAAAAACCAGGTCATAGACTAGTTCTTCGATTTTTTTGCCTGTCTCTTGTACAGCTGTTCGGGAGCATCTCTGCGGAGTGTCCAGCAGTAGTCAGCCAACATTGTAGTGGACCATTTTCCCTGGTACCTTTGCTCCATTGTTGCGATATCTTGATGAAAACGTTCGCCATGTTCGTCACTAACCATACCACAGTTGTCAGGGAAGAAATCCAGATGGGAATGAAGGAAATGCATCTTCAGAGACATATTGCAGCGAAATTTCTGGTACTGCTTGAGCATGTCTTCTACTAGTTCCTTGTAGTTTTCTGCCCTAACATTCCCCAGAAAGTCTGTAGACACTAGACGAAAAGCATTCCATGCTTGTTTCGCATCACCCTCCAGCAAGTTGTTGAAGCGGTCATCTTTGAAGAGTTCTCTAATCTGAGGACCCACAAAAACTCCCTCTTTAATCTTTGCTTCGCTGAGTCGAGGGAATTTTTCATGCAGGTATCGGAAAGCTGGCGAAGTGCGGTCCATGGCTTTCACGAAGTTCTTCACCAAACCTAGTTTGATGTGAAGGGGTGGTAGTAGGATTTTGTGAGCCTCGACCAGAGCTGGGTGCTGGATATTCTTCTGTCCAACTGCCATGTTTTGTCTGGGAGTCCATTCCTTCCGCACGTAGTGCAACTCTCTTGCTCGGCTATCCCACTCACACAAGAAACACATATATTTTGTATATCCTTGCTGCAGTCCCATTAAAATGGCAACTACCTTCAAATCACCACACAGGTGCCATTTGTACCTGTTATAGTCAATGGAATGCAGTAGCTGTTTTAGGTTATCGTATGTCTCTTTCATGTGGACAGCATGCGCTAATGGAATAGATGGAAGACGGTTTCCATTGTGCAAAAGCACAGCCTTAAGACTCAGTGTTGAAGAGTCTACAAAGAGTCTCCATTCTTGTGGGTCATGAGTGATCTGTAAGGCATTCATGAGGTCGTCAATATTGGAACAGAATACCAGATTACCTTCCTTCATAAAGAAAGATTCCAACTGCTGATGGCGCTTTCTATATGAAGCAATTGTGACATCTTCTTCTAGAAGATTCCATTGTTGGAGTCTTGATCCTAGCAATTCTGCCTTGTTTTTGGATAAGTCCAAATCACGAACAAGGTCATTTAGTTCTTCCTGTGTTATTCTGTGTGGGGTTGATGATGCACCACAGTGAAAATCGGGATCACTGCACGCTGACGGACCAGGAGAAGAACATGTCGGCTCACCCTTGTCCTCATCAGATGAATCAAGGAAAATATATTCTGCTGGAGGTTCTGGAATAGGAAGTCCATCACCATGTGGAACTGGTCTCAATGCTGACGGAATGTTTGGGTAGACTATTGTCGACTTCTTTTGCTTCGTTATTCCACCGGAAAGAGGAGGAACCAAGCAGAAGTAACAGTCATCTACGTGGTTGCTTTGCTCTCTCCACGCTATGGGAACTGCAAACGGCATTGATGGTCTTTTGCCATTCAACCACTGTGAAAGCTGTGTTGTACATGTAGCACAGCATATATACGGGGCCCATGGCTTGTCTTGGTCACCAACCTTGCATTCGAAGTAAGCATGATATGCCTTCTTGACTTGATAAGTGATACTTTTCTTCTGGTTGGCAAATGTCACTTCCCCACAAATGTAACAAAAGTTGTCCACAGTATTTACGCACTTCCGAGGCATTACTGTTCTGTGTAATGAGCTTAACTGATATATTATTTCAATTGAATAACACATAAATAAAAACAAGCACTATGCTTTTACGAACCTCTGGCATCATCTCCCTTTTCGATTATTAGATGAGGTTTATTGAGTTCTTCAAATGTTACATCCATTGTCAGATCATGATCAGCCACAAAAGGCTTTGCCAGGGTCACCTGAAAACAACCATGTCACTTAATCAAAGAGTCATATAAGAGTACGGTCAATGATCATGCGGTTGCAGGTTCCACTCCGTGTAAGGACCCTGGGCAAGTTGTTTGCGCACACCCTGCCTCTGTCACCATGCAGTATAATTTGGTACTGCAGCAAGCTGCGAAGTAAACGGCAAGTCCTGCGATGCCCTGGCCCAGCGTCCAGGACTTAGGATTCATCCACTGCCAGCTTACGAGCCCAAGAAAAGAAAATGAACGCCTCCCCCAAGTTTCACTTCTGGGAAATAGGATACTTTACTTTTACATATTATAGTATTACAGGCACAAAACATTCATCACCAGCTCTGCTAGTTGTTGCAACTGACACTGAAATGCTCTCACAAACTCTTATAATTGTTACTAAAGATGCTAAACTCTGTTGCTAGAACAGAAATTGTATCACCCACTCTGTTAAGAAAATCCCAACCCATACGGCTATTTTACTCAGTTTTTTATGGTGTACCAGCCACTGTTCATTTCACTCATTCCAATGTTAAACAATTTGTGCTGAAGGGTATAAACATGCTTACACTAAATAATGCTTAAGGTTGCAATGTGCACATTTTTGAGAATTTGACTCTGTATGACTCAGTATGGCTTCGTAAAGTATTGTTGGTGTTTATTCCACTCTCAACTTGACTCAGTAGCATATGCATTACCGTAGTTTCTAGCAGACATCACTGCTGTAACTCATAACTCATTGTTATCACTAAGGGAGGTTTACACAAACTACAAATAGTTCAAAAGTCTCCGGCCAGAGCCATAACAAAGACCCTATCATCACGTTATGCCAATATAGCGTTCATCACACTGGCTGCCTATTGAGCGAAGAATCCAGTTTAATATCCATCTTATAGTTTACAACTTACTCCTCTTCCATGCTCACTCCTTATACCAACATTAATTACATTCAATCACGCTGTGACTCTTGTGTGTCTTGTACTAGGGCAGTGTTGGGTTCTCGGGCCTTCTTTGTGGCCGTCTATTGCTTTGAAATTCGTTGCAGTTATGTTCATTCTGTGAGTCATTCAGGTCTAAAGTTAAGCATAATCTATTTCAGATTTTTTACCCACCACGGGCCAACTTCGACTTTCTCTAACCTGTCAAAATTCAACTTGGCTTGTCCAGCAGATTATGATTTTTGATTATGATTTCACTTGAAGTGACCATCAATTCTGCCGTCCTCAATATGACAATTGCACTACAGAAGTCTTTGAATAGATTAGATTAGACTCAGTGTTTCACAGGTGGCACAAAATAGTATATTACAAGTGTTTTTCCTACTCCTAGCAGGTAGAATCTCATTCAATCTGGTCTACCATCTGTTACGACTTACCTGTGCTTCAGTTTTATCATCACTCAGTTTGACATTCAACTCATCTTTTGGTGACTTCACACTGACGATTTTTCCAGGGTTGACAATGGTTGCCTTGATCTCAAACTTATATGGCTGTTCTTCTCCTTTTGGAACATATGTGACATCTGGTGGACTTTTAGACCCACCAGCTACACCAGACACAAAACATCGAAGAAACTATCATCATGATCATGAAATGTGACATACTGTATAGCCATCCCTTAACTACTGTTAAATCCAAGACCTGCTTTCAAATTGTGTGAATACAGTCACAACAAATTATTCTATTTCATACCTTAACACGCAATTTTTATTACAGTAAAATTAAATTATCCTTCTTGCTACTGCATCTGTACCTTTCCTGCATACTGAGAGGGTCTGTATATACAAATCATCAGCACCTTCCGTGAATAGACTGGTCCACCCACCGGGGGGCAGGATTCCAGCTTGACAGTCTAGCGGCTCTAGCCTCAGACCTATTGACCTAACAACGCCGTCAACGCCGGGAAATCTCGGATTCGGTGAAGAAGGGCGAAGAGAGTCTTTGGAGCGGCACCGACTGTCAGCTACGGAATGGTTCAGCTACCTACGAAAAGGCGGACGACGAAAACCTGTCCTGCGCATATCCCGTGGTTCAATTAATCTCCGCTCGTCGCATCATCTTCCATTTACGAGAGACTGCTGGACGATGGGACAACTATGAGCCATTGGCGGCTGATCACATCGCCCATTGTCGCTCCTCATCCTCGTCGCTACGTGCTTCAGAAACTCCGAACTTGCTGTCATCATTCAAGTCTAGTTGGGAACCTGTTGGTTGGGTTTCGCGTGCGTGCGCGAGCTTGCCACTGGTGACTCATCTAGTCATCTGAGTAATGTTTACTACTGGACGAAGGATCAGTTAGTTCTCAATGACATTTAACATCGAGAGCGCAGAGTGCGCTTCTGATAAGTTTATCTTGAACAGGCGCTACACAAATTTAAAATTACAATTACAAGATAGAATTACATAAGTTCATTTTAGTCGCCGATGTATTGCAATGTACTTAAACTGAGTTTGTCGTTATTCTCCACTGTATAACTATGCCATAACCAATGTGTAATCACAACACTCTATCTTATAATAATAACCTATTAGAAAATGCATGGATGTAAATATTTTAGTCACTCTGAACAGTAAATTGTTTGTAGGATGCTTTTTCTTTGAGCTTTTTATTATTGTGCTACATAAAAATTATATAACCACTGTATAACAAACATACTATAGTATGACGTCAAAGCACATATTCAAAACACAGAAAAAAGATGAATTCAAAGAATGTCAATAAGTTTATGATGTGTAATTACATTTGGTAATTAGTGACCAGTCAACATAAATTCAACACAGATTCACATGACTTATTGTCATGGGTGTACACATACAATTACTGATGCATTACTCCTATTAGGCCTAAATATGCAAGTAATGCAGTTTCATGTGATAAATTTCAAATTGCTCAGATTCAGTAGCCTACATATGCATCATCATCATCATCATCATCATCAAGAACCATGGGCTCAGCGCCCGTAGGTGTCCGCTGCCGTCTTCACCAAGTTCTTCCATCACTCCCTGTCCATTGCCGTGTGACTCAGCTCTTGGATTGATGCTCCTCCCCACCCGATGATGTCATCCAGCCATTCCCTGTGTGGCCTTCCTCTTCGATTTGTCCCCTCCATCCTGCCAAACATTAGTGTTTTTATTTTCCGATCATCCTTCATTCTGCAGATATGTCCGAAAAGTTTCAGCTTTCTCTTGATCAGGTTCTGCATGATGGTTTCCTTAGGGCGTATTCGTTTGTATAGCTCTATGTTTGTGACCTTTTGTGTCCAGCCTATTCCCAAAATCTTTCGATAGCACTTTCTTTCGAAAGACAGCATCCTTTGCTCTATATCCTTTGTTACCACCCAGGACTCGCATCCGTAGAGCACTCCGCTGAAGATGCACGTCTTTAGTACTTTCACCTTAGTTTCCAATTTTATCGCTTTACTTCTCCAGATTTTATCCATAGCCTTTAGTGTTGTTGCAGCCCTTGCTATCCTTGTCCATACTTCCTTTCTGCTGTCTAGGTCATACGTCGTGTTGCTCCCTAGATATGTGAACTTTTCCACATTCTCCAGTTGGTTTCCATCAATGACTAGTTTCTTTCTGTGGTCCTTTTCTCCGAATACTAGAGTTTTTTTTTTTTTTCGAAGTTCATGGTTAACCCATATCTCTTTCCTTCTTCATTCAGAGCTTGCGCTGTTGTTTCCAGTCGTTCCTCGTCTCTTTCGATCAAGTCAATGTCGTCAGCAAAACACAGGTTGTTGATTCCTATTCCGCTTATTACTACCCCATCTTCTTTATCTCTTATCTTATCCAAGACTCTTTCCAATAGTATGATAAAGGAGCTTGGGGATATTGGGTCCCCTTGTCTTGTGCCTCTGCTTGTTTTGAACCAATTTCCCTTCTCGTTCCCAATCCGTACTGCCGCTGTTGCGTTTCCATTTATTTCCTTTAGCAGGCGTGTCAGTTTCTTGTCCACCCCAAATGATGCAATAGCCGCCCAAGTTATGTTCTGATCTATGCTGTCAAAAGCCTTACTGAAGTCGATGAAACAGTTATATATTGGGATGTTTTTTCTTCTCGCTTTTTCTCCTATCAGTCTCAGTGCTAGTATTTGTTGTACTGTGCTTCTATCTTTTCTGAACCCTGCCTGTTCATCTGCCATATACTCCTCTGTCTTCCCTCTTAGTCTTTCTGTCAATATTGCCATCATTACTTTTCCCAAATGACTTATTAGCGCAATCGTTCTGTAATTGCTGCAGTCCAGTGCGCTACCCTTCTTGTGCAAGATCACTAGTATTGATTTTTTCCATTCGCTTGGCGTGCGCCCTTCTTTCCATGCTATGTTGATGATTTTGTGCAGTTCCTTCGTTACAATATCGCCTCCGCTCTTTATCATCTCCCCCGTTATTCCATCGTTTCCTGGGCTTTTATTATTTCTTAGTCGTTGTATGGCTCTCCTTACTTCCTCTTCCAGTATGTCGTTTTCAATGTCTTCAATGTCTTCGGTTGGGGGTGTTATTGCTTTCAATTCTGCGATTACCTCTCTTGCAATATTTGGGTCCAGTTGTCCTTTGTACAATTCGCTACAGTAAGCTGTCCATCTCTGTATGATATCTTCTCTGTTCATGAGTACCTTCCCAACCTCGTTCTTTATTGCCATAAGTTTCGGCATCCATCTGCTGTTGATGTTCCTTATCATTTTGTGCATTTCTCTTGTCCTGCATTCCCCGTGGTATTTTTCTACCTCGTTGCATTGATTCTCGAGCCAATTTGCTTTGTCCGCTCTCGCTGCCTTTCTCACCTCATTGCACTTGTCTCGGTATGATCTTTCGCTTTCATCTGAGTTGTCTCGCCGTTTTTTCAAATCCCTTTTCTCCTCTACCAATCTCATCGTTTCTGGCGTGATCCATTTTTTCTTTATCTTTTCCTGTTTTGGTACTACTTGTTCAACCGCCTCCAGCATTGCCCTGGTCAGTTGTTTCGTTCTTTCTTCTATGTCCTCTGTTTTGTCACACTCGTCCAGTTTTGTTTTCAATGTCTCCTGGTATGCTGCCTTTATGCCCTCATCAGCCAATCTCGATAGATCTCTTTGCTCCTGTCTTTTTTCTCTGGGACGTTTTTTGAGTTTGATCTTAATGTTCGCTATCACCAGGCTATGGTCCGATCCCACGTCTGCACCTTGGAAGGTTCGGCATTGTTGCACCGAGGTAGCCCATCTCGTGTTGATCATTACCAGGTCTATCATGTTTTTGGCTTTCCCGTCGGGTGAGCGCCATGTCCACTTTCTACAAGCTTTTTGTTGAAATCTCGTGTTACATATCATCAGTTCGTTGTCCGTTGCGAATTCTAATAGCCTTTCTCCTCGTTCGTTTCTCTCTCCGTATCCAAATTTACCCATGACTTTCTCCAATCCTGTATTGTCTGACCCAATTTTGGCATTCCAATCTCCCTCCACTATGAGTATGTCTTGTTTTTTGACTTCTTTGATCGTCGATGTTAGCTTTCTGTAGAACTCTTCAATATCTTCCTCTGGGCTGGCTGCTGTTGGTGCATATACCTGTATGACCGTTTTAAAAATGGTTGCGCTCCAAATCTCGCCATTATTATTCTGTCGTTGACAGTCTAAGAATACCCTTCCTTCCTTCCTTCCTTCCTGACATATGCATGGCTTTGTATAATTTTCTACTCCTTCTTCAGGCGATTTGTTATCATCATCAAGATCTGTGTATTTCAAATATCTGTTGCCAAAGTCCATTGTTTTCCTGTTCAACACATCCACATCATGCTCAACCTCAGCCCCAAATCAGTGTCATTGTCATTGATATCCTGGAAAATCAATTCTAGTGCCTAATTGGTGCTATATCCACAGTGAATGTTCTTCAAGAATCAGAAAACTGCAGTGAGTCAAATTTACTATACATGATACTGAAAACACTGTTTGCAAACTTCAATACATATGTCATTCTAACAGCACAAAATCTTGATAATGAAACAGTTTGTCCAAATAAAATTTCTGGAAACAGAATATGTAGCTGTAAAATATAAATAAAATAATGTGAACTGTTGAATTTCAAAATTGAAAAAGATGAAACTGCTTACATTCCACAGCTGGATTGTACCGTGGATTCAGAAGAGTTGGCAAAACGAAAGAAAGGGTTCCATCTGGTTGAAGTGACAACTCGGTAACATATCCAAACTTGATGACAGCCTCTGCATCTGGTGGCAAGTTACCCACGAGACAAGAGAAGATGTCTGATGAAGAATCATCCTCTTGCATCAATACGGCACCAAAGCCAGCTTTCACAGCATCATCATAAGTCTCCTTTGCCTGTAAGAAAAGAAGTGTGGAAATAACGAAAAATTGAATGATACAATCAACGTTGACTCTTTGAAACCACCACAAACAGCAAATTTCAGTGCTTGAGGCTGTTTGTAAACTATTGTGCAATTTTTGACGCATTAATTCATGCATTTTATGGGATTACAGATGTGCTCAAATTAATTAATGCATTCATTCATTCATAAATTGATTAGATGACAAGGGCACTTTCATCCATTCCTGTATTCATTGATTCATTCAAACTACATCCTGTTATCGATCGACCATCCAGAGTTTACAGGATCTTGCAAATATGCAGTCACCATGGCAGCCTATAAGCTGTTTTTAAATCCTTCAAAGTCTCAGTTTCTGCTTCTTGGAACACCACAGCAACTAAATAAATTTTACTGCCTATATTTGGTACATTTGGTCAAATCCATCATAAAACACAACTGTTGAATTCATTACCTGGGTTTTCTTATTTGATTTAACCCTGGTATATTTAGCTAAATCGGCAGTTTCCATCAATCTTACTGGCATCACAAAGGTTAACTTTACCAAACTTCATACAGTAAATCAAGGTAAAAAATACATCTCCAGATCTTTTAGCTATACATTGGCTTCCTTAAGAAAAGTGAAAAAAACTCCTGCACCAAGGAGAATCTGATCAAAGCACTCAAAGTATATAAGATTAGATTAGCATTGCATATGAATGTTGCACCTTTATGTGTGCATGTATGCTGTGAATCCATGTAAGTATGTATGCATCTGGAAATTTATGTAGCACTTCCCATAAACATCAAAAGCACTGATTCAACACATATGCTATGACCTTTATGTCCAATTAATGTCCAGGCTACAAATCAAGGAATGAGCTAAACACTCCTACCAATAAGCCTTCTACAGAGAGATTGTCATACGCCACTTCCATTCATCAAACGACCAATTCTGCAAGGTTCGCTATGTTTGCCTTCAGTATAATATAAATATATTTTTATATTCTGCATCCTAACCTGTTCTTTTTCTTGGCATTCAGCTATTATTATCCTGTCCTCAATCTGAGCCTCAAAGTGGTAGACGGCACTTTGATCATCCATAGGAAATTCATAGCGTGCTTCAATCGGATTCTTCTCAACATTCTTGTAGCAGAGAGTTGACCGGACATTGGCAATATATCCATCAATCCTCACATCAACGCTTACTGACTTTAAAGGAACTATACGCGAACAAAATTCACTTTATGCATTTTCATTATTGTAAGAAATAATGATTTAATAGCAGGTAAAGATCAGTTCCTGTGATGAATGATGTAGTATAATGATAGTGCTCATCACATCCTGATAATAACCATAAAATTACAAAAAGTAGTAGGCCCTATATAGATCTTGCAGTTACTGTAACCGTTCTTAGAAATCACAACACCAACACATGTCACCTACTGAAAACTACAGTTTATCAAATTGGGTATCATATTATTAAAAAAATCTAATCTGAAAGCTTCTATAAAGCCGCCATCATAATGCCAAGGCATCAGTCGAGAGTCGATGTTTTGTTTATTTCAAATTACTTGCTACAGAGTAGCAATGCAACATTTTGATTTCATTCATTTATTCATTTATTCTTTTGGTCGATCAGTCGGTCCATTGACGTCCAGTGGGTCAACCAAAGCATGTGATCATTTTCGCAAGAGTAATTCTTCTTACCTGGTTCATTTCTGTCGAAAACCCTTTTTGTTAAACAGCAGTAGTGTCGCTCTGGATTCATCTTTTCATCAGCAGCTCAAACGTCTACAAAAATTGGTAAAAAATTCCCCTTAGAAGAAACTTAAAAACCATAATTTGGGAGATTTACATGACAACTTTAATTAACAGAATTCCACTACTGAGGAAACTCTGACCTCACAACAGGATTTTCCAGTGGTCGTCTCAATCATTTTTTTCTGAAGTAGGGTGCAATAAACAGAGGGAAAGTGGGTACACTTCTACCTTCTTGGTTTAGACTAAGCCACAACTGGAATGCATTTCCCCCTCTATTTTAGCATCTGCCTGTAGGTCATCTTCACTGTTTTCAATCACACCCATTTCTTAAGTCAAAAATCACAGCATAAGAGACTAACCTGGTTTCTAATATTCTGTTTGTAGGTAATTAAATATATGCAAGGCGTTGTTGTTATCCGGGAACATTTTAATGAGATCTAATAATACCTTCATAATAGGCTACATATAAGCCTACTCATCACAGGTTACCAAGTATTCGGTATTGATCAACTGAGGCTTGATTTTGGTGTGCCATCGGTTGGGTCTTGTTCATTGGACGTCACAACTATAAAAGATGCTAGTTAATAGTTATACTTTGCATATAGGCCTAGAGCAATATTCGCTATACGGTTTTATGGCGATTGCTAAGTAAACCAATTCTCAGTCGATCGTTAATATTCTGAATCAATATTTGCTGAAGGATTTTATGCTGTTTGCTAAGTAAACCAATTCACAGCATTTTAGCCAGTTGGTTATCTACAGTTGAATGTTGCTATCCTTCTTTCTTACCAGTCGATTATTAAATTTACACAACTCTGAGTTTTATATAAATTCTTAAAACTTATACATTTCATGGAAAATATGACTGTGGTTTCTAAGTCGTGAATTTACCAATTACCAAGGCGAAGTCCTATAAGCTTATTGCGATTTGTTTACATCTAGCCCAAAGTTCAGAACTGCGACTTTGAACCTATCCTCTCGACTTGTTTACTATACCTCTCGCAAGCAGAACTGGTTCATAACTTTTCCCCAATTACAAACCGTAAATATGTCCCAATCCCTATAAGTGACAACTTGCAGAGGGGTTAGCAGACTCCAATCAGTTTGTCCTACGCCGATGTCAGTAGGCCTAACTTTCAACTTTACGATAGGTTCTACAATGCGGAAGCGTTTCAAGTACGACAATCGTGAGATATACGCACATAACTAATTTTATTTTCTGATGCAGCCTTACAGAATACCTTACTATCAACCAAACTGCAGTCACAGTTACTCAAACTTGCGAGTTGATTAAATTGCGTGCAGTAGCTCTGCCACACCCACTTCTTCAGATATGACAAGCGACCGGAAGACTATGATAAACAAGTATAATCTAATGCCAGTAAGCCAAAAACACAATAAAAATTTATTAATATTAACGTAATATAATTATTAGTTAGGTCTAAAATGCCCTTTTGCGTAAAAACCTGATAATATTCAATAAAATATGAAATGCAATGTCGTAACAGCCGCTATAAATAACACGAATGAAATTTACCTGCCATTCATCACCTAAGCCTACGGTAGAGTTGCGTTTATCGACATCTTCCGGAATGAGAGAGAAGGCTTATAAATCCCAGAATATTACGAAGTCTTTATATATATATATTATATATATATATAATATATAGAGACTATATTTCACACTAAGCAGACTGAAGAATGCAACTAAAACATAAAAACTTACTTAACCTGTCTACAAAGTTTTAAGCCGTTCGTCCTACCAATCAAGTTTGAGTCAATATGAGCTCTGGTTTAAGCGTAGTTAGGCCTATAAATATATATACCTTTATTCACCACAAAGGTAGAAAGTACACAAAAAGGGAAATACGGAAAACGAACCACAACAAATAAGTCCGTTCAAGTACAACCAGAAGCAAAATCAGCAAACATAATTTGATCCAATCTAAGATACAACCTGGGCATCTCGACAAAGTAGAAAGAATTTATCATTATAAGCAGGTCCTTTACTGCAACCATTAAGAATGCTACTATTGTCATGCCCATATAGTAGCCTAGCAAGAAACAATTTATGCAGATGCAGAATATGAGTAAGGCCCGAAAAGGCCATGCGATCTGAAAAGTATTGAATATTTTTAACAGACTCCCATTTATGCATGTTGAATAACTTCTTGTAAATAATATTCTAACATACATGTAACTGCTGCATCTGAGCTCTTGATAAGGTTATTATATATAGCCTTTAATTTAAGTATGTCAACACAGGTAAGACATAAGATTCTAACAAACTCAATTTAACGTATTCAGGAACATACTTTGAATGACAAAATATGGCAAGGCAGTAGCATAAAAACGTTTAATCAATTTTTAACCTTTTTAAGGGAATAAAATATAGTCCAGGATATTCAGTTCCTTAACCCAATTAATAGGTTCTGTGCCCATGACTAGAGCACATAATTGTCTTTTCCATGATTGACCTACATAGAATAAGTTGGATTTTCTTATGGGTGTTAAGTTGACAGGTAGATATGGAAGAGCACAACATTTATCGATTTCATTAAGGCTACTTTTTGGATTACCATATTGGAAGATAGCTCTTAAAACGACGGAGTTTCTAACCGTTGCACTGGATTATAGGCTACCCATTCGAAGCAAGGGTGAGCGCAAGATAAGATCGTGGCTTAAATTCATTTGTCATCCAAGCATCTCAATAGTATCACTCATATCGTTAATTCGCTCCACTGGCAGAAAATCCCCGAACGCATTCATTTCAAAGGTCTTTCTCTAACCTATGTAAGTCTCTGCAATGCTACTTATCTTCGCAAACTGTTTACCATCCACTCATCCACTCTACCCATTCATCCTCTTGCCTTACTTCTGACCGTCCCCCAGTAGGCTAATTACTTATTAAATTCGGCTCGAGGACGGTTGGTGACAAGACAAGACAATCTTGTGGCATATTTCTTTTGAGTAACATTTGTAAAAAATAGTGCTTTTAATGTTCTCTATTAATTCTTTGAGATGTCCAAGTTCGACCCGGCTTCTCCATCGACTGAAGCCTTGAAAAAACGGCGCTATGAAAATTGTTAGATTAAATTATTTAATTGGTTTCATTCCTATCCGTGGAGGTAAATTGATTTCTCTTGATCAGTCCTTTTTCAGAAAGTCTGTGAATCTCTTGGTTTTCTTCGGTAAACCAACATAAACTATAATTTATGAATCGTCTAGCGTGGAGTATGAACTCAGCCTTTAGCCTTGTTAATGCAACATGGTCGACTTCAAGTTCACCAGTGGGGTGTCAAGAATCAAGATTTTTAAATTCTGATCAAACATTCAACATAGATTATGTGTACATACTCGTTGCCAACAGCATAAAGAAAAATGAAATAGTCAAAAAGAAATTTTAATTGCCCTTAGTCTTTTTTATATGACGCGATTTGATAGTCTTTTAGTTTAGTCCTAACGAATGTAGGCCTACGCTGCTTAGGATGTAGGCTACGATACTGCACGGATCAGAGCGCAGGTCCCAAATCGTATTGCCCACGCGGTAGGCCAGTGCGCACGGTGAAAAATTCACAAGAAACATCATTTACATTTAAGGTGACCATTGGACGATCTTTAAATTTTTTTATTAACTTTTCCCTTTAGTCTAACATTTACGCAAAAAATGCAGCACTGCATTGGTTACGTTAATGCCCCTAACCGAAACTTTCGTTGAAATGTGTGAAGCCATGCGCTGAAAGCAGGGATAGGCAAATTACACAGTAAAATGTAATTGAATTACAAATTATATTTTAAAATGTAATTCAATTACCAATTACAAATTACTTTAGAATTTCAATTGAAGATACAAATGACAAATTATGTAATTTCAAAATACTAAAATTACAAATTACTTACAGCAATTTCATGAACTTAAAAGAGGAAACACACGTGTGCTTCCTTTACACCTTTTATTTTGTATTACACTGTCTGAAACTGTTTGAAGAGCTGTTGCTTATGTAACAAACGGTGTCTGTTGGGCCTTACGATCATACCTGCAAAACTAGTCTTTCTACCGGTGCAGACAAAGGAAGGGTAGCGTTGAATTGTACAAATAATTTCTTTGCAGTTTGATAGCTATGAACCATCATTAGTCTTTCGGTAATCTTCGAGATACTGCAATATTTCTAATTCGTTTTTGTTTCTTGTTGCAGAATTTGTGGCCCTGTGTACTTTTTACAGCTAAAACCAAAGAATTCTTCATTTTCCTCACCGTTTTCTCCACAACCAATAGGCCTATTGTTTTGTTCATTACTGGCGACATTTCTAGACGCTGTTACCAGTAAGTCCTGTATTTGTTTCACTGGTCTTCAAACTGTGGAGGTAGCCAACGTAATTAGAAATAAGGATGAGGGTAGTGACCATAGAAAGGATTGCATTCTGTAGGCCGACCACTTATTTATAAAATAAGTGAGATGAATTTTCCACACATAAAGAATTTGAACATGATTAAACGAATGAAAGTAATTTGTTTTTACGGTATCTATTATGAAATTACAAATTACATGAAAAAATGCAATTCTATTAGTACGGAACACTGGTGAACAGTTAGACGTGGCCATCATTAACGCGAGGCGGATATGACGCCCGTGACTTACAGGTGGAGGTAAACGAGAGAGACAGAGAGACAAAGAGGCGGAACAGAGGGGTGCTGATCGGATGGCGAAAGGGAGAAGTTGGATGATTAACAGACGGAGGGAAAAGTTAAGCAAGGGTGCGAAGCGAAGAGGGCATTCGCTAAGTAACGGTCAAGGAGGCGTTAGGTCTGGAGAGCATAAATAAAATTATATTGCATCTCTTAAACAGGCCACGCTAGATTAATAGGCCGATACGAATCAAAGACTGATTTTGCTGAAGTTGCTGTACATACGTTGTGCATACTTGTAATATACCGGTACGTGTGAAAGAAAGAATCGTCGTTACGTCTCTGTACAGTCGGACAGATCCATTCACGAACCCGCGTGCTGCTAAAGGCCTAAAGTCCCCCGAAGAGTCAAGCCACTGATCAGTAGCACCGCTCGCCACCAAATACTGTGAAGGAGATTCGTGTTCGCCGGCGATCATTTAGCGGCGCAGGACTCACAAATATCCCTTCTTTCAGTACATCATCCCTGGCTGAAAGGCAAGGCTAGATTGCCCCAGGATCCACCTTTGTAAAAGTTTTTATGCAATCAACATAAAATTTAAGCAATAACACAGGAAACATCAGTCAATAATCTGTACTTCTGTTCAACTTATTTGCAGGCGATTCGTAGCACCTGTTTGTGCGAAAATTCCGTTAACACTGATGGCACTTGTAAATTCAAATGAGCAACAATGATGACTACTAAAAGATGACAATAAAGTAATTATAAAAAAAGTTTTTATCATCGTTGCAATCCATAAAATCAGTTTAAAATCATAAAAATTTCTAATTAAAATAAAGATAAGACAACTAACAAGTGCACTGCAGTTAGGGTTCTATTGAATTTTGAGACTCTGCCAGCCTTTCTGTCTCTCGGAACTGTCTATCTGTTCAACAACACAGTCTTCTGGGTTTCATAGAAACTGACTGTTCATCATGTATAAGCACATTTAAACAAGCACCCACAAATGCAGCTAGCTAAGAGGCATTAAGCGTTTTCTTTCAGCTTTATCAAGTATAACAATTCAAGTTAACGAGTATCAGTACATCGTCAGCAAGTGATAAAATGGCAATAATTAAATCCGGAATACTATAAATACCACATGTAATTATATAAATAACTGGAATAATAATATGATCTGACTTCACTCAACGAGTACGAAGGCGACACAGTGAGCAAACACAGCAGTAAGCACGACAATTAGACAGTTTCCACATACACTTTATCGAAGCAAAGCGTGAAGCAGATCTCAGAGACATGAGTACTTCTTTATAGGCAAGTTCATAAAAAATGAAAAATCTTTGGTTGCATTCTGCAACAAATATGCAGAGAGGATGCTCTACAGTTGACCAACGACAACTTTTGCCTTCTGCAGGAGATCATCGATCGAAAATCCCTCTCGATCCTGAAGATCAAGCCACTGCTTGGCCTTCATCTCCACCATCTCCCATTCGTCTCGCTTATCTGCAAACTTTACTTCCAGGTAGGAAAGAGCCAAAACTGTTGCCCAGACATCCGAAGCCTATAGAAAGTGACACTCTATTCAACTGAAGTAATTTAATTGAATCCAACATTTACAATGAATGTAACATTTAAAGTAATGGTTTAGCAGCAAAAATTAACTTGGTAAAAACTTGGTTTTGTTGGTGCTTTTGAAAATTCTTTGACAGATGCTATACAAATGCTCAGAGACATGATTGCATGCAGAGACGCTATATTACACTTACTAAAGTGCACCGAAATCCTAAACTTGGATATCCAACTTCCTACATGTAGCTGTGTTGACTTGCCTGACAGTGGCCTACCTGGATGGAGCACTTAATGTTAACTGGGTTGACTTAGTGTTTTGTGCTCTAATGGGTTTCAGTGTTGGCTCTCTTAGCCAATCCTTCCGCATGATGATTGGTATAAAAACTGACAGATTTCTTCTTCAACCTTCGCTTACTGTAATTACTGTACTTGAGAATAAGCCGGTTTTCTAAGTTTAATGACTTTGTGGACCAAAAGGCCGCTTCACGTTGACAAGCACCTACACTCAAGACTAATGTTGTAAGCCTAGGTGGGTGTAAAACGGACATGGCAAATTACCTTGATGGGTGATGCATTCTGCAGTGCATCCAGTGTAGTGTTCAAAGACGCAGCAAGGTCTGCATTCAGCTTCCACTGGCCTGAGAATGCCTGTAGTGCAATCACTGTCATGTAGGTTGGCTCTTTTGGCGGCATCTGGGGCAGCTCTTCTTCCATACTGTCAGCAGTCACATCTGCACAATCTTCAGAAAAACTGACAATAGTATCAGTTGAGCAACAACACCGTAAAACATTGTAATACGATGCTATGTAAATCATCTATTAAACAGTATGTCTTGAGACAGTGGCGGAGCATCTTTCACAACTTCTCAAGGAAATGATTCCCACCTGTCTTTTACGGATATCATCTTCCCCTATTTACACCCTTTTGACAAAGCTAGTTACATAATAAAACTCACGATGATGATTTTGATGATGATAATAATAACAACAATAAATATACAAATATTATAATAATAAACAATACTGTAAGGGGCCAAGTTGGCTAAGATAGCCTGATATTCCAAGTACTAACCAGGCTTGATCTTATGCAACTTCACTGTGCTTCTATGTAACTCCAGATTCTGATGTATGAAAACTACGAGAGATACTGGGTGACATAAACAGTTGGCATCCCAATGTAAATTTGGGGTAAAATGTCCTGCATACAACATACAGATTGCAGCTCATGGAGCACTATTCTATTTTTATTACAACTGCTACTTCTGCTGTTGTTTCTGTTGGTATTGTTACTCCTTCTGAAGCAAGATCAAGAATAAACACCACAAGAAGCTGACCAAAGACAACATTCCAAATTACCAGACAGGCTCCTCATGTTGAAAACATCAAGAGACGTGAGTTTCAATGATATCTCACAAGTAAGGCTATTTTTTGAAACAGTTAATTCAGCTTTGATGACCTGTAAATTTAAAGAACCTCAAATTCTAGCCATGGTAGAGATAAGAATATGAAACTCGGCTTTCTGCAGTAAAGATATTAGATACTGACAATTCAAATCTTTAAGAAAGTGAATAAAACTAACATGCTTCTGGCTCTTCATGTTCCTCCAATGCACAACGCGCCATCATCTGTCACAAATGACATATCAAAGTCTTTGACACGTGATTTTTTAACTCCATGAATGTAACTAATACTCTTTTATGCTTTGATCTAAATATTATATTCATCATAAAGTTCATCATCACATTCAATGTACATACGGGACCATGGCAGACTAATGGTCAGAATGCAGGGCTGTTAGCCAATAGGTTAGAGCCTCAAATCCATGCCAAGAGAGAAAGAGGCTTCGAGATTTCTGCTCCATTTGTGGCATTTGTGCCCCTCAGCTATAAAATAAGAGCACCGATTGTATATTGTCAGTGGGAAGATTAAGTAGTGAGGAAGAGGACTGGGCAAGGCCAAGGAAAAAGAAGTCCCCACTACTTAATACCCTGGTCTGCCACTCAAAGGTTAGCTTATGGGCCTGCTCCTCTTCCTGTTTTATACATAAAATTTGCATTCTCTATTATGTGATATAAATAACTCATATAAGTCAAAATCCATGCATATATACTACAACATCTGTGGTGCACATATGCTAATTTTCTGAAGAGCCCTAAAGGTCACACAAAAATATTTATAAAATATTACCCTTGCCTTCTTAGGCATTTTTGCACTCCTTGCCATCTTTACCTGTGGCATCATACGTGGTGCACTACTGCGATATGCGAGAAATGCAGGCGAATGTGCCATGAGCATGGATCCGCCCCATTGGAGGGTTGGATAGGACATCATTGGGACTGTCTGGTAATTTGGATCGGACATCACTGGGACATTTCTTCGTATCATATCACCAACGACCTTTTCTTTGCGGTTTTTATCAATTCCAACCATAGACGTGTGGCACGAAATGACATTTGCAGCTGTGCTCAGCAACACAATTGACGTCTTGTTTTCATCTGCCATGGACATGATACACACATATAACAGCATACAAAAAAGGTATGTATATATGCATGCCATAATGCATGTACGTATTAGTTTATGTAATATATGCATGCAAATATACATGTATGTATTAGTTTATGTATGTATGTACGTATGTATGCGCACGTGTGTGTGTGCAAGTACGTGCGTATGTATGAACACACTTAGAGAGCCGTTTAAGTACCCCTAAAAATGCTGAGGTACTTAAATACTGTGCAAATTGTTTAACATGAAATTCAGGGGACTGGTGTGAACAATTCATTTTAACCAAATTTTGTTAAACGTCTGATCAACTAAGACTTGCAAAACCCACTATGGGTCGTAGACACTGAACCTAATTTAAGGAGGCAAGGATCATATAGAAGTTGAGATCAGGCATGCTTATAAATAATGAATGTAACAAATGTCCCAGCACTTTGAACAGCAATGAATTTAGCAAGTACTTGCAGACTGTTTTACATAGAGTAATCAAAAGCAGTAGTGGCAATATTACTTGAAAAATACTAATAATATTGCAATCCAGTAATGAAATTGTTTTCAAAGGCACCTTCTGTCCTTGAAAGATTCAGACACCAGTAATAATAAGAATGTCTATTACTTTTTAAATATTTTGACATTGTTTCTACCTTAATAATTAATATAAAGATGATGATTATAGTTATCGTGCAGATGGTGATTATTACTATTATATTATTGTTGTTTTTATGATCTGAAATAATTGCAGACCTCTTTGATGAATTAAAGCAATGATGGCGATGATTACAGTTATAATTTTTTTGTTATCAGTGGAGACATCTTTTGCAGAATTAAAATAATTGCTCATTTATTTGACAGTTATAGCGATCTTGTACCTTTTCCAGCATCCTGTAGCTGCTTAATTTGTGCCTTTGCTGCCAAACGATGGATTGGCATAGTCTCATCCCTTGAGGAACTATTCTTCGTGGCATCCAGATCAAGTGCAAACTCCAGACTGTGTTCACCAATCTTTGCTTTAAGTTGTACTTTACCATTGAGCACTGGCTGCATCCAAAAAATATTTCTTCATGCAGTAAGGAAACAATTAACATAGCATCTGACCTGCTTACATTGGTTAAAGCTTATGTCAAGGCGCCTTTGTGCAAGAGAATGCGGAAATCTGAATCTCGGGATAGCAAGATCTGTACATGAAGACATTAATGGCGTTGCGCCCATTGAAACGAGCAGCGGTGGTAAAGTATCTCATCTGATAAATTCATCGAAAAATAAGCACAGTCGTGGCCATGCGGTCACTATAGAAAAAGTGTACATTTACATTTATTTGTGCCATTACCGAATTGCTTTACGTTATACATGTATGGCTAGTTTTAACATGAATAGATTAGATAAGTAACGGTAAAGCAAAGAGATGGCAATATAAATTATCAAAATTCAATACAATACAATATGCATCTGAAATTCAAAACATGTCGTGCATATAGAGACCTCTAAGCAGCACATTTGTGAAGCTCTTAAAACGGTACAACAGAAGAGTCCAGGTTCACACAAATAAACAACGAAGCAATCAAAAGATAAATTTGAAACGTCAATTAACCTGCTCAAAGAGATTCTAAAAGATATACCTTATCCACTGCAGTCATGCTATAAATGATGAGTCTCTCGCCAGCAAAAAGAGGAGGCAACTCCTTTGGCATCTGAATTATTTCACACAGTGCTCCCTTAAATTGCCAGTCAAGATGGAGATCAGTAACTGCAAGTTGCATGGCCGATTTCAAAGTCTTTACCACCTAAATTGACCAATCAACATCTTTTAACAGTTAAACTTACTGCTCTTTGCTCTTATCCAAATACCCAATTTGCATCTGTTCAAAGCACATTTGAAATAGTACCTAATACGCCTGAAACAACTATCATCAGTGTATTACGAAATTTAAATAAAGCCTTTGATTTGCATAATAATTATTGTTTAGCAAAACGTTTATTCAAATAAAACACTGTCTCCCTGTTACTGTTGATTCTGCTCAGTCGCTTGTGTCGTTTTGTTCTAGACTTAAGACTTACAGTTTTCAAATTGGTAATCCACCATAGGCTATCTCTACATTTTAGTGGACTGACCTACTGGATGTTAATGTGATTGTGGCTTGGCTTTGGTGAGCCAACGTATGATGCCTTGCACATCAGACACCAGTGCAATAGAAGTTACTATCTAATAACAACAATAATAATAAAAAAATTAATGCCAATCAAGCAATAACGAAGGAAATTTTATGTAATCCTACACAATTCTGTCAGACATGATAAGTAAAATCGAAACTTAAAACTTCATTTAAGAATAAGAAATTGGCTTACAAGGGGTTGCAATCTTTCACCCTCTTTGGTAAACTCTGCCTTTCCTCGTCCAGCTCTGGCAATTCCTTTCACGAGGCTAGTGGAAGCACCTTCACCAATTCCAAATGAAAACAACCTGTCAAACAGTCCGCAAATGCCATACGTGAACCCTATCTAACAAATGTTAAAACATCTTTTAAACAGCCAAGTTTATAAAATGAACTTCATATTACAACAACGACGATAATGATGATACTTATGAAAACAATGATGACGATAATGAAGGTAAAGGCAACAAAGAAAATGAAACATTTTACTATATAATAAAGATGCAAATAAAGTGACGACAATACCAAAGAATAGAACAGAAATGATGATAGCAATGAAAATAATGAAGAGAACGAATGGTAATGATAACCAGAGTTTGTTGGTCAGTCAAATGCGGTTACAGGTTCGAGTCTCCGTAACAACCCTGGGCAAGTTCTTTGCCCACACCGTGCCTCTGCCACCAAGCAGAATTTGGTACTGGCGTAAGCTTGGAATTAAACGGCAAGTCCTGTGATGCACTGGTGCTGTGTCCAGAACCTTGGGATTAGCCATTGTTGGCTCAAGGGCCTAAAAGAGATGAGTGCCTCACCGACGTCTCACATCTGACATATGGGACAAACTATCCCTTATAGCCCCTCTTCCGGTCTCAGGGGCCTCACATGAATTTTGAATGCATGTTCAACGAATTGATTTTGAAATTTGATTTTGCTTAGAAGCAACCACTGGCTGATGCCTAAGATGACTTATAATACCAGTGCCATAGAAGACTTTGTATTACATTAGATTAGATGAAGATCTTGGTGCCAATAATTATGATCTGGTATAAGGTTAGCAGCATCAGAATGTCTGCATACCTTGTATTGCTGGCATTTTTCTTGACCAAATCAATTACAGCCTGTGTATTCATCACTTCACCATCTGTGAGCAGAAGAATCTGTAATTGATCAATTAATTATCAATAAAAACTAATCACGTGTTGAATTAATTAGGTCAGACGATTAAAATGTTGACCCTATCTCCTTTTTACAAAGATTCATTACATTTACGCAGTAAATCAATAAATTTGGTACTGATAAGGTAATTGTACACAGCACCACCGCTATAACACGCGTCAAAATAACGTGAATTCTGGTATCACACGGTCTCGCCTATGCATGGATTCCAACTCTACCTATGGCTACATTTGTGATCTTTGGAAAAACTTCTTCTGCTGAAATAATAACGCCTATCAAGACAGCACCGTTGATCTTTGTTTTGTAATTGTAAGCTGCATCAATTATCAATTTCTCAATGCATGAAGATCCTTTCCGTGTTTTTGCTCATGATATTGTTCATTTTCTACCAAAAGAAACTATCTCTAGACCCTGCCTATTTGTATCATTGCAGATCTATCTCAACTCTGAATTTTGCATGAAAAATTTTTGAACAGGTAGTTATGTATTGTATGCAAACTCACCTATTCTTCCACCTCACTAAACTCCCTCTTTTAGTTTCCACGCAGTAAGATTCACTCAACTGAATCTGCCCTTTTTTCTGTTCATACTAGGATCACATGCACTACGAATAAGGGTCGAGTGACAGCACTTCCTCTTCTTCACTTGTCTGCTTTTGATACTGTTGATCAATCTCTTATTTTGCACCATAAATTGGTTTACTAGTGCTCAGTCTATGCCGAATTTTGAAACTCTGCTCAGTCTGTTAAGTCACCTTTTTCAGTTGGCTTATCTACCATAGGCTTATCCTTTGTGTCGCTGTACTAACTTTCCGGGTATTCACATGAACACGGATTGGCGTAAGTGCATCATAGTTTAATGCCGAAGTGCATCAGACAACTGCGCCATAGAATTTGCTAATTAATAATAATAATAATAAAATTAATATTATAAAATTGTACAGTACCTCTTTTAACAGAAAGTAATCAGTGGCGCTGCCTACACTTTCTTGTATAATGTTAACGTCCATCATACATGAAGTGTTAAACAGTAAGCAAGATAATTAGAAGTCACCACAAGTAACACCGTTATTGATTTGTTTAAAAGAAAAGCCAAACTCCATGCCTCTCGACTGTGTGTAGCCATAGGTGGCTTGTCGTATATGTGCTTCAAGGGTTCCAAAACCTCAGTGCCTCCGAGGTCCGCATCCATCGACTGCTGGTGTTCACAGGCAGCCTTCAGTGTCTCCTCAGAATATTCTCGACTTCCACTAAAATCCAAAAATACCTTCAGACACTAGCAAACAGCAAAAATAATACTACCATTAGCTGCTTAAATTTTTAATCATAATTGCTAAAAACACTTCAGTCAAAATCAGAAAGAGCATGCAGAATAACAAAAAACTTATACACAAAAAGAATCAACAACCAGAAAAGAAGAAAAATGTTCTCACATATAAATGAAAATAAAATTCTCGAGAAATAAAAAATCACTTCAGTAGGGCAACCTGAACTCTAAAAATGCCAAAATAATTTAAAATATTTGTACATTATAAAGATAAATACATCATTTATTCATATTTATATTTATATCTATGCATTATATCACAGTCATGATAATGAAAATTAAATAGAAGACAGCAGCATGCTGAAACTAAAACAACCGGTCGACTTACTCTGGAAATAGAAGCTCAAAAGTTGATCCAAACCCCACAACATTAAAGTAACATCCGGGTGGTAAACTCTTGAGAAACAGCAAGAGTGTCTCTTTTGCTCCTTCTATACGTTGTCCCTGCATGCTGCCTATTTCGACATAAAACCTTAACAGCATAATTAAATAAGAAAATAGAAAATGTTGACTTATGAGTGCCATCAAATATGGAAAGATAATGAAGCTAAAAATAGTCCTGGTAAAATGACTTATACAGTGAATTCACTGACTGAAATGAAGGAAACAACTTAATGTAGTATATTCTTGAGAAGATAAGTTTCAACCAGTGGTTTAAAATAAAAGTTCATATTCAATTAAACATAAAAACACGGTTTTAGGCTAAGTAATAATTGTTTTGATAATGGATTCAGTAACATTGAGTTATTACCTGATCTGTCCACAACAAAAATGAATTCATGTTTGCTGGTGTAGTCTGCATCCTTCAACTCCGGAAAGAAGTTGAGCATTATGATATCCTTCTTCAGAATTCCATCTGAAGAACAACACAGCACCAACACTTCAACGACATTGCATAAAAGGTTATAATGAAAAATATGCACACAATTTATGCATTTTTATTACTCTTCATAGCAAATAGTCTGATAAGCTTTGTTGATATATTATTTCTTGTGAATAACACACAAATAAAACAAGCACTACCCTTTTACAAACCTTTGGCATCAACTCCTTTTTCGATTATTAGATGAGGTTTATTGAGTTCTTCAAAAGTTACATCCAATGTCAGATCATGGTCAGCCACAAAAGGCTTTGCAAGGGTCACCTGAAAACAACCATGTCACTTAAGCAAAGAGTCATATTATAGTACGGTCAATGATCATGCGGTTGCAGGTTCAACTCCGTGTAAGGACCCTGAGCAAGTTGTTTGCACACACCATACCTCTGTTACCAAGCAGTATAATTTGGTACCAGTATAAGATTGGAAGTAAATGGAAATTCTTGTGATGAACTGGTTAAATGTCCCGGACATTGGAATTCGTCTATTGCCTAGTCAAGGGAAAAAGAAAAGGAAATAAACGCCTTCCCTATGTCTCACTTGTGGAATATGGGATGCTTTAATTTTACATATTATAGTACTACAGACACCAAACTTTTATCACCAGCTCTGCTAGTTACTACTGCCGATTTTAATTGTTACTAAAGATGCTAAACTCTGTTGTTAGAACTGAAATTGTATCACCCACTCTGTTAAGGAAATTCCAACCCATATGGCTATTTTACTCTGTTATTGATGGTGTACCAGCCAGTGTTCATTTCACTCATTCCAATGTTAAGTAATTCCTGCTGAAGAAATATGCTTACACTAAATAATGCTTAAAGTTGCAAGGTACACATTTTTCGCAGTTTGACTCTGTATGACTCAATATAGGTTAGTAAAGTATTGCTGGTGTTTATCCTACTCCCAACGTCACTTAGTATCATATGCGTTAGCAAATGCGTTTCTACTGTAACTCATTTCGCATTGGTATCACTAAGGGAGATTAACACAAACTACAAATAGTTCAAAACTCTCTGGCCAGAGCCATAACAAAGAACCTAACTAGCTACCAACACATTATGCCAATATTGCATTAATTACACTGGCTGCCTATTGAGCAAAGAATCCAGTTTAATATTCATACTTTAGTTCGCAAAGTACTACATTCAAATCAGTCAACCTATCTCTCTTCCACGCTCACTCCTTATACGAACAAATACTGCACTCAATCAATCACACTGTGACTCTTGTTGTGCCTTGTACTAGGACAGTGTTGGGTTCTTAGGCCTTCTTGGTTGCTGTTTATTGCTTTGAAATTCACCGCAGTTATGTTAATTCTGTCAGTTCTATGTCATCAGATAGATCTGATTAGACTCAATGTGGCTCAGATTGGCATGGTGTAGTAATGTTAGTGTTTATAGTACTCCCAGCAAGTAGCATCTGATTCAATCTGGTCTATCACTTGTTCGATTTACCTGTGCTTCAGTTTTATCGTCACTCAATTTGACATTCAACTCATCTTTTGGTGACTTCACACTGACGAGTTTTCCAGGGTTCACAATCGTTGCCTTGATCTCAAACTTATATGGCTGTTCTTCCCCTTTTGGAACATAGGTGACATCAGGTGGACTTTTAGACCCACCAGCTACAACACAGACAAAACATCCAAGAACTATCATAATCATAAAATGTGAAATAACGTATAACCAAATCTTAATTGCTGTTGAACCCAATATCTGCTATAAAATAGGGCAAATTATTCTATTTCATATCTTTACACAGTTTTTATTACAGTAAAATTAAATTATCCCTTTTGCTACAACACCTGTACCATTGCTGCATACAGCGAGGGTCAATGTGTACAAACAAGAATTAAATGTTCATTTTAGTCAACAATGGTTTGCAACAGTTTGTGGTTAATATCCACTGCATAACCATGCCATAACAACCGTATATTCACAGCACTCTATCGTATTATAAGAATCACCTATTAAAAGGCCTTCTCCTTCTTCAAGTTCTCTGCCCCCGGGCAGGTTTGAACGTCCAATGGCACCATTCCTGACGATGCTGGGCCTCCTCCTTCAGTTCACCATATTCGTCCTCCATCATCCAGTCTAGTAGCATTTGTCTTGGTCTTCCTGTTCTTTTCTCTCCTTCCATTCTTCCCTCCATGATATTTCTCAGATGGGAATCACCTATCAGTATGTGTCCAATTCATTTCCTCAGTTTCGTTCTTATTTTAGTCATCAGAGATCTCCTGTTTTCCACCTGGTGAACCACCTCTTCGTTTTTTGTGTGCTCTGTCCAGCTAATCTTCTCCATCCTGGGCCATACCCATAACTCAAAAGCCTCCAGTCTTCTGATTTCTTATTTCTGATGGTCCATGTTTCGGATCCATGCAAGACCATGCTCCATATCAATGTTTTGACAATTCTCTTCTTTAGGTTCCTGTTCAGTCCTCCTCTCATTAATTCTTTCCTCTTCATAAAGGCATCTTTTCCCATCGCTATCCTTTTTATTTCGTTATGACGTTTTGCATCTGTTGTAATCATACTTCCTACGGAGCAGAACTGCCTGACTTGTTTAACTCTTCATCATTTACTATTATTCTGACTGTTGTTTCTTCTTTTCTGCTTATCTTCATAACCTTTGTCTTTTTGATTTTAAAATTTTTTTCTATCCATGCAATCCTCTAGAAAGTGCATGGATGGAAATATTTTAGTCACTCTAAACAGTAAATTATTTGAAGCATGCTTATTCTTTGAGTTTTGGTTATTGTGCTACATAAAAATGATATAACCACTGTATAACAAACATACTATAGTATGACGTCAAAGCACAGATTCAAAACCACAGAAAAAAGATGAATTCAAAAAATGTCAAGAAGTTTATAATATGTAATTACATTTGGTAATTAGTGATCAGTCAAAATAAGTTCAACAACAAATTCACATGATTTATTGGCGTGGGTGTACACATCCAATTACTGATGCAAAACTGTCAATAGGCCATAATATGCAAGTAATGCAGTTTCATGTTATAAATTTTTCAAAACAACAAGATTTAATACATAGGCATGGTTTGGAGGCACACATACTACATTTTTTCTCTTTCTTCAGGCAATTTGATATCATCATCAAGATCTGTGTATTTCAAATATCTGTTGGCAAAGTCAGTTGTTCTCCTGTCCAACACATCCATATCATGCTCAACCCCAAACCCAAATTAATGTTATTATCACTGCTATCCTGGAACATCAATTCTGGTGCGATATCCACAGTGAATGTTCTTCAAGAATCAGAAGACTGCAGTAAGCCAAAATTACTAAACATATTATTATGAAAACTATGCTTGTAAAACCCAACAAATATTTCATCCTAATACTGCAAAATCAAAGATGAAACAGTTTTGCCCCAAAAAAATTCCGGAAACGGAATATTTCACTGTAAAATATAAATAAAATAATGTGAACTGTTTAATTTCAAAACTGAAAAAGATGAAACTGCTTACATTCCACAGATGGATTGTACCGTGGATTCAGAAGAGTTGGCAAAACGAACGAAAGGGTTCCATCTGGTTGAAGTGACAACTCGGTAACATAACCAAACTTGATGACAGCCTCTGCATCTGGTGGCAAATTGCCCACAAGGCAGGAGAAGATGTCAGATGAAGAATCATCCTCTTCCATCAATACAGCACCAAAACCAGCTTCCACAGCATCATCATAAGTCTCCTTTGCCTGAAAGAAAAGAAGTGTGGAAATAACACAAGAAACGATTTATACAACCAACATTGATTCACTCAAGGCACCACCACACCAGCACATGTCAGTGCATGAGGCTGTTGTAAACTATTATGCAATATTTGATCCATTAATTCATGTCATTTGATGGGATTACAGGTGTGTTATATCAATCAATGCATTTATTTATTCATAAATTGATCAGATGACAAGTGCAATTTCATTCATTCCTTCATTCATTCATTCAAACTACATCGTGTTATTAACCATTCAGAGTTTAGAGGATCTTGCAAAGATGCATGCACAGACGGCAGCCAATAAGCTGCTCTTGACTTCATCAAAAACTAAGTTTCTGCTGCTTAGAACAATACAGCAACTAAAGAAGTTTTACCTGCTATATCTGGTACATTTGGTCAACTCCATTACAAAAACAGCTGTTCAATTCATTGTCTAGGTTTTCACTTGACTCAACCCTGGCATATTTAGCTCATTCTGTAGTTTCCAGCTACTTTGTTGGCAACACAATGGCTAACTTCACCAAACTCCATACAGTACCCAGGTACAGAATACATCTCCAAATTTCATTCTTACATCTTTACATTGGCCTCCTTTACAAAAGTGAATAAAACTCCTGTGGCAAGATCAATCTCATCAAAGCACTCAAAGTAAATTATATTACACCAACTTTGCATATGAATGATGCACACGCATGTGATTGCTTGCTGTGGATCCATGTAACTATGTGTGCATCAACAAATTTATGTAGCACTTCCTTAAACATCAAAAGCACTGATGCAACACACTTGCTATGACCTTTATGTCCATTTAGAATGTCTAGGCTATCCATCAATGAATGACCTATTACTCATATCAACAAGCCCTGTATACATAGGCAGTCAAATGTCACTTTCATCTCTAAAAACTAATTCTGCAAGGTTCAATAGATTCGTCTTCAGTAAAATATAATTATATTTTTATATTCTGCATTCTAACCTGTTCTTTTTCCTGGCATTCAGCTATTATTATCCTGTCCTCAATCTGAGCCTCAAAGTGGTAGACAGCACTTTGATCATCCATAGGAAATTCATACCGTGCTTCAATCGGATTCTTCTCAACATTCTTGTAGCAGAGAGTTGACCGGACGTTGGCAATATATCCATCAATCCTCACATCAACGCTTATTGACTTTAAAGGAACTACACACAACCAAAACTCACTTTATGCATTTTATTATTGAAAAAATAATGATTTAATAGCATGTAAAGATTAGTTCATGTGATGAATATTGATGCAATAATAAAGATAGCACATCCTGCCACAAAAGTTAAAAAGCAGTAGTTAAATGGTGTAATTAATTTCACTGCTCTTAAGGACCACAACACTGACACACACTACATGTAATATGCCATAAATGGCTTCTTACCAGCTGAGAGCTATAATTTACCAAATGTTGATGTTTTGTTATTTCAAATTACTTACAATCAAGTATTATTGCAAAATTTTTTATTTAATTCATTTATTGTGTTGGAAGGTCAGTCGGTCCACTGACATCCTGTGGATCAGATAAAGCAAGTGAGCAGTTTCTCAAGAGTAATTCGTAATTCTTGTTACCTGGTTCATTTCTGTCGAAAACCCTTTTAGTTAAACAGCAGCAGTTTCGCTCTGGATCCATCTTTTCAGGAACAGATCAAATGTCTACAAAAATTCAGGAAATGTTTAGAAGCAAATTAAAAACCACAAGTAGTGATATATGACAACTTTAGTTAACATAATTCTGCTACCGGGAAACTCTGCACCCTACAACAAGATTTCGCGATGGTCTTCTCAATCCATCATTAATATTTTGAAGCAAAGTGCAATTCACTGAGGTCAAGTTGGTTACAATTCTACTTTCTTGGTTCACACTAGACCCCAACTGAGATGCATTTTCCACAAGTTTTTGCATCCGCCTGTAGGTCATTCCCACCGTTTCCAAGCATACTAAGTTCTGAAGTCACAAATCACATCAAAAGCGACCAACTAATATTCTGTTTATAAGTAATAAATAAATATATGGAAAGCATTTACTAAGAAACACTTTTACAATATCTCTATACTTTAATATAGCAGTGCAGATCCGTTATGGGGCCGTCAGGAGACGGACACCGTGTTAGTGAACTGCAGGTTAATACTGCCACGTAAGTTGTGTAAGTTTTAGTGTGGCCAGAAAGGTCAAATACATCTGCTATATCATTTGAAGGCATCTAGATTGTAGCCTACTAACAAATTACTTTGAAAGGCCACATTGCTGTGATGTTATGAGTGATTGCTATTTATTACCAGACAATTAATGCCTACTGTTTCCAGACATTTATTTTAAAGTGTCAAGTCCCTTCATTGGACCGCCAAGCCTAGCGGTACACAGCTGTGGTAACCTTCCCTAAGACAGCAACTTAGCCCCTGCCCATAGTTGCTAGGCTGGCTGTGGCAGGCAAGGGCACAAGTACCATACTTTTTCCACAGATACATCTAATATAAGGTGTGGTTCCTTTACTATCCATTCGTGGAGTGAACATTCGCTTGTATAGACATACATGTATGCGTAGACTAAACATTCTATTGTACTGAAATGTGTGTATGTTGGTTTGGAATAGATTTCATTTAAACTAGTGTTCAGTTACTCTAATATTTCCATTAATGCACAGAAGTTTACTTATAGTATACAATTATATTTAAAAAATATGTATAACCCTTCTGTAACCCTAACCCTACACGGCGGAGTGTGCCCCTCCCTCCAAGCGATGCCGGGCACAGTGGTGTCAGCCTCATGTCAATTCTTGCAGACCTGTGATCGAGTAAGGATGCAGAGGAAGATACAGGCCTTCAATGACACTGAGAAATGGGACTTTGGAGGATGAGGTCCATATAAGCAGACTAATACACATGAGAGGAGCCTTTTGAGTTTTGAGTTCAACGAGTTTTCGGTGCACTTTAGAGAACAGCGACAGCTAAGCGCACCGGGAGTTTGGAATTAAGTTCATGTACGGTGTGACTGCGATGAAGGGAGTTCTGGCATCTGCAAGACCGAGCATCACAACACAAAACGACATGCTGAGGAGCCTGGAAGAGACTCCTGCTCGGCTCTGAAGTGTAGCTCAACCCTGAGACCTGGAATGACTGTTTGTCGGGACACTGCCAAAACTCTCTCCATCGTCGTAGTCTTCGCTAGGGAAAGCATTCGCCGACAAAGTACTACAGTCAACTTCGGCATCGTCCTGCCGCTGCTTCATCGCCTCCTCCACCGCACATCATTCTGCCAACTCCCGGTACAACGCTATTGTGTTGTTCGTCTAACTGAATTTTTTGGTTTGCTACATTTATCTAGCGTTTTGGATTTGAAATACTGACACCTGTGTATATGCATATCTTAAGGCATTAATAGCTTTAATTTTGCTTCCCGTGTTATAATCTCACGTAATTTCTGATAGTGACCTCAAAGGTTCCAAATTGGCTTATAAGGACCTAATAATGCCTTAATTACCAGGGAAACTTCATAATACATATGCGGCTATATCAAGTTCGCCTGCTTCGGAAATGCACTGTCTTCTGTAGGGTTTAAAGCCAACTGCAGCCAGTAACTATTGCACTTATTCAAGCAGCTGTTACAGCTGATGCAGGCCATCTAAATTTTAGCCGGTGAAGCACACGTATTTATTTCTAAAAAAAATTCTGCCATGTTGCGCTATACAGCAACCTTCTGAATCGTGTATTAATGCATCTCACGAGTTAAACAGGTAGCACTGTGAGGAATGCTGCAACTGCACAGTAAGCAGATTCGTAAGTAAACGGGTTATGCGAAAACGGAACTGCACTGTAATCATAATATTCCGTGGACTGACTTTCTGGGTATTGAGCCGACTGTGGGTTGATTCTGGTGTGCCATCAATTGATGCCTCGTATAATCCACATCACCACTACCGGAGGTGCTAATTAATAATTAATAATAATAACTGGCACATACAGAAATATTTACTTAAGGTGTTTATTGTTTTTGCTAAGTAAATCAGTTCACGTAAGTTTAGCCAGTTGGTTATAAACAGTTGCATGTTGCTATCTCCTTTTCTTATGAGCCGATTATTAAAATCACGAACCCATGACTCCTATCAAAGGTGCTAAGGCATTCTTAAAGCTTATAAATCTGATGACAAATACAACTGTGCTTTTGAGGCCCGAATTTACCAATTATCAAGGCTTAACCATATACTGTGCACAACATCAAGCCCAAAGTTCAGAACTCGTGACTTCCTGTTTACTCGAAACCCCGCAAGCAGAACTGGTTCGGAAATTTTTCCGAATTCTGAACCGTAAATATGTCACAGTCCGCATCAGTGACTACTTACAGAGGGGTCGGCAGACTCAACCTAATCAAAGTTTGTCCTACGCGGATACGAGTAACTTCCAACTTTACATTGGCCCTATATTATCGGAAGCCTTGCAAGTAAAACTCAGGCAATCGACACAAATAGCCTACCTCTTTTTCTTGTCTGACACAGCCTTACTTGACCCCTTAAACTCGACCAAACTGTAGTCATAGCCACTAGCATTTGATAGTTTATTAAACTGCATTTCACGAGCTCTGCTCCTCCCACTTAAGAATTGCCACCGGCTGAATGGTGATGATAAACAAGCATAACTTCTGGACGGTTAAGCCAAAAAGCAAAACAAATTTTAATAGTACTAACCTAATATAATTATTAATAATGTCAAAAATGCTCTTTTGCGTAAAAACCAGATATTGTGTAATAAATTACGAAAACAAACTAACAACAGCAGCTAAATATAGGCCTTCGCAATAAAAAGTCCCTAGTTGTCTGCTATTTATAACCTAGGCAAATGGTAGAGACGATTTTGGACATCTTCCGAAATCACACAACTGTCTCAATCATTCACAACATTGCGAAGTCTTCTTATAGACTCTATATCGCAATATGTAACTAAACAATTCTGCTAAAACACTCATAACACTTAATAAATTGTCAGCAAAGTTTTAAGACGATCATCCTAGGAATGAACTTCGAGGCAATATGACTTTGTACCCTCTTGTTCTTGATCGTGCTGTCACCAAAAACCCCAAACACCATCACATAACCCCTATTATCAAATAACTTGACTGGTTTAAAATACCTAAACGAATCAAGTACAAAATTCTATCGCTTACCTATAACACACTTCAATCTTCTCTGTCCTCCTGTTTTCGCCCGTTATTTACAATCCAACCACTCTGTTCAACTTGCTCACCTTACACCGTAACACTTCTCCGCCCTCCTGTCACCGCATCCTTTATTTGGAAATCGCTTGATAGCCACAGCTGCTCCACCCCTCTGGATTAAACTCCTGCCAGAACTATGACAATTATCTGATCCATCATACGAACTCACCATCATTTCAAACCTTGCATTCTCGGCCCAGTTCTTCCACTCAAAACTCAAAACAACGTAGGCCTACTCCTCTTTCGCACATCCTGTCGTGATTCCTCGTCTTCCCCTTATCTACCCTGCAGATCCAATTCCAAACACCACCCATCGTAGCCGCCTGACTACCTTCCTGCCTCACTCTTGGATCTTGACCTGGAACTGAACTCTTTTGCCTATCGGTTTTGTTTTGACTGAGCGCCTTTTCCCTATCCTGACACCCCTTCTTCCTCTTATCTGCCTCTGCTCTCCAGCCCCAAACATCACCCACCGTAGCTGCCACGCTGTCTCTCTGCCTGACTCTTGGATCTTGACCCGGAACCGAACCCTTTTGCCTATCAATTTTGTTTTGACTGAGCGCCTGTGAATAAGCTGGTCCCCGCGGCGCGGCTTTCGTTGGGCGCTGTAGAAATCTTGGGATTACGATTACGATTCACTGCAAATAAGTTGGTTCCTGCAGTCGTCTCCCAGCAATTACTTATTAAGTTCCGCTCGAGGACGGTTGAAGACAAGTCAATCTTTTGGCATATTTTTGCTGAGTAACAGTTGTAAAAATAGTGCTATAATGTTCTGTCTTAATTCTTTAAGATGTCGGAATTCGACTCGGCTTCTCCATCGACTGATGCCTTGAGCATTATGAAAATGGCGCTATGGAAGTTGTTAATTTAGATTATTTTATTGGTTTCATTCCAATCCGTGAAGGTAAATTTCTTTTGACCAGCTCTTTTTCAGAAAGTCTGTGGATCTCTTTGTACTCTTCAGTAAAACAAATTAGGCTATATGAATCATCTAGCGTGGAGTATGAACACAGCTTAAGCCTTGTTAATGCAACATAATCGACTTTAAGTTCACCATTGGAGTGTCAAGAATCAAGATTTTTTAATTCTGATCAAACATTTAACATACAGTAGATCGTAATCGTAATATCGAGATTTCTACAGCGCCCAACGAAAGCTAAGTCGCGGGAACCAGCTTATTCACAGGCGCTCAGTCAAAACAAAATCGATAGGCAAAAGGGTTCGGTTCCAGATGAAAATCCAAAAGTCAGACGAAGAGATAGCGTGGCAGCTACGGGTGGTGGTGTTTGTGTTGGAGAGGGGAGAGAGATAAGAGGAAGCTGTCATAGTCCTTTAGTTTAGGCTTAAATGGATGTACGATAATGCATGGGTCAGAGCGCAGGTACCAAGTGTTATTGCCCATATGGCAGGCCAGCGCGCACGGTGAAAAAAAATTAGAAGAATCATCAAATACATGCAAGGTGATCACTTGACGATCTTTTAAAAATTTTGTATTAATTTTGCCCTTTAGTCTAAAATTTACGTAAACAATGCAACAGTGCACTGTTTACGTAAATGCCCTGTAATGGAAACCGAGGAGACGATGATGCGAAATACGGCCACAAATAGAGGACATTATATAAAACGATGAACAATTAATTATATAAACAATTAACTCTAGTATTTAGAACTAAATTAGTAGTAGATAAAGGGCAAAAATATTTAAGCATGACTGATGCAAAGACTAAAGGACGACAGACAGAACAGACAGAGGAAAGGAGGCAGCCAAAGGCACACAGACACGTGCAAGCGAGGGGACTGGAAGGAGTGTGATCTGCAAGACAAATGGCAGAGCACTGGAATGCGAGCCATGATGATGCAGCGATGAAAGAGAGTAGATGGAAGGTCGATTGAAGTCTGCCGCTAGCAGACTACAGGAAAGGAAGCCGTGATAATGCGGCGAGGCAGGAAGGGGAAAAAGAATGCTTTTGATGTCTGCCGCTAGGAGCTGGAAGAGAGAATAAAAAGGGAGTGAACAAGCGAGTCGGGGTTCACTCTCAGCGACGCGTGGAACCGCGGAGCACTCTCAGCGACGTGCGAAAGAGGAATCCTGTCTCGGCTGAAGCAAGCTGCAACGACGGACAAACTGACGAAACGGGTGCGGGAGAAAGAAGTTAGCAGCTGAGAGTGAAAATACAGTTTGTCTAAGAACATCGTGACTCTGTAAATAGGTTGTAAATAGACTTGTTGTTAGAATAAAAGCATCAATTGAACATTCTTCGTCAACGAAACAACACGCCAAGAAAACCCCGAAGAGACGCTAGTATCACCGCTACCACCAACTAATGTTTTAAGACTGACCACTGACTAGTTTTTTAGATCGACTGCCAAACGTCTTTCTATACATTACGTCTCGTGGCAACAGTCTTTTAAAACATTACATGCCCCTAAACCCAAACTTTTGCTGAAATGTGCGAAACCGGGCGCTGAAAGGCAAGGCTAGATTGCATCAGGATCCATCTCTGTAAAAGTGTACATGCACTCAACATAAAATTTAAAAGTAATACAGGAAACAACATTCAATAATCTTTATTACTGCTCATTTGCAAGTGATTGGTAGTACCTGTTTGTGTGAAAATTCCGTTTATACTCATGGCAGAAATTCGAATGAGCTCCAGTGATAAGCGCCAAAAGAAGAGAAAAAATTATTTATAAAAAAAGTTTTCATCATTATTAGAATCCATATCATCAGTTCATAATCAGAAGAATTTCAAATTAAGATAAGGACAAGACAATTAACAAGTGCAATGCAATTATGGTTCCACTGAATTCTGTGAGATTCTGACTGCCTTTCTGTCTGTCTACCTATTCAACAATACAGTCGTCTCGGTTTCACATGGGTAAGCACATTTTAATAAGCACCCACAACTGCAGCTAACTAAGAGGCATTTAGCGTTTTCTTTTAGCTTCAGCAAGTATAGCAATTTCAGTGCACAAGTATTAATGTACGAGGATATCATTTGCAGGTGATAAAATGGCATTATCTAAGTCCTCTATACTTTAAATACCACACGTAATTATATCAATAACCTGAATATTAATGTGATCTGATTTCACTCAACGAGTACAAGGGCGACATAGTGAGCAACCACAGCAGTAAGCCCGACAGTTAGACAGTTTCCACAGACATTTTATCGAAGCAAAGCATGAAGCAGACCTCAGAGACATGAAAACTTCTTTATAGGCAAGTTTATGAAAATGAAAAATCATTGGTTGGATTCTGCGACAGATATGCAGAGAGGAAGCTCTACAGCTGACCAACGACAGCTGTTGCCTTCTGCAGGAGATCAGCGATCGAAAATCCCTCTCGATCCTGAAGATCAAGCCACTGCATCGCCTTCATCTCCACCATCTCCCATTCGTCTCGCTTATCTGCAAACTTTACTTCCAGGTAGGAAAGGGCCAGAACTGTTGCCCAGACATCCATTGTCTATAGAAAGTGCCATTCTATTTAACTGAAGGTAATTTAATTTAATACAATGTTACAATGAATGCAACACCTAAAGTAATGTTTTAGTAGCAAAAATTGACTTTAGTAAAAGCTTGGTTGTATTGGCGCTTTTGAAAGTTCCTTAACAGTCACTATATAAAAGCTCAGATACATGAATGCATGCATATCTGCTACATTACACTTACTAAAGTGCACCAAATTTTGCTCACCTGTATTACCCCTAGGTACTGCAGAGTGCATAAGCTGATAAAATTGCATAGCATTACATGTATGAAAATTCAATCAAATTTTCCTGCAATCTGCTTCATCTTATGTTTAGCCATATCAAACACACTAATTGCTCTTTTTAGTAACAACTTCCCCTACAATCAATAATGTGGCTCAGCTTAACAAAATCCTAAACTTAATGATCCAACTCAATTGCTTTGCTGACTGACCTTACAGTGGCTTATCTTCACAGTGGACACTTAATGTTGACCTGGTTGACTGACTAGGTGTTTAATGCTATATTAGGTTTAAGTGTTGGCTCTAAGACCGTCTTTCTGCACGACGATGGTATCAAAACTGACCGACCCTTTCTACTGCAACTGTTACTTATGTAATCACTGTTCTTGAGAAGCTGGGTTTCCAAGTTTAATGACTTTGTGGACCAAGAGACCAGTACGATAATGACCTACACTCCTGAGCTAAATCTGGTAAGTCCATAGCTGTGTGCGTAAAGGCTGTAGCAAATTACCTTGATGGGGGATGCATTCAGCAGTGCATCCAGTGTAGTGTTCAAGGCTTCAGCAAAATCTGCATTCAGCTTCCACTGGCCTGAGAATGCCTGTAGCGCAATCACGGTCATGTAGGTTGGCTTCTTTGGCGACTTATGGGGCAGCTCTTCTTCCATACTGTCAAGCGCATCTACAGAATCTTCAATCAAAAATTTAAAAAAGCAACACAAGTTCCAATACAGCAAAAACATCATAAAATGATTGTTATAAGATGCTATGTAAATCTTCCTAGAACAGTATTTCTTGAGACGGTGATACAGCAGCAGCCTTTCAGAACTTCTCAACGAAATGTTTCACCTGTCTTTTAAAGGGATACAACCTTCCTTTTTACACCTTCATAAAAATGATAGTTACATAGTAACACTCACAATAATGAAAATAACAACAACAAAGATGATGATGATGATGATAATAATAATAAAAATATAGAGGCCCAAAATCGTCTGATATTCCAAGTAAAAACCAGTCTTGATCTTATGCAACTTCACTGAGTTTGTACATAACTGCTGACTCTGAAGTAGGCCTATGAACAATAAGAACGATACTCAGAAACATAAAGATTGGCATCCAAATGTATATTATGGCTAAACTGTCCTGCTTACTGCATAGAGATTGCAGTTCAAGGACGAATTTTTATTTTTATTTCAACTGCTAGCTCTGTTGCTGTCGTTGTTGTTGTTGTTCTTTGTATTGCTACTGTTTCTGAGGCAAGATCAAGAATGAACATTACATGATTAAAGCTGGGCGAAGATAACATTCCAAATGACCAGACAGGTTCTTAATGTTGAAAACATCAACAGAAACCAGTTTCACTAGTATTTCACAAGCAAAGACTATTATATTAAACCAGTTAATTCAGCTTTGATCACCTGCAAAATTCAATAAACTCAAACTCCAGCCATAGTAGAGATAAATTTTAGCATATTTGAAAAGATACTGACAATTCAAATCTTTAAAAAGTGAATATCACTAACAATGTTGTTGCGCTGCAGATCCATCAAGGGAAAAACATGCCTTTTCCTGTTAAAATTGACATCTGGTTTTGATTCCATAATGTAACTCATACTACTTTATGCTTTGCTCTAAATATTATATGCATCATAAAGTTTACCATCACATTCACTGTACATGGGGGCATGTGATGGACTAATGGTTAGCATGCTGGGCTTTTATCTAAGAGGTCAGAGATTCAAATCCGTACCAATACAGAAAGAGGCTTCGAGATTTCCGCTCCACTTGTGCCTCCTAGTGAACTCAGCTATAAAATAAGTACACTGATTGTACATTGTCAGTAGGAAGATCAGGCAGTGAGGATGAGGACTAGCCACCCATTCTCAAAATACGTATTAAAGAAATGAGGTCACTAGTACTTAATACCCCTGTCTGCCGTTCAAGGGTTAGCTTATGGGCCTGCTCCTCTTCTTATTTTATACATAAAGTTTTCATTCTCTATTATATGATATAGGATAGCTTATACCAGTAAAAATCCAGACATTCCAAATACCTTCTGTGTTTAAAACACTCATCGTAAAAAACTCGTGTGGTGCATAAAAATATTCATAAAATATTACCATCGCTGCCATTGCCCTCCTAGGCATTTTTTCACTGCATGCCATCACTCCTGCCATGGGCATCATAGGTGGTCCACTCATGAAGCACATGGCACGGGCAGGCGTAAATGCCATACGCATGTGGAGGGTTGGATCAGACATCATAGGGACATTTCTTCGTATCAGATCACCCACGACCTTTTCTTTGCGGTTTTTATCAATCCCGACCATAGACGTGTGGCACGAAATGACATTAGCAACTGTGCTCAACAACACAATTGACGTCTTGTTTTCATCTGCCACAGACATGATACACATATAAGCACAAACAAAAAGAGGGTATGCATATATGCAAGTGTGTGCAAATATGCATGTATGTATGTGTTTTTGTATGTATGTTCATGTGTGCATGCATGTGTGTATGCATTTGTGTACATGTGGACAAGTATGTCTCCAAGTATACAAGTACATATCAACACACTTATGCACTTTTTAAGTACATAAAAAATTGGTGAGGTACATAAATACTGTGCAAATTGTTTAACATGGAATGCAGAGGACTGGTGTAAACAATTCACGTTAACGAAATTTTGTTAAAAATCGGATCAACCAAGACTCACAAAACCCACTATGAGTCGTAGATTTTGTAATTGATTTAAGGAGGCAAGTTCAGAGTTGGCAAGGTCATAAATGATGAATGTAAAAATGTCCCTCCATTTTAAGCATTGAATATCTGCATAGCCAACAACACACACTATGCCTAGGTCCAAAAGCAAAATAAAATACATATAGGACCATCCACATTGTATGAGTGGAGTCAGATGTTGAAAATAGGTCAAATCTTTATGTTATTCAAGGTTTTGAATTGCTTTTTGTTCTATGAAACCTACAAATTAATTCAAGTTATTCATATTCATGTTAAGTGCTTTCCATTATAATCATTATTTCAATCATAGCAGAAAAACGGTCCTCAGTATATTGTCTGGGCAATGGATAATTAATTCTGCATAGTTTAGAAGCACAGTTGCAACAATTATGCTGTACAAGTTACAAGACAATTTGCTATATGTAAACATATCTTCAGCTGAACAAACCGACAACCTTGCAACTGGGTTGCATTGATGAAGCACCAAAAACGAACCCTTTTGCCTCAGTACCTTTCTGTTTATCTTATATATTTCATAGCTTTCCCATCACTTCCCAGAGATACTACATGCAATGTTTACAGCTTGACTCTTGATAACACATACTGACAATTTTGCCACCAAACTAGATCTGAATATAATTGATGTTTCATTTGAACTGCAATGAATTTGGCAAGTATTTGTATACACTTTTACATACAGTACTCAAAAGTGGTAGTGGTAGACTGGTAATATTACTAGAAAGTACTAATAACATGGCAATCCAGTACTTCAAAGCAATTGCTTTAAAAGGTACCTTCTGTCCTTTACAGATTCAGACACCAAACTACTTTTGAAATATTTTGACATTGTTTCTATCTTAATAATTAATATAAATGATGATGATGATTATAGTTATCATGGTGATGATTATGATTATTGCTAAGATATTATTGCTGTTTTATGATCTGCAATAATTGCAGATGTCTTTGACGAATTAATGTGATAATTATAATTATTACTAATGTTGTCTTTGTTGGTTGTAATCGGCAGGCACACCTTTTGCAGAACTAATGCAATTGTTCATTCATTCAATAGTCATAGCAAGCTTGTACCTTTTCCAGCATCCTGTAGCTGCTTAATTTGTGCCTTTGCTGCCAAACGATGGATAGGCATAGTATTATCCCTTGAGGAACTATTCTTTGCGGCATCCAGTTTAAGTGCAAACTCCAAACTGCGTTCACCAATCTTTCCTTTAAGTTGTACTTTACCGGTGAGCACTGGCTGCTTCAAAAAAGAGTTCTTTATGCAGTAAGCAAATAATTAACATTTCGTAGCATTTGGCCTGTTTAGTTACATTGGTCAAAGCAGACGTCAAGGCGCCTTATGCGCGAGGATGCTGGTTCGCATACTGATAGCGATTATATTTGAGATTTGAATCTCGGATACGTACATGAAGACCAAAATGGCATGGTTCCCATTCAAATGGGCAGCGGTGATGAAGGACCTTACCTGATAATTTCATTGAAAAATGAGTAGGGTCGTGGCCATGTAACGTTATGCCCCTGCTAATGCTGAACTTTTGCACTCTTGTGTTTTAGTTAAGTGATTTTTTGTGTGGATTCCTAGTTAAGCGGTTGGATTCCATGGATTCCCTCGGATTCCGTGGATTCCCTCGGATTCCATGGATTCCTCTAGGATTCCATGGATTCCATGGATTCCTTCGAATTCCGTTGATTCCTTGGATTCCATGGATTCCCTCGGATTCCGTGGATTCCCTTGGATTCCCTCGGATTCCATGGATTCCCCTTGGATTCCATGGATTCCCTGGATTCCGTTCGGATATATATAAGGAGGACTCATCTTTGTGAGAGAACTCAGAGCTAAGACAGCAGCAGAGCTAGCAGAGCGAAGCTAAGTATAGTAGTAGAGAGCCTGGCGAGTGAAAGACAGTGCGGTGTTACTTAGTGTAAGCCTCGTTTCTTGTTGACTGTTGGTTACTGAAATAAAAGAGGTATACTTCGACGTTGGTGTGTGAAATTATTAAATCCTCTGATATACCACGGAGGTCGGACCGCAGGACATCCTCTCCGATTCCTTGCCACAGACACACTAGGAGGCAGAGGGCCAAGTTCGCTACAGCCATACTGTCGTTATAGAAAAATGTGTATATTTACATTTTGTTGTACCATTACGAAATTGCTTTAAGTTATACACATGCGGCTAGATTTAACATGAATTAGATTACGTACGAAAAGGAAAGCCAAAGTGATAACAGTATAAAATGTCAAAATTCAATATAAGAGAATAAGCATCTGAGATTCAAAACACATGGAGCATAAAGTGACCACAAGACAGCACATTTGTGAGGGTTTTAAGAGATAGGCCTACTATAAAAGAGTCCAGATTCACACAATGAAACAACTAAGCAATCAAAAGATAAGCATGAAAAATTTAATTAACCTGCTCACAGAGACTTTCATAAATATACCTTATCCACTGCAGTCATGTTATAAATGATGAGTCTTTCGCCAGCAAATAGTGGAGGCAACTCTTTTGGCATCTGAATTAATTCACACGATACTCCCTCAAATTGCCAGTCAAGATGGAGATCAGTAACTGCAAGCTGCATGGCCGATTTCAAAGTCTTTACCACCTAAATTGAACAGCCAACATTTTATAACATTTTAACTCGTTGTTTACTCTTAGCCAAATACCGACTTTCACGTGTTCAATGCACTTTTGAAATAGTATTTGATGAAACGAAGATCATCACTATATCAAGAAATTAAATAAAATTTCAATTAGCATAATAACTCTTGTTTAAGAAAACGACCACCAATGCTACCATCTGTAAAACATTCGATTATTCAAATAAAACATTCGCTCCATGTAACTGTTCGTTCTGCTCAGTCGCTTCTGTCTTTTTGTTCTCGGCTTTCATTTTCTACCCTTAAATCTTAGTGGACTGGCCTTCTGGATGCTGACCTGTGCCTTCACCTTGGTGAGCCATCAGCCGAAGCCTTGTGCGTTAGATACCAGTGCGGTAGTCCGATAATAGTAATAGCAACAATAATAATAATAAAGACATTCCATTAATCAACATTATCTTTTTTGATTAATGTCAATCACGCTTTCATAACACATTAAAGGAATAAATTTAATGTAATCCTGCATAATTCTGTCAGACATGATATGTAAAATCGAAATTCAAAACTTATTCTAAGAATAAGAAATTTGCTTACAAGGGGCTGCAATCTTTCACCCTCTTTGGTGAACTCTGCCTTTCCTCGCCCAGCTCTGGCAATTCCTTTCACGAGGCTAGTGGAAGCACCTTCTCCAATTCCAAATGAAAACAGCCTGTCAAACAGTGTGCAAAATTCTGTATGTGTATGAGATACCTAAGTAGAGCAACCTTTAAGCAGGTAAGTTAAGAAAATGATCTTCATAATGACAATGAGAATAACAACGACGTTGATGACAATTACGAAGACGATGGTGATGACAAAGAAAGAGGCAACAAAGAAAATGAAGCATTTTTTGCTGTTATAAAGATGCAAATTAAATAACGATAAAAAAGAATACAGTAGAAAAGATGACAATAATGAACAAAATAAAGAGAACAAATGGTGATGATGATGATGACTAGAGTGATTACTGGAACTGATAATGGTAGCAGTGTAAATGGCAATTAAGAGTGTCATCTGTTTAAATTGGTTTCCTTCAGGTCTCAAGGGGTTTGCACGGATTTTGAATTCATGGTTCTGTCCAATGAAATGTGATTTGGTTTAAAAGCACCACTGGCTGTCGCCCATAGATGCGTTATATAATGATGCCATAGAAGTTTCTGAATTAGATTAGATTAGATGAAGAGCCTGGTACCGATTATTATGACCTGGCCTGAGCTTAACAGCATCAGAGTGTCTTCATACCTTGTATTGCTGGCATTTTCCTTGACCAAATCAATTACAGCCTGTGTATTCATCACTTCACCATCTGTGAGCAGAAGAATCTATAATTGATCAAATAATTATCAATAAAAACAAATCACCTGTTGAATTAATTAGGTCAGATAATGAAAAATATTGGCAATATCTACTGCTTAAAAGGATTCATTACATTCAGGCAGTAAATCCATTTGAATGTGATCAGAGATTGTACACCGCACCCTTGCTATAACACGCATTGATTTCACTGGCCAACACATAATTTGTTGCCTCAAATGTTAGAACTGTTTCTGGGTATATTTGACCTGCTGATTCCAGAAAAGGCACCAGTTTTCTCCCAGCAGGTCTAGTTTTCGAGATATAGAACATTATGCCATATACCAGTCCTTGCCTCTGCTCGCCCATAAAACATAAGGCTATAGCTATAATTATGTAGTGCTCAATTTATTATGTGATACACTAAATAAACATAATAATACAAATACTTAAAAGAAAATGGTAGTACCTGAAACTGTACTTATATGATACCAAACAGAACAAGTTTGTTATAAAAATTTCAAGTCATTCGACACCGAAGAAGCTCCTTTTGTACGATTTCCGAGTGTGGCATCTGCCGGAACAATCGCGCATAATATTCCAGCAATAGTCTGCCATCATGTGTGCATCCCATCTTCCTTGATATCGATTTTCCATTGTTTTGATGTCTTCGTGAAATCTTTCACCTTGCTCTTCGCTGAAGTCACCAAGATTCTCTGGAAAGCGATCTAAGTGTGACTGTGGAGATAATGGACTTTAATGCTCATGTTGCAGCCAAGCTTGTTGAAATGAAGAAGCATATCCTCTACTAGTTGTGCATAATTGTCTGCCTTCTTGTTGCCAAGAAAATTTTTAGTTACAAGAACAAAGGAAGACCAGGCACAAGATTCGATTTCATTCATTGATGGTATGAAAAGTGGGTCATTCATAAGTTGCCTGATCTATGGACCATCGAAGATTCCAGCCTTCAATTTTTCCATTGTAATTCCTGGTAACTTGTGTACTATGTATTCGAAGCATGAACCTTCTTTATTCAAAGCCCTGACAAATTGTTTCATCAGGCCTAGCTTTATATGTAGTGGTGGCAGTATGATCCTATCTCGTGCCACCAAAGATTCCTTGATTACATTTTGAGCTCCAACCACCATGTCTTTCCTCGAAGGCCAATCTTTTCTTGTCCAATGTTCATGCTTGGCTCTACTGTCCCAAAGACACAAAAAGCAGGGATACTTTGTGTAGCCACTTTGTTGACCAAGGAGGAAATTTACCATCTTCAAGTCTACACAAATTACCCATTGATGTTCTTTGTATTTTATCTTTTCCAGTACTAAAGAGATGGCATTGTACTCTTCTTTCATCCTGGTGGAGTGACCGATTGGAATAGAACCAAATTTGTTGCCGTTATTTAAAAGCACACATTTCAGACTACGTTTTGAACTGTCGATAAAAAGACGCCACTCATCTGGGCTGTAATCCGACAGACCAATTTTCTTCAATAAGTTGCTGATGTCATTACAGAATACTAGGTTGTTGTCTTCGGTAAAGAATGGCAGCAAATCCTTTTCTCTGTTTCTATAAATTGTAATTTTCGTTCCAGGCTGAAGTGCATTCTTTTCCTTTAGTCTGGACGCAAGCAATTTAGAGGACTCTTTGGAAAGATTTAAGTCCCTGATCAGATCACTCAACTCTTTTTGGTCAAAACGTTCACTGTGTGAAGTTGATTGGAAATCACTGTCACTGCCCCCACTTTCTTCACTTTCGTCATCTTGTCCGATATTGGACATGCAAGTCTCATCGTCTGAGAGCTGAGGTAGTTCGCGAAAAGGTGGAACTGGTACAATATCCGAATGCGGAACAGGTCTCCTGGCTGAAGGTATATCAGGGTAAGACAACCTGTGACGATTATTTCGATTGATGCCTATGATATTAACCATACAAAAGTAACAGTCGTCGAAGTGGTTTATCTGTTCCCTCCAAACCATCGGTACACCAAATTTCAGGCAGCTTCTCTTTCCAGTTGTCCAGTGGCGCAATTGTTCAATACAAGTTTTGCATACTGTATGAGGAGCCCATTGCTTATCTTGATCTCCAAGTTTGACACCAAAATAACCTACATATGCTCTTTTTACAAACTCAGAAATCGGTTTCCTGTTTGCTTTTAGTGTGTATTCCCCACAAATGTAGCAGAATATGTCTGGATGGTTAATGCAGCTCCGTCTGGAAGTAGCCATAACCTTAAGGATGTTCGCATCTGAGGAATTAAATGACTAACCTAAAAAATAGTAAGAACATGTAGTTATTTACCCGGTAATGCTCACATTCACAGATTGTTCTTGCGACCAACTCTTAATATGCCCTAAGACGACTGCGGCTGCTCTAGCTTTCAGGAGGCGGTTTATATAGGCTATAAATGCTGACTTCAGCATAATCTATTTACATAGTTCGAAACCATGAAACGCTGTATAAGCACAAATAAATTCTAAATGAGGCCATGAATTTAGTGCTGAGTAAGCTGTAGGCTACGGAATAGTTATTTCGTTGAATCAGCAATATCTCAGCACGCGGCAAGATATGCTGATTTTACATTATAAGGATGTAGGCATTATATGAATCAGCAAGAATTATAATTAGCCATAAATAAAGCTTATTATGACATTTTAGTTTTGCCAAAGACATCGTTTAAAGAGTGGACTGGGTTTTCTTTACAAAATCGACGATATCTCAGAAACTAGACCTGATGCACTCAATCCAATGACATTTTCTGAATCAGCGCCCAAAATTACCCCAAGAACAGGTCTAAAACCGAAGGCAACAAGAAAAAAGTTTTTTCTGTTGGCCAGTGTTTTATAACGCGAATTCTGGTTTATCATGGTTGCAGCTATGCATGGATCCCAACTTGACCTATGCATACATTTGTGATCTTTGAAAAAACTCATAGAGCCGAAATGGTGACTCCGGTCCTGACAGCGTTGTTCACCTAGCCGAGAGTGGATCAAAAGCTTGCGTTGTAAACCAAGATAGCCGCTATAAATTTCTGTCAGACTTTAATTGGAAAAATCAACCGGATTAAAGTTACTTAAGAGATTTTTATTTCTACTGTTTGCGTAGTTGTGTCGTCGAAATTATTCATGTCTTTTAGGACGATAGATAGACTCAAAACATTAGAAAAGCGCAGTGTAAGAAAATTTTGTTATCTTTAGAAAGAAGTAAACATTTTGGAAAAAAGAAGACATAGTCTGTGCAGCAGTTCTTCGTTCTACTCAGTCATTTGTGACTTTTTGTTCTCGACATACGACTTACAATTTTTGCAAACGAAAGCCAAAAATGGCGAAACCCAGGCAAAAATTAGTACATATCTAAGCATTAATAAAGCAAAATTTCTATACTGGGTATTGTTTTTATTAAATAAAATCCAAGTTTTAATGAGCTATATGTACATTAGTGATCTAAAAAAAATTATGCCCCATAAATTTATCTAAAGCACTTCATACAAGCAGCCAAAACCAAAAATACAAAGCAATTAAAAGTATTTTTTAAAAAACGCTTCCATTAAAAACACAATTTTGAAATAAATATAGTTCGCCAGATCTGGCAGCCTCCAGTTCAAAAGGCTATCAGTGTATTTCTGGTAACCTTTCCAAGTCCAATGATAGTCGTGGTGTGTAGCTTTAAGACTCGTTTTCTGTGATCACACCGCGTTCTAATGCTATTCTAAGCCCAATACAACCTGCAAATACACAGCTACATAAACATGTACTGAAAATTTGGCACAAAATATCATTTCAATTTAATGCGGCCCTCGCCATAACGCGGTACTTGACATGGAACCGAAAACCCGTGTTAGAGCGAGGGTGGGTGTAACTGTAAAATGCATCAATTATCAATTTCTCATTGCATGAAGATCCTTTCCATGTTTTTGTTCATGAAATTGCTCATTTTCTACTTAAGCAACTTTCTGCAGACCCTATTTCTGTATCATTACAGACCCATCTCAACTTTGAATTTTGCATGGAAAATTCCTTGACAGGTAGTTATGTTTTGTATGCGAACTCACCTATTCTTCAAAATCTCTAAACTCTCTCTTTCAGTCTCTGTGACGAAATTTTCACTCAACAGAATCTGCCCTGCTTGCTGCTCACAATGGGGTCATATGCACTACAAACAAGGGTAGTGACACCACTTGTTCTTCTTCACTTGTCTGCTTTTGAAACTGTGCATAATTCTCTCATTCTGTACCATCTCCACCATTGGCTTAAGGGTTTTTGGTCCCATCCTAAATTGGTTTGCTAATGCTCATTCTATGCTAAATTTTCAAACTCTGCTCAGTGACTTAGGTCAATTTGATCATTACTTAATACCTTTTTCGGGTGACAATTCAACATAGGCTGTTTCTACTAAGTTGATGGGTACTAACCGGATCACGACTTGGTTTTGGTGCATCATAGTTTAATGCCTGGCGCATTAGACACCAGCGCAATAGAACTTGCTAATTAATAATAATAGTACTAATAATAATAAAAATAATATAAAAAAATTCTAAAGCAAATCTTTTAACAGAAAATAATCAGAAGCGCTACCTGCACATTCCTGCATGATGCTAAAGTTCATTAGAAATAAAGAGTTAAACAGTAAGCAAGTCGTGTTCAGATAATAAAGATTCACCACAGTAACAACGTTATTGATTTGTTTAAAAGAAAAGCCAAACTCCATGCCTCTCGACTGTGTGTAGCCATAGGTGGCTTGTCGTATATGTGCTTCAAGGGTTCCAAAACCTCAGTGCCTCCGAGGTCCGCATCCATCGACTGCTGGTGTTCACAGGCAGCCTTCAGTGTCTCCTCAGAATATTCTCGACTTCCACTAAAATCAAAAAATACCTTCAGACACTAGCAAACAGTAAAATATAGTATTACCATAAGATGCTTAAATTTTTAACCATAATTGCTAAAAATATTCTGAGTCAAAATCAGAGAGCATACCAAATAAGCTTATACACAAAAAGAATCAAATGCATATCACACAGCACTTAAAAAGATAAAATTTCTCACATATAAATGAAAGCTAAAATTCACCAGAAATAAAAAATCACATCAGTAGGGCAATCTAAACTCTAAAAATGCGAACAAATTTAAAATATCTGTACATTATAAGAATAAATACATCATTTATTTATATATATTTATATCTATATCTATATATACACCAGTAATGATAATGAAAATTAAATGGAAGAAGCCAGCATGCTGAAACTATGACAACTGGTCAACTTACTCAGGAAATAGAAGCTCAAAAGTTGATCCAAACCCCACAACATTAAAGTAACATCCGGTTGGTAAACTCTTGAGAAACAGCAAGAGTGTCTCTTTTGCTCCTTCTATACGTTGTCCCTGCATGCTGCCTGTTTTGACACAAAACCTTATCTCTCAACAGCATAATCATAAAATAAGAAAAAGTTGACGTAAGAGTGCCATCAAATATGGAAAGATAATGAAGCTAAAAGAAAGTCCTGGTAACTGCCAGATTTAGTGAACTCAATGACTTAAATGAAAGAATTAATATATTATATTCTTGAAAAGATATGTTTCAGCGAGTGGTTTAAAATATAATTAGTAGTTCGTATTCGATAAAACAGAGAATCATGGGTTTTTACTTACTAATAATTGTTTTGATAATGGATTCAGTAACACTGAGTTATTACCTGATCTGTCCACAACAAAAATAAACTCATGTTTGCTGGTGTAGTCTGCATCCTTCAATTCCGGAAAGAAGTTGAGCATTATGATGTCCTTCTTCAGAATTCCATCTGAAGAACAAAACAGCACCCACCACATCAAAAACATTGCAGAAAATGATATAATGAAACATGAATTACACAAAACTGTTACCCTTCATGCAAGTACTCCGATAATAGGCTTTATTGGAATTTCATTCAGTTGGAATACACATAAATAAAACAAGCACTATGCTTTTACGAACCTTTGGCATCATCTCCCTTTTCGATGATTAGATGAGGTTTATTGAGTTCTTCAAAAGTTACATCCAATGTCAGGTCATGATCAGGCACAAAAGGCTTTGCCAGGGTCACCTGAAAACAATCATAGCACTTACTCATAGTTATATTATAGACCTATAGACACCGAAATTTTAGCATCAGATCTGCTAATTGTTACTACTAACACTGAAGTGTTCCTACAAACTCTGTTAATTGTTAGGCTAATAAAGATGCTAAATTATTATCACCAACTCTGTTAATTGTTACAATTGAAATTGTATCACCAACTCGGCCAATGGAACCCAATCCATATGGACATTTTACTCAGTTATTGGTGGTGGTTTACCAGCCAGTTTTCATTTCACTCATTCCAACTTTAAATAATTCCTGCTGAAGGGCATATATACACTTAAGATAAATCACGTTTAAAGTGGCAAATGTGGAGATTTTTGAGAATTTGACTCTGTATGACTCAATATGGCTTAATAAAGTATTGTTGCTTTTTACCCTACTCCCATCACGACTCAATTGCGTATGCGTTAGCTTGTAGCAGACTTGCTACCATAACTCATATCTCCTTGGTATCACTAGGGAGTTCTGCAAAACTACAACTAGTTCAAAACTTTCTAGCCAGAGCCATAACAAAAACTCCTAAATATCAGAGCATTATGACAATATTGCATGCATTGCACTTGCTGCCTATGGAGCAAAGAATCCACTTTAATATCCATCATATAGTTCAAAAAGTATTGCATTTAAATCAGCTAACCTCTCTCTCTCTCTCTCTCTCTCTTCTATGCTCACTCCTTATACCAACAAATATTCCACTGAATCACTGCACGCTGCGACACTTTGTGCCCCGTACCACTACGGTGTTAGGTTCTCAGGCATTCATGGTGACCATTTATTGCTTGTAAATTCGCTGCAATTATGTTTATTCTGTCAGTTCTTTGATGTCACTCAGGTCAAGACTGAAGAATCATCTATTTCAAATTTCTTACCCACCATGGCCCAACTTCGAGTTTCTCTAACCTGTCAAAATTCAACTTGGCTTGTGCAGCAGATTTTAATTTTTGACAATGAATTCACTTGATGCGACCATTGATTTATTTTTACTTTCACATTATGATCACGGCACTATGGAAGTCATTACATAGATTAGATTAGACTTAGTGTGGCAGAGGTTGGCACAAAATAGTATTGTTAGTGTTTATCCTACTCCCAGCAGGTAGAATCTCATTCAGTATAGTCTGCCAATTGCTACAACTTACCTGTGCTTCAGTTTTATCGTCACTCAATTTGACATTCAACTCATCTTTAGGTGATTTCACAGTGACGATTTTTCCAGGGTTGACAATGGTTGCCTTGATCTCAAACTTATATGGCTGTTCTTCTCCTTTTGGAACATAGGTGACATCAGGTGGACTTTTAGAACCACCAGCTACAGCACAGACAAAATATCCAATATAGTCACTCTGAACAGTAAATCGTTTGAAGCGTGCTTTTTCCTTGAGTTTTTTGTTGTTGTTCTACATAAAAATGATATAACCACTGTATAACCAACGTACTACAAGATGATGTCAATGCATAGTTGCGTAATCACAGAGAAACTATGAATTCCAAATAAGTCAAGAAGTTTATGACGTGTGATTACACTTGCTAATTAGTGATCAGTCAACATAAGTTCAACAACAAATTCACATGATTTATTGGTGTGGGTGTACACATCCAATTACTGATGCATCACTGTCAATAGGCCTAAATATGCAAGTAATGCAGTTTCATGTGATAAATTTCAAATCACTCAGATTCATTACATAGGCAAAGTTTGGAGGCACACATTGTACAATTTTTTCTCCTTCAGGCAATTAGTTATCAGCATCAGGATGAATGTATTTCAAATATATGTTGGCAAAGTCCGCTGTTCTCCTGTCCAAAACATCCACATCATGCTCAACCTCAGCTCCAACCAACTCAGTGTCATTGTCAATGCTATCCTGGAAAATCAATTCTAGTGCCTAATTGGTGCTATATCAACAGTGAATGTTCTTCAAGAATCAGAAAAATGCAGTAAGCCAAAAATTACTAAACATATTATTATGAAAACTATGCTTGTAAAACTCAATATGTATTTCATCCTAATACCGCAAAATCTTAAAGATGAAACAGTGTATCCCAATAAAATTTCAGGAAACAGAATATGTAGCTGTAAAATATAAATAAAATAATGTGAACTGTTGAATTTCAAAACTGAAAAAGATGAAACTGCTTACATTCCACAGATGGATTGTACCGTGGATTCAGAAGAGTTGGCAAAACGAACGAAAGGGTTCCATCTGGTTGAAGTGACAACTCGGTAACATAACCAAACTTGATGACAGCCTCTGCATCTGGTGGCAAATTGCCCACAAGGCAGGAGAAGATGTCTGATGAAGAATCATCCTCTTCCATCAATACAGCACCAAAACCAGCTTCCACAGCATCATCATAAGTCTCCTTTGCCTGAAAGAAAAGAAGTGTGGAAATAACACAAGAAACGATTTATACAACCAACATTGATTCACTCAAGGCACCACCACACCAGCACATGTCAATGCAAGAAGCTGCTGTAAACTATTGTGCAATCTAATCCTTGATTAATTAATTCATGCATTGATGCAAAAGCATTTTTTCATGTATTAATTCATGCATTTTATATGATTACAAGTGTGCTCATATCAATTAATGCATTCACTCATTCAGAAAATGATGAGATGGCAAGTGCATTTTCATTTATTCCTGCATTCATTCATTCATTCAAACTCCATCCTGTTTTCAACCGTTGAGAATTTACAGGATCTTGCAATAAGCTTCTCTTAACTTCATCAATAACTAAGTTTCTGCAGCTTAGAACAAGTAAAGAAGTTTTACTTGCTATATCTGGTACATTTGGTCAACTCCATCCTAAAACACAGCTACTGAATTCATTACTAGGGTTTTTCATTTGAGTCAACCCTCATATATTTAGCTAATTCTGCAGTTTCCAGCTTTCCTATTGGCGTCACAATGGCTAACTTCACCAAACTTCATACAGTATACCAAGGTACAAAATACATCTCCAAATTTCATTCTTATATCTATGCATTACTTCCTTTACAACAGTGAATAAAACTCCTGTGCCAAGAAGAATCTGATCAAAGCACTCAAAGTAAATCAGATTACATTAACAATGCATATGAATTATGCACATGCATGTGTGATTGTATACTGTTGATCCATGCAAGTATGTGTGTATCTAGAAATTTATGTAGCACCTCCCAAAACATATAAAAAGCACTGACCCAACACAGGTACTATGACCTTTATGTCCAATTAGTGTTCAGGTTATAAATCATTGAATGAGCTAAATACTCCTACAAACAAGCCCTGTACAAAACGTAGTGATACGTCACTTCCATCTATCTAAAAACCAATTCTGCAAGGTTCAATAGATTCGTCTTCAGTAAAATATAATTATATTTGTATATTCTGCATTCTAACCTGTTCTTTTTCTTGGCATTCAGCTATTATTATCCTGTCCTCAATCTGAGCCTCAAAGTGGTAGACGGCACTTTGATCATCCATAGGAAATTCATAGCGTGCTTCAATCGGATTCTTCTCAACATTCTTGTAGCAGAGAGTTGACCGGACATTGGCAATATATCCATCAATCCTCACATCAACACTTATTGACTTTAAAGGAACTACACACAACCAAAATTCACTTCATGCATTTAATCATTGACAGAAATAATAAATAACTACTAAGTAAAGAGTGGTTCCTATAATAAATGATAACAGCACAGCACATACTGTAAGCCATAAAAGTAAAAAAGCAATAGTTATATCTTGCAATTATTCTCATTGCTCTTAAGAATCACAACATTGACACGTGTTTAGTATGCAACAAATGGTTTGTCACCTACTGACAGCTATAATTTATTAAATTCTGATGTTTTGTTTGTCATTTCAAATTACTTACAATAGGGTCTTAACACATAATTTGTATTTCATTCATTTATTTATTCATTATATTAGACGGTCATTCAGTCCACTGACATGCTGTGAGTCAGCCAAAGCATTGCATAAGTCATTTAAAAGAAATTCTTGTTACCTGGTTCATTTCTGTCGAAAACCCTTTTAGTTAAACAGCAGCAGTTTCGCTCTGGATCCATCTTTTTGGTAATAGATCAAATGTCAACAAAATTCAGGGAGCTCTGTTAAGAAGCAAATTAAAGACCATAAATAGCGAGATAGGACAACTTTAGATAACAAAATTCCACTGCTGGGGAACTCTACACCCTACAACAAGATTTGCGGTGGTCTTCTCAATCCATCATTTATATTTTGAAGCAGAGTGTGATCCACTGAGGTTAAGTGGGTACACTCCTACTTTCTTGGTTCAGACTATGTCCCAACTGGAATGCACGTCCTCACTCTTTTTGCATTTACCTGCAGGCCATCCACACTGTTTCCAATGACAGCCAGTTCTTAAGTCACAAATCACTGCAAAAGAAAATGTTTTAGATTCCAGTATTCTGTTTACAAGTAAATAAATAGATGGAATGCATTTTCTAAGAAACATTTTTACGATATATTATAATACTTTTATAATGCAGTGCAGACCCGTTAATGCGCGGCCGTCGGGAGGCAAAGGCACCGTTACCGCGTGTTAACGAACCGACGGTTAGGAAAGCCATGCTAAGTTACACTAGTGTGTGATTTTTGTAAGTCTTAGTGTAGCCAAAAAGCGTAAATTTATACATGTGCTGTATGGTGTGAAGGCACTTAAACTACCACACAAGTTCGTAAATTATTTTTAAAGTCCATGTTGCTGCCTTGTTATGAGCAAAAGTGATTGCGATTTAATACCAGACAATTTATGTTTCTGGCTCCATTAACGTCGACTGCTTCCAGATATTAGTTTAAAGTGTGAAGTCTCTACACTGGAGTGCCAAGCCTATCGGTACACAGTAGTAGTAACTTTTCTTGAGACACCAGCTAGCTCCTGCCCTCATTTCAATGCCAGGCATAACGATATGGAGCTTATCGAGCACAAGTAGGCAAATCATAACTGATCGCAGCTACAGCTACTATTAGGTGTGGTTGCTTTACTTCACCCATTTGAATATTAGACATGTTGTTGCAGAGTTGAGGCATTTATCTATTTTTTCAGTTCCATTCGCTTATATAAGCTTAGACATCAATAATGCATAGACTAAGCATTCTATTGTAATGAAGTATTAGGGCGACCCTAATTTTCTTATTTTCGAAATCGAAACCACCCTCTCAAATGATTTCATTTTAGTAAAATAACATTTTGTGCAAAATTTGAAGCAGATCGATCTGCATTGAGAGGTCGCTCACTAGGACCAAAGTAAACTATGTAACCAGCATGGTATGAACTCTCATAAACTCTTATGCACATTGCACACGGCTCTTTTGCACACACGACCGACTTCCTATATAAGACGGTTAACTAGCAACAACAGATAAGATGAACGTCCACTCACCGAGAGACAATCGGAGCCGAAGAAGATGAACGGAGCAGAAGAAGACGGTCGCAGCTCACATTCACCCACCGAGAAGGGTTGAAGCAGCAGACAAGAGACGGTTTGAGCCGAAGAAGATTGCAACGCATTCGCAAGATTACCTAGTTAGCCTTGCAGAAGGGATAGGTGGAAGTAAACTACCGTCGAAGAAGCAGGTCCTTAGCCACCTTATGCATCGCCACAGTATACTTAAAGAGGATATCAGAACGGCAGCGACCAACACCATACAGCGAATCGAAGATTTTTGGTCCAGCACTAGAATTCCAACCAAACATCGTCAACACTCGATCAAAAAGCTCTAAAGCTATGAATGGCAGTGGCTGAAGAAGAACAAGAGTCGTCAGTCCCAGACTCAAACAGCCAAAGAAGCTACGTTTTTAGACAGGATCGAGGAACTGTTTGACGTTGCCCACGCTAACGCCATGGAGCTCATCGAGAATCAAGAAGACAAGCTCTTCCTCGAATCACAGTGGAAAAAACAGGTCAACCATCACCAGCGCCTACGTCGAAGAAACCGAAAAGCAGCAGCTGCTGGCATTGTAGAGGCATTCAAACCAAACAAGATGATGGTAGTCCACTGGGATAACAAGCTGATATTTGATTTGACAGGGAAAGAGAAAGTGCATAGGCTGCCTATTCTGTTTTCAACGATGGGGAGAAGAAACTGTTGTCAATTCCAAAGATACCCGCGTGGACTGGCCAAGCTGTGGCCGAAGCTGTGTAAAACGGAATACAAGAATGAGGCCTGGAAGGCTTGGTCCGGGGTATGTGTTTTGACACAGCCAGCTCTAACACTGGCCGACTATCAAGTGCCAGCACTATTCTGCAGCAACTACCGGGCCGGCCTCTTCTAAACTTCGGCTGTCGACACCATATCATGGAACTTGTATTGGCTGCCACCTCTGGAGTATGCATGGGGCTTACCCTGATCGCGATATTAGTGCAGCTACCGGTACTTCACGCAAGCTAGCTGGTCACCTATGGTACCTTTCCGAGGATTTGATCCTTCTCAGCCTCTTTGATGCGGAGGTGGACTTGACCACAAAACGGGCCATGCTGAAAGCAACAACAGAGAAAGAAGGAGCAAACGACCCACTGAAACGCGTCGATTTGGACTTGGCGACGGTACAGTAGAACACTCTTACTGATTTCGTGACAATGTGGAGCAGAAATGTATCTAGAACGCTGGGCTTGCCGGTTGGATTCATAACCGAAGACCCTGATACATGGAACAATATGGATGACTTCAAGGCTGCAGAGGCAATCGTCGTTGATCGTCACCAACGATCTTGCAGAGATAGGTGTCGCCATGATCCAAGACACGGCACAGACAGGGCGCTGAGTGAATAACATTTGCAATATGCGCTTCAAGTTGTCGAACACAGTCGGGAAAACTTTCCCGATGCGAGAAAATTAACGCTACTTAAGAAACCATAAAAGCATACTGAATACTATACATTCGGTAGGCTATAACCAATGTGCGATTAGCTATTGGTTAATAAAGAATATACTTACTTACTTACTTACTTACTTATACAGTAGTTAGATTTTAAAACTGTTATGTATCGGTTCGAGCCTGTAAAATAAACATTAAAACACTAGTTTTCATTGCAGCTTGATTTCTTGCATGGCTTAGTCAAACCGATGGCAAACATTTTTGAATTCTAGCATTTACGCTAAATGGCTAAGCATTAGGGTCGTTGAGCCACCTGTAAATATTAAAAACTTTCGCTCAAAATTTGCACATATTTTTTACAATAAGGAATATCTTGAAAAGGGTGAGACTTAATACTGCTTTGTAATTAATTTTCGCCATATAAATAAGGACCACCCTAATGTGTATTTGTTGGTTTGTGTTAGATTTGATTGAGACTAGTGCTTAGTTACTCTAGTATTTCCATTAATGTATAGAAGTTTGCTTATACTATACAATTTTAGTTATATACATATCCATTTTGTAAACCTTAGCTTACACAGCGGAGTGTCTCCTTTCCCTCCAAGAGACGCCGGGTGGATTGGTGTCAGCTCCCGTTGATTGTCGAAGACCGGTGATCTCCTCATCGAACAAGGACGCAAAGGATGATACAGACATTGAATGACACTGAGAATGGGACTATGTAGGACGAGGCTCATATATTTATTTAATTAAAGCACTTGTAACGCGCGCAATGTCAGTAAACCTGAATCTGAGGCGCTGATGTCTGTTCGATAGGGGCCAAGATGGAATCACGCAAAAGCCAGGGTAAAGTAGGGATCTTAGCAAGTGATTTCAAAGAATATAGCGAGTTTACAAGTCGGGTCTTTTATGGCAGATGATTCCAAATGCGAGGAGCACAACAGCTAAAGGCACGTGATCCTACAATTGTCTGAAACCTAGGTTCTTGCAACAAACCAGTATCAGAGGAACGCAAGAATCTGGGAGGGCGATATGGAGTCAGCAAAGTATTAAGATATGATGGAAGGCCAGTGTTCTGAGCCTTAAAGGTCAAGCATGCAATTTTAAACTTAACCTTTTGAACTTATATGAACGAGTACACGTGAGAGGGGAGTCTTCTGGGTTTTGAGTTCAACGAGTTTTCGATGCACTTTGGAGGACTGCGACACTTAAGCAGACCGGGAGTTTGGAGTCAAGCCCGTGGCCGGTCTGACTTTGAGGAGGGAGTTCCGGCGTCTGTAAGACCGAAGGTAACCACAAAAAACGACGCGCTGAGGAGTCTGGGAGAGAAAACTGGTCGGCGTTGAAATGTAGCTGAGCCCTGACATATAAGATGACTAAATGTCGAGACGCTGTCAGAACTCTTCGTAGTCCTCGCTCGGTAAAACCTTCGCCGGCAACGCAGTGTACATAGAGTCCACTGGGGCATCGTCCTAACCTGCTTCGTCGCCTCACCCAAGGCGCATCATTCCGCCCACCCCCCGGGACCAGGCTACTGTGTTGCTTGTCTAACTGAAGTTTTTAATTTGTTATATTTATAGTGTTTTGGATTTGAAATGCTTACAGCTGTGTATATATTATGGCATTAATAACTTTAATTTTGCTCCCCGTGTTATAATCTCAGGCAAATTTCTTGTGACTTCATAGGTCCCAAACTGGCTGATAAGGACTTAATACAGCCATATTTACCTAGGAAAGATCACATCACATGTGCAGCTATATTAAGTTCACCTGCTTCGGAAATGTACTGCTTCCTACAGGGCTTAAAGCCAGCTTCAGCCACAAACTATTTCCACGTATATAGGCAGTTGTTACAGTTGATGTAGGTCGTCTAAATATTAGCCCGTGCAGCACGTGTATTAATCTTTTTTAAATCTCGCTGCACAGCAAGTTTCTGTATCGTGTGTTAACGCATCTCGAGCGTTAAACAGGTAGCATTGTGAGGAATACCACAACTGCACAGTAAGCAGATTCATATGTGAACGGGTATGCGAAAACGGGACTGCACTGCAATCATAATATTCCGTGGACTGACTTTCTGGGCATTGAGCTGATCGTGGGTTGATTCTGGTGTGGCATCAATTGATGCCTTGTATATTACACATCACCACTACAGAAGGTGCTAATTAATAATAATAATTGGCACATACAGAAATATTTATTCTAGATGTTTATGCTTTTTGCTATGTAAATTAATTCACGTCAGTTTAGCCAGTTGGTTTATACACCGTTGGATGTTGCTATAATATAAATGTAAATGTACACGGTTTTCTATAGCGACCGTATGGCCTCGACCCTGCTCGGGTAAGATCCTTCACCACCGCTGCCCGTTTGAGTGAGTGTCGCGCCATTTGATGTCCCCGTGCACGGACCCTGCTAGCCCGAGATTGAAATCTCTGAAATAAGCCCCCCTTCGGTTGCGAACCGGGGATCCGCACGTATAGAAGCTCCTTGACGTACGCGTTTACCGATGTAGCTAACTATCCCTTTCTTGTGAGCCGATTATTAAAATCTCAAACCCATGGCTTCCATCAAAGGTGCAAGGGCATTCTTAGAGCTTATACATTTCATGAAAAATGCAGCTGCGTGTCCGAGGTGTGAACTTACCAACTACCAAGGCTTAGTCATACACGGGCTAGCACGGACCTTAATCATTCAAACGGGCGGTGAAGGAGTTCACCCAATTAATTTATTGAAAATGAGCAGAGTCAAGGCCATGCGGTCTCTTATAGAAAAGTGTACATTTACATTTTCTGCAACTTGTTTACATCAAGCCCAACGTGCAGAACTTGCGACTTCCTGTTTACTCTAAACTTCTCAAGCAGAAATAGTTCGAAAAAAAATTCCGAATTCTGAACCGCAAATTTGTCGTAGGGGCCTAATCGGTGTCAGTGACTAATTACACAGGGGTTAACAGATCCCACTTAATCAAAGTTTGCCCTACGCGGACACGAGTAACTTCCAACTTTACATTGGTCCTATATTATCAGAAGCGTTTCAAGTACATCGCTGAGGCAATCGACACAAATAGCCTACCTCTTTTTCTTGTCTGATACAGCCTTACTTGACTCCTTAGGATCGACCAATCTGCGTTCACGGTTACTCAGACTTGAAATTTTATTAAATTGCGTTCCAGCTGCTCTGCCACTCCCACGTCTTCAGAAATGTCAACCAGCCGGATGACGATGATCAACAAGAATAATTTCTAAGCCAAAAAATTAAAACAAAATTTAGTAGGAGCTCCTATTAACCTAATATAGTCATAATTATTACTAATGTCTAAAATGCTCTTTTGAGGAAATCCCAGATGTGTCATAAATTAGGAAAAACAACGTAAAAATATCCGCTAAATATAGGCCTACGTAGTGAAAACGCCTTACTCGTCTGCTATTTATAAACTAGGTAAATGGCAGGGACGTTTTTGGACATCTTCCGAAATTACATAAATGTAAGAACCATTCAGAACTTTTTGAATTCTTAAAATAGACTCTATTTCGCAATATGCAAACTGGAAAATGCTGCCAACACACTCACTAAACTTAATAAAACTGCCAGCAAAGTTTTAAGACGATTATCCTAACAATCGAGTTCAAGGCAATAAATACCCTGAGGTAGGCAGAGGAATGTGGCGTTACGTTGATAGCTTTTCCTCGATATTGACACAACCCAGATAAATCGCCTACAAGCTATCCAGAATGCTCTCGCACGTGCTGTCACCAAAACCCCAAACACCATCACATCACCCCTGTTCTCAAATCACTGCACTGGCTTAAAATACCAGAACGAATAGAGTACAAAGTCTTATCCCTCACCTACAACACACTTCAATCCTCCCAACCCTCCTATCTTCGTCAATTATTTACTATCCAACCACTCCGTTCAACCCGCTCCTCATCTGTCCTAACACTTCTTCGCCCTCCCGTCACCTCATCCTTAAAATTTAGAAATCGCTCCATAGCCATAGCAGCCCCACCGCTTTGGAATAAACTCCCGCCAGAATTGCGACAGTTGTCTGGTCATTCATACGAACTCACCAACACTTCACCTCTTTCAGTTTCTGCGCAGGTCTTTCACTCAAGACTGAAAACACTTCTTTTCCAAAAATCTTATCCTGATTCTTCCTCTTCCCCTTACCTCTCTTCTCGCTTCAATCTCAAACATCATCCACCGTAGCCGTCCGACTGTCTGAGTGCCTGACTCCTGGATCTTGACCTGGAACCGAACCCTTTTGCCTATCGATTTTGTTTTGACTGAGCGCCTGTGAATAAGCTGGTTCCCGCGACTTAGCTTTTGTTGAGCGCTGTAGAAATCTCGAGATTACGATTACGATAAGTAACCATCGTAGAGCGCAGCCTTTCTCTATTTCATTAAACCTGTGATTCTGCAATTACGATATTGGAAGATAGCTCTTCAAGAAACGGTAAAGTTTCTAACCATTGTATTGGGTTATACCAATGATAAATATATAATATAAATATATATAACCTCCAAAGGTTACACTGGCCAACACATAATTTGTTGCCTCAAATGTTAGAACTGTTTCTGGGTATATTTGACCTGCTGATTCCAGAAAAGGCACCAGTTTTCTCCCAGCAGGTCTAGTTTTCGAGATATAGAACATTATGCCATATACCAGTCCTTGCCTCTGCTCGCCCATAAAACATAAGGCTATAGCTATAATTATGTAGTGCTCAATTTATTATGTGATACACTAAATAAACATAATAATACAAATACTTAAAAGAAAATGGTAGTACCTGAAACTGTACTTATATGATACCAAACAGAACAAGTTTGTTATAAAAATTTCAAGTCATTCGACACCGAAGAAGCTCCTTTTGTACGATTTCCGAGTGTGGCATCTGCCGGAACAATCGCGCATAATATTCCAGCAATAGTCTGCCATCATGTGTGCATCCCATCTTCCTTGATATCGATTTTCCATTGTTTTGATGTCTTGGTGAAATCTTTCATCTTGCTCTTCGCTGAAGTCACCAAGATTCTCTGGAAAGCGATCTAAGTGACTGTGGAGATAATGGACTTTAATGCTCATGTTGCAGCCAAGCTTGTTGAAATGAAGAAGCATATCCTCTACTAGTTGTGCATAATTGTCTGCCTTCTTGTTGCCAAGAAAATTTTTAGTTACAAGAACAAAGGAAGACCAGGCACAAGATTCGATTTCATTCATTGATGGTATGAAAATTGGGTCATTCATAAGTTGCCTGATCTGTGGACCATCGAAGATTCCAGCCTTCAATTTTTCCATTGTAATTCCTGGTAACTTGTGTACTATGTATTCGAAGCATGAACCTTCTTTATTCAAAGCCCTGACAAATTGTTTCATCAGGCCTAGCTTTATATGTAGTGGTGGCAGTATGATCCTATCTCGTGCCACCAAAGATTCCTTGATTACATTTTGAGCTCCAACCACCATGTCTTTCCTCGAAGGCCAATCTTTTCTTGTCCAATGTTCATGCTTGGCTCTACTGTCCCAAAGACACAAAAAGCAGGGATACTTTGTGTAGCCACTTTGTAGACCAAGGAGGAAATTTACCATCTTCAAGTCTACACAAATTACCCATTGACGTTCTTTGTATTTTATCTTTTCCAGTACTAAAGAGATGGCATTGTACTCTTCTTTCATCCTGGTGGAGTGACCGATTGGAATAGAACCAAATTTGTTGCCGTTATTTAAAAGCACACATTTCAGACTACGTTTTGAACTGTCGATAAAAAGACGCCACTCATCTGGGCTGTAATCCGACAGACCAATTTTCTTCAATAAGTTGCTGATGTCATTACAGAATACTAGGTTGTTGTCTTCGGTAAAGAATGGCAGCAAATCCTTTTCTCTGTTTCTATGAATTGTAATTTTCGTTCCAGGCTGAAGTGCATTCTTTTCCTTTAGTCTGGACGCAAGCAATTCAGAGGACTCTTTGGAAAGATTTAAGTCTCTGATCAGATCACTCAACTCTTTTTGGTCAAAACGTTCACTGTGTGAAGTTGATTGGAAATCACTGTCACTGCCCCCACTTTCTTCACTTTCGTCATCTTGTCCGATATTGGACATGCAAGTCTCATCGTCTGAGAGCTGAGGTAGTTCGCGAAAAGGTGGAACTGGTACAATATCCGAATGCGGAACAGGTCTCCTGGCTGAAGGTATATCAGGGTAAGACAACTTGTGACGATTATTTCGATTGATGCCTATGATATTAACCATACAAAAGTAACAGTCGTCGAAGTGGTTTATCTGTTCCCTCCAAACCATCGGTACACCAAATTTCAGGCAGCTTCTCTTTCCAATTGTCCAGTGGCGCAATTGTTCAATACAAGTTTTGCATACTGTACGAGGAGCCCATTGCTTATCTTGATCTCCAAGTTTGACACCAAAATAACCTACATATGCTCTTTTTACAAACTCAGAAATCGGTTTCCTGTTTGCTTTTAGTGTGTATTCCCCACAAATGTAGCAGAATATGTCTGGATGGTTAATGCAGCTCCGTCTGGAAGTAGCCATAACCTTAAGGATGTTCGCATCTGAGGAATTAAATGACTAACCTAAAAAATAGTAAGAACATGTAGTTATTTAATGCTCACATTCACAGATTGTTCTTGCGACCAACTCTTAATATGCCCTAAGACGACTGCGGCTGCTCTAGCTTTCAGGAGGCGGTTTATATAGGCTATAAATGCTGACTTCAGCATAATCTATTTACATAGTTCGAAACCATGAAACGCTGTATAAGCACAAATAAATTCTAAATGAGGCCATGAATTTAGTGCTGAGTAAGCTGTAGGCTACGGAATAGTTATTTCGTTGAATCAGCAATATCTCAGCACGCGGCAAGATATGCTGATTTTACATTATAAGGATGCAGGCATTATATGAATCAGCAAGAATTATAATTCGCCATAAATAAAGCTTATTATGACATTTTAGTTTTGCCAAAGACATCGTTTAAAGAGTGGACTGGGTTTTCTTTACAAAATCGACGATATCTCAGAAACTAGACCTGATGCACTCAATCCAATTACATTTTCTGAATCAGCGCCCAAAATTACCCCAAGAACAGGTCTAAAACCGAAGGCAACAAGAAAAAATTTTTTTTCCTGTTGGCCAGTGTTATTATTATTGTCATTGTGGATATGGAATCATAGCCTGGTGTCGGCTGGTTTTATATTTCGTTGAACAAACACTAGAGCATAATTTGGCAGAGGAAGTCAGACAGCCTGCCACCACGACTAAATATATGCAATTAAATTGTTGATTACAGACTGTAACACAAACTTACAGCACAGTCCCAATCACTGACTCTCTTTGGAGAATTTCTCACAATTTGGAAGAAAAGATAATAGTAATGAATGTGATGAAGTGGATGATTTGTGAAGATATGACCAAAGTGATTACTGGAACTGTGATAATGGCAGCAATGTAATTGGTGACGAAGATGCTCACCTTTTCTGAATTGCTTATCCTTAACAGTCCGACATCTGGTCTCAAGGGCCTCACGTATCTTGACTATGGCAGTGTCCAATGAGATGCGATTATGGAATGTGATTTTACTTAGAAGCAACCATTGATTGAGACCCTATGAATTATAATAATGGCGATATAAGTTTCCGAATTAGATTAGATGAAGGTGTTGGTAGTGACAATTATGATCTGGCCCATCATCAGATTGTCTTCATACCTAGTATTGCTGGCGTTTTTCTTTACCAAATCAATTACAGCCTGTGTATTCATCACTTCACCATCTGTGAGCAGAAGAATCTGTGATTAATAAACAAATTTACAGTATCAATAACAACTAATCACTTGTTGAATTTATTAAGTGAAACGAAAATAGTCAACGTTATATATTTACAAGGAGCCTTTACCTTTAGGCAGCAAATCAATTAATTTGGTTATTATAAGAAATTGCATAGTACTTGTAAATTGCACCAAATATCAATTTTTCATTGCATGAAGATCCTTTCTGTCTTACTGCTCATGCCATGGTTCATCCTCTGCTAAGGATAATTGTTCTGGTGACCTGAATAATTATCGACTAATCCCAACTCTTAAATTTGCATGGAAATTTTTGAACTGGTAGTTATGAATTGTATGCAAACTCACATATCACCCCACTCACTAAACTCCCCCATGCAGTCTACATACCATAAGTTTCACTCAATACAATCTGCCCTTCTTATTGTTCATAATGACTTCATGTGCTCTAAGGATAAGGGTAAATGACAACACTACTTCTTGACTTGTCTGCTGCTTTTTATACCATGGAACATTCTTTTCTTTTGCACTATTCTACCATAAATGCCATTTAAATGGCAATTATTCGTCTAGTGCTTTCTTGACATGGTGTGTTCCACAAAGTTCTGTGCATGGTCCTCATATGTTTACATTATACACTACCCCACAAGGTACATTACTCAACAATTATTGCTATAAGGACACTTAAATTCACATTTAGTTTGACAGTTGTCTTGTTTCTCGTCTGTGCAGCTTTTGTCCACAGCCTTTGTGGAGGTGCAGTCTTGGATGGTGGCTAATAAGCTACTACTCTCCAATCACGTTGATTACTCTAGCTCATTTCTTATGGTATCACAAAGTCAAAAGAGCAAAAACTACGGAGTTTAGAACTCTTTGGCTAGAACCACATCTGATACGTCAAAATATGAGAATATAACCATTGCATTTAAATCTTTACATTGGCTTCTTTAGCAAAGGAACTGAACATTTCAAACTGGGTCTTATAGTTTATAAAACACAAACTTGTAAAACACCTCTTCAACAGAACTAATCAGAGATGCTACCCACACTTGCCTATATATAATGCTTAAGTTTATTAGGAACACAGAGCTCAACAGTATTTAAATGAGTCCTCATTTCCAGACCTATTGTCATTGAACAAGCCTTTCTCTCTCTGGTTGTACCAAAATTAAAACTGTTCTTGGGGGACAAGCTTTTTGCCATACCTACATTTTAGAACTCTGCTCAGTCTCTTATATAAATTCGGTCTCAACATAAGACCCACCTTATTCAGATGGCTTATCCACCAAAGACTGATCTCTGCTTCAGTGCAGCGAGTTTCTAAGCATTGACCTGCTCACGGCTTGGATTTGGTACATCATCTTGTGCATTAGACACTGGCGCCATAGAATTTGCAAATTAATAATAAAAATAAAAATAATAATAGTAGTAATAATGATATTAATAATAAAACCAAATTTGTAAAACACCTCTTCAACAGAACTAATCAGGGATGCTGCCCACACTTGCCTATATATAATGCTTAAGTTTATTAGGAACACAGAGCTCAACAGTAAGTAGTCAGTGCTTAGATAATTAGAATTCACCACAAGTAACACAGTTATTGCTTTGTTTAAAAAATCCAAACTGCATGCCTCTCGACTGTGTGCAGCCATAGGTGGCTTGTTGTATATGTGCTTCAATGGTCCCAAAATGTCAGTGGTTCCAAGATCTGCATCCATCGCCTGCTGGTGTTCACAGGCAGCCTTCAGTGTCTCTTCAGAATATTCTCGACTGCCACTGAAATAAAAAAATACTTCCAGACATCAGCAAACAGAAAAATAGCACGACCATTACAGGCACAAATTTTTTAACCACAATCACTAAAACCATTGTGAATCAAAAGCAGAAAAAGTACACATTACAGAATAACAAAAATACTTACAGACAAAAGAATGAATATTATCAAACATTTTGAAGAGCTAAAAAAATTCTCATAGATTAATGAAAGCTAAAATTCTCCAAAAATAAGAATCATTTCAGTACAGCAACCTAAACTCTAAAAACGCCAAAAACAATTAAAATATTTGCACTTTATGAAGACACATACATCATTCATTTAAAAGTGTCAACATCATGGAGTCATGATAATGAAAACTAATTGGAAGATAGCAGCATGCTGAAAATATGACAACTGGTCAACTTACTCTGGGAATAGAAGCTGATAGGTGGAACCAAACCCCACAACATTAAAGTAACATCCAGGTGGTAGACTCTTGAGAAACAACAAGAGCGTCTGTTTTGCTCCTTCCATATGTTGTCCCCACATGCTACCTATTTCAACATACAACCTTATTGCAACAGCATAATCAAATATATAAAAAACACAACGTTGACTTTAGAATGCCAGCAAATATGGAAAGATAATGAAGCTAGAAAATAGTACTAGTAACTGATAAATTTATTGAACTCAATGACTGAAATCACAAAACAACTTAATATATTATATTCTAGAAAAGATAAGGTTCAACCAGTGGTTTAAAATAAAATCAGTAGTTCACATTTGTGGAAACAGAAACTCGTGGTTCTTGACTGAACAATAACTGTTTTGATAACTGAGTTATTACCTGATCTGTCCACAACAAAAATAAACTCATGTTTGCTGGTGTAGCCTGCATCCTTCAACTCTGGAAAGTTGTTGAGCATTATGATGTCCTTTTTCAGAATTCCATCTGAAAAACAAAACAGCACCAAACACTTCAACTACATCGCAGAAAAGGTTATAATGAAATATATACGTATAATTTACAAATAATTATTACCCTTCACAACAAATACTCCGATAACATGCAACAATTATTTCATTGGAATAACACATAAACAGAACAAGCACTACACTTTTACGAACCTTTGGCATTATCTCCCTTTTCGATGATTAGATGTGGTTCATTGAGTTCTTCAAAAGTTATATCTAATGTCAGATCATGATCAGCCACAAAGGGCTTTGCCAGGGTCACCTAAAAACAGCCATGGCATTTAGTCAGACAGCCATATCATAGACCCCAAAATTACTACTGACACTGAAATGTTCTCACAAACTCTGTTAATTGTTCCTAAAGATGCTAAAATATTATCACCAACTCTGTTAATTGTTCCTAAAGATGCTGAAATATTATCACCAACTCTGTTTTGAAACTGTATCACAAACTCCATTAATGGAATCCCAAACTGGCTATTTTACTCAGTTATTGGTGCTGTACCAGCTAATGTTCATTTCACTCATTGTAATATTAAATGATTCCTGCTAAACAGTAAAAATGTGTTTACACCAAATAACCCACTGTCGCAATGGACTGATTTTTTGAGAATTTTACTTATGGCTTAACCCTTGTATTGTTAGCGTTTATCCTACTCCCAATATGACTCAGTGGCATATGAATTAGTTGGTAGCAGACTTGACTACAGTAACTCATATCTCACTGGTATAATTAAGGGAGGTCTACACAAACTACAAATAGTTCAAAACTCTCTAGCCAGAGCCATAACAAAGACCCCTCAATATCAGCAAATTATGCCAATATAGCAGGCATTACTCCGGCTGCCTATGCAGCAAAGAATCATGTTTCAAACCTGTCTTGTAACAGTTCAAAAGTATCGCATTTAAATCAGCAAACCTATCTCTCTTCTATGCTCACTCCATATACCTAACAAATATTGCACTCAATCAATGGGCACTGTGACTCTTGTTTTGCTGCATACCACATCAGTGTTGGGTTCTCAGGCCTTCTTGGTGGCCGTTTATTGCTTTTAAATTCATTCGTTCAGTTCTTTGATGAGATTCTGAACTTAAGAATCATCTGTTTGAAATTGCTTACCCATTACAGCCTGACTTCTAGTTTCTCTAACCTGTCAAAATTCGACCTGGCTTGCACAACAGATTATGAGTTGTGATTATATTTCACTTGAAGCAACAATCGATTTTGCATTGCACATAATGATAATATAATAGAAGTCATTAGATGGATCAGACTAGACTCTTCAGCTCAGACTGGCAGTAATGTTAGCATTTTTCCTACTCCCAGCATGTGGTATAGCTGATAAAACTGAAGCACAGGTACGTCTAACAGGTAGTTGACCAGATTGAATCAGATTTAATTTGGTCAACTACCTGTTAGACTTACCTGTGCTTCAGTTAGACTTACCTGTGCTTCAGTTTTATCATCACTCAATTTGACATTCAACTCATCTTTTGGTGACTTCACACTGACGATTTTTCCAGGGTTCACAATCGTCGCCTTGATCTCAAACTTATATGGCTGCTCTTCTCCTTTAGGAACATAGGTGACATCTAGTGGACTTCTAGACCCACCAGCTAAAGCACAGAAAACACATGCAAGAAACCAACATAACTAATCGTATCATATTGTATTTGATAACTTTTTATTTAGCGCCTCTTACAGAACAAACTACTCAAAAGCGCTTCCAGCTTGAGAACCCTGAGGAAATAAGAATGTCTTTAAACAACGAGCTGACTCTGCTGTCTCCAGCAGAGACCCTTGCACGAATCGAAGGTGGAAGTCCATTCCATAGAGATGGGTCAAAACAGCAAAAGCCCTCTGCTGTGCAAGAGAAGACTTAACATGAGGGACTAATAAATCGAGACAATAGGTTAAAAATGCTATATAACCAAATCTTAACTACTGTTATACCCAAGGTCTGTTATCAAATTATGTGCAAATACAGGCACAAAAATTATTTCATTTAATGACTTTACATAAATTTAATACGGTAAAATTAAACATGCAAAGAATTATCGATTAGGTTTTTGGCACACAAATTATGCTAATTATCCAAAGGGTAAGTGAACATAAATGTACCTGAACACTTGCTCTATGCATTTTAAGAACCACACAGAGGCATGGCTACCTATATCTAGATAGGTGCATCTTACGATAACCTGAAAATGTATCTTGATAGACGTTCAAGTCCTCCTAGGCCCAGCTGCTGGTGATGCTAAAGTTATAACTTTTAATGGAAGACTGTTCCATAAAGATGGTCTAGGGCAAAAGAATGAACGATGTGTTCAGATCACTTCATGGCAGCACAGAAGCAGAGTTGTTGAATTTTAAAAAGGAGAAACATCAAACTGCTTACATTCCACAGATGGATTGTATCGGGGATTCAGAAGAGTTGGCAAAAGAAAAGAAAGGATTCCATCTGGTTGAAGTGACAATTCAGTAACATATCCAAACTTGATGACAGCCTCTGCATCTGGTGGCAAGTTGCCCACGAGGCAGGAGAAGATGTCTGATGAAGAATCATACTCCCGCATCAATACGGCACCAAACCCAGCTTTCACAGCATCATCATAAGTCTCCTTTGCCTGGAAGAATAGAAGTGTGGAAATAATGCAAAAAATGCTCGATACAACCAATAACTGATTCACTTAAGCCACCACCATCAGCACGTGTCGGTGCAAAAAAGGTGTTGCAAACTGTTCGTGCAATCTTTCATTCCTTCATACAAATATCGGAAAGCATTCTTTTGTGCATTACTTTATCCATTCAAATGCATTTTGCATGCATTCTTTCATTCATTCAAGGGACAAGTGAATAAATTCTTATTAATTAATGCATTCAATCATTCATAAATTTATGGGATGGTAAGTCCACTTCCATTTATTCCTGCATTCATTCACTTAAACCACAGAGCCTGTTATCTGCCATCCAAAGTTTACACAATCTTGCAAAGATGCAGTCTTTGATGGCAGCCAATAAGCTGCTCTTAAAATTCAGCAAATTCTAAGTTCCTGCTTCTTGTAACACCACGGGAACTAATTATACTTTAGTGGCTATACCTGGTATATATGGTTAAAACACACCTACTCGATTTACTATCTGGGTTTTCCATTTGACTCCACCCTGGTATATTTAGCTCATTCTGCATTTCCAGTTATCGCAACTAATGCAGCTCTATTCTTACTGGCATCACCTAGTCTAACTTAACCAAACTTTAAAGAGTATCAAAGTGCAAAATGCATCTCCAAATCTTAAATATGTGCATTAGCTTACTTCAGAAATATGTATAAAACTCCAATGTTTAGAAGAATCTGATCAAAACCCTCAAAGTAAATTAGAACATTTTAACATAGCATAAGCATGTTTTACATGCATGTGTGCATGTATGTTGTGGATACATGTAAGCATGTATGTATTTAGAAATTCACATAGCACCTCCAAAAAAAGTACCAAAAAACACTGATGCAAAACGTTTTATGACCTTACTATCCAATCAGAATTTCCGAGTTATTATTCATCATTGAATGAGCTAAATACTCCTACAAACAAGCCCTGTTCAAAGAGGCAGTCATACATCACTTTCACCTAACTAAATATCAATTCTGAAAGGTTCAATAGATTTGCCTTCAGTTAAAAAAATTATATTTCTATACAATACATCCTAACCTGTTCTTTTTCTTGGCATTCAGCTATTATTATCCTGTCCTCAATCTGAGCCTCAAAGTGATAGATGGCACTTTGATCATCCATAGGAAATTCATAGCGTGCTTCAATCGGATTCTTCTCAACATTCTTGTAGCAAAGAGTTGACTGGACATTGGCTATATATCCATCAATCCTCACATCAACACTTATTGACTTTAAAGGCACTACACACAACCAAAATTCACTTCATGCATTTAATCATTGACAGAAATAATAAATTACTAGTAGGTAAAGAGTGGTTCCTATAACAAATGATAAGGTAATATACTGATAACAGTATATTATATACATACTGTAAGCCATAAAAGTAAACAAGCAGTACAGTGTAGTTCTATCCTTCAATTGTTCTAAGGCTGTTAAGAACCACAACATTAACACGAGCCTATGAATAAGCTGGTTCCCACGACTTAGCTTTCGTTGGGCACTGCAGAAATTTCGAGATTACAATTACGATTAACATGGGTTTCATTACGTAACACATAGCAGTATGCAATAAATGGTTTATTACCTATTGACAGCTATAACTTACAAATGTTGATGTTTCATTTGTTATTTCAAATTACTAACATTACAGTGTTAATGCAAAATTTTAATTTCATTCATTTATTCATTCATTCTGTTGAAAGGTCAGTCAGTCCACCGACATCCTATGGGTCAGCCAAAGCATGTGACCAGTCACTTTAAAATAATTCTTGTTACCTGGTTCATTTTTGGTGAAAACCCTTTTAGTTAAACAGCAGCATTTTTGCTTTGGATCCATCTTTTCAGCAACAGATCAAATGTCTACAAAAATTCAGGGAACTGTTAAGAAGCAAATTAAAACCAGAAATAGCAAGAAAGGACAATTTTAATTAACACAATTCCACTGCTGGGAAAACTGCCACATACAACAAAATTTTGCAGTGGTCTTCTCAATCCATTATTTACATTCTGAAGCAGAGTGCAATCCACAGAGGTAATGTGGGTACACTTCTAGCTTTTTAGTTCAGACTATGCCCCAACTAGAATGCACTTTCCTCTCTTTTTGCATTGGCCTGTAGGTCATCTGTTTCCAATCACACCCAGTTCTTAAGCCATAAATCACTGTGAAAGAGAATAATCTAGATTCTAGTATTGTTTGTAAGTAAAAAAAATGGATAGAATTCTTTATTAGGAACATTTTATGATACCTCATAATATTTCATCAGTACATATCATGGAAAATACAACTATTGTTTCTAAGGCGCGTATTGATCAACTACCACGGATTAGTCATAGGCCTATACTGCAACTTGTTTACATCAATCCCAAAGTTCAGAACTTGCGACTTCTTAAAAGCATCCTCTCGTCTGGATTACTATAACCCTTGCAAGCAGAACTGGTCTGGAACTTTTCCCGAATTGCGGACGGTGACATGTTACAATCCGTATAAGTAACTACTTATTGTTGGTTTTGCAGACTACAATCAGTTTGCCCTTCGCAGGTACGAGTAACTTCCGACTTCACAATAAATAAATGTAAATGTACACGCTTTTCTATAGCGACCGTATAGCTTCAGCCCTGCTCATTTTGAATGAATTAATCGGGTCAGTCCTTCACCACCACCACCCGTTTGAAAGGTGGACTTAGACGTTGTCGGAATCGTTTCAAGCACAAAATTCAGGCGATCTGCGGATACACCTTTTTTCTGTTGCTGCCTTACCTCACTCCCTAAAATCCACCAAACTGCAGATACAGTAACCCAAACTTGAGAGTTTATCAAACTGCGTCCTTGTAGCTCTGCCACTCCCGCTTCTTCAGAAATGTAAACCGGCCGGGTGACGATGACAGACAAGCATAATTTATGGCGAATAAGCCAGAAGTTGAAAAAGCTTTTTAGTAGTAGACCTACTAACCTAATATAATTATTAGTAATGTCTAAAATGCTCTTTTTTCGTAAAACCAGATAATGTGTACTAAAATACGAAGAACAAATAACGGCCGCTAAACCTACGCAATGAATACTTGTCTGCGTTTCATTACGTAATAAACAGCAATTCAACGTTTTTGGACATCTTCCGGAATCAAAGAAATATCGGTTCATGCAATGCGAATGAAACTTTGCAGTTATTCTAACATTTTAATAACTGTGTGCTTTTTAAGATAAGCCATCTATAAATAAGCACATTTAAAGGCTTTCAAAAATTAGGCTAACCAGTAAGTGAACGTAACCAAACAGGTCTATATGTGCAGTGGTTTCACTGTGCTAATTGTGATTAATTGCTGTAAAACTTAAAATCTTTTCGTGCTTGGTATGAGCGGTGGCCCAATCTCGCACTCGCCTCACAATCCAATCTGGTAGCCTAACCTCGCTCTCGCCTGATAATCATTGCGAGTTCAAGTTTGCTGATCTGACTCTACATGTATGTAACTGCCTTGGGTAAGTTGTTCGCGCACGATGTCCTCTTTAGCCAAAGAGTAGAATTAGTAGCGGCTTCGGCTGGAGGTCAAAGCTCTGCCATTTCAAGAAGTCACAGTTGATGCAGCTTATGTCTATTCTGATTAATCGCCAGGTGACTGCAGCAGCGCTGTCACACCAACGTTAACCTGTATGTCAGACACTATTATAAGGCGTTCGCTTGGTGGACGCTGGTTACAAGCTTTATAAAAATAAATGACTGACCCGAAAAGATGTGAATGGTAATCGTAATCCCGAGATTTCTACAGCGCCCAACGAAAGCCACGTCACGGGGACCAGCTTATTCACAGGCGCTCAGTCAAAACAAAATCCATAGGCAAAAGTGTTCGGTTCCAGGTCAAGATCCAAGAGTCAGACGGAGAGACAGCGTGGCAGCTACGGTGGGATTATAGCGGAAAGACGGATAAGAGGGAAAAGGGGGGTGAGAATATAATCTGTGAAAGTGGAATGTTTTCAGTTTTGAGTGAAAGGCCGAAGCAGAAATTGCAAGCGGAGGAGCATGGATGAGTTTGTATGATGAGTCAGGTAACTGTCGCACGTTGTCATGGCCGTGAAATTAGAATGCCTATACATTTGGCGCCAGCATAGCAGATCAGAACTCACTGGGCTTTGTCCCAGCGAGCAGCCCTTGCATTCTCATGGTCTTAAATACACTGTGACGTAGAAACAGTACCATGTCTAGCGACTGGCCTAGTTAGCCACATTGGTGCGTACAACAAGGAGCCTCTGTGCGTGAGGATCCCGTGTTCGCGTCCCGATTGTGGCTTATTTCAGATATTTAAATCTCTAGCTAGTACGTTCCGTGCACGGGGACCTAAAATGGTGTGGCGCCCATTCAAACGGGCAGCGGTGTTGAATGATCTCACCCGATAAATTCATTGCAAAATGAGCAGGGTCGAGGCCATACGATCGTTATATAAAACCTATAGCCTACATTTACATTTTACATTTACCCTGCTCATTTTTCAACGTAAAGGGATAATTCCTCTTCCCATTTGAAATCGCACGTTGCTTGGACCTATCTCTCCCACAGTAGGCCTAACCCACTTGTTTAATTGTATGAATGCATGTTAAACATATGACTTCTTGTTTGAAATCTATTACTACGCTTCCGCCTGTGAATAAGCTGGTTCCCGCGACTTGGCTTTCGTTGGGCGCTGTAGAAATCTCGAGATTGCGATTACGATTACGCCTCTGGTGATATCCTCTAACGAACACAGACGTGTCTGAACAGAACCAGACCAACGCTTACGAACTGAACGACGCCAAGGAAGTTTTATTTAGCACAAGTAAGTAAGATAAATTAAGAGGCGCTTTACTAGATTAACTATGCACAATGCTGACAGTACTATATTAAGAATTAAGTCTACTTTGTTACAACACAGTATTAAATCAATAATGCAACTGGTGCGTGTAAAAATTATTGTATTAGAAGGATAAAATACTAGTTTTCGACGTTAGAATCGTAGAGGCGCCCCTGGCGATTGGAGGAGAAGCGAGCTGTATCACGTGAGCGTGCTTTGTTGTTAGTGGAGGAGTCGGCCTCGGTCGGTGCAGGACGTCGAAGGGAGTTAGCTCAGAGGTGGGAGAGGCGGCTGTCGGTCGGACCTTACCCGCCCGATTAACTCCTCCAGACCCCGGACGGCAAAGGGTTGCAAGGGCGACGGAGCGTCCGATGGATGCGTGACCAAGGGCTGCGATTGCTCGTCGTCGGAGGGAGAGGCGGTCGGCGGTAGACAGCGTTCGTGATGGCCATGATGTGTGTTCATCCGAGGGGCTACTACGCCCCGCAGGGTGGAAGTCGGGGCCAGCTATTCGGTGGAGGAAGATATGGAGCGTATGGAGGGTTTGCAGGGGAACAGGAGAGAGGCCTCTGTTCCGTTCTCATGTCTTCCACCCTACCATACAGTTTTCGCCCTTCTTCCTCTACGTCCACGGGGGTTTCGCCTGAGTCGGGAAAACCGATTGGGCACGGAGCCTTCGGAGTTGTGTGGTGAGTATACTTGAGGTACACCACTTTTACCACCTAGTAACAATGTGACCCTTGGCTTAATATTAGTATAGTTATTACCCATACAGTTACTCCACCACTTCAGGTCATGAGTTATCCACAAGTGTCTGATTTCTCTAGTGTTCTCCATTTCTTACAGCAAATTATTTCTGTTGCTTTTAGCATCATCATCTTCAGTCATGGTTATGGGAACTGCACACAAACAGCTGGAAAGTTCACAATAATAATGTAATAGTAGTCATTATTGTGAGTGCAGTGTATGTGGCACCGCTTCTAGAAAACTCAAAGGTACTTTAGACCTGACATCAGAAGACCATGACCAAACAGAATGGTCTTCAACTGCTGGCAAAATAGAAACAGAGAAAGGGCAATATGTTCATGTCGCAGATTGTATGACACCCTGTTCCAGAACAAGGGGCCAACCGTGGCGAAGCTATTATGTTGCTTTTTGGAAGTATAGGACAGGGAACGAGCAGATCATCCTGTATTTAAGAGCAGAGATCTGTGGTCAAGTACAGATGACCCTGATATACTCTTAAGATGTCCACAGTGTTGTCATGAATGGATTCCCTGACTGTCCGCACTGAATATCGGTGAATGCTTCAAGGTGGCCTGTATGCACCACTGGATCTTAGAATATCTGCTATGAAATAGCACAGAAGAAATGCACTTACTTTCTATCATGTGTACTGATGTCTTAGGGGTGGATCTCAACACTCTGACTTAGACCAACAACCTGTAGACAGGCCATGGATCTAGACAGAAAACAAATGGTTATGGCAGATGCACACTTTGTGTACGACATCATAATGTTCTACTATACAGCAGCGAGTGTGAATTATCACATTTGATTGAGATAGTCGGATCCCAAAGTGAAGCCATCTATTATCTTCTATCTAATTTTACTCTAGGGATGCAATTACATGTACATCTAATATACTGGAACATCTGCAGCCTATTTTCTGGCAACAATTTTTGGCTCTTTTACAAAAAATATAAGTCAACATTAGTGTCACATTAAAAATCTATGCCCATTGTTGCATAATTTTTACAACAATTAATGTTGAAAAAAGTATGCAATTTGTTGCAAAAGCATCCACATTAGTGTAGGAAAATCGGTTCAACAATAGATTTAGACAGAGTGGTCCCCACGTTTTTACATAATAGTGCCTCGTAACTTATACTAGAACCTGAGTCTTTGAGCCCAAAGACTACGACAGGCATGCATTTGGTCCTTGAAAGATAGATTTTCTTTTTTATTAATCCAGAGAGGGTTGAAGTTTTGATCTGGTATGTACCATTTTGTTATCCTGCAAGATTGAGAAGGGGGAGATGAATGGGGAGAGAATGGTTGGCTAGAGAGGAAAGAGAGGAATGCTTTGGCAGTGGTGACCCATGAGCTTAATATATAATACTGGGTGTAGGGAGGGGGCTTTCAAAGAGAGAGAGCATGGGGTCTTTCAGCTCCAGAGTTGAAACTCAATAGGCCTACTGTATATAAAGTGTACAGTAGGCCTATCAATTGGCACAATATCAGGTCTTTGGGTCATAGGCTTTTTTATGTGATCACCACTGAAATTTTGGATGGAGATGATAAAAATGTATGTCTTAAAAATTTCATTTTGTTGCCCTGTTTGCCACGCTTTGAACAGTGCCACCCCCCCAACTGAATCCGGCCTTCCCTCTTCAAAGGTTGGACACAAGCCCATGCATTTGCCAAAGCCAGAACTTAAGGTGAAATGTGTGCTGTCAAGCACCCTGGATTCCTCAGGAGAAGCTTGGTGACTAGATCCAAAGTCATCCATCCCAGCCTTGATCGTAGGTTTTGAATGTTGAATATTTCTGAAAACTAGTTTTACATGCTTTTATAATTGAAAATTGCTATCAGTAGAATATACCTAAATGTTGGGTTTCCCTTGTGTAATTTTCCGTACTTTATTTCTGTGTTTTGTGCTGACACAGGTCTTTGCCTGATCCGAATTATGATCGCCGAATTGCAGTGAAGAAACTTCCAAACGTTTTCCAGGGCCTAGTATCTGCCAGGCGTGTTTATCGGGAACTGAAGATACTCTGCTCCATGAAACACGAAAACGTAAGAACCTACTTATTTAACCAAACTCTGTGCCAGTTTTGAACTTGATTTATCTGACTCCTTTTGATTTGGCTTTCAAAGTTCAGGACTGCTGGGCATTAATTAATTTGCATTAGCATTCAAATGGTATCACATAAGAAAATTTTCAAGGGACTTCTTGACTTGTTTGCACAAAGGCAGTCAAATAAAATGATTCTCTACTGTGGGTGACCTTTGCATCCACCACAGTCCACCCTATCTGATTTCATCCTTTCTATTGGAAAGTGATTGCGGTTCACTTTGACACATACATAATCATATTGTAGTGGTGGTGTTTTGTGTACTCATGTCTGAAAACAGCAGATAGAGACATGCACGGGCATGGCAATAAAGTACACAGTGTGGCCTAAAGCCAGACAGGTGGTATGGCTTTTAATGACAGCCAGAGTCTCCAGCTGTCAGTCATAGCATGTGAGCTGTACTGCCTGACCCACTGTTCGAAAATGATATTTTGTTGTGGCTGCGATGTCATGGTTATATTTGGTAACCTTCGGTTGAGTCTGAACTTGCCATTTTTACCTATTTGAACCATTCGGAACTGATAAGTTGCACCATACAGAGAGAGCTACTCACATGTGTACCAAATGACTGGCTGGTTTTGGTCCTTGGTCATAGGTTACCCTTTGGCAGATGTAAAAGGAAGTGCAGATTTGAAGAATTCTAAGAGAAACAAATGAAGATCCAATCTAATACACTTAGAATAAGTAAAAATATAGAATAAATAAAAAATATAAAATATCAGAGTAAACAGAAGGAAATCATTGGCCTTGATGAAAAAAGTTAGAGATTAGAGGTAGCTTGTTGGCATCAGTAAATGATGACAATGGTGATGGTGATGATGACTAATCAATGATGAAATTGATCATGTCAGAAAGTCAGTGTTTTTGCAAAAGGCCCAGTTCAGTGCAGCACTGCTGGCTTTTGAAGATGCCGATTGAGATTTTGGTTTGGCTATTAGTTTCATATTGCATCCAGCTGTGTCTAACTTATATAAAGGCTTACGTAAATTATAAATGCCCAGTTGCGTCTAGCTTACAGGAGGTGTTCGGAGCAAAAAAGGCGACTTTATATTTCCCAGATTAGGTGGTTTTCTGGTCCTGTGGATTGCTGTGCTGGCTTTGATCATGCTGATTCTATTGGTTTCATATTGTGGCATGAATTTAGCAAGGAGTATATGTGGCTTGATTAAATAGCATATAGGATGTTAAACAGTTATTGCCTAGTGAGAGGCATTGTAGGAGTATTTTTAACTGCCCTAGGCCTTTGGTCTTTGGACTAGACTTGGCAAACCTCTGTGTCTGTTATTCTGTGATTGGTTTGGTCTGGGGTGGGGAGGTTGAGGGAGGCTTACATTGTATCTGTCTGGGAGGCGGGGCAAGTGGTATAATTGACAGCACAGCTAGCATAGATAGGCCATTGGTAAACTCTCCAGTTACTGTATCAAGGCTATGTCTGGCAGTCTCTGGGAATTGGGTCATGGCTATAAATAAATCCGTCTCTTGTTTGTGTTTTTGTTTGTATGTGTGTATGTTTGTGCATGTGTTTGTGTATGCCACTGGCAGAACTGGTTTTATTCCATCTTGATTATCCCTGGGCTTTCCTCCTGAGTTCTGATAAGCCATGAACTGGAGACAGACAGTTCATGGTAGGACGTGAACTGTCACCAGTTCATGGCCTGTTGCTGAGTCATTTATACTCGAGTTAAGCTCAAATGTCCTACTTATCTTTAGCGTTGGTCTCAGTATGGATGGCCCCACGATGCTTCCCAATTTGATTTGATAGTATGCTTCCAGATGAACTGTTGTTCAACTAATGCAACTTTCGTGCACTGCTGAGAAATTCTGAGGTTGTACGCAGCACTAATTTGCCATTCTGATTTGTGGTTTTCTTCATTTTGTTCAGCCTCTTTTCTTCATAATTCTCTTCTCAGAACTCCTTTTGTCTTCCTTTACCCACTTTATAATGCCTCAGTTCGAAATATATGATGCTTACAGTAAGAAATAGCCGTGGTTATGAATGATAAGTAATTACTAATATAGTATAAAAATTTAAGTCTTATAACTAATTAGTTAAAGTTTTCTGTAAAAATTGTTATTATGAAAATGTAAGTGTGCACAAAGTCACGCAAAATGTGATTGTTATTTTATTAATAAGTATTTCTATTCTTTCAAAAGATTTGAGGTTTTCTTAATTGGTGTAAAGTGACTAACTATTAAATAATTAATAGTCACAAAATATTAAAAGAAAACTAAAAATATTGAAAAGAACATCACTAAGTTAAGAATAATCAAATAATACAAAAGTGGTCTTTGCCTTGACCTAAAAGTGCTCTTAAAGTTGATTGAGTGGACAGAGAAGGACAGAGAATTGTAAAATATCGGCTGATCACCAAGAGGCTTCTGTCTTTGTAAGGCCTGTTAGTTATCTGAGGTTGTGTTGGCCCATTCAAACAAGCAGTGGTGGTGATCACCCCATTAATTTCATTGAAAAATGAGCAGGATCAAGGCCATAGAGGTCAATATAGAAAACCGTGTACATTGACATTTATTTAGCTATCAGCCCATTAAATCAACCCTGAGTGAATCCATTTGATGTTGATGCTGTTGTGGTTTGGGCCTTTTGCAAAAACAGCTTAGAGATCTTTCTAGAGATCAAAAAATAGGTTACCTGTGTAAAATGCAAGAAATTTGCAATTAATTAGGAAGTAAACCTTAAATTCACCTGTCCAATTGCTTATTTTGTGTAGGATGGTATATTTTTAGCAAGGTTCATTTATTTACTGTTTTATTATTGGAATTAATATTAATAATAACATTCATTCATTTTTAAAACCATTTCCCACATTGATCAGATACAGTCCGTTTTAGATGCTGCAGCTCAGTCGATTGGCAGTATACCTAGGTTTATGCATATATTCAATTTTATGTGGGAGGAACTGCATTGATAGCTTGTGCAGAGACACATTGAGTTTAAGGTCTTATTTCCTATGGAAAACTGTCTTGCGGGCTGTGCTCCATGTTATCTTAAGGAGCTGCATATTGGTCTTTTACGTCCCTGGCCACATATTTCTTCACTCTGCTATGTGATCTGAGTGTCCATTGACCCAAACATTCACTGTCCGGCATAGAAGCTGTGTTCTGATCAGCCCATCTTTTTGGAAAGAGTTTTCTGGCAATCAGGGACATGAGCTCCTTGGCCTCTCTTTGCCTGTTTTCCATAAGTGTTTGAAAACCATCCGATTTGATCATGATTCCGTGTTTTCATGTCAGGAGCACCTCGGATGAGTTTGTCTTGATGTGGTGCTATATGAATTTGTGATCGCAGTTGCTATTACAGTTATTGTTTATTGTTGAAAATGATAAATCTGTGAAGTTATCGCATTCCAATGGCTTTATTTGTGCTGGAGAAGTAACTGTTAGAAGAAATTGGTTAATCTATGGTGACCGTTGAGTAATCTTATTCAGTCCTGGCATAATTTGCTTTTGATAATTTCTGTAATTTGTGATGGATGTGTTATTTAGTTCGTATCAAGGACAAGGGGTTATGAAAAATTAGAGCAAAACCTGTAATGCAAGCAGACATTAAAACAATACTAAGTATTTTACCTCTGGCAAACAGACAGGTAGACAGACAGACAGGCATATAGACAGACGGACAGCGAGACAAACAAAATGTCAGACTTACAGAAATATAGACAGAAAGCAGACATGCAATGATCTGGGAACATATCGATAGAAAATGTAAACAAAAGGTGTATGAACTCAATGTCTGCCATTTGATCAGTTGATGGTTGGTTGGTTGGTGGGTTGTCTGTGCATCTGTCTGTGTCTGTCTGTCTCTTTTCTGTGTCATTTGTGGAAGGTGTGTAATCTCTTCCAGCATACACTGCAAAGCTGTCAACAAATTGTACACAAAGCTGTCAATAGATTGTGTGATTCTCAGTGGTGCGTTGGCAAAATGGCTGAATGTTGTTGTTTTATGCTGTGCAGTTTGACTGATCAGACTCCAGTGCCAGTGGAGCATGCACCGCTCATGGATCCAATTTCAATTTGAAGGTGGTCTCGATGTTGTTATTGTTGTAGGTTCTGTCCGCCATTGATATTCTCCAGCCATGTGACTTCAACCTGTACACTGATATGTATCCTGACCAGCGTTTTGTATAACTAAGGTTGTGATGTTATGTGCTGGAATGTCTGCGCTCTGCATAATATCCATAGTTAAAAAACTAGGAACGTCTGCAGTGCCAGCAGCACTGGATTACCTATAATCCTATAGCAGTGGCTCTTATTGTTGCAGACCTACTTTTCAGGTGTGGCTGAATGCTATGTAGCATGGGTTTACAGTACCTGTTCAGAACAAATGCTTCAGACGCCAAACACCCTGAAAAGATGTTTATAAACCTGTGCAGATAATAAGCCGAGGGATGATACATATCATGCAGAAGGTCATTCAGTAGTAGTCAGTATATACCCAAACTTTTACGTATATACCGTCTACTGAACGACCTGGCGTTTATCAACTAACTCACTGTGCATGGCTCTGTAGGAAGTCTAACTCTGCTTATCTGCAATAAGCTGCTTGTCTTGGTGTGAGGATAATAAGCCAAGGGATGATGCTGATCATGTAGAAGGTCATTCAGTAGTAGTCAGTATATACCTAAACTTTTGGATATATACTGTCTGATGAATAGACTAGCTTTCATCAGTTCTTTGTACATGGCTTTTTAGGAAGCCTAGTCCTGCTTATCTGCAATAAGCTGTGTGTCCTGGTGGAACTGTGCATAGTTTTGCTTAATTGCTAGAAATTATTCCATATTGGTCTTGTGACGTAATGTACACATTCATTTATTTAGCTACGGGTATTATTTAGGTTTGTTTTGTGGTTTTATTCGATCTGAGTTGGTGTAATGTGCAGAACTTCTGTCATGGTTAGATTTCTTGACTGCTGTGTGCTGCTCTAGTTATGTTGTGATGGAGCTGATGGCTAGCGACCTTCATCGTATCATAGTCTCACCTCAAGCTTTGACTTCTGACCATATCAAGGTTTTCATCTATCAGATCCTTCGAGGTGAGCCTCAGTCGCAAAGTCCCATGCTTTATTTTACTGTATTACTATATTATGTTTTTGGTTACATGAAATTGTGTGTTAGCTTTAGAGTTTTACCTTGAAATTCACTGGAATCTCTGTCTACTGCTGACTTTTTGGGCTGTATGATTTACTGCATATGTTGCTATGTAGGAATTCTAAATGATGTAAGATAAGCAGAAAATCTTTTTGACCAAGCAGAAAGTACAGCAGGAAAGGATTGTTGTAAGATGTTAGAGCAATACAAAAAAAGACATTGACAAATTGTATGCATAAATGTAGACACAGTAGCAACATTTATATCCCTTACAAAATCACTGCTTGTGCTAGCCTAAATGATCATAAATTCATTAAGAACAGAAAGTTATCAATAAGCAAACAGTGCTCCGATATCTAGAAGTGCCACTATTGGCAGGCTGCTGCAGACACCTGAGCCGAACCGATGGATTCCCATCCAGAGCTGATAGCAGACACCATGTTCAGAGTTTCTGGATCATGTTGCACTGAAGAAGAGGAGCGATGACAGGCAACAAGGCTTGCAACACACGAACTCCAACACCATGCAGTCCTTAGCAGATGGTAGAAGATGCTGCGTTTGGTTATCCCTCAGCCACCAGGTCTGTGAAAGACGACATTCTTCAGCAGCCAACCAGTTGGTCTAACGGTAGAACAGTCAGCACCATTTGTAGAGTAGAATGGTAGAACAAGTAGAACGGTCAGCACCTATGCAAGGACTCTCTCGGCCTTTCCAGCTGGAGCTCGACACTTTCCAGCTACTAACCTGAACTCCCTCAGGCTGGAAGAGTCAAATGACGGTACATGAGACTTTGATAGTCGTCCAAACATTATCCAAAACACTGGAAAACAATGGCAAAAGATATAAATAACACCAAAAATGCAGACTAGGTCACAGATCCGAGCAAATGAAAATTAGCAAGCAAATCTGCGTGTGACCAATTCATTTATCAAAAACAACACACTCGACAAACTTGCAGCTATCTTGGCTACATACTCGTCGTATGCTAGGCCCCTTTTATGTTACTTAAGGCTGCATGGGAAAAATTTATCAAATTTATAGCCACGGTTGATCAGCAAGTGTAGCTACTCTCTTGTCACTGTAATAAAGTATACTTAAACGTTTGCCGTAATGGATAAAAATTGATAGTGAAGAAATTGAGAGACGGCTACCCAGTGGTGCGTTAGAGTTGACTGGAAACTGTTGAAGTAATGTCAGTGTTGTTTCTTTTAAGGTAATGAGGCAGTTGTTTTTTCTGCCAATTTGTAGTTAAAATTTACTGTAACTTTGGATCTTATGGCACAGCGTTGCATACTCAGCTGACAATCTGCGTTTTAGTTTTGCATTGTATTTAAGTTGTTGTTTGCTGTCTGTTCTGCTGTAGGTCTGAAATATTTACACTCGGCTCACATCATCCATCGAGACATTAAACCAGGAAACCTTCTTGTTAATGCCAATTGTTGCCTTAAGGTTCGTCACTGCTCGATTATTCCATCTGTTCTGGTTAACTGAGATAAAATGAAATGGACCTGAATGTCCTTACAAAGACATTTCAGTATAACAAGGATTCTGATATGACTTGCTGGGGAACATGGAACCTGTACTAAATTCTACTTGGAAAATTGCATCGTCATAATGCAAATTTGTGATAATGTAAACTTGAGGTGGATCATAAAGGTAGCACTATAAAGTGTGCTTGCTCAGAGATGTTTATTACTTGCATCTGTAACCAGAAATCTTCCATTGTTCTGCTAGATCTTTTGACTGAATTGCATACATGATGATGGCAATTCGCTAATTTGGTTTGTGAGAAGTTCTGTTGCTTTGGCCTTTGTGAGTAACGTATTGGTTAAATTAAATTTTTGTAAAAGTGTCAGAGCAGTCTAATGTGTGTGGCCTGGCCAAGTGTAGATATAATGTGAGCTGCATGTGATGAATAGGACATTTTTAAAGTACCTTGACACTAGAAGGTAAGGTAAGGCAATAAAAGAGACATGTATATAAAATTATGGTAATGTTTCCTCAACAGGGTATCGGTTCTTTTTCTGTATGAGAACTGTTGAAGACAGGACATGTAATTAAATGTGTTCTTAAATGAACTTGTAGATCAAGACTTTTATAATACATCTGTTTGTTTTTTTATATCTTTCTTTTATTCTTGTCAGCTGTTCTTCTTCATTTCTTCTGTTGCTTTGTCTTTAATTCATTTGCATTTTTAGTTTTTTTGAGGTTTCAACACATATTTCATGTGCTTGTTGTGGTAAACTGATTCTGAGATGGTAATCATAAATTCAAGTTTTCTACAGCACCCTACGGAAGCTAAGTCGAGGGGACTGGTCAGGTTATTCACAGGCGCTCAGTCAAAACAAAATCAATAAGCAAGAAGGGTTCCGTTCCAGGTCAAGATCCAAGAGTCATGCAGGCAGGCAGTCAGATGGCTACAGTAGGTGGTGTTTGTCATTATGTGTGGTAAGATGAATGTTTGCCATTATGCAGCAAATGTCAGAATGAATTAATGGCTTTTGGTTTGCTGACGTCTGATAAATAGTCATTGTTACCCCTCTACCAACATCTTTAAAGTCTTTCTTAAACTCCTTCTTCTTCTGCCAGATCTGTGACTTTGGCTTGGCACGAGTCGAAGAGCTCGATGACAACGTTGCTATGACTCATGAGGTCGTGACCCAGTATTATCGTGCACCTGAGATCCTAATGGGCGCTCGCCACTACACTTCGGCGGTTGACATCTGGTCAGTGGGATGCATCCTGGCGGAACTGCTCAGTCGTAGGATCCTGTTTCGGGCACGCAGTCCTTTGCAACAGGTAACAGGTGGCTTCAGTCTGTTCTTGTCTTAACTAAATGACCTATGTGGTACTTGTTCTTGTAGACTGCATGCAGTGCACCTGTGTGCGTGATTGATGTACGCATGAGCGCATTAACAACAACTGACTACCGGTTTAACAACCACTTTAACAGTTGGTCAGGTGGTCCCATTAATGTGAAGTCTTTGGGAACAAGCCGTTGAAACCATGCGTTAACTAGGCCATTTGTAAACGGGATAAACATGAACTAACATAAAATCTACTCTAATACCTGAAATATTCTCTGACTAGACCGATACACAGTACAGGAAGCCTATCTACCATCACTTTGTTTCGTATAGCAAAATTTAAAATACTTTACAAATAGTTTGTGATATGCTTTTAAAAGGCAAAAAATGCACAATACTAAGACTTGATAACCTTATTTTTTAAAAACTTAAAATGATAATCTATGGGATTTTAACAGGTTTGCCTTAGCATAAGAGGGGAATGTGAAATTCTCAACATTTTCTTGTGAGCCATTTTCTGTACAGCACTTGTATGTCTGAGATCATAAGAATGAAAACAGAGGATGAATGGGTGTTGTAGTTGGAGCTGATCCTCGATGTGCTTGGAACTCCGTCTCCTGAGGATGTGAAGAGCGTCTGTGAACCGGCCAGACAACACGTGCTCAGAAAGAACTATCGCCAGCCAAACTTCTCAGTTCTGTACGAGCTCTCGAGGGACTGCAGCCATGAAGTGGTTCACCTGCTTTGCGAACTGCTTGTCTTCAATCCGGTATGTTTGTGTGTATGCATGTATCAGAGCATTTGATGTAGCGCCTTTATTTACCTCTCAGAAGTGCTACACACATGATCATTTTAAGGTACATGTGTGATTTGCAAATGTATGCTGTATGTGAGGCATTGTAGCCGATTGGATAGAGTGCTTGGCTTGTAATGTGGATAGTATGGGTTTGAGTCTCCTCTTTGATGGTTACTGTGTAGGGATCTTGAGCAAGTCCTTTACTCACAATTGCTTTGCACCCCAGATTCAGATTTACTGACCTTGTGCACGTAATAAATGCAATATAATAATAATAATAATAATAATAGTAATAATAATATGGTATAATACAAGTAAGTGAACTCAAGTCGGATTCAGGTCGGATTCAGAATTTATTTGAATAATTGCAATTTGATGTCTGCAAGTTCTCAGCTGAGTAATTGACTTGAGAACTCAGAAAGGCAGTTACTGAAAATTTTCTATTTTTACACAGTCAGTCAACTAATCATGTCATTCTCAGCCAATCAATCAGTCAGTCATTCTCAGCCAGTCAGTCAGTCAATCATTCTCACCCTTTCAGTCAGTCAATCATTCTCACCCTTTCAGTCAGTCAATCATTCTCACCCTTTCAGTCAGTCAATCATTCTCAGCCAGTCAGTCAGTCAATCATTCTCACCCTTTCAGTCATTTCAGTCAATCATTCTCACCCAGTCAGTCAGGCAGTCATTCTGAGCTAGTCAATCAGGCAGTCAAGAATGCAGCTTCCAGACGTTTAAAGGTGGAATGATTAGATCATAATGTAGAAATAAAAATTTATCTACACACCCGTTTTGGTGCTTTCATTGTATGTTTCAGTCAAACGCTTATTAGAAAACATTATGTTGCGTAATTACTGTTCAGTACTATTGTTATTGTCATTGTTATAATATTGTTATTACTGTTTTAACTGTTATTGTTATACTGTTGTTGTTAATTTTCTGTTTGTAGGAGAGGAGAATAAGTGCGGCAAATGCGTTGACTCATCCGTACCTTGAAGATGGTCGGCTTCGATATCATCTGTGCATGTGCAGCTGTGAGCACAGGTCAAAGTTTGGAATAAAGGTCGACGAGGACTTGGAACCAATCTGCCTGGAACCATTCAGCTATGCATTTGAGGATGGCTTGTCTACTATGTCAGCAGTGAGAGGTATCAACGTTGAGTTCATTTTGGCGATTCTGTGTCGGTCTGTGCTTGAAGAGCCCAGTAGGTCAAGAGGGTAGATTGAAGAGACACAGTAGAGGCCATTAATCTGTTCTATACACTTTTATAGCGCTGTTATCATGAAGCCCAAGGCATCAGTTTATGGTTGCTTCAAGTCAGAATCGCATCCGAAAGCATAATCCGCTGAAGAAGCCAGATCAAATTCTGATAGCTCATTACTTATGTAGGAGAGGCCAGTGGGTTTCATAATAAAAGAACTTCTATAGCGCCACTGTTATAATATTTAAGACGTGGTCACTGCTAAGCAAAATTGGTGTTCAGAGCAAATTGCTGGGCTAGTCCAGTCAAAAGCCCAGAAGGAAATTTGAGAAGTAGGGGCTATTGTTTGAGAAGAGAGGTGAATGGGTTCAAAAGATGGGCCAAGAGGTACAGAGGAGATGAGATTGGATACAGAGGAGATGAGATTGAATACAGAGGAGATGTGAATGGGTACAGAGGAGGGGCCAGGAGGTACAGAGGAGATGTGAATGGGTACAGAGGAGATGTGAATGGGTACAGAGGAGATGTGAAAGGGTACAGAGGAGAGACCAGGAGGTACAGAGGAGATGTGAAAGGGTACAGAGGAGAGGCAGTGTATGTAGAGAGACTCGTGGGTATATGTAAGTGTACACGTTTTTTAGCGACTGTATGGCCTCGACCCTGATCATTTTCAAGGAATTTTTTGGGTGAGATCACCACAGCTGCATGTTTGAATATGCACAGATCTATGGGTGCAGAGACATATTGCCTTCCTATTTGTCGCTGGTCATGTTTTTCATTGTGTTAAATTGCAAGTGTTTTAAATTGTATATCTTCACATGTGCTGAGCCTTTGAGGGACTATTTCTGATGTGTCTTAACCCGTATATTGTTGCTTTTGTTTAGACAAGATTCACAGCCTTTGCTTTGAGATGCAACAGAAAAGTGGACGGGTTCTATATTTCAATCCAAATTCACAGCTTTTCAAGAAACTTTCAAAGTAGGTCAATGTTTTATTTGCCTAGAAGGTAAAGGAAAACATTTAAAAAGGAATTTGAGAGACTGTCTTAACAAGGAAACATGTGAATGTGTCTAGACATTTATGTAGGGCCTTTTATAGCCTTCCAAAGATACAGATGTCTGTGTTTAGCTGTCATTGCTTTTAGAAATGTGAGTTGACAATTTAGTGTTAATGGTGTAGGTTATTAAGATACGTTTATCGGTATGCGTACAGCATGGTGGTCTTTTGGTAACACTTTTGGTCAATGATTGTATGGTTGCAGGTTCAACTCCATGTAACAACCCTGAGTAAGTTGTTTGTGCACACCGTGCCTCTGTCATCAAGCGGAATAATTTGTTACTGGTTTATGCTAGGAAGTAAACAGCTAATCCTGTGATATGCTGGCCCCCCTGTCCAGGGCATTGGGATTCGTCCATTGCTGGCTCAAGGGTCTAAAGAAAAGGAGATGAGCACCTCCCCTACGTCTCACTTGTGGGATATGGCATACTTTACTTTGTATGTTATGCAACTTTTTATTTTGCTAATTTTAGTGAATCGTGTATTTGTTATGTTTGCCTTATTTAATTTGATATAGCAAAGAATTTGTTGATTTTCTAAGGTCGCAGTGTGCTCAGCCTTCGGATTTGCCATCACCTCACATCTGGGAATGAGACAGATTATAGCTATGCTGCTGCCACCTGTATCAAGTGGATTGTTGAAACCCAGAGACAATCGTTAAATCGTCAAGACGACTTTCGACAAACTTCGAAATTGGCCAAGAAATTTTTCTCTGTTAAATCTGGAAATAAACTGCTTGCTTCTTACCTCATTCGTGATTGTATTTAAATTTGATGTTAAAATTTATAAATGAAATGGTTAATACGTTTAGTGGTACTATCGTTTTCCGTTTCTGTAGTATTTATATTATTTATTATTTATTACTAGCAATGTTAGTGCAGTTATTACTACTACTGTGGATTTGCTGATGGTACTAATATTGTTAGTGATATTGATACATTTGTCTGAGAAGTAATAAGTACTTTTGCTGGTATTAGCTACTGTTGGTTTATTCTTAACAGTGATACCAGCATTTTTAATAGTACTGTTCATTATTCTTTAAGACATGACAACAATAATAATTATAATAATAAGATGATTTATGTAGTGCCAAAAGCACGGCAGAGGCTACGTTACAGTTTGCTTGTATTGTTATGATCTTTCAATTATTATTTACTTTTAGTTGAACTGCTAGCATTAGTATTCTACTAAGTATATCTATAAGAATTATACAAATTATTGCATTTGTACTGTTTTATTTTCTGGTATTGAAATAATAGCAGTTATTTGTCACTTTTATTATTCAAGTGTATTATGCACTGTGCTAAATTCATGTAATTGTTACTTGCCAAAAATTTAATATTTAGTACCTGTTGGCTTTGTAGGTAATGGTTTTTCAATTTTAAAAAATATTCATTTTTTTTCTGTTGTCATTTATTGCATTAGTTCAGTTATTTCTCTTATACTTGATTTGAAAAAGTTTATTAATTTTTTTCTCAGAAAACTAGAGTCTTGTTTCTCAAATAAATGTTGATTTATTTCCTTTTTAGAACAAACCGTTCAACTGTTTAAACTACTGCTAAAATATTCTAAAGGATATTTTCAGTCAATTTGTTTCAGAAAACATTTCACTTGCAGAAGATAAATTTATTGAATATGTTTGACCTGAAAACCTGCACTTATTTACCGAGTCTTACAATCTTCTAGTTGCAATTGTTATCTGGTGATATGTGATTCCTTTGGCTGCATGATTTGATCAATTAAAACTACGATGGAAACTTCATGTAATGCTGTATTTGGAAGCCATATCATCAAGCATGATGTGATGACCTTAAATCCTGCTGCTGATGTTGTATGTGTCTGGTGTTTGACCAGTTTAGTAGTTGGTTCTGTTTTTCTCGACAGATTGGCTTTGTTTTTCTAGGCGGATGGCACATTTCTAGAAAATGGTGAAGAATTTCTTAATAGGAATGAATCTTGAAAACATTTTTGACTGTCATCATTAATGCCATCCATTGGTTGATGCCTTGTCATTCGATAGTGGCGCTACATAAATTTTATAAAATTAATGGCCAGTTGCATGTTTGCGTGATTAGTGGTGCAAGGTTGGCATTTGGTAAACTGTAGTTTATTAGCCCTGTTTCTTACGTGAAGTCTCTGGAAATGCTGAAATCCATTGAACGGATCAGCAGCACGGAGAGCAATGTAAGTTTAATCTCAGGAATTATACGACTGTTGTCTTGTTGTGTTTCAATTTGTTGCATGTGCGCGTGACAGATTTATGCATGAGTGCATTAACAACAACTGACAACCGGTTTAACAACCACTTTTGCAGTTGGTCGGGTGGCTCGAGCAGCAGACAATAGCAAATGACTGCGTGTTGATCAAGTTTTGGAGAACAAGAGGCGACGGGCGCTGAGAAGTGTTGGCGGTTTTATGTTTTAGTTTCTGTTGTATGATTGAACTGTGAATAAGTTTGTGGTGTGGTTAATTGTTTTGTGGTAAAGGTATCAATTGTCTGCTGTTCTTTGTTTGATGAAAAAGGACGATTTCAGAGACTTTGATCTTTCCTGATAGCCATCATTTGTAGTAACTGTGTTGTATTTTGTTCTCATGAGAACAAAATACCTGTGAAATTGCAGTGAATTGTTAAATAAGTTACATGTTATAAATTGATTGGATTATTATCTTTAAATAAATAATTGCAATGTTTGCATAATTTAACAGTTTAAATTGTAAGAAATTAGTGAAAATTGTGTTCTGATGACTGGACCTTTCAAAGTTTCTGGAATCACCTGCTGGTCTGTTTTTGCTTAGCTAGACAGTTAACCCTGCATTGTCTTGATTCTAACTTCACTGTGAGTTGTTGTTTGTCCTCAGAAGGTTTTTTCTTGTCACTTTTATTCCCAGTTTATTAGTGCATGAGCACTTACAAGAAGATGCTATAAATAGGCATTATATATATATATTTGTAAGAATGAACAAGTGAATGAATGAATGCAGCTGTTAAGCTGATGTAGAAACGTGCATCATGTATGATTTTAGCTCTTAAAGTCCTGAACAAATGCATTCATTTTCTGGAAAAATTCCTTGTCACATTGAAGTGGATGTGTAAGGTGTACATTTAGCTCTACATTTTTCCAGTTTGTTGTTTTTCTCATTCAGCCGTAATGTTGTTTGTTGTCTTTGTTTGTCTGGTTTTTAGTATCTCACGTACCAGCTTCATCTGTTTAGGTTTATCTGTTTGTCTAAATGTTTGTATATCCAAATGCCTCTCTAACTGTAGGTCTTTTGCATATGTAAAGCTCTGATTGTTTAGTCAGTTGATTTGTCTAAAAATCTGTTTTTCAAAATGTCTGTCTTTCTAAATGTTCCTCTAAACACAAGTCTGTTTGTATATGTAAAAGTCTGTTTGTGTATTCTTTTGATTTGTCTAAAATCTCTTTGTCGCAATGTTTTTTTGTTATTGTGACTCATTGTCTGTGTACGTGTCCAAAATAGTCAGTCAGGCAAATCAGTCTTTACTTGAGTTTGTTTGTCAAATGTTTTTCAGAAATGGCTTCCAGTCTATGGTAAACCAACTAACCGTCTAGGTGACCCACTGTTATTTACTTCCCACTGTTTTGTCATGGGAATTATTTTAGCAACTTAACAATTTTTTTACAAGAATCATGTCTCTTGAAAAAGCAGGACACTGTTGTTTGTCTTGTTAACTTCTTCAGCCTTGGTGAATTCAGAACCCGTTCATAAAATGCACGTATAGTTCAAATGTCTGATTAAAAATGCAGAAATGCCTTGACCTGAATTTGTCTGTGTTTATGTATGTGTCTATATTATTTAGTGTTTCTCATTTTAATATATATATATATATATATATATATATATATATGATTTTTATTGTTGTTTATATATTTGTGCATGTGTTGTCTGTATTGTTTTGTTTAATGCTTCTCACACACATATATATGATTTTTATTGTTGTTTATACAATGTGTAGAAACCATATGTGTGTGTTACACATTGGCTACTGCTTATTGTGTACATGTACAGACATATGTATTTCTGTTTAGCATCATATTGTGCTTGTAGCTGTGAGAATGTTAGACTTAATTTTGCTTTGCCTTCTAAAAACAAACAAGTAGGTTAATTCTTAATTATGTCTGAGGCCTGGAATCTACCGCTTGTTTGGCGATTTTCATATGGGATACGTAACTCCCACTGTATACATAAATCTACTAGTGTCTACATGCAAACACGCATTTGATGCGTGTATGACATTATATATTTGTATATGTAAAAATGTCTAAATATATTCATAATTACTTGTGTATACATATTTATATATAAATATAGTGTGTATACAAATATGGGAAGAGAAATTATTGTGAAAGGCTGTGCACAATTGATAGACAGAATTAGTGGTCTCAAGTAAGCCTTTAGGCTTGGCACTGAATATGCGAGTGGAATTTTACAAAGCCTAGCGCATTCAGAACTGTTGAGCCTCATGTATTATATGATAAATATGTGTACAGCATTAAGTTGATTTGAGAATAGTAGTGGTGTTTTTTTGATCGCTGTTAAACTTTATCTGTTTTAGTATCTATTCTAATACACAATTAAACAGAATTAGGATGAAATTTTACTACAGAATGACAATAAACTGGCTTCGTTCAATCATTACAGATATGAGCTTTTTAGATTTGATGTCAGATTTAATAATTGTTTGCTTGTTTTAGCGTTACTGTTGTGGTTGATAGATTTTTCTGTTTGGATCATAAGAATTGTAATTTTATGATTTGTATATTCAGTTTAAATGTTGGTTTGTGTACCATTCAAATTTTTCGTTAGTACCTTTAATCGTGCTTATACAACTGATATGGTTATTTTATCTTTGGCCTTATTTACCTTCTTACAGTGAACAATGTGTTGCATGAAACTTGCATCACACAACCATATGCAACAAGTTTCAACGAGTTGGAAGTAAACCATCCATATAGGTGAATAGCAGCTGTCAATTAATGCGTGAAACAACTGAATGATTGATTGATTGCCAGGACAGAGGTAAAAGTTATTGGCAGGATTCAATCATCTGCAAAATGCAACTTTTTGGAGAGTTGTATTCATAGAGAGTTGCTTGGTAATAGTGCAGATATTGAATTAACCCATAATCTTTGATGCTAAGAATCATTAACTAAACCGATATCATTCAAATGCTGCATATATGCAAACTGTGCGATGCACACGTATACAGTTGTATATTAATGTTGGTAATTTAGATTAACATAGATAAAAGTTTGTGCCAACCGAAGTGTTTTATTAGGATTAACTGTCACCAGCATTGAACATCTATGCATATAAGTCAGAAGATATCTGCATGGTGTCTTTTGGAGAACAGTAACGTTTACTGTAGAAATCTACACACCTAGTGCATATGCAACAGATCTGTATATGTATCTGTAACAATTATTTAATATATGCCTATGTGTTTGTTCTAGTATGTATTAGTTTGTAATACAAGTATGTTATCACTGCCTGCATAGTGTGATGCATAACATTACGTGTAACTACATTGCAACGTTCAGTTTGCAGAAGTCGTAACATTCTGTGTACATTGTGCATAGTAGCACTTGTTGATTTTCACCTGTTGCAATTTCCACCCAAATACTAACAAGGTACGATATATCCAAGTGATTTATGGAAATAAACTTCATATACTGATCTTACTTTATATATATGTACTAATTATATTAATATAAATTGTCAATTACTGTTTTTTTTACATCCATGTTCAATAGTGCGTAATGGATATAATGCACTGTGTTGCGCATTAATCACGTTTGTTTACATTTGTATCGAGAAGGTAATGATTATTCAGAATTCCCGTTGATTTGCAGTGTGTAGTAGTCTATTTGCCTGGTAGTTGGGTGTGAATCACATGATACAATGTTTGGTTGAAACTGAAACTTGGATATTAAATCTGTTTGGCACTGGAAATTCATTCAAGATGCATTCAGAGGAAAATTATCCCAAAACTATACAGTCACTGTAATCATTATTTATGTTTAATAATTGCATGATTATTTAAGTGGTGAAAATGCTTATATCCTGAAAATGATGGCTTTCCAAAAGGGCATAAATTTTGCAAAAAAGGTTTTCCATGATTATGTAAAATTGTTCTTAACTTTTGTCTTTTTTCTTAGAGTCTGATGTAAATTTTCTAACCAGATTTGTTTGGCCCATTGTTTTAATTCTGTGCATACCTTTGAAAAATGTGTAAAACAAAGAGTAATGTTTCCGATGTTGAAAGTAGAGCTTGGACTGTTACATTATTTTTTTCTACTTTTTCTGAAGTTTTTAAAATTTATTTAGTTCACTATAGTGTCATGGTGCTTTTTGCGAAAATCTGATTGCTTGTCCTTTGGTCAAGAGAAGTCAGTCTGGCAGTTGTGGATCAAAGATCACCGAGTTTTGTTCAAAGTTTGATTATAAAAATGAGGTTCCCGGCTGTAGTTAAATGTTCTGGCCAACAAATGAAAAATTTGTTTTTGGGCTGGACACAAACTGTTAAGCTTGCATGTCTGGAATGTGTGCTGTACATGCAGTTTTATGAACTATCCAAGTGTGACACCTTTTACCCGCTATGAAATATCGATAGAATCCATTATGAATGGCACCTTTTTATTCTTCTGAAAAAGATACATGCTTGTAAATAAATACAAATTAATCAGACAACATTGTATTTTCATGTAAGAATTGCCAAAGTTTCATGTACATTTGTATTGGGAAACCCTCAGACTTTCAAATGAAGTAGATACACTGGTTTATGAAATGACACACACTGCTTTGGCAAGTCAGAAACAAACCAGATTTATTGATATCCAGAGTCCACAAAATGGTGTAAGAATAGTTCGCAGTTGCTACTCCATCATGGATGCTCCAGCTTCTCCAGTTGCATCTCGGCTGATTGACAGAGACTGCAACATTTCGGAAATTGGAACAAATGGACAATCATCGTCATCACTGTTGACGGCATCAGCTTTACTTGGATCTGCAACAAAAACCAAAGCAAGCTCAACAACATTTCTGATAGCAGTTGTTTACCGTGACGTTGGCAAGAGATGACGTTCTACAAAGCAATTCCACGGTAACAGAATCACAAATCAGAAGCTGCTAAGAGCACTAATGCATATAATCAGTGCCCTCAGAATTTGAAACTGCATGTGTAGAGGTTAGGAAGACCATTTACCCTGGGTGGTTAAGTGTTTGGGAGTTTGCTACTTTTTTGTGGCAATAAACTTGCATGATAACTGAATTATGCACTCTGCATTCACAGATTTCAAGAATACTATATCACTTTGTATAACAATTTCAGGACTGTGTAAGCAAGTCTAGTACTTGCATATGTTCAGTCACAGTACCATTGCCATTGTTGACTATGTAAGTCAAGATCTATGCCCCTGAAAGTTGGTCAATACTATTTGGGATTTGGCTGTAGCCAAATAATGAAATTGTCAAAAGGTTGAAAATTATTAAATATATTAAATTTTATTCAATATGAGGTTTCGACATATGACCCGTTTAAAAAATTAGACAAAATATTTTCAAAATTTTAGTTCATAGCTCTGTTTGCATGGAAATGCCCTACAGTTAGATGTAGCTATTTCAGGCAACATTATCACAATATAGCAGGAGAAATACAATTTATACTTTCATTGGATGTTCATTTATATTGCAACCTCTAGAGCAATGACAAGAACATTTCTGACAATTTTCTCTTCAGTAAGATTTGCAGTAACATATACATGTATAACATGTAACAAAACAAATTTTTTAAAGACTTGACGAACAACTTTAAACTTAAATAGATGAAAAATACTAAGCAAGAGCAAGATTTGAGCATGATGAACAAAGGGTTAAACCAAGTAGCCTACCAAAGTAAAGGTTGACGTTTTTACGAACAACCTCGTCCTCTTCAAGGTCTTCAAGGAAATCATTGAAATCCCTATGATGAGCAAAACAATCAAATGCAAATGAAATGATTCAATCAAGGCACGATTATATATTCATTAACTGATCCATTCCAAGTAACTGGCCCAGTCACAAAGTTTTAACACTAATGTGCAAAGGGTTCGTTGAAACCCCTAAATGAAGAAATGAAAAATCAAATGGAAAAATGGAAATAAAATAAGAACTAAGCAGTCTATTTACATATTCATTCAGAGCATTTACATAGCACCCCTGTGAGACATCAACTCGATGCACTCCACTCCAGCAACAATGAAAAAAGTTGCCAGAATGTGCTAGTAGCGTTAAACAATGATGATCTGTTTCAAGTACATGGCCCAGTCCAACGGCACAACATTGTATCATTTACACTCAAGAGGGTACAAGTTCGCTCTGGGTCATGCAGCACAGGCACCAAATGTATTGCTCAATGTTCAAATAATCAAATCATTTAAGCTGCTCTCCCTTGGTCTGTCACCTTGAACCTCATCCTAATCAGTCATGTTTTTCAGTTCACCTGATATAACTTTTAAGATTTAACTGTTACACATAAATTTTCTGCTACATTAATATAATGCACAGTAAAATGTCAGTTTGACACTCCAATTTTGATGTTTATCTTTGGTAGCTTCAATTAACACTGCCATTTACAACTCGACTTCTATAGTGCCATTATCATTATGCACAAGGCCTCAACCGATGGTTGCTTCAAGTCAAATTGTAGTCAAAAATCAAAATCCACTGGAAGACCCAGGACCGTTGGGTTACAAAACTAGAAGGCAAGCTATGGCAGTAAGTAAGAAGCTGAAACATATAACAGGACATCGTATCAGTTCGAACAGGAAGTGGTATAATCTGATCAGATTTCTGCTTGAGGAAAAAGTGTCAATTTAAAAAATAAGCATTTGTTCAGAATTTCAAAGAACGAGAGAACGTTCAGGATAAGAACGTATTCTTACCTGTCATTACTGGCAGTTTCAATCTCAATTTCTTTCTCTAGATGTTCCAGTTTAAAGACACGCTTACGAGCTCTCTTCTTACTATCTCCAAGAATCTTCTTCACTAAAACCTACATTTAAAAAACAATACATTTGAGACATTTAAGGAAAACCTGTAGTTTACAAACATATACAGCCAGTTAATAAATTCATCAATTCATCTCATGAAAATAAATAACATGCTTTAAGCATTTTCATTAATCAATGCAATATAATATATATTTAATTTAAAAGTACTGCATCATAACCAAGGCATTATATTCTAGAACTTGGTATCCCTGTACCAGTTTTATAAAATTTCCCATTATCATGATGGAGATTATGAAGAGGATCCAGCATGTTTTAGTTATAACTGCTGTAGTGCAACTAAGTGTCAAAAGAGAACTCTTGAAAAACTCTATGCACATTTGCAACCAGTATGAATATTTGCTTTAATAATTAATAAACTCATTGCCAAGTCATGTTAACTGGTTTCAAAGCCTCAGTCTAAGGCTAAGTCTAGGAAAGTTACTTCAAGCCTAACGGACAGAAAGATTGATATCCCACAGTTACCATGCACCACTTTAAACTGACCATAATCAGAACAAGGTGATAATTACACATACTGAACATGAAGCATCCATGTCAAAGAGTCAGAAAAAGCTGTTAAGGAATTAGGTGAAAGAGAAATACACTGTACCACATCTGGAATGTGGTCTGGGTTCATTTGCTCCAAATTTGGATCATTCACATTTGAATTCCTCACATCAAACCTACAAAGATCATGAAACTCAAAACTTAGAATGGCGATTCTCCATTCAGCTTTTCATAAAGTAAGCGATACAAACTGAACCAGTCTTGGAGATTGCTTTCAGCTTGATCGAACCAGCCTCTGAGTTAGTAAATTAAAGACTACCAATGATCAAGTCTACTTTTAAAAAAGCACTGAAAATGGATTCAACATCTAGCAATAGCAAAAGACCTAGACATGTGTTTATTTATTCTACAAGATCGGTAAATAAACTAAGTTATCAGTTAATAAACCTGTAACTGTGATTAGCACTTTTTGTCTTGTGCAGACAGAAAGGAGCAGGAAACTGAGATAAAAACATAACAAACAACATTAGTTGAGAATCACAAAAACCAGCTTACCCGAGCACCGAGTCGCCAGGTTTCAGCAAGTAACCTAGATGTGAGCGACAGTGGATCTCATCACCAAACCCCATTTCATTTGCCTTAACTACCCAGACATCAGCCAAGGCATGCTATAAACATAAACACAGAAATACAAGTCAAATGAATATACAAAACAAATCCTAATAACACATTGCAACTCATTTTCAGAATGCTGTTTTTTATGTAATGCAGCAGAACATCTGGACCTGAAAACCAGTGCCACCAGCATCACCACCACTTCAAACACAAGCTCTTTATAAACTGCCCCAATTAAAAACACAGAACTGTTGGTGACCTTATTTGACTCGACGCCTTGGTGTCGTGCAGCAGTTGCTTCTTTTTTGGAGATTGCTTTCAGCTTGATCGCTTGTTCTGCACCAATGATTTCTACATTCATCACAATGTACTCGACCAGTTGGTTTGGATTACACAATGCCCTGAACGGGTGTTGCCAGAAGACTTCTGATCGCAAGTCGGAAACTAAATGAAAACAACATATGACCTCTTCAATATCATGCAATGTTCATGGTCACTTGCAGAGTACATTTTTAAAACAAATGTACAGTTACTAAAACTAAAAACAGCTTTTTCTAGACTGCATCTCCTGAAAAATGTTCAAGGTCACTTGCAAAGAACATTTTTAAAACAAGCATATAGTAACTAAGAACCACTTTTTCTAGACTGCATCTGCTAAAACAGATCTTCGGGATGTTAACAGCATTTTCAATTGTGAAATGGAAAATCAGACTTACAGTAATGCACAGCGCTAAAACCTATTTGATGCTGATCACCACTGAAAGGCACTAAGATATTCCTTAAGGTGTTTTAGTCTTTCAGCTTTTATCTCAAATACAGAGATTTCATGCATTAGCACATGATGCTAAAAACATAAATTGCTACAGAACATATCACTCTACAAAATCCAGTAAAGCATCTCTGACTTTTCTTGATAACTGATTTCAATAAATATCCAAGTCAGCAGGTTAGTCTCTGTCTAAATAATAATATTTAATAATAATAATTAGTAACTTCTAATGTGCTGCTGTCTAATGCACAATGCACCAACCAATGGCGCCCCAAAGCCAGCCAAGCTGCAATCAGGTCAATATCCAGAAGGTCAGTTCACAAGACAGCAGAAGAGCATCTGGACCTGAAAACCAGCGCCACCTGCACCACCACCACTTCAAACACAAGCTCTTTATAAACTGCCCCAATTAAAAACACAGTCTACAGTGGATAAGCAATTTGCAAAAGGTAAGTTTTAAGTTGAGAATGAAATGACAGAAGCAACTCAGCAGAACAAACAGACACATGGAGGGAGTTCCAAAATTTAGATCCATATCTTAGTCTTAAATAAAACGTGCATATCAGTTGCTTTGGTTTTCCACAGCCATCAGAAGCTAACCTGTAATGACCTAATGGTTTAATTCTAAACTCAAAACCACACAAAAGTTCAGACAGCTAAAGATATTCCTACTTTTTTTAGTAGATGGATTGATGAGTTGGATGACCTGCGTCACACGATGCACGATACAGATCTGTCCGATGTTGCCCAGCTGTCTGGCCAAATTCAGTGGCAGACAAACAACGTTGTCTTTGCACAATGGGATAATCTCAACGCAGAATGTGTGCTTGTAGTTGTAGTTGTTATTGCGAGCATCATGCGACACCAGCTCCTTCGCATTGTCCGATCTGGTCAAAACACAGCATTTCACGGCATATTTATTCAGCTGTCAAATCAAGTTGTAAAATTTTTCTAGCCATTATAGAGAACATCTGATTACAGGCACAGTTCTTACACAAAGAAAATATTTATTGAAAAAAGATTAATGCAAAGACTCTCAGCTATACAGTTATCAAAACATTATTTGATTCTATGCAGATGAAAATTTTTACACCTTTATTTAACACTAGTGAAAAACAAAACAATTTTCCTGCATATAACACATAGCAGCATTCATTTAACTGTAATGGTTAAAACTGCACAGCTGTTGAGAGCTTTGTGGATAATTCCAATACAAAATGCGCATTGCCTACGTAAATTACCCATTACATGTTACGTGGATAATTCCAGTACAGTACATAAATTATCCATTACATGCTAATTCAAATTGAAAGTCCTGTAAAACTATTACATCAATTCAAGAGAAATAAAACAGAAAGAAGCTACATAAATGCCTTAGCCACAGTAACAATGTCAAAAGCTAACCTGCAAGGAAGAACAGTCTTAAGAAACTCAACCATCTTCCTGGCATCCTTCTTATCCTGATAGTAGAAATCAAGTCCCTCTGTCAAAGAATCACAATAACAACATGCATATTTTTCTAATGCACCTAACTCACTAGCCGCCTAAAAGCAGTCAGTAGAAACAATTTTTGTTTAGGAGTTCAATCACTGTATAAAGCTATCTTTGAGAGTCAAATCAAGTGTCACATTATGGAGATTGTATCTTAAAGCTGAATTAAATTTAAAATCCATGTACCTCCCTGTTAAACTAAAAATTACATCATGACAACTTAAATATATACGTAATATTTTGTTAAACATTTTTGGCCGTTAACATACCATGGACTTGCTTAATATTGGTTGTTTTGGTTTCCACGTGCATCCTGTGCCTCAAGATCAACTGCTCCATGTAGTACAAAGTCTTCTTATGTGTCATCTGAAATTAAACCATGTAATGTAAGGGAACAGTCAATTACTACTACATGATTGAAGAGCAGACATGTAACTGGTATTCACTGCCCAGATTTTCTTAGTAGTTAGTTAGAGGAGTGGCTGTGAATTAAAAAAATTACCAACCCTTTGACGGATCTGGACACACGATTTCCAGAAGTCTTTAGCTTCCACTCTATGGCAGTCATCACACATCAGGTTATGAACCGTAATGTCAACAATAAACGCCTTTTCTAGGATAGCCCCTCTTTCCACCTGAACAAAAGAACCAGCAGACAAATCAAATTTTACTGACTTTGAACACATGTAAAAACTTTGAAATAAAAATATAAATACTATAACAAAGCAACCAAAAGTATATAACACACATGAACCATTTTAAAATTTAGTATTTCCATGAAATCAAAAGCGAATCAATGGTAGGGCAATAAAACATTTGGCACACTGATATGACTCTGTTTAGTTAATATAATCATCAAGGTCACAGTCCTTGAAATGAAACCCACATTACAATGGCAAAGCATGAGACAACTTCTCCATCATCCAAAGTTCACGCCATCAACAAGAACTGCACAGCAAGCGCATTCTTATCCTTCACAAACTAAAACCTTCCATCAGAATTTGGCTCACATTCATCAAATGCCACACAGGAGGTGCTGTGACTAAGTGCTGAATCATACCAACCAACCAATGTTAAGTCTTGGAGGCGAGCTATGTAACCGCTCTGAATGAATGAATAAATGAATGAATGAATGAATGAAGCAAAAAATTGTTTACAGCATTTTACAAGAGACAGGGACTGTAAAATTTACCACAATACTGTAAAATGTACTGCAGTACTGTCCAATACAAAATCATGCTATTCTTTTACAAGTACACTCCCTCTAAGAGGATAATTTACTCTGAAATAACCAACTTTGTTGCAGTTCACCAAGAAATGGGCTTTAATACAAAAAGTAAAACAGGACAAAATATGCTAAAGTAATATTAATATAAGTCAGCAAAATATGTGAAAATTTAATTTTAACCTCTTTCCGGATGACAACTTTGACCTTCATTTGCTTAGAATGTGGCTCCGTCCAAATGAAATCGGAATCTATGCATTGTACCTGAAACAGGTAGGAACATAAGCCATAAGTAGCAAGGAACCAATCAAAAATTCCAATCACTGCAGCTTAACAAAACCCTATCAAAAGTAGCAAAAACCCAGAACACAAGCAGAACTCTAGCTTATACTACAATTGCATAGCATCAACAGTTAGTAAAAAAAGGATAATTGTGGACAATAAATCAAGACTTGTGCTCAATTCAAACATTGTTTTATATAAAGTAAAACTAAAGATCCCACATCCCATAGTTCCTAGCTTCTGTATGAACCAAATGTACCAACACACAGCTTGGCAACAAAGACAAGTGAGCATGAACAACTTGTCCAGATTCATTACACTGACTCCTCTCTCAGTAGGTTAGAATCTAATCTAACCTAATGACTTCTATAGTGCCATTAATCATAATGCCCAAGCCATCAATCGATGGTCACTTCACGTGAAATCATAATCAAAGGCATAATCCATAGCAGAAGCCAGGTCAAACTCCTTTAGGCCAGATAAATCAGAAATTAGGCTACAAAGGAAAAGCAAGCTGAAAGGGATGAGTCTTAAGTGTAAACCTGAATGACATCACAAAACTGACAGAATGAATAGACCTTGGCAGCAAATTCCAAAGCCGTGGACAAGCACACACAACTGTTGGATTACAGACCCCATGTGCTACCAAAATGACCACCATGTTGCACAATGCATCATGAAACAGATAAGTAAAAAGTTAAAGTCACAGATGAAATCAAGCAGACACACGGCACCCGGGAATAATACTTTAATGTTTTATATAAAACAGAAAGCAGATCTGGATCTCTGATCATATGAATTTTGAATGCAACTAACAAATATCACTTCAAAGACACCATCAACTGATTTCACTTGCACTGAAGTCTTCAGATTAGATTAGCTATGAAGACAAACCTTAATTATTGTTTATTTGCATGAAAGATAACATTCTGATTATTTTCAAGACACATAATAACCCTTTAACAGTCACCAAAGGATAAACAAAAAGCCCTGACAACCAGCAGATAAATAATTTCCATGCCTCTGACATCCAGCAATTTTGTGTAAAAATGGTAAAAAGCAGAAAGATAAATGTGACATTTAAAGTTTCTTGTTGTGTTTAATTTCTAGTTTCAAACTGTTTCTCCAGTTTTTTAGGAAAAAAACATCGGCATTAGCCATTTTCTCTGAAAATGTATCTCTAATCACAATTTTGAGTGTGACAAAAACCTATCACCTGTCACCCAAGAAAATCTAGAGAAATAAGTGCTGAATTTAATGGCAAAAGAATTTCATAACACTTTACAAATTGTACAAGAAATATAACTGCACAACTGCACCCTGTCCAAGATTTTACTTTCTTAGGCTGATATACAGCAACCTCACAAAATGTGGTTGCAACTGCTGTTTTTTTATTATTCTCTTATTTTTAGTCCCTCTGAAACTTGGGTGCTGTTCTAGACTATTATACTTCATCGAGGTGCCTTTCTCTGGTGACTAACTGGCCGGCAATATACAACATAATTTCAAAAACGTCATTTCCACGACAGTGCACGTGGTACATACCAATGTGCATTGTGAAATGTGTAAGTGCCTGAAAATCATTCTGTTTGATCGTGGTTTTGTGTTGTTACATTGAAGATATCTCTGTGGAGTCTCACTTGAACAGGCGATGTACAAATTAGAGATTATAATTTCAATTACAACAGCTTGTCCTCCTCTCTATCATCGGTAGACAACCCGACCCAGAGCTATTCTACCATGGCATGTATGAATTATTCTCATTCTCAAGTTATTGTAGATTGTCAACTGAATTTCATCTATGGTCAATACAGTGGCCAAGTGTGTTTAATGTTTTGCATGACCATCAAAGGGCTGAAGCATACCTTATTCAGCCCAGTGACCCTCTTCAGACACAGCGTGAGCAATTCCTTTGACTGATACCCGGCATAAACCCACGTCGAGGGTGGCGTCAAATACCTGCACAACAGCACAACCTTTGAATGAGAAAAATTTAACAAGAAATGAAGTGCTTAAATAAATTCAACCAAACCTGTTCAATAACTTGCTGACGTTCTAAGCCAAGAGATCACTCGTGCCTCAATATGTAAACATATAATGCACAGCTGTCTTTGTGCAAACTTGAACTTAATGTAGTTTTCTCAAACAAATTATACACTAACCTAATCCTGAACATGAGGTCAACTATCACCTCTGGAAGGGAATCTGTTGGTTGATAACGGGTGACGTTTCTAGCTATCTGAGAACTGTGTGCTTACTGATGAAGTCCTCATACTTACAAACTTTAGCATTATCTAGGCTAACATAGAAAGCACCTCTGATTAGTTTCTCTTTAAGTGGTGCTATACAAATTTCTTACTACAGTTACAATTCAGCTTCAACAAATCAATGTTGCAGCAAGACTAACACATCCTGGACACTGCTACATAACTTGTGATACTCGTATGTTGGTTGTTTTGTTTACATTTTGACAAACTGAGCTTTATTCTCTTGGACAAGGTGACATCCAAAATGCGGCATGATGAGGTGTAAATGTATATAAACAAATTCACAAAGTATTCCAGGATGCCTTCATCACCGGAGATGCAAAATATATAAATGGTTCTTGAGATATGAAGCAACAGCTGTATAAATGAGAATGATTCCAACAAATAAGTCATTACGAAAAGCAAAACTGATTAGAGACACACAAGGAATGACAAGACAATCGCTGCAAGTCTTAACCAACCGTTCACAGTTCCTGCAAAAGTAGATGTCTATGTGTTTTGCAATGCCTGCAGCAATGTCTACACGTATGCAACTGGGACAGGAGTTTAAGGGATTCGGAACAATGTCTACACCACAGTCGCAACATTTTCTACAAAAAACAACCAATCTTGAATTAAAATTTCATCCAAGCATCAAATGAGACCAAAATAAACTCTTATAAGATTTTTAAATGTGTTTCTCACAGAAACTTAATGCTTGATCAGACCACGAAGTTTTTGGTCACTTCTAATTTATAATAAATGTGGAATTTGCAGTTTGTACATAAGTGAGAGAACACACTAGCTTTCAAAGGCACCATTCTAAAACATTTATTATTCAGGCAAGGAATACTGTTGGTAATGGTGTGTACATGCACTTAGTGGGTAATACTAGAGAAATGGCCACTTGCGACTGCCCTACTTAAAAATAATATGGCTCCCACAGACTGTGAGAAATTAGAGCACTGCCACCTACCGGAAGCACGCCCAGTTAATAAGTAAGTCATCCATAAGTAACACTCAGAACCACATGTGCCGCATCATAAAAACTTCATTTTTGAAGACTTCCCTGTAATAGTTACTTTACATTTGTGCCATGCCACAAAAGTTCATTGTAGATATTGGAGATATACTGATCACTGCACAGCCGCATGAGGATTCGTGGACGCTGCAAAAACTGTCTCTGCATTTTAGCAGACACAGAAATTGTTTGCGGTGGTTGCTGCAGAAAAAACTTATACGGAATTCAATATTGTGTGCACAGTGTAACATTCCAGCATCATTATTTGCATCACAGAAACTTACCTGATTTCGTAATTTATTGATACCTTTGTGTTACTGTGTAATTTTTTCATTTAATGACACCAATAAAAGTACTTTAACACTTTTTGTTAGTCTGTTACTTACAGATAACTCAGTTACTTATTAACTGGGAGTGCTTCCGGTAGGTGGCAGCGTTCTAATTTCTCTAGAGCTTCGGCGGCCATACAGTTTTTAAGAAGGCCGATTGCAAGCGGCCATTTGTCCAGGATTATCGGGTGGTGCACGCGAGTATTGGTTAAATAATTTAGAACACTGAAACGATAACTTGCCATACGATATATCAAGGCTTGTAACAATGAAAGTGTTCTGAAACAACTCTTCTGTAAATGTGTAACTCTGTTACGTAATGAATTTTTACTTGCTTCTTTACTGACTAATAGCTGCTAAGCGTTCAGCGCTCCATTTCTCTTGCAATCTGAGTAGCCATATTGTTGAACATTTTGGTATTCGAAACGAGAAATTACCTAAAATATTCGCTGGCATTAAAACCATTTTATTTTTACCAGTCTCTTCGCACCCGTCGAAGGACATTTAATAAGTGCTCTGTGTGTAAAGAACCGCGATCAGATTGCATGGGTCCCTTAAAATCAATTAATGTGATTTCAAAATATACAGAACAGAAAAACAGGTATTATATCTTACGATAGCGCAACAGCGCAATTCCCTTGATTGAAATATTCCATATTAAATAAACAACCGAACCTACAACAACACGAAATCAATAAACTCAAACAGCTACTGCTATAATTTCACCACGAGGCGATGAAGAGACAGGAAGTCTGGTCAAAGACTAAACATTTCGGCATAGATTCAACAGCTAAAAACGTCAATAAAACTGGTAGGCTGATGGAGCGCTATCAATTTTTGTTTTTATTTGGTTCTTGCCAGTAGCGGCTCCATGATTGTTTGCGTGGGGTAAATAGCATTTCCAGAGGGACTCCACATTCAGGCGTCCACCATGCGCGGGTCTAGTCTGAGAGGCGCCGGCATATAACCCAAAGGGGCGCGGGGAGCCAACTACCCCCACGCCTATAGCTAAATCCGCCACTGCTCCTTGCTATTGCCCGATTTTAGTCTCTTTAAAAAAACCTTAAGTTTTCGGTAGCAACACGCTATTGTTAACGGAAGCTTTACTGCTTGAAATTGGCAGTCCATGTCTCGACGACTAAAAATCGTCCTTATTGGCCCCCATTCCAAATAGTCTGCATCTCATAACCCGTTCCTTTTGGTTTTCCACGAGGATTAGTCATCTGGCAGCCAATAATTTTACCCATATAATTAGAATTAGATCTACTCTTTGAGTTAGCAACATTCAGCTGCCCTCAGCGATAGGCCTACAACCAAAACATATGGTGCCTTCGTGACGGTAGTACGTTTACAGGCTTGTTTAATTTCCTGTCTGAACAAGAATTTCTTCTGCAATCCTCTCTTGTAATTACCGGCTGTGCTAGGTAATCTGCTCAACGCAATCGAGCAGTGGTAAAACGCTAAATAAATGCAACGCTGAGCGAGCGATCGAGCGATCAACATGGCGAACGTGAAGGTATTTTAGGGGCCTATGATTATCTAAAGTGGTAGCAAAATCCCGTTTACGGCTTTTACATCAATAGTCACTTGTTTGTATGTTCATTTGCAGTTTCGACATGTAATCCTTTTTCTTAACCATGTGAACAGCACGGAGCAAGTGGGTTCTGCTTCCGCATCTTAAGAGGATGTACAGTAAGAGGATGGCGAAAGATAATGAGCCGTGGGTATCTCAGTTTGACCCGCATGAGCCTTTCTTAAATATTGGAATTACATATATAGGGCCTATAAGTTTTCAGTACTGGTTCATATGCAATATACCCCGCATGCAAAGCTTAATATTTGCATGTTGACATGCAGTTATATCTTAGCAGGCCTCTATCGGCTCACACTACCGGAATTTCAGCCGAAGCTGAAGGCCTTAATGCGGCACGGTGGTCTATCGGTAACGCGTTTGGTCAGTGATCATGCGGTTGAGGATTCGACTCCGTGTAACGGCGCTGGGCAAGTTGTTTGCGCACACCGTGCCTCTGTCACCAAGCAATATCATTTGGTATCGGCATAAGCTGGGAAGTAACCGGCAGAGGCGATGCACTGGGCCCATGTCCAGGATCTTGGGATTCGTCCATTGCCGGCTCAAGGGCCTAAGAAAAGGAACTGAGCGCCTCCCCTACGTCTCACTTGTGGGATTTGTTATACTTTATTCTATGCCTTAGGCTACTTCCATAAAACCGGATCAAAACTAAGTAGGCCTAATTATTAAAACTTATTGCCGTTATATTGACATAATGTATATGTATGCATGCATATTTGCAAGTATTGCGCATACATGTATGTATTTATGGATGTATGTATTTATGAATATGTACCGGTACGCATGTAGGTCTATGTATGTATGTATGTATGTATGTATGTATGCATGTATGTATGTTGTATGTATGTATGTATGTATGTATGTATGTATATGTACTGGTGAATGTAAGTTTAGTGAGTAGCGCAACAAAATAAAAGTAAAAGCACGAGAAAAAGATTTGGTAAAATATTCGCATTTAATCTGTGGACAAATAACCAATCTTTTTGGAGACGTTACTTACTTGCGTAGCACCCATTCAAAAGGGCAGCGGAGGTGAAGATCTCACCCGATATATTCATTTAAATAGAAGCAGGGTCGAGGCCTTACGGTCGCTATAGAAAAACACGCGCATTTACATTCATTTTATACCTAACAGTTGGCGGCCATCTTGAACGGAGAAAGTCAAGATGGCGGAGTGGCTTCACGAAAAAGTAGGCCTGCGTGACGTCACCGGCTGCGTCAACGTCATCAACATTAATATACATAATCTACAATAGCGGAACGATCAGCATGTGCTGACGGGAACCGTTATAACTCATCTTAAATGCACGCAAGCGGTCCATTTACTTACTGCCTAACTGTGTCCAAGTGATTTAACAAAACCCATGCCTTAATATTGATCCTACATGTAGGCCTAACAGGTGCGTAGCATTTCCCCTTTTATATAGATGTATATATACTGAGTAGGCCTATGTATATGTATTGTAGGTATTGTTTTATACAACATAGCGTATGTTATATTTAATATATTATATAATAGGTATGCATCCTATAGGCCTTTGTGTCAATATGAGCCTATGGAAGTGACATGTTTTTTTCCACGCTGTTGACTGCTAGATCGAATCAAGTCACAGTGTGATGTATTGTGAAGCCTGGATTTGCATTCGCTTCTAGTTGACATCCAGTGACCTACTTTTACCTAAAGGTTAGAGTTAATTTACGTGACTAATAACGTGGAGTAGGCCTACCTGTATGCAAATGAGAGCATAATGTGCTTATTGATGTCTATTTATAGATTCTGTCGAGCCCGTAGATAGCTGCATTCAGTTAGCGTCATTGGACCGTTAATTCTAGCCGGCCGCTAGAGGCTGTTCTCCGTCGAGGTCTCGCAAGACCTACAGTTAATCATGTGATCCTAGCCTCTCAGCATAGGCCGAAGCCAGTCTCATCTTATTTACAGATCTGGTAGGCAGGTTTGATGTAGCACTCGTTCAAGTGGATAGAAAAAGGGCACATTGCCTTATTTACGGATTTTGTTGTAGTGCTACTAAAGGTAAGAACAAGAATTGATATGCATATAGTTTGGAATTATTAATTCGTTTTATGAACACTAGTTACCACAAGGACGGAAGACAACTACAGATAGGCTTCATTCTTGGATATATTTACGTTGAGTGCTTACTGTAGATGCATGTATGTATGTATGTATGTATGTATGTATGTATGTATGTATGTATGTATGTATGTATGTATGTATGTATGTATGTATGTATGTATGTACGTATGTATGTATGTACCCACTGCTAACCATGGATAGATTTTTACAACAGGCCCTACTCTTCACATGTGCGGCCGAGTGGTCTCTCATTAACGCCTTTGGTCAATGATCATGTGGTTGCGGGTTCGCCTCCGTGTAAAAATTGACCCTGGGGAAGTTGTTTGCGCACACCGTGCCTCTGTCACCAAGAGGTATAATTTTGGCACCGGTGTAAGCTGGGAAGTAAACGGCAAGTCCTGCGATGCACTGGCCCCGTGTCCACGAAATTGGGATTCGTCCACTTCCGGATCAAGGGTCAAGAAAAGGAGATGAGCACCTTCCCTACGTCTCACTTGTGGAATATAGGATAGTTTACTTCCTTCATTGATAGGTTTTGTGCAATGCAACGTCTAACAGATTTACGTTGAATACTTTCTGGGGATAGATTGTCACCAACAATCTACCAATCATGGATAGGGTTTCGTCCGATACCAAATGTAGTAAGCTTCTCCGTCTAACATTGGTACATTAAAACATGACATGGGCTTCAAACCACTCATCTCTTCAGGCACATATTATTAACTATTGCACAGAAACTCACAGGCTGCTGTTTTTACAGGAAGTAGACCTACCCGAAATCTGCATTAAATTATGTTTCAGTTAATTTATTTTAAAGGCTTAATCAGATTATTTCTTCACAGCTCGACCAACTAGTGTGTTTTAATGCTATCAGTTTAATATCATACAAAAAGAGGGCTGTAACCAGGATGTTTTAAATGGGATTCGAGTGTGATATGCTATAGAGTTAGGGGTAAGTTTCATTGCACTCCATTTTGCGCTCCTGAAGAAGGATGGGCTCCCACGGAGCCACGTTCATTGGGCCCATTGTTGGTCCTCATTGTGCCACTGGTGGCAGCTGGTAGTAAAGGTCCACTGTGGACCAAAGAACAATGGTGTGAAGATTGTGTGACCAAAGAACAGTGGTGTGAAGATTCTTTCAAGCAACGAGCAATTAATAGAACGGTTCAAAGAACTTAACCCTCTCCGGCTACTGATGTTCCGAATCCTTGAGCTCTTACTGGGACCTGCGGTGTCATCCATAAAGGATGACTGCAAAAATTACCTACTTTGGACCTCTCCCTAACCTTTCTCACCACTTTTCCGCATTTGGCATTACCCTTCCCACCCCTCTCCAGACGTCCACATTACAACGAAGTACTAAGGCATAGATTGGGCTACCCTGACGATCCTGCCGGTCTAAGTGTGTTACAGTGCAGGATACTTTGATACTGTCGCGTTCAGGAGAGGGACTCCACACATATATCCAACGCAGTGCAGACACAGTGTTGAATGAAGTAGTTGTAAAGGCGTAGCCTGTACTGAAATTACTGCATGTACCAAAATTTAGATGCGGACATCCGCATTGGGAATAACTTCCTCCTCCCGTTGTTCGCATTTGTCTGAATTTCGGTAACCCCTTCTCCTCTCTTTGCGGAAGTCCTGAATGACGACCCAAATGTAACTGCTAATACAGATGAACTGTCGTCTGAACCAGTTAATACCCGTATTATGCTAGGTCGTTTTTGCAGCCTGTGTAGTCTACGAGTGGACTAATCTGCTATTTCGCGTGAACAGACAGTGGAGCGATATCTATAGTAGGTTCACATAATTACATCCCTGATAATTTAAATGTCAAAAGAGAACATCTCTAGAATACAACCATGACCAGTGGAGTGGGTTAACAGATGGCGTAGTGGTAGGGTAATCGTAATCGTAAACTCGAGATTTCTATAGCGCCCAACGAAAGCTAAGTCGCGGGAATCGCTTATTCGCAGGCTAACAGTCAAAACAAAATTGATATGCGAGAAGGGTTCAGTTCCAGGTCAAGATTCAAGAGGCAGGCAGGCAGGCAGGCAGGCAGGCAGGCAGGCAGGCAGGCAGGCAGGCAGGCAGGCAGGCAGGCAGGCAGGCAGGCAGGCAGGCAGGCAGGCAGGCAGGCAGGCAGGCAGGCAGGCAGGCAGGCAGGCAGGCAGGCAGGCAGGCAGGCAGGCAGGCAGGCAGGCAGGCAGGCAGGCAGGCAGGCAGGCAGGCAGGCAGCTACGGTGGGTGGTGTTTGGAATTGGGTCTGCAAGAGAGATAAGAGGAAGAGAAGTAGCTTCCTCGCGCCAATATTTTCATATCTTATACCCTGGATGCCCGCAGGCTTCTTCATGCCAAATATACACAGACCAAAAGCAATCAGAAACACTGTAGAATGACAATCAAATCTTGTTGGCCATCATTTTAGGAACATGTGCCTATATCACGATGAGTATATTTACACAACGTGTACACGTGGAGCTCATTCAAATGGGCAGTGGTGGTAAATTAAGTAATTAAACTCGATTAATTCATTGAAAAATGGGCAGAGTAGAGGCCACACGGTCGCTGTAGAAAAACATGTACATGTACATTTACATTTACACCTCCGAGCAGCACTGGGTTTTAAAGAGAACAGAACTTACAGCCAGATTATTACAGGTGCTCATTTATCGATGCAGGTATAAGCAGATGGTTTTAAACTCTCAGCTGGACAAGACTCGCCGCAAAGACCGAATATTGTATGTGATGGAATTTACTGAAGAATACAGGAAGTGTAGGCTTAAGAGCTCAATGTAAAAACGCAACTACTTTCAACATATAGCGAACTTGCGGGGAGTGTCTTATAGGCTATGAGTCACTAAAGAGAGTCGCAGTCCTTCCTTAATGCACCTACCGCTTGAATTGTGTATTTTATGATACGCATACTTCTAAAATAATGCAAGAAGCAATTAGAAACAGATGTTGAATTTAAAAGGTAGATAATTACTGATCGCGAGAAGAGTGACAACAGCTCATTTCGGTCTCTAAACGCTGCCTCAGGCGTGAGGCAAGAGGTTAAGACACTAAATTAAATTAAATTAAAAGCCACAACAGACTGGGAAATAGTCCAGAGGACTTAGATATTGGTTTAATGTCAAGGCCAAAGAGAATAAGACCATGGCCCAACGTACTGAATCATGACCCAGGAGGTAAGTCACAGCCCATACACAATGTTCAGGCCACAGCTTAACTAAGGGCCTGAGCCGTGACCCAAGAGGTTAAGAGACTGAGACACATAAGCTGATTAGAGACAAGGCCTGAGACTATGACCCAAGGGACTACACCACGACCTAAGAGGTATGAGTCACACCAAAGCGCTAATTCCAAGGCCCAATGGACTCCACAGGAGTGACCAAGAGGCTTTAATGAAGGGCCAAAATCTGCAGCGCTGGCAGATTTTGCGTTGTAACAAATTGACTCGCATGCATAGGCTTACATTTCACAGCTGCGCTTTGGAATTTTCGGATTAAACTTTCAAAAAGAGGCTTCACATAATGACTTTAGCAGCTATTTATATCCCTTTTAAACAGCCATTTCAAAAAGCTTTAAAGAGATCCCCAAAAGCGCTATGCAAATCCCTATATATCATGCATACAAATAAGACATATATATGCTAATACGTATGGTCACACACCTATAAACGCTGCTAGTGTTCATTCAGACTGCATATTAAGTTCGATTCTTAAACTATTGCTGTGTTAACGAATGCATTTCTGACTTACTTTCTGACTGACTTACTTATTTGTTTACTTACTTACTTACTTATTTACTTACTTACTTATTTACTTACTTACGTACGTACTTACTTACATACTTACTTACTTACTTACTTACTTACTTGTAGAGCATGTTCATTTTACTGTCAGTGTGCTTTTAAATGTTTTCTGTTCATTGTTGTTTGTAAAGTGCAGGCGAGTCTCGCTAATAAAGATTATTTACTCACTTGAAGAAGATTTGAATAATATTATTTAGACTTCCACTTTCGGCATGGTTCGTCAAACCAACATTCTGAATACGTCCAGTGTTGCAATGTTTGAATACAGTCTCTTGTGTGCACGCGTCATAATGACTAAGGGAGGGAATAGGAGCGTATGCTGATGACACAACACAAAGCATCAGCATACACCCCAGGTTCATATTCAGAATCGTGAGCTGAGACAGGAGCAAGCGATGACTTAGGCCTACTATTGTTGCTCTTTTGTTGCCCTTAGGCCTTTTGTAGTTTATAATTTATGACCCGTTCGATCATGCCACTGCTGTCGCAATCATTCACGTATTCTATAGAAAGACCGACAGCTGAGCCACAGGAACTCAAGGTGCTAAGATGGAAGCCGGTTCGCATACCGATAGTGGCTATATTTCAGAGATTTGAATCTCGGGCTAGCACGGTCCGTAAACGGGGACTTTAAATGGCGTGGCCATTCAAACAGGCAGCGGTGGTGAAGGAGCTCACCCGATAAATTCATTGCAAAATGAGCAGGGTCGTGGTCATACGGTCGCTGCAGAAAACCTTGCACATTTTAAGATTGTCTTGATAGAGACTTTCAACACCAAGCCCTCGTTTCGAATACCGACCTTTGAAGCTAAGATACACAGGACGAGGGGCGTTAAAGTTTCGTTAATCTGAAGAGTCAATTTGCCGACTCCGAATTCGAGTTGATAAGAACTTAACGTAGGTGTTAGTTGATTTCTAGTGTTTTGTTCATCTACTCATTACCAACCACAGATGGTCAACTGTTCTGCTTCTAAAGGCGGACGATTTATGAAGAGGCAATAAGAGATGAATACAGAGCAAGGGAATTTGAAATGTAAATGTACAGGTTTTTCTATAGCGACCGTGTGGCCTCGACCCTGCTCATTTTTTAATGAATTTATCGGGTGAGTTCCTTTAAAGACCGCAACATAACGAAAGGTTAGGTCAGGTCAGGCTACATTAGGTCAGGCAAGATAAGGTAATTGTGTTCCAGTTGGTGGAATCTCGCTGGATCCTGTGAAGTTCTATTTCCTTGTTCAGCCATGCAACCTGCAGATGTTATGCATTATTCATGTTTGTACGTTAGCCAATTGGTAGCAACAACAGCAACAAGAACAACAACAATAATAATAATAAAATAATAATGTGGGTTCCTGAGGACTGATGACGAATTGTTCTATGCATAACACATGTCTTTTTGTTATCATTACCAAATAATGATAATAATAATATTATTAATAATATTATTATTAATAATAATAATAATATTATTATTATTATTATTATTAATATTAATAATAATAATAATATTATTATTTTATTATTATTATTGTTGTTGTTGTTCTTGTTGCTGTTGTTGTTGCTACCAATTGGCTAACGTACAAACATGAATAATGCATAACATCTGCAGGTTGCATGGCTGAACAAGGAAATAGAACTTCACAGGATCCAGCGAGATTCCACCAACTGGAACACAATTACCTTATCTTGCCTGACCTAATACAGCCTGACCTGACCTAACCTTTCGTTATGTTGCGGTCTTTAAAGGAACTCACCCGATAAATTCATTAAAAAATGAGCAGGGTCGAGGCCACACGGTCGCTATAGAAAAACCTGTACATTTACATTTCAAATTCCCTTGCTCTGTATTCATCTCTTATTGCCTCTTCATAAATCGTCCGCCTTTAGAAGCAGAACAGTTGACCATCTGTAGTTGGTAATGAGTAGATGAACAAAACACTAGAAATCAACTAACACCTACGTTAAGTTCTTATCAACTCGAATTCGGAGTCGGCAAATAATAATAATATTAATAATAATAATAATATTAATAATAATAATAATAATAATAATAATATTTAATTGGATTAGGTTAACCCTAAACTATTTCAGATAATAATAATAATAATAATAATAATAATAATAATAATAATAATAATAATAATAATAATAATCCGAGAACTTCTATAGCCAACTGTAATAATATTTAAAGCACGTGTCAGTTTTCGCTGTTGAGCAAAGTCAGTGTGCATATCAAATTACAGGGAAAGTCCGGTCGAAAGCTAAGCGGGATATCCGAAAAGAAATCCGAGAAGATCGTTGAGCGACTGAAAAATAAATATAAATTTTGATGCAGGCACATAACAAATAAAGTGATAACGTTACATATGTTAAAAGCGGATTATATTATGTTGTACTTGCTATTGGTTAGAGGGCACATAATTGTTGCATATAACGTGATCTATTAACGTGATCATTAAGTTCAAGCACATAAGGCGACCAGAAGTTTCTACTTGGCGTGAAGTTCCTCGTTCATTTTGACCACTGGAAACTTCCTGATATGTCAATCCCAGCTTTGCTTACTTATCAGATAACTGCCTAGTCTTAAATACACGTAATACACTCATAGTCCTTTGTATAGGGTTTTGTATGACATATTACATAGATCTTTATATTGTTTTGCGGGCACATGGTGTCTGCGTATATAATACGTAAGCTGAGGGGCCAACAAGAATTGCACGACAGTCGGTGTATGGATTCCTATTTAGTGGTCTTCATAAGGGGTCCATAGTCATAGCCACAGCCTGTCCTTCCCGCTGGCTACCGGATACGTGCCGTCTGTCGGACCCTCGGCCTTATACAGATGTATAGTATAAAATAATTTATGTAGAGGCTTTAAGTAAACAGTGGGCTTCGATTTTCTAAATCAACCAAGACAGGCCCAACCACTGGCATATCCAAAAAATCAAGTGATTGAAATCAGTCATACATTCCCACTAATTCTGTTCACGTATGTTGTCTAGATGCGATAGGACAGCAACTAGTCAGCAAAAACTGACCAGTGTCCAGCCCATTTGACCACCTATTTGGACCAGTTACTGGCTTATAATACAACAGGATCGTCAAAAAATTAATAATTTTCATGTTTTAATGTGTTTTGCATTTAAGAATATAAAAATGGCAGACCAATCGCAGATTCGAGTAAAAAATCTTGTCCAGACATACGAGCAGCGGATACACCGGAAGAAAGATAATCGTACAGGTAGGAAGGTGTCTTCTACCATGATCTGCTCACCGATGTTAATCATCGCTCGCTATGTGCTACCTCACCTTTACCTTGACTCTCTAACCATTAGTGAGCATATCAGTAATGTAAATCATATATATATACAGTATATATATGTGTGTGTGTGTGCTTGCACAGTTATGGACTCGGTTTGCTATATTGGAAATACGTTGCTACAGGCGAGAGATTAACCTCCTATATATGTGTTTTATCCTCCGTTGTATTGTATTGTTAGGTATTTTACTATGTATTATATTGCTTATGACCTGAATTAAAACCTTCATGACATACAGGTCATCAGCACAGCAGCTAGGTTTAAAATGGATCGAGCATTATGGTAGGCCTATAGTGTTAGAAGAAAAAGTTCAGAGACATTGCAGGAATAATACGCTGGCGGATTGAGGTTTTGTTTGATACACCACTGGCTACGCAAATAATTGCGAACCTCTTATAGCAGTTCTATTCGTAAAGTCGAAATTACTAAAGCGCTACTAAAAGGTAAGAGTTAGCATCCATTTTATTGAGGCACGTCGCGTCCAGGCAGAGGGTTGTTCAGAAGTAACGTACCTTGGAGCATTATAATCCAGTTGTTGAGAAGTCATAAAGGTAGATGGTATGGTATCTGTGGTGTTGAGAGGTCAGAAAGATAGATGGTATGGTATCTAAGATGGCAGTATTTACTGTTATTATATACTTATGCACAGTTCTCTGCAAATAAATGAAGTTATGTAGTGTTTGTGTTGGGTTTCTTGATGAAGAACACGAGCTGCGAATCCAGGACAAGTATATTCATTTGGTGACGACAGTGACGCACGTGGAGGAGATGGTGGTCGAAATGCATCGAGATCAGAAGCTAACGGATGAGGAGAAAGAAGCCATCGAGCAGTTCCAGTCGGTTCCAATCAGAGTCAAGGAGGAACTGCTGAACATTGTCATGAAGAAACCCAGGGATGTTTATGACGCTTTCCTAAATGCTCTGAACAACACCAAGCAGCAACATATCGTTCAGATGCTCGTCTCAGAAGTTCTTGGTATGTTCAAATACAATGCGATACGGTATAATACCGCAGGAGTGGCGGAACAATAGAACACTATGCAATGCAGTGTACACAACGCCATCTATTACAGCATCAACAAAACAGAGCAATGAATACAAAACGAAACATGTTTACCAAGTTTGCATAATGAGAAAAATTAGCCAATCTCGCGCAACTGCGCTCTAGTTCGGCAAGATGTTCCTTATGAAAAAATCTCTATACTTCCAGTTAGCTACTAGATTTGGTAATATTAGCAAGATGGCGCTGACGTTATACGTCGCCTTTTCTAAATGTACTAGGAGCCACGCAAATATGATTATTAAAGAGATTATTAAGCTGTAGAAAATGAGGACATTCATTAACTGGATATTCTTTAATGCTATTTCTTTAACTTTTGAAATATTAGAAAGATCTACCTGGCAGCGTATATACACTTTGTGTACAGAGCTGTGGGTTGTAATGGACAAAAAAAGAGTTAGGCTAAAAGACTCGCATTTCTTTGCAATATGTATCATGTGATATTTACTTTATTATTTATATATTTATTTATTTAAAGCGCTTGTTACGCGCACAATGTCAGTACATTTGAATCTGAGGCGCGGATGTATGTTCGCTAGGGGTCAAGATGGAATCATGCAAAAGCCAGGGTAAAGTAGTGAGTCTTAACAAGTGATTTAAAGGATGATAGCGAGTTCGCAAGTCAGGCGTTTTGTGGTAGACGATTCCAAATACGAGGAGCACAGCAGCTAAAGTCACGTGATCCTACAATTGTGCTGAACCTATGTTCTTGCAACATGATACAATATTAGATAAGTAATTAATGAAAATCCTCGGTGCTGATCTTGCAACTCTAGTTAGTCCGACGGAAGTGCAACATTCAGGTCTAATCAGTCGCTGGTACAAATGGTTGGCGGAGAACCTGAACACAGACATGGACCTGATAGTCGCCCTCTACCGGAGTGAAGTCCTAACCAGACGCGAACGGGAGCAACTCGACTGCCAGAAGAACCGGACGCTAAAGAACGAGTTGCTTCTTTCGATGATCGGTCGCAAGAGTCCGGATGAGTTCCAGCTGTTCAAGGACGCACTCAGAGAAACGAACCAGATGGAAGTCGCGAAGAAATTCGACGAAGAAACGGGTAAGTAACGACCATTACACTGTTGATGACGAAAATGACGACAAAGGCAGTGTAGCTGCTAAAGGTGTTGGTGATGACGATGTTTATGATTATTATCTTCATGATCACGACCTTAAATTAAAACTTAACGGTCAGAATTAATATCTCAAGAAAAATTTTCAGCTTAAGAGTCGTAAATTAAGGACATCTGTATTATTTGTTAGTACAACCTGTAGTAAGTTAGTGCAGTCTGTAACTTAATCATCAATTTCAGTCAGACAGCAGACAGTCTGTATTGCGTTTGATCAATATTTCTTATTCTGGACGGGGCAGTACCAAACTGTCACACCCCAGTTAGTCACGCAAGATCAACAGGTAGCCTAATCTAGGCCCTAGTACTCTGTTGAAGTGCAGACGTTCGCAAAGGGGTGAGAAAGGTAATGCCAAATAGGGACAAATGCGGAAAAGGGGAAAGTAGGGGTCCAAAGTAGGTCATATGTGAGGACGTACTTTGTGGACGACCCCTTACCTCAAGACGTTTCTATTTAGATCTGCTACAGAGCCATGTTTCAGCGCCTTTGTAAAGATTTGGAAAGGCGCCATATAAATTCCGATACATAGGGCCTACATATATACAATCATTGCGATGGTAACAATAGTGATGAACGATTATGACATGCTGCTAGATACGCTTTCATAACGGCTGATTTGGTGGATTTCCTGCTGGGTTCCCCTCAGTCAGAAAGCCATTTAAACGGTCTAATTAGTAGAACTGGTGACAAGAGACCTGTTGAGCTCACGCCGATTCCTTACCGTGGTGGTTGCAGCCAAATCTTGAATGTACTTCGATGCTTTTCGCTTTCTTGAAATAGCTCTTCAGACAACAATGCTCTTGTCGTGTGCTTGTAGCTCACCTCACGCTCAGCACGGTATAGAAATATTTTTTAAAACGAAGATGCAAATAAAAGTGATCCTAAACAGTCTTATAAAGATGATATCGAGAAAGATTGATGCTGGTGTTATGCAGTTGCTGATGATGTTCATAGGCGTTGGATCAGGAAGCCCCGATGAAGAGCATCCATCCAGTCCTACTGTTAGCCATCGTCACGGTGTTCGAATCACGCCAGTAGCCAAGCCCTCGCCTCTTTCGCTGAAGCCTCAACTGCCTCCTCGGCCTAAAGTCATTAGTCCATCGAATGCCAGCCCGCCTTCTAGGCCAACGGATAAGAAATTACCATATCCAAATGAGGTAAACCATATTAAATTTCTTGTCATTTACACAGCACATTGCAGTAACTTTATCAGGAAAGGATCATTTTCTAATCTTGAAAATGATAGTGATAGTAATAGTAATAATGTTGGTGATATTAATAGTAGTAGTATTAATAACCGTGAAAAAGGTACAGTAATAGCGGATATTAGTAGGCCTAATACTATTGTAATATTAATAATCGTAAACAAGACTGAGATTATACAAGTAACTTTATCAGGAAAAACGCATAAAGGATCATTATTACCGGATAAGTCTGGCTAAAACTTGGTACAGGCGTATTCTGTAAAATCTAGTAAACGATTGTAGGCGTTGTCGCCAAAAAGTCCAAGATCGACCACGAAGCTTGAAAGACAAATCAGTCAACCTTCCAGTCCGGGGGCGTCTGAAATTTCACTAAAAGTTGCTTCAATTCGTCAGAACATAACTGACGTCGAAGAGGAAATTCTGAAGAAGAAAACCAACGGTATATATAAAGGTTTTAATGTTGTCGCAGTTTAAAGGCATATGCAGCATAGGCATAATATTTTGTAGAAATTATCCAGAAAACGCTCATCTCCACCTTTTGACATAGGCTACGAGTAACTTATACTTTACAGGGTATGGGAAGGGTAAACATCATTTTTACCCAGAACTTTCTGACTTAATTTGTGCCTTTGGTAGATACTGATATAGCTAGACCACGCATACATCCATACTGACTAGTAGTTTAATGCAAACTTTAATGTTTTTTTACTTGACCTACTACTAGGCCTATAAGTGAGACGTAGGGGAAGCGCTCATCTCCTTTTCTTTAGGTCCCTGATCCAGCAAAGGACGAATTCCAAGGTCCTGGACATGGGGCCAGTGCATCGCAGGACTTGCCGTTTAATTTCCAGCTTACGCCCGTACCAAATTATGCTGCTTGGTGACAGAGGCACGGTGTGCGCAAAGAACTTGCCCAGGGTCGTTGCAAGGAGTCGTTACCTGGGGCCTAATGCAAGGCCTATTAGTCCTAATATTGTCATTACAAGTAGTATTCAATTAATATTCTTAGCCTTTTAACTGTTTTAGTTAATCTATAAATTACCTTTACTCGCTGATCATAACTTGTTTGTTGTAGAGTCTGCTCAATTAAAGATCGACATATCTAAAGAAATAAAACTAAAAGGGAACAGAAAAGATACGAAGATAGCTCAGGAGGTGGCTGAAGAGCAGGAAAAAGAAGCATATGCATCACCTGTCACCAGTCAGACGATGAACAACACGATAGAGCATAATTTACAGCAACAAAAGGCGCCAACAACTGCGATCAAAGAAAACGAAAGCCTTCGTAGGGAACTGCAAGCAGCAAATAAAAGGTTGAAGTCTTTGGAGGCTGCAACTGAGAAACTGAACCAAGAACACGATGCACAGATTAAAGAGTTTGAAAAGCAATTGAACAGCGTCACAAGAAAATGTGAAGAAGAACTAAAGTTAGCTCGAAGTGATTTGGGAAAAGAGACTAAACTGAGAAATGAAGCTGAAAATGAACTCAGAATAGCGAACAATGAATTTGCACATCTTCAACAGGAGTTGAAAAGATTGAGTTCTGTGCATGAAGAATGCATTACGCATAACGAACTGTTAAGGCAGTTAGACGAATGCGGAAGAATGCACGAAGAAAAGTTGGCAAAAGAAACAAAGGCAAGATATGATACCGAGGCACGTTTGATGGAGGCATACAAACTCATAGATGATTTCAATAGCAAACCGATAGCAGTAAAAAACGAACAGCAATATTGCCCAGATGATAATAAGGCGCTTCAAGAGTTGAAAACAGAAAGGTGTATCAGGATGGAAAAAGAAAAACTTATAAATGACGCAGAACGAAAACTAATGGAACTTAATATGCAGCTGAAAGAAAAAGAAGAGGAATTGGAAAATCTCACAGAGAAAAACAAGGTGATTCTTCAAGAGTTGAACAGTGAAAAACGTCTAAGAGCAGAACAAGAACAATATTTGACTAAACCAAGTGACAAGTTCTTAGAACTTAGTGAGCAAATGGAAGAAAAAGAACAGGAAATAGAAAATCTTAAAGAGAAAATCAAGGCGATTCTTCAAGAATTGAACAATGAAAAGCGTCTAAGAATAGAACATGAACAACATTTCACTGAGACAAGAGACAAGTTTTTGGAACTTTGTGAGGAAATGAAAGAAAGAGAACAGGAATTGGAAAATCTCACAGAGAAAAACAAGGTGATTCTTCAGGAGTTGAACAGTGAAAAACGTCTAAGAACAGAACAAGAACAATATTTGACTAAACCAAGTGACAAGTTCTTAGAACTTAGTGAGCAAATGGAAGAAAAAGAACAGGAAATAGAAAATCTTAAAGAGAAAATCAAGGCGATTCTTCAAGAGTTGAACAATGAAAAGCGTCTAAGAATAGAACATGAACAACATTTCACTGAGACAAGACACAAGTTTTTGGAACTTTGTGAGGAAATGAAAGAAAGAGAACAGGAATTGGAAATTCTCACAGAGAAAAACAAGGTGATTCTTCAAGAGTTGAACAGTGAAAAACGTCTAAGAGCAGAACAAGAACAATATTTGACTAAACCAAGTGACAAGTTCTTAGAACTTAGTGAGCAAATGGAAGAAAAAGAACAGGAAATAGAATATCTTAAAGAGAAAATCAAGGCGATTCTTCAAGAATTGAACAATGAAAAGAGTCTAAGAATAGAACAAGAACGATATTTGACTGACCCAAGTGACAAGTTGTTGGAACTTTGTGAGGAAATGAAAGAAAAAGAGCAGGAACTGGAAAATCTCAAAGAGAAAAATAAGGTGATTCTTCAAGAGTTGAACAATGAAAAGCGTCTAAGAACAGAACAAGAACGATATTTGACTGAGACAAGAGACAGATTGTTGGAACTTGGCGAGCAAATGGAAGAAAAAGAAGAGGAATTGGAAAATCTTAAAGAGAAAAACAAGGTGATTCTTCAAGAATTGAACAGTGAAAAACGTCTAAGAGCAGAACAAGAACAATATTTGACTGAACCAAGTGACAAATTCTTAGAACTTAGTGAGCAAATGGAAGAAAAAGAAGAGGAATTGGAAAATCTTAAAGAGAAAAACAAGGCTATTCTTCAAGAATTGAACAATGAAAAGCGTCTAAGAACAGAACAAGAACAACATTTGACTGAGACAAGAGACAAGTTGTTGGAACTTGGTATGGAGATGGAGAAAAAAGAAGAGGAACTGAAAATTCGCCAAGAAGAAATTAAGAATCTGCTTCAAGAATTGAACAGTGAAAAACGTTATACGATGGATAAAGAAAACCTTGTGAGCGAAACAGCGAAAAGGCTGTTGGAACTCAATAAGCAGATGGAAACAAAAGCGCATGAAATTGAAAATCGTGAAAGAGAAATTAAGGAGCTGCTTCAAAATTTGTCCAACGAAAAACGTCTCAGAATAGAACAAGCCAAACTTTTGAGCGATACAAGAGAAAATTTATTGGAACTTGGCAAACAGATGGAAGCGAAAGAACAGACATTGAAGAACCAGGAAGAAGAAAAACATGCGATACTTAAAGAATTTAAAAATGAGAAACGTATTAGAATGGAAAAAGAGAAACTTTTGAGCGAAACAAGCGAAAGGCTTTTTGAACTTAATAAGCAAATGAAAGCAACAGAAGAGGAACTAAAGAAGCGAGAAGAAGAGCTGCACAATGAACGACGCATTCTTGACAAGAATAAACTGTTTAGCAAAATTGGCGAAAGACATGAACAAAAAGAACAAGCAGATAAACAAGAAAATGCAGAGAATCTGGAAATGTCGATGCAGAAGATGAACAACAGGCAGCAGATGAGGTTAGGGCAGGAAAAATACCTCAATAACGCGAATGGAGAGTCTGAGAATTCTGAGGAATCCATTGCGCAAGCAAATACAAGTGACACGATACAGACCAGACTGAAAACTGACTTGGAACAAGAACCTGATCTCCAACGGGAGAAAACAGATCAAGTGAAGAAATCGCTAGAACAGTTGTTCGCCAGGGGTGCTAAGAAGCCCGAGGAACAGCAGCACAAGGGTGAGATATTTATCCCTTTGCACCATTTAATGCCACTTCGTAAAACACTTGCTGGATTGTACTACAAGCCACTATTATTATTGCTAATAATAATAATAATAATAATAATAATAATAATATTATTATTGTTATTATTATTATTATTTAACTTGCATTTAGTAGGTTACTTTTATAACAGAAGATTTTCAAATATGTTTACAATTCTAATAGTTATTATTATTACTATTATTGCTACTACTACTACCACCACTACCACTACCATTACTACCACAACTATTACTGTTATTATTACTGTTATTATTACAGCTATTATTACTGCTATTATTACTGTTATTATTACTTTTATTATTACTGTTATTATTAATATTTTATTATTATTTCAGATATTTATTAAGCGCCACTATCTAGTGAATAAGCAATTGTGAGTGAAGGACTTGTTCCAGGTCCCTACACAGTAATCATCTCATGGAAGTCTTGAACCCGTACTCTCCGCGTTACAAGCCGAGCGCTCTACCCAGTCGGTTACTGTGTCCCAATGATGATGGTTTACTATACTGTCATATAATAAAGTGTGTATAATTTTTCCTATAGCTACCGTTTGGCTTCTACCCTGCTCATTTTTCAATGAACTAATCGGGTGAGATCCTTCACCACTGCACTGCTGCCCGTTTGAATGGGCGCCACGCCAGTTAAGGTTTCTTTGTACAGACCTTAAGGTTGCCTTGTACAGACCTCGCTAGCCCGAGATTCAAATCTCTGAAATAAGTTATTAATTATTAGTGTTTATCGTAATCGTAATCTCGAGATTTCTACAGCGCCCAACGAAAGCTACATGTAAGTCGCGGGAACCAGCTTATTCACAGGCGCTCAGTCAAAACAAAATCGCTAGGCAAAAGGGTTCGGTTCCAGGGCAAGATCCAGGAGTCAGGCAGTCAGACAGTCGGACGGCTACGGTGGATGATGTTTGAAATTGAAGCGAGAAGAGAGATAAGGGGAAGAGGAAGAATCAGGATAAGATTTTTGGAAAAGAAGTGTTTTCAGTCTTGAGTGAAAGACCTGCGCAGAAACTGAAAGAGGTGAAGTGTTGGTGAGTTCGTATGAATGACCAGACAACTGTCGCAATTCTGGCGGGAGTTTATTCCAGAGGGGTGGGGCAGCTATGGCTGTGAAGCGATTTCCAAATTTTATGGATGAGGTGACGGGAGGGCGGAGAAGTGTTAGGACACATGAGGAGCGGGTTGAACGGAGTGGTTGGATAGTAAATAATTGACGAAGATAGGAGGGTTGGGAGGATTGAAGTGTGTTGTAGGTGAGGGATAAGACTTTGTACTCTATACGTTCTGGTATTTTAAGCCAGTGCAGTGATTTGAGAACAGGGGTGATGTGATGTTGTTTGGGGGTTTTGGTGACAGCACGAGCGAGATTACTGATGATGACGATCCTATTAAGTTATGGATGATTTATTTTCTTTACAGATGATGCGGAACCACGAAATACTGATGCTGAGACGTCAGTGGATGTGAATTTATCAACGTCTAGTTTTCCTGAATCTTTGACCCGTATTCAGCTGGCGCCGAATTTACACGTTATTCGTGACCGACCAATTCCCCGCAAAAACCACCTAATTCGAACTCATGCAGGAGCTCTAGCCCGTATTTCGGACTCAAACAACTTCGACGAAGCAACTAACTGAGTCTCTGTACCAACATCGTCAATCAACTGCTTGGGAAGTCTTAGGCCTACTTTCAGTATGAAAATCTCAAATGAATCCTGTAAACTCCATGGTATAACAAAGTGAAGCAGTTGTTCTATTTGTTGCATTAAAACATTACACGGCTGTCGAGCGGTGAGCGCTGAGATTTGTAACGTTGAGGATACATGATTGAAGCTACTTTGACGTTAACTGTATGAGGACCTTCAGCAAGTTCTTCACGCGTAGCATCGTCGATTAGTGATTAGTAAATCTATAACAACACAGACTTAATTACATGTAAATACTGTTTGTTCGGACAATCGTATAATAAAAATGATAATGATAATGATATGACAATGATAATAATAAAAATAATGATAATGATACAGATAATGATAATAATAATAATTTATTATTGTTCGGACTGTGAACAGATTTTTGCAGGCTCTACATTGCCATTGCTCAATAAATTAACGGCTGCCATAAATCAATAATCGTCACGCGTGGACTGTCAAATGTCAACTGCATAAATTCTCCTTTAATTGATTAAATTAGAAGCTGTAAGGTTAACATCGGCGGTCTGTCATGACACTACCAGTGTCACGGCAATACATTGTAATTCGGGTAGCAGATTAATCGCTGCTAACACACGATGTTAACATGCTAGTAATAAAGCGATCAATCGTTTTAAACGTCGTTTAAATATTTAGCGTCTTGGTTGTCACAGGTTGAGGAACTGAAGAATCGGGAAGAAGAAAAGAGGACGAAGCGTCAAAAGTTGAAAAATGGAAAAAAATCATCGGCTGAAAAAGGATGAGCTTTTTAGTGAAGAAAAAAAACGAGTTTTTGGAATTAGAAGAGAAACTAAATTATATACAGGAAAAGGAATGAAGACGACTTAGGAGTTGAAAATGAAACAGGCATTTTTGATATGAATCAAATGGTTGGCAAAATTGGTGAGAAAACAAATGAAGTAGAAGAGTTAAACCAAGAGATGGAAGTAGAAAGACTACTGATTCGGAATTACTACTACTGCTACCACTGCTACCACTACTATTGCTACCACTACCATTGCTACTACCATCATTGCTACTACCACCATTGCTACTACTAGTACTAGTACTACTTGTATTACTGTTTATTTATAGTATGAATAATTACTTCTCTATCTATCTATATATATATATCTTTCATGTTTTGAAACATTTGCCTAAAGGACATGTCAGAGGCCATTGCCTCCTTTGGCACTTTGTATGTATGCATGAAACCAAACATTTCATGTTCCCTCAACGCAGCTCTCAAAAGCTATCCTCGCTAACCTATAATGATATTAGAGTTAAGAAGGAAAAAAATCCCTAAGCAAATAATGATTAGATAATTTGAAAAGTCACCAATGGGGAGCTGACGCACAAAATCAGAAACAATGGAACCCTATCTTCAGTTGGGGGTTGACGCCATTATCCAGCAACCTCATCAAAAGGACAACAAGTTTACATATAAGCGAATAATGTCAACGAAACTAAAAAAAAGTCACCACTGTTGGGCTCTCAAACATACATCGAGCTCAACCAACGGAATTCTATGCAGAGTTAAAAGTTGACATGATGTTTGGATTTCCTGGGCCTTGTTGTGTTGAGGATGAAAACGACGGCAGCCGTATATGACGGACTGTTCTTTCAAACTAAACAATACTCATGAACGCCGTCCATCTTGGCCGTCGCACACTTAGAATATAATCTCGAATCTAGAATAACTCCACTTCAAGATAGACTTATCAGAGGCGCTCCCGGCCCGATGTCCCAGAGCTAGTAGGGAATAATGCGGTCTTTAATTAAGGGCTTACGGAAAAGAGAGTGGGAGAGAGCATTACCGAGCAAATTCAGCTTATAACGGACTATTCTTTAAATTAAATAATACTCACGAACGCCGCCCATCTTGGCCGTCGCACACTTAGAAAATCATATGTACTTGTATGTACAAAGTTACTCTATTAGGCTTATAGTCCAGCATATAAAGTGGCAGTCCTTATTTTGAACTGCTAAATTCTTACTATGAACAAACAAAATATGGTTTCAGAAAGGCGAATTTTAGAGTTCTAGCAATCAATTCTTTTGCGACGCGAACTTCTAGCGTCATAAAATCAACCCATGATTACATTGTAGCGTTCTAGCTATCTCTGGAACCAATTGGGGCCAACATATTCCGACGAAGGTTAATAATTTGGCAGATTTCACGATCTATCAACCAATTTTAATAATTAAAATAAATTTCTGCTTGCTTGCACTCCAAGAAACAGGGCATCTGAGAATTTACAAAAGTACTGCTTTTAGTTTGCTTTGGCCTCTGCATATAAAATATTATCGGAATGTTTGTAGGCCTACGTCTTGGCCTAACAACTTGTTCGAGTACCTGCGACTGAGCATGCTATTGCATTAGACCTTAAGAGATCATTGGTGTAAGGTTATAGCCAATTATTTCTGAACTTCACAGCACTCTAAAGCAATGTCTGCTACCAGTAGGTAAAAAATTAGCTAGAGCTCTTGCGTACATGAATTATCTGGTAGGCTAACAAATCGTCGTCACTGTATCTAAAATCCAAACAGTTAATTTTCTTCATTCTTCATATATACTTTAATCCTGTAAATTCCATGGTATAACAGAGTGAAGCAGCTGTTCATCGAAATCCAGGTTGCATAATTATTACATTTAGTCATAATAATACATGTGTGTTGATACAGTACGTAGACCCAGAAGAAAACAATATTGTTCCGCTAGTAGGTTCTCCCATTTTCACATCGGCCTATATTTATATATGTGGTAACATCTTAGAAAATAAACCTCATGTTTATAGGCCAGAACTGTGATCGTGCTCTATAAATCAGAGCAATGAGGCTTGTAAGAATTTAGTGACACACTTTCTGCGTGCTTAGCCTAGGTTGCGATGCTTTACAGCCTAAATAATTATGTCCGCCCTCCTGTTGGGTGTTCTGGTTTACGTAGACTGTGGCGCTTATAATACCATTCATAGTATATCAATTATTCACGTATTTCCCTAGGTTCTCCATCATTATGACATCGCAATTTACATTGCTAGTCCTCTACAACTGCTACAGTTAAACTGCAATTATTCATAAACTTTCAACAGCAATCTTATCAGTAGATAATCTCCACAATTTATAGACTCGTTTACGTACTTTGCTCTCAGACGTATGATGTGTAATCCCAATAATTTATTATAATAAGGCTTCTTGAAAGGTGTCTTATATAAGTTTCTTCTGAGACATAATGATATGTCTAAAATTAGCGTGGCCAGAACACGCATGGCCTTAAAGTGTCTGGCTCAAGCGTACAATAGTTTTAACACTGGCCTTTGGGCTGAAATTTCACATTCGTCCGCAAGGTACAGTAGTACACAATAACTTGACTAGGGGCCAAGGTCCTACGTTTTGTACAACTATGCAGTTACGCCTGTGAGTACTCTAGCGACACTGTTTGCAGTTAGCCGACATTGTTGCTGAGTGTGTAAACCTACTTCTATAGTTTATTCTTTATTATGATACTACTATTTATAACGCGTTTCGTTTCTAGTTGAAAGTTTACGGTAAGTTTTGTTATAGTTTCGCATAGTTTGAGCTTTTTAGATATCAGCTAGAGTTAAACATAAAGGTATACAATACAGTAAACTTCTTCACAGGGTTTCTAGTCCTTCAACAGATATTGCATGCTGGATTAGAGCATTTCGGATTTCGACCGGAGCATATCCAACAGGCTGCAATTTTTGACCTCAGTTTCACTTGAATCGAATGATGCCTTGAGCGTTCAGATATCAGAAGTCATTAGAATCGATTAGATTAGCGTGACTCGTAAATAGGCGTATATCTGTAGGTTTGAGATCTTCTGAATAGGTCATTGTTGTATAGGTCATAGGTTTTATAAACATAGGATACTTGAACAAATAAGTAATCGCCCAGTTGTTCACAATGCACAAGACAGTGGATTGTTTGTCTATACATTAAATGGAAGTGATATTGGTACATTAAACAGAAGTGATATTGAACACAATACATAAACGCTATTGCGATAATAATTCTAAAGCTATTGCGATCCTAAATTTGTAGTAATACTTTGAAGTCTTAACGCGACATGAGGTGCATTGTGTAACATTTACTACAAAGGCTGTAATCAGGACGTTACGGTGAGTTGCCCTTGAAGGCATTATTATTGTTAGAATTAACATTAAAAGCAGCATTTCCATTGGAATTGATATTAAAATTATAAGTAGCATAGTACAATTTCCCATCGTTAACATAATTAGAATAGCTTCCACAATCCGGTTCGTCGTCATTGTCAACGTGGTCGTCGTTGTTACTAATCTTCTTTTCATGCTTATTGTTAGCTTTAAGATATTGCCATTTCTAAAGTAAAGGTCTATAAAGTTAAAGCCAGTGTTGAGAGAAATAACATATTCTATATTTATATATATATAAACATGCATTATTAAGATCGTCGGTTTAATAAAGCCTTGACATACCTGGATGGATAAATAAACAGCAGTCTATGTCCTGGTTCATTTACATTGCATCGATGAGACAATGCTACTATTCTGTAACTCATTCTAAATAATGTTTCAGGTATCTTACTAAGGAGTATGGCTAAACCGTCAGAGATCACGATTGCAAATCTTATTAATTTATTTGAGCCCAAACTTGAAAGTAAACCAGGAGAAAGACTGCAGAAAGGTAAAGCTTACTTTTCTTACCACGGTGCCAAGCCTCAGCTAATAACATCTCCTCATTTTACCTCATGATACTAATTTCTTTCCACTTCAGGTCACACTACTACGGTTTTATTAAAAACTGTGAATAGTTCTGTTCTCTGTGTTATAGTGATTAAAAATTTAATCTAGCATATTTAAGCCAATAGAAATTTAACATTTATTCGCAAGGGAGCCACAGCCACACTAGAATTTCCATTCACCAAGTTTTTGATTGGAGGAAGGCAAATCGACATACTAGGTGAAACTTCCAAGGGCTGTTCAATCCGTAAACATTCTTCATTTTATATCCTATTGCACATGGTTTATTATTCTATAAAGTAGACTCATCTGGCCTCTTTCACTTTCTTTTCCACTACATAAACGTGGACCACCCTATACGCACATGCACGCATGCACATATACAGTATACACACGTACATCCATACATGCGTAATATGTATTACATTTAATTGAGACAGTTTATTACCGTATTTTTTAACATCAACCTCTTTGCGCATAGAATTCTTTCCTATGTTCCTACAAGCTTGTTTTGTTGCTTTATAAGCGTTGGTTCAACATACTAAAGAAGAACAAGAAGATATCACTCCTAGGGAGAACTCTGAAGCACAGGACACGGTCGTTCACCATGTTGTCATACGTGATTTTCTAGCGCCTAGTGTATATTTAGCATCATCACATCACAAAAACGAGACTATAAATGGCACGGAAGAAACTGCACAACAGTCTATTAACGAGTTTGCTGTACAAAGGCCGAAACCTAGACATCCAGAAAAACCCAATCGACTAAAAGAACTGGAAGAACAGTTGAAGATAAGTTTAAACGAGAATGAGACACTTCGTAGTGAAGTATGTATATTGACTGAAAAGTTGGAAACGATGGAAGCCAGTTTCGAAGCATTGAAAAACGAACATAAAAAGCAGCTTGAAGATTCTTTCAAACAGAACCAATTAGAAGAAACCACGAAGCTGATCCAAAAGCCCTACACAGACGGAGAAGAACTAAGATCTGCCCAAAATGAAGCGGCAAAAGAAAAGCAGACGAGAATTGAAATGGAGAAATGTCTGAAGGAGGCAAACATAAAAATCTCAGAACTTACAAAGCTGCTGGAAGAGAAGGATGAGCAAATGATGCTTTACAAAAAAGATCATGAGGACCACATAAAAGCGCAAGAGGATCTGGAGAAAGAAAAGCAGCTTCCTTTGGAGCTTTCAGGTCAGCTGAGTGAAGCAAATGAAAAAAATGTGGAAAATGTTCAGCAACTGGACACATTTACAAATAAACCAAATCTAGAAATCCATCAACATGAGATTGAATTGTTCGAGAGACAGATGAGAGCAAGAAAGAAGCCGTTGAAGTTTCGCGATAATGGGAGAGTAGTGCTTAGTAAGGCGCCAGGGGAACTGGACAGAGAGACACAACGGGAAAAACAAACGAGTAAGACTTTTATTCTTTAATTTTGTTTTCTTCTGGAAGGTTGAACTACAGAGCATTCAGTGTAAGTTACTGAAGTCTAGGCTTTAGTAGTAATACCTATGATGATGCAATTCTAATTTCTCATTCCTCTTTCAAATGCCAGTTACTAAGCAAATTGTCCATTTACCAGCTCATTAGCTATATTCTCATTCTCTCTTATTGTATAATCCATTTACCAGTTCACTAAGTAAGTAAGTAAGCAAGCAAGTAAGCAGGTAAGTAAGTAATGCATTTGTTAATTATTTCCTCACTCTCTCTTCTTGCCAGTCACTCTTCAACAGCTACCTACATTTCAAACATTCTTGCCAACCCCTCCTCTTCTGTTTACCTAACTTGCTACCACAGTTCCAAAACCACACATCGACCTCACCTAATCCCTAATTATTATTCTAAGAGGATACGGTGTTTTTTGGAATAATTTGACACCAAAAATACACGCCTAAGCGTACTACAGTGCTTGCTATATCATATATAGCACATAGAAACGGAATGTAACATGCAGTTTAATTTTAAGCCTAAATAGGTTTACATTGCATGGTGCAATCTTGATAGAAATGTGCACACGTCGTATACGAGTACCAACAAAAGTGAAAGGTCTAAGTGTGTGCCACTTTTGATAGGAATGGTTACAGAGAGTTTCTATAAAAGGAGTATGTAAGAGCAAATGTAAAATCTTTATCTTCTCAAAATAATGGTTTACCAGTGTTCTAACTTCACCAAACTATTTGCCTAAGTTCGACTCTTATTTCATATGGAAATGCAAAGTCAAAAGCATATTAATTACTTTAACTGACAGATAACAGCGAAAAAGAAACTCCGGATTCTCTTCATGTGCATTCTCTTCCGTTCTCTGAAATCTTGGACGTTTGTCATCCAGTTCCGAATTTGCGATATGGATTTAACCGACCCAAACGCAAGAAACACCACGTCGCCGCGACCTCTGCCGGGGCTCTGGCCCGAAGCAATGAGCAAGTTAATGACGACATGCAGATCACTTTTAAATGATTCCGTGACAGGATCAAATGCGGTTATATCAAACGAACAGATTGTTCTGATTCAACCATTATAAATCGAATGTAGCTTTGATAAACAGGTCACGTGGTTGACAAGTCAGATGTCCGAAATATTAAATTTGTGTATATTATGGGAGGCTAAAGAAGTCTGAGCCTGTCTCAAGCCAGCATAAAGGAAAGTTTTGCGGTGGGCTTGCTACCCACCCAGATAAATAACTTATAGCAATGGAAACAATGCAACATATTCATTCTTCAAAATTGTGTAATCGTAATCGTAATCTTAAGCTCGAGATTTCCACAGCGCCCAACGAAGTCTAAGTCAGTGTAACCAGCTTATTCACAGGCGCTTAGTCAAAACAAAATTGATAGGCAGGAAGGTTTCGGATCCAGGTCAAGATCCAAGAGTCAGGCAGTCAGACATGTAGGGTGAATGGTGTTTGGCACTGGAGCGGAAAAAGAGATAAGGGGAAGAGATGAAGGAGTAGGGACCTTAGAAAGGCGGGGTTCGGATATTTTAGCTCCTTTCAACCAAATTTTTAAACTGGTATTGGTGATTGAAATGTGAGAACTTGAACGACTTGAAGCTACCATCACAGATGATAAATTAGATGAGAGAATACAATATGCAGATCATCGGGATAAGTAAGATGAGATGGGCGGAAAAGGAAGATTGTAATCGGATGGCACAGCGAACTTTACTTCCGGAGGACAGAGACATGAAAGGATGTGGGAATTCTTCTCAGCAATGAGGCCTCCAAATCATCATAATGTACATCTCGGAGGTGAATATCATCACTGCGACATATATAAGTGGGGAAGAAGGTGCGTATATAACAGTGGACCACCATCTACGGGTGACAAAAAAGGTAAAAAATTAAAGAAACCATCAAGAAAGACGAGGAGAACAATTATAAACACGGAGAGCCAAAAGTAAGAATCCGTACGACAACAACATAAGCTGGAATTAAAGAATAGTTTTACTATTTGAGGAGCTGCGAAGATGTGACTGGAGCCGGCAGCAGCCACGAATACGGGACGATAGATGCTGAGGTACATGCCGATTATAATATTGCAGCAGTCCTAAACAGCTTACTGTTTCATGATGATGATGATGATGATGATGATGATGATGATCATCATCATCATCATCATCATCATCATCATCATCATCATCGTAATAATAATAATGATAATAATGATAATAATAATAATAATAATAATAATAATAATAATAAGACAATACCACGAGATTCGGAGGTGCACCTAGTCGACCTGTTTCCAGCATGCCAGCCTGGACGCCACCAGCAGCTCTAGTTGCTCCAGCACCTTCTGCTATATTATGAAGTATGTATTCTTCTATATTACCTTTGTAAAATAGTGTTCAATTTGCGCGCCACCTGGCATTCGATAGGCATAATAATAATAATAATAATAATAATAATAATAATAATAATAATAATAATAATAATAATAATAATAATAATAATAATAATAATAATGTGCGATGTAATACATTCATCTGACATCATCATCGTCAGGAGCCGCAGCTGAGCAAGCTGCAATTCGTAAATGCGCAAACCACTCAAGGCTCCCTCCATCACACAGCCTTGTTCCAATTGCATTTAAGACACTGGAACCAATCAACCTGACAGGTCTTGAATTTATTTCTGAATTGGGTTGCCGACTAACTGCTGTTTCTGATGATCCACGTGAGACAATCCATCTTTTCACCGCCTTTCAATTTGCACACAGCGTTATAATCATATAATCGGGTCGGGTCGGATCTGTTCCGTGTACGGTCACCTTATATGCGGTAGAGCACGAAGAAACGTATTTACCTGCATAGCAATGAAAATCAAGGCCTTCGCTTACAATTAGTTTATTATGGACTTCTAGCAATGAACTGTAAGGGTAAAAGGAACACTAAACCTTACGCAGAAAAAGACATTTTATAACAGCTATTATGTAATAATTTATTACAGGCACACACCGCAATGTTGACAGTGAACTATATGGCACGTGGACAAGTCGGTAAATTATGCACTTAGAAGATGTTGTGCTAATTGGTTTCACTTAACGCTATTTAGCTGTAGCCAGTGTAAATAAGCTTAGCTATGTATGTAAGTGGCGATGCCATTGTGAGACGACTAAAATGTTGGAGAGCTTGAGACAAGAGGTCAAGAACAAAATTGCTATACGATGCGTTAATAGTGCGACAGTTTGCATGGACTAGGACAGCCAACAAGTGGGTGTTACTATTTTTAAAAGTGCCTAAGCCGTGGAAAATATTATGGCTAGACTATTTACAAGTGGAAATTCTCGGGTAATAGAGAGCAGTGACTGTGTGTTATTATAAGACAATTCATTTTTCTTATCAAAGAGCCCTAGCCAAAGTATTTTCTGCTGTTGGTAGACATTGCTTTTAGAGTGTTCAGAATTTAGATACTAATTCATCACAACTAATCGTACTATTATTATTATTATCATCATCATTATTATTATAACCAATTAGCACAACATCTTCTAAGTGCATAATTTACCGACTTGTCCACGTGCCATATAGTTCACTGTCAACATTGCGGTGTGTGCCTGTAATAAATTATTACATAATAGCTGTTATAAAATGTCTTTTTCTGCGTAAGGTTTAGTGTTCCTTTTACCCTTACAGTTCATTGCTAGAAGTCCATAATAAACTAATTGTAAGCGAAGGCCTTGATTTTCATTGCTATGCAGGTAAATACGTTTCTTCGTGCTCTACCGCATATAAGGTGACCGTACACGAAACAGATCCGACCCGACCCGATTTGATCCGTTCTGATTGGCCGAGTCGGGTCGAATCAGATCGGGTAGGGGTCAGACCGGTTCGGTGTACGATACGTACTCTGTAGTTTTGTGCCAACTTGCTGCGAAAATGGACACTTATCTGAGCCAACGACGTATTATATAAAAGGTGCACCTGTTGTATATAAGCAATATGTGTTTTATTAATAAGAAATCAATTTTATAATAAAAATAATTTTTGTTATTATCATTATTATCATTATTGCCATAATTTGATTATTATCAATATCATAATTATTATAATTTTATATGATGTTATAATTTTTTTTATTATTAGGCCCGTATATAATATTTGTAATAATTATATATAATTCTTTTTATCCGAGCGTTATCGTAATCGCGTGATGTCACGTGAGAAGGAGGGATCAGTCGGGTTCAGTCGGGAGTCAGTCGACCGACCGACTGGTTATCCTACACCGAACCAATTTGATCCGATTAGACTGAAAAATTCTGAACATGTTCAAACTGACCATTTCTGAAGTCTGTTCTTGTGTCATTTTGTTCTCAACTGAAGACTTACCTTTTCAGGTGGCTTATCCATCGTAAGCTGCCTCTCTGTCTTAGTGGACTGATCTTCTGGATATTTACCTGACTGGCTTGAATTTGATGCGCCTTCGGTTGATGCCTTGTGCATTAGACACGGGTACTACAGAAGTGGCTAATTAATAATAATAGACATCGATTGTTCCCGAATGAAGTTTTTCATTTTTATATACCAAACCGATCCGATCAGAAGGTATACAGTAGGCGACTGAATATTTGACGAGTAGGTATAATCTGAAATAACCCAGTGCCATCGTTGCTTTCTCGTCTTCACGAGACAATGGCAATGAAAAGAAATTGCTGACACCGGTAAACGAAAAGTCGTGCTGTGAACTTAACAGACGAAGCATTTACAAAAATTGCAACACTGGACAACAAATTTTTACAAAAGTCATGTTACTGAAATGAAATTAGTCAGTTCTTATCAATTTGTATGTGCTGAACACGAATATGACAGTGAAAATGCCGAATTGGCTCTAGTTTTTTTGTAATCTGAAATGAAGTAATTTTATATCGCACAATGCATGCCAATAGTGATACACTTACAGTTAATATTTGTAAAAACCAGGTCATAGACTAGTTCTTAGATTTTTTTGCCTGTCTCTTGTACAGCTGTTCGGGAGCATCTCTGCGGAGTGTCCAGCAGTAGTCAGCCAACATTGTAGTGGACCATTTTCCCTGGTACCTTTGCTCCATTGTTGCGATATCTTGATGAAAACGTTCGCCATGTTCGTCACTAACCATACCACAGTTGTCAGGGAAGAAATCCAGATGGGAATGAAGGAAATGCATCTTCAGAGACATATTGCAGCGAAATTTCTGGTACTGCTTGAGCATGTCTTCTACTAGTTCTTTGTAGTTTTCTGCCCTAACATTCCCCAGAAAGTCTGTAGACACTAGACGAAAAGCATTCCATGCTTGTTTCGCATCACCCTCCAGCAAGTTGTTGAAGCGGTCATCTTTGAAGAGTTCTCTAATCTGAGGACCCACAAAAACTCCCTCTTTAATCTTTGCTTCGCTGAGTCGAGGGAATTTTTCATGCAGGTATCGGAAAGCTGGCGAAGTGCGGTCCATGGCTTTCACGAAGTTCTTCACCAAATCTAGTTTGATGTGAAGGGGTGGTAGTAGGATTTTGTGAGCCTCGACCAGAGCTGGGTGCTGGATATTCTTCTGTCCAACTGCCATGTTTTGTCTGGGAGTCCATTCCTTCCGCACGTAGTGCAACTCTCTTGCTCGGCTATCCCACTCACACAAGAAACACATATATTTTGTATATCCTTGCTGTAGTCCCATTAAAATGGCAACTACCTTCGAATCACCACACAGGTGCCATTTGTACCTGTTATAGTCAATGGAATGCAGTAGCTGTTTTAGGTTATCGTATGTCTCTTTCATGTGGACAGCATGCTCTAATGGAATAGATGGAAGACGGTTTCCATTGTGCAAAAGCACAGCCTTAAGACTCAGTGTTGAAGAGTCTACAAAGAGTCTCCATTCTTGTGGGTCATGAGTGATCTGTAAGGCATTCATGAGGTCGTCAATATTGGAAGAGAATACCAGATTACCTTCCTTCATAAAGAAAGGTTCCAACTGCTGATGGCGCTTTCTATATGAAGTAATTGTGACATCTTCTTCTAGAAGATTCCATTGTTGGAGTCTTGATCCTAGCAATTCTGCCTTGTTTTTGGATAAGTCCAAATCACGAACAAGGTCATTTAGTTCTTCCTGTGTTATTCTGTGTGGGGTTGATGATGCACCACAGTGAAAATCGGGATCACTGCACGCTGACGGACCAGGAGAAGAACATGTCGGCTCACCCTTGTCCTCATCAGATGAATCAAGGAAAATATATTCTGCTGGAGGTTCTGGAATAGGAAGTCCATCACCATGTGGAACTGGTCTCAATGCTGACGGAATGTTTGGGTAGACTATTGTCGACTTCTTTTGCTTCGTTATTCCACCGGAAAGAGGAGGAACCAAGCAGAAGTAACAGTCATCTACGTGGTTGCTTTGCTCTCTCCACACCATGGGAACTGCAAACGGCATTGATGGTCTTTTGCCATTCAACCACTGTGAAAGCTGTGTTGTACATGTAGCACAGCATGTATGCGGGGCCCATGGCTTGTCTTGGTCACCAACCTTGCATTCGAAGTAAGCATGATATGCCTTCTTGACTTGATAAGTGATACTTTTCTTCTGGTTGGCAAATGTCACTTCCCCACAAATGTAACAAAAGTTGTCCACAGTATTTACGCACTTCCGAGGCATTACTGTTCTGTATTGTATCTAAATGGATAAAGTAATAATAGTTTTATAAAACAGTAACTTAAACTGTCTCGCATAAAGTCTGTAATATTGTAAATGCTCAACCGTTCCGACTCGCTTTATATAGTACACTGGTGACGTCATCTTACGTCAGCAGCCGACTGGCTGTAGTTTTACATTGCATCAGAAAATGACGTAATCAACTGTGCATGATGTGTCCATGATGGGATTATGCAATGAGGTGGAATATTACATCATTCTAGACTTATTTAGGATATTGTCGCAGTCCTACTGCATAAATTTACATGGTGAAACATAAAAAATGAACTATATGAAATATTTTCAAAACGAGAGCCAATAAAAAATTTTTATGGTTATATTCGTGTTCAGCACACCAAGATGCTACACATTAGGGCCTTTTCCAGTCAGTAACGATTTCTATGTTGACCAGTGTTGTCAGAGGAAATATTACTATAGGTTCAAGCTGTAAGGCGTCTCATTATATATTATATATATACATGGGGCCTACTTTTTATATCTGATAATAAATAATGTATAAGTATTGTTTGCATATTTTTACAATTGGTTTAAGCTTATTTATATGTGGAGGGGAGGATTGCCAAGTGGTATCCACGTTGGATATATTTTATTTTCGGATAGAGTTTGGTGTCCCATCGACAGTTCATTGTGTTTGACAATAACGATGCTATATAAATTGCGAAATTAATTTAGGTTACGAATCTTAACTGAATTATAAAAATGCCTTCTTGAACTATACGCCGTTCGTTGCCTTGAAACAAACAAGTTGTGGGGCAATTCAGACAGATCTGACCAATAGCTGGGTTTTTCACTGGCCTTAATTAGCATAAGTAGCATTTGAACTTTGAACTCTGTAGATTTCTGCCAGCTTGAAAGTTTTATCAACTCTCAAACTGATAAATTGAAGCGCAGTATACATATGCCGTAGACGCTACAACAACTGAGCAATATCGTTTGTAGGCATACAACCAGCTGTCGAATATTTGAACACTATCACCTGTACCTCTCGTCTCATACTGTTTCAAGAGTCCACTTTTCATCGAGCACAACGGAAAAATGACCATTATCAATTAAAGTAGGTAGACCCGTACAAAGTCTAGTACACGAGATAAGAAATCGGCTGAGCATTGAAAATTAAATAGTGCCACGCAATTCGGCTTATCTCTAAATGTTAGTTTGTATGGGATAATAATTAGTCAGCAAGCTCATAGTTTATCAATTACTTCGACAAATCGTCGTACCAAGTCCTACTGTTATCTTCTTAAATGAGATCGGCAAGCAAGTAACACATGCTTTTCAAGTGAAAAGGATAATATTTTTCATGCATCTTCGCCTGTAAGGACATTGTTGCACTTAGGAGACAATCAACGCGCAACTCTGGTTTGGATTGTTAAAGTGTCAGGCCTAAATAAACACATGGTTTGTAAATTCTTTCATACTCGTACTAAATGCTGTGCATGTTAAAACTTCTAGGCCTAAATGTGCGTGTTAAGCATTCGTTTCATTTGTCTCGCATATGCCTACTGGATTAAAAATCAAAACGAGAACAGAAATCTAACATCACCTGAAAGATGCAAGAAAAACTTTGAAAGACTAGCCTGCTTTCGTAACTTAAAGCTGAGCAATATACTGTAGATATGGTTGATACTGGAACTTAAGAAGCAAAGTAGCCTACCTTTAGGTCCATCTGACCCTAGGATCTAATCTAAAGGCTTCCATAGCGCCGTTATCATAATGCCCAAGACGTCAGCTGATGGTCGTTTCAAGTGAAATCGCAAACAAAAGCATAATCATTCGAGAAGTCAGCTTGAATTCACATAGGTCAGAGAAACTAGAAGCCAGGTTACGGTGCTTAAGTTGAGTTTAGACCTGAATGACACCAAAGAATTAACAGTATGAACTGAACTGTAACGGATTAGTTTTCCTACTAGGTTTTCATATTAAAACATGCACTGGCAGATGCTTTCTATATCAAGATAGCAGAATAGATTTAAAACTAGAATACAACTGCTTCTGCGTTTGTTTAGCTTATGTATATATGAACGTAATGTTGAAGATTCATAAAACTCATTTGGTTTGCTAGTAGAATAAACCTAAAATTATAAAACGTCACATACGATGTTGGAGTATGTAAGAATTTCCAGTTAATTTCGTTTTCAATTACCAAGTTAACTAACTAAAATCAAACATCTCTGTTAGATAACAATACGCCGTTATTGATTGCACAATTGTACATGTAGTTGCGTTTGAGTGTTTTAATATGTCACGACTTGTCTGGTCCTGCTGTGCGCTGATAGTAAGCCACGTGCTTATGTCTCAGAGCATAGGGCATATTTGTTCAGCATTTTTTATGGTCTAGCCCGACCACATCCTTGATACATGTCTGCGTACAGGCCCTTCCTTGGTCACTAATAATAAAGGTTTTATTGTAACTAAGTTCAAATATCCTTCTTTCCGTTCAGGTATGAGAGTAGTAAACCGTTTCCTGTAGTATTTGATAGCTATTTTCACGATTTGTGCATTCCTGTTTTACCAGGTCTCTGGAAAGTTACTATAGCACCTTCTCCGGTAAGAACACGCGGCTATTTGCCATTAAATGTGCTGGTCCGTCTTACTCTCAGTGAGAACTTGTTCAATGTCTAACTTGCAACTGTTTAAAAAGCAGAGTCAATTGTTTTTGAGTGGGCCTTGCGATTGTGCACTTAACTGTTTTTTCTTAGGTACTAAGATATTTACAATATAGTTGAAATTAAATATTCGTTCGGTATATGCCAGACTTTGATTTGTGTTAACATAATGCCTATGCATCGTAACGATGTGTTAATAGCCATGCCACTGGTAATGTTTTTAGGGGAGCCCTGATTAAGCGGGACTTTTTGTTCCTTCTTGGTGTGCCCTTTGCATGCAGTTGAAATGTAAAGCACTTGTAAAATGTATCATTCTTGACTTGGGATCAATGAAAGAGATGATGATAATGACGACGACGAAGACGACGAAGATTACTTATTTATATAACCATTAGCATACATTTATACACACACATGCATGGACACATGCATACATACAAACATACATACATACATGCATGCATCCATACATGCAGACATGCATACATATATGAATATTAGGCTTAATGTGTATGTAATATTAAAAGTAATCTTTATGCATGTTTAGTTAGCCCATAGCCTGATAGATTAATTGATATTTGTTTCAGCGGACTCTGTAGTACTTTGAAACTGAAAAATGGAAGAGGATCAGTCTGAAATTCGAGTGAAATTCTTGATTCATTTATTTGAGAATAGATCTCAAAAGAAACCCAGCGAAACCGACCGAGCAGGTACATCTAAGTCCGGCTCGCTTTGTCATATTTCACTGTAAATATTTAGACACGTTTAAAACGACTCAAGACGGACGGCTAACGGTGTCTCCAACCAAAACAAGACAAGACAGGACAATATACATGTAATCAAAACAACACAAGAGAAGGCAAGACAACATAAGACAACACAAAAAGCTAAGACAACATAAGTCAGCATAAGACAACACAAAATGCTAAGACAACATAAGACTGCAGTATCCTTCTGGGGCGTCTGGAAATGTCCTTTGGACTCGTCGGCCCTGCACTTTCATGGTTCCGTTCATTCCTCTCTGGCCGCTCTCAATCTGTGATCATTGGTTCAACACGTTCTGATTGGTCCTCGGTCTCCTTGGGTCTCCCTCAGGGCTCTGTCTTAGCTCCCTTACTTTTTATTCTATATATGGCTGACCTGGGCTTTATTCTGTCTCCAACCGGGGTAGTGTCTCACCAGTATGCCGATGACACCCAGCACATATTCATGGCCCAGCAGGTGAATCTGTCGCCTTACTTCATCAAGTGCTTCGGGCTTCGGAAGCACTTGAGGCCTGGTTGAACTCAAACCGTCTGCGCCTGAACCCTGGTAAGACCCAGTTTAGCTGGTTTGGCAGCCGTGCCCAGCTTTCTAAGATTGATTTAGCCAGATTACTTAGGCTCTTCGCTGATATCTCCTTCTCTTCCTCAGTCCGTGATCTAGGAGTAATTTTGGATCAGGAACTTACTTTGAAGAAGTATGTGAATAATGTCTGTCGAACGTGTTTCTACCATCTGCGTCAACTGCGCACTATCCGCCACTCTCTCACGACCCAGGCTGTTACCAATCTGGTCCATGCGTTTATTTGTTCCAGAATTGACTATGGCAATACTGTCTTTGCTGGCTTGAGTCTCTCCTGCATCTCGCAACTACAATCTCTCTTGCACGCTGCTGCTCGTTTGATCGGAGGTATCCCTAAGTTTGGCCACATCTCTGCTTACATTTCGGAGCAGCTTCACTGGCTGCCTATCCAGGAGCGTATAAAATTTATAATCCTGGCTCTTGTACGCAATTGCCTCTTAGGTTGCGCCCCATTTTATCTTAGGGAGTTCTGTGTTTTGGCCTACTCCATTCCGGGCCGTAGACTACTTCGTTTGGCGGTAGGGGGTGACTTGCTTGTCCCATCGGTCCGAACAGCTACGGTCCAGCGCAGAAGTTTTGCTGTGGTTGGTCCTGCTTTTTGGAATGGGCTTCCTAATGACCTACGCCAGGAACTTCTTAGTCTATCTTCCCCTCTTTTCCGCAAGCGGTTGAAGACCTTCTTATTTCCCAGTGCTTCTGGGTTGTAGGGCCGGAAGCGCCTTTGAGGAGTTTACCTCGAAGTGTCGCTTTATAAATTTTTCATTACATTACATAATTCAATACAAGACAACACAAAAAGCTACGTTTCTAACAAGATTTCAACACGAACTATTGAGTAGTCTTTTATGTAACGCGTCTCTCATATCATTCGATTATTGTGGGCAATGGGGGACCAAATGAGCAGAAACTGTGCAACGTTTTGAGCAAGGTGTCTAAGAACGACCGCCTCTATCACCAATGAGCAGAGTTTGGAAATGTCAATTCTAACTTCTGACCTGCACTGATTAATTTGTCACGGTTTTTTCGCCTGCAGTGGAGTGGGAGAGAAATTTGCGTAAATGTCTCAAAGACACTACTTAAAAGTATGTGTTTTTGGAGATATCTGGCCATTTACATATTGCATGTATATATTATATATATTTGTAAGCCAATACTTATATTATTTGTATTTATATAGCCTTTTTATGCTACTGTTCTAGAAGAATCGGTTGAGATCAATAAACATGCCGCGGAGGAAGTTCTACTGGAAGGAATTTCTTCAACACCTGACAAAGTCATTCGTCACTCCTCGCAGGATACAGATACGCCGAGAGTGAGTCTTGAGACAAGCCACACGAAAAATGAGGCAGGAGAGAGAAATGTACAAATACACAAAAGGAATCTCGAACTGACAACCAAAGAGACACCGACACATAAAGAATCGGAAGGACTGAATCGAGTCAGAGAATTGGAAGAACAGTTAAAGACTCGTCAACATGAGAATGAGAAACTTCGTAATGATTTGCGCGCAGTGACCAAGAAGTTGGAGTCAGTGGAAGTCGCAACTCAGAGGCTCAAAAAAGAACACGAAGTTCAGCGTAAAGAGTCTGCAATACAGCTGAATATCATCACTAAAAAGTTAGATGAAACCACAAAGTCAGTGCACATTTACCAAAAAGAGATAGTTGAACTTAAATCAGCCAAAGATGAGTTAGCAAAAGAAAAAGAGTCGAAAGCTGACCACGAGAAACGTCTGAACGAAGCAAATGCCAAAATAGCAGAGTTACTAAAGCAAGTGGGTGAGAAAGAAGAACTGATGCGTAAGAAGAGCGAGAGCAGTGACACTGAAAAGATACAGGAAGAGCTTAACAAAGAAAGGCTGTTAAAATTTGAACTAGTAAAAAATTTGAGTATTGCAAATGAAAAGATTTCTACACTTGGAAAGCAGCTTCAAGGTTTGGAGAAACACGATCACAAAGAAAACTCAGCTTATAGGCAGATGCTTCAAGAGCTGAGCAGTGAAAAACGGCTTAGGATGGAGTGTGAAACCCGTATAAATGAGCTGAAGAAAGAACTCGATAACCAGTCGAAGACAAAAGAATTGCATCTAAAACAGAACGACACAGAAAGAGAGAAACTCATTGGTGCAGCATTGAAAGAATTGAGCGAGGAAAAGCAGGCTAGAATAGAACAAGAAAAACTACTCAGTGTGACGAAAAACAAGTTAAATTCACTTGCGAAACAGTTGGCTGAAGTCGAAAATGAATTGCAAAAGACCAAAAAGGAATTGGCTAAAGAAAGACTGACGAAGAGGAATCAGGAAAAATTTATGAGTGACGCCAATCGGAAGCTATCCGGACTCTGCGACCTGCTGGGTGATAAGCAGAGCCAACTGACACTTAATGGAGTTGAACAAGAGCAGCAGAGGGCGTTTGGCGAAGAAATACTCTTAATCCCTTCAAAGAGTGAGTTGTGAGGCTACTAATATTATACGCAGAATCGCACATATTATAGCTCCAAGAAGTTGTTATAACTAAGTGCAATATAATTATATAATACGCAGGTTGATTATTAATACATGGCTTCTCGCCTAAGCACGAATATAATATCAACCAATCGTCATTGAACCTTGTGTAGCCATTGAGTAAGGGATCGTTTTCTGTTGTACTTGAATATTAAACGATCCCTTAACCCAGGCAACTTATGACTACCTCTGGAGTGCTACTGTTGATATAAGGATGTTCTAATAAGCAGCTGCATTACTCTAATTCACATAATTAAACTGATCATTTAAAATATATATAATTATTAATTGCCCTTAATAAGTTATTAATAATGAGTGTTTTCATCATCAGCAAAGAAGTCATATCCTGGTGAATGATTGTCCAGTAGGCCTAATGTACATATGTTGTGGTGAAGAGTAAAAACAAATGAGTACTCCAGGCACTGACTTGTGGGTTGCCACAAGTCAACAAAGCAGTATACGACTAATTACCTATTTATATATGCCGATTGAGTGTGTGAACTGAAATAAGTAGCAAACCAATTCAGGGCAGGACCAGAAACCCCAGACCAGTGCTGGGGACGATGCAAAAGAATAGAATAGTCAATCGTATCAAAAGTAGCAAGCAAGTCAAGAAGAACAAGGGTTGCCACCCTACCGTTATCAATGGAGCACATGCTTAGTTTCTCTTTTTAGGTATGAAAAGAACTACCGTTTTGTGTTTTATGAAAGTGAAATTGCAACAGAATCCTTTGACGTGAACAAACATAATAACATAATGCCTCTTACCCTCTGGACATCAGCCTTTTTATCTGACCAAATAACATGATAAACGGCTGTTTGCCATATTGCTGCGTTTAAAAAACCCAAAATGCAACCGTGCTTATCATTGCATTAAAGCTCTGATATCATATCAGTGGCCTGTTCAGTCAATTTGTTAAGGCGTCCATGCCGTGCCCCTGAGCAAGAGGATGAAGGATCGAATCCCGATTCTAACTACACTGTATTTTTAGTGGCCGTGCATTGGGATCTACTGTAAAATGATGTCGAGCTCATTCTAAAGGGCATGATGTAACTCAATAAAATCCTTGTAAATGAGCATGGTCGAGATGATACGGTCTCTGTTGAAACACATATAAACACATACATGCCAACCACTAATGTACAGTAGACCTGCACACTTTGGACAGTAGAATTCTCACACTTTAAATTGGATTTAAGTTCAAAAGTAATTATTATTTTTAAATTTATTACTATAGTATTTATTAAGCGCCATTACAGACTGACGAACGATCTTATGACTAAGCTAATGTAATGACCTTTGGCACTATGAAATTTCATTTTCAAAATGGGTTTCGACACTTGTGTAGGAGGCCTATATTTATAGTTTGAATTGTTAGGTGATATCGACTCAGGTTCCGTTCCTGCAGCGCCATTATCTGATTTGCCGGAAGTGTCACGTGTCAGTCGTCCGCTGGCAAATCTACACTCTAGTTTCCAGAGACCAAAGCGCAAGAAAAACCACCCGGTGCTTTCGCCTGTCATCATCGGCGATTCAACCCACAAAGGCTTTTTATCCGCAGATAGCGATTCAGACGAATTAATCCAATGATGTTTCCGACAGATTATCCGGTTGTTTAAAGTTCGATTATTTTGATACATTTATTTCGACATTTTAAAAAATCAGTTCAGTATTGCTACGAAAGTATTTCAATGTCTTATACATTACTGCTTTTGTATTTGCAACCATGCAATCTGTGCTTGGGTTTGAATGCAAGTAAACTATTAGTCTAGATTTAAGTTGTGCAAGAGTCATATTAACGACGACTATTTGTCGTTATTGAAGTGAGCGTCTTTTTCTGTGCTATTTATTCGTAGATTAGCCTAAATATGATGCAGTGGCGATACTAAGAGGACCAGGACCCACGACCTCAACTGAACCCTTGCCCACCCTGATGCTCCTTCTCAAATCACTGGATAAAAGTACACGTTTTGGTCTATTTGCAAGTTGTACAAGAGTCATAGATAGGCCTATTAACAACAAATTATTGGTCATTATTCGAGTAAATCATAACTGAATCCATTGTCTTTCTGTGTTATGTAGTCTAAGATTAATTAAGCTACACAGATTAACGATAAGCTTATTGATACTGTTTAGACTGATGAGCAGAGCATGATTTTTAGTGAAATTGGGAAGCAGTCATCCATGACGGATTATGAGTGAACAACGAATCAACTTGAAAATGTGCAACAAAAGAACTTTAATAGTTTCAATTTAAGTAACATCAAAGATTTGGAATTATCGTACGACGACCAAAATGTATATTTATTATAATTCGTCACGTTCCTTGCCGAATATCTGGTAAATGTAAATGTACAAGTTTTACTAGAGCGACCGTTCTCATTTTCCCACTAATTCGTCGAGTGAGATCCTTCACCACCGCTGCCCGTTTGAATGGGTGCCACTCAATTTAAGGTCCCGTGTACGGACCGTGCTATCCCAAGATTAAAATCTCCGAAATAAGTCAAGACCGGGACGCGAACCAGCATCCTCATGTTCAGAGTTGCCTTGACTTACTCGTGTAGTTAACCAGGCCAGAATGTTCTTTCTTCATATAGTTATTCGTTGGAATATGCCTAGACTATTAGAGCGCACGGCTTCTATCGCGGAGAGCACGGTTTCGAGCCTCCCTTGAGACGGCTACTGCGTAGGGACCTTGAGCAAGTCCATTCACAATTGCTCGGCGCCATCGATTGTTGCTTAGTGGCGCTTAATAAATGAAGAAATAATATTGGACTAAGTGAAGATTTCAGTGGAGCCTTAGAGCAACAATTGTGGTGGATGTTAAACCCAATTCCCTGGCGCAATAGTTCAACTGAGGATGAAGATAAGGGCAGCAGTGACAGCAAAGATTTGTACTCAGTACCAATCTCTGAATGTGAAAGCAGCTTAGGTTTGCGATACAAATAACAATTCCGATAAAATAACAATTTAATTTATTACCAATAAATAGTGGAACAAATTGTACAGCTCTTGGCCAAACCACATGGTTCCAAATAAAATTCGGATCAAAGCCTGGAAAGCCAACCGATTCACAGTAATAAGCTACATGTATCAGCTGATAGCTGAAGCACGAGTTTCTAGCCTTTAGGTCCAAAAATCACTGGTCAACATAGAAATCGTTACTGACTGGAAAAGGCCCTAATGTGTAGCATCTTGGTGTGCTGAACACGAATATAACCATAACAATTTTTTATTGGCTCTCGTTTTGAAAATATTTCATATAGTTCATTTTTTATGTTTCACCGTGTAAATTTATGCAGTAGGACTGCGACAATATCCTAAATAAGTCTAGAATGATGTAATATTCCACCTCATTGCATAATCCCATCATGGACACATCATGCACAGTTGATTACGTCATTTTCTGATGCAATGTAAAACTACAGCCAGTCGGCTGCTGACGTAAGATGACGTCAGCAGTGTACTATATAAAGCGAGTCGGAACGGTTGAGCATTTACAATATTACAGACTTTGTGCGAGACAGTTTAAGTTACTGTTTTATAAAACTATTATTATTTTATCCATTTAGATACAATACAGAACAGTAATGCCTCGGAAGTGCGTAAATACTGTGGACAACTTTTGTTACATTTGTGGGGAAGTGACATTTGCCAACCAGAAGAAAAGTATCACTTATCAAGTCAAGAAGGCATATCATGCTTACTTCGAATGCAAGGTTGGTGACCAAGACAAGCCATGGGCCCCGCATATATGCTGTGCTACATGTACAACACAGCTTTCACAGTGGTTGAATGGCAAAAGACCATCAATGCCGTTTGCAGTTCCCATGGTGTGGAGAGAGCAAAGCAACCACGTAGATGACTGTTACTTCTGCTTGGTTCCTCCTCTTTCCGGTGGAATAACGAAGCAAAAGAAGTCGACAATAGTCTACCCAAACATTCCGTCAGAATTGAGACCAGTTCCACATGGTGATGGACTTCCTATTCCAGAACCTCCAGCAGAATATATTTTCCTTGATTCATCTGATGAGGACAAGGGTGACCGACATGTTCTTCTCCTGGTCCGTCAGCGTGCAGTGATCCCGATTTTCACTGTGGTGCATCATCAACCCCACACAGAATAACACAGGAAGAACTAAATGACCTTGTTCGTGATTTGGACTTATCCAAAAACAAGGCAGAATTGCTAGGATCAAGACTCCAACAATGGAATCTTCTAGAAAAAGATGTCACAATTACTTCATATAGAAAGCGCCATCAGCAGTTGGAACCTTTCTTTATGAAGGAAGGTAATCTGGTATTCTGTTCCAATATTGACGACCTCATGAATGCCTTACAGATCACTCATGACCCACAAGAATGGAGACTCTTTGTAGACTCTTCAACACTGAGTCTTAAGGCTGTGCTTTTGCACAATGGAAACCGTCTTCCATCTATTCCATTAGCGCATGCTGTCCACATGAAAGAGACATACGATAACCTAAAACAGCTACTGCATTCCATTGACTATAACAGGTACAAATGGCACCTGTGTGGTGATTTGAAGGTAGTTGCCATTTTAATGGGACTGCAGCAAGGATATACAAAATATATGTGTTTCTTGTGTGAGTGGGATAGCCGAGCAAGAGAGTTGCACTACGTGCGGAAGGAATGGACTCCCAGACAAAACATGGCAGTTGGACAGAAGAATATCCAGCACCCAGCTCTGGTCGAGGCTCACAAAATCCTACTACCACCCCTTCACATCAAACTAGGTTTGGTGAAGAACTTCGTGAAAGCCATGGACCGCACTTCGCCAGCTTTCCGATACCTGCATGAAAAATCCTCTCGACTCAGCGAAGCAAAGATTAAAGAGGGAGTTTTTGTGGGTCCTCAGATTAGAGAACTCTTCAAAGATGACCGCTTCAACAACTTGCTGGAGGGTGATGCGAAACAAGCATGGAATGCTTTTCGTCTAGTGTCTACAGACTTTCTGGGGAATGTTAGGGCAGAAAACTACAAGGAACTAGTAGAAGACATGCTCAAGCAGTACCAGAAATTACGCTGCAATATGTCTCTGAAGATGCATTTCCTTCATTCCCATCTGGATTTCTTCCCTGACAACTGTGGTATGGTTAGTGACGAACATGGCGAACGTTTTCATCAAGATATCGCAACAATGGAGCAAAGGTACCAGGGAAAATGGTCCACTACAATGTTGGCTGACTACTGCTGGACACTCCGCAGAGATGCTCCCGAACAGCTGTACAAGAGACAGGCAAAAAATCTAAGAACTAGTCTATGACCTGGTTTTTACAAATATTAACTGTAAGTGTATCACTATTGGCATGCATTGTGCGATATAAAATTACTTCATTTCAGATTACAAAATAACTAGAGCCAATTCGGCATTTTCACTGTCATATTCGTGTTCAGCACATACAAATTGATAAGAACTGACTAATTTCATTTCAGTAACATGACTTTTGTAAAAATTTGTTGTCCAAGCATCAATATCCAAGTCAATGTCTGAAGATTCAACCACGCCATACTAATATAGTTTCGGTTCGTACACGGGGACTTTAAATGGCGCAACGTCCATTCAAATGGGCAGCGATGGTGAAGGATCTCACCCGATCAACCCATTGAAAAGGAGGAGGGTCAAGGCCATACGGTCGCTACAGGAAAACGTGTACATTATTAACATTTACATTTGGCTGCTACACGAGTTTCTATCCTTGGGATTCGAGTTAATTAATGCGCGTGATCAGCACTTCGCCCTCTTTCCATTTTCTGGTCGCGAAGTCGAACTCGCAGTCGGCCGCATACAGACATCCGTGGACTTCGTCGAGAGCCAATCGGATTGGCTTCCGAAGTCCCTGGCTCTTGGAGATGATCACCTTCTGCGGTTCCAGCGTCGGACTTAGCAGCAGCACCCGACCGTTGTTGTGGTCGGCTACCATGATTGAACCCCGCTTGTCTACTAACAGATTGACAGGGACGTCCAGGTTTCTTAGGGTGGAGCCCTTCTTTTCGCAGAACGACCGAACAGCATTCCCCTTTCCGTCTACTGTGCACACCCCGTGCATTGCATCATCCATGTCGCCGTGACTGAACACATAGTGGCCATTTGTGAGTTTAACGGCGTGCCATGGATGTCTTACCCCCGCAATCGACTGCAGTTTGATCTCGCGAATCAGTTGTCCATTGGCCGTGTATTCGTTGATCTTATTGTTGCTATGTACGGCTAAGAGAACGTTTGAGTCGTACGTTACGGACAGCCGGCCAGCATCGTTACCCGTCGACCACTTCTTTACAACCTTCATCGATTCTGGACATATCCTCCATATTTCCTTGAACGCCGTTGCCTTCCAGTTGAACACGTAAAGGCACTTATTCCTCGGACAAGAGCGGATGTCCCAGGGATCGTCCATTCCGCCGAGAAACCAGTGACGAGTCGGTCTGAAGGACGTCACATCGTAGCCCTTGATTGTAGAATTTGTGTCGGTCACGAGGAACATCTCGTTGCCTAAGATCGTCACTCCCCAGACGGGCTTTCCGAGATCTTCCGAGGCGCTTGGCCGAATCGTGCAGATCAGGCTCGGATTTGCTGCATAGTCGGCGTTTTCTATTTACAACAGAGACCAGTTAGATTTAGAAGCAGCCAAGTCCAGATATTAAGTTATATGTTACGAAAATAGTAGAGCATAATCTACTATAGTATATACAATAAAGCTCAAATGTTTTCATGTAGGCAGGTCTCTATAAATTAAAGAGAGTAAACTGAACCCTTTATGTTTTTTTATATTATCTTTATAACCAATTCAATAATTTTCTTTCAAGGGAAGTACCAGTGTGTCTTAAGCTTCTTATTTCTAAACAATATTTATTTTATGCTCGTTGGAATGTTTTTCTCTGTAAACGAAAGTAACCTATTAAAAATTCATGACCTCACTATAATTTTGACAATTCTTTTTATTTCCTTAATGGGGTTCAGTCTTTCAAAAGCATTTATTTCTAGTCAAAGGAGGCTAGACAGAATTAATGTAAGTGAATTACTTATTTACTAAGAGCTTCCATCAACCACAGACTTCAGAAATGGGCTCCTTGGTTGGCAGAGTCTTTCGGCTGAGTTACACAGATAAACAGTAACCCTGTCATGGACTGTACATAGATTAGACTCATAAGTAGTTAGGATGACTCTGGTTGATAGATAGCAGTCATCGATGTGACGTCAGAGTTTTGGCATCGCCCAGCGGACATTACGATTACAGTAAAAACTTTTCAGTGATGACTCTGTTGATTTGATATCGTATTATAGAAGTTGGCTATTAAAAGTCAAGATATCACAAACCCCATAACGGAGCAGCCTTTTCTTTCGAGTTACACTGATTCAAAAATCAAGTATTATTGACACACTGGAATCGAACTCAGACCAACGTTGTAGTAACTGGCCATCATATCCCACAAATCTCGATGGCCCAAACTTTATATCTGTGAAACTAACCTTCTATCCTTCCAAAGTTCATCTGCTTTCCCCTTACGATATCAACCAGCTCTGTTGCTTGAAAAGCCGGCTTCACTGATCGCGGCTGCCGGGCAAATAGAACTTCCTGTGTCTCAGACAGTTCCTTTGCCCTAGCGTTCAAATCATGTGCAGCCGCACACACATCACTTGGCGATCCTTTGGATTTGATTTCATTGGCGTAAGTCGTATAGCTTTCTAATACGATTGTGTGTCTTCCAAGGTCTTCCAACAACGTGTTAATTTCAGCCAAGCGCTGATGTTTTATAGACTCTAATTGTTTCAATAGTGTTGCCGTATGTCTGTCGACAAGTTCCTTCAGCTCGTTGCTTATTTTCAGAACTGCATTTTCTGCAGTCGATATTTTATCGATTAGTTCAGTCTTTTCCTTTTCAATGCGGGATTTCTTCTCTAGGTTTGCGGCAATACTAGCCGATAATCTGTTTATATTCTTATCGACCTGTGAACGAAAGCTACTGACAACTTTGCTGACCTGTGAGTAGTTGTGTGATCTATGGCTTTCAATGAAGCATAGAGAGCAGACCACCATCTTACAGTCGCTGCAGAAAATCTTGAGCTTTTCTCCCGGATGGTGAGCGCAGACTTTGGGAGAAAGCGTCACGAGCATTTCATCCAGACTTATCTGGCCACCAAATCCCAGCAGCCGATGTGCTTTGCATTCAGGTCTCTTCCTGTGTTTCTTACAGCATTTGCCGCACAGTTTTAAACAGCATTCGACACAGTACATCTCAGCTGAAGGAATTTCACTGCTTTCCTCACTGGCTGGAGGCGTGTCTTGTCTTGAGCAGCGGTCGCACAGAACCCGAGTACAGTCCGAAACAGGTTTCAAGATATTCGCGACCTCAACGAGTCGGTCCATGAAGAAGTTTCGTTGGAGTCCAGCAAATCCTTCCGGTGGAATCGTGAAGTCTTGCCGGCAGATGGGACAAGGCATTGTGCTTCCGGGCGGCTTTTTGGCCTTCGCGGCCATTTCTTGTAAGCATTTCAAACAGAAAGTGTGCATACACGGCAACATCTTGGGATCAGTGAATATATCAGTACAGATACAACATTCCGTCATCTCCCTAAGCTGCTCTTGAGCCTCCCTCGTCGGCGAAGCTGTCGCCTGCATTTTGCTCAGCTTAACTATTTGGCGTTAGTTATCTAGCGCACTTATAATGTCTTCTTCGTACCTCACAAAGTGCGGCAATGTTCTCAAGGATAGGCTTACACAGACTATAAGCAGCAGAACTTTTCTGAATAGCAATGCTTCCTAAAACTTTGCTTTAATGTACTTCAAGATCTGAATCCAAATTAAGTCAACTGAGGGATGCGTCATGCAGTATTTAGCGAAGTAAACCTACTCCATAGGTTGTTCTTATAAACAATACACTAGTTTTTATCCAGACGAACAACGCATGTAGTTTCTGAGCACAGTCATACGACAGTTATCTCAAAGACGTGTGTGTATATATATGTCTATACAGACAAATGTATAAAGCGCATTCTATATGACGTTTGCTAAAAGCTAAGCCGTGTCAGTCTCCGCCGATATTAACTGCGTAGGCTTTACAGACACTCAAAAATTCCAAAGTTCGAACTATCGTCCTGGTTTGCGTACGAGATAACGTTACACGACCTGATAGGTTAGAGGCATTGATAACGTACCTGCAAAGTGATTAGAAATACCGTACATTTTAAAATCAACTTTTCGATTTACTGCTCAGCTTCTAAATATCTGTAAAGCGTTCTTAAAGAAGTAATACAATTTCAATACGTCACTTAATCCTACATTGGCCAACACCGTATGTTAGAATCGGTTTAGAACTTACAAGTTATATTATAGTTGATCAATATATCTCAATCGATCTAATATGATGTGTATAATGCCTTATATTTCCATTGCAACAAAAACTAATCTAATATAATCTAATTACTTCTGTTGCTCCGTTATCATAACGCACAAAGCATCAACAAGTGACCTTCGTAGCGGAATTTTTTCTTCTTTTTAGGTCAGCCCTTTGGCACCAGTGTAAGTGACAGACTTTAATTGCAATTGTTAATTATTTTAGTGATCAATAAAAAATGTCTGTCTGTCTGAAGTTATAACAATACACACATATGCAGAGTAGGCCCTTAACTTACCAAGTAGGTCTATTCCATAGTCCTATAAAAACTAAACACTAGTATTAATGTAGACGTACAACTAATAAAAGAATCTCACCCGATAAACTCATTGAAAAAAGAGCAAGATCGAGGCTATATGGTCGCTATATAAAACCGTGTACATTTACATTTACTTGATAGGCATGCAAGTACCTGGATATTCGTGTAACACTTTCTCAAAGGTGCTCCGGACAGCCTAAATGATTGCGTTCATAGTTCAAATGAGCACAACAAGTTCATCCACAGTTGAGAAAGCTGATAAAAGTCTCCACTGCTTGTGTTTTACCAATATACCTTAAGGATTTAATTGAAAGAAGGTCAGTCGTTGCGGCTTAAATGATCATAAAAACCGATTACTTATTTTGCCCCGTGAGAAACATTTGACTGAGCACTGTAACCTGGCAGTGCTATTGTCTCACTCAGGGAGCGTTTCAAAAGGTCATTTAATAATGCGCGATAAATTAACTGTTAGCTTGCTGGACTTTCAATCCAGAGGTCGGAAGGACAAAAGTTCAAATCCCCGCCAGAGAAATTTCTGCTCCACTTCCGCCCTTAGCAAACTCATCTATAAAACGAATAGAGTGGGAGATCAGGCGGCGAGGGAGGGGCTAGCCACTCGCCCTCATGAGCTGAGGTTAAAAAATTGAAGTTGCTAGAGCACTTCAAAAACATGACTGCCTTTCTGGGTTAGGGTTAGGTTAAGAGATTGGCCTTCTTCTTCCACTAAAAGCTCTATATATAAACATGCAAATAAGTGTAGCTGATTGCCCCGTAGGCCCACAATACACTTCTTATAAGGCCTAAGCTATAGCCTACATGCAGATGGTCTTAAAGAAAGAAGCAGCAAGTGCATGGTCTATTCATAGTCGTATAGGCCTAAGTAGGTTAAAAGTGGGCGTTTAAATATATATACAGTGGAAATACTTAACACGAAATCGTTTAACATGAAATATAGGTTAACACGAAAAGGATGCTTAATCTGTTCCAGCATCTATGACTTCAAATGTAAATGAGTCCCTTTATTATGAAAATGATAACACGATAACGCTTAACACGAGAAAAATTGTCCGTCCCACGGAAGAAAATGCAAAATTAAACCTTGGATAACACGAAATGTTGATTGAATTTCATTATCTAGCTCCGCTTACCCAACTTAAACGGTCGTTATGTATATACCGTAGTACATGCTCATAATAAAAATGTAAAAAATACTGGAATTAAAAAACCGGTTAAGACGAAATTAGGTCAACACGAATTGTTCACTATTCCTCTGCATTTCGTGTTAAACAATTTTCACTGTAGCCGATGCCTGGCTCACGGTCCCTAAAGGGACAGGTGGGGCAAGTGAGCCCGGTGGTTCAAATACTAGCATAAATATTATTATTTATTAAAAGGTAATTAAATGCCCTTTGAGGCCCTTAGAGGGTTACTGTTTGTGATTAGTCATCAATCTTGTACTAGCGCAAGGCAGATCCTTTATGATATATATATATATGTATATAGCCTTTGCTATAGAGCTGATAAAGGCATTAAAGCAGAGTATAATTATATAGGTTGTATATATATATATATATATACATACACATATATATGTACATACACGCGTAAATGATATGTACGCATGTCGAGTGAAGCGAAGTAACCTCTGTATGGCCTGTGTACGTGTTCTCCTTGTTACAAGTACAGGCAGCCATTGCCGCAGCTGATGTCTGCAATGGCTGCGCCTGCAGGATGGGCCAAACCTTGCTGTATTAAATCGGCGGCGGCGGAGGGGTGGGCAGGGGCCTCAAGGGAGTGGGCAGACAGCACCGAGAAGGAGGCCTCCATTACTCAAGCCAGGATGCTGTTTGCAGACAACGCAACTGCTGCCGCTGCTGCTGCTGCGCTACGGCCATTCCAGACAAAACTCAGTTTTGAATCGGCTTTACCGAGGACGGTACAAAATAAGTTAGTCACTACTATTGTATAAGTAATATAATATAGTATAATACTATAATATAAATAATATAATATAAGTAGGCCAATTTGTTTAGGGAGCAGTAATCTACACGAAACCCTTATCAGCATAATGAGGAGTGACGTTGCCTGTTTAGCAATGAACATCCTTGATTTAAAACAGAAAGAGTAATTGAGTAGTGAGGCAATTATTGAGGTCAGCTGAAAGCTCACAACGTTTCTCCTCTTGGAAGAGTTGACGAGTTGTATAAGGCAATTTTTTCGCTATTTTTATTTTTCAGTTATATTTTAAGAAGAGTGGACGAATTCAAGTCCTCTGAATACAACACCGCTACGGTTGCAACAGTAAGATTCGTTTTTGTCTAAGACCATGTAGGAAGTGGGGATGTGATAACAACCATACTTGGCTGTTCATTTTCCATTATCGTAATCGTCAGCTCGAGATTTATACAGCGTCCAACGAAAGCTAAGTCCCGGGAATCAGCTTATTCACAGGCGCTCAGTCAAAACAAAATCGATAGACAGGAAGGGTTCGGTTCCAGGTCATTAACAGGTTGACAGTCAGACGGCTATGGTGGTGGTGCTTGGAATTATTGGAGCGGAAAGAGAGATAAGGGGAATTAGAAACACTATGACTACTGGAGACACGTGGTAGACCTCTTTCCGGGTTCCTGTCAATGAACCATATTATCTATTCTTCTCGTATATCATTTTGACGAAACTAATTTGCCTTCATATAAAGATACAAAAAATTATCTCCTGTTCCTTTTTTACATATGCATGGCCCCCGCACTGAGACGGTGATTGGAAGAGGCAAAATGGAAACTGTCTGCTCTGGACTCTTACTAGCTGTGTATGCTTTCATCGATGCTGCATGCTAGGCGGATGTGTGGAGTATGGATTGTGACCCAGACGAAATCTATCACTGCGATTAAATTTCTTCTCGACGGCCTCTGAGTGGCTGCATGTATACAGGATGAGAAACATCTTTGTCTCCTCCATTATCCCAACTTCCTTTCTGTTCCAATCTCCCTAGCCCACTCTCTCCCGCTTTCTCTCTATGCCTGTCTTCCTTTATTTCTTTCCGCCTTCTGCACTTCATCCCTCTTTCTTTTCGGTTAATCTTCCCTTCCACACAATCACTAGTATTAGCCTCAGGGATGGATGCGTATAAGCACCGGAGCAGAGAACATTAAGGCAGCGTAAACTCGTGCAGTTATAGGCATATGGCGCATCAAAGGCTCGAAGGAGCTAGACATTTTCAATAGCAAATCGATCTGTTTCGAGTTTCGAATCATAGCTTCGATCATTCCTCGTACGCGGTCGGAAATAACCAGGGAGGGAAAATAACCAGGAAAAAGGTAAGAACCCCGATGCAGAAGATTAGAACATGTACAGAGGTAGCGTTAAGTTTCACTACACCTCTAACTACATCGTTAATTTCTCGGCTTCGATTAAGAAGTTTAAGTGTCCAGACATATAGCAAATACCCTTCAGATGTCCGGTTAAACTAGACAGTAATGTTGCCATTGGGCCTATACACAGACTTTACTTGTCTGGTAATAACAGTAGCTTTGAGCCAAGTATTGCTGTGATTTTTAAGCTAAACAAGCAAAAGAACCGCCACTTGGACTCACAATATCATTATTGTATTACCCGACTGTTCATGTTTGTAAGGATTTAAAAAAGTTTGTGCCTACGTTGACTACAACTTAAGCAAACATCTACACACCACGTGCATAGATTTTGTTTCTGTCAAGAAGTTCACTTGCTGGCATAAGTAACATAAGACTTAAGCTAAGCAATGTAGGCTGCATTTAAACACTACTCGGATTCCGGTAACCACAGCCTGATTTATTCTTGGCTTTGTTGAAATCAACTCGATTTTCAAAGAGTTAGCCAACGTAAGTTGTATTAGTACAGTTACAGAAATATAAATTGGCTTATTCTTTTAAAGGAGTTCAGCTGTTAGATTAAGAAGCGTCAGACTCGGCTTACTGCTTTTGACAACAGCATGGCTTCTCTATGGCTTCGTGGCTTTCATGAAGAAATTCAGTTGTTAATGGAGAAAAGACGATGAGACTCCAAGTACATGCATACAAAGGCTTATTTGTATAAACATCAACCTTTGTTATAAATTACATCATCCTGGAGTCATCTTGAAGAGCAATATATCGACTGATTCCGTCTAAATAGCCTGCATAGCTAAATCTGTTCAATAACCATGGGATCTTAAATGTTGTGGCGCCCATTCAGACGGTGATGAAGGACCTCACCCGATAAGTTCATTGAAAATGAGCAGGGTCGAGGCCCACCGGTCGCTATAGGAAAACATATGCGTTTACATTTACAATTATCCATCGTAGTTTTGTAATTGCAGTTTTGGAGCGCATCTGAGGAGTTTTTCTTAAACAGGCGCTATAGAAATTTACGATTACAATTACAATCGGTATTCCTGCTCGCCATCGTGATTACTGTTAATGAGTTCCATTGTTTACATAATACACAGGGACCTTGATACATCGGGCGACACTGAAAAGATCCTAAATTTCGTTGAAACAATTGGAGAGGGTAAGGAATGGAATCCTTTACGCGTCGCGTTGAATCAGAGGATGAATCACCCACTACGGAATTCTCAACCATTTCGGACTATGGCTTCGTTTCGTCGGAGGAACTGCGTCCAGAAGTCAGTGAGGTCTCGTCGACAGACTTTGAGGATGAAATTCCCTCCACAGACTCAGTTGGAAGCATGACACCCTCTCCAAAAAGAATGGCTCTGTTCGAAGGTAAGCATTATCATGGACTCGAAGGCTTCGGTAAGTTCTCTGATTATAAGGGCCAGAGCTGAAAACTCCGTGTAGTGATAATGTCAGGTCCGATTTATATAAAGTTACCGTGCCATTAGCACCTTCTCTTTGGCAAAGGTAAAGTATAGTCTTTGGGAGAAGCATTAAGAGTTATAAAGGCGGTTTCAGCGGCCCTGCACCAGTTGAACTTTGGGGAGGCATCGAGTTGGCGCCCCCAAACTGTATCACGTATGTTTGAATGTTTATGTGTATGTATGTATACGTGTATGTATGTATATATGTATATATGTATGTGTGTATTTATGTATATATGTATGTAGGTATGTATGTAGACCCCTATGTATCTATCTTCCTTTCTTTAACTCAGAACTTAAAACTTACCTCTGCCTGTCTGTTTTTATTCTTCGTGTTTTCTGTTCCCCGGTTTCAGTGTGCACTTCTGCGCTTTGTAAGGAGGGCATTATAAAATTACAGTTGTATTGTATGTATGTATGTAATCTAATCTAATCTAAAGACTTTTGTAGCATAGCACCTTTATCATAATTCCTAAGGCATCCGTCGATGGTCCCTTCAAGTCAGAATCGCAATCAAAAATCATAATTCATTGGAGAAGCCGGGTCGAATTCCGATAGGCCATCTGGCTACCAAAGTCACAGTTAATGGCTAGCAATAAGCCACTGTTGGTGTGTTTTATTGCATGCCAAAACATGGCCACAGTGTCTACCGCTAACAGGCATTAAAAGTACAATTTTTATCTACCATTATTACAACTATAAACAACGCCGCATGAACATAAGCAGAAAGTTATGCAGCAGGGCGAAATAGGCCTTAAACTGGAACATCATCATCGTCGGTTATCATATTAGGCCTAGTGTAGGCAAGCAGTGTTCATACGATTTTTCCAGGTGATGGGAAAGCCCTCTGTAGTCCTTTTTTCAATACAGATAGCATTAGTTCGTTGAAATGTGACACTTTAAACGTGATTCTTCTAACCGTTTGTAGACAAGACGGTATTCTTAACAGGCACTCCTGAATCATGTATGTATGTATGCATGTATGTATGTATGTATGTATGTATGTATGTATGTAATATACGTACGTATGCATCCAGGCGTTTAGGATGGCGCCTTTTCAGTACCTCATAATGCTGCTATCTGAACTAGAGATGTTGAAGTTCGTTTAGGGGAGCTAGTTCATCTGTATGTGTGAATGCGTGTATAAAAACTTGATATAGCGCCTTTTAAGTGCCTCACAAAGGCGCTGCTGCGATGGCCTGAATGGTGTTAGATGTCATTAAGAATAAATCTGGCATTGCTCTGAATAACTAGAAAAGTCACCACTGGCGAATGTGAGTTTTTTTAAGTGTCTTCAGTCTCTGACTGAACAAGGACGGTAAATGAAGGTGTCTTCTTTACCACGCGCTACATAAATTTAATCATTACGCAATTCATTACACTTACCGTACAGGTCCAGAATTTCTCCGAAGACTGAACGTCTTCGAGGAGGTGGAACATGGCGGCAGAGTGACGTTTGAATGCCAGTGCAAGGCCCATCCGGTACCAGTCAGCAAGTGGTACAAGGATGACGTCGAACTGGTCGAAGGCGATCGAATGAAGATCGAGGACCTTCTGGAAATTGATGGAACCCTCCGACTTATCATCAGCAACGTCAGGAAGTCAGATGAAGGAGCATACAGGTGCAAACTCGAAAACCAAGAAGGAGTGGCAGCCACAACGGGGTATCTGTCAGTAACAGGTAGGCTGTCTCTAAACATTCATCATAGGTACAGTAATTGTATTCACGAAAGTTTTATAGCGCCTCTTCAAGAGAAACTCATCAAAAGTAAGTAGTAGGCCTAAAGTATTTAATTCGCCTAAATGGTGCAGTAATTTCTGGCTATAATTTCACTTTCACTTCCCATTTCGGGAGCGTCTCTTATGAATCTCTCTCATAGGGCGATATATAAATTTGTGATTGCAATTAGGCCTACAATCGTAATTACAATTACAGTTACAGTTGTAATTTCGCGCTCATTTGAAACCATCTCATTTCCTGCACTTGTTTTGCTGTTCATTTAGACTTGACTTTCTTGAATATCTCGTGAACTTTATAAACCCTTTCTCAATTACTGTTGAAAGGGGTGCATAATGACAAACACAACTACCTTAATTTGCATTGCTTTGTCTTACCTTATTGTACCTTACTTTACCACATGGTACCTTACCACACACCATCTTACTTTATTTTGTCTTACCCTATGGTGTCTAACCTCACTTTTGTTGACCGCAAATTTCTCTGCCTTTGCCAAATACTGGATCCATCGAATACGCAACAGATGCACAAACAAGACGAGAAACGGATTTACGTAATAGATAATGGAGCCAACCAAATTAGGTTGGATAACAAAGGAGGTTCCGAAAATATCACGGACCTATTAGCGTCGGTCTAAGAGAACCGATAAAAAGACAGAATAAGCAATCGTAAGCTGAACCAACGGAGGTCTGCCGTGAAGTAAGTGGTATAGAAATGTACACATATTGGCAGACAATCAGGAAGACAAACCACAGTAAATCTTGCAGGAACACAGATACACAGAAGCCTATATTAGGCCTACGTCAGCACAACGGTAGACGTACCCTGCATGAGATTGTATTCATGGCACTTAAATTGACTAGGTTCTGCTCAATGGGTTGCGATTTCGAATGCGCTTTTGCTTAGAGTGATGCCTACTGCGTTGCGATAACGGCGCTATAGAATTTTCTAGATTATATTAGATTTTTAATAAGCATTGCAGACTTTAACCTTCAGTTCTTCAAATATCTTACTAAAACTCATGATCAGGATGCGATCCGACGATCTCTCACACAAAGCCGCAGCTGGTCTACCGATGTGACTATGCAGTCTGCTTAGACGGCGTTGAGTCACGGTAGCCGATTGAATACGGTGCTTGGCTTGTAACACGGAGAGTACGGACTGGTTCGAGCCTCCCATAAGATGACTACTGTGTAGGGACATTGAACAAATCCTTCACTCATAATTGCTCAGCACCATCGGTTGATGCTTAGTCATTAGATAGCGGCGCTTAATAAATGCAGAAACAGTAATAATATTAAAAGTGTTTGCTGTTTGTAGTAGCAGTAGTTTCCACGTTTAACGACATTATATTGCATCAAAGGCGTTGACGTCGCCCTCCTCCTTTATCCAGACTTGGGACTGGCACTACCCGCAGTGGCGGAGTTTTGCTGTTTGTCATTACTGACGTAACTGGCACACGAGCAATCTATTGTTCGGTTGTATTGTATATCATCGCATTGTATTGTGTTGCACTTTATTGCATGTTCTTGTATTGTATTGAATACTGCTGTCCAAGGTGACTGGTATAAATTCATACCGTGTTGTTTGCACACATTGCTGTGTTGTCTAGGAAATAGTTCATCGCCGAAGTCTGAGTATGCCGTCAGTGCGGCTCCTCTACTTAGGGCAATAACCGAAGAATCGAATGTCTCGCAGGACTCGGAAGAGGGCGCCACGCCATCGTCGACGTCACTGGAGAAGATTCTAACTGGAGAATATGACGTAACCACCCTGCCTTATTCGCATTACCTGGAGCTGCTGAAAGAAAGCGAATCGGGTAGGAGTCAGTAATCATTCTTCAGTAAGTGTATATGCATACATACAATTGGTGAAAAAGATTAAGGTAAAACAAGCATATCATCAGTCAATCATGGGCGAGGATCCGCTGGATTGGTTCTACATGAGTACGGGCACTTGCCAGTGGAGACTTATCCAGTTGTGTATGCGTGCATGGATACAGGCATGAATAGTTCAGGAAACATTTTCTGCCCGTCTCAAGACGTTCTTCCTCTTTAGAGTTCATTAGTTAGCCGTGCTGCAGCCTCTCTGTGAGTTACTTAAAAGGCGCTATAAAAGTTTAGTGATACACACACATATACATACATACATACATCACACATATATACATACCTACATGCATGCATGCATACATACATACACACATACACGTTCAGACACAAACTTATTTTTTTCGTCTGAGGTGCAGACATGACTATATCAAAAATCTAACAGTAGGACACTTCTCTTAACTTTCAACTTGAGTTCATATTCATTCGCCGAACACGAAATGATGATGAGCTGAGTTGGCACTAGATAGCCTGGCATTTCATGCATATTTTCCAAAGTACTATTAGTGTGTGTGGTGTTTAACTTCTTGCTAACGCCTATGACCTCCACCAATAAGTACTTTGTTTCCTCATTCATCAGCATTGTCGTCGTCAGTATCATCATCATCATCATCGTCATCATCATCATCATCATCGTAATCGTCATCATCTTCACCAATATATGTTGATTTTAAGAGTGATACATGCAGCCTACAACTGCTGTGTGTAGTTGAACAGGAACCAAAGGCACACTCAGAAGGGACAAAAGTCCCGTTTTATTAGGGCCGCCTATTATAATTAGCACAGTAGCAAGTTAGACGACTAACGCAGCAATACAACGGAAATGCATACATTATGAAAACATAAATTAAAGTCAGGCATTAATCAACAAATACTGAAGTTCAGCAATAGGCCGCAGATTTCCTTAATAATAAAGAAAGTAAAAGCCAGACATAACTAACTATTAAGTATACAATTGCAAAGGACATTGAAGAACAGTCACATTTGCTTTTTAAATAGTTGCAAATTAGGCATTGAACGGATGCTCGTATAGGGGGCCTGTGTACAAGAATGAATCACTTCGCTTGTATTGCTCCGCTGGGGTCAGTCGTGCTGAACAGTAGGACTCCATACGTTGCAGTCTATAGTCTGGAGTCGTCGGCTGCTATGCAGTTAGAGAGAGCAACAGATGCCAAGCGCCGTTATTGCGCCTTTCAACGGCTAACTTAGTGTGCGGCGACCGCAAGCCAGATGCTTCGAAGTTAGAAGTAGTACACTGGAGAAAGCCATGGGTTCGGAAGGATCGAAGAAGCTTTTGAATGTAGATTATAAAGAGGCTGTCGATGGACGGACATATCGATTGATAACGGAAAATAAATGTAGGTTCTACAAACTACTTGTAAAGTGTAAAGTCTACGTTTGTATGAATCTATGATAAGTCTTCTTGTTTGTTATCCATGTTACGTTGAGTAGGCATATGTTACGCCTTCTAGTTTAAGCATGCTTCGAAAGGCTACGCTGAGTCTGTGCCATTTGAAATTGTATTGTAATCAGAAACTTATAGAGCGCCACTTCAAGATAAAACTCATAAGAGGCGTTCCAGGCCAGATATCCCAGAACTAATTGGGAATAATACGGTCTTCAAACGCTTGCGGAAAAGAGAGGGGAGAGGAATTTCCGCCCAGGGTCGCCAGACAGGTCGTTCCATGAAGCAGGGCCAACAACGGCGAAGCTGCGCCGCTGCGCGGTGGAAGTGCGAATCATGCTTTGCTAGGCTTGATATACTCTTTCATCTTAACCATAATTTACTCTGTTACGTTAATTAGTCTATTGTAATGTAATATAATCTAATCTAATGTAATTACCATTACAGCTCTGTTATCAAATACACGAGGCATCAATCCATGGTTGCTTCAAGTTAAACCGCAGTAAAAATCGTAATCTGTTGAAGAGACCTGGTCGAAATCCCATAGGCTTAGTAGCCTATTCTTGGTTTAGCTTCTATGCTTTGCTAGATTTTACTGCTATACTATGTATTTCACCCTTCTCTGTGCTATAGCAGAGATGCATTGTTCGTGTTGTGTACTTTAGACAGAAGTTCTGCTCCAGGCAACAGTCAGAAGAACGGTGGAAACAGAACTCCAACGGAACATACACCAAGCGCTGATGACATCAAAAACCTGTGCACAGACTTTGCTTACGACACTTCTATTCCATTTACAGACGACGATGACGTCAGCTACGTTAATGATCAGCTGGTTACCACGGCGATGAATCAGAGAGAAATGGACGCGGAAGAAATCGCAAATAGACCGAAAGCTGAAGTAATTTTCGGAACGCCGTTGCTGACTGATTCGAAAACTGTCTTCGTTATAGAAGGTCACAGGAAAGATGTTTCCACCGATGAATCAGACAATGAGTTACTGAAAAACTCTGAGGAGATACTGGAGGAGATGGAAAATGAGCGAGTCTCTGGATTACGATTAGAAGAGACACAAGGTGAGGAAAATGCAATGGCGGAAGGATATGAAGTAGATCTGGAATTTGGCTCTAATTTCAGCGAGCCATTGATGGGGCTCGATTCGGAGGGTGACTTTGGAAAAAAGGGAGTCTTTGAGTCACTGGACGAGAACAGACTGAAGGAGACGGTGATTGCTGGCCGGATTGGGATGCCTTCGGATTGGGAGTTCGCCCATTACACATCAGAGGCTGACGAAGGAGAAGATATCCTCAACGCTATTCCAGATGACGCAAATGCCACTCCTCGTCTGCCCGTGGAGACTTTAAGATCGAAGCACGAGGAAGAAGAAGCAGTTCTAGCGGCGGAAATGGGATCGTCGCCTCTTGCAGATGAAGCTGCGGTGTCGGCATCGAAGAATCTGGCAGACAAGGAGAGTGACCCAAGAGAAGTGACCCTACTACGAGATGCTCTGCTTGGCGAAAATGCGGCGCCAGAGACGAGTGACGAAGAAAAGATCATCAATGTGACAAAAGAGGAAGCTAGTGACGTTCGTGGAAATTCCGACGATTCTATGGTCAATTCTTTCTTGCCAGATAAAATGATGTCGTCAGTAGCCGAAGAAAATATCAAGAGACAAGACAAACCTGACGAGGAAGACATCTCTTCTCTGGCTTCCTCCGACCGGATTGTCTTGGCGGATATTCAGCCGAAGGAGGAAGTCAAGGAGGAAGTCAAGAAGGAAGTCAAACGAGAAGTGACACCGGAAAGTAAACCAGAAGGGAAACCGGAACAAGATGACGTTACCAACTGGATGCCGGAAATGACGCCAGTCGCTGAATCGGTCTCTGGTGTTCCGTCTCTCGTCAACTTTAACGCAAATTCAGCTGCTCCGGAAGTGGCAGAGGCCGAGACTTACAAACCGGAAGTAAGCGGATCCAGTGGAGACGGACTTATCCAGTCCACGGATACGGGTGGCTTCCTTTTCGCCGATCTTATGTCGGATCTAAAGTCATCCGTAACGGCCACTTCTGAATGGATTCCGGACGTCTCCATATCCAGCTACCTGCCGGATCTGAGTCCTAGGGAGTTGCTGAGCGAACAAAAACCTGTCGACATGGAAGAGATCGCGACGGAGGAGCCGAAGTCTGCGATCGACTGGTGTGTGGACTGGTTTCGGTATCCTTCGATCTTCTACGTTCTTCTCGTGCTGACGATGACACTCGTTGCGTCGGCAACACAGATGAATCCAGCGATGGTCGTCCTCGTCGTTGCTCTGTGCTCCCTTTTGGGATTCCATTTGTTTCCAGTTCAAGAAAAGTAAACGCAGGTGATTGGCCCACGCTCTTAAAAGTACGGTGTGGTCATGAATTATCATTAACACTAAATGTCTCGTAATAGAACTGGTTTATTGTGGTCAGAAAAATGAATCCTAGTGGTGGCTGGCCTATTGCCACAATGTCCGGCCATAATAGGCCCTATTACGAGACAATTTCTGTCTATGGATGCCATAGCCACACTGCAGTATCTGCTGCTAGCAGATTTCACTTTTAAGAGTATCCTATTGAAAAAAAATATATACATATATACAACATTGTATTATATATACATATTGTGCTTAACTTTATAGAAATTGTATATATGTATAATTCACATCCTATTCGCATATGAGCAGGCCTGTCAATCAGCTCTGGACACTTCTTGCTACGACAACAGTTTACACAATAATTGTACACAATTACACAATAATTTATTTTATTAATTTGCGGTAATATGGGTCACGTGATTCTTGACTATCTATGCATCTTATAATCTATCCTCATATATGCCGAGTTCGAGAAAATAAAAGCACTGTTCTGGTGATTCATAGTCATAATTGTGACCTTTCTCTCAGTTGTCTTAATGGATTTAGTGTATAACTTATATATAAATAAAATTGTATTATATATACATATTGTGTTTAACTTTATAGAAATTGTATAGATGTATAATTTCTAGAATAGGCATGTAATGAATTGTGTTGGGCAATCATTGTGTGCCAATTAATATCGTAAATTATAACATTTTTTATTTTAAAATGTGGAATTTGTTGGATTGTTCATTAGAAAGAAATGCGCTTGAAAGGCTGACATCGGTACCTAAGTTACTGATAGGTCAGATCCATTTGGTCCAATTTTGTTACTTGCGTCGGTCTACATCAGATAATGAATCAGTTTTGTAAAAACGGTCTCTTAAGCTAACCCGGAGAAGTATGTGAGCCCAGTCTTTTGCGCCATCGGTTGATGCCTTGTGCATTAGACACCGACGCTTTAGAAGTTACTACTTACAATGCTCCCTCGCATTGTTAGTAGTGTGATCTGGTCCACGGCTTTGGAATTCGCTGCCAGGTTCTGTTTGTTCTGTCAGTTCTGTGATGTCATGCAGGTCTGAACTTAAAACTCACCTGTTTCAACTTGCTTACCCGCCGTAGCCTAGCTTCTGGTTTCCCTGATCTATTGGAATTCGACCCGGCTTCCTCAATGGATTATGATTTTGGATTGCAACTTTCACTTGAAGCGACCATCGATTCATGCCTTGGGCATTACGATAACGGCGCTGCAGAAGTCATTAGATTGGATTATCAACAACATTGTGTAGTCGATGTTATCGTTCTGTAGCGGAGTGAGTGTTAGTGGAATGACAAATATTGAAGTACTTTCCTGGATATGAACCCCTACGCCTCGGTTGACAGTTGAACATGCTAACCACTAGTCTCTTGCGCAGCAACCATAGTTAGTTACAAAACATTACAATGTTGCTGAGATTCGGAAAGGTTCATTGCTATTACAAGCTGTTACGGTCTAAGCAGTTCGTTTTCGGGTGAATTTCATTGGGAGGGACTTGTTCGCACTTGGTCTGTGCTTCTTGGAGACTTTGGATATCATCTTAATCGGTTGGCATCTGACTGTTGAAAGCCTCTTTCTGTTGACACTAGTCAATGTCAAAGTCCGAGAACTGGATTGTAATTTCAGAATTCAGTTGTTCTGAGTCAGTTGGCTAAAGCATGTTGCGTATAAAGAAACCCTCGGCTGATGGCATGCGTCCGTCAGTCAGTCCAACATGGCTGCCAAGTAGATTTATAACCAGTGGGTCAGTTGTGGCTTTGGATATCAGTCAAACTATCTGCGCCTTAGTGCATAGGTATCGGAGACGCAGTTCATCTGGTTGAATAATTAATGAGACAGTTGATAGATTCCCGCAACATGGCGTCTCTCAGATCAGCCTTTCTACTTCTGAAGACATGACTCACCTGTTTTTATTAATTATTGCAGCGCTTTTGTGAGGTTCTTAAAAGCCGTTTAACTGTGACTTGATACATACACACATATACATACATGCAGGCATACAAGCATTCAAGCATACATACATATGTACATACATGCATACATGCCTGTAATACATGTATGTTTTACAAACATGTACATGCATACATAAATACATGCCTACACACACACACACATATATATGCATATGTACATATGCCTAGGGGTCGTCAATGACTACGAATTGACCATGGCAGAAGCATTCTATGTGGCTTCTGATACACAAACTACCTGTTGGATAGCTATTCAGAGCTGCAGTTACTTTTCCCCGTGCCTTTGTTAGCAATACAATCATATGCCGAGGCTAAGAAAGTAAAGTCATATCCATGGCTGCCTTTCGGAGTTAGAGTAAGGGACTGCTGTCTCTTCTATTCTACAAGAAATTACCTTCCTCTATGTCTACATCTCCTGTCTAAGGACGCTTCATGCCTTTTTAAAAACGCCAGAACACTATCTTCTTTCGCCAAGGCTGGGTTTAGCCCAAAGCTGGATGAGACGCTATATAAATTTACTGAACGAGTTAATGCATATTAGTCGACTAATCAATGTTTTTGAACACAGCGCGTATGTTCCAATTAACAGTTCATTGCTAAACTTTATTCTATCATGAGCACCGTGTATGATGTCGACGCAATGTTGCCTTGTGTCATGTTCTTGTAGAGCTGATCACGAAACTCGTTAATTAATTCATCTTGCTCACAGTGGGACTCTGAACATTTACCTAGATTTACATAATAAAGAAATTGGTTTTGTTGATCTTTAGCAAACCAGCATCTAGCAAACTATCGGTTTCCATCGAAGGTTATCTACGTTCAGTTGATACCCAGCTCAATTCAAACATCGGGTGTACTATTGCATGCTTAGAACCAAATGAAGAATTCGGCCCAAACTTGTCCGTTTGATTTCAGAACAGCAGGCATAATATACATACATACATATATATATATATAATTATATGCGCATATGATTATGTGTTCGGCTGACCACAACGTGTAAATTATACGCCTTGTGCGAGGTATGTTTCAACGCATTAAGGTCTTCATTAACTGGGATCTGCGTAGGTCATGCGTGACTGGTCAAACACTGCATATAACTACATATTCTTTGACCACGGGTCTCATGTATACATATGCAATGCTATGGTGTGTCGCGAAGTTCAGAATGTGCCGCACGAGGCGCCTTTGCGGATTCGTCCCGGGTTCGGCCACTGATGCATAAGCCTGTTACTATGCTACTGGATTTGTTAGCTACATTGGTTAACGCATAAGTCAAGGCGATTCCCGGTCGTGGCTTATTTCAGAGATTTGAATATTGGACTAGCACGGTCCGTACACGAAGAACTTAATGGAGTGGCGCCCATTCAAACAGGCAGCGGTGATGAAGGATCTCACCCGATCAATTCATTGAAAAACGAGTAGGGTCAAGGCCTTACGGTCCTAAAGAACAACGTGTACATGTATATGTATTCATCGAGAGGACTTGTGACATATTACAGGACCACTAAAATAGTGTTAGGCTGAAGATTTTACATCGTTTCGATTAAGAACTTCTTGTTTCATGTAGAGTAAACGTCAACCATGACTTCTGACGTCATACATTTTCTAGTTCCATTTACTTTGCAATATGAGGCCAAAGCCATTTACGCTTGACTAAAACACTGTTGCAACGTGTGATACAAGCCTGTCCCAAGAGAAATGACAATGTATACTCCAAACTCGAAATCTCAGACTGAGGTCGAAACTATGGTCGGTTAAGCAAGGCGAAAAGATAATTGAACCTTTGTCTCAATGAAAGTCAGCAAGGAACCAGCGGACATTCAAGTAAATGTAAATGGATTTCACCAGATAAATTCTCTGAAAATGAGCAGGGTAGAGGCCATGCGGTCGTTATATAAAACCGTATACACTCATGGCTTTTGGGGGTCGTGTCATAACCAGCACAATGCCGAACATGTAAGAGTGATTGACCGATCAATATTATTTGTATTTACTTAATGAGTTTTAATGGAACGAAAACAGCAGACGCAGTGACATCAGCCTCTGTGTATGTCTACCTACTCAAGCCACCGCTACTCGATGCATAGGCCTACCATCTAACAGTAGACATTCCAATGAATTGACAGATTACCGACAAGAAATAAAACTTGCTCTAGTTCCACATGATTTATGTATTCTTATATCAAAACCTTGGCATAACAGCTCACTTAAATAACACTGGCCAACACATAATTTGTTGCCTCAAATGTTAGAACTGTTTCTGGGTATAGTTGACCTGCTGATTCCAGAAAAGGCACCAGTTTTCTCCCAGCAGGTCTAGTTTTCGAGATATAGAACATTATGCCATATACCAGTCCTTGCCTCTGCTCGCCCATAAAACATAAGGCTATAGCTATAATTATGTAGTGCTCAATTTATTATGTGATACACTAAATAAACATAATAATACAAATACTTAAAAGAAAATAGTAGTACCTGAAACTGTACTTATATGATACCAAACAGAACAAGTTTGTTATAAATATTTCAAGTCATTCGACACCGAAGAAGCTCCTTTTGTACGATTTCCGAGTGTGGCATCTGCCGGAACAATCGCGCATAATATTCCAGCAATAGTCTGCCATCATGTGTGCATCCCATCTTCCTTGATATCGATTTTCCATTGTTTTGATGTCTTCGTGAAATCTTTCACCTTGCTCTTCGCTGAAGTCACCAAGATTCTCTGGAAAGCGATCTAAGTGACTGTGGAGATAATGGACTTTAATGCTCATGTTGCAGCCAAGCTTGTTGAAATGAAGAAGCATATCCTCTACTACTTGTGCATAATTGTCTGCCTTTTTGTTGCCAAGAAAATGTTTAGTTACAAGAACAAAGGAAGACCAGGCACAAGATTCGATTTCATTCATTGATGGTATGAAAAGTGGGTCATTCATAAGTTGCCTGATCTGTGGACCATCGAAGATTCCAGCCTTCAATCTTTCCATTGTAATTCCTGGTAACTTGTGTACTATGTATTCGAAGCATGAACCTTCTTTATTCAAAGCCCTGACAAATTGTTTCACCAGGCCTAGCTTTATATGTAGTGGTGGCAGTATGATCCTATCTCGTGCCACCAAAGATTCCTTGATTACATTTTGAGCTCCAACCACCATGTCTTTCCTCGAAGGCCAATCTTTTCTTGTCCAATGTTCATGCTTGGCTCTACTGTCCCAAAGACACAAAAAGCAGGGATACTTTGTGTAGCCACTTTGTTGACCAAGGAGGAAATTTACCATCTTCAAGTCTACACAAATTACCCATTGATGTTCTTTGTATTTTATCTTTTCCAGTACTAAAGAGATGGCATTGTACTCTTCTTTCATCCTGGTCGAGTGACCGATTGGAATAGAACCAAATTTGTTGCCGTTATTTAAAAGCACACATTTCAGACTACGTTTTGAACTGTCGATAAAAAGACGCCACTCATCTGGGCTGTAATCCGACAGACCAATTTTCTTCAATAAGTTGCTGATGTCATTACAGAATACTAGGTTGTTGTCTTTGGTAAAGAATGGCAGCAAATCCTTTTCTCTGTTTCTATAAATTGTAATTTTCGTTCCAGGCTGAAGTGCATTCTTTTCCTTTAGTCTGGACGCAAGCAATTCAGAGGACTCTTTGGAAAGATTTAAGTCCCTGATCAGATCACTCAACTCTTTTTGGTCAAAACGTTCACTGTGTGAAGTTGATTGGAAATCACTGTCACTGCCCCCACTTTCTTCACTTTCGTCATCTTGTCCGATATCGGACATGCAAGTCTCATCGTCTGAGAGCTGAGGTAGTTCGCGAAAAGGTGGAACTGGTACAATATCCGAATGCGGAACAGGTCTCCTGGCTGAAGGTATATCAGGGTAAGACAACTTGTGACGATTATTTCGATTGATGCCTATGATATTAACCATACAAAAGTAACAGTCGTCGAAGTGGTTTATCTGTTCCCTCCAAACCATCGGTACACCAAATTTCAGGCAGCTTCTCTTTCCAGTTGTCCAGTGGCGCAATTGTTCAATACAAGTTTTGCATACTGTATGAGGAGCCCATTGCTTATCTTGATCTCCAAGTTTGACACCAAAATAACCTACATATGCTCTTTTTACAAACTCAGAAATCGGTTTCCTGTTTGCTTTTAGTGTGTATTCCCCACAAATGTAGCAGAATATGTCTGGATGGTTAATGCAGCTCCGTCTGGAAGTAGCCATAACCTTAAGGATGTTCGCATCTGAGGAATTAAGTGACTAACCTAAATAATAGTAAGAACATGTAGTTATTTAATGCTCACATTCACAGATTGTTCTTGCGACCAACTCTTAATATGCCCTAAGACGACTGCGGCTGCTCTAGCTTTCTGGAGGCGGTTTATATAGGCTATAAATGCTGACTTCAGCATAATCTATTTACATAGTTCGAAACCATGAAACGCTGTATAAGCACAAATAAATTCTAAATGAGGCCATGAATTTAGTGCTGAGTAAGCTGTAGGCTACGGAATAGTTATTTCGTTGAATCAGCAATATCTCAGCACGCGGCAAGACATTTATGACATTTTATTATGACATTTTAGTTTTGCCAAAGACATCGTTTAAAGAGTGGACTGGGTTTTCTTTACAAAATCGACGATATCTGAGAAACTAGACCTGATGCACTCAATCCAATGACATTTTCTGAATCAGCGCCCAAAATTACCCCAAGAACAGGTCTTAAACCGAAGGCAACAAGAAAAAAAAATTTTCTGTTGGCCAGTGTAATCACGTGCTGATGGAAATGTTAGCTAACTAAGATACGAACCCTTAGAACCTTGAATCTGAAACAAATTTAGCTTTCGCTTTCATTTGCAAGATTTCAACTATTCTGATTTCAGCATTTATGACTCATTATGGGCAAATATTTACTTTAATAGAATCTCTATTGTGTGGCTGCTAGTCATATTTCAGTGGCCATTTGCGCAGCTCCATAAGTAATAATCGGGCTATTTCCGTCCAGAGTGCTGAAGCCAGCGAATATTCGATCCAAACCTCGGAATTGTGTTTAATAATTCGCTTTTCATCCTATTTTGTCCCGCTATGTTTATACTCAACGAACCAAATTCAACCCCTTGCGTATATAAAAAAGGGTGTGAGTAAACAAATTCAGCTCTAAGTGGCTAAGCAGTAACAGTTTTGAATGCAACAGAGAATGAAATACATCCCGTGTGATGCACATAGCCTGCTATTTATGCAGTAGCTGAAGCGCTCACTTTTCAGACATTTCAGTTGTAGGCAAACGTTACGCCATAACTGTAAATCGGGACCATGGAATAGCTTTTACTCCTCGATCCAGTGAACGTGCCAACATTCTGACGAACCGACTGATAATAATTCAGACGTCGTAATACCTTGCAGAGATAACGAGACTGCTGGTGGCTGCGTCTATTCTGTATATTAAGTCTAGACCTTTTGCAATTGGCGCCTTGCTGGCCCCACTGGTTTGACCATGCGACCGTCAATTCCCGAAGGTAGACAACACATTGGCATAGAATGGCAGTTCGCGTTTAGATCACACATTACACAGTGAGTACATCTAGACCACGTCTCCAATCAAGGAACTTGTCTAGTTTGAAATATGAGCAGGGGATGTTTTAGTTCGTATCTACGCAACTACTTAGAGATTGTGTGTTTGGAATTATTTTGGCGACATCATGAGCCTGTTTTGTTTTGGAAGGTTTGGAAAGAGGCACAAAAAAGAAACGGATATTAAAAACAGAAGAGTTATCTTTTCAGGCGAACTTGTGACTTTTAATAGAGCACTTGTCTCAGCGGACTTCACATACTTACCGCAACAGCCGAAATTGCACGAGCTAACAAGACACAATGTGCTGGGGAGAAAATGCTCCATGATAATAACTCGATCGTCAGTTTTCTCGACGACCCTTTCTCGCCAAAACATGCCAACACATCAACGGTCGACGTCTACTGACGCCACAGTCAATGACACAAATCTCAAGGTCCATAAGCTCGCATTTTTTGAATCCAGGGATATCAATTCGTCGGCGGATTCCCTTGACTCTGGTGCAATGACTTCATCGTCGTTGAGTTGCTGCCATCATCCGGAAGCGAAGAACGGACATCACAGCTGCTCTACAATTATCCCCTGCAGTCCAAGCTACCGCCAACCGCAACACCGTCATCATCCTCTTTTGCAGCAGCAGCAACAACCACAGCAGCATGAGGATATGACGACTAAGAAAGACGAATCAGTGCAAACGATGATGCGCTGCATGAATGAAAAAACGCGAACTAGGATTCGAACGAACCCATGGGTTCGTCCTCCACCTCTGAAACACCCATCTTCCGACTCCAGTCACATAAACAACATAGGTAGCATAGACAATCTCCAGGGTCAGAACAGTGACATCTGCCGAGCAGTGCCATCAAACATCGCCCTAGAACAGACCGTCTACGACGGAAGCTGATGGACAACATCCGTACCTTCAAATTACCAAAAAATAATCGTGTACCTGAAACAATGAAATCGAACTCAACGTGAGCAATTACATCTGTCCACTAGTAATTCTTGTTTGATATTGATTTATTCATTTTAAGAATTGTTGTAAAAAACTTCGAAATTTAAATATAAGTGCTAACGGCTATTGAACGACGTTAATCGTCGTATCATTTTTTGAATCTAAAAGCTTTGCGGATTAACAGTAAATGTTAAAAGCCATAGAATTTAAATGATTCCTTTAAAGCAACAAATAGCTAGTACCTTACTTATGGTAATCTGCCAGAGCGAACATTCAGTTGGTATGAATATGTGATTAGACTGTAGTTAGCAACATAAAGAAAACCTGGTCTGCTTATGAGAGAAGTTATGGCGCATTTATAAATGTTTTCATCATTAAAAACATAATTAGAAGTATACGAGAACTGGCAAGACTAGAAATCAGAAAATAACATGGCAAGGCATAACATTCAGTGGCTCAAAGATCCACTGAAAATTACAAGGAATACTTAATTGCCAATACTTGATTAGACAATACTTAACAACCGATACTTATGGGTTCCTCTTAAAGAGTGTTATATATTTAGACAGTGCATTGATAAAAACTCTCCCACAAGTGTATAGATCTTGCAGTGAAGAATTTGTGATGAAACGATGAAATGACAAGATGGCATCTACAGATCCATAGATCTGTAGTTCGGCCAGCTCCTTATGATGTCGTATAGACATTCCCCTGGATCTTTTGAATACGATCTCAGATCACGGTGACCATATAGCGAATAGTTTGGAGCAATGTGACCCTGCAAGAAGAAACACATCCTTAAACGCTAACACATATCAGGTTACGTGAACCGTAAGCAGAGAAGACTAACATAGCCCTCTTGGACGCCTCTATGACGAACGCCGGTCTTTTTTTAGATAAACACTATTCCCACTGTGATCAGTGTGGCAAAGCGGGCAGTGATTAATATCAGCAGGTTAGGCACAAGAAAGTCCGTAGTACATTATTGGCTGCGTTTTGGGTTTCTTTTGTGCGTGGTTTGTATAGCTGTTGCTGGTGCCCGAAGTGCTAATTTGTTGAAGGATAGTTGTTGAATTGTGAACATTTGTTTACTAAAAGCAATAAAGCTGGTTTTGTTGCACTGATAGTCCATAAAAGCCTGCGCTTTGCATTCATTGTAATTGTAATTTGTAACTTCTATCGCGGTGGTGTTGAAAACTTCCCTGCATATGATTCTCCTATTATTTGGGCGTCTAATCTTCACTAAGCGCAAGAAACAATTGGCTTAGTAATGCGGTACATGATAGCACTTGATTGAATTGCTGTGTATACCCAACTCTGTGACAGTTAATAATATTGTATTGATTTTGGTTGAAAGTTACAATTGTAACTTAACTGGTATCTAGTCTAAGGACTTCTATATTACTGTTACCATAACACAGAAGGTATCAATCAATGGTCGCTTCAAGGGAAACCGAAGTGAAAATCGTCATCTGTTTGGAGTAGCCCGGTCAAAATCAGATAGGTCAGGGAAAGCAGATAGCAGGCTACGGTGGATATGCAAGTTGTAACAGATGAGTCTTAAGTTTACACCAGAATGCCATTAAAGAACTTTCAGAATTCAAAGAACTGAGCAGTAAATTCCACAGCTTCGGATCAATCACCGAGAACACCCTACAGCCTATCATTGTCGTGGTGTAAGGCACAGCAAGAATGACAGTCAAATGAGGTATACTTAATTATATAATTGCAAAAAGAGAAGAGAAAGTACAGGAAGCAGATTGCATGCCTGTTCAAGAACTTCATGCAGCTAAAACTCCATGAGAATACATATCGACTCGATTATGACGTTTTGGTTGCTATCTTACTTCTTTAACTCCGAGACGGATGAGTTCATGTGTGGCTTTGAGGGCTGCATCGGTTGGAGGTCGAGTCTCAAAGTATCCAATGATGCCGATGCCAATCGACGAGTCGTTGTAATTGAGAGTATGCGAACCGAGGACCTTCCATCCTCGGCCTTCATAGACTCTTCCGTCCTCACCGATCACGAAGTTGTACGCGATGTCAGCCCACCCTATGAATGATGTATATATGTACGCACGTATGTATGTATGTACGCAACTTAGGTGTAATCTTCGACCAAAACCTGAGCCTTTCTGATCATATTATTATCTATCTCTCCCGATCTTGTTTCATGCATATCCGTAACCTTAGGAGAATCCGACCTATGCTTGACTTCAAAACTGCATCTATCATCGCGACATCCACAGTCCCTGCAAAAGTTGATTACTGTAATTAACTCTCGTCATCTCATCTTTAAAATATGGAAATCGCTCTATAGCCATAGCTGCCCCAACCCTTTGGAATAAGCTCCCGCCAGAATTGCGACAATTACCCTTGCAGTCTCTGCACAGCTCTTCATTCAAAACTGAAAACACCCGTCTTCAACAAATCCTTTTCTGACTCATATCTCCGCTCAAATCCGAAACACCACACACCGTATCGGTCTGACTGTCTGCTGCCTGTCTCTTTAATCTCCACCTCGAATCGAACCCTTCCTGATTATCTATTTTGTTTTGATTGAGCGCCTGTGAATAAACTGGCTCCCGCGACTTGGATTTCGTTGTGCGCTGAAGAAATGTCTAGCTTAGGATTACGATTATGTATGTATGTATTCATGTACATATGCTTGAAGACACCCGACATAGTGCCTTTATACCTCACAATAGCGTTGTGTGATCTTTCTGCACAGGTGCAAAGTTCAATAAAAAGATGTAGGGTTAAGACTGCACATAGGAAATGAAATTGGTATTCACCTGCTCTGCATACATTTCTATACTGTATATGTGAAAGGCGACGACATTCGTTTCAACTGAAAAATTTAGATTATAGGTCTATTAAGTCTTCAGCTATAGGCCTAGATCTACTGCAGAGAGCTTCGTCATACTCTATGATAAATGTGACTAGATAAACACTTCGGTAAAGCTACATGGCTCTTGAACAATAATAAATAATCATTATAATGGCCTCGTTCGAAATCGGTTTGCGCTAGCCCAGAGAAATATTTACAGTATATAGATCCTCTGTCTTTGCAGTAACCGCTAGCGATAGGGTTCCTTCTTTAACAACATTGTGTGTTACAGGCCAAACCTGCATATCATGATCCATCATTTTGTATACCGTGTAAATTTTCTACCAATATTTTCAGCCGGTGACTATAACAATAATAATAATAATAATAATAATAATAATAATAATAATAATAATAATAATAATAATAATAATAACAACAACAACAACAATAATAATAATCATAATTTAACAACAATAATAATAATTTTTTATTACTAGTTTTAATTATTATTATTTTTTTATTCCCCGAGGTATGTTATTATTATTATTTTTATTATCATCATTATTATTGTTGCCGTTGTTGTTATTATTATTTTTTACCAAGGTAAGTATAATCCCTTGGTTGTTCAAAAATTTCCGGAGAAAAGGAGAGAGAGGGATTCTGGAACGGCTAATCCTCGTCTGGATTCGGCATCACAAATGTACCGTGGAAGGCGACTGCATTGAAACGCTGTAATGTTATAGACAAGCGTTAAAAGAGGTAATCTGTTTCTCTACCATCTCCGGATATGAGGGACAATATACGTCCCAAGTCTGTGAGTAAGGTCATACCCAAACCATTGATAGGGCCTAAAGTCTCAAAGGCCAGAGGAACAAAGTGGCATGCATGGGACAAATGATCATATTTCAAAGTTTTTCTATTATTATTATTATTATTATTATTATTATTATTATTATTATTATTATTATTATTATTATTATTGATGCCTTTATTATTATTATTACCATACACGGTATCAGACTGGAAGAAGAAAGCTGGCCAGACCGACCTTTTACATCAATGTGGAAGTTCTGTATGGACTGAACAGCCTCCGTGCACATATTTGAGTCGTAACATTCATCCGGTTCCTCGGTGTTGGAGAAGACGACTATTTGGACTGGTTCATGAAGAGCGGCTCTGTTGATCGGATCTCCTCGGGCAAACCATTCGGCTCGTCTTACCAACACAGGACAGCAAGACAGGGCTGCTTCTAAACAGATGAGTTTGTTTAGCAAACCTACTTAGGTGTATACTCAAAGGATTGTTGCTAACTATTGTGTAATAGCTCATGCCACTAGTTTACAGAATGAGGTAAGATAATGCAAGCTGTGGTAAGATAAGGTAAGGTACGATACAGTAAGGTTAGATGGGTTATGGTTCAGTAAGTTACAGTAAGGTAGTTACAGGCAAGATTAGATTAGGCACGGTAAAGTAATACACTGTTACGTTAGACAAGGTAAGCTAAAGAAACAATGGTGCATAAAAGTGAGGTAGGGTTGTATGAAGCAAGGTTAAATAAGGTCAGGCAAAGTGAATGCCATTTATCCTATGTTCAAACTATTTTCCTTTAAAATTACACTTTCTCCGTAACATTTCGTGCCTGTCCATAGGTATTCACTCAACAGGTTCAGAATATCTCTAATGAACCTATATATTCTCCATATAATTCGGTCCTGCTCATAGGCCTTTGACTGTAACTAGTTTAGACTATCTCCCATTAAGAATACATGTTGTAAATAGATCTTTGACCTCAACTTGTTCAGACTATGTCCCGTTGAAGACACGGTTTCCCTGCAAATTTTGCCCCAGCCCATAGATCTTCACTTCACTGCTGCCAATCACAAATATCATTCAGAAAGCAACTACATGGAAACCTTCTTCAGCAGATTAGATTTCAATTTTCTCACCTATGCGTTTGCGTCGTCGTTTGTAAACAATCCTGAACCAATTACTGTTGAGACGATTGTTGCACACAGACGAAACTGTTTGAAGAACAACTACGAATCGCAGTACTGCGTCATTTGACATGTACTGCCTCATCGTCACCAAATTGAACTCCATGATTAAAAGAGCCTTCATCAGGATAATATCCAGCATCTCTAATGGTAGATTCTGAATCTGACAATAAGCAGGTACCCAAACATCACCATATACGAACCTCATTTATTGGCGAGGTGAAGTGCAGACAAAGGTACTATTCTCACTGGTTTGGTGCCAAAAAGTAAAGCAGGTGCCAACGGTAGGCTGCGTAAGTATGTGTTCTTGCATGCATGTATACATGTATGTGTGTTGTATGCATGTATATGTATGTGCATCTCTGTAGGACTGCTTTAAAAAAAATTAAGCATTTATGTAGCACTTCTAAATGTGTCAAATGCCGAGCATGCCAATCATGACACGGTAGCCGATCGGGATGAGTGCTTGCTTTGCAACGAGGACTTTTGGGTTCAAGCATCCACTGAGACGGTTATTGTGTAGGGATCTTAAGCAATGACTTTTCGCACAACTGCCTAGCGACAAAGGTTGAAGCTTTGTGGCACTCAATAAATGCATAATAACGAAATAAGTAAAATTACTATTTTGCTGACACCTTTGTGTTGCTGAGGCTCCTTGCATTCGAATTGTTCATTGTCGCAAGATATTCTCTTCAAATTGCATATCTGCGAATTTCAGAAAGAGCAGATAGCCTAAAGTTCAGTGTATGACACCATTCTATACATTTTCTTAATTTATTCCTAATTCATTTAATGCATATTTTGTAATGCTAATGCATGACAAAATATGAAAAGGTACCACACTTATTTAAACGCCTGTGCAGAAAATCTATCAAAATTTTCAAGAGGTGGACTGAATACAGCAACGAACTGTATAACGACAAGGATTAAGAATTAAGGAGACGGTACATTTGCTCGAGTCGATCTGTTCACCATTTAGTGACGACCTCAAAGATGACGTCTTGTTCAAAGAAATAGAAGCTGGTATTGGCAAACGGAGTAAGAATAAAAGCCCAGGAAATGATGGAATGAAAACTGATGGTAAAAGCTGCAGAAAAGGAGTTGGCAAAAACAAATCAATAAACTCTGCAACGGTGTGTTGCGAAGAGAATAGAATAGCTATGAGTGGACTTAACAAAGGATACTTCACATAATGCAAGAACTATATAGCAATAAATCCCAGTAGTGATTCATAAAGCAAATGTACTAATGACAGTTTTAACAAATGGACCAAAAGGACAGATGAGGTTTGCACAGAAGCATGGTATAAGAACACTGATGCTCAGATTTGTTGAAGAAGACGAAGAGAAAGAACGGATTTGTGTATAACTGCTTTGTGGACTATGAGAAGGCCGTTGACTCAATAACACATAACAACATGGACAACTCTACAATCATACGGAACTGAAAAAATCCAACCTTCCAAGCTAAGTTCAGAGGATAGCTAGAAAGAATAATGAAAGTCATTGAAAACATTAGCAGTGGAATCTCAGCAAAAAGAGAGATGATAAACAGCTTCAGATTTGCAGACGATGTTGATCTGTTAGAGGAACTTGTGAGGTTTTGCATTGAAGTGTTGCTTAGTGAACAGAGCAAACAAGGATGAAAACTTAAGGATTTGACATAGTTAATACAAAATATTGGTTATGGAAAAAGAAACGTTGAGAGAAGCATCACTGGCAAGAGGAATACTTGTAGAAAATAAGAATTCGTCTGTATGAGAAGCGTTACAGCTTGGGACAACGACTGCACAAAGTGGGCTACATAAAAAAAACAGTTCAGATCATGTATCTTCAGCAAGGCTTTGAATACATGTAAAATATGCACGGATACTCAAAGTTGTCGATGAGGGCATTATAAAGCAATTATTAGACATTCCTACCAGTTAATTCGAAATGTGAGTATGTCATCTTACAACACCTCGCTTGTTTGGTTGATATCGTTTAGCTGGTCGTTCGTACTAGGTCAAATTTCTCTACAGAGGTTGTTCCCCAGCCATCATCACGCCGGTTATTTTCGATATCTTAGGTTACCTGGAATCCCTCTCTATATAAATAGTGTCCCTGCTATAAAGGGCCAACGGGCGCAGCCGCGGAATTGCATGAAGTCAGCAGATTGATTTGTTAATAACGAGAGGGGCTCAAATGTAAATGTAAGTAAATGCACAGGTTTTACTACAGGAACAAGAGCATATTGGGTAAACATTGTTGTCCAACCAGGGCGAGATCACCAGTCGCCTGCTTTGATGCGCACGTATCCGCTGTAGAAAACAGGCTCTTGAATTTCTGTTAGGATAAGAAAGTTGAAAGGGCAAGACAAGTTACTCAGAGTTAGGCATATTAACTGAAGGCTCTGTCTGCCTGCCTGCCTGCCTGCCTGCCTGCCTGCCTGCCTGCCTGCCTGCCTGCCTGCCTGCCTGCCTGCCTGCCTGCCTGCCTGCCTGCCTGCCTGCCTGCCTGCCTGCCTGCCTGTCTGCCTGCCTGCCTGCCTGTAAACTAACCTACCATATCGTCTCTTCAGACACTGGCTAATCGCATAATCGTAATCGTAATAGTAATCGTAATTCCGAGATTTCTACAGCGCCCAACGAAAGCCGCGCCGCGGAGACCAGCTTATTCACGGGCGCTCAGTCAAAACAAAATCGATAGGCAAAAGGCTTCTGCTCCAGGTCAAGATCCAAAGTTAGACGGAGAGACAGCGTGGCAGCTACTGGTGGTGGTGTTCGGGGTTGGAGAGGGGGGAGAGAGATAAGTGGAAGGAGGGGTGTCAGGATAGGATCTGTGAAGAGTAATGTTTTCAGTTTTGAGTGAAAGGTCGAAGCAGAAATTGCATTTGATGAGTTTATATGATGGGTCAGAAAACATCAAATTCAGTTAAGTAGTTTGTCATGACATCTTGCGACCAATTGTTAACTGGTGCTACAGTATGACTACATGGGCACTTGTACGATTTCACATCTCAAGAAAAATACTGGAGGAGCTGTTGCGGAGCATAGGATATACGTCCAAAGCTGAGGCACATAACATCAAAGTCCATTGACGCATTGACGCCAGTTGGAATATTTTCCTGTGTATTTGTATTTCAGTTGTCTTTGGAATTTTCCTTTTGCTTTCCTTATGTTAATTTCTAGTACATTCTTTTCCTGGGTGTTATCTGATTCGTTGCAACTGTTGGGAAAGTTCTCTTCGTTATTGTCAGTTTTGAACGTCATCATCGCTGTATATACTTATATATGCATTGTTGCAAGTTACCTAAGAGATGGCTAAATCAGTTTCTTTATTATGTAAATCTAAGTGATCTAAAGACTTCTATGGCGCCGTTATCATAATGTTCAAAGCATCAGTCGATGGTCTCTTCAAGTCAAAATTCCAATCCAAAAGGTAAATGTTCAGAGTCCCACGGTGAAGATACTGTTAAAGGCGGAATGTGTTGTACGCAGCGCGGACTTTCCAGCACCAATCTGCAGATAGTTCTAATATTGTTTAGGCCATCGATGAGCACCCTTGAGATCCTAAGAAGGCAATATATAGCCCAACAGTTAAGTACATGCACAAATGCCCCAGCTCACCTGGCTACATCGTGATGTGCATGTTTGCATGCAGGAGAAATAGAGAAGATTCAATGCTATGAATATATGACATCTGCAATTTAATTTTATTAGCTGCGAATCGTATACGATAATCTTAAGACAAAAATAGCCTAAGGTAAGTAGGCCATAAAGTCAGCAGGAAATTCTTGTGATTTAATAGCTTCAACATTATTACCTCAATCCAGAGGCTTGACTATAGAGTCCCAAAATTGAATGTGCTACACATGAGCCCAAAACGAAGACCATGTAAAATTTAGCTTGAATGCATATTTTGGGTGAATTAGCGTTTCCTATAAGACAACGCAATGCGCTATTGATCACAGGCCTATGAGATTGTTCATCGCACTTGAAGTAGCCTATGTGGTTATATTTTGCATCCTGATTTGGACTAATCAGTAAATTATTTTTTAATAAAAATTATGATTTATGTAAGCCACTATTAAGCCTATTCATCGTGACGGCGCGGCGGATTATGCTACACTGTAATTTATCGCGGACCTATGCCATATCATAGGACTACTAAATTAGTGTCAGCAGTGGCGGCTACAGGATTGCTTGCGTGGAAGGGGTTCAAGGGCATTTCTAGAGGGGCGCCACATTCAGTCTACCATGCATGCACGGGTCATGTCTGATGGGTGCCGGCGTATAACCAAGAAGGGCCCGACTGCAAACCGCCCCTTCCCACAACTACTGCTAAATTCGCCGCTAAGTGTTAGGTTGAAGATTTTACATCGTTTTTATTTAGAACTTGTTGTTTCTTGTAATGAACATCAACCATGGTGACGCCTGATACATTTTCTAGTTCCCTATACTTTAGAATATGAGGCTAAAGCCATTTGCACTTGACTAGAACAATGTGGCGACGTGTGATGCAACCCTGTCCCAAAAAAGTTTCAATGAAAATTCTAAACTCGAAATCTAAAACGCCGAGCAGACTAAGGTCGGGTAGTTGATAAAGTTAGGCTAGAATGGTCGGTTACACCAAAGGATAATTGAACCCTTGTTACCATAAAAGTGATCAAGGTACCAGCGGGCATTCATGTAAATGTAAATGGTTCTCATCCGTCAAATACACTGAAAAATGAACAAGGTCGAGACTACATAAAACCTTATACACTCGTGGTTTTATGGGGCAGAGGATTATGTCATAAAGAGCACGTGTGAGAGAGAGAGATTGAGAGATCAAAATTATTTTTAATTATTTAATGAGTTTTAATGAATCGAACACAACAAAGACACAGTGACATGGGCTTCTATGTGTGTCTACCTACTCAAGCATACGGTACTCACTGCATACCTTGTAACAGTAGACATTCCAATGAATTGACAGATTACCGGCGGATAATAAAGCTTGCTCTATTCCCACATAATTCATATATAGAATCTTTCTTATATCAAAACCATGGCGTAAGAGATCATCTAAATATTCACATGCTGCTGGAAATGCCAGCTACCTAAGAGACGAGCCCTACAAACCTTGAATCTGAAACATATTTAGCTTTCGTTTTCGTTTGCAAGATTTCAACTTTTCTGATTTCAGCATTACTGACTCATTATGGGCAAATATTTACTTTAATAGAATCTCTATTGTGTGGCTGCTAGTCATATTTCAGTGGCCATTTGCGCAGCTCCATAAGTAACAATCGCGCTAATTCTGTCCAGAGTGCTGAAGCCAACGAATATTCGACCCACACCACGGAATTGTGTCTAATGATCGGCATTTTCATCATATTTTCTTCCGCTATATTTAGACTCAACGAAGCAAATTCGAGCCCTTGCATCTATAAACAACGGTTGTGAGTAAACGAGTTAAGGTTTAGCAGTAACAGTCGTGATTGATTTGGCTTGGAACAATGAATAAAATACGCCCCATATGATAAAAATAGTCTGATATTTATGAAGCATCTGAAGCGCTCACTTGTCAGAGATTTCTGTTGTAGGCAGCAAACGTTAAATGCAAACCGGGACAATGGAAAAGCGTTTGCTCTTCGATCCACTAACCCGTTACAACGCTGTTTGACGATGCGACTAATAATAATTCATTCATTTATACCTTGCTGAGATAATGGGTCTGCTGGTGTGTCTGCGTCGCTGCCATTCTGTATACCTAAGTCTGGATATTTGCAACTGGCTGTAAAGGTCCTTGCTCGCGCCGCCAGTTTACCACACAAATGTCCTGTCCAGACTACACCTTGGCATACGATTGGCAGTAGGCGTTTAAACTATGTTGAATGCTTCCAATTCTGTGGTTTTCGCTGAAGGTGTTTCAGTTCGTATATATGCAACTACTTTAGGGATCGACTGTTGGGAATACTTTGGCGACATCATGAGTCTGTTATGTTTAGGAAGGTTTGGACATAGGCACAAGAAAGAAAGGAATATTCAAATCAGACGAACTCGTGACTGTCAATGGAGCGCTGGCCTCAGCGGACTCCACATAATTACCGCGACAGCCGAAATTACACGAGCTAACCGACACAATGTGCCCAGGAGATAATGCTCGATGATAATAACTCGATGGTCAGTTTCCGCCACGACCCTGCCTTGCTAAAAAACGCCAGCACATCAACGGTCGACGTCTACTGACGCCACAGTCAATGGGACGAATCTCGAGGGCCATAAGGTCGCATTTTTCGAATCCAGGGATATCAATTCGTCGGCCGATTCCATTGACTCTGGTGCAATGACTTCGTCTTCACCGTCGTTGAGTTGCTGCCATCACCTGGAAGTAAAGAACGGACTTCACCGCTCCTATACAATTATTCCCTGCAGTCCAAGCTACCATCAACCGCAATATTGTCATCATCCCCTTTTGCAGCAGCAGCAGGAGGAGGAGGTTTTGACGAGAGAGAAAGGCGAAGCGATGCAAACGATGATGCGCTGCACGATTCCAAAGACGCGAACTAGGTTTCGAACGAACCCACGGGTTCGCTCTCCACTTTTGAAATATCCAGCTTCTGACTCCAGTTCTAGAAACGACATAGGTAAAATAGATAGTCTCCAGGGTTAGAAAAGTGACATCTGCCGAACAGTGTCATCAACCATCGCCCTAAGATCCACTGTCTGCGTCTGAAGCTAATGGACACCATATGAACTTCCATAAATAAGTGATTTCAAACGAATTGTAACATTCGTGTACATGAAACAATTAAATGAAACTTACATGAGCAATCATGTCTGTTCTCTGCTAAAACTTATTTGTCGTTGATTTGTTAATTTTAAGAATTGATGTACAAAGCTTCGAAATTTAAACATAAGTGCTAACGGCCATAGAATGACTTTTATCGTCGCCTTATTTTAAGAACCTAAAATCTCTGCGCCTTAACAATAAGTGTAAGCGGCTGTAGAATTGTAATGATTCCTATAAATCAACACATAGCAAGCACTGGTACTAATCTACCCTCACTTATGGTAATCTGCTACAGCGAACATTCATTCGGTATTAATATGTGATTAGACTGTAGATTGCCACACAAAGAAAAACTAGTCTACTTATGAGAGAAGCTACAGTGCAGTTATAAATGTTTTCGTCACTTAAAACATATTAAGATATATACGAGACTAGAAATGAGAAAATAACATGGCAAGACATAACATACTAAGTGGTTCAGAAGAACCACTGAAAATTACAAGGAATACTTAATAGTCAATAATTGATTAAACAATACTTAACAGCCAATACTTATGGATTCATCTTTAAAAGTGTCATAGTGTCCACAAGTGTATAGGTCTTGCAGTGAAGAATTTCTGAAGAAACGATAAAATGACAAGATGGCGTCTAAAAATCCATAGATCTGTAGTTCGGCCAGCTCCTCATGATGTCGTATAGACATTTCCCTGGACTCTCTGAATACGGTACCAGATCACGGTGACCATACAGCGAATAGTTTGAAGCAATGTGACCCTGGAAGAAGAAAAATATCGTTAGACGCTAATACATATCAGGTTACATGAACCGTAAGCAGACGACAATCCTAGCCCTCTTGGATGCCGCTATGACGATTGCCGCTCTTTGTAGATACATACTACTCCCACTGTGATCAGTGTGGCAATGCGGGCAGTGATTATAATTATTATTAACAGGCTAGGCAAACATAAGTCAATAGAACCTTTCACCTGTGTTTTGGGTTACTTTTGTGCGTGGTATATATAGCTGTTGTTGGTGCCCGAAGTGCTAATTTGTTGAAGAATAGTTGGGGAATTGTGAACATTTTATCACTAAAAACAACAAAGCTGTTTCTATTGTATTGAGAGTCCATAAAAGCCTGCACTTTGCTTTGACTGTAATTGCAATTTGTAACTTCTCTTGTGATGGTGATGATTAATTTACTGTATATGATGCTAATATTGTTTGAGCGTCTAATCTTCATTTGCTCAAAGAATCAGTTGGGCTAGCAATGCGATATATTATAATTGCAAATGATTGAATTGATGCATATACCTATCTCTGTGACTAATTGCACAGGTTTTGGCAGGAACTAATGCAGCAATTTATTGGTGTTGGTTGGAAGGTACAGTTGTAACTTAACTAGCATCTAATCGAATGACTTCTATAGCACTGCTACCATACTACACAAGGTACCAATTAATGGTCACTTCAAGGGAAACCGAAGTGAAAATCATCATCTGTTTGGAGAAGCCCGGTCAAAATTCGATAGGTTAGGAAAAGAAAACGGCAGACTACGGAGGATATGCAAGTTGAAACAGACGAGTCTTAAGTTTACACCCGAATGCCATTAAATAACTTTCAGAAACCACTTAAACTGAGAGTTGAATTCCACAGCTTGGGAGCAATCACGGAGAACGCCCTAGAGCCCAACATTGTCTTGGTGTAAGGAACAACTTCAATCACAGTCAAATGAGGTGTACTTAATTATAATTGCGAAAAGAGGCAGAGAAAGGACAGGAAGCGGATTCAAGAACTTTATGTACCTAAAACTCCATGAGAATACATATCGACTCGATTATGACGTTTTGGTTGCTATCTTACTTCTTTAACTCCGAGACGGATGAGTTCATGTGTGGCTTTGAGGGCTGCATCTCGTGGAGCTCGAGTCTCAAAGTATCCAATGATGCCGATGCCAATCGACGAGTCGTTGTAATGAAGCGTATGCGAACCGTGTACCTTCCACCCCCGGCCTTCATAGACTCTTCCGTCCTCACCGATCACGAAGTTGTATGCGATATCAGGCCGCCCTATGAATGCATCTCAATATGTACCCATGTTTGTATGTATGAATGTGTGTATGAATGCATGCATGTATTTATGTACGCAACTTAGGTGTGATCTTCGACCAAACCTCAGTTTTTCTGATAATATTACCCATCTCTCCCGATCATACTTCATGCATATCAGTCACCTTAGAAGAATCTCACCTATGTTTGACTTCAAAACTACTTCTACCATCGTCACATCCAAAGTCCATGCAAAACTTCATTACTGTAATTCACTTTTCCTAAGTATAGGCACCTCCCAAGAAACCCCCTTGAAACTATCCATAACGCCCTTGCTCGTGCTGTCACCAAAACCCCACAAATGAAAACATGTTACTCATGTTCTCAATTCACTTCACTGGCTCAAAATACGTGAACGAATAGAGTAGGCTACATACATTTTGATTGCACACTTCACTCATCCCAACCATCTTAAATTCGTCAGTTATTTACAGTTCAACTATTCTGCTCAACCCGTTCCTCTTCCATTTTAATAGTTATCGGTCCTCCTGTCACCTCATCTTTGAAATATGGAAATCGCTCCATAGCCAAAGCTTCCCCAACCCTTTGGAATAAGCTCCCGCCAGAATTACGACAATTACCCTTGCAGTCTCTGCACAGGTCTTCACTCAAAACTGAAAACACTCCTCTTCAACAAATCCTATCCTGACATTTTCTCTTCCTCTTATTTGTCTCTCGGCTCAAATCCTAAAGACCATCCACCGTAATCGTCTGACTGTCTGCCTGCGTGACTCTTGGATATCGACCTGGAACCGAACCCTTCCTGCCTATCGATTTTGTTTTGATTGAGCGCATCTGAACGAACTATCTTCCGCGACTTGGCTTTCGTTGGGCGCTGAAGAAATCTCTGGCTTAAGATTGCGATTTTGTATGTATGTATTTATGTATGTATGTATTAAGACACCCAACATAGTGTCTTTATACCATACAATAGCGTTGCATGATCTTTCTGCACAGTGCAAAGTTCAACAGAAAGATTTAGGGCAAAGACTGCAAATAGGAAATGAAACTGGTATTCACCTGTCCTGCATGCATTTCTGTAAATGTGAAAAACGACGACATTCGTTTCAACTGAAAAATTTAGATTATAGGTCTGTTAAGTCTTCAGCTATAGGCCTAGATCTACTGCAGAGAGCTTCGCCATACTGTATGATAGAGGCGTCTGGATAATCGCTTCGGTAAAGCCAACAGTCACTTAAACAATAATAATAATAATAATAATTGTAATGGCCTCGTCTAAAGACGGTTTGCACTAGCCAAGTCAAATAAATATTCAGGTCCTCTGTCTTTTGCAGTAACCGCTAACAACACAGCGAGAGGTTTCCAACAAGGTGTTACAGGCCAAATCATTTCTATATGTGGTATCAGACTGGAAGAAAAAACCTGGTTAGACCGACCTTGGATATCAATGTGGAAGTTCTGCATAGACTGAACAGCTCGCGTGCACCTCTTTGAGTCGTAGCATTCATCAGGTTCCACGGTGTTAGAGATGACGACTATTTGGACTGGTTCATGAACAGCGGTTCTGCTGGTCGGATCTCGGGCCAACCATTCGGCTCTTCTTACCAACACAGGACAGCAAGACAGGGCAGCTTCTAAACAGGTGAGTTTAACAAACCTTCTTAGGTTTAAAGTCAAAGAATTGTTGGTAACAGCTGGTGGAAAGGTGAAGCCACCAGTTAACAGAATGAGGTAAGATAAGGTAAGGTACGGTAAAGTAAGATTAAATGAGTTATGGAAAGTAAGGCAGAGAGGATGAAAAGAGAATACTGGTGGCGGAAATGAACTGGCTCAGGAGAATTATGGGCAAGACAAGAAGAGACAGGATCCGCAACGAGATGATACGTAAAGAACTGGGGCAGCGTGAAGATATGGTGGAAAGGATAAGGAGGAAAAGACTAACATGGTTCGGACACGTATCGAGGATGGAGAGCGACAGACTACCGGCGAGGGCACTTTACCATCATGTAGAGGGAACAAGGAGCCGGGGGGAGGCAGATAAAACCTGGATGGACAACATAAGGGAAGACCTGCAGTCAAGGGGAGTGGACATCACAGCAGCCGTGGGACTAACGAAAGACAGAACAGCGTGGAGGCATTTCGTTCAGACCTCATCGTCGGCTATAGCCTGACGGACGAGAGAAAGGAGGAAGGCACAGTAAGGTAGTTACAGGTAAGATACGATTAGGCACGGTAAAGTAATACACTGTTACGTTACACAAGGTAAGCTAAAGTAAAGTATTTGTGCATAAAGGTAAGGTTCTTTAAAGTAAGGTTAGGTAAGATAAGGGAAAATTAATATTTACCCTATGTTCAACCTATTTCCCATTGAAACTACATATTCTCCGTAACGTTTAGTTCATATCCATAGGCTTTCACTCAACAGGTTCAGAGTATCTCTATTGAAGCTATATATTCTCCATATAATTCGATCCTGCTTATAGGTCTCTGACCTAAACTAGTTTAGACTATCTCCCATTAAGGGTAAGCCTACATGTTGTAAATAGATCTTTGGTCTCAACTTGCTCAGACTATGTCCAGTTGAAGACACGGTTTCCCTGCAAATTTTGCCCTAGCCCATAGATCTTCACTTCAAAAGCAACTACATGTAAACCTTCTTTAGCTGATTAGATTTCAATTTTCTCACCTATGCTTTTGCGTCGTCGTTTGTAGACAACCCTGAACCAGTTACTGTTGAGACGATTGTTGCACACAAATGCGACTGTTTGAAGAACAACTACGAATCGCAGTACTGCGTCATTTGTCATGCAGTGCCTCATCTTCACCAAATTGCACTCCATCATTAAAAGAGCCTTCATCAGGATAACATCCAGCACCTCTAACGGTATATTCTGAATCTGACAATAAGCAGGTACCCAATCATCACCATTTACGAGCCTCATTTATTGGCGAGGTGAGGTGCGGACAAATGCACCATCGTCACTGGTTTGGTGCCAAAAAGTAATTAATAATAATAATAATAATAAGGCAATTTATATAGCGCCGTAACACGGCCGAGGCCGAAGAAAAGGGCGCTGTACATAAGTTCAGGCGACAATAGAAAATTAACTACAGTCATACGATAATTTAAATAGAAACGTTTTAAGCCCTTTCTTAAAGTTATCCAAGGATGGAGCATTCTTCACGTGGTCGGGGAGGCTATTCCACGCAGTGGGTCCGGCAATCGAGAAAGAGCTTTCGCCAAACCGCGTGGTAGACCTTGGGACCTGCAGATGTTTCCTCGACGAGGACCTCAGCCGACATCTGTTCTCATTATCTCCGACTCGAATACAAAATTCGGAGATGTACTCTGGCATGAGGCCATTCAGTGGTTTGAAAAGCGCTAACGGTAGGTTGTGCAATTATGTACGCATACATGCATGTATACATGTATGTGTATGCGCATCTCTTTATGACTTCTCTACAGATTTTAAGCATTTATGTAACCCTTCTGATTGTGTCAAATGCTGGGCATACCATGCATGACACTTTAGCCGATCGGGTTGTGTGTTTGTCTTGAAATGAGGGATCTTGTATTCAAGCTTCCACTGAGATGGTTACTGTGCAGGGATCGTAAGCAAGGCCCTCACGTGCAACTGCTCAACGAAATCGATTGAAGCTTTCTGGCTCTCAAGTAATGCATGATAACAAAATAATTAAAATCATTATTTTGCTGATACCTTTGTGTTGCTGAGGCTCCTTGAAATCGAATTGTTCATTTTCACAACATGTTCTCTTCAAAGTAGAAATCTGCAAATTTCAGAGAGAGCAGATGGTTTAAACTTCAGTCAGTGACACTCTTTTATAAATTTTCTTAATTTATTCCTAATTCATTTAACGTAGGTAATGCATTATAAAATATAAAAAGTTACCACACTTCTTTAACGCCTGTGCAGGATATCTGTCGAAATTTTCAAGAGATGGACTGAATATAGCAACGAACCGTTTAAGGACAAGGTTTAAGAATGGACTGAATTAAGCCGAGAATGCATTTGCTCGAGACGATCTGTTCACCACTTAGAGACGACTTCAAAGATGACATCTTGTTCAAAGAAATAGAAGCTGCTATTTGCAAACGGAGTAAGAATGAAAGCCCAGGAAATGATGGAATGACAATTGATGATAAAAATTGCAGAAAAGAAGTTGGCAAAAACAAATCAATAAACTCTGCAACTGTATGTTGCGAAAAAGAGAGATATATATATCATGAATGGACGTAATATTGGATACTTCACATAATGCAATAACTATGTAGCAATAAATCGCTGTAGCGAATCATACAGGAAATGTATTAATGACAGTTTTATTAAATGGACCAAAAGGACAGATGAGGATAGCACAGAAGCATGATATAAGAACAATGATGTTCAGATTTATCGCAGAAGGACGAAGAGAAAGAATGGATTTGTGTATAACAGACTTGTGGACTTTCTGAAGTCCTCTGACTCGATCACACATCACAACATGGACAAATTTACAGTCATGTGGAACTGGAAAAAATCCAACCTTAGCAACGAAGTTCAGAGGATAGCTAGAAAGAATGATGGAAATCATTGAAAACGATGGCAGTGGAATTTCAGCACAAACAGAGATGATAAACAACTTCAGGTTTTCAGATTTGCAGATGATGTTGATCTCTTAGAGGGAACTTGTGATGTATTGAATTTAAGTGTTTCCTAAGTGAACAGAGCAAAGGAGGATGCAAACTGGAAGATTGAACAGAGTGAACACTAAATTTTGGTTATGGGGAAAAACATTGAGAGAAATATCAATGGCAAGAGAACGACATGAAGAAACTAAGAGTTTATCTGAGAAACCTTACAGCATGGGACAACGACTGCACATAGTGGGCTACATAAAGAGATAGCTGAGATCATGTATCTTCAGCATGGCTTTGAATACATGTGAAATATGCACGCATTCTAAAAACCGTCGATGAGGCCATAAAAAACAAGTATTGGATAATCTTACCAGTCAATCCGAAGTGTGAGCATGTCATCTTACAGTACCTCCCTTGTGGGTTGATATCATTTAGCTGGTCATTCGTATTAGGCCCAATTTCTCTAAATAGGTTGTTGGCCAAGCCATCATCACGCCGGTTTTTTCGATGTGTTAGGTTACCTGGAAATCCCTCTCTTTATAAATAGCTTCCCTGCGACAAACGGTCAGCTGGTGCAGCAGCGGAATTGTATGATGTCAGCAGATTCATTGGTTAATAACGAAAGGGGAACAAATGTAAATGTAAATGCACAGGTTTTTATATAGGAACAAGCACATGTTTATTAAACATTGTTGTCTAACAAGGGCGAGATCACCATTCGGCTGCTTTGATACGCAAGTATACGATGTGGAAAATAGCTTACGGAATTTCTGTTACAATTAGAAATTTCGGTAAGGGTAGACAAAGTACTCACAGTAAGGCAAACTACTTCAAGGCTAGTTCTGTAGGTGTATCTATCTTTTTTCTGTCTGTGTGTGGCTGTCTGTCTGTCTATCTGTAAACTAACCTACAAAAGAGCCTCTTCATACACTGGCATATCGCAAACAATAACATCAAATTCAGTTAATTAGTTTGTCATGACATCTGGCGAGCAGTTGTTAACTGATGTTATGAATTCTTTAGAACTTGTACGATTTCACATCTCAGGAAAAATACTGGAGAAGCTGTTTCTGGGCGCATAGAATAGAAGTCCAATGCTGCGGCGCATAACATCAAATCACATTGACGCATTGACGCCATTTTGAATGTTTTCTTGTGTATTTGTATTTAAATTTCCTTTGGAATTTTCCTTTTGCTTTCATTATGTTGATTTCTTGTACAATCGTTTTCTGGGTGTTATCTGATTTCTTTTCTGCTGTTGAGGTAGTCCTCTTCGTTATTGTCAATTAGTTTTCAACGTCATCACCGTCGCTATATATATATGCTATATACTTATATATGTATATATATATACGTTGTTGCAAGTTATCTAAGAGATGACTTGCTAAATATCAAACAAATCAGTTGTTATTAGTACAAATCTAGGTGCTCTGATCTAAAGACTTCTATATTGCCGTTATCATAATGTCCAAAGCATTAGTCGATGGCCGCTTCAAGTCAAAATTGCAATCCAAAAGGTAAGAGCCCCATTGTGAAGCTACTGTTAGAGGCGGAATGTGTTGCAAGCAGCAAGGACTTTCCAGCACCAATCTGCAGATCGTTCTAACATTATTCAGGCTATCGACGAGCACCTTTGAGGTTTTAAGAAGGCCTATGTAGCTCTTCAGTTAAGTATATGCACATTTGCCTCAACTCACCTGGCTACATCGAGGAAGATTGTTCATCGCACTAGAAATACATGGTTGTATTTTCGCATAGTGGTTTGCACTAATGAGTAAATTACTTTTAAAAATAAATTTTTATTTATGTAAGTTACTACTTTGCGTAATCTTTGTGACGGCGCAGAGGATTCTGTTAAACTGTCATTCATTGCGGACCTGTGTCATATCATAGGACTACTAAGTTAGTGTTAGCAGTGGCTGCTACAGGATTGATTGCGTGTAAGGGGGCCAAGGGCATTTCAAGAGAGGCGCCACATTCTGGCATTCCACCATGCACGGGTCAGGTCTGATGGGCGCCGGCGTATACGAAGAGCGTATACGGGAGCGAACCGCACTCACGCCTATAGCTAAATCCGCCATTGAATGTTAGGCTGAAAATTTTACATCGTTTTTATTTATAACTTTTCTTTAGAAATGTAAATGTTTCGTGTAATGAACGTCAACCTCGGTGATGACTGATACATTTTCTAATTCCCTCTACGTTACAGTATGAGGGCAAAGCAATCTACACTTGACTAAAACAATGTCGCAACTTGTGATGCAACCCTGTTACAAATATGTTTCAATGTAAACTCTAAACTCGAAATCTAAAACGTCTATCAGACTGAAGTCGGGTAGTCGATAAAGTTAGGCCATAATGGTCGGTTACACAAGCCGAAAGTAAAATTGAACCCTTATTTTAATGAAAGTCATCAAGGAACCAGCGGGCAGTCATGTAAATGTAAATGGATATCACTCGATAAATTCACAGAAAAATGAGCCAGGTCGAGACAATGCGGTCACAGTATAAATCGCATACACCTCTGTTTTTAGGGGGGAGAAACATAATGTCATAATGTAAATTTATATTAATCACATGCAAATGGTTCTCATCCGAAAAAAATACACTGAAAAATAAACAGGGTCGCAATACAAATATAAATATGAATTGCGGTCGCAATATAAATTCGTATACACTCGTGGTTTTAGGGACAGAGGGGGCATAGAATGTCATAACCAGCGCGTGTTAGAGACAATGACATATCAATATTATTTGTAATTACTTAATGAGTTTTAATTAATCGGACACTAGAAAAACACAGTGACATGGGCCTTTATGTATGTCTACCTACTCAAGCATACGGTACTCACTGCATACCTTATAACAGTAGACATTCCAATGAATAGGCAGATTACCATCGGGTAATAAAGCTTGCACATAATTCATATATACACTGTGTCCGGAAAAATTCCAAGGCTTTACGGTAAATATGAAAATAATTAGTAAACATTAATCGATTTTTAAAATATATAATTACCAACAAAATTCTTTGTAATTTATTAACGGCCCCCGTTTAAAATTACGTCACAGTGACGTATTTGAATTTTATATTTTGTAAAGAAAGTTGCTAGAAAAATGGCGTTCAGCGAGGAAGACAAAATTGTTATAAAATTTTTACGCCAAAACAACAATTATAGTGCAAATAATATTTCAGGATTAAACTGTTTTTGGAATTTTAAAAATCGATTAATGTTTACTAATTATTTTCATATTTACCGTAAAATATAGAATCTTTCTTATATCAAAATCTTGGCGTTAGGGATCATCTAAATATTCACATGCTGGTGGAAATGTTAGCTACCTAAGATATGAACCTTGAATCTGAAACAAATTTAGCTTTCGTTTTTCATTTGCAAGATTTAGACTTTTCTGATTTCAACATTGCTGAATCATAACGGGCAAATATTTACTTTAATAGATTATCTGTTGTATGGCTGCTAGTTCTATTTCAGTGGCCATTTGCGCAGCTCCATAAGTAATAATCGCGCTATTTCTGACCAGAGTGATGAAGCCAACAAATATTCGATCCAAACCTCGGAATTGTGTCTAATGATCCACATTTTCATCCTATTTTGTTCCGCTATATTTAGACTAAACGAACCAAATCCATCCATTTGCATCTATAAACGAAGGTTGTGAAAAAAACAAATTAAGGTTTAGAATTAATAGTAGTGACTAATTTGGCTTGGAATAATGAATGGAAAACAATCTGATACATATTGTCTGCTATTTATAAAGTAGCTGAAGCGCTCACTTGTCAGACATTTCTGTTGTAGGCAAACGTTAAATGCAAACCGGGAAAGTGGGAAAGCGTTTGCTCTTCGATCCATTAACTCGTTACAACGCTGTTTGACGATCCGACTAATTATAATTCAGATGCTGTTATACCTGGCTGAGATAATGAGCCTGCTGTTGGTTGCGTCTGTTCTGTATACCGGAGTCTGGACATTTTTGCAATTGCCTGAAGAGGTCCTTGCTGGCGCCACTGGTTTGTCCAAGCGACCGCCAATTCCCGTAGGCAGACAACACATTGGCATACGATTGGCAATTTGCGTTTAGATCACACATTGCACAGTGGGTACGTCTAGACTACGTCTCGAAACAAGGAACTTGTCTAGTTTGAAATATAATGATTTCGCGGAGGATGGTTTAGTTCGCATCTTTGCAACTCTTTTAAAGATCGTCTGTTTGGAAATACTTTGGCGACATCACGAGTCTGTTTTCTTTTAGAAGTTTTGGACAGAGGCATAAGAAGAAAGGGATATTCAAAACAGAAGAGTTCCCTTATCAGGCGAAATTGTGATTGTTAATAGATTGCTTCAGCAGACTTCACATACTTAACGCAAGAGCCGAAATTACACGAGCTAACGGAACACAATGTGCCGAGAAGAAAACGCTCGATGATAATAACTCGATCGTCAGTTTTCTCGACGACCCTTCCTCGCCAAAACACGCCAACATATCAACGATCGACGTCTACTGACGCCACAGTCAAGGAGCGAATCTTAAGGTCAATAAGCTCGCATTTTCTGAATCCAGGAATATCAATTCGTCGGCGTTTTCTTGACTCTGGTGCAATGACTTCGTCTTCATCATCCTTGAGTTGCTGCCATCATCTGGAAACAAAGAACGGACTTCACTGTTCCTCTACAGTTAGCCCCTGCAGTCCAAGCTACCAACAACCGCTATATCGTCGTAATCCTCTTTTGAAGCAGCAGCAGCAAGAGGAGGCTCTAACGAGTAAGAAAGACAAAGCAATGCAAACGATAATGCGCTACACGAATAAAAAAGGCAAACTGGGATTCGAACGAACTCATGGGTTCTTGCTCCACCTATGAAAAAACGGCCTTCCGACTCCAGTCACAGAAACAACGCAGGCAGAATAGACAGTCTCCAGAGGGCCAGAACAGAGACATTCGCGGAACAGTGTTATCAAAAATCGCCATAGGACAGAATGTCTGCAACGTAAGCTGATCGACAACAGCTTAACTTCGCACAAATAACTTATTTCAAATGACTTATAACACTCGTGTTCACAGAACAGTTAAATCGATCTTAACGTGAACAATTACATCTCTCCAGTGGTAATTCTTATTTGTTATTAATTTATTCATTTTAAGAACTCTTGTACAAACCTTCGAAATTTAAATAAAAGTGCTAACGGCCATAGAATGACTTTTTTCGATGTATTATTTTAAGAATCTAAAAACTTTGCTACATAACAATAAATGTTAGCAGCGATAGAATTTAAATGACTCCTAAAAGGCAACAAATAGCAAGCACTGGTACTTTTCAACCCTTATTTATGATTATCTGCCACAGCGAACATTCAGTTGGTATGTGTAGTGAAAAGTTGTAAAAACAATCAGGATTTTAGGGTTTTGCATATTTTAGATTGTATTACGTCGGATAATTTAGCTATTGTGTTTGTGTAATTAATTTGCATGGAACACTGGGGAACAGTTGGATGTAATTAACGAGAGGCGGATAGGACGCCCGTAGTTGACAGGTAGAAGTAAATGAGAGAGAGAGAGAGAGAGAGAGAAAGAGAGAGAGAGAGAGAGAGAGAGAGAGGCGGAGCAGAGGGATGCTGATCGGATGGCGAAAGGGAGAAGTTGGGTGATTGACAGATGAAGCGGAAAGTTAAGGAAGGGCGCGAAGCGAAGAAGGCATTCGCTAAACAACGATCGAAAGAGGCGTTAGTTCCGGAGAACAGAAGAAAAATAATAAACCTGTATCTCTTAAACGGACCTCGCAAGACAATTAGGCCGATGCGAATCATAGACTCTGAGTTTGCTGAATTTGTTGTAAATACGTGTAAATACGTGTAATATACGTGTGAAAGAAAGAATCTGTGTTAAGTCTCTGTATGGTCGGACTGATCCATTCACGAACCTGCGTGCTGTTAAAGGCATAAAGTCCCCCGAAGATAAAGCCTCTGACCAATAGCACCGCTCGCCACCATATCCTGAAAGGAGACTTGTGTTCGCCAGCGACCCTTGATTCGCAGGACTCACAAGCAAACTCTTCTTTCAGTGCAGTATGAATATGTGATTAGACTGTAGATAGCAACATAAAGAAAACCTGGCCTGCTTGTGACAAAAGTTACAATGCATTTATAAATGTTTTCATCATTTAAAACATAATTAGAAGTATACGACAACTGGCAAGACTAAAAATGAGAAAATAACATGGCAAGACATAGCATATTAACTGGTTCAAAAGAATCACTGAAAATTACAAGGAACATTTAATAGATAATACTTGATTAAGCAATACTTAACAGCCAATACTAATGTGTTCCTTTTAAAGAGTGTTATGCTGTCCATTGAGAAGGTGCATTGATCCAAACTTCCCACAAGTGTATAAATCTTGCAGTGAAGAATTTGTGATGAAACGATGAAATGACAAGATGGCATCTAAAGATCCATAGATCTGTAGTTCGGCCAGCTCCTTATGATGTCGTATAGACATTTTCCGGGACTTTTTGAATCCGATCTCAGATCACGGTGACCATACAGCGAATAGTTTCGAGCAATGTGACCCTGGAAGAAGAAAAATATCTTTAATCGCCAATATATATCGGGTTATGTGGACCGTAATCAGATGAATAACCTAGCCCTCTTGGATGCCTCTATGACGAGCGCCCCTCTTTTCTAGATAAACGCTATTCCCAATGTATATCGGAAGCAGCGCTCGTCATAACGGCGTGCGAGAGGGCTAGGTTAGTCGTCTGCTTACGGTTCACGTAACTTGATATGTACTAGTGACTAAGGATATTATTCTTAGGCACATGGGAAGTCCGTAGAACATTATTGGCTTTTTTTGTTTCTTTTGTGCGTAGTTTGTATAGCTGTTGTTGGATGACGGAGGTTCTAAATTGTTGAAGAATAGTTGAGGAATTGGGAACATTTTATTACTAAAAACACTAAAGCTCTTTGCACTGAGAGTCTATAAAAACCTGCCTGTTGCTTTGATTTTAATTGTAATTTGTAACTTCTATCGCGGTAGTGATGATTAATTCACTGTGTTTGATACTTATATCGTTTGAGCGTTTAATCTGCATTAAGTGAAAGAAAAATTTGGGTTAGCAATGCGATACAAGATTGCAATAGATTGAATAACTGTGTTGGGTTAGCAATGCGATATATTATAATTGCAGTTGATTGAATTGTTATGTACACCTGTCTTTGCGACTAATTGCACATAGGACAGGGAAAGCAGACGGCATACTACTGTGGTATGCACGTTGGAATAGATGAGTCTTAAGCTTACACCTGAATGCCATTAAAGAACTTTCAGAAATCACTTAAACTGAGAGGTGAATTCCACAGCTTCGGGGCAATCACCGAGAACGCCCTAGAGCTCAACATTGTCATCGTGGCACATCGAAAGTCAGAGTTAAATGAGGTGCACTTAATTATAATTGCGAAAAGACAGAGAAAGGACAGGAAGCAGATTGCATGCCTGTACAAGAACTTCATTCAGCTAAAACTCCATGAGAATAGATATCGACTCGATTATGACGTTTTGGTTGCTATCTTACTTCTTTAACTCCGAGACGGATGAGCTCCTGAGTAGCTTTGAGGGCTGCATCGCGTGGAGCTCGATCCCCAAAGAATCCAATGATGCCGATGCCAATCGACGAGTCGTTGTAATGGAGCGTATGCGCACCGTGGACCTTCCACCCCCGACCTTCATAGACTCTTCCGTCCTCACCGATCACGAAGTTGTATGCGATATCATCCCACCCTATGAATGCATGTCAATATGTACGCATACATGTATGTATGTTTGCATGAATGTATGTGTGTACGCAACTTAGGTGTGATCTTCGACCAAAACCTGAGCTTTTCTGATAATATTACCCATCTCTCCCGATCATACTTCATGTATATCAGTGACCTTAGCGGAATCTGACCTATGTTTGACTTCAAAACTCCATCTACCATCGTCACATCCCGAGTCCATGCAAAACTTGATTACTGTAATTCACTTTTCCTAAATGTAAAAACCAATCAAATGAACCGCCTTCAAGCTATTCAGAATGCCCTTGCTTATGCTGTCACCAAAACCATACAAATACAAACACATTAATCCTGTTCTCAATTCACTTTACTGGCTCAAAACACCTGAACGATGGGAAAGTCATATCGCTCACACTTCAATCATCCAACCATCCTATCTTCATCAGTTATTTACAGTTCAACCATTACGTTCATCCCGTTCCTCTTCTATTCTAACACTTCTCCGCCATCCTCCCACCTCATCTTTGAAATATGGAAATCGATCCACAGCCATAGCTGCCCCAACCATTTGAAATAAGCTCCCACCAGAATTACGACAATTACCCTTGCAGTCTCTGCACAGTTCTTCACTCAAAACTGAAAACACTCCTCTTTAACAAATCCTTTACTGACTCTTCCCCTTCATCTTATCTCTCTCGGCTCAAATCCTTAAGACCATCCACCGTAACCGTCTGACTGTCTGCCTGCCTGACTCTTGGATATCGACCAGGAGTCAAAACCTTCCTGTCTATCGATTTTGTTTTAACTGAGCGCATCTGAACAAACTGGCTCCCTCGACTTGGGTTTTGTTGGGCGCTGTTGAAATCTCGAGCTTATGATTAAGATTTTGTATCTATGTATTTATGTATGCATGTATTAAGACAACCGACATAGTGTCTTTACACCAAACAATAGCGTTGTGTGATCTTTCTGCACAGTGCAAAGTTCAATAGAAAGATTTAAGGTTAAGATTGCACATAAGAAATGAAATTGGTATTCACCTGTTCTGCATACATTTCTATAAATGTGAAAGGCAACGACATTCGTTTCAACTGAAAAATTTAGATTATAGGCCTATTAAGTCTTCAGCTATAGGCCTAGATCTACTGCAGAGAGCTTCGTCATACTGTATGATAGAGGCGACTGGATAAACACTTCGGTAAAGTTACAGGGCCCTTGAAAAATAATAAATAATCATCAGAATGGCCTCGTTCGAAATCGGTTTGCACTAGCCCAGAGAAATATTTATATAGATCCTCTGTCTTTGCAGTAACCGCCAGCGATAGGTTTCCATCTTTAGCAAGGTTGTGGGTCACAGGCCAAATCTGCTTACGATAACTTGTCATTTTGTATACCATGCAAATTTTCCATCGATATCTTTAGCCGCCGACAATAACAACAATAATAATAAATTTTATTTTAATTACTGCTTTTAATTATTATTGCTTTATACTAATAATAATAAAATAATAATAATAATTATTATTAATGCCTTTGTTATTGTTATTTCTATATATGGTATCAGACTAGAAGGAGAAACCTCGCCAGACCGACCTTTGACATCCATGAAGAGGTTCTGTATGTACTGAACAGCGTGCGTGCACATCGTTGTGTTGTAACATTCATCCGGATTTACGGTGTTGGAGATGACAACTATTTGGACTGGTTCATGAAGAGCGGCTCGGTTGATCGGATCTCGGGCCAACCATTCAGCTCGTCTTACCAACACAGGACAGCAAGACAGGGCAGCTTCTAAAGCAGATGAGTTCGTTTAAGAAACTTACTTAGGTTTATAATTAAACGATTGTTGCTAACAATTGTGTAAGAGATCAAGCCACTAGTTAACAGAATGAGGTAAGTTAAGGCAAGCTATGGTAAGGTAAGGTAAAGTACGGTACAGTAAGGGTAGAGGAGTTATGGTGCAGAAAGGTACAGTAAGGCAGTTACAGGTAATATAAGATTAAGCATAATAAATAAAATACTGTTACGTTAGGCAAGATTTACTAAAGTAAAGTATGGTGCATAAAGGTAAGGTAAGCTTCTGTAAGGTAAGGTTAGGTAAGGTCAGGCAAAATAAATATTTGCCTCTTGATCAAACTATTTCGCATCGAAATTACTCTTTCTCCGTAAATTTCGTTCCTGTCCATAGGTATTCACTCACCACGTTCAGATTATCTCTACTGAAACTATATATTCTCCATATCCTTCGATCCTGTTCATAGGCCTTCGATCTAAACTAGTTTAGACTAGCTAGAAATTAAAAATACATATTGCAAATAGATCTTTGGCCTCAACTTGTTCAGACTATGTTCCGTTGAAGATACGGTTTCCAAGCAAATTTGCCCCAGTCCGTAGATCTTCACTTCACTGATGCCAATCACAAATCTCATTCAGAAAGCAACCAAATGCAAGTCTTCTTCAGCAGATTAGATTTCAATTTTCTTACCTATGCTTTTGCGTCGTCGTTTGTAGACAATCCTGAACCAATTACTGTTGAGAAAATTGTTCCACACAGAAGTGACTGTTTGAAGAACAGTCACAAATCGCAGTACAGCATCATTTGACATGCAGTGCCTCATCTTCACCAAATTGCACTCCATCATTAAAAGAGCCTTCATCAGGATCACATCCAGCACCTCTAATGGTAAATTCTGAAGCTGAAAATAAGCAGATACCCAATCATCACGATATACGAACACCATTTATGGGGAGGTGAAATGCGGGCAGATGCACCTCCCTCACTGGTTTGGTTTCAACAAGTAAAGCAAGTGCCAACGGTAGGTTGTGTAATTATGTACGCACGCATGCATATATACATGTATGTGTGTTGTGTGCACGTATATGTATGTGCACCTCTTTAGGACTCCTTCTAAAAATTTTAAGCATTTACGTAGCGCCTTTGAATTTGTCAAATGCTGGGCATACCATGAATGACACTTTAGCAGATCGGGTTGAGTGCTTCCCTTGCAACGAGGAACATTGAGACGGTTATTGTGTAGGGATCTTAAGCAATGACTTCCCGCCCAACTACCTAGCGACATAGGTTGAAGCTTTGTGGCACTAAATGCATAATAACTAAATAATTAAAATTTTTATTTTTTGTTACCTTTGTGTTGCTGAGGCTTCTTGCATTCGAATTGTTCATTGTCACAAGATATTCTCTTCAAAGTGGAAATCTGCGAATTTCAGAGACAGCAGAAAGCTTAAACTTCAGTTGATGACACTTTTAAAAATTTTCTTAGTTTATTCCTAATTCACTTAGCGTTGCTAATGCATAAAAAATGTAAAAGGTACCACACTTATTTAACACCTGTGCTGAAAATCTATCGAAATTTTCAAGAGGTGGACTGAATACAGCAACGAACTGTGTATAACCCGGCAAGGATTAAGAATTAAGGAGACAGTGCATTTTCTTGAGTTGATCTGTTCAAAATCTAGAGACTACTTCAAAGATGACATCTTGTTCAAAGTAATGGAAACTGCTCTTTGCAAACGGAATAAGAATAAGAGTTCAAGAAATGATGGAATGACAAATAATGATGAAAACTGCAGAAAAGAAGTTGGCAAAAACAAATAAATAAACTCTGCAACTGTATTATGCAAAGAGGATAGAATAGCTATGAGTGGACTTAGTAATGGATATTTGAAATAATGCAAGAAATATATAGCAATAAATGGCTGTAGTGTATCAAACAGGAAATGTACTATTGATAGTTTTATTAAATGGACCAAAAGGACAGATGAGGATTGCACAGAAGCATGGCATAAGAACAATGATGCTCAGATTTATCGCAGAAAGACGAAGAGAAAGAATGGATTTGTGTATAACAGACTTGTGGACTTTCTGAAGTTCTCTGACTCGATCACACATAACAACATGGACAACTTTACAATCATGTGGAACTTAAAAAATCCAACTTTCCCAACTATGTTCAGAGGATAGCTAGAAAGTATAATAGAAGTCATTGAAAACAATGGTAGTGGAATTCAGCACAAACAGAGATGATAAACAACTTCGGAATTGCAGACGATATTGATCTCTTAGAGGGAACTTGTGAGATATAGCATTGGAGTGTTTGCTTAGTGAGCAGAGCAAAGAAGGATGCAAACTGGAAGATTCAACATAGTGAATACTAAGTATTGCTTATGGGAAAAGAAACATTGAGAGTAACATCAACGGCAAAAGAACAACTTGTAGAAAATAAGAGTTTATCAGAGAAGCCTTATAGCATGGGGCAACGACTGCACAAAGTGGGCTACATAAAGAGATAGTTGAGACCATGTATCTTCAGCACGGCTTTGAATGCATGTGAAATATGCAGGAATATTCAAATGTGTCGATGAAGCCATAATAAAGCAAATATTGGATAATCTTACCAGTCAATCCGTAATGTGAGCATGTCGTCTTACAATACCTGGCTTGTTTGGTAGATATGGTTTAGCTGGGCGTTCGTACTAGGCCCAATTTTTCTACATAGGTTGTTGGCCAAGCCCTCTTCACGCCGGATATTTCGATATCTTAGGTTACCTTGAAATCCCTCTCTATATAGGCCTAAATAGCGTCCCTGCGATAAACGACCAACTGGTGGAGCAGCGGGATTGCATAAAAACAGCAGATTGATTAGTTAATAACAAAATGGACTCAAATGTAAATGTAAATGCTCAGGTGTTTAACAAGAGCATGTTTGGTAAACATTGCTGTCTAACTAGGGCGAGATCACCACTCCCCTGCTTTGATACGCACGTATCCGATGTACAAAATAGGCTCTTGAATTTCTGTTAGGATAAGAAAGTTGGTAGGGCAAGACAAGTGCTCAGAGTAATTCATGTTAATTTAAGGCAAGTTCTGCCTGCCTGCCTGCCTGCCTGCCTGCCTGCCAGCCTGCCTGCCTGTCTGTCTCTCTGTAAACTGACCTACGAAAGCGTCTCATCATACACTGGCTTATCTCATGCCATCACATTAAATTCAGTTAATTTATTTGTCATGACAAGCAGTTGTTAACTGACGTTATGACTAAGTGGCAACTTGTTCGATTTCAAATCTCGGGATAAATACTGGAGGAGCTGTTGTGGCGCGTAGGATACACGTCCAACGCTGCGGCACATAACTTCAAAGTCCATTGACGCATTTACTCCAGTTGGAATGTTTTCTTGTGTATTTGTATTTCAATTGTCTTTGGAATTTTCCTTTTGCTTTCCTTATGTTAATTTCTTGTACATTCGTTTTCTATGATTCGTTGCCGCTATTGAGGTAGTCCTCTTCGTTACTATCAGTTGGTTTTGAACGTCATCATCGCCTTTATATATACTTAGGCCTATATAATGTTTATATATATACACAATGTTGCAAGTTATCTAAGAGATGTATAAACCAAGTATAAATGCTAAAGATCAACGAAATCAGTATCTTTATTGTTCAAATATAGGTGATCTAATTTAAAGACTTCTATAGAACCGTATCAGAATGCCCAAAGCATTAGTAGATGGTCGCTTTCAGTCAAAATTGCAATTCAAAAGGTAAATGTTCAGAGTCCCGCTGTGCTACTGTTAAAAGCGGAATGTGCTGTAAGCAGCGTTCACTTTCCAGCACCAATATGTAGAAATTTCTAACATTATTTAGGCTATCGACGACCAGCTATGAGATTTTAAGAAGGATTCTGCACAAATGCCTCAGCTTTCCTGGATGCGTCGAGATGTGCGTGTTTGCTTGAAGTGGAAAGGCAGAAAAGGTCAATGTAATTTAATTTTATTAACTGCGAATCGTATACGATAATCGTAAGGCAAAAATAGCCTAAGATAAGTAGACCCTAAAAACAGAATAAAATTCGTTTGATTTTATAGCTTGAACACTATTGCCCTAATCCAGAGGCTCGATTATATAGTCCCAAAATTGAACGTGCTACATATGGGCCCAAAAAGAAGACCATATAAAATTTAGCTTGAAGCACATTTAGGGTGAATTAGCGTTTCCTATTAGACGACGCAATGCGTATTGGTCAAGTAGGCCTAAGAGTTTGTTCAACGCACTAGAAATACGTGGTTGTATTTTGCATCCTGATTTGGATCAATCAATAAATTCCATTAAAAAATAAATTATGAATTACGTAAGGTACTACTAAGCTTAATCATTGTGACGGCGCGGCGGATTGTGTTATACTGTCATGTATCGCGGACCTGTGTCATATCATAGGACTACTAAATTAGTGTTAGCAGTGGTTGCTACAGGATTGATTCCGTGGAAGGGAGCCAAGGGCATTTCAAGAGGGGCGCCGCATTCTGGCATTCCACCATGAACGGGTCAGGTATGATGGGCGCCGGCGTATAAGGGTTGCGGGGGCGAACCGCCCCTCACGCCTATAGCTAAATCCGCCATTGAATGTTAGGCTGAAGATTTTACATCGTTTTTATTTAGAACTTTTCTTTAGAAATTTAAATGTTTCGTGTAATGAACGTCAACCTCGGTGATCCTAAAGCCATCTGCACTTGAGCGAAACAATGTCGCAACGTGTGATGCAACCTTGTTACAAAAAAGTTTCAATGTAAACTCTAAACTCGATATCTAAAACGTCTATCAGACTGAAGTCGGGTAGTCGATAAAGTTAGGGTATAATGGTCGGTTACGCAAGCCGAAAGGATAATTGAACCCTTGTCACCATGAAAGTCATCAAGAAACCAGCGGGCATTCATGTAAATGTAAATGGATATCACCCGATAAATTCACAGAAAAATGAGCCAGGTCGAGACAATGCGGTCACTGTATAAATCGCATACACCTCTTATTTGGGGTGGGGGAGAGAGGATCAAGTCATAATAGAAATGTATTTTAATCACATGTGAATGGTTTTCATCCTTTAATTACAGTGAAAAACGCGCAGGGTCGAGACCCTGCGGTCGCAATATAAATCCGTATACACTCATGGTTTTAGGGAGAAGAGAATGCCATAACCAGCGCGTGTTATAGAGATTGACAGATCAATATTATTTGTAATTACTTAATGAGTTTTATTTAATCGGACACAAGAAAGACACAGTGACATGGGCCTCTATGTATATCTAGCTACTCGAGCATACAGTACTCGCTGCATACCTTCTAACAGTAGACATTCCAATGAATTGACAGATTATCAACGGGTTATAAAGCTTGCTCTATTCCCATATATTTCATATATAGAATCTTTCTTTTATCAAAACCGTGGCGCAAGATTCTTCTAGATAACAGCATGCTGATGGAAATGTTAGCTACCTAAGATACGAACCCTTATAACCTTGAATCTTAAGCAAATTTAGCTTTCGTTTTCATTTGCAAGATTTCAACTTTTCTAATTTCACTATAATAGATTCATTAATGGCAAATATTTACTTTAATAGAATCTCTATTGTGTGGCTGCTAGTCATATTTCAGTGGCCATTTGCGCAGCTCCATAAGTAATAATCGCGCTATTTCTGACCAGAGTGATGAAGCCAACCTCGAATTGTGTCTAATGATCCACATTTTCATCCTATTTTGTTCCGCTATATTTAGACTCAACGAACCAAATTCATCCATTTGCATCTATAAACGAAGGTTGTGAGAAAATAAATTAAGGTTTAGCATTAACAGTAGTGATTAATTTGGCTTGGAACAATGAATGGAAAACAATCTGATACACATTATCTGCTATTTATAAAGTAGCTGAAGCGCTCACTTGTCAGACATTTCTGTTGTAGGCAAACGTTAAATGCAAACCGGGAAAGTGGAAAAGCGTTTGCTCTTCGATCCATTAACTCGTTACAATGCTCTTTGACGAGCCGACTAAATATAATTCAGATGTTGTTATATATGGCTGAGATAATGAGCCGGCTGTTGGTTGCGTCTGTTCTGTATACCGAAGTCTGGAAATTTTGCAATTGCTTGAAGAGGTCCTTGCTGGCGCCACCAGTTTTACCATACAACTGTCCTGTTCAATCTACACCTTGGCATACGGTTGACCGCGTTTAAACCACACTAAGTGCTTCCAAATCTATGGTACGTTTGGACTACGTCTCGACATCAGTGGGATTAACTGTCTATTTTGCTTTGAATATAATGATTTCGCTGAGGATGTTTTAGTTCGTTTCTGTGCAACTACTTAGAGACAATCTGCTCGGAAATACTTTGGGGACATCATGAGCCTGTTTTCTTTTGGAAGTTTTGGAAAGAGGCACAAGAAGGAAGGGATATTCTAAACAGAAGAGTTCCCTTTTCAGACGAACTCGTGAATGTTAATAGATCACTGGCTTCAGCAGACTTCACATACTTGCCGGAACAGCAGAATTACATGAGGTAACGGAACATAATGTGCCGAGGAGAAAATGCTCTATGATAATAACTCGATCTTCAGTTTCCTCGACGACACTTCCTCGCCAAAACACGCTAACACATCAAGGGTCGACGTCTACTAACTCCGGATTCCTTGACTCTGGTGCAATGACTTCGTCTTCACCATAGCTAAGTCTCTGCCATCATTTGGAAGTAAAGAACGCACTTCACCACTCCTTTACAATTAGCCCATGCAGTCCAAGCTACCACTAACCTCAATATCGTCGCCATCCTCTTCTGCAGCAGCAGCAGCAGCAACCAAAGCAGCAGGAGGCTTTGACGAGTAAGTAAGACGAAGCGATGCAAACGACGATGCGCTGCACGAATGAAAAAACGCGAACTAGGATTCGAACGAACCCACGGGTTAATCCTCCACCTCTGAAACAACCGCCTTCCGACTCCAGTCCTAGAAACGACATGGGTAGAATAGACATTCTGCAAGACCAGAACAGTGACATCTGCCGAACGGTGCCATCAACTATCGCCCAAGAACAGATTGTCTGCGTCGGAAGCTAATGGACACCATCTGAACTTCCACAAATAATTTATTTCAAATTACTTATAACACTCGTCTGCATAAAACAATGAAATCAAACTTACGTCAGCAATTAATCTGTTCACTGCTAATTCTTATTTGTCTTTGTTTTGTTAATTTTAAAAATTATTGTACAAAACTTCTAAAATTTATGTATAAGTGCTAAAGGCCATTGAATGACTTTAATCGTCGTTTTATTTCAAGAATGTAAAAACTTTCCGGCTTAACAATAAGTGTTAGCGGCTGTAGAATTGGAATGACTCCTGTAAATCAACAAAGAGCTAGCACTGGTACTCTTCTACCCTTACTTATGTAATCTGCTACAGCGAGCATTCAGTCGCTATTAAAATGTGATTAGACTGTAGATAGCAACATAAAGACAACCTGGTCTGCTTGCGACAAAAGTTACAATGCATTTATAAATGTTTTCATCACTTAAAATATAACCAGAAGTATACGACAACTGGCAAGACTAGAAATGAGAAAATAACATGGCAAGACAGAGCATACTAAGTGGTTCAAAAGAATCACTGAAAATTACAAGGTACATTTAATAGATAATACTTGATTAAGCAATACTTAACAGCCAATACTTATGGGTTTCTCATAAAGAGAGTTATGCTGTCCACTGACGCAGTGCAGTGATCCAAACTCTTCGACAAGTGCATAGATCTTTCAGTGTAGAATTTCTGATGAAACGATGAAATGACAAGATACCTAGGCATCTAAAAATCCATAGATCTGTAGTTTGGCCAGCTGCTTATGATGTCGTATAGACTTTTCCCGGGACTTTTTGAATTCGGCCTCAGATCACGGTGACCATACAGCGAATAGTTTCGAGCAATGTGACCCTGCAAGAAGGAAAATATCCTTAGACGCTAATGCATATCAGGTTACGTGAACCGTAAGCAGAAGACTTAAACTGAGCAGTGAATTTCAAAGATTCGGGCCAACCACCGAGAACGACCTAGAGCCCAACATTGTCGTAATGTAAGGCACAACAACAATCACAGTCAAATGAGGTGTACTTAATTGCAACTGAGAAAATAGGCAGAGAAAGGACAGGAAGCAGACTGCATGCCTTTCAAAAAATTCATTCAGCTAAAACTCCATGAGAATACATATCGACTCGATTATGACGGTTTGGTTGCTATCTTACGTCTTTAACTCCCAGACGGATGAGTTCTTGAGTGGCTTTGAGGGCTGCATTGCATGGGGCTCGAGTCTCAAAGTATCCAATGATGCCGATGCCAATCGACGAGTCGTTGTAATGGAGCGTATGCGCACCGAGGACCTTCCACCCCCGGCCTTCATAGACCCTTCCGTCCTCACCGATCACGAAGTTGTACGCGATATCAGCCCACCCTATGAATGTATGTATATATGTACGCAAGTATGTATGTATGTATGCATGCATGTATGAATGTACACAACTTAGGTGATATGTTCGAACAAAACCTGAGCTTTTCTGATCACATTATCGATCTCTCCCGATCATACTTCATGCAGATCGGTGACCTTAGGAGAATCCGACCTATGCTTGACTTCAAAACTGCACCTACCATCGTCACATCTAAAGTCCATGCAAAACTTCATTACTGTGATTCACTTTTCCTAAGTGTAGACACCTCCCAAATAAACCCCCTTCAAGCTATCCAGAATGCCCTTGCTCGTGCTGTCACCAAAACCCCACAAATGACAACATGTTACTCCTGTTGTCAATTCACTTCACTGGCTCAAAATACCTGAACTAATAGAGTAGGCTACAGTCATATTGCTTGCACACTTCAATCATCCAACCATCCTTTCTTCGTCAGCTATTTACATTTCAACCATTCTGCTCAACTCGTTCCTCTTCCATTTTAACACTTATCGGCACTTCTGTCACCTCAACTTTAAAATATGGAAATCGCTCCATAGCCATAGCTGCCCCAACCCTTTGGGATATGCACCCGTCAGAACAACGACAATTATCTGGTCCATCAATAGCGTTGTGTGATCTTTCTGCATAGGTGCAAAGTTCATTAGTAGGATTTAGAGCAAAGAACGCACCTAGGAAGTGAAATTGGTATTCTCCTATTCTTCACACAATCTATAAATGTGATAGGCGACGACATTCGTTTCAACTGAAAAAAAATTATATTATAGGTCTATTAAGACTTGAGCTATCGGCCTAGATCTCCAGCAGAGAGCTTCGTCATACTGTATGATTAAGGTGACTGGATGATCGCTTCGGTAAAGCTAACGGGCACTTAAACTATAATAATAGTTATTAATATTATTATTATTATTATATAAGGTTTCTGACTGGAAGGAGAAACCTGGTTAGACCGACCTTGGATATCAATGTGGAAGTTCTGTATGTACTGAACAGCCTGCTTGCACATCTTTGAGTCGTAACATTCATCAGGTTCCACGGTGTTAGAGATGACGACTATTTGGACTGGTTCATTAAGAGCGGTTCTGCTGATTGGATCTCGGGCAAACCATTCGGCTCTTCTTACCAACACAGGACAGCAAGACAGGGTTGCTTCTAAAGCAGATGAGTTCGTTTAACAAATCTACTTAGGTTTAAAGAAGTGTTGGTAACAATTGTGAAAGAGCTAGTTAACAGAATGAGGTAAGTTAAGGCAAGCTATGGTAAGATAAGGTAAAGCACGACACAGTAGAGGAGTTATGGTACAGTAAGGTAGTTACAGGTAAGATAAGATTAGGCACGGTAAAGTAATACACTGTCACGTTACACAAGGTAAGCTAAAGTAAAGTATTTGTGCATAAAGGTAAGGTTCTAAAAAGTAAGGTTAGGTAAGATAAGGCAAATGAATTGTATTTACCACATGTTCAAACTATTTCCCATTGAAATTACTCTTTCTCCGTAACATTTCGTTCCTGTCCATAGGTTTTCACTCAACAGGTTCAGAGTATCTCTACTGAAGCTATATATTCTCAATATGATACGATCCTGCTCCTAGGTCTCTGACCTAAACTAGTTTAAACTATCTCCCATTAAGGATACATGTTGTAAATAGATCTTTGGCCTCAACATGTTCAGACTATGTCCAGTTAAAGACACGGTTTCCCTGCAAATTTTGCTCCAGCCCATAGATCTTCACTTCACTGATGCCAATTACAAATCTCATTCAGAAAGCAACTACATGAAAACCTTCAGCAGATTAGATTTCAATTTTCTTACCTATGCTTTTACGTCGTCGTTTGTAGACAACCCTGAACCAGTTACTGTTGAGACGATTGTTGCACACAGACGAAACTGTTTGAAGAACAACTACGAATCGCAGTACTGCGTCATTTGACATGTACTGCCTCATCTTCACCAAATTGAACTCCATCATTAAAAGAGCCTTCATCAGGATAATATCCAGCACCTCTAACGGTAGATTCTGAATCTGACAATAAGCAGGTACCCAATCATCACCATATACGAACCTCATTTATTGGCGAGATGAGGTGCGGACAAATGCACTATTCTCACTGGTTTGGTTCCAAAAAGTAAGGCACGTGCCAACAGCAGGTTCCCAATCATCACGATATACGAACACCATTTACGGGGAGGTGAATTTCATGCAGATGCACCTCCCTCTTTGCTTTGGTGCCAACAGGTAAAGCATCTGCCAACGGTGGGTTGTGTAATTATGTACGCACGCATGCATATATACATGTATGTGTGTTGTATGCATGTATATGCATGGGCATCTCCTTAGGACTCCTTCTAAAAATTGTAAGCATTTATGTAGCGCATCTGAATTTTTCAAATGCTGGGCATACTATGAATGACACTTTAGCCGATAGGGTTGAGTTCTTGCCTTGCAAAGCGGAATATTTGGTTCAATTTCCACTGAGATGGGTACTTAAACAAGGCTCTCACGCACAACTGCTCAGCGACATCGATTGAAGCTTTGTGGCACTCCATAAATGCATAATAGCGAAATAATTAAAATTATTATTTTTGATACCTTTGTATTGCTGAGGCTTATTGCATTCGAATTGTTCATTGTCGCAAGATATTCTCTTCAAAGTAGAAATCTGCGAATTTCAGAGACAGTAGATGGCTTAAACCTCATTTCAAGACATCCTTTGATAAATTTTCTTAAATTATTCATAATTCATTTCTTTAGTGATGCTAATACATAAAAATGCAAAAGGAACCGCTCTTATTTAAAAGCATAAGCAGAAATTATATTGAAATTTTCAAGAGATAGACTGAATACAGCAAATAGCAGATTAAGGATAACGATTAAGAATTAATCTGTCGATCTGTTCACAATTTAGAGACGACTTCAAACTTAATATGTTCTTTAAAGAAATAGATGCTACCATTGGCAAACGGAGTAAGAATAAAAGCCTGGGAAATGATGAAATGACGATGATAAAAACTGCCAAAAACGAGCTGACAAAAACAAATCAATAAACTCTGCAACTTTATTTTGCAAAGAAGATAGAAAACTCAAGAGATTAATTAATAACAGAAAACTTGACATATTGCAAGAACTACATAGCAGTATATTGATGTAGTGAATCATACAGGAAATGTACTACTTATTGTTTTATTAAATGGACCAAAAGAACAGATGAGGATTGCACAGAAGCATGGTACAGGAATATTGATGCCCAGATTTGAGGCAGAAAGACGAAGAAAAAGAATGGATTTGTGTATAACCGCTTTGTGGACTTTGATAAGACCTTTGACTCAATCACACATGACAGCAAGGACAACTTTACAGTCATGTGGAACGGGAGAAAATCCAACCTTCCAAAATAAGTTCACAAGAGAGCTAGAAAGAATAATGGAAGTCACTAAAAACAATGGCAGTGGAATTTCAGCACAAACAGAGATGATAAACAACTTCAGGTTTTCAGATTTGCAGATGATGTTGATCTCTTAGAGGGAACTTGTGATGTATTGAATTTAAGTGTTTCCTAAGTGAACAGAGCAAAGGATGATGACAAATGGAAGATTCAACACAGCGAGTACTAAATATTGGTTATGGGAAAAGAAACATTGACAGAAACATCAATGACAAGAGAACAACTTGAAGAAAACAAGAGTTTACCTGAGAAGTCTTACAGCAAGTGTAAGTGGGCTACATAAAGAGATAGTTGAGATCATGTATCTTCAGCACAGCTTTGAATGCATGTGAAATATGCACGAATATTCAAAGCTGTCGATGAAGCCATAATAAAGCCAGTATTGGATAATCTTACCAGTCAATCCGTAATGTGAGCATGTCATCTTACAAAACCTCGCTCTCTCGGTTGACATCGTTTAGCTGGTCGTTCGTACTAGGTCCAATTTCTCTATATAGGTCGTTGGCCAAGCCCTCTTCACGCCGGTTATTTTCGATAGCTTAGGTTACCTGGAAATCCCCCTCTATATAAATAGCGTCACTGTGAAAAAGGGCCAACTGGTGGAGCAGCGGAATTGCATGAAGTCAGCAAATTGATTGGTTGATAACGAAAGGGGAACAAATGTAAATGTAATTGCGCACGTTTTTCTATAGGAAATGTTGGTAAACATTGTTGTCTAGCCAGGGCAATATCATCATTCGCCTGCTCTGATGTGCACGTATACGCTGTACAAAATAGGCTCTTGAATTTCTGTTTCAATAAGAAATTTCGGTAAGGGTAGACAAAGTACTCAGAATAAGCCATACTGCTTTAAGGCAAATTCTGTCTGTGTGTCTGTCTGTCTGTCTGGCTGCCTGCCTGCCTGTCTGTCTGTCTGCTTGCCCGCCTACCTGCTTTTCTGTCTCTCTGTAAACTAACCTACGAAAGTTCCTCTTGATACATTGGCTTATCGCTTACAATAACATCAAATTCAGTTAATTAATTTGTCATGACATCTGGCGACTAGTTGTTAACTGATATTATGACTACAAGGGAACTTGTACGATTTCAAATCTCGGGATAAATACTCGATGAGCTGTTGCGGCACATAGGATATAAGTCCAACACTGCCGCGCATAACATTAAAGTCCATTTACCCATTGACGCCAGTTGGAGTGTTTTCTTCTATATTTGCATTTCAATTGTCTTTGGAATTTTCCTTTTGACTTCCTTATGTTACTTTCTTGTACATTTTTTTCTGGGCGTTTACCAGCACCAATATGCAGATGTTTCTAACATTGTTCAGGCTATCGACGAGCACCTTTGAGATTTTAAGAAGGCACTTAGTTGCTCTGCCGTTAAGTATACATGCACGCATCCTTCAACTCACCTGGCTACATCGTGATATGCGTGTTTCCATGCAATAGAAAGGCAGAGAAGATTCAATGCGTATAATTATAAGTGACATCTGCAATTTAATTTTATTAGCTGCGAATCGTATACGATAATCGCAAGGCAAAAATAGCCTAAGATAAGTAGTCCCTAAAGTCAGCATTAAATTCGAGTGATTTTATAGCTTTAACATTATTATCTCCATCCGGAGGCTTGACTTTTAAGTCCCAAAATTTAATGTGCTGGATATGGGTCCAAAACGAAGACCATATAAAATTTATCTTGAAAGCACATTTAGGATGAATAAGCGTTTCCTATTAGACGACGCAATGGGTTATTGATCACAGGCCTAGGAGATTGTTCAACGCACTAGAAATACGTGGTTGTATTTTTGCATGCTGATTTGGACTAATCAGTAAATTACTTTAAAAATTAAATTATGATTTTCCTAATGTATTAGTAAACCTATTCATCGTGACTGAGCGGCGGATTCTGTTACAGTGTCATATATCGCGGACCTGTGCCATATCATAGGATTACTAAATTAGTGTTAGCAGTGGCGGCTAGAGGACTGCTTCCGTGGAAGGGGGCCCAGGGTATTTTTAGAGGGGCGCCACATTCAATCCACCATGCACGGGTCAGGGTGAAGATTTTACATCGTTTTTATTTAGAACTTGTTGTTTCGTGTAATGAACGTCAAAATTGGTGAAGCCTATTCATTTTCTAGTTCCTTCTACGTTACAATAAAAGGTCCAAGGGATTTACAATTGACTAAGACGCTGAGGCAAAGTGTGATGCAAGCATGTCCCAAAAGAAATGACAGTGTAAACTCTACACTCGAAATCTAAAACGCCGAAAAGACTAGGTCGGGTAGCCAATAAAGTTAAGCTATAATGGTCGGTTTCGCAAGGCGAAAGGATAATTAAACCCGTGCTTTCATGAAAGTCATTAAGGAACCAGCAGGCATTGAAGTAAATGTAAATGGACATCACCCGATGAAATCATTGATAAATGAGCAGGGTCGAGACTATGCGGTCACAACATAAACGGTATACGGCAGAGTATCATGGCATAACGTAAATGTAAATTAATCAAATGTAAACGGATGTAAAGAAATCGTCTGTTTGGAAATACTTTGGCGATATCATGAGTCTGTTATATTCTGGAATTTTTGGACAGAGCCAAAAAAGAGAAAGGGATATTCAAAACAGAAGAGTTCACTTTTCAGACGAACTTGTGGCTGTTAATAGAGCACTGGTCTCAGCGGACTTCACATACTTACCGGAACAGCCGGAATTACACGAGCTAGCAAGACGCAATGTGCCGGGGCGAAAATGCTCGATGATAATAACTCGATCTTCAGTTTCCTCGACGACCCTTCCTCGCCAAAACACGCTAACACATCAACGGTCGACGTCTACTGATGCTGCAGTCAATGAGACGAATCTCAAAGTCCATACGCTCGCAGTTTCAGAAACCAGGAACATCAGTCCCGTCGGTGGATTCCCTTGACTCTGGTGCAATGACTTCGTCTTCATCATCCTTGAGTTGCTGCCATCATCTGGAAGTAAAGAACGGACTACACCTCTCCCATACAATTATTCCTACAGTCCAAGCTACCACCATCGGCTATAGCCTCATCTTCTTCTTTTGCAACCGAAGCAGCAGCAGCTGACTTTGACGAGTGAGGAAGTCGAAGCGATGCAAACGATGATGCGCTGCACGAATGAAAAAACGCGAACTAGGATTCGAACGAACCCACGGGTTAATCCTCCACCTCTGAAACAACCACCTTCCGACTCCAGTCCTAGAAACGACATAGGTAGAATAGACATTCTGCAGGGCCAGAACAGTGACATCTGCCGAACAGTACCCTCAACTATCGCTCTAGGACAGACTGTCTGCGATAGAGGCTAATGAACACCATCTGAACTTCCAAAAATAAGTGATTTCAAACGACTTGTAACATTCGTGTACAGGAAACAATGAAATCAAACTTTCGTCAGCAATTACGTCTGTTCACTGCTAATTCTTATTTATCGTTGATTTGTTAATTTTAAGAATTGACGTACAAAACTTCGAAATTTAAATGTAAGTGCTAACGGTCATAGAGTGACTTCTGTCGTCGTTTTATTTTAAGAATCTAAAAACTTTGCGTCTTAACAATAAATGTTAGCAGCCACAGAATTGAATTGATTCGTATAAAACAACAAATGGCAAGCCCTGGTACTTTTCAACCCTTATTTTTGGTAATCTGCTACAACGAACATTCAGTTGATATTAATGTGATTAGACTGTAGATTGCCACACACAGAAAAACTGGTCTGCTTGTGACAGAAGTTACAGTGCAGTTATAAATGTTTTCGTCACTTAAAAGGTATTTAGAAATACACGAGCACTTGCAAGACTAGAAATGAGAAAATAGCATGCAAGACATAACATATTAAGTGTAATGTAATGACAATTTATATGACATCGTAAGCAGCAGGCTACTTCTATGGTGCTTTACAATGTCAAAGTCAGCCAAAATTCTGTAAGATTTATGCAGTAAAAAGAAATTCAGCTGTTTTTTAAAGAGCTTGACACTTTTGCACTCCTAAATGGAAGGCGGAAGGCTGTTCAAGGCACGCTGGCCAACGACCCGAAAGGCCGGATCACCCATTCTAGTCTTAGTTGCCGGTACAAATACATTGGCGGACTTTGATGATCGCAGTCGCAGTCGGTTGGGATCATCAGATAGAGTGGACTGATACTCTCTGCGAGGTAGCGTGGTGCGCATTTTTTCAGACATTTGTACATAAGAAGGCATAGTTTGAATTCTACGCGCTTGCCGAGCCCTGACCACTGAAATTGGTCCTGAAGCACGGGCGTTATGTGGTCGGACTTTCTAGTCCGAGCGGCCAGACGAGCAGCAGCGTTGATGACTGCCTGAAGCCGAAGGGTTCTGCACTGTGGTAAACCAGCGAAGGCAACGTTGCAGTAGTCGATTTGGCTAAGGATCAGACTTTGTACGAGTAGGTGAGTTACATCCTTTATGAGGGACCGAGAGACAGACATGATTGTCTCAGGATGGCGAAGTGGTTCAGAAGTTTGTGCTAGAACTAATGAAAATTACAAGGAATACTTAATACCCAATACTTCTGGGTTCTTCCTAAAGAGTGTTATAGAGTCCATTGAGACAGTCAGTGCTAAACTCTGCTGCCCGTCTCATCTATGGTCGGACACCATTCAATCACGTCACTGATCTGCTGCGCGACAACCTGCACTAGTTGCGTATTCCTCAGCGGATCACCTACAAACTGTGCCTAATCACATACAAGGCTCTTAATGGTCTTCTACCAGACTATATATCCGACTTCTGTATTCGAACAGCCGACAACCAGAACACATATCAGCTATGGTCCTCATCGAGGAATCAACTGCAAGTCCCGCGTTCTTCCACGACGGCGAACGTTCCTTCACTGTCGCCGGACCCACTGCGTGGAACAGTCTTCCTGAGAATGTGACGAATGCACCATCGCTGGACACATTCAAGTCACGACTCAAGACACATCTTTTTAGGATATCTTATGACTGCAGCTGATTATTGAACCCTTGTACAGCGCCCTTTTCTTCGGCCTCGGCTGTGCTACGGCGCTATATAAATTGTCTTATTATTATTATTATTAGTGCATTGATCCAAACTCTTCCACACGTGTACACATCTTGCAGTGAAGAATTTCTGATGAAACGATGAAATGACAAGATGGCATCTAAAGATCCATAGATCTGTAGTTCGGCCAGCTCCTTATGATGTCGTATAGACATTCTCCTGGGTCTTTTGAATACGATCTCAGATCACGGTGACCATACAGCGAATAGTTTGGAGCAATGTGACCCTGCAAGAAGAAACACATCCTTAAACGCTAATACATATCAGGTTACGTGAACCGTAAGCAGACGACTAACCTAGCCCTCTTGGACGCTGCTATGACGAGCGCTGCAGTTTGAAGATACACACTATTCCCACTTTGATCAGTGTGGCAATGCAGGCAGTGATTATTTTTAACAGGTTAGGCACACATAAGTCAATAGAACCTTTACCTGTGTTTTGGGTCACTTTTGTGCGTGGTATGTATACCTGTTGTTGGTGCCCGAAGTGCTAAATTGTTGAAGAATTATTGTAGAATTGTGAACATTTTATTACTGAAAACAATCAAGCTGTTCCCGTTGCATTAAGTGCCCATAAAAGCCTGCACTTTGCATTGATTGTAATTGTAATTTGTAACTTCTATCGTGGTGGTGATGTTTAATTTACTATATATGATTCTCATATCGTTAATATTATAATTGTAATTGATTGAATTGTTGTGTATACCTGTCCCTGTGACTAATCGCACAGATTTTGGCAGGCACTAACGCAATAATTAATATTGTATCGAGTGTGAATGTGAATGTACGTAGCTATATAAAACCGTGTACATTTACATTTTATTGCTATCATAATGCAAAAATATCAGTCTATTGTCGCTTTAAGGTAAATCGAAGTCAAAAATCATAATCCTTTAGGAGAAGCCCGGTCGAAATCCGAAAGGTCATGGAAAGCAGACGGTGGATAGGCAAGTTGAAACAGGTGAATAAAAAATCTTAAGTTTAGACAGCAATGCCAGAAATTATAGAACTGAGCAGTGATTTCGAAAGCTACGGACCGGCCACCGAGAAGGCCCCGATGTCCAACACCATCATGGTGCAAGGCACAACATAGATATCATAATCACAGAAGGTGTACTTAATTCTAATTGCAATTACGGTTGTTTAAATTGAAGGAAAATCGAATTCATTTAAATGTACAATACTGTAATTTATTAATGACTTTGAGTCATCAGACCATCGAAGCCTTCTCATTTTTATATCAGTGTGTGTAGAAGACACAAAAAATATCTTAAACTGTTCTGGTAATGGTATATGATGCTCATATCGTTTGAGCATTTAATCTTCATTAAGCACCATGATTCTCTCAGGTTTTCGACGTGAAATATAAAAAGGTGCCCAAGACTAGGATTGATTTTGTGCAGCTTGAAGTGGGAATAATAACACAAAAACCCATGTTGACAGTAGAGAAACAAAATAAATCGTACGATTAAACGCTGATGAAAAAGCAATTTAATTTTCCCGTAATGACACACCAAAATATTCGTAGGCCTATTGGCGCACTTAATAGTACAATTAAACTTAAAACTATCATTGTATCTAATAGTATATTTATATTAAATAGTAGTACCAATCTTCATCTCCAGCCGAACCAAGTCATCGGTTTGATACTCATTAGCCGAGGTTTTTTGCAAAGTTGAAAAGCAAAGTGCAGTGACTAATATACTGGCACCTGGAACATGTCTCACCTGAAATTCGTAATCTTAATGAAAGATTCATGCACCGCCTTCTCAACATTCTCAGAGGTGCTTCCATTTGACAACACAAGACGACAGCCGTAAAGGTAATAACAGCAGACGAAAACAGGCAGAGAAAGGGCAGGAAGAGGAATTGCACTACAATCTGTTCAAGAAATTGATGCAGCTAAAACTCCATGAGAATACATATCAATTCGATTAAGGTGTTTTGGTTGCTGTCTTACTTCTTTAACTCCGAGACGGATGAGTTCCTGAATGGCTTTGAGGGCTGCATCGCGTGGAACTCGAGTCTCAAAGTTTCCAATGATTCCTATGCCAATCGACGAGTCGTTGTAATTGAGCGTATGCGCACCCTGGCCACTCCACCCATGGCCTTCATAGACTCTTCCGTCCTCACCGATCACGAAGTTGTACGCGATGTCATCCCACCCTATGAAATGAAGTAAATAGTTTGGCTGCGCAACGCAGTGTATGTAAATATATGCATGTATGTATGTATGAGGACACTTGATATAGCGCCTTTATACCTCACAATTGCGCTGTGGGATCTTTCTGTACATGTGCAAAGTTCAATAGAAAGATTTATGGCAAAGATAGCAGATGAAAATACTCGTCTCTTATTCTGCATGCGTCTGTACAAACCCGTATGTGAAAGACGACGACATTCCTTTCAACAGATAAAATTTAGATCATAGGTCAAATAAGACTTAAGATTTAGGCCTAATTCTAGTGCAGCGAGCTTCGTCATACTGTATAAGATCTACTGGATAATCGCTTCAGAAAAGCTAAAGAGCACTTAAATAATGATAATGGCCTCGCTTGCAGTCGGTTTGCACTGCCCAGAGAAATAATATAATAGGTCCTCTGTCTTTGCAGTAGCTGCTAGCGATAAGTTTCCTTCTTTAGTAAGGTTGTGCGTTACAGGCCAAATCTGCGTACGATAATAATTTATCATTTTGTATACCATGCAAATTTTCCACCAATATTTTCTGCCGCTGATTATTATAACAACAACAACAATAATACTAATAATTATTATAATATTATATTATTATAACTATCATTATTGTTAATATAATTATTATTATTATTGTTTTAATTAGGCCTACTATTTCTAATCACTGTTGTTGTTGTTATTATTATTATTATAATTACTACTACTACTACTAACTACGACTACGACTACTACTACTACCACTACTACTACTACTACTACTACTACCACTACCACTACTACTACTACCGCTACTACCACTACCACTACTACTATCACTACTACTACTACTTCTACTGCTACTTCTACTACCACTGTTACTGCTATTACTACCATCTATGGTATCAGACTGGAAGAAGAAACCTGGCCAGACCGACCTTTGACATCCATGAAGAATTTCTGCATTGACTGAACAGCCTCCGTGCACATATTTGAGTCGTAACATTCATCCGGTTCCACGGTGTTGGAGATGACGACTATTTGGACTGGTTCATTAATAGCGGTACTGCGTGTTGGATCTCGGGCAAACCAATCGCCTCTTCTTACCAACACAGGACAGCAAGACAGGGTTGCTTCTAAACAGGTGAGTTTAACAAACCTACTTAGGTTTAAAGTCAAAGGATTGTCGCTAGCAATTGTGTAAGAGCTCAAGCCACCAGTTAACAGAATGACATAATATAAGGTCAGGTACGATAAGGTGAGAAAATAATAATAATAATTAGAAACTTCTACTGCGCCGGTGTTTAACACACAAGGCATCAACCGATGGCGCACCAAAGTCATAAAAATAATTAAGTTAAGGTAATATAAGGTACAGTAAGGAAAGACAAGGAAATCCAAGTCAAGGTTAGATGAGTTACCTTATGGTAAAGTAAGGTAATAACATATAAGATTAGGCATGGCAAGGTAATGTACTGTTATGTTGGGCATGGTAAGCTAAAGTATGTTGCTTTAAGATACGGTAAGGTTCTGTAAAGTAAGTTTGCAAAAATTGATAAACTTGCAAACATTTGCAAATAGAGCTTTTGCCTCAGCTAGTTCAGACTATGTCCCGTTGAAGACAAGGTTTCCCAATACATTTTCCACCTGCCACAGATCTTCTCTTCACTGCTGCCAATAAAAAAATCTCGTTCAGAATGCAACTAGGTCGTGGTTTATTAATAAGACTTGAATCTCGGGCTAGCACGGTCAGTACACGAGGACCTTAAATGGCATAGCGCTCATTCATTAATCTCTTAATATTCATTCATTCAAACGGGCAGCGGTGTTGAACGATCTCGCACAATTACTATTCACTGATGAACTGATATAGGTCGAGGCCATACTGTCGTAATAGAAAACCTTGTATATTCACATTTACATTCAAGTCTTCTTCAACTGATTAGATTTCAATTTTCTCACCTATGCTTTTGCGTCGTCGTTTGTAGACAACCCTGAACCAGTTACTGTTGAGACGATTGTTGCACACAAATGCGACTGTTTGAAGAACAACTACGAATCGCAGTACAGCATCATTTGTCATGCAGTGCCTCATCTTCACCAAATTGCACTACATCATTAAAAGAGCCTTCATCAGGATAATATCCAGCACTTCTAACGGTAGATTCTGAATCTGACAATAAGCAGGTACCCAATCATCACCATATACGAACCTCATTTATTGGCGAGGTGAAGTGCGGGCAACTGCACCTCCCTCATTGGTTTAGCACCGACAAGGAAAGCAAGTGCCAGTGTTAGGCCATGTATGTATGTATGCATGCATGTGTACATGCATGTGTATGCGCATCTCTGTGGGAGTTTTTCTAAAAATTTTAAGCATTTATATAGCGCCTCTGCATTGCCAACTGCTGTGTATATCATGTGTTACATGTTAGCCGAACGGTTTGAGCACTTGCCTTGCAACGCAGTATATTGGGTTCGATTCTCGAATGAGAAGGTTTATGTGTAGAGATCTTAAGCACGGCCTTCACACACAATTGTTCAGCGCAATCGATTGATGCTGATGCATAAATAACGAAATAATTATAATAAATAGTTTTCTGATACCTTTGTATTGTTCAGGTTCCTTGCAAACAAATTGTTCATTGTCACAAGATATTTTCTTCAAAGTAGAATCTGCGAATTTCAGAGACAGCAGATGGTTTAAACTTCAGTTCATGCCACCCTTTCATAAAGTTTCTTAATTATTCCTAATTTATTGAACGAGATCCTTTACCACCGCTGCCCGTTTGAATGGGCGCAACAACATTTAAGGTCCCAGTGTACGGAAAGCGCTAGCCTGAGATTCATATATCTGAAATCAGCCACGATCCGGACGCCAACCGGCATTCTCACGCTCAGGGGCGCCTTGACGTACGCTTTAACCAATGTAGCTAACCAGGCCAAATCAAGCTTCTTCGGCAGGCTTTGAATGCATATGAAATATGCACGAATACTCCAAAGTGTCGATGAGGCCATAATAAAGGGAGTATATTGGATAATCTTACCAGTCAATCCGAAATGTGGGCATGTCGCCTTACAATACCTCGCTTGTGGGTTGATATCGTTTAGCTGGTCGTTCGATATCTTAGATTACTTGGAAATCCCTCTCTATATGAGTGGCGTCCCCTACATAAACTGCGAACTGGGTAGTTCAGCCCGCGGAGTTGCCCGAAGTCACGAGATTGATTTGTTGATAAGGAAAGGGACTCAAATGTAAATGCAAATGCGTACGTTTTTCTATTCTTGTCTAACCAGAGCGAGGTCACTATTCGCCGGCTTTGATACGCACGTACACGATGCAGAAAAGAGCCTCTTGAATTTCTGTTACGATAAGAAAGTTGGTAAAGCAGGACAAATTACTCAGAGTAAGGCATACTAACTTAAGACTCTGTCTGCCTGTCTGTCTGTCAACTAATCTGCAAAAGCGTCTCTTCGTACACTATCTTTTCGTATGCAATCATGTCAAATCCTGTCAATTGGTTTTACACGATATCTGGTCAGCAGTTGATTTGTTAGGGTACGCGTGGGTCAAGTGCTGGCTGGCACATATCGAACACAATGTGAAGTGATGTGATTGGGTGCCGGCGGATTGTTTCAGGTGAGCAACCTTATGCTGTGATGAGTCAGCGGGTTTTTAGGAAAAGCCATGATTGTGCAATAGCGGAAGGTCAGTCGAAACCAGTTCGTACTGGTCTGCTGTCTTGGCGGGAAAGAGCCTATTAATACGTTCGAAAATCCATTGCTGAGAGAGCGCGAAGATTTGCAGCTAGTGGTCTGGCGCGTGCTAAGTTGAAAGTGTTAGTAAAAATGTCATTGATGGATTCGCGTAGTAGAAACTGACGATTCAAATAATGTTGTGACTGAGCTAATTGTTTTAATAATAATAATTTCGAAGATCAAAGTCTGTTTGTCATTTTTCTCTAGGTAACGCTATGCTACGAATTGGGCCCGTCGTCGGTTCGAAGCCCGATCGTTTTACAAATATATAGGCCTATATATTGTTACATGTGACGTTCTATCATAGGATGAGAGTCACAGGTATGGTCACTGTATGCGTTAAAAAGACGACTTCTAGCTGCGTAGAGTGAGAATTAGGCAGAACGTTTGCTGTCTTCTTCCCGGTTGGACCGTTTTGGGTTTGGTTAGTAGGAACCGCTTCGTGTTGTTTGGTCCGTGGGACTTTTTGATGTTTTGGTGTTGTGGTACGTTCTCGTTGGTTGAAGTCTTGTTGTGGTTACGGAGGTTTGATTTGTGTTTATTGTATTATAGCATCTGCAAATATTGCACATAGGAAATAAATACTTTTAACTTATATTTAATAATAATGTTCATTTAGTACCCTAGGCTTTTGGATGTTTCTCTCTCTCCTCTCCTCTCCTCTCTCTCTCTCTCTCTCTCTCTCTCTCTCTCTCTCTCTCTCTCTCTATATATATATATATATATATATATATATATATATATATATATATATATATATATATATATATATATATATATATATATATATATATAACGATCACGTTGGAGATGCCTGATTCAGTCATCCTAGCTTGACTTCTGGTTTACGCGAACTATTGGATTTCGGCCGGGCTTTGCCAAAGGATTTTGGTGTTGGACTATTGTTTCACTTCAAGTGACCACCGACGGAAGACTCCTGCATTATGATAACAGCGCTGTAAACATCATCAATGTTCACTCCAATTGTTTTTTGCCATGCGCGCACTGACCTACCCGTGGGGTAAAATTTTACACCTGCGTTCAGTGCGTGCAAGACTGCACACGTATTAGGCTTGAAGTAGCAATGAGCGATAACGGACTTTGTGTAAACAGAGATAGACTGAGGATAAGGTAAATGATTATTCGGGAGCGTCGACAATTATAATCTGCTGTGATCCTCTTACCATTCTGCTCTGATCTTCTTATTATTCCGTATTATAGCTATAAGTACAGATGCTGTGTTTTATTTGCTTTGGTATTAACTCTCCAATAATTAATCCGATTTATCTCTTTTATTATTCATCTATGGCTTTGTGTAATTCTAATAAAGTACAGGGGTATAATTGTTGTAAGCTAAGTTTATATATATTTATGATGACTGGATTCTCAAATGGCTAGGTTCTTATAAGACAATGTCACCGAAAACCAAGTTCATTGGGCCAATCAGTAGTCTGTGCAGGCCAGAAGCAATTTGTGGTCAGCTATGGACCCAATGTGGGCCTAAGAAATGTGGCTGTCACTTGCTCTTGTTGTATCTCGTGAGTTACAGTTAAACTTTTCATCCCTATTCATCCTCTCTTAATTCATCCACTTCGTTGTAATTTTACTTTTAAATTTGTAATGTGTTAGAGGATTAATGATGATCGATATGAAAATTAGATTTGTGGCAAGCTATATCTTTTCATCTTGATCGGTTTCTTTTCAGGATAGATGTGGTGCTGGGTTTTTTTGGCACGTTTCACCACTTATAAAATAATGCATATTGATTTATAAACTTATGATAAAACAATTTATTTCCAGATAAAATAAGTGAGCATAGCATTGAAAACTTCGGATCTGCAGAATATCTATCGCATGCTTTTTCTGTTGTTACAACTTTCAGTAAATAGAGAACATTAAAACAGATTTAAAAATTCGTAAGAATAATAATAATAACATGTATCTCAAATCGTCCTTCACTTATACAGTTGACTAGATAATCGTGTCTAACTTAAAATATACCAATGCCGAAGCACATAATTATACTGTCTTACTTTAATGATTCTAATGCTAGAAGTGGTATCGCTAACTATCTCACATTGACTAATAAATACATAAATAAAAAACTTCATTAAACTTGAATTATTGCACATCGGTGGGCCTACTGTTTGCCGTCCTAATCATCATCATTTGTGTCCATGAGCTGAGAGCCTGCAAGTGTCCACTGCACATTGTTTTAAGCGTTTTCATTCACACTTCTAAATTGCGGGCTGCCCAATTCAAGTTGTAACGTTTAACACCAGTCTTCTATGTCGTCGAGCCAAATTCTGCAAGGACTTCTTTTTGTCGTGCCTTTCGTAATTTCCAACATCACGCTTTTGAACTTTCTGTCGTTATTCACCAAGCATATACGTCCAAAAGATCTAGTTTCAGTCTGAAGATCACTTATATTAGGTCACCTTTTATATTCAGCCGTCAGTATTAGGCCATATATTAGGCCTATAATCAGTCATCTTCTTCTTCCTTTGATGTTCGGAATTTTCTATGGCCAGCTTAAATGAAGTATTATATTACTACAACTTTTATTAATATGATATTTATTATCAAAACTCAAGAAACTAAAGCCCATAATGGAGTAGGCTTTACTTTTCGAGAATGGGCATCCGATTGGCCAAAATCAGAATCCCTTCTTTAAAAGTGATCCATTACACGAAAACACTTTCTCTGTACTTTTGTACACTATTTTTGTGCAGTTTCCTTCTTGGGTGAGAGTTTCTTGAGTTTTTAATCTCTGGATTGGAAGTGACTTGCTGCGATCGTGAAAATTCATGAGGTGAAAATTGTGCAGTTGGTCAATATTGTCGTGTTTAGCAAAATGATAAGTCCTTCGAGTTAGGTAAAAATTGTGAACCGTGTCAAGGGCCGCTCTGTGTTGGAAGCATTATTTTTAAGATGCTCTTTTAATGTTTTCTACCGTCATGGTTATCAAATGCTTCAATAATTTGCTGTTTAAAAATTCTTTGTACTTCGGCAATGCCACGCTGACTATCAAAGGCGTCTTCTGAAACCATTGTCCTTTTACCGTCATCGTTATCAAATGCTTCAATAATTTGCTGTTTAAAAATTCTTTTGCTTCGGCAATGTCACGCTGACTTTCAAAGACGTCTTCTGAAGCTAGGTCCTGATTGTGCGGCGATAGTTTTGTACATCTATGTAGGCCTAAGTGAAAACTCTTCCAGCATAAGAAGAGAAGCACGAACATTCTCGCACTGTCTTAATTCAGCCCATGTGGTTGTTATTTTTATGCGTATTTTTTCTTATTGTAGCTTGCTGTTCCGCCAAGGAAGGTTCGCTTCCTGTCAGTGTGAAACGGTTTCATATATCAAAACAAGTCTCAGCCTCAAATATTTGATCAATCAAACTCAGTACACTCAAATATTAATTATTTTATTGACAGTTTCTTTTCTCTGGAAAGGAATTTAACTTTAGGCCCTAAGTATGGTATACGTAAAGTTTAATAAAACAATGTAAATACTCAGAGCGTCTTTGCCTGCGAATTGATCTCTTTTGTCATGGTAGTGTTGTCAGCTGCACTCCTAGGCTTACCACTGGTGTCGATTTCTTGTTGGTATAGAAATGCTTGGCCGAAATTTCTGGTTCCTTAGTAGCATTTGGCCCCTTACTATTGCTGCCGTCTTCCATATGTTACAGTGTTTTTCGTACTGACAGTAGTCTGACTGGAAATTAGGCCTACCTGTTAAGCATTTTCATCCTGGTTACAGCAAAGTCTCTGTGAACAACTCCAAACCCAGTCAGACTTAACCTCCAACCCCACCGCTGTTGCTGACCGTCCTCGTATCTCACTTGTGCCAACCTCAGTCATTACTGCAGTTTATCGGGCCAAGGAAGTTCGGTAAAAAATCGTAGATAAATCGAATTATTCAAGGGCCGCTCTGTGTTGCAAGCATTATTTTTAAGATGCTCGTTTAATGTTTTCTACCGTCGTGGTTATCAAATGCTTCAATAATTTGCTGTTTAAAAACTCTTTTGCTTCGGCAATGTCAGGCTGACTTTCAAAGACATCTTCTGAAGCTAGATCCTGATTGTGCGGCGATAGTTTTGTACTGTTATCATTTCCGTAAGCCTAAGTGAAAATGCTTTCAGCATAAGAAGAGATAAGCCGTTTATCATTTTACGGGGTAATCTGTCAGGCGGTTCAGTGGAAAATTTTGCCTATTACTACCTTCGACAGGTTGATAGGTTAAGTGGAAAATGTTGCCTATTACTATGTGCGATAGGTTGATAGGTTAAGTGGAAAATTTTGCCTATTACTGGGTTTGATAGGTTGAGAGGTCAAAATCGGGATCCAGGCGAGTCCTTATTCTACTGTATGCCAATTTTAATCAAGAAATTATGTCAGCGTTGTGCATATTTTGTAACAATATACCAGTAAAAGCTGATGAAACTCTGCTGATAGGCCTACTTCTCCGCCCTTCGGTCACTTCATCCTTAAAATTTGGAAATCGCTGCACAGCCATAGCTGCTCCACCCCTCTGGAATAAACTCCCACCGGAATTACGATAATTATTTGATCATCATACGAATATCATTTCACATCTTTGCGCAGGTCTTCCACTCAAAACTGAAAACACTCCTCTTCCGCATATCCAATGCTGATTCCTCTTCTTCCTCTTACATATATGTCCTGCGTATCCTATATCAAACAGCACCCATCGTAGCAGTCTGACTGCCTGTCTGCCTGAGTCTTGGGTCTTGATCTGAAACTGAAACCTTCTCGCCTGTTGATTTTATTTTGACTAAGCGCCTATGAATAAGTTTGTTCCCGCGACTTAGCTTTCGTTGGGCGCTGTAGAAATCTCGGGTTTACGATTACAATTACTGCCACATGAATGGTATAGTCTCGTATCTTGCTCGACTATGTCTTCGAGGTGAGATTTCGTCGCTCATACTTCACACCAGATACATCGAACGTCAGTAATCCTCGGAATATACGCCTCTTCTTCCAGGAGTTCATTCGATTCTTCCAATATTTACATTTCGGCTTCGAAGATTTGGCCGTATAATCTCAACCCGCTCCTCTTCTGCCCTAGCACTTCTCCTCCGCCCGTCACCTCATCCTTAAAATTTGGTAATCGCTCCGTAGCCATAGCTGCCCCGCCACTCTGGAATAAACTCCCCCCGGACTTGCGACAGTTATCTGACCCATCATACAAACTTCTTTTTCACAGATCCTATCCTGACTCCCCTTCTTCCTCTTCTCTGTCTCTCTCTCTCTTTGTCTGTCTGTCTGTCTGTCTGTCTCTGTCTCTGTCTGTCTGTCTGTCTGTCTCTCTCTCTCTCTTTCTCTCTCTCTTTCTCTCTCTCTTTCTCTCTCTCTCTCTCTCTCTCTCTCTCTCTGCTCCAATCCCGAACATCACCCACCGTAGCTGCAACGCTATCTCTCTGCCTGACTTTTGGATCTTGACCTGGAACCGAACCCTTTGCCTATCGATTTTGTTTTGACTGAGCGCCTGTGAAATTTCTCCATACAAAATCTGCGTCATGGAGACCAGCTTAATCATCGGAGATATATCAGACCGCGTCGCAAGAGCCAAGTTGATTGGTCAGATCAGATGGGACGGTGCTAGTATCAATTTTTTCAGTCACGGGGTACAAATATTTATATCGGTCAGACTTTTTCTCGAGGGAAACAAATAGTTTGATATTTGAATTCTGTGCACACCAACTTTTTGGGTTTTGGCTACTGTTATTCTTTGGTTTTCAGTAATTTTCGGCTTTCTGAATATCGTGATATCGGTTCCGTATTGGTGAACCCGGCCCAGCACTCATGTTGGCCTACTTAGCTACATTAGTTAAAGCGTACATCAAGGATCCTCTGTGCATGAGGATGCGCGATTTGCAAACCGATCGTGGATTATTTCAGAACCTTATATGATGTGACACCCATTCCAACGGACAGTGGTGGTGAAGGATTTCACCAATCAATTCACTGAAAATTGAGCAGGGGGATCCATAAGATCGCTGTAGAAAAACATGTACATTTACATCTAATCCATATTTAAATATATGAGCTACATAAATGACTCAAGTCGCTCGAAACGTAATTTTTGTATGACCCCTAATCACTAAGCTTTTCCGGCTAATTCAGCTGTTAGGTGGATAAAAGACTCAATCGCACTAGATATAATAAGAACGTGAATTAAAAAGTTCCGTTTTCTATACAATCGTAATCGTAATCCCAAGATTTCTACAGCGCCCAACGAAAGCCGCGCCGCGGGGACCAGCTTATTCACAGTCGCTCAGTCAAAACAAAATCGATAGGCAAAAGGGTTCGGTTCCGGGTCAAGATCCAAGAGTCAGGCAGAGAGAGACAGCGTGGCAGCTGCGGTGGGTGATGTTTGGGGCTGGAGGCCAGAGGCAGATAAGAGGAAGAAGGGGCCTATATAATTACAATATGACCTACTAGTTGAGTTCAAATTCTAAACAAAGAGGTAAACGAATTTCATTTAATCTTTGTAGTTCTCTTCCCTCTACGATATAGAAATATTTGCGTGTTCCTTAGTCTCGAATTTTCTTTGCAGTAACCTCTGTTTTGCCGGAAACTGGAATGGGTTAATTAGTTTATTGAGTACTTAAGTTGAACCTTCCCTTATTTCCGTGCTTCATTCCGCCAACAGCTGAAAACCTTCTTGTTAGATGGTGAATTTGTGTTATTTAGTCAGGAGCATTAGAGTATAATTGGAGTAAATTCAGAGTGTATTTAATACAAACATTTAATACAAACCCCTTCTTCTTTTTATCTCTCTCCTCTCCAACCCCAAACACCACCACCCGTAGCTGCCACGCTCTCTCCGTCTGACTTTTGGATCTTGACCTGGAACCGAAGCCTTTTGCCTATCGATTTTGTTTTGACTGAGCGCATGTGAATAAGCTGGTCCCCGGGGCGCGGCTTTCGTTGGGCGCTGTAGAAATCTCTGGATTATGATTACGATTACGAATACAGACGAAGACGAATGCAATGCTCCAATCCAAATCAGAGCTATTGGTGTTGCAGCTGAACCGCAAACCTTACCCGACCGGTTGCGATTTGTTTTCTATGCTGTGGGCTAGGCGGATCCTTAGGGTTTAGACAACGGATGATCTTGTGCTGTTCATAAGAGTTCCGATTTTACCAGTAAAACCTATTCCTTGGTTTGTCGGTGACAGCTGAAGAAGTATCTAAAGTATTGTGATACTTTGCTGGATTGGCGAGTTCTCCTTCGCACGATGGCAACCCTCCAGATTCCGGTATGTCGACTGGTCGATATGGCTATTGCCAGCCATTGTAGATATTTTACTGTACATACTGTTTTGTTAATCAACCATTTATGAATATGGGCGCAATAATATCTTATATATCGCAATGGCATCTTCTTGCTGAAGCGAAAGTGTGACAACAGCAATCACACATTCTGAAAAACTTTCTTTACCGGCTACATAGTGCGATAACGAGTTGTCAGTTTTGCATGTGCCTCCGTGTCCCAATAGTTGTCTGAATGTTCAGTCCCTGATCACTCTGTAGTCGTTGGGTTTAAGGAGGCACTCACATCAAAGATGTTGGCCTCTGAGGTTCTGCATGGTTTAACAGTGTACTTTATGTTGATTTCATGTGATGGGCCCATGATTCGAACCTGGGTCGTAGAATTGAAAATCTAACTCGCTAGCTTCCTCGGCCATCATATTGCCTCTACTTTCTGTGGCAATTTGTAACTTGTAAGTGCTCATTCATATAGCACCTTTTCAAGGAGGTGCTCCTGACCTGACAGTACAAGACCACAATCAAATAGAATGGTATTCAACCACTGGTGAAATAGAGGCAGAGCAAGGACAGGAAGCGCATGTCACAGGTTGTATGTGCAGGCTAGAATATTATAGAGATTTTCTAGTTAGTATCATAATTACCCACGATTTAGCAGAAAAGCTGTTAAATGTATTATGTTGGTATTTAGCCTGAAAGGCAGATGGCTAATTTTGCATTTCCATTAAGTGGCTTTTATACTGATTTTGTGCTAAAGGTCAGGCTACAGAAACTGCAGAAAATAAAATCGTCAACACTCAACACGTCTGAGCGCCGTAGGGTCCACTGCGGCACTGTCTACTTTCCAGAAGGAACCACGGCCAATCAGGTCTGCGAGTACATTTCCCGGAAGCAGCAGAATGCCACTTCAAGCTTTGGACTGTGGCTGCTGCAGATAGCGAAAGGCGAGATTCATGACGGGATGCTGGAACAGTCAGACGACGGCTCTTACGCACAAGTCAAGGATTCAAAATACCAACTGAGTGACGCAGAAAAGTACGTTGCTCTTCACTACACTGGACCAGACGTTTATCTTGTTCAGCCGTGATTTGTCAACTGGCACCGAAGACTATTCCAGATGCTTGACAGTACTTTGATCTCTGTTGCTCAGATTTCAGATTTTCTTCCAGTATGGCTTCAGGTCATGTAGCTTAAATGTACTTAGTAAATGAATTCTAATCTGTCGTTTGACATGTGCTATGATACTTTATTGTTTTGCTGCAAAAGCTGTGACAGATGTTGCTGTGAATAGCTTCTTGTGATATTTTTCAAGTTTTAGTTTTGTGTGAGCGTCACTGATGAAACTGTATTTGGAATGGAAAACTGGACGAAAGTTTACTTATAAATGAAGGATAATGGAATGTGCAGTAGTCTGGTGGTAGCGTGATGGACTGTCAGCATAGAGGTCAGGGGTTCAAACCCTGTCAGGGCAGACATATGTTTCAAAATTCCCACACCACTGGTGCCATCTACCAAGCTTGGCTATAGAACGAGTACACTGACCACGCAGTATCTGTTGGAAGATGAGTGGCTGGGCTTAAGAATAAAACTTCTCCAATGGATTATAATGTTGATTATGATTTCACTCAAAGCGATCATTGATTGCTGCCTTGGGCATTATGAAAATGGCGCTACAGAAGTCATTAGATTAGATTAGATATCCCTCTATGTTGAGCTAAGAAAAATGAAGTTGGTAACACTTCACGCTGAGGGCCGTCTCTGGAGGAAATGATCGCCTAAGGAAATGATCGTCTGTTTATTAGCAGCTAGATTATCAGCACATGATTTATCCAGAAAATGAATACAAGGCCAGCCATTGTACTATTTACTGACCTTCGGTTTGCTGGAGGCCTGGAGTGACTTAAGCTGTTGGGTTCATTGTGATGCAAATTAAAGCTTTGGGTGAACTCTGTCCTGTGCATTTATCCAGTGTATGATTGTATCTGAGAATGCTCGAAGTAGTTCTACAGTAAACATTCAGATTTGGTTTTGCACTTTGCTTACCTGTAAGTTGGTATAGGTAAACAATAAAAAATTAGTGAAAGGAATGGGAGTAGATGGTATTCTCAGTAGGTGTATTTTACAATTTATTATTATGCATGTATTTATTACTTATTGTTGGTGATAAACTTCTTGTGTCTAACCTTTCAAACATGGAAACACTTCGGATTTGCTTTCATGAAATCCTTTTACTGCTGATATGTGTAAGAAGCAGGCATGGATTAGCAGAAAGCTGCCATGATGTGAACTCAGGTTTTGTGATTAAGCACGTGCACCCGTCTAGTGGAAAGCAAAGTAATCTTGTTTACTTATTCTTTGTGAAACTGTCTGCCAAAGTTCAGCCGAATTGATTCATGAACTTTAGCATATCTTGTCAGTTTCACGTGATTTGCTTGTGTGTCTCTCTGCGTGGATTTTGGATCTTGACCTGGAATCAAACCCTTTTGCCTATCGATTTTGTTTTGACTGAGCTCCTGTGAATAAGCTGGTTCGTGTGATGTGACTTTCATTAGGCACTGTAGAAATCTCGGGATTACGATTACGATGTTAAAGCAGGCTGCTGTATGGTTTGAATAGCCGTGGATAGACATAAATTATCTAGTAACGTCAAGGTTTGAGCTTCTGGCCACATCACTGATGTCTGCTTTTGGCAGACATTACATTACCTCTCCTTTCATATAAGCAGTGATCATGAATTGATATATTTTGTAATGCAGTCATTTGATATAATAGGTTCTTGGCTATTTTTCTCATACCATGACATCAATATTCCAGCTGATTTCTTTGAACTTTTTGTATGCAGTGTTTTAGAAGCAGTGTTTTAGAAGCAGTGTAAAAATTTGTGTGCAGTAGTAATACTGCTGAACGTGCATGAAACTTGTCATTAAAATGCACTGTGCAACATTTCTAGACTTGTTACAATGCAATGATGAAAATTATATTGACATTTATTACTAATGTAACCATAATTTTATAGTGAAACATAAGACAGTTTCAATTGCCTCTTTCCACAGTATCGACCTTTCTCCTTCCTCTTTATTCAAAAACACGAAATTTGCATTTCATTATGAAAAGAAACACAACCTTAATTTTGAATGCTTGTCAAAAACGTCAAAGCCTTCACAATCTCGTTAGATTTAGATGCTTTAGATGGCTAGAATAAGAGCAGTGTACACAACTTTAGCCCTGGAACAAAACTAGATTGCAAAACAGGACAGTTGAGCATCAAGACTGTCACTGGCAAGTGGATAGCTGCCCTAGTTCAGGGGTAATTTGAAGCATTATTTGCCAGAGTGTAACTTTTGTGCATGGTGATTTAGACTAAATACTTGTACTGAAATTCCTTCACAGTATTTTTATGTGTGCTAACAATTCAGGAACCAACTAAAAATCGCTGCCTGCTGGATAGCTATTTGGGCAATTTTGTATGGCCACGTAAAGGTAAAAGTTTTCAGTGCACAGTAATTTTAGTCATTCCACGTAGTACAGCCTAGTTAGGGGAATTATTTCGCGTATTTACGTGGCCACTGAGTAATAAAATATTCCATGTTTGGAACAGTGTAAATGCATTTACGTTGCCTTTCCGTGATTTTGCTGTGGTGTAAGAAATGTTTTCATCATGCTCTTCAGTGTAGTAGTTTTCTGTGAAAGATGTAAAGACTGAACGCAGGTTTGCAAAACTGACGAATACAGATTAACTATTAAAAGCTTGTTACCTAGGTCCAATTCAAGTGGCCTGCTGAGGGACCAACTGACTGTGAAGTGGGACCCAGAAGATTTACATGATACACCATGAGGATCGGCCTACTTGAAATGTAAAGTTATGCCAAAGTTGCCAGCAGCACATATTAGCACATTTTAGTGTGTTTAGTTATGCTAACTTAGTTATGTTAGGCTGTCTCTGTGTCATCTGGGTTCCCCTTGGCTTTTTGATGGGTTCCCCTTGGCTTTCGACTGGACTCACCACAGAGTTTGGCTTTGACAATGATTTTCCTTAACAGGGACCATCGACTGATGCCTTGAGCGCTATTATAGTGGCGCTATGGAAGTTCTTAGATTAGATTAGATTAACTTGTGGTCTGTAATTCTTATAATAATAATAGTTGCAATGTTATTGGACAAGTGGTATACCTGTAAGAGCTTATGCTTTAGGCTTTCATTTCAAAGCTTCCCCAATGCTTTTAGTGATAGTTTTCTCAGGATATTTCAAACGAGAGCTGCTTATATTTGCACATGTTTATTATGAGCATTTTATCAACATTTGCTTTACTAGGAATGTCCATTCCTATTTTATACTTTTATTCCGGTTTTGTTCTTTTTTGGACAAGATTCATCCAATGGAAGACAGCGTATGAACTCAGTGTAACGCACTGTTTGTTTGTTCAGTTTTTAAAGTTTTACAAGATAATAGTCTTATTTTCCAATTTGTTCAGTTGCTTTCAGTTTTAGTGTTCTTCAGTGCTTTCTGCCTCTAGACTTTTTATATGCTCTTGAGAAGAACTACTTATTAAATGGTAAAGCGAAGATTCTCTGGATTAAATCTTTGTGTATATCGTAGTCTGAGGTGCGCGATAACCTAATGGTTAGCTCGTCGGACTGTCAACGCAGAGGTGGAGGACAGAAAGGACTAAGACCCCAGCGACTCGGACATAAAATTTCCAGCTTATTCACGAGCGCTGCTTACCGTACACTGTCAGTGGGAAGACCAGACGGCGAGGGAAAGTAGGGGCCTACTGGCCACCCCCTCCAAAAAGTATGCCCGCAAAATGACTTATTTTGGACCCCTCCCGTTGTTAGCTCCAATAAACAAGACAAGTTTAGACATATATGCCAATGTAATGTCTAAATACAAATACTCTTCCAATTAAAATACACACACTTGACTCTCATTGAAGAATGAGCATTCAGCAGCGTCGAGGCCATACGGTCGCTATATAATACCATGTGAACCTACAGTTACATTTCTGATCCGAAACGAAATTACATGGGTATAGGACAAATAACCCTAATTATTCTATCTTAGTGAATAGTCCACACAGTTGTATGTGTTACATAAGTATGTATGTTGTCAGAACATTGATACAGGCCCTCGAGCTCAAGAGCGTTGCCACACTGCTATCTAAGTGATCTTAACAGCTAGGTATGATAGGTAAATACAGAATTTGTTTTGAGATAGCTGCAGATTGCATTTATTAATTGCAACAGATGCCAATAATTCGGCGCTTCTTCCTATCTCCAAGCAGTAGGCGGAGAGACTAAAACAGACTATACAAGCTTTCGTACGATTAGGCCCAGCAATATCCATTTATACAGGTCCTAACCTACCTTACACGAATAGGGCCTACTATGCCTACATTATCATATGCGACACGACGTGTATTGATTTGTATTATAAATTGTGTAGGCCTATAAATTATGCATTCAGGAAAGCTGCTGTAGAAGGCTCCGTTGCTAACTACGTATGCAGGCTGTCAATTTTAGGCCTATTGGCCTGAAGGAAAATAAGATCAAGTTACAAAGATACATAAAAAATTAAAAATTAAAATAAATTTTCTTTATTTAAAAATTACTCTTAATTTGCATCATTTTGAACCGAGAATGGCACATTTCCACAATTAGCGAAAACACCGGGTTATAATTAGGCTTAACTATGCCTAAATCTTCTCCTGATGGCAGCAGAAACACGTTTCTTTTTAGTTTTCCATCCATAATTAAATTGAACTCTATACAAAATAAAGCGAACTAAGGCGTTAGCGTAAAACACACTTCATGCGATGAACACGTTCATAATTCATAAAATAACATGGCTGAGCTTTACGTGTCGTTGGCTATAAGCAAAGTAAAAGTAGGCTATAAGCAAAGTAAAAGTAGGCTATAAGCAAAGTACATATCAATGCTTTTCGTTGCATAAAATGGAATAGCCTTCAAAAGAAAACTGTAGAGTTCTTTACGATGAATACATACGTTGACATTCTGGTCTGTGAACGCTATCCTCTTATTTTCCATATATTCAGGACCACCGAAGTTTTTCTCAGTTTCATCACGATTCTTCCTGAACTTCTGCTTGCACTTACTCTGCTACTGGCGTGTTGCTCAAATTCTGAATAGGATATTCGTTACAATATTGTAAAACTGCATATATATGCACAATATTTCGTAAATTCATTGTAAAATTATACTGCTAGATCAACCGAAATTCGGAGTATTGATTTCTAGTGTCATCTAGAGCGAGGTATTTTCATCTTCTTCAACTGCCGAGGAGCTTCCGACAATGTCTGGATTGAGACATTTCCTCGCCTCGATCCCAACCATACTTCCTCTTGTGCGGTTAAACGTGTCATAGTCTTTAGGTGGCAGGAGTATAGGACCGTGACCCAGCTTGCTCTTCAGCTCTGCAGCAATACACGTCGCCACACGAGGTCTTGGCACGATACTATTTCCGTTCATACTCCACTCCATGGATGAGCGATAATCAGAGTCAGTGCTAGTGCTGATCGTTGGCGAGAAGTCACATGGTAAACCACCTGTCGGATCGTAATTACTGTCGATGTAATCGGGTGATAGGCTGCCTCGACGTTGAAGTCCGTGGTCGAGATAATCCAGTGGTCGAATGCGTGGTAACTGGTAGCTGATGTTACTGGGAGTCCGGGTTGGAACTTGTGAGAGGCGAGTGGGTTCAATGCTTTGGTTGAAAGGTTCATCGCATGTGTCTGGTAGAAGCAACGTTCGCGGCAGTCTACACGGTCCTTTGGACAGATCGCTCAGGTGCGGATCCTGTTCAGCGTAGAAGAGCAGACTGTTCCTCCCATCTCCAGGAGACTGGAGCTGGTTGGCGTTTGCACTTGGAAACGGAGTGCGTCTCAAACCTTGTCTCACTTCGGCACCTTCACCCTGATAATTGTCCTCCCTCGATGGCTGGTCAGGTGGAGGGACCGGTGGCAGCCATCCACCATCAACCAACTCTTTCTCCCTTCTGATCAGAAGTTCTCGGTGTTCATGGGTGTCGGTGTACTGATGCAGATGGCGGACGAAGAGGTTGGCGGACTTGACTGAATCGAACAGATATCCGTGTACTGTTAGAGGCCATCCATTTGGAGTTGAGTTGTAGCCGTAGTAGATGCAGCCGACCATACCCTCGAGGTCCTTGCCAGATCCCTGCGCAACGAACAGCACGTCCTTCATCGAAACGCCGTTAAGACGGACCTTCTTCTTTCCTCCGTTGCTGCGAATCGTCTGCGTAATCTTCAAGTCCTTCTTATTCACAGTGATGCTGAATCGAGACAGTTCACTGGCTACATTCTTTTGGTCTCCGTAGATGAGGTCGCGCAGCGCTTGGTCCGTAATTTTGACCCCAGACAACCAGGAACCGTTAAGGCAGCCAAGGAAACCAACCTTATACTTTGCTTTGCCGAATTTCTCCTGTTTCAAGTTGCGCGACATTCTTGATTGAATGGAAACGCAGATCTGTCGAATGAGTCTAACAGTCAGTTAAAATTTCAGACGACCGAATCAATAGCATCCACGACTAATGTATCGGCCTGTCCTTAACGAGTCAGACGTTTTACACCGTATCTCACGTTCTGTAGTAATTCCGCAATTCCAACATCTCTAAATATATGGGCCCTAAGCCTAATGTATTAGGTAAGCTGCTCAACACAGATATCCTCGCAGGTGCAGTGAAAGGAAACGCAGGTTCATTTAAGTTCCTATTTCAGTTGGAATACATCGAACGTAGTATAGTCGAAATGCACGAGAAATCATGACAGAGGATGACTTATGCTAGCCAACCGTAGCAGGCATTTACTGCATCGATATACGTATTGTTCGCTTGACCGCAACGACAAACAAATATTGCCTTATACTTAGTTGACTATTAGCAACTGCAAATATTTATTCAGGTTATAAGGCAGAAGTTTGGCCTACTGTGTCACGCTTCACTGACTATTCTCGATTACTGTCCCTCTTTAGTAAGACCAGATGCAGGAAATCCCTTTAAACACTAGGCTATCTTCGCCATACTTCTGCTTATGCATACATCTGCGTACTGATGAACAGGTACGTAGACAGGAGTCTACCTGTATATTGCACAGGTGAGCTACGGCGTTGACAGACGAATCACCTGACCTAGGATCAATGATCAGCGCTGATGGTAATCAATAGACCGAATCGTACGCGATGTCCCATTTCTAGCTACGAATAACTGGAGTAGCTCGAAATAATGTTTATATAATACTATGCCTTTTCAGATTTGCATAATGGACCTTTGCAGCCTATATATCCATTTAGTTTTCTCCAGGCGCATACTATTTGTTGATCTTGCCACTAGGCCTATGATTCTAAGGTCCTCGTAATTTGACAGTAGCCGTGATAATAACATTAAAGATAATCCATGTGAGGCATAAATTAATATTTAATAGTCATTATTGTTATTTACATTATGTTAACACGGCTAAGCTTCCCAGAGTTTGCCCTTGGGTGACCATTGGCGAGTAAGTAAGAATAGTGTGCAGCTGACTGCGATGCATGAATAATGCGCAACTACAGAAGGCATATAATCGTTGGCGTCGTCTACATAAACTTCGAAAGATTACCTCCGTCGTCTTACGGGGACTGATGACTTTGGCAATATAGAATATAATGATTGAGGGAGCGCAGTTGCTTTCTAAAGTAGGTTCTCTATTTCAGAACGTGGTAAGTAGCTGCCTTTCCAGGTGTAATTCCTAGTCTCCAGAAATTTTTCAGATCCGAAGGGATTATATGTGCCTTTGAAAAAAATTAAATAATTAATAATCGAAAACTGTTTATTGTGCAATTGAACATACTAAAATGGTTTAAGCTCATGTAGTGTATGAGCAACATAATATTTGCACAACGTTTAGCACAGGTTTTAGTTGATTTCAACAGTAGGCTTGCTTGCTTACATCATCAGAACAAAGTGAAAATGGCTAGTCAACAAAGTTTCATTATCAATCAACATAAAGTTTTTTGCATATTGCCTATATTACCGTATACACACACTAAATTTATGTAGTAAGATCGGATATAAACGTTACAGATAGCCTTTATAGTTACACTTGACATACTGACAGGTCTAATGCTAGTGAACTCTGAAACTGTTTCCGAGGACCACCCCAAACTATCAAAACTAATCAATATGACCTGTTTACATGTATGGGGTGTTATTGAGAAAAATGTGTTACAGATCGACAATACGAACTTTTTACATGTTATAATGTTAGATATCTTAGGTGACATGGTCTATAAATAGAATTTGGTGAAAATCAATAATGAACTTTCTAAGCTGCAGAATAAATATAGTTATATCAGCATAGACAGAAAATTGGTCCCATCATATACGACCTAATAGACAGATTTAGCATCACACCATATATTATACAATAATGCTTAAACCCATGAGACGGGTCCCATTTACAACCGCAGCTAAGTTTATAGTTTCACCAGCTCAAGGCATTTGAATGCATAAGACAAAATGCTGTTGATGGCTTCTATCGTCCTTCTTGTAGTATGCGGTAAGTCGGAATTAAGTGTTATTACTATCCATGAACACTTAGCGTTTTCAATTTAATGCATCTCAATATATCCGTTGAAGCTCTAAATTGTATCTATGCAGTTATATTAATGCCAGTATTATATTTGACCCTTAAAACATTATTTCAAAAACCTACGATACTTTGTCTAAATTGGATGCCTAAATTCTCACTTAAATTGCATGCTAACTCAAATGTGTTATTCAGAATTGTGATTCTTTTGGTCTAAGTATTGTGATCAAATAAAGTTTCCGGTATCAGTTTCTGTAACATGACCCGTATCCTGTGATTCAATGCAAAGAACTCCGCCACTGCCGTATTCGAGTGGTGCCAGTCCCAACCCTGGATAAGGGAGGAAGGCGACGTCAACGGCCTTTGATGCCATAAGGTGTTAAACACTGGAACTATTACTTCTACTCAATGCAAAGAGAGGCCCACTAAGTTAGCAAATATTATGTCAAGTGCCCATTAATATGAAACGTTGATACTGTTCTGTAATACCAAGACTATGTTTTTCAGAAGGCGAGTGCAAAGTTGTTGCGCCAGATAACCAGGTCGCAATCGTTGGAAGACAAATAACTCTGCACTGTTCCGCAGATTCCAAAGAATCGGAAATTATCTGGAAATTAAGAAAACACGGCGAAATTGTAGAATACTTAATATCTAAAGGAGCTCACGTTTCATCAAGTTTTCATGAATTTTCTGTTAATCATACAAGTACTGGGGAGTGTAGCTTGATGAATAAAAATCCTCAGTTCAAAGATGCGGGAACGTATAAGTGTATACAGGTTGTCGGAAGCCAACATCCAATATTCCGTACTTACACTTCACTCATTACAGTCCTTGGTGAGTTTTGTCACCTCATTCTGTATTCTAGATATCTGATTACATAAGGAAAGGTGAATTCATATCTTAGTTAGCAAATAGTTTAAACAAATACACCGGTACTTAGCAGTACATCTTGTGCCAATATCTCTCCACGCTGTCCCGATAACCCTCCGCGTTGGTGGCAAGTGTCGTATAAAGAATGCGCAGTATTGTCCTCAGACACTACTACTGAAAGTCGAGAGTCATTAAGTGTTCGACCTGCGAAGACCAGCTCTTATGTCGCAGGTATTTTTCTAGAACGAACTGCTCCGACTGTGTCTTTGGAACCAATGGCCTTCTCTTGAACGACTGACCTTCTTGAACTAACGATTTCTCAAGTGATCACTTCTTGGGCTTTAATCGCTTTCTAGACGACATCATGACCTCGTGACCCTGGCAATCCCTCTGACCCACGACCTTCTACCCACCATCGACCATGTTACATCTAGACTAGGCGCCAGCAAGTATAGGCCTATATAAATACATATATTAGACTAACCATTCGCTGATCCAAACATATTGTACATTATAGAACAGATAAGTGTTCTATCTAAAAGGGCAATCCGTGAAAACATATTATTTTTCTATAGCTTCAGATCCAGAGTGCGATATCATCCCGAACAGCTCAAACTACAGTGTGCAGGAAAACAATACCCTCAGTTTATGGTGCCAAGTCAACTACACAGGTGCCTTAATACCTGTCGTTCAATGGTCTAGAAGTGACGGAGCTCCAGTCTATGCTAGTGAAACCTTGATCAGTACTGAATCTTACAACTGCTCTCAGACTATCATCACGCATCAGTTTTCATCGGCTGAAAACGGTGTTACCTTCATTTGCAAAATTTCTATCCAGGTATCGTCTCAGAATCTAGCAGGAACAAATGTCATCAGCGCCCAAAATACGCCCAACTACACGCATCGTCGGTTCTTCCCCATCAACGTCCTATGCAAGTATTCTCGAGATTTGATCGAAATGCGTTGTATAGATCCTGTTACATTATTTGTGTCTCCTGTATGTTTGTATGCTTGTATGTATGTTTGTATTATATGGCCCCTTACATAGCGCCTTTAAAGTACCTTACACTATTACCTTACAGTACTACATACGATGTAAGTATAGGATAGTGAGGTAATTTAACAATTGCCTATAGATCACATACAACCTACAAATAGTTCAAAATAGCATAACCAGAGCCATAGCAAAGATCCATAAATATCAACAATTTACAACAATATTTTATTCATTAGTATGTCCATCCAAGAAAGAACTTAAAATCTGTCATATAATTCAAAAAGTATAACATATGAATCAAACGACTTACCTCTGCTTCTTGCTAACCCATCATACCAACCTCATCAATATAAGATTGGCCTCTAATGCCTTCTTGGTAGCTGGTGCAAAGGTTTGGAATTCAATGTCCATTTCCTTGTGGTCTGCTTGTTCTTTAATGTCCTTCTGGTCTAAGCTTAAGACTTGCCTGTATCAACTTGCCTATCGACTGTAGCCTGACTTCTGGTTTCCCACACATATTGGATTTTGACGAGGCTTCTCCAACGGATTGTGAAATTTCACTGCAGTTTCACCTGAAGCAACCATCGATTGATGACATGTACATTATGATAACAGCGGCATAGAACTCAATCGATTAGACAGATTAGATTAGAATACTACTGACTTTAATTACGACTACACCAAAAGCAATATAGTTAAGTAACATATAGGCCTATATTATGATTAATCTCGATAGCACAACGCGGCTGTTACATCCAGCTAACGAGCATGTAGAAAATACAAAATAGAAAATTTTAATGCAGAGTATGTTAAGAGAAAATATAAACTAAGCCCTACTGTTAATAAGTCTATTTTCAGTATAGCTGTTTAGTATTCAATGCAAAGCAAATGGTATACTGATAGATATATCTTCTTAATTTATAATCGTTGAAAGAGAAGACATACGTTTATAAAATAATTACTTAGATGGAGCGAGGAACCTAAGCATATTACCCCAGAAGGACAATTATAAGCCAGGAGATCGCATGGAATGTTGGGCGGATGGAAATCCCACCCCCACATACGAATGGACGGAATTGGAAACAGATAACAGCACGCAGGGACCAACACTCACGTTGGACGAAACTCTTCGCCAGAGCTACAAGTTCCTCTACCAATGTACAGCGTCCAATATAGTGGCTGGGCAGAGGAGGAGCATTTCAAAAAAAGTAATCGTAAATGTCGTAGTGGAAAATCAATCAGGTATGACTGATTTCCAAATACAATTTTCACATATGATTTTATTTAGATTCACGTAAACTTCTGTGCTACATTGTATGTATATCAGCACGTACATATTATGTATGTATGTATTTAATTATGTATGCAAGTATTTATGTATGTACATACGTATGTATTCATGTGTATATGTATTTATTAATTTATATGGCGCCCCTCTATCAGAAACTTATGATTAAAGGTATTTTAAGGTGTTCCACAAAAATGTTCTTATAATGAAATGCGTTTAATTTTATCTGAAGTTAGGTATTCGTACAGACGTTTAATTTATTGTATTAATAAATAAGTCATAGGTCGTACAGTTAGTGTTAACGGTCAATTAATTAAGAATAGAACCCCCTTGTAAAACAAAAACCTCTTAACCGATTGACTTCAAATATGAAACGATTTCGGATTACCGGTGTTGCAACCAACACCATCAAGATAAAACACCAGCTGTTACTTTATACATCTTTCATTACTCTTACTGGGCAAGAGCCAACGCAACTTGGCGATTTTCACGCAAATGATTCATTCGACGAGGATTTGTTGTGATATGGTCATTTTGCACCTAATTTATAAAAGATCAACAATATATTCTGTGATGAAAATTTATTCTTAGGGCACTAAATATAAAATGCAGAACGTTCTTTTTTGTTAAATTTTTAACGAATTTTCAAGCGCTTTTTCGTTTACAACGCAAAGCGCAGGGGCAAACAGACATGACCTGATTGCTGTTCCGAACTCAACTTCAAAATGGAGAGCCAAATTAAGGAGAAAATTGGTCTCTTAAGGCGAAGTATTTTAAATTTTAAAATTCTCAAAATATATTTGATATAATATAGTTTTTCATATTCTAAATTCAACTGCTTCAAGACTTGACTGAATTGCAAGCAATAAAGTACAGATGACACATGTAAAACAGCGAATGTAAAGCACCGGTGCTTTCCAAACCATACTGCTGATACAGATGATCATAAGCAAGGTGTGATAAGAGTTGACGCTTCTAACACGTGTCATATGCCTTCCTATTGCCGTTAACAATCGTTCTTAAACTGTAAAGTGTTTACATTAGTCTACTAACCGACAATATTAATTATAAAGGAGGAATTGGCTCGTAAGGACAGCCTGCAATTGTTTTATTTTTATTTTTATCCGCTTTATCAAATCGATTCGACTTGATTTTGAGTTCAAACAGGGTCATTCTTGGCCATGATGGTGCCAACTGTTCTGCTAACTGGCCTTTCAGTCATCGGCGCAATTATCGCCACATCAGCTATGGGGTACTGCACTTACAAACTGTTCCATAAAAGTAGGAAAACATTTATTATCTGACTAAGAACTATACACCTCTCCAACAACACAAAACACAGCACAAGGCATACACATTATGAGTAATACGACAAAAATAACGACAACGACAAGATATTGATAACGATAAAAACATGATAATGATAACGATAATGTTTGTGACATTATGGTGATAATGACAATTTCAAAAACTCACAATAATAGACGTGATGATGATACAAAGCTGATGATGTTGCTCCTGCTGATGCTGATAGGGATGATGATGCCGATAATGCTGATGACGATGATATTGATTATATTAATAATAATAATAGTTGTAATAGTAATATTAGTAATAATTATAATAATTTAGGCCAATACTTAAATAAATGACGCAGACAGGACACGTTATATATTCTGAAACCTGCATATAATTGATCACTGTCAGCCAATTTAAAACTGTGGCTTTCAGAGCCGTTTAAAGCGATAGAAGAAGCAATCGTAAACCTGCATCACGTAGTACTTTGCGTAGGTTTTGCCTTAAAGGAAAAGCCATAAAACCTTGTTTGCTTTGCTGTATACGCATCTAGTTGATAACTGAGCTACAAATGTGATGAGAACGAAGTCGTGTGGATGTAGCTCGAATTGTGAAACCAGTAAACCTAGCCATTTGCAAGTGCTTCCATATTTATGACCACACCGTTGAAAACAGCCAACACTCAAAATCAAAATAAAATGGCTGCGGCAACGTTTCTCACTCATTATGACCGACCATATTCTTTCTGATTTTTAAGAAAATATAATCTAATTAAATTTCGTGTGTCATAATCTGACACTCGGTCTAACGATTACACCTGAGTATGGTCACCGTTGTTAATGCATGATTGCGGTCGGTATTCGCTGCGAAATAAAGGCCTTTTAGCAAGGGCCATCACTGGACGGTGAATCAAATGTGTTCCACATCGCCTACCGTCGTTCCTCGTCCTCGATGTAACGCGCTTCAGAAACTCCGAACATTGTCATCTGTTAACTCTAGCTAGAAATTGATTGGACTCTACGTTTGTGCGGATGTCTGCCAATTGTGACTCTTCTAGTTTTCTTAATAAAACAGAGAGAGTTTTCAGTAACAGCAGTGTAAGCTCACTGGTAAAGCGTGACATGTCGAGCCCATATAATTGATTTATTTTACCTTCTCTATATTAAAAACGAGTTAAACCTGATTGACTCAAAATGTGGTAGGCTCCACCGTGCTTATGACAGCAATTTCTCAAATTTGGCCAAGCGATTGTGGTGTTAGAGGTATACAAACAGGGTCAGTTAAAACTATAAACTTAAGCCTAGATGGGGTTTATTCTTTTAAATTTAGCTGCTTAATGAAGAAACTGAAAAGACAATGTCGTGGTTTCATAAGTATGTTTAGATAATTTATAAGTATTATAAAAGTTTATTTCGAGCAGTGCTTGCGTTATCGTGGCCGAAGCCGCCATTGTGACGCTATAAAGTTCACCCATAGCTGTGTCTAGGCTACAGTGTAGCAGCTTGCAATAATTTAAATGGCCGTAATTAACCCGTGCTGTAAATATCATTATAGCCTATGGTGTGCTTCAACTCAACAAGACACTTAGAGTCATAATACTGTAACGCTGTTGAACAAATACATAGCTCAGATTAATTGTTGCATAGTATAAACTGTAGGCCTAACCGCTGAACATTTTAGAATAATTTTATTGTTATGAATGTTTGTTAGCCTAACCGATGGTTATGGCAGAATGGTGCTTTATAACATTTGACTTTTTAAATATATATCTTAAATATTGGAAGCTAAGCAAACTGAGGATGAAAAAATGTCATGAACAAAAAGTCTCGAAACAAAATGTCCAGTGAAGAAATGTGTACGTCTTAAGTCTTAGGCCTAACTTGGAAAAAATTATATATAACTTGGAAAACCAAGGTCCATTTTTGGCAGCCCATTCAATAATTAGACTTTTTACTTTTAATATTATGACAAATTTCTACACAGTGCATGCTTTATATAAGTTGTTAATTCTTTGGTTGATATTTCCGTTTCCTCTCTGAACTTACCTCCGCAGTATAAATTTCATTTTATATTTGAAGTTGATAAGAATTCAATGCCTTAATGTTTCTCTTTTAGTCCCGTAGAGGTATCTTACTTCATAGTGTGATGATCTTTAAAACAGTAATGGAGGAGAATCTACAGCTTGAATAAGCAAAACATAGACAATATATATTCCATGATAAATACGAGTAAGATAGATGTTATTTATCAAACCGTAAATTTTCTTTAGAATCAGGAGGCTAATATACTGTAGCTTCACAGCAGTTTCCTCTGGCAGAAAGTTTGGAAATATTTAGTATAATACAACAGCGTGTTTATTTTGACAGATAAGCAGAGAGTGAAAGAGGAAGGGAGTTCCAAATCAGCAAACGGTTATGACGAAATCGAAGACAATGCTACAGAAATCTCCCGTAATGACAATCCCCCACAACTCTCCAGAGCATATATAGAAATCATCGAAGACGATGCAACAACCGAAATAGTCGATCAGAGTTCCTATTATAATTTGTCTGGTGTTCGTTCTCTGCCTGTGCCGCCTGTTTACATGGCATTAGAAAACAGTGAATCGCTTGTTGTAAACAACTCTAATGAAATAGATGGGATGATGGACTACGACAATGTTCCTCCAACTTCGGCAACATAAGATATGCAATATTCCAATGCGAGAATGAAAATGAGAAAACGCTATACTTCAAAAATTAAAAATGAATTGATAAAATCACATAATGTTAAAATAAACTTGACATTTTTATTTTTTATTAAATTGAGATGTTCCTGGCAGTGAACTAAATTGCAGATTTTATTTCGCAATAAGGTATTGGCTATTTCACTACAAAACTCTGTTGCGCCAGGCGAATTTTGTCCTAATGGTTTGCTCTTAGTCTTCACACAATAACGACCTCAAGGAAAACTCGAACCTACAAATTCTGTGCTACAAGATGAGAATTTAACCAGTGAGCCACTATGTTCCACAAAGTTTATAGTACCATTACATATCTGACGATATTAACTTAAACAGGCAGCCTATTTACCGAACTGAACTCAACTGTCCTTAATTACTATGGTTGCTGGAACTCGCGTTTCCAACGAGATACTGCCATCATTATTGAATTGGTTTGCTCAGTGGCAGTTCTACAAGGGAGGTCATGTAGCCACGCCTCGACCCAAGGTGAACTTAAGCCACGGCTCCAAAGGTGCTTCCACAAAAATATAGCTCACTTTTTAACGCTAGAATGGGGTTGATTATGAGTGCGACATAGATATGAAAAAGGTTATTGAAAATAATGAAAGCCAACAATTATTATCAAACTATTCCAACGACTGAAAAGGTTCTCAGAAATCGTTAGGACATGAAAGATGAAAATATATTTTGGTTCCCAACTGTCCAAATGACGAGAACTTAAGCAAAACTGACTAAAATGTTTGTGAAAAATTTTTGCAGCATGAACTGACAAAAGTTGTGATGACCAATTTTTCGACGTGTTGCTACGTACATTGTAAACTTCTAGATGTATCCGAAAGTAGTTGAGACCTCTTCGGATACCTTACCACACTGCCCTCAATTTGTAAAACTATGCGCCGCCAACGTTTTATTGCACCTATCACGTCGTACAATTTAATTTATTGGCTTATAAAAGTTATGTAGCATGTCGTAAAGGACAGTAAAATTTGCTGTTATGTTTTGATCTATCTCGGACTTTATCGTTTTAAAGTGCTTGCCAAATTGACATGAATGTTGAAAATCGCCATGTCGTATGAACTTTGCACAAGTGGCTGTTTCTGTTGCCTCTGCAAACATTAGGCTTTGTGGATAGTGAACAGAATCAATGCTTTAAACAACTTCTTAGTAAGCGAACTATATTTAATTGCAGAAAGTTTATCACGCGTACGTATTTTGTATTGTCATCTGTCTTCATTTTAGTAATGTTGGGTCTGCAAGGCTTATGTTGTAGCTATGGGCTCCACGTTGTTTGGTTGACATTGCAATTAAAGTTTCAACATGTTTTTCAATATGGATTACATTAGGTATATACGGTTTTCTTGAACCAAGCCAGCCTTCTTGGCATGTGCCAGACTTTCATGCTATTGCAATCTAACTGTTGGCCAATAGGCAAAAGGCTCGTTCACCCAGATCCCAAATTTTACAACCACGCTATGTTACCCCAGTCTTCGATGACTTAAGCTCGATTCGAACTTGTTTAACATCGCAGGTTAGAAACTCCAAAATCGCTTAGATATTGTTCTATGACAGCTCTACAAAGGTGCTATGAGTGACCACCACGCTTTGGACATGCTGAGTCGCTTCCGTTTGACGAACTTGACAAGTTCTGATAGATGTCTCTGTTACCTAGCAATAAGATTTAGTATGTTGGCTTCGTACCAAAACTCAGGAATAGACCCGTGCCTGTTCAAGGGCATAAAAAGAAAATATGAAAATAGGGCCTACTCCCTGTTTGCATACTTGCAGGGATTCGCAGACTCTTCTTTACCCCCACCTAACTTCCTTGACACCATTTCTACATCTCTAATGTTTATGTTCTGGGTCCGACCATTATACTGTATAAATAATCAATTTTCCCATTGCATGAGGGAAACTTCCCACCTGCGTTGAGTCAGGCCATAATTCATCCTTTGTTAAAGAAACCTCTCGACGATGGCGACCTGTTTAATTGCAGAGCCATTACAACTTTGAACTTTGTAGGCCCTATATAAAATTTAACTTTGTTTGGATAGTTTTGCATCGTATGCAAACTCATTAAATTTTTTCTTCCATCTCACTAATCATAACCCCCTTTAGTCTGCATACTATAAGTTTCTTTCAGCAGAATCTGCCATCCTTCCTGTTCATAGTGACATCATGTGTTTTATGGATCGGTGTCAATACTGTAGTGGCTCAAGAGTCAGAAGTTTTTCCTAGATAAGAACGCAAGGTTCAAACTTCACAAATTGTGAGAATTTGAGATAAAATGATGTACTTGGTAGTACTACTGTACTATACAACACTACACTACCTACATTACACATTACACTATACTATACTATGCTATATAATGCTATGCTTTACTATGCTATGCTATGCGATGCCATACTATAGCATATTATACTATGGTAATGAATACTGTGCTATACAATACTATACTACATGTATACTATGCTATGCTATACTATACTATACCAAACTATTACACAATATAATACTATACTCCCTTCTGTTTGTTGTTACAAAAACAAATTTGTCAAAGTTGAAGAGAGTCCAGAACTAACTGGCTAGAGCTGTTATAAATTCTTTTAGATGTGATCATATTACCACAGTTTGCAAATCATTGCATTGGCTTTGGGTTGAGCAGAGAATTAAAGTTGACATAGGTTTAATTGCCTTTAAGACATTAATGCCAATTGCAGTACCTTAAAACTATGCTGCACAATGTCTTCTGATTGTCTTTCTCTTGCCATTTCTTGAGTGAACACTGCACTTGGCAAGAGGGCTTGTTCGGTGGCTGGACCACGGGTTCTGGAATGCATCTCTGCAATCTCTTCTCTCTGTTCTATCTTGCCGTTCGTTCTCGACTAATGAGATGTTTTTGTTTGAACGTGCTTGTCGTTCTTAAGTTGTTTTTCAATCTCATGGAACTGAAGGGATTGCGATTCTGTTTGGAGTGCCATCCATTGATGCCTAGTCCATTATTATAATGGTGTTATAGAAGTTCTAAGAATAGATTAGATTACTAAACTATACTGTGCTTTACTATGCTATATTATACAATGTTATAATGTATTGCTGATGGTTTACAATTAAAATCTGCTAACTCACAATAAACAATGGCACGTAATACTGCATTGCATGTACTCTGCTAAAATCTTATCTTTTACCTAAACCAACTATATAAAATTTATTTATAGCTACAGAATATAACCAATGGCAAGTGTTGCAGACACAGTTCAAGTGCTACTCATGCTGATACAAGTTCAATATGGTTAGTGTTTTAGAATCAGAGCCAGTGTTTGCCATATCATCATCACCAGGTCACAAAAATTAAATTCTTTATTTCTGGAAGATATTCGATTAATGGATTAATACTCTACTTCTTCTGTCAATGAACAGTTCTTTAAACAATTCGATAGTTTTCTTTTACGGAATCACTTTCGCAGTACAAACAGCTACTGCTTAATATGCACTAGTCTTATAAGTCACTAATTCCAGCGTAACAAAACTTGCTATATGTGTTGTTAGTTTTAATTACCGTGATTGAACAGTTTAAAAATTGCTGCAACATTGTAATCATTTTCGATCTTAGCAAAATCTGAAATTCGTGTGCCGCCTCGTGACACTGAAGCCGTGGTTGGTCAGCAGACGTTCCTGAACTGTTCAACGTCAATCCACAACAAAGGAATTCTGTGGTATCATTATCCTGTTGGAGCTCATGAGTCGAATTACATCTACCTTATGGGACAGCTTCAACCACCTTACAAAAACAGATTCCAAATGCAAAGACACACTGGAACAGGAGAATTCAATTTGGTGATTCGACCGGTGGAAAGGGGTGACGCAGGAAGATATATATGCCAAGACGAAGGAGAACAAGGGCAACACAAGGTCGCGGAATTAATAGTTTTAGGTTAGCTGCATCTGTTCTTGCAATAGACTGATATTAAGAAACAAGCGACATCTGTGGCGTAGCAAGGGCCGATTTAGAAAACAGTATGTCGTTTGCTCGTTCCATCCTAGGAGTTAAGAATGAGTGAACAAACATTGTTTTCAAAAGCTCTTTCCAAAAACTATTTTCTAATCTCTAATACATTATTCTGGGTATTATCTTTTGAAACAACAAGCACTCTTTTTTAATTTTTATTTTTAATACTAACTCATAATTTATAAAAGCAGAATTTATTTGCATTTATAATAATGAATAGTTTTATTTTGAAAGACGGTGCCAATCGGTGGTGAAAGATTCACCAAGGCACAAAAAGAGTTGAAAGTAAATACTTTACAAATTCCATGAAGTTTCAAAACTCTTTATATGGATGTATACATTTCTAGTTGACAATTGTTTATTTTGCTGTGTTTAGATGCCAATCCAATCTGTATAACAAACATGAAAGAAGACGGAGTCATTGGAAACAACAGCTGCGGTGTTAGGCCAGAAGAACTTCAGTTGTCGTGTAGCATAAAATACCATGGAAATATTCGACCCATCGTTGAATGGAGGAAGATAGGAGAAGATGACACGATAAGTGAAGGCATCCACCAAGAAAGCTCCGCGAGCCACTTAAATTCATTTCTCACGATACCAGGCGACCACATCCAAGACGGTTCTTCCTTCTCCTGCCAGACAATGAGATCTTCCACTGAGCAACACAGATGCGTTTCTGATATTGTTAAAATAATATGTAAGTTGGAAATCTAATCTAATGACTTCAAAAGTGCCGAAGTCATAAATGCACAATGCATTAATCGATACCGTAGTCAAAATTCGTTATCTTTTTAAGACGCTACGTCACAATCCGATGCGTTAAAGAAAACAGAACTCAGGCTAATTTGAGTAAGCAAGTTTAAACAGACGAATCTTAAGTGTAGACGTGAATGACAATAAAGAACCAACAGAACACACAGAACTGGGCAGTGAATTTCAAAGCTTTGGACAAGACAACGAGAACACCTGAGAGTTCACACTCTCCTTGGGTGATGTAAAGGACTTAAAAGCATCCGCTGATTAATGCAATATTAAATAGCATGAGGGGTTAGTAAGAAAAAGAATCAGGTCTTCCTTTTAAAGTTTAAATAACATAGATTAACAAATATACGTCTTTGCTTTACGAATTCTTTTTCTTTTCATTTTCAGATGTGTTTAACACCTTTACGATTACAATGGCAGTCGTGGGTGAAAAGACTACATGTTTGGCGAATAGTAGTCAGCCATGTCTTTATAAATGGATGTGGTCTCAGGGTGTTAAAGAAGAAATCGCTTCAAGTGATGCCACGATAATGTTTGCAAAGCCAGGTTCATATATTTGTGAAGCTGAGTGCAAGATAAGGAAGAGGACGTGTTCAGTTGTAGCCAGACTGGCTCAAGTGTCTTCTGTAGCTCAGACTTCTGGTAAGTTCATGTCTTAGTACCGCTGCCAATAAGTTTCAATACCGGAATAATCGGTTTTACGTTCTGGCTATTCTTACTAGCTTTCAAAATTTTGACTACAGACGCATACCAGGAACGTGCAGTCGATCATCTGAGTACCACACGATGATAGTCACTTCAATGACGGGTTTCGGCCAGATATTGGATCTATCCTCGTGTCCAAAATCGTTCTTCTGAGTATAGGTAGTCCTTTAACCCGCAAATGAAGTTCTAAATTTTCCAAATCAAATTGCCCTCATACATTCTGCTTCCATACTCCTGCATAAAATCAATTACTCTACCGGACTTGATTATGCGAGCAATAATACAAGCATCATACGTATGATATTAATATTTTAAGCCTGGGGTGTAGTGTATTACTGGTCAGAGAAACTTGAACGGCAGTTAAACAGTTTACAAATTTCGAAATTTGTAAGTCCTATGACAAACACTACGAGATTGGTAGTCAATCGAACATAAGATAGAACTGTCTTGCAATCGATCTGTCGACGTAAATTGGCCTTTGGGATTGATTGTTTGGAAGGATGATAGCGGAGTGCTAGCGTCTTCGCCAGCGTTTTAGGTTCAAGGATTGTGATCAATCAAAGCATAAGAATGAGATAAATAGCAACAATGGCCCAATTATGGATACATCAAGGTGAATTTTGTAGACGGAAGAAAGTCAGTTACGTGTGTCACAGTAGTACATTGTGTTACGTGGTAGAGAAGTTCGAAAACCCGTCACTTCTGGCCCTTGAGAAGGTTAGACGGTTAGAAATAGGTGAAAACGTATAATTGTTGTTATTGACCAAGGCCAAGAAATTGGTGTTGGAATGACAAGGCCAATATCTAGTGTTTGATAAAGTGGAAGAGTGTTAGTATAGTGCTGAGAGGCCAGACGGAGAAAAAAGACCTAGATAAGAAGCGGGGGTATATAGGTAACAATATCCAGAGCTGAGGAGTAGATAGTTGTTTCGGTGATAACTGTTGTTAAGTGTGGAATGAGGATAAGAAAGGGTATGTGCTAGATCTTTAAAATAATGTAACACACATAGATGTGAGTTTTAACTCAGATCTTGATGAAGGGCTGAAGCAAGAGTTGATAATGCTGTTGGAAGAGTATAAGAAAACATTTTCGAATGTCCCAGAAAAACCGGTTCGGTGGAACATGAGATAAAAGTGATTAAGGAGGAACCGCTGTGGTCAAAGGCATATCTGAAGTAGTCTTACAGTGTACAACGAGACATCAATACAGAGGACGAGATCATGCTAAAATGCCATCATAAAAGAATCAGAGTGTGCTGCGCCTTAGGTAGTGATCAAGAAATCCAATGGTTTGGACGTTGTTTTTTAAACTAGAAGGTGATGTGCTTAATTAGCCAATTGGAAGCCATCTGTACAACAAATATGAGTTTTGCAAAGTATATTCGCCAATTACAATGTCGAATAAATCATAGAACCCATCCAACCTTTGTTCGTGAATGGCCTTTTTTGATTTCAATGATACATTTGGAGTTTTACACAGATAATAAGCATAATAAGTAATAATCTATGACTGGTTGTCTGAACTTGTAGAATTACTGCCTTCTACTGCATCCTATATCCGGCCGATCCTAATTGTGGTAACATCAGTACTGACCGCTTTTGTGACAGGTTTCGTGATGTATGTTGTAATAAATCGGCGATTTAATCCAAGTCATTTCGCAGGTGAGTTTACCTATAATGACTAATTTATAAAATAATGTTACAAAATACACTATGAACTTTTATCCTGATTTAATACAAAGGACACATGGATAAGCAGCAAAAATTAATGCCAAAGCATTTCTTAACTTGGTGATGCATGTTTACTTGACGGAACAGAATAGACTAGTTCACTGGTAATAATAGCATGTTGCATAAGAATCAAACATTTCTTTCTTTCTTAAGGGTCCATTGAAGAAAAACAGCAACTGCTTCCTCGTTTAGGTAAGTTTAACCAACAATTTTCATTAATATCACTGCCATCATCATTATCGGCATATTTGTGTTATTCAACACCTATCCTTTACACAAAAGTAAGCGCTATTCTCGTCATCATCACCTCACCCTATCCTTTACTACTATGTAAGCAGTGAATGTAAGTTTAATTACAGGCTACCACGGTATTGCAGCTTAGTGTTAACGGCCACCTGGATTAAGCACAGAGAACAATTTATACCCTCAGTAAATCCGTATCAGAAAATTCCAATGATTTTAAGTTTAATACATCTGATTAAATTGTCAAGATCTCGGCCTATAAAAGTACGTACCTATGTATGTATGCATGAATGCATATATGTAAGAATGTGTGCATGCATCGTGATTATAATCGATATTTCTACAGCGCCCAACGAACCAGTTTATTCACAGGCGTTCAGACAAAACAAAATCAGTAGGCAAGAAAGGTTCGGTTCCAGGTCAAGATCCAGGCAGGCAGGCAGTCAGACGGCTACGGTGGCTGGTGTTCGGAATTGAATCTGCAGGGTGGATAAGGGAAAGAAGAGGAATCAGAATAGGATCTGCAGAATAGGAATGCTTTCAGTTTTGAGTGGAAGACCTGCACAGAGATTGCAAGGGATGAAATGATGCATGCATAATTGCATATATGCATGCATGCATGTATGTTTGTATGTATGTATGTATGTACTGTATGTATGCATGCATGTATGTATGTATGCATGTATGTATGTACTGTATGTATGCATGTATGTATGTATGTATGTATATTTGTATACATAGTATTCCCATAGCACCAGTTTATGAAAATAACCATCCATAAAAATTTTTCAAGGAAAATTTGAGGACCTATACCATGCTGGGTGGACATTTACAATATAATTTTAAAGATAGCATAATATTTAAATACCAACCCATGTTTATCGGGTAAACAACAAATATTAATATATGAAACTTCGAAGTTAATGGGAATAAACAATAAACTACACAAGACAGAAACAAAATTTACGCGATTTTACTTTACAAACCTTAAGGCTGAGGCTGAGGCTGATGACCAGAATGAGCGATTTTGAATGAATATGATTTTAATTATTTTTTTGTCATTGATTTCATTGCCGTACCGTTAGCATTCATTCTTAGAGCGACAACTGCTAGGCACCATAAAGAAATAGCTGACTGACAATCATATTACAGGACAATAATGGTGAAAAAAGGAAATTAAATTTTTACGATTGGCTGTGAAGTGATTGAATTTGATTAGTATATATATATATATATAGGTTTAAATTTAAACCTATAAATAGATATTGCATATTGATCAACCGATTTGATGCACATTGCCAAAGGAAAACCCATGTCACATTGAAAATATAATGGAGATATTTGCAGCAGATACACGAGAATAGTTTATAAAATAGGTTTTTGTTCATTGAAATTTACTCGGTGTTGTTTTTATTCACAGAAATCTACGGATTAACCATGTTAGAAGATGAATTGTACATTTCTCGAATTCACAGCGCAGACATAGAAGTTTATGACGCCATAAAGTTTACGTTTAAAACACAATGGAGAGTTCTGGATTTGCTAAATCCAATAGATCTAGTTTGTTTTGGCAACCATCTTTGTTTGTTAGATTTTAAAGATTTAGGACAAGATTGCGAAATCTTCATGGTAACTGCTTCTGGTGAATTAGTGAATAAGTGGTCAACGGGAAACAATTGGGGCAGTTTGTCCGTCACAAATGATCCACATGTCATTTTAATAGTCTACCCGACTAGCAAGTTGATGGAATATTCCTCAGATGGACAATTATTGCGCCAAATTGATCTAACAGGTGCAGGTATACTAACTCCAGGGCATGCCATAAAACTGACCAACGGCGAATATGTAGTCTGTAACGGCAGATTTGGCCTTCCATATCACCAAGTATGTATTGTGAAACTCAATGATGAAGATAATGAAAGTGTAATTGATATTAGTAAAGAAAATGTAGCAAAAACCTTTGGTCGAGAAAGAGGCTCGTCGTCTATGGAACTGGATGGGCCAGTACGTTTAGACGTTGGCGCTAATTGTTCCATTTATGTAGCGGACCACAACAACGGCCGCGTTTTGGTGTTAGATTCTGATCTGAATCTAGTAAAGGAACTTGTTTCAGCTAAGAAGCATAACCTTGGTCGTCCGCGCAGACTGTGTCTCGACGAGGCCAAAGACAGACTACTTGTGAGTGACACTTTTCGAGTCTTAGTCTGTCAGTTAAGCGAGAATCACATCCAATGGTTTGATATTAACCCAGAAGAAAAAAATTAACATCGGTTTTACACCAGTTGAGTAAAACTGAGAAATGTGGACCAGGTTATATTTCTTTTGCAAATTATGAAACAAATTTAAGTACAGCAGACTTCGGTTGTCGTGTATATTTTAAATATGTCCCTTACGATTCGAACTGCTATATTGAAACTCTGGATCATTATAGAACGAGATATGTATCAATTAGGTCTATGTTATATGGTAATCTCAAATATGTTATATGGTAATTTCGCGTAATTACTTTTAATGCCTATTTACATGATTTTATGGCAACTTCATTCTAAATTTTATTTAGCATGAGACCCCATTTAAACTAATCTCGTCTAAAATATTTGCGTTAGTTCTTTCTTGCTATCAACAACCCTGAATTATGACTTGATTATTATGGACTAATATGTATGCTGTCAGTTGTGATGTGTTTGCCTATTGAACTGTTTCAGCAATAAACATTTTGATCATCACAGTTTTTGCAGTGCACTTCTATGCTTTATTTCATTCATATAATGCTGTATTGCATAAACTTCGTCGGCCGCATAGATTGTATCTCGACGAGGCCAGAGATAGAGACTTCTTGTGAGCTACTACTTTGGAGTCGTTGTCTGCCAGTTAATTAAACGAGAATCGCAGGCAATTGTTTGATATTAACCCAGCAAATTAGGTTCACTTTCACGTAGTTCACATAAACTGAGAATAAGGACCGCAAAATGCACGAGTATATGATTAACTACTGGCCAAAGAGACACTTTTAAATTGTAAACATAGATTATTTGGCTTATTTTATTATATTTAAATCTTGACAAGTCATGGAAATCTTATGTAAGTCTATTGTATATTAGATTAATGTAATGCTACTCATCGGCCTACGCATATACATATAAAATTATGAAACCAGTTTCGTTGTACAAATTATAACATAATTTGGCATGCATCAAACTCTTACAATAAACATTTACAATAAACATTTGCAATTACAATAAACATTGCATTAAACTGTGGTCCTTTATGAGATAAATTGTCGTATTAAGACTTTTGGAATACTAAACCTCGCATGTGAACCGCTGCGGCCCAGTCCAGAAGCTTTGCCTATGTTGGTTCCACTTGCTGGAATGGTAACCATCGAGAATTGCCACTTGAGCTCCTTTTTCTCCCCCTCTCAGTGTTCCGCAGGCGCCTGAAGACTCTATTTTTTCACAGTGATTTTACTTTTTCGGGTCGGAAACACCTCTACAAGATTTGTATCAACTGTATTATAGAAGCCATTAAATTCGCAGGGAAGTTCTGCTTCTGATACGTTCTGTCTATAATTGGTAGTATCTATTGTACTCGTATATAGATTACTAGTGTCTGGCAAATTTGTAATGAACTGTATTTTGGAAATGATACCTCGTTAAACAAATACCGTCTTAAATGTTTGCTGTTATGCTTCCTTTATCATCTGCAACCTATCGTATTGTATGGTATTTCATATTTGTGCTATGTTCTAAACCTTTCACGCCTAAGGTTTGCAACTACATTCGGCAAATTAAACGCAGAATGAAAGCTAGATTTCAAGTATGCGTCCCAGAGTTACGCTGTGTAAATGCATATCAAGTCTAAAGTCTTAACCTGGTGACTCTTTGCGTTCAGTTTTTCGTCGAATTTTCTCAGATTTGAAATAAATTTACAATAATTATTATTGATGTTTACATATTCGAATTACAAATAACATCTTAAGTTTATATGATCGTTAATTACTTTATTAGAATCATATGAGCTAGGCATTTAGCCTAAATCTATGCATAGATGTAGCCCATAACAGTAGTAATTTTCTGATTAATTTTGACTTACAAAATGCTTATACAGTTTCGAATATATGCAAGTTTATATTATTAGTTTAAATGTTATACGCACTTAAGGTATTATTTTGTTTTAAAAATCAGTTTTATAGCTATTAAATTCGAACTTTTTATTATGTTACAACACTGATTACTGTAAAAAGCACACCTTTCAGAAAGGAAGATAGGGAAGGCCACGCAGCTAAGCCCCGGCCCAAGCTGAACGGAGCCCATAGCCTCCGAAGTGATTTTGCAAAAACACAGGTCACATTTTAACGCTGAAATATGGTTCAATGAGAGTGTGACAAAGATACGAAGAAGATCCTTGAAATAACGAAAGCCAACAATTAATGTCAAACTATGCCGATGGCTTGAAAAGCCCTCGGAAATGGCTGGCACATGAAAGTAGACTTAGGTCGACAAATGTCCAAATGATTAGCAATTACAGCAAACTGACTAAAAGTTTGTCGATACTTTTTGCGGCATGAGCCGACATAAAAGTTGTAATGACCAAAAAATGGGTTGTCAATTTTTCGTCGCGTTATTAAGTACGGCCTGTAAACTCACAGATAGAGCCGAAAGTAGTTGGGGCCTCTTCGAAATGCCCTACCGCACTGTTCAGCTTTGTGAAAGAAAGCGCCGCCAGCGGTTTTATGATATTTACCACGTCCTGCTGTTTAATTTTACTCTTATAAAAGTTATATAGTTGTTGCATTGGAGAGTAAAATTTACTGCTACGTTTTGATCTAACTCGAACTTTGTGTTTTTCAAGTGTTTGCCAGATTTACAGGGATACTGATAGCTGCCACTTCAAATGAACTTTGCACAAGTGGCTGTTTCTCTTGCCTCTGTAAAACCTAGGCTTTATTTGATAATGAACAGAATCAATGTTTTAAGCAACTTTGAGTAAGCGAACTACATTTATTTTCATAAAGGTAATTACGCGTACGTATTTTTGAATTGTCACTTCTTAATTTTAGTGAATTTTGGGTCTCTTAGGCCTATATTGTAGCTATCGGTTTCACTTCATTAGATTTATATTCGGCAGTTAAGTTTCAACATGTTTTTCAATATGGATTTGGCATACATGTATACGGTTTCATCGAATCAAGCTAGCCGACGTGGCGTATACTAAATCTAATCTAATCTAATCTCATAATCTAATTTAAAGACTTCAATGTTATAATGTCCAATGCATCAGCCGCTTCGAGTGAAAATCGCAATCAAAATCATAAGCCGCTGAAATGGCCAAATGGAATTCCGATAGGTCAGAGAAACCAGAAGTCAGGTTATGATGTGCACACTGCCAAAGACTGCAAGGGCTCCGAAGGAAACGGGTCTGCCTCTAGTCGCTTTCTGACGATGCGGTAAAGAAGGTCTTTAAATAAAATTAAAGTTTGAAATTGACCAATAATTTGATGCCATGGGCATTATGATAACAATGATTATGATTAGATTAGAATGTCAATACCATAGTGGCTCAAGAGTCAGGATTTTGCCTAATAGCGTCATTTGCCTCTAGGAGTACAAAGATTTAAATTAACAGAAAATTGGGCTTTTGAGATAAAATGACGTACAACACTATTCTATGTTATAATATACTATAATATAATACTATGCTACACTATCGTATAGTATACTATACTACTGTATATCATACTACATTGCACTAAACTGAACTATACTACACTACACTATCCTATATCATACCATACTACACTACGCTATGCTACACTACGCCCTACTATACTATTCCATACTATACCATGCTATACTATACAATACTCTCTTCTGTTGAGGTGTCACAAAGCAGATTTGTCAAAATTGCAAAGGGTTCAGAACTCACTGGCTACGGCTATTACAGATACTTTTAAATATGACCTAATCACCCGAGTCCTCAAATCATTGCGTTGACTCCCTGTTGAGCAGAGAGGTAATTTCAAAACTGGTTAATTGCCTGCAAGACAATGCATTCAGGTCAACTGCAGTACCTTCAAATTATGTTTACTTCTCAGACCTATCGTCGCTTTACTACGTCTTTTGCCACACTTTGAGTGAACACTGCACTTGGCAGCAGTTTTTTCTCTTGAGGACTCACGTTTCTAAAATGCACTTCCATAATCCATTCGCTGTGCTGTAACTTTCCATTCTCAATTTAATAGGACGTTTTTGTCTTAATGTGGTTATCGTTTCTCGGCAGTTTTTCTGTCTTATATGACTGACCCTTGAAAATGACAGGATTGCAACAATGTTTTGGAGTGCCATATCAAGTCTATTGCCTAGTGTATTATTATATTGACGCTACTGAAGTTCAAAGATTATATTACTTTACGATAACTATACTATGCTACACTATTCTAAACTATACTATACTACACTATACTATACTATACTATACTATACTATACTATGCTATACTATACTATATTATACTATACTATACTATACTATTCTATAATGTATTGTTGATGGTTTATAGAACAATCTGCTAAATTACAATAAATAATGGCACGTTATGCTGCATTGCATGCACACTACTAAAATCCTATCATTAGCCTGAACTAACTAAATGAAATTTATTTATAGCTACAGAATAATAAAACCAGCATGGCAAGCGTTAAAGAAACAGTTCAAGTACTACTCATGATGATACAAGTTCAGTATGGTCAGTGTTTTAGAATCATAGCCTTTCTTTGCTCCATCATCGCCAACTGACTAATTAAATTCTTTGTCTGTTAAAGATATTCAATAAATAGAGTAATATTGTACTTCTTCTTTCAATGCACAGCTTCGATAATCTACCTCATACGTACTTCTTTTTGGAATCTCTTTCGCAGTACAAACCATTACGATTTAATATGCACTTACAAGATAAGGCTTCCATCATAACAACACTTGCTGTGTATGTGGTTACTTTTAATTATTTTGTTTAAATTAAATTGTTACAATACTGTAATCATTTTCGATCTTAGCAAAATCCGAAATTCGTGTGCCGCCTCTTGACACCGAAGTCGTGGTTGGTCAGCAGACGTTCCTAAACTGTTCAACGTCAATCCACAACAAAGGAATTCTGTGGTATTATTATCCTGTTGGAGCTCATGAGTCGAATTACATCTACCTTATGGGACAGCTTCAAACACCATACAAAAATAGATTTCAACTGCAAATGAATAGTGAAACAGGAGAATTCAATTTGGTGATTCGACCGGTGGAAACGGGTGACGCAGGAAGATATATATGTCAAGAAGAAGGAGAACAGGGGCAATACAAGATCGCGGAACTAATAGTTTTAGGTTAGCTGCATCTGTTCTTGCAATAGACTGATATTTAGAAACAGGCGACATCTGTGGCGTAACAAGGGCCGATTTACTCGTCCATCTTATAAGTTAAGAAAAAGTGAACAAACATTGTTTTCAAAAATTCTTTCCAGAAACTATTTTCTAATCTCTAGTACATTACTCTGGGTATTATCTTTTGAAACAACAAGCACTCTTTTTAATTTTAATTTTTAATACTAATTCATAATTTATAAAAGCAAAATTTATTTGTATTTATAATAATGAATAGTTTTATTTTGAAAGACGGTGCCAATCGGTGGTGAAAGATTGACCAAGGCACAAAAAGAATTGAAAGTAAATACTTTACAAATTCCATGAAGTTTCAAAACTCTTTATATGGATGTATAAATTTCTAGTTGACAATTGTTTATTTTGCTGTGTTTAGATGCCAATCCAATCTGTATATCAAACATGAAAGAAGACGGAGTCATTGGAAACAACAGCTGCGGTGTTAGGCCAGAAGAACTTCAGTTGTCGTGTATCATAAAATACCATGGAAATATTTCACCCATCGTTGAATGGAGGAAGATAGGAGAAGTTGACACGATAAGTGAAGGAATCCACCAAGAAAGCTCTGCGAGCCACTTAAAATCATTTCTCACGATACCAGGCGACCACATCCAAGACGGTTCCTCCTTCTCCTGCCAGACAATGAGATCTTCCACTGAGCAATACAACTGTACATCCAACGCTATTAAAAATATATGTAAGTTTGAGAAATTTCGATTTTTTCAAAATTAAAATAGCATCGATCAGCAATTAGATCCTGTTTCGAATAGCTAGTCCTTCCTTGCAGGACAAAAGAGTAAATGCGGCTTGCATTAAGAATTCTTATTATTCATTTTCAGATGTGTGTAATTCCTTTACGCATACACAAGCAGTCGTCGGTGAAAATACTACATGTTTGGCGAATAGCAGTCAGCCATGTGTTTATAAATGGAAGTTGTCTGAGGGTGATAAAGAAGAAATCGCTTCAAGTGATGCCAGGATAATGTTTGCAAAGCCAGGTTCATATATTTGTGAAGCTGAGTGCAAGATAAGGAAGAGGACGTGTTCAGTTGTAGCCAGACTGGTTCAAGTGTCTTCTGTAGCTCAGACTTCTGGTAAGTTCATGTCTTAGTACCGCTGCCAATAAGTTTCAATACCGGAATAATCAGTTTTGCGTTCTGGCTGTTCTTACTGGCTTTATAAAATGCTGAGTACAGAAGCATCTCAAACAAAATATAGTCGATCATGTGACTGCCACACTATAAAAGTTATGACAAGGATGGTTTTCGGCCAGCGAACCTTTACAGTTTTTTGTACCCAGATATTGGATCTCTCCTCAGGTTCATAATCGTTCTCCTGAGGATTTGAAACCACGGATGAAGCCTTATATTTGCCAATTCAAATTGTTCTCATATATTTTGTCCATCCTTTGATGTAATATCTATTACTTTATTGGATTTGATTGAAGCAGAAGGAAACGTCTCAGTGGAAGTTCCTTTCCAAGTTAGCTTATTCGCAGAACCATAAGCATGATTTTTTAGTAAATCTGAAAATCGCTTCCTGTTTCTGTCTGCTCTGCAGTTCTTCGATGTTATTCAAGTGTGTGCTGCAACCTCTTCTTTTTCTGACTTCTTGCACGGTCTTTCTTACACTTTTAGAGACCACGCTGATTTTGATTGCTTTTTTCAAAAACTTGTATTTTAGCGTAGCCTTACTTCTCATTTTACAATTAAGCCTTATAAAATACGAATGTTTGATTAGTTGTGTAGTTAATTTAGATGTTACTCAATGATAATTGTAAATGCCAGCATCTGAGGATGCTAGCGTCGTAGAAAATATCAGTATTTAGGTTTTGCTGTTCAGCGAATTGTTCAGCAAAAGATATTTACAAGGATAGTCTAATATTTTGAACTACTGATATGTGGATCATATCTCTGGAATGCTTTGTCTAATGGGCTAGCTTCTCTACCCACTGTATCCAATTTCGAAACACAGTTGGAGTTGCTGACGACTTTACTCTGTTTGACTAACTATTCAAATTAACTGCACCTTTATAAGCTGAAATCGTTGAGGCCACGGCGCCTCTTGTCTAGGTCATAACACAACTGTTACAGTCTATATCGCTATTGGCAGCGAATCTAGATAACTGAACGAACTTCAAACCAACTCATTAACTCACTGACTAAGTCACTAACTTATTTAACCACTGTATCAATGGCATTATAGCACTACATAAGAATGCCATTGTTTACCCTCTTCCATAATCTATATGACTGAGAGTGAGTAAGGGAACACAGAATGGGGCTATAACAGTTTACGCTGTCTTCTACATTAGCACTGAATGGGCCCAGCTCAAGACTGAGATTTGGACAATGGTCCAAGACCTTTTTTACCACCTTTATCTCAGGTGTTGTCAACTTTCTAAGCTCCCGCTTGCGTGGCAAGATTGGTGGTGAAGTTGGTATTTTCATAAATAACAGTAAACAATTTTATATAAGCGCCACTTCTTCGTAGGCCTTCAGAGCAGATATTCTGGTTTTACAGAAATAATCAACATTATAAAATATGATTGTTTGTGTGACTTTGTGTAAATGATTGTTGCCTTCTGCAGCATACTATGAATTGGTGAAGACAGTTGTAGCAACATCCATGATTACTTTTGGCGTAACAATTTTCGTGATGGTTGTTCTGCTAACTCGGCGTTTAAACAAAAAATATGTCAAAGGTAAGACAATTACTTGTAATAATTTAAAGAATAAGAAGAACCTTGAATGTGACTTGTTCCGCGACTGGTTATCATTGCAATGTCTATCGCATGTATTGTGAAACATGCGAAAATCTACGCGGATTGCCTACTTCTTGCGCAGCACAGTTGAGGACTGACTTGAGCTTACATGTATGTAGTCAAAACTGTGACAAGTACCTGATTGTAGACTAACAGTTTTTATAGCTTATTCTGCAATCCGCGTACAGTCCGACGCACGAACTTTCCGTTGCACTGCGTCTAAATTCAATAGGTGGCTACTACTCTGGATTTGTTGGATTAACTTTGGAATGTTCGACCTTCAGGTCAAAAGTCAAATAACTAAGTATTGTCCGAAATTTTCGAGTCAGAACTCTTGATTTTAACTCCTAGCAACACCAATCGCTTACGCACAATTACATTTTAAGAGTGAAATTGTCAATTTTTAAATATGTTCTTAAACAGCAGCTGTGATTAATGTCAGCCTCTGGTAATCTCTAGTCGTGTAAACAAAGGTTATCATCTAAGTCAAATATTCTTTAAGAATTTCAATATACTGTCTCTAACAGCATTGGCGGTCGGGGGCTTCGGTCAGACAAACACTTGAAGAAGTTGACATGCTTCACACGATTGTCCAGTTGGTAAACGCTGAACGCTTTGCGCCCCTTTAGCTGAAGGTGCTTCAGGCTCTTGAACTTGGCATCCTGCATTTCGCAGATTTCTTCGCTCTTCTGCGCAAGGTGACCTAGTTGTCCCGCCTGTTCTGTTCTTCTGTTCTCAGCCTTCCTCGTTCCGAGATTCGGCCGCATCATGCACAATGTTCCTCCAGTGTCCTCTGTCTTCCACCAGCCTGAGCATCTCCTCCATTGTTAGCCCAGTCCATGCCCTGATGTTGCCCAACCAGTTTATTCTCGGTCTTCCTCTTTTCCGTCCTCCCGGTATTGTGCCCTGTATTATCTCCTTCTCGATGCATGTTCCCTCCTTCCTCATGATGTGGCCAAAATAGATCAATTTCCTTTTCCTTACTGTCTTCAAAAGATTCCTCTCTACTCCAGCCGCTTCCAGTACCCATTCATTTGACCGCATTTCCATCCACGATATTTGCATGATCATTCTTAGACATTTCATCTCGAATGCTTCTATCCTCCTCTCTTCCTCCTTCCTCAAAGTCCAACTCTCACATCCGTACAGTGCCACCGGCCATACTAATGTCATCAAGAGCCTCATCTTTGTTACCAGTGATATGCCATGGCTTTTCCATATTTTTTTAAGATTTGTAGCCATTGCATATCCCTTTGCAAGTCGTACCCTTATCTCTGCTCCACAATCGTTGTCCCGCCAACCCGAGCTTAATCGGTCCAGCATAGAAGCTTTGCAGTGGATGGTTCAGCTATCTGGAATAAGTTGTCTTGTTTATAAAACATTGAACTATGGCCAACCACAATACTGAAAATCAGTTCTCATTCCCCACACTTACTATTATTCAACTAGATCAGCTGACTGTCTTTCTCTGGTCATGCCTAAGACTAGAACAGTTCTTCTTGAACGAGATTTTCCGGTTGTTAGGCTTAGATTTTGGAACTCCCTTCTTGTGTCTGTTCGTTCTGCTCAGTCGCTTCTGTCATTTAGTTTTTAATTTGAGACTCACCTTTTAAAATTGCTTATCCACCGTAGGCTGGCTCTCTTTGTTATTGAACTGATCTTCTGAATATTAATCAGGTTCAGGCTTGGCTGTGGTGTGCCGTCAGTTTGATGCATTGTGCATTATACACCAGTGCCATATAACTTATCAATTAAAAACAACAATTGCACCGTCAGGTCAGCGTTTCAGCCCGCGAGCGCCCACGTGATGAAAGTACGCAAGCCGACGTCAGAGTTTGCAAGCTCGGTAAAACCTAGTTAATGGCTATTGTAGCACGTTGCGTCCAAATGAAATATTTGTTTTTTAGTGCCAAGTGAAGAACATCGACAACAGCTTCCTCGTTTAGGTAAGTTTAACTCACTATTTCATTATTGGCACTGCCATCATCAGTATCTTTATCGCTGACGTGATCGTCATCTTCCACATCTGTTATGCAACAGTCACGATAGACGCGTATTGTAAACGAAGGTTTGATGTAACACTGGACAACAAATTTTTACAAAAGTCATGTTACTGAAATGAAATTAGTCAGTTCTTATCAATTTGTATGTGCTGAACACGAATATGACAGTGAAAATGCCGAATTGGCTCTAGTTTTTTTGTAATCTGAAATGAAGTAATTTTATATCGCACAATGCATGCCAATAGTGATACACTTACAGTTAATATTTGTAAAAACCAGGTCATAGACTAGTTCTTAGATTTTTTGCCTGTCTCTTGTACAGCTGTTCGGGAGCATCTCTGCGGAGTGTCCAGCAGTAGTCAGCCAACATTGTAGTGGACCATTTTCTCTGGTACCTTTGCTCCATTGTTGCGATATCTTGATGAAAACGTTCGCCATGTTCGTCACTAACCATACCACAGTTGTCAGGGAAGAAATCCAGATGGGAATGAAGGAAATGCATCTTCAGAGACATATTGCAGCGAAATTTCTGGTACTGCTTGAGCATGTCTTCTACTAGTTCCTTGTAGTTTTCTGCCCTAACATTCCCCAGAAAGTCTGTAGACACTAGACGAAAAGCATTCCATGCTTGTTTCGCATCACCCTCCAGCAAGTTGTTGAAGCGGTCATCTTTGAAGAGTTCTCTAATCTGAGGACCCACAAAAACTCCCTCTTTAATCTTTGCTTCGCTGAGTCGAGGGAATTTTTCATGCAGGTATCGGAAAGCTGGCGAAGTGCGGTCCATGGCTTTCACGAAGTTCTTCACCAAACCTAGTTTGATGTGAAGGGGTGGTAGTAGGATTTTGTGAGCCTCGACCAGAGCTGGGTGCTGGATATTCTTCTGTCCAACTGCCATGTTTTGTCTGGGAGTCCATTCCTTCCGCACGTAGTGCAACTCTCTTGCTCGGCTATCCCACTCACACAAGAAACACATATATTTTGTATATCCTTGCTGCAGTCCCATTAAAATGGCAACTACCTTCAAATCACCACACAGGTGCCATTTGTACCTGTTATAGTCAATGGAATGCAGTAGCTGTTTTAGGTTATCGTATGTCTCTTTCATGTGGACAGCATGCGCTAATGGAATAGATGGAAGACGGTTTCCATTGTGCAAAAGCACAGCCTTAAGACTCAGTGTTGAAGAGTCTACAAAGAGTCTCCATTCTTGTGGGTCATGAGTGATCTGTAAGGCATTCATGAGGTCGTCAATATTGGAACAGAATACCAGATTACCTTCCTTCATAAAGAAAGGTTCCAACTGCTGATGGCGCTTTCTATATGAAGTAATTGTGACATCTTCTTCTAGAAGATTCCATTGTTGGAGTCTTGATCCTAGCAATTCTGCCTTGTTTTTGGATAAGTCCAAATCACGAACAAGGTCATTTAGTTCTTCCTGTGTTATTCTGTGTGGGGTTGATGATGCACCACAGTGAAAATCGGGATCACTGCACGCTGACGGACGAGGAGAAGAACATGTCGGCTCACCCTTGTCCTCATCAGATGAATCAAGGAAAATATATTCTGCTGGAGGTTCTGGAATAGGAAGTCCATCACCATGTGGAACTGGTCTCAATGCTGACGGAATGTTTGGGTAGACTATTGTCGACTTCTTTTGCTTCGTTATTCCACCGGAAAGAGGAGGAACCAAGCAGAAGTAACAGTCATCTACGTGGTTGCTTTGCTCTCTCCACACCATGGGAACTGCAAACGGCATTGATGGTCTTTTGCCATTCAACCACTGTGAAAGCTGTGTTGTACATGTAGCACAGCATATATGCGGGGCCCATGGCTTGTCTTGGTCACCAACCTTGCATTCGAAGTAAGCATGATATGCCTTCTTGACTTGATAAGTGATACTTTTCTTCTGGTTGGCAAATGTCACTTCCCCACAAATGTAACAAAAGTTGTCCACAGTATTTACGCACTTCCGAGGCATTACTGTTCTGTATTGTATCTAAATGGATAAAGTAATAATAGTTTTATAAAACAGTAACTTAAACTGTCTCGCACAAAGTCTGTAATATTGTAAATGCTCAACCGTTCCGACTCGCTTTATATAGTACACTGCTGACGTCATCTTACGTCAGCAGCCGACTGGCTGTAGTTTTACATTGCATCAGAAAATGACGTAATCAACTGTGCATGATGTGTCCATGATGGGATTATGCAATGAGGTGGAATATTACATCATTCTAGACTTATTTAGGATATTGTCGCAGTCCTACTGCATAAATTTACATGGTGAAACATAAAAAATGAACTATATGAAATATTTTCAAAACGAGAGCCAATAAAAAATTTTTATGGTTATATTCGTGTTCAGCACACCAAGATGCTACACATTAGGGCCTTTTCCAGTCAGTAACGATTTCTATGTTGTATATTATAATATAACGAACAGTTTTGAGGCGCTTAAAAGAAACACCTATCAAATGCATCTAGCAATCACTTTACTGTTGCGCCAAAAGAAATTGTTAGGTTGGCTTTTAGAAAATGTGAATAAATTGGTTTCTTCAGACTTCAAAATTATTTCGAATGACAGATAATAGTAAATTAATCATTAGTAACAATATTCTAATTATAATTCTAGTTAAGGTGAAAAACGCTAATGCAGATATTTGCGGCAAAGATGTGCAAAGTTAAGTCCATGATAAACTGTTGAACAGAGTTTCATTTGGTGTTTTTTCGTTCGCAGAAATCTATGGATTCGCTGTTTTACGCGATGAGTTCTTCATTTCTCGACTTCACAAATCAGACATAGAAGTTTATGACACCATAAAATTCGCGTATAAAAAAGAAATGAGGTTTCAGAATTTAATAAACCCAACAATTATCGTTAGCTGTGGAAACAATCTTTGCTTATTTGATTTTAAAGATTTTGGTCAAGATTGTGAAATCTTCAGAGTAACTACTTCTGGTTTATTACTGAATAAATGGTCAACGGGAAACAATTGGGGCACTCTGTCCTCCACAAGTGATTCCCGTGTCATTTTAATAGTTTACCCGACTAGCGAGTTGATTGAATATTCCTCAGATGGGGAGTTATTGCGCCAAATTGTACTAACAGGTGCAGGTATACTAAATCCATGGCATTCCATAAAACTAGCCAGTGGTGAGTATGTACTCTGTCACGGTAGATATGGCCTTCCATATCACAAAGTATGTATTGTGAGACTCAACGATGAAGATGATGAAGGTATAATCAATATTAATAGCAAAAATGTAGTAAAATCCTTTGGTGGAGAAAGAGGCTCGTCGTCTGTGGAAATGGATGTTCCAATCCATTTAGCAGTTAGCGCTAATGGTTCCATTTATGTAGCGGACCACCATAACGGCCGCATTTTGGTGTTAAATTCTGATCTGACTCTAGTAAAGGAACTAGTCTCAGCTGAGCAGCATGGCCTTCGTCGTCCGCGCAGACTATGTCTCGATGAGGTCAAAGGCAGTCTGCTTGTAGGCGACTACTTTCGAGTCTTAGTCTGTCAGTTAAACAAGGATCACAGGCAGTGGTTTGATATTAACCCAGAAAAGTAGCTTCACTTTCACATTGTTCACATGAATTGAGATTAAGAACCTAGGAAATGCGTATAAATAAATATTTAACTAATGGCCAAGAAAACACGAATTATAAACATAAATTTTTGGCTTATTTTATTACATTTTAATCTTGACAAATTATGGAAAGTCAATGTAGGTCTACTGTATATTAGATTAATATAATGCTAATCATTGGCCAGCGTATATAAATATGGGGTTATTAGGCAAGTTTTTTTGTATAAATTATAACAATTTGGCATGCATCAGACTCAATTGGCATTTGCATTGATCCTTGAACCTGTACAATTCAAATGATTGTACTGAGATTTAGAATACTCTACATATATATTTAAATCTGTATCATTTGTAGTATAGAAGCCGTTAAAAATCGAAAGGAAGTTGTGCATAAAATGCTATCTGTCTTTAATTGCTAGTAACTATTGTTATCGTATAAGAACACTAATGTCTGGCAAATTTGTATTGGTGTATTTTTGGAATGGAAACCTCGTTAAACTACTCTCTTCTGAAATGTTTAATGTCATGCTCCCCTTGCCATCTGCAATCCATCGTATTGTATTGTCTTTCTTATAGAGCTGTGATTTTAATCTTTTCACGCCTAAGCTTCATATATAAATTTGGGTAAATTAAACGCACCATAAAAGCTAGATTTCATGCATCTAGAGTTACGCTGTGCAAGTAACCTATCAAGCCTGAGATCTTAATCTGGTGACTGCTTGATTTAACATTTGTTTCGAAGTTTCTTACATTTGTCAAAAATCATGCTTTACAATCACTGATCTTTTATATGTTCGAATTACAAATGAATCCTAAGTTTTATATTGTTGTTTATTGCTTTAATAGCATCTTATAATCTAAATAAATATTTCGGCCATTGCGCGGATGTAGCCAGTAGTTTTGAAAATGATTTTGATATGGAAAATGATTATGCAGTTTCGCATGTTTACGAGTTTTTGTTATTATTTTACCGTTATTCGTATTTCTTGTATTAGTTTTGTTTGAAAATCAGTTTTATAATTTTTAATTTCGAGCTTTTAATCATGTACTAATATTGTTCGCTGCTGGTAAAAAGTACAGTGTTCAAAAAGTAATGATGGGATTAGTTATGATTAAACCATTCAAAACAAGAAAAAATATTCACGATATGCTTGCCGAATACTATTTAGTGCTACCTGAATTTCAAAGTAACAAAGTCGGCCTGTGATCATTTATTTAAAGGATGCCGTTTATCTTTATTGACTACAGTCAGTACCCACACAGTTGATGTGCAAGTTTATCTGCGCGTTTTTAAGCAAGAAAGACTATAATTATATTTCTGGTTAGGCCTATATTGACCCATAAACTATGTCCTTGACTGTACCTTGGTCTATCCTATGTCACAGGCTGTCATCATAGTACAGTCCAGTCGAACCAGTCGACCACAGACTAAGTTAAGGTCATTGTTGCACGTTGCATCATAAAAACGTTTGATTATTTCTTAAGAGTGCATTGAATAAACAGGACAACTACTTCATCGTTTCGGTAAGTAACACCCACCATTTTCATCAATGCTAGTGCCATCGTTGTTGACCTAAATATCATCATACGTGCACTGTAATGTAATGGACAGCTTTTAGGCCACAAAGAAACAGATAACTAGTGCACCATGCAATCACCAAACTGCTGGGGCAATATGAATTTTTAAAGGTGGATTTCTAATGAAAGGTGGAATCTAATGAATTGATATTTCAGACTTTAAAACTATCGAATGACATCTAATAGTGAATTAATCAGTAGTGCAAAATGCTAATGGCGAGTCCATGCAAAAATATTTAACAACTTATTTAAAAATGACAAATTAGAAAGATTAATGTATTTATTGATAGCTTGCTTTTACATAACATTCGAAATGAATCATTCTCTTCAAAATTTCGTTTTTGACCAATTAATGGTCATTTAGAAAAAAATGGCAATACCAAAACTCAAAACTCAAAAAGTACAGCAATTAAGTACAATAGTAGTGTTATATAAACTGCATGCATAGATATACGAATAACAGACACATATGACTTCTGCCTCTGCATTTGCTTTTGTAGCTTTTACACAGAACTAGTTAACTTAAACATCATAATCAACTTTGATCTTATCTAATTATTTACAAAATCAGGTTCATAAAGTTGCAACACGAATATTATTTTTACAAACATTATGTTCATTAGTTTATAAACATGAGATAGTTTCTACAAATATTGAAATTAACATTAAAAATTAACACAACAGATTGTATGCTGAAAGAATAGGCACCAAATTAATACCCGCAACTATGCGACTTAACAAATCCACAATGATGCGATACAATAGGTTTCAGCGATTTCTTGAGTAAATTTTGAACTTTTCGTTTATTGTTCTGTAGCTTCAGGTGGGGAGAAGCCTTACTTTGTAAAATATTGGTGTACTTCGGCGAGCTGTTTCAGATTCACCTGAAGTGGAATTGCACAACCTTCGCCGGGTTTGCACGGTATTGAAACCACACCAAGGCACTGAAGGTTCTCCTGTGATTGCTCATGAAGCAACTACAAAACGCAGAACAATGCCTAGAGCACGAACGATTAAACACATTGATAGGTTAATAATTGTTAGGAATGACACTACTTTATGCAGCATAAGCCTAATAACGAAAATCCAAGAGATCACATTCTTATACGAGTTATGCGGCTTAAAACGAACAGTCAATTTCACATCACATACCGGGTTTCAAAAGCACAAAGCAAAGATTAAAGACGGCAGTTGAACATTCAGGAACTAACTGTTCTTGCAACATAAGGCACATTGACCGACTAGGCTAATACACTGTACAGTTCCGCGATCAATGTAGGTACTAAATATAGATCTCAATGATCTTGTATTGCATCAATTGTGCACTTGATATCTCACTTTATATAAAGTGTAAGCGTTTCCGTGTACTAAGTAAAGGATTAATTACGTACTACTGTCGTGGGAATCTAAAAATAGTTCACATTTCTATGCATGATTAATGCATGACTGCTGGGCAACTATTGAAATCGGTCGTTAACTATTTCATCTGCATAATTAATGAATTTTTACATAAAATGTACTTGCAAAATTTCAATAAGGTATACGTGTATTTTACCTTAGCAAACGCAGGTGTAGGAAAACAGCCGAAGTCAGATCGAACTTGTGCACCAGGTCTGTTGGCAGCTAAAAACTTGGTCACCTCACCTTGCAGCTAAAAAAAAGAGGGAGCTTCAGATTAGCACCATGGCTAAGACCAGCGCGCATTCCAGGCGAGGTCTCTTGTGCATTCCTCGCAAAGGGCCAAAATCGAGGGTACAGTCGAGAGGGAGAGATCATTCAAGTAGCGTGGCGATATTTAACAGCCAACATCGTAATACTGTGGTACATGCACTAATAGCATCCAACTTTAGACCTTTAAACGACAATTTCTCGTCGAGTTTACCGATATTTCACTGAAATCTTCAAGGTAAAGTTCAAAAGAATACACTCCATCGTCTCATTGCCTCCTATTATCTAAACTTAGACCATTTAATATAAAAAGTACAGTTGCAAATACATTGGAGAGGAATGCAATATTGTCCATTACTTATGATATAGACTATTGTATCTCAACCTACAGTCACATGCCCACTTGGATCAACGAACAGCCAACTAAAAAAGAAGCTCATCAACTAGTAGATAGCTAGATAGCCATAACTCAAGTAGAGATACCGTTACAAGTATATTTAAATAAATCAAGACCTTTACCTCATCAACACGGCCCTTAAGAAACACTAGCCGTGATGTTCTTTCTGCCAATTGAGAAACTGCGTTGTCTTTCCTCCGATTAGGCATTCCTACCGAACAATGTCGCATTTATCAGCAATAAAAAATCTCATTTCCACTGAGCTCCACACCTGGCTTGTTAAAATTGTAAAGCTAACCTTCAATCACATACACTATTTAAATGGCATTAAACAAACAAGAAAGAAGACGATTACACGTAAATTATAAGATAACTTTGACGAGTGACTGCTGTGTAAACAGGTTAAACAATATGCAGCTAAACTTCAACAAACATTTTAAGCCGGCACTCTAAATGTCATTATAAAAATTACTATCAGAGAAGTTGCTTTTAAGTTCTAAAAGTATGTTAGGTAAAATTAATATTATACAACGTAGCCTCATAAAAGGTAGGATTGCAACATCAACAGGCAGGCAAGCATATCTGTACCAGTAGTCGAGTTTTCCTTTGTCACGTCAACAAGGTTTGGAGATGCAGCAAGCGTCAGTAGTTCCTAAAAATAATCACTGATGCATTTACACTGAAGATATATTTTGCATTAAAAACCTCATATTTATACCAGTATCGACTATGTTAGGGCTAGGTTGCTAGAGAATCAGTTTAAGCTGAAGTTATGATAGAAGCTAGGACAATTCTCAGTCCTCAATTCTCTTCACTGTGATTTCTCTACATGGGTCTACCTCTAGGGTCTTTGCGACAGCCAATCAGTGATGGCTTTACCCGTTCCTTGAGCATACTGTTTACAGATGAAGCAAAAATTCTAGCATTTGTAAGTGTCGGGAACACTTTAAAGATGTATTTATTTGACGTTGTAAAGTGTTCAGTAACATACACAGTATTCTTCCGTTAACGGGTTGCACGTACAGCAAACTGCATAAACACAAGTTATTGTAACCGCTTGCATTGCACGCATCTTATCAACAACAGTCCACACAGACGTGGTCTAAGGTTCAGTGAGGTGCTGGCTGAATAACAAGTACAATAGCAGCTAAAGCCGTACAAAGAAGAGGACAGAACATTACCTTATACACTATTTGTGTCTGTAGTGATTATATTTAATATCATAGGATGTTTCGGAATTCGGACCGATGCGCTAGTAGTAAGTGGCTATGTACTTTTGCATCTGACCGATAATCACGTACAGAGAGCTTAGGAGATGGTCCTAGGAGGCGTTGTACAAATGTTCCGCTACAGTTACATTTATCATACATGCGTACAGTCTATAAACAAACCTTGAGCAAGGTGTCACAGTCGCTGCGCAGTTTTCTGTACAGATGTTCGTTTTTATCATCCATCTCCTCTCGCTTCGGTAAGTTTAGCGACGGCAGCTCTTCCAACTGTTTCTGTAATTAAAAATAGCAGACAATGAGGTTATTCCTTAATTTTATAATCAGATATAGATAATTCTGGTAACACTTTCTAAAACGTTTTTAACCATTTTTTAATTTATAAAATTACTCAGAGAAAACTGTTCATATTCCAAACTTATAACTCCGGAGGAGACCAAATTGGCATAGGAAGCGAATAAACTTTAATAAGTTGAAATTATGGTCTCTTTGCCTACTATAACAGTATAAAGTTACCGTCATCTTTGCCGATTTCAGTCGTCTGTTTTCCGCCAGAGTAAATTTCAAAGCCTCGCGAAGAGATTCATTCTAATCAACAGTTACACGCCAAAACAGGTAATAGTATTTTACTATCAATCAAGTAAGTGTTTTTGCTGAAAATATTTAGCTCCGTCAACGTCAGTAATAAATGTTACGACTGTATAATGGCTTTAAATAGTTCTTTAAAGTGATTTTCTCTGTTATATCAATGTTTAATAATCTGTGTTGTTTCGTTTCAAATCCGTTTCGCTTCTGAAATTTTAGGTAAGTCTTAATGAAATTCTGCATCGTTTATTGTATCAACTAGCAATCGAACTTAACGTAACTCTAAATAAATTATTTAAGATTGAAACACCTTTCAATAAAAACATCATTCAATAGCAATTGATCTTTAAGCTGAGATAAAAAGCAAGAAAAGTTGATTCCTAGCATTGACGTGACGTGCTTGAATGCTAAAACCTGCACCTAAGATGTTTGTTCCTGCAATGGATTTTGTGGTGAAATTTTTATCTTTTAACGTCGCTGTTACTCTCGTTCGTCAAATCTATGAACCATCCGTGTTTTCATGCACTGTAATTATCACGGGTCTTAATATTATAAAAGCCATTGATTTAAAGCAAGGAAGAAGTTGTCATAGTGCATTCTTCCATGTAGGATAGTGAGACAAATTAAAGAAAATGTTCAAACCTGTTCCTTCAAAGTCACTAATTCTTTTTCAACGTCTGCTTCTAAAGAAACATGGATGAAAACGGACCAAAAGACTTATAATCGCTTCTTCTTTTTAAACACAAGCAACTAATGCAGACAATAAACAGTAAAGCACTAACAAGAAACAAGTCATCCTATGTGATTCTCTCATCTCGTTTATTCATCCCAATTCAAGAACGACACATGTTACAATCATTTACAATTGACAGGGATGCAAAAGGCACACCCAGAAGGAATAGAACTTCCGTTTACTTAGGGTCATCTGTTACTCAGTAGCATGAGATGGCTATTAACATAGCTATAAAACAACTTATCCTTTATATTAACACAAAATCAGTAACTGTCTAAGAATAAAATAAAACAGACACATAGCCTAATGTTTGTAAGAAAATTTTCGAAATTAGTGTACCATACTGCATACATTAATTTTTCAAAGCATGTAAAACCATTTTAAGCAGAAAGAGGCATTGTGACATACGTGGCCAGAATCAGAATTAATACAGTGATATGCAAAAAGCAATGTGTAGAATCGTGACGAGTTATTTTACCTTCTCCACTGATCATCGACTTCATATTCAAGGCTTTAATGTTTTGCTTGAGTTTTGCATTATCAGCCTCCAGTACGTAAATGTCCTGCTGCAAAGCATCCAACGCCTCTTCGTGGTCTCTGAAAACACAGACCACCAGATTTCGCTGTGTACCGACGAGTCAGAATTTTACATCTGCGTCACGCGGTTCGAATCGTGACAATTTATTCCTGACCCATGTTACCTGAAAAGCTGTTACCGGCTCTTTGAATTGTAATATAGACCTTGCATTGTAGCAAAATAAGATCAAACTAAGAAATATTGCCCGCTTTTTAATGCATGTGGTCGATATGAAAACCACAATAAACTGAGGACAGTAGTGAACTATAAATCCTTAAGTCAGCCTCGTTTGAAATGTTATAACCGCTTTTAATCTAAACAGCACCAAATTCATAGAGAACACTTCCAAAGACATTCTACCCTGTCAGATCGATTACCTTGTGGGTCTCTCCACTTTACCTTTATTGTATGAGATATTATTCAAGCCTCAAAACTTAACTCTAAACCGTCTGATCCCAAGTCCTTTATTTCACCATTCCGCGAATATCCACAACAACATAAGAAGAGTCCCACCAAGTATCATTCCAACACTTTTGGCTCATACTCTCCAGATTTCAAGTTGAAATAGACCCAACATCCTGACTCTTGCAGGTTTGATTCGATTAAATGTCAGGTAAATGAGCTGGTCGTCTTGACGCAGCAATTGTATGACGCCGAGTTATTTATGTAATTTACATCACATTATATGATTTTATTTTAGTGGATTACACACTGCATTTTCTTCTGTATCAACATATTAGCATCGTCCAGATTCTTTTGCAACTTCTTCAGAACGTCGCCATGTTCCTTGTCTGTCGTCTGAAGTTTCTTTTCTGAGATCCTCAGGCGTTGATGAGATTCGCTCAGCTCTTCAACCTTATAGCAAATAAAACAGCGACACTCATCTGAATCTAGGAATTATGTTATTTATTCCTCTTTAATTTAATTCCTCTTTAATTTAACCTTTTGTTGGGTTCACGACTAAATGAGCAAGAATTATATAATGCCGATTCATCAAAAGATAAATTTCAACATAATAGCAGCATTTTAATCATCTTACATAGAACTGCACTTTTTTGGTGCGGTAAGCTACTTACATAGAAGGATTGTTTATGCGCTTCCATAGAAATTCCTGAGAATCGATGGATTACTAGGCTGAGGCTTACATATGCCACAGCAATCCAACAAGAAGACACAGTTTAATATCCATTGGGAGGTAAGAATGTGTCTTCTTGTCGGATTAGAGGGTCGAGTGGGCACCTGGAGGTTTGATGTTCCACGGTCGTTCCCACGACCACATAATGGGCTCTGGGGTATTTAAGTTCGCTGTACGTGCCAACATAGGATCAGCACCAACAAACAGCCATACACGTTTAACTGTAAATGTAATTGTAATCGCAAGTGTAAATAGCGCCACCTCAAGAGAAACTTCTCTGAGGCATTCATGACATGAAAACACAAAACAAATGTGCATAATTATGCCTACAAAATGCGGATTTAGATCAGTATGCTGTCTCTAAACTAGACTGCTTAAATGAAGTTATTAAGTTTCCATGGTTGATTTCAGTCGCCATTCCCCATTAAAAGATTTTGCTGTACCACCCTACTGAAGAAGACCATAGAGATCAACGAGGCAGAAGAACTACTGCAGACCTTCAGTTTATGCAGCCTATTCAGTTCTTCAAGTTCTTTTTCTTTCGACTCTAGGGTCGTTCGTAAGTAATCGTACTCGGCTCTTATTGAATTGGCCCTTGCAAACACCGGAGCTAACGTCTGCTAGATAAAATAAAGTTTACAGTTCTACAAAGTCTGAGAGTACTCAAACTTGTAAGATATCTGAATTACTTCTTTAAACTTCAAAGCTAACTTAACATAAAAGGAACTTAACGAAGCAAATACAAATGAGAAAGACTGATAAGAAATGATCCAAATGTTATAGTTAGATACTTTGACTGAACTAAGAATTGCATTTATGTATTAAGCGAATCAAGATGTAAGCTTATTAAATCAGTCAGTTTTGAATTTCCTTTTGTGCAGGTTAATTTTTTTTTAAATTTGATATTTTACTTTTTAAATTTTTCTTTTAAACTTGAAGTTCTATTCTGTTCCTTTACTTGATAAGTGTAATAAGGTTTTTATCTGCAAGTCTTTTTATTGTTTATTGTCTGACGTTGAACCTGATTGACAGGAGTTCCAGCGAAATCGTATTCGCCATTCTCCATCGCGGATGCTATTTGCTTTATTGATTCTCCGGTGTGTAAATAACACTGCCTGTCAAAAACAGCATACAGGTGTTACTTAGTACTAATGCAACACTGCACTTCAAATGGGCCACTTATTCTTACGACCGCTTTACACGGTCGATGCTGGTCACCATAAGAATAAGTGACCCATGCAGTGATGTATTAAAGATACATCTTAAGTCTGCTCTTCAACTTGTCCGCGTAGATAGTCTTCTTAGACTACTTTTAGGCTCCATAATCTTCATGCTTTCGCTAACCAGTCGTCTTCCAACAATTCAGGTTCAGGCGTTCTTACTCGTGTCTTTTTTTGCAACTTTTCACCCCAAAGAAAGCATTTGAGCAAGCTGACTTTATTTTTCTTTAGAATAAAATTGAAAATGTACATTTCTTGAGATAACGCCATCATTAAGTACTATGATAAAATACACAACATGCGTACATCTGTATTGTGTGATTATTCTCGACATACTCATTTCGTAATAACAAGCATTATGTCTTTCAGAGTACTTGATCTTACTAATTTACAACTAGCTAAGCCCATGAAAACACGAACAGCAAATTTGCACAAATGTACATCAAATATGTGAGATGAACAACCGAAGTTCTTATTAATCGAACATTCTCACCGAAGCCGTTGTAGAGCTGGGACAGCTGAAGTTCCAAATATTTTTTCTACAGATGTGATTGCCAACTGCTCCATCTTTGCCACTGGAAGACCTTGCTTTCCTGTCGCAAGTTTCGCATGCAAGACAAATGCTTGACAAGATTGTCAACTACTAAAAACACTGTTGCTGTCATAGTGTCGTTTTCGTGGTATTGTCCTCACAACTGCTATCATCATCGTTATAGTTATAGTCATTCAGTCGGTTTGTCAAAAATAAATTACAGCACTATTAATATAAGAAACTCATAGTGTCCCTGATTAGTAATAACAAATATTTACTTTTCGTCGTTTCTCATAATACTACTTGTCCACTCATTGTTCCCACATTATTAGTAAGAGATAAAAACCTGCTACACAGAAGAAGGATTCTTATATGATGTAAACATTATATTGATTAGTAATATATAAAGTACCTTTCGTCATTGTCATCTACATCAATGTAGGCTTAATCCTAAACTGATGTGTCGATATGCTGTTAGAATCTTTGTATAAACCTTACACGGTGGTCGATACGATTAGTACTCTAGATCTGCAATCAAAAGATTGCGGGTTAGCGCCTGCCGAGCGGATTCCGTATAACGACCCTGGACGAGTTGTTTGAGCACAAATGCCTCTGTCACCAAACAGTATAACTTTGTACTGGCGAAGCTGAGGAGTATATTGCAAGTCCTGTGATGCACTGGACCCGTGTCCAGGATTCTGGGATTCGTCCTTTACCGGCTAAAGGACCGAAGAGTCTCCTTACGTTTCGCTAAGGACATGGAAGTTTACTTTACTTACTTGCTATACACTACAAACCGACTTGCTGGAAATAAAATATATAGAGTAATAGTTTTATGTCCTACCAGCAGAAATGGTGGTCATTTGTCGCGTAACAGAAGCAGACATTAGCCTCAAAGTTCTGACAGCTTTATCAAGTCCAGCGACGATTTCGTCCAGTTGGATTTCAACCTCGAAAATTATTTATGATTCATTTATCATTCATTTCAAAAGTTTAGACTTTGACCAGTGGTTAGCACTAGCTAAAACGTAGTTATTACAAGACATGTGCTTTCGAATTGTCGGTTTTTACGTTTCTTTCATATCGTAATCGTAATCGTAAACTCAAGATATCTACAGCGCCCAACGAAAGCTAAGTCGCGGGAACCACCTTATTCGCAGACTCTCAGTCAAAACAAAATCGATAGGGGAGAAGGGTTCAGTTCCAGGTCAAGATTCAAGAGTCAGGCAGACAGTCAGACGGCTACGGGGGGTGGTGCTTGGAACTGAACGCGTGAACACACTACATGCAGCCCACTATTCTTTGACGAAATATTAAAGAAGTCTTCTTCTTTAATGTAAAAACTACAATGATTTTTTGGTATTTGTAGTTGGAAAACGCAAGTAAGTAAGCATAGGTGGTGTTAACTAGCAACTAGCCCACTGTACATGTATGGTTCCAGTGTCTGGGGAGTACAGGTATCCTAATTGTAACGGCCTATGACAAGGTACCAGCTGTAATTTAATAGACAGAAATTTACCGTATCATTAAAAGTGAGCGGAGTAAATCGCAAGTCTGCAGATTCCTCTCTGGGTATTCGTCTCCTTATCTGAAAAATTAAGCAGCTTTTGAACGTACACGTAAGCACAAGCTATGCTATTCATCAATGAAGCTTTCAATGTGTTGCGTGATAAGTGACCACTCTAATAGAATATATCTTTATGGTTACTACAAATTTCTATGTTTTCGGACTGGATCGGAGGGACAGTTCTCTTAATGTTGGCACTCTGGTTTGATGTTTCTTAGACTTTGTTTTTAATAAATAGCACCACAATACATGATGCACATTTAGTCTAATAATTTAGGGTTTAAATGCACGCTGAAATCCTAGAGTAGTGTATTTAATGCCAAATTTGAATGTCCAGTATGACTGAATGCAATCATTGAACATAACAGGTCAATAAAAAGTATCACAGCTTCTGTAAGGAAGTGAAAGCAACGATTTGACACCCATTTGGCCTGAAATAGAGGTAGTGAAGGGTCAGAGTGGAGATGCACCTGGTTAAGATAAGGTATGTTGTTGATATTTTTGTGGAGAAAATATCAACATTTTACAGCGCATCTTGTTCAGAAACATATTTCTTTTGATGGATGAATTAACAAAATTCTTATCCCGTGCACAAACCGTTCCTCACCTTCCTTGCAGAAACCTGGATGTCATTGTTCATCGTTGCCAATTCGTCTAGCAATATGAAAATATCGCTCGATTTTTGATCCTGCTGCAAAGTACGTCCAAAGTAATCCGCTCAATGACAGAATAAGATAACAATGCACGATCATACCTACTTAAATCTGACAATGAATAACAAAGAAAGACTAGAAATTTATTGCCTTGTAATTAAACACAGGCAATAAAAATATTTTGGCCTAAGCGATCTCTCCAATATCTCACATGCCGAGACCGAGAAAACTGTCACGTCAGAGACAGAAACCAACGACTGAGACGATAAGTGAGATCTGAGCCGAATCGAGACATAGACTGGGATTGAAGCCGAAACTGAAACCAAGAGAGAGAATAAGACTAAACCAAAACTGAGACAAAAATTAGACTGGAACGGAGACCAAAAACACAATGAGATCTAAACAATGACTTACACAGCGTCCATGACGACGACCAAGACATGAACATTTTTAGCTTCAATACCTTGATACATTACACTTACAAAGCTTTTCGTTCCCTTGATCAAGGCTGATAGGCAATTGTGCCGTAAAAAATGCACAGTGTCCATATGCAGAGTTCGTTTGAAGAGAGACCTGAACCTTTGTTTTCAAGGCGAGCGCTAAACCATTATTATTAATTATTATTAAACAGACATTTATAACGCGCGCAATTAACAACAGCCTCAAAGGCACGTGCAGCGACCCTAAAAAAGTCCTACCGAGTAATATCGCGCAATATCATGGTTTATAGATCAATAAGAATGCACAGAAATCGAGGCAGACCTATTAGACATGTAAGTTTTAAGCTTCTTTTTAAAACTTGTTATTGGAAGAGTGTTATCTTTGATGGTAGTCGGTAAGGCATTCCACACTGTGGGGCAAGAGTAACAAAATCCACGAGAGCCAAATGCTGTGTAAATCTTTGGAACTATGAGATTTCGAATGATTGCAGAACGTAAGCAAGATCGACCAGGAACTGTCGCAACCGGAATGCAGAATCTGGATAGGTAGGATGGAGCCAGTCAATGCTGGCATTTGTAGGCAATCATAGCTAGTTTATAGTCAACTCTTTGTGGAAAAGACAGCCAATGTAATTGCTGCCTCATCAGGTCTGACACATTGGCTGAACTTGGCAGACGGAGTACGAGTCGCGCGGCAGTACGCAAGACAGACGTATAGCTTACCTGAAGGGATGACATCAGAGGGCAGAGATCAACAGTCATGCAGTCGCTGATGGCTAAAAGAGTCCGGCTCCAACTGGCCATTACATTTGTGCAGTTTGGTTTACTGCTGTCAGTCAGGTAGACACAGTAGATATGGCGGAAGAAGGAAATTGCCTTCTCCAAGCTCTCCATCGAAGTACTCTCATCCAGCTGGAAAAAAACATACTCTAAAAGAGAACAGATTCTAAATTCTAAGTTCATATGTAAGCACACCTTGCCTGTTACATAAAGTACTTATTTCGTTTTTAGTGTTTATATAGCGTCGCATTAAGTTTTATTGCTGAAGATCTAAATGATTCATGTAGAAAAGTATAATTGTAGTATGTATGTATCACAAATAATATACACAGGGCTTTTCAAGAACAAGGTCCAAGTATTCTTATTGAGATGTGTTAAATGCCTGAAAATTAATGATTATAGAAAATGATCTTAGGTAAGAAAGTATTAAGCTGCTTGTAATTGCATGTACTGTTGGGCCACTATACTACTTGATGAGTGTGGTGACACGGCGGCCGACTGGTTGAGCACTCGTTGCCTTACGCAGAGCTTGAAGGTTCCAGATTCTCCTAAGATCGTCATTGTCTAAAGACGTATAGAGAATGTTCTTGGTATATAATTACTTAGGGCCATCCACTGGTGTCTAGTCATTATTTAGTATCAATATAACAATTAAATAATAGAATACACAGCTTTAAACTATGCAGTTACATATTGGGTGAGCGAAGAAGAGCTACTGTGTGTCACGGTGATCTAGCGATTGCGGATTCATCTCGGCTGAGCACCTCAGATTCAGATTTACTGACGTTGCGCGCGTATGGGTGAAATAAATAAATACACGAAGTCGTGCGATGCACTGGCCTTGGCTTCGAGTCTAGGACTTTGCTATTCCCATTTCCCAATAGGGCCTACCTGATCTCTCCTGATTAAGTCGATCACAGCGTCAACGTGTTTTTCATGGACAGCCATTTCTGGCAGCAAAGTTCCGACTTTCACGAGCGTATTCACGTCGCAAACATTAAGAGCGCTACAACAATCGAACTGGCAGAATAAATCGAAATGTGAAAGCTACTTATAGCCTAGTTTATTTTATGCATCGACTTAGTTTTAACAAAAATCACCTAGCTTTTCAAAGTACGACTCAGCTTTTCTAGTTACCCAGAACAGCATCAGTTTACGATTCTACACATCCAGGTTTTATCAAAGAAAAGGTCATCGGACCCTTATTACATCGTTTTGGCTGAAGCACAAAAGGGCAACAGCAAGTACAGGTCAACGGAGACCTTTTCCAGCTCCGGGACGCAAATCATCTACAAAACTTGTATAGTTTAAAATAAAACTATTATTCATTGCAAAATCTGACAAATGCACTCTGATAAAGACGAGTTTTCTGTGACGAAACAAAGGCTATAGCTACCGCAGACTGTGGAGCTTACAAGCACTGAAAGAAACTCCTGTTGTCAACAGTGAAAAATACCTGCAAGCTATATAAATAATATGTATGTATGAATTTAATTTTTGCCCCTAGCTACAGTAGATGTGATCCCTCAGGATTTAAGAAATGTTCCGGAGAAAATTAGTAATCATCTGGAACGGCTACATCTCGTCATGTTCAGGCAATGCCACGACATTGAAGCGTTGAACAAATAGCTCAAGGAAAGTGGTTGTCATTAGTACCAACATACTTTTCATACTGATTGAGGATACCGTGAAGAACGCTGAGGGTGTAAATGAAACCACTGGCGAAACGATAAACATCCGTCTGATGTGTCTTCATTACATCTTCTCGCTGTAGCACATTGGGCAAATCGACCTAACAGAACCAACAAAGGCACGATCAAGTGCATCGTTTTCTACTAGTCAAAACCTCAGAAATCATAAATTTAATTGCCGACGTCCCACAGAATATAGAATAGAATATTTCTTTGTCATTACACTTAATGACATTCAAATTCATTGCTTTTGTTTGCAAGTCATTTCCAAAAGATGGATTAGTTACCTTATGCTAGAGCGACTATCTGATGCAGATATGGGCATTTAGCCTCTATTGCCCAATGGTACAATTTGCTACTAGCTTAAGAATTGGAGTAAATAGTGGAGTTCGTATCCGTTCTCAGGATTTCGTTATTCGCTGTAATATGTGCTGGCCTAGAGCCATGAATGAAGACACATGCCCCAAAATACAAAGACGAATAACCCCAAGAACAAATAATATACTGCAGATCAATGTCTGAGAGTATAACGACAATTATATCATTGACGAATTCCTCACTGTTGGTGTTTGTAACAATATCTGTCCTGCATCCGTATTATAACCGTCAGTGGGAATGTACATGGTTATCTATAGCGACCGTATGGCCTCGACCCTGCACATTTTTCAGTGAATTTACGGGTGAGGTTCCTCACCACCGTTGCCCGTTTGATTGGGAGCCAGGCCATTTAAGGTCACAGTGTACGGACCGTGCTAGACCGAGTTTCAAATCCCTGAAGTAAGTGTAATGTAGGGTTGCGCTAGTGATATAGTTTAGTGTAGTGAGGTGAACTGTCAAAAGATTTCATACCCTCTCACGAATTTGGGTTGTCAGAAGATCGCATTTGGCAATCATGCGTCGGATGAAGAGTAGAACCAGAATGACATCGTGGTCTCCTGCAGTCATGTAAGCATGAACGCACACACATGATTCGATAGCTAGTCCATCATAAATATTGCTTGCCGTTTACAATATTATTGGCAGCGATGTAAGGAACCTAAACGAACGCCTACAGTATATTACAATATCAATGCTTTACCCGATTATCGTAATGCTTTCATCGTGTTTGTGTTTTGGTTGAGAGATTCTTTCTGCAACGCGATATCAACATCGATAGCGCATTGAAACTTGACCACTCGGTCACTGTTAGGGATTGCACTTCATTTATTTTGGCCTTATATTTGCTTATAAATGGATAAAGACTGCAGATAAACGAATCACTGCTATAGTCATTGGGTTTACCCTTAGGTAGTAAAATAATTGAAGTAGTCGGTTTGTTAGACGTGTATGGTAATTGCTGAATTTAATAAATGAGATGGGTTGCGGGTTCCGTTCCGTGTAACGACCCTGGGCAAGTTGCTTGCGCACACCGTGCCTCTGTCACCAGGCAGAATTTGGTACCGCGTAAGCTGGGAAGTAAACGGCAAGTCCTGCGATGCGCTGGTCCCGTGTCCAGGACCTTGGGATTCATCCATTGCCGGCTGAAGGGCCTTTAGAAAAGGAAATGAGCGCCTCCCTTACGTCTTACTTGTATGATAAGGGATACTTTACTTACTTTTTAGATGGTGAAGTCTAACTGTGAGTGCGTTTTAAATCTCGGGGTGTCAGGTAAAGCTGGTAAATATTCATATGTATTAACCGCAAGTAGATTCTTCAGTAGACACTTCAAAATTGAAAATGCCAAAATCACAACAGTGTCGAATTAATACTTAGGAGAGTGCTACGTCTTTTTTGCCTGTGACAGGTTTTAAAGGAAACAAGTTGCGGAATGAGGAAGGTAGCAGACAAGTTCACACTCCCAACATCAGGACTGGGCGAGCGATAGCTACCATTGGCTTTGATATTTATCATATCGAATAAGCTGCCTAGCAATCTGAAATACGAGATTCTTGCTCTTGCTTTGACAATTCTCCGTAAGCACTTTTAAACCATTGTCTCCAATCAAGGTTTTGTGCCCTCAGGTTGGCAGCTGTTCTGAGGAGTTTCTCTTGAAATGGTGCTATATAAAGTTGCGATTACACTTACAATTAAGTGTCCTGATACAAATGTACATAAATATACATGCATCCTTATATACATAGTATAATTGGCGCTTTCTTGTCAGCCTCACAGACACTTGCGTAATAGCAGCCATTTCAGACAGCATGTGAACAAAAGCAGAATATAAACTGACCGCCATTTCTAAGGAAGCTGTCAGGCATAAAAGCGCAGAGGTAGGAGACATGCTGATGTGTCTGTTCAACGTCAATTCTTCTCAGTTCCAGATCAATTGCCTACCGAAAACAAACCGCAATATAATACTGTATCAATACTAGACACGTCAGCCTATTTAGCGCATGAAACTTGAAACCATTAAGCCAATGCCAATTAGAATTAGCTTTCATCACTGATCTTAATATGGCCTCAGGACACGCAAAAGATTTCTGTCTTATATTGAAGATCATTTCAGTGATACATTAACAGAGTTTAGTAAGTTATTTTTAAGATAAAATCACACAGAATAGAGAATGAAGACATTTGCGCTTCGGTTTAAATATATTTGTAGATAAATGAGCCAGCAAAGGAAGAAAGAGAATGAAATTTGTTAGGGTTTTCGTCCACTCACTTTAGCTGTAGCTTTCACCACAGCAAACTTCGCCTTCTGATCGAACTCTATCACCGGAGCAGAAACGGCCGCCACCTCTTTTCCCTTGTCTTGCAAGGCTCGTATATTATCCTTCCATGCACAGAAGCAGCACAAGGTATACAAGGTTATAATATACTTAAAGCTAACCTGAACTACACCAATTCCTGGTCGGGCCTGAATGTCGGATTGGTTAGTCTTCACCTTAAATACCCGTCAATAAACTAACTCCTGAGTTTTTCAGATGGATACATTTTGGTCTTAACCTGAAATATGCTCAACCCTAGGAACATATCACTGAGGATGTATGCTGAAAAAGGCGCGTAATCTATACTCAGTAAATACACAGTTACTTGGCGTTATCTCAGTTAGCTAGCAAGATGGATGAATGCAATAAACAAGTGACTGCCTGAAAAATTGCTTATACTATCTCTCTTCAGTCCACAAGAGGACTATACTACGATACCTGTAGACTATGCATGTCTTTAAAAAATTACAAATCTCTACTAATAGAGTAAATATGACATATTCTAATCAGTAGCGTAACTATGGGTCCGTAAGACCCGCAACTGCTGGAACCCCGGGCTCGAATCTGGAAAACAGAGCCCGCTCAGAGCCTGATAAAGAAGGAAGAGGGTCCATTTGAGTAATCTGCTGGAAGGCACGAATTTTACGTTACCCAAGTGATCTAATTCAACATAAAAGCAACTATGGACTAGGCGCCTAACGGTTTACCTGACAATGTCTTTTTATCAAATATTTATCACCCCAAATCGTTGCTGTTCATTAAATATTGGTACTACAATTCCCATAAAGCAAATACGTTCCAAGTGACAAGATAGGCCTGTATCAAATCGATAGCCAAGTTTATTTATTTCGAAAATAAAGCAACTGGATTGTGGCACTTGAAACAATTTATATCTAACTTTCAGCTGAGCAACAAGTTGACGGTATTTGCGGTTAGTCGTTTCGTAGTCAACGAGAGTTGCCTTAGCAACGTCCAAGCGGCGCAAGGCATCCAACCGACGAGAATCAGTCATGTCTATCTGTTCTCGCATTTCCAGTTCAGTTTCTCTTGTTCTCTCGTTTATCTCGTCATTCATCTCACAAAGAGCTTCCTGTAACAAAAACAACGAATAATTTCTAATGAACGTCATTCGCTGTGAACACCCTTCTAAAGTAATTATAAGGTGCTTGTGCGTCACATGAGCGCAACGAAAATAGCTTTGTTAGAATGCTTAAGCAAGAGGTTCTTTTCTCGCTTCCTTCTGTCTGGCTATAAAAAAACAGCGAAACTAGGCAAACAATATATAGTCTCTACTTCAGTTAGTGCAAAATAATATAATTAAATTAATTGGCTTTATCTGTTTCAACTTGCTTACCCACCGTAGCCTGACTACTGGTAGGCATATCCCTAAACTATCGGAATTCGGTCCAGCTTCTGTTTATGATTTTTTACTACGAATTCACTTGAAGCAAACGACGATTGATGCCTTGTGTATCATGCCTATCTGAGAATTCTTTTTGGGCATTGTTTATATGCATGTGTCTGTGCGATTGTGCGTTTCTATGAGCGTGCTAAGTGAACATGTGCCATGAGTATGTTTAGTTTTAGAGAATACAGATGCCAATAAGCTCACGAGGTCCGCTTTCTCATCCTCCAATTTCTGGATGAGTTCTTCCTGTTGCAGAGTCTTGTAGGTTAGCTGATCCACCATTTCTTCCGCCCCCTGAGCCGCATCCACCTGAGATGAAAAATTAAAATTAAATTAAACTTGGGAATTGTAGCTGTAATCGTAAATTTGTACAGCGTCTCTTTAAGATAAACTAATCAGAGGTGTTCACTATGCTAGCCTAAATGATGTTAAAGTTTATTAAGAACAAAAGTTCATAAGTAAGCAAGCAATGTTCAAATAACTAGTGACGTCAAAATAATGGCGGGCTCCCGCACAGCCGCATCTCCATCCAGTGTTTACAGATGTCATCATGTTCGAGTTTTGTCATGTACTTATACAATTATATTGCCCTTCACGTTATTGACGTTATTTCTCTGGTAATTAGATTACAAAAACAGGCTAATGTTTGAAAGCATCGTAAACTTATGTAACCAAAAACACAGGAAGATACCAACTGTCTGGTAATAATCACAATTACAATGACCTTCGAGCAGATAATAATCTAGACTCTTTTCAGTAGATTAAACTTTCTGGCCCAGGCGATAATCAACTGAGCGTTGACACAGAGAACAACATGCGAGCTCTAACCAAACTTGTGTCAACTGTTGGCAGAGAATGCTTTCCAGAGTATGCTTTATATATTAGATGTCAATGTTTGTAATATCTGCGTTTCACCTGTTCCTTGAGTTCCAGTACCTCTCACGTGTTTCTTGAGTTTCAGTACGTCTCACCTGTTCCTTGAGTTCCAGTACTTCCTCCTGCAACTGTGCAACATCTCTCTGCAATTTCTCTTTGTCTTTTCCCAGAGACATAGCATTAGCTTTAGCGGTATCCAACTCCTTCAGGATCTTCTGATGCTCCTGCTTCTCGTCGTTGTAATGGTCTCTAATTCTTCACAAAAACATATTTGAAACCTATTTCAGAGGTAAGCATTTAACACTGAAACATATAGGGCAAAATATGTAGATATTTTGATAATCATTCAGAACAGCAATATAAATACATAATTCAAACTAATAGGCAACAGGAGGAAAAGGCATAACCTTTGGAAAATTCAACGCAATGTTCTCTTTCAACTGTGCAGAGGTGAGATAGAGGCATGGCAAAAGTGTCCGATTTTAACACAAAATAAATAAAAGGAGGAGAACATGAATAGAAATTTTAAAAATTGCCGAAGAACATAATCTTAAAGAAGATCAAAATGTTAATTCATAACAAACAAATCAGTGCTTACTTGACGATTGCCTCTCTTAATCGTTCGTTTTGCTGCTCCAGATGTTTTACGTTGTAGTTGCTGATACCTAGCGGATCTAATTGTCAACAGTCTCACAATTACTACATGCAATGTACAGTAAGACAAGATAAGTAAACTTTGGTTAGACAAGAACTCATGTAACACTGGTCAACAGCATAAATGTTTCAGAGATGAAATCAGTCAATTTTGAACAAACTTACTGTACTGAATAACAATGTGCCTCTTCAGCACCTATTATAACAGGTCCTTAAAAGGCCTCACACGAATATCCAGATGCATGAATACACACATGTAAGTTTGACGACATCAACATTATTCCTTGAATATGTGGTCTCGAAGATTTTTCGACTGAATCATTGAAACGAAAACAGAAGTCCAACAGAAGGACAGCCTTTCATTTGATCAATGCAGAACCGTCATTCATATGACACATAGGGCTTTGAAACCCAAAACTTTGGATGAAGGGCTGATGCTTCAGCAACCAGCCGCCATGCCACCAAGGAGTAAAAAGGTCAAAAGAATATTAGGTTTCTAATATAGATGCAGCAATTAGTGAACTTACATATCGGCCAACATACAAGCTAGACCACTGTATTTTGGTAACCACAAACCGTATTTTGATAACCACAAAGAGGATTGCAATTCTTGGCTTATAGATTAGTAGAGACTTTGTAGATTAGCATAGTAATCGTAATCGTAATAGTAAGCTCGAGATTTCTAAAGTGTCCACTGAAACATCAGGTATATATATGTATGTATGCTCGTTTTTATATATCCAAACATTCATATATCACCTTTGAAAATTTGTCTTATTCTTCAACCAGAACAGTTAGGATTCAAAGTGAAAGACTGTTACAGAACGTCTAGATGGTCCAACATATGAGAAAGCGCGCCGTGTTAAATACTTCGTGGTTGTTATTGCATAAGTGAATCTGTTAGTATATAATGTGAATCTAAGTGAATCTAAAAACAGCTTTTATTTACTTTCAAAAGCGCTGTATTCACAAGCAACTGAAGCAACAACATATTAAACAGTTGTGCCGTACAACATAGGAAAGAACAAATCAGGGCAAATATGATAAACTTAGATTACTTGATGTTTCCAAATCTTTCTTTATGATCTCCAGATTTTCGGTTAGCGCTTCCACCTTCTCCCTAAGATGATCCAGTTCCTGCTGCATGCTTTCACACTACAACACCAGTTTGCAAGTGTGTTTCATCAGCCTCACTAGAGCTCGAATTGGGCATGTTCACTGCCAACTACCTTATTGGTTGGATGGACATTATATTTGGCCAACTCCAACAATTTGCACCAGCTTTCGCGTGTATTGATGAATATTTACATTGCCTTTGAATATCATTTTCCGCTGAAATTTACCATGAAAAGTCTTTGTGAAGATCTAAAGAAAAATAATTGAAAGATGCATCAAAAGATAGGTCACACTACTGTCGAAAGGCATAGGTCTATAAAATATCTAATGGATATAAGCTAATGGATATTTCACTAAAATAAAACAAATTCTAGCATAAGAAATGACAGTTGACCTTTTCTTCCGCCATTTCCTTATCAAGGGTAACCATTTCAATCATTTCCTTTACATCCGTCGTCTCTTCTTTATATCGTTCGTACGCTTCTTGTATGTCATTAGCTTCCTATTTAAACAAGAGAAAAAACAGTTTCATATTTATCTAAACAATCAGAGCAACACTGCATTTAATAAATGTTTTATGCAATACGGCAAGGTATTGTATTCTCTTATGATTGCATAACAAGGAATATCTATTCTGGGTGATTGTATGATTGCATATTTGGTAAGAAAGAAATAATACGTTAATACTACAATGTACCTAGTGTGATAAAAATATTTTCCGATTCATTTAGCTCTTTTATGCATTAATTTACGTCTCCTGACTAATTTAAATATATAGAAGCTAGAACTGAACTTGACAACCTAAACACGGAATTTACAGATATAAGTGTATACTGTATATAACATGTATATATTGTCATCCAGTCATTTATAGCTAATAGTCAAGATGGCACACAGCATCCACTTCATGCCTGAAGGTAGATGACAACTTTGACAGTGATTATTACCTTCTTAGATGCTTGTAGCTGCCTCTGAAGTTCCATTTGTGCCTCTTGCGTCTTAATCTTGTATTCCTGAAGCTGAAACACAATTTCAAAATCGTAAAAGGTTTCCTTATTTGTTATAATTTTGCAATTGCCCAGGAAGACAGAAATGCAGAAAACTTATTCTTCTCTGTAATCTGCAGTTCTAAATGAACACAGTTTAGTCAGTCGACAGTCTGCAAACTGTTTACTATATTTTAGACCTATTTGTATGTTATTCGCGTTTACGTTAAAGCTTAGACAAGTGATTTCTACAGCGTCATTACCGTTAGCCTTGGTAACGAAATTTACATCCCTTTATCTGGCTTACGAAGTTGCTTATATCACCAGTGAAGGTGATACAACGACGTTTTCTGTTGCTTAAACTGGTCGAAACTCACAAAAGACGATGCCGCCCGTTTATTCATAACCACAAAGCTATGAATAATCAACTTGCTTCTTGAAGCTACAGTAATGAGAAAGAGGCAAAGAATCGTTTACACGTTTAACTTTATTCGTTTACACGTTTATCTTTATTCTATCATGCTTACCTGCTTCAGTTGTATCTTTACTCTTTCATATTGGACGAGTTGTTGTTTGTCATTTGCTCTTTTTACTCTGAGTGCCATCAGTTTCCCATGAAGATCTTTAATCTCAAACTTCAATCTTTCTAATTCAGATTGCTGCTGACAAGATTTATAATCTATGCTCATTACCAGGGTGATAAAATTTGAAAATAAACACTGCCTTTTGAGGCAAAAACATGATTCTAAAAATAATGCTAGCTCTGCTTGGTCATGATTGACGAATAGTGCACAAAAGTAATAATAGAAGACTAGCAATGAGTAACAATAACATGAACAACAAGAGTGAGAGGAAGGGTATTACAAACAATCAACGAAAACACTAACAACATTTATAATGCCACTGATAATAACACTAACAACATTGAAAATATATCAGCAATTAGCAAGACAAGATTGCACAAGCGACGGCAATGAAAATGCAATAACAATAACTATAACCAGTAAGAAAAGACAGAAAATTAAGCAAAAGAATAAGGGAAAACAACAAAAACAAATAAAACGGCAGGCAAAAGATAGGCTGCCAAAATTAAAAAGCTAAAAATGCTTAAAACAAATCCGTGGTTAATCGATCCTGATATTCAATATTGATATCAGCATGTTTTACTATTCTTAGTAATTGCGTAAGGTAAATATTATCTTAGAAATCAATATGGAATCAACTCTGTTTAAACCTGTGGTATTGGCTGACCGACCGAGAAACCTTCTTCAATCGGTTCTGTTTTGACAAAAGTCGAGGCAGTAGCAGCACATTTGGTCTTGAAAAGCCCCGTGGTTATACTTTCGACACCCGAGGACGTTTGTCGAGTAGCGAAGGAATTTCTGGCCTTGGCAGATGAAGGGTCCAAAGACTCGGCAACTCCTAAACGAAAGTCACAATTTGAGTTACGGTTTGACTAGACAAGGAAAGTGATTCTTATACAGATCAGTAGAGTCATGGGTACAACGAATGTAACGATCAGTACAAAGGAAAGATCAGAATTGCGTTATATGACACCTAAGTTTTACAGAAATATGCAAACTTAGTTTATTTTTTCTACAATTCTGCTAAGACAAAACTCACCCCTATACCTAGCAAGAATTAAATGAACATCTATGAAACACAGCTAAGCCAAAACTACACCAAAACTCATGTAAGATGCTATTGCTAAAAATTCAGTCTTGTAAATGTTAAAAGGAATTAGATGTCTCTGTTAGCGAGATATGTTGTCTTTTTGGTATCACTTTTGAATGCCTATCAATATTTTGTTTTGAAGGATTTTGAATATTTTGAACCGATTGTTACCTGTTCAATGAAAGGCTTCAATTCAATTCAAAATTCAATTCACTAATAAACAAAACTAAATGAGAAACATGATAAAGACTAATTCAACTGAGGAAGCGGTAAGATTAAACAGATCAGCAACTTGAGTGAAAGTCATAATGAAATGATATTAACGTAACGTTTTAGGCTATAAAAGCAGCAATTTACAAAATATCTGTATATATAAAGAGCCAATACTCCAATGCTAATACTTCTAAATCGAATTGCTTGAGAACATGAACAGCATAAGGTTTAGAAGTATTAGGTTGTTATATTTGCCGTTTTGCATGTGCAATATGTATTGTGCTGCCGTTAAAACTCATTTATGAGCCGTACAATTTTTACATTGATATCAAAATATTCGTCAGCCATCAAACGTACAGCACCTAGTCGTTCAAAACGAAGGTATAATCCATTAGATGATTTGAAGCCCTGTGAAAAACTTACTAACTTTCTTATAGGCGGACTCAAATATCTGCACAGCATATAATAGTTATTCGAGGTAATAGATAGTAGGCCTAGATTCAGATTTATATTATTCGAATTGACAGACAAAAGAAATGGTCTTCTTTTATAATAAAGAAGTAAATAACTAGTCTTACCCGACAAATGAGCTGAATACATCGCTAGTGTAACAACAAGAAAAGATAAAAGTTTAAAATCAAACACAATGTAAAAGGCCAAATAATAACTGTAACCATTGATTAACAGTAGATTGTGCCAGTATTTCGAACGGCATTAGGTGGCATAATTTAAGCTGCATTTTATTCTTTAAAATAAAATTTTCATTACTTTTAAATGGTGTTCTTAGCAACACCGTTGCCCCATAACATAAAAGAAACAGTTGCGAGAAAATAAAAACAGTTCATTAAATGAAAATAAAATACCAACATTTATAGTATCATGTCTCTAAAAGTGCGACTGCATTGAGAAGTATTGTAGCTTTACGATATCGCATATACAAATTATCGATTAGGCCTGCAAAGGCAATTGTAATTACAATACCTAATACAGTTGCTTAATCCAACAGTTAACAGATTTCTTACTTTCTCTGGCAGTCGGAGGTTTTAGAAGTGACGTAAAGGGACGAGGTTGTTCTTTTTTGATATTCTTATCCACGTTTACGAGATTGTCGTTCGTATCATCATCGGCACAAACAGTTGGGGACACATGAGCACTTTTGGCCGATATGTTGGGTTTATGATCGCTGCCCTCTTCGACCTCGTCTCCCACAACATGGAGCTGCACGGCAACATTTATTCAATTCATTCTCTGATTCATAAAGAAAACGATCCGCGAATTTATTGTACTGGTAAATTTCTTTAGCGCCACTTACACAAAAACTACTTAGACGCGCTCTCAGCATGAGATTCGTGTGGAAATAAGGGACTCTTTAAAACATGATCAGTATTAAAACTTCCTCTTGTCCAGTCGTTTGTCAAGCTGCCTGTACTAAAACATTCATGCAAAATGATTTCCAGGAAGAGATCAAATTACAAATTTACTTAGGACACGATTATTAGAACCAAATGAACAAAAACGTGATTTCAAGGCAACTATTCCTTAGCTAGACCCATCAACAAAGAACAGAACATTGTGGAATGAGACTGGAGCATCTTCCAGCTGGGGTAGAGACCCGGCAACAGCAACCAGAAGATTTTGGGTTTCATGGCTTGACAACGAATGCCCAGTTCAGACATCGTGCAAACTGCAAAGCAGCATGAAAGATCATTGCCTTCGCAATCAATAAACACAAGAATAATAAGACAAATGGCGACCAGCAGAATCTAAACATCTTCCACTGAAAAAGTTTTTGAACATGGTTAAAAGGAAATACAATTAATACATTGTATAAGTTACATGTATAACTAAAAGTTGTCCTCCTACATGTAATGTGGATGGACCCTAACTCTGATTGGTACGCAGGCAATGATAAACAAAATTTAGAATTAATTGATAGACCAATGGACAGATATAAAAAATAGTGCAGATTGGAAGAGAATATTAGAAGACAGTTGTAATTGTAATCTGACATTTATAAAGCGCCACTTCAAGAATAGACTCATCAGAAGCGCTCCCGACCCGAACCAGTGAGACCACTGGCAAATAGTACAGACTTCAGGCGCTTGCGAAACTGCGGAAGAGACAAACTGAGGAATACTAGCCGAAGCTCTCGGGAAAGGCGATTCCAGCTATTGGGTCCAACATAGGCAAAGCTTCTAGACTGCGCTGTAGCAGTGCGCATACGAGGGACAGTCAGAAGTCCAAGGGAGGCCGACCGGAGAGTGCTACGGCCTGGAACCAAGGAGACCGAAATGCAGAAGTTATTGCTAATGCAGTTGGCGTTAATGCGACAGAAACGTGCATTTGTTACTAACATTGTCCCAAGCTTCTACCTGAGACTGTCTGACAAACAGGCCGTGGTTTTCCCTGCAGGTGAAGTAGCAAATGCCTTGGACGGTTCCATTATTTTTGCCTTTCGGTTCATCGAGAATGATTCCAAGCCATTTGCCAGAACCTTCACAAAACAACGTTCAAATATTAACTACAATTCAAAGAGACTAACTATAACTAAACATTTATCATCGTTATGTTATCCTGTATAACTCAAAACATTATAAAGTAACGACATTTATTCATAATGAATATTTATTCGTTATACACAAATGTCTGTGTATAATATAGATATTTAACTCTTAAGTTTTTTGTCACGTGTAAACTATGTCTGATGATCCAGATTTACTCGTGCTACTGAAACGACAACTAGAATTATCAAACCCGCTGTCAAACAACAGTTGATAGCGAGCAAACATAGGAATGCTCTAACTTATTCACTGGAGTTTAATCAAATCAAATCCGCAGCCGCCTTGTTGCTGCGTCAGTTTCGGTGCCACGTAAAAATTTGGGAAGTTCACAGAAACTAGACACTAGTATCACGCAGTAAGTTACAGAACGGCGCCTCCGAGATCTTCCTAGTTAGCATATATAAAAGTCCACTTACTTGCTCGTATACATAGAACATCTAGGCATCTTGTTATTAGAAGCAACTAACCTTTAGAAAACTGTGTGCTTCCGACAAAAGCCACTGTTCCAAGAAGACATTTGCCAAGCAGTTCAACCCTTGACCCAACTTTTATTAATCGGGAATCGGCCATTAGTAGCGGTTCTAAAAATCGAAAGAATTAGAGATGTTTCAATCAACAGTAACATTTTTGCCGAACCACAAGCTATAGATCTACTGTAGATCTACTTACAAATGCAAAGTGAGATTTATAGTTAAGGTTTCAATTGACATTTGTCAGTGGTGAGAAACTGACGCCACTAGAAGCGTGTACTCGATGACGTAACTACTATAGCAATCACTTGAACACGAACTTTCAACCGTAGCCGAGGATCGTGCAATTCGCATTAAAGGGTAAAAAATAAGGTGTCCGTTTAGAATAAAGAAGCAAATAGGAATAGGAAGTATTACCTAACAGTTGAGATGAAAACATTTACTTTCACAACGTTGGATTTAGAAAAAAAAACAGCTTTCTCAGGTGGATATACGTAGACAAGAATAAAGGTGTGGATATACGTGGAGAAAACACACCTGAGATCAATATGCGTGATAAGTTTACCTTTCTAAGTCGGACATACGTGAAAAAAATACCTGATTGAGGTGTATATACGTGGATAATAGGCCTAAGGCTTTCTCCACAAGAATTCCATTTTCACGAATCTTACCATAGTCATGCCAGTTCCTGAAGGAAAGTACATTCCTGTCGAATGGAAAGAATGCAGTGAATAACGCAGAGGTTAGTCAGTTATTCAGACAATGAATATAGTGTCTGTTAGTACCTTACAAAAGCGTTGTACGTATGCTCAGTGTGAATTGCACATCTACGCAGGTTATATCACGCAGATAAAGCCAGGAGTGTCTAACTCCTGGTGTTTAGAATGCGTCTTCAACAACATACAAAAGTTGTATGCAACATAGAATTAATGTTGAATGCTTGTGCGTGTACACTTCCAAACAGTAAGGCCATCGGGACACTCCCCGTCTGAGCTAAAGTTAGTTCAGAGTGGCAAACTTAATCTACAAAGTTAAAGCTAAATGCAGAAAGTGTACAGCATTTACGAAAGACGATGAAAACTTAATAGAATGAGCAAACTTCTAATCTGATTTTTGTTAGTTTCTGTAGCGTCGTTGTAAAAATGCAAAAAATCAAACGATGGCTTAAAAGTAGACAGATGCAAATGCTATATACGCTTTGCCCTGAACTCTAGGCCAGGATTTAATACAATACAATACAATACAACTTATATTTATAACGCGCCTTAATAAAACAATGTCTTACTCAAAGGACACGTTACAACATAAATACGCCAGCCTGTGATGTTAAATGTCATTAAGAGCAAAAATTTTCGTCGATTAGCGGGCAATGCTGAGGTCACCAGGAATGTCACCCGTAAGCTGACTCGCGCACACACGCTGACCCCAACCAACATGATTCCATCCTCAGTTGACAGATGACAACGAGTTCAGCGTCAAGGTCGTTCAGCAACGACGGGCAATGATCACCACCGTCCCAACGCCGCCCTTCGCAGATGGTAGAGTACGCGGCATCCGGGCATAACTTGAACCACCAGGTCGATCCGTGTCGGACAGGTATTCCGTTGATGGTAGAACCGCTTTCTGACAGACGCATGAAACAATTCCGAAGCCTTCCATCGCCTTTCGACGGCATGAGCCATGGTCGAGAGAGTCTGAACCTGACATCCATTGAATACATAATGAACTGTTCCAACGATAGAGGCGCCAATCACGAGCGCGAAAAAACCGTCCGAAACTGAAAATCCACGGCGAATTCATCTAAATGACACCGGAACGCCAACTCGATCACAATAGAAGCGTCCGAACACGACAGAATTCCGAACATGTTTCGCTTTTAGACGAAATTTAAGCCAAAATGACAGGCGGCGGAAAACACGGCCACATCATGGTCGCCGGGAGTGAACTCCCCTTAACCAATTAACTGATCTGAAGTAGGTGTCCTTAGTCGGGGACAACACGCGGTGTTCAGTCGTGGCACTAAGAACATTCGGAATTTTCTATTGTTTTATATGAAGTGCCATATAAGTTGACAGATACAATACAATACAATAATCAACATCATAAAACCTATCCAGAACAACGGAACTATTGACTTTTGATCTCACCCATGGATATCTGTCAAAGGTAGATCTGTGGCATATTTGCTAATGCGCATGTCTTTCACCTATACTTATGGAAATCGAATCCCGGTTGCGTCAGGTGAAACTGAAAATATGATGTATAATGAAGGTTGTCCTGTTGGACGATTGCTATTGTCGTATTTCTGCTTCACCCGAAAGACCGTGCAACCCCAAGACCACGCCTCTTATTAATATTTTTACAGAGACGTGTACTAATGATGGATTAGTTTTAATTTTCCTCACCCTAACTTATCGTATCGCACGTTGCCTTACCTTACCTTACCATAATCCGACCAATATGAGAATCACAACTTAACATACTTGATAGGGTAACCCCCAATATTGTCATCCTGATATCCTGGTTAAACAGGGAATCACAATAGGTAAAATTATTTGCTGGTTTCTCATCCTTGGCCGGTGAATTATCATTTTACATGTCTTTTTATGATTAAGTTTTAAGTTACACGTAGCCGCCCAAAGGGTAACACGAGTAATTTGATTTCCATTTTTGAGTGGAAATCAAGTGATTTTTTGAATATTATGTGTTAAATTGTCACATTTATTTGAAGTCTTGTTTGTATGTGTTTGATATTGGCTGTTTGAGAATTTTGCTTTTTACAGATGGCATAAGTTCGCATATAAATTATTGAAAAGAAATAGGATAATCTTGCTTTAGCCATAGATAAAAGAGTTATAATACTTGACTATGTTTGATATTGTAAGTGTATTGTTTAAAATATATTATGTTTGAAAAGGTTCTCATGTATTATTATAATAAAAATGAGTGATTATCTAGACCTCTCTCTCTCTCTCTCCTTCTCGCTGTAATTAACGGGATTGTCTAGTGATTGTCTCGCCCGATGCTTAGGTTTAATGAACTATCAATGAAATATCATCTCTATAGCTGAAAGATTCAATAATCTCCTAAAATTTTACATTACATGTTGGTAATTAAGAAGTCTGTAATTCTTTATATATCAATATATGATGGTATAATTTCAGTTATTTGTAGCTGTTTTATAAAGAAATGATGACAATTTCTAAAATAATACAGACATTCTTTAATAAGTATTTTAAATACTACATGCATTCTCCGAAGTGTTGTAAACGATCTTTGTAATCCTTTCATGACAATAAACGATTGAACTGTGTGTGCATGTGTGTGTGTGTGTGTGTGTGTGTGTGTGTGTGTGTGTGTGTGTGTGTGTGTGTGTGTGTGTGTGTGTGTGTGTGTGTGTGTGTGTGTGTGTGTGTGTGTGTGTGTGTGTGTGTGTGTGTGTGTGTGTGTGTTTAACCAGTGTCTAATGTAAGGTCGACTTGAGCGGGAATGGTAACCGTAATCTATCGTTAAAAACTCAATACTTTCCACACTAATGTTTCGGAACTGTTTCCAAAGTTAGTTGGCCCAATATTCTGCTGAGTAAATGTAAATGTACTCGGTTTTATATAGCGACCCTATTACCTCGACGCTGTTTACTTTTCACTAGAAAGTAAGTGACTGAAGGCGATGATTTGAGACGCCGCAAATCAGAAATTGGAAGTGTAATACGAGCGGATGTGCAAAGATTCGAGAATTGAAGTATAGCAACAGACAAAGCTTAGCTTTTTTCGTGATTTGCTTCAGCTTAAACACAACTTACCCTACCAGCTCCTTTCCCCTTCTCTCTCTGGTCTTCTGGCAACCGGACTTGGTTCTTGACATGGCATCTTTGGATAACCCCACTGACTTGGCGCAACGCTCGTGAATAAGCTGGTGTCCTGCTCTCAGCTTTTAAGTAGCACTTTAGAAATTTGAAGTTTACGATGACGAGTACGGTTAATCAAGTTTGATGATGAAAAATTTGAAAAGAAAACAGTGGGAGAGCAAAGGCCTAATGTTGCTGTTATAATTATTAATATTATTGTTAATGTTATTATTATTACTACTACTACTACTACTACTACTACTACTACTACTACTACTACTACTACTACTACTACTACTACTACTACTACTACTGTATTATCATTATTCATTTATTATTATTATTTACATAACCTCCAATTATAAAATGAACAGATCGTCATCAGTCCTCAGCTGCCTTGAGGTCTGCAAACCTCTGCCCCTGAAAGCGACGGCATTATAACGCTGTGTGCAAATTGAGAGGCGCTGAGAAAGATGGATTGTCTCACGTGGATCACCAGAAACAGCAGTTAGTCGGCGACCCACTTCAGAAATAAATTCAAGATCTGTCAGGTTGATTGGCCCCAATGTCTCAAATGCAACTGGGACAAAGTTGTGTGATGGAGGGAGATCTGAGTACTTTGCGCATTTTCGAACTGCAGCTGTCCAGCTGCGCCTCCTGGTGACGTTGATGTCAGATTGATGTATGACGGCGCACATGTGTGGACATTTGCTACATCTCATGCAAGATATCTGCCGGACGACCACGGTACCAGCGTTGCTCCGTCCGGTCGTTTTCCATCATTACGCAGAAGCCAGATGGTTCCTTAGAGCTAGGGATGTCTGCCTTTCGAAATGCTCTCCAGATGATTTCGTTCATGATGTAGTGTCTGCTGGAACGACCACTTGCCATTTTGCATATCAGTCCATAATGTCCTCCTTGGTCAACTGTCTTACCACAATGGTACTGATGCGGCGTATTATTATTATTATTATTTTTATTTTTTTAATTATTATTATTATTATTATTATTATTATTACTACTACTACTACTACTACTACTGCTACCATAATTATTATTATTGTTATTATTATTATTTCATTATTAATTCCTATGGGTTCATTTCTTCCTCGGATAAAAATATAATAGTAATGATAATAATACACTGAAGAAGGTGAACTTCAAGAAACAAACGACATTCAGCAATTAGTTGAAAATTGAAAATGTGCGACTGAAAATCTAATGTCAAACAGCACAATGCAAAGACCGACAAATGTTCTTCTGTAAAAACAGCAAAACGTGCGAAAGAAGCGAACCAATCCAACACCGCAAAACGCATAACATCAAAACCATTAACCGTTAGAAATTAAATTACACACAGTGCATAGAAAGCGTACACAAATAGGCACACAAGCTTACACAAAGGGGCCGTGCAGCGCGCAAACCCTATCAGACCCGATTTCCTAGACGGATCGAATAGGCTCGCGTCGCTGTACGGCCGTCTTAAGAGATACGAATAAAGGCAAACAAGGGAAGAAAATAGACTTAGAAAAGTTATCTAACATGTCGGCATATATCAAAGTCATCTGAAACCTGTCGACATACTTCAAAGTCACTTCCGATCAAAGAATATTAGGAGTGAACAGTTCCGATTAGACTAATTCGCCGCTTTCAAGGGCCGCGTTCCAGAACTCAGACCTTTTGAAGGCATAGTTCTACAAGAATTCTCACCCAACTCCATTCAAGACTCGTTTTCGAGATCACTGTCTGATTAAATGAATCCGACAATCGACTTTCATCTGCTGCCTTCAGTGTCACTTTCTGTTCCCCAGCTCAGGTTTAAACAGACCGAAAATGAAACGCCGACTGAACCAATCGTCTTTGCTCTGCTGTTAGCTATCGCTAACGAGCATTTATGTAACGCCACTTGTCTTTTGTTTTCTGTTTTCTGCTTGGAATCGTCTCGTCTTCTGTAAACCCTGGGTTTGAGCATGGCACATTGTCAATGGCGAGACCGACTGAGGAAAGGGGAATGATCACTATTAGTCTATTTCGGGTATGACAGGATGGAAAGTATTAGCATTTAGTATTTCTGCATTTATTAAGCGCTACTCTATAATGACTAAGCATCAATCGATGGCGCTGAGCAATTGTGAATGAAGAACTTGCTCCAGGTCCCTACACGGTAACCGTCTCAGTGGAGGCTCGAGTTCGCGCTCGCCGCAGTACAAGTCGAGCGCTCTAACCAATCAGCTACCGTTCTCTGTATTTCCAGGAAAGGTGGACATTTCTACCCCAAAGATGTGTACCTACCATGCATAAATACTGAAAATCGTATTTTCATGAATCCCGCGCCACCCTTCGCAAGAGGGCGTTTTTCTGGATCCCACACGAGACTCTTATGACTTCGCCATTGTACGTAAGACAACGCAGCGATCGGGACAGACTACGTCTTCGTGGGGGTATCGTCATCGTCGTCTTTCATCTGGTAGCACATCTGTCCCATTTTCACCCCATCTTCACTGACCATAGGCACAACGCGACACCTCGTCACAACTTCCAAACCAGCGTCTGTTCCACCCGAAGCATCAGGCTTCTTGGCGTTGGGGTTCGGAGGGTACCGCCCTCTATTGCCCTCTGACGACGAGGAACTTTCGTCCAACCGCGGTTCATTGTAATCACCGTAGTCGCCGTCTTTCGAACGTATGATGACTGTATCTGGTGACAAAGGCTGTTGCACTCGGACGTGGCTTTTCCGCACCGCGCCGGAAGAGGAGGAGGACAATTGTTTCGTGTCGTTCAGGAAGGCAGACTGTTCTCCGTTTGACGCAGCTATCTCGGCCGAACTTCTGTCGTCATCCTTTGAACTGTGTTTAACTGTCAACACAAATCATTCGTTACTACTAAGTATATTGTGGTCAAGTATTATACACGTCTATCACTATCAATTTATGTGCCGCACGGTGGTCTATAAGTAACGCGGTTGCGGGTTCGACTCCGTGTAAAGACCATGGACAGTTGTTGCGCACACCGTGCCTCTGTCACGAAGCAGTAGAATTTGGTACCGGTGTAAGCTTGGAAGTAAACGGCAAGTCCTGCGATGCAGGTGTTAAGGACCTTTGGATTCGTCCTTTGCTGGTTGTCTAAAGCAAAGGAGATGAGCGCCTCCCATACGTCTCACTTGTGGAATATGGGATACTTCACTTTACTATCAATATTATAGTCGTGGTTCTGTGGGTGATGGCTCTTTCGTACCAACTCAGCCTTGCCTCACCGATTACATGGTAACTGACTGCGGCTTGATGTTGGTGCGCCATCGGTTGATGCCTTTTGCGTCGGCGCTATAGAAGTTGCAAATTACAATTACAAGGCTTGAAAATGAATTGTTAATTTTACATAACCAGCATTTGAACCGTAGAGGCAGAGATGCATGCAAGATGCATTAATCATTTCTCACCCTTCCACCAGCAGTGTTTCCCGCCCGGTTTTCGATCGCATGTGTATGTGGTAAATGCGACGATTAGCTGCTAGTCACGCATAAGGAAAGGTTTTCAGGGTAATTGGAAATATCCAAGAGATCCTAAATTGCAGAGGGATTTCTCTGGATATGCAATTGTCATATGCTATCACTGATAGATGCGAGCAACTGATTGGCAATTACCTGAGCCTGAAGTGAGCAAACCATTTCACTTAAACGAAACTGTTAATTTAAGCAAATCTTTTAGTTTATTTCATAAACCTTCTATTATTTTTATTTTATTAGTTTATTTTATACAAACTCACCAACGCTTCATCTCTTGCAATTTCTGCGCTGGACTTTCACTCAAAACTGAAAACATTACTTTTCCAAAAATCTTATCCTGATTTTTCCTCTTCCCCGTATCTTTTTCCTCGCTTTTTTCCACCGTAGCCGTCCGACTGCCTGAATGCCTGACTCCTGGATCTTGACCTGGAACCGAACCCTTTTGCCTGTCGATTTTGTCTTGGCTAAGCGCCTTTAAATAAGCTGGTTCCCGCGACTTAGCTTTCGCTGGGCGCTGTAGAAATATCGAGACTACGATTACATGTCGATGGACTTCCAGAAATATCGTTCAAATCAAACTAATTGCACTCAACCTATGAGATAACTATTTTACACCAGATTGCAGTTTAAAACATTTCTGCATAAGTTTAGATATTACGACCAAATCAGTGCAATGTTTAATTCACTCTATTTGCGAGAGTCCCATTTGGCTGTGTTCTCCTGCAACTCCGTCATGTAAGATGATTCACAACTGTGCTCATATTATGTTTCGCAGCTTACAGCTGCGAAGTACGAAGCATTGCCTTTCTTTACCCTAACAGAGCGACAGGTCTATTAAGCACCAATAGGATATTAAATCTGACTGGTTCATGCATCGCCGGAGACAAATTACCTGAAAAATTCAATCAACGTTTGCAATATGACATAAAAACGACAATTCAGTGCGATATTGCGCAATTCTTTGTTGTTCATCGGTCACCATTTGTCTCACTTATGCCGTTCCTTGTTGCAAGAGATGAAAATTGATATTGATAGCGAATCTAACGTTGTACGGCGATAGACTCATCTCTATCCATCTGTGTACAGCATCAGGACAGCTTTATGACAGTCGAGAAAATGAAAGAATGGGGCTGCATAATTATGCATTTTTCTTTAATCGTGAAATCCTAAATTTAATAACTTGTGCCTAGTTTAGCGAGGATTTTAAAGTAGAGATTTAATTCGAATTGCATTCTTTGAAGTTGTGGTCAAAATGTTCAAAGTGGTGATTAAAGTAGTAGTGTTAATGAATTTAGTAATTGGTGTTTAGTTTATTGATGAATTTAAAAGTAAAGTTTTAATTTGAATTATTTTCTTCAAAAATATAATTCTATCAGAATTTTCACAGAAGAATATTCTGAATATTACTATCACAAACATAAATGGGGTATAACACATTTTAAGCCTCCACAACGTATTCTCAGACTCTGAGCTATTTACCAACTTGCAATAACTCCATAGTGCGGCAAGGTGGACTATAGGTAATGCGTTTGGTCAATGATTATGCGATTACGAGTTCGACTCCATGTAACTCCTGGAAAAAGTTGTTTGCGCACACCGTGCTTCTGTCATCAAGCAATATAAATTGGTACCAGTGTAAGCTGGGAAGTAAACAGCAAGTCCTGCGATTCACTGGCCCCGTGTCCAGGACCTTGGGATTCGTCCATTGCCAGCTCAAGGGCTTAAATAATAGCAAATGAACGCCTCCTCTACGTCGCACTTGTGGGATATGGGATACTTTACTTTAACAACTCAATTAAATGCTCTATTGTCGAAGACGCTCAGTAACTGTGACTAACTAATAAACGTATTAATAATTATTATTAATTATGAACTATTATTAATTATTAATAGCTATTAATTATCAACTGTAATTGTAATTGTTGTAATCTGACATTTATAAAGCGCCACTTCAAGAATAGACTCATCAGAAGCGCTCCCGACCCGAACCAGTGAGACCACTGGCAAATAACACTGGACAACAAATTTTTACAAAAGTCATGTTACTGAAATGAAATTAGTCAGTTCTTATCAATTTGTATGTGCTGAACACGAATATGACAGTGAAAATGCCGAATTGGCTCTAGTTTTTTTGTAATCTGAAATGAAGTAATTTTATATCGCACAATGCATGCCAATAGTGATACACTTACAGTTAATATTTGTAAAAACCAGGTCATAGACTAGTTCTTAGATTTTTTTGCCTGTCTCTTGTACAGCTGTTCGGGAGCATCTCTGCGGAGTGTCCAACAGTAGTCAGCCAACATTGTAGTGGACCATTTTCCCTGGTACCTTTGCTCCATTGTTGCGATATCTTGATGAAAACGTTCGCCATGTTCGTCACTAACCATACCACAGTTGTCAGGGAAGAAATCCAGATGGGAATGAAGGAAATGCATCTTCAGAGACATATTGCAGCGAAATTTCTGGTACTGCTTGAGCATGTCTTCTACTAGTTCCTTGTAGTTTTCTGCCCTAACATTCCCCAGAAAGTCTGTAGACACTAGACGAAAAGCATTCCATGCTTGTTTCGCATCACCCTCCAGCAAGTTGTTGAAGCGGTCATCTTTGAAGAGTTCTCTAATCTGACGACCCACAAAAACTCCCTCTTTAATCTTTGCTTCGCTGAGTCGAGGGAATTTTTCATGCAGGTATCGGAAAGCTGGCGAAGTGCGGTCCATGGCTTTCACGAAGTTCTTCACCAAACCTAGTTTGATGTGAAGGGGTGGTAGTAGGATTTTGTGAGCCTCGACCAGAGCTGGGTGCTGGATATTCTTCTGTCCAACTGCCATGTTTTGTCTGGGAGTCCATTCCTTCCGCACGTAGTGCAACTCTCTTGCTCGGCTATCCCACTCACACAAGAAACACATATATTTTGTATATCCTTGCTGCAGTCCCATTAAAATGGCAACTACCTTCAAATCACCACACAGGTGCCATTTGTACCTGTTATAGTCAATGGAATGCAGTAGCTGTTTTAGGTTATCGTATGTCTCTTTCATGTGGACAGCATGCGCTAATGGAATAGATGGAAGACGGTTTCCACTGTGCAAAAGCACAGCCTTAAGACTCAGTGTTGAAGAGTCTACAAAGAGTCTCCATTCTTGTGGGTCATGAGTGATCTGTAAGGCATTCATGAGGTCGTCAATATTGGAACAGAATACCAGATTACCTTCCTTCATAAAGAAAGGTTCCAACTGCTGATGGCGCTTTCTATATGAAGTAATTGTGACATCTTCTTCTAGAAGATTCCATTGTTGGAGTCTTGATCCTAGCAATTCTGCCTTGTTTTTGGATAAGTTCAAATCACGAACAAGGTCATTTAGTTCTTCCTGTGTTATTCTGTGTGGGGTTGATGATGCACCACAGTGAAAATCGGGATCACTGCACGCTGACGGACCAGGAGAAGAACATGTCGGCTCACCCTTGTCCTCATCAGATGAATCAAGGAAAATATATTCTGCTGGAGGTTCTGGAATAGGAAGTCCATCACCATGTGGAACTGGTCTCAATGCTGACGGAATGTTTGGGTAGACTATTGTCGACTTCTTTTGCTTCGTTATTCCACCGGAAAGAGGAGGAACCAAGCAGAAGTAACAGTCATCTACGTGGTTGCTTTGCTCTCTCCACACCATGGGAACTGCAAACGGCATTGATGGTCTTTTGCCATTCAACCACTGTGAAAGCTGTGTTGTACATGTAGCACAGCATATATGCGGGGCCCATGGCTTGTCTTGGTCACCAACCTTGCATTCGAAGTAACCATGATATGCCTTCTTGACTTGATAAGTGATACTTTTCTTCTGGTTGGCAAATGTCACTTCCCCACAAATGTAACAAAAGTTGTCCACAGTATTTACGCACTTCCGAGGCATTACTGTTCTGTATTGTATCTAAATGGATAAAGTAATAATAGTTTTATAAAACAGTAACTTAAACTGTCTCGCACAAAGTCTGTAATATTGTAAATGCTCAACCGTTCCGACTCGCTTTATATAGTACACTGCTGACGTCATCTTACGTCAGCAGCCGACTGGCTGTAGTTTTACATTGCATCAGAAAATGACGTAATCAACTGTGCATGATGTGTCCATGATGGGATTATGCAATGAGGTGGAATATTACATCATTCTAGACTTATTTAGGATATTGTCGCAGTCCTACTGCATAAATTTACATGGTGAAACATAAAAAATGAACTATATGAAATATTTTCAAAACGAGAGCCAATAAAAATTTTTTATGGTTATATTCGTGTTCAGCACACCAAGATGCTACACATTAGGGCCTTTTCCAGTCAGTAACGATTTCTATGTTGACCAGTGTAATACAGACTTCAGGCGCTTGAGAAGAGGAAGAGACAAACTGAGGAATACTAGCCGGAGCTCTCGGGAAAGGCGATTCCAGCTATTGGGTCCAACATAGGCAAAGCTTCTAGACTGCGCTGTAGCAGTGCGCATACGAGGGACAGTCTTAGTTATTAATAATTAATTATTCATAAATAATAATAACTAATCAGCGAATACAGCGAAGAGCAGCCTGTGTGCTGTTAGTGATGAAATTGAACGCGATTGCCTTTCGTTGAGTCTACTTCTACCCGCTACACGCATGAAGTCCTTCCTTCCTCCCCTCTCTTGCTTTATCACGAACGAGTCACACCATCGTGTCGATGCCGTTCATAAAACATCCCGCAGAAGCTGATTTCCATCGGCATCGGTCTTTCACGCGTGCATCGTGTCCAAGATAAACAAAGCCCTGCTCCATATTCCACTCTACGCGTCGATCGTGCAATTTCTTAAAAGCCGAATATAAAGTCGCCGTTTATTGATTTCGCGACGTAAAGAACCATTGTCCGAAAATCAAATTGATCAACGCGATCGACCTATCTAGGCGCAATAAATCCTTTGCGAGTTCCCTATCGCCGTTCGATTGTAATGGTAATGGGAACGAAAATCTCCATTCGTTCGCCGATGGACGGATCGCTCGCATACAAATACGACGATGCAGTTTTTATTCGGGTGCAGGATTTCTTACGTTCGTTTTAGAGGCGTTAGCCTGAATTGGCCCACATCATCCCTGCGACACAGGCCAGGTCGTGCGCTACAAAATGGCGGCCATTTAATTTGATGGTGCAGAATCGCAGCAAATACTGCGCTAATGGTGATTGGCTGGCCATGGGTTGAATACTACTGCGACTGAATCTGATTTGCATGCGCAGAATGGCAGGGAGTGTCAATGGCATGCGATTGAATGCCAAAACGATAAACTGGGCTAATGAAGCAATCAAGAAAACTTAGTTTCATTCGAGCAGAAATCATAGACGTTGTCTCATCTGCCATTGCAGTGAAACCTATTGGTTGGTTTTGGAGCTTTCCTATTATGCTTACGCACTTGTCCAACAAAATGTGCTGGCCAACTGTGTGATGCTACACAAATTTACAGTTGAATAGCAATGATGACATGATATTGAAACAAATCCTAAATATTACGTCTACTTCTATGGCTTTTCTAGTCATCTGAGCATCATTTGCTTACTACTGAACTTTTTGTGCTCAGTGAACTTCACACCACGTAGGCTAGCGTAGTCAGTGCTTTTGTATGGGACTTAAAAGTCGCTATATTAAGTGTCTAGATATATACATGCATTTATATGCCTGTGAATTAAAAACATAGAACTAGAGTTATCGCTCAGCTGATATGTTTTTGTGTGTAATGTGTTCGCGTAGTTATTATGGTGTAATCTAAATGGGTAATGTAGTCTAACCAAACATTTATGTAGCGTCTGTGCACGGATTGTTGATAATCAAAATCCGGTGCTAAGTAAATTAGTTTAAAATGCAAGCTCGGCATGCAAGCATCTTATTTGAGTTTTAAGTGGCCGGCATTGACTCTTACGACGTCCACGACAGCCTGCTATAGTATAATATAAATTCTATAAATTTGTGTAGATTGTGTCGAATCTGCTTGCATACTTCAGTTGCTAAAATGTGATGTGATGCACTATAGAGTAAAGAAGACAATTTACAAGGCACAGTTCAATAGTTAAACCATTTCAAAAGTGTTTCAGAGAGTCATAAGAAGCAAATGCGTGTAAGCCGTCATATTATTACAACAATAGAAAAAATACCCTAAACCGAGCGAGAAATACAACAATCATTCGTGCAGGAACATATGAGAAATATCATGATAGCAGTAGAACTAAACTGTCTTAAAAGCTTATAAAAGCGCAATATAAACCAGTGGCTAATGCACAGAGCCGTAAAGAACGTACGCAACTATTACGCTTAGCGGACTGAAGCTTTTCTAATGTAGGTTACTTATATGTATGAGGAGATTTAATATAGCGCCTTTTAAGTACCTCACGAATGCTCTGCACACGCAGTATGAAAAATGTTGAACAGAGTCGAATGCATGAGTACGTGTATAAAATGGAAGACTGTTCCAAAAAGGTCAAACGCAGGAGAAGGCACAATTGATGTGTGGAAGGGCGATGCCTGCACTTCCTCGCTGGCAGCAGAGCGCTGCTTGTTTTCTCAGTATCAACTATCACTTCGTCAATAACTGAAAACCTGGATCCGGCCTGTGAAAGTCCAGTTTCATTATCGTAATGTGGCAATAACAATAATTTGAAGTCACACAGTTAGCTTCGACCTAACGATATGATATTTGTTAGGAAAGGCATTTCCTAATTGATTAGCACACATGGAATAATGGCCGTATCGATAAGTCAATATTTACTCGAGATGTTTGCACTGCGTCGTGCAAAAAGTTGCTTTTTTCTCGATAGAAAACACTGCCGGCCAGCAGAGCAAACATCGCATGAAGTATTGGATGGAACGGCGGACATGAAGATATTATTAGTCCAACTAGAACAGCAGAACAATATTAGCTCAAACAGAACAATTCAATAGTCATTAGCCAAAATAGAATACTAAAATAGTAAATCCAAACAGTATTTAGTCAAATAGAATGCTAGAACAAATAACTCCAAAGAGAATACTAGAACAGAACTTAATCCCCCTTAGAATTCTGAAAATTATTATTCAAAATAGAAGTGTAGAATAATATTAGCTCAAACTGACTTGTAGACCAGTATATATTAGCCCAACTAACATACTGTAACAGTATTAGCCAAATTCATGTACTGGAATAGTATTAGCCAAACTAACATACTGGAGAAGTATTACTCAAGCTAACCTACTGGGACAGTATTAGCCTAAATAGAATACTAAACAGTCTTAGCCCTAAAAGAACAAGTGACGATCGCACGCATGAAGGCTATTATAGGTACTACATGATCGTATTCTAAAAGGTATTGTTTGATCGTATTCTCGAGTTAGAGTCAGGTATTCTTAAAATTTTCAATTTGTTTCCAAATAACAAGCAAATCTTTAGAAATGAAGCCATAGAAAAGGAGGAAGCAAAACAGTTCAATAAACATATAGATCATCTTTTGAAGGCAGATCTAACTTTCGTTTCAAACCTACATAGGCCCTATATAGGCACTAAGATTACCTCACGAAGTATGTATGTATTTATGTAAGTAAGTCAGTCACTAAATATCTATGCATATATTCAAGTAAGTTAGTCAGTAAGTATGTATTACTGTATGTGTTTATTACTGTATGTATGCATTACTGTATGTATTACTGTATGTATGCATGTATGTATTTATGTATGCAAGCAGGTATGTTTGCTTGAAAATATGTATATACGCATTTATGTAAGTATGCATTTATGTATGTATGCAATTTTGTATGTATCTTTGTATGTAATTATGCATTTATGATATATTAATGTATGTTCGCATGCATGCATGACGTTCATGTACCTTATATATCGTGTCACTAAGATTAGCTCACGACGTTAATCGCAGTGACAGTCATCAAGGTCAGTCGGTTGTCGGATGTTTAAATAGTTTGTACCTTACAATCATATCTTGTCTTCGTATTCATTTGCAGTCGCTTCAGCGTCGAGACAGTCAGTCAAAAGCGCGTGGATCAGCGCCTGTTTATATAAAAGCTAAAGCAGGACTTGGATGTCGTATTAATGGCTAAGGAGCAAGTGCAATGCATCCTAATTTCGCTGAAAGATGGCTGTTCGTCGCCTTGGTTCCGTTGAGACCGACTGACATCTGACTTCTATATAGGACTGAGCTTCCGTTATGCGAGAGTTAAGTGGACATTGATGGATGAATGGCGAGCCAGAACGAACAGCGCAAACCGAAGGTGGCGAACGTAGTGTATGAGCCGTGCTGACATCTGCCGTAAAGAAGACGAATTGCCTGCCCAAGCAGGCAGAGGGATCGCTCGGTCACTGATGGTATTCGGGAGACGACGCCGGCGGAAGAGGAATTAGTTTAAGGAACACCGTCGCCGAAATATCGCTACATGTTGCTCTTCTAGTCTCGCGACGACGAGACGTACAGCGAGGTTTCAATGCGACAGAAATGAGAGACGACGAGAGTATATTTCTCGTTGGCAATTTTCTAAGGCGACACCTAAAGGTCGGTTTTATAATCGTATCACGTCCGTGGAAGATTCTTTAATGCAACTCTTTGCGGGCGACTACCAACCACACAGCCATGGTAACAAGTCTGTCACATAACACGTAACAGACACACACAAACATACACACACATATAAACACACCCACACACACAACCACACACTGTCAGCTGTTGACTGTTGATGGGATTTCGTAAGGCCGCCAATGTGTTCGTGAGAGATACAACCAGTAGAGACCTCACGGCTCAAAAAGTATTATCGGCCCATCTTAAGACGCACCTTTTTAGAACTGCTAGATAGTCATGCCGCAGCATCTTTGTGAGGTTGTAAAAATGCGCTATATAAGTTCTCGGAAGATACATGCGTACATAGATACCTAATCCACCTGCGCCAGCATCGTTCCACAACAGATGATCTTGTCGTTCTTCTAGAGCAATACTTAAGCATCACTTAGCTGTTTGACAGGCTCTTTAAAACGATATGCATTAACAAGCGCCATAACAATCAGCATCATTATTATAACGACAACGACGACAACAATAGATTAGATTAGATTAGAATAGTCCTGTTTTTAGCGGACATCTCTTTATGAGTCACACCCGTAGACAGCTTGAGTGCTAGAGGCAAATGAATGAAAACATACAACTTAGTTGTATTCATAGACCCAATTATATATGTCGGCAGTTTCGTTCGGATTCATGGCAAAAAACCAAAAAAACATTAAAACACTCGGAAGAAGACGACTACGAATGCAGAGCCGATAACTATACTCAGATACCTCATCTTATGCTATAGTCTGGAGCTTTAGCTAAACGTAAGTCCGCCGTTCTGTTACATGTCGTCATGTCCAGCATGCTTTTAAGTACTGGTCCAAAGTCCCTTGCATACTGACTGCTTGGTCCAGTTAGAAACATCCACGATGCACCAGCATAGATAGGCTTCCAACACTATTGTGAGGAACTCATAAAGCACTATGCTAAATGTTTGTACAACTAACCATTGTACCTACAATGCCCTACCCTGAATACGGTGGCGTAGTGGCATACGTAATATGACTTGGCGTTCAACCCCGAACGCTAGGGTGGAAGGGGTGAAAGAGCCTTCAGTCACGTAACTCGTAAATAAAGTCTGTCCGCATTTGAAAAAGCTTTTCCTACCTTTTGCGTGCGCTTTTGCCGAGTCATCATTTATGTTGCTTGTGCGTGCAAGATATGTTAAGGTAACACAATTGCTTATTCGTCTTTATAGAATCTCCTCTATAAACGCATAGCTTTCTCCAGAATTAATCTAAAAATAGCACACCTTTTTGACCACTCAACCCTTTTGCCACTCAACTCGCCAGAGTTTATGTATGTATGTGTGTTTCTGCATGTTAGTTTGTATGTACATGTAAGTAGGTCCTTTAGGATTTACAAGCCAGCAAACAGGATCTGAAATGATGTGTTTTTTGATGGAACAATCGATGATAGGGAATTACGGCTCTGTAGCCATTGAAGTACGAGGTTATTAAGATTTGCCTCATAGTAGTACGCATTCGCCGACTAACTATTCTTATGCAAAACGACCTTTGGAGACAAAAGATAGAGGCGGCCAGGTGACGATTGTCTTGAACAGCAGCAGCAACAATAGAAAAAGTTAATGACCTTATTTTCTCCTTCCTCTTGTCGTACTTCTACTCTCATTTATGGGCACGTTAGCCTCTTGGTTAGAGCGATCGGCTTCTAAATCGGAGACTACGGGGTGCGACCTTCCCCTAAGAGGTTAGTGTGTAGCTGCATGTCACTCATATATGCTCAGCGCCATCGATTGATGCTTTCATTAGATTGTGGCGCTTAGCAAATGCAGAAATAATTATTCATTGTAAGCTCTTCCAAGTCTCAGCGATTGCATTTTAGTCTTTTTTCTGGAACAATATTTATCATCTTCTGTTTTGCCAATTTACCTGCAATTTCTGCCTTCCGTTTCTCGTTCTGTTGTTAATACTCGTTCTCTTTCTCCTCATCATCCTACATTTTACTTCAATTATAATTATTTATAGAAGTATGGAAGTTATTCAGGAGTTATTCTCGATCACTCTTAAACTCAGTTTTCTCCACGAGCACTGTTTCCTTCTGATTAACTTATTCTTTTTGTATCGTATGCCATTGTTTTCTTTTCCTTAACAATCCTTTTCCTTCTCCAAGTTCTTTGAATTGCGTTCAGTCTCAGGCTTCATTCACTTTTCTTCTCCATCAACTTATTCAATTCCATCTTCTCCTCTTACTCTTCTTCGTTTGTGTTTCTACTTTGTCCGTCCACCACTCCTACTCGTCGTCTTACTCCATCCTCTCCTCTTTTCCATTATGTCACCAGTTTCTTTCCCACTTTGTGTTTCAATTCCTCTCAATTTCTTTTATCGAACGTAATTCTTTTACATTAGTGCTGTTCCATCGTAAATGTATTAGTCGATTTATGGAGCGTAGGAGCCGCAACTGCCTCTCGGCTTCCAATTGAATCTCGTTAAATCGATCGACCCCCATCAACAGACAGCACATCTTATTCTGCAAGGAATCTGATATTTCAGACTATTGTGAAGGTTCGACACATGGTTCTCTGTTAAGTAAAAAATTAAAACAAGCAGCAGCAACAAGAACAATAATAATAAAATTAATAATAATAAAAATAATAATAATAATAATAATAGTTCGGATTTGTATATCTGCTTTACGGATATTTGAAGTCTGTTTTCTTGCGAAAGCGTGGTTCTATTCTCGATGTTTGTTCGCCTTTTTCGGAATTTATCCATACTTCTGATTCAACGTTTGCCGTCACGCACGCACTCCCCATAACAACAACAACAACAACAACAACGACAATAACAATAACAATAAAACTAATAACATATGTTGGCCTTTGACCTCTGAAATCCTCACCAATGTCGCTGCGGGGATTTGGTTGGCACTGATGGTCACCATGGCCTCGTTTGTAAATTAGCTTTCGGGCGATTCCTTCGTCATTACTCCACCAATGACATAATCTTGCGCAGCCTTACAGAAAGCTGTTGTTCCAAGCACTAAGAAATCAACAGGCTTGTTTCGCTGTAATGGCAAGAGACCAGACGGGGTTACGATGTTTACTTGGGTGGCGGGTAAATACCTGCCCTGGGATGCCACAGCTATAAACACTTATGCAGCATCTACATCACCCACAGAGCAAATTCAGCAGAACAGGCTGCCATACATAAAACCGTAAAATATTCATGGTATACATATCATTTTAAAGAGCCTCTCAAATTGCTAAGTGATGCTTAAGTACTGTTCTAGAAGAAGGACAATTTCATCTGTTGTGGAACGATGCTGGCAAAGGTGGATGAGGTATCTACGTATGCATGTATCCTGCAAGAACTTAAATAGCGCATTTTAAGAACCTCACAGAGATGCTGTGGCATGACATATCTACACATCTTTCCCTACACATGTTTTCCCACATATAGCCTTCGAAACACTGGGCCTAATTAATTCATCCGTGAGGTTGGCCGTCGCCTTCCGACCATCTCTACAGAGCCACGTTGGTTCGCTTTCCTGTTTCAGCAGCTTTCCATCTGTATCCAGCGCTACAACGCCATTGCTTTTCGTGGCACGTTTTCCGATGTTTCTGAGAACGAGGCCTGATTTTCCAGATACCGTTTGTCAGCTTCTAGCATAATTTTTTTTGTTTGGCAAAACACAATAATGACAGGAAAACTATTTCCCTCCATCAGCGCTTATCTATGGCCGTCCAGAGCTTCGATCCGGGCGCTTTTTGCAGCACTTTCCCCATCAGCGAAGATTAGCTTTCCCAGAATAACTTTCAGCTAATTTTGTAATCCTGAGAGATCGTATGTACTCGGGTAAAAATAATAGCAAGTAACTTATATAGCGCCAGTGTGTCATGCACAAGGCATCAACCAATGACGCATCAAAGCCAAACCGCTATCAGGTCAATATCCAGAAGATCAGTCCATTAAGACAGAGAGGCTACCTGTGGAGGACAAGCAATTTGAAAAAGGCAAGTCCCAATTTGACAACGAAATAACAGAAGCGACTGAGCAGGACAAACAAATACAGGAAGAGAGTTCCAAAATATAGGTCCAGCAACGGAAATAACCCGTTCAACAAGAATAGTTCTAGTTTTAGATATAACCAAAGAGTGAAACGAAATGACTCACAGGCAATTAGGTGACCTATATTTTACTGCAGTGGCACCTTGACCCTAATTCAGATGGTGTCTTGCATTAATTTCATAATGAACCTTGGCCCAATTTAGATGGCTAATCTGAGTAGATATTTCAAGCAGAACCATGTTCTAACTTAAACGACCACTCAGTGTTACGACAATTATCTGATCCATCATACGAACTCACCATCACTTCTTGCGATCTCTACCCAGGTCTTCCACTCAAACCTGAAAACACTCCTCTTCCGCAGATCCTATCCTGATTCCTCTTCTTCTCCTTATCGATTCCGCGGATCTAATTCCAAACACCCACCGTAGCTGCCTGCCTGCCTGCCTGCCTGCCTGCCTGCCTGCCTGCCTGCCTGCCTGCCTGCCTGCCTGCCTGCCTGCCTGCCTGCCTGCCTGCCTGCCTGCCTGCCTGCCTGCCTGCCTGCCTGCCTGCCTGCCTGCCTGCCTGCCTGCCTGCCTGCCTGCCTGCCTGCCTGCCTGCCTGCCTGCCTGCCTGCCTGCCTGCCTGCCTGACTCTTGGATCTCGACCTGGAACCGAACGTTTCTTGCCTATCGATATTGTTTTGACTTAGCCTTTGAATAAGTTGGTTCCCGCGACTTAGCTTTCGTAGGAATCTCGATTAATTTAAATTCGCAGCCGTCCTTCAAATCACCTCTGTTTTTATCCCACTGGATACCCTACTAGCAGTTTATCTTGGTCATAATCCACGCGAGCTGATGAGTACTGAAGCCAACAAAGCGTATCTATCTCGTGCCAATCTTGCTAACACTTGAAGACAGCAGCCACGGAGTTTATCAATTACGTCACTAAGCAGTCATCACGTCCCCTAGAAAACGAAACGTTCTCTTCTGTCAATCTACGTGTTGCTCGTAATCTCATTATCGTCCTCAAAGTCCATTCAGGTCGGATCTCCCAAAAGAGTCCGAAGCGCAAAGGAGGCAATCGATTGACGGGTCCGTCGCCAGGGTGCGCGCGCCGCTCAATTATTTATCATCGCTGACTCCGCTGCGAGCATTTGGGAAAAGCGCTTAACGCTGTTCCTCAGAAGCCAGCAAGAGTCGACTGAACGTCTTTCCTGCATGGTGTCTACACTCTGTCGAACAGCGCTGGAGATAATACCACTGAACGTTTTACGGCCCTGTCTGTCTGTCTGTCTGTCTGCATGTATGTATATATGTCTGTCTTTAGGCCTTATGTATGTATGTCTGTATCTCTTTATGTCTTTCTCTCCATCTCTGTCTGTCTGTTTTTCTGTCTGTCTATAGGCCTTATGTATGTATGTCTCCATGTCTTTATGTCTTCCTCTCCATCTCTGTATTTCTGTCTGTCTGTCTATGTCTGTTTGCTTGTCGGCATATTTCTCTTCATCTCTTTCTATCTCTCTCTTTCCCTTCTCCACTTCCTCTCGCCCTCCCTCCATCTCACCCACTATCTATCTCTCTCTAGATCGCCATCTAACGAGTAGGTAGTAAATTTAACAGAATGTCCGTCGTTGGCTTTTGACTATGCATACAGTTTCGCGAACTTGCCGCGCAAGGGTCGACTATGGAGCTCTTGTTTATTTACGACAGACGTCATCGAGAAAGCGAGAACGAATCGACGAAGTGGAAAGAGAAGAAAAAATACGAGCGATGGAGATCCGTGCAAGAGGCAGAAATGCACCAAAGCCATCCGTGGTCTCAAACTGATATGTGTCGTTTGTTGGCGAGTGATTTATGTAGCGCCCAGGGTTTGTTTAAGTTGAAATCACGGCACTCGTGATATATAGGCACTACTCTCCAATTGATTTGATTTAGTGCAATCTCTGCTCAGGACGCAGCTCTTCTGCGCTGCTGGGAAGTTTCGAGATTTTCATTTACTTAGTCCCACATTTACTCTGCATACATTACAACCATATATGCTACCATTTACTCGTTCTCGACCTTCTTTGTATGTTGTATATGTATGTATGTATGTGTGTGTGTATGTGCGTATGTATTTATGTTTATCTGTCTGTCTGTATGTGTGTATGTATGTATGTGTGTGTACGTGTATATGCATGCATGTATGTATGTGTGTGTACGTGTGTATGCGTGTATGTATGCATGTATGTATGTATGTAAGTGTGTGTGTATGTATGTATGTTTATCTGTGTGTATGTGTTTATGTACGTATGTATATAAGTTCATATTTATTTTTGTATGTATGTGTGCATGCATGTTTGTTTGCATGTGTATATGCAAGTACGTAAATATGTATGTATATGTGTATGTAGATATATATGTATATATGTATGTAGGGATGTATGTATGTGTGCATATATGCATGTTGTTACAGCCGGCCTATGTGTAGGAACCGGATGGAAGGAGTGGTTGTAGAATGAGCCGTATCTTTGGGGCATGAACCGGGTCACCATATAAACGGGAAAGATACATTAGTTCTGAGAGCTTGGATAGTTAAATTTAGGTAGAGTCAGACGTGACTCTGTTTTGATGTTAGTTGTGCCAACACCCCGTTTAGTTAAAGTATGTAAATGTCCTCGTCGTTTTTGTAACGTCATGTGGTGCAATGCAATGTGTCTAGAACTGAGACCTATGAACTAAACTGAGACCCATAAACTAAACTGATGCCCCTGAACTCAATCGAGGGTTATGAACTGAAAGTTGTAAAACCGTTTCCTGGTACCGCCTAGCCTGACAGTATAAAAACTTAAAGCTTAATGAAGCCTGGCTGTATGGCTCAGATAAAGATAGCACCAGACGACAAATTCAATCTCTGCATGCAGCAATCTAATTTATAACATACATATGTATATCATATGCTTACAAATGTGCAGGCCTTCACATATATGTAATAAAATGCAACATATGCATGGAATTACGAACACCCATGGATAGAGATTTCATAAAATCTGTAACATTTATATCTGTTGCGATTACACGGAAATTTTTAGCACACTGGAAGCCAGGCAAGAGACGGAAGCGCTTAAATAACATTCTCTTGACCCGACCCGACCCGACCCGACCCGACCCGACCCGACCCGACCCGACCCGACCCGACCCGACCCGACCCGACCCGACCCGACCCGACCCGACCCGACCCGACCCGACCCGACCCGACCCGACCCGACCCGACCCGACCCGACCCGACCCGACCCGACCCGACCCGACCCGACCCGACCCGACCCGACCCGACCCGACCCGACCCGACCCGACCCGACCCGACCCGACCCGACCCGACCCGACCCGACCCGACCCGACCCGACCCGACCCGACCCGACCCGACCCGACCCGACCCGACCCGACCCGACCCGACCCGACCCGACCTGACCTGACAAGTAAAGGCTTTAGCGGCAGAACTCTGAACCCGTGGAAACGTTTTGGTTTACTCTGACTGACGCAACTTAGAAACTTTTTTTACTTCTCGATAATAAAACGTTGCCGAATCCTTTAATTTTGTAGGAAGCCCTTTAAAATAAACATGTAAAGGGATTTGGAATGACATCACCGTCTTCTGGTCGCCAGTGGGGTTTCGTGATTCATGGAATTGCGTATGTATGTGTATATATCTATACATATACGTTTAAGTTTGTATATCTGTGTACCGACGTACATACGTATGTATGTACTTATGTACAAATGTATGCATGCATGTAAGTATGTATGTATGCATGCATGTATGTACGAGTGTCTATCTGTCTATCTATATGTATGTATGTATGTATTTATTTATGTTTATACTTATGTATGCATGTATTCATATGTGTATGTATATATGTGGGCATCTGCATGTATGTATGTATTTATTTATGTATGTATTGTTTGCATATATATATGTATGTTTATATGCATATATGTATGTAAATATGTATGCACGTATATATGCATGTTTGTATGTATGTTTGTTTGTATGCAAATATGTATGTATGTATATATGCATGTATGTATTTATGTATGTATGTATGTATGCATGTATTCGTGTGAAAATGCATGCATTAATGTGTGTATCCTGTTATTTGGTGATAGATCTATGTATGGTCGTATACGTGTCTATATGGAGCTTGGTATTATTGGGCGCTGAGAGTCATGCGCCGCAGCTATTAGTCAAGTGCAGGACGATGTCGCCGGCGCCGCCTTTGTATATTCAGTCAACAGCGCCGCACATCCATGTCGGCGTCCCTTGAACGAGAGGGAGGTAGCGACAGAGATAGGAAGAGAGATGGGAAGAGAAAGAGAGAGGGAGAGGAGATGGGGAGATGGGTGGAAAAGCAGCAGGGGAGAAGTGAAGTGAGGGAGAGAGAAAAAGAGGGAGAGAGAGGGAGATAGATGTAGAATTTGGAAAGTGATAGGTAGGAGAGAGGTGAGGAGGGAGAGTGGAGAGAGGAAGAAAGTGGAGAGAGAGATGGGGAGAGAGAGGGAGAAATAAGGAGAGGGAAAAAGAGAGAAGAAGGGAGTGAGGGTTGGAAGTAGGAAGGGACGGAGGGGGAGATAGGGAAGGAGGGAGAAAGAGAAAGGGATAAACTAGAGAAAATAGAAATGAAGACTGGAGGATGGGAGAGGAGTAATGAAGGGAAAGATATAGAGAGATGGGGCGTCATGCGAGCGTGGGAGGGGTCGGAGTGTCGCCCCAGTTGCAGGGAGAAAATATCACCAGATTAGCGAATGATTAATGACCGTTGCTGTTATCGGTACCTGATGTCCGGTGATGGACGCTAGCTGGACACGGAATTCCAAGCGTCGTCGCCCGTCCCAATGGACGCCATAAGTTGCTCGACCTCTCCCTTCTCTATCTCTCTCTCCTCTCTTTCTTTCTTTCACTCTCTTTTTCTGTCTCTTTATTCCTCTCTCTCCTCTCTATTTCTCTTTCTCTCTTTCTCTGTCTCTTTAATCCTCTCCCTCTCCTCTCTCTCTTTCTCCTCTGTCTCTTTTTCTCTCTTTCACTCTCTCTCACTCTCTCTCTCTTTCCCTCTCCTCTGTCTCCCCCTTTATTTCTCTCTCTATCCTCTCTATCTGTCTCTTTCTCTGTCTCTCTGTCTCTCTGTGTCTTTGTCTCTTTCTCCTCTATTTCTTTCTTTCCTTCTCTCTCTTCCTCTCTCTCCTCTCTGTCTGTCTGTCTGTCTCTTTATCTCCACCTTCTCTCTGTGTTGCCCGATGATCAGCGACAGTCTATGGGCGCATGTCGGCGGCGTCGATTCGAAGAAGAACTGCACGGAGAGAACAGAGACAGCCAGACAAAAGGACGTGACAGACGCGCACACAGACAGAAACAGACACAAGGACAAACTATAAGAAAGACAGCACAGATAGGCAGAATGACTGGCGGGCAGATCGATGAGCTAGACATCATTATATATATAAATAATATATATATATATAGAAGAGACAGAGAGAGACAGAGAGAGACAGAGAGAGACAGAGAGAGACAGAGAGACAAACAGACAGACAGAGAGAGAGAGAGAGGTGAAAGAGGGACGGAAGGGCACAGAGAATAGAGAGACAATGAGACACTTAGACACAATGACACAGAGATTAATCGGAAGCAGAATAAGACCCACCCGCATCCGGACATTTCCCCCGGACAATTCCTCTGGACGTTTCCCCTAGAGTAATTCCCCCCGGACGTTTCCCCAACTTATGCGTAATGAATTAGAAATGTGTAAGCAATTTAAAATATGTAAGATGCCACGACGGATACGACGAAGAGGAACCATTTGTACAGAAGCCGCTTGCCTGAGTTGCGGCATTTGTTGTGGTGTTTTTCCTCCGTTTCGGCGGCTTTTTTTGGTATAGTTTCTGTCATTCAGTAATTCAGTTCTGGCTTGATCGGGCGCTCATGGATATGCTCATACTGGGAGCTGACAATAGTTCCAACTTTCACCTTTATTTTCGTCTTGCACTCTGCTGTGTGAAACCTTTTCCACGACCTAGTCGTTTTTCACACACATAGCTTCCCACGTTGTCTGCCAAGTTCTTTTACTTCATATGACTCTGACTATTAGACACTACTTTAGTCTTCCCACCAACTTTGTGAACTGTCTACATTCTAACTATGATAGTCCTAGACTGATAAGGTCCTACATTTCACTCCATTCACGTCCATTCTATAGAATCATGATTATGATAGACTCTTCGCAAATTGTAGGCACCTATACCAAGCAATATTGTCAATCAGTAATACAACGAGCATAGGGGCTTAAACTTCATTTTCAGATTTAAATCAATGATCAACGAAACAACGAAGCAACGAATGAATAATACACTAGAGAGATATAGATATGTAAGAATATATACATATGACGTTCATAAAAAACGCATGCATATCATTCATTCATATATTTATACATATATTTATACATATTGTTAGAGTCGGCCCATATGGAAGACCCGGATGTAAGGAGTGGTTGCCCCAGAAAACCTATAAAAGGGGATGTTTCCTTCAGTTTGCCGAGCTTGGCTAGTTAAGTTAAGATAGGCCGAGTCCTACGTGGCTCTGTGTTCTGTTAGTTGCCAAGACTCCGTTTATCGAGTTTATGTAAAGGTCCTCCGTCTGTTGGAGGAATCTGAGAGGTTTTTGTGTTCGAGTTGTTCTCTGATGAAAAGACTTCGACTTTTGGCTTCAAAACAGCCGTCGTCGTTCTGGCTGATGTCAGGTATTCTGTTGTACGTGTTATAACCTCTTGCAAGTGTAAATATACATTTTATCTAAACCCAAGCGAGTTATATACTTTGAATAGGAGTAGCACGTAACAATATACTCATACATGCATACAAGCTCGAAATATTTTACAGCGCCCTACGAAAGCTAAGTCGCGGAAACCAGCTTATTCCAAACGCCAAGTCAAACCAAAACCGATAGACAGGAAGGGTTCGGTTCCAGGTCAAGATCCAAGAGTCAGGCATGCAGACAGTTGTTGCAGACGGCTGTGTTGAATGTGTTTGGAATTGAACCGGAAAGTGAGATAAGGGGGAGTGGAAGAACCAGGATAGGATCTGCGGAAGAGGAGTGTTTTCAGTTTTGAGTGAAAGACCTGCAGGAGAGATTGCATGAGCTGAACGCATATTGTTTATATGTATGGCCAACGATTTTAAATCAAGGCTGGTTGACCTGAGTAGCTTATCATACCCGACCAGGTGACCGTCACCCGCTGCCGGTCGTTGATCGTGAGACGTACGGACGGAGAAGAGGCAACGACGGCCGAGATTGTCTCTGTTGCCGCTGCAATCGCCGCTGCTTTTACGACTAATTCGTGGCGACATGCCATAGCAGCGTTAGAACGACGTCGAGGGTTTGCCCGTCGAACCACCCACCCATCGACCAAACCATCGACCTACCCACCTATCGACCCACCCACCCATCCACTCACCCACCCATCGACCCAACCATCGACCCACTCACCCATCGACCCACCCACCCATCGACCCACCCATCGACTCGCCAACCCATCGACCCACCCACCCATCAACCCATTTACCTACCCTCTTACTCACCCACCCATCGACCCACCCACCATCGACCCACCCACTCATCGACCCATTTACCTACCCTCTTACTAACCCACTCATCGACCCACCCACCCATCGACCCACCCACCATCGACCCATTTACCTACCCTCTTACTCACCTACCCATCGACCCACCCACCCATCGATCCACCCATCGACCCACCCATCGACTCACCAACCCATAGACCCACCCACCCATCAACCCATTTACCTACCCTCTTACTCACCCACCCATCGACCCACCCACCATCGACCCACCCACTAATCGACCCATTTACCCACCCTCGTACTCACCCACCCATCGACTGAACGAACGAAGGTTCCCGAACGAAAACTACACCATGAACCTGGAACTATAAGGATTTCGTGGCGTAGGTTGGACCAGGTGCTGCTAACGATATCTTATTACTGTTAATAGTGCGCAGTGAAAACACGAAAGGCGAACTGGCATCAATGGCATCAGTTGCACGGACGATTTGCTAAATGAGATCAGACGACGCAACCGTTGCACTACTTTGAACAAATTAACATCCGGCGCCACATTAAAGGAAGAGGAAAAGGACGAGGAATGGGAGGAATTAGACACGAAGGCAGAGTAAGAGAGGCAAAAGGAGAAGGTGGACAGCGCGGAACAAACGAAGAAAAGCAGCAGGGGATAAAGATGAGACGAGGACATGAAAACAAGAGAATAAGAGAAGGAGAAAGAAGAGGAGAAGGAGGATGATAGAGAAAACGAAATGATATAACCGGGAAAAGCAGATGGAAAAACACAGAAGGATAATATATATTAGAAAAAGAAGAATAAATAGAATGATAAAATAGATCAATGCTGTAGGATTATAAATGTAAAAGTACATTTCAGAGATTTCAATCTAGCACGGTTCGGTACGGAAACATTAACTGGCGTGGTACCCATTCAAACGGGCAGCGGTGGTTAAGGATCTCACCCGATAAACTCCCTGAATAATGAGCAGGGTCGAGGCCATACGGTCTCTATTGAAAAACGGATTATAGACTATAAGACGTACGAGCCAAAGACTGGACAGAAAGGGAGAAGTAAGAAATGCAGTAATCAGGAAAGGATGAGGAAGAACTGGAAAATGATACAAAGAAAGTCGGAGGATAGAAAGCACGGAAAGAAAAAAGTGGAGTAAGAAATACAGTAGCGGGAAAATAAGAAAGGAGGAAAGTAAAGGCGGGATAAGAAAGAAGATACAAGCATGTGTTGTTAATTGGTCGCTTTTGATACGAATGTGTTCTATCTGTGCTCTGATGTACGCAAATTGTACATTGCATTCTATACATGCTATGATGTACACTCATAGTACATTGTGTTCTGCCTATGCTTTGCTTTACGCTCATTGTACATTGTGTTATGCCTATGCTCTGATGTACACTCATTGTACATTGTGTTCTGCCTATGCTCTGATGTACACTCATTGTACATTGTGTTCTGCCTATGCTCTGATGTACACTCATTGTACATTGTGTTCTGCCTATGCTCTGATGTACACTCATTGTACATTGTGTTCTGCCTATGCTTTGCTTTACGCTCATTGTACATTGTGTTCTGCCTATGCTCTGATGTACGCTCATTGTACATTGTGTTCTGCCTATGCTCTGATGTACACTCATTGTACATTGTGTTCTGCCTATGCTCTGATGTACACTCATTGTACATTGTGTTCTGCCTATGCTCTGATGTACACTCATTGTACATTGTGTTCTGCCTATGCTCTGATGTACACTCATTGTACATTGTGTTCTGCCTATGCTCTGATGTACACTCATTGTACATTCCTGTCGTCCTATACACGTGGTAATTACGGTCAAACAAAAAAGCTAATCGGCGAAAAGATCGATGCATCGCCAAGGGAGTCCTAGTTCTGCTTACGTCGCCAACAAAGTCAGTAAGTAAGATAACTGTACAGATCGTACGCTGGCTTGTCATTTGATTCGATGCTGATTAGGAACTACTGCGATCAAACAGTTCATCATGTAACATCACTTCGAATAATTAATTACTTTTAGCTTCTGAAGTACGCATTGCATCAATACAACAGAATACAAGAATACCTTACAATACAATACAAGATTACATTACGATACAGTGACATTCAGTGCAAATAAAATACAATACAAAGTGCAATACAGTATAACAAAGCAGAAAACAATACAATAAAATGCAACAGAAATTTGATGTTGGCCTCTTACAATTCCTAGATTTGCACTTTGAAGGCTGGTATGAAGAAAAATTGTGAACCACAACCAGAATAGAGGAGGTAAGAACAGAATTTTTCAGCTGCATTCACCAAAGAGGCAAATACAGACCCGGAAGCTCTTGTCGCAGTTTGTTAGGTAACCTATTCCGCTGGCCTGGTTAGCTACAGGCGTACGTCAAGGCTCCTCTGAGTATGAGGATGGCGGTTTGCGTCCCGTTCTTTCATATAAGAGATTTGAATCTCGGGCTAGCACGTCCAGTACTCGGGGACCTTAAATTGCGTGGCCTCCATTCAAACGGGCAGCGGTGGTGAAAGATCTCATCCGATAAATTCAATGAACAAATGAGCAGGGTTGAGGCCATAAACGTGTACATTTACCTTTTATTCCAGAAGGGTGACCCTATTATGACGAAGTTTCTATGCTGCGCCGCGGAAATTCAAGCCGGCAGACAACCAGCGCAGTGATTGAAGAATATGAGTGATAGGCCCATGGCTTAGTGCGGCGGTTAAGATTATTGCCAAGAAACTTTGAAATATTTGTGCTATTTGTGAGTTTGACATTTCGATACTAGTAAGAAGCAAATTACAATAGTCCAAACTACTGGAAAACTGGATTCCAAGAAGACTTATGAAGAAAGACAAAACGATTCCTCGCTCACCCGATTGACATATGACGTGTTACCAAATGCATTACTTACTTACTAAACGCCTAATATTACTTAGGCTTATATCACAAATTATAGTGATTTAATTACAATGGATATCGATGTAATGGACAATGATAAGTTTATTTGGAAAGACTTTTCAACTTACGTGTAGAATGACTTAGCAAAATAAGGAATATGACAAGTTTGAAAACTTCATGAGTAGCCGCGGATCCCCCTAGTAATCGTAATGGTAAACTCGAAAGAGAAAGACAGACAGAAAGAGAGAGTATGTGTCTCTTACCGATGGAAGTGTAGACGATGACGAATATCACAGATAAGAGAAGGGCGACACCTGTCGTTACAAACGCGATGTTAAGGATTTTCTTCAGAATGATGTTGCTGGCGTTTTGCGACCGATTTATCTCCTGCAGCTTCCGTGCTGTTTCCGGGTCTCCCGACTGGAGCCGGTTGTCTTGCAACCGCCTCAGCAGCCGTTCCAATAGCGATGTTCCGTCCCCTGGCGCCTTCGTTTTCTTGGCCCTGGACGTCTCGGAGCTTCCAGCCACCGTAGACGCTCCGTCTGACTGGGCCTGGCCCGCCAGTGCTGCGTGAACCAAGCATATAGTAAAACTGTATTTATATAACTCTTTTTCTGTATTTACCAAATAAATAAATGTCGTAAATAAAATTAAAATAAATAAGCAAATAAAATATAATAAATTAATTAATTAAATAAAATGAATAAATAAATAAATGTCGCATCATCGTTAATATTCATTTCTAAACTGCGATGCCTTTTAGAGTGATATTCTGGTTCTATTATTCAAGACGGAAGACGCGAGTCACAATCATCATAAAGATTGATAAAACATTAAGATTAGAGGCGGAAGTTTACTGGAAAAATAATTATACCAGTGAGTCCTTCGTGATATACTATGGTCAACAGTATCAAAAGGCGCATTGAAATCAACCATCCCTGAGATCTGGGTTATCCCTCAGATAATTATACAATTGAGTTCTTAGTGATATAGTACGGTCAACAGTATCAAAAGGCGCATTGAAATCAACCATCCCTGAGATCTGAGTTATCCCTCAGATAATTATACAATTGAGTTCTTAGTGATATAGTATGGTCAACAGTATCAAAAGGTGCATTGAAATCTACAATACCTGAGATCTAGCCATGGTGCCATTATATTCAAGATCAGATACAACAGGAGGACCTCAGTTATATATGATACTTGAGGAAACCTGATAGGAAGCTATTTGATTCCAAATACATTATTAACCATCTAGATGCAAAGAATATTTTAAGTGATCATAAATAGAAAAGTCGTGTCGTCGCTAATATACATTTCTAAACTGCTAAGCCTTCTAGAATGATATTCTGAATCTATTACTCGAGAAGGAAGACACGAGTCACAGTGACCATAAAGATTGAAGCATTCAAAACTGTTTCAGCAACACTGGGTCAGTGAGAGGTCAAGTATATCTGCCAAGACGTTGACGATGGCATCAATACTGAGCCATACAGACTGCTTGGCTGGCTTTGTCGTCGTTTGCTTGAATTGCTGCAAGACGAGCCACATGGTGCACCGCTTCAAAAATTAAAGGCAAAGAGATTCATATATAGTGGAAAAATAATCGCTCAATTCTCGCTCAATTCTCTCGTGTCACTGTTACCCCTCATGGATGTTATCTGAGGTTTAACGGTTCGCTCGATTGAAGCGTGAACACAATACAGCAGTCGAATAACAAGCAGCATTTCTTTTCTGGTGATGTGACTCAACGATGACTTGTCACCGGGGGTCTAACCCAAGACTTTGAGGTGAAAGGCCAAATGTGCTTTCACGCAATCCGTGCTTAGAGCAATGAAATATGACATCAGCATGAAATGTTATATAACGAACTCACTATGTCATTTTTCTAAGGTTATCTTTATTTTATGAAAGGTTGGAATCCATATTCGTTTATTGATTGATTGATTAATTGATTAATTGATTGATTCATTGATTGATTCATTCATTCATTCTTACTTTCATTCACTCGTTCGCTCGTTGGTACATTCGCTCGTTCGTTCATTCAGAACATTAATATAACCTCACGATATCTACCAAGAGACGCTCGACTGTCAACTGACATTTGCATACTGTCTTACATATATGCGGGCAACATGGTCATTACTGTATCTACCGTTCTGTTGTTCCTTTATCTTTATTGTAAATGATAGGAATCAGTATTAATGTGCGCTGACATCTGTGTCACACATGCGGACAACATGGTCATCATCTACCCTTCTGCTGTACTTTTGTCATCAAACATGCGACAGAAGAACACCGAAATGGACCAGTGACTTTCATGTATAGTCGAACGTTACATACATTATATACACGTTCATCTGTACAGCGCCAGAGTGTCTGTGCTGTAGGTTAGTGATTGCGCCTGACAGTCTATAAAGGATGAAATAGATAATACAATATTACTGTGGGTCTATATCAATAGTAAAGAGAAAGATAAATCTAATAAATCTCCTTATAAGCGGATCGACCAGAGCCCGTCTGTAATCATATCAATTTGGCCGCAATATCCCGTCACCGCATATACAGCTGCACCTGGACCAAGCGAGACAGAGAGGGGGACGGGCACGCGTGATGTCCGGCCAATCGCCCCTCCAATATGTTTGAGTCGGGTGGATGGATGGAAGGGGTGAAGCACGGGCGAAGGAAGACAGCGCAATTGGCCGAACCCAGGGAATTGACTCGTCGGTGTTGTTATTATATGGCGCGAACTCATATGTACGGCAATATGTCAAATGCCATTGTCACATAATTCGTCTGGCTACCAATAACAACATCAATAATGACATTGGTTGGTCTATTAGTATCATCATCATCATCATCATCATCATCATCATCATCATCATCATCATCATCATCATCATCATCAACAACAACAACAACATCATCATCATCATCCACGGATTCATCATTGCCGTCATTGTCATTACCATTAAGGAACAATATGCAAAAACAACTATGTATTTCTCCATTTAGTAGTAGAAAAGGGCCAACAATTCAGCAAGCAAGAGCGGCAACAAAACAACCGCAATAAAACAACCGCATACAACAGCACAATAACACTAACAACAACTGAAGCAGAAATGATGATTGCAAGATGAATTTAATAATAATGATGACACTAATGACAGTAAATTATAATTATTTTTGCTTTTATATGATCATCGTAATAAAATATTACTAGCACCTAATATATAATATATAATAATAATAATGATGATGATGAATTACCTCGTTATGGTCAAAGGCTATAGTTGTCAAGTCTTGATGGACAGACTGGTGCTAAGACTTTGAATGTACACTACCCAATTAGGTACATTACTTGGCAATCGTTCACTAGGACATTATTTCTATGCTGATGATACTCAAGTGTACATTTCGTTTGACAGTTCGTCTAGTGCGGCTGTTGTCTACAGCCTTTGAGGAGGTACAATCTTGGATTGCGGCTAAGAAAATCCTCCTTAACCAATCGAGAAATTAATTTCTACTACTGTGCACTCCACAGTAACTTAAAAAGTTTGAATGGCTTAAATTTTTAAAACTGGGTAACTCAGTTATTTAGTGTGTTGATTCTGTTTGTAAATTGGGTGTTGTATTACTCTACTATGTTTCTCACCGACAGCGTAACTGATATTTGTAAATCGTCATACATGCATATTCGTGACTTTTGCAGAAGTAGGCGTCGTATCCCTATGTCATCTGATTGCCTTTCTCTGGCAATATCTAAAGCTAGAACTGTTCTTAGTGAACGAGCTTTTTCGGTTGCTGGACCTAGATTTTGGAATTCTTTTTCTGTAGTTGTCTGTTTTGCTCAGTCGCCTGTGTCATTTCGTTCTCAACTTTAGGCTTATCTATTCAAATTATGAATGCCCTTTCTATGCGTCGGTTCTTGTAGAAGCATATATCGTCAGTTGAATCTGTAAGTGGCGCCCGGCTTCAGAGGCAAGACGTCTTGAGATCCTATATTCATCCCATCCTATTCCAAATCACTGCCCTTATTATTTGTTCTTTGTCTTGTTTGTGGCTGTTGGCATTTCTGAGCAGACGTATCCCTTCTTCCCCAGTAAGGAAAACGTGTGTTATTTGGACCATCGTGAAAATAAAAACTCTTATTGTATAGCAAAACCAGCAGAGCAGAGAATCAGCGACATCGCGTTTGGTTGTCTGATTGTTGGACTGATCATTTTAATTGAAAGCGAGAAGACGATAGGCGTTGGGAAACATTGAGTCTAGTAATAGCACAAAGCGCATCCCTTACAGAATTATTATTGTTATTATTAATTATTATTGATTCGTAAATTCTATACCACCGGTGACTAAAGCAAAACGCATCAACCGATGGTGCATCAAAATCAGGTTATCATCCAGAGGTACTGTACAGTCCACTAAGACAGAGAGACAGTCTAATGTGGATAAGCAGGTGACTGAGCAAAACAGACAACTACAGAAAAAGAATTCCAAAATCTAGGTCCAGCAACCGAAAAAGCTCGTTCACTAAGAACAGTTCTAGCTTTAGATATAGCCAGAGAAAGGCAATCAGATGACATAAGGATATGACCCCTACTTCTGCATAAGTCACGAATATGCATGTATGACGATTTACAAATATCAATGACGCAGTCGGTGAGAAACATAGTAGAGCTATACAACATCCAATTTACAAACAGAATCAACAAACTAAATAACTGAGTTACCCAGTTTTAAAAATTTAAGCCATTCAAACTTTTTAAGTAGTAGAAATTCATGTTTCGATTGATTAAGAAGGAGTTTATTTGCCGCAATCCAAGATTGCACCTCCTCGAAGGCAGTGGATAACAGCTGCACAGATGAAAGACAATACAAACTGTCAAAAGAAATGTGCATTTAATTATCATCAGCATAAAAATGATATCCTAGTGAACGATTGCAAAGTAATGTTCCTAGTGGGGTGCGTTACATCATAAGCAATAGAGGGCCAAGTACCGAACCATGAGGGACACCACTCGTCGGCAAAGCACAGGATGAATAAGTACCATTTAAGTACGCTTACTGGCTGCAGAAACCCCAAACCAAAGCTGGAGGCGATGCAAAAGAAGCGAATGGTCCACAGTATCAAAAGCAGCAGACAGGTCAAGAAGAACAAGTGCCATCACCCTACTCTTTTCCAACTAGCACATGTTTTCATTATGAACGACAATAAGCTGAAATCTGCGGCTCCTAGCAGCAAAAATAGCAGCTAAACCAAAGCTGCGGCGTGCTCTCAACAACTTTCTTAGTTCAAAAAGGCATTTGCCTATAAAGAAGCTCAGTTAAAAACATTGAAACTGCAAAACCAGCTCATTAGCTGTTTGTGCAGGAGTTACGTATAAATAAGATGTCATACTACCATGCTTTATTTAAATAGAGTTTATGCCAAGGTAGAAATTTAACAGTTTCGTAATTCGGGACGATTTAAATTGGAAGTCAAATTTTGAAAAGATGGCAATAAGATCCGAAATATATGATTACACAGGACCAGCAGAATGAAGCGATTGTGTACCAGAATGACTTACCTTTTAACATTCGTTCGTATAAATTTAAAGTTTTTCTTACAAATTTTACTACCAGTTCATTTTCTCGTACAAATCTGAGGCTAATAGTTTCTCAATAGACAGTCCTAATAATTTCAGACCATTCATTTGATGTTTGAATCATTTTTGACATAATTTTAATGTGCTTTTATCCAATTTTTTTACAAAAATTGGCTTGCCTACCCTCCTATTTTAACCCTTCAACTCAGCTATCGCGCACAATTAGAACATTTATTATTAATAGGTTCTTATAGGCAGAATGATTTAAATTCGGTAAAAAGATGAAAATATCAATTTTGCTTATGATCAGTCATTTCATTTCTCCTTGTATGCTGTTCTGAGAAAATCGATTAGAAAGCTGTGGCGTTAATTAAAAGCAGAAAGCAGAAGCTAGAATGACTCAGGCAGTTATGACGTCATTTCACATAAATTGCTACTTAAAAACAAAAATCTATCAGCGAAATACAATTTACGGACTCCTTCAAGAGTAAAGAGCCAGAATAGTAAGCCTATTTCAGACTTTGTATTAAAAATAAATGTTTTAAAAGCAGAACAGTTATCTAAATGACGCTTGCTTTTGCCGTGTATACAAGACTATAAACCAATCGGCATGGAGTAGATCAGCCTTATGGCGAAATGATTGAATATTTATGTAGCCCACTTAACACATCATATTTAGCTCAGAGGCGTATTTAGCCCAGTGGTGTATTTACTTCAGTGGCGTATTTAGCTCAGTGGCGTATTTAGTTCAGTGGCCTAAATAATTCAGGAGGGTATTTAAGGGTGAATTGTTTGCCACGTTCCCTTTGCCGGAGGCTTTTGTTTTTCATGATATCTGCTTTTCCCAACGTTTCTGTCATTCTCTTGCATTTTTGTGCAATATCATTTATAATAAAATTACTCAGCAAGTTACGAGAAGTGTCTGTTTTCGTTTAGAAGATCGCCCATGAAATCCGACGGTAATCCAAGTTATATGCTTAACCTAATGATACAGTACGGTGTTAAGAGGTATGGTAGTCACCACGGCCCATCAGTGGCAGAATTGACCCCGTCAGGGTTTCTAAACAGGACATTGCTTTAGCCCCATGGCTGGCCTCTTGTTAAATTTCTGATGTTATTTGCGCTTTAGCTGCGAGATTCTTCTACCAGACGTTTGAAAGCTTTTTAAAGTTTTGCCGGAAAGCATGATGCTGTTTGTGAGAAACAATAGATTCCACTGGCCAACACATAATTTGTTGCCTCAAATGTTAGAACTGTTTCTGGGTATATTTGACCTGCTGATTCCAGAAAAGGCACCAGTTTTCTCCCAGCAGGTCTAGTTTTCGAGATATAGAACATTATGCCATATACCAGTCCTTGCCTCTGCTCGCCCATAAAACATAAGGCTATAGCTATAATTATGTAGTGCTCAATTTATTATGTGATACACTAAATAAACATAATAATACAAATACTTAAAAGAAAATGGTAGTACCTGAAACTGTACTTATATGATACCAAACAGAACAAGTTTGTTATAAAAATTTCAAGTCATTCGACACCGAAGAAGCTCCTTTTGTACGATTTCCGAGTGTGGCATCTGCCGGAACAATCGCGCATAATATTCCAGCAATAGTCTGCCATCATGTGTGCATCCCATCTTCCTTGATATCGATTTTCCATTGTTTTGATGTCTTGGTGAAATCTTTCACCTTGCTCTTCGCTGAAGTCACCAAGATTCTCTGGAAAGCGATCTAAGTGACTGTGGAGATAATGGACTTTAATGCTCATGTTGCAGCCAAGCTTGTTGAAATGAAGAAGCATATCCTCTACTAGTTGTGCATAATTGTCTGCCTTCTTGTTGCCAAGAAAATTTTTAGTTACAAGAACAAAGGAAGACCAGGCACAAGATTCGATTTCATTCATTGATGGTATGAAAAGTGGGTCATTCATAAGTTGCCTGATCTGTGGACCATCGAAGATTCCAGCCTTCAATTTTTCCATTGTAATTCCTGGTAACTTGTGTACTATGTATTCGAAGCATGAACTTTCTTTATTCAAAGCCCTGACAAATTCTTTCATCAGGCCTAGCTTTATATGTAGTGGTGGCAGTATGATCCTATCTCGTGCCACCAAAGATTCCTTGATTACATTTTGAGCTCCAACCACCATGTCTTTCCTCGAAGGCCAATCTTTTCTTGTCCAATGTTCATGCTTGGCTCTACTGTCCCAAAGACACAAAAAGCAGGGATACTTTGTGTAGCCACTTTGTTGACCAAGGAGGAAATTTACCATCTTCAAGTCTACACAAATTACCCATTGATGTTCTTTGTATTTTATCTTTTCCAGTACTAAACAGATGGCATTGTACTCTTCTTTCATCCTGGTGGAGTGACCGATTGGAATAGAACCAAATTTGTTGCCGTTATTTAAAAGCACACATTTCAGACTACGTTTTGAACTGTCGATAAAAAGACGCCACTCATCTGGGCTGTAATCCGACAGACCAATTTTCTTCAATAAGTTGCTGATGTCATTACAGAATACTAGGTTGTTGTCTTCGGTAAAGAATGGCAGCAAATCCTTTTCTCTGTTTCTATGAATTGTAATTTTCGTTCCAGGCTGAAGTGCATTCTTTTCCTTTAGTCTGGACGCAAGCAATTCAGAGGACTCTTTGGAAAGATTTAAGTCCCTGATCAGATCACTCAACTCGACTGATACCTTGGGCTTTGTGACAACGGCGCTATAGAAGTCATTAGATTAGATTCCACGATGTCATTTTCCAATCATGTTGGAGCCATATGCAGATCAGCTCAATTTTACAAATTAGATTTCGTTCTGTCTTGATCCTTGTCGCTAATGCTTTGATTTCTAGCAGACTTGACTGATGCCCCTTATTCCTGTGCATACTCTTGGTCAATGTTTATGATAAAGTGTTTTCAGTCACGAACAACTATAGGCGCTCCATCGACAGTCAGTTAGCGGCCTTTATTGCTGCTCAGTTAGGTGTTTATGAGTCCAGTTTCAATCTTCTGAGCTTGGAACTGAATATAAACGGCGGTTTCGATTTGATCGAGGCACAGAGCGTTGAGATAGCTACATAATAGGAATCTTAATTAGACCAAGTTGAATCAGGGCTAACAAACCAATATAGATCAGATTTCAATAAGAAAAAGATAAGCCTGAGCTGCAACGAGATAATGACTATCATGCTGAGATAGATAAGCTGATACGAGATGATAACGGATAGCAACGCATGAGATAAGATGAGGTGATAGGAGAGGATATAATAGTTGAGTTGAAATGACATGGCGTGAGAGGGATGCAATGGGATGGACTCTGATCATATCCGATATGGCATAACCATCTACTATGTTACAAATGCAAATCGAACACAGGCTTACCCAATTACAGCAGGTTCTTCGTTATTGATATAAGGTAAAATAGCATAAGCTTGTTTCTCATTCATGCTCCACCGCTTGCAATTTCTGCTTCGGCCTTTCACTCAAAACTCAAAACATTCCTCTTTCACAGATCGTATCCTGATACCCCTTCTTCCTCTTATATCTCTCTCCTCTCCAACCCCAAATACCACCCCATAGCTGTAGGCTGTCTCTCCATCTGACTTTTGGATCTTGACCTGAAACCTAACCCTTTTGCCTATCGATTTTGTTTAGACTGAGCGCCTGTGAATGAGCTGGTCCTCGCGGCGCGGCTTTCGTTGGGCGCTTTAGAAATATCGGAATTACGATTACGATCCTACTGGATTCAGATCAAAACCTTAGATCCGCCAGAGCTATCAACAAGAATCTGTAGATGAGGCAGTGAGTAAAATCATCTAACCTTGATCTGTAATGAAAAGAGCTTTCGACGTCGATGGTAGACTGGACTGCATAGCTTGACTCCGCTGTTTGACAGGTCAAAGCAACTCTTCTCTGTCTCATGTACCCGGGCCGCCGGACAACCGGGCAGACAGACGGACGGACGGACGGACGGACGGGTGACTAAGGCGACACCCAAGCGGCGTTCTTCGGTCGATGATTGGTGCGGTAGCCTGGTGCGCGACTTACGATGCCATTAATTTATGTCTCCGTTCTACGATATCGACGAGAGATGGATTATTTCGCTTGTTGTTGTTGTTGTTGTCGTTCATCTGCGCCACAGCAGATCATCCGTCCGTTCGTCCGTCGCGGGCCACCGTCTCGCTCGCTGCTCCGTCCCTCCGTCCGATCGGTCGCTGTCGATAAAGCCGCCGCTCGGTCTCACGCTCGTTTTCGCGCTCGCGCCTCCCCACCTTGTTCGTCTGCCTGTCTATCTGTCTGTCTGATTGTAAATCTGCCTGTTTGTCTGTCTGTCTGTTTGTCTGTATGATTGTCCGTCTTCGCTCAACTGAAATTCATTCTTTCTCGCTCTTTATCTCGGTCTTGTTTTTCCTGTTTGTCTGTCTGTTTCTGTCTCTCTTTCTGTCTGTTTTTGTCTCTGTCTCTCTCTGTCTCTCTGTCTCTGTCTCTCTGTTTTTGTCTCTGTCTGACTGTCTGTCTGTCTGTCTGTCTGTCTGTCTGTCTGTGTCTCTGTTTTCGTCTGTGTAACTTTCTACAGGGCTGCGTCTGTCTATGTCTGTCGACGTCAGTTCTGATGTGCCTGGTCCTGATTCAGTCGTGATTCCTCTCCAGACAGACGGCGCCCTCTTCTCCGTCCGTCCGTCGGTCGGTTGGCGTCCGTCGGTGCAGCTCGTCAGGCGGCTGTGACAGGGGCGGGCGGGCGGCCGACTATGAGGCCCCTACAGCCGAGGCAGCACAAGCGAAGAGCAACGATGAAGGGACAAACTCTGTCTGCCTCTTCTACGCCTCCAACGACGACATCAGGGCTCGTGTATTAGACGATGGCAGCGAAAGAGAATGAACGAGCGAGGAACGAACGAGGCGAGCAAGCATCATCGCCCATTGTCCGCTGCTTCCTTCCCCTTCCCCAATCGATCCAAGTGCGTGCGTCCGATCTGACGCTTGTTCTCGTTCTGTCATTGGCTTCATATGTTAGATGGCGTCGCCGACCAACTCTTCATCTTCCTCTCTCTTTCACTTCCTCGTTCGCCTCCACTTCCGCCACCAACATGGAAACGAAAAAGAGCATAATTGGATGGGAATAGACGGAGAGAAAGGCTGCGTTTGCCGATAGGTTGATTGAATACGAGTATGGCCACATGTATGCATGTATGTATGTCTGCTTAGGTATATACAGACCCTTATGTATGTCTTTATAATCGGACTGTATGTATGTATGAATGTATACATGCATGTATGTATGCATGCATACATGCATGTATGTATGTATTTATGTGTGTATGCATGTATGTATGTATTTATGTGTGTATGTATGTATTTATGTATATGTGCACGTATGTATTTATGTATATGTGTATGTATGTATGTATGTGTATGTATGTGTGTGTGTATGCACGCATGTATGTATGCAGCAACCGTTTGAAGAGAATGGTTTTCTATGAAGTACTTAATTGTCACTGCAATTGCAATCGCAATCTTATGTAGCACCACTTTACGAGAAACCCCTCAGAGACGCTCAAGGCCTGGCAACGCAAAACCGCGATGATTTAATAGAATGTTTTTCAAGCTCTTACAGAAAATTGGCCAAGATTTATCGAAACTCTTTCTTCAAGCACAGATGTCAACGGTCAGCATAGCAGAGACCCGCGTTTACACGACGCAACTTCTTTTTTCTTTTTCAAGTTCTCTGTCTCCACTCCGGGCAGGTTCGAAGGTCCAATGGCGCCATTCCTGACGTTGTTAGGCCTCCTTCTTCAGTTTCCCATATCCGTCCTCCATCGTCCAGTCAAGTAGCAATTGTCTAGGTCTTCCTCTTCTGTTCTTTCCTTCCATTCTTCCCTCTATGATATTTCTCAGAAGGGAATCACCTCTCACTATGTGTCCAATCCATTTCCTCTGTCTCGTTCTTATTGTAGCCATCAAAGATCCTTTCCCATCCACCTGATGAAGCACCTCTTTGTTTGTTTTATGCTCTCTCTTTAGGTTCCCGTTCAGTCCTCCTCTTATCAATTCTTTTCTCTTCATAAAAGTGTCTTTTCCCATCGCTACCCTTCTTTTCGTTTCATTATGACATTTTGCATCTGTCGTGATCATACTTTCAAAGTAGGAGAACTGCCTGACCTGTTCCAACTCTTCATCGTTTATTATTATTCTTACTGTTGTTTCTACCTTTCTGCTTATCTTCATAATCCTTGTCTTTTTGATATTTATTTTCATACAAACAAAATAATGACGAAGCGCAAATTGGAATTTCTAAACATGGTTGCCGATACATACTATAAGCTCCTAGGGATATGTTCTTGGTTTTTGCGATTGGCAGTGGAAACTCTGAAGAAACCGTACTTAGGGCCTAGGCAACTCGGTAACTGTTACGATAAATACAGTTTATCTTTCTGTCATTTCGTTCTCGACTTAAAATTTGCCTGTTTCAAATTGTTTATCTCTCTGTCTTGTGGACTGACCTTCTGGATATTGACCTGATTGCCGCTTGTGAACCGTCGGTTGATGCCTAGTGCATTAGATGCCGGCGCTTTAGAAGTTACTAGTTATTTATTTATAAATGCTGGATGGTTTTAATCATCATTAATAACTCCATCGTTTACTGGTATGAACTAATGTTTGCAATTAGTTTATGAATTTGCGCTTTGAAAGGTGAATGCGATGGAATAAATTGTTGAACTTGGTCGACAACTAATGAAGATAAAACTAGAAATGGTAGCCCTACATGCGAGAATTGTGAATTAAGTCAATGTAGATTGAAAAGAATATCGTGACAATCGAGTAGTAGCACATGCTAATAGCTACCATTGTCATGTTTATGCCTAAGCAGAAAAAATCGGATGGATATTTATGCATAGACAACATGCAGAATGCGATGTATGCACGTATGTGTATGTATGAATGAATCTGTGTGCACAAGTATATATGTATTTATGCATTTGTATATGCATGCATATATGTATGCATGCCTGTATGTATGCATGCATGTATATATGTCTGCATATATGTATGTATGCATGCCGTTATAGACGGTTTATAAGGTAGGACCTAATGGGTAGAGTTGTACGTTGTACGCCTTCTGTACAGTTTGGCGGGAAAGCCGACCTTATAAAAGGTGTTGTGTTTAACATTGGCTCATCCTGGATTTTGTTTGTTAGTCATGCGTGACCGTTTTTATTGCAAGTCTTTGGACTAGTTGTGTCTAGTTTTTCTGCGTGGAGGACTTGTTTGGTTCTTCGTAGCTGTTTTGGTTCTTTTTGAGCCGCTTTCATCACCTTCTGTTGGTGAACGGTTTTTATTCGCTTCATGAAGTTTCTTGCTGGTTTTCTCGACGTCTTATTTCTCTACGTGAGCCACGTTACGACCGTAAACAGCTTAGCAAAGAAACAGTTTATCCTAGAGCTGGTATTCTATTACATATCTCATGATATCCTAGCATTCTATTACCTATTTCTTGATAACCTGCAGCAATGTCTGCGTGTGTGTATATGCTATGTATGTATGTGTGTATGTATGTAACTGAACCCTGTTATAGTTAGGTGCTTTCTTTGTCTCCTGCTACTTCTCATCCTAGTACATCTCTCTTCATCCCTTTCTCGCGTGCCTCTCCATCCAATTTCAAATGCATCGTTAACTAAGATCTATAGGCCTACCATTGAAAGCAATATCATTTTCTGACATAAAGCAAAACGGCTGTCAGGCAGCACATACTACAGAGGTGCAGTTTATTACCCATGTGGCTTTCGGCAGCCAATACAAGGCGGGGATCTTGTTACGCTGTCTAAAGATGCGTAAAGAGCAATTGCAAGTTAATTGATTGATGTTTATATGAACGAATGCGTTTTAGTTGAAGATACCCCTCTTATTTCCTGCTACCATAGATCTTCTGCCGAGTTACACTGAGTGCACCGTTTATTTAAGACGGCAGATCCTGAGATATTCATCAGTTGATGCTCGTGCTGTTACTCACATTCCTTCCCGGTGGAACCAATAATGGGAAACCTTCAAACTGCTGAACAAACTGATTCAGTTAACTGTTTGCTTCCAGTTCAAAGGACTTATGCGCTGTCACTTAGGATTAGACTGCCATCGGTCTCCTGGCTGTTCCCATCCGCGGTGCCAAAACAGAGAGGGAGTTTCCTGTTTGATGGGCACCTGACAGTCATTGGAGCAGATGGCTGGTTTCGCGCCGGTCACCTGTCACTGCTGTGATCTTGTTCAAGTTCTTCCCCAACTCTTGGGCAAACTCTAACTAATCGGTATTCAAGCTTCCAGCAGTTTTGACTGAAACTGTAACAAACTGTTTTGACTGTGAGATTGCAACATATTTGCTTGGGTTATCGTGAGCTGCTTTTCCACTGCCGAACCTGTATTTTGCGATGTTTTATGCTCGTAGGATGCTGCGAATGTGTTAGGCACCGAATCATCTCACGCCAAGCGACTATCTGAGTGGCCCAAGGTATTACGGTCACCCCATCGGGCCTCTTGCCATCAGCTCTTGCACGCCACTGGACTCTGACGGTTGATATTTTGGCTCTTATGAAAGCCCGCCAAATGACATCATTGACCATGCATGCCGTTGTTGCCTCCCTGTGATGCATGAGAATCCGTGACGACCACTGGGCTTCAATATAACACAGGATTTGCTTGTGGTTGGTTCACATAACGCAGTTCCCAATCGCAAGCCGGCTGTTAACTTTGGTACCTGCGTTGGATCCCTAATCCCGCCGTCAAAATGGGGAGTGCATGAAACCAGTCGCATGAATTTGGCGATTACACGGCTAGCTATCGGGCCTTATTTACTGAATCGGTTGCACCAATGACAGGCCTTGAAGTACATTTCATCATCATCATCATCATCATCATCATCATCATCATCATCATCATCATCATCATCACCACCATCATCATTATCATCACCTTCTTCTTCTTTTTCTTCTTCTTCTTCTTCTCATCATCATCAGCAGCAGCAGCAGCGGCAGCAGCACCACCACCACCACCATCATCATCATCACCTTTTTCTTCTTTGTTTTCTTCTTCTTCTTCTTCTTCTTCGCATCATCATCATCATATACTTCTTCTTCTTCTTCTTCTTCTCATCATCATCATCACCATTATGATTATCATCATCATTATTAATGTTGTTATTATTATTATTATCATTATTACGAAGAGAACTTGAATGATTTTCTACCTGTTAATTTAGTTATAGCGTTCGATTGCATCCATGGACGTTGTTGTTCCAACAGGCGGCCGTTGTTTCATCATCATATGAGGGCGTTGACTGACCGAGGCCTACCTAGTCCAAGGCTTCTAGCTCGGCTGTCTCCGTCGTAGCCGGGTTAGAGCCAGTGGCGACTCAGCCTAATCGATTTACAGGCACCGAAGACGTTTCATGAAAAGCCGAGGCCTACTAATTCCATGCCGTCTAACATTTTTTGTGTTCATTATTGATTTCAAGGAGCGTTTCGCCAGTGATCAGGTGCAGATAGATCGTAATAGATCGTAATTGTAATTGTAATCAGAAATTTGCATAGCCGCCGCTTCGGGATAAACTAATCAGAGGCCCTCTCTGCGCAAGCTTTGACGATTTCAGATTTCATTAAAAACAGAACATTCATCTGTCAGGAAACATTGCTCAGATAAATAGAAGTCACCAGTGGCAAGCTCTCGCACACATGCAAAGCCCTACCAACAGATTCCCAACTAGATTTGAAAGATGACAGCATGTTCAGAGTTTATAAAGCACGTGGCATTGAGGATGAGGAACGACAATGGGCGATGTGATCCGCCGCCGATGGCTCAACGGTTGTCTCATCGTCCAACAGTCCCTCGTAGATGGAAAACGACGCGGCGTCCAGATATTCCTCGAACCCCCGGATATGCTCGGGACAGGCATTCGTCACCCGCCGGCGGGTAGGTACTTGAGCCATTCCATGAATGACGGTGGGTGCCGCTCCAAAAACTCTCTACGCCTTTCCTCCACCGACTCCAAGATTTCCCAACGTAGACGGGGTACATAGTAGGTCTGGAGCTTGATTGTCCATCTTCAATCATGTCTCCCTCTGTAGGTGGACCGTCCAGTCGAAGAAGATCACGATAACGTGTAACAAAAACCGTCCGAAACGCAGTAGACCCCTAAATTCGTGTTGGAAACGAAAATAATTCCGACTCGCAGACCAGGCAACAGTAAAAGTCCAAACTGCCAGAATTATCGAGCAAATTTCACGTTTAGACAGCATAATCCGTCAAATTGACACGAGGAAAGCCAACGACCGATATGACCGTGGACACTGACAAGGGCCCCCTCGTCGTCCAGGGAGAGGGTGCAAGAGGCCGAGGATTATAGCGCCTTCTGTGACTGTTTGTCCTCTGATCGCCTTTGTTATTCTTGGAAAGAGTCTGCGTGGGACCAGCGGCAGAGAAGTCCTTGCAGACGATTCATGGCTGATCCAGAACTCTGCTTACTCCACAGCCGCCGTGGCTGAATGGAATCATATCCTGTGAAGAATTAAAAAGGATTGATAAACTAATGGATGATTGGATAGATGGATGGGCGGAAGGACGGACGGACGGACGGATGGATGGATGCACGGATGAACGGATGGAGAGATGGACTGATGGAAAAATGTAATTGTAATTGTAATTTGAGATTTATAAATCGCCTCTTAGAGGATAAACTCAATAGAGGTGCTTCCGACCCGAAAAATTAAAATCACTGTTGAACAGTACAGTCTTCAGGCGCCTGCGGAACACTGAGAGGGGGAGAGAAAGGAGCTCAAGTCGCAATACTCGAGGGAGACGATTCCAGCAAGTGGGACCAACGTAGGCAAAGCTTCTCGATTGGGCTGCAGCGGTACGCATGCGAGGGACAAACAGGAGATCTTGAGTGGCCGAGCGAAGGTTGCTACGGCCCGGCAACGAGGAGACCAAAGTGCAGAAGTCCATGAGGTTAAGGGGAGCAGAGCCAAGAACACAATTGCGCATGAGGGAGAGGGTCTTAAAGTGGACACGCTGCTGGACGGGGAACCAGTGAAGAGTGGATGGATGAAATGGATGGATGAATGGATCGAATGATGGTTGGATAGATGGATGAATGGTAAATGGACGGACGAAGAGACGGATAGGCAGATGGAAGTATGGACAGAAGGAGGAATGGACAGATTAATGGATGAATGAATGGATGGCTGAACAGATAGGCCTACCCACTGATGTATGTTTATGGGCAGATGGCAGGATGTTACATAAACAGAATGATGGCTGGCTGGATGGACGGACAAATGGATGGATGTATATAAACTAATTTAGTTTCGCAGAATGTGTTCCTATTTTCATGCTGCTATGAACAGCTGTGGAGTCAAAATGCTAAATCATCATCATCATCATAAACCATGGGTACAACGCCCGTCTGTGTCCGATGCCATTTTCACTATGTTCGTCCAGTGTTGTTTTTCCAGTGTGGCGTGGCTCAGCTCCTGGACTGATGTTCCACAACATTCGATTATGTCGTCTACCCATTCTTTGTGGGGTCGTCCTCTCTTGTTTGGTCCATCCATCATTCCGAACACTAATGTCTTGATCTTCCTATCGTTGCTCTTTCTGCATAAAATTCCGAAGTCTGTTTTTTAAATTTTATTTTGAGCAATCGGAGCAATCGGGCGTTTCACAATCATTCGCCAGATGTCTATGGCTAACGTTGTAGTTGCTTCATTTACGCAACTGTTAAACGGCAGAATTACTAGTGTTTTCTTAAACGGCTCTAAAAGTCTGAAGGTGGCTTCAACCATCAACCGCTCATAAGAGCCTTCGTCGTGGAGGCGCTACATGTGTGCATGTGTTCGCTTGGGTGAATAGTTCCAACATTCCTGAGAGAATGCAAGGCTTTAGCACAATCACACATACAAGGCAATGATGTTTTAAGACATATTGCAAAGATCCCATACGAGCACACTGTCACAATTAGGTACCATTATAAGAGCCCAATTGTAAGATACCCAATACATTCTTCAATAATCGCTGCTTCAAATGGCCTTTGTGCAAGTCTTGTGTACATATTCCAGCCACATGATAATTTCTGTGCAGAAATTTGCCAGAAACAAAAATAGGGCCTCATCATCGTGGCAAGTTTTTATAGCGAAGCGTAGAGTACATATATGTTCAGTCCTCACGTCAAGAAGAAATCTGGTCCGAAAGCGATTTGATGAAGACGTATCAGATTCTGTTTGCATTATGGATAAAACTGCTTTCCGCTTTCACGATGGAAGGCGTCCGATATAATTATATCCATCTGTCTAATAGCGGATTGGAAAAGTTACACCTATTGCAATTCACTGTGTAGACTCTTCTGGCCCATTTGGAGTCTCTTCTTGGCCATTTGGCGCCTCGTCTGGCCAATTTGGAACCCATTCTGCCCCATTTGGAGCCTCTTCTGCCAAATTTGGAGCTTCATCTGGCCCATTTGGAGCCTCTTCTGCCAAATTTGGAGCTTCATCTGGGCCATTTGGAGCCTCTTCTGGGCCATTTGGAGCCTCTTTTGGCCCATTTGAAGCCTCTTCTGCCAAATTTGGAGCTTCATCTGTGCCATTTGGAGCCTCTTCTGGGCCATTTGGAGCCTCTTTTGGCCCATTTGAAGCCTCTTCTGCCAAATTTGGAGCTTCATCTGTGCCATTTGGAGCCTCTTCTGGCCCATTTGGAGTCTCTTCTTAGCCATTTGGCGCCTCGTCTGGCCAATTTGGAGACTCTTCTGCCAAATTTGGAGCTTCATCTGGGCCATTTGGAGCCTCTTCTGGGCCATTTGGAGCCTCTTCTGGGCCATTTGAAGCCTCTTCTGGGCATTTGGAGCCTCTTTTGGCCCATTTGGAGCCTCTTTTGGTCCATTTGAAGCCTCTTCTGGCCCATTTGAAGCCCCGTCTGGCTTAGTTGGTGGCCACGCAATTCATGTCGTGCTTAAGTTTTTATGATAGTATGATAGGCTGTATGGTTTAGTGACCTACTTTGTATGTGTTGGCCTTTTATCGTCGCGTTTAGAGTTCGAATCCAGCTTAGCATTTAGACAACTTATAATTCACTCTCAAAAACTATGTTGCCTGATTGTTGCCCATAGTACTTTTCCTGTAGGATTATCTTTTTGGGAAATCTTCCACTGCATATGCATATTCTTATTTTGTGATATCCAGTTGAACAGTCATTTCCAGCTTGCCAGAAGCTTTTAGACGGAGTAAAGCACATTTGGCTGGTTCTCAAAAGACGCAAATGTATTTGTCTTCTTTTTATACAATCAGCGGCTAGGAAGTGAGCAACAAAATGACCTGATGATTTACTTTGTGGTTTATTTATGCTTTAAAAGTTGGATGCCTGGCTCGTATGGTACTTGTTTACTACTTGATTTTCCCATAATTATCTCAGATAAGATCATAAGTAGAGAGCTGCACAAATTTGTCAAAATCATCTGGTAAAACCCATATCAAAGACCACGAAATAACAGCATATAACACGAATATTGCAATCATTACACTGGTTGCCATCCAGTATATAATCCAGTTTAAAATCTCTTATAGTTTACAATTAATAGGCATTAGGCCTATGTTAAAATCAACCACCTACCTTAATCTGCTTCTTGCTCAAACCTTATACAAATAGATAACAGACCCTATGTTGCGCTCGATTAGCGGACACAAACGTCCCTAGGAGGGATTAATTCCAGCCAGAAGAAGAGCCGACACACGACTCTTGCAGTGTATGGCCCAAGAACTAGGTTGGGCTTTCCGCTTTCTCAGTCTGGGCTGGCCCAGGGCTGTAGAATTCACTGCACAGTTCGGCGAGTTCTTTAATATCAATCAGACCTAAACTTAAGACTTGCCTTTTCAACTTGGTTACCTACCGTCGCCTGATTTCTGGTTTCTCTTAACTATCAGATTTCGATCAGGCTTACCCAAAGGGTTTTGATTTTTGACTGCGGTTTCGTTTCAACCGACCGTCGAAAGATAACATGTACATTATAATAACGATGCTATGAGGTCGTTAGATTGGATTAGAACATATCACACTCAGGCAAGATCAAAGCAGATCAGATCCGAATATTGGATTAGATTAGATTAGGCACAAGTATTGTACCGTAATGTATTTGCCTATTTACAGTATATAGTACCGCTCACAGAACACACTACTCAGAGGCCCCCTGGGTATAAGAACCCCGAGAAATTGTAAGGCAACCAGCCGAAACAGTCCTGTCTTCCAACAGCCGCCTGAGCTCGATTAGTAAGCGGAAGACTGTTCCAGTTTGACAGGTCCACCAGCGCAAAACCCTATGCTGCGCTTTCGAAGTCCTAACCCCGGAACAAGGAGACCAAAAGACGAAGAGTCCGTCCACAATTCGCAGAGAAAGAACATTTTACAGCGAAATTTACAAACGTTCGGTAGGAAAAAACCGATGGCATTACCAACGCACAGACGGCCCACATAAAGGGACTTCTAGCAATAATCCAGGGGGATAGATAGTGCTGATGTACTGGCCTATGTCCCTTCTTCGTCTCTCCTAACATATTCCAGTGTCATAGTTTGCCATGACGAAGCCCACCACGTCAATTGCCGCAACAAAGCGTCTCATCACTTCCTTAGCGATTCGTTTCCTGCATATTAGTTTCGACTCATTGAAGGTTCAATGCGACTCTTATGGCACAGCGTCAGCCGTCGAAATGACTCGGAATGTCTCGCATATATCTTCCTAGTCGGATAGAAATGAGCGACTTCGCCGAAATTTGGCGCTATTAAAGTATAACTGACAACCCTGCTGAGGTGGTCCGATCGTCGTGGGTTGATGTTTGCAGGAGTGCGACCTTGGACCATACGACGCTGGTTGTTGGGGATAAAGCTTAATCTAATCATTTACGCCTACGATTCCTCGCTCAGCCGATGGACATATGGCGTGTTAACAAATGTCTTACTTACTTACTTCCTAATCATCAGAAATAGCTTTACAGCTGAAGGACGGAAGCGAGAGAAGGACGGAAGCGAGAGAAGGACGGAAGCGAGAGAAGGACGGAAGCGAGAGAAGGACGGAAGCGAGAGAAGGACGGAAGCGAGAGAAGGACGGAAGCGAGAGAAGGACGGAAGCGAGAGAAGGACGGAAGCGAGAGAAGGACGGAAGCGAGAGAAGGACGGAAGCGAGAGAAGGACGGAAGCGAGAGAAGGACGGAAGCGAGAGAAGGACGGAAGCGAGAGAAGGACGGAAGCGAGAGAAGGACGGAAGCGAGAGAAGGACGGAAGCGAGAGAAGGACGGAAGCGAGAGAAGGACGGAAGCGAGAGAAGGACGGAAGCGAGAGAAGGACGGAAGCGAGAGAAGGACGGAAGCGAGAGAAGGACGGAAGCGAGAGAAGGACGGAAGCGAGAGAAGGACGGAAGCGAGAGAAGGACGGAAGCGAGAGAAGGACGGAAGCGAGAGAAGGACGGAAGCGAGAGAAGGACGGAAGCGAGAGAAGGACGGAAGCGAGAGAAGGACGGAAGCGAGAGAAGGACGGAAGCGAGAGAAGGACGGAAGCGAGAGAAGGACGGAAGCGAGAGAAGGACGGAAGCGAGAGAAGGACGGAAGCGAGAGAAGGACGGAAGCGAGAGAAGGACGGAAGCGAGAGAAGGACGGAAGCGAGAGAGGGACGGAAGCGAGAGAAGGACGGATGGGCAGTGTCATGATATGAATATTACACCTACGGGATTGCATTGTTAAAAAGCTGCAACCAAAAAATAGACTACTCAATCGACAACGCGTTGTTATGACGCCAATCATCATCTGATTGGAAAACGCGTTGCCGTGACAACAGCAGCTGCTAATTTTACAACGTGCTGTCAAGGCAATCAACAGTATACTGCTTAATGAACGAAGCATTGTTATGAGACTATTGGAAAAAGCGTTGCCATAACAACAGCAGCTGCTAATTTTACAGCGAGCTGCTAAGACAACCAACAATGTACTGCTCAATTGACAACGCGTTGTGTGTATGACACCAATACCAAGTGGTAAAAGCGTTGCCAACACAACTAACAACAGATTGCTCGATGGACAACGCGATGCTATTACACCAGTCACCAATTGATTGGAAAACGCGTTGCTTTGACAACAGCAACTGCTAATTTTACAACGCTTTGCAGGACAACAACAGCTGCTGAGGCTGCTACTCGTATTTAAGGCCAGTCAGGTAACCATTGTTTTAAACGTGTTTAAGGCCAGTCAAGTAATCATTGGTTTAAACGTATTTAAGGCCAGTCAAGTAACCATTGTTTTAAACGTATTTAAGGCCAGTCAAGTAACCATTGTTTTAAACGTATTTAAGGCCAGTCAAGTAACCATTGTTTTAAACGTATTTAAGGCCAGTCAAGTAACCATTGTTTTAAACGTATTTAAATAATCTTCTAATGACTGAATGTCTAGAGTCAGTCTTCACTCTATTCACACCCAGGACTATAGAAATTAGTGCAGTTTGCAATTATTCTCGTGAAATAAATGCATTACAAGAATTAATTCCTCGATCTTTAAAGTTTTAGTCAAATCAAGAAACATTGGTAAATATACTGCATACATGGAAGTTGACCTGTTGAACTTTGACCTGGACCTGAATCTGACGTACATGTATATTGGATGTAGGTCAGAGTTGTAGCAGGTTTTAACAGACAAACATGTGTTCAGAAGTTTCGGCCACAGCGGCTTCTGATCTTGGCAGATGCCTTGAACAGCAGAAGAGACCGCTAGCCTCCTATTTGCTGTTGATCTGGGAATCTATGCTGGCCAATGAAGGCTGTTTGAGTATTGAATATGATTACCCTAACCAACAAATGGCGCCCATCCTACAGGCGTAAAATCAGGCACCATCAGAAATTCCAATAACCTTGTAAATAGAGACGCACATATTGGTTTATATATACTGTTACGTGCTACTCCTATTCAAAGTATATAACTCGCTTGGGTTTAGATAAAATGTATATTTATACTTGCAAGAGGTTATAACACGTAGAACAGAATACCTGACATCAGCCAGAACGACGACGGCTGTTTTGAAGCCAAAAGTCTAAGTCTTTTCAGCAGAGAACAACTCGGACACAAAAACCTCTTAAGTTCCTCCAACAGACGGACCTTTACATAGGCTCGTAAAACGGAGTGTGGGCAACTAACAGAAAACAGAGCCACGTAGGACTCGGCCTATCTTAACTTAACTAGCCAAGGTCGGCAAACTGAAGGAAACATCCCCTTTTATAGGGTTTCTGGGGCAACGCCCCCCCCCCCCCCAAAGAGACGGCTCATCCTTCAACCACTCCTTACATCCGGGTATTCCATATGGGCCGACTCTAACAATACATATACATTAGATGTACATATACACATAAATATACATATACATGTGCATATAAACAGAATAGACTGTCATGGTGAACGCATCTCCAGTCAGATGAGCCGTTTCCTCATCCTGTTAGCCATTTTTCCTTTCTCCCCTCTTTTCCCTGTTCTATTTTTCTCCTACTCACCATACCCTCCACCCTCAAATCCTTCTCCCATTTGAACTTCTTCTTCTACCTTTCGTAGTTTTGCAAATTCTCTTATTCCTCCTATAATTGTCCTTTCCTTTCCTACAGTACTCCTAAGATATCATTTACGTATTCTTCCTCCTCATATTTTTATTCTTCTTTTTATCGCTCCTCTAATTCTTTATTGTATTCTCCCTATTCTCATTCTATTTTCCCTCTAATCCTTCCTCTTTGTCCTCCTATTCCTATTCCTCCTCGTCTTAATCCTATCCCTCCTCGCCTTAATCCTATTCCTCCTCGTCTTAATCCTATTCCTCCTCGTCTTAATCCTATCCCTCCTCGCCTTAATCCTATTCTTCCTCGTCTTAATCCTATTCCTCCTCGTCTCAATCCTATTCCTCCTCGTCTCAATCCTATTCCTCCTCGTCTTAATCCTATTCTTCCACTTACCCTTCCTTTGTCCACCTCTCTTATCCCTCCTCTCATTATTTCCCATATTATTCTTCCTTCTGCTCCTCCCTGTCCTGTTGATGACCTGATTGGAATGCATTTGTTCGAGGCGTCGTAATCACCGTCCCACAATCCTCCGGCGGCTGAAACGAATCAGACGACGACCGAAGGACGGATGGACGGACGGATGGACGGACGGAAGGACGGACGGACGGAAGGACGGACGGACGGACGGACGGACGGACGGATGGGTTGTAGATTTGGGGTAGGAAACAAACAAAGGAAGAGGCAGAAGAAAGAAGAAGGAAGGAGGGAGAACGGGGAGAAGGACGGAGTAGGAGGAAGAGAAGACGAAAAGGAGGAGGGAGCAAGAAGAAGGAGGGAGATGAAAAGGAGGACGATAGAGGAGGGGAGGAGGAAGGAAGAGGAGGAAGGAAGAACGAAAGGGAGCAGGAAGTAGGAGAGCGAGAAGAGAAGGAAGGAGGAGGAGGAAGATTAAGTATGATGAAGAAGGAGGAGGATGGAGGAGTGGAAAGGAGGAAGGAAGCGAAGGCAAGAAGATAGATGAAGAAATAGAAGAAAGAAGGAAGGAAGAGAAAGGAAATGGTAGAAAGAAGGAAGTGGAGGAAGGAATAGTTTCAGATTAGAGCAGGAAGGAGGAGGAAGGAACGGAAGAAAGAAAAGGAGGAAAGGGTGGAGGAAAAAGAGTAGAAAAAGAGGATTAATAAGGAGGAGGAAGGAGGTCGAGGAAGGACTAGGAGGAGGAAGGCAGAAGATTCAGTGCCTGACGGTGGCGGACAGCCACACGAAGACGGTTATCGGATGGAAAGAGAATCATTTATTCTAGCGCTTACTCAGCGCAGACTTGATTGGTGTATTAATGAGCGTAATCGTATCACATAATCAAGAGACTGATTCCCAGATAAATTCGTCAAAGGGGTAAGCAATTCAAATCCTTCCTTCTGGTTGGAATTAATCCCTCCTAGGGGAGGGGTCAGCCACATGAATCCTTCTTTTCCATTTGTTTCTATCTCCAGTGTCTTCTTTTTCCGGATTATAAGCTTTAGGTCTTGCTGAATCATGTTTCCCCATCTCTTCTTTTGTCTTCCCCGACTGCGGCATCGGTAAACCTCTGCTGTCATAATTCTTCAAATGCAGTTTTCCTCTTCTCTCCTCATCACATGACCATACCATCTCAAACTGGCTTCTCGAACTTTGTCAGATATATATGCCACTCCCAATTTCTGTCTGATATACTCATTCCTTTTCTCGTCTTTCAGTGAGATTCCAAGTATCCATCGCATCATTCTCATTTCTGTTCTCTCCAGCAGCTTCTCCTCCTCTTTCGTCAATGTCCAGCCTTCTGCTCTATATATGATCACTGGTCTTATCTGGCGTAAGCAATTCAAATGAAGGCTGATAAAAGGCTACCAGCTGAAAACAGTACCCGAAAGCCCAAGCCAATGTCTAGGATGATGAAGAATTGTGTCATGATCAACAGTATCAATTCACCAACATTGAGGTCTGTAGCAAAGGGCATCGTTTTTAGACATTTTGTTTTGAAACGCTTCAAAGACGGGCTACGATACCAGTCCTAAAGTGATGAGGTTTTGCGCAACATAAACGACATCAGAGAATTTGTAGAGCGTACAGAAACAGGCAGCGAATTCCGGAGCTCAGGAGCAGCAACCAAGAATGCCTGGAATGGACCCAGCCACTGCCCAGAACTGCCGATGCTGGGGTCAATTACTTGATGTAAACAGACTGAGTGCGAGGGCAGAGGTAAGAGGTAAATCAGCTGAAAACAGTACCCCAAAGCAAAACGACTCTCCACGCAGGGAGACTGAACACAACCAGTTGAAAGACTGGCAACAAAGTGGCCACGCAAGACCAAAAACAACAATCCAGTCTGAGCCAAGTAGTAGTTCTAATGTTTAACGACATCTTATGGCATCAAAGGCCGTTGATGTCGCCCTCCTCCTTTATCCTGGCTTGGGACTGGCACCACTCGAATACGGCAGTGTGTCGGAGTTTCTGAGCCAAAGTTAAGCAACACTTTTATATGCGGTTGGCTTTCTCGTCAGAAAGTACAGAAGGCGAACAACGTACAACAAATCAACCTATTCAATTCCATCTTATCCCCCGTATGTAACAATATATATTAAAGGCTGAAATGGTAGAGTAGTCTAGGATTGGCTGCCACACCACCACATAAACACGTATACTACCAGATTTCGTAATCGTAAACTCGAAATATCTAAAGCGCTACTTAAAAGCTAAGAGCAGGGCACCGGCTTATTCGCGAGCCATGCGTCAAGAGAGTGGGGTTGCCCAGAGATGCCATGTCAAGAACCAAGTCCGGTTTCCAGAAGACCACAGAGAGAATGAGAGGAGCTGTTAGGGTGATGTTTAAGCTGAGAGAAATGGGAAGGCAATGGATACGATTTTACCACTGATGGAGTCTATAGGGCCTACTAATTAAGCTCTGTACATGAACTTGAGCTGCATTCTCTACCCCTCTCCGTGTTCCGCAGGGGCCTGAAGACTGTACTGTTTAACAGTGATTTTACTCCTTCGGGTCGGAAGCACCTCTGTTGAGTTTATCCTCTAAGAGGCGCTATATAAATCTCAAATTACAATTACAACATATATGAGTGTACAAGCGGTGACTCAAACACTGGAAATATTCACTTTTGCAATGAATTTTACTCTGTTATAGCATTAGTCATCAGCTATTCAGTCAGGTACGGCGGATCTTAAAGAACCACGCTTCCGAAAACCGTCGTAAAGCTGAAAAGACGAGTCGTTGCGTCATTCTGTCATATGCCAAACCGGAAGTCGTGTTTTATTCGTTTATTATTTCCCAGAAGCCTCCGCGTGATTGCCTGGAGGTGTTGACATCCTGCCAAGATGTCGTCTTCGTCGTCAATGAAACGACTTGAGACTCGTTTAGACAGCGACCGTTAGAGGCGCTAGTGTCGACTGTGAAGGAGGTTGTGCTGTTGGATAACGATGAGTCTCCTCGATGGCGCTATATAAATTTTATTAGGAGTCTGGCTGAGATAGTTGTTAGATGCACGGCTACGACCGATAGATGGCTTACTAACTACAGCGCCATCTTTCTGTGATTATATCTTTTCGGATGCTGCGCTAAAACCCATGCAATATTGTGGGATTTTTCAAGTACATGGGGATATATGTGGATATGCGTCTTCATCTGAACGTTGATGCAAATGCTTTCAAGTGCATATAGCGATACTTCAGAATTGTATGGATTTAAACAGGGAAGCAGAAAACAGACTAGAGAACGAGATTACAGGGGTCGTCAGGTTTAATCCATCCAATTCATCTCATCTCCCCCTCTCTCCTGGATTGACTCACGATTGAACACTGAACTTTTCAAGCTATCCTATTCTCGTTCCGCTCCTGCACCATCCCATGACACCCATCACCAACGATTTCCACCGTCCCACCACCTTGTCTCCCTCGCTTGACCCTCACCGGATTCTGGCACCGAAAGTGACCAAACAGCCTGGCTCTTGAGGACTTGATTTGACAGAGCGCCGGTAGTAAGCTGGTCTCCTTGACGCGGATTTGTGTGGTGCTGAGAAAAATTCTGAGATTTACATTTAAATTACATTTGCATCTAATTTATCGTTTGTGATTTTACCTGATCCAATTTATTCTCATCAATCGGTTTATTGCATCGAGTTACAAATGATTTAATCAACAGCGCACAAGTGCACGTAGAGTCACGTAAGTAAGGACGTAAGTGGCCTTACTTTCCATATTTGCATATTAGGTAGACCTAATTTGCATATCTGCATATTAAGTAGCCTTAATTTTGCATTATGTCATATGCGTGGAACAGTTAGAGCAGTTGTTGAAACATATTATGATGTACTCAAATATAATCAACGGGCATGCACGACTAAATATAACACTACACGTAAACGGCGTTATATAATGACGAATATTTTACATTTAATCAAATTACATCACACCACATTGAATAACATCGCCATACATTGATATAGCATCACGGTACATCCCGTCGAAAGGCGAGACCATTCAACTAAACTTGATAATGAACTGGTCATTCGGGCAGTCATTGCTAGGCGACCATCCGTAGGTCGAAGAGTTTTGTTATATATAATCTATTCTAAAGACTTCTATAGCACCGTTATCATAATGCCCAAGGCATCAGGCAATGGTCGCTTCAAGTCAAAATCACAATCCAAAATCATAATGCGTCGGAGAAGCAGGGTCGAATTCCGATAGATCAGAGAAACCAGAAGCCAGGCTACGGTGGGTAAGCAAGTTGAAAAAGATGCATCTTTAGTTTAAACCTTGATGACATCAAAGAATTGACGGAACGAACTGAAACATGCAGTGAATTCCAAAGCTTTGGACCGGTTACAGAGAAGGCCCGAGGTACTGACCTGACCAAAACGACCCAGACTGCTGATAAATCCGTAAGTATAGGAGACATACAAGGCCAGTGAAGTAGAAGAAAGTGCAAGACTAAAAGAAAAACAGATACTTTGATAACTCCATGGAAAAAAGGAGGATCAAGAAGGCCAACGCCGTGTAACTGGCCTACAAATCTTAGATTAATTGTCTTCACCCATCGAATTTAATCAACAGCGCATAAGTGCACGTACAGTCACTTAAGTAAGGACGTAAGTGGCCTTATTTTCCATATTTGCATGTTAAGTAGTCTTGATTTACATAGTTGCATATTAAGTAGTCCTAATTTGCATATCTGTATAATAAGAGAATCGCCAAGAGTATTAACAAGTCTGACGTCCGTGGTGTTACGAAAGTGGAATGTCAATGACGAATCCGGAATATGAGAAGAGAGGGGCCAACTTAGCAAGATCGTACTTTATTTCGCCCAAAATATTTTACACCCTTTTAGTCGTCGTTTTCTCGTTAAATATTTTTTAGTCTTTGTGTCATCTTCGACCTCATTAAGCCATTACTGCGCAACTTCTCTAAGACAGATTTCACATCTTGCTCTTGAAATGATGGCATTCCATATTTCCACCTATTCAACTAACTTTTTCTTGCAGACTTTCAAACGCTTTTAGTCGAGCCCGAGCTTATGTTCACGGAAATTTTTCTTTCAGAGTCAAAAGAGGGCAACCGAAAGCATCTCTTTTCCTAAATTTTTGAGTGGTATGGCCTGGTTCATCTGCTCCGTCTGTTAACGCCTTTCGTAATAATTATATGCAGCTGAAACCCAGTGCATAGTGACTTATCTTCTTCTTCTGGTTCTTTACCCTCAGGCAGGTTCGATGACGCCACTCCTTTCGTGCTGAGCTTCTTATTTCAACTTGCTGTATCCGGCTGTCATCATCCAATCCAGCAGCATCTGCCTGGGTCTTCCGGTTTTCCTCCTCCCCTCAATTCTGCACTCAATGACTGTTCTCAAGAATGAGTCCCCTCTCAATATGTGACAATCCATTTGCTCTGTCGCCTCTTTTGTAGACCTTTCCTCTCCAGCTCTTTTCAACACCTCCTCTTTTGTTAGTGATTTATAGAACGTGGTTATTTCCAATAATTTAGCGACCAGTGCCACAGAGAAGCATGTTCACTGTTCAAGCAATTTCATTTAGATCTAAAATCATGACCAGCAAAGCTCTCGCCCCAACAATCAGCATTCGATATGATTACTTGATGTCCCTTATTTCTTTGGCTTTTTGTTGAGTCTGTGTATCTGGCTCTCTGGTGTATGGTGTTATTTCTGGTGTTAGTTAGACCTACCTAACACCATTTAGGGTAGCGTTTGTGAGGAACTGAAGACCATATAACAAATGTCTAGATAAATAACTTACTAAATAACTCCTGTGAGTGTGGCACCCCTGGCATTCGTTGGCTCATTGAAGGGCTCACTATCTGGTGTTTGTTGCACTTATGAGTGTAGTATTCCCTGGCTTCGTAGGGTCGGTAGACGTAATGCTCCCTGGGTGGTCGGTGAAAATGGAAGCACTCAGTGGCTGATTTGTGTTGCTGTAGGCAGAGGATCATGGAATATTTATCATCGTACAAAAATCGCCTGACGTTCTTCCGGTGGCTGCTGCAGCAGGAGAGAACTGACGACGACCATCTCTTCTGGATTTTGAGAACAGATTGCGTTTAATTTATAGCCATATGCGCGGATGGCGTAGTAAACACATCGGGCGTGTCTCCGTCTGTCTTGTTGTCTGTCTCTGTCTTGCCTTCTGCCTGCTTCTTTCCATCTGTTTCTGTGCGTCTCTGGCTCTTCGTTGCCGTCGTCTCAGAGCAGTCACTTTCCACCGTCGCAGGCAGATTTAGACGTCCGATAATGGAAGAAGATGCTGCGATGCCGCAGCAGCAGCAGCAGAAGCAACGACGACGAGCTGTGAGCGAGTGGAGAGGATGGAGAGAAAGGCGACCGTCGTTCGTCCGGACGGTGATGGGCAGAAGCAGACGTTGGCTGTAACTGGAGAGAGGATCCTTTATCAATTGCATCTGCGACAGTACATCACAGTCACTTATTAGAGCAATCGGTCAGTCAGTCAGTCAGTCAGTCAGTCAGTCAGTCCGTCGGTCGGTCGGTCAATCAGCCAGCCAGTCAGTCAGTCAGTCAGTCATTTAGTCGTTCATTCATTCATTCAGTCATTCATTCAGCCATTCATTCATTTAGTCAGTCAGTCAGTTAGTCAGTCACTCATCCAGTCAGTCATTCATTCATTCAGTCAGTCAGTCAATCATTCAGTCAGCCAGTCAGTCCGCCGTCGGATCCTCCCTCCCTATCTACCTTCCTCTCCTAGTTCCTGGCGCACTCACTCACCAACCAGCCACTCACTCTCTCACTCACTCACTCGCTTACTCGTTCACTCACTCATTCACTCACCCACCCACCCATCCACCCATCCACCCAGCCACTCGTTCGGTGCTTGTGCTGCATTGTTGCAAAACACAGCCCTGCAATCAGGCTGACTAAATCTCGGATAAATGCATTCTACACTTTTATGGCAGACTAACCTGCAAACTTACGATACATATTCACGAAAACTACACACAAATACAATTCTTGAAATTACTGAAATTTTAAGTGTTTTTCATCAGCGCCGCATCAGCTCAACGAGGCCTAATTTAATCCGAAATGTAGCGCCATTTATAACAGGTTTCGCGTGAGTTGAAACATTCCATTGAGAGGCCGGTGTCCTGAGTCATGTGATCGACACCTCATCGATGCGGAAGCGAAAGCGTGCTTTCAGGCATCGAAACCTGTAGAACAGAATGGTTTATGATGAATTAATTGAACGAAAGTTGATCTCTGTTAAAACATGCAAAAAAGCCATATATGCATTTCAATATAAGTGGACGAATAATTTTTTTATCGTGAGTTTTTTGTCTGTCTATCTATCTATCTATCTATCAGTCTGTCTATCTGTCTGTCTGTCTGTCCATCCATCCATCCATTCATCCATCTATCCATCTATCTATCAATCTATATATCTATCTATCTAATCATTGCAAGTCTTGTTTTATTATTTTGAGTTCAAATTGTATTCTCACGATGACCTCTTCCCGCTGATTTGTTGATTCCACTCTAAAATGCCTCATGACTGCTTAACTAAGCATCCAAAAAACAAGCGGTTTTCCGTTTGCTGAGTTCAAATTCTATCTGCGGCTGAATATATTACAAATGCATTCATTGGCCATGAAACTGTCAGGAATAAAGAGTTTCTATTCAGATAATGTCACAATCGTTTCCGACAAAAATTGCTTCTCCAACTGAATGTATACTTATACGACTCTGCTTGCGTGCGAGAGTTCACCACTTGTAAATTTCCAGTTATCTGAGCAATGTTTGGCTAAGCTTGTGTTCTTAAAAAACTTTTGCACCAGTGAAGTTTAGGTTGGCAAGCAAAGTGCTTTTGAGTGGTACCTAAAGGCGCTATATAAAGTGCTGTGCTTCTTCTTTCATCTTGCTCTATCGTATGTCATCATCCAATCCAGCAGCATCTGCCTGGGTCTTCCTGTTTTTCTCCTCCCCTCCATTCTGCCCTCAATGACGTTTCTCAAGAGTGAGTCCCCTCTCAGTAGCTGATAATCCATTTTTTCTCTGGCGCTATATTAAGTGTCTAGTGTCAATCAGCTACCGTGTGGGTCACAGTAACCGATTGTTGAATTCTTCGCCTTATAACGCGAAGAGTACGGATTCGAGGCTCCCCCGAGACGAGCAAGTCCTTCACTCACAATTGCTTAGCGCCGTCGGCTGATGCTTAGTCATTAGATAGTGGCGTTTAATAAATGTAAAAATACTAAATAACAATACATACATTTTCAACTTAGACCATATGTGACATGATGGTCATTTGGTTGAGCGCTCGCCTTGAGAGTACTACTGGTTCCCGCATCCTTTAAGGCAGTCGCCCTGTGAGCATCTTGAACAAGTCTTTCACATGCAACTGCTTGGTAACATCGATTGAGGCCTAGCTATTAGATACTTGCGCTATATATTGATTCAAGCATACCTATACCATTACTTAGAGAGTTCCTCGCACGCATCTGCGAAGTATCATCAGTTGGTCTAGTCATTAGATAGTAGCGCTCAGTCAATACAAGACTAAACACAGCACAGCACTTTTTGCACACACAACTGCATGCTTAGTGTTACCAGATAGCGGCGATATATAACAGCAGTCATACAACAACATATCATAGGTAGCATATTGAAAGCAATATCAGAGGCGTGAGATCCCTTACTAGGCAGCTCGGCAGTTGGGGAAGTTCTTCTGTTGATATAGCTAGGAGGCTGCGTCTCACGTGACACTGAGTTCAACGATGCATAAACGGGATTCAGCGCCTGAAGAGATACTACTTCCGTTCGTGTGTCAAGATCCCAGCAGATGACAGACGCATGTCCTGCTTCCTGCGTCTCGCTCCTCCGTCTTGTGATGCTATAAGACGAAGACGTAGTCGGAATCGTAATTGTACTCTAAATTTCTAAAGCGCTACTTAATGGGTAAGCTCAGGGCTCCAGCCTATTCACGAGCGCTGCGTCAAGTCAGAGGGGTTGTCCAACGGTGCCATGTCAATAACTAAGTCCGTTTACCAGAAGACCAGAGAGAGAAGGGGAGAGGAGCAGTTAGGGTGGATTGTGTTTAAGCTGAGAGAAATGGGAAGGAGCGGATTCGATGGATCAGGGTGGGATTTCTTGAAAAGGTGAGACTTCCGTTTAGAATTGAATACCTGAGGAGTAATAGATAAAGATTGAAATAGATGTTGTTGGGTGAACGAGGGAAGGGATAGAGGAAGGTGCGTGCTCAGTGTGATTGTTACGGCGCTCCATAAGTGCAACCGGAAGACGAGACCAGGGATCAAGTGGAGCCCAGCAAGACTTGTCGATCTGCATTTCTAATCAGTCAATGTGAGTGCAAAGTCGTGTCGCGTGATTCTGAGGGGCTGACGACGCAATGATGCCATCGTTCCACGTCTGCAATCGTGGAATTGTTTTCCAATAGCTGACACATGTGTGAACAGAGTGTCCGCCATATAAATTGCCTGATATCAAAGTTACTATAGCCTAGCGTGTACAGTTTAGCGATCAAGGTTACAGGGACCTATCCTAGTACTTTTTTGATGTATCTAAAATGCGCAGTATAAAGTGTATAGATACATGCATACATATATACATACCCTATATGTAACTACAGCAATCTCACAATTGCCTAGTTTGGCTTTTGTGTTTAGTGTCTTTAGTGGTTAGTGCATCAAAGTGTCTAAACTGGCTTTAATAACGATGTGACAAGTGTCTCGCTCTCCGCCACGATGGCTGCGCATTACGGCCACATTAATTGTAGTAAAGGGTCCATGGGACACTGCAATCTCTGTGACGTATGCGTTTGGGAATGCGGGGAAAGAATCTTTCGTCATCAATCTGTGTTATATTCGCAATATATGGTGAACTATGGGACAAGCACTGGGTTGGTGAAAGCATCTTTTATGAAACTTTAATGCTTGGAAATGATACTTGGAATCGATGCAAGAGAAACAACACATATAGAACAACCGAAGTTATATTAGCTCTCCAACTCTTTGTAATCCTAGCTGTAGCGGTGATTCTATGCAACTTTTATTCAAATGCAAGCGGATGTTAAGTGTAATGGAAATATCTTGCAAATTTCTTAGTTCATACCAATTAAAATTTATCGAATGCAGAATGCTACTGGGTAGACTAGTCCAAGAAGATCTTGGATAACCTTTTAAGAGCTGCGCAGCTGAGTTATTTCGTGGTCGAGCGAGTTAACAGCCTTGTTTATAAAATGAAGTCAACAGTTTCAACACTTTGCAGAACATTCTAACATATTTGCACCAAATAAATTCGAAAATCAGTGCAGAATAATAGAACAATTTTCAATATCCAGTGCAGGAGACTATAGCCATGGCGCGAATCTATTCCACTTACGTTCAATCGCTTTTCCATACTTATCAGCAACAACATGTAATTGTAACAGTGAGGCGCAAATTACTATTGTGAAAATTTTATTTAGAGAACATAAAATAGTTTTTTATTCTGTATTTCAAAACACTTTCCTGCAGTGACAGCGAGTCAATTGATGAAATATTGCTAAACTTATTATGTATAACCGAACTGTGAATAATTATAATATATAATATATATAACGATATAATTTTGGGCTGTGAAAGGAATAATACCTGTTTTGTATTTTTCTCATCGAGCGTCATTTAACCCACAAGAATTCTTTATAGTTATTCCGCTTTTGTTTGAGCTCCATGCATTGCAATAAATGGCCCACGCATCCGAAAACTCTTGTTGATAGATGTTCGTTGTAAATAAGAGACAGTTCTTCGCCATATATATTTCAACTTCCACAGCACAAAATTAAAAGGAATCACTGCTGCCAAGAAAGTAGTACCTTTATAATCATGAGCAATGACCCACGTGAGGATTAACACCGGCCTTACGGTCAGGATCTTAAAACAACTGCTTCCAGCCAGCCAGAAACACCTCGCACTGCATGAGACTTGTCATCACTCAACCGGAACATGATACAAAAATACAAACGACTTTGGTATATGTGGCTTAAAACTGTTTTCATACATGAATAAGATTATATAGAAGTATAGTTTTTATAGTTATATAGTATTAGCATGGTTAATATATAATTTTTTAGTGTGTGGACGCACATACATATATATGTATACGTATTGTATATATGTAGGCATTGTGCATATATATGCTTTTGTCGGTGGACAGTCATGTTTTGTTAGAATGAATTGTGAATGAGTAGGTAATTGTTTGATTGTGACTGAATAAGACAAACTGAAACCCCAAGGTCGAATGGCTGGTGGCGTAGCATAGTAATCTTTTGACCCTGTTGACTGCCTTTGACCCTGCTCCTTGTCCTTCTGTCTCCAGATAAAAATAACCTGCGCAGCGATCTAGGCACATGCGTAAGGAAGCGACAAAGAAGAATAGTAATTGAAAGCATCACACGAAGGAGGGCAATTCCACGGTGACGGAATAACAAATCGATAGAGATGAGTACTAATGCATGCTGCCTCTTTGTGTATAATCAGTGCCTGCTGATTATGAAACTATGTCTTTGTGTAGAGGTTATCAAGAACACCTACCCTAGATGGTTAAGGATTATGGGGTTGGTTACTTTCGCCTGCATGGTGATAAATTAAACTCGCATGGCAACAGAGACTTAAATTCCTAGAGTACTAAATCACCGTCAGACCTTAGTGAAGGTTACTGAACTTAAATGTATAAGAATTTCAGCGGTGTTGTGGGTCTAAAGCTAATATCGTAATAATTTCGTTGACATACATGAACAAGAATATTGGCAAATTTATTTATAGTGGTAAAGGAATCACGTAAGCGAAAGCGGAATTATACTTTATTAAAGCATCATGTTGAAACACATTAAATTAATGAGGAGAAAGTTCTTAAAAAACACACTTTACAAGCTATTCATGCAAAGGTGTCAAAGATGTCACTGAAAGTTGGTCAATATTGTTTTGGATTTGGCTGTAGCTATTGGCTGCCAATGTTCGCTTTATGGTCGAACCAATGATATCAATGCTTGACAATGGCTAAAAATTCGCTAAATTTCTTAACTTTAATTCAATAACAGGTTAAAAATTTCAGTTAAATGAATTATTTACTTCAAAATGTCATTTAGGCCAAAATGATTTACGCAATTGTTTGAACTAGACAAAGAAAAACGAATTTAAAAAATTGAGTTCGGTTCTGTTTGCGTGACACTGGCCAGAAAAAAACAAAAGAAATAAAGAGTGGGCATGAGAGAAAAAAGTGAGAATCTGAAAAGAAAGACTACATGCAAACAAGCAAACAAAGAAAAAGATACAAAATGAAAGAGGGAGACATATCGAAAATTATGCGAAACAGATAAGGAAACAAAGAAAAACAGATATGAAAAGACACGTTGAAAAAACGGGCAAAAACTGATAAGGAGAAACATAGAAAAGGGGCAAAGAGAGGCATAGAGACACATAAATAGGTACACTATTAGAAAGACTGAAAGCAGGCACAGGGAGAAAAAGGGAGACAGAGTGAAAAAGAGAGACAGAGGGACAGAGAGATACAGGGAGATAGGGACAGAGAGGGACAGAGGGAAACAAGTGAAACAAGGAAACAGAGGAGACGTATAGAGAAAAAGGGAGATAAAGAGAGACAGAGAGACAGAGAGGAACAGAGAGAGAGAGAGAGAGAGATGGAGATAGCCGTTTCACTGAAGCCCAAACTTGTATCAGATGCATCGAATGCAGCAGCTGCTGCAGCTGCGGAGGCAGCCGAGTGGTCGCACGTCTTTTCTTCAGCATCGCACGGTCAGCATCAGTCGCCTGCATAAAGCGGTCGACGCGTCAGCTGAAGACTTGCCCACTCTGTCCACTCTAGATGTCCATCCATCCATCGAACAACCTTGGGCGTCCTTAACAGCCGATGACCAGATGGATAGGTCTAAGACTCTTGCAAGGGGCGATGACTGAGACAAGAAAAAGACGAAGGAGAGCAGGAAATGACTGCAGCGGCAGAGATGGACATCGATGGAGGAACACGTGCTACCAGTTCAGCCAAATGACATCGAAAATGATTGTCATCGTCCTGGTGACATCCAGCGGATTGAACCTTCTCAACGGACTGACTGGATCGACACACGGTATGTGGATATATCCATGCATATCTATCACTGGAAAAATCATCAAACAGCACATTGCAAATGGCCACTGACATAGGTAAATGTAAAAAAATGTAAATGTATCGGTTTTATATAGCGACCGTATGGTCTCGACCCTGCTCATTTTGCACTGAATGTATCGGGTGAGATCCTTCACCACCGCTGCCCGTTTGAATGGGCGCCACGCCATTTAAGGTCCCCGTGCACGGACCGTAGTAACCCGAGATTCAAATCTCTTAAATAAGCCACGACCGGGACGCGAACCTGGGCTCCTCACGCACAGAGGCTCCTTGGCGTACACAATTACCGATGTAGCTAGGTTGATACATATGCAAACTTCCGATGAAAAGATATGTAGAGATGTACAGAAAAATACTGTAAATACCTTCCGATTTCTTTGAGAAGTAAGTCCGTTGGCATGTTTTATTTCAGAAATGAAACCACTTCCCAAAATGTGATTGTAGAATGTCATAATAACGGTTGCGGTATAAACTTGAGACTGGCTGTTTCACTCAACTGTTCTGTTTGCATATTCACGGTTGCCTGACTTTCGATTTCCCTGACTTATCACATTTCGACCAGATCTCTCCAAAAGATTGCGATTTATGTCTACGGTTTCACTTAAAGCGACCACTGAATGATCATTTGTGCCTTGCGATAACGGCGATATATAAGTCATTAGATTTGAGAAGAATGGGAAGAGCGATGAAAATCGTAAAAACCTTTTAAAGAGAAGTGTAAAACTCCACTGAAGCAAAGCGAAGTAGAATAGAAGTAACTATAATTCTTAGACGGGAAAGAGACAAAAGAACATCCACGGTCACTCGGCCCATATCAGACCCCCATTGTGTCAATGATAGAAACAGCTGTGGACCTAATGACCGTTAGCTATCAGAGTATAATATTATCCTGCGTTTGCATTGCGGATTAATTCAAGTGCAATTCAAGTGCCTCTACGACCATGGAAGTTTATTACTTATGGAGGCTCGTAGGTTTAGTAAATCAGTTCTTACATTGCATTACTTTAAAACAGTAGGGTCTACTAGATTCGTCGTCACAAGTGTCTGGGAATGACAGATATACTAGGGCATTTGAAGTATTTTTATTTTCGGATTGCTGTATGCGTCATATTAAGATCTGTTAGCCATTAGCACAGAGATTGAATTATGGCTACATCGATGTCCGCTACTCATGCGGGGATGGGTCTGACTGCTCCTTCGTCATATGACGCAAATAGCGATTCTTTGTGTACGTGTTCTTTGGCAACTTCCCTCGTGTATTCCTATTCGTTGTTTGGCTTGACCTGATTTTCTTATTTATATCGTTACACGAGAAAACTATCGGCCAACATAAAGCCACCTGATAAACATGTAGGCAAGGGTGCAAATATGTGCAATCAATATCACAGTGTTACATAGTAAAGATTTATAAGTGTTTCCCGGTTGATCTTAAAAATATTGGAAACCGGTGTAATATAATTTTCTTCAGGGTGTCAGTAGTTGCAGGGTGACATATCGCCGCCTAGAATTGCGGGACTGACTTATCTTAAACTGAAAGATCTTAAACTGACGCATATAGATATACGCAAATAAAACTACTTCAAATGCCCTAGAGTACCTTTGAGAACTAGATCTGTTGAACCTTGAATTTTAAAAACTAAAGCCACTTTTGTGATGAATGTGATGCAACTTCGATTGATGCCGTGTTTGTTATGATAACGGTGCTATATGAGCATCCCGATGAGATTAGCTCAGATTGCATGATATCTCCAGCGTGTATATACTCCAAGATCGCCACCCAGGTCATTGCGCCGTCGCTGGGTATAACAAATGAACGATCCCTCCTCTACTATTGATCAGATAGGACGTAGGACTGTCACCCTTCATGATTCATTTCCGACGATTCTTTTTGCACTTTTTCCATTCATCTCAACCAATTCAGTAGCCCTTGGTGGCCAACATTCTGCTGATGTAGCGTACATTGTCGATCGCATGATCATTTCTGACCACACAGCAATTCCTGCAGCCAAAGTGAAAAACAGCGCATAGGATCGTCAATCAATGAAACCAATTTAAACAAAGGTCTCTTAAGCCGCAGCTTGAGCAAACATCTCGCAGCGTTGTTAAGACTATTCCATGCATCGGTGGTCAACACTCTTTTTTGTTCTTTTGACGTTGCCGATTACTTATGGACGAAAAAGCTGCGTCGTTCCTGTGCACTTGGTAGCGATAAGGGTTTTTCAAGAATCTACCAAGCAAGCTCTGTGGTTAGAGCACTCGGCCTGTAGCGTGGAGAGTACGGGTTCGAGCATCCCTTGAGGCGGTTATTGCGTAGGGACCTGGAGTACGTCCTTCACTCACAATTGCTCAGCGCCATCGATTGATGCTTAGTCATTAGAGAGTGGCGCTTAATAATTAAATATATAATAATAAATAAAATAAAATAAAATGATACATAAATTAATAATAAAAATAATTATTGCAGAAATAAAAGAAATAAAAAGTGGAGGCAATTCTGAAGAATTTGAGTTAAACTGGTATGTCAGACATTTGATTAATGTTATCCCTTGGTTGGGTGATCGCGGGTGCCTGCCACGAGTGATTTTTCTAGTTATCTGAGCACTGGAATTGAAAGCTCACGTGCCTATAGATGTTGAATTCCTATTGTCTTAAATATGCAAGGGTAATCGTTCAATCGCCATAATTATACCACTTTGGTAAAGAAAGTGGAATTGAAAGCCAATTAGACAAAGTGTGAGGAAGCACGCAATGAGAGATCAGAAAGAGATGGAGTTTTAACTCGCACTTTAGAATTTGAGTTAAGCAGTAATAGTGAGAAGGCAGCTGATTAAGACAGTGACCCAAAGAGTGCTAGTATATCAAATAGAATAAGAAAGCAACTCATTAAAAGCTCAGCAAAAACTCTTCGTCAAGGACAGGGAACCACTACAGCTGTTGGCTGCTGCTGCTTAATCATGAAGTAGGCTACACGACTTGCCAAGAAAAGGGACTATATCGATAGATTCGCCAGCACTTTAAACTTCTATTCCCGCCAGATCCTGCTTTGGTTGTTTAATGGGATGGTAAACTGTTGCCTGATATCTCTGGTTGAGAGAAAGTGGATCGACTGCCTGTTGCTGTTTCGGGTGTTGGAGTAAAGCAACTACTTGGTGTCCCAAAAATTAACTCTGACACTAAAGAAAGGGCAGGTCAACGCCTTGATGACTGGAGTCTATGGTAGAAGGTCAAGGGTATGTGCTCTGACATGCCAGCCAACAGTACCGATCAGCATGCCGGTATATGTGCTTTGACTGTAAAGGCACTTGGCTCAAATGTATTTCATCTATCATGTCGTCATAGCATGACTAAAATCATAGCTGAAAAGCATTCAATTTCATGAAAATTACTGTCTCCACTTGTCCATGTATTGCCATATTTCGCCGTTTCCATGACAGCCAACATTGGTCTTGGATTGAACATAGTAGCTTTAAGACGGAGCGGATCAGCTGGAAATTACAGACTTCAAGGAGCGATTTATTGCTTTTGCAAAGGCAAACTTTCCATTATCCTATAGACGACAACAAGAAACATATGGAATTAGTGATCATCTGTCTTGCCGGAACGACATCTCGAGGCAAGCGCTTTATAACTGATGGAGCACTTTATCGGGCATCGGGGATAGCGAAGTCATCTATTCATTCAAAATCTGGATGTTCCAATTTCAGTTTAAAGACAATTGAGAGAAAAGGATGTCTTTGAGTTTCTTTCTTTAATATGTAGACGTTTACACCCAGACCTGGTTCCAAGCTCCTTGTGCCCTCTTTGTCCCTCCAGTAATCTTGGTTTTTTGACAACTGACAGAACCATGGAATTTGTCAGACCACTATTACAACGTTCCATCGTCAACTGTGTTACCTAAGTGAAGTCACAACGGGTTAGCTTTTAATCGAAACACTGAGTCACTAAGAAAGGATAGTGGTCAACCGTCTATGTCGGCATGTTGGAGCAGATAACCTGTTTGTGAGTCTTGACTCGACATATGTTGATGCTAACATCCCACTGATTTCTTTTGCTACCACAAATACAGGAACATATTTTCAGATCCTGACACTGAAGATCATTTCTATAGTTCTCACCAGGGTCAATGAAAACGAAGGCCATCGTGCTTCACTGCTAACACTGTGATGGCTTTCAAAATTGTCATTGACACTGTCGAGACAACACTGAAGCTGATCAAGCACTACAACTCAATTCTTACAAATTCTGAACATCAAGAATAATATTTCAAATTATTTAAGAGCTTCAACACAAATTTTCTGACACCAAGAAGAAGACTTTGCTGGCCAGACATGAATCAGATATAGACCGTCAATCTGAAAGATTATGGGGACTTAAAACATTTTGGACACCCAAAGTGCATATGTATATAAATATTTATTTATATATATTTAATAGCCCTACTCTCATACTGTAGGCTTATATATTATATAGGCGTACAATGTTATAGCATGGCCGTTGAATTTGCACGCATCTAATGGGTCACGTAGGTGAGATTGGGGTTTGACTAAGACCAGCAGCTTTTGCACTTCCACAGAAGACAACAATAATTTCGTCCCACATCGGTCAACCGTGACCGCAGCTGGGATTTAGGTATCCGGTGGCTTCCAGTCAACGCTTGGCTGAACAACGGCCAAAAGAACAACAGCTGCAGCAGCTGAGTCTTTGAGACAGTTCATTCGTTGTCTCTTTGGGAATTGCGCCATCAGTTGCGGCATTCGCTTCTGCTGACCGGAGAGTCATCGACAGTTCTGATGCCTTTGCTTCCTGTCGCCAATCAAAACAATTCTCTTTTCCACGATTCAATCAATACAATCATGAGAAGTTGCCACTGAAAGAGTTCGCTATGTAACTATCCTCTTACACTCTTAAGAGGGACAGTGGCTGTAAATTTTGCAATCCATCTCATTCACTCACAGTTAGATTTGCAATCTATTCGACTAAATGTTATGCCACGCTTTAGGTTCTGATACGCTTGATCCACCATTACATTACGTGTGTAAACTAGAAATTACCTAACAAATACTTATACATATATATACACATATACATATACATCTGTTCTCAGCCTTCCTCGTTCCGAGATTCGGCCGCATCATGCACAATGTTCCTCCAGTGTCCTCTGTCCTCCACCAGCCTGAGCATCTCCTCCATTGTTAGCCCAGTCCATGCCCTGATGTTGCCCAACCAGTTTATTCTCGGTCTTCCTCTTTTCCGTCCTCCCGGTATTGTGCCCTGTATTATCTCCTTCTCGATGCATGTTCCCTCCTTCCTCATGATGTGGCCAAAATAGATCAATTTCCTTTTCCTTACTGTCTTCAAAAGATTCCTCTCTACTCCAGCCGCTTCCAGTACCCATTCATTTGACCGCTTTTCCATCCACGATATTTGCATGATCATTCTTAGACATTTCATCTCGAATGCTTCTATCCTCCTCTCTTCCTCCTTCCTCAAAGTCCAACTCTCACATCCGTATAGTGCCACCGGCCATACTAATGTCATCAAGAGCCTCATCTTTGTTACCAGTGATATGCCATGACTTTTCCATATTTTTTTAAGATTTGCAGCCATTGCATATCCCTTTGCAAGTCGTACCCTTATCTCTGCTCCACAATCGCTGTCCCTATCGATCCTCGAGCCCAAGTACATGAAAGTATTCACCTGCTCCACTGTTTCCTGACCTATGCTGATCTGACACCTGGTCTCTGCTGTTGTCATGACCTTTGTTTTATCCGTGTTAATCCGCATTCCATATTTCCTTCCTGCTCTGTCTAATCTTTCAACCAGTGTTTGTAATTCCTTCTCAGATTCTGTTATTAGTACTATGTCGTCTGCGTATCTTAAGTTTGTCAACCGCCTTCCCCCTATCTGCACTCCTCCGTCAAAACCCTCCAAAGCCTCTCTCATTACCCTCTCCGCCAGAATGTTAAATAAACTTGGAGACAACACGCATCCTTGTCTCACCCCTCTCCTGACTCTGAACTCTCCAGATAGTGTTCCTGCCACTTTGATCCTTGCGTTTTGTTTCTTGTACAGCTTGGATAACAACTTTATTATGTGTCCAGGAAATCCCATTTCTATCATTGTTGTCCATAATGTTTCATGTGCTATTGAATCAAAAGCTTTTTTGAAGTCTACAAAGCACATGAAAAGAGGTTGTTGATGTTCATTTGCCTTTTGCATAATAATTCTCAGATTTGTTATCTGGTCTCTTGTCCCTCTAGCCTTCCGAAAACCCGCCTGTTCTTCCGCCACTTCTGCTTCCGTCTGATTCCTTATTCTTTCCAAAATGATCCTCAGCATAATCTTACTTGCGTGTGCGACCAAGGCCACTGTTCTATAGTTTGTACATTGCCTGGCATCTCCTTTCTTTGGTATGGGTACAAAAATTGAATCCGCCCAATCCTCTGGCCATTCTCCATCTTCCCATAGTGCTGTGCATATAAGATGAAATCTGTCTACTGCAGCTTCTCCTCCGTATTTAAACAGTTCCGCAGGTATTCCATCCGGCCCCGCTGATTTCCCGTTCGCACACTGTTTTATCGCTCTTGCCACTTCTGATCTTAAAGGGGGTGGCTCTCTCTCGTATTCATTCGTGTCCTCCTTCACCTCTTTGTCATCGTACAGTTCTTCGCAATACTGCCTCCAACGTTCAGCAATGCCTTCAGTGTCCGTGATGTATTCTCCATTTTCTGCCTGTATACACTGTATTTTTGGCTGGAATTTGTTTGTAATTGCCCTGACTGTTCTATACAGATATCTACTGTTCCCCCTTTTGTTCTCTATTTCCGCCTTTTCACACACTTCCTCCAGTTGTTTCTGTTTGTCGTTTCTTAGATGCCTCTGTACCTCCGCCTTCAGTTCTTTATACTCTTCTCTGTCCTTTTGCTTGGCTTCACGCTTCTTGTTGATGAGGTCAACAGTTTCTTTGGTAATCCATGGCTTCCCTTTGTCTCTCCTCCTGTAACCGACTATTTCTTCGGCCGTAGTGAAAAGTATGTCTTTTGTTTCCTTCCACAATTCGTTGGGTGACCTTTCCTCTATTACCGTGTTCAAAGCTTCGAATCTGTTTGCTACTTCTATCTCATAGGTGATTCCCTTGTTTCCAGCTAGATCCTCTACATTCAGTCTTTTTATCACCTCTTCCTGCTTTTTCCTTCCTAATCTGATCTTCAATGTTGCCACATAACTGTGGTTTTATGCAGTTGTTCGTGAATGTATATCGTACGTTTGCGTGTTAACCTGCCATAAGAATGCAAACGGCGTTTTGATGCATTTATCCGAAGATTTAGTCAGATTGATTGCAGGGCTGTGTTTTCCAACAACGCAGCATAAGCAGCGAACGAGCGGCTTGGTGATGAGTGAATGAGTGAGTGAGTGAGTGAGCGAACGAGCAAGCGGGTGTGTGGGTGGGTGGATTTGGTTGGGCTGATGGGTTTATTTGGTGTGTGTATGGGTGTGTGGGTGGGTGACTGGCTAACCGAGCGAGCGAGTGAGCGAGTGAGTGAGTGAATGGGTGAGTGACTACTGACTGACTGAGTGACTGAGTGATTGAATGACTGAGTGACTGAATGACTGAGTGACTGACTGAGTGAGTGACTGAGTGAGTGCGTGAGTGCATTAATCTGTGCCAGAGTCATACGTGGCAATCTGGGCGCGTGTTCTGCCATCATTTCTTCTCTAGGGCCGGCGCGGAATTTATGATGGTTGATATTCAGTCATTCATCATCGTTGCCGTACGTTCTTCACTTCATGGCTGCGCTGACCAATGACCATCCAGATGGCTTCGTCGTAATAACTAATTAGGTGTCGCCTCAATATCTGTTGCAACACCAGCGCCACCAAAATAAAGAGGAAGGAATAGAGGGAAAGAGAATGAGGCATAGGAGAGAGCTGAGAGGACAGAAGATGGAAACAGAGTGAAGGAAGAGAAGCATGAAGAGAAACAAGACAAATAGTAGTAGGAAATAAGCAACGACTTACATATGAGAACGTACAGACACAGGGGAGAGTCGTTGGATCACTCTGAAGAATTCAGAAACATTCAAAGCAACTGAGCAAGAATGTGTCGAAGAAAATTGATCATAAAGAGAATTGTCTCTTCAACGACAGAGTGCCTGGCATCGTTCAGTTTGCATAAATCCGTCTTCGTCCGACTAATTTCGAGTCTAAATATTTCTCAGAAGTAAAACATATAGCTTACAATACGATAAAACGATATACGCTATACACATACGTGGTCACATGCTATAAATTGAGATACACATTTCCAAATCGTGCAAATGAGGGATCCTACCATAGGAGCAAGCATAGAAGACTCGCTTTTCTCGTCTCCAGTTTGGGATTGAATCGATTCACAAGATATCATTAAGTTACTCTCTTCCATGCAAACCTATAGCCCCAAACATTGCATGGACATATTTCTACAAAATATAACCAAATCATGTCGCGAAATGGATGGAAGCTAATTCGCAATGTGATGGACTGTATTTTCTACAATGTCAACTGTGGCTAGGCCACATTAATTACTACATGAATTCACCAAAGTGACCGCTAAAGTTAATATGTATGTAAAGCTATGTGTTCCGAGTGAAAAACTACGTGTTTATGCTACAGAGTTATTAACAGATGCTATTACTAATAGCGAGAGGACCAGCTCTTGTTTAGAATAAGTAATTATTCTGTTTACTGTAAGTTATTTACAACTTTTTCAGGCATGACGTGAACTTCCGACAAATACTACGTCAAAATAGAATCATTAGTATGAATCCTTTCAAGAAAGCTAACGGACCAGCAATGCGTAAAAACATTTCATAGGAAATCAGTAGCCGAATAAATCTCCATCAGCAAAACAAGCAAAAAGACTTTGCAACGCGAACAGAGAATGAACAACACGGCCAACACGGACCGAATGCGGTCAACAACCCATCTCGTCAACAGGTTCTGCGGCTCCTGACATATACATATGCTTAGCGCATACATATATAATACGTACATAGCGCATACTTAATAAATACGTACATAATACACACATAATACATATATATATAAACGCCATATTAAAAGGCAAATGAAATTAACAGATTATAATCAAAGTCTTTTTTGATGATGATGATGATGATGATGATGATGATGATGATGATGATGATGATGATGATAGTAATAATAATGATAGGTCTAATAATGATATAATAGCCTTTGATAATAGCCTTTTGATATGTACGTATATATTTATGCATCTGGCTAATGATATAGCGCCTTTAAAGAACCTCAAAAGAACGCTAAACGAAGCTGTATGTATGCATGTATGCATATGGATATTTAGGTAGCGCCTTTTAGAACCTCACAAACGCGCTAAGAAAGATCTAAGAAGATGCGACTTAGGATAGGTTGAAATTGCATAGTAATAATATCAACAAATTTATTGAATTCGATAGAATTATGCAAATAAATAACTCAGCCTCTCCCGCTTCTAAATCTGATTGCACGCTAAAGCATGGAGATTTCAGTTGCCCGTGGTGACCCCTAGGCTTGGGCTTCCGAGATAAAATCCTCGAAGAGGCGTTATACACATCTGGTTGAATCGGCTGGTCGTTACTTAAGGTTTCGCAAGCATCCGGGACGATATTAATGGCCACATCATCCTACTTGAGATTCCATTTGAGATTCTACCAACCCCAAATGGGTCCTTATCTCTGCGTATAAGTCGGTTTGCGTCCGCAGATATTTAGATCATTTTAAAAAGTAATTATCCTATTTGAGCCACAGCATGAAATTATACACAAGTAAATCGAAATCTGTATACTGCTAGCAGAACCCGTGTTGATGCTACAATGGGACTAGATGGTGCAGTAGATAATCTAATTATACTGGACTGGTTAGCTACATTGGTTAACGCCTACGTCAAGGCGCCTCTGAGCGTGAGCGTGAGGATGCCGGTTCGCGTCTAGGTCGTGACTTATTTCGGAGATTTTAATTTTGGGCTAGCACGGTACGTACATGGGGACATTAAACGGCGTGGCGCTCATTCAAACGGGTAGCGATGGTGAAGGATCTCACCCGATTAATTCAATGAAAAACGGACAGGGTCGAGGCCATAACGTTGCTGTAGATGAATGTGTGCATTTAACTGATAGTTCGTATAAAGGAAATGTAAAAAAATACATGTGTATGGGAAATGCGTGGGATTTTCTCGCTAATATAATAATGAGACATCTGGATTTTCTTGGACTTAGTTCATGTAAGTCAGATTAACAAAATTTCAAATATTTAATCAGATTTACCAAGTAGGCCACATGAAAGTATCGCTATGTCAAATGGCCACGAAATATAGCGATAATAGGACGCATAATAATAGCCTACTAGTGGTAGGCCCTGCTAATAATTCTTGGTAAACATGCCAGATACAGTAGCAACTGCCAACTTACGTGGTTTCCGATAAGATATCTGCAATAGGCAGTAGATATCATAGATAAGAACTGTATACCCTGCAAACAAAGAGTTAGCGCCTGCGTTTTTTCTGTCTCGGAATATGAGGAAACTATCAGCTATGCAATCGACTTGTAGAGTGCACACCAACTAAACTCAACGTTAGCAGATGTCAGTAAAGTAAGCTGCAGGAACATGTAACTATGGAGAAGCATTTTACTCTTCTGACACGAGGTTGATCTTATGACCTCTTGATTGGCAGTCCAGCACAACGATCACAATAACTCCAGTGAATAGCAACAGTTAAAGTGTGATAATTTAATTATTTGGCGATAATACTGTATGTGTGTGTTTGGATCTATGAACCTTTTCTACAGATATAGCCTGGACTATTTCGTTTAAGAGGACACAGTCTGAAACTCTATCGTAATAGTGTGCGATTGGACATTAGAAAAATCTTCTTCAGCCAAAGGATTGTAGAGCACTGGAACCGGTTACCAGAAGAAGTAATATCTGCACCAAGCTTGAACAGTTTCAAAAAAGAGCTTGACAGTTGGATGGGTAGATATAGGCACTAAAAGGCAATATAGTTTACTTAGCCTGTAACTGTAACTGTTGTTTCTAAAAACTGTCCCCAGAAATAACTAAGGCTTTCAGAAGTAAACTTTATCGTTTTGCTTGTCGTGATTCAGATCCTATTACCAAAGCTGGTGCTTTGGAAACGGTGTGCTGTGCGGCACAAGTTCAACTGTAGAAATGAAACGCACAGAAGATTAAACGGTTGTCTTAGATTTCGTCGCAACATTGAACGTCTAACGGAAATCTATGCAACTAATAGGAGACTGATTGGATAAAATATTGAGTTAGTTGAGGCAAGGGAATAATGCCTCATTCCATCAGAGTTATGAAGTATAGCTATTATACTGTATGTTTACAAAATAACGAACCAAAACACAGTTATGTTGTTTATGTTATATCTGAGATTAAGTAGCGCTTTAAGAACCTCGAAGAAGCGCTCTATATAATTGTTGAATAAGGTCTGGATTGGAATGTGCATTTTGCATGCAATGTTACGTCAATTCGTGAAGCTTCCTCATTTCGTTGTTCGACTGGACCAGTTTTCTGGGTCTATCGAGACTTTGTTAATTCGCCGTTAAATTATTTGTGGAAATCCGTCCACCCGTTGACCCCTGGGATGGACGGACGGATAAATGGCTGGCTGGATAGACGGACGGACATATGGATGGATACCCGTGCTGTTACTTTGCCCACTTCTTCTCTTCATCCTGCTTATGCCCATCACCTAGTTCATCTTACTCACTAAACTGCTGCTACGCTTCCTCTTACTCTCTTATTACCAGGCTCCTCAACAATCCTTTCCTGCTCCCCTCTACTTCTTCTTCATCCCGCTGCTCCTTACCAGACTGCAGCCAAACATCGGCCAGTCATCCTTCACTGGGACCACCTGCAAAAACCGGTCACTTAGACGCGGATTTTCCAATCTCTATCCACATACTCTTTATGTAACATAAGCCAAGTTCTTCCTTCGAAGCGCCCTTTAGGCTCTTATGAACTGTGTCCATTATTTGCTAATATTTATCGTCTGACCCTAATACCCTAGGTGAGGCACGTTAAGCAGAGGGAAAACCAATTTATTAAAGGCTTTGTGTTTGTTTACAATAATAAATCATATGCTTTGCGGGCACAAGATCCACAGAGGAAATGATTGCCTCGTTTACGTCACAAGAGACTATGGCATGACACGGTGGTCTATTATGTAGCGCTTGATCTGTAATCCAACGACTCTCCTCAGTGGACTTCGTGTTACGATCCTGGACAAGTTGTTCGCGTCCAGTTGTACTTACCACCAAGCAGTATAATTTAGTACCGGAGTAAGGTGGGAAGTAAATAGCAAGTAGGCTACTACGACTCATGGGCCTCATATCTAGGACTTTGGAATCAGTTCATTGCCGGCTCCAAGGTCAAAGTGCAGGAAATAAGAGTCCATCCTACGTTCCAATGTACAGGACGTGAGAGCTTTCCTTTTTACTTTACACTTAGGCCGTGCCATTAGGTCTTAGGCAAGACAATTTAATGTAGGCCAATAATCCGAATTTTGGCAATTGAACAAGGCCGTAACAAAGCTTCATCTTTGACAGAGGCCGATGTTGAATGACACTTAAAAAGCGCTTTCTCAATTGTAATTGTAATCGCAAATTTATATGGCATCCCTTCAGAAGAAATTCATCAACGGCGCTCTCAATCTGACAGCACAAAACCAAAAGAGGAAAAGAGGCAGAGAAAGGCCAATCAGCTCATATGACATGTTGCTAGGCAACTTATTCCAGAAAGCTGGACCAACCACAGCAAACCTTTTATATTGAACCGTGGAAGTTTGGACCGGGGGAACAACCAAGTCATATTGCGCAGCACAGCAAAGAAATCTGTGACGAAGGATGGTAGAGACCGAAATGCAAAGCTGCTTAAGATAAGGTGGAACACAGCCTATAAGACATTCATGCATAAGCATTACGACCTTAAACTCAATGCGCTTCTGCAAAGATAATTATAACCAAACACTTCCAGCGTAAAGCTAGATCTAAATCCAGGCACCAAGCACGTGCAATGTCTGGAGCATTTCCTCCACTAAGGAGATAGCCTCTACAGCTGGGTCATGGACATTTGCCTGAGTGCCATCAGCATACTGATGAGCCGTAACCCCCAAAGAAAGGACTAGGCTTGAATCAGTGGTGTAGAGGATATAGAGAATGGGCCCAAGGATTGAACCCTGTGGAATACCAAGTAAGACCACGAACCAGTCAGACCGTGAGGAACAAAAAAATCACTGCTTGAGTTCGCCCAAAGAGGCACGAACGCAACCACGACACCGAACGACCTTTCAAGGTGCTTCAAAAGATTGCCATGGTCAACTGTGTCGAAGGTTTCACTCACGTCATAAAAGTCGAGGAAAGTTACATACCCCCGATCAAGATAAACTTCTCCAGACTTGACAGCTAAAAACCCAATCCAAAAGAATGATATCCAGCCGCTGACGAAACTGAAAGGCCATGTCCCAGGTGCTAGGTAATCAAAGCCAGTTTTATGACAGCCGACCAGAGCAAATATCTTCTGTTGCACTGTGAAATATGTACAAGCTCCTCCTTCCACATAGCAGAACGGTTTCTGAGTCTCTCCATTGTCCAAAAGCTGCAGTGAAGAACGGCTTTGAGACTTCCATACAAAACATCGATTATTAAAACACCTGCTGATGGTTGCTTGACGAATAACTCACATCTAACATTTTCCCTGTTATTCTTTCATCATTTTTCATGACAGGAGTTTTCTGCTACTGTACGATGCTTATGTGAAAATGAATAATGAATGACTTTTGAGACGGAATCTCATCTGGTTCTGTTCGCCTTGAATTCCCTATTTAAAGAGAAATTTCAGCTAGCAATGAGTGAGTCCGTCCATTGGACTTTCTCAAGACTGCGACTGCCGTCGTTGTTGTCAATTTAAAGACCTACACAGTATTTGCTCTAAATTAAAATCTGACTATATGATTATATGATTATACTTCGTTGTGCTATTCAGATTGATGCAGATGCAATGAGCTTTCGCATTCTATGCAATATGAGTAGCGTATTCCGTGTAACGACCCTGGGCAAGTTGTTCACGCACGCGTGTCTCAGAGCAGTATACATTTTGTAACCATAGTAAGCTATCAAGCAAGCCTTGCGATGCATCTGTCCCTTGTCCAGGAGCTTGTGATTCGTCCATTGCCGGAGCAAGAGCAGGAAAAGAACTCTTCCCCTACGTTCCACTATACCTTGCGACTATGGAATATAGAAGCTTCACGGTTTTATGAAACACGTGGTTGAACATCAAACAAGACTTACATTTCGCTTTGACGTTACTGTAGGATTTACTAGTCAAATATTTATATCGGAAAGGATTTCCTAGTCGATTTTTCTGTTTATGTGAAAGGCAATTCAAGGTCGCCAAAAATGACCTTTTTAAAGCACAGGTTGCGAAGATTGGTCGATAGCATCACATCAGGTCAGATTAGACTAGATTGGACTGTGCGGCACTGGGTTAGATGTGACGAGATTGGGTTGAGCTGTTGTGGATTGGATTTGGTTAGCTTAGATTAAATTACATCAGGCATGAAAGGATTAAATATTACTCAGGTTGTCTGACGCCATTTGGGAGATAGAGTCGGAATTCGTTTTGCAGGAGTTGATTTTTCGTCACACGCTGTACCAGTTGCAAGCGATAAAGCCGATATAGAGTAGACAATTTGGCGCGGGACGATTCGGCGCAGAGACAGGTCGGTAAAAACATATATTACAAAGTGATAGACGCATTTACAGAAATGAGAACAGGAGTCTTAGGAAATCATTCAACTTAAGGACAATAGTAAAACGCTGTTTTTCAATGATCTTTGAATTTGTCAATCGATAGGGCATCGAAATGTCGACCGGCCCCATCTGCAGCGTTGCGTTAATTTGAGAAAAAAAGCAATCTGATTTTCGTATGTACAGTTAACTGAACAGTTCATTGACAACAGTTCGTCATTCTTTGGATGAAGTTTTCTGCACGAACGATTTTATCAACGACATTTGAAACTCAAATTATCAACCGAGCACATGACAGACTATCGTTACAAAATCTCTCAACAATGCATTTGCGCTGTTTTAATATCAGGCTTTTTATAGTTACTAGTCACATGTTGTAAACGCTCATACAGATTTATGTCTGTTAAATATTTTGTCTCGGATGTGCTTCAATTACACAGACTCTTTCGATCACGACTGAAGCTCTGTTTCTTGTGTAATCTCGTGACTACTCGTGGGGTGAGCTACAGTATTTGAACGAAGTGCGCAAAAAGCACTTTGTCATATTTTCCACAGCGTTGTTTTTTCAAGGAATATTGCTTTGTCTTTTATAATAACAACTTCTAATTTCATATAGAACTAAAATACTTTCTTAGTCTTCTTTTTCGACGTTTTTCACCAACGAAAGTTGCTTCAGTGTAGACAAGCAAGAGTTACATTTTAAGAAAGGAATCGAAATTTTATAAGTTCTTCGTAGGCCTTGGTTTCATCTTCAATCGGGACATATTCCGAATTCCAAATTGATATTATACAAACTAGCATATCCTTATTCCTGCACTTAGCGCAATATACATTGCTCAAATGAAAGTGACAGCCATAAATTTATGATTGGAATTTCAATGAAAAGAATTATTCCTGCTTTTTTATAATCAGTAATCACAATATTTGGATGCAATTCCGGGTCCAATTCACGCAGCTTAGTCGGTAATTTTCGTAGGCGGCTTCTCATTTCTTCGGCATAAGGAGCGCATAAACACATGTGATCGTGGTGCCATCACGAAACTCATGAATCGTGTACAGTTGCTCGAAAGGTTGTGGACTTACTGTGCAATAAACGTTCTATCACGAAACTAAATACTACAACTCTTTAAGAAAATCAGGTCGGCATCAGCAGCCGACAGATGAAACTCGTCCTCATCTCGTAAAAAGGAATGTATTTATAAGTGGCTTATTTAAGAGATTTGAATCTCGGGCTAACACGGGGACAACACGGGGATCTTAAATCGCATGGCGCTCACTCAAACGGGCAGCGGTGGTGAACGACCTCACCTGAATAATTCACTGAAAAATAAGCAGGGTCAAAGTCATACGGTCGCTATAGAAAACCGTTTACAGTTACCTTTACCATCAACAACAGAAGGAATAAGGCGATAGCGTCGAATGTTACGCTTAACTGAATCAGTTTTAGGAAAAGCGGTTCACTTGGAAGGGTGCAAAGGTACCAATGTAGCTAGGGTTACACTAGCTGTTTCATTTGTCTCCATTGCGCCATAATTAGGCTAGAACGAACTTTCTTAGCTCAGTCTGGTATCCTGATTCAGCATGCAAATACTTTGATGGTTCCTTGATAAAACATTACTGGCAGTGTGGCAGCGACTTTTACATGAACGATCATTACATCTCCAGTTTTCTTTTTCCAGCAGCTCTTTCGCATTGATATACATATCCATTATGCCCTAGCATACTTACTCCTGTCTCAGGCTACGAATTCCAAAGACATTTCAGAAGGTAGAAAACATTAATATGAAGCAGACAGTGACTGAACTTCCAATTAAAGAAAGTTGACTGAAATGCATTCTCCAATTGAAAAAGAACTCACTTGCTGGAAAGTCTCAGTGATTACACTCGTCGCTATAGTATTTTACAGCAAGGCATAATTAAATTCTTATGCAACGAAATTTCTCGAGACGAATTATCCTGCAACGAAATGTCTTTGCGCCGAATTGTCCCTGAAACTAATTGTCCACGGCGAATTAAATAATAAATATTAAATAAAAACTGCATTTATTAAGCGCCGCTTTCTAACGACTAAGCATCAATCGATGGCGCTGAGCAACTGTGAGTGAAGGCCTTGTTCAACATCTCTACGCAGAACCGTCGAGTCTGCCTCTATGTCTCAGCGTAAGTGTCTGTTTGTCTCTCTGGTCTTTATGTTCGTCTGTCTAAGTTTTCTTTCGCGAACGTAACTGCCACATACAGTAATTAGAAATAGAATCACAGCCGCCATGTTGAATCAGTGACCTCACAAAATCGGGGTGATAACGGCAATGATAGCGAACAGATATCATTTCCAAGGGACAATGAATAGAATAGACAGACAGACAGACAGACAGACAGACAGACTGACTGACTGACTGACTGACTGACTGACTGACTGACTGACTGACTGACTGACTGACTGACTGACTGACTGACTGACTGACTGACTGACTGACTGACTGACTGACTGACTGACTGACTGACTGACTGACTGACTGACTGACTGACTGACTGACTGACTGACTGACTGACTGACTGACTGACTGAATGATAGACATACTGAGACAGACAGAAGAAATGACGGACATACAGCCGGGTGGGCGAGGAACAAAGACCCAAACATACGGGCAAGCAGACATGCAGGCGGACAGAGATACCCATCCTTATCGACGAACAGAAACTAGTGGGCGGGGCTGCGGAGACGCCATCTATCGTGTAACGTGCTAGACAATAATGAGCGGAATGCAAGGATCGCTATATGGCCCATGGGCGGCATAACCTGACCAATGCCACTGTCGCATTGGTAGCAGTAGACTAGCGCTAGATAAATCAGCTATCAAGATGACGCTTTCTTCGTAGTCTGACAAGAAATTTCGGAAGTGCATTAGGCAAAGAGGAAGTACGAGATAGACGACGTCGCATTCCGGGTGAGATTAGAAACAGGTCGAGGGTCAGATGTCAAAGGTCACCTAATAGGCTGACATCACGAACCGCAAAGACATTTCTTCAAATGATACACGTCTTCGGCTGCTTGGCAGAACGACATTGCTCAGCAAATTCCTCGCCACAGCCACTGTCGACAACTCCGGAATCGTGATTGTATATTCGTACACAAAAAGACCTGTATCTACCCCCCTCGCAGACATCAATCGTGTCTGCTGTCGCTAGACATTACTTTCAAGCGTATATGTGCCTACGATTTTATATATCATCTTCTAAGAACTTTCTGTGCAGCTAGTGCAGCGGTTCTCAACCTGTGGGTCGCGACCCCCGTGTGGGTCGCCTGACGATTTGTGAGGGGTCCCCTGAGTCTGCTGAAATTTAATTTTTTTAAAGTAAACAAACAAAAACCTGTTTAATGTCAAATTGGTACCCTTGTAAATAAAGTTTTAACAGCGACGTAAAATGCTGTGGACCGTTCAATAGATGTCAGCAGCTAATTTAATAATTAGTTATTTCAATTCTTCTTACTTTTTACGATTTGCACACTCCGGAAATGGAAATCATATCCGGTTAGTTGCCGTCTGCGATTAGTTATTAGTTACAGAAGTTGTCATAGTGTTTCATAAATTACAATTCATAACTAAAATTAATATTTATAAAATTTACGCCCTCAGAATGAATCAGGGAGAGAAGTGTAAAAAAAGAAAATATAGTGACGATTACTTGAGGTATGGTTTTACTTTCATACTTGCATCAGGAATTGAGAAACCACAATGTGTTATTTGCAACGAAATTCTGTCAGCCGAATCCATGAAGCCAAACAAACTGAAACGTCATTTTGATTCTAAACACCATAACTTTGTCGGCAAGGATGTCCAGTATTTTAAGAACAAAGCTGATGGAGTTAAGAAAGGCAGACTTGATAATGGCGGCCAGTACCAACAGCAAAATATGGCAGCTGTTGAAGCTTCATATTTGGTGGCTCTTAGAATCGCTAAAGCCAAGAAACCTCATACCATTGCCGAGGATTTGCTATTGCCAGCTACCAAAGACATTGTTCGAGTTATGCTTGGAGGTGAACATGTTAAAAAATTGAATACTATTTCTTTGTCTAACGACACCATCAGCAGAAGAATAGATGACATGTCGGCTGATATTATTGATCAAGTAATCCAGGAAATAAAATCTGCTCCTCTTGGAATATTTAGCATCCAACTTGACGAATCAACAGATGTTGCAAACTGTTCTCAGTTGCTGGTTTATGTGAGGTATATTAACGAAGGAAATTTTAAAGACGAGTTTCTTTTTTGCAAACCACTTGAAACGACAACTACTGCACGTGATGTATTTGACACGGTTAGTTCATTTTTGCAAAACCATAATATTCCTTGGGGAAAAGTTTGTGGTGTTTGCACGGATGGTGCTCCAGCAATGCTAGGATGTCGGTCTGGATTTCAACGTTTGGTAATCAATGAGTCCCCAAAAGCAATCGGGACTCACTGTATGATTCATCGACATGTGTTAGCAACAAAAACCCTGCCACGAGAATTTCAAGAAGTAATGAAAAACGTTGTCAGTGCCGTGAATTTTGTAAAAGCGAGTGCTTTAAACAGCCGCGTGTTTTCAAAACTTTGTCAAGAATTGGATGCATCCAATGATGTTCTGTTATTTCACACTGATGTGAGATGGTTGTCAAGAGGCAAAGTTTTAAAACGAGTTTTTGATCTTCACAATGAATTGAAAACCTATTTCAATCAACGAGCAAAACCACAGTTTGAAGCACTTTTCAGTGATCAAAAACAACTCCATAAAATTGCATATTTGGTTGACATCTTTGCAATCTTGAACGAGTTAAATTTATCTCTTCAAGGACCAAATGCAACGTGCCTAGATCTGACAGAAAAGATCCGAGCATTCCAATTGAAACTTCAGCTTTGGCAAACAAAATTAAATGAAAATAAGATTTACATGTTGCCAAACTTATCTGCTTTCTTTGAAGAAAATGACATCGAAATGGAATCAAGGAAAGGAATGATACATTCTGTTAAAGAACACTTGCAAATTCTTGAGCAAGAAATTTTAAATTATTTTCCAAATTTGCCTGACACACCATTTGCACTTGCTAGAAGTCCATTCACAGTCACAGTTGAAGATGTTCCTGAGAATGCACAAGAGGAGTTCATTGAACTCATTACCAGCGATGCTGCCAAAAATGATTTCTCTTCAATGTCTATTACCAAATTCTGGATCAAGTGCTTGCAGTCATATCCCGTTCTGTCTGAGATTGTGTTGCGCCTCCTTCTTCCTTTTCCAACAACATATCTTTGCGAAACAGGCTTTTCAAGCTTGTTGGTTATCAAGTCTACATACAGAAGTAGACTTATTGCGGAAGATGATCTGCGTTGTGCTCTTGCAAAGACTGCCCCCAGAATTTCTATTCTAGCAAGAAATAAGCAAGCACAGCCTTCTCACTGACATTTTTGTGGGTGCGGTACTCTAACATTTTTATAATAATAAATATAACACAATCCTTAGGCTTCTTTAGATTTATTTTTTTTTAAATTCAAAGTTTATTCTTTAAGTTTATAAACTTTAAAATTTAGTTAGTAGCTTTCATTCAAATGTGTACAATGTACATCTTAAAAGACATAATTAGGCCTAATTGTACTTTGCACAGTACACCGTTAAAGTAATAAAATAAAAATCAAACATTTCCTTTTTTGCAAATTAAAAACATATTACAAACTACTTTTTGATTGCTGATTATGTTTATGCCATTATGGAAATGCCGGATCGCTCTGGGTGACTGAAGTAAGTTATGCCGTTGTAAACTTGTGACTAGAATGTGATCGAACTGAGGCATAAAGATACTGATAACACAGCAGCAGCAATGCAGTAAAGGAGGAGTAACCAAATCAATTTTATGGTTTTGACAGGGTAATTTCTAGACCCACTGGACCCCGGGGGACAATCCCAAAGCCCAAGTTTTAGTGTATACTTCAGTTGGGGGTCGCCCCAACTTGGCAAATGTTATCAAGGGGTCGCAGCAGTTAAAAGGTTGAGAACCGCTGAGCTAGTGGATGATGTCACAGCTTATTAGGTCGGGCTCATCAGTTTACCCAATCCAACTCATCGAATATCGCTTTCAACGAACGCCTGTGTATAAGTTGGCTGCGGTTACTTGGATTTTGAGGTGCTTAGGAAATGCAGAACTCGCGATATGTTCAATTTTGGATATAGAAGGCGCTATTTAAATGCCCAGCTACATCATACATATATTCTTACATACATACATGCATACATGCATATACACATACATATACCTGGTCCCTTATATCTTTTGGCCTTCCTCAGGATTCTGTCCTGGCCCCTCTCCTTTACATTCTGTACACTTCCGACCTGGCATGGGTTCTCCTTCCAATGGGTGTTGCTGTCCATCAGTATGCAGACGACACTCAGGCCTTCGCTCACGGCCCAGCGGAAGCGGCTTCCTCTCTGGTTGAGAGGAATCTTGACGCAACATCTGCCCTTGGTCTCTGGATGTCCTCTAATAGCCTCCGACTGAACTCTGCTAAGACCCAGTTCATCTGGCTTGGTGGTCGTGCTCAGCTGGAAAAGATTGATTCATCATCCTTACGCCAGAGGTTTCCGGACATTATATTCTCTTACAAAGTCCGTGATCTTGGGGTTATTCTGGACCGGGAACTCTCCTTGACCGATCATGCTAACAGTGTCTCCCGCTCATACTTTTACCACCTTCGTCAGCTTCGTACTATCCGCCGCTCCCTCTCCTTTCATACCGTTACTACTCTAATTCATGCCCTTATCTGCACCAGGGTGGAATTTGGTAACGCTATCTTTGCTGGACTATCATTTGCCAATATTTCCAAGCTTCAGTCTGTTCTCAATGCTGCTGCTCGTCTTATTGGAGTCGTCCCCAGGTTTGGCCATATAACTTCCTTTACGCGGGACACTTTGCACTGGCTTCCCATTCAGCAGGGTATCCTGTTCAAGATCCTAACCCTTATGCGCAATTGTCTCGTTGGCTCTGCTCCATCATACCTTAGGGACTTCTGCATTTCGGTCTCCTTTGTTCCAGGCCGTAGCACTCTCCGGTCGGCCTCTCTTGAACTCTTAACTGTTCCTCGTATGCGCACTGATTCAGCGCAATCTAGAAGCTTTGCCTATGTTGGACCTAATAGCTGGAATTGCCTTTCCGGAGAGCTCCGGCTTGAATTCCTCAGTTTGTCTCTTCCGCAGTTTCGCAAGCGCCTGAAGTCTGTATTATTTGACAGTGGTCTCACTGGTTCGGGTCGGGAGCGCCTCTGATGAGTCTATTCTTGAAGTGGCGCTTTATAAATGTCAGATTACAATTACAGTTACAATATATGCATACATACAAGCATACATACAATCATACCATGGTGCCAGTGAACTACGCATTTAGATCGCCAGCTGTTGCTCAATAAGACCTTAAACGAAAAAAGCATGACATTTTTGGCACAGACACAGACGGACATACACACAGATTGGAGAAGTAGGACACCATACTGACTCTGCCCACTGTACCAGACAACTGATTCGGATTCTTCAAACAAAGGGACAATAGGACGAGAGCCAACGAAGAACCTTACGTGCGATGACACACTACTCCAAAAGACCCCGGGAATGGACAATATGGCATTACGTTGTCAGAACGTTGATGATAATACCATTAGTGACAATAGACGCATTGTATACCTTATAAGTATATGCAAAGGTTATACATATAAGAAATATGCAACATTTACATATCAGATATATCTGTAAGGTAATGTGATGCAAACATCAAATACGTTGGTGTTTACATCTGTGAACCCATTTGTGATAGCCCCTCAAACGAAAGACTGAAAACGATGTCCAACCTCTGCAGTAATTCAACATTACTACAGTCCTTCAAAATGGAGCTATTAATTGATTTTATGAATACACACAATCTGCCAGAAGAACAACTGAATAATTTGGACATGTAAGTTACAAAAGCAAAGTTATTCAAAGCAATCTTCTGTTGAGTATAGCAGAATATAATGTCACATGTACTGTCACTGATCTAAAAGTACATAAGTTAGCCATAAAAGATCACCTAAGTTCACAGGTGTGAGGCACTATACAGTTTGGTTTTTTTTCTACGCTTTGAAGGTTTCTGAGAATTTTGCTTAGCTTGTGTTGTAAGCGTTTTACTGTATTTTTGCAATACAGTTAAACAGTCATTGTACAAGAAGTGACTTCAGGTCACGGTCCTTGGAACAATCGTTTTCACTGACAATTGGTTGTCACTGTAAGACGATTCAGGATGTTCTTAAGCAGCGATCGCTGGCGTTATGCAGCTAGAAGCCGAGCTTTCAACTACAAAGATGAAATGATCTCTTCAAAAACTCGCCAACAACTTCCTGCCAACATGACTGACAATTTGCTTGATTTGGTTAACTCACTGCGGCTTATATCGTCCAAGATGCTATTGGTCCACAGCTTGAATCTTCTTCCAATTTGACAACTGGATTGCATTAGACGTAATTGCATAATGAATCTTGTCAAGAGAGAAAATAAAGAAATGCAGTAGAGACATGGCACGAATGGTTTGGTCTCCTTCCAGTACTTGTCTCGTGTCAATAAAATAGCTGATCACTTGGTCCGAGATAGTTGAGGAAGCCAACCAGAACGTGGTTCGATAGCAAAAGAGTGTGAAAACATATAGGTCTAAAACATCTGAGTCTCAGCGCTATTCTATGAACAACTCGGCTGGATATAAAATTAACGTAATGTCGAATGCTTTGCAGAAGTGAAGTCTTTAAGGGGATTAGCTCGATCCAATTTCTCACATAATTCCGCGTTACTGATTGAAAAGCAGGAAATGTTATTTTTTGTCCACTGTCGCCAATACCTGGGAAGTCATGCTACCTACTTATACAGCCAAACCTTGCATATTCACATACAGGTAACATTTCTAAGTTCAGTCAAATCGAATCACTTACTGGTATTACAGCCCAAGTGATATAGTACCAAGCAGATATCTACACAAGAATCTTCTTCCACATATAATCCAAGTGAATCGAGGTGAAATCACAGACTACATTCTAACCTGTAGTTCCTCCTGAACATGCTTACACGCTAATATGTCCAACTGCAGACTGAAGAATGATGGATGACTGCGAGTGCATTGCATTTATACGGAAGCGTAGAACAACTGACACAGGTGAAACTTGAGAAGCAGGGCTGGATGTTTGTCCCGAAGTTATTACTCAGGGATCCATGTTACATCCGTCAACGAGAAGGACCCGAAATGCGACTTAAGTGCAGGCAACATAACACATATAGGTCAACAACAGTAATTGATTTCATGCAGGTCAATGGCTCGACAACAGACTGTCAGTCGTTCATATGTTTTACTTGAACCATGCGAGTGGTTGCACAGTTACATGGAATAAAATATGTTTAGTTACAAATTAGACATTTATTCAGTAAAAAACAGTAATCACTAGACATTTAGTCGTTTAAACACTGTCGACAGACTGTTGAAACACTTATAGACTTCCAGTAACGACCTATTCAACTGAATGCAAGCCTTATTTATTAGTTTGTCTTAACTTCCTAAGCTCGGATATTTGTTAAGTACGTTTGATTTGAACGGATCGAGCAGCGTAGACTACACTTAGAAACTGGAGTCCGCTGCTTTCAAATGTCGCCGTCTCTTTCCATTCGGAATATGACATATTTTCTTACGGTATTAACAGAAAATAAGGGATTTATGGTGTTTGTTTAGCTAATGCAGGCAAATTGCTGAGTCTACTGTACAGCTGCCAATTGACCAAATCATATGCACCGATAGTCGTTCCCTGGGCCTTCGTATCCACAACTCTCCCATATAAATCAAGAAAGTTTTTGTTAGATAGTTTGTCGACAAATGTCCTCTTGTCGTATTTGCTCAGGTGCTCAGCTGTCCAGTTTAGTCGACCATTTTCTCAACAGTCACGGATGGACCGATGGATGGACTGACGAACTGAATATACAGTAGACATGTCTCCCATGAAGGGATCATCATATTTGCTTTGTTGCCGCAAAGTAGACGGCAAAAACGTTTGGATGAGAAAGAGGGCTATCAACAAAAGTGGATGCAATTTTTTAAAGATGGAAGCTTGTTATCGGCAAAACATTATATCTTGTGTACGCACTCGTTGAAGAGAGACGACTATGGAATTTAACAGAGGTCATCGTTGATCAATTCTGCTGTATGTCACATCTCCGTGTTTTCAAACCCAGGCAACAGGCGCGATATATCCGACGTGACTTCTGCAGCCACGGGCGTTTGCAATATGCGAGTGTGAATGATGCATGGGCTTACTTATATGGCAAATAAAATACCTAGGTCTTACACTAAAACTCAATACTTATAACTATTATTTTTGTACTTTTATTTATATTTAGTTATGCTTGCCGTCGATAATATTTGATTGTGTCAGGATTTAGTTTAACTACTTCTGTAATCGTTCCTTACCTATAATTTTTTCATCATCAACATTTTCAACATCTTTTCATATGCAAATCAAGGTTACACTTACTTATTTACTCACCCACTTAATTCAATTATTCGAAATAGTCTTAATCTTAAACCGCCTCGATTACAATTACTCGCCACTAATAACATGTTGGAGTATTTGCTATTGTTATTTCAAACTGTAATAGTGCATTGTTCTTATGCATCTCGACAAACATTTGGCAAACTATTTTCTGTAATATACTGTGCTCTTGTTTTCAGTTCGGATTTACTGCGCTTTCAGAGGTCTTTAGGTTTAATTTAGATCCTGTGGCAGTAGTAACAGAACACGCTTCTGTCTTAAGTATTTTTATATCGTTTATGATTTGGAAAGTTGTTATATTTAGGAAACTCATTTGGATACGCGAAGTAATTTCTTACGGACGAAATTTATTTTCATTCCAGTCTTCGAGTAATTTACAGAACAATATCTGATCTCGCTTTTGCCATAAAATAGTAAACAATGAATGTTCTATTCGCTGTACTATTCCTGTTTTCGTATCTCTTACCAGCTTAGTTCTTGATATCTGTCGCTCTGTCTTTCGATAGGTTACATCTCTCTCTCTCTCTCTCGGTCTCTCTCACACACACTCTCATTCCTCAATATTTCATGTAATCCAGCTATATTGATGGACTTAGCCGCCGGCGTGTTTTACACAAATTATAAATGATTGCATATCTGCCTGTGTACGGATATGTGTGCTTGTGTGTATGCGCTTAAGTGCATTAATGTATGAATATCGTGAGTTGCGATGTGTCAGGTCCATTTCAAGTGCTTTCTCGATAATTTAAGCAAGCTGATAGCAAGCTGACTGGCGTAATTATACAGCCCTAAAAAATTCAGCGTTTAGCTTAGCATGACATCTAGCATGAATCACGTTCACCGTTCGTCAGTCATTTTATACATAAACCCTGGCCAAAGCATGTAGTGGATGCTCAACACTGGTAAATGCTGACAGGATTTGCGGATTAGCTAACGCCATTTGTGTGTATGTTATAGAGGATTGCTTCAGGACATTCGCATGCTTTATGAATATGTCCGTAAAGCTATAGGCAGACAGATTATTAGCAGTTAGGCTCTGCTCATAATTGGTTGTTGTCGTTGGTAATTGCGTGGACGCATAACGGCTAAATCTATATTCATGGCTGATTTTGTGCGATGTTGTACCGGCCATAATGCAGCTTTCACTTTACGACAGCCTTATACATTACTTTTTAATGCCTTTTGTCCGCATTGCTTTTATGACAGCGTAAAAATCTGAAAGGGACCAGGGTTTTAATAGATTGTCAGTGGGAAAAAGTTCCTGGACAGAACAAAGGAACTCGGGAGTTTAGTACAGTTCAGTTGATGGTGATGTTCTTGACAGACCAGCAGAGAGATATACATGCAGGCAGACAGACATTGAGACTGACAGACAGAGACAGATTGATTGACATACAGACAGACAGATGAAAAGACCTCTGTATGTTTTACAGGCAGGAATGAAGACTGGCAGGCAGACAGACAGACTGACTTACTTACCCTGATTCAACTTTAGACAAATTTCTTAAATCTTGAACATAAAGAAAATCTTTAAACTGCTGAGCAGCATAAAAACTTGCAAACCCATACTTTTATATAGTTGTTATAGAAACGTTACTACAAATCACTTATAAGACATATATTTTAAATGTTATAGCTTAGCATGAAATAAAAGCATAATGTAGACCTAATATATAAAGGATTCATTGTAATAAACATTATAAAATGTCAACGGAAAACCTCAAAGTGAACGGCTTACAGTTGTTTTGTTTATTTCAATGTTTATCGTTTAAAAACCTGTATGAGTCTATAAGAATATTATACTCGTATGTATTCACAGATGATGACATTGTAGAGTAGTAGATTTGTTGTCCATGTTTGACCATTTTTGGCTGCTGAAGTCGCCCTTGGCATACCTAATATTTTTTTAAAGTTTACTACAAAAGAGTTATGGGATCATGACTACTTTTTGTTGCAGGACTTACAAACAGTCTTGTTGTTGGATTTGTGTGGGGTAATATTTGTGCGCTTAAGCAAAAGATATTTCAAATTCCGGAACCAGAATTCTGAGGAGTTTTCATAGAGCAAATACCTGTGTCATATGTAGGCTAACTTTACAGTTTATAAGCCTGCAATCACGAAGTTACAAGTAGGCGTCGTTGTGATGAATTTGGAACAGCTTTGTTTTGACTGGTTTGTAGACTTGTCAGATATTCTACATTTTGCGCTAAGCAGTAAAATCAAAAATGTGTAAACATATTGTATGGCATAAAACGTTTATCCTATACGTCGCCTTATATAGCATATAGCCTACACTGCTAAAATTGCCCGTAATTTTATGGTAAATGAGACGTCAACAGAAGTGCCATAACTTTCCCCGGAAAATTACTGGCGTCCGGTTGTCTCGTTTACAGCCAGCCCGTTATTTACGGCTAGTCTCCTTTTTATTTAACAGCTTTGTTCTGACTTCTCGTATTTTTACGGCGACTCCATATATTTACGGTAATTCTCCGTTTATTAACGGCAATTCATCGTATTTTTACAACAAATTCCCGAATATTGACGGCTGTTTACCACCAATTTATGATGATTAGCCGTAATTTTACATACCTAATTTTACATACATAATTTTACTTACATTAGCGGTTATTTGGCTCTATAATTATTACAATGGGTTGAATTTTAAAAACTGATAATCGCCTTATTTCTACGACGAATGGTATTATACTAACGGTGATTTTCCTTTTTGTTATTTACCTTGTCTTTTAAGTAAAGTCTAGTTACCTTTATTTCACTGTATACGGCCTTTCTCCTTGGCTTCTTACTATGGCTTGTTGAAATATGATTTACCTTAATTCTTGGATATTGGAAGAGGTATTTGATATGTGAAAGAACTTTTAAAAGATCGTACAACAGATTGTGCATCCTAAGTATAACAGAAGCATAAATGTTTAACTCAGATACAACGAATCTCTTTGAACATCATCATACTTGTAATGAGAAAGAATAGCGTTTTAGAAAATTAACATAACAAAACTTTATTGCGCTTAAGATGTCTATATATCGGTGTATAGTAATAATAACTTATCATATCATTTGCCCTGGAGTTAAACTCTGAGTCTAAACTACTGTAGTCATGTTAAAACATCAAAATGTACCCAATCAGAAAGCAATAGGTTAATAAAAATGCATAGCTATTAAGCAACCGACATCTGTGACTCTATATCACTAATAATAAACTGTCATTGATATCGTTTGATATCATCATTGCAGGTGTAAACACAGTACCCTGTTCATCGTGAACACGTCAATTAACGGGAAATCGCCCTTAAGCTTGTCTTCAGAGCTATGCTAACCTCAATTAGCGGAACATTTTCTCGTATAAAAAAGGAATGCTTAAAGCACATGCATAAAAGATCAGCACAATATATATATATATATTGGCAGGGGACTCGCCCTTAGGCTTGTCTTTTGAGCTGTGTTAACTGTCAATTAGTAGAACATTTGCTGGCATAAAAGGAATGCTTAAGGATCTCCATGTTTATATATACTGCACGCCTACGATTCCTCGCTCAGCCGATGGACACATGGCGTGTTAACAAATGTCTTACTTACTTACTTTATATATATATAACAAATTATCTACGCCTATATCCATTACAGCATATGTAAGTCTGTATATATAGGCCCATATATATATATATATATATATATATAGAATACTTTTATATTTAATGTTTAAGTATAAATACTGTCATCTGTGTCGTAATATAAATTATATGTATAAACGAGCATAGTTCAACGTATGAGCTTTGACGTATTTATGTAGTTGTAAGCATATTGTTCCATTCATGCATATACTGCACATGTACATCGGCGTTTAACAAGCATAACAGACAAAGCTGTGCATATGAACAGGAAATGCTTGTCAACATATCAGTGTTGTGATACGAGGACAGTCTTAGTCCGGAGCCGTGAATTCTGTCCAACTGGTTTATAATCGTCGCTTAATCTCAGAAGCAACTACTACTCTCCTGTACAATGGGCTCAGATTTACTCCTGTCATATATATATATATTATATATATTATATATATATATATTATATATATAATATATATATAAATATATGAAGCGTGCGACGGCCAACTATAGGGGCCGATCCGTCCGTCATTCCATCCGCCATGATTCCCATTATGTTTTCCATCCCGTGGCAAGACTCCTTCCTCCTCTGTACAGACCTCCTCCCGAACCACAGAACAATGATATCACGGCTAAGCATGCGATCCTGCTAAATCACGCGTACACACACATACACACAAAGCGTGATTTAAGACTGACGCTTTAACTCGAGGTCGTTTCGAAGGCTGCAACTGTTCTTATCATTGAGTAAATAATTAATTTGTTAAATAATGAGATACTGAAGTACTGTGCGTGTAAAAGCGAAAGCGTATACTTAGCATTCAAGATTTCCATGTCTCACTTTTCTGTATGCTTCTAAATCTAACCTTCTACATAACCGCAATGCTTCTAAAACCTAGTCCTCTGCATTTTCTGTATGCTTCTAAAACCTAACCCTCTTTATTTCCTGCAGTGTATGCTTCTAAACTTAACCCTCTGCATTTTCTGTAAGCTTCTAAAACCTAATCCTCCGTATTTCCTGTATACTTCTAAAACTTAACCCTCTGCATTTTCTGTAAGCTTCTAAAACCTAATCCTCCGTATTTCCTGTATACTTCTAAAACTTAACCCTCTGCATTTTCTGTAAGCTTCTAAAACCTAATCCTCCGTATTTCCTGTATGCTTCTAAAACTTAACCCTCTGCATTTTCTGTATGCTTCTAAAACCTAATCCTCCATATTTCCTGTATGCTTATAAAACTTAACCCTCTGCTTTTTCTGCATGCTTCTAAAACCTAACCCTCTATATTTCTTTTAGGAACTAATAAAGTTTTCTAAGCGGTTCATCAAACTGTCAACATAAAGTCAAAAGTCACTTGATTTGTTTTTTAATCTATGAAGTTTACATTTTTCGGCTTTGATGCATTAAGTACACTACATACAAATAATAAAAACCTGTAGCCAAAAGAGCTTAAATTTATAGTGGACCAATGTCCTTTTCAATATCAAGTTTCTCATATGTCTTTGATATTAGTGTGCATTATATAAAGGCGCATATTATATATATGTTGTGAATATATATTATAGAATATACGTTGTATATATATATATACTGAATATATGTTGTGACTGGTGTAAAAACAAAGCTCACATTTAGCTACAATAAGATGCACCTGAGACAGAGGAAATGGATCGACGATACTGTGGATCGGTAACGATACTGTGGATCGATGGAAAAAACAACAAGAAGGCAAAAAATCGTAATGCTTTACTGGATGTTAGCTGATAATTACAGCCATTTGAAGCAAAAATCAGCTGCGCAGAGAGTGCTCATTGGAAGTACGAGTATATACTCGACGCTGCTCAAGACCACAGCACATCTTAAGGTCATCAACAGGAGCGTATATCAATAAACTGTGCAGGTTGTGCAAAGCACAAGGGCCCACGAGATCAGGGGCCGCCTGGGCCCCAGAGGGGCCAGGGCCCAGTTGCTCAATTACTTAAAGAAAAATAACCAAAGTTCAGTTTGCACAAGGGCCCTCGGAAGGCTAGCTATGCCACCGGTCATCAAAAAGATGCCTTGAAATACAGCAATGGAATTCGATTTAAGCCTCGCAGGTTTCCGGATGAATTTTGCAAGAGTATTACAGACTCCAAATTTCATCTTAGTAGACTAATGTCTTTTTCCATTGGCATACTCATCCGAGCGTAGCTTTGTCCTAGGCCGCGTTGAAAATAAAAATAAATTACAGACACTGAAGTTTCAGGATGTATACGGTTCGTCTTAATTTTCTGCATTAAGCGTAAATCGCTGTTTATATCTTAAACGTTCTATAGAGCGATTACTCTTCTTAGATCTGAACCCTTGTAAGGACGATGGAAATAAGGTAGTATAAATGTAAATTACACGTTTTCCTGTAGCGACCGTATGGCCTCGTCCCTCCCTTCACTGCGCAGTGAATTGATTGCATGAAATCCGTCACCATCGCTGCCCGTTTGAGAACGCGCCTCTTGAAGCCTCTGTTGCCCATCACACCACCTCAACAAGGTCCTCGTGTTGCTTACAGATGCGTGATGGACGTCCGAGTCTTATGCATGCGAGTGTTCATGGGCAGAGTCTTATGGGCGGAAGATGAAGGTTGTCGACTCACCTGACGTGTGGAGTCTCGTAAAAAAGAGAGGATGGAAGTTGACGCAAGATCATTTCTTCTATTTACTTCTGCAGTTAGTAAACAAGTAAGTAAGTAATGCTTTTGCTAACACGCCATATATCCATCGGCTGAGCGCGGAATCGTAGGCGTGGACATACACACAAACAATTAAATACATAACACGGCAGGGAGTAAAGATGAAGACGACAGAACCTGATGTTAATAACAACGTAAAAGAAACGAGGAAGTAGTGGAATTGGTGCAGCAGGAGTGGAATCCGATGGGCAAGAAGAAGAAGAAGAAGAAGAAGAAGAAGAAGAAGAAGAAGAAGAAGAAGAAGAAGAAGAAGAAGAAGAAGAAGAAGAAGAAGAAGCGGGTGGACTCAACTGAACGGATACATCTGAGGACAGAGGTCATGGAAAGAAGAATGAAGAGATTGAAGACTAGCTCAAGACCAAGAACTTGTGTGCTGGTCTGGTAGACGGACAAAGAAGCCGGATTGGACTGGTGGAAGAATAAACACAAGACACAGAACACAGACGGAAGTTGTCGGCTTTAATTAAGAGCCGAGCAACAAAGAAGTTCTATAAGGAAACCTTAAACTTAGGTAATCGGCCTAAACCGACGACCCTTTGATCGAGCGACGGTCTGGGGTCAATGGATATTTCGGGGTCAAACTATTGGTCAGCGGAGGGATTGAAAAGAAAAAGATTATATTAATTTTGAATTAAATTAAAACATAAATCTTTAAAAAATAGAAATAAACTGAAACGAACCAAATAACTGAAATATTGAACTATTATGTAATTCGAGTAATACTTAAATAAGATTTATTATTCTTTAAAAATCATACATTTCGCCTTGTGGCCAGTCCGTCACATCATCATCATCACTTGTATAAGCATTAGTATTAGTAATAGTATTAGAATTAATATCAATATTAATATTAGTATTAACAGTAGCATTAGTATCATTGTAATGCTATATGCGAAAACTTAAAGCCGCCGACCTGGTGAGTACACAACATTTTCAAGGCCTGCCTCAAGCTGCGTGACACTTATCAGTTAGAAGGACTGCTACATGATGGAGAATGACAGAATGATAGATGTGGAATTGAGCGAAACATCTCCACTGAAGAGGGGAGGATGGCGAGAAGGAGGAGGATGAATAGAAAAAGGAAGAGGAGGACGAGGAGAAGAAACCATTACATATCAATTCATGACGTGACCAGATCTCACTGTTTCACGTCCTCATGATTGCGCCAGGTGTAATCCTATACCATGATTTAGTCGTGAGGTGTCAGGTGTAATAATGGTATGTAATAATGGTATACTTGGCTACGCACGTACATGCGCATGTATATGTGTATTTCTGTACGCTTATGTATGTCTCTGAATATTTGCAACGACATCTTCACGATAATTATGTATGCACGAGATGTGTCTCATGTTACAATTCGTGACCACAGCCGATGAAGAAGTAGATGTCTATTTGAGACTCGACAATTTCCGACTGTCCACTGATGATTCTGGTGAATATTAATAGCGGATTCGCAGAGGTAGAGTTTGACCTTATGTAGACGCCCCTTAAACTTGGGGAACTAACTTGCAGACTTCCATTCTGTCTAAAATTTTCACCAGAACGTCCAGACTAAACTCGCAAACTTTCTTTCACTACCATCGCTGCTTCTCTCCAAGAAAAAACTGCTGTTGTAATTCATTTTCTGACTCTCATAGGTTGAATAGAAGCGCTTCAGACATGCTGCATTTGCAGTAAACTTCAGTAAGATATTATACAATACAATACAATGCATGCAGCTCAACCAGCCCTTCTTCCGCCCTGACACCTCTCCGCCATCCCGTCACCTCATCCTTAAAATTTGGAAATCGCTCCATAGCCATAGCTGCTCCATTTCTCTGAAATAAATTTCCTCAAGAAATACGACATTATCTGACCCGTCATACGAACCCACCAACACTTCACCTTTTGCAATCTCTGCGCAGGTCTTTCATTCAAAACTGAAAACACTCCTCTTCCACAAATCATATCTTGATTCTTCCTCTTCTCCATATCTCTGCTTCCGCTCCATTGCCAAACACCATCCATCATAGCCATCTGACTGTCTGCCTGCCTGACTCTTAGATCTTGACCTGGAACCCAACCCTTCCTGCTTATCGATTTTGTTTTGACTGAGCGCCTGCAAATAAGCTGGTTCCCGTGACTTAGCTTTCGTTGGGTGATGTAGAAATCTCGAGCTTGCGATTACGATTACAATACAATACAGCCTCCCGAAGTCTCAAATCGATTGGGCTTCTAATCGTGGACCCGCCTGATTTGTGTCTAATTTTCTTACCTATAATTAATTGTATGAACAGTTCAATAGCAACAGAACACTAGTCACCGACATAAAGTTTTCTACACGCACGAATCTATCAACGACTTTTGTATCTTTAACGATCGATTGAACACAGTCGATTATCGGAACAAGATCTGTTAGCTCTCTCCGTACAATCACCATAAGTTCACAAGTTTAGCAGCATCGTACGGCTTCATAAGCCGTTGACGTCGACAAATTTATTTTTTTCGATATCCTTCGCTATCCATTTCTAATTGTTTTTTTAAATTGTCCTTTGGTTTCGCTATTGCATTGTTAGATCGCAGCTCATTTCATTACTCTGGTGAAGTGTCCATGTGCCGTTCGTATATATTCTTTCGTAGTCCGCTTTTTTGTGGTAGATCTCGTCCTCCTTACAATGCATTTGCGACCTTTGCGACCACTTTATACGGGTTTTTTCCCTGTATCAGCAGAAAACCGCTGACGTCACTCAATACGCTCGAAAGCCAACCAATCAGAAACGTATATTTAAAATGTGCGCGGTCATAAATCCCTGCTAACGTCAGTTTGGTACAGCGCCAGCCAATCGCAAACTAACCACAAAGCACAGAGCTCATCGACGTTACGTCACAGAACCTTACGCCTTGGATCAGGACGCCCGCCAGCCAATCACAAACAAGTCAACAACCAGATGACTCATCAGATGACTCAGTTCATCAGACCGATAAAACAGAACAAAATGCAATACAATATAATATAATTTCATACCATACAAGTTAGCACATTTGTATAGCATGGAAAATAATTTTCATCTGTGTATGTGTATCTTGTTTTCCATACTAAGACATCCGATCCCTCCTAAGACCATTTGCGTTGAGAATCTGTTCACGAACATGCCGCGCACAAATCGACTAAGAGATTTGCACAGGAACTCGGCCATACATCGAGACTTACAAGCAAACGAACAGAGACAGATTGGCAATAAAGCAATCAGATTATCAGACCGATAAATTAATAGTTAAGCACACGGACAGACAAAGCCGAACGAGGATATTTAGATAAACGAACGGATGGATAGTTTGATTATTGGACGGATGAATTGATGACGGAAGAAGGGAGAAAGGAAGGGTGGATAGAATAAAAGAAAGGATGGAAGAAAAGACGGAAGAAAGGAAAGAAAAAGGAAGTAAGCAATGAAGCAACAAGGAAGGAAAGATGGAAAGCTAGATGCAGTGAAAGATAGAAGGAAGAAAAGAAGAAAGGAAAGAAGAAAGGAATGAAAAAGAACGGGATGAATGATGGAAAGAAGGAAGGATTACATGCACTACTACATGAAGGGAAATATCAGAGAGAGGGAATTGTCCAAGAGAGGAAATGTCTGAGACTGGAATGACTAGGGAGTGTCCCTGGGAAAACGCTCAGACAGTGGTCGAGATATATAGGACTATTTCTAACACTCTCCGTTCTTACGGAGATTGTTCGTCAAAAGACCTGAAAGATGAAGCCTGAGATCGGGAGCATTCGCATCCTGTTTACCACTTGCCCTAAACGCATTAGGAAGCGACTGAGAGCGATCCAGCCGAGTCTGCTGTACCAATCACCAGCGATTGGCTCAGTAACGATGCATGCCGAAGGGTTTCGTAGCTTGAAAATCCCACCCGGTCGATGCTATGCACTTGTCTGCCAGTAGCCTGGAAATTATTAGCACTTAAATTCAAGTACGCTTTTCTTAAAAGATACAGTATGAAAATGGAAGAGGATTTAGCCTGATTTACCAGACAGGCGGTACAGGGAAGAAAGGCAGACCACTCTCATGGCCATACAGACAGACATGCAGACAAATAGACACCACCAACCAAACAGCCAGACATACAGGCAGAAAGACCAGACAGACAAGACAGACATGCAGCCAGACAGGCAGTTAAAACGGATAGGTAGACGGAATGTAGAAGATTCGTAAAAAAATTAATGTGAACAACAAGTATTTGTTGTTTTTCAAAAATTCCATATATCAGCATTAATAATTATATCGCTAACGTGGAATTACACAATGTATGTGTACAATATTTAGACGATATACAGTCTTTAAATAGTAATGTGTAATTCGTTCCTTAGTTATGATGCTAACAGTGACGTAAGAGTTTCGACGAAAACAGTCAACACTAAGTCAAAACAAAATGTCTGAATGACTGTTTCTTACTAATTATTATTAAATTTGTTGCTCCCAATCTTTAGAAAACGGTAATCTATTCAAATCTCGTCTACCTTAATCTAACATACAATCTACTATTAACACTCGTACATACAATCTACTATTAACACTCGTGTTTGCCAAAGTTGCTATTGCATGAAATTGGGCGATATTCATTGCAAAATTAAAGCCTATCGGCACCGACATCTGATTAATACACTTATTACCATAAAAGCAAAAATTTAGCCAAAATTTGTGAAGAAATGCTTGAATGAAGTTTACGTTTCACTGCAACTCTGCGTTGTTCTTGAACCTGCCCCTCTTTTCTGCATCTTTCAGTACAAAAGTATTTTAAAATCTGCCCACTGCAAAACTGCTGACAAAGGGAATAATGCTCCATAGGCAATCGTATACTTTTATTGAAAACTCGCAGGATCGAAATGTTTTTCCTGAAATGCACATCATCAAGAGTGTATATTTTGGGTTTCAGTGAGTAATCCGAAAGCAATCCAGAGAAGTAAAATAAAAAGAAGAGAAAGAAAGAACGAAAACGAGAGAAGACAACGAACAGAAGATAAGGAAGCGGTATTAGTCTACTCGTGTTTTGCTGTGTACTTAGTTTCCAATCCAAACGGCGTCACTTGTAGCTCATGTTTCGTGCGATGGAGCTGCAAATTAAGTGGCCGGCAGATAGGCCGACGGACAGACGGACGGAAGGACGGACGGAAGGACGGACGGACTGACGGAAGGAAGGATGACGAGTAGACATTGCAGCCTCAGCAGCAACAGCAGCAGCAACTCCGATTCTGACCACGTAGGTCGCTCGGTGAAGCGATGCAACTGACGACGACGATGACGCGGAAATGCAATCCATGTGGACCCATCTCCTCCTCCTCCTCCTCCTCTTCTCCAATCCCCCTCCTCTTCTTCATCCTCCTCTACCTTCTCCTCTAATCCTTCTACTCCTTCTCCTCAGCACATACTCATTCCACCTCTAATCTTCATTCCCTAATCCAATTTACTCCGTCTCATCTTCCCCGGCTCATCTAACTCTACCTCAGCTAACACAATAAGTAGAACTCGGTCCTAAAATCTTTACGATAGATCAGGGGAACGGGCTAATCGCTTGAAAAGTTAAGTAATCTGGTCAGTCTTCATTCCACTCCTTGGACTGTTCCGAAGACAAGGCAGTTCTTAGCCGACGAGTTCTTTCAGGAAGGATCTGTGACGGACTGATATTGCCTCATGTTTACGTTTTTCGTCTATCTTACAAACCCCGGTACGTCATGAATTCATGTTGACAATTCACTGCCAAGTCATGGAAGCCTTGTAAGGAAAGATTTCCCGGCTATTGCCCCGTTTGCGCTTAAGTCAAATTTTGCCTTATCCCAACTCGGAGAAGTAACGTCAATGGAGTCATATGGTAAATTAGCGCTCACCCAACTTATCTTTAGTTCCTAGCACTCGACTTTTGAACTTTGGTTCAATCCACATTTTCTTCAGTTTTGGCCTGTATGAGAAAGACTAAATCTTATCTTGTTCCTCCCCCTTGCATTTGTCCATTAACTGTTATTTGTTCCTATGATTTGCCAAAATGTCTACTTGAATTTTACCCGACAGGTAAACCTGTTTTACACTGTGACCAATTGGTTGAGGGCTTGATCTGTAATTTGCTGAGGGCCTTCTCTTAGGCGGTCACTTAGTAAGAATGTTGATCAATTTCTTCAAGTCTAAATTCTGATCGCCATCCATTGCTGTATAGTCATTTAAAAGGTAGCATGTATATCTCAACACCTATGTAAATGTAGTATATACATATATACATGCGTGTGTCTATGTATATATACAATACAATATGATAAAACTGTATTGAAAACATATAAGTCTGTCTTTGCATGCACATATGTATGTGCGTCGAATAAGGGAGAAGGTGAACGGGTAATCGTGTGAAAGAGATTTATGTCAAGATTAATTGGAGGGCGTATTTAGGCCGAAAACTTGAACGCAGAAGAAAGATTAATGGGACGTATGAAAAGCTATATATAAAATATAAATATGTTGTATATAGCTACATAAAATATACATTTGCGGACCAAATGAGAACATGAATGTAGTTGGTCCTAAATAAATTACGTCAAGAGAAAATATCTTGTTATTCGCCTTTCGGTCGAGTTCATCTATCACCTTCCTTATTAAGTGAAAGACTCAACTGGCCCGGAAGCTCGGTAAATGTAAAGTATGTGAGTGATTACTTATGAGTGATTGATTGTGAGTGATTACTCATCTATTTTATACCTCTCTTTGGTCCTCGAGTTACAGGACCTTTTGAGGCTCAAATTCGACAGAAGCAATATTACAAACAAATGACCTTTCTTAAAGGGTTACCAATTCGATGTCGCATTATCGATCAGGGTTTCGAAATCATTGAGCTATTGTATCAGGGACTGTATCAGGGACCGTAATTCGTGAAATCAACCGTTCGACTGAAGTGGGTTTGGTTACCGAAACGGCTCTTCTAAATAGCTCATCATAAATGAGTCAATTTTTATGGCTTCGATAAGGTAAGTAGATTACGGCAATTGAATGGTAAATAATGCATTTTATTGGACAAATGCACTAATTCTGGCTAATGTTTTGTCAGCTGACTTTCTCTACTAGGTCATAACTTGTACATTTAAACGACGGTCTAGCAAAGGCTCATTTATCGATTTCCAAACCATGAAAATCTGTTTACCGAACCCTTCCTTCCTGTCGATTTTGTTTTGACTGAGCGCCTGTGAATAAACTGTTTTCCGCGACCTAGCTTTCTTTGAGCGCTGTTGAAGTCTCGAGCTTACGATTACGGCTACGATTAGGATTTTCATACATTGGTATGTATGCTTCTGTATATGCAGATATATGTATGTACTCTATATGTATATGTACATGCGTCTTTTACTTCGACATCGATCTTTATCGTGTGCATCGATCTCTATCACAGAAATCGATCTGGCTACGGACTGGTCTTGGCCGAGATTAGCAGAAACAGATTGGGGTCAGTGACTTCTGCCATATAAGGCCGATTATCATCCTCTCAAAGCCAGGGGTCGTGACCTCGGGATGGCCTCGTGTTATTTGTCCTGGCCTTGTGTTTGAAAATATTTCTTCGCAATTGAATATAAGAGAAAGAAAAGATACAGAAATGAATGACGGTGCTTGTATGAACCTAATGCGGAGACTGACACTTTTACAGTCAGGTCGACGCAGGCAAAAGCTCTGCTTGTGCATTAAATAGCACTAACATTGCAAGCAAGCAGCTAGAATACGTTTTACTTGAATCCTGACATTTATATAGCACATTTAAATAGCGTTTCTACAGCGTCTTCTAAGGCGACTCTTAAAGACGAATGCGGCCATTGCACTGCTTTAGTGTTGGCAGATTTGAATTAAACGGTTACCTGCGGTTCTCTTTTTATCTGCTTTGCCTTTGTCTGTTGCTATCGTTCTATCCATCTCCCCTTATCTGCTCGAATGCATTTCTGTGTGTGAATGCTTTGAAGTAAAACTAAGTTTATGTCATTGTTTTTTTGTTGGAATGTCTGGCTGGTGGACTGCATGTCAATTCAGTTGGTTGTCTGCTATCCTTGCTCCCTGGATGCTTGCCTACGGATATACTCTTTTCGACAAAAAGTAAAGTATCCCATATGTCACAAGTGAGACGTAGGTGAGGCGCTCTTCCTTTCCTTAGGCCCTTGAGCCGGCAGTGGACAAATCTCAAGGTTCTGAACACGGGACCAGTGCATCGCAGGACATACCGTTTACTTCCCAGCTTACGCCGGTACCAAATTCTACTGCTTGGTGACAGAGGTACGTGCGCGCAAACAACTTGCCCACCAGGGTAGTTACACCGCATGATCATTGACCAAACGCGTTATCGGTAGACCACCGTGCCACACATTTTCGCAACTAAAGGATGTTTAGTGCTTTAGTCTTATGCGCTAATTGTCAAAATTAATTTGGACTAAAATATTCGAGACCGCCATTTTAGAATTGATGGAGCCCACCGTTTGTGTATGAAAAGGAAACGTTCTGTCGATGCATCTGCGTCAGCAGCCGAACCATCAGAAAGCGAGCAGCCATGCCAGCATCTGCAGCTGCTGCTTTAGGCCTGGCTTCTTCTTCGGATGATGATAAATCAGCGCCTGCTTTGAAGACCTTTTCGTCATCAATCGACCGATCGACTATAGCGAGCCATATGCAGCAGCTCCTCGTTCACCAGCTGCAGAAGCTGTTGATGATGGTGGCGATAATGGTGATGGCGATGGTGGTAGTGGTGATGGAGCCACTGCTGCTGCTGCAGTTGGAGGCGATGGTCGTGACAATAGGGCTGTTCTGGATAAATGGTTCTGCGACTGAATCCTTTGTGACCCTCGCGCCGTTGCACACCCATCACCGTGACAATGCATAGTTTGCAGAGCTTCGGATCCGTGGCCCAGCGGCGCCCTCCCACTCAACCAGAGGGGCGCCAGTGGAAGGCGCCCTGCTATCGCTGGACTCCATATGTTCCTTTGACTGAGGAGGAAAGCGCTGTGGTCTCGGGCTGTTATCGACACTCGACTTGCTCTGCTCGGTTGGCCAGTCTGCCTCGGGATGGCCGCCCGCGAACCGATGGAGGAAATTTCACGGGTCGAATGGAACGGTGGCTGCAAATCTAGAAACAAAGCAATTTTGCTGGTGAGAAGAACGACGACTAAGCAGTTACACACCCATCATCGTGACAGTACATAGTTTCCGAGCCTCACATTCGCGTGTACTGACATTGCGCACGTTATAAGTGCTTTAATAAATAAATAAAACAAATAAGTTGACGAGATGAAGTCAACGAATATAGAGGCAGAAGTAGCGGCGGAGATATACAGAAAGAGATGCTTAAAAGATAGAAGGAAGGAGGATAAGGAATTCGATGATAATTTAGGTTAGATGGCAAAATAAATCTTACCATAATCATCATCATCTCTGTCCATGCGTTGAAAACCATAGATGTCCATTTTGATCCGGACGACGTCCGAGTCGGTATTGAGTTTATGCGATGGTCATATGCCATCGATTGCTGTCGCTCTTTTCTGTATGGACGACGCATCTACATCAGAGAGAGAGACAGACAGACAGACAGAGACAGACAGAGAGAGAGAGACAGAGATTGAATTACTGAAACAGTAGATTAAACATTAAACAAGAGATTAACAGGAAGACGTCAGGTAGAATAGGAACATCCAGTACATGTATAAAAGAGAGAATGGAATGTGCTATAGTCTCTTTTTTGCTCTAAACACTACAGGTATATTGTTTGAAACACTAGTAATATAGTCTAATCTAGACACAGCTGTGGAGTCCAAGGCTCCAAGACAGCCCGCAACATCAACGTCATATGTAGGATATATGAAGCCCAGACGACAATATTCCCACATGGGCTTCACATGTCATGCACATCGTCCCAAATGGTATGGCATATGAAGCTCACATGGGAAAGCCTTCACGTGGGCGTCACCAAGAGACAATGAAATGGAGGAAATGGAGGAAAGTGATTGACAACAAACCCGTCATTTACTAAGGAAATACGAAGTTGGTTAAATTGGAGATGAAGGAAGATTTGGATTAGTGAAGGTGGAGGAGGAGACTCAAAATATGTAAAAAATGGAAAGATGGGTGTAGCATTGAATGTAGAAGCACAGAGGCAGAGTTAGAATAGTCGAAGATGTGTATAACTGACGGTCGAAGAGAATAAGGGTAAAGACGAAGAGTAAGAATGAGAGTAAAATGATGGACATTGATACAGAAGGGTCAGTATGGAACAACGAGAGACGGGACCTGATTCAACTGGATGAGCAGTGATGGGGTCAACAGGCGACAACAGACGACGCAAAGAAACCCTTATGAGGGGTTAGGGCAAACACAGTCGTCAATCATTCTGTGGCATCCTCGTCCGCTCATCCAGATGGGATAAAACAAGACAGTAACACTCAGCGGTCGTCGAAAACAACAACGACAATAGTAACAATAATAATAATAATAATAATAATAATAATAATAATAATAATAATAATAATAATAATAATAATAATAATAATAATAAATTATATTAATAATGGTTTATATTTGTATATCTATGGTTTATTGTTATTGATGTTGTTGTTGTTAGTAGTAGTGTTTAGTGTGTATTCAGTCTTTACTATGCCTGTCTTTTTCATACCTTGTTTTATGTTAAGTGTAATTACTGTACAAGCAAGCAAATCTGTGCACAGAATTGAATTTCGCAGCTATGGTGTTTAAATTGTGTAAAATTGGGGAAAAGCTTTGCATTTCTTCTTTGTAAGCTGTAATTTTTATTTAGTATCTACTTTGTGGCATAAAGGATAGATGCAGGCAATGTTATTTGTAAAACTATTTGCAATCAGTTTTAAAAAATTTAAAGAATTAATCAAATAGAAAATAAAATTCTTTATTCATTCACTTGTCAGTGATAGCAGTGTTGAATAATAATGCGACTGGTTTCACAAACTAGAATCTTTTATTCCAGTATGCTGATTGACTTAATAGCTTTGCAAATCCGTTTCTGGATCGTTTGGAAATCTCGTGAGTTATGTTCAACGCTCCACCGATGATGTTGTCCATAATCTGTAAATATTTCATCATATTCTGCTGGCAAAATATTAGTTTCAGGTTCTTAATCTCTTCTCTATACACCCAAACATACGATTGGAGACATGTAACTGTGACTGCGAACAAGAAATAAGACGAATAATATTGCAAGATACTTTTTTTATGCGGCAAAAATCTTGCAAGCAAGCAAATCGTGACACTGTTCTTGATCTAGCTCGAATATGTGTCAGTAAACCGAAATGGCAGACCCATCCCCATCTACCATGTGGAGTTGTGGCAGATCTCCAGCTTTGTCAAGTTATCAAGCACAGCAGATCCAGCTTAATTTGAACCACGACCAGCTTCCGTTTCCAGCCAAGTGTAAATGTTGACATTAATTTATTCTGTATATTGTCCCCAGATGGTGTTGGACTTTTAGCCTTGCAGACTCCTTTGCCGCCGGTACCAGAGCATGCTGTTGATTGATTTTTTCCATCTCATATATTTTATGCGTTTATCTATATCTTTCCGCCACTTTTTGTGCTGTCTCTTACGGTTTCGAGACTTTTCTGAAGGATTCATTGCCTCCAAAACCTCCGCAAACTGCTCGTCCGCGATATTGTTTATACTGTCGCAAATAATAAAATGGAACAATGCCTGCTGCATGGACTGGATGAGTTTGGAAATTTACAAAAATTACCAATTCACTTCTTTTATGTATTGAGTGAATTTTTGGCACAGTTTATAATGCACATAACGGATTTGCGTATAAGGAATAACATGGCAGTGATAACTCCAAAACGGCAGAAAACAGACTGGATCAGCTTGGAAATGTGCACCTTAATTATAACTCACTAGAGAAGACATGAAGACGACGGAGAGGGGCAGAATGTTGAAATATATTCCGCACCATCGTTCCTAGGGGAAGACGGCTGCATATTGCTGCAGTGCCACTTAAGAAATAGCAAATGGAGCAACGATGTCAGCCTCCGTTGTCATGGCAACGAGTGCCATCGTGATGTTCTCGGGTCATTCGGAAACATTCCATTCTCAGCAGTGCACGAAGATGCGTCTGACTGCGTCGCCAGTCTTTCGTTTTAATAGATTGACAATTCCTTCGGCAGATCTAATATCGACGCCAGCTAATGCAGTACCTCTTCGCTCAACCAGGCAGGGTTGTTTTTCTCCTCGGTGTTTTCTTTATTCCTTTTAATTGTACAAATTTCGCTGAGTTCATTTCGTTCAGATTCCTGCCGACACACGCAACTTTCACTAAATGAATATATTTAAAGCTTTCTCTCGCGCTAAACAATACTCCTGCCATTGTTTGCGTATTCATAGCTTTGGACTGGGATATTGCATCAACTCTTCCTGTCAATCATTCAAATAAATTAGGAAACCAACCAATGAATTGGTCAATGAATTAATCAATCAGAAAGTCAGTAAGTATATATCTCGTTCTTTATTGCTTTCAGAGCTGGATATAGCCTTGAGCTGAACCACATATTCCGTAATAAATTTGAAATTCAGTTTAAATTTTGACTCCCTTTGAGCTTAGGAAATTGTTCAGTTATTCCGATCTTAGGCTTCACGAATCTCAAGTGTTTCTATCCAATGGATGATGCATTTGGAATGCAATGTTGGTTAGATGCGACAATGTGCATTATGAAAACGGCATAAAATCTCAGTATGAGATCCTGCGAGAAGTTCTTTAAAGGCACTACACAAATGTCCAGATACCTACAGTAGTTCAATAAGAGTCCTGCCGTGATGATTAGTCAAACCTTAGTTTTAAACTTTAAGCTGTATACGGACATTATCCTAAATCTGAAATAATGTGATCATAGGCAGCCAAAAAAGATCAAAAAAGCCCATTATGCGTCACCATATATCAATTAATTAAAATATAAACGTTTGCAACACGTGACAAATCTACATTTTAACATAAGCACAGCGTTTGAAATAATAAAACTTTGGTTATTTACTGTATCAGCTAGTCAAAAAAAGAAAAAAGATTGCTCGGTTCATGGAAACGTATTAACAACGGTTACCTGACTACTACCTGGCAACAGCTTTTGAAATTACACCATCAGCCGAAATGGTAATGAGCCTTACATAAAATGGAAGTCACTCCATGATTACCGGTACTTAGTTATTGGCTCAATAACTGGTCGCTGGCAACTCGCCTAGGTAACAGGTGCCTGGCGCGGCGACCAGGCAATATCTTCTTCATATGGTCTGCGCTGGTCAATGGCTGTCCGCGCTGGCGCCATAAACAAAATTGGTTCAACGTGTTCTGGGCAGTAAATGCTTTGTAATTGTGAAATGTCGGTCATCTCACTCGATTAAATTGCCGCCGGAATATGACTAAGAAACGCACTAAGACGTAGGAATAAGAACAGGAGCAGCAGGAGAAAGGGGAGACAGGAGATGGAAGAAGAACAGGAGAAAGAGGAGCAGGAGCAGGAGGAGGAAGAAAAAGAGAAGGAAGAACAACAGCAACTGGAAGAAGGAGGAGGAGAAGCCGTAGGAGGACGAAGAACAATAACAACAACAAGAGGATGAAGAGAAGAAGAAAAATGGTGCTGGTGATGAGGTTAATTATGAATGAAAAACAAGAAGACAGGAAGAGGCAGAAGAAGTTAAACGAAAGACAAATGAAAGGAGATGAAAAGAAGATAGTTCGAATGAGCAGGAAAAGAAGTTTAAAAAGGAGAAGGAAGGGCAGTAGAAGGAAGAAGCAGAACAGAACCAGGGCATGGGAGGAGAATGACAAGATAGAAGCATATAATAATATGGGTGTATAACAACAACAACAACAACAATAGTAGCAGTAGTAGTAGTAATAGTAGTGGTAGTGGTGGTGGTAGTAGTAGTAGTAGTAATAATAATAATTTTGTTCCGCTCGCTTTTGAAACGCTACTCCCACTTAATAACGCAGGGCTTACTTTCATAACTGAGCTTGGGCGCTCTCTGACGCTGGTTTCTGGTGACAAAAGAGAGACATGCCATCTGTTTCAACGCCTATCAGATGCCATCCAACGATTTAATGCTGTCGCCTTCCGAAGCACCTTCTCTCTGCCAAAACCTGACGAGATATAGCCAACCCAGACAGTTTATTTCTCCGGAGCATCTTCTGTAAGTCCCGATGGATCATAAGTACCTCGGGCAAAAAATTATTATTATTATACTGGGCATCATTGCAAGTGAGAAACGGTGGTCTGAGCAATCGTAGTCAGATATGCTGGCAATATACGCCTGTTTGGCATCAGCCGTTGGTAAATGAAGCCGTCAAGACTAGCTGCTTCACCGTGTCTGTATCGTTCATTGATAGAGGAAGTCTCTGAATTTGGTCTTCGAGATCGAAGTCACCTCCCTCTATCAATCAAAAGGCTCATATGTGAAGAGGATCGGACAACGCACTAATTTCGCCTGTGCTTCGAGGCGTATCAGAAAGAGCAACTGAATCTGCGGATAAAGGCCTGAATGTTAGTCACACAATCCCCACATTCAAGAGACTGACTTCATGCACTCCTCATCTCAATGACGGGATTACGGATATCAAGAGAGCTGCTCAGAATAACAGCTTGCTATTGGGAGCTGCTTTATGTGAACCAACCACAAGTTAAATGCGGTGTGATAGTGAAACCCAATAGCCGTATCGCATTTTCATGCATTAAAAGAGCAGGGAGGCAACACGGTATAGTCAACGATGCCGGGCTCTCACAAGAGCCAAAATATATATCAACCTTCAAAGAGCCCAATGGCCTCTCCAAGGCTGAAGGCAAAAAGGCCTGATAGGATCACCGTAATATCTTAGACCAGAGGTCGTCGCCTGGCGTGAGATAGTAATTTGTAATTGTAATTTGAGATTTATAAAGAGCTCTTAGAGAATAAACTCAACAGAGGTGCTTCCAACCCGAAAAACTAAAATCATTGTTAAACAGTACAGTCTTCAGGCGCCTGCGGAACACTGAGAGGGGGAGATAAAGGAGCTCAAGTCGCAATTCTCGAGGGCGGCGATTCCAGCAAGTGGGACCAACGGAGGCAAAGATGTTGCGGTGCCTAACACATTTGCAGCATCTTACTAGCATATAATATCGCAAAATACGGGTTCGGCAGCGGAAAAAGCAGCTCATAACAAGGCAAGCAAATACATTGCCCTCTCAGTTACAACATTTTCCCCTGTTGCAGTCGAAACTGCAAGAACCTAGCACACCGACTCGCTTGAGTTTGTCCAAGAGTTGGAGAGAAGATCTCAGCGGTGACAGATGACCGGCATGAAACCATCCATCTGCTCCAGGGACTAACAGGTACCCTTCCAATAGGGAACTCCATCTTTGTTTTTGTACACGGGATGGGAACAGCCAGGAGACCGATGGCAGTCTAATCCTAAGGGACAGTTTATAAGCCCTTTGAACGGAAAACAAACAGTTAACTTAATCTGTATGTTTACGAGTTTGTTGTATTGATGAAGCAATAAAATTATTACTATACTAAAAATAATAAGAATGGCTTATAATAATAATAATAATAATAATAATAATAGTAATAACAACATTATTATTATTATTATAATTATTGTATCATTATTATAATAATAATAATAATAATAATAATACAATAATTATAATATAACAATATAATAATAATAATAATAATAATAATAATAATAATAATAATAATAATAATAATAACAAAATTATTATTATTATTATAATTATTGTATCATTATTATTATAATAATAACAATAATACAATAATTATAATATAACAATATAATAATAATAATAATAATAATAATAATAATAATAATAATAATAATACAATAATAATAGGTTCATATGAGGCTTGGCAACAACGAGTAGGTGTAATGGTAAGAACCGAGTATTTAGTCCACATATGTAGTCTCTGCTGTTTGTCCCATTCCGAAGCCATCAATTCAACGTCAGCCATAACAAACAACGAATGCGAGCGGAATTAAATGGCCGACCACGGACGCTGGTCAGTCGGCTGGACAATGGTCAGTCAGTCGGCTGGACATTGGTCATCGCTAGGACGAGATCTCGCAGCTTAACGACCCTCGCACTTCTCTCACGGCTTGGATGCATTGGAGGTGATCTGTTGGACCGTAAATCTAGGAGATTCAGCTCGCGATCGAACGAGTCGCACGACACGTTGTCTGCTGTTCTGTTGTGTGTTTACATGAAACGTCCTCCTGAAATTAACGCGGTGTTATTCGGCGGAAGAGGACGGGCAGATAGGAGAGGGGGAAGAAAAGGAGGATGAAGAGGAGCAGGGGAAAGAGGAGGAAGAAGCAAAGAAGGAGGACATTGAGGATCAGGACAAGGTGCAGCAGGACACACAGGATGAGGATGAGCGAAATAGGAAATTAGTCATTAGGAGACCTGTATATTTGCGTAAACTCTTAGTAAACTGGTGTGTGTGTGTGTGTGTCATGTATGATGGCTCTGACAGAGAGGCAAAGAGACAGACACTGGGGCAGAGACAGAGACAAAGTGAATGACAGAGCCAGTGTCATAGAGTGGGCAGACGGACTGACAAGCATACATACATCCACTGTCAGACAGACAGACATACATACATACACACATACATACAGACACACATACATACATATATACATACATATATACATACAGACAGACAGGCAGGCTGGCAGACAGACAGACAAATACCGAGTGATTAAAGGGATAGATGTAGAGTAGTAGTTCCAGCGTTTAATGACATCTTATGGCATCAAAGGCGTTGACGTCGCCCTCCTCCTTTATCCAGCTTGAGACTGGCACCACCAGAACACGGCAGTGGCGGAGTTTGAGTTGTTCATTTAAGTTAATGAAGAATTCGCATAAATACATGTTTTGTACGTAACTCTATTCTGTGATTCACTTTAACTCTAAAACTGACCAAAGTGCAGTGAGCGTCCAGTTAATCAAAATACAGTTGGCTGTTGGGCGCAAGGGTGGATGCAGGGTGTCTTTTCTTCTTTCTGTCTTTCCTTCTGATTTCTTAAGTATTTCTAAGTAAGTCTCTGTATATGTCGTTGTTGAGTGGTGAGTGGAGATTACACCCAGTAATGAGGTGGGGGATAGGAAGCAAGAAAAGGGAAGATAGGAGGGATGCTAGGAAAGAAGGAAAAAGAGTAAGGAGAAAAGAAGGGGCTCCAATCCACAGCCTGTAATCTTCCGACGAGCTTTCAAGGTCTAGTACTCCTACGAAACGAGTCTGACAAAAGAAAGAGACATATCTGTCGTTTTTAAAATTCCACTGGAGTATAATGTAGTGCCGAGAAGTGTAATGAAGTGTAGTGAATCGTATTTCATTATATTGTATTGTAGTGCGATGTAGCACAGTATAGTGTAGTTATTGTAGTGTAGTGCATTGTGGTTGTAGTACAATGCATTGTAATGTAGTAAGGTGCGGTGTATTGTAGCGCAGTGTAGTGTAGTAAGCTGTAGCGTAGAGTATTGTAGTGCAGTAGAGTGCAGTGTTGGAGGATATGTTCAAATGTCTTTCAACTGCCGCCATGTTTGTTGTTAAGATTTCTTGAAGGTTGAACGGGTCCGAGGCTATCTTTGTGAAATTTCCCTTATAGTGTAGTCAAGTCCAGCCATAGCATTGCATCAAGTCTGTCTGAACAACCGAGAAAACGCCAGCTCAAGATCCAATCGCTCCCGACTTCAATTGGGTTAACTGCCCAATCACGCTGCTTATATGGTCAACGGAATAGTGCATGGCTGCAAAGGTCTCGCATCAGCTGTTAACAGCGCCCTTAATGCCGGCCAACCATGAAATCAGCAGGCGGCTGGAATGATTAAACAGTTGCCGTGAAAATAGTACTAATTGGTGTAACGTCCGAACCGAATTTTTCTTATGCAGCATTTATTTACAGTGCCTTCAAGTGAGGTCACTTAGGTTAGGTGCAACGCCATGACAGTCATTAGATTTTAATAGATTACATGAGATCAGATTAGATCAGGCCGGATCGGGTAAGATAGAATAAGATAAGATGAGATGACATGAAATGAGATGAGATGAGACAAAACAAAATCACATCACATCACATCAGAATAACTTAGATTAGATTAGAAAAGTCTAGATTACACTAAAATCCTAAATTCTGAACGCGCAAATTGTGACAAGAAATCGAAAGGCTGAGAAACGAGCATTAACTTTATTTTAAGGTTTCGTAAAACTGTCATATTATTGTCAAACTTACAGAGCGTCCAACTATAAAGCTTGAATCTGCACTTGTGTCGTATACAGTAAGTAACATATATCTCTGCAATGTATGTTTTTAGCTGCTGCAGCTGCTGACTTTTCCGCGAACCAAGGTGAGCATCCATCTTCGAGGAAGTGGAGTGGACAGCCGTCAACCTCATCGAGGGACGTTCGACTGAAGGTGACCACTGTGCTGGTCAGTAGAAACTGGACATCATTAGACTAGATATGAGATTTGCTTAGGTTGCTAAAGGTGTAATAGCTCGAACAGCGATCTGCCAAATTTGATAGACAGCATTCTCTTATCTTAGACAAATTCTCTTATCTTGACGGTTTTGTTTCTCTTCTACTTTCCAGTTTTACTTTTCTTCATCGCGAAGAATTTTAGACAAATTACAATCGCAATGATTGAATATTCTATCAGACTCTAACCGAAAACTAAGAAATACGTTGTGCAGCGCCTGTGAGAGACTCTTTTAGGATATAGCTCGTCATTGTTCTTCAGCATTTTTTGATATTGTGGAAGGGTCTGATATGAAAAAGCTAGCTCATTACCTTTCCTGCACATAATAAAGGCCACACCTTGGATGTCTTGGTAACTCGTTCTGATTCGCAATCGCTTCGTTCTGTTACATCTGTTGGGTCATATCTTTCAGATCATGCTGCCATTTCTTAAACTTGGACTTTAAATCACTTTCCCTTTAAATCGCATCCAAATCAAAAAACTGTTCAATTTTTGCCCTTGGTAAAAAATTCATTTAAATAACTGAAGCCGAACCGCTCAGTGATCAGTGACAAGTGTTTTATACTAAAAGGTCACAGGATGTATGACGCAGTAAATATGCGCCGCTTCGATAAGCTATATTTTGTAAGGTTTAAACATTCTGTGTATTAAATTATTTGTTTAATATTAGAGGAGGAAAAAATTTGGCGATTACCTTCTCCATTAGCATGAAGCCTGAGAACAATTCAAAGGAGATGTCTCACAGGGGCGACGAATGAAAGAATGAACACATACATAGATAAACTAATAAACCAATGAATGATTGAATGAACGAACGAACGAATGAACGAACGAACGACCAAACAAATGAATGAATGAACAAATGTATACAGAAACTAATAACACTGGATCACAACGATTTTGCTACTGTAAGTGATGCATGTGCCTTATATTGATTCAAATGTGCTGATTCCAAATATGAAGTCAGAATTTGCCCAGCACGTCTAGATTTTAAGTTATACACGCATTCAAGTAATGACGTAAAAACTCGTTTTCGGTTATGTCTATATATTCTGTTGTATAAGTCTCCACGATTGCTGCCAGTGATACGTGCATGCCTGCAAGTGTCGCCTGAAATATTCCTAACAGCAAGCCTGCAGCAGCCGCTAGACATGATTGGGCATGTCAGCGAGCTGACGTCAGCATCAATACCAGTATATAAGGCGAGATTGCGTAGAACGAAGGTGAAGTTTTCTTATATAGCTGTAGCTAGTGTGTGAGATTTAATTTTGAAATGAATAGGCGAGGCTGTGTTAACCATCCAGACAATTTTTGCTATGTTTGTGGTAAATATACTCTTTGTGACCAGCGCAAGAAGTCAACTAAGAGAGTGATGATTGCTTACAAGTATTATTTTGGATGTCAAATCGGAGACGAGGATAAAAGTTGGGCACCTCATGTCTGCTGCACCGTGTGCTACTCTGGGCTTACACAGTGGCTGAATGGCAAAAGGAATTCAATGCCGTTTGCTGTGCCTATGGTGTGGCGCGAGCCAAGAAATCATCATGCAGACTGTTATTTCTGCATTACTAAAGTTGCTGGATTTTCAAAGAAAAATAAGTCTAAAATCGTTTATCCTGATTGCAAGTCCGCTCTAAAGCCAGTGCCGCATGATGAAGAGAATCCAGTACCATTTCCGCCTGCTGCGGGTGCTGATGAAACGGACGGTTCTGATGGTAATACAGAAGATGACGTTACTGTTTATGAATCCAGTGATCAAGATTTGGAAGAGGGTAGGCCGCATTTGATAAGGCAAGGTGAGTTAGATGATCTGGTGAGGGACCTATCTTTGTCAAAGGAGAAATCTGAACTGTTAGCCTCCAGACTAGGGGAGTGGAACTTGCTTCAAAAAGGTACCACAACATCACACTTCCGTTATCATCACAAACAGTTAGCTACATATTACAAACTGGAAAATGATATCTGTTTCTGTACTGACGTGAACGGTCTCATGGTGAATTTAGGTTGCGAATACGTTCCTGATCAGTGGAGACTGTTCATAGATTCCAGCCAAGCGAGCTTGAAAGCTGTGTTGGTGCACAATGGTAACGAAAAGCCGTCTGTTCCAATAGCCCACGCTGTAGGCCTCAAAGAGACATATGATTCAATGAAACTCATTTTAAAAGTGATCAACTACTCAGACCACAAATGGAACATCTGTGCGGACCTCAAAGTGGTAGCACTTATTCTAGGCCTACAGCAGGGGTACACAAAACATATGTGCTTCTTGTGCTTGTGGAACAGTCGTGATGACAGCAACCATTACAAAGTGAAACTGTGGCCTCCTAGATCTGAGCACATTGTTGGTCGGCACAACGTGCAACACGAACCATTGGTTGATCCATTGAAAGTGTACTTACCACCACTTCACATTAAACTGGGCCTCATGAGGAATTTCGTAGTGGCAATGGATCGTACTGGACAAGGCTTCCAGTATCTGAGAGATAAATTTGGAGCCGTCAAAACTGATGCTAAGCTGAAGGCTGCTGAAATTTTTATTGGGCCAGAAATCCGCGAACTAATGCGTGATACTGTATTTAGAACCAAGCTCAACCCACTGGAATTTGCCGCTTGGGATGCATGTACGTTGGTGGTGCAAAACTTCCTTGGGAATCACCGAGCTGAGAACTATGCTGAACTCGTTAGCAACATGCTAACAGCATATAAGCAACTCGGCTGCCGGATGTCACTAAAAATACATTTCTTACATTCACATCTGGATTCTTTCCCACCAAACTTGGGTGATGTAAGCGATGAGCATGGAGAGAGATTCCATCAAGACATCTCCACCTTTGAAGCAAGATAACAGGGCCACTGCAATTCCAACATGATGGGCGATTACTGCTGGTTTCTGCAGCGGGCAACAGCGGCCACTCACAAGCGCAAGAGCAAGTGTCTAAAGCACTTTTGAACTCGTACAGAGTTAAGCTAGAGACAAAATTCCGAAATGTATGCTTTCATCTGAGTAACATACATATATTTATATTACATTTTGAAACATATTTTAATTTCAAGTTATAAAAGAATAACATTTTGTTTCTTGTTATGAATACTCTGAGTTTGCATAATTACACAGTTATAAGGAAATACTAGTTCTGTAAAGAGTTTGGATAATTATTAGCATGTATGCTGCATATCTTAAGATCCTGACGTGCTACACAAAATCTGACTTCAGATTTGGAATCAGCAGATTTGATTTAGTGTAGTACACATAACATATGCCTAATAGCAGGCGAAAAATGTTTCTTGTGATCCAGTGTAATCCAAAGAATGAATGAATGAATGAATGAACGAATTAATGAATTAATGAACGACCGAACGAATGAGTGAATAACCACATGCATAGATAAACCAATAATCAAAAGAACGAACGAACGAATGAATGAATGAACGAATGAATGAATGGACGAATGAACGAATGAACGAACGACAGAACGAACGAACGAATGAATAAATCTTTGGAAGGTCTGGACCGAACCGGAACTAATGGATTTTAAGGCCCAGAACTATCGACAAAGCTATTGGTACGTCTACAGATCCTAAATATATACTTAGAGCTAAGTTGTGTATCGATTACTGGATCAATATCTCTAGTGAGGCGATTACAGTCGTTTTTAGGCCGATTTCTTCCGGTCGGAGTTGGATGGCGTTTTCTAGACGACTTGAGACAAGACTGAACGCCTAATGAAGCCAGTCAACAGCGCGGCTTCTGAGAATCGTTTAATCCAAGACACACCGTATGTAATTCACACTCCGTCGAGCTGAGCACAGCCTATATTCCCAGAAGCAAATGCTATGACTATAAATCAAGCATGGCCACATCGACAACGACAACGATGATGATGCTGACTATGAAGCAGTCAGTCATCAACATGCAGGGGTCAATTCCCAGGCTTATTGTAAAGGAAACAGAGGAAGACGAGGAGGAGGAGGAGGAGTGGGAGAGGATGCACAACAGAACTATTCAGACAGCGAAGATAAAGATGGAGAAAATATATAAAGAAAAGAACTAAGAAGTGCACTAGCAGAAAGAAGATGAAGGAGCATGGGGAATGCAGTAACGAATAGAAAATATGCCGAAGGTCATGGAAGTAAGTATAAAAAGGATGTACAATAGGAATCGAGGAATAAAGGAAGGAAGATATGAATAAAAGTAGACGAAACGGTAAAATACGATGAAGAGATGAAACAGATAAAAGAAACAAGTAAAATATAACAGAATACACTAAATATGAAAAGGACTAGGCTAAGTGCGTACATTGTTGTGTGCTGGTCGCTATAGGCTCGTTGTCTTTGCCGGGTAAAAACCAGCAACAACATTATACGGTTAAAAACATCTTTTCTTTGACAGCATCAGATCATTTGACCACAATAGTAACATTCAACAGTCAGTTCGTCAAGAAGAAAGACCCCTTCTACCGTTTGTGCTCCTTCTTTTATATCTTTATTTCCCGCTAAGCAAGATACCACTCCTTTAGTCACTCCTTACAACCCAGCTGCCAAAGGACCTGTTACTTCACAGCTGGTGCCTGGACACGTGTTTCTATCAAATATGTATCTTTCTCCCACTTACACGTGAACTTGCAACAACATACATACGTATCTATGTATGTATGCATGTAAGTATGTATGTATGTATTTATGTGTGTATGCAAGTATGTATATATGTATGTGTGTATAAGTATGTATTATGTACTTAAACATTCATATAGCGGATTTTAAGCATCTCTCAATAGCAATATGTGTAACTAAGAAAAGATGAGGCAACAGAAACAGCTTCAAACAGCTTCGTTGCAGAAATACACTTTCTACAGCGGCTTTAGAAATCTTCTCGAAAGTCTGGGTACAGATAGCAGGGGACCAGCGCAAGGCTTCTGATAGTCTGACTGAAACGATTCACGGATTCAGTTTCTTTGAGTCAGTGATTCCGTTCCCAGTCGAGATCTCCTTTTAGTCGGAACTCTCGCAATCCTCCTCTGGAGCTTCCGGTCTGAAAGCGCATTCATCTCTGTTTGGGCTTCTTCGGAGTTACATTTAACCCAAACCCCAGAGGTAGCATGACCCTCGACCGAATGAATGACGCCCACCGCATTCAGTCTCACGCTACATAATGCTATCGTTCATTCATAGCGACATCTATTCAAGAGTTGACGATATGCTCCATTATTTTGCCGAAGTGGAACCTTTTCCCAACTGACATTTTCTCCAATCGTTTAGTGTTAATCTCTTCAGAAGAGGTGGTTCCAGTGGAAAGGTGGAACCAGATGGAACAGGGAATTATAGCTGAAGACTTGGTTGCGCAGACTACATGCAAATTGTCGTCGATAAGAGACAAATCGCACATTGTCTAAGGCTCAGAGCAGCTTAGCCAACCGACCAATCGACAGATCGTAATCGTAATTCCGAAATTTCTACAGCGCCCAACGAAAGCCACGTCGCGTGGACCAGCTTATTCACAGGCGCTCAGTCAAAACAAAATCGATAGGCAAATGGGTTCGGTTCCAGGTCAAGATCCAAAAGTCAGACCGAGAGACAGCGTGGCAGATAGACAGACAGGCAGACAGACACATAACTAAATATGCTGTATTTTCATTCTTTCCTTCTTTCATTCATTCTTTCATTCGTTCATTCATTCATTCATTCATTCATTCATTCATTCATTCATGCGTACAGACTGACGGACAGACAGAAAGTAAGACAAACGGACAGACTAGTTAACAAAACATCCGATAGAAAGATCAAAAGAAGGCCGCACCAACAAACAGACCAACCCAAACACATACATAAACCAAACACACAGAGGCACAAAAGAGGGAATTGCACTGGTAGGAAGACCCACCGACAGACAGACAGGCAGACAGACAGACAGACTGCCAATTGCCGGTCGTCTGTGCTGCTAAGTCCTGTCGCCCTACTGGCAAAGTTGTTGCCCTGTTCTCGACCAAAGCCATTCACACCTTGTGCCGGATATCCGGTCCGAATTTATGACACGTTGTAAGAGATAAGGACGACTCTTCCATTATCGAGGCGCTAATAAAGCGCACAATAAAGCAACCGTCCCGCCATCTGGCGTCCGGCAGAACACGTTTCCGTGTCAGCAACACGCGACCTGACCCCCGACCTTCGGGTCACTGAAGTTAGGAAAAAACAAGGAAGGAGAGGAGTCTAGAGCGTAGGGAATGTTGTATATCCATGGAACGCGGGAGGAAAAGAAAGGCCACGACCTGGAAAAAAAAGAAAATTGGGTGGAATGTGATAAATCTATGCTAATCATTAACACGCCTTGAAGATGTTAAATATTGGAAGATTGACTTCAAACCATGGAAAGGCGGTACTTGGGAAGAATGGTTTACCATCTTAATGCTCTGGGGGTGGACATGGTTGCGAGGCAAGTATTCCAGATGATAAAGACTTTAAACTTGTGGAGAAGACAGTTAATGCAGTAAACAGACTCGCTAACTGTCACAGAAATTGCAAAAAAGAAGCTTTCAGTTGGAAGGACAGAATGGGTCAGGAAATTAGAGGTAATGAAGTTTCAAAGTGTATGTTTGCAAATGTTACAAGAATGGTAAGTAGGACAAAAAGTGCAGAATTGGAATTACATGCAGGTAACGAGAATCCTGACATAATTGGAATAGCAGAGTGATGAACTGGCTGTGGATGGCCATAGGCTATTTACAATGGATCGAGCTAACCAAAAACAGTTGGACATGGGACTTGAGGTGTTTTGCTGCATGTTAGGCAGAAGCAATATCAATGCAATAGAAAGGTGTGATATGAGGAACGAAGCCTCCAAAGAAAGCATCTGGTGTGAAATCCAATTAAACACGTGTAAGGTACTAGTGGGAATTTGCTTCAGTGCCAGATGCCACAGAACAACCTGCTCATGAACTATGCAAAATACTAGAAAGGGTAAAGAGCGAAAGCCCTTGATTGTGGGAGACTCAAGTACCATACTGATTGGGAAACTAGGCCGAGAGAAAGGATAGATTTCTTAGATGTAATTAATGCCAGCTCTGTGAGGCAGCATGACATGACACCCATCAGAGGGGACAGCTTTGGGACCTAATGATGACATCTGATGAAAATATGATACGGGGGCAGTGAACATGGACTTACAGGAGTCGTTTTAAGCTTGACGAATCTGTTCTTTGAGGAAATTTATGAAAGAACAGATGAGGGGAACCTGTGAATGTAGTTTACTTATATTTTGGCAAAACTTTTGACCAGGTACCTCGTGTGATTTTGGCCAAAATTTGCACGCATGCGGGGTTAGAGATACTAACACGGATTTAAAGCTGGCTATCAGGCAGAAGGAAAAAGGTGGACATGGGTAACAAATATTCGAGATTGACAAGTGTGCTAAGCGAAGTGTCACTAAGATCAGTGCTTGGGCCACTGCTGTTCATCATTTTTATTAATCTTATCTAAAATTTATAAGTTTACGGATGTTGAAAACTATGTAGAACAGTGGTGGAAGAAGATGAAGCCGAGTTACAAAAAGAGCATCTAAGGAGAATTTTTAAATGGTCACAGGGGTGACAGGTGCTATTTAAATTGGAAAAGTGCTCGGCCATGCATATTAGAAACAGAAACAAAATATTTTCATATGAAATGGGAGTAAGGTATTAATTTGGTTGAAGAAGAAAGGAACTTGAGAGTTGATTGTGAATATAAATGCAAACCTTCAAGGCAATGTACTGAAGCAGCCTAACTCAATCTTAGGTATGATCGAAAGTACAATAGAGAGAAAGAATAAAGGAGTGGATATCCGGAAGCTAATCATATCTTGTACCAGTAATCATATCTTGTACCAACTGTGAGGGAGCGCTGGCCGGTGATAGTAACCGTGTCTTTTGGACTTTATTCGGCTGTTATCATTCCTCAACCTCAATGCGGCACGGACCAGGAACTCTTAACATCGTGTCAACTATGAAATCTGGATGAGACTCCAGTGACTGAACTCTACGTGTCTGCGAGATCTGGCAGTTGGATTCCCACTCCTTTACTCCTTCTCTCTAATGTACTTTCGACTGCTAAGGTTTCTCTCTAATGTACTTTCGACTGCTAAGGTTGAGTTAGGCTGCTTCAGCACACTGCCTTGAAGGTTTGCACGTAGAGTCGAGTCGGGAGTGAATAAGGTAACATAGATTCGACGGATAGCATTACGGAAGGATTTTGAGTAAAGTCTAATCTAATCTGGAAACTTCTAAAGCGCGCGTTTCGTAATGCCCGAGGCATCACGATAACGGCGATACAGATGGTCGACGAAGATATGTAAGTGGAGATAAAGAAGGATGAAGAGTAAGAGCAGAGAATAAAAAGATAGCAAACAGCAAATGCAGTAAAGACAGGTTTCTCGGATATAGGCCTAGTTAAGATTGGAGGACGCACTTAGAGCACCCACTGAGTACTTCTTTCCATCTCTAAATAATTCATCGTCAGCTTTTTCTCTTGGAGAATTTCGTCTGCAAATCTTCGCGAAATCAACGAAGACCTTTTCCCATGCGTTACTATAATTCAATAAACAACCAAACGGGCAAAAGGACGGAGGCACACACACCAACCAACAGACCAACGGATACCATATTGGTCTGTTCAAGTCAGAGCACGGGAAGGGATCGTTCATTAATCAATAACTTGATCCGGGGTCGACGGTTGATTGGTCGGTTGAGGCAGAGATAAGCGATGAATGTTTTGTTACAAGCCGATGATTCCTTGCCATCCAATGGGAATCGGACGACAGAACATGAACGAGACAACAGTTCTGCTGACGTCATCGATCGATAGATGATCACTGAGTATCGCAGTCGTTTTGTTTCTCGATTCGTCATTTCCGCTGTGGTTTTAGCATAATTTGTTTAGTGCTAGACGACGAAAAGTAGCAGCAGAATTGGCGATGTCATCCGCCATTTACAAGTAGAATCAGAACTGTCATCGACTTCATGAGATGTCTCAAAGGGCTACGAATGAAAGAGAGAAAGAAAATTGAATGATTGAATGAATGAATGAACAAACGAACGAAAGAACGAATGAATTAAAGAAATGCTTAATGAACAGATGAATGACAATGCATGGCATAACATGAATGAGATAGGTGGGTGAATGAATGAATGAGTGAACGAATGAATGACTGACCAAAAGAAAGAACTAATGAATGAAAGTATGGGTGGATGAATGAGTATATAAATTAGTAAATGACTGAAAGAATGAACAGACGAATAACACTGGCCAACACATAATTTGTTGCCTCAAATGTTAGAACTGTTTCTGGGTATATTTGACCTGCTGATTCCAGAAAAGGCACCAGTTTTCTCCCAGCAGGTCTAGTTTTCGAGATATAGAACATTTTCCATATACCAGTCCTTGCCTCTGCTCGCCCATAAAACATAAGGCTATAGCTATAATTATGTAGTGCTCAATTTATTATGTGATACACTAAATAAACATAATAATACAAATACTTAAAAGAAAATGGTAGTACCTGAAACTGTACTTATATGATACCAAACAGAACAAGTTTGTTATAAAAATTTCAAGTCATTCGACACCGAAGAAGCTCCTTTTGTACGATTTCCGAGTGTGGCATCTGCCGGAACAATCGCGCATAATATTCCAGCAATAGTCTGCCATCATGTGTGCATCCCATCTTCCTTGATATCGATTTTCCATTGTTTTGATGTCTTGGTGAAATCTTTCACCTTGCTCTTCGCTGAAGTCACCAAGATTCTCTGGAAAGCGATCTAAGTGACTGTGGAGATAATGGACTTTAATGCTCATGTTGCAGCCAAGCTTGTTGAAATGAAGAAGCATATCCTCTACTAGTTGTGCATAATTGTCTGCCTTCTTGTTGCCAAGAAAATTTTTAGTTACAAGAACAAAGGAAGACCAGGCACAAGATTCGATTTCATTCATTGATGGTATGAAAAGTGGGTCATTCATAAGTTGCCTGATCTGTGGACCATCGAAGATTCCAGCCTTCAATTTTTCCATTGTAATTCCTGGTAACTTGTGTACTATGTATTCGAAGCATGAACCTTCTTTATTCAAAGCCCTGACAAATTGTTTCATCAGGCCTAGCTTTATATGTAGTGGTGGCAGTATGATCCTATCTCGTGCCACCAAAGATTCCTTGATTACATTTTGAGCTCCAACCACCATGTCTTTCCTCGAAGGCCAATCTTTTCTTGTTCAATGTTCATGCTTGGCTCTACTGTCCCAAAGACACAAAAAGCAGGGATACTTTGTGTAGCCACTTTGTTGACCAAGGAGGAAATTTACCATCTTCAAGTCTACACAAATTACCCATTGATGTTCTTTGTATTTTATCTTTTCCAGTACTAAAGAGATGGCATTGTACTCTTCTTTCATCCTGGTGGAGTGACCGATTGGAATAGAACCAAATTTGTTGCCGTTATTTAAAAGCACACATTTCAGACTACGTTTTGAACTGTCGATAAAAAGACGCCACTCATCTGGGCTGTAATCCGACAGACCAATTTTCTTCAATAAGTTGCTGATGCCATTACAGAATACTAGGTTGTTGTCTTCGGTAAAGAATGGCAGCAAATCCTTTTCTCTCTTTCTATAAATTGTAATTTTCGTTCCAGGCTGAAGTGCATTCTTTTCCTTTAGTCTGGACGCAAGCAATTCAGAGGACTCTTTGGAAAGATTTAAGTCCCTGATCAGATCACTCAACTCTTTTTGGTCAAAACGTTCACTGTGTGAAGTTGATTGGAAATCACTGTCACTGCCCCCACTTTCTTCACTTTCGTCATCTTGTCCGATATTGGACATGCAAGTGTCATCGTCTGAGAGCTGAGGTAGTTCGCGAAAAGGTGGAACTGGTACAATATCCGAATGCGAAACAGGTCTCCTGGCTGAAGGTATATCAGGGTAAGACAACTTGTGACAATTATTTCGATTGATGCCTATGATATTAACCATACAAAAGTAACAGTCGTCGAAGTGGTTTATCTGTTCCCTCCAAACCATCGGTACACCATATTTCAGGCAACTTCTCTTTCCAATTGTCCAGTGGCGCAATTGTTCAATACAAGTTTTGCATACTGTATGAGGAGCCCATTGCTTATCTTGATCTTCAAGTTTGACACCAAAATAACCTACATATGCTCTTTTTACAAACTCAGAAATCGGTTTCCTGTTTGCTTTTAGTGTGTATTCCCCACAAATGTAGCAGAATATGTCTGGATGGTTAATGCAGCTCCGTCTGGAAGTAGCCATAACCTTAAGGATGTTCGCATCTAAGGAATTAAATGACTAACCTAAAAAATAGTAAGAACATGTAGTTATTTAATGCCCACATTCACAGATTGTTCTTGCGACCAACTCTTAATATGCCCTAAGACGACTGCGGCTGCTCTAGCTTTCAGGAGGCGGTTTGTATAGGCTATAAATGCTGACTTCAGCATAATCTATTTACATAGTTCGAAACCATGAAACGCTGTATAAGCACAAATAAATTCTAAATGAGGCCATGAATTTAGTGCTGAGTAAGCTGTAGGCTACGGAATAGTTATTTCGTTGAATCAGCAATATCTCAGCACGCGGCAAGATATGCTGATTTTACATTATAAGGATGTAGGCATTATATGAATCAGCAAGAATTATAATTAGCCATAAATAAAGCTTATTATGACATTTTAGTTTTGCCAAAGACATCGTTTAAAGAGTGGACTGGGTTTTCTTTACAAAATCGACGATATCTGAGAAACTAGACCTGATGCACTCAATCCAATGACATTTTCTGAATCAGCGCCCAAAATTACCCCAAGAACAGCTCTAAAACCGAAGGCAACAAGAAATAAAATTTTTTCTGTTGGCCAGTGTAATGGATGAATGGATAAACAAACGTCACGAACGAATTAATGGATGAATGAAAGAACAAAATAACGAACGAATAAAAGAATGAATTAATGGATGAACGAATGAATGAGTGAACGAACGAACGAATGAATGGACGATTGAATGAGATAGTAAATGTATTAAGAGACAGCAAATGCATTCTACTTTGGAATTCTAAAGTTTCAATAACGCTAAAATTGATTTCCCGCAGCAGTAAATCAGATATCGTTAAAATAGCCGCATGACAAAAATTCTATGCATTACATCGTAGCTAACTCAGTTGCAGCATCATCGAAATGGCCGGTTGCTGTTGAAGTCGGATTTTGCATCATCACCATCATCACCACCAACACCACAACCATCGTCTGTTTTCCCCATTTTTCTCGTCTTTATACTGCTCCTAATTGCCACCAGCATTGCCATGACAACGCGATGGCGATGTCCGGCGGTTAAGATGACTGATGTTTATGCTTCTTATTCAGTCTGATAAATTAGTTCGTCATGCGTTGAATTTGCTCGATAATTCTCGTGCGTTCAGACATTTACTATAATCGAGTCTGCGTTTGGGAGTTATTTAGATTTCTCGTTTTGGAAGGTAATTAGTCGAATATTACCAAAGCTCAACCGCCATTTCAAGTTTTTCGACCTATAACAGGTAGACTGGTTCCCGTTTGGACATGTCGAGCCACGGACTTATTTATACCTTCTGCGACCAGGATATCTTGGAATCGGTTGAAGGGTGCCAATCGTCATTCACGGAAAGGGTCTACGACCAATCAACCGTTTACTGCAGAATGCCTGCTCTGCACAGGCATTGTGATCTGATGAATATCCGGAGGCTGCATCTTGTACCAACTGCGAGGGAGCGCCGGCCGGTGGCATTAACCGTGTATCTTGGATTTTCTTTGGCTATTGTCATTCCTCATCCTCAATGCAACACGAACCCGGAACTCTGATCACCGTGTCAACTTTGAACTCTGGATGGGACTCCGTTTATTGGGCTCTACGTGTCTGCGAGATCTGGCATTTGGTGACTTTTCTAGCTATCTCACCATTATTTGGTTACAGATAAACTTGTTCTTAACGAACTTTCACATCTCTTAAGTCAAAAAGATTCTTTCTTATTATCGTTGCCTTTTTGTCATCTTTATCATCACCTTCGTCGTTATAAAGGGCGTTACAAATTTTTAAATCCAACGGAAATCATATCCCACAGGAAAATTTCATTTAGACCGCTATGATCTATGCTGGCTGTTGGGAGCTTCATTGCTGTCAGAAGTGAAGGCACCATAGAACGCAACTGTATTGGAACGCTTGATCATCGTCATCAGTAGCAGCAGCATCGGCATCAGCATCACCATCGTCACTATTAATAATAATAATAATAATAATAATAATAATAATAATAATAATAATAGCAGCAGATTTTCTTTGGAGCGCATGGGTTGTGAACCCGATGTGATAATTGTCTGATTTCAGGCATAGATGGGCAATTTATTATTATAAGGGAGTGGCATGACACTGTTGGAGCGAACACAACACAGCAGGCGCGACTTTGTAGAGTATTTGGAGGAAGTGTTTGCGCAGATTCAGCTTCTTTAAAGATGGTTGATGCTGTTTCATTGTTAACGTTTACAAGACGTCTTGCAAATAAAGTTTTATGCTGCACCTACAAATATTACCGAAACACCTCTGTCACGCTTAAAATTAGGCTTATTATTACACTGGATCACAACGATTTTGTTACTGAAAGTAATGCATGTGCCTTATATTGATTCAAATGTGCTGATTCCAAATATGAAGTCAGAATCTGCCCAGCACGTCTAGATTTTAAGTTATGCATGCATTCAAGTAATGACGTAAGGACTCGTTTTCGGTTATCTCTGTACATTCTGTTGTATGTGTCTCCACGATTGCTGCCAGTGATACGTGCATGCCTGCAAGTGTCGCCTGAAATATTCCTAACAGCAAGCTTGCAGCAGCCGCTAGACATGATTGGGCATGTCAGCGAGCTGACGTCAGCATCAATACCAGTATATAAGGCGAGATTGCGTAGAACGAAGGTGAAGTTTTCTTATATAGCTGTAGCTAGTGTGTGCGATTTAATTTTGAAATGAATAGGCGAGGCGGTGTTAACCATCCAGACAATTTTTGCTATGTTTGTGGTAAATATAATCTTTGTGACCAGCGCAAGAAGTTAACTAAGAGAGTGATGATTGCTTACAAGTATTATTTTGGATGTCAAATCGGAGACGAGGATAAAAGTTGGGCACCTCATGTCTGCTGCACCGTGTGCTACTCTTGGCTTACAAGGTGGCTGAATGGCAAAAGGAATTCAATGCCGTTTGCTGTGCCTATGGTGTGACGCGAGCCAAGAAATCATCATGCAGACTGTTATTTCTGTATTACTAAAGTTGCTGGATTTTCGAAGATAAATAAGTCTAAAATCGTTTATCCTGATTGCAAGTCCGCTCTAAAGCCAGTGCCGCATGATGAAGAGAATCCAGTACCATTTCCGCCTGCTGCGGGTCCTGATGAAACGGACAGTTCTGATGGTAATACAGAAGATGACGTTACTGTTTATGAATCATCCAGTGATCAAGATTTGGAAGAGGGTAGGCCGCATTTGATAAGGCAAGGTGAGTTAGATGATCTGGTGAGGGACCTATCTTTGTCAAGGGAGAAATCTGAACTGTTAGTCTCCAGACTAGGGGAGTGGAACTTGCTTCAAAAAGGTACCACAACATCACACTTCCGTTATCGTCACAAACAGTTAGCTACATATTACAGTCACTGGAAAATGATATCTGTTTCTGTACTGACGTGAACGGTCTCATGCTGAATTTAGGTTGCGAATCAGTGAAGACTGTTCATAGATTCCAGCCAAGCGAGCTTGAAAGCTGTGTTGGTGCACAATGGTAACGAAAAGCCGTCTGTTCCTATAGCCCACGCTGTAGGCCTCAAAGAGACATATGATTCAATGAAACTCATTTTGAAAGTGATCAACTACTCAGACCACAAATGGAACATCTGTGCGGACCTCAAAGTGGTAGCACTTATTCTAGGCCTACAGCTGGGGTACACAAAACATATGTGCTTTTTGTGCTTGTGGAACAGTCGTGATGACAGCAACCATTACAAAGTGAAACTGTGGCCTCCTACATCTGAGCACATTGTTGGTCGGTACAACGTGCAACACGAACCATTGGTTGATCCGTTGAAAGTGTACTTACCACCACTTCACATTAAACTGGGCCTCATGAGGAATTTCGTAGTGGCAATGGACCGTACTGGACAAGGCTTCCAGTATCTGAGAGAGAAATTTGGAGCCGTCAAAACTGATGCTAAGCTGAAGGCTGAAATTTTTATTGGGCCAGAAATCCGCGAACTAATGCGTGATACTGTATTTAGAACCAAGCTCAACCCACTGGAATTTGCCGCATGGGATGCATGTACGTTGGTGGTGCAAAACTTCCTTGGGAATCACCGAGCTGAGAACTATGCTGAACTCGTTAGCAACATGCTAACAGCATATAAGCAACTCGGCTGCCGGATGTCACTAAAAATACATTTCTTACATTCCCATCTGGATTTTTTCCCACCAAACTTGGGTGATGTAAGCGATGAGCATGGAGAGAGATTCCTTCAAGACATCTCCACCTTTGAAGCAAGATATCAGGGCCACTGCAATTCCAACATGATGGGCGATTACTGCTGGTTTCTGCAGCGGGCAACAGCGGCCACTCACAAGCGCAAGAGCAAGTGTCTAAAGCACTTTTGAACTGGTATAGAGTTAAGCTAGAGACAAAATTTCGAAATGTATGCTTTCATCTGAGTAACATACATATATTTATATTACATTTTAAAACATATTTCAATTTCAAGTTATAAAGGAATAACATTTTGTTTCTTGTAATGAATACTCTGAGTTTGCATAATTACACAGTTATAAGGAAATACTAGTTCTGTAAAGAGTTTGCATAATTATTAGCATGTATGCTGCATATCTTAAGATCCTGACGTGCTACACAAAATCTGACTTCAGATTTAGAATCAGCAGATTCGATTTAGTGTAGTACACATAACATATGCCTAGTAGCAGGTGAAAACATTTTTCGTGTGATCCAGTGTTATTAGTCTAATTATTAGTACATGTTATCATTGTTATTAAATGTTTTATACGATAAGATGTCTTGTACCCAAATGCTATGTAAAATCAATTCAAAGATAAGATAATACATGTTATTATCACGAGAGAAGATAAGTGAGTAAGTAAGTAATGCACTTGTTATCAAGTCCATCGACTGACAGAGGAATGACACGGAAATTGTAGAAGATTAAATTGTCAACTGCTATTATTTTATTAGGCCAATTACACAGGCCTGCATATTAATGGTTTTCAATTTTTTTCTTCACCGTTTTAGGTGTTTTCATTGGTATTCAGTTAGCTGAATTCAAACATGCACGGGTTTTTCCTCTATCACGTACGGTTTTTTCCACATGTGAAGACAAACATCCAGGGAGACCTAGCAGAGTGGAAAAAGCTTATTTACAAAGAACTTAAAAATTGTTACAATGAACTCAGCTGGATTTTTCATTCATTCATTTGTAAATGTTTGTCACAGGTGCCGAGAAGTCAGAAATCTTTATAATATCTTTTCTTCTTCCCTTCAAAGCTCCTTTTAGAACTGTTTCTCTTGTACACTGCTTGCGGTTCTTCCCTATGCAACATCCAGCAGTAGTCTGCTATCATGTTAACGTTCCACTGACCCTGATACCTCCGTTCCATTTCCTTTATGTCCTGGTGGAATCTCTCTCCTTGTTCTTCACTGACAGCACCTAGATTTTCTGGGAAATAGCTTAGATGGGAGTTCAAAAAGTGGAGCTTCAAGCTCATTGAGCAGCCCAAGGCTTTCAAGTTCTTCATCATGTTTCCTACGATGTTCTCGAAGTCACTGTCTCTATAGTTGCCAAGAAACTTCTTTACCACTTCTTTAAAGGATTGCCAAGCCGATCTCTCAATTTCTTTCATTTTGGTATCAAATATCTCGTCCCTCATGAGTTTTCGAATGTCAGGACCGACGAAAACCCCTTCTTTCAGCTTCGCTTCTGACAACCGTGGAAACTTGCTTGCAAGATACTTGAAAGTATCCCCATCTTTTGGAAGGGCTTTCACAAACTGCTTCATGATGCCAAGTTTGATGTGAGGTGGAGGTAAGAGTACTTTTCTTGGCTCCACCAAAGATTCGAAGTGCACGTTCTTTTCTCCTACTTTTAGTGTCCTGCTTGGCCACACCTTCTCAGTCCAGTGCTTGGCTTTAGCACGGCTATCCCATTCGCAGAGGAAACAGGGGTACTTGGTGTAGCCGCCCTGTTGACCAAGGATCATAGAGATCACTTTAAGATCGCCACAGATGGTCCATTCGTATTTCTTGTAGTTCAGTTTGGTCAGGATGAAGGCTAAATTGTCATACTTCTCTTTCAAATGAACGGAATGTCCAACCGGTATAGAGGCGTATTTGTTGCCATTGTGAAGAAGGACAGCTTTTAGACTTCTTTGTGATCAGTCAATGAAGAGTCTCCAATCGTGAGCCTCATGCTGAACTCTGAACATTTGCATCAGACCGGTAACATCGGAGCAGTAAACAAGTTCACCGTCTTGAGAAAGGTAAGGCACGTAGTCTTTCTCTCGGTTTCTAAACCAACTAAAAGAAGTTCCAGGAGTCAACAAGTTCTTCTCCTGGAGTTTAGAACCTAGCAACTGAGCGGAATCTTTCGAAAGAGCCAGATCTCGAATCAAGTCGTTCAATTGTGATTGTGAAAACAGTTCGGGCTCACTGCTGTCGTGTGGAAATTCCTCATCAGAATTGCCATCTGACTCACTCCCCGATGGCCCACTCACATCGCTTAGGCTTTCTGGAGGCAAAGATATGGGAATGCCAGGTCCATGAGACACAGGGCGCAGTGCAGATTCCAGGTTCGGGTAGCAGATTTTGTTTTTGTTTTTTAAGCTGTATCCCTGTATGTTGCACGAGCAAAAGTAACAGTCATCGCTGTGGTTTCGGGGCTCCCTCCATATTATAGGCACTCCGAAACGAAAAGATTTCACCTTACCCTTAGACCACATGCGCAGTCCTTCCACGCAACTGGAACAAACTCGATGTGGGGCCCATGCCTTGTCCTGGTCTCCAAGCCTTACACCGAAGTATGCAAAATACACTTTCTCAACAAAGTCCGTGACCTTCCGCTCTTGCTTTTTCACTAACAGTTCGCCACAGATATAACAAAACCTGTCAGGAGAATTAACACATCCTCTTGAAGCCATGACAGTCATAAATGTATACACCAGACTTAACCCTTTCACGTCGTTAATGTAAAAACCGGACTTAACCCTTTCAGGCCGAGGTTCAATTTCGCATTTATGAAAACATAACAAGAATTCGGGTGTCTTCATTACTACATTATAATAAAATATATTTTTCATTATGTGCATGTATTTGTAATTGTGTTTTCAATGTAAAATAGCATTTCTGCGGAAAAATTGAACTTTCCAACAAAAAATCCCAATTTGTGTCAAAACTGTATGTTTTAGAATTTTTACAATATTTTTCCAGAAATGACCGTGTAAAAATCTATAAGAAGCACCATTTACTTTGAAGAAAAAAATTTCATCGCACACCTGTGTTATTATTAATCAGTTGCATATGTACCAAAGAGGCCGAATTCTTGCAGAGCGAATGTGGGCCTACTTTTCAGTGGCAGGATCAAAAATACAGTTGGATAAGTCGCCAATAACACATATGCATTATTATCCGGGCTCTTACACCTAGCGGCTGGTTTATGAATTATTCCGCAGACAACAATCCGAGTGTATCTAAGTGTCATATATTTCTCGCCAGCTGTTTGTATGATGCAAGTCAGGTAACGGCCGACAGATGGCCTACTTATTCCGACAGCTTGTGTGATGCGACGTTCTCTTGTCGCCTCAACTCATCTGTAGTCTATGATGCGTTGTCTTAAGTTATACGTTTAATTAACGCAGTTTGACGTTGGCTTTCTTCTTATGTATGTTATGCGCGGTCTGTATGAGTCGACTGGGTGTCCATTGTTGATGCGATTGGGAGTCAACGTCCAATGCATCATGTGAAACTGGACCGTCGGTCGAACAGTGCATCCTACAAGGAACTATTGCTAGAATTTATCTTTTTATCTTTTTTTGCTCCAGAATACGCAAAATATACAAGTTTGAGTAATTCGTCACTGTTGAAAAACGCGCAGAAGGTGGCCCTAAAAAGATCAAGGTCCTATAGTTATGACTACCGATTTCAACTCTAGATGGGAATTTGTTGGTAGGGCTCTGTGTGTGTGCGCAAGCTTGCCACTTGTGACTTCTAGTTATCTGAGCAATGCTTACTAACTGAAGGTTCTGTTCTTAATGACATTTAACATCGTTAAGGCTAACGTAGAGAGCGCCTCGGATTAGTTTCTCTTGAAGTGGCGCTATACAAATTTCTTATTACGATTACGCTAATTATAGTCAAGTGCTGGGCAGCAAAGCAATCCATATACACTGTGTCCGGAAAAATTCCAAGGCTTTACGGTAAATATGAAAATAATTAGTAAACATTAATCGATTTTTAAAATTCCAAAAACAGTTTAATCCTGAAATATTATTGAACTATAATTTATGTTCAAAATGTCCGCCATTGGCTTCAACGCAAGCTTCGAGACGTACACGCCACTGACTAACAGCAGCATCGAACGCCATTTTTCTAGCAACTTTCTTTACAAAATATAAAATTCAAATACGTCACTGTGACGTAATTTTAAACGGGAGCCGTTAATAAATTACAAAGAATTTTGTTGGTAATTATGTACGGATCAAAAAGGTTTTTAAATTTTTAAATTGATTATTATCTACTATAGTTTTTTCATTCATATTTTAGAGCCTTGGAATTTTTCCGGACACAGTGTAGATTACTGCCAAGGGTACGATTTGTCAGGTGCAACATTGTTGCGTAAAGAATGTCCATGCTATATCCTGTTTTTACAGTAATCATATAAATTTACAGATAAGAATTTACTGATATTTATTATATGTATATTGCAGGATTTAGAATTTATTGATATTTATTATACGTATATTGCAGAAATTTGAAGTTATTGATATTTATTATATGTATATTGCAGAATTTGAAATTTATTGATATTTATTAAAAGTATATTGCAGAATTTAGTATTTATTGATATTTATTATACCTATATTGCGGAAATTGGAAGTTATTGATATTTATTATATGTATATTGCAGAAATTGGAAGTTATTGATATTTATTATATGTATATTGCAGAAATTGGAAGTTATTGATATTTATTATATGTATATTGCAGAATTTGAAATTTATTGATATTTGTTAAAAGTATATTGCAGCCTATTATTATTGATAGACAGGAGCAATAAAGCTTACTTTCCTAATTAAACCATCCTACAGACCAACAGATATTACATTTAAGGTTAGGCCAACGAGTCGGCCTATGCAATGGATTTAATCTGCTAACTGTAGATGAAGTGGCCTAAAGTTCTGCTCCTCGTAAGATAAAAATATGAGCGGTCTCGTGTGGGGTGTTTTTCGTCTCAAGACATTCATTTTCTTATAAGTATAATCGGTTCCGGGTCGCAAATAATGCTAAGCCGATTCCATTCATTCTCCATAATAAACCAGGAGACGTTTAAAGCCATACTTAGGCCTGACTTAAAAGCATCGACCGCGAACTGCAACCTACATCTTAACCGACGGAGACCTAAATATGAGCAGAGATTGAATTCTGTTCAACGGCATCTGTTGATTGCATGCAACGCCCATAGACACTACATGTAATGTGGTGTAAATGTAATTTACTCGGGCATCATATAGCGCCTTTCGATGCTTCTGACCGTTTCAATAGAGAGCTTACATATTTATGATACAATGCTAACATACAAAATCGAATGAATGAACGAACAAATGAACGAATGATTGAATGAACGAATGATTGAATGAACGAATGATTGAATGAACGAATGATTGAATGAACGAATGACTGAATGAACGAATGACTGAATGAACGAATGAGTAAATGAATAAACGAACAAACAAGTAAGTACATGAATAAACGAACGAACGAACGAATGAAAGTAAGAAAGAATGAATAAATGAACGAATGAATGAAAAACAAACGAACAAATGAATGAATGAATGATTGAATGAATGAATGAGTAAATGAACGAACAAATGAACAAGCGATTACACGACTAAATGAACTGAGAAAGTAACGAATGAAAGAATGAACAGACAGTTGTTAATTCCAGTCGTTGTCTGTAGGTGGCTCCCTATGTGATGATCGCGAAGGGTGTTGAGAGGAATCGAACTAAGGCGTCCGGTGTCGTTCGGTACGAAGGATTCATCGTCGACCTGATGGACCGCATCTGCTCAGAACTCGGTCTCAGATATCAGATGGCTCCAACCGACGACGGCGAATACGGTCATCAGACGACCGACGGATCCTGGAAAGGAATGATAAGGCAGCTCATCGATAAGGTGATTATTTATAAGGTAATTAAAGGCGCTAGATAAACACGCGCTTTCGTGACGTAATTACTCGATGCTGGTGCCCGAAATATTTTTAGAAAGTTGCCGATGCGAGGATGTTGAGCGCATCTGAGTAGTTTGCTCTTTTGGAGACGCTATATAAATTGATAAATACAATGCTATTAAACACAATCCACCATAACAGCTCCTCTTCCCTTTCTGGTCTTCTGGCAACCGGACTTGGTTCTTGACAGGGCATCTTTGGACAACCCCAACGACTTAACGCAGCGCTCGTCGATAAGCTGGTGCTCTGCGCTTAGCTTTTAAGTAGCGCTTTAGAAATTTTGAGTTACGACTACGTTTACGAATACTATAATGCCGGAGGAGAACCGTTTTCTCCACTATAAAATGTATCAGCCCTGCCCGGCGGTCTGCCAGGGAGCAGGCGAAAGAGGGCATAGCCCCTTTTCACCTCCTCTTGAATGGCCTCCTAACTGGAGATGGACACCTCAAACTTTCATCGCTAACGTAGCCAACGGCAGCTTTTGAACCGATCTTGCGCTTGAGTTCTACACTCAATTGTCCCACATAACATAAACTATGTCACCCCTTCACGTTAAGCAATTCAGTAGACTTCACAACGATCCAAGATTGCCTTACAACCCATTTAGCTTCGTCCCGGATGCCTACTAGAGGTCTTAACCGGATTAGAGCACTTCCATCGTCTCCAGTTTTTCTTAACTAACCCCTTCCCTTCTCTCGAAACCGCGCAGACGTCCATTGGGAAATTAACAGCGAAATGAACTAATTAAACGATTGTCGATTTCCGACTAAGTTTCCAGCGATGGAAGGAACACAGGGTCGCTGGATGCCATCACTTGGCAGTTGGCCAAAAGACGCCTAATGAGCACCAAACTGCCCAAACGATAATAAGCCTTGTTTACTTACGTTGAAATCTACAGATTGTGGCTTTATATGTACGCAGGCGGTGGTGATCTATCAGTCCCGGTATGTCTATTTAAGTCCTATTGAAAACAGCACTCGCAAAGACATGCAGCAGCATCGTTGTCTTTTGGGATATCTGAAACAAGCATTATCTACATATGCTTGTGTATAAAATAGCATTTATAGCCCTCCACGTGCAGATAGAGCATTTATATAGCCCATACATGTACATATGTGAAGTGTTTATTGTGCGCAGCTGACTGTAGGCAGACAGCTATAACTCGAAAGTGTACATATGCAATAAATATTTTGTGTAGTCTGTAGTGTGGCATTTTCTATGAGTATTTCAGCCCAAAACGAGAGCAGCCGGTAAGCGGTCTTTGGCTCGCGGCAGAAGTTAAAGTTCCGGTGGGTAAAATTGTTCCGGTGCAACGCACTAAAGACAAGTGCCCTGCTACTTGCTTAACCCATTAGGCTTTGAGGCAAACATTAGCTTTAAACATGATAGCAGACAGATGGACAGAACACCAGCGGTAGCTTTCCTTTATGTGGTTGCGTGCTGCGAATGTATGACGTACCTGGTGAAGATGTTAAGTTGTCCGTGTGTCTGTTGTTGAGCTGTTTCTGGCAGTTGCTCAAAAATACAACTGATTCCGTTTAACGATACAAAAGGGGAAAATTGATTAATTAATAGCTTGTGTAACTATAACCTACAACTTATGCAAAAGAATATGAAGTGCACTGCATTGCACTTTATTATACTTTATACTTTATTAATTATATTATACTTATATTTTTATTTATATATAAATATAAGTATAATATATATTTATATTATATTTATTATACTTTATACACTTTAGTATATACTTTATACTTTAGCATTTTATTGTAAGGTATATATGGCATTGCGTTGTATTATGTTGTATTATGTTGTATTATGTTGTGTTGTAAATCACAATGTCGCAAAGTATCGCATCAAATTTCATTTTTTGAATCCTTAGTCTTGTATCATATCTTATTGTATCATTGTTTTGCATTTTATTGCATGGTACTGTATTGTTTTGTGTTAATTATCCTAATCCTTTTATAACGTGCACGTAGATTGGTCGCCACCTGAAGCGTCTCTTTCACTGCAATGCTTCCATTTAGAATACTTACATAGCTCCCTAGCAAATCCAGTGATGCTCCAAAACAATTGAACTAACGTACAAACACAAGCAGAACCACCTGAAGCGTCCCTTTCACTGCAATGCTTCCATTTAGAATACTTATATAGCTCCCTAGCAAATCCAGCGATGCTCCAAAACAATTGAACTAACGTACAAACAAAAGCAGACATGCATAATATCACCACAATTGCAGGCATTATGATGTTAATCAAAAACGAGAAACTTACAGCGTATCTTGTATTGTATTGTATTTGATAACTTCTTATATAGCGCTTCTTACAGAACAAACCACTCAGAGGCGCTTCCGGCATGAGAACCCCGGGAAATAAGAACGTCTTTAAACAACCAGCTGACTGAGCTTTATCACCAACAGTGACCCTTGTACAAAACGGAAGCGGAAGTTCATTCCATTGAGATGGACCAACAACAGCTTGGGGTATCTTAAGTCGCATCCTTTCGAAATCTCATGAGAGAACACACACAACTGAGCTACATAACTGTCCTAATACGTACTTCATCCACCTCAGCCTGGCTGATAGAATTTGTGATTTTTCTTGCACAACAGGAGGTGGACATCGCAGCAGCCGCTCTGTACGTCACCGACCAAAGGGAAGAGGTGGTCGACTTCTCCCTTCCGTTCCTCGTCGTCCAGGCTACCATTCTCTTAAAGAAACCTCCGACCGGAACCCCGAGTCGGGTCCAGTCGGTTGTCGATCTCCTCAAGAACCCCGACCTCACCTACGGAACGCTCAACACCGGACTGATCCTGCGCGCGTTCCGAACGACGAACGTCTCACTGTATCGAACGATCTACGAGAACATTCGTCGATTCCATCCGCCGGCCTTCACCGCCTCGAACGAGGAGGGCATCGAGAGGGCACGCAGGACCAACTACGCCTTCATCCTGCCGCACACGATCGGGGACTACGTCTCACGGCGATTTCCGTGTGATATCATAACCGTCGATCGTTTTCTGATGAAGGAGCGATTTGCTCTGGCAGTTCCCAAGGGATCCGGACTCCTCGTGCAGCTCAATCGAGCCATTCGGGTGTTGCAGGAAGACGGGTTTCTGGAGAAACTCTACTCCAAGTGGCTGCTAGACCAGAGCGACTGTAATGGTATACAGAGTAGTAAGATGTACAGCAGTAGCAACACAGGCAGCATAAGAACGTCTTTATCAATGTCCCTGATCGCTACACTGTCTGTCTTTTTAGTTGTAAGTAGTCCCGTCCCGTCGTGATACTTCACTTGACCCGGAGCATGAATCCGGCTGTATATAGGCTAATTACGTAAATCGTTGCAAAATGGAGATAGAAATTGAATGACTGCGATATTAATTAAATATGTGAGAATACAGCAAGTAAATTCTGATGATAACTTGAAACACTGGCACAACATATTATCAAAAATTAATCTTCATGGCTGTAACATATTATTATTTTTTTCCAGAGGTAGAAAAGATCCCTCAGGATTTGAAAAAAAGTTTCTTACGCGTTGTTCTCGAGTGACCAATCAATCCTCGCTGCTGTCTCGCTCTGAGAATATTCCTCAAAAGGCAATTGCGTTAAACCGCTGGATAGCCATGAAAATGAGCTAAAAAAAAACAATTATCTCACAACAAAAACAACTACTACTACTACTACTACCACTGCTGCTGCTGCTGCTGCTACTACTACTAGTACTAATATCAGGATTATTATTATTATTGCGGCTTAATTTTGGTGCGTCATCGCTTGATGCCACGTGCATTAGACACCGGCTTCTAAGAAGTTGCTACTTAATAATAATATTAACAACAACAACAACAATAATAATAATAATAATAACAATAGTAATGGTAATAGTAGTAATAATAATAATAATAATAATAATAATTAATATTAATAATAATATAAAACTGCTAATATAAATAGCTTGTGAAAGCCTACTCCATATGAGTAGTGTGGGCAGTCGGCGTGCTTTGCGCCGGCCTCGTCGGCGGGCTCGGCCGATTCATCAACCCGGATGCTGGACCTGTTCTGAGCAGCAGCATCACACAGCTAGGAGTGGCCATCACCGAAAGGGGCCCCGAACTGTAGCCGGAGGCGCGAAGGGGGCCGTGGAGGCTTCGGTAGAAGTGGGGCGAAAGGGCGGAAAACCCTAGGTTAATTCAAGCAGCGGTCCCCGGGAAGGGAGCTCGGCTAGCGGAGTATCAACCTTAGTGGTCCTCGAACTATAACTGGGGGCGCGGTGGAGGCGGCGGTAGAGGTGGAGCGAGAAGGCGGAAACATTAGGCGCATTCAAACCGTCATTTTACATCTGCTCATACAAACATACATTCATTCATTCATTCATGCATGTATACATACATACATACATGAATATATATGCATATATATACATGCATACACGCACACGTCTATATATATGCATAGATGCATCAAAGCACCTATTGTGAACTTCTCAGATTGTCTGATTACATCTAGACACGCTGCACTGGTTAAAACTAAGAGCCACAGTTTACACTTTGACTATCGTGATAACCCGGCGTTTATTTCTCAGGCCATGCTAGCATCCGCTACCAGCAGACACGATTCTGTGAGAGTGCGTCCAATCCTCCTGGTGCCTTCATCAAAGTTCCATAACCAGCGAAGCAGACACCGTTCCGCTTCGCCTCCAGCCTCAGCCTGAAAATCCCTGATTGGCCGACGCTTATACCCTCTCACACGCAGCCAGTCTTTATCCTTGACACGAAACGTCAACGGGAGTTTTCTTCCGCTTCGGAGAAAAGCCGTTTATAATTCCTTTAGGGAATTGTAATCGAGTGCCTTTATATCCAGCTCTTTTGTCCGGCTGACCACCACAAGCACACGCCCAAGAATACATGCCAACAAATATCTAATACATACTGGATATGGGTAGAAGTACTCGTGCACACGTACAGTACATCCACATACCCAAAACATGCTACAAAAACATGCCTCTTCCATCTGACCGATAGCCAAGGGTAGAAGGCATAATTATGTTGGGGTTCTACAGAGATGCCATAAAAATGCCATGCCTCCTGTACAATAGCCTACAAAAGAATCCCTATAAACTATATGAACATGTCGAAGAATAAGTAAACGCTCGCATCAGAACATATCCTGCGACAGTCATGATCTGAGACTGTTGTGGTTGGTCTATCTAAAAAAAACTATGCAATAATGGTTGATGTCAGTTATTGTGGCAATCTCTGACTTACTGTCGCAATCTCGCTTTTCACTATATCCATTACTTTTGTCTGTTTCTCGTGTTTGTAAGCTGCTCACTGTTTAAATGTATGTCTGTTTGACGCTTTCCATCTCACTGCTTTTCTCTGTATCTGTTCCAGTAGAGGGGTCTATACTGAAAGTTATATACGTTTCTTTCTGTGATTATCGCAGTCTGTACGTGTACTTGGGCTAGCACAGTCTGTACACGGGAACCTTAAGTGTCGTGGCGCCCATTCAAACGGGCAGCGGTAGTAAAGGATCTCACCCGTTAAATTCATTGAAAATTGAGCAGGGCCGAGGCCTTATGGTCGCTATAGAAACGCGTGTACATTTACATTTATTTACTTATTAACCTGCTGTTTGCTTGTTTCTTTTAAATTGATTTGTCCACCTATATGTAGGCCTATAACCGCTGTCTCTTCTGCGTTTGTATATCTATGTGTCTGTACATTTGTGTCTGTCTGTGTGTTAATATGTGTGCATTTCTGTCCGTTTGCCTGTAAATCTCCTACTGAATCTGCTTCTGAACTAATGCCGTTCACAAGATGAGAACCTGTTGGTGGACGTTGGCCTTATTTGGAGGCGCAGCATGCACCGTCGGAGATAGCTATTTGGAGAGAAGCCTTTGAATCGATTGCGAATAAATTTGACGCGGTGATTAAATTCACACGAATAGCACTAAAATCTGACTGAAATTGGTTCATAAACGACGACGCACACAAATCTAAGACCAGCTAAACAGTTTTATCGCTTTCTCGCTTCTATGTTCTTCATTCCTAGGTTTTCTCTACTTAGCCCACCTTAAATGAACCAATCTTCGAACTTTGCGCAGCTTACGCGAGTTCTAGTTCTGAATTTGGCTGTTGACACGAGCATATTCCAGTTATCTCTATCAAATGACGTCAACGAAACAGCCGACATGAAGTAGTTTTGAATGTTTTATTTTTTTTGCACTTTAATAAATAAATTATCGAATTTACTCTCTAATTTTTGACGCCTGCTAATTTGACAGTTGTGTTCACTGACAATTAAGTTTTTGTTTATGAATTATATTGAGATTTATACACATTGGTCCTAACATTGACATACATACAGTATACTTTTGACATACATATACAATGCTAGTTAGCGAATTCACCCAGATTACATAATTTGAGAGATCAAGCAAGATCACCAGTAGGCCTAGGTAGAAGCCAGAGATCTAAGATTACAAATAAACACACATAGCTGACGTAATAGGAGGTTTGAAAGCTTGTCTCATTGCAATGGCATCGGCTTTTTGAAGTCATGTGCAGGGTTTGATTCCTGGCGTCTCCTTTCATCCTTCTCGCTCTGGTCTTCTGGAAACCAGACATGGCATCTTGAAACGGCATCTTTGGAGAACCCCACTGACTTGACGTAGCGCTCGTGAATAAGCATCAAGAAACCAACCTAGATGTCGTTTCAACTGGCCTGCACCAAGTAATCGTTATTATGTTTGAGTGTAGTGATAGTCCTGCTCGGATTCTTTGATTCTGAACGAAATATTTGCTTTGTAGTAATATTAAAGAAGCAGTACACTGTTTTGCAATTTTGTATCCGTATTGGGTGGCTGAAATTTTGGCAATGGACTTTTAAAGTGGTAGTGGAATGTGCTCTTACACCGTATCCACTTTCCTCCTATAATTGAGATAACTACGTGAATAGGTTCTATTAGAAAAGTTAGTCAGTTTTTCAATTCGGATGCATTTAATAAAAGCAGCTTTGTTACAGCGACGCAAAACATATGCAATTAATTCTTCAACAGTGAGATAAATGTAACACTGCATCGATTTGATGTCGCGTAAGTCAAATGTTTACATCGTTTTCTTTTGCTGTCCTCGGCTCTTAAACCGGTAACTACAACAAGATTTCACACAAAGCTTTATGCAATTCCATATTTCATGTGTTTTAAAAAAGTTAGACTGCACTGTTTTTAAAGATTAGGCTTAGGCATTATAAATAGCTAATTGTCTAGGCAATTAGACACAATGCCGACATACGCTACAATAAATGAATGCAACAACCATTAAAATTACGTGCACTAAGACACTTCATTTATGCAAACTATTTACTGCTTTTTGTCAAATAACAACATAACAAAAAGATATATTTATCAATTTAGGCTCTCTTTAGTTGATGACTCTTTAAGCTTTACATTGCAGTATATTAAAAAGCAACATTTACTGTATATTTTTTTCAACACCGGACTATTGCAGAATAAACAAGTTCACCTCAAGGGTATTTTCCACTTCTTGATTGGCTTCAGTTGTCTACTTTCAAACGACTACTCTCCGTTTTCGCTATCCTCTATAAAATTGAACAAGGATCATTCAACTGTATGAATTTATTCGCACTGTTTAATCATAGTTGCAGACTGCAAAGGTTAACTTAGGCGATAACGTGTTTTAACTGAATTTGCAAACTACAATGTATATTAGCTTTCAATCAGTTTTTTTATGATAGCATGATGGATGGCGAATCGATTACAAACTTCTGAAAGCGTTTTCCTTAGAAGCTTGATCCAACGAAATTGTTTTTTGCTAATATCCATCTATTTGACATGTTCATATTATTGTAAACGGTTCATCACAAAGTTTAAGGTGTTTTGGCTCTTAAACTTGCTGCGACAAATAGGTTGCTATTTTATTGTCGCTTTCTTGAAGAGAAGCTATATAAATCATGTATTACATTACATCAAAGTGTGAATTTTCGTGTCATGACCAATTGCATGAAAACTTCATGGACATACTGTTTCTTTAAAATGCATGGCAAATGTTGTCTAGTTGTGACTATTTCTGATTAGGCTATCAACAAAATTGTCTCAATATAGACAAAATCGAAACACTTCAAGCTAATGGCCTATTGCTGGAGCTGAACTGGTCCGCTTACCTTGCAAGTTTCCAACTATGTTGAGGCTACCTGCTTTCATCAGATATTCCTCTACAGGTGTCTCACTGAATGACACCCGAAATGATGGACGATGTCGCTGGATTGTAGATACGCAGAGCTGTTGTAGTTCAACGGCTCTGGATTTTAAATCATCCACACCCCGACAGATGTCACTGGCTGAACCTTTAGTTACAAACTCATTGTTATACATCTCATAGCTCTCCAAAAGAGCCAGCTGAGTTCCGATGTGGTCTTTTTCTGTTTCTATTTCTTTCGTCTTTCCCTGTTTCAATGATGCAAGATCAAGAATAAGAGCGTCTGATGCTCTGTCTACAAGTTTCTTGAGCTCTGACTTTCTAGCAATAATTGCTACTTCTAGACGATCTGCTGTCCGAATTACAGTTTGTTTCAGCTGGTCCAATTCCACAATCTTCGCCTGAAGATCCGAATTTCGCACATTCAAATTCTGAATGTCGCTTTGAATCTGGTTGCGAAATTCATCCGCTGCTTTGTTGACATCCGACCACTTGTGACCCTGATGACCTTCAATGTAGCAGAAAGGACAGACAACTTTCTTACAGTCGGAGCAATGAATTTTCATGCATTCCCTGCCGTGTTTCTCGCAAACATCAGGAACAAATTTTCTCTGACTCTGTCCTCCCACTGACTGATCTTCAACAGGCACGAGTGTGTGATTCTTTGTGAGTTTACTCTTTTGGTGATGTCTACAGCAATTCTCGCACAATTTCAGACAGCAGTCTTGGCAGAACAACTCAGCTGATGGAACTGCAGTTGCTGCGGCTGGTTCGTTATCTTCCAGACAAGCATCGCATAAAATGCTACATGACGAGGGGCTTAAACTATTCGTCATTTCTGTCAGCTTCACCATGAAGAAATTCTTCTGAATTCCATCAAAACCTTCCAGTGGAATGGTGAATTTTCTTCTGCACAAAGGACAAGGCATCTCTTCTCCAGACTTTTTGTTAGACTTTGATCCCGCGGTTTCAAGGCATTTCTTGCAAAAGGTATGAATGCAAGGTAATATTCTCGGATCTTTAAAAATTTCAGTACATATGCAACATTCGGTTATATCTTTGAGCTGCTCTTGCATTTTTGCAGCATTTGTATCATTCGATTCCATTTTCGCTTTCGTATCGGGGAAATTCCGAGCACTATAAATATCCAGCGCTGTACCTGTAGACCCAAAGATATGTAGGCGTATTATATTATATTGTCAGAAGAGTAGTGCTGTATGCCTTTCAACATTATGTTTTTACGAGCAAGAACATAAAATGCAGTTTACAAGTGTCTCATATAGTCGCTGACTGCTACTGAATTCAAATATATTATGCAAATTCGCTAAAATATCCCAATAGCCTATCGAATTTTAACAAAGTCAGTATGCCTATTGTTGTCGATCACGTGACTTTCGCAATGTCCTATTTCCAGCGAATGTCATATAGGTCCCATATCAAACGAAAGACCAAATATATGCCAATATCGTAGCCCAATTCTCACTTCGAATCAATAGGAATGGTTTTCAGTATTTAAAACAAGAAAGCATAAAAGCGAAAAAAAGGAAGTACTACACGATACAATTAATCAATCTTGACCCATTACAAAAAAACATATTTTAAATTACTAAACTTATAAACTTTGCTGAGTTCTTTGATACGATAGCGAAAGGTCGATAACCAATAGCATCCTCTTTGGTGATACTTACTCGTTCACATCATCTGTGTTTCAGCTCTGGTCACGTTCTCAATGATGAGAAACCTTTGCGCAAACTCCCATACCGAACAAACTCGCCTCTGATTAATTATTGTGTAGAACTTTTCACCACAGCTCATGAATTTTGCGGCACTCGCCTCATTAGAAGCCATTTTCACTTCGGTCCTCAGACTGCCGCAAACTAAGCCCAGTAACAAAGGAACACGTTCAATATAATTATATTCGCAACCTCAAAACAAGAACAAGCTATAAGTCTTACGTCTAATTAATTAGCTTTTAATTGGGCGAGCAATCTGTGAATATAAGCTAGTCTAAAAAAGCAACTTTTCGAAAATCTAATGCAAATTTCTTCATATAATTGAGCTGTTCCAACAGTTTGTTTTCTTTTAACACGTGATGAAAATATGCAGGCTACTTGTGAAAGTTTTCATCGTCTTAGAATGTGGATTTGTCATGTCATGTCACAACGCCATCGTCGCTTCGCGACGGTTGACTACATATACGGACTATCCTCTCCCAACGCCATCTGTCGCGCGTAGCGTTCACCATCATCGTGCCCGACAGGCCAGTCCATGCCATGACATTGTCAATCCAACTTATTCTTGGTCTTCCACGTCTTCTATTTCCCTCGACGAGACCCAACATAACGCCAGCTTCAGTAGTGTCCTAAGGGTGTCTCATTACATGACCGAAGTAACGCAGCTTGCGCGCTTTAATATGTCCCAACAGTTCGCTTTTTGTTCCAGCCAGTTGATAGACTCGTTCTGTGGTCAGCTTTTTTGTCTATGAAATCCGCAGCAACTTTCTAAGACATCCGTTCTCAAACGCCTGGATATGCTTCTCTTCTTCTTTCTTCATCGTCCATGCCTCGCATCCGTACGTTGCCACTGGCCACACCAATGTCTTCATCATGTGGATTTAAAGTTAACTATTTCAGAACAAGCTATTTATCCTACATAACCAAGAAAGCATGTTTAGTCTAACATAAAAAGGAAACATTGCATGGCGCTATTAATTTATCATGAACCCATTAGAATAAAATCATTATTTGATTAATAAACTTTTTTGAGCTTAGTGAGCACTCATACGAGAGCGAACGGTCGGAATCTATAGCACACTCGTTGGCATAGATATAACTTACAGCTTTTCTTTATTAGTGCAAACTTTAACAGGGAACTTTATTCAAATTTGAACCAACCAAACATGACGGGCGTCTTGCAATTCAAGTGATAAGCTATCAGAGAATTAAACAGTCTCAGAGAAGACATACTTTCCACTCTGCATGAAGGGATATCTGACAAGTAAAAAACAGATTTTTGCATAGCTGAATAACAGTAGTAGGCCTATAATTGTTATTTGCTATATTTCTAAAGATACGCTGTAATAATATGCAGGATATGTTTAAAAGCACCTTTAATGAATTGTATAGCAAAATGCTACACGTCAAAGACTAATGTAAAATGGAGCGAACTGGCGTGAGGCGTATAAATTCATTGAGAAATTGGAATGTCCATTCAGACTACAGCCATGAATTGCTATTATCTTATGTTGAAACATGAGAATGATAGCCTAAAGTGTGAAAAAATAAGAGAAATGAAGAAAATGACAGAAAGTAGTCTAATGTTGTCTTTGACATTTTTGCATATCTCAGTTAGTAGGCAACATTACGAGTTGTATGACTTGGAAGAGTTGTGGCCATCAATAAGTGTTTTGGCCTATATTTCAGTGGTCCTTGTCCTGATCTGTTATTCTACGCGAGATTGTCCATTTGCTATCAGATTACACCACAGATAAAGGACCAACCACATGGGCTAAATAGTAGAGATGGATTCGAAGCAACGCGGTTTTCAGTTGAGCCTGAATGGGAAAGGACCGGGACAAGAGGGCTAACGACTTGGGTTCATTTCAACACAGATTTTAATCCGAAAGACCGCATAACCAACACATTTACTTTGAGAATAAGTACAGGCGATGATAAAATATAATATCGTTATCGTAATCTCGAGATTTCTACAACGCCCAACGAAGGCTAAGAAGTCGCGGCAACCAGCTTATTCACAGGCGCTCAGTCAAAACAAAATTGATAGGCAAAATGGTTCGGTTCCAGGTCAAGATCCAAGAGTCAGGCAGTCGGACAGTCGGACGGCTACGGTGGATGGCGTTTGAAATTGAAGCGAGAAGAAAGATGAGGGGAAGAGGAAGACGCAGGATAAGATTTTTGTAAAAGAAATGTTATCAGTTTTGAGTGAAAGACCAGCGCAGAAACTGAAAGAGGTGAAGTGTTGGTGAGTTCGCATGATGGTTCAGATAATTGTGATACGATGTGATGTGATATGATGAAACAGATAATATGAGCTTGTGGCGCCTTGCTTCTTTAACAGCTTTACTGAGAATTCCTGCTTTTATTTGTTATTACACATATTTAATCTAACAGACTAAGAAAAATCTAAAGGCTGGAATTATGAAAACTGGTTTACTTGATGTTCATCATGCATACAATAAATGAACTTAAAGCACCAAGAATCTGAAAGATACTGATAATTCGTTTTCTACCTAAAACTTAACATAAAATGTATGCAAGTCCTTTTGCAATCTTAAGATGAACCAAGGATATCAAAGCAAGCATTTTTAAAAATATGAGGCTTAGGCACGTCTAACATTAACTACAAACATTCTCCATGAATCCAGAGCAATGTCATAATCAGCTACAAACAGCCGACTAGTTGCATCATCTAGAACCATCCCTACTGGATCCTGAAGACCGTTCTTCGATGAAAGCAATACTTTTTGAAATTCTAAATTTGAATTCAGTAATAGGATTCTCCTGTTACCTCTGTCAACTACAATTACGGATCCGTTTTTGTCGACGGCCAACCGCTCAGGACAGTTCAACCATGTAAACTCTGACCCCTCTTCACCTTTGAAGAAACTGATTTCTTTTCCAGATGCGTCTACTTCAAGCACATCATCTGGGCTGCCTTCTTCATCCGTATCCTCTCCTCTGCTGACCATAAAATTTCCTGTCTTAAGCTTTACTGCGCATCTGGATTTAGATGGCAAAACGACTTGCTGGACCAATCTTCTATCAGCTGTAGATTTATACTCCTTAAGCTTATTCTTATCCAAATAAGTAACGACGACGTTGCATTCAGGAGTAATCGTTAGACGAACTTCAAGACTTCCAGTTATCCAGGACGCAATGGCTGATCCGTCTGTGTTGACCTGGTATATTTTACCATCAGCTGTTGCATCGAAGATGTATAAACATTTAGGATTCAATGAAGCAACCATGTCTTCGGGAGAGATTAATTCAGGCACCAACAACTGCCGCTTAAAGCTTAAATTCGAAGAGTTAAACACTGCAATTGTTGTACTCGATTTCGTTATAATGAATATCTCATTTTCAATTATGGCCAATCCAGTGATACGCTGAGTAATTGGAAGAGTTACACCAAATAAGGCTTTGCCCTTTTGCATTTCAGCGGCATCTAAAAATAGTGACATTCTGCTATCTAATATTTGTGATAGGTTATCAAATGTGTGCTAATTAAGACAGTTTTACAACAGTATGAGAAAGTAAGTCTGACCGATCACAACTGTACAAAGCCTTTCAACGAATATGAAAAGAAAAAGACATCTATGATGTCAGGAAATCGTTAAATCAAAGATCAAAGAAAATTAATAAATAAGCTACACAAATTGGCAATCAGTTGTATTACTTTGACTATATCAAGTAGCGTTGTTCATTAATAGAACAAATTTTAAACAGATGTTTCATTAAGATTGCAAATCCATAATTCGGGCACACCTGGGACAGCGACAAATCTATGTTAAGCAACAAAGAATCATCAACTCATGGCTTTATAAGCTTTGCTACGTGGCCTCCGTTCCAGCATAAGTCTGTAAGGTATTAATGCCAATCAGCTTGGTTTTATTTTAAATTTGAAAGCTTTACAGCACTTTATCTCATGCGTTGCATAATGTTATTATATAGCAGCTATATTATCAGCAAATAAGTAGGCTGTATGTACATTGACAAGTTAGGATTATTTGAGTAGTGAGTTTTCAAAATGATCTAGGGATTAAATTTATTTCCTTCTGTATTGGCTATTTCGATTGTGACAGAGACAGTTTGCAGATTCTTATGAGCCGTGCTTTTATAATGGTTCCTTCTATACTATGAAATGGACTCTATTTTTGACTTCACTTGTAAAAGGTAGGAAGAAAAATGGACTATGGTTCAGCTTAGTCTTCTGACGCCAATGATGACAATAAACAGCCAGCATGTCAAAAAATATGCTAAAGCTAAAGATCAGGCAGTGATGGCGACATAAGACGCTAGTGGCAACTTAGAATCTAGCATAACGTGTGGTTCTCGAACTTGGAATACTGTTCTATACTTCATGTCTTATGTGTAAAAAGGAATAATAGAAAGAATAGTTAAGTACAGAAAATATTCGGCCATATTTATGTTCAATTATGACTGAACATTCAGTCATGTATTGCAGAGTTGCACTCAGAAATATTTCGAGACATGTCAGCAGCTGAGAGTGAGAGATAAGACAGTCATATCTAAAGACCACCTCCATGTGCATCACGATTGACAAAGCACAATATAGAATTGTCTATGCATGCTCTAATATTATTTTCGTTTGCTACCCTCAGCTTATCATATACAAGTGTACAAAATTACTTTTTGTTTTGGGTGGTTTCGTATTTTCCTGCGGGCTCAATGAATCTTTTGACTTTTTTCCCTCTTGATCCGCCGTGGCTTTAGCGACAAGGTTGCCCTTCTTTTTATCCTGCCGTTTCGATTTTGCGCCTGTCACTGCGGTTTTCACAGGTCCGCTCTCATTTTTCTTTTCCAGTTCGGTTACACTTTCAGCTAGACAAAATAAAATTAAAACCAAATCTATAGATTGGGACTAACTACTGGCTTGTGTAAATTTATTGTAAATTTTGGTGAGTTCCCGAAGCCCTGGTTTGCCATAACTTTGAAGATTGAGGAACTCACGGATCATACGAAACAGGCCGATTTAAAATATATGAACACAGTTCTATAAGGATACATATACCTGTACTATATCATGTCGCCACCAAGGGCTAGAGGGGCTGCGACCCCATCAAAACCTGGGGTGAAAGGTCAGTTTGTAGCTCTCACATTTTAGCCGACAGATCTGAAGAAGAATAATGCCATGATCTTGAGAACACAAGCTCATATCAACAGCCTCTTTTGGTTTTCACTGACGTTTTATATGCTACACCATTAGACATATGAGAATATAAGCTTTCTAAAATTATAAATAAGTTTTTTTGTATGTATTTACAATGGCACAAGTGGTCAATGAGGTCAAGAGGTTATATCTGCAATCCTGGAGAAGCTGAGACTTCTTGCTCACGTTTTAGTCAAAAGATTACGATTGCCACTCGAAAACTTTAAGGACAGAAGACCTGTTTGCTCCATATTTTAGACCTGGTTGCAAGCCGTCCATGCACAAAACTAATAGCTTAACCTTGAGCATACGAATAGTGTCAAGCACATCAAAAAGCCAGAAGACTTTGGGCCCAAATCCTTATGGCCCTCAGAGGGATTTCAATTTTGACGCGGAAAATGACGTCAAGCGTTTGATGAGCCGTGAGTTTAAATAGGCCTACTTCAACTAGCAAGCCAGGAGGGATAGTATTTTTTCCTTCTTTTGGCTCTCACATTTAAGTTTGCCCAGGTTTGCCACAAAGTTACATATTGAGGAATTCATAGATGCTTGACATATAAATTTTCAATTCTATGTGGTTATGCCTAAAATTTAGGTCGCTAAAGTTCTGCATGATATTTCGGATTTGTTTAAATTAATTATGTCAGTTTATTATTGTGGGCACTTTAGGTACGCGTGCTATATATAGTACACATTAGGCCTACATTGAAGATTCTTGTTACCTCCAATCTTTCCAACAAAATTTGTGCCATTCTTCTTTAGAAATTGGTCTAGTTTTGATATTTTGAAGCTGACGTCAAATGGCTGAATATGATGTTGACAAATTGAATCGTTCATTTCTTGCAGTTGTGCTGATCTTTTGCCCAGTTCAGCATCAGCCCGGCAAACGTCTCCATCTGATTTGTTTGTTGTGATCTGTTGACAGTAGAAGGAGTAGCTATCCTGATCTGTCATTAGCATGTCGATCTCATCTTCCTGTAGTTCAATTAATTTGAGCTTTTCTTGATGCATCGCTTCCATATCAGCTAGCAACAGACCTGCATGCTTATCAATTATGCCTTTCAGGAAAGCCTTTCTCTGATTTATCTTCAACTCTAGACTCTTCACACTTGTAAGAATATTAAGCTTCGCTTGACTTAATTCTTCCTTTTTCTCTTGAAGACCCTTATTTCTAAATGCAAGATTCCAAATGCTGTATTGGATCTGGCTGCGAAATGTTTCGGCCGCTTTGTTAACATCTGACCAATTGTGACTCTGATGGCTTTCAATGTAGCAAAATGCACAGACAATTGTCTTACAATCGAAGCAGTAGATTTTCAGGCGTTCTTTGTCGTGTTTCTTGCAGATATCGGAAACCAAGTTATCCTGGGTCTGCCGTGGTGTCTTCTGGTTTTCTATAATCACAACTTCGTGATTCTTCGTCAATTTATTCGTTCGATGGCTTTTGCAACAATTATTGCACAGATTCACACAACATTCTTTGCAGTACATTTCAACTGATGAAGTATTGCACAAAGTGCACGATGGAATATTTGAACTCTTTGTCATTTCTATGAGTCTCGCCATGAAGAAATTCTTTTGTATTCCCGAAAAACCTGCAAAAGGAATGGTAAATTGTCTTCTACACAACGGACATGGCATCCACTCCCCAGGTTTCTTGCCAAATTTAGACCCAGTGTCATCCAGACATTTCTTGCAGAACGTATGAATGCATGGCAATATTCTGGGATCTTCATATGTTTCAGCACATATGCAGCATTCAGTTATGTCCTTCAGTTCATCTTGCAGTTTTGCAGCATCCATCTCATTCGAAGCCATTTTCACTTTCTTAATAAGAAATTCCCTTGCGCTATTATTAGCCAGTCTAGACAGACCATACGTTTACCTTTCGGCTTTCATGTTTGCCAATCCGCAGGCATCTTCGAACAGAAAGGAAGCCTATACTGGTCTTAATACTGTTTCGTACCGTTCAGTAGACCTGATTCCAATTTTGAAGTAGATTAATTGGTTTAGGCTTAAACGTAGCCCACCACGAACCTCCGCCCGAAGCAAATGTCGCATGAAACAAAAGACCAAAGATATATAATTGTGAATTACCTAAATTTCATTATGACCATTAATTTGCAGTCTTTTAACGTATTGTAATCTTGTTTTAAACTTGACGCACGTCAATAATGTAAGAAATGTTACAGGATGAACAGACTGTAGGCATTGGCCTATGTTGTGTCAAAAGTGGCAAGAACTACCATATTCACATTTGATCAATTTGTTTTGAGTGGTTATTGTAACTGTAATTTGTAATTGCAATTTATAAAGCGCCTCTTAGAGAATAAACTCAACAAAGGCGCAACTAACCCGAACAAGTAAAATCACTGTTAAACAGTACAGCCTTCAGGCGCCTACTAAAGCCTGAGAGGGAAAGAGATAGGAGCTCGAGTCGCAGATCTAGAGAGGGAGACGGTTCCAGCAGGTGGGACGGACATAAGCAAAGCTTCTGGACTGGGCGGTAGCAGTTCGCCTGCGAGGGACAAACAAGTGATCATGGATGGCCGAACGGAGGTACGCGGCACTGCATGAAAGATTAAAATGAGGTTGTCGTGAAATAAATAAAATCCAAAACTACGTTGGATCGAAAGCATATACCAAATTATATTGAACAAAAATTAGTGTAGGTCTTCATATTGTTGATGTCGAGAGCTTCGTTTAAAATGCTCAACTCATACTTACATACTTTCCCCATTTGAAAACCAGTCGTACAGATAACTAAAAGCAGATTAAATCCAAGATTCGAGTATTGCTTTTGTTATAGTCTACTGTTATTAAACAATGAAACCTATTCTAAGTACTTAACCTTTGATCTATGATAATCTCAAACGAACAGTAAAATGCTAGTCACCTCTCACACATGTGCAGGTCCTTTAAGCTTTGCCAAGCCTTCCTGTCGCAAGCGGTCCCCAACAGCAACGACTTACGTAGCCGTATAGATATATCGTGTGAACTTCAAATGTCATACCATATGGGACCACATGCAGGACATATGAAGCTGATATGGGAATATTATCATATGAGCTCAATGTGTCCCACATGACGTTGCTGTTGAGAATGTTACTGAAAGTGAGCAGATAGCATGCAGATATAGACTACAACCACAAAGAACGTGCGTTGTTTCTGTTGTTTCGAAGCAGCTGCGCATTTACCCAATTATATCAACAAACGACAGCATAGCTGCGCCAACAATTACTGCCGCAAATATGTGTTGAATGGGGGTGTATTCAAAACAGGACGGTCCCGTGAATCCAAGCTGTCTCTCCCACTCCTTGTGGAGTAAATGTAAATGTAGATGTACTTGTTTTCCTATAGCGACCGTATGGCCTCGACCCTGCTCATTTTTCAATGAGTGAGCATTATAGAACAACTACGATATACAATATAACTTTATCTTTGTTGCATCGCCTTTGACATAAGGACCTGTGGAAAGCCGACGATGACCTGATGAATTTACATCATCCACTTATTCCACACGTCTTTATCAGAGTATTAAGTTTATTCTACATGGTCTATATCAGCGTATTAAGTTTAAAATTACATGTTTGACCTTTAAGGCTCAGAACACTGGCCTTCCATCATATCGCAGTAGGCCTACACTGCTGACTCCATATCGCCCTCCTAGATTTTTTCGTTCCTCTGATACTGGTTTGTTGCAAGAACCTAGGTTCAGCACAATTGTAGGATCACGTGCCTTTAGCTGCTGTGCTCCTCGCATTTGGAATTGTCTACCACAAAAGGCCCGACTTGCAAAATTGCTCTCATCTTTAAAATCATTTGTTAAGACTCACCACTTCATCCTGGCTTTTGCATGATTCCATCTTGGCCCCTTTAGCGAACATACACCCGCGCCTCAGATTCAGATGTACTGACATTGGCGTCTTATAAGTGCTTTAATAAATAAAATAAGTAATTTACTTTGTCAGTGTCTAAGTTCAAGAATAGTACTTTCAGAATAAAATGACACAGAACTCAGGAATGAGCCACCACTCGATGTTCTACGCGTTGTTATAACACCAGTGCAGAAGTTGAGAGATTAGATAAAAGTTAAACAGGCGACATTGAACATTAAAATGAAAACACTGGCCAACACATAATTTGTTGCCTCAAATGTTAGAACTGTTTCTGGGTATATTTGACCTGCTGATTCCAGAAAAGGCACCAATTTTCTCCCAGCAGGTCTAGTTTTCGAGATATAGAACATTATGCCATATACCAGTCCTTGCCTCTGCTCGCCCATAAAACATAAGGGTATAGCTATAATTATGTAGTGCTCAATTTATTATGTGATACACTAAATAAACATAATAATACAAATACTTAAAAGAAAATGGTAGTACCTGAAACTGTACTTATATGATACCAAACAGAACAAGTTTGTTATAAAAATTTCAAGTCATTCGACACCGAAGAAGCTCCTTTTGTACGATTTCCGAGTGTGGCATCTGCCGGAACAATCGCGCATAATATTCCAGCAATAGTCTGCCATCATGTGTGCATCCCATCTTCCTTGATATCGATTTTCCATTGTTCTGATGTCTTGGTGAAATCTTTCACCTTGCTCTTCGCTGAAGTCACCAAGATTCTCTGGAAAGCGATCTAAGTGACTGTGGAGATAATGGACTTTAATGCTCATGTTGCAGCCAAGCTTGTTGAAATGAAGAAGCATATCCTCTACTAGTTGTGCATAATTGTCTGCCTTCTTGTTGCCAAGAAAATTTTTAGTTACAAGAACAAAGGAAGACGAGGCACAAGATTCGATTTCATTCACTGATGGTATGAAAAGTGGGTCATTCATAAGTTGCCTGATCTGTGGACCATCGAAGATTCCAGCCTTCAATTTTTCCATTGTAATTCCTGGTAACTTGTGTACTATGTATTCGAAGCATGAACCTTCTTTATTCAAAGCCCTGACAAATTGTTTCATCAGGCCTAGCTTTATATGTAGTGGTGGCAGTATGATCCTATCTCGTGCCACCAAAGATTCCTTGATTACATTTTGAGCTCCAACCACCATGTCTTTCCTCGAAGGCCAATCTTTTCTTGTCCAATGTTCATGCTTGGCTCTACTGTCCCAAAGACACAAAAAGCAGGGATACTTTGTGTAGCCACTTTGTTGACCAAGGAGGAAATTTACCATCTTCAAGTCTACACAAATTACCCATTGATGTTCTTTGTATTTTATCTTTTCCAGTACTAAAGAGATGGCATTGTACTCTTCTTTCATCCTGGTGGAGTGACCGATTGGAATAGAACCAAATTTGTTGCCGTTATTTAAAAGCACACATTTCAGACTACGTTTTGAACTGTCGATAAAAAGACGCCACTCATCTGGGCTGTAATCCGACAGACCAATTTTCTTCAATAAGTTTCTGATGTCATTACAGAATACTAGGTTGTTGTCTTCGGTAAAGAATGGCAGCAAATCCTTTTCTCTGTTTCTATAAATTGTAATTTTCGTTCCAGGCTGAAGTGCATTCTTTTCCTTTAGTCTGGACGCAAGCAATTCAGAGGACTCTTTGGAAAGATTTAAGTCCCTGATCAGATCACTCAACTCTTTTTGGTCAAAATGTTCACTGTGTGAAGTTGATTGGAAATCACTGTCACTGCCCCCACTTTCTTCACTTTCGTCATCTTGTCCGATATTGGACATGCAAGTGTCATCGTCTGAGAGCTGAGGTAGTTCGCGAAAAGGTGGAACTGGTACAATATCCGAATGCGGAACAGGTCTCCTGGCTGAAGGTATATCAGGGTAAGACAACTTGTGACGATTATTTCGATTGATGCCTATGATATTAACCATACAAAAGTAACAGTCGTCGAAGTGGTTTATCTGTTCCCTCCAAACCATTGGTACACCAAATTTCATGCAGCTTCTCTTTCCAGTTGTCCAGTGGCGCAATTGTTCAATACAAGTTTTGCATACTGTATGAGGAGCCCATTGCTTATCTTGATCTCCAAGTTTGACACCAAAATAACCTACATATGCTCTTTTTACAAACTCAGAAATCGGTTTCCTGTTTGCTTTTAGTGTGTATTCCCCACAAATGTAGCAGAATATGTCTGGATGGTTAATGCAGCTCCGTCTGGAAGTAGCCATAACCTTAAGGATGTTCGCATCTGAGGAATTAAGTGACTAACCTAAAAAATAGTAAGAACATGTAGTTATTTAATGTTCACATTCACAGATTGTTCTTGCGACCAACTCTTAATATGCCCTAAGACGACTGCGGCTGCTCTAGCTTTCAGGAGGCGGTTTATATAGGCTATAAATGCTGACTTCAGCATAATCTATTTACATAGTTCGAAACCATGAAACGCTGTATAAGCACAAATAAATTCTAAATGAGGCCATGAATTTAGTGCTGAGTAAGCTGTAGGCTACGGAATAGCTATTTCGTTGAATCAGCAATATCTCAGCACGCGGCAAGATATGCTGATTTTACATTATAAGGATGTAGGCATTATATGAATCAGCAAGAATTATAATTAGCCATAAATAAAGCTTATTATGACATTTTAGTCTTGTCAAAGACATCGTTTAAAGAGTGGACTGGGTTTTCTTTACAAAATCGACGATATCTGAGAAACTAGACCTGATGCACTCAATCCAATGACATTTTCTGAATCAGCGCCCAAAATTACCCCCAAGAGCAGGTCTAAAACCGAAGGCAACAAGAAAAAAAATTTTTTCTGTTGGCCAGTGAAATCAATCAAAGGCCGATTCTTATTTCTGATGGTTGATGAAAAAATTATTATGATATACCATAAATAACTGGAGAATAATGTTTTTCATGTTTCATAGCTCGATGAAATAATGTAATGTTTTTCATGTTCCATAGAGAGTAATGTTTTTCGTGTTCCATACCTCGGTGAGTAATCGTCATCTGGTCACTAGTCAAAGAAAGATGACTGGTGAGCACAATGCAACAAGTAGGCCTACAACTTACAGATTGTTAACGTCCGTTTGTTACATCTGCGTTATGGAGTCGAATCTTTAAGCCTATTTCGAAATTGTCAATTTTCGTCAAGCTTTGGAACATGAAAAACATTACTCTCCAGTTATTTATTGTATATCTTTTTTTCTGGCATATAAAAGCAATTGCCCTCTATTTCTGCAGATATAAGCAATAGAATTCATTCAGGCTTATATTGGAATATTTTAGTCGAACAGTTTAGCAAGTACATCATAATCGCAGTCGTAAACTAGAAATTTCTAAAGCGCAACTTAAAAGCTAAGCGCAGGGCAACAGCTACAGTATTCACGAGCGCTTAGTCAAGTCCGTGGGGTTGTCCAAAGATGGCATGTCAAGAACCATGTACGTTTATTCACATTTGCGCAAAAATTTCATTGTAGCAGCTCCTTTAGAAAATTTCTCATGAAATAAATTGTCGGAAGAAAATATTGTCGCATACAACATTATCAAATTAATATGTTCGGCCATTAAAATTTTTCGGACTTCACACAACATTGTAAGCGTAGTTTGTTGATGGCTACAACGTAACCTCAGTAGACAAGTAAGCACTGATCACGATTACTGTAAGAAATCACGAAGATCGAGTTTACAGGTATGCAAAATTAATAACGAATATTCTCCATAAGTTCTCATCACTATCATAATCAGCTACAAATAGCCGACTTGTTGCATCATCGAGAACCATCGCTATTGGCTCCTGAAGACCATTATCTGATGAAAGCAATTCTCTTTGAAATTCTAAATTTGAATTCAGTAATATGATTCGCCAGTTGCCTCTGTCAGCTACAATTACTGATCCGTTTTTGTCGACGGCCAGTTTGTCAGGACAAAAAGGCCATTCAGACTCTGACTCCTTCTTTCCTCTGAAGGATTTGATTTCTTTTCCAGATGCTTCTACTTCAAACACTCCATTTAGACCATTTCCTCTGCTGACCACAAAATTACCAGTCTTAAGCTTAACTGCATGTGAATTACTCCCGTTCAACGTCAGTTGTTTTATGAGTGAGTTTTGCCGAGCAAGCTTGTATTCTTTAAGCTTCGTCTCCCATAAATAAGTAACGACGACATTTGATTCCGGGGTAACAGATAGTCGAACCTGTGTGCTTCCGCTAATCAACGACGTTAGTGTTGATCCGCATACGCTAACCTGGTAGATTTTACCATAGCCAGTTGCATCGAAAATGTACAGACATTTAGGATGTACGGACCCAACCAGGTCTTCTGGATTGGTTAATCCTGGCAGGCACCAATATCGCAGGCCGATGAATGTCAAAGAATTATATACCTCAACTGTTGAACATTTTTCAGTCGTAATGAACAATTCGTTTTCAATTACACTCATTCCTGTAATGCGCTGAGTTTTTGTCAGAACTACTTCACGTCTGAAAACAGGTAACTTCCACTTACAAAAATAAACATTTTATCGGATCATTTCGCAGTACATGACAGGTGAGTAACCGAAATATAGTAATCGATTTAACCTAGTAAACTTATTTTATCTCGATTTAAAGAGAGGGAACTAGAGAGAATTAAAATTTGATATCTAACGAATGAGTATTAATAGCAGCACGGTACAAATAACAATTGTCAAACAGCGAAACTTGAACGCTAATGGTTTGCAAACTGGTCATTTGCCGCAGCAGTAACATTCTGAAAGGGTTGGAGTTTGATTTTTGCTAGAGAAAGTTATACTGTACAAGAGATATATCATAATGAAATATGTGAAATTAAATGCTATTTACATAAACGTAAATCAATATTCAGTGAAAATCACTCAAAAGGTCGATTCTTATTTCTGACGGCTCATGGAAAATGAAGCATTATACAGCAATAAAAGTTGATAATGCATTGTTCTGGATTGGCCAGTCCTTATTATTATTTTTACCCAATACGATAAAATTTAGAGGGAATTGGAAAACATTGTATGCAACAGAAAATACATCTATGGAATAGCCAGTCTTAGCAGATGCCCGGCTTTTCGAACGTACCCAGGAAGGCGCTTGGATTAACTGCTGTGATAAGACTTTGGAAGGAAAAAGAAGTCTCCCTTGGGTCTCCAGAAATCCTAGTCAGATGGTGACCCATGCTGAATTAAAATTTCCGGTCTTTGAGCGGACAAAGTGTTTAAGATATAAAAGGGATGAACTGGTAGGAAGTTGGCAGGATTTCTTGTGTCGAAAACTTCCTTTGGACTGTAGTACCGGCGATACGATGTAGGTACTGCCAAGAAGTCTACAGCAGTCACATCCCAAATGAGATTCTTGTCAGACTGCCGTGGTATGAGAGTTGCACTATCATGGCGCTTGTCATCAGACATCATGATTAACTGGTTGGTTATTTTACCTAAGACACCGAGGGTCACTTTCTCATTTTGCTAACTTATTTGATACAGTCTACGTGAAGATTGCAAGACTTCACTAGTGATAACCTAGCCAAAAATGTATGTGACCGAAAAACCAGCCAATCCGATAAACGTTCTTCGAGCCAGAGATGAACCAAAATGGAGTGCATTTGGGCATGACCATTTATTGAGACAAGTTTAGGCAATTAAACGCAAATTTTGAACTCACTTTGAGGCGTTGTTTGCAGCTAAAATGTCGTTACAACATGCAAGCATTTCTTTCGTTTCATGCAGGTTCCAAGATGTTAAAGCTGATATAGTCAGCTGAAAATAGAAACAGACCATATGAGGCTCATGGTGCATAAAATCTCATCTGCACACAATAGAAATTTAGTTGACAAGCGTTGTACCGGTGAACAGAAACTAAAATGAATAACTAAAGAAAACAGCATTAGCCAAGAACAGAAAAAGTTAACTGCAAATTAGAGATGTAACAGGAGGGTGAAGCACAAAGGGTCGAAGAGTATTCGAATAACCAAATAGCGCCATCTATGAGATTTAGAATTTAATATTAAACAGACAGAAAAGCAATATAGCCTTTCATTCAGACGGTTAGTATTTAAAATCATCACACAACTAACCTTCAGACTTTCGCCTGCGCGTTTAATAGCTTCCTCTTTGGTCACAGACAAAGGTATGGACATGAGCTTTGTAATAGTTGATAGAAAAGGATTCACCAGGCCTTTCATCTGAAAAGCAAACGACATTGTTCAACAGAATTACATGGCGTCCCGTAACCATTCAGCACAATCAATAGCATAGTCATAATAATCATAATAGCCCAGTTATCATGATTATAGTTCGGTAAAAAACAGGCAATCGTCCATAAATCCGAAAGAAAGACATGTCGCTGATTAGGTCGGAGGTTATGTATATGTTATAGGGCTATTCGAAACAAATATGCAAAAACTAACAGAACCGAGGTAACGACTACTCTGGTTGAATTTCACAATTTGGATCAAATCGTCAACGCAAAGGAACGTTGTTCAAGTTCTGCGGAAATTTTGAACATCAAAATCTATCAATATACGCCGAACGCTAAGATAATGTAGCAGGAATACTGTAGCATGAATACTGTGGACAACCTACCAGAGTTGGATGTAGACAAAGCTACATTTCCGCAATATGCAGCAGCCAAACTCTTACGTTTGCCCGCAGCTGGCGTCCCGTGTCCAGAATTTTTGTAGCGTTGGCCTCGGGACCAGATTGCGACGCGGACCAAGAGAATGGATGAGCAGAGGGATGATATGGACCGTGCGGCTGCCAGGGGGAATACTGAGTGTAATTTCCACAGCCAGTTATCCGGAGGACGGTCTTGGTGGCGATTCCCCAAGAACCCAGCACGGCCTTCAAGCAGCTTCCAGCTGCTCATGGTTTCATGGGCTGTCCGGGCAGCATCTTTGGTTTCTACACCGGGTCCTCAAGGTCCCGGAACCTCAAGGTCCCTCCCGTCACCTCATCCTTAAAATTTGGAAATCGCTCCATGGCCATCGCTGTCCCACCCCTTTGGAATAAACTCCCGCCAGAATTGCGACAGTTGTCTGGTCAATCATACGAACTCACCAACACTTCACCTCTTTCAGTTTCTGCGCAGGTCTTTCACTCAAGACTGAAAACACTTCTTTTCCAGAAATCTTATCCTGATTCTTCCTCTTCCCCTTATCTCTCTTCTCGCTTCAATTTCAAACAGCATCCACCGTAGCCGTCCGACTGTCTGAGTGCCTGACTCCTGGATCTTGACCCTTTTGCCTATCGATTTTGTTTTGACTGAGCGCCTGTGAATAAACTGGTTCCCACGACTTAGCTTTCGTTGAGCGCTGTAGAAATCTCGAGATTACGATTACGATTACGATCCCTGTCTCTTCTCGCTGCTATACGCGGTAAGCGGCAGACTGATGGGGCTGATGAAGTGGTCCCTCGAACCCTGACGTGCTTCATTGGACGATTGAATCAACCAACGGCCGCAAGTGACTTGCAGAATTATCTTATTGACTTCGTATTCAAGACGCGGATTGTAAGAAGCGGAAAGCGAAAGATGGACTTGTCTTCAAAACAGTTCCGGATCTCTTGTAAGGAACAATATAGCGACTTATTTTACGACAGATCGATTGGCCAGGCGGTACATTGTTAAGAGACTGAGTGTTTTTGGCGAAAAGTGAAAGTTGGCGTAGTCTAGCCTATATGTTGCTGCCGCTGAGTTGAAGACGGTTTCGAAGAATCTAAGATGTCGGGCTGTGTATTACTCTCCACTCTCTGTAACGACCCTGAGAACGCTGGCATAGTCCTTCAAGAACATAGGTTAACGTCTAATAACCTGCAACTTCTCAACACGATATATCCCGATTTTTCCAGCTTTTTTTATTTTCGGTAATGACTAAATAGTCGGGTTCCCTGCATTTACAGTGGGCGCCCAATTCAAGGCGTTGGTTTTCTGCGGCGAAGATGTCTCGAATTTAACGCTGATGAATATGGTCAATGCATTTGTATTTCATTTGATAAAAGTGGTCCTGCTCCGCTTAAACTGGTTAATGTTTACTTTCTATGTTATTCTCTGAATATACTCTTGAATTAGGGTTTATCGAGAACATATCCCACACAATAGACGATGTTATTCTTTTCGTTTAATGAATTTTACTTCTACAACTGATCAAGCTGGCCTTTCTACAGTGTTAGACGGTTCTTGATATATTTTCTACTGGGTATTGTGACGATTTTTTCTGTGATCCTAAAGTTCTTTATTGCGTGAATGAAAGTCTTAAAGAGCTTCATTCATTGGCCATTACTTTATTTATAATTCTATTCGATGCTATCTGAATAAGATCGTTTATTATTGACTACGGTGGAAATCTAAGTGATCGCAGACCTGCCATGGCCCAATTCTGTATACTTGGCCACCTGCCTCTTTTTCGGCAGCAGCAGGCAGGCAGAAGGCGAGTTTTTCCCCAGCAGTACTCCTGGCGATGCGATAATACCCTTTAATGCGAGTATTTTGAAGCCAGTAGGGGTCTATTATTGAACGCACCAGATTTAAACAAGCATTGTTTGGATGTGCAGCAATTTCAGTGCAATCAAAATATGTACAAATTGTTGCTCCTATCGCTGCATAAAGTCTCACTTCATTCTGTTGTTTGAATACTATTGCATTCTTTGAGACCGTATTGGAATTACGAAATTGATCTGTTTAAAGACAACGCTACTTTTTGGCACGACATGTGGATGTCTGCGCTGGCTAAATTGACCGGTGACATGCATCGCATTAAATGTTCAACTAAATTTAAATATAAATTAGCTTTCAGAGATTTATATAAAGACTTTGAAAGTTGACATAATGACGAACTGTATGAACACTTTCTAGAAAGACGCCTGCTGGAATTTTGGAAATCATAAAATTCTACTTTTCGTCGTAACCTCTTTAAAATATTTCATTCACCGGTTGTCTTAATGACGACGATATTGCAGACAAATTCGCGGATTAAGCTTATGGCATTATAAGCGGCCAATGTGAACCAAATAAGACTGACTGTGGAATGTTTGCTGCAACATTTACTTTTCAGTGGACTATTGGCTTTAAAAACCTGGATGCTTTGTTCGATGTCACAGCAGTGCGTATAATTATATCTAGCTAGAAGCCTTGAAAAACAGGAAGTAGCGGAGTTTCCAACAGTACCAATTAGAAAAAGAGGGCTTCGTATAGATCATTGTGAACATTTTAAACGTTGCAAGCATTATTACACGATTTCGAAAGATTTTTTCTGCATCTTATTTCTTTTCAGTTTTTCTGCAAATTCATGTCTTTATTGTCGCATTACAATTAGTTTTACAGTTAGTTTTAAAATTATCATTAACTTAACCAGAAATGTGACTTTCTATCTAGCAATATTCGTTAATTACGACGAGCAGTTGCTTTTATTAAACCGAGTTTCTAATCCTATTTGTCTTTGATTTAATCAGCAAATTCCAAAATATAGCTATTAGAAACATTTTGCGTTTACTCACATCATCAGTCGAAACTTGATTGCTTGGCAACTCAGCAGAAAGAGTCCACTCTAAAGATTAAAACCATTTTCACTCTTTAGTAACCCTTTAGAATTCACAATGTAATGTGACATAAGCTGTAACATAAAGTGGCAGAAGGTAAGTATTGTCTTTCTTAAAGCTGATCTACAGACATATTTATTAAAGAATCATTAACCATGTAGTTTTAGTGTTTGTTTCCGACCAGGAATCCAAAGCAAACTTCAGTTGTCAGTCAGATCTATGAATTAACAACTTTCATCAGTTGACCATTGTTGAATTGGTTACTGCATGTTGCCTTATATTATTTTAAGTAATATGAATCAACAGGGACGATGTTCTGTCCCCGCAAAAAAAATTTGCTGTGCCATATTGTTGGTTTGTTCGTCAGCTTTCAATGCAGCCACATGACAACCGATTTTTAATGGTCGCCGACTGTTTTGTCTAGTTATCATCATAACTCGTGAGGCCTTCGACAGCGACAAGCGAAACAAATCGGAAAACGTGTAAGAAAAGCTTATGGAATGTGGCTGGTAAACCAAAAAGGCGAATGACTAAGAATGTTCTCACAAATTTTTTAAACACAGACGTAGCCTTGGGCCATTAGAGCCTCGATGACCCAAAAAGATCATGACAGATGTTTTGCCATACAACACCACAAACTCAAAACATTCGTCAGCTTCTGGATCCTCCAATAAACCTCAGTATCCTAAATTTGGCCTTCCCAAAAGAATATAGGCTACCTCATTAATAGAAGACTGATTTATAATAATTTGCGTTTAACGGGTAAAGTAGGCCTATTTGTGCATCTCAGAAAGGCTATCACATTGTACCTTCTATTTTTCCAACAAAACTTCTTCCATCTTCTTTTAGAAATTCGTCTAAATTCGAAGCTTTAAGGACTACGTTAGTGGGTTCAAGATGGCGTTGACAGATTGATTCGTTCTTTTTTTGCAGTTCATTTGCTCTTTTGCTTAACTGAGCCCCATTTCGGCAGATAGTTCCGGCTGATCCCTGTGCTGTAATATTCTGACAATCGAGAGAGTATCTTTCCTCAATTGCCAACTGCACGTCAATGTCTTCTTCTTCTGTTTTAACTAATTTCAGTTTTTGTTGGCGCATTGCTTCTGCCTGCATCAGCAACTGATTTGCATGTTTATCTATTGTTTCCTTCAGTAAAGTCTTCCTCTCGTGTATCTTCAACTCCAGACTCTCCATGTTCGCAATTATATTAAGCTTTGCTTGACTCAATTCCTTCTTTTTGTCCTGAAGACCTTTATTTCTAACTGCAACACTTTGGATGTGATTTTGAATTTCGTTGCAAAATTCTTCAGCAGCTTTTTCGACGTCTAACCACTCGTGACCCTGATGGCTCTCAATGTAACAAAAGCTACAGACAACTTGCTTACAGCATGAACAATAAATTTGTAGGCGTTCGCCTTCATGCTCCTGGCAGACCTCGGGAACCAATTTAGTCTGATGCTCATCTACCATCGATTGGTTTTTCACAGCCTCGAGTTTATGACTTGTTGTCAGTTTACCCTTGCGGTGAATTTTGAGACAATTTTCGCACAATTTCAGACAACAGTCTTTGCAGAACATCTCCGCTGATGGAATCTCAGTTACTGAAGCTGGGTCATTGCTTTCCATGCAAGCATCGCATAGAGGGTGGGATGAAGAACGACTTAAACTCTCTTCCCTTTCGTTATGTCTATCCATGAAGAAATCCATTTTCACTTTTGTAATGAGAAATTCCTTACACTATAAATAACCTGTCAAACGTAGGAAGATCGTAGGCCTATAAGTTTACCTGTAGATAAACTGTCATCTCAGATAATCCGTTAACACCAAAGAAATAGCAAAGTGTAAAGATCTAACATTGGCATTATTAATTGATGCATGTGTACACTAATTGCTGAGAATAGAAAAATTAAATTAAATTAAGATGATTATGTAATAGTTGACGACAATGTTGTTCATCGCCGACACTGTATCCAACGAATTATTTATGAGAAACGAAAGACCACAGATCTACGACTATACAATGAATCCTATTATTAAGGATAGCAAGTGTCAATGGTCGATTTTATAGATTATACCCAACTTCGACTTTTATTCCAAATATTTGTCAAAGGTTCCTGTGCTCATGCAAGCACATTAGTCGGTTACGCTTCTTCTTTCAAAATTAGAATAACTCTAACCCCCTCTTTTCCGCAAGGGCTTGAAGACCTTCTTATTTCCCAGTTTTTCTGGGTTGTAGGGCCGGGAGCGCCTTTGAGGAGCTTACCTCGAAGTGACGCTTTATAAATTTTTGATTACATTACATTACATCAAGAACCATATATAATGTATATTCACATCTGCGCAAAAAATATTTTAATGTAGCAGCTCCTTTAGAAAAATTATCATGAAATTGTCGGAATGAAATATTGTCGCATACAACATTATCAAATTAATATGTTCGGCGACTAAAATTTTTCGGACTTCACACAACATTTTAAGCGGAGTTTGTTGATGGCTACAACGTAACCTTAGTAGACGCCTAAGCAATGATCACGATTACTGTAAGAAATCACAAAGATCGAACTTACAGGTATGCAATATTAATAACGAATATTCTGCATAAGTTCTCAGCCCTGTCATAATCAACTACAAACAGCCGACTTGTTGCATCATCTAGAACCATCGCTTTTGGGTCCTGAAGACCATTTTTCGATGAAAGCAATTCTCTTTGAAATTCTAATTTTGAATTCAGTAATAGGATTCGTCTGTTGCCTCTGTCAACTACAATTACGGATCCATTTTTGTCGACGGCCAACTGCTCAGGACAATTCAACCGTTCAGACGCTGACCCCTCTTTTACTCTGAAGGAATTGATGTCTTTTCCAGATGCGTCTACTTCAAACACTCCACCTATACCATTTCCTCTGCTGACCACAAAATTACCAGTCTTAAGCTTAACTGCATGTGAATTATTCCCGTTCAGCGTCAGTTTTTGGACTAATCTGCTTGGCTGACCAGGTTTATATTCTTTAAGCTTCGTCTTCCCCAAATAAGTAACGACGACATTTGATTCCGGGGTAACAGATAGCCGAACCTGTGTACTTCCACTAATGAACGACGTTAGTGTTGATCCGCTTACTCTAACCTGGTAGATTTTACCAGAGCCAGTGGCATCGAAAATGTACAAACATTTAGGGTATACGGATGCAACCATGTCTTCTGGATTGGTTAATCCGCCCAGCGACCAACATCGCAGGCGGATGAATGTTAAAGAATTATACACCTCAATTGTTGAACACATCTCAGTCGTAATGAACAATTCGTTTTCAATGACACTCATTCCCGTAATGCGATGAGTTTTTGTAAGAACTACTTTACGTCTGAAAATAGATAACTTCCACTTACAAAATAAACTTTTTTATTGGGTCATTTCGCAGTACATGACAGGTGAGTAATCAAACTCTAGTAATCTATTAAACCTAATAAACCTATTTTTATCTCGATTTAATGAGAGGGAACTTAAAAGAATTAAAATTTAATAGCTTAAGAATGAATATTAACAGCAGCACAATACAAAGAGTAAGTGTCAAACAGCGAAACTTAAATGCTAATGCTTTGCAAACTGGTCATGTGCCGCAGCAGTAACATTCTGAAAGTATTGCTGCTTGATTTTTGCTAGAAAAAGTAAACTCTACAAGAGATATAATTATCATAATGAAAAATGTTAAATTAAATGCTATTTACATAAACGTAAATCAATATTCAGTGAAAATCAATCAAAAGGTCGATTCTTATTTCTGATGGTTGATGGAAAAATGAAGCACTATACAGCATTAAACGTTAATAATGCATTGTTCTGGATTGGCCAATCTTTATTATTATTTTTTACCCAAACGGTAAAATCTTGAGGGAGTTGGAAAACATTATATGCAACAGAAAATACATCTATGGAATAGCCAGTCCGCAGATGCCCGGCTTTTCGAAAGTACCCAGGAAGGCGCTTGGATTTACCGCTGTGACAAGACTTTGGAAGGGAAAAGAAGTCTCCCTTGGGTTTCCAGAAGTCCTAGTCAGATGGTGACCCATGCTGAACTACAATCTCCGGTGATAGAGCGGACAAAGTGTTTAAAATATCAAAGGGATGAACTGGTAGGAGGTTGGTACGATTTCTTGTGTCGAAAACTTCATTTGGGCTGCAATACCGGCGATAAAATGTATGTACGATTCTGCCAAGAAGTCTACAGTAGTCACATCCCAAATGAGATTCTTGTCGGACTGCCGGGGTATGAGAGTTGCACTGTCATGGCGCTTGCCATCAGACATCACGAGTCCAACTGGTTGGTTATTTTACCACAGACACCGAGCGTTACTTCCTCATTTTGCTAAATTATTTGATACAGTCTACCTGAAGATTGCATGTGTAGATTTCATTAGTGATAACCTAGCCAAAAATGAATGTGACCGAAAGACTAGCCTATCCTATAAACGTTCTTCGACCTAGAGATGTCTGCTTCCTCTAGCTGGGGGAATCAAAAATGAATTGCATTTGGGCATGACCACTTACTGCGACAAGTTTAGGCAATTAAACGCAAATTTCGAACTCACCTTGAGGCATTGCTTGCAGCTATAAAGTCGTTATAATTTGCAAGCACTTTATTAGTTTCTTGCGGGTTCCAAGATTCTAAAGCTGATAGAGTCAGCTGAAAATAGAAACAGACGGTAAGACGCTCATGGTGCGTGAAATAGTTCATCTACAGACCGTAGAAATTTAACACAAGAGTTAAACCAGTGGACAGAAACTAAAATGAATAACTAAAGAAAACAGCATTAGCCAAGAACAGAGAAAGTTAACTGCAGATTTGAGAAGTAGCAAGAGGGTGAAGCACAAAGGGCCGAAGAGTGTTCGAATAGCCAAATAGCTCCAACTATGAGATTTGGAATTTAATACTAAACTGACAGAATAGCAATATAGCCTTTCAGTCAGACGGTTAGTATTTAAAATTATCACACACAACTAACCTTTAGAACTTTGTCAGCACATTCAATAGTTTCCTTGTTGGGCACAGACAAGAGTATGGACAATAGCTCTATAATTTTTGGTACAAAAAGCTTCACAAGGCCTTCAATCTAAAAGAAAAATGGCAAACAATTGTAGACTTTTATCTATGGCGTCCCGTAACTATTCAGCACAATCAGTAGCATAGTTATAATAATCATAATAGCCTAGTTATCATAGTTATACATGTAGTTAGGTTTAAAAACAGGTAATCATACATAAATCCGAAGGAAGGACATGTCGCTGATTAGGTAGGAGGTTTTGTGTTATATTCGAAACAAATATGTAAAAGCCAAAATAACCGATTTGACGACAGTTTCGGTTGAGTTTTACAATTTGGATGAAATCGCCAACGCAAAGAAAACATTGTTCAACTTTTGCGGAAATTTTGAACATCAAAAACCTACCAACATAGGCTTTTCGCCGAACGCAAAGGTAATGACAATCTTCATGCTACTGTGGACAACCTACGCACTGTTGGATTTAAACAAAGCTACGATCCCGCAATACGCAGCAACCAACTTCTCATGTTTGCTCGCAGCTGGCGTCCCGTGTGCGGACTTTTTGTAGCTTTGGCAGCAATTGTGTTTGAACTGCGGAACGAGGTTGCGACGCTGACCAAGAGAATGGATGAGCAGAGGGATGATATGGAATACTGAGTGTAATACGAAGGACGCCGAAATTCCACCCCCCAGTTATCCCGAGGACAGTCTTGGTGGCGATTCCCGAGGAACCCAGCAAGGCCGTCAAGCAGCCTCCAGCCAGCCAGGGTTCATGGGCTGCTTAGATGTTGGTGTACCTGAACACGGACCGTGGAATACTCTCCACTCTTTGTGACGACCTGGAGAACTATTAGAAACCTTTTTACGTTTACTCACATTGTCAATCGTGCTGTTCGGTGCAGTAGAAACTTGATTTCTTGGTGTAAACTCTGGTAACTCAGTAGAAGGAGTCGATTCTAAATATTAAAAACCATGTTTCACTCTTTAGTAACCTTTTAGAATTCGCAGTGTAATGTGACATAAGCTCTAACATAAAGCGGCACAAGGTAAGTATTGTCTTTAAAGCAGATCTGCAGACATAGGCCTAATTATTAAAGAATCACCAAAGTTCTATTTAGTTTTAGTGTTTATTTGCGACCAGGAATCCAAAGCAACCTTCAGTTGTCAGTCATATCTATGAATTAACAACTTTCGTCAGTTGACCACTGTTCAGTTGGTTACTGCTCGCTGCCTTCTATTATTTTAAACAATACGAACCAACAGGGAGGATGTTCTGTCCCAGTCAAAAATTTGCGGTCTCATACTGTTGGTTTGTTCGTCAGCTTTCAATGCAGCCACATGACAACCGGTTTTTAATGGTCGCCGACTGTTTTGTCTCGTTATCGTCATAGTTCGTCAAGCCTTCGAGAGCGAGAAGCGAAACAAATCGGAAGACGTGTCAGATAATGTGGAATGTGGCTGGTAAACCAAAAAGGCGAATGACTAAGAATGTCCTCAGAAATTTGTAAGACACGGGAGTAGCCTTGGGGCCTTAGAGTCTGTATGATCAAACAGGATCGTAACAGATGTTTTGTCATACCTCAACCCATTTGTCAGCTTCCGGATCCTCCAATGAAACTCAGTATCCTAAAATTTGGCCTTCCCAAAAGAATATAGGCAATGAAGATTGATTTATAATAATTTGAGTTTAACGCGTAAGGTAGGCCTATTTGTGCATCTCAAAAAGACTATCACATTGTACCTTCTATTTTTCCAACAAAACTTCTTCCATCTTCTTTTAGAAATTCGTCTAAATTCGAATCTTTAAGGACTACGTTAACGGGTTCAAGATGGCGTTGACAGATTGACTCGTTCATTTTTTGCAGTTCGCTTGCTCTTTTGCTTAACTGAGCCCCATTTCGGCAGATAGTTCCGGCTGATTCCTGTGTTGTAATATTCTGACAATCGAGAGAGTATCTTTCCTCAATTGCCAACTGCACGTCAATGTCTTCTTCTTCTGTTTTAACTAATTTGAGTTTTTCTTGACGAAGTGCTTCTACCTGCGTCAGCAACTGATTTGCATGTTTATCTATTGTTTCCTTCAGTAAAGTCTTCCTCTCGTGTATCTTCAACTCCAGACTCTCCATGTTCGCCATTATATTAAGCTTTGCTTTATTCACTTTCTCCTTTTTCTCCTGAAGACCTTTATTTCTAAGTGCAAGACTCTGAATGTGATTTTGAATTTCGTTGCAAAATTCTTCAGCAGCTTTTTCAACATCTGACCATTTGTGACCCTGGTGACTCTCAATGTAGCAAAAGCTACAGATAACTTTCTTACAACATGAACAATACATTTGTAGGCGTTCGCGTTCATGGTCTTCGCAGACTTCGGGAACCAATTTAGTCTGGTTCTGACCTGGCATCGATTCTTTTTTCACAGCCTCGAGTTTATGACTTATCGTCAGTTTACTCTTGCGGTGAATTTTGAGGCAATTTTTGCACAATTTTAGACAACAGTCTTTGCAGAACATCTCCGCTGATGGAATCTCGTTCACTGAAGCTGGGTCATTGCTTTCCATGCAAGCATCGCATAGAGGGCAGGATGAAGAACGACTTACACTCTCTTCCATTTCGTTATGTCTATCCATGAAGAAATCCGTTTTCACTTTCGTATTAGAATATTTCCTATTAAGAAATTCCTTGCACTATAAATAGGCCTGTCAAACGCAGGTTAATCATAGGCCTATAAATTTACCTTTAGATAAACTGTCATTTGAGATAATCCGCAAGTACCAAAGAAAAAGCAATGTATAGCAATCTAATATTGCCACTATTACTTATGCATATATACATTAATTGTTGCAAGTAGACTAATAAATCAAATGAAGATATGTAACAATGCTGTTCACCGCTGCTCCTGTGTCAAAGGAATCATTCATGAGAAACGAAAGACAACAGATATATTACCACAGAAATGTAGCCTAATCCCTATGCGGCCTACATGGTTCCGGCCTTGTATTCTATTTACTGGGGGCAACTATGCTCACAAACTATGCGTCTTTAGTGGTACGTGGGATAATAAGGTCTGGCGCATTAGAAGTTGATGATTCGAAGTAGTTATGCTCTTGAAGAGGCGCTACACTAATATTCTAATAATGAGAGAATAATACGACAATGGTTACTATAAACGATGATTTAATAAATACACTTACGTTCAGATTACACGATTGTACAGAGGTTGCATGTGAATTCGACAACACTTATCTTAATCTAATCCCTGATACATTCACGTTAATTGAATTCTACATAAATTCTATGATCGGTTCTCCAGGTCGGTTCTCGTCTTCTCCGTCGTCATCGTCTTCCATCTTCTCCACTTCTGGTTGAACCGTCCAATCTGTTCCTTCCAACTGCTCCCCCAAGTGCGCATTCTCCAAGTTATTTCTAGCTAGAATCCTTCCGGCCTCTGGGCGAACTGCTTTAGGCCGCCAAGCGCCTCTCACTGGCCCAGGATTGTACCCCATAACCATATTTGGTTCTGCCTTGATTTTAATTAACATAATCCTCAGACTGCCCATCGTCTGGGACACAACATGGCCATATTTCATTATCCGGATGACTATCCAGTATACCCCTTACTCCATGACTGACCTGCAGAGTACTAGGTGCTAAAAATCGCTCTCTGTTCTTCCCATTGCTGGTCAGGGGGCTGACTCATTTTAGGGATAGCAGTTAATACTAAGTGCCTTTGTCAATATGCTCTGAATCATACAATTCATATAGCACACTTTCTAGCTCGGTGATAGATACATGACCGTTTGTCAAATTAACTTATCATTCTTACATCTACGTCACAAACATTCATAGTAGTGTAAACAATAACTAAAGATAGATGAAAATGTACACATATTTCTATAGCGAATGTATGGTCTCGACCCTGCTCGTTTTTCAATGAATTGATTGGAAGGATAGCCAGTGTCAGGGGTTGATTTAAATAGCTTATACATAACTGTGCCTTTGATTTCAAATATTTGTCAAAGGTTACTTTGCTGATGCAAGCACATCAGCCGGTCAAACTTCTTCTTTCAAAACCAAAATAACCTCAATAAGCCAACAGAGGAGCTCTTTCGCTGTTCCGCAATCTCATCCTGGAGATCTCAAAGTGCAGGCAGCTCTTAATCATTCTCAATGCATCAGATCGACGTCATCAACTAAATATCAGAACGGCTTACATTTCCCTTCGTGTCCTGTTTAGTGTTTATGACTACATAAAATACTCCTAGGTAAATGTTACGAAATGCTAATAGTTTATGACCTTACCTCGTAAACCGTAGGCCTATACTGTAACTTAAGTACTGGCCACTGAGAAGGATGGGCAAGTGCATACGGTGAGCGGGAAGAAGCCCGATTGCATAGAGGGTCTTAAATCAGTTGTTGGGTGACAAAGTGAGTTGGCGAAGAATTCGGGAAATTCGAAGCAGGTTTTGGTCAACGGATTGCAGAAGCGAAACCGTGACGGAAAATGGAGGAAACTGGGGAAGCGGTGAGGCGCTTACCTTCCCTAGTCTTTGTCTTCGTAAGTGTAGATATATATGCTGATTTGCTCATGAAAGTGTGCATTAAAGAGTACGTATACTTTGGTGTATGGAGAGTCTATGACTTAGTTTTATACACAGTCTTGATTGCTTGTACAGTTTGGTGGCAGGTTCGCTTTTGCTAAGCTAGAGTTCGCAAAATAAGCTGAAGGTTTCTTTTGTACATACTACAATAGTTCTATGTAGTTTGTTGAAATGGCAATTATGGTGTAGTTTGGATTGATGAAATATATACAGATAGTTGGAGGCTCATGTGTATAAACATTTGCATACGTAAACCAGTTTTGTTTAGCACATGAGATTAAATACGTCGGAATATGGACACTTGTTGAACACTAAGATTCTTGTGTCAAACAGTAGTTTTGGCGTGGTTTAAAAACGCAGGTTTTTGTTGGGTATGTATATCCATATGTTGAAGGCTTAATACATTCGAGTTTACTGCGCACAACTGTTTAGAGGCTTACTGCTCATGTATATTTAGATCACTGGCTTGAAAGCTTGTGAACCGGAGCAGTCTTGGAATTGGAGCTGTTTTCCGAACTTGTCTTAGCGTGTGATGGCTGCAGAGTGAATTTCAGTCCAGTCAAGTGCCTTTGAAGTAGTTCATCCTGCTGGTGCAGAAGACGAACGGAGCCGAGATAACGCTGGATGCACGAGTCTTCGACAGCGTCCGTATGACTGTCCTTTACGCTTGTAAGAGCTTTTTGGTGGTTTTTGCGTGGGACTGTATGACAGTCGATGTTAATTATGACCAAAAATAGTCTTGGTAAATAAAAAGCTGTAAAATAGACACTGTAATACAACTATTGAAAACAGAAACTCGGTTTTGTTGCCATTTATTTGTAAACGAATTCGCGACAGTAAGAAAATGTAAGGTATTGTAAAGCAAGGGAAGGTTAGATTAGGTATGCCTAAGGTAATTCTAAGCAAGTTAAAGCAAAGTAAGGCAATGTAACAAATTTTTAAAGGTAATGTAACAAAACAATACCGACTTTTTATGAAACCACTGAAATAGAAATTCGGTTTTGTTGTCAATTATTTGGAAACGAATTCTCAACAGCAAGTAAACGCAAGGTATGGTAACATAAGATATGTAAGGTGAGATCAGATAAAGTAACTTAAAGTTAGGTAATGTGGAGTAAAGTTTAGGCAAGTTAACGTAAAATAAGAGAAGATAAGGTAACAATATTTTAAAGTCACTAAGTGATGCCGTTTGCTCGGGGGCTGCATCGAGTTTTGTGAACAAGGGACGGCAAATTTTTTCCGGCCGCTGGAAAAAACCGGTTTTAACATTGGAAAACCGTCTTAGCAAAAATAGTTCTTGCCGGCAAAAACTTTCTTTCACAAAAATATGTAGTAATTTTGCTTTTTGCCTTAAGATTTAAAATGTGACCACAAGTTTTAACTCAAATTTTCATTATTTTTGGATTTTGCACATAAACCTCTCTTTGAACATATAAAACGGCTTACTACGCAGATATGGCCAAGTCTAATCGTATATTCTATATATTTCAAATATTGGAATGTTGCAGTATATATGGATAAACGAAAGAATTAAAATTTAAAACAAAACCTCTTGTTTATAAAAAATAGTACTTATTAGCAATTATTATGTTTAAAGCGCAATCAATTCAAGCACATGTGACTTCGGAAAAAATATTTCATTGAGCAGTGCCATTAGTAGAGTCCTTTAAACGACGGTATCGTTCGAGTTAGCAAACTCTTTCATAAAATAAAATATACGCCTCTTGTGACAATGCTTCAGCCTTGTCCGCAGCTCTGACAACTTCATCGTCAACTAAGTACCATCGACCATCGACTTCCGTCGGTTGCCACTCCTTTCTGCTTCTGTGCATTCCTTTTCTTGCGTTTATTCTGCGGATATCATCATCGTTGAGTACCTGATCTCGATTAAGAAAGGTCAGTTGAAGAAACTTTTTAGATTGGAGAGTATCGTAATCTCTGACCTTGATGTAAGAAACGTAGTGACCAGCGGTCAAAGATCCCATGTGGACAACAACTCCGTAAAGAGAATACCAGATGTTGGCGTCGTCTGGTTCGATGAGTCGTAGACAGCTAGAACTGCAGTATGGTCCAATCTCCAGATATTCATCATATGTGACGCGTTGATTACGCTTCTTGAATCCAGAGGCTGTCTGCTCGAATCGCTTCAGGTGAAGAACCAAAACAGCCGGCGGATTGCAGATCAGAGTTCGTATCGAAGCGGAAGTCAACGGCGGCTGTCCTCTTGTTTGACACTGAGAACAGAAATATTCGTTATGAATTTGCTCAATTCTGCTAAAATATGTCAGGCACTGCTTCAACGATATTCTTCCCAAAGGCTCTGTATTTGGCGACCTCTTTTGAAAGAGTCTTTCTTTCGATCGGGGCCGAACTCCGAGTGGTTTCATTGTGACTTTAACTGCTCGACTCCTTGAGTCATCTCTCTTGATGTCATATCCGGTTAATTGGTGCTTTGTGTCAGCACTGTGTCCATTAATGAACATATCTTCCTCCTGCTTCTCCTCTTCCGTTCCATCTTCCGGTCCTACTATCGGAACAGATAGATCAAGAAATGGCTCACATACATGATACGGTGTATTGCATGTGTAACAAACATAGACGGTGATCGTATGACCACCGAACACTTTGTCAACTCCAGTCAACATGTTTCGGGGCCCAGTCGAGTTGGAAGACCCATGGCGCCTTCTTTCCTCATCTCTAAGGCAGTTCAGGAAGTGTATTAGCAAATCGTGGCTATCGTGTTGTCCTCTGTCGGCAAACCGAGGCGATTTCTTAAAAAACGTTTCAATCAAATGACGAAAGTGTTCCTCAGACCTGTCCTCATAGCCGTTGTAAAGAAATTCTAGGTATGCGATAGTTAATGACGGTTCACATTCCAGGTTTGTATTTTGTGACGATTGTTCACGGATACTGCAGAACAACTCGTCATTCAGAAGGACAGTCTGGTACAAGTTTTGAATTGCAGCGTTAAAGTAACAGGTGTTTCCAAGATTCTGAATCCCTCTGGGTGCTCTCAAGTTTGGTCGTCTGTATGCTAACACAGAGTAGTAGAGAATTTATTGACAGACAGAAAAGGTTTCAAAGATTTTAAAAATCTGGATACCACTTTATCTAAAACGTCTTCTAATTGAACTTTTGGCTGCGTTTATTCCACAAATCTCAACGCCATAACGCAATCTTTGAGCTTAGTATCTTATTTTAGTATCAATCATAAAGTGAATGCAAACAATTTCTGTTATGTTGTTTAGGTCTTGGTTACTCGAGGTCTAACTTCTGTCGAGTTTTTTTATCCCGTTGCTTGTTTTTTTATCCCGTTGCCGGTCTCAGGGGCCTCACGGATTTCCTCTGGTTCTGTCCAATCGATGGTGGATTTAAATGCTGTTTTACTCACAATCGAACATCGATTAATGACTTGTGCATTAATACAATAGCGCTTTTTCCGTTAGATAAGATTAGAAACAACTGGAGAAAGTGCATTTCCAAACTAGCAGGCCTAATGAAATGGAAGCGTAAATAATATCCTACCGCTAAGTCAAAAGGAAACCCCTCATCATCTTACGTTACATATCATCTAAGTGACTGATATCAACACTGTTAGGGGAGGACATAGTAAAATTGGGTAAAACCCTAATTTTCACATAGGCTATAAAGCACATTGCCTTTAAATCAGAATCAGGCTGAATAACACTGCAGCACGTTGTGCCCGTGCAAGGAATAACATTGGCAAAAGTAGAAATAGGCAAATCTAATCAATCAAGCCAAACGTAAAATAACGATGTAATTTTGAATTCAAAGAACATTGTCGGAAATGTTTAGCAACAGTCCATGTAACAACACTCACCCGCAACCTGGACAGCAGATGAATCGTTGCAAGTCTCTTTTCTGTTCAAAGTTAGTGGTTTCTTCACGTCTGTCTTATCGCCAGTTACTGCTAATTCTAACTTATCTCGGAAATTCTTGTCTGAATCTATTTTTTGCTTTAGCTCGTCTTGCAGCTGATGGATACGACCTTCCATTTCACGAATTTTATCTTTAAGCTCCTTCTCTTTAGTGTTCCATAGCCGTTCCTTTTCTGTTAATATTTCTCGCATCTTTTCCCGGTTGTTTCGAAAAAGTTCCTCGTTCGTCTGTCTCTCAGTTTGCAATCTCAGCTGAAGTTTGGCTATTTGACCGTTTGATTCTTCTATTCTATTTTCCTGCGTTGTTGATGCCGTTAATTTTTCTTGCAGAATTCTATTCGACTCCTGCTTTTGTGCCAGATCTTCTTGCATCTGGCAGATTTGCCTTTCTAATTTGAGAATTTTTTCACGCTGACTTTCAAAAGTCTTCAGTAGCTTTTCGTTTTCTATTAGCAGGCAGTGTTGATTTGCGTCATTGGTATTTGTCAAACTCTGTGTGGGTTTGGTCATTTCCTTGATTGCTTTCAATAACTGTTTCTCTTTCGATCTCGACTCATTCTTTATCTTCATTACTGAAGTCTTTACTTTTTCTATAATGCTATTCTCCGATTCTTCTTCTATCGTCGTCTGATCGTATGCTGGTTGTTTATCTATTCTATCTACCCACTGCAGTAAGTTTTCCAATTCCCGTTGTTTATCAATAATTAGTTGCTTTTTGTCACTAGTGCACTGTTCTAATAGCTGTTTCAAATTTGCCATTTCAGCATTTAAATACAGGTTTTCCTTTCTCAATGCTTCTTCTAATTTCCCTAGGACAGCAGATTTCGACTGCTGGTGTTTCAGATCATCTCGCAGTTGGTGTGTCTGGCTTTCAAGTTCATGAATCGTGCCAGTAAGGTCTTTTTCTCTAAGCACCCATGCATTTTCTTTCTCAATGAACAACTCTTCATAATTATTCTTTGCAACGCTGATGCCTGTCCTTTGCTGGTACATAAGTTCATGTAAAACAACTTGCTGTTCGTTAATTTTCTGGTTTAATTCGAAGATTTTATTCACAAAGTGTTTTTCTTTAGCTATCAACTCTTTCCTTTTCTTGCTGATTGAAGCCTCTAATTTCTTGATCATTCTGTTTTCCGACTCTCGTCCTGTCGTTTTCTGAAATTCCACTGACTCAGCGTTGATGTTTTCTATCCAAAATATCAGCTGTGTTAATTCACGCATCCGTTGTTCTTCATTTTCTAACACCAGTTTTACTTCATTTTCATTGGGTCGTGATTCTCTGTGTGCTATACGTTGGGGTCTGGCATGGGTCCCACTCGCGGTATCTCTTCTGTTTGCCTGCATTTGGACGAAAAGATCGTCTCTTTCTTTTCTTAGTTCTGTGTATTTCAAGTAATGAACCTGTAAATTTGCCGTGAAATCTTTCTCCATCCTAGTAATTTCTTCTCTAAGCGCTTTTATCGTATCCTTAAGCTGTCTCTCATCTGCCCTCAATTTTTCTCTATCCGCTGATGATTCCTGTATAAACTGATTCTTCTTTACCAGTTGTCTGCTACTGTCTCTTTCATTTTCCGATTCATTAGCCCATGTTTGAGTCGGCATCTCTTTCTGCGACTGTCTATCAGAAACTTCTTGTAGAAGACTCCAACTTGTGCATAACTTGCATAAATCATTTGCAGTCTTACAGATGTCGCTGTGGAAACCTAGGGAAGCCCATAGGGGACATGCGATTTTTAAAAATTTATCTAGTGCGCACTAGATAATATCTAGTGGCCACTAGATAATATCTAGTGGCCACTAGATAATATCTAGTGGCCACTAGATAATATCTAGTGGCCACTAGATACTGTCTAGTGGCCACTAGATAATATCTAGTGCGCACTAGATAGTATCTAGTTCGCACTAGATAGTTTTCTAGTGCGCATTAGAAAGCTATCTAGTGCGAACTAGATACTATCTAGTGCGCACTAGATAGTTTTCATAGTAAAAGCTATGAATATGAATATTTGCCCAACTTCACAGAATCGGCGTGCTAAGTAAAAATGGCAGATGAGTTTGAAATAATTGAGGAATTTTTTCCAGAGGTATATCACAAGAATTAGCTCAAAAGTTACGAAATGAAAATGTAAGTGGGGTAGTCTGCATTATGTTATTGTGTTAGTTTGTTTATAAATACTGAAGCTTTCTGCACTATTTTTCTGATCTATCGATTCGTCATGTATCGGGCGGTGCAAGCCGATAACGTTTCCCTTAATTACCGGCCGCCCTTGACCAAATAGTCCAACAACATAATGTATTTATGGGGTGTCGTTTCCATTTGCGCAAGGAGTCCTAAATTACCCACTTTGGGACTGCCTTTGGAAATCCTCTGCGCAACATTTACGCCATCCCTTATGCCATTTAGTTCTCCACATAATATACACTCACCTTTTTCAAATTGCTTAGCCACCAGTGACTAAGTGAACTGATCTGGATATCTCCCTTATAGCAGCTTGGTTTGGTTATGCCATCGGATGATGCCTTGCACATTAGACACCAGCACAATAATTACTTATATTACTCTACATGGACACTGAATGCAATGACAGGAATTACTCTTCAGCTTTGCTCCAGTGGTGTTAATTATACTTTTTACAGATAGGCATTGAAGTGTTGTTAGTGATGACGGATGATGACGTACAAAGACTCGGATTTGTGCGTTTCGGTGACCGAATTGCACTTCGTGTTTTCTGTGAAAAGCGCAAATGCAGCACAGTTGCTTCCACGTCATCTGCAATGTGTGAGACTGACGACCTCATTGCTCGTCTGAAAGAAAAGTTTAACCGCTCCAAAGCGGTTCAACCAAAAAGTAACAGGCATCTGACTGGGAACAAGTTTGCTGCTAAGTCATCACGGAGGATCGAAGTCGGATGGCTTGACTATGACGAAAGTAGGTGCCAGTTCCGCCAAGTTCGGGCAAAAAGTGGGGGCGGTACTCGAAAGCTGCTAGTTGCCGCAAACAGTGACATGAGTGCGATACTCACATACGCGAAGGATCTATTCTTCCCAAATGGAAAGTCCAAGAAAGGAAGGATAGAGGACTTCGCCTGTGATATCGCCAATTTTGACTGCGCTGTATTGGGTCAACATGTCACAGTGGAGGAGGCCTATTCCACCAGCAAAGTCAAGCTTCTTCGGCTCTACCTTAAGAAACCAGTAATAATAATAACCATTTCAGTAAAATGCTATACAAGTTGATACTGCACAAATTGACATATGTATCTTAGTCAGTCAGTATCTGTAGGTGACAGGGATGAATGGAAGGGCCATATAACACATTTCTAGCACGTGCATAGGCCGAAGGCCTTAATTCTGAACGAATTGGAAGTTTACAGAATTCCTTGGCAATTATGCGTGGGTCATTGTTGGTCTTGTATGCCTTTAACCACATTATTCTCCTTGAGTAACCATCGATGCAGGCACTGATGCAAATTCCATATGGTTTCAGCTTGTCATAACCATCAACGTGCCATATGAAATTCGGGCCTTTGCTGTAGTACGATCGTCGATCAAAGCGGCGCTTTCGTCGCAGTTCCACACCACTGGGGTCAAGAATTGAACAAATTAATCTAACAGTTTCTCTACAACATCGTATATCATTGAGCAGACACTTCTGATGCATCCACCGGTAACCGTGCAGCTGACCGGAACCAAACATTTGCTGCTCAATGAACGATACAACTCGTGTCATATCACTGTACCTACTTCGGCGGCTACAGTTCAGGGATCTTAAAATGCGCTTTAGATGCCGCAAGCTAATATCTATGCCATGACGTATAGACAAGGCCGCCACAATATCCGTATATTTCATACCATACCCGAAATATGTACGGATAAATTGACAGCATTCTACGAAAGTGATTCTGCTATCCATGACTCTGCTATCCATGTCTTATTTTATTTACATCCGCCATGTTTAATAATATCTAGTGCGCACTAGAAAGCTATCTAGTGCGCACTAGATAGCTATCTCGTGCGCACTAGATAATATCTAGTGCGCACTAGAAAACTATCTAGTGGCCACTAGATATTATCTAGTGGCCACTAGATGTTAACTAGTGCGCACTAGATATTATCTAGTGCGCACTAGATAAATTAAAAAAATCGCATGTCCCCTATGGGCTTCCCTAGAAACCTTTGGTTGTAACTTCCTCATAAACACGTTCCTTAACATTTCCCACTTTAAGCTAATTTTCATGGATCCTGTCTCTGCTGCTTGACAGTGATGGTGACTGTGGGTTTGCATGATTAGACCTACTTGATTTGAAGCCTATTGGACTGACGGATCTGGATGAGCTGTGTGTTCGGCCCATAGTCTTTAGACCTACTTCACGAACTGTCTCAAGGTTGTACTGAGCGTTGCAGGCCTGACAAGCATCGACGCCAAGCGAGTAGCTGTTGGACATTTTGCCCAGGTAATCTGTATGTGTAACGGTGTTCATCAAACTGTGTCCTAAGTGCTTCATGCGGCAAATCTGGCACATGCTTTGATTGCAATTGATGCAGTAGAACTTGAGCAGCTGTTGGGAGTGCTTGGAGCATTCCCGCCTTTGTTGAACCTGATCTAAATTACTTTCATTATTCAGGCTATTCCTTTCTGGAAAAATTTTCCTAGTTGTAGGCTCATGCCATGTTTGATTGTCTTTAGAGCTGAGCGTTGGCTCATTACTGCAACCATAATCGTCTGTCCGATAAACAGAATCCGATGAAAATGAAGTAAGGCTTAGGTCTAACACTTTGCTGCTATAATTAGTCTCTTAATGTATGCGTTTTTGGGTTTAGCAGCGATTTTCGTTTTTGCAGGACCTTGGCAGTCTGGACAAGAAATCGCATTTTTATGTGCTTCTCGCCTTACCTCTTCTTTGATGCACTTGAAGCAGAATGTATGGAAGCAGGGTAATATTCTCGGATCTGTAAAAGTTTTCTTGCATATCGAACAAACTGTTACACTTTGAAACTGTGTTTTAAATTCAGTTGCTGCTTCTTGAGTGGCTGCCATGACTTCAAAAAAATCAACAGCGATCGACTGCTTTCACTTTCTCTCCAAGCTCGTTGAAGTACTGAGCTAAGCTAATTTGGCGATAGCAATTCGTTTTAGCACCACCTATTTCACTAAGTGAATACAATAGGCTTATAGGTAGCTTTTAAACTTTTTGGTTCAGCAAACACCAAAATTGATCAGAGGAAAAAGCAATATAAAACGCTTTCACAACTATATCATTCCTAGGCGGGATGTCCGGCCTAAATGTCTCGTTATACGCAACGATATGGCCACGACTGAAACCATAGACTAATGATTGGTGTAACGCTGCATAAACTCTGCTAGTTTTGTAGGGCTTTACACCTTTCACCAGCTCACTGAACTCGGTGTGCAATTGCCACGTGACAGTGGACGAGCGAATAAGGGGACTCGAACAAAAGTAACGATAATTTAGATGTTAACATGTAAATGCACAATGTAATGTAATGTAATGTAACAAGCACTTTTATATCGCTCTTCAAGTACCTCTCAAAAGCGCTGATGACACAGCTATCCTACCGATCTAAACAAGTGCGTTTTCAAGTTAACAGAGAATGAACACTGAGTTAAACTAAGTGGAAAAGTCGAATGTTTAAAGGGAGACTGTTCCAGAACGATGGACCAAAGCAGGAGAAGGCACGATGGGCTCGCAACGACGTGCGGTAACGTGGAATCAGCATATCTACACGAGCAGCAGAAACGCAGCAACCGGTCACCAGGTCGACTGGAAACAGCTCCCGAATGTAAGCCGGCGCAGTGCCAACCGTAGCAGAACGGACAAGTAGAAGAACCTTGAACCGAATCCGTTCCGAAATAGGAAGCCAGTGTAGCGTCTCCTTGATGTAGTCCGAAATGTGAGAAAACTTTGGGAGATTTGCAACCACCCGAGCAGCACAGTTCAAGACAGACTGGAGCTGGCCAAGTCTGAACTTCGGGAGACCCGCCAGGATGGAATTGCAGTAGTCGATTCGTGTGAGGACGAACGAGTGGACCAGAGTAACAGCAGCTTTGAAGGAGAGGTTGCGCCGTAACACACGAATCTGCCGCAGTTGATAGAAACAGGATCTACAGAGAGAGAGTTGACATGATCAGCCATAGTTAGTTCACCATCGAGGACGACGCCCAGGTCACGGACCACAGGTAACACACCCCAGCCAGGAAATCCAGCCTGTAGCGCTTCAGCATCAATCCCGGAACGCGCCCGACGTGTGCCCAGCCAAACGTACTGGGTTTTGGCCTCGTTTAACAGAAGTCGATTTGACGTCATCCAAACCCGAACTTCCGCCACGAGTTTTTCTGTAACGAGCGTATAGCCTCGAACTTGCTCATTTTAAAATGAATTTATCGTATGTAGAATTCACCTACTGTAGTATTATCTCGGTGAAAGAGTTGGATTTTGCAGCTCATTAGGTCAGCAATGTCGAGAGGCATATAGGCCTAACGTTTAGGGCGCTTTACATATTTGTACATATACGTACAGATCTGCTGTAAATTATGCACTCTACCAGAGGCCCATATCTGTTCTCAACATTGGGAGCATGACGTCACGGAAACAGCAGATAGGAAGTGTTTTACAATTTTCTTGTTTTTTCCATCAGCCACCGGTCTTTTGTCACTCTCGTCAACTTTTCAAGCATAAGCTTACTAAAGATGCTTTTTTCTTCTACTGTGTTCCATCTTCTCAACAGTTGTTCACTCTCAAACTGATTCTCTTCTAAGACTGGACTGTACTGTATGGCAAAAAGTCGCGTTGAAATTGAAATTGGCGAGAATGGGAAACGTTAGAGGAGCTGATGTTGTCTATATCATATTGCATGTCGCGGGGAGGGCTGTGATAACGCAGATAATATGCGAGGAATTACTACATGTATGCAAAAAGGCACTTTGCAGACTGAGCCACGAGAATTCTTGGTGCCATGTGCCATCCTTCTTCCTCTTTGCGGACATCGTAAATGATGATCCCTAAGTATGTTACTAAAGTTACACCAATTCCTGCGTGAGCACATGTATGTTGGAAAATAATTAGACTTTGTACTCAGGCCTACCTGGAAGGAAACCTGAGGGTAAACTGGAAATGTATCCATAAAATATATATATGCTAATTCTCTACAAAAAGTGAAAATACAGAGAAAATTTAGTACTGATGGGGCGCAAAAATGGCAAAACATAACATGATCAATTCTATAATGCAACGTAGATATATTAATTACCATAATCATGACAAAGTAATACTTAATAATTCAGCAATGTTACAAAGTTCTCAATAAATTTATCGTGTGTAATTCACCTGCTATACGTTGGGGTCTGGCATGGGTCCCACTCGCGGTATCCCTTCTGTTTGCCTGCATTTGTTGTACATGGACGAAAAGATTGTCTCTTTCGTTTCTTAGTTCTGTGAATTTCAAGTGTTGATCCTTTAAATTTGCTGTGAAATCTGCCTCCATCCTAGTAATTTCTTCTCTAAGAGCTTTTATCGTATCCTTAAGCTGTCCCTCATCTGCCCTCAATTTTTCTCTATCTGCTAATAATTCCTGTATAAACTGATTCGTCTCTACCATTTGTCTGCTACTGTCTCTTTCCCTTTCCGATTCATTAGCCCATGTTTGTGTCGACAAATCCTTCTGCGACTGTCTATCAGAAACTTCTTGTAGAAGCCTCCAATTTGTGCGTAGCCCGCATAAATCATTTGCAGTCTTACAGATGTCGCTGTGGAAACCTTTGGTTGTAACTTCCTCATAAAAACGTTCCTTTAACATTTCCCACTCTAAGGTAATTTCATAGATCCTGTCTCTGCTGCTTGACAGTGATGGTGACTGTGGGTTTGCATGATTAGACCTACTTGATTTGAAGCCTATTGGACTGACGGATCTGGATGAGCTGTGTGTTCGGCCCATAGTCTTTAGACCTACTTCACGAACTGTCTCAAGGTTGTACTGAGCGTTGCAGGCCTGACAAGCATCGACGCCAATCGAGTAGCTGTTGGTCATTGTGAGTAGTTCGTCTATATCTGTGGCGGCATTCATCAAACTGTGTTTGAAATGCTTCACGCGGCAGATCTGGTAGTGGCAAATTCTTTGACTGCAATCGAGGCAGTAGAGCTTGAGCATCTGTTGGGGGTGCCTGGGGCATTCCCGTCTTCGCTGTAACTGAGCTAACTCACTTTCATTATTCGAGCTATTTGTTTCTGGACGGACTTTGCTAGTTGAAGGTTTACGGCTAGGCGTTGTATTATTGCTGCAGCCATAATCGCGAGTCCGATAAACAGAGCCTGATGAAAATAGAGTCGGGCTTAGACCTAAGACCTTTGCTGCTAACATTAGTCTCGTAATGTATGTGTTTTTGGGTATAGCAACGACTTTCGTATTTGCAGAACTTTGGCAGACTGGACAAGAAATCGCATTCTTATGTGTTTCTCCCCTTACCTCTTCTTTGATGCACTTGAAGCAGAATGTATGGAAGCAGGGTAATATCCTCGGATCTGTAAAACTTTTGTCGCATAATGAACAAACCGTTACACTTTGAAACTGTCTTTCAAATTCAGTTGATCTTTCCTGAGCGGCAGCCATGACTTGAAACTATCAACAACGATCGACCGCTTTCACTTTCCCTCCAAGCTCGTTTAGATATTGTGCCAAGTTATTTTGGCCATAGCACTTTACTTGAGCACCACCTAATTCATTATGTGAAGAAACTAGGCCTACAGAAGGCCTATATTGGTTCATTAAATACCAAAAGTGATCAGAAGAAGCAATATAAAACGCTTTCCTAACTAACACTCCTATGCGGGAAGTCCGACCTAAATGCCGAGTTATACGCACCTCTATATCCACGACTGAAACCATAGACTAATAAATGGTGCAACGTACCATAAACTACGCGTTTTGTAGAGCTTTTTCACATTCTTTGGCCGACTGAACTTAGTGTGCAGTAGCCACATGAGAGTGGAAGCGCGAATAGCGAACTTGAACAAAAGTAACATTCATGTAAATGTAAAATGTAATAGTACAAGTTTTTCTGTAGCGATCACGTGGCCTCCACCCTGCTCAATTCTCAATAAAATTATCGCGTTATTCACCTAGTATTAACGCGGTCAGCGCTGGACTCTGCAGCTTATTAGATCCCCAATGTCAAAAGGCTCTAGGCCTAACGTATTGGATTTTAATCTCCGGCTAGAACGGTGCGTACACGGGGACCTTAAATGGCGTGGCACCCATTCAAACAGGCAGCAGTGGTAAAGGATCTCACCCGATCAATTCATTCAAACAGGCGCAGGGACGAGACCATACGGTCACTATTAGTTTATTTCTTTCATAATTATTAAAAAAACTGGGACAGTTGAAACCATATATTAGGCCTATGAAAAGATTTTAAAATGCACTGACGCCGCTTAAGAAAACAGACTTATCAAAATGTTAGAATTTGATAAGCCTACTGTTTACGTAATTCCTGTTAATCCAGGTCAACAAGTGTGTTGATAATTTGCCGGAAACAGGAGCAACAAACATCTTGCCCGCAATCTCATAGCATTAAAACTCGAAATACCACCGCATCCAGCAGCTAACCAACATACCAGAACTTTCGTCTGAACAGCTGATGTTGTCCAAATATGAATTTTGTCGATTCAAACAAATTTATAGGAATTATGTGTCATAATAGCAGTACAGTAAGTTCATTTTTATTCATCACCTGACACCATATACCACTATTACACGCTGTAAACTGACTTTCATGGTTATGAATTTAAATGAATTTCAATCAATGCAATTGTCCAGAACCAATGGAGACTCTCATGAATCCAATTTCCTGAAGAATGGTGATCCATGAAACAACTTTAGAGCACAGAATACCTAATCATCACAGAACTTAGAAATTTAAGAACCAAAATAAATTTTGAAACTTCTAGGCAACATTATCATGATTGTTTGACTATCACATTTACTTTAACTTATTTTCTTACATTTTAGAACTGCCACTATCCAAAGCATAAGACAAACTGGAGATGCACGATGCACTTGCTAATGGCCCTACATATCAGAGAACCTTAGTCTTCAACTCATTGGGCTTTATCACATGCACAAGAATAAATTAAACTCAGTGCTGTTATTTCACGAAAATGTCTTTTTGTCCAATAAGAATAGCTGCATGCAGTCCATCTGATATTTTCTTCATTCGATAAGTGCAAATGATGTTGCCAATTTTCCCAATTTCAGTCTCGTAAAGAAACATTTCATCATCCAGTTTCTGAAACAAGGAGCTCAAGAAGTAACGGTAACAATGGAAGTCCTAAAACAATAACAAACAACTTGAATGCAACATTTCGTAATACCACTGTCATTTGCAATCTGTCCTAAAGATATTACTGCTACTGCTATTGAAGAACGATGCTACAGCTGTCAACGATCTATCGTAGTTGTCAATGATCGACTTGCTTGATTCGTAGTGTAGCGTTAACTCGAGTAAAGCCACACGATCTTTGATTTGTTAAATATAATTAAAAGAACAGTTCAATCACAGCAGTACTTGAATCATCACAGTTTCTAATGCACAGATTTATCAACGACATTTGTAACTCAAACTTTTAACTTAGCCCATGACAGACCAGTGCTACAAATCTTTGTGCTCCTTAACAAAGCATTTGCATCCACTTATATAGGTCCTATCTAACCAAGGCATCAGACCAGTTCAGGCTGGTTTAGAACACCTTCCTGGTATTGCGCAATCATGGGTTTTGCCAAAAACCTGCTGATTCATCATAACACACTCCCTGCCCGAGCAGCCATGCGACTAAATGCATGTTGACAATAATTACTGCTGGCATCAACCCATCTCCAAGCAGGCCGTTTCCAGCAAATCACTATTCTCACCATGCGTCTGATGCAGAGCAGCCATAAGCACATGATCAGTGCATGCACAAACAAACCAACAGCATGATTACTTGTGGAAATTTCCTACACAAATGTGCCCAGAAGTTGCTGACTAAGCGGCACAATATTGTGTTCACAAATCCTTTTGAAACTTCAGCTTAACTGAAAAAGTAGGAACTCTAAAACAGAAAGTAGATATCAACTTGGCTGATCAATCACCAGTATTTACTGTAATTTGTACTTCAAACGCAAAATTTACATAGAACATAAAGCCACATTGCAAAGAAGTACTCCCAGAATGAGAGCAAAGCATGCTAACACTAAAAGTAAAATTGAAGTATAAGCAGTATTTGATTAAAAGTAAACTGAATTTATCTGAAAACCATAGTTTGAAACTTTGGATTACAAACACACTACTAACAGTCAGTCAAAACACTGTAAGGCTAACAATGATTATATTCAGTTAAAACAAAAGTAGTTTGAATAAATCTGTCTGCCATACAAAGTAGTACATTTGTGTAAACTAACACTATAACAGTCTTTTCAGTCTTATATCAGAATCACAGCACAACCGTGCCACAGTTGAACCGTCATTAAAAAGGTTATGCCTCAATTAATAAAAATTAATAAAAGCTGTTAATTGCAGATCTTAAAACAATGGAGATAACTCTGCTATAGCAGTTAAGGGGCTCTTTTAGCTGCTAGCTCCAACCCAGCTTTGTAATATATGAACGTTTTTTATAGTGATTGTATGGCCTCGACTCTGCTCATTTTTCAATGAATTCGTCGGGTGAGATCCTTCATCACCGCTGCCCGTTTGAATGGGCACCACGCCATTTAAGGTCCCTGTGTATGGACCGTGCTAGTCTGAGATTCAAATCTCTAAAATAAGTTACAATAAGTCTTCCTTGTGGCACATGTTGTTTCACAGAATCTGTGTAGCCCTTTAGACCAATCTGAATCACCCGAGATACGATTGGGGCTTAGCACTTTATTCCAAGGGCACAAGACAAGATTTTAGACTTGTTGGAAAATGCTCCAACTGTAAATTTCTTAGGGCTGAATTAGTGTAATGGTGTTATTAGAACAAATTCTACATAAAAATTCTTAGAGCTTGTATCAATCTTACATATTGGTAGAGACACTGCAATTACAAAATTTGTTTCTCTAAATTTTTTGCACCTTTACCTTTACCTTTTTTTTGCTGGTTCTCATGGACTCAGGAATTATTGATCTGCCCGTAGTCAGCGACTACACTTATTATTTTCATGAGTGGTAAAAGGTTAAGTTAAGTGAAGCAGAAAGAAACAATGAAGTACCTGAAACATCGAGCTGTGGATCATGAAGTTTCTTCTGAAGAAATTGGTTGATAAGAAGACGCATTTCCTTAAACAACACTCCTGTCTTAGCCGGAGCCTACAGCAAAACCATCAACAACCAACCAATCTATTATTATTTCTTCTTCTTCCTCCTCCTCCTCTTCCTCTTCCTCCTCCTCCTCATTATTATTATCATTATCATTATTATCATCAGTATTATTCATAAATTCAAGCAAGTAACATCAATGTAGCAACAGATCATTCCCAGCCAATACTGACTACATTGTCAATATTTCATAGATATCACAAGTTTCAGCGGGTCCTGACGACCATCAATCCCAAAACTCATTTTTCTTAACAAACTTTAACATCACTCAGGCTAACATGAAGCACTTTTGAAAGGCACTTAGAGGGTGCTAAACAAAATGTTTATGCCTGCCAGATAAAAAAATTCTGAGTATCAGAGCATGATCAGATTCCCGCTCCGTGTAATCTCGCAGTAGCAGTACATCATGTTAAGTTAGATAAATTAAGCTGCAATATCTGCAGTAGTTACTATGACTTTCATAATAAATTATTCTTTAGAATGGTTAGTCGTGAAGTGAGTAACCTTGAATTTAATCCAATCGTCAACAATCACGAGTTGCTGTTTGTGCTGCACATCAACATCTCCTCCAAACAAAAGGATCGGGTAATTACCGACAAGAGTTGAATCACGTAAAAACACCTGCGTATACTTCACCTGAAATAAAAACACGAGAATTTATTACAAGATGACCTCATGAAAACTTGCAACATCTTAAAACATTCCTGAATCCACATAACTGTGTGAGTGAGTGTCATAATCATCGACAATAAAGAGTCATATTCACATGCGTTGACTCTGCAGGGTGGTGCTTTTCTTCACAGCAACTAACGTATCTGGACCCACATCATCCTGTGGATCACATTCTGACTGCCATGCAGCATAAGTTATCAAAAACTGCAATAGTCTCAATCAAGAGAACAAAAATAATTTCATTTTTATACTTAAGTTAGTTGCAACACGGTCATGGTTGAAGTTCCATCATTCTAGTATTGCATATCCTCTTCTGGTTTCAGGGCACTCAGATCTCAACTGGTTCTGTCCAATGGATTATGCTTATGGAATGTGATTTTGCTTAGAACCAACCATTGATTGATGCCTTGTGCATTAGGATAATGGTGTTATAGAACATTAGATTAGCTCCATTCTCGGCGTCTTCCATGACATTTTAATGCTTCAAAGCCTCAAATCATACATAAATCTGCACGTTATCTCCGCTCTCAACTTGCTCTCTATTATGATTGACCAACAAGCCTCATCATTTCTGCAAAGCTTATTCTTCGTGGTCTGACTGACTGGAATTCAACCAGTCATGCAGCTTTGAGGCATTATCATTTCAAATAATTATTTTTTTAACTAGTAAATCTGAATGTGAGACGTGGGTTGATAGAAAATAATTTGATTTTAGTAGAATAGATTTTAAAAGATGAGGTTAGGAACAAACCTTTTCCTGAAAGACAAGCCAACCATTTGTAGCAAAAATGGTCTATTGTTCAGCTTGGTCTTCTGACGCCAATGATGACAATAAACAGCAAGCATGTCAAAAAATATGCTAAAGCTAAAGATCAGGCAGTGATGGCGACATAAGACGCTAGTGGCAACTTAGAATCTAGCATAACGTGTGGTTCTCGAACTTGGAATACTGTTCTATACTTCATGTCTTATGTGTAAAAAGGAATAATAGAAAGAATAGTTAAGTACAGAAAATATTCGGCCATATTTATGTTCAATTATGACTGAACATTCAGTCATGTATTGCAGAGTTGCACTCAGAAATATTTCGAGACATGTCAGCAGCTGAGAGTGAGAGATAAGACAGTCATATCTAAAGACCACCTCCATGTGCATCACGATTGACAAAGCACAATATAGAATTGTCTATGCATGCTCTAATATTATTTTCGTTTGCTACCCTCAGCTTATCATATACAAGTGTACAAAATTACTTTTTGTTTTGGGTGGTTTCGTATTTTCCTGCGGGCTCAATGAATCTTTTGACTTTTTTCCCTCTTGATCCGCCGTGGCTTTAGCGACAAGGTTGCCCTTCTTTTTATCCTGCCGTTTCGATTTTGCGCCTGTCACTGCGGTTTTCACAGGTCCGCTCTCATTTTTCTTTTCCAGTTCGGTTACACTTTCAGCTAGACAAAATAAAATTAAAACCAAATCTATAGATTGGGACTAACTACTGGCTTGTGTAAATTTATTGTAAATTTTGGTGAGTTCCCGAAGCCCTGGTTTGCCATAACTTTGAAGATTGAGAAACTCACGGATCATACGAAACAGGCCGATTTAAAATATATGAACACAGTTCTATAAGGATACATATACCTGTACTATATCATGTCGCCACCAAGGGCTAGAGGGGCTGCGACCCCATCAAAACCTGGGGTGAAAGGTCAGTTTGTAGCTCTCACATTTTAGCCGACAGATCTGAAGAAGAATAATGCCATGATCTTGAGAACACAAGCTCATATCAACAGCCTCTTTTGGTTTTCACTGACGTTTTATATGCTACACCATTAGACATATGAGAATATAAGCTTTCTAAAATTATAAATAAGTTTTTTTGTATGTATTTACAATGGCACAAGTGGTCAATGAGGTCAAGAGGTTATATCTGCAATCCTGGAGAAGCTGAGACTTCTTGCTCACGTTTTAGTCAAAAGATTACGATTGCCACTCGAAAACTTTAAGGACAGAAGACCTGTTTGCTCCATATTTTAGACCTGGTTGCAAGCCGTCCATGCACAAAACTAATAGCTTAACCTTGAGCATACGAATAGTGTCAAGCACATCAAAAAGCCAGAAGACTTTGGGCCCAAATCCTTATGGCCCTCAGAGGGATTTCAATTTTGACGCGGAAAATGACGTCAAGCGTTTGATGAGCCGTGAGTTTAAATAGGCCTACTTCAACTAGCAAGCCAGGAGGGATAGTATTTTTTCCTTCTTTTGGCTCTCACATTTAAGTTTGCCCAGGTTTGCCACAAAGTTACATATTGAGGAACTCATAGATGCTTGACATATAAATTTTCAATTCTATGTGGTTATGCCTAAAATTTAGGTCGCTAAAGTTCTGCATGATATTTCGGATTTGTTTAAATTAATTATGTCAGTTTATTATTGTGGGCACTTTAGGTACGCGTGCTATATATAGTACACATTAGGCCTACATTGAAGATTCTTGTTACCTCCAATCTTTCCAACAAAATTTGTGCCATTCTTCTTTAGAAATTGGTCTAGTTTTGATATTTTGAAGCTGACGTCAAATGGCTGAATATGATGTTGACAAATTGAATCGTTCATTTCTTGCAGTTGTGCTGATCTTTTGCCCAGTTCAGCATCAGCCCGGCAAACGTCTCCATCTGATTTGTTTGTTGTGATCTGTTGACAGTAGAAGGAGTAGCTATCCTGATCTGTCATTAGCATGTCGATCTCATCTTCCTGTAGTTCAATTAATTTGAGCTTTTCTTGATGCATCGCTTCCATATCAGCTAGCAACAGACCTGCATGCTTATCAATTATGCCTTTCAGGAAAGCCTTTCTCTGATTTATCTTCAACTCTAGACTCTTCACACTTGTAAGAATATTAAGCTTCGCTTGACTTAATTCTTCCTTTTTCTCTTGAAGACCCTTATTTCTAAATGCAAGATTCCAAATGCTGTATTGGATCTGGCTGCGAAATGTTTCGGCCGCTTTGTTAACATCTGACCAATTGTGACTCTGATGGCTTTCAATGTAGCAAAATGCACAGACAATTGTCTTACAATCGAAGCAGTAGATTTTCAGGCGTTCTTTGTCGTGTTTCTTGCAGATATCGGAAACCAAGTTATCCTGGGTCTGCCGTGGTGTCTTCTGGTTTTCTATAATCACAACTTCGTGATTCTTCGTCAATTTATTCGTTCGATGGCTTTTGCAACAATTATTGCACAGATTCACACAACATTCTTTGCAGTACATTTCAACTGATGAAGTATTGCACAAAGTGCACGATGGAATATTTGAACTCTTTGTCATTTCTATGAGTCTCGCCATGAAGAAATTCTTTTGTATTCCCGAAAAACCTGCAAAAGGAATGGTAAATTGTCTTCTACACAACGGACATGGCATCCACTCCCCAGGTTTCTTGCCAAATTTAGACCCAGTGTCATCCAGACATTTCTTGCAGAACGTATGAATGCATGGCAATATTCTGGGATCTTCATATGTTTCAGCACATATGCAGCATTCAGTTATGTCCTTCAGTTCATCTTGCAGTTTTGCAGCATCCATCTCATTCGAAGCCATTTTCACTTTCTTAATAAGAAATTCCCTTGCGCTATTATTAGCCAGTCTAGACAGACCATACGTTTACCTTTCGGCTTTCATGTTTGCCAATCCGCAGGCATCTTCGAACAGAAAGGAAGCCTATACTGGTCTTAATACTGTTTCGTACCGTTCAGTAGACCTGATTCCAATTTTGAAGTAGATTAATTGGTTTAGGCTTAAACGTAGCCCACCACGAACCTCCGCCCGAAGCAAATGTCGCATGAAACAAAAGACCAAAGATATATAATTGTGAATTACCTAAATTTCATTATGACCATTAATTTGCAGTCTTTTAACGTATTGTAATCTTGTTTTAAACTTGACGCACGTCAATAATGTAAGAAATGTTACAGGATGAACAGACTGTAGGCATTGGCCTATGTTGTGTCAAAAGTGGCAAGAACTACCATGTTTACATTTGATCAATTTGTTTTGAGTGGTTATTGTAATTGTAATTTGTAATTGTAATTTATAAAGCGCCTCTTAGAGAATAAACTCAACAAAGGCGCAACTAACCCGAACAAGTAAAATCACTGTCAAACAGTACAGTCTTCAGGCGCCTACTAAAGCCTGAGAGGGAAAGAGATAGGAGCTCGAGTCGCAGATCTCGAGAGGGAGACGGTTCCACCAGGTGGGACCGACATAAGCAAAGCTTCTGGACTGGGCGGTAGCAGTTCGCCTGCGAGGGACAAACAAATGATCATGGATGGCCGAACGGAGGGTGCTACGGCCCAGTGACGAGGAGCCTAAAGTGCAGAGACTAAAGTCATACGCGACACTGCATGAAAGATTAAAATGAGGTTGTCGTGAAATAAATAAAATCCAAAACTACGTGGGATCGAAAGTATATACCAAATTATATTCAATAAAAATTAATGTAGGCCTTCATATTGTTGATGTCGAGAGCTGTTGTTGACGATGATAACGAGGGTGACGAAAACGACGACGACGGCAACGACGACGATGATGATGATGAGCATAGTGGCATATTGAACACCAAATTAACAGGCGCCCATTTCGTTTAAAATGCTCAACTCATACTTTCATACTTTCCCTATCTGAAAACCAGTCGTACAGATAACTAAAAGCAGATTAAATCCAAGATTCGAGTATTGCTTTTGTTATAGTCTACTGTTATTAAACAATGAAACCTATTCTAAGTACTTAACCTTTGTTCTGTAATAATCTCAATCGAACAGTAAAATGCTAGTCACCTCTCACACATGTGCAGGTCCATTAAGCTTAGCCAAGCCTTTCTGTCGCAAGCGGTCCCCCACAGACTTATGAAGTCGTATATATATCGTGTGAACTTCAAATGCCATACCATATGGGATCACATGCAGGACATATGATGCTGATATGGGACTATCATCATATGAGCTCAATGTGTCCCACATGACGTTGCTGTTGGGAATGTTACTGAAAGTGAGCAGATAGCATGCAGATATAGACTACAACCACAAAGAACGTGTGTTGTTTCTGTTGTTTCGAAGCAGCTGCGCATTTACCCAATTATATTATCAAACGACAGCATAGCTGCGCCAACAATTACTGCCGCAAATATGTGTTGAATGGGGGTGTCTTCAAAACAGGACGGTCCCGTGAATCCAAGCTGTCTCTCCCACTCCTTGTGGAGTAAATGTAAATGTAGATGTATATGTTTTCCTATAGCGACCGTATGGCCTCGACCCTGCTCATTTTTCAATGAGTGTGCATTACAGAACAACAACGATATGCAGTATATAACTTGATCTTTGTTACGTCGTTTTTGACCTAAGGACCTGTGGAATGCCTACGATGACCAGTTGAATTTATTTCATCCACTTATTCCACACATTTTTATCTGAGTAGCCTATTAAGTTTATTCTATAGGATCTTTGTCACCGTATTGAGTTTAAAATTACATGTTTGACCTTTAAGGCTCAGAACACTTGCCTTCCATCTTATTGCAGAAGCCTACACTGCTGACCCCATATCGCCCTCCTAGATTTTTACGTTCTTCTGATACTGGTTTGTTACTAGAACCTAGGTTTAGAAAAATTATATAGGATCACGTGCCCTTAGCTGCTGTGCTCCTCGCATTTGGAATCGTCTACCACAAAAGGCTCGACTTGCAAATTCGCTATCATCTTTTAAATCACTTGTTAAGACTCACCACTTTACCCTGGCTTTTGCATGATCCCATCTTAGCCCCTTTAGCGAACAAACATCCGCGCCTCAGATTCAGGTGTACTGACATTGCGCGTCTTATAAGTGTTTTAATAAATAAAATAATTTACTTTGCCAGTGTCTAAGTTTAAAAACAGTACTTTCAGAATAAAATGACACACAACTGAAGGATGAACCACCACTCGATGCTTTACGCTTTGTTATCACATCAGTGCAGCAGTTCTGAGATTAGATAAAAGTTAAGCAGGCGACATTTTTCATGTTCCATAGATAGTAATGTTTTTCATGTTCCATAGAGAGATATGTTTTTCATGTTCCATGGAGAGTAATGTTTTTCATATTCCATAGCTCGATGAAATAATGTAATGTTTTTCATGTTCCATAGAGAGTAATGTTTTTCATGTTCCGTAGCTCAATGAAATAATGTAACGTTTTCCATGTTCTATAGAGAGTAATGTTTTTCATGTTCCATAGAGAGATATGTTTTTCATGTTCCATGGAGAGATATGTTTTTCATGTTCCATGGAGAGTAATGTTTTTCATGTTCCATAGCTCGATGAAATCATGTAATGTTTTTCATGTTCCATAGAGAGTAATGTTTTTCATGTTCCATAGCTCAATGAAATAATGTAATGTTTTTCATGTTCCATAGCTCGATGAAATCTAATGTTTTTCATGTTCCATAGCTCGGTGAGTAATCGTCAACTGGTCACTAGTCAAAGAAAGATCACAATGCAACAAGTTACTTACAGATTGTCCGTTTGTTACCTCTGCGTTATGGAGTCGAATCTTTAAGCCTATTTCGAAATTGACAATTTTCATCGAGCTATGGAACATGAAAAACATTACTCTCCAGTTATTTATGGTCTGTCATTTTTTCTTATATAAAATAGCCATTGCCCTCTAACTATTTCTACAGATATTAGCAGTAGAATTCATTCAGGTTTATAATAGAATATTTTAATTGAACAGTTGAACACTGTACATTGTAGTCGTATTCGTAAATTCGAAATTTCTAAAGCGCTACTTAAAAGCTAAGCGCAGGGCACCAGCTATTCACGAGCGCTGCGTCAAGTCCGTAGGGTTATCCAAAGATGGCATGTCAAGAACCATATATAATGTATATTCACATCTGCGCAAAAAAAATATTTTAATGTAGCAGCTCCTTTAGAAAAATTATAATGAAATTGTCGGAATAAAATATTGTCGCATACAACATTATCAAATTAATATGTTCGGCGACTAAAATTTTTCGGACTTCACACATTTTAAGCGGAGTTTGTTGATGGCTACAACGTAACCTTAGTAGACGCCTAAGCAATGATCACGATTACTGTAAGAAATCACAAAGATCGAACTTACAGGTAAGCAATATTAATAACGAATATTCTCCATAAATCCTCAGCCCTGTCATAATCAACTACAAACAGCCGACTTGTTGCATCATCTAGAACCATCGCTATTGGATCATGAAGACCATTTTTCGATGAAAGCAATTCTCTTTGAAATTCTAATTTTGAATTCAGTAATAGGATTCGTCTGTTGCCTCTGTCAACTACAATTACGGATCCATTTTTGTCGACGGCCAACTGCTCAGGACAGTTCAACCGTTCAGACGCTGACCCCTCTTTTACTTTGAAGGAATTGATGTCTTTTCCAGATGCGTCTACTTCAAACACTCCATCTATACCATTTCCTCTGCTGACCACAAAATTACCAGTGTTAAGCTTGACTGCATGTTCAGAACTCCCTTTCAGCGTCAGTTGTTGGATCAATCTGCCTTGCAGAGTATGCCTATATTCTTTAAGTTTCTTCTCCCCCAAATAAGCAACGACGACATTTGATTCTGGAGTAACAGACAGTCGAACGTGTGAACTTCCGCTAATCCATGACGTTAGCTTTGATCCATTTATATTAACCTGGTAGATTTTACCAAAGGGAACTGCATCAAAAATGTACAAACATTTAGGATTTATGGACGCAACCATGTCTTCTGGATTGGTTAATCCACCCAGCGACCAACATCGCAGGCGGATGAATGTTAAAGAATTATACACCTCTACTGTTGAACACATCTCAGTCGTAATGAACAATTCGTTTTCAATGACACTCATTCCCGTAATGCGCTGAGTTTTTGTTAGAACTACTTTACGTCTGAAAATAGATAACTTCCACTTAAAAAATAAACATTTTTATCGGATAATTTTGCAGTAAGCCTACACGACAGGTGAGTAACCGAATTTAGTAATCTATTAAACCTAGTAAAACTATTTTATCTCGATTTAAAGAGAGAGAACTTAAAAGAATTAAAATTAAAATTTAATAGCTTAGCTTAGAATGAGTAATAACAGTAGCACAATATAAAGAGCACGTGTCAAACAGCAACACTTAAATGCTAATGCTTTGCAAACTGGTCATTTGCGCAGCAGTAACATTCTGAAAGTTTTGGTGTTTGATTTTTGCTAGAAAAAGTTATATTGTACAAGAAATATATCATAATGAAAAATGTTAAATTAAATGCCATTTACAAAAACGTAAATCAATATTCAAATTAAAATCAATCATAAAGCCGATTCCTATTTCGGATGGCTGATGCAAAAGTAAAGCACTAAACACATTAAAAGTTGATAATGCATTGTTCTGGATTGGCCAATCTTTATTATTATTTTTTTACCAAACGATAAAATCTAGAAGTAGTGGGAAAATATTCTATGCACCAGGAAAAATACATCTATGGAATAGTCAGTCTTCGCAGATGCCCGGATTTTCGAACGTACCCAGGAAGGCTCTTGAAAGTCTCCTTTGGGTCTCCAGAAGTCCTACTCAGATGGTGACCCATGCTGAACTACAATCTCTAGTGACAGAGCGGACAAAGTGTTTAAAATATCAAAGGGATGAACTGGTGGGAGGTTGGCAGGATTTATTGTATCGAAAACTTCATTTGGGCTGCAGTACCCGCGATAAAATGTATGTATGATTCTGCCAAGAAGTCTACAGTAGTCACATCCCAAATGAGATTCTTGTCGGACTGCCGGGGTATGAGAGTTGCACTATCATGGCGCTTGCCATCAGACATCACGAGTCCAACTGGTTGGTTATTTTACCCCAGACACCGAGCTTCACTTTCTCATTTTGCTAACTTATTTGATACAGTCTACGTGAAGATTGCGTGTGTAGCCAAAAATGAATGTGACCGAAAGTTTAGCCTATCCGATAAACGTTCTTCGAGCTAGAGATGTCTGCTTCCTCGAGCTGGGGGAACCAAAATGAATTGCATTTGGGCATGACCAATTACTGAGACAAGTTTAGGCAATTAGACGCAAATTTCGAACTCACCTTGAGGCGTTGCTTGCAGCTATAAAGTCGTTATAATTTGCAAGCACTTTATTCGTTTCTTGCGGGTTCCAAGATTCTAAAGCTGATACAGTCAGCTGAAAATAGAAACAGACAGTAAGACGCTCATGGTGCGTGAAATAGTTCATCTACAGACCGTAGAAATTTAACTGACAAGAGTTAAACCAGTGGACAGAAACTAAAATGAATAACTAAAGAAAACAGCATTAGCCAAGAACAGAGAAAGTTAACTGCAGATTTGAGAAGTAGCAAGAGGGTGAAGCACAAAGGGCCGAAGAGTATTCGAATAGCCAAATAGCTCCAACTTTGAGATTTGGAATTTAATACTAAGCTGACAGAATAGCAATACAGCCTTTCAGTCAGACGGTTAGTATTTAAAATTATCACACAACTAACCTTTAGAACTTTGTCAGCACATTCAATAGTTTCCTCGTTGGGCACAGACAAGAGTATGGACAAGAGCTCTATAATTGTTGGTACAAAAAGCTTCACAAGGCCTTCAGTCTAAAAGAAAAATGACAAACAATTGTATGCTTTTATCTATGGCGTCCCGTAATTATTCAGCACAATCAGTAGCATAGTTATAATAATCATAATAGCCTAGCTATCATAGTTATACATGTAGTTAGGTTTAAAAACAGGTAATCGTCCATAAATCCGAAGGAAGGACATGTCGCTGATTAGGTAGGAGGTTTGTGTTATATTCGAAACAAATATGTAAAAGCCAAAATAACCGATTTGACGACAGTTTCGGTTGAGTTTTACAATTTGGATGAAATCGCCAACGCAAAGAAAACATTGTTCAACTTTTGCGGAAATTTTGAACATCAAAAACCTACCAACATAGGCTTTTCGCCGAACGCAAATGTAATGACAATCTTCATGCTACTGTGGACAACCTACGCACTGTTGGATGTAAACAAAGCTACGATCCCGCAATACGCAGCAACCAACTTCTCATGTTTGCCCGCAGCTGGCGTCCCGTGTGCGGACTTTTTGTAGCTTTGGCAGCAGTTGTGTTTGAACTGCGGAACGAGGTTGCGACGCTGACCAAGAGAATGGATGAGCAGAGGGATGATATGGACCGCACGGCTGCCAGAGGGAATAATGAGTGTAACACGAAGGACGCCGAAATTCCACCCCCCAGTTATCCCGAGGACAGTCTTGGTGGCGATTCCCGAGGAACCCAGCAAGGCCGTCAAGCAGCCTCCAGCCAGCCAGGGTTCATGGGCTGCTTAGATGTTGGTGTACCTGAACACGGACCGTGGAATACTCTCCACTCTTTGTGACGACCTGGAGAACTATTAGAAACCATTTTACGTTTACTCACGTCGTCAATCGTGCTGTTCGGTGCAGCAGAAACTTGATTTCTTGGTGTAAACTCTGGTAACTCAGTAGAAAGAGTCGATCCTAAATATTAAAAACCATGTTTCACTCTTTAGTAACCTTTTAGAATTCGCAGTGTAATGTGACATAAGCTCTAACATAAAGTGGCACAAAGTAAGTATTGTCTTTAAAGAGGATCTGCAGACATAGGCCTAATTATTAAAGAATCGCCAAAGTTCTATATAGTTTTAGTGTTTATTTGCGACCAGGAATCCAAAGCAACCTTCAGTTGTCAGTCATATCTATGAATTAACAACTTTCGTCAGTTGACCACTCTTCAGTTGGTTACTGCTCGCTGCCTTCTATTATTTTAAACAATACGAACCAACAGGGAGGATGTTCTGTCCCCGTCAAAAATTTGCGGTGTCATACTGTTGGTTTGTTCGTCAGCTTTCAATGCAGCCACATGACAACCGGTTTTTAATGGTCGCCGACTGTTTTGTCTCGTTATCGTCATAGTTCGTCAAGCCTTCGAGAGCGAGAAGCGAAACAAATCGGAAGACGTGTCAGATAATGTGGAATGTGGCTGGTAAACCAAAAAGGCGAATGACTAAGAATGTCCTCAGAAATTTGTAAGACACGGGAGTAGCCTTGGGGCCTTAGAGTCTGTATGATCAAACAAGATCGTAACAGATGTTTTGCCATACCTCAACCCATTTGTCAGCTTCTGGATCCGCCAAAGAACCTCAGTATCCTAAAATTTGGCCTTCCCAAAAGAATATAGGCTACCTCATTAATAGAAGATTGATTTATAATAATTTGAGTTTAACGCGTAAGGTAGGCCTATTTGTGCATCTCAAAAAGACTATCAAATTGTACCTTCTATTTTTCCAACAAAACTTCTTCCATCTTCTTTTAGAAATTCGTCTAAATTCGAAGCTTTGAGGACTACGTTAACGGGTTCAAGATGGCGTTGACAGATTGACTCGTTCATTTTTTGCAGTTCGCTTGCTCTTTTGCTTAACTGAGCCCCATTTCGGCAGATAGTTCCGGCTGATTCCTGTGTTGTAATATTCTGACAATCGAGAGAGTATCTTTCCTCAATTGCCAACTGCACGTCAATGTCTTCTTCTTCTGTTTTAACTAATTTGAGTTTTTCTTGACGAAGTGCTTCTACCTGCGTCAGCAACTGATTTGCATGTTTATCTATTGTTTCCTTCAGTAAAGTCTTCCTCTCGTGTATCTTCAACTCCAGACTCTCCATGTTCGCCATTATATTAAGCTTTGCTTTATTCACTTTCTCCTTTTTCTCCTGAAGACCTTTATTTCTAAGTGCAAGACTCTGAATGTGATTTTGAATTTCGTTGCAAAATTCTTCAGCAGCTTTTTCAACATCTGACCATTTGTGACCCTGGTGACTCTCAATGTAACAAAAGCTACAGATAACTTTCTTACAACATGAACAATACATTTGTAGGCGTTCGCGTTCATGGTCTTCGCAGACTTCGGGAACCAATTTAGTCTGGTTCTGACCTGGCATCGATTCTTTTTTCACAGCCTCGAGTTCATGACTTATCGTCAGTTTACTCTTGCGGTGAATTTTGAGGCAATTTTTGCACAATTTTAGACAACAGTCTTTGCAGAACATCTCCGCTGATGGAATCTCGTTCATTGAAGCTGGGTCATTGCTTTCCATGCAAGCATCGCATAGAGGGCAGGATGAAGAACGACTTACACTCTCTTCCATTTCGTTATGTCTATCCATGAAGAAATCCGTTTTCACTTTCGTATTAGAATATTTCGTATTAAGAAATTTCTTGCACTATAAATAGGCCTGTCAAACGCAGGTTAATCATAGGCCTATAAATTTACCTTTAGATAAACTGTCATTTGAGATAATCCGCAAGTACCAAGGAAAAAGCAATGTATAGCAATCTAATATTGCCACTGTTACTTATGCATATATACATTAATTGTTGCAAGTAGACTAATAAATCAAATGAAGATATGTAACAATGCTGTTCACCGCTGCTCCTGTGTCAAAGGAATCATTCATGAGAAACGAAAGACCACAGATATATTACCACAGAAATGTAGTCTAATCCCTATGCGGCCTACGTGGTTCCGGCCTTGTATTTAATTTACTGGGGGTAACTATGCTCACAAACTATGCGTCTTTAGTGGTACGTGGGATAATAAGGTCTGGCGCATTAGAAGTTGATGATTCGAAGGAGTTATGCTCTTGAAGAGGCGCTACACTAATATTCTAATAATGAGAGAATAATAAGACAATGGTTACTATAAATGATGATTTAATACACTTACAGATTCAGATTACACGATTGTACAGAGGTTGCATGTGAATTCGACAACACTTATCTTAATCTAATCTAATCCCTGATAGATTCAAGTTAATTGAGTTCTACATAAATTCTATGATCGGTTCTCCGTCGTCATCGTCTTCCATCTTCTCCACTTCTGGTTGAACCGTCCAATCTGTTCCTTCCAACTGCTCCCAAGTGCGCATTCTCCAAGTTATTTCTAGCTAGAATCCTTCCAGGCTCTGGGCGAACTGCTTTAGGCCGCCAAGCGCCTCTCACTAGCCCAGGATTGGACCCCATAGCCATATTTGGTTCTGTCTTGGTTTTAATTAACATAATCCTCAGACTGCCCATCGTCTGGGACCTAACATGGCCATATTTCATTATCCGGATGACTATCCAGTACACCCCTTACTCCATGACTGACCTGCAGAGTACTAGGTGCTAAAAATCGCTCTCTGCTCTTCCCATTGCTGGTCAGGGAGCTGACTCGTTTTAGGGATAGCAGTTAATACTAAGTGCCTTTGTCAATATGCTCTGAATCATACAATTCATATAGCACACTTTCTAGCTCGGTGATAGATACATGACCGTTTGTCATATTAACTTATCATTCTTACATCTACGTCACATACATTCATAGTAGTGTAACCAATAACTAAACATAGATGAAAATGTACACATATTTCTATAGCGACTGTATGGTCTCGACCCTGCTCGTTTTTCAATGAATTGATTGGAAGGATAGCCAGTGTCAAGGATTGATTTAAATAGCTTATACATAACTGTGCCTTTGATTTCAAATATTTGTCAAAGGTTACTTTGCTGATGCAAGCACATCAGCCGGTCAAACTTCTTCTTTCAAAACCAAAATAACCTCGATAAACCAACAGAGGAGCTCTTTCGCTGTTCCGCAATCTCATCCTGGAGATCTCAAAGTGCAGGCAGCTCTTAATCATTCTCAATGCATCAGATCGACGTCATCAACTAAATATCAGAACGGCTTACATTTCCCTTCGTGTCCTGTTTAGTGTTTATGACTATTTACAACACTCCTAGGTAAACGTTACGAAATGCTAATAGTTTATGACCTTACCTCGTAAACCGTAGGCCTATACTGTAACTTAAGTACTGGCCACTGAGAAGGATGGGCAAGTGCATACGGTGAGCGGGAAGAAGACCGATTGCATAGAGGGTCTTAAATCAGTTGTTGGGTGACAAAGTGAGTTGGCGAAGAATTCGGGAAATTCGAAGCAGGTTTTGGTCAACGGATTGGAGAAGCGAAACCGTGACGGAAAATGGAGGAAACTGGAGAAGCGGTTAGGCGCTTACCTTCCCTAGTCTTTGTCTTCGTAAGTGTAGATATATATGCTGATTTGCTAATGAAAGTATGCATTAAAGAGTACGTATACTTTGGTGTATGGAGAGCCTATGACTTAGTTTTATACACAGTCTTGATTGCTTGTACAGTTTGGTGGCAGGTTCGCTTTTGCTAAGCTAGAGTTCGCAAAATAAGCTGAAGGTTTCTTTTGTAAATACTGCGATAGTTCTATGTAGTTTGTTGAAATGGCAATTATGATGTAGTTTTGGTAGATGAAATATGTACATACAGTTGGAGGCTCATGTATACATGCATACGTAAACCAGTTTTGTTTAGCACGTGAGATTAAATACGTCGGAATATGGACACTTGTTGAACACTAAGATTCTTGTGTTAAACAGTAGTTTTGGCGTGGTTTAAAAACGCAGGTTTTTGTTGGGTATGTATATCCATATGTTGAAGGCTTAATACATTCGAGTTTACTGCGCACAACTGTTTAGAGGCTTACTGTGCATGTATATTTAGATCACTGGCTTGAAAGCTTGTGAACCGGAGCAGTCTTGGAATTGGAGCTGTTTTCCGAACTTGTCTTGGCGTGTGATGGCTGCAGAGTGAATTTCAGTCCAGTCAAGTGCCTTTGGAGAAGTTCATCCTGCTGGTGCAGAAGACGAACGGAGCCGAGATAACGCTGGATGCACGAGTCTTCGACAGCGTCCGTATGACTGTCCTTTACGCTTGTAAGAGCTTTTGGGTAGTTTTTGCGTGGGACTGTATGACAGTCGATGTTAATTATGACCAAAAAGAGTCTTGGTAAATAAAAAGCTGTAAAATAGACACTGTAATACAACTATTGAAAACAGAAACTCGGTTTTGTTGCCATTTATTTGTAAACGAATTCGCGACAGTAAGAAAATGTAAGGTATTGTAAAGCAAGGGAAGGTTAGATTAGGTATGCCTAAGGTAATTCTAAGCAAGTTAAAGCAAAGTAAGGCAATGTAACAAATTTTTAAAGGTAATGTAACAAAACAATACCGACATTTTATGAAACCACTGAAATAGAAATTCGATTTTGTTGTCAATTATTTGGAAACGAATTCTCAACAGCAAGTTATGGTAACATAAGACATGTAAGGTGAGATCAGATAAAGTAACTTAAAGTTAGGTAAACCGGTTTTAACATTGGAAAACCGTCTTAGCAAAAATAGTTCCTGCCGGCAAAAACTTTCTTTCACAAAAATATGTAGTAATTTTGCTTTTTGCTTAAGATTTAAAATGTGACCACAAGTTTTAACTCAAATTTTCATTATTTTTGGATTTTGCACATAAACCTCTCTTTGAACATATAGAACGGCTTACTACGCAGATATGGTCAAGTCTAATAGTATATTCTGTATATTTCAAATATTGGAATGTTGCAGTATATATGGATAAACGAAAGAATTAAAATTTAAAACAAAACCTCTTGTTTATAAAAAATAGTACTTATTAGCAATTATTATGTTTAAAGCGCAATCAATTCAAGCACATGTGACTTCGGAAAAAATATTTAATTGAGCAATGCCATTAGTAGAGTCCTTTAAACGACGGTATCCTTCGGTTTAGCAACTCTTTCATAAAATAAAATATACGCCTCTTGTGACAAAGCTTCAGCCTTGTCCACAGCTCTGACATCTTCATCGTCAACTAAGTACCATCGACCATCGATTTCCGTCGGTTGCCACTCCTTTCTGCTTCTGTGCATTCCTTTACTTGCGTTTATTCTGCGGATATCATCATCGTTGAGTACCTGATCTCGATTAAGAAAGGTCAGTTGAAGAAACTTTTTAGATTGGAGAGTATCGTAATCTCTGACCTTGATGTAAGAAACGTAGTGACCAGAGGTCAAGGATCCCATGTGGACAACAACTCCGTAAAGAGAATACCAGATGTTGGCGTCGTCTGGTTCGATGAGCTGTAGACAGCTAGAACTGCAATATGGTCCAATATCCAGATATTCATCATATGTGACGCGTTGATTACACTTTTTGAATCCATAGACTGTCTGCTCGAATCGCTTCAGGTGAAGAACCAAAACAGCCGGCGGATTGTAGATCAGAGTTCGCATCGAAGCAGATGTCATCGGTGGCTGTCCTATTGCTTGACATTGGTAACAAAGATATTCGTTACGAATTTGTTCAATTCTGCTGAAATATGCCAGGCACTGCTTCAAAGAATTTCTTTCCAAAGACTCTCCATTCGGCGACCTCTTTTGAAAGAGTTTTTCTTGTGCTTTCGATCGGGGCCGAACTTCAAGTGGTTTCATTACGGCTTTAACTGCTCGGCTCCTTAAGTCATCTCCCTTGACATCGTATCCTGTTAATTGATGATCTGCATCGGCATTTTGTCCTTTATTAAATATATCGTCCTCCTCCTCATCATCTTCCGTTCCATTCTGGGGTACTAGTGTAGGAACCGTAACGTCAAGAAATGGCTCACATGCATGATACGGTGTATTGCATGTGTAACAAACATAGACTGAGATTGTATGACCACCGAACACTTTGTCAACTGCAGTCAACACGTTTCGGGGCCCAGCCGAGTTGGAAAGCCCATAGCGTCTTCTTTCTTCATCCTGTAGGCAGTTCAGGAAGTGTATTAGGAAATCGTGGCTATCGCGTTGTCCTCTTTCGGCAAACCGAGGTGATTTCTTTAAAAACTGTTTAATCAACTGCCAAATGTGTTCCTCAGATTTGTCTTCATAACCTTTGTAAAGAAATTCTCGGTATGCGATGGTTAGTGACTGTTCACATTCCAGGTTTATATTTGGAGACGACTGTTCACGGAGACTAGAGAGCAACTCGTCGGTCAGAAGGACAGTCTGGAACAAGTTTTGAAGGGCAGCGCCAAAGTAACTGATGTTGCCAAGATTCTGAATCCCTCTTGGTGCTCTCAAGTTTGGTCGTCTGCAAGCTAATACAAAGTAGCAGAAAATTTATAGACACAGAAAAATCTTCAAAGATTTAAAAAATCTGAATATCGCTTTATAAAAAACGTCTTCTAATTGAATTTTTGGCTGCGTTTATTTCATAAATCTCAACGCTATCACGCAAGCCTCGAGCTTAGTATCTTATTTTAGTACCAGTTATAAAGTGAATGCAAACAATTTCTGTTATGTTGTTCAGGTCTTGGTTGCTCGAGGTCTCACTTTTGACGAATTGTTTATCCTGTTGCCTGTCTTCCTGTCTCAGGGGCCTCATGGATTTCCTCTGGTTCTGTCCAATGCATGGTGGATACAAAATGCTGTTTTACTCAGAATCGACCACCTAGTGCATTAAGATAGTAGCGCTTAACAAGTTTTCCGTTTCCGTTAGATAAGATTAGAAACAAATGGAGAAAGTGTATTTCCAAACTTGTAACCCAAATAAATGGAATTGTAAATAATTTCGTACCGCTAAGTCAATAAGAAACCCTTCATCGTCTTACGTTACATTTAATCGAAGTCACTGAGATCAACAATTAATAGGTTAGGACTTAGTAAAAATGGATAAAACCATAATTCTCATATAGGTTATAAAGCACGCTGTCTTTAAATCAGAATTAGGCTGAATAACACTGCAGCACGTTGTGCCTGTGCAAGGAATAACATTGTGCCTGTGCAAGGAATAACATTGGCAAAAGTAGAAATAGGCAAATCTAATCAATCAAGCCAAACGTAAAATAACAGTGTAATTTTCAATTCAAAGGACACTGTCGGGAAACGCGTAAGCAACAGTTCACGTAACAACACTCACCCGCAACCTGGACTGTAGATGAATCGTTGCAAGTCTTTTTTCTGTTCAAAGTTAATGGATGCTTCACATTTGTCACATCGACAAACACAGGGGCATCTCTTGTTACTCCCAATTCTAATTTCTCTCGGGAATTCTTGTCTGAATCTATTCTTTGCTTAATCTTGTCTTGCAGCTGAAGGATATGACTTTCCATTTCACGAATTTTATCTTTATGTTCTGTTCTCCACAGCCGTTCCTTTTCTGCTAATTCTTCATGCAACCTTTCCTTGTTTCGTAACAGTTCCTGGTTAGTCTGCCTCTCGGTTTCCAATTTGAGCTGGAGTTCAATTATTCGAAGGTCTGATTCTTCGATTCTATTTTCCTGCGATGTTGCTGTCCTTAGCTTTTCTCGTAGAATCTTATTTGACTGATGCTTTTGCGTCAGATCATCTTGCAACTGGCCTGTTTGCCGTTCTAATTCGTGAATTTTGTCACTTTGATTTTCATTAGTCTGCAATAGCTGTTCGTTTTCTAACAGCATTCGGCGCTGATCTGCGTCGTTAGTATTTATCAAACTTTGCACGAGTTCGGTTACTTCCGTGATTTTCTTCAATAATTGTTTCTCTCTCGCTCTCGACTCATTTTTCATCTTCATTACTGAAGCCTTTACTTTTTCGATAATGCTATTCCCCGATTCTTCTTCTATCGTCGTCTGATCGTAAGCTGGTTGTTTATCTATTCTGTCTATCCACTGCAGTAAGTTTTCCATTTCATCAATTAATTGTTTTTTGTCACTTGTGCACTGTTCTAACAGCTGCTTCAAATTTGCCATTTCAGCATTTAAATACAGGTTTTCCTTTTTGAACTTAGTGTGCAGTAGCCGCATGAGTGGACGCGCTTCTTTCGCATCCTTAAGCTGTCTCTCATTTGCCATCAATATTTCTCTCTCCGCTATTAATTCCCGTATAGGTTGATTCTTCTCCGCCAGTCGTCTGCTACTGTCTCTTTTATTTTCCGATTCATGAGCCCATGTTTGTGGCGACATCTCCTTCCGCGACTGTCTATCAGAAACTTCTTGTAGAAGACTCCAATTTGTGCATAGCTTGCATAAATCATTTGCAGTCTTACAGATGTCGCTGTAGAAACCTTTGATTGTAACTTCTTCATAAAAGCGATGATATAACTTTTTCCACTCTGAGCTTATTTGAAATATCCTGTCTCTGTTGCTTGACAGTGATGGTGACTGTGGGTTTTCATGATCAGCCCTACTTGATTTGAAGCCTTTTGGACTGACGGATCTGGATGAGCTGTTTGTTCGGCCATCAGTCGGTGCAGTCTTTAAACCTGATTCAGGAGCTATCTCAATGAGGTTGTACTGAGCGTTGCAGGCGTGATAAGCATCGACGCCTATCGAGTAGCTGTTGGTCATTGTGCGTAGTTCGTCGATATTTGCAGCAATGTTCATCTGACTGTGTCCCAAGTGCTTCATGCGGCAAATATAGCACATGCTTTGATTGCAATCAATGCAGTAGTGCTTGAGCAGCTGTCCTGAGTGCTTGGGGCATTTCCGTATTTGCTGTAACTGAGCTAAATCACTTCCATTATTCTGGCTTTTTCCTCCTGGAGAAACTTTGCTAGTTGTAGGCTTACGACTACGTGTTTGAATGTCTTTAGGATCGTGCGCTGTTGTATTAGGCCTACTGCAGCCATAATCGTCATTCCGATAAACAGAGTCTGATAAAAATGGAGTTTGGCTTAGGCCGAAGGCCTTTGCTGTTAATATTAGTCTCGCAATATATGCATTTTTGGCGACATTCATTTTTGCAGGACTCTGGCAGACTGGACAAGAAATCTCATTTTGATGTGCTTCTCGCCTTACCTCTTCTTTGATGCACTTGAAGCAGAATGTGTGGAAGCAGCGTAATATCCTCGGATCGGTAAACCTTTTCTTGCATACCGAACAAACCGTTACGCTTTGAAACTGTCTTTCAAATGCAGTTGCTGTTTCATGAGCGGCAGCCATGACTTCAAACTATCAAAAACGATCGATCGCTTTCACTTTCGCTCCAAGCTCGTTTAAATATTGAGCTAAGTTATTTTGGCGATAGCACTTTACTTGAGCACCACCTAATTCATTACGTGAAGACAATAGGCGTATAGTAAGCCTTTAAACTTATTGGTTCAACAAACACCTAAACTGGTAAGAAGAAGCAACATGAAACGCTTTCACAACTATATAATTCCTAGGCGATATGTCCTAAATGCCGAATTATACGCACCACTATAGCCACGACTAAAAGCATAGACTAATGATTGGTTTAACGCTGCATAAACTATGCTAGTTTTGTAGAGCTTTTCACCCTTCATTGGCTCACTGAACTCGTTGTGCAGTTGCCACGTGACAGTGGATGAGCGAATAGGGGGACTCGAACAAAAGAAACGATTATGTAGATGTTAACCTGCAAATGTACAAGTGTTTCTGTAACGACCGTATGGCCTCGACCTTGCCCATTTTAAAATGAATTTGTCTTATGTAGAATTCACCCAGTATTATCTCTGTCAAGAGATGGACGCTGCAGCTCATTACATGTAGGTCAGCAATTTCAAGAGGCACATAGGCCTAACGTTTAGGGTGCTATACATGTGTATATATACGTACAGATCTACTGTAAATTATGCACTCTACCAGAGGCCCACATCCGTTTTCAACATTGGGAGTATGACGTAACGGAGACAGTCGACAGGAAGTGTTTTTAAATGTTCTAGTCTTTTTTACACAAATTCATCGTTTTAAATAAATTATCAAATTTACTCTTTAATTTTTAACGGATGCTTACCTCACAGTTTTTATTCACCGATAGCTAAGATTTTGTTTTTCAATTACATTTAGATTTACGCTCTTTGGTAATAACGTTATTGTACACGGCTGACATTTTAAATTAACGGATCCACGCAGTGAGCCTTCCTCCATTCTCTAAGGTTGCACTTCGTAATTTTATGCCCACAGTAACACGGCTGGCAACCTGTTAGGTTTTCTTGTGCTAGTGAGCGGTCCACTAGCTGAAGTACTTGCTCTCTGCTCGATATACCCTGTCTTTGTTTAAAGCTGACGTGGTGATTTTGCTTTATTCCGGGTTTCTGGTCAACTGTGATCCAATTGGCAACATCCTCGAGCTGTGCTTTACCTCATGTCATTGACTTTTCTTGCCTGCCGTTTATGCCTTGTCTCTGTAGGGCTACCTCTTGTCAATCAGCAACCGGTCTTTTGTGACTGTGGTCAACTTTTCAAACATACTAATGATGCTTTTTTATTCTTCGTGTTCCCTCTTTTCAACTGATTCTGTTCTAAAACTGGACTGTCTTGTACGGCAAAAAGTCGCGCTAAAATTGAAATTGGCGAGAATGGGAAAAGTTAGAGGAATTGAAGTTGTCAGTATCAGATTGCAGGCCGTTGGCAGGGCTGCGATAACGTAGCTAAAATGCGAGGAATTACTACAGATTGAGCCATGAGCATTCTTCGTGCCAGGTGACATCCTTCTTCCTGTTTGCAGACATCGTTAATGGATGATCCCAAAGTATGTTACAAAAGCTACACCAATTCCAGCGTGAGTACAACAAGCCAGGGCTTCAGAGTCAATGTATGTTGGAAAATAATTAGACTTTGTACTCAGGCCTACCTGGTAGAAAACCCGAGAGTAAACTGGAACTGTACCCATAAAATATATACGCTTATTCTGTACAAAAAGTGAGAAAATTATTGTACTGACAGGCGCAAAATGGCAAAACATAAACATGATCAGTTCTATAATGCAACGTAGATATACTTAATAGTAATACTTAATAATTCAGCAATGTTACAAAGTTCTTTGTTCCAATCTCCATAAACACTTTTTATAGCTTCTATACTCAAGCAAAAAAGTTTAATTTATGCAGATGCAGTACAGTCTATTAAACATAATTTGAGTGACAATATGTATTATAAAAGCATTTACAATTGCAATAGACACATTATTTTTAAACTTTTAGAGGAGATACAGCATGGTCCAAAATATTTCAAATCCTAAACCCATTTAACAGATTCTGCTCCAGTTCTGCTCCAAGGACAAGATAATATGGTTATCATAACAAGGAAAGACACAAGAAGTGAATTTTGTTAAATCCATATCGTCGGACTCAGAAACAGGTTTTGGCCATCCCAAGAAAAGAAATAAAGACAAAGTGGGTGCTGGCGAATGCGCTGCATGCTTTCTTTTTATTAAGCGTATAATCCTAACTTTCGACATCTATTTTGACATGGTTACTTCATCTGTCCTCATGAATTCAACTTCTGTTTTGGTCAGTACTTTTGCACCTTTTAGTAGTTCTGTGGCCTAATACTCACCAGCGCGATGCACCTGTGAATAAGCTGGTTCACGCGACTTGGCTTTCGTTGGGAGCTCTAGAAATCTCGAGATTACGAGTACGATTATCCCATATCAACTCAATCCCGCGTAGACTACGCTCCATATTAAAGCGCTTCACATGTAGGCTTATCTCACAATAATCCTTCTCTTCCGCCTACGCTAAATGACCACCTTACATATCAGTTGCCACCCATCCCATCCCGGTGTGCCCCTCAGATTAACCACCCCCACCCATTTAGCACTGCGGCATTTGTCTTTCATTCCTTTACCGTTCTTTCTAACCGCTTGCCTCAGAAAACTCTGCAGCTCCCACCAGTCATACTCTCTTCACCATACTAATCTTATTCTCAGGACATATTCACTCTAACCCTAGCCCCCAAGCTCTGCATTACTCTCCTTCTCCTTTCTAAACACGCATACTCCTGTAGCACAGAAAACACTTCAAAACACCTCAGTCACGACTTAAACTACAGACTAATGAATAAACTACCCGAATTTTGTAGAGTTTTTCATTCTTTTATTAGCTGACTGAACTCAGTGTGCAGTTGTCAGAGTTCAGCAGTTAGGTCAGCAACCGGTTCTTACTCTACATGCCAAAGAATGATCACTTCTATATCTTGCCCATTTACAAAAAAACTATTTGCCTTGTAATATAAGGTAAAGTAAGGTAAGGTTAGGTAAGTTTAAGCAAGTTAAAGGTAAGGCAAGGCAACAATTTTTAAGGTAATGTAACAACACGATACCGAGTTGGTAAAGAACCCCTGAAAATAGAAACTCGGTTTTGTCGTCCTTTATTTTGCGACAGTATGTAAACGTAAGGTAAGGTAATGTTAGAAAGGTAGGGTGAGGTGAGATAAGGTAATTTAAAGTAAGGTAAAGCGCAGTAAGTGTTTAACGTAAGGCTAAGCATTTAAAGGTAAGAAAAAGTAAGGTAACAAATATTTAAAGTTATTATGTGATGCTGTGTGCTCGGTGTTGCATTGAGGTTTGCAAATCAGACTTTTTGCCGCCTGGTGGAAAAACCGGTTTTAACCAGGGATAAACTGTCCCAGAAAAATAATTCTATCCGAGAAAAAACTTTTTGTCTCATTAATATTAAGTATTTTTCTTTTTGTTCTAAGATTTAAAATGTGACCATAAATTTGAACTCAAATTTTTATTCTTTTCTGACATTGCACACAAAACTGTCTTTGAAATCTTAAAAAGGCTTATTAAACAGATGTGGTCACGTATAATCGTATAATCTATACAATTATATTTCATATATAGGAATGTTGCAGTATATATGGAAAAAAGAAAGAATTAAAATTTGAAACAAAACATATTGTCTAAAAAATAGAACTTATGAACAATTATTGTTACTTAGGCATAATTCCACTGATTATTCTGTGCGCAGTCTAATACAATTTAATATGTTCAAAATGCAATCAATTCAAGTATGCGTGATATAGGAACAACTGTTTCATTGAGCAATGCCTTTAGTAGAGTCCTCTAAACGACTGTATCGTTCGATTTAGCAACTCTTTCATAAAATAAAAGATAAGCCTCCTGCGTCAAAGCTTCGGTCTTGTGCACAGCTCTGACATCTTCATCGTCAACTAAGTACCATCGACCATCGACTTCCGTCGGTTGCCACTTCTTTCTGCTTCTGTGCATTCCTTCACTTGCGTTTATTCTGCGGATATCATCATCGTTGAGTACCTGATCCCGTTGAAGAAAGGTTTGTTGCAAAAACTGTTTAGATTGGACAGTAGCGTAGTCTCTGACCTTGATGTAAGAAACGTAGTGACCAGCGGTCAAGGATCCCATGTGGACAACAACTCCGTAGAGAGAATACCAGATGTTGGCATCGTCTAGTTCGATGAGTCGTAGACAGCTAGAACTGCAATATGGTCCAATATCCAGATATTCATCATATGTGAAACGTTGATTGCACTTTTTGAATCCAGAGACTGTCTGCTCGAATCGCTTCAGGTGAAGAACCAAAACAGCCGGCGGATTGTAGATCAGAGTTCGCTTCGAAGCGGAGGTCATCGGTGGCTGACCTTTTGCTTGACATTGGTAACAGAGATATTCGTTACGAATTCGCTCAATTCTGCAGAAATATGTCAGGCACTGCTTCAAAGATATTCTTCCCAAAGACTCCGTATTTGGCGACCTCTTTTGGAAGAGTCTTTCTGGTGCTTTCGATCGGGGCCGAACTCCAAGTGGTCTCATTGTGGCTTTAACTGCACGACTACTTGAGTCATCTCTCTTGACATCAAATCCGGTTAATTGGCGCTCTTTGTCAGCACTACGTCCATTAATGAACATATCTTCCTCCTCCTCCTCCTCTTCCGTTCCAGCCTCCGGTCCTACTATCGGAATAGATAGATCAAGAAATGGCTCACATACATGATACGGTGTATTGCATGCGTAACAAACATAGGCGGTAATCGTATGACCGCCGAACACTTTGTCAACTGCCGTCAACACGTTTCGGAATGCAGCCGAATTGGAAGACCCATAGCGTCTTCTTTCCTCATCTCGAAGGCAGTTCAGTAAGTGTATTAGCGAATCGTGGCTATCGTGCTGTCCTCTGTCGGCAAACCGAGGTGATTTCTCAAAAAACTTCTTAATCAACTGCCGGAGGCGTTCCTTAGACCTGTCCTCATAACCTTCGTTAAGAAATTCTAGGTAAGTGACTGTTAGTGACCGATCACATTCCGGGTTTATATTTTGAGACGATTGTTCATGGAAACTGGAGAACAACTCGTCAGTCAGAAGGACAGTCTGGTTCAAGTTTTGAATTGCAGCGCCGAAGTAACAGGTGTTTCCAAGATTCTGAATCCCTTTGGGTTTTCGTAAGTTTGGTGGTCTGCTTGCTAACACAAAGTAGTAGAGAATTTATTGACAAACTAAAAGAGCTTCAAAGATTTAAAAAATCTGAATATCACTTCATCTAATACGTTTTCTATTTGAACCAAGACTGTGTTCATTCCATAAATGTCAACGCCATTATTCAAGCCTCGAGTCTCTTATATCAGTATCAGTCATAAAGTGAAAACACCAAGTTCTTTAAAATAATAGGGCTTAAGAAGCTTCCAGTTAGATCAGATTAGAAACAAATGGAGGAAAATTCATCTACAAACTTACAAACTGGCCTGGCGAAGTGGAATTGTGAATAATTGTGTAGGGACTTACCAAGGAGTCAAACAGAAACCCCTCATCATCTTCCGCCACATTCCATCTAAGTCACTGAGATCAACAATGTTAGGGTAAGACTTGGTAAATTTGGTACAAATCGTAATTTTCTTCTATGTTGTAAATCACGCTATCCTTAAAAAAACAGAGTTAGGCTGAATAACATTGCAGCATGTTGCACCGGTGCAAGGAATAACATTGGCTAAAGCATAAAAGGATTAAAGCATAAATCTAACCAATTAAGCCAAACTTAAAATAACGGTGCAATTTGGAATTCAAAGAACACTGACAGAAAAACCTGGGCGCCAGTCCATGTAACAACACTCACCTGCAATCTGGACAGCAGATGATTCGCTGCAAGTCTTTTTTGTGTTCAAAGTTAATGGGTGCTTCACATTTGTCAAATCGGCAGTCAGAGGGGCATCTCTTGTTACTGCCAATTCTAATTTCCCTCGAAAATTCTTGTCTGAATCTACTCTTTGCTTAAGCTCGTCTTGCAGCTTATGACTTTCCATTTCACGAATTTTATCTTTATGTTCTGTTTCTTTAATTCTCCATAGCCGTTCCTTTTGTGCTAATTCTTCCTGCAGCCTTTCCTTGTTTCGTAACAGTTCCTGGTTAGTCTGCCTTTCGGTTTGCAATTTCAGCTGGAGTTCGGTTATTTGACGGTCTGATTCTTCGATTCTATTTTCCTGCGCTGTTGCTGCCCTTAGCTTTTCTCGTAGAATCTTATTCAACTTATGCTTTTGTGCCAGATCATCTTGCAACTGGCATATTTGCCTTTCTAATTCGTGAATTTTGTCACTTTGATTTTCGTAAGTCTGCAATAGCTGTTTGTTTTCTAGTAGCAGTCGGCGCTGATCTGCGTCATTAGTATTTATCAAACTTTCCACGAGTTCGGTTACTTCCGTGATTTTCTTCAGTAATTGTTTCTCTTTCGCTCTCGACTCGTTTTTTATCTTCATTATTGAAGCCTTTACTTTTTCTATTATGTTATTCCCCGATTCCTCTTCTATCGTAGTCTGATCGTATGCTGGTTGTTTATCTACTATATCGATCCACTGCAGTAAGTTTTCTAATTCCCATTGTTTATCGTCAATTCGTTGTTTTTTGTCATTTTTGCACTGTTTTAAGCGTTGCTTCAAATTTGCCATTTCAGCATTTAAATACAGGTTTTCCTTTCTCAATGCTTCTTCTAATTTCCCTAGGACAGCTGAATTCGACTGCTGTTGTTTCAGATCATCTCGCAGTTGATGTATCTGACTTTCAAGTTTACGAATCATGTCAATAAGTTCTTTTTCTCTAAGCACCCATGCACTTTCTTTCTTCATGAACAACTTTTCATAATTATACTTTGCATCGCTTATGCCTGTCATTTGCTGGTACATATGTTCATGTAAAACAACCTGCTGTTCGTTAATTTTCTGGTTTAATTCAGAGATTTTATTCACAAAGTATTTTTCTTTAGCTATCAACTCTTTTATTTTCTTGCTGATTGAAGCCTCTAATTTCTTGATCATTCTGTTTTCCGATTCTCGTCCTGTCATGATCTGAAATTCCACTGACTCAGCGTCGATGTTTTCTATCCAATATATCAGCTGTGTTAATTCACGCATCCATTGTTCTTCATTTTCGAACACCAGTTTTATTTCATTTTCATTGGGTCGTGATTCTCTGTGTGCTATACGTTGGGGTGTGGCATAGGTTCCGTTTGCGGTATCTCTTCTGTTTACCTGCGTTTGGTGTAGATGGACAAAAAGATTGTCTCTTTCCATATTTAGGTCTATGCATTTCAAGTGTTGATCCTTTAAATTTTCCATTAAATCTGCCTCCTTCCGAGTCATTACTTCTCTAAGCGCTTCTTTCGCATCCTTAAGCTGTCTCTCATTTGCCATCAGTATTTCTCTCTCCGCTGGTAATTCCCGTATAGGTTGATTCTTCTCTGCCAGTCGTCTGCTACTGTCTCTTTTACTTTCCGATTCATGAGCCCATGTTTGTGGCGACATCTCCTTCCGCGACTGTCTATCAGAGGACGCCTGCTGAAGACTCCAATCTGTTGCCAGCCCGCGCAAATCATTTGCAGTCTTATCGATGTCGCTGTGGGCGCCTTTGGCTGTAACTTCCTCATAAAAGCGTTGATTTAACTTTTTCCACACTGAGCTTATTTGAACTATCCTGTTTGTTTGTGATGGTGACTGTGGGTTTGCATGATTAGCCCTACTTGATTTGAAGCTTAGACTGATGCATCTGGATGCGCTGTTTGTTCCGCCAACTGTCGGTGCGATCTTTAAACCTGATTCACGAGGTGTCTCAAGGAGGTTGTACTGAGCGTTGCAGGCGTGACAAGCATCGACGCCTATCGAGTAGCTGTTGGTCATTTTGCGTAGTTCATCTATAGTTGTAGCAATGTTCATCAAATTGTGTTTCAAGTGCTTCATGCTGCAAATCTGGCACAAGCTTTGATTGCAATCGATGCAGCAGAGCTTGAGCAACTGTCGGGGGTGCTTGGGGCATTTTCGTTTTCTTTGTAACTGAGCTAATTCACTTCCAATATTCGGGCTGTTTGTTTCTGGACAGACTTTGCTAGTTGTAGTTTTACGCCGCGTTTTATTGTCTTTAGCGTTGTGCGCTGTTGTAGGCCTATTACTGCTGCCATAACCGTGAGTCAAATAAACAGAGTCTGATGAAAATAGAGTCGGGCTTAGGCCTAAGACGTTTGCTTTTAATATTAGTCTCGTAATGTATACATTTTTGGGTATAACAGCGACTTTGATTTTTGCAGGACCAAAGTCTGTTTTGCAGACCGGACAAGATATCGCACTCTCGTGTACTTCTCGCCTTAGGCCGACCTCTTTGATGCACCTGAAGCAGAATGTATGGAAACAGGGTAATATCCTCGGATCTGTAAACCTTTGGTCGCATATCGAACAAACCGTTACACTTTGAAACTGTGTTTCAAATTCAGTCGCTGTTTCATGAGCGGCAGCCATGACTTCAAACTACCAAAAACGATCGACCGCTTTCACTTTCGCTCCGAGCTCGTTTAAATATTGCGCTAACTTATTTTGGCGATAGCACTTTACTTGAGCAACACCTAATTCATAACGTAAAGATAACAGGCCTACAGTAGGCCTATGTTGGTTCAACAAACACCAAAACTGGTAAGAAGAAGAAGCAATATAAAACGCTTTCACGACTATATCATTCCTAAGCGAGATGTCCAGCGAAAATGCCGTGTTATACTCGGCGCTATAGCCACGACTGAAACCATAGACTAATGAATGGTGTAACGGTCCATAAACTACGCGAATTTTGTAGAGCTTTTCTCCTCTCTTTGGCTGACTGAACTTAGTGCGCAGTTGCCACATGAAAGTGGACGAGCGCATATTGAACTCGAACAAAAGTAGGCCTATGTAAATGCTCATGTAAATGTTAAAAAGGTAAATGTACAGGTTTCCCTGTAGCGACCGTATGGCCTCAACCCTGGTCAGTTTTCAATGAATTTATCGTATGTAGTATTCATGTTATTTTTATTTTGGCCAAGGAGCTGGAATATGCAACTCATTAGGTCCCCAATGTCAAAAGGATAGTAGACCTAATGCATAGGGTTTTAATCTCAGTCTATCACGGTCCCTACGCGGTGACCTCAAATGGTGTGGCACCCATTCAAACAGGCGGCAGTGGTTAAGGATCTCACCCGATCAATTCATTCAAAAAGGGGCAGCATCGAGGCCACAAGGTCACTATAAGTTTATCACTTTCTCATTCAACAAACTCAAACAGTTTACACCATATATTATGGAGAGATTTCAAAATACATGTACACACATACCAATTAAGAAAACAGACTTATCAAAATATTAGAATTTGATTACTTCTTACGTAATTTCAGTGAATCCAGGTCAACAGCGAGTGTGGATAATTTGCTGGAAACAGGAGCAACAAATATTTCGCACACAATCTCACAGCATCAAACTGGAAATACCACCATCTCAGGCTGCTAACCAACATACCAGAACTTTCATTTGAACAGCTGATGTTGCCAAAATATGAACGTTGTCGATTCAAACAAATTTATAGGAATGTGTCATAACAGTGGTACAGCAAATTCATTTTTATTCACTACATGACACCATATACCACTACTACACGCTGTAAACTGACTTTTGTGGTTATGAATCTAAATGAATTTCAATCAATACAATTGTCTGGAACCAATGGAGACTCATGTGAATCCAATTTCCTGAAGAATGGTGATTAAAGTATCCACGAAACAACTTTAGAGCAAAGAATACCTAATCATCACAAAGCTTAGGAATTTATGAACCAAATGAATTTTGAAACTTCTAGGCAACATTAGCATGATTGTTTGACTATCACATTTACTTTAACTTATTTTCTTATATTTAAGAATTGCCACTATCAAAAGCACAAGACATCAACTGGCGATGCATGATGCACTTGCTAATGGCCCTATATACCAGAGAACCTTAGTGTTCAACACATAGGCCTTTTTGACATGCACAAGAATAAATTAAACTCAATTCTGTTATTTAATGAAAATGTCTTTTTTTGCAATAAGAACAGATGCATGCAGTCCATCTGATATTTTCTTCATTCGATAAGTGCAAATGATGTTGCCAATTTTCCCAATTTCAGTCTTGCAATGAAACATTTCATCATCCAGTTTCTGAAACAAGGAGCTCCAGAAGTAGCGGTAACAACGGAAGTCCTAAAACAACAACATACAACTTGAACGCAACATTTTGTAATACCGCTGTCATTTGCAATCTATTTTAAAGATATTACTGCTACTGCTATTGAAGAATAATGTTATAGCTGTCAATGATCTATCTTAGTTGTCAATGGTCAGGCTATCGACTTGCTCAATTCATAGTGTAGCGTTAACTTGAGTAAAGCCACACAGTCTTCAATTTGTTAAATATAATTAAAACAACAGTTCAATCACAACAGTACTTGAATCATCACAGTTTCTAATGCACAAATCTATTAACAGCATTTGTAACACAAAATTTTAACTTAGCCCATGACAGACCAGTGCTACAAATCTTTGCGCTCCTTAACAAAGCATTTGCATCCACTTATATAGGCCCTATCCAACCAGAACAGCAGACCAATTCAGGCTGGTTTAGATCACCTTCCTGATATTGTGCAATCATGGTTTTTCCAAAGACCTGCTGATTCATCACAATACACTCCCTGCCCGAGCACCCATGCGACTAAATGCACGTTGACAATAATTACTGCTGACATCAACCCATCTGCAAGCTGGCCATTGCCAGCAAATCATACCACTCCCACCATGATTCTGATGCAGAGCACCCATAAGCACATGATCAGTGCACGCACAAACAAACCAATAGCATGATTACTCGTGGAAATTTCCTTCACAATTGTGTTCATAACTTGCTAACTAAATGGCACAATATCAAATCTCTAAAATAAGTTACAATAAGTCTTCCTTGTGGCACATGTTGTTTCACAGAATCTGTACTGCCCTTTAGACCAATCTGAATTACCAGAGATACGATTGGGGCTTAGCACTTTATTCCAAGAGCACAAGACAAGATTTTAGACTTGTTGGAAAATGCTCCAACTGTAAATTTCTTAGGGACTGAATTGGAGTGATGGTGTTATTAGAACAAATTCTACAAGAAAATTCTTAGAGCTTGTATTTATCTTATATATTGGCAGAGATACTGCAATTAGAAAATTTGTTCTTTATCCTTTTTGCACCTTTACCTTTACCTTTTTTGCTGTTGTCATGGACTCGGAAATTATTGATCTGCCTGTAGTCAGTGATTACAGCTTATTGCTTTCATGTCTGGTAAAAGGCTAAGCTAAATGAAGCAGAAAGAAACAACGAAGTACCTGAAACATCGAGCTGTGGATCGTGAAGTTTCTTCTGAAGAAATTGGTTGATAAGAAGACGCATTTCCTTAAACAACACTCCTGTCTTAGCTGGAGCCTACAGCAAAACCATCAACATGCAACCAATCCATTATTATTTCTTCTTTTCTTCTTCTTCTTCTTCTTATTATTATTGTTATTATTATCATTATCGTTATTATCATCATCATCAGTATTATTCATAAATTCTAGCAAGTTAACATGAATGTAGCAACAGATCATTCCCAGCCAATACTGACTACACTGTCAATATTTCAAAGATATCACATAAGTTTCAGCAGGTCCTGATAACAAACTTTAACATCACTTAGGCTAACATGAAGCACTTTTGAAATGCACTTAGAGAATGCTAAACAAAATGTTTATGCCTACCAGATAAAAAAAATTCTGAGTAATCTCACATTAAACTTTAGTAGCAGTACATCAAGTTAGATAAATTAAGCTGCAATATTTGCAGAAGTTAATATGAATTTTATAATAAATCATTTTTTACAATGGCTAGTCATGAAGTGAGTAACCTTGAACTTGATCCAATCGTCAACAATCACGAGTTGCTGTTTGTGCTGCACATCAACATCTCCTCCAAACAAAAGGATAGGGTAATTACCGACAAGGGTTGAATCACGCAAAAACACATGCGAATACTTCACCTGAAATGAAAACACGAGAATTTATTACAAGATGACCTCATGAAAACTTGCAACATCTTAAAACATTCCTGAACCTGCACAACTGTGTGAATGTGAGAGTCATAATCATCGACAATAAAGAGTCATATTCACATGCGTTGACTCTGCAGGGTGGTGCTTTTCTTCACAGCAACTAACGTATCTGGACCCACATCATCCTGTGGATCACATTCTGACTGCCATGCAGCATAAGTTATCAAAAACTGCAGTAGTCTCAAGCAAGAGAACAAAAATAATTTCATTTTTATGCTTAGTTAGTTGCAACATGGCCATGGTTGAAGTTCCATCATTCTAGTATTGCTTATCCTCTTCTGGTTTCAGGGCACTCAGATCTCAACTAGTTCCGTCCAATGGATTTTGCTTATGAAAAGTGATTTTGCTTTGAACCAACCACTGATTGATGCCTTGTGCATTAGGATAACGGCGTTATAGAACATTAGATTAGATTAGCTCCATTCTCGGCGTCTTCCCTGACATTTTATTGCTTCAAAGTCGCAAACATACATAAAACTGCATATTATCTCTGCTCTCAACTTGCTCTCCATTCCGATTGACCAACAAGCCTCATCATTTCTGCAAAGCTTATTCTCTGTGGTCTGATTGACTGGAATTCAACCAGTCATGCAGCTTTGAGGCACTATCATTTCAAATAATTATTTCTTGAACTAGTAAATCTGAATGTGAGATGTGGGTTGATAGAAAATAATTTGATTTTAATAGAATAGATTAAAAAAGATGAGGTTAGGAACAAACCTTTTCCTGAAAGACAAGCCAACCATTTGTAGCAAGATATTTATTAACAGATCCTGGATGAACCTGAAATGCACCATGGGCAGTTTTTCCAGAGCAGATCATTTTTGTGGGTCTGACTGCATGATCCACGGGCGGAACATAGGACAGCTTTGCTACATTCGGGTAAAGGCCAGCAGCTATTACAGCTCGGAGAGTGGCCATGGTTCCACGTGACAGTGGACTGGCACTGGCACTGCTGGACTGGCTTTGAAATGCAGAGGATAACAAAGGTGATTTCTTCGATTCAAGCAGTTTCAGAATATCACAATCAAGACCAGATGATCGCACCATTTTTATCAGATCTTGGGAAATATTCTAAAATATTGTAAGAAACGTAGAATTAGCTCTTCCACCTAATGAACACAACTACTGGTAGTAAAAACTTACTGTAAATGGCAAATACAAAGATACTGAATACTTAAGATTAAGTAAATATAGAAAGCAATATCACGTGTTCTTTAAGTGGTGCAACAGAAATGCTGATTTACATTATATTTACATTTACACTCATTTTAAATCAAACAGCTAATATGCCATATGCTGATTTACATTATATTTATATTTTCATTCATTTGAAATTAAACAGCCAATATTTCACATGCTGGTTTACTTTACATTTACATTTACACTCATTTTAAATTAAACAGCTAATATTTTATATGCTGATTTACATTATATTTACATTTATACTCATTTTAAATTAAACAGCTAATAGAAATAGTAGATCCATTAGCACAGCAGCGCAACATAAAAAGTACCATAGATGAGAAAACTTAAAATTTAAAACTGCTGAAACAGACTAATAATGATACTTAATTTTAACTGCATCAATCACAATCTCTTAATGTCTCATGCATTTAAAGACAATTACCTCAATGTCAATAAGACTTGTTCTACGCAAGAAATTCTGATCACAGAACTTGCGATCTGCTGCAAAGCCTCGTTTCTTTGCAGCTTTCCAACTAAACAAATAAAGAGAAATAAAATAATTAAAGGGGAAACAAAAGTACAAGAAACAAACTGGAATTCAGCCTAATGCTGGGATGAATAAATGTAAGAAACTTATAGCAAACTGAACAATTTCGCCTATGTAAAAGTACAGGGTTTTATAAAATTCAAAACTTTGCCCTACAAAATCATAAGTTTTTTTCATGGTGATGTAGGAGCAAAATCAACAGTGTCAACTTTGCATCTGATTTGAAATCGATGACAATTATTAGTGAACAATTTAATTCATTATGAAAAGTTTTTATGTTGTTCTGTTGTTGCAGCTGTGTTGGTATTTCAGTCAAAACAATCTTTCAACAAACAACCATGGTAACAAAAATTAGCAACCTTATTTTTTTATTTTACTTACTTGAGAAGTACCAGTACAGTGAAGCAGCTCTTTCACTAGTTTAGCAAAGTGTATATTAACCTTAAAAATGCATTGTAGAGAGTGAGATGGTCGGAGTTGTCAAGGGCAAAGAGAGCCCTAGTAGCGTCAGCCATGTCTCGCTTCTCAATTGGAGCCACAAATGGTGACTTATCTGTCATCGATGCTGCAATCACAGCCTATCGCCAACCAAACAGAAGACAGTATACCCGGTTGTAGATCGCTTTCTGATCAATGGAAATACACTAGAAAATGAAGTTATATAAAAAGTGTATGATTCAAATTTTTTGGCAAATATACAGTGGCCAACACTAGAAAATGCAGTTATATAAAAAGTGTATGATTCAAATTTTTTGTAAATATACAGTGGCCAACAAGTTACTTGATGAGCTGAATGAAACAATAATTGCATAAAAGTGTTCATGCATGTTTATGTGAAAAACTTACAACCTAAAGAGAGGTTGTAACTGCAAGTGTAACAAATGTAATTCAGAAAATGTAAATGAAAAACTGAATTCCACTAATAATCAACATCGTCATGTAATTTCAGCTTAATTTACCATCTGCATAAACAAATGATATTAAACACTCAGTTTTAAAAATGTTGTCTTCATTTTTCATTGTATAAGCCTTCAACGCACGTACCAGTAATAGCTTTAAAATGTTTACTTCAGAGATATTTAACAAGTAGAAACAAATAATTACATGTTAAATTCTAAAACCTAAGTTTAGTATTCTGCCTGATTCAAGATTGTAGTAGTAAACAATTAACAAAACTTAAATGCTGATCAAAAATAGTATTTCCAATCTTGGAAAACATTTAAAATAGTTATCAAAATAATTTCCATACAGTACAAACAGTGTTAGCAGAATCAACATACAGCTGGTTCAAGGCATCCCAACAGAGCTCCATAGACCAGCATCTTTCCCAGGTGGACGTCGATCGGAAGGAGAGCAAGAAAATGACCCAGAGGAGTCAGGGTTGCTTCGTTGCTGTTGCATGCACCAACTTCACGTAGAATTGACATGGCCTGGGCAACAGCCTGCACATTCGGTTTGCTGATGGCTTTTGACAGAAACTCCTCTGGCTGACCAAGGCGACATTTCTAATCAAATATAACATCACAATGCAAATCAATAGCAGAATAAACCTTCATAGTCAAATGTAGCAAGACATGTAAGATAGACGAGTAAAAGGTACAGGGGCACTTTTACACAATCAAACTGCACCTTTACACAATTAAAAAGCATTTTTACACAAACTGCACATTTACACAATTAAAATGCACCTTTGTATTTTTATATAATTTTAAAGAAAAAATCATCTAAATCTCTATCCTATTTGTAAGTATAAAGTGTGCTAATATGATAGAATCAAGAAGTCCATTCACATACACACCATGATCTGAAGACAGAGCTGTTCCAATGGCACACGCAATATCTCCGGGATTGAGTATTGAACAAAAGAACTAAAACGTTGCAGAGTGTAGAGACGGAAGCAGATGCCCTCTTGCACTCGACCGGCTCTTCCACAGCGCTGCTGTGCACTTGCTTTGCTCACGAAAACCTCCTGAAGCTGACTCATTCGTGATGTTTCAACATATCTGCCAAATCCAACAAATAAATGACATGAATATTTTAACTATGTAATCTTAGTATTATAATTATTTCTGTACCTATATACAGTAGCTTCATAACGAATCATCAGTCAATGAAGCTAACCACCTAAGCATCAAGGGCTTAGTCAAAGTGAATCCACAGATACAATCTTAGTTCTCTGCCAACAATTACTGTAGAAGTTGGCTAAAACGTTCTGCCCAAAAAACTAGTCAATTACTGACCATTTCATCCGGTTCAAAACTTAATACCTGTTTTCTTTCTCTTTTCCTGAATCAATAACAAAGACCACATCTGGAATTGTTATCCCAGTCTCAGCAATATTGGTCGCCATGACAATCTTTCGGATACCTTTTGGCGGAATGCAAAAAGCCACCGACTGGTTCTGAGACGAGAGGACGGAATGCAGGGCAAGGACTTGGTAGCTGTCATTGCAAAACAGAAACAGACGTCATTTATAGGTCACTTAAAGTTAATATAAGGTCAATTATAAGCTTAAAAGTAATCTAAATGTAGTTGATTATTTATTAAAATCCTCTATCAACATCTCTCTTCCGAGGTCCTGGAATTGAAGGATTTTTTGACTGAAGCACAGTCACGACAACAGTAATCTAACAGGGCCATCATTCCTCCCAGGTTTCCAAGGCTCAACAACATGTTGTTATTTTGACATGAAATGGAATTCAAACTCAAATTGAAAGGCAAATGCATTGGCAACCTGCATTATGCCATAAACTGTGTCCTATCCCTCCATTTGTTTTTAATAAACATAAATTAACAGTGACAAACATAACACCAGTCAATGTGAACATGTGCCTAATGGCAAAGCTTAAGGTAGTTTATTGTGCAGCAAGGTGGTCTGTTATGCAGCACAGAGGTCTATCTCGGCAGTACACTGCGTCTGCAATCCAATGATTGTGAGTTTGAGCCTGCTGAGCGGACTCTGTATCACAACCCTAGATAAGTTGTTCACACAAACATGTCTTATGCCTCAGATTCAGATTTACTGATTTTGCTCATGTAATAAGTGCAATAGAGAAATAAATTTAAAAAAACGAAAAGCAACACAGATGAAATGACAAATGGGTAAATTTACCGATTTGAGTTTCCAAAGTTGGGATCTGCCAGCAACATATCGTTGAGCTCCTGGATGTGTGACAGGCCTGGAAGAAAGATAAGCACAGCGCCCTCTATGCAGCTGAACTCTGGTCCATTGTCTATGTAGGTCAATAGGTCGACAATCAGATCTAGGTTAACGCGATCTGCATTCAATCGGGTTACAGCATTCCTTGTTCGAAGGCTGTATTTGTCTGAATCAAGGCCACTCTGAAATCCAAAACAAACTTTTTGAAGAATTTTTTGTTGACTAGCATTCAAAATAGACAATTAAAGATGACAGTGATCGTGTAGAAAGCAAGTGCAGTGCTACCGAGAAGTACTTAAAAGGCTTCATTTTAAGTGTTTTGAACATACATACATGCATGCATACATACATACATACATAAATGCATACACACATACATACACGCTTGACAACTGAAACTGATGAAGGTGGTACTAACATCTACTAGATTTAAAGAGGATTTCATGCCTGAGATGACACATACAGTTCAACAATGCAATTCACTTTTATTCCAACTGATAACCAGAATTTGAATCCAGGCACATAGGTGAAAAGCCAATGTATCACATACAACAAATCTAAGTATGCAAGTAATCTTGTTTGTGTGAGATAAATGCCCACATTGTACAAACAACAAATGCCCACATTGTACAAACAACAAATGCCCACATTGTACAAACAACAAATGCCCACATTGTACAAAGAACAAATGCCCACATTGTACAAACAACAAATGCCCACATTGTACAAACAACAAATGCCCGCATTGCACAAACAACAAATGCCCCCATTGTACAAACAACAAATGCCCACATTGTACAAACAACAAATGCCCGCATTGTACAAACAACAATGCACAGTAAAAACAAGTAAAAAAGCACAATGATAAGCTACAGCAACAACTACAACTTAAAACTAAATATCTAGTAGAAAGGCCGCCAAAATTATCCGCACTTGACAACTGAAACTATCCATCTAGCAATGACGACGACAGTTATTATTACCATGATATCAACAATAAAAGTGATGACAATAATGACGATGAAAATGATCACTGTGACAATGATAACATTGACACTGATGATGATGCTTACGCTGTAGAACCAAGTTATTGAAGATGACTACTCATCATTTCTTATTACCGACCCTGTCAATCTTTGTGATGTCATCCTTTGTCCAGCTGGCATTTACTACTCTGACATCACCTCTTCGACCTGTCACCTCGATTCGACTCGTATCTTCCTGAATTAAAAACACATATGGACAGTTGTCAGCATCCAACTCTTGAGCTAGTCTCAGCTGGCCTCAACAGCTACTTCAGTTAAGTGTGACAGGAAGTTGTATTGCATACCAATTCCATCTATGTCTTCTATAAACTATATATATTCATATACACACTACATTCTAACTATATTTATGAGGCATGGTCGCCAACTGGCTTGAGCTCTCAGCTTTTAACGTGAAGAGTATGGGTTCGAGCCTCCTCTGAGACGGTTGCGGTAGAGCAAGTCCTTCATGCACATTTGCTCAGCGCCATCCATTGCTGCTTAGTCATTAGGCAGTCACACTTAATAAATGCAGAAATAATTAAATTAATAATAAATGGCTCAATCAAAATATATGGTAATTACAATAATAACAATTGCAGTTTTTTGCCTACCGCAACGACTTCGTCATAGCGAAGAGCATATGGAGAATCTTCATCAACCTGATAGCCTGTCTTCTCTATGACATCTTCTAAATGGTAAACCTATTCACACATCAATGAAAACAAACATCACGATATAACTGATCGAAAATCAACTAAATCCATCCTATAACCACATCACCTTAACCATGAAATGATGTAAGCACAAATTAAGATTTTTATTGGATTAGGCTTCCTGCTTCCAAGAGCTCCTGCTAATAGGATAAAGGCATGACGGCAGTGGCAGAAGCGAGTTATATATAATTCACTGCCCAGTTCAGTTCATTCTGTCAATTCAAATATATTTTGTAATGGCACAAGTGGAAAATAAATACATAATGTAGTGATAAAAATGGTAAATGAACAAATTCTGTAATGGCAGAAATGGTAGAGTTGTGACCAAATTCCTACTTATCAAATAGTCATACCACATGCCATTAAATATGATTAGAACTGGAGATAAATGTTGAAGGGAGACAGACCGTGACAGAGAATGACCGTCCTTCAATCTGAATGACTGGACAGCGGTTAAAGTACGCAGAGAACTTGTCACTGTCCAGCGTTGCACTCATCAGAACGACCTTAAGTTCGGGTCGAACGACAGCAAGATGGCGAAGGTTGATCAGAAGAAAATCAGACTCCATGCTGCGTTCATGCACCTAACACCGCAACACACAGCTCAACGTCCAAAAACATCAAACACAACAAGTCTAACATAGATCGGTAGCTCCCAACGTCTTAAGCATTAATGTATCACCTGTGTATGTATCTTAACACTTTTATGGCATGTTTTAAGAACTTCACAAAAGTGCTGAGGCACGGCTCTCTGACAAAACTAAAAAGGCACATCTTAAGATAAGCTGAAAATGTCTTTTGAGCTATTTGTGGTAGTAAAGTTCTGATTTCTAGTGGAAGACTGTTCCATGATGATGGTCCAAAGCAAGAGATAGAACAATGCATCCGAATCATTATGCAGCAGCATGGAACCAACAGGTCCCAGTATGCTGCAGCGTGCAGTGCTTGTCGTGGCGGCTGGCTTGAAACAGGAACACAGAGCTTCCTGATGTATTCCAGGGCCAAACCAACCACAAATGGTCACCCGAAGAGGAAGATCTTGATGTAATTCTATCCTCAACTGGGAGGATGTGATAGAAGGTTCTCGCTTTCTGGTAAGATGTTTTATCAAAAAGTTGTGAAAACATTTTTATTTCAACCAAATTTTACCACATACAAATGTATCTGAGAATTCTATGCCTTTGCTAACAAATATATTGATTAGTGTTCCCACCTGAAATATGCGCATCAGAGGGCAAAATTATTCATCCTATTATGGAGTGATGGGTAGCTGGGTACCCACTCAAAATGGACAAGGGCTGCATTTACTAACATTTTGACACCTCTAGTTACAATATCTATTAGTAGGTATGTTAAACAAATGTTACCATTATATAAACTCCAGCTGGTTTTACAGAAATAATTTTTATTTGTTGCTACCTATTTCCCATGTAGATCCTTTAACTCAGCCAGGAACAGTTCAGTTATCTCATGACCAATTTTTATAAAGATTTCTTAGTGAGGTAACAACTGACATACCTCATCCACTACGACACAAGAGATACCACTGAGGTAAGAGTCATCCTGCAAAAGGCGTAATATGATTCCTGTAGTGCAGTACAGTAGTCGAGTTGAGCGGCATCTTTTCTTTTCAAATCGAATCTGATATCCACAAATGGAGTTGCGTTTGCCAGGACCTTTCTCGCCCAACTCAGCAGAGACACGGTTGGCCAGACTGATGGCAGAAATACGTCTAGGTTGAGTGCACACAATCAGTTGATTGGTGGCTTTGCTATTTGCCAACACAAGAGCCTGCAGCAAACGATTTAAAGCCAAAACCAGATAAATATTTAATCTATTCTAGCATGAATGACACTGCAATGGTTTTTAAGTCATAAGGTCTCAACTACAGATTCTGGTCAAATTCCAGATGTTACCAGTAGCAAATAAAGAGGAAGAGAGAGAGGCAGCTTTGAGCAGATAAACCGACTTGAAGAGCTTAATATGACATCAGACTCACATCAGAGTCTCGGCCCAGCAAACCACTCAGGACAAAAGTTTAAAAAATTTGATCCTGAGTATTTAAAGGTCAACACCCCTTTTCATTATTTCAAAAAGGAACATTTACCTGTACCTATAATTATATTCAACCATTATATGTAAAAGTAGAGCCCACTGTATGATGCATCAAGTAATCGATCGACTGATCAAGTGATCAATTGACTGATCTCAATGACCTTGATAATTTGAACCACTTATATATAGACCCACACATTCACAACAGATTCTTAATAACAAACTTCATTCTACCACAAATTCCAATCCATCATCATAAAGGATACAGTCGGATCCCAAATTTAGTTCAGCTGTATCCCAAAGACAGCTTTATAAGAAAGTTGCAGTGAACACTGAATGCAGCAATGAAAATAATTAGTCTTATCATCATAAAATGACTCTTGCTAATCTAAAATCTACATCTTAGTAACGATAACTTAAGAAGTATGTGATCACGTCTAACCTCGAGCAGAAACTGTGGAACTTGTGTACTCTTGCCACATCCAGTTTCACCAGCAACGATGAACACACTATGTCTCTGGATCATTTCCATGATTCTGTCCTTCTCCTGGAATGCTGGCAGTTGACTTCTCTCTCTCAGAAGAGACTTGTACTGACCTGTTCTCTGATTCTGAGTGAAGATCGGTCGAACATCAAAAACGCGATCCCAGGATCTGTTTCTGCTCTGGTCAGTGGCAGAACGATCAGCTGCACCACCTTCTTCCTTCAGTAAAAATTACCAGACATAGCGAATGTGTGTAATCATAAACTCAAGAATTCTACAGCGCCCAACAAAAACTAAGTCATGGGAACCAGCTTATTCATAGGCACTCAGTCAAAACAAAATCGACTGGCAAGAAGGGTTTGGTTCCAGGTCAAGATCCAAAAGTCAGGCAGGCAGGCTACGGCTGGTGGTGCTTGGAATTGGACATGTATGTATCAGGATATTTAATACAACATGTTTTAAATACCAGCATTTCAAAAAAACTGCCGAGTGACTGACAAACAAACATGTTTTAAGGCAGTTTGAAAATATGTACTGAAGAGTCAAACACAACAGTACATATGTGCAGCAGAAGACCATTCCAAGAGTAAGGTAAAAGATTAGATAAGGCATGACGAGCTCAAGTTCATATGGGGGAAGCTGCATACCAATAAATGCCCAACAGAGCTGATGAATCTTGAATATTACCAAACCGAACATTCTAACCAGAAAATAAGGTCAAGTAGCACATTTTAGTCATCTCTTTCTCTTCTCTCTCTCTCTCTTTCAGTTGAAATCTGATAGGATTTCAACCATACTCATCAAACAGACTATGATTTTTGCACTTCAAGCAAAAATCAATTGATGCCTTGTGCTATATTGAAAAAAACTCTATAGAAGTCATTACTTTAGATCAGATAAGCTCAGATTCTCAGTACAGAGGTAGTCTGTCGTGTGTTTAGTAAATAGTTTGAGTTACAAATATTGTTGATAGATTTGTGTGTTTAGAACTGTATACTCGATATCTGAAGCACTGTTGTGATAGAACTGTTCATTTTCCTAATTATATACATGAAAATCAAAGACTGTGTGTCTTTTCTCGAGTTAATCCTATGCTACATATTGGGCAAGTCGATGGTTCAAAGACCAATCAACTGACACCTCAGAAGACTGTAGATAGCATAGATATATCAACTGTTAATGAATGTATATACGAATCTCATAAAAGCGCTGCAATATAAACCTCTGACTGACCTCATCATCTCCACTGCTCAAATCCTCCCACGACTCGACTTCATTTTGTTGTTTCATTGATCCAACCGTCGTAACATTGTCACCTGATTTCAGCATCTTCATCAGTCGACCAACAAGCTCTTCCCTCGGCTGCAGCAACAAAAAACCAAAATCAAATCTGGCGACTTTTATAGCGCCAGTATGTACTAAATTTAGGATTCATTTCTGTACTGAAAGAAAAGTTTTGCTTGTGAGTCCTGCGCATCAAGGGTCGCTGGCAAACACAAGTCTCCTTCCAGGATATGATGGTGAGCGGTGCTATTGATCAGAGGCTTTATCTTCGGGGGACTTTATGCCTTTAACAGCACGCGGGTTCGTGAATGGATCAGTCCGACCGTACAGAAACGTAACGACGATTACTTCTTTCACACGTATATTACAACTATGTACACTGTATATACAGCAAATTCAGCAAAATCAGAGTCTCTTGATTCGCAAGGGTCTGTGGATGTTTTAAGAGATGCAATATTGTTTTATTTCTGCTCTCCAGACCTAACGCCTCTTTCGACCGGTTTAGCGAAATGCCTTCTTCGCTTCGCACCCTTCCTTAACTTTCCCCTTCAATCATCCAACTTCTCCCTTTTAGCGAAATGCCTTCTTCGCTTCGCACCCTTCCTTAACTTTCCCCTTCGATCATCCAACTTCTCCCTTTCGCCATGTGATCAGCATCCCTCTGCTCCGCCTCTCTCTCTCTCTCATTCTCTCACTCTCCCTCTCTCTCGTTTACTTCTACCTGTCAACTACGGGCGTCCTATCCGCCTCTCGTTAAGTACATTCAACTGTTCCCCAGTGTTCCGTAGGAATTAATTACACAAATACTTAAGCTAAATTATCCGACATAATACAGTCCACGATATGCACAAAGTTAAACCCTCATTGTTTTTACAACTTTTCACTACAATGTCCCTGACTGGAACCTATCAGAATTCATGTTATAATAAAGCATTTTTATGAGGGGTTTCCTGTGTATGTGTCGCACAGCGGTCTGTTTGGCAACACAATGGGCCTGTAATTAATTCAACAATTGCAGATTTAAGCCAGTAAACATTGTTTGTGCACACTTATCTTGTGCCCCAGAATCAGGTTTAATGACCTTGCATGTGTAATAAGTGCATTAAATAAATAATGGTGAATACATGATGACGACGATTATGGCATTTACAAGCAGACAAGCAACACTAAATTACTGATAACTGATAACCAACACTATGTGGAAGATAACAAGATGAATAGTTTTGACAATTTCTGTGAATCGTGTCTCTAGTGACCACCACAAAGGAAGTAAAATAAAATAAGTAAATTATCATAAAGCACAATACATCAAGCAATGGTCACTTCAGAGCAAAATCACAGTTGCCTCATAATTCATTAGGCATACACAGAATAATCTACATAAAACGCTTCATTACAACACAAATTCTAATGTAACACGGTTTCGGACATGAATCCCAACTTTAGTCCAAGAACTGAAAATACCCTCATTATGAAAAAAATATGGACACAGAATTATGGAAAGTTACCATAATGTTCAAGATGACATGGACAGACAACATCAAGCCGTGGATTGAATTATCGTTCAACCAGTTATTACAAGAGATGAAGAAGACAAGCAGATGGCACAAATTTGTCCATGGTGCAGCCAATCCTCAGCTCCAGGATGGTTGAAGGCAAAACAAGATAAGACAGTAATGTCATACATAATATTACATCCAGAACAGTTGGTCAGTTTGATATATTGTAACAAAAATGATTGTAATAATAAAATAGCAACAATAACCATAGGTTGAACTAAAGAATGCTGTACTAACTCGGTTGTCCTCTTCAGTTGCTTCTTTCTTTGTCTGTTCTTCTGCTCGACGCCATTCCAACCAGATGTCTCGATACGGAGGAGGAAGCAACAGATGGACATCCTGTAGAGAAGATAAACAACATCTTCAAACAAGAAGTCAATTGATGGAAAACAGATTTCAGGTGCAAAATGTCACAGCATATGCATTCTTCTTCCTTCTGGCTGGAATTAATCCCTCCTAGCAGATGCATATACTGTAGATCAATTAAAAGAATTTCTCATAAATCTGTCAAGTATTAACCAAATCCTAACCATTCAGTTGCTACAGGTTTTCAGTAGGTGTATATAAATGCAAAGATACATACACACAAGAAGACACATAAATATGTGTATAGAAATACAAGATACATACACACATGAATACACATAAATATGCGCGTGGCTCCCTCTGGATATGTCGGTGGCTGGATTGTTAAGCTTTCTTTTCACAAAGAACTGAAGTCTTATCTTTTTCCAGCTACCTGCAATTATGAGGTCAATTCATAAATTACTGTGTGATATAAATACCTGATTAATAATAATAAAATACAACACTGGCATAAACATAAGCACATATACGTAACATAAATACCATGAGCAAAGGGGTCACATAGTCTTGCAAAGGGGTCACATAGTCTTGCAAAGGGGTCACATAGTCTTGCAAAGGGGTCACATAGTCTTGCAAAGGGGTCACATAGTCTTGCAAAGGGGTCACATAGTCTTGCAAAGGGGTCACATAGTCCTGCAAAGGGGTCGCATAGTCCTGCCAACTTACCTGTCCTCGACAGAGACTGTAGAGGGCCAGAGTGCTTGCCAAGTGCTCTGCCTCTTGTAGCTTTTCACAGGCAACTTCCGGACAAACAATCAGGTCCCCTTCTTTGGACTTCCTAGTCACCTTGCACCTAACAGTTCAGTGATTAGTAAACAGGCCAATTACTAAACAATTATACCATTCCATATACAACAAAGCATTTTCACTTTATATATTTTTTGCAGGTAAAGGCAACAGCAACTCACTTGTTTAAAAGCCCTCATAGAAACTCCTCAGAAGTGTGATACGAAGGTTGTATGATCATTCGTCTAAGGCACCAAAACAACCATAGCAATCCAACAATGGGCCGTCGTTTAAACTTCCTACTTTTCAATGATACTCATTTAATAACACTAAAAGGAAAAGACTCAAGTGAAAAATAGGTGGTGGGTTATTCTACGGCTTGTCACCCATTGATATTTTTACCAATCAGGTTCAACAGTGCCTGCTTTCTCTGCACCTGTCTCAGCTGAACAATTCAAGTCCTAAGTCTCAACTTATGATTTACTATTATCGGCTGATAACTAAGCATGTAAGTAGTCTTTATTTGCATCTGACAAGTGCACATGCATCACAAGCCATAGAACGATTAAACAGATTATGACATAGGCACGTATAATTGACAGGCATGCACAACTAAATATAGCTAACAATGCATTAGTTAAAAAACAAGTTTTAAACATATGTCAAGGCTAAGAAAATGAAGTCATTAACATTTTATATCTAAGGCTGTAGTTAAGGGACTAATCTTCTTCTTTTTCACTTTGACATTTCATCAGAATCAAAAATACAATTTCACCTAGATGAATTTGCAATTTAAAGACTGTGTCTGCGTATGACAGACCTTGACTTCCAGAGTCCGCCTCCAATGTCCACTTTTTCAAATGTCATAGTGGACGACTGAGGAAGATGTTTTCGAACCCAGTCATTCAGGAACTGCTTTGGAGATTTTCCTGTCCACTGTTGACGAGTGTAAGCAAAAGACCTTCGAACGACTTCCTTTGTGGTGCTCACTAGACACAAGATTCACAGAAATTATCAACACCATTCATCAGGTCACCACCAACAGAGGTTTGGTTATCTGTCATCAGTCGTTAGTGTATCATGTCTGTCAATGCCATTATCAAGACCTTGTTATCATCATCATCACCATGACCACCACCATCAACACCACCATCATTATCTCCTTGGAAAACTTCTAAAGCAATTCAGTAAAATTAAGAGGCATCAATCCATAACATACCATTACCAACTGGGAGAATTTGTCAAGAGGAAGGGGTGAATCTTACCCACCACTGGTTCACATATGGAAGAATGTATTCCCTATACTCTTTCCACGCTATCCCCACTCTGGTCCATGCCCTCATTTGCACTAGGGTTGACTTTGGTAACACCATCTTTACTGGCCTATCACTAGCCAACACTGCTAAGCTGCAATCTGTGCTTAACTCTGCTGCTCGTCTCATTGGGGGCATTCCAAAATATGGCCACATCTTGTCTTGTATTCGTGACACTCTTCACTGGCTCCCCATCCAGCAGCACGTCCACTTTAAGATCCTCTCCCTCATGCGCAATTGTGTTCTTGGCTCTGCTCCTCTTTACCTCATTGACTTCTACACTTTGGTCTCCTCATTGCCAGGCCATAGCACCCTTCACTCGGCCACTCAGGATCTCCTGTTTGTCCCTCGAATGCGCACCGCTACTGCCCAGTCCAGAAGCTTTGCCTATGTTGGTCCCACTTGCTGGAATCATCTCTCTTGAGAATTGCGACTTGAGCTCCTTTCTCTCCCCCTCTCAGTGTTCCATAGGCGCCTGAAGACTGTACTCTTTAACAGTGATTTTACTTCTACGGGTCGGAAGCACCTCTGTTGAGTTTATCCTCTAAGAGGCGCTTTATAAATCTCAAATTACAATTACAATTCACTTCCACCCATAACAGAGGTCTTTTCCTCAGCTACAAATTACACACACATGACCATCATCAATGTGATTATGACCATAACTATATTCATCAATAACTTCTTGATGATCACTAAAGCAATTCACCTGTCTTTTGGGATTTCAAGGCATTTTCTTCAAACATATCCAGTGAAGAACAAAGCGTCTCCATCTCGTTTTCCTTCTTCTGCTTCTTCCTCTTGTCTCTGGCTGCTGTTGCTCCTGCTCTGCATTCAGGCAAAGACTCCTCCTCCGAGTCCGGAATAATAACGGCTGTATTAAACCCAGGCAACTTTTTGACTTCTTCGATTTCTAAAAACGCAAAATCATCTTACGAATTCGTGTTCATATTTTGACCACTAAGACTTCCTCAAACTTAGCAAAACTGCAAACTGACTTATGCTATGCAGACACAAAAATAGTAGCTGTACTGTTAAAGTGACTCTGAATGTAAACTGTCATCAGTCACAAATTAAATGTTTATTCTTTTAATTTCCAGTATTTCTCAACCTTACATCACTCGATACAATACACTACAAGATGGCTTTGAAAGGATTTTTTCATACATTTGACATGTAGCCGACATGGAATATGCATTAAAGAATATAAATGTCGTTAAACTAAGAACAAACTGGACAATGTGGACATATTGCTTAAATTGTAACATCATATAGCATGTTACAAACTGCTATCTTATGACGACACTATGTATATAAATCAGCTACATTGCATTATCATGCAAATTCTAGCCATGAACCTCTACAAAAATGTTGTTTGATAGTTAGATTGCTGAATATTGTTGTCCTAGTGCCTCAGCCCCACAACTCAGTCCTCTTAGCAAAACTGTTGAGAAATCAACCCCACGACCAAGCCCATGAGCACAACTGTTTGATATATCAATCCCAAGACTATGCCCCTGAACAAAACTGTTGACAGATCAATCCCACAACTAAGCCCCTAAGCAAAACTGTTTATAGATGAATGTAACAAACAAACTCTTCACCTTACTTCACCTTACCTTGGTTTCAGAAAACTTCTTAAATTTGATGAAAAACTACCTGACACAATTTTTTTAATTTGTTTACTGAAGTCCTTTGTGGCAGCACTGTTATCATTCGTCTCCTTTGCCTCCTTTGCTTCCACTTTCAAGTCGAGCATTTTGGCTGTCAATTCCAGATAACGTTCATTCTAGAAAAATCATTTTCACATTAAATTGAAGGCACAGTAAAGCACAAAAGAATAAAACAATTGCAAACCTCATAAAATATACTCAAACACATATACATATAAACATGTGCACACATACATCAGAATCGTAATCGTTATCACATATTTACATAGCACCTCTTTGATAAAAGTTCTAAGAGGTTCACCGACCACGATAACACAAGAACACAATAAAATATCAAACAGATTGGCCTTCAGTCATTGGTAAAATAGAGACAGAATAAGGAAAAGAAGCTCTGGTACTCAAATACTGAATAGCATTATATCAAGCCATCTAAATTACCGGATCAAACTTCTTCTCAGCCTGAACAGCTTCTTCCTCCTCCTCCTCGTTGCTTGAGGTCTCCTCTTCATATCGTGACAGAATCCACTCCTTCATACTAGTTGTCTAGGATCAGAGATAAAAGATATTTCATTCATCGTAAAGAGATCTTCAATTTCTAAGCCATTTACACTTATGTCTACAATAGGTAGCGGTGCAATGTAAATTTAGGAAAGAAAGATCTCTTAATTATTTTGGATAAGCCACATGGTCTATATACTCAATATATAAGCTAAAATATGTCATTAGCGGCAGCCTGGTGCTGTTGATATGTTACTAGAGGGCATAGTAAAGTTAACCAATGCTGAGCCCAGTTGGTAAAAGGAAGGGTGACTGTCTGGAATAGCAGGCCTCCCAGAGCCCATTCAACTCTTGATCGTATCATCAAGAGTACCATAGTAAGTTGGGATGTTATATATATGTTATAAGTATGCATCTGGAAATTTATATAGCACTGTCTAAGAACTTTATGAAGGCCCTCGTTCAACTACAGTTACATGAGTTCTGAAGTAGGATTGATATAGTCTTTTGTACCTCAGGCAAAAAGAACCTTTGACCTCAGGACCATTACATTACTTGCTCTGAGGCATGTAAATAACCACAACAAATTTACCTTTTCAACTTTGTGCATATTAGTATTACATTTATTACAAAATATTATGTATTATATGATATAATACAAGTAAAAATTCATAATAACTCTTTACAACAGTTCAGAATACACTTATAATTAAATATTACAATATTAATCAAAATAATTAATTGACTATTTAAATACTTATTAAATAATATTTATATAATAATAATTAACTAATTGCTTATTTTCTAAACATTTTTGCTGCAATCAAGAGAATGTCTCACATGCACCTTTACCTTGCAAATCAACTTTTACATTATAGCATTTACACAGAGCCCCTCTCTTCAGCTGCTGTTTATAATATTTTATTTTATGTTTACATTCTTTTACGGGGTAAAGACAAAGTGATGAGAACCTGCACATCCTTTTTCAAAATTTCTGTTGCAGGTTTTGATAAGTCCGTTGAAGAAATGTCGTTTGTTGAGTTTGTTTTTGAGTCCGAGGTCGATGGAAGGCGTTGTTTTGGTCGCAGTTTGAGCTCCTCATTGTGCAAGGCTTGCGAGAATCCCTCAGGCAAATCGTCTTCAAAATAACAGAACAACAAGCAACTTATAGCTAAATAATGTTTGGGATCCATGTAATACAAGAAGTTTCTCTGTAATTAAAATGAGTTTAATAAAAGCTTGCAAATTGTAGAGAAGCCTAAAATACCTTTTCACTTGGCTTTAGATAACATTTACTTTACAACAGTCAACACATTATATATTCTGCCAACTATTTTGGAGAACCATCGAGAAAATTACTGAAACATTTTACTCTGTAGTCACTTTAAACATTGAAACCTCTGAGTGGTCCATCTTCACATATATATAGATTGCGAGAGCTCCAAACTTTACCATTTTTAGTATTAAGACAGAGCCAATCAAGGCAATCCATGAGATCTTGCCCATATGGAACGGTGTTCAACATCGCATCCTCTATCTGTTTGTGTTTAAAACCAACGTCAACCAGTGACTGGTACATGTCCTATGGCAAAAAATAAGAACACAAAAGTTATTCACATAACACTGGAGTTTAACTTTCTGAGACTGGATAGCCAGATGGAGAGAGCCTACAGATATACTGCATTTCTAATGCTTCAGTTCCACCTCTATAATAATCTAATCTAAGCAAGACTTCTAAAGTGCCATTATCACAGCATATAAGGCACGCTAATCAATGGTCCCACTTATATACAAGTAATAACAGTGTTTTGAGTCAGCAGTTGTAAAGCCAATGTTAACAAATGCATGGTCAGTAGTAGTAGTTCCAATGTTTAACGACATCTTATGCCATCAAAGGCCATTGATGTTGCCCTCCTCCTTTATCCAGGTTTGGGAGTGGCACTACCCGAATACGATACTGGTGGAATTAAATGCATGTTAACATTGAAGCTTAAACATTTAAAGTTTTACACTGCAGTTCTAAAGAGACACTCAGTTGTGTCTCTGCTTAGTGCTTCAAAGTTACTGGAAATGACAACAACAACCTCTGCATTCAGGATTCAAACCCTGTCATGTGATGATTTGCCCTTCAATCAAATATCTCACAACTTCAGGACCTTAATTTTCAGAATTACTGTTGAATTGTGTTGAACAATGCATGTTAAATGTTCAAAACAGTGGCTTATTTTGTCTTTTACATATATCTGGTCTCCAAGGGAACTCTTACAGTATCTTTGGGTCATATGTATGATTATTATAATCAATAAAGTTCAAGAAACTTTGGGATGCATAATTTCTAAGAATAACATTGCAAGCATTTGCTTAACAATTAATTAAACAGCATTCAAAATGCACTGACAGCACTGTGAGCATTACTTGTGTCAAAACAAGGGTCCAATAGGAAAGGCTTGCAATTAGTTCATTCACAGTTAAACCAAGTCACCTGTAAGGTGACGTCTAGCCAGGTTTGTGTCCTTGTGCATGTGCTTCAGCCAAAAATTCCTTCCACTGCTGACGATGAGACTAGTTACCTTATCTTGATTTATCTAACCTTGAATTATGTTGTATTCCTTGCCACACCTATTCAGTGCAAAGAAACTGCACAAATTAGATCACAAATCACATACATCGTCATCAGTTCCTGACACCAGCCACTTCACAGTGATGGTGCTAAAAATGATCTCCATTCTTTTTGGTAATTTGTCACATAACAGTGCTTAATTCATGTTTAGTTCAAGCCTTGTTATGTGTAAAGAACTCAATGCTAAAAGTAAATGCTAAGGGAGGATGTGAACAAGATGTTACAGGATTATAGCAGCTTGCAAAAATGGAAAGAATTGTCTGGAGTATTATGTGATCCTAGGATTCAACACAAAGGAAAAGTATATGAGACAAAGATAAGACCAGTAATGATTTGCAGAGGTGAGGCCTGGAAACTGAGGAGGAAACTCTTGGAGAGAACTGATACGAGAATGCTGAGATGGGTACTTGAAGTGTCACTGAAAGACAGGAAGAGCAACGAATATATGAGACAAATCACAGGGTACCGTGCATAGCCAAGATAGTGCGGGACGCTAGACTGAAATGGTATGGTCATGTGGAGCATGCTGAAGAAGAAAGCCACATAAAAAGAATTATGAAGGCAGAAATTCATGGATGCTGCAGTTGGGAAGACAGAGGAAGAGATAGAGGGACATGATCCAACAGGACCTCAAATACTCAAATTAAAGGAAGAGGACACTGGAAACAGAAACAAGTGGAGAGAAAGGATCTCTATAGCTGACCCCTCCCCTGGAGGGATTAATTCCAGCTAGAAGGCAAGAGTTCAAGTCTTGTTATGTCTTTGTTTATCACAAAAAGGTGCTATGTCAAGTGTTTAAATAACTAAGTAACAAATACTGTGAGCTTCTTGGCAGTCAGTCTTTGCGAAGCAGATCCTCGGAACTCTTTCTTCTCCTTGCGGATGAGATCCAACATTGCCGACTCCAGCCGTGCATCAATCTGTACCTTGACCGCTTCATCTTTAGCCCCAACCACATCCTGTGATTTGTCCGCACCAAATGTGTAACTCTTCTGCTCTGCAATTATATACCCATTTAACTTAACCATACATACATACTGCACTCTTATCATAGGAATGTTGCAGTAAATTACTAGTGTTAAAAAGATATGTACACCTTACAATGTGTAAATTTACGTAATTTACTAAGTGCAAATTTTTGTAAGTTTACAACAAGTGTAATTCTATGTAAGTTTACAAAAAAGCTTAACAACGATGCTCACATTCGCTATCATATTTCTCTATCAGGTGTAATCACTAAGTTCAAAAGTAGCTTCCCTAATGGGCTCCATAACATGCAGCTGCATAAATCTAGTATTAATAAAATCTAAGAAATTCCATCTTTTTCTTTGTTCCATTTTCACAATCAATCTGGTAGTTGAAGTCTCCCATAACCAAGGACATATCCCCTGTTAGCCATTTCATACAGGCTCATCGGTGCCCCATCACTTGCAATTTCTGCTTCGGCCTTTCACTTAAGACTGAAACCATACCTCTTTCACAGATCCTATCCTGACCCCTTCTATCTCTCTCTCCTCTCCAACCCCAACACCACCACCCGTAGCTGCCATGCTGTCTCTCCGTCTGACTTTTGGATCTTGACCTGGAACCGAACCTTTTGCCTATCGATTTTGTTTTGACTGAGCGCCTGTGAATAAGCTGGTTCCCGCGGCGTGGCTCTCGTTGGGCGCTGTAGAAATCTCGGGATTATGATTACAATTTCTGGTAGTTTACATAACCCCTAATCAGCTTCTTTGGTGGCATCTGGCACTCTGTAACAAACTCCCACCAGCACTTTAGACCTGTTTAATTACATTTCACACCAGATGCTTTCTTTGAAGGCCTCATTCCTAATAGCAGATCTCTCTACTGCTAAAATATTGTTTTGAATATACAGCAAAATCCATCCAACCCCATGACTAACAATTTTCTGGTCAGCTCAATCCCTTCTAAATAACCTACAACTATCTAAAGCCAGTTCACTGTCTGTGATCTCTGCATTTGCCCAAGGTTCTGCAATTCTAATTATGTCAGGATTCTCATTAGCTGCATATAATTCCAATTCTGCTCTCTTTGTACTACTACTATATTTCTCATATTTGCAAACATACAATTTAGCATTTTACCGCCTTCAGTTTCCTTACACCTCCTGTCAGCTCTACTGTAAGCTTCTTTTTCTCATTTTTGATCTTGAATTCTGTGACAGTCAGTGAGTCTGTTTAATGTACTAACTGTCTTTTCCCCAAGTCTAAAGTCTTTCTCATCATGAAGATTTGTCTCAACACCATGTCCACATCTCAAGCATTACGATGTAAACCATCTCTCCCCAAGTAACTGCCCTCCACAGGTTAAAGTCAAGCACCCAGTATGTAATATCTTCTTTCATACACATCTTCTTCAGCCTTGTGTTGATCTTGACTCATAATTTCTAAGGCTTCACTGTTCTCCTGCCCTGCCAAAATTCCCATTACCACAACTTCCCTTATCTGACCTCCTTCATCCCATGTGTCATGCCTTCGTATCTGGTCGTAATGTATTCCACTTCATCCACTTGAAGGTCATTTGTTTCAACTTGCACAGACAGTTCTTGTATCGTCCAGTTTGCCTTTCTTAATTTCCAGCATCAATTGCTCAATTCGTGCTCCTGGCTTGCAGATGGTATTGAACCCTGCACACACTGAATCTGCAAATTCTATCCAACATGCCTGACCAGGGAATCTCCAACCAACACCACCTTCTCCTTCCTTCGCTTGGAGACATGTTTGGCTGCTTTCTGCTGCTTCAGCTGTTCTTCCCTTTTGTTCCTGCACCGTATCTTCATGTTCGTTTTTATTTGTTCCTTTCTCCACTGGATCCTCAGCATTCATCTGGTTGACAATTTCTTCTAAAGCATTAAGGTATTTCATCACAGCGTCTAAACTTTTTCTGTCTGTCTCCGAGCGTTTATTTTTTCTTCCTCTAAACTTTTCTCTACGCAGCACACTCTATTGTCTAAGCAGCACACACTGGCTGAACGTATAGGTGGGCCCTTCCTTGAAACTGTCTTTGGTGCTATGCGTGCCAAAGCCAGTGCACACAAAAAGATTGCTCTTACAGACAATGTTTTATTATACTTAATGATGAACATAATTTTCTATTATATTTACTGATGAACCTGTTGGTGATGTGCTCTAACAGCATTTCGGCTGGCGAGGAACGTCTTCCAGTGGTACTTAGAAGGCGATATAAAAATATTACCTTTATGCATGCATGCATGTCTGCATGTCGATTTGTGCATGGGTATCTGCGCGTTATGCATCTGAACACATGCATTGTGAATACATGAATTCATTCAGATTATGGTTAAACATTTATTGCTGGAAGGTTTACTTCCCTTATTTACAAAGTCGTAAGCATCGTTTCCCCGAAAATAGAATTATGAATCTACGCTGTTGTGAACACGGCACCGAAAATGAGCGATATTAAAGAAAGTCAATAAAACAACCTTTAGCTTCTTTTGCAGGTGTTTTAACGTCAGCGTTGGACTTAACAGCTTGTTTTTCTTTCTTCTTCCCCATTCAGAATGTAAATTATGATTATATTTTAATAATTTTAATTCAATAATTTCATTGGCAGCCTCAGCTAAAATAGTTTCTTATATACTTTGTATGGCGCAAAAACCCTCTACTACGTTTAGGCGAAAACGAAAGCAAATCCTACGCCATTTTATAATTAATTTCATAATGTAAACTGAACGAAATGGTAATGGTAACAATAACGATAATTATAACTGTAATGATTGCTCATTCAAGGTACAGCGCTGCGTCAAGTTAGAAGGGTTGATTGATCCGCATGAGCAAGATTCGGTTGCCAAGAGACCATGGCAGAAAGGAAAGGAGACAAAGGAGATGCTAAGGTGGGTAGTGTTTTAGGTTGACAGAAATGGGAATGCGACTTATTGGGTGGATCAGGGTAAGCGTTCTTGACCAGGCAGAGATTTAGTTTTGAATAGAACGCCTGAGAAATAATATATATCGGGTTTGAGACAAATGATGCTGGGTGAACGACAGAAGGGGTGGAGGAACAAAGAATTTGCAAAATCTAGGCATGTGGGAGAGCGCTCCAGAGGCGAAATGCAATGTGGCATATGGATCAGTTAGATAATGAAATAGCTATTCGCAGATAAAGACCTATTGTGGCCTCCAATATGTTACTAAACGTAAAAGTATTACTGTCTCATTTTTATTACCCTTATGTTTATTATCGTTTCTTTTGTTACTGTTATATCACTGGACAACAAATTTTTACAAAAGTCATGTTACTGAAATGAAATTAGTCAGTTCTTATCAATTTGTATGTGCTGAACACGAATATGACAGTGAAAATGCCGAATTGGCTCTAGTTTTTTTGTAATCTGAAATGAAGTAATTTTATATCGCACAATGCATGCCAATAGTGATACACTTACAGTTAATATTTGTAAAAACCAGGTCATAGACTAGTTCTTAGATTTTTTTGCCTGTCTCTTGTACAGCTGTTCGGGAGCATCTCTGCGGAGTGTCCAGCAGTAGTCAGCCAACATTGTAGTGGACCATTTTCCCTGGTACCTTTGCTCCATTGTTGCGATATCTTGATGAAAACGTTCGCCATGTTCGTCACTAACCATACCACAGTTGTCAGGGAAGAAATCCAGATGGGAATGAAGGAAATGCATCTTCAGAGACATATTGCAGCGAAATTTCTGGTACTGCTTGAGCATGTTTTCTACTAGTTCCTTGTAGTTTTCTGCCCTAACATTCCCCAGAAAGTCTGTAGACACTAGACGAAAAGCATTCCATGCTTGTTTCGCATCACCCTCCAGCAAGTTGTTGAAGCGGTCATCTTTGAAGAGTTCTCTAATCTGAGGACCCACAAAAACTGCCTCTTTAATCTTTGCTTCGCTGAGTCGAGGGAATTTTTCATGCAGGTATCGGAAAGCTGGCGAAGTGCGGTCCATGGCTTTCACGAAGTTCTTCACCAAACCTAGTTTGATGTGAAGGGGTGGTAGTAGGATTTTGTGAGCCTCGACCAGAGCTGGGTGCTGGATATTCTTCTGTCCAACTGCCATGTTTTGTCTGGGAGTCCATTCCTTCCGCACGTAGTGCAACTCTCTTGCTCGGCTATCCCACTCACACAAGAAACACATATATTTTGTATATCCTTGCTGCAGTCCCATTAAAATGGCAACTACCTTCAAATCACCACACAGGTGCCATTTGTACCTGTTATAGTCAATGGAATGCAGTAGCTGTTTTAGGTTATCGTATGTCTCTTTCATGTGGACAGCATGCGCTAATGGAATAGATGGAAGACGGTTTCCATTGTGCAAAAGCACAGCCTTAAGACTCAGTGTTGAAGAGTCTACAAAGAGTCTCCATTCTTGTGGGTCATGAGTGATCTGTAAGGCATTCATGAGGTCGTCAGTATTGGAACAGAATACCAGATTACCTTCCTTCATAAAGAAAGGTTCCAACTGCTGATGGCGCTTTCTACATGAAGTAATTGTGACATCTTCTTCTAGAAGATTCCATTGTTGGAGTCTTGATCCTAGCAATTCTGCCTTGTTTTTGGATAAGTCCAAATCACGAACAAGGTCATTTAGTTCTTCCTGTGTTATTCTGTGTGGGGTTGATGATGCACCACAGTGAAAATCGGGATCACTGCACGCTGACGGACCAGGAGAAGAACATGTCGGCTCACCCTTGTCCTCATCAGATGAATCAAGGAAAATATATTCTGCTGGAGGTTCTGGAATAGGAAGTCCATCACCATGTGGAACTGGTCTCAATGCTGAAGGAATGTTTGGGTAGACTATTGTCGACTTCTTTTGCTTCGTTATTCCACCGGAAAGAGGAGGAACCAAGCAGAAGTAACAGTCATCTACGTGGTTGCTTTGCTCTCTCCACACCATGGGAACTGCAAACGGCATTGATGGTCTTTTGCCATTCAACCACTGTGAAAGCTGTGTTGTACATGTAGCACAGCATATATGCGGGGCCCATGGCTTGTCTTGGTCGCCAACCTTGCATTCGAAGTAAGCATGATATGCCTTCTTGACTTGATAAGTGATACTTTTCTTCTGGTTGGAAAATGTCACTTCCCCACAAATGTAACAAAAGTTGTCCACAGTATTTACGCACTTCCGAGGCATTACTGTTCTGTATTGTATCTAAATGGATAAAGTAATAATAGTTTTATAAAACAGTAACTTAAACTATCTCGCACAAAGTCTGTAATATTGTAAATGCTCAACCGTTCCGACTCGCTTTATATAGTACACTGCTGACGTCATCTTACGTCAGCGGCCGACTGGCTGTAGTTTTACATTGCATCAGAAAATGACGTAATCAACTGTGCATGATGTGTCCATGATGGGATTATGCAATGAGGTGGAATATTACATCATTCTAGACTTATTTAGGATATTGTCGCAGTCCTACTGCATAAATTTACATGGTGAAACATAAAAAAAGAACTATATGAAATATTTTCAAAACGAGAGCCAATAAAAATTTTTTATGGTTATATTCGTGTTCAGCACACCAAGATGCTACACATTAGGGCCTTTTCCAGTCAGTAACGATTTCTATGTTGACCAGTGTTATTAATTCCTTGTACATTCTGGTGCGGTATGTCACCCTGAATATTTTGATGAATAAACTATAGGCCTATATATATATATATATATATATATATATATGTTTTTCTATAACGACCGTATGACCTCGACCCTGCTCATTTTTCAATGAATTAATCTGGTGAGATCTTTCACCACTGATGCCCGTTTGTATCTGCCCATACTATCCATTTTTTCAAAGAGGGTTCATGATTGGCGCTTCCATAAGAGAAGCAGTGAGTTGTAAAGCTCTGTCTTTGGATCCAACTCTGCCTCTCTCGCAACGTCCTGATCATGGCCTTTCTCTGAACAGGGTTCGTTCCTTTACACCATGTAACAGTATGCTTTAATACTGGTTTAACCTTTAATTATAATCTACAACTACTGAATAATATTATTCCCATTACTGAGCTATAATGGGGGTTATAACTGCAATTTGATCAAATAGGTTATCGATTGTTTTTAACGACATAGGCGGCCTATATTTTAATGCCTTGTGTAGGCCTACACCAGAAAGCAGGCGCAGTTGTATTAGCCTTGAAAGACTGCGCATAAAGGGCCTCTGATCCAAACCCTCACAAGGACACACAGCTGACCGAGTTAGTACAGTAGTTAGGCACAGTTGAGATGCTCAGGTACGCATGCACTCTGCACCGTAGGCTACACCAGGAGATAGAGCTTTCGAACTTGATTAGTACAACTTTACTATTAAATTAATCAAAACTCAGTGACTAATTACAGATTGCTTCATTCTTTTTTAACAATTCACCAAGTAATCCTAACAATAAATAATAGACCTAAAAGATTATAGATTCCTTGAGGTCTGGGTAATAATTCTGAAAAATAGTTGAAATGCGAGCACTCCAACCAATGACGTAACATTGCGACTACCGATTACACAGTGCTCTACAAATTTCCTACAAGACCGTAATCATAATCGTAAACTCGAGATTTCTACAGCGCCCAAAGACAGCTAAGTCGCGGGAACAAGATTATTCACAGGTGCTCAGGCAAAACAAAATAAATAGGCAGAGGGTTAGATTCGGTTCCAGGTCACGATCCATTAGTTGTCTTACACACCAAATACAACACGCCGCCACGTGATAGACCGACGTTGCCATAAAACTATAGTACTATTTTGAAATAGTGTTAGTTACTTATTATTATTAATTAGTTATTTTCATCATGATGCCAAAATTGTTTACACTATCACAGCTGAAAACATTGAACTTGAATTTAGGCAACTGCTACATGTCGCTAAACGCAACTTTTCTCACCCAGTAAGTTTAGTCACTGGTGCGGCGTAGTCATACTTCCGCCCTCTTTGAGTCTAATGGTAGACGGAAGACAACCGGGTCGGCAATCATGATCATCAAAGAATAGTCAGTTCAGATCAATTTATTCTTTTCTGTGAATTTCCTTATTTCCAGGCTTAATTGTTTTTGATGTGCTACAATTATTATTGCACTGTAGTTTTGTTTTACTGTTTTTCTTGCTGTGAAATCAAGAGTCGTTGTAGGTAGGCCGGGATGAACTTTGCTTGCCTGGCATAGGAGGTGTGCCTTTTTGGTATCATATTGATCGTGTTGATTCGAGACAGAAAAGAAAGAAATGAGGCGGAAACTGATTTTAGCCGTCTGATGGGTAGAAGATTATTTAGTTCGGATATTTTGGCCAGAGCCGCGGATAGGTCTGCTGGCTGTTATCAAAATGGCCGCAGAATATTGATTTACTGTGAAATTGTGGGCGCTGATTAATTATTAATTATGTTGGCGCACACAAGCCACAGAATTGAACGACGAAGCTGAATGAATGACAAAGTAACATAGTATAGAGTGAGAACGAATTGTAAACAGACTGAATAGCAGAAGGAGAGGCCGTATTTGTTATGCGGGAATCTCAAACTCTTGTCACACTTAGGGATACACTGTGCAGTTAGTGGTTTGAAAATGTACTGGCATTATTTGTTCCCTCTGCTGCTATCATAAGGAAAAAAACTAAATGTTGTAGTCTGTCATGTCTCCATTTTAAAATTAATCATAGTTGAAACTTGAAGTTGTGACTATGGTGATAAAGTTGCTATCAAGCTATTAATTTTTTCTTTGCATTCTTCTTCTTGTTCTGCAGAATTTTATGGTGGTTTAAACTTTATGATTTCTCTTCCTTTCCTGAGCTTAAACATAATTCTTATCAAATGTGAGTTGGAGAAAACCACATTAAACCTGTCTTGCTTTTATTAGTGATTTATGTTATGATTCTAATGAAGCTTGAATGAGAATTGATTTTGTTGTTTCTGGTGGTGGTAGTTGTGCTAATGATTATATTTTAATTTTTTCTTTATTGAAGTTTTAGTTTGATTTGTTCAAATTTCTTCTGGGTTCATTCATTGTTGTTGTCAATACAACTACTATTTATGTTAAAAAGAAATGTGTCAGCAGATGTTTAGAGCTGTGACAAATAATTCATCTCAAAAATGTCTGATACACCCACTCAGTGTGATGACATTTTGGTAGACTAGAACAGCCTTGGTTTGATCTTTTGCAGCTATGTAGTAAAGCTTTTGAAGCTGAAAACTGAATTCGGTTTGAGAATCAAGCATCCGGTTTTGTAGATTAGTTTATTTATTTTATTAGAGTTAATGTTATAATGCTATGTGTTACAATGGAGTGTTTCATGTATGTGTTTTTATACCACCGTTGACTTGTGTTTGCAGCCAAACCTTTGGTGATGAAGATATTTGATAAACTAAAATGGGTAGCCTTTGCTGCGATCGTAGGGATTGATCTTTTATAGCAATCAAGTGTGACTGACATCCAAGATGACTGTTTTGCTGACAGACAGATCATGCTTTGTGCAATCAGATCCGAAATGCTCTAAAAACGTAGTTTTGTTAACATGGATAACGTGGACGTTAAGACTCACTAATTTTTTTCATGTATTTTTTTATGCCGTTTTGTTGCTCTTATACATTATGGCATTTTGTTGAGTTTTAATGATTCTTTTGTTTGTTTCAGTCGCATTGTTATGCCAATGACGGTGGAGGAGGTCAGTATTTTAAACATTTTAGTTGAAATTTGTGCAATTTTTCTAGTCAAGTAACTAGTCTCTGAGTTATGCATTAAGTCTGAAACCTGTATCTTATCATGAATAGCTAGCTGTCTGTTAAAAATTTTTAATTAAAGTGATACTGCAAATTTTTGCCATTCCAGTGCATTACTTTAGATTTTTAGCGGAGTAAATATTTTGATAACTTGTTTTAATTAAACTTTTTTGATCCAAAGTTCAGATCTAATTCTATTAAATTGATGGTTTGTGTCAGGCAACAAAGTTGTCTGTTTGTTCCACACTGTTGTCATGCCTGCATGTCAGCCGGAGAAGACAGCTTTTCTTAGAAGCATGTAATGTTATTTATAGGCTACTTACATGTTCTTCATCAGGTGCAGTAGATTGGCTTTGTGCACTTTGCCGGCTTCCTGCTGAGTGGTGTATTAAGTTTAAAATTGCATGCTTGACCTTTTAGGCTAAGAACACTGGCCTTTCTTCATATCTTAATACTGCTGACACCATATCACCCTCCTAGATTCTTGCTTTCTTACGATACTGGTTTGTTGCAAGAATCTAGGTTCAGGACAATTGTAGGATCATATGCCTTTAGCTGCTGTGCTCCTCGCATCTGGAATCATCTACCACAAAAGACCTGACTTGCAAACTTGCTATCTTCTTTTAAACCTAATGTTAAGACTCTTTCCCTGGGTTTTGCATGATTCCATCTTGGTCCCTAGAGGGCAAACATTCGCACCTCAGATTCAGGCTTACTGACATTGCACATGGTTTAAGTGATTTAATAAATAAATAACAATAAAGTAATAAACAAGTAAATTTCTCCTTACTTTATTGGTTCTGTTTCTTTGGCCAAAACTTCCTTTTAAAGCTGAATAATAAATGTGCAGATGACAACATAAGACTTTCTTGGCTGTTTTTGACTGCATTTGAATTGTCATGGTTTTCTCTTTTTTTGTAGTACCAAGTGGCCCAGCTGTACTCCGTTGCACAGGCAAGTAAGAATGAGACTGGAGGAGGTGAGGGCATCGAGGTGCTCAAGAACGAGCCATTCACGGCGACTGAGGGAGTCCAGCCAAAGACTCCGCTTCTGAACGGAAACTACACCACTGGGCAGTTCACTCACAAAATCTACCACTTAGCTAGGTGAGTCATTACAGCCCTGGTCTAACCCTGGTGTAATGGCCATGAAATTTGGGAAGATAAAACTTGACTTTAAGTAGCTGTTTCTTTTGCTTTTTTGCAACAGAGTGTGTGGGTTGGATTCCAGGTGCATTCTGGTGAAATTGGCAAAACATGGAAAAACACAAAAGGAAAAGAGTTTGTCCAACTAATGGATTCTGTTTTGCACATGAGCTTATATGTCCTTTAAAGACAGGACGGTGCATCTGAAGGCTGTTGTTGACAGATGTATGTAATAAATGAGTCATAGTTGGACCTTATTATGCGTTAGTGGTTTCGGTGTGTAAGTAAGCTAATTTGATCCTTGACTGATACTAAAACTTGGCTGCAACACTGTCAAAATGTTGTAATGTTGCATTACTAGTTGTGCTATATTGACAGTTAGTCTGTAAAACAATACACTACAGCAAAAGTCTCTTAGCTTCTTTGTAACATAAATGCTTGCATGTCTGTATGTCGTAACACCACCGTAACACATGGTGGTTGTAGTATATCTCTGCACCAAGTAGAATGTAATGCATTTTGTGAACTTACGGTGGCTTTTATAAAGTTGTGTGGAAGTTACTGTAAAAGTTAATGTCTTGTCCGAGTGGTATCATATTTATATTGTGTTTTCATATTATTTGTGATTCATTCTTAGAATGACATACTGTGACCTAGTTTTATTACAAAAATCTGTTTAGTACAAGCTGATTACATAGAAATCAATAAATCTATAATGCACTTGACTGCTGGTAATGAAAATGTTGTGATGAAGCACAGTACAGTGATAGTGAAAGGTTAACAGAAAGTAAAGCCATACTGAAATAACAGATTTATTGGAGAAAATATTGCCTTTGACTTAGAAAATCATTGTTATAGGATGAGTAGATGCTGTCTTAAGCAGCTGGCAACATTTTATGGTTGCACATCAGAAATTTAGAAGAACCCTAAATGAAGTTGCTTTTTAAAAGGTAATTAAATGAAAACCCCTGTCAGTTGCAAGATGGCATAATGTAGAATTTTCTCTGTGAACTGGTGTTTGTTTCTGCTTTGCATGTGGTTTTTGGCCTCAGCATGTTCTGTGCTCATTCTGTATTTGTTTCCAACTTTTGAAAGTCATGCTATTTGGTTAATGTTGTAGCTTTAGTGCAATTGGAATAACAGGTCAGCATTAAGGCTGATAAATTTATTTGCCCAGACACTTTGTCTAACATCTGTCATCAGCATGATTCTCACCTAAGTCCTTCCTTCATTTGTCTTTGGAAGCTTTGTGGAGTCTAATTACTGACTGATAAAATGCTTCTAAGAGAAGTGCATGATGAGCTGTTTAGTTTTAATTCTTGTCATTGCTTGAATCAGTGCTCTTTCATCTTACAATATATTTGGACATCAAGAGGGATGCTAAGCAAAACAGAATACAATGCAGAAGCAAATACATATATAGGTTTTACTATACTGTTGCACTGATGCCATCATATGACAGAAAATTTAGCATTCTGTTCTTATAAGTATTTGTAGGTCATCTAATTAGCCAAATTACCAAATGACAAGACAAAGGGCAGTGCACTAATTAGTTGCTCTGTGTCCTAATGCTGTGTGACTGTCTAAGGGGTGGCTTTGAACGGCATACTCTGCAGTATAAGGAAAGTCCTCAACAAATTGGCTATGGATTCACACAGTCGTTGCGCAGATTGTTCCGGAACAGAGGAGTTGATGGTTGATTTTTGCTTTGTGCGCAGTTGACAGATTTTGCTTCGGCTGTCAGAAATTTGGATTATGTGATGACAGCTGGATTGCTGGTAGTCTTTTAAGTCTCACATGTCATGTTGTTGTGAAGTACTTGTTACAACAGCATGACACGTTAGATGTCATGTTGTTGTGATAGCAGATAAACAATGACACATTGAGGGCGGGCATTTAGGTTTTATCTGTCTCAGATTGAGGACTGCTGAAATTTAGCAGGTATGTGCTGTTTTTAAATGCACAGTTTCAGAGCCAAACTGTTTAAAAGCTTATCTTGTTCTGGAGGTACTCAGAAAGTTAGTAAGTTAGCCCAGTATTTCTGCAAAGGCCTTTCCTGTATAGATTACCTATGACTGATACAGATAACAGTGGACTGCGGTCTGTAAACTAATCCTGCAGTTGCTTCTTGAGGTCATCTGAATGTAAATACGACTGCATTTTGACTTTTCAGCAAGGTTCCCAAGTTTGCACGTGCATTGGCCCCAAAGGGTTCTTTGCATATTCATGAGGAAGCGTGGAATGCCTTTCCCTACTGCCGGACTGTGGTGTCGGTAAGAAGGAAGGCATACCAAGTTAACTGCGCCTTATATTATGTATAGGTGCAGAGTAAGATTTTGATGCTTACTGCACTGATTTCACTTGAGTCTGAAGACAGTGGTTCAGCAATTTTTGTAGCTTAGTTTACTACTGAAGCCCTCAGTGAAATGCTGAAATTTTGTCAATATTAAACTACTGTATGTACATGTACATCCATATAAATTGATTAAATATGATTTACAGCAGTTAAACAACTTTTACATTTCAGCATATGACAGTTTCAATTTTTTTAATCTCTGTGATTTAGCTTTTATTACTTTTGATATAAACATATCAAAAATTTGTCATTTAAAAATATATCAGTACTGTTTTTTCCAAATGAGAAATTAACAGTTGTTTTATTTTTAACAGTTTAAGAGGGACACGTATATTTCTTTCTGATACTCATAAATTGTGCGATGCAAGGGAAATGAAAAGTTGCTGAACCTTGCAGTATAAATAGGAGACTTAGTTTACTTATAATGGGTGATGGTTTTTCTGTACCTCGCTGTAGTTATATGATTAACAATGTTACCGATAATTTGTCTTTTGGCAATCTTGTTAAAATTTGCAAACGATGTTCAGTTCTCCTGAATGAGTTAAATTTAGTTGGAGGATATAGATTCCAAATTTTAATTCAACTTTAGAGCATGACCTCTTAGTAACACAACTCATTATCATGCTGTACTTGATATGGCTCAAAGTGGACATATGTTATCAGGACTTTCCAGTGTAGTGTGATTGTTGAGTCATGTTTTACAAAGATAAATGAGCTGATGAAGTTACTCAGATTAGGTGTTGGACAGAAAACCAAAGGCCTTAAATTTCCTTAAGCATGTTAGCAATAATTTTTGGAAAGTAATTACTTAGATTTGCCACAATCTGGGCCAAGCTTTGGCTAAATTCAACAGCCTGAATTGTCAGATTTCATTACTGCATAATGATAACACCATTAACCTTAAAGGTTATGTTAACAAGGAATAGTGGATGCGGTTGCTTCTGTTTCTGAAAACAGCTTTGCACGTGTGTAATATTAGCCGTGCGCTCTTTTGTTGTGTACCTAGATATAGCGTTTGTCAGTGTTTGCTTTGTTTCTTAGAGAGCCTTTGTGTCCGGTGTACTTCGTTTTTTGTTATGCTTCAGTGTCGTTCTGTTTGCCATCTTCTAATTTAAACAGTTCCCGGTATTAGTGGTAGTGAGCAGACAGCACGTCCTATGCATGTGATCTGTTTAATTCAATATTTCCTCCCCCGGAGCCTTTCTCTTGTTAGTGTTACCCTCTATTTTCCTGTTTGAAATTATTCTGTTCCCAGCAAAGTGCCGACGTACATTCTTTGGCTGGCACCGAAGGGCTCACTCGAAATACACGAAGAGGCCTGGAATGCATTTCCGTATTGTAGGACAGTTGTCACGGTAAGAGGGCGCCACTCTCAGGTTAGCTGATGGTGGCGTATTCTGTCACTGGCTCAGAAATTAGTGTCTACATCTAGATGAATATTCTGTTGTTTTAGCCCATAAATCATTACATGCCATGCTTTAGTATAAATGAGGTATATATTTATTTGTTACGTGATATATATATTTATATTTCTTCATTTTTCAACCAGTTTTTTGGGTGATTTATCGGTGATTTAGCCCATGTGTAATATTAGCCAAACGCTCTTTTCTCTGTGTTTTTTCTGGGCATTTTATACAATTTGATTTTGACTCTGCCTACCCTCATTCTTGCTAACAGTGTTTTCATGTCTATTACTTCAAGCTAAAACGATCAGTTTTTCTTGTCCATTGTTGACAAGCATTGCTACTGAGTTTGCATAAGATTTGCTTTGCTGCACATCACACATAGTTCTATTTATATTTATGTTTGCATATTAACAAGTATACAATACAGTGTTGTGCGTACTGTATTCAGCTTTATGAAGCGTGCACATCAATTGTGCATGCTTATTTATGTATTATAATGCTAGTAATTTTTGCATTTAATAAATAACTAAAAATTTCAACTGTGCAGTTGTTTGACTTTTGTGCAACTTTAGTCATATGTGAGAAATTTGTAACTGATGGCTGGCTGATCATTTGATTGATGACTGGTCTTAAGCTAAACTAATTGTTGCCTGGAGTTGTTGACCAATGACCAAGTAACTGTCAGCTGATACAACAGACTGACATGCTGCTTCACTGAAGCGTTAGATAGCAGGACATATGGCATATTAACAAATGCATTACTTACTTACTTACTTAGCTGTTGGTCATAGAATCAGAGTGAAAAAGAACTTCATGGTGTTACTGTATAGTTATTACATATAGGTCACCATATATGAATGTTATCTTCAGCAGTCATTCTGATATGCCTCTCTTGTAGGCTTAAGCTGCTGGATGTTGTCTGTGAATCACTAACACGTTTCCACCAAAGGTTACCAAGATTTGGAACAAACCTTTCCATTTGCTGTCAATCTTGAATCATCTTGTTTTTTCCCCAAAGCTTTAATAAGTTCCATTTCTTTACCTTTCTGTACCTTATGTGGTTTAAAACCATGAGCAAGTAATCTAAGTCCAGTCATGAGGTAAAAGAATGCATTTCTCACGTGTCACTTTTCCGGGCATGTTGTCAGTACATTTTCATGTAGAATGGCTGTATGTTGCCTAACCCTGATTACTAATATCTGGTCAGTGTCTAAGAGATGGCCTTTGAGGGTCTGATTTCTCCCTGCTCACAGTGTCTTTGGTTCTTTTATTTTTTTGTAGAATCCAGATTACATGAAAGAGAATTTTGTAATAAAAATCGAGTCCATACATTTGCCAGACAGAGGAGAGACAGAGAATGTGAGTTGATGTTATCTTATTAACTATTCTGTAACGTTCATCAACATTGCAGTTAGTGTATGATGTACATATCTTTACGAGTTGTCATTTCCTCTTCTTTGTGTTCTGCCAGTCATTTCCTGTTTAGAACCAGGCTTAAATTCATGCTCATTGCATTTCCTCACCATTGTTGGCTCCTTTGAGTCTTGTTATAATAGAATGCTTCAACCTGAAGATTCTTTAACACAGGGCTAAATTGTAAGTACTATGGTACTTATTGATTGGAGTGTGTGATAATTCTTACTTTACCTTTCCTGACCTAACCTTATTCTACCTTACTTATTTAGCATGAACAGCTGTTCATTGTTTCAGTGACAGGTCCTGTTATGCATTTTCGAAGGCATTCAGTGCACAATGAAATACAGCATGTACTGCAGTGTATTTGCGTGATGAATGTGTATTTTGTATATGAGTCAGACTGTAGTTCTTCATTAATGATTAAAAGGCCACATAATTGTCCGGTTGAATATCTGTTGTATTGTTTGTTCATTGTCTAATGATGTTTAGTCCTAACTGCTGACACTAGCTGTCAACACATTGTGTTTTTGAGTCTCTAAATAATGCTACTTTAAAGATACCAAGTTATAATCCAGTTGATTGTATTGAGTGTTGCTTGAGTTCTTGTTGTGAAGAGTAGCAGTCATCTGAGAAGTTCTTGATGTTTTGCAGGCACATGGATTGGATCAGGAGGCATTAGTCAAGAGAGAAGTTGTTCGAATCGACATAGCCAATGATGCAGTGGATAGAAGGGTAAGTCACTAATTTTAATCTAATGACTTGTATAGCACGGTTATCATAATGCACTAGGCATCAATCAATGGTCACTTCAAGTGAAATCGCAGTCAAAATCATAATCCATTGAAGAAGCCGGGTCGAATTCCTATAGGTCAGAGAAACCAGAAGCTAGGCTACAGGGGGTAAGCAAGTTGAAACAGATGAGTATTAAGTTTGGACTTCAATTACATCAAAGAACTGACAGAACAGGCATCCTGATCCTAGATTACAATTTCTCCGCAAGTTGCCTGAATGAATTGATTTATGTCACAAGGCTTGTAATTGTAAGACCCTACTTGTAACAAAACAAAAGCAATGATCGAATTCGGGAGTAAATCAATATGCCTGATCTGTGGATGGTTAGGCACTGGTATTTAACATGCAGGGCATCAGTTTATGGTGAACATCAGTAGTATATTCTTTTGTAATGAGTACTAAAAATAAATTTGTACAGCTTTCAGTTGAATAGTGTTTCTAACTTCTGTTTTCTGCAGAGTAGTTTTGTATTAATCAGTCTTTCACCAGAGTCCATTGTCATCTGTAACTGGCAATTTCTATTGCACAATGCTAGGTAAGGGGTTAGCATGCTGTTGATTTGATAATTATGTTGGGTGCTGTCCATACTGTTACTGGGTTGCTGTGCTTGTGTTTTGCTACTGTCAAATGGTCCTTCAACCTCTGGAACTTGCTTGTGAGGAGTTACTGGTGCTCTACTGAGTTGTGTAACAAACAATAAGGGGAATTGTATTGCATTTGGCTGCTGTTGGCATACCTGGTCTTCTGCTGAAATTGTAATCGTATGGGCATAGAGTCTTCTCGTAAAGAGCAGTTACATTATGCAGCTTTCTTTACATTTTCTGCTGATCTGTGTACTGCTATAGGATTACAAACCGGATGAGGATCCAAGCGTTTTCAAATCGGAGAAGACTGGTCGTGGTCCGCTTAAAGGAACTGGCTGGGAGGCCAACTGCAACCCAGTCATGTGCTGCTACAAACTCGTGACCGTTGAATTCAAGTGGTGGGGGCTTCAGGGTAAAGTTGAAAAGTTCATCCACAAGGTGAGCAGTGAAGAAGGAGGTCTTATGTAATTGCTAGTTTTTGTTCTCATGTACAGTAGTACATCAGGAGATTTTATAAAATATGTATAATTAGCAAACAAGTTCTGATAAAGAGAAGTTAAAACATGGATCCCAAACTAAATTAGTTGGCAAACTGATGTCTGTGTCAATGAATTACAAGAGCACCACCTGGTGCTGAAAAAAAAACAGACCCTGTGAATTTTTCCTAACAGACGTAATTAGCTGTGGTTGGTGTGCGCTTCTGCTTAGGCCGAGCGACGAATCTTCACCAACTTCCATCGCCAGGTTTTCTGCTGGACTGATCAGTGGTATGGGCTGACGATGGCTGACATCCGCGCTATCGAGGAGAAGACTAAAGTGGAACTGGACGAGGTTAGTTGCTGTCCAATGACTATAGGAAAGCAGTCAGCGGCATCTTGTTGCCTTAGAACTATGCTTTGGCCTGTAGCAGAGGGATATAATGTAATCATATACGATAATATCACAATTACGTATCTGCAGTGCTTTGTCAGTCCAATGCCAGTTACCATCTAAAGACACATGCATATACAAATACATACATACATATTTGATGCATGCATACCTGCTTAGAGTATTAGGTGCACGTAGAGATTTGTTCTTGTGTGATCTGCTAACTGAAAGACTTGTCTAAAATAAGTTTCTGACATTGTGTATGGAAGTGCACTGTCTAATCTATTTATTTTAAAAGGCATTTTAAGGTAGGGTATTGCTGTTAATTATATGGATGACCTTCTGTTAATTTGGCTACAGTGTGTCTGCAGATTGTTCCATCATTTGACATGTACTGGTAAATAAATTTATGTAGTTTTTTAGACATTTATGTAGCACTACTTAAGTATCGGATTCACTTGCACTGTTGATATGGCATACACAGAGCCAATAGCAGGTTCTAATCAACCAGCTGCATGCATCCTTTTGTGCCTTTGTAAGGGTCTTAAAATGTGCTATATACTTGTTCAGATACATACATACATACATACATGCATAGATACACACAAACACACATATACATACACACAGATATACATACATGCATACATACTTAAGTATATGAGCCAATCAGATGACTGCATGCATTCTTTTATGCCTTTGTAAGGGTCGTAAAATGTGCTACATAATTGTTCAGATACATACATACATGCATACATACACACATATATGCATACACACAGTTATACATACATGCATACATACATACTATCTAATAATAGACCTTTTATGAGTTTCTTCTGCCATTTTTACATTACACTATGTGGTTTGTATGGTTGATTTTTTCAGCAACGGAAGAGGGGACCTGTACGTGGTACCAAGGAGGAGGGAGACTAGAAAACCTTAGCCAATTTGACCAGGAAGATGCATCTCCAGAAGCTGCTTCTGATGCAGCGATCACTACAGTTATGCGTTTAGATGTGTATGCATACAAAAGAACTTGTAAGCCCAAAGTCCTAGAGCATAAGAAATCAGATGTACAGCAATGTATGGCACGGACATCATTTGTTTCTCCTTAAGAAGAAATTAAGCATATTTTGTAGAAATTTGGTTGTATTATGTAAATATCTGCCATGGATTGAGGTGACGTTGTCGTCTGTCTGTGCGTTCGTCAGTCTTTTCTTTAGCTTCAGTAGGTGTTGTGCGGTGGAAATTCCTCAGTCTTATCCAGTCTGCATTTTGAACTGATAGGAACTTTGTCATTATGTAGATAACTCTTTGGTGGCTTGGTTGCTTTGTGCCTCTGTGTTCAGGATTCGAATCCGGTTCATCAACTGAGAATTTATCAATATGTACAGTCTAGGGGAAAAGGCAGTTGGTTAGTGGGTTGCTGTTGTTTAGTTGCCCCAAAGACTACTGTAATTGTCTTATGGGGCTTCATCTGTGTGGTACAGGTGGTAATCCTTGCATTGTTTTATGACAGAATGAAGTGTGCTTAAACTGCATACTGCTATAATTAACGTCATATCATTAAATATACAATTACCACATTTTTCTTTTGTTGGCTCTGCTCGTCTGTCATCTTCTGTGTATTTTGGCTTGCAGAGTAAATGCTAGAAACAATTAGAAGTGTGTGTAAAACTCTGAACATTTCAGTTCTGTTGAACTTAAGTGCGTAATTTGAATAGGCCTTGTTTGTTTGCTAAGCAGATATGACGTGTATATAAACACTGAAGCCTCAATTCAATGCTGCATCTGTTCTTTGCGCTTAGGTTACTGTGGAGCTCCTGCATTTGCAAGCCATCCTGTTTAAATAATAACCGTTAACCCTTATGACGTGTAGGTAACTTTGATGGACTTGATCCATTACTTGAACGCCACTGAAGAGATTTTTGGTCGTGATCATCTTTATCTTGGCTACAGCTCCTTTTGCAGCTGCACTTAAACTTCTTCTGTTGACAGATTACCCTGTTTAGAATTAGTTGTATTTAGATTCCATGACTCATATATTTGCTGACTGAATGTCTGATCTGAATTCGAATTTTCCTAGATTTATGTGTAATTATGTAAATGTGCCACTGGCAGAATTCGACATATATTTGTTGCAGCTATTGAAAATGTATAATAAAATTCGTTTCTTTGCACGTGCTGTGCTAACAGCTTGATGAAGTGGCAGTTTTGATGGAAAAAGCAGAAAGTTTATTTGCATTTGTGGTGTTTATCATTTTTACTTTGACAACTTGACATACTAGGTGAATTGTAATGTAATTTACTTGGGCATTTTAAGCATTTTATTTATGTCTGACGGCAGAGAAAATAAGAAATAAAATCACTTCATTGCTACAAACACAATGTCACGTGCATAAACTGCAAAAATGCCTAAGAACCTGTACGACTCTTAGCATTTGGAATGCTGTGAACGTATTACTTGGGATGCTTGAGTGTCTCACTGCACTTGTTGTATAAGTTATTCGCTTCTTAGGTTTTGCCCTTTTCCTACCAGTCTGACAGCTGTGGTTTTCCTGCATTCTTGAAAGATTTTGTGGTTATGGGCAAACAAAACTTCCTATTTCATAGACTGAAGCATAACGACCTGAGGTTATAGCATTTGTAGTCCGAGTTGAAAAGCTTCATGTTTAAGAAATTTTCTAGGTTACAGCAGTTAACAGACAAAGAAGAGTTCATTAATCCAACCCAGTGAGGTAGCCTTTCAGATGAAGTTTTAGCAACTTCATTTGTATTGCCTTGGAATGTGAGCACAAAATTGCCATTGACTATCTACAGCTGTTGCAAGTTCAACTATCATTCGTTTCTGGCAGGGAGGGGTTTTGACCTCCAACCTCTTGGTTCACTGTAGCATGCTAATCACTAGTATCACGCAAACCCTGCAGTTACAGTCGGTGCTGTAAGGGCTGCTTCTTGGTTGTATTCGTTACAATGGTGCTGGAAAAATTTAATTTCAGAACTTGAACAGAATTTTAAGTATTGTAATCAGATTTTTTATATACTGTAGCGCCTCTTCAAGACAGACTCGTTTGAAGTACTCGAAAAAGTGACATCACAAAACTACAATGCAACAAAATGGTTTTGAGCACTAATTTGCAGTTGATCAGCACCATGGACAGATGCCTAGTGATGAAACAATAGTGCTGGGTTCACTCAAAACACTCCTCGTCTGCAGATCCTAACCTGATTCCTCTTCTTCCCGAATTTATCCTGCCAATCCAATTCCAAATACCATCCACAGTAGCCGTCTGATTGTCTGCCTGCCTGACTCTTGTATCTTGATCTGGAACTGATTCTGACCCTTCCTGCCTATCGATTTTGTTTTGACTGAACACCTGTGAATAAGCTGGTTCCCATGACGTAGCTTCATTGCAGAGTTTACAGTTATGAAATGCTAGAAATGAACAGGTGCATTTCTACTTTGTCAGTAGTCATGTGGGTCTTGTGAGGCATTTGACATAGGATGAAGTTGACTGAAGATGATTTTTCTATTAGGCTTCACTATATCATATCTGACAGGCAACTCTGACGTGGTGGGGTGGTGTTTGCAGCTGTTGTGCATGTTAGAGGCGTGTCAAACAATAGTATTAAGGGCAAACCATAAAATCATTGTGCAGCCTTGTTTTGTTAACTTTCTGCAGTGATGCTTTATGGTTGTGCAGTTTATATAATAATGTAAGTAAATGTACATGTCAGCTTCTCCTGAAACCAACAAGGAGCTTATCCCAAAGTCCTAGACATTCCATCATGCCTTCATAAGACTTCCCATGGAGTTTCCTACTCATTAAATTTTACCAAAGTACATTATATGTATGTAACTGGGCACGTTTTTAAAATCTCATATAAGAATAATGCAGGGGTTATTATATATATTTCATGTTAAATGAACTTGTTTGGATGGAGGGTATTGTTAGCTGAGCATTGGTAGACTTTGCAACGCAAACCGACTGCCTTAGTTTAAAGCATTTAATGTATTGTAAGTATCGACCATTATCATTTTTCTGTGCTCTTCTGATGGCTCACTGCCTGCTGCAAAATGTGGCATTTGGATGTTGGAAAAATCTGTTATAATAATCAAGTCTAAACAATTAATTATGTACAACACTAATTCAATGCAACAAGATAACTTAAAAAGTGAATAAAGCTGGGTCTTTCTCCTAAAGAAGAAGAGGGATGAGAGGTGACCTTGATACCTACAAAATTTTACATGTGCTTCATGATATAGACAGGCAAGCCTTCTTCCAGAGGACAACAGTTGGACATCTTGGAGGACACTGTCCAAAACTGTCATTAAAGGGTGTGATTAGACATCATAAATTCTTTTTCAGCCAAGGGATTGTAAATCATAGGAACTAGGTACTGGAAGAAATATCTGCACGAGCTTGAATGCTTTCAAACAGACCGGAAACTTAGGTGCTGAAGTTAAAATGGGCACTAAAGGCACTGACATATAGGCATTAAAAGCTCATATAGCTTACATAGCCGAATTACTGTAACTGTATCGTAGTCAGTTTTCAACTGCTTGTGAGGTTTATCCAATTATCCTTTTTATGAGTTTTTGGCTATTATGTACATTCTGCGGATGTTAGACCATCATTACGGAGGAATTGACCTACCATTGACTGCCATCTGAGGATATTAGACCATCGAGATAGACAAACTGATCTACCTGTGCCTTGGATGCTGATTTCTCTTGGCGTCTGCTTTTTTCCCATAAACTCTATTAATTTCTCGGATTTATCACAAAACAACTCGTATCTAAAGGCTTTCTAGACACTTCGGTGTCTGATATCTTCAGACATACATTGTAGGTTGAGATAGCTGTGCAGTGTTAACAGATTTAAGCACTGCTTAGCTTAGTAGCAATTAATATTCTGATTGACTATCGACCTTTGGTTAATTTGCCAGCCTTGTGACTTGGCCTTTGAGTTTCAAGTAGGCACTTATTAATTAATAGGAATGATGGCCATGGCTGTGTTGTTTATTAGTACACCTAATACACTTCATAAATCTTGAATCTGTGGCTCACAGAAAGTACAAAAAACGTGGTGTCTTGTGGTCTACTTTTCTCTGCACAGAATGGGCTGAGCTGAGCTGAATTTAGACTTTCATGACTAACAAACTATTGCGCATTTTCTTCCTGTTCTAGATTAAGCAACAAGAAATTGGATGCAGCAAATTGGCTCCTTCAGCTCGTTCTCGGTTAAAATATCGAAAAGCTCATTCCAATCATGCCCTCTCACTTGCCCTCTCCTACAATGCTCTGTTTTTGGACCTCTTTTTATTCTTTACACCAACCAACTTAGTTCACTCACTGAAGCAAGATCAGCTGACCATCACCTCTGTGCTGACGACATCCAACTATTCATCTCTCTCTTTCCGAACCCTTTCACTAACTCTGTACATCATCGTCTTCCGGTAGTTACACAAATCTCCTTTTGGATGACCTCTAATCTTCAGTATTTGAACACGTCAAACATCGAATTCATGCTTCTAGGCCCATTTGAGCAGCTGAAAAAGTCTGGACACCTCTATCTCCCTCAGTCTGGACTCTGCCTCTACCCACACCTTTGATACTACTTATCCTGTCTGCAACTCAGGTGTGATATGCAACCAAAATCTCAGTTTTTTGGATCATACCACCCATCTTTCCCGCTCTTGTTTCATGCATGTCTATGACCTTTGCAGAAACCGCCCTGTGCATGACTTCAAAACAAAATCTCACATCACCACATCCATAGTCCGTGCTAAAGTAAACTTCTGCAATTTGCTTTTTCATACATACAGACACCATCCAAATAAACCGCCTTTAAGCTGTTCGGAATGCTCTCGCCCGTGCTGTTACTAAAACCTTCAAACAGCTGACATCACTTCTGTCCTTAAATCACTTCACTAGCTTAAACTACCTGAATGAATAGAGTTCAAAGTCTTATTACTTATCTGCAACACCCTTCTGTCTTCCCAGTCTTGCTATCTTTCAGTTATTTACACTTGAACCACTCTGTTCAACCTGCGCCTCTTCTGCCCTAACACTTCTTCGCCCTCCTGTCACCTCATCTTTAAACTTTGGAAATCGATCCATATCCAGAGCTGCTCCAGCCCTCTGGAATAAACTCCCAACAGAACTACGAACGACTGTGCAGGTCTTTCACTCAAAACTGAAAATACCCCTCTTTCACAGATCCTATCCTGACACCTCTTCCTTTTATCCATCCTGCCGATCCAATCCAAAACACCGTCCACCGTAGGCCTGATTGACTGCCTGCCTGACTCTTGGACCTTGACCTGAATCTGACCCTTCCTGGTTATCGATTGTGTTTTGACTGAGCGCCTGTGAATAAGCTGGTTCCCAGACTTAGCTTTATGGCGCTGTAGAAATCTCGAGGTTGATTACGATAGCATGAAGAATAGTAGGAAGGCTTTATGGTTCCTTTACTACTGGCCTAACAATGAATGCGGTGGCATTATCGTGCAGTAGAATATACTTTTAACACGCTCACTTACCCCCAAAACGCTTTCACCTCTACCCTTTAATTCAACAGTTACAATAAGTGTAGGTGTCGCCACTTGGGTCACTAGCAGTTTTTATTACATGTCTCAGTGCAAGTATATTTGTTGTAAAGCGAATTATTAGGCGCAGCTTCGATGTATTTATAGCACAGATGACGGACATAAGTTCAATGGCACGCAATGTAACAGAATTTAGTTGGCTACATCCGTATACTGTCTGCAGGCCAACGATAATAAATAAATAGTAATAAATAAGTAGGAACACGCTTATTATCTTGATTTTATTATTAAAACATCAGATGTAGCCTATATATGTATGTGTATATATATGCATGTTGTTGTAGGTCTACATATATTGCGCGTGTAATACCTATAGTAGAGTTATTGGTTTATATATATATATATAGGCTCATAGCTTAGCAGGCTATATATGGGCTGTATGTTACGTAAGCCTAATAGGAAGGCCAACGGTAGTTCATGGGTGCAAGGGACAACTTTTAGTGTGGATCAGGCGGCCGTTTCCTTTACTTCCTCGTTGGTAGACCGCAAGTGTTGGTCGCCAAGCCAGACTAGCGAAGGTTTGTTAGACTTTACCTGCGCGCGGTGACTGGGGGCCAAATGCCTGGGGCCTGTGAATGCGTGCATTAAATTTCAGGACAAAACTGCTGTATTTGTGCTCTGTTTGCGGGTGTCGCTTGGGTCCCGTGCGACCAGTTCGTTAATTTGTATTCAACTGAAGTTAACAATACCGTTTATTATGCTTCAGCTTGTCGGCTACAGGTAGGTTTTTCAAGACTTCATTTGTGTTTTCTGTCTGTGTGGCTGCCTTTTTGTATCTGTTATTCTACCACCTACTGTCTGCCTGCCCTTCAAGTTTTCTACGTATAGTTCTAAGTCTGTCTTTCAGCAATTTTATCTCCGTCTGTCCGTCCGTCTGTCCGTTTGTCTGTCTGTTTGTCTGTTTGTCTGTCTGTTTGTCCGTCTGTTTGTCTGTCTATGCTGGTGAGAGTCTATGAAACTTGGCAGTGTACCCTACATTGATTTCTTCACTTGAACAGTTTAAGTGAGTTTGGCTGATTGTAATGTAATTAATTTTGAATTGTTAATATAAATGTAAATTATGTTCCTGCATTGGATGATGTGTCTTTGTGAAGGGTTGTTTGTCTGTGTTTACCTGTAGTTTTGTGATAGTGTTTTCCACCTTGATGATATCTCTGCATTCATCTGTTGATTAAATTCAAGGTAAGGTAACACATTTGTTTACACACGTCTATGGATGCTTCTCCGGCTATGGCTGTTTCTCCCCAGTGTGGCCTCAGTCAAAGGATTATTCAGCTAAGCTGCTCACTTGACAACATCCATCCAGGACACCATTTTAAACCATCCAACTTGTGGTGCTACTCATTGGAATCACAAAAGGATGGAGGGCTTAGTTAGCACCAGATGGCCTGGTGTTCCATGAGTGGTCACCCTTCTAAGAACTAGCCATGTTCAGTGTTGCTTAACCTCACTAGCACTGTATTCACAGAACCAAACTTGCGGCACCCATTCAGGAGTCCAAAAGTGTCGACCTCTTTAAAAAACAGCTGAAATTCTATTTACTGCATAACTCTTAGTACTTGGGCTGGCATTTGACCTTGTAAAGCACCCTAGAGGTATCCTGCTGCTTATGGTGCTATATAAATTGTCATCGTTACATTACAAACTGACTTCATATGTTATCAGATCAGCTGGTTAGGCGTGGTGGGATGTTTCTAGATGATTTAAACTGCATCCTGGACTCAGATTTCAGCATGTGATCTGATGTTACCAGCTGTCACTTTTAAAAGAGACTGTCCCAGTTATGTCAAGCCTTCAGTTATGAAGTCATAGAACTCTTGGACTCCGCATTTGAAGATTGCAGTTCATAGGTTGTAGAATGAAAGTGTGATGATCTGGTTCAAAACCCACATGGCATTATGTATCATACCTTAAAGTGCATGTTATAATAACAGATACAAGAGCCTTGAAAGTTGTGAATTTAGTGCAGACTTTCTTGGTTTACTTTTACTTGCAGTTGTCTTTGACTTGCATCTGATCCTGTATTATTGAGCTTGCATAAGAGTAACCAGCAGAGTAATAGCATTCAGAAACAACATTTCCTTGTTGCCATTGGTTTTTGTTTATATGGAAGTCATTCAGAACATTTCTGTGTAGTATGAGGTTGATATGGCACCAGTTCCTTTTCCAACAGATCCTGAGATGGCAAGGGATATCCTGTGGCTGATTGTGCATAAAGTTTTCGCATGGCATTAGCTGTGAAGGGCATAGGAGTAAAACATGGCTGATTGTGCATGAGGTTTTAGCAAGGCACTAACTTTGAAGGGCATAGGAGTAAAACATGTTTTATCTATTGAAAATGAGAAATAAATAAAACAAAATAAATTGAAAATAAATTGGTGGACTACTGAATTCTGAAACTTATTTGGAATTGTGCGCAAAAGTGATTGACAGCACTCGAGGAAGATTTACTGAAGAGATTTGTGTAAGTTTTTAGTATCTTTGTTTCACTGTCTTGCAGAAGTCTGCCCAGCCCTCTACTGGATTGCAGGTGAACTTTGAAATAAAGCCAAGAATGTCTACTGTATCTTCCCAATCCGAACCTGTGTAATTCATGAATCTATATGTAATTGAATTGACTGTGATTGTGGGATAGGTTCATTTGGAATAACAAACACTCCTTGCCACATTCTCACTGTACATAATTTGCTGTCAAAGGCTTTCAGTGCTTCTGTTCATTTATTGGTTTGTCAGGTTTTTCTCAGCTTCTCTGCAGTCCATCCGTAGAATGGATTCCAGTGTGTTGCAATTTATTCCTTTTGGGTTTCTGAGCTTTGCTGTTTTGCTAAACAACTGAATTAATTGAATTGTAAGTTACTGTTAGTTTCAAATTCCATGCAGCTGTTACACATTTGGCTTTTATTTGCTTAATATTATTTGATTTGGTTTTCTTCTTATCTGTTTATTGTCATTTTTGACCTGTGCGTCAAAACACTTTCTGCATAAAAAATTATATGATACCTTATATCAAAAACTCATTTTTTAAACACCAGAATTATGTAGCTGGAAAAACTAGCCCACTCTTAAAATTGTGGACAGCCTTTCTCTTTTAATTTATTCACTAACCACTTTAATTATAATTTACTTCCTTCCTTTTTTCCTGTTCAGTATTGAATATGTCGATCAAGGGCCACATGCCAAGTTGGAACCAAGTGTACTGTGATTAGGCCTATACTCTGAGCAAAATAGGTGCCATTTTGGATTGTGGCCAAATTTTCATGTGATGCTTCCAAATTTCTTTAAAGACTTCAATGTCAGCACAGACTGCATATAAGGTTTACTTTTTGACTGCTTGTAATCGTTGTTTGCTTTTAATTCTAAAGTTGCTTGCTTATCATCATTTACTGAAGGATTTTACCTGGGTCTATGATTCTCTAAACTATTTTACAGAATTACAGTAAAACACATTGGCTTTCTTTCCCACCTTCCTCAAAATCTATAAATTGCAACAGTGTTTATGTTTTCATAATTACTGGTGGTTTGGTTGCCAAACAGTGTTTTCTGTGTAGTGAGTTACCGGTAGTAACATTTAAGAACAATGATTTGCGTGGTATCTCAAGTCAGCTGCTATAGTAAAAGTAAGTAAATGTTTGCTCAAACCATATTCGAGAAAACTTTTATGAAGGTAGGTGTAATGCGAACATAATACATCACTCTGTAGACAACTGATGATATTTCATATGAGTTAAGCTAAGTACATTGAAGATTTCTGCAAATAAGAGCAAACAAATGAAGCTGTGTTTCCATTTGCCATAATGATTCAGATGATTTTTTCAGATAGATTGGTTGTGTATTTTCTGGAGATGTAGTATAGGTGGCTATAAGCTTATTGATGGCACTTGGTGACTGTGTTACTCAGCAGCTGACTGGTTAAAAGCTAGCCTTCTAATGCAAAGTCTGCAGGTTGAATCCTCCCGTCAGACTAACTGTATGGGATCGTGAGCAAGTCCAGGAAAAATTTGAAGTCCTTATCAGTTATAGCAGCTGTTGGATGGTGGTGCCTTGTGCATTTAGTAATGTTGTTATAAAAATTTAAGAAAGCAAATAAATTGCTCACCCTTGGCACTTGTATGTCAAACAACACCCACTTGATTGGCTTTGAAAATTTTGTCTTTCCAGATGATGGGGCTGGGTTTTAAGTAAACTATTTTACAGAATTACAGTAAAACACATTGTTTTATATGTTTATTGCTGTCAGGATATGTCAGCTGCTTTTGGCACTGTTGGCCATGAGATTCTTTAGTGCAAAATTTCATGATTGACCCTTAGAAGCACCCTAGAAGCAGCTCAATACTTTCACTATTTAATTACAGTGTGGTAGGAGTAACAACAGTAGTAGTGGAAGTGAGAGAAGTGACATAGTAGATATTATTGATGTTTAATGACATTGTATGATGTCCCAAGCTCTTATGTTACCTTAGCTTACTTTATATATGTTTGTTGTGACAATCCTGGGAGTATATACTGTTTTCAACATTGTTACCTACTGCTGTGCAGAAAGCAGGAGACTGATGACAATTAACCATTACCATTCTGAATGTACCTGATGGGTCCTTGCAGTTGTTGATTCTTAGATATCCCCAGGGTTGGGTAATTCGACCTGTATATAAAATTATTATTTTTATTCTTTTGCTATAGTATAAGCTTTGGTATCATGAATTCAGTACACACACATGTAGTAAAACACGATATGCACTGGACATGGTTACATATATTTGTGTATAATTTGCACTGTCAGTACCAGAGGAGCTCCTTGATTTATTGATGATTTGCCTTGAGACTTATTTTGATGTGCTTCAGTATAATGCCAAGTTTTCTGTAAAACAGTTGGGAACTTGGATTGCAAAATAAGTTTAGCCATAACCTGACCTCAGTATAAGGCAATTCTTGAAGTGGCTTCCAAGACAACATTATAGTGAATTTCCAGTGTATTTTAAAATGCATGATGGGAAAATATGGTAGTGTTTGTGTTTATTTGCTGAGTTACTTAGCTAGTCTACAGCTTCCTTTTTGGCTTTGTAAACGCACAACTGTTATTTTGAACTTTCTTGCACTTGCTACATTACTGACCCATGATTACACACAGTTGTCAGAAGGCAGTCGCTGTGACCGCTTGTTAACAAACCGCAGACACAGGCAGCCAATGCTTTGCCCTGGCAGTGCTGAAAAGCTTCCAGTGCTTTCCATGGGAAAGATTGCAATCATCTCAATATTTCTGATCCATTCTCTTTCTGAAATGCTATTACACTGCTGGTTATGACACAAGGCAATTTCTAATACTTGCCACATTAGAGCTTATCACGAAAATCCAGGTCAGTCTGGTTTGATGAAATCTACCAGGGCCGACTGCAGAATTTGAAGTTAGGGACAGATAATGAGGTGCTGGGGGCATTGATAAAGTCACCAGACAAAGTGTTAGCTTTCAGGTCATTCCACCAACTCTAGGCATGGACTTGCATCCTTTTCACTTCTGCCTACTACTACATACTTCCTTGTATCCTAGGAACAACGGAAATTGCATTGCAACTACCAGAAGGCTTGGATTACATGTACTGCTTCTCTGGTGCCTTCGTTAAGTTAGTTTCTTCCTCATCATCGTCTTTGGCACACCAAAGCTTACCTCCCCTTTACTTAAAATCTTGCAGTCACTGCTTTGGCTCTGGCCCTCTGATAATTACAGCTTCCTCTACCAGCCATTTCGTTGTGGTGGCTGGGCTGAAAATTTATAAGTCATGATAGGCAATTTATTTTTGTGAATCACAGTTGACGTGAGGGCCCTGCAGTCAAGTCAGCCATGCAGGACACTCTCAGATAATGATACAATATTACCTCATCAGTATTCTTTTAGCAGAGCACCTGGTGTCTTAAACACCTGTGAAGCATTAACTCAGCTCACATTTGCAAGGCTGGAGAAACTGAATTAGACATTTTATATGGATGTGTTTACACGTGTTTACGAAATAAGGTATGATCAATCTGATTTAAATTGATATGTGATATTTATATATATAATTATATAATTATATATGTATAGATGTGTATATATATATATATAATAGAGATTTATCTTTTAACTTGGATGATGTGAATCTTTTGTAACAATGTATTTTATTGAAGCTGTTGTTTATTTTGCTAGAAAACTACCGGTAGGCATGTCTGGGTGTCATGTAACAAAGGTAGAATGCCTGAAAATTATCAAAAAGGCCAAAACTGTGGTAAGTTAAGTTTATTTAGAACTCTTCTGGTTTGTCTAATTCCATGACATTAACATTACCCAAAATAGGTCTAGAACAGCGATCTTATGTGGGAAAGTGGAGTGCAGGGGAGAGAAATAAAATAATTGAGTAAACTAGTTGTTTGGGGAAGATTATATATACTTCTGATTTGTTCTTGCTTGAAACAACATCTACTGCATTGTCTGTAATGCTGCCGTGGATCAATGATCATGGATGTTATTAACTAAGTTCTGAGAGTGACGGTCATGGTGACAAATGATCGAATGATAATGACAATGCTTTAGATGGGTGTTGCGACTCTTCATTATGTTGATGACACTCAGGTATATGTCCATGGCCCAGCCGTAGAGGCTATCTCCTTAATGAAGAAAAATGCTGCAAACATTGGAGTTGCTTTGCATCTGGATGTCATCCAGTTGCCTCTGGCTGAATCGTGGGAAAACCTAGTTCAACTGGCATGGTAGCCGTGAGCGGATATCTAACATCGTTTTGCCTCGTTTGCAGCACCGGTTCTCTGTTGTCTCTTTTTCCACTGCTGTACATGATGGGGTGTGACCTTGACATCAGATCTTTTGAATAGTATATGTCGAACCTGCTTTTATCACCAGTGTCAGATTCGCAAAATACGCCACTTGCTTAGTACTCTAGCTGCTGAACCTGTGCTGCGTGCATTAAAATGCACCCACGTTGACTACGGATATGCCGTTTATGCAGGCCTAACCCCTTCCTCAATAATTAGCTGAAGTCTGTTTTTTGTGCTGCTGGTCAGCTGATTGCTGGTATTCCTAGATTGGGCACATATCCAGTTTCATATTGGAGGCCCTGCATTGGTTACTTGTGCAAAAACCCTTTGAGTTTAAGATCTTATTGCTTATGCATAGCTGTTTTGCAGGCTGAGCTCCATCTTATCTCAAGGAGCTGTGCATCTCAGTTTAGTCCATTCCTGGCCAAAGATCTTTGTGCTGAACTATGCAAGGTGACCTGGTTGTCTTGCTGTCCCAAATGTCCACAGTTCAACTTAGAATATTCGCTGAGATCTGCCCATCTTTTTGCTAGAAGTTGCCTAGCAGACTGCAACAGGAACTCCTAGGCCTGTCTGCCTTTTTTCTTTTTTCTTCTGCCTGAGGACCATTCTGCTCAAACTTGGTTTCTTGTTGCAAGGTCATGGGAGTCTCTGGTGAATTTATCTTGAACTGGTGCTATATAAATGTGCAATTACATTACATTAATTATTGTACTTAATGTATACACATTGTCAATAAATCTTAATCTGAGGTATGAGTCCAGTGCACGCTAATAACTTGTCCAGGGTGTTACATGGAGTTCACTCAGCAGGCTTGAACCTGCCATCATTGGATTACAGATTCAGTGTGCTACTGAAAATGCCACCTTGTCGTAAAGATGATGATGAAATTGATTGATGATACTGATGTTGATGATGCAGGTGTTTGATTTGACGGTTCACTGGTCCGATGGGAAGAAGTACAACATCCAGAGAAAGTATACCGTGGTCTTTGATTTTGTGGTAAGCCTATTGTTCATTTGAATATGTTCTTTCTCTGATCACCAAAAGTTCCATTAGTTACGCTAGAATTCCCCTTTGCCTTGAGCATTTTCTTGCCCTCTTGCTTTCTTGCCATTCGTTACATTCTTTACATTCTTTTGTTGCATTATTTCTTGCCTTTTGTTACATCCTGACATTAATGTGAGCATTCGCATTGCGTTAAAATTTATCCTAACTGACATTCACATGTGTAATTTTCACTGTCACATGTCCAAGGGCACAATTCATATGTGTAATATGACTGTCACATGTCCATTGTCACAATTCATATGAGTAATTTCCACTGTCACATGTCCATTGTCACAATTCATATGTGTAATTTCCGCTATCACTATCCATTATCCATTGTCGCAATTCAAATGCGTAATTTCACTGTCACAAGTCCATTGTCACAATTCATATGAGTAATTTCCACCGTCACATATGTGTCCATTGTCACAATTTGTATGTGTAATTTCCACTGTCACATGTCCATTGTCACAATTCATATGAGTAATTTCCACCGTCACATATGTGTCCATTGTCGCAATTCGTATGTGTAATTTCCACTGTCACATGTCCATTGTCACAATTCGTATGTGTAATTTCCACTGTCACATGTCCATTGTCACAATTCATATGTGTAATTTCCACTGTCACATGTCCATTGTCACAGTTCATATGTGTAATTTCCACTGTCACATGTCCATTGTCACAATTCATATGTGTAATTTCCATTGTTACACGTCCATTGTCACAATTTATATGTTTGATTTTCATTATCATCGACTCAGAGTTGTGCACATTAACAACTGCAGATTCATCTAAATATACTAACTTTATCAAACCTAATACATGTAGTATGCATAATTTTCCTATATTTTAACTGTGGAAACACTGCTGGTTTGAATAGAAACTGATTGTTTGGGTGCACTGAAGTTGTTCCACAGCATTATTTTAAACAAGTTTCAGCATACATGTCTCATAGCTAAATAGCTTGAGAATTTTTTTAGCAAGCACTGAAGCAGGCATTTCAAGATATCCAGATGCCTGAATTGAAGGGTGAGTAACACAGCATGTTAGTTATGTCAACTTTTCAATATAATTTAGTGAATTTTGATTACTGTTAGAAGGATAAGTTTGCTGGTATGTAGCTGTCGATGGAAGATGAAGAGAAAATGTAAGTCTGCCAAAACGGAAATGGAGACGGAGATATTGGGAATGTGATTTTTTTGCTGACACAGCACAGTCATCAGGTTTTGGAAACCCAAGCATGTTTAAATAATGTGTCCATTATGTGATTATTTGCCACATACAGTGATGATTCAGTAGGTTTGGATAGACCTGATCATGTGTGTATCACGTGAGTGCTGGCAAACTGAGACTTTGGGCTGATGTCATCAGTGATATTTGTCCACACATGACTGTATCTCGTGATTGTGATTGTGATTGGTGGGCACTTATGTGCTTACAATAGCATTGATTTACGTCATTCTTGTCCAGATATTTTGCTGACGAGGCAGGCTTGAGCCTATATAAGGTGGGTAGCAAATGCAGTGTTGAACAGAGCTGTTTTACAGACAGTGTGTTATAGTTAATTGTATTGAGTTACAAATGTCATTGATTTTGCTGATGCTGGCTATTTATTGATTCATGCTAATAAAAGTTAAAATGTTTGCAAATGACAACAGAATTACTGTCATGATTAACTGTTGATTTTATCAATAATATGATAGAAAATCAAAAAAGACTTCTTGTCTTTTCACATGTTAACTGGTACAAATCGGATGCATCTAGAGTTTTGAAGCTTGACTGATTTACAACTTTGGAAGGTTGCCAAAGACATCATCATTATAGTCGTCATCACCACCATTGTTGTCATAATTATTATCAACAACATCATCATTAACACCATTGCCATTATCATCATATTCCACCCTTATCATTGCTTTGTAGTCATTAGTTTTGTTATTATCATCAGCCAGTATTGTCATATCTTCAGTGCATCACCATCATTCCTATTGTCCTCATCTTCATTGTATTGTTTATTCTGCTGATGTTATTGTAATTGTAATTAAAAACTTCTATAACGCTGGTATCTAGTACACAAGGTGTCAGCTGATAGCATACCAAAATGAAGCCACGGTCTGATCAGTATGCAGAAAGGCAGTCTGCCGAAATATAGAGGCAGCCTAGCCTGTGGGGGATAAAACAACTGAAAAAGGTAAGTCGAGTTGTGACAGAAATGACATAAGAATCTGAGCAGAATGAACAGATGCAGGAAGGGAGTTCAAACAGTTAGGTCCAGCAACCACGAAAGCTCATCCACCAAGAACAGTTAAGTCACCACTGTCTGTGTTTGATTTGCTCTTAAATCTGTTGACCTGTGCTCTAGAGACGTGGATACTTCTTGAGATGTTCACCATCTTACTGCCTTATCTTGAATCTGTTATTCCAGTAAACAAGCTGCTTAAAGACTGAATATTTCCAGAAAATTTTCTGTCTTACAGAATCAGTCTCCTTAAGCCTGAAGAGTTTCAGTTAACTATTGTTGGTCTACGTGGTCGCACTTTTGTGCTTCCATCATTGGATTTATTTTGTATTCCGTTGGAGATGTACAAGGTTAAGTTTCTAATATTCAATTTGCAGCTGCCAAATCGTTTGAGTCACTTTGGAAAGCAAAAAAGGAGCAGAAGAAGGCTGTGGAAGAGTTTTTCCAGGTTAGAATTATTTAATGTTTGTGGATTATTGGTCCAATATATGGATGGACAGATGGATGGAAGGATGGATGGATGTACGAATGGATCTGTGTATCAGTAGCCATGGCATCATGGAGCGAGCTGTGGATATATAGATCAATGGATCTGTGAATGTACTGCTAACAATATTGTACTTTTTGTATTTTAAGAAAATCTTGACTCTACCAGAAAAGATTGCCCGTGGAAAAGAAGTCTGTGAATTTTTCAGTTTTCCAGAAGAAGGGTATGTCTGCAATTCAAGAACAAAAGCTTGCTTTGTTTTTGGTGTTATCATAGTATGCATCAGCCAAACTTCATAACTTCATGAATGATGACCTTTGATAAATTTAAGATTACCTTGAGTTATGTTGGGGATTTCTGATCAGTGGTCTTGTTTATGATGTCAAAGTTGTGTGACATGAATCCTTATCTTTCAGAATCTACAGCTCCCACAGAAAGCTAAGTCACAGGATCCAGCTTATTCACAGTTAAAATAAAATCATAGGCTGGTATTAACAAGGTTCGGTTCCAGGTCACGAAATCAAGGGTCAGACAGTTAGACAGTCAAATGACGGAATACATTTCTTACACCAAGAAGTGGTAGTGTGGAAACCGTTTGACCTATCGCTGCTGTATTTAACCTTTAAATATTTGGTGTCATTTAAACTTGACAATTGAGCATTATATCCTACTAGCATCATCATCATCATCATCATCATGCACCGTGGGCTCAGCGCCCGTAGGTGTCCGATGCCATTTTCACCATGTTCTTCCACTGTTGTCTGTTCAGTGCGGCGTGGCTCAGCTCTTGAAGCGTTGTTCCACACCATTCAGTTATGTCGTCCGCCCATTCCCTGTGCGGTCGTCCTCTTCTGTTACTCCCATCCATCATTCCAAACAATAGTGTTTTGATTTTCCTATAATTGTTCATTCTGCATATATGGCCAAATAGTCCTAATTTCCTTTGAATTAGTTTTTGCATTAAGTTTTCTTTATGATGTATCCGTCTGTACAGTTCTTCATTGCTTACTTTTTGTATCCATGATATTTTCAGAATCTTCCTAAAACACTTTCTTTCAAAGGCCAATATTCTTCTTTCAACATCTTTATTGATCACCCAAGCTTCGCACCCGTATAACATGCTGCTAAAGATACATGTGCCCAGGACGCTCAGTTTTGTTTCCAGCTTTATGGCTTTGCTTTTCCATACCTTATCCATAGCTTTTAATGATGCTGCTGCTTTTGCGATTCTAATGAGGACCTCCTTCCTGTTGTCTAGGTCGTATGTCGTATTTCATCCAAGGTATGTAAACTTCTCAACATTTTCCAGCTGGAATCCATCTAGAGTTATTTTTCTTGTTAGGTTCTTTTTGCCAAATACCATTGTCTTTGTTTTGTCCAGGTTTATGGTAAGGCCATATCTTCTTCCTTTGTCGCTCAACATTTGCAGTATGTACTCCAATCGCTGTTTGTCTTCATCAATCAAATCAATGTCACCAGCAAAGATTCTACTAGCATAGATTCATCAAATCAGCACGTCAACTTTGAGGCATAATTATTACATTTTGTTTTATTTCAGTGAAACCGAGTCACGCGCTAACTGTGTTGCGGTTTTCAATACTAGTGAAGGTACGAATTATATAAAAACTTTAATTATGTTTGCAAACGGTGGATAAAAACTATAAATTCTGTAGCAAAGAGGACTTTACTGTTTGCTCGAGCTCCTCGCTTTATTCCTTCTGCAGTTTCGCAAGCACCTGAAGTCTTTGTTATTTGACAGTGGTCTCACTGGTTTGGGTCAGGAGTGCCTCTGATGAGTTTATTCTTGAAGTGGCGCTTTATAAATGTCAGACTACAATTACAATTACTTTTGCACATGAAAAGCTTACAATTTGCATTTAAGAAAATCTGGTACAGTACAAACTGGGGCAACTCAGAATTATGTACACTGAAATAAATTGGCTGGGTATTTGTTCCATCCAGTGTCTCACATATTGAACGCAGCCAGTTATTTTTATTGTTTTTGTTAGTCTTACTTTATCTTTTACGCTATTATTTGTAGCAGTCTGTAATTGTTCTGTGGTTCAGGTGAATATGAGTCTATTGATCATGAAAGTTGTCCCTACAACACATTATCCATTAAGCCGAAGAGCATCTCGGTCTTTGATCGGGAGCAGTCGGACGATTCAACCAGCACCTACTGGGCAGTCACGGAATATTCCAAACGCAAGTCTGGAGAGGTGGACCTGAAAGAGGGGGCAGCTGTCAGCGTCCTACAGCGAGAACTCTCTGGTAACAATTGACTCTTTTCAGTTTCTTTGTCCTCATCATCATTAGCATTGTTGGCATGGTTAGCAGTTTGTTATGGCTGTTGGCTGTGCTCCGCTTTATCTAAGGGAGCTCTGCATCGCCCTTTCTTCCATTCCTTGCCCCAGACCATTGCGTTCTTTGGTTCAGGGCGATCTCTCCGTCCCTCTAGCTCGAACTGCCACCACTCAGCCCCTCAGCTTTGCTATTGTTGGCCCTGCCTCTTGGAATGACTTACCTGCTGACCTTCGACAGGAGCTTCTCTCCCTCTCACTCTTCCTTAAGCGCCTGAAGACCGTATTATTCCCCAGTTCTGGGACGATGGGCCGGGAGCGCACCTGATGAGGCTACCTTGAAGTGGCACTTTACAAATTTACGATTACGATTATGGTGAACCAGAAGCAAGTCATTCTATGTTGGTGGTTTGTTATTCTTCTAGGCTGGTGGTTTGTGCATGTTGAGGATACGAATGAACAAGGCTGGGCTCCTGCATCATGTCTACTTCCTGTTGACCGGAACAATCTAAACAACTGCAAAGTATCAGGTTGGTTCTTCTTGCATACGGGTCAGTTCATTACTTTAAAAGATTAGTGTTTAGCTGTGTCTTATTTTAACTCTACTGCTGCCATACTGGGGTAGTGCCAGTCCCAAGCCTGGATAAAGGAGGAGGGCAACATCAGCGGCCTTTGATGCCATAAGATGTCGTTAAACAGTGGAACTACTTCTGTGTCTTATATGTATGCACATATATATCTGGCTATTTATGTCATGACTTTTAAGAACCTCCCATCATGTTGACTCTTGTGACCAGTTACCTGCATCATCATCACCTTCACAATCATCGTAACATAACATAGCTTGAATGAAGACTTGTAAATTGCAACTTCAAGAAAAAACTCATCAGTAGCACCTCTGACCAGTCAGAAAAGGCCCACAGTCAAACAGAACAGATTTCAAGCACTTGTAGAACAAAGAAGGTGACAGCCTGATTAGTTCATGTCACATCTTGTAAGGAAGGTTGTCCCTGGATGCAGGATCAACAAAAGCAAGGCTTCTATGCTGGGTAGCTGAGGACTGAGCCCAAGGGACAACAAGGGCACCAAGAGCAGCCAAACGAAGGGAGCTATGACCAGGAATAGTTGAGGAAAAGGTGCAAAAAGACCTCGGATAGGATGGGGCAATTCCCACCTAACAGTCTCGCATCATCATCATCGCCGCCGCCACCACCACCATCATCATCATCATTGTCGCGAGCTAGTCGCAAAGTCAGAGTTCAGAAATAAGTCAACTCAATAACTTTTCACGCGTTTCTTCTTCTCGTTGTGCAATCTCAAACCGCCATAACTGGAGTCTCCCTCTAGACTGTCAACCTGCCTCTTGTATATGAAATTTAGTAAGTAAGTGGGACCTGCCCACCCCTTGGTCCTGACAATCATCATCGTCATCATAGTTATCATCCATTGCATTTCTCACTAACTGATGCATTGGAACTGTTTTCCTTGGTTTTTGCATTAGGTCATTTCTTTTGGAACTGTTTTCCTTGGTTTTTGCATTAGGTCATTTCTTTTGGAACTGTTTTCCTTGGTTTTTGCATTAGGTCATTTCTTTTGGAACTGTTTTCCTTGGTTTGTGCATTAGGTCATTTCTTTTGGAACTGTTTTCCTTGGTTTGTGCATTAGGTCATTTCTGCATTTTTTGTCAGGTCCTTTTGGAGAGTTCAAGACCCTGAATGATTACGAGGCAGAGCAGCCAGATGAAGTTTCCTGTAGAAAGGGAGAAAAGGTTGAGGTGATTGAGGCAACCCTCGATGGATGGTGGGAAGTCAGGTAAAGCAGTCTCCTCAGAATTATTTAAAATTTGCATTGATTTCAGTTAGTGAAGAACTACAGATATACGGAAATGGTTTTAAGTATTTAAATGGTATTTAAATATGGTATTTAAATGAGAATTAAGATGTTTTTCCTTCTGTGGGTAAAATAAGAGTACTGATGATGTCGTGTTGCCTACAGTGAAGTTTATATAAGCAGATATCATCATCATCGTCATCGTCTTCATCATCTTCATCATCATCTTTATCATCATTGTAGTAGTAGTAATAATGGTATTCAGATGTTTATTAGATGTTCATTTGTTATATAGTCTCAAAGGTATATTGCAGAAGTTTTGGGTGTTCCACATTTGGTCTGCTATGGGTTATCAAGAAACTTAAGAAAAGAACTCCAGAGCCTTCAAGTAAAGCTCCCATGTCTCTTGAGGAATGTAGGAGAGGTGCTCATTTCCTTTTCTTAGGCCCTTGAGCTGGCAGTGGATGAATTCCAAGATCCTGGACATGGGGCCAGTGCATTGCACGACTTGCCGTTTTCTTCCCAACATATGTCGGTACCAAATTATACTGCTTTGTGACAGATGCATGGTGTATGCAGACAACTTGCCCAGGGTCTTTAAACCGAGTCAAACCCACAACTGCATGATCATTGACCAAACACATTGTCGTTAGACCACCATGTGTTTACCTGTCTTCATTTCATTAAGTGCTGAAAACCATTTTGTCTGATGGTTTAATATTGGTGTTTGGTTGGAAGCTGTACTGTGGAGTAAGTTTCAGTCATAAGCCCACTTTCTTACTTACATTCTTTCTTGGCAGATGCAAAGACAAGGTTGGAAGGATACCTGCTACAAACCTGGTACCGATCAGCGATGAGGTATTCCACCAGAAATTACTTTGAGAATGATGTATGCAAAACGGGCAGCAGATATGGTTCAGGAATAATCTTTCATTTAATATTATTGATGTTCCATAATTACAAGTTCTTGCATTATATCCTGGATCAGTTCATTTAAGCTTCACTTAAGTTCATTTCCTTTACTTAAGTTTTTTCAAGCTGTTGCATGCAACTTAGTAATAGATTTGCATATGTAAGCTGTAATAAAGATACAGTATGATCTTAGACTTAGATAACAGTGACTATTTCATTTGCAGTTATAATAAGTTATGTTTTGCTGCAAAAATATATCGGCATATATTATACGGATACGTGTAGGTGAACTTTTAAAAGTTAAGGTAACTCACTACAAAGAAACTCCTTAGATGGATATAAAATGACCAGCATGTCCTCTGTCTGTTCTATTTGTCTAAGGAGAAATTACGCAACAGTCTCTATCACCAGGCTGGCATCTATAAAAAGTACAGCCCTCCGCCACGACGGTATGTTGACCTCATGCACATCAGTACATCAGTCTATGGTTCTGTATTATAATTTGAGGCTCAGAATTAAATGAGTAAGTTGAGAAGTATGTAAGTAAGTAAGGAGTCATTTATTTGGCACTTTTAAAATGCATATGCGTACATACGTACAATTTATCAAATTGAGTATAACTATGATGTTCACAACAAGAATGACATCATCATGAGATATGTGGTATATGATATTCTTAGTTGTAAACTCAAGATCTCTACAGCACCCAACGAAAGCTAAGTTGTTGGAACCAGCTTATTCACAGATGCTCAGTCAAAACAAAATTGAAGGTTCAGATTCGATTTCAGGTCAACAATCCATGAGTCAGGCAATCAGACAATCATACAGCTCTGGTGAATGGTTTTTGGGATTGGATCAGCAGGATTGGTAAGGGGAAGAAGAGGTATCAGGATAGGATCTGCAGAAGAGGAGTATTTTCTGTTTTGAGTGAAAGACCTGCTGGTATATTGTCATTATTGTTACTTCTAACTAGCCATTTCTGCTGCTACCATTATGGTTATAATCACAGTCATTGTGGTTAAATTCTTTAGAATTAAGCTGATGAATAACATTTAGGGTTTTTATATTCTTGACAGAAACAGTAAAGTATCTGTTGAAGAACTCTATGGCAGGGTTGATAAATTTCGCAAAGTTCCTCCAACAAAGTTAGTTGAATGAATTTTCTTTGCAGTTACCGATGTTCTTTGCTTACTGTGCTTGCTGTTAGTTTTCTAAATCTTCCCTATTTTTTAATCTCAGCAAGAACGCTTCTTCGGTAAAACATATAGTCACTCGAATGAAGACATTTCAGTTAAACTACTTTAAAGCCAAATATTAAAGAATATATTTGTAAAAAGAATTCGTAAATAGTGTGTTTAAACATTGAAAAACAAAAAAATTTGAGGTAAGTTAATAGTGTGAATATCAAAACATTTTATGACTTCTGTCATGCAATTATCTAATAACCATTGTAAGAGCCGCTCTGTGCATGGGAAGATGGTTGCTCATCGTAATTATCCCATTCTGCAGATTTATTCAGCTAGTTCTTTGAACTGTGTTGTGTTCATGCAGTTTTTCACTCTGAACAACCCTTTGCTGGGTAATCTTTCATGTCTGACTTTGCTTCCTCACCTCAAAACCAAATCAGTTAGGGCATAGAACCTTAAGCTGATCCGCAGTCTTACCCAGCCACTAGTACCTTACTGAATTTGGCTGGACTTGGGTCTGGGCTTGAGGAGCCATTGGTTGATGTCTTGTGTGTTGTAATCAGATGACAATAGATTTCGCTAAATTATGTCGGATTAGATAAGAGAATCGAGGCCACGATTGTAAAAATTTGAAAAATTAAACGGAGTTTCCTTTGTAGAACTACAGCTTCAACCCAAGACTTTGATGGAGCTCCCGAATATGCAGAAGTCAACTTTGATAGAAACTTTTCATTACCTGTATGTAACACTTCTGAAAAGTCCATAAGAGTTGATATGTAAATAACCTGGTTACTACAACTAATTACTTTAAAATGTGTAGCAATGTGTATCTGCACTCTACCATGAAATTGTTATTGTTTTTGTAAAGCTGGATAGACGCTATGATTACAGGAAGACATGAGAACACTTGGACTATGCAGGAGAAAAGCACTAGATTTGACAAATGAGATATATCAAATAAATATTTATGCTTATAAGATGTAAACATAAATCATAATTCCGAGATTTCTACAGCACCCAACGAAAGCCGCACCATGGGGACCAGCTTATTCACAGGCGCTCAGTCAAAACAAAATTGATAGGCAAAAGGGTTCGGTTCCAGGTTATGGCAGCTACGGGGGTGGTGTTTGGAGTTGGAGAGGAGAGAATGTACACATTTTCCTAGAGCTCTACCATGTTCATTTTGCAATGAATTGATTAAGTAAGATCCTTCTCCACCGCTGCCCATCTGAATGGGTGCCATGCCAATGTAAGGTACCCGTGTGCAGACCAAGATTTTTGTTTTTATATTTATAAGATGTATGTTTGTTTATAGGATGTATGTTTTTTATGTTTATGAGATGTATATTTGTTCATAAGATGTATGGCTTTCATGTGTACAGATATATGGTTATGTTTGAAAGACTTATTTTGTTCTGTGAATGTATTGATGTTTGTGAAAGAGTTGCAAACCAAAAGAGGATGTCCATGAGAATCCTCCTCCAGTTTGCAGGAAACCAGAAGAGGATTCTGAAGAGGATCCACCTTTTTACATGAATGCGGCAGAGGATTTGCGCCATCCTTATGTTAATGTTGAACTTAAGCCAAACCAACAACCAAGAAAACATGTAAGCCATTTACATTTTTCTTTTTATGGAAAGATAGCAAGGATGAATAAACCTATTGTTAATCTCCCGCGTTTTTTATCTTAATTTAAAATGATCGTCTTTTTCTCTTGTTTGTTTTGTTATGCTATTCTGTTTCGTTCTTTTTTTTCTATTATACATTCAGGTAACTTTTAGTCACTATTTTCTGCTCTTGCATGAATTTTCTATGCCTTCAACTTCTCTTCTTCCTCAACAACTTTAAACTTTCAGCTTTATGTCATCTTCAGATATATTCTGCCCTTCCTCTTCTCAGCTGTAACGCATTTTCATGGTTTTCCACCTTCTCTCCCTTTGCCTTAACTGCCTTATTGTGTGGCTGATTTCCACCACCCGCTCTCTTTTGGTCATCTTCATCTTGGGGACTTATCTTTCCTTGCTTTTTTGCCTTCTTCTCCTGTTATTTATTCTGCTTTACGTTGAAGAAGTGAAGAGTTTACGCACCGTAGCCTGGCTTCTGGTTTTCTCTGAATTTGGCACAGCTTCTCCAATGATTATGATTTTGATTTTCACTTGAAACAAATATTGATTGATGCCTTGGGCATTATGATAACGCCAATACAGAGGTATGTAGATTAGATTTTATTAAATTAGATTAGAGTTGAAAGACTTTATGCTGTGAATGATGTTCTTGTAGGAAATTAAATACTACAAAACCAAGACACGCTATGCACCTGTTGTAAAGCATAAGGGTCGGCCTACTCTGCCATCTGAAATTGGGGACATAGTTGAGGTAATTTTTTATAGGGATTTCAGGTACAAAGATTATTAACCTTCTCATCATTTGCCAATTGTTAAAGTCAATGTTACCATTAAAACTGCTTTTGCAACCATCTGTTCATCCATTCCAAGTTATTGCAATCATATTATAACAGTTTTTATTTCAGACCATTAACTTGTTCTGTTGTTTATACTCACTGGTTCCAACTGCCATCTTTGGTGAAGTTGAACCAAGCTACAATTATTATGGCCTAAGCTAATTTATTATCACTAAAAACTGAAAAATATGATTGAAACCACAATGCATCGGGCAAGAACTGTTGTACCCCGACTTATCAAAAAACACTGCAAAAGATCTTCATAGCAGATTGTAGATTTTTTATCAGCATATTACCAGATTTTGGCCAAAACTAGAATACTCCACAAGTAGAAAATTCATTTTTGCAAAGATATGGAGAAGATCATTTTCCTGTCATGAAATTACAATTACCAGTATATATTAGTCTTAATTTCAAAGAGTTAAAAATATCATTCTTTAGCTTTTCTGTGCTTTTTCCAGTCACACAAAGAAGAAGGAGATCAAGTATTTGCCAAGCTCTTCCGATTAGCCACTGGTGTCTGTCCTGACCCAAGAGAAGGATGGATACCAAAAAAACACCTAGAGCCATATGAACTCGGTAAAAAAAATTATGTTTTTTGCTGCCAATCAATAACAATGTAATATATTTAAAAAATGTTTAGAGCCTGCAACTTTAGGACCGAGAGTCCATTTTTCTTTCTCAAATAACTTAATGACTAGGAAGAATAAAAACTGTCAAACTACAGAGTTAACAAAGTGAATAGTATTAACCAGATGATTGAAATGAATATGATTAGCCATATGACACAGTTGAATTGAAGTTTAGTCACTTTATTGTTCACAAACAGTTTAGAAAATATACAGACAACAGGTTGTACAGGTGGTAGCATCCGTGGGTGAATTGGATTAGCCAAATGACTGAATGAATAATGATAGCCACAATATGAATGAATAGGTTTGCCTTGTGACTAAATGAATATGATTAGCCAAATGACTGAATGAATAATGATAGCCATACAAATGAATGAATAGGTTTGCCTTGTGACTAAATGAATATGATTAGCCAAATGACTGAATGAATAATGATAGCCACAATATGAATGAATAGGTTTGCCTTGTGACTAAATGAATATGATTAGCCAAATGACTGAATGAATAATGATAGCCATACAAATGAATGAATAGGTTTGCCTTTGTTATTAAATGAATATGATTAGCCAAATGACTGAATGAATACTGTAATGATAGCCACACAAATGAATGAATAGGTTTGCCATGTGACTGAATGTACAGAATTAGGCAAATCACAGAATTAATAGCTATAGACAATGACTGGATAGAATGATTACATGATGGGCCAAAGTGTCTGAACAAATAGGTTATCATTTTGTCTTCTGTACATGACAATAAGGTGTGAAAGATATTACATGTTTTGCTTTTATTTGGAAACTTGGCTTCTGTAGGACCAGGTGATGCCTTGGAGGTAGAACCAAAGACTCCTTCGCATTCCGCTTCTTCTGCCAAAAGCATGGAACTCGGAAGGCCATCAGATTCAGTGACAAAGCAGAAACCAGTTGCAGAAGCAAAAACTAGACCCGCTCTGCAGAAACGCAGTGATCCTGGACCAAATCAACGCAGGCTACAAAGTAGATCGCAGCCGTCCAATGGCTTAAATGAAAGAAATGACCCTGGTAAAGCGGCTGATGACGTTAACAATGGGGAACATTTAACACGAAGTACTTCGGGTAAGAACTCCTTCTGTTCGCTTAATTAAAATGCATTAGTCAATTTCACAAATGTGTCTCACTGCACTTTCATACTGTTCCACTAGAAATATCTGAAAAGCACTTGAAACTTACAGTTACTCACATCTTTTTGGTTTTCACCTACTGACTGTTGTTTCATTACCCAATAATTTTCAGGTTTGATGAGCCTGCTACGGAGATGCTGTGTAATGACTGTGGGCCACGGTAGCCAATTGTGTGGCACGGTTGCCGATTGGTTAGGGCACTCTTCCTGTAACATGGAGGGTACGGGTTCAAGCCTCCCCTTAGATGGTTACTTTGTAGGGACATTGAGCAAGTCATTTCACTCACAGTTGTTCAGCACCACCAATTGATGCTTAATCATTAATTAGATATTGGTGCTCAATAAATGCATAACTAATAATAGTCATAATAATTATTATAATAATGATGATGATGATGATCATAATAATAATAATAATAATAATAATATTAATAATAATAGTAATAATAATAATAACAATAACCTGAAACAAGTTGTAGCACACATAATTCATATGCCTCTGTCTGTGAATCGCACAGTTTAGTACTGGCTTGGAAGTAAATAGCAAATCTGGTGATGCTACAGCCTGGAGTTTAGAACTGTGGAATTTTCCTGTAGAGCTTATGTCATATGAAAAGGAAATCGGGTTGTTTCCCCGGCCCAAATCCGCTAAAACTGTGCCTTCTTGGTGCTGTTGAAATAATGATTAAAAGCACATGTGCCTCTGTCACCAAGCAGTATGATTTGGTACTGGCGTAAGCCGGGAAGTAAACAGCAAGCCCTCCATGCCCTGGCCCCATGTCCTGGACCTTGGGATGCATCCATTGTTGGCTCAAGGGCCTAAGAAAAGGAAATGAGTGCCTCCCTTATGTTCCTCATAGTGCTTGGGAGACTTTCTTACTTTTACTTACAGTGAAGTTAGACTGTATTAATACTAGGATGGGTGAACATTTCATGGAATACCAGGCCATTCAGAGCCTACTCGTCCCACCACACTTTCAGGATCAGTAAATGATTACCAATGTAAGTTGGGAGATTAAAAAGGTGTCCTGTTGTTAGATTCCTGAGGTCATGTTTGTCCTTTTGAGAAGTTTCTATGAATGCATGTAAACCATTGTGTTGTCTTTATCTTTTTGCGCTAAGGCTGCTTACATACCCTTTTGAGTAATCCAGTAAGTCCCAACATGTGAAGTTATGATGAGCATCACTATGAGATACGAAAAACTAGAGACAGAATTGGCAATTTTACTAACTACATGTTATTATGTTTGTGTAGTTGGTTCAGCCATTGAACCTGAAAAAGTTGTTGGTGCTAAGCAGAATTCTTTCTCTCAGGTGGGTGAAAACTTTTAACTCTCAAAAAAATTTCAGAAAAATTAAAAGAACAATTATAATTCAAATATCATAAAAATTAGAAAACATTAAAAAAATCATTTAAAAATTATGTAATACTGACAATAGATAGATTACAATTACGGATTTTTCTAACAATTATTTTCTTATCTGGCTAAGATGTTAGGACACCTAACTCATAGGTGAACACATTCTGATCCATATACCGGTATACACCTAAGACTTCTTTGAAGCAATTTCTTTGAAGCAATTTCTTTGAAGAGAAGTTGCACATGTCTGAATAGTCAGAAATAATTTTTTAGCTTTCTAGAAACTTTATATTCTGCAATTAGAGATTTATGTTATTTTAGAAAACAGACATTCACATTTTTTATAAATTGGACATTTTCAACTTATCCTGCATTATTGACTCTAATTATCAGTTCTTGATTTTTCTGATTTTAACTCTGTAAAATTTTTTAGATGATGATGATGATGATGATGGTGATGGTGATGGTGATGGTGATGGTGATGGTGATGGTGATGGTGATGGTGATGATGATGATGATAAGACAATTTATATAGCGCCATTGCACGGCCGAGGCAGAAGAAAAGGATGCTGTACATGAGTTCAGAAATCAACAACAGGCTTAAGATATCTTAAAAAGATATGTTTTTATGAGCCGTGACTTGAATGTGTCGTGCTATGTGAGGCATCAGGGTGTTAGAAGGAAAGTTGATTAATTAATTTGTACATGATGTGTGTGTTTTCCAGGATGCTTCTCATGAACAGGAGCAGTTTACTATTCGCAAGTTAAGTCGCATAGAATGCGAGAACGTTCTGCTTAAATCAGGAGCACAACATCAGTTCATTATTCGAGAAAGCACCAAGGTGCATTTTATTGTAATTGTAATTATTGTAATTTGTTGTAATCTTATTGTAATTTAGTTGCCAGCATTATGTTATAATATTAATTATGATAATTTATGAATCAGTTTGAGCGTGCAGTTACCGGTGAATGTTGTACACAGTGGTGTGTCAGTATGTGTGCAACAAAGACAGTTGTTTCCTCCTGTTTGAACAGAATTGGATTTGGTTTATGGTCACTTCAATAATAGTAATAAGAACAACAACAGCTACTACTACTACGACAGAACAACAATTTATATAGCACCATTGCATGGCTGAGGCAGAAGAAAAGGGTGCTGTACATGAGTTCAAAAATCAACAATGTGACATAATCGTAATCGTAATTCCGAGAAAATCGATAGGCAAAAAGGGTTCGGTTCCAGGTCAAGATCCAAAAGTCATTGATCTAATAGCACTGATTCTATTCAAACACCAATAGTTTTATCAATCTTAGAAGTTAATTGTTAGAGTTGTGTAGTTTTGTCTTCCTCAGAATCCTTGCATCATTCTAAATGCATTCTTCGATCCTGTTCATCTGTAATAGGTTGTCTCTACATATTATTACAATATTACATCTGTGATAGGTTTCTGCTACATATTATTACAGTATTAAAGACATATTATAATTGTGACTTTAATCATTTTGTGTCATAGGTGTGTTAGGTGGGTATATGATCATGATTTAATTTTTAGGTCAGCCATTTTGAGACTCTTCACATTTTAGGTCAGTTTTTAGTACAACTATTTTAAGATCCAGTTGAATTTTTTAGGTTGGCCATTACGCATTGTCCGTTCGTTCTGCCGACCGTATTCATCATTTTCCAATTGAACTTACTTCGGAAAAAAAGTACTTCATAGGAAAGTACAACTTTGATTCGCTGCAAGACGTCATCCAATACTACAAAGCAAATGCTCTGTTTGAGTTGGAAGATGGAACTGGAATTATGCTGGATTCGTCACTTGAAACCTTCTGAATGATATTAAATTCTCGTTGATTCACCAGCAGGACCTGGATTAGGGCATGAAGTTGTTCATAGTTAATTCATGACATTTACAATAATCGTAATCTTAAGCTCGAGATTTCTACAGTGCCCAACAAAAGATAAGTTGCAGAATCTAGCTTATTTAGAGGTGCTTAGTCAAAACAAAATCGATAGGCAGGAAGGGTTTGGTTCCAGGTCAAGATCCAAGAGTCAGCAGGCAGATAGTCGGACGGCTATGGTGGATGGTGTTTGGAATTGAATAGTGAGATAAGGGAATCATGGTCAGAATGCTGGTTATTGAAATAAAAAGATACACCATGCTTTGTTGGACGATTCTGGTGTTATCTTGCTGAACATTGTACTTGTGACTTGGATCTCGGCATTCTCTACAACTTCAATTCATTGACAGTAATTATGAGTATTTGCTTAGTCTGTTATATTATTTACGGGATGTAGCAGGCCTTGTTGCCCTTCCTTAATTTAGTGAATGGACCACAGAAAACAGCTTCAGGATATTATGTGCCTAAGGGTATTATTATATATGGATATATTTTAGTTCTTTAGATGTATATTTACTGGATAGTTTATTAAATTCTGGTTGTAATTAGTCATTAGAACTGGAATGTGAGATTCTACATGGAAGGACAAATGTCATGATTGTTACAAATGCTCATGTCGTAAAAGGCAGTAATTGTTTTAAACTGGATTTCATTAGTTTTCTGTTTGTTGATTTATATTTGCATTATGTATGAATTATATTTGCATAAATACATATACAGGGTACACGCATACTTACATGCATTGATACATACATAATACATGCATACATGAATGCACACGGTCATAGATTCACACATACATACTAGTAACGCAAGATAAGGAAAGGTAGTGTTTCCAACCAGGGTTCCATAGAACCGTAAGGTTTTGCAAACCATCTTCAGGCATTCTGCAAGATATAGTGGAATAATAAGAAATCATCTTCATTATCATACAATTCCTGAAACCAGTCATTTGACTTATTCAGATCATGTGAATAAGTATCTCTGGTCTCTGGTCATTTGTCAAGTTTAGTACTGTTCTTGTGCTTAGACTAAGCCTTGTTATGTCTTCTATCCAGCAAAGTCATGGTCTTCCTTTGCATCTCTTCCTTTGCATCTCTTCCTTTGTATCTTGCATAAAGGGCTTTGTGTGGGTTCTTCAGGATATGAAAAGTTATTTTTAGGGGTTCCCCATGAGAGAAAGGATGGGAAACACTGAGGTTTGGTTAGGTAAAGTAAGGTAAGGTAATGTAATAATGCATATAATTATTGCATGCTTGTACCAGGAATGATTTGACCACCCACTCGTCTGGGGTTAAAGGACCTGTTGCTTTTTGTGCAAATACATCATGGCACCATTTGAAGAAATGAAGATTCTGACTCTAATAGAATTAATTGTTAATTGAAACAATAAAGCTTTTAAAGCATATGTGAACATAACTTGGCAGCTGACAATTGCTGTATGCACCCTCTGACTTCTTCGTTGTCTGTTGTTGACTGTCTCATTGGCTCAGTTGTGTTTCGGATCATGTGGTTACATCAAGGAGGATTCCGACCTTACCCTACCTACAAGAAAAGATGCAAAGACAATAAATGAGGCAATCTGAAGTTAGAGGTTTAGCGCCAACCACTACCCACTGTCACAGTTTCTCTACCTACTGTAACAGCTCCTCCGTTCTGTCTGTCTGTGTGTCTGTCTTTCTGTCTGTGTCTGTCTGTCTCTGATCTTGTAAGTAAGCTGGTTTCCTTCACCTACCTTTAAAGCAGCGCTTTAGGGCTTTTGAGATTACATTTACGAAACCAATGTGGCAGCCTCATGTGGTGTCTTTAAGGCCGTCTCCTGCAAGCTAACCTCCTTTTCATGCTTATGCAACACGGCTGTTGGTTGTCTTAATCTTTCTATTCAGAGATCGTTGGTTTTAAATGTAAATATGTCCTTAGAGGAAAATGTTTCTGCATTTAGCACTTTAGAAAGTGCACTGCAGTCAATAAGAAATTTCCAGCAGGAGACAAGCAGTAAATTTGTTATGATAAAAAAGCTTAAAGCAGGTAATCATTATGAAATGTGCATTTTAAAAGGCTTTGATGTGGCGAATTGCCAGTCCTCGGTCTCACGAAGACTGCAAAGACGTAAGTAAGTTTGTCCCATATCTCACAAGTGAGACGTCGGGGAGGCGCTCATCTCCATTTCTAGGCCCTTGAGCCGGCAATGGACGAATCCCAAGGTTCTGGACACGGGGCCAGTGAGTCGTACTGCTTGGTAACAGCGGCGCGTGTGCCTAAACAACTTACCCGGGGTCGTTACACGGGGTCGAACCCGCGACCGCATGATCATTGACCAAACGCGCTACCGACAGACCACCGTGCCGCACACAAGGTGTATGTTTTCGGACTTTTATAAAGCGAGGTTTAGAAACTCCTCAGAGACGTAATGTAAATTTGGACCCTGTCGAAAAGAATTATTTAGAACAATTTTTTCATCATGTGCAATTTATTTATCAAGAACTTCCATCAGGACAGTTTCATAGAGACGTTTGTTAATCAGTTATCCATCCAATCCACTGTCTTCCCAGTTCTGTCTAACTGCTCGTCTGTTCCCTTTTTAGTCTCACAGCAGTCGGGCCATGTTCTTACACTGTTTTTCCAAGCTAGCAGGAGTAGCATAGCTTATGGACCGAGGTAACACTGGGACCATGCCAACAAACCACTGATGAAAGTTTGCAAAATATTCAACCGCTGTTAACTACTACAACCATCCCAGCCATTAATGTTCAGCATCAGACAAGTCTGACATTGCACATTGCTAGGTACAGGTCCGGATTTGGGGACTGTTACCAAATCTCTCCAGATGTCACCTGATGATAGCTTTGGACATAAAAAGTCAAGCTCACTTATTCATCAGAAAAAGAAGATTTAAGTTGGTGGGACATGTGGTTCATGGGAAAGAGGACAGCGGAGTAAAGTGGAAGTTTGAAATTGAGGGAAAGATATGCAACCTGGAAGTGTGGAAGTGAGAAAACATAGTTTCACTGTCCCCAAAGGTGAGCTGGGTCACCACCATCAGAACAACTTAATACTCAATTCTTTTGTAGAGATGCATCTAGTGCAATTCAGAAATATGCCTGCACCAGGGAATTGTTAACTGTTATAATATGTAGTTATAGGTAGTTTACCATTCTGAAACTGCAGATGATAAGTCTGTTCTTTTATTGAAGTAGGAGATGGGAAGGTGTTCATTTATTGGGTGAATGTTTTATGTGATCTGAAGTAGGAGATGGGAAGGTGTTCATTTATTGGGTGAATGTTTTATGTGATCTGATTTCTGTTTCAGCTGTAGAATTTTCCAAGAACAAGATTTGTTTTGAAGAACCATACAAAGTTGGAATTCTTGGAACAGTGATGCAGTATGATGGTGGGCCATTTGTGGTAAGGAGTTCCATTGTGATGGAGTGCCAGTATGGGCGAGACCAGAAGAGGGCCAGAAAAATGAGGAATGCGGATAAGAAAATCATTAACAAGGCAGGTCACTGTTACAGACTTAACAACAATAATAACAGCCAATATTTGTGTATGGATAGATGACTGCAGATTCTGGACATGGGGCTAGTGTATCACAGGACTTGCTGTTAATTTCCAAGCAGATAACTGTACCAAATTAGCCTGCTTGGTGGCTAATTCACCTGTGTGCAGGTAACTTGTCAAAAGTGTTTTGCTGTAGTTCGAACCTGCTGACCAAGTGGTACAATTACACTACTGTGATATACTGTAACAAGTGTTTATCTGATTGTCTGCTGCTATATAATAATAGCAATATTAATAATGACTACTGGCCTCTGGCGAGTATCAATTCCATGGCATCGGTTTATATAATTTAAGTCTTGCCCTGGTATGCCATCTCTGTGGAAATGCTTTTGGCCTGGAAGAATGTTATGAGGTAGCCTACAGTGGGTATTATTTCTCTTCAAACCATGAAGGCTGCATATACACTGTGTCCGGAAAAATTCCAAGGCTTTACGGTAAATATGAAAATAATTAGTAAACATTAATCGATTTTTAAAATTCCAAAAACAGTTTAATCCTGAAATATTATTTGCACTATAATTGTTGTTTTGGCGTAAAAATTTTATAACAATTTTGTCTTCCTCGCTGAACGCCATTTTTCTAGCAACTTTCTTTACAAAATATAAAATTCAAATACGTCACTGTGACGTAATTTTAAACGGGGGCCGTTAATAAATTACAAAGAATTTTGTTGGTAATTATATATTTCAGGATTAAACTGTTTTTGGAATTTTAAAAATCGATTAATGTTTACTAATTATTTTCATATTTACCGTAAAGCCTTGGAATTTTTCCGGACACAGTGTACATTTGTTTAAAAAATGTGGCATGCCTTTTGTCAGGGACGTCAGCAGTTTAGTTTTTTCTATAATAATGAAGTGACGTTAATTTACTGAAAACTGGCGATTACTTAAGTACTCGTTAAGCTACTTGCAGTTTACTCGAGTAACTGATTACTCAGGTAGTGCAGCTGTACTTCAGAGGCACCGTTCTTGAGAAATAGGTCTGCTTTGTTAATTTTCCTTCTGCATTTGACCTTGCATTTGTATAAAATAATGATAAATAATGCCTACGATTGCTCACTCAGCTGGTGGACACGTGGCGTGTTAACAAATGTCTTGCTTAAATAAGAAAGTAAAGGCTTTTGGAATGCTATGGTAGTTGATAAAGTACTTTTGTAGCATTATATGCATAAATGTAAGAGATGTTGCTGTTTTGAAATCATCCTCAGCTGCCCATTAAATAGCATCTTACATTTACACAGACTAAACTGCAGAACATAGAGTGGTTTTATATATATAATAATTTTGTTTCTTGTTTATGCAGAGGTTCAAAAAACATGACTGTCGTGCTACGATTGTTATTCGAGAGATAACCAGGTTTCCACAGTTTAAGGTATGAAAACATGTCGTATTGATGTAGGCATGATATTCAAATGCACCAAAGTGCCATTCATCATGAAGTAATGATCTGTTTAGTGAAGAAAGCATTTTCTTGTCATAACTGAAGTGCTGTGTATTTGCAAAGAATGTCAGTTGGTTCATGTGACTACAGAATTTACAAAGTCATGAATTTCTGTTAAGTCGGAGTCTGAAATTAACCTGTTTACTGCCAGTTTTGCGTCAGAGTTATTGAACAAAGTCATGTCTTCCAGTTCTAACTCTCTTGTCGGATGAAGCCTGTTATAGTGTCACCAAATAAGAAATTAGCTTCATCTGACACCGCTGTAGTTATGTGTCATTGCAGTGGGTATTGATTGGATGTTCCAATATCTCTTGTTTACAGATTGTCTTTATTAGCTGGGATAAATGCTACCATGATATTACACAGCCTACTTGATTTGAAATTGCCTTTGATTCTTGTATCCTTCCAGTTCTGAGGAGTTTCATCACATATTAGTATTTTGGCACTAAATTTACACCATGGCAGTTATATTTCTTATTTATGTTGTGCACTTGTTACACATGCAAGATCAGTTATTCTGAAGCAGAAATGAATGTTTGCCAGGGAAAACGACAGAACTGTGGAAAAGCCAAAACAAAGTAGACATTGCCGAAGAATGCTCTGTTTTGACAAGCGATTTAAATCTTTATAACAAATGGGTAAGTGGCATGTTCAGCTGCATTTGGAGTTAACTGATGAGGTAAAAACTAACTTTAGAAGCATATAGGAATAGAATAATTTGCTTTAGATTGAAACAGACTCAACCAGCCGATGATCTTTTGCAGCCAAAAGGCTCCGTTCTATCATGTCTGCAGACCCATTGCTTGTCATCGAGGAAACATCGTTCGTTGTGAAATATCCGCATGAAGACGACCACAAGAATCATGTTGCAGATGACGAAGTGACTATTGCTGGTGCATTAGTCCTATTAACAAGTATTGAACCATAATTACTAACTATATTTCGAAGTACTTGGCGGAAAACTGTTTATAAACAATAATTTCTTGCAAGCTTGCTGACCAGTTGTTCTAGACATAATGAAAACAGAAGCCCCAAGCTTTAATGAAATTTGCGATTATGTTCATTCGTCATTTAATGATGATCGAACATAATCACAAGTTCTGAATAATGATGATCGATCATAATCACAAATTCTGAATAAGAAAAGTTTAGAAACTTGGTGCACAAATGATGCATATTCAAGGCAAAAATTGGGTTGGTTGGTTCTGATTGAGATCCATGTAAGACAGACCGTGACTACAAATGGATAGACAACATACATGAGAACATGACTAGATTGACAACATACATGAGACCATAACAAACAAAGACAACATACATGAGAACGTAACAAGCACAGACAACATACATGAGAATGTAACAAACACAAACAACATACATGAGAACATAACAAACACAGACAACATACATGAGAACATAACAAACACAAGTGAAACAAGAGATGTGACAAATGACCAACATATTTACTCATTGCTGCCAAACGGCCAGTATAAGGAAATGATGATGATGATGACATGTGGTAGAGAGGCTGACAAGGAGGGATTGAGAACTATTTAGTGTTTGTGCAGGCAGTCTTTGCAATGTTTAGAAATTAGGGACTGGAAGCTGCATGATACAGTAACCTAAAATTTTTATCAAGCAAGCATAGTAGTTTATAATAAATAATACAGTAATGTTTAAACCACAGAAATAATGCCGAGGTGTTGAGTTCAAAGGCCGTGACATGAGTGATGGTGTAACCTAAATACAATAGTAGTCATGTGGTTTGGATGTGTAGGCAAATTGCAGAACTTGTGATGTTGGCACCAAGAACACGTCACCTAAGCAATGCCGTTGTAAACTGGCTGACAGTCATCCAACACAAACACTTGCGGATCCAGAACTGAATTTGGGCCACCAACGTACTTCTGCGGAAAAGTGCCAATCTCCTGTTTCTAAAAGAAGGCAAATCACTTTGGATCATTTGCAGACCATCCAGAACAGGTTAGCAGTCGTACGCCTTATTAGGAAACTCAATATGTTGTTGCTAAATAAATATTGATAAATAGCTTCTAGCATAATGGTATTTAAGGTGAAGCTAATGGTATTTAGGGTGAAGTTGTGCGTATTTTGGGATCCTCGTGGGTGGAGTGCACAAACTGTCCTGTGGTCTATCTAACAACACACAGTTAGTTTGCGGGAATCAGGATTCTTGGTCTGCAGATTTTGCAACATGTTTGGACAATTTTTTGGTGTGATGCATACATGAATTTATTTGGTTTATTACAGCATCCATATATTCTTACCCAATTTCTGCAATTAATTAGTTTAGTTTCCTGATAGGCTTGAAGAAGTGTACACTGAACCATCCCTATGACATGGGATTTTGGATCCATGTCAAGTGTTGTACTGTGACAAGGGCTGGATTAAACTGATACGGTATTTTGTGAAGAAATATTTTGGTACATGTTTATGTAGCTGTATATTTTCATATTGTATTAGGCTTTTGAGAGCATTCAACATGGTTTTCTCACAAAAACAAGTCTTCAAGCTACTGAAAGGACTTTTAAAGGGTACCAGAAATTACAGATTGCCTTTTGGAATGGAGGCTGCCAGTTCTGGAAAACTGTGTTTAATTCAAAACTGTATTTTGAAGTGGAAGCAATTTTTTATAAACTGAGTGAAATGATTTTTATTTTTTGTTTTGATTTCAGATGCTATGAACTTCTAGCTGGACATATGGAGTGCCATAGATAAATTTATGTGCCATAATAATTGTTTTGCATCAATAAATTACATAAACAAAACCTTAGAAATTCATTTATTTGTAAGATATAATATGTATTATAGAAATCTTTGCTTCAGTAATTCCAAGATTTGTACTGTTTTTGCCTGATTTTCACTGTTTCTGTGTCTTTTGATTGCATCTGTCTTCTCCTGATCAGAGTGGGGCATCGTTTTTCTCAAAATTTTTAAAATCTATTTAAAGAAGGTAAACTTTATTACATTATATTTGTCTAGTGTTTTATGTCCAGCTGTCATTCTTAAATTATTTCGGCGACGCAGCTTTGCAAACTATCTCATGCTTTATAGTGTCTATCTTGGTATACTAATCAAGAGTTTGATGAACCCACAGTTGGCTAATAGAACAGTGAGAAGATCAGCACTTCTGTCTGGACAGGCATTACCATTTTGGTGTTATATAAGTTTTTCCAAAGATCACATGCATAGGTAAATTTGGGATCCATTGCTGTGTCTGTATTATGCCTGAATTTGTGTTATATAAATGCATGCTATAGGAAGGTGCAGCGTATTTAGTCTTTTTCCTTGAACTCGTATATAATAAAAAGAATGCTGAAGAATCTGCTCTGCCTCTGCTTTATATTGTGGGTAGGGCCTATGGTTTTGATTTTGTGAGTTTTACCTTGACTATAAGCATGGACAAATGAAGCTAGTACATGCTGCTATTCCTTTTGTTATTGTACATTGTTTCAGCAGTAATTTAGTCACAAGTTTTATATGACTGACTTAATTGAACATGTAATCTATGCGATTTCTTTGCATTCTGTCCCGTTTTGCAGCTGGAAAACTTGTGGTGCAAATGAAATTGGGTCCAAGTGAGGCAGTGTCTGAGAGTATCCCGTTGTCTTCTAGTGATATCAATGTCGATCACATATACGTTGCTCCACTTAAAAGTGAACTTTACACTGAATGTGACAGCTGCCACGAAAAGGAACGTCTAATTGCTGAACTGCATGCGAGGGTTACCTTTTTAGAATATCAGATGCTTCTGCTTCAACAGAGCCTCAAGTGAACCACTGCCGACATCACTTTCTTAGGTCCTGTGTAAGTGGACATCATGAACGAGGATGTGACAAGCAAGACTTGGACTAAACACGAGAACAGCACTGAATCGGACAAATTATGAACAACAAGAATGGTGGTCATTTGTTCACACCCATCACTACAGGTGTCGGAAACTGATGATGATGGTGATGATGATGGATGATGATGTGGATGATGATGATGATAATGATGACGACGATGATGATGTGGATGATGATGATGATGGTGATGCATAACAGACTATTCTTACCTCCTTTTGCCATTTTTCCTAGAGCATTAAATTAAAACTAAGTGGAGCTATTCAAACTGTGTGATACCCTGGCAGAACTAGACCTGCCAGGTGTCTTGTTTTCAGACAGTTGTTTTTTTTTTTGGATTGATATTGAAGTATGCGTTCCTTTTCAGCAATTGTTCCCTTTTTAAAATAGGTTTTATATTCTTACAAAACTCTTGAAATGTCTAGTACTTGCTTTGGCCAAATCAGTTTAGCATAAAGGAAAAACTGCAGAGAATTTCACAACTTTTATTATCTTGTCCTTTCTGTGTGAAGCACAGCGGTTCAAATAAATTTATAACTAAGTTCATGTTGTGTTATACTCTAAAACACCATCACATCCCTTCTGTTCTCAGGCCACTTTGCTGGCTTAAAATACCCAAGCTAACAGAGTACACAGGCCCATAACTTACTAAAACTTCTCCAATCACATACCTAACCCGCTTATCTATGTAATTGATTTATGTTCCAACCACTCCAGTCGACCTGCTCTTCTGCCCTAACACTTCTCTGCCCTCCCGTCACCTCATCCCGAAAATTTGGAAATCGCCCCATAGCCATAGCTGCTACATCCCTCTGGAAGAAACTCCAACCAGAATTGCAATTATCTCACCCAGCATACGGACTGGCCAACACTTCACCCCTTGCAATCTCTGCACAGTTCTTTCACTCCTCTTCCACAAGTCTTACCCTGATTCTTCCTCGTATCTTTGCGTATCTTTCCACTCTAAACGCCATCCACCATAGGCATATGGCTGTCTGCCTGCATGACCTCTGGGTCTTGACCAGAAACCAAATCGGACCTTACCTGCCTATCGATTTTGTTTTGACTGAGGGCATGTGAATAAATTACAGTAGTTCTCGCGAAATGGTTCCTTTAGCCGCAATATATCTAGATTACAATGTTCATGTCACGGGTGGCGTCTTGTTGTTCATGATACATTGCTGTTAATTGGCCTAACCACTTCCAAATCTACCACAAATCCTGGACCAGAAAAGAAAAATGTGCCACTGCCATCAACTAGCCTAGTATGCTGTAGTAGAATAACCGTGTGCAACAGTAACTTACCCATAGCCTAGCTAGCAGTATGTCAAGGCGCCTCTATGCGTGAGGATGCAGGTTCGCGTCTCGCTCGTGGCTTATTACAGAGATTTAAATAACCCGATGGCCACAAAAGAGCCTGATGGCCACAAAAGAGCCTTAAATGGCCACAAAAGAGCCGAAATGGCCAGTGAAAAGAAAAAAATTACAGAAAATATATAAATCAGATATTGAAAAAAGGCTTTATAGCAACTGAGAAGAGCCTTAATGGACACACAAGAGCCGTAATGGGCAGTGGACAGTCTTCCAAGAAGAAGAAAACCAAGAAGAAGTCGACAAAGGTGCCATCAACCAGTCAACAGAATCCCCTTGGCCTGCATTTGGTCTCTCGGCCATGTCGTGCTGCAATCAGTTTTAAAAAAATACATACATTACCTACGGAAACAAAAATCTTAAAGGAAACGATAAGAAGAAAGAAATGAACTTATGGACAACGTCAACAACATTTTCGTATCGAAGACGTCAACGGCCTTAGTTGCCATAAGATGTCGTTAAACCCATGGACAAGAAGAAGAGATTTAAATCTCGGCCTTGCTAGGGGACCATAACTGGCGTGGCGCTTATTCAAACGGGCGGCGACGGTGACCGATCTCTTTCGATAAATTCATTGAAAAATGAGCAGTCGAGGTCATACGGTTATTGTGGAAAACATGTACACCTCCATTTGCTTTTACCCGTGAGTGGATTTCGTCTGAGTTCGTTCGCCTGTTGGCGTGAACTCATAACTCCTCTTCCACAAATCCTCTCCTCATTCTTCCTCTTCCCCTCATCTCACTGTCCAGTTCAATTCCAAACACCATCCACCATAGCCGTCTGGCTGTCTGTCTGCCTGCCTGTCTAGAGATTTTGTTTTGACCGAGTGACTGTTAGTATGCTGGTTCCCGCGACTTAGCTTTCGTTGGGCGCTGTAGAAATCTCGAGATTATGATTACCATTACGATTTAAAGGAACGGCCTCGCAATATATACATATACAGGACTATACGTATATATATGTGTGTGTGTGTGTGTGTGTGCGCAGTGTGTATATATATATATATATATGCACGTGTTATTACCCTGGAATTTCGTCCAGTTTAAAATTTGCCTACTTCATTTATACTGAAAATTAATTGGATGTTCCAGGTTTAAAAGTAAAACCTAAAAGTCGCATTCTTTGCTTTGAAAACGGAAAACTAGTCATGGTTGACTAGCGAAATGTTCCATAAACGTTTCCGTAAAACATTCAGAGGAAATGAAAACCGGAAGAGCATCATATGCCGATGATCAGTCAACAAAGCGGATTCGATGATTATCATAATGCTCGCAATTGAAGGCATATAAAATGAAATGAAATTAGGGATTTTGGGATTTATTTCGTAGATGGAAGACGAAGATACTATGCCTAAGCAAAACGATCGGAAACGAGTCAAAGACAGGATAATAGAAGGCATTGCTAAAGCAGTTAAACATGTACGTCTTTCTGTGCTCATTCTGTTTTCATCTTAACACGGCGACTATCCGTGCTTATTTTATAGCGCATTTATTTCAGTTGGTTAAGATTTTAATACATAAGTTGAAAGAACGCTTTCGCAAAAACTGAAGTTCTGTTCGGTGAAGCTGTATGGACGGTATTAAACTCAAAAGTTAGAAAATGGTCCTGTTGGATAGACGTTCAGTCAGCGTACGGACTGCTGCGTGACTTAGAGTCACTGTCCTGCATATTCTAATTAAGCCTCTTTTGTTGAATATACGCATAGTAACTCATCTTTTTGCACAGGTTTACAGTTCTGTTGATTTGCTGTACAAATCACCAAAGCCCTAGTGTTCTATGCTGTAGTTAGCCCCATGATTCTTTTTCCTACCCGTGTTTGTGCTTTCCTCGTAATTGCAAATGACTTAGGGGTCTAAAGATCTTTAGATATTCCTAAGCTGCACTTGTGTGCAATTGTCAGTTGCATTTTAGTTGATGTGTATATGTAGTTTGAATCATTTATAAAGCTGTCACTCGTTTGCCAGTTGCAAAAATTTTGTTATTTCAAAATGACTGACAGATTTAGTGCCATACTATTTTAGTAATGATATTAGTTACCGAAAATGATACCAGTAACTTCTATGGCACTGTTATACGATTTACTATATGGTTCTACCAATTTCACATAAAAACTCAGCTGAAAGTCAAGCTGATTTCTAGAAGCAGAAAAAGGTAAGGTATTGCTTAGGTTATCCGTAGTTTTAAGTGTCCTTATAAATGTAGTTAATGTATGAATCGCTTAAATTTCTCAGTGCTGTACCAAATATGAGTCAAGTGGACCAGCTTATTACCAGCACTGAAACTATCAAATCTTCCAGAGCCAGGTTGTTGGGTCACTTGCAGTGACATTAATCACAGATGGTGATGTCAAAGATCTTAGAGTATACTCAGATACGACACTCTATTCATCCTAATTTCCAAGGCCCATACTTTATTAAATACAAATAACAGCCTTTTTCATGAGTTTCTGCTCGAGCTCGTCAGTTTGCCCTTTTCGCAGTTTTGCAGGCACCTGCAGTCTATCTTATTTGACAGTGGTTTCACTGGTCTGGGACTGGAGCACCCTGATGAGTTTATTCTTGAAGTGGTGGTTTATAAATGTCAAGTTACAGTTACAGTTACAAATCGCCTGCTGGCATTGCAACTGACACAGTTGTGAGCCCAATCAGCAAGGTTGTATTATTTTTTAAAGAGCCCCAACGAATGTGGCTGTATCATCCGACCCTAACTTAAGGTGGCTGCTTTGCTTTCTTGACCACCACACACGTGAGTTACACAGCAAAGATAGGGAGTGTCATATCTTAGTGTACTCTAGATCTCTGATGCAAGCCTAACATATAAGATGATCTACAATTTGAAATTCTCCAATTCTTACAAAGGTCTTTAAAATGAAAGACTTCCGAATGACTGGCTTTACATTTAATAAAACCATGTCCAATGTAGGCTTTCAAAATTAATGCAAATAAAGATCTTATGGTACACTTAGATATTACACTCAATTCATCATAAGGTCCAAGGCCATTGCCTTATAAAATGCCAACCGCATGGTGGCTCTGCAAAGTTATGGCCTAATCTGCAAGGTCATATTATTTAAAGTGGCCCAATAAATGTGGCCTTATCATCTATAGTACCTTCTGCTAGGTGACGCGGCTGTTTCGCTCTGTTGACCACAACACATGCAAGTTACACACTGAACAAAAACTGTGTCATTTCTTTGTGTACTCTTAAGATCTTTTTACTACTATTTGGACAGCCTTTCCTTGCAATTCAGTTGGCAACTCTGGCTAAATTATTTTATGGTAAAAATTTACTTTTTTTGCTTCATTGTAGAAATTTGAAAAGGCAAGTTTGGATTTGAATTGTAACTGATTAAGGTACTTGGTCATTTCAGATCCAGTCTTACCAGTTAAGTCAGCCTTCAGAAGATCAAGTCGTTGTCCTGAAAAATTCTGATTGGCAGTTTCATAAACTTGTGGAGAATCTTGATCATGCATTTCTCTATGGGTGAGTTCAATTTCTCTATGGGTGAGTTCAATTATCTGTGGGTAAGTTCAATTTCTCTATGAGTGAGTTCAATTTCACTGTCAGTGAGTTCAGTTTCTCTATGGGTGGATTCGATTTTGCTGTGGGTGAGTTCAGCTTCTCTAGGGGTGAATACCATTCTATTATTGTCTAGTACCATTTCTCTATGGATAAACACCATTCCTCAACTTTTCAGATTGCCACAATCTGATTCCTCTCTTTCACCAACCGGAAATGTTCACTACACATTCTGCTCAGTTTGCATCACTCGGTCTCTTTGATTTTACAAATGTAAACATTGACCTGGTAGTGAAACTGAACCAACAACCCTCGTGCAGGTTTGAGCACCAGCGGTTTATGTAGCAGAGCTGTCATGTGGTGCTGAGAAGATGCTAGATTTACATTTACAATAGTCTGGGTCAGGTCAGGTCAGGTCAGTTCAGGTCAGGTCATTTATTACTTGCTCATGTGGACAATATTAATGGAGTTAGGTGCAACTTTTACATGCATCTATGTCAACAATGATCTTCTTAGTTATGGGTCTTTGTTCTTACAGCTGAACTGACATTAAACTTAATGAAGTGAAGAATCATCCTTGTAATAAACATATAACTTAAGAAAGTGCAATATGTATACACCAGAAATCCTCACCACAGTGGTAGAAAAAGATCACAGCCTATTTCAGACAAAATGGGAGCATATCAAGGATGTATCCTACCTGTCACCATACCTGTTCATTGTATTCAACCTAGATTTTAGAAGCAGTAGTGGCACCAAAGCAGATATCAAGGTAAATAGAGATCTGGTGAATAATCTTCAATTATCACATGACATTGGCATCTGGTTGCAAATCAGCATGAAATTATCTACAATCCAGTGGCATCGTACCTCCTAAGTAGAAATGAAGTAGAATTGCAAGAAATTATGACATAGATAGACAAAACCTGTAGAAGATTTGACTTACTATTATTGCTGAACTTAACAATGAATACTGAAAATACCAAGGAGATGCCTAAAATATCAGCTTCCAATGATTACCTATTGAAAAGGTAGATCATTTCATCTAACTCTAACAACTGTAGGTGGTATTTGCAAAGAAGACATAAAAATGTGAATAGGAAGCAGTTCTCATCATGTTAATGACATCAAGAAAAGTAGTTCAGAGGAGCTGGAAGTGCCTGCGTGTTACCATAGTGATGCCATCATAAACTTTCGTTTAGTCAGCTGCTGAATCTTGAATTGGTTTTTGTCATGAAGCTAATACAACTGAACATGAATGAATTTAAGTTATAGCTCTACGTAAATGTTTGTAATGTTTTCCAGCCTTAGACACTTCACCAATGGATACTGGGTTATCGTTCAGGAATTTACGCACAGATCAACAATTGACGACATTGTCAAAATGTCGAATATCATCACAAACGTCGGCCGAAGTAAGTGTTACTGATCAGGTAGATTTTCCTCAGGTGCATATTTGTTATTTCACGATGTTATGTGACGATGTAACTTAATGTGTTTGTATCTCCTGATTGATGATGTGTTTTGTTTTGCACATCAGTTGAAAGGTTGTCAACCTCAGAACTGTATCTCTTAGGACGTTATAACTCGTTTTCATGTGGCCTTGCTTCTGAGAACTGTAGCTTCAGGCAACTGTTGTTGGGCAGTTTCTTCAGGCATTTAAGTCGGTTTTTTTGACACAACTTAATTGAACATTATCAAGCTTGTGTGGCATTTAATCAGTTTTCCTGACATCTTATGGAACATTATCAAGATTGTTGGGCATTTAAGTCAGTTTTCTGTCAGTTTTCCAACATATCTTAATTGAACATTGAACATTATGAAGGTTGTATGACGTTTAAGTCAGTTTTCTGACACACCTTAATCGAACATTATCAAGATTGTCATTTGGAGTGTTCTCACTCCGTTTAAGACTAAATTTTTACCAGATGCATAATATTTTAACCACTTTCTTGATACAGATATTCTTCAATTTGAATTTGAAATGATGAAACAATACATGACATTACAATGGAAATGTTGATATGTTTATAGAGTGCTTTGCGTGATCATTGTGATGTGCTTTGCTAATGCAGGAAGTTTACAGATGTGTGGGTCACTTTAATTCTAACTACCAAATGACAGACATTAGCACAATCTAATGTACATAATTTAATATAATGGCTGCCTAATTTATTGCCAGGATAACAGGTCTCTGTCGTTTGGTAGAATAGTATCCTTGTACGGCAGGTGTCATATTGATCATGGACACTGATGGCCATCATTATATATCTAGTGAGATTGGCCTTCCTTTCTTGATCGATTTTTGTCCTTGTCCTGTGGAGGGAGTTTGGATGAATCATGCATTGTCAGTCCATTGTGTGAATGTGTTTGTTTTGGGTGGCAACCTCTGTTGCACTGGAGTTTTTAAGTGCAGAAGGTAAAACTAGGAGGGTAAAATGTAAAGGGGAAAGGTTCAATGTCAGCTGGCAAGGTGAAACGTTAACTGGGATGGTCGAATGTAGACTGGCGATGTGGGTATAAAGAACGTCAAGCAGTGAACCAAACATATGACCTGTGTGTTGCAGAATACCTTTAGAAATTGTCAACATTGTTTGTGCTTCGTACTCACGAGACTGGAGTTTACGTACAGTTCTTTGGGCATTGTATTATGTCTCATCTATCTGTAGGCCACTGCTGCATCCTGTTGTCTGTCTCACTGCCCTCCTTGTTTCATGCTTCTTGTTCTGTCCTCTGATATCAGCTCAGTGTCTAGTATTGTCCATTATTTATGTTATGTTCAGTATGAGCAGTTTCTTACTGCACACTGCAGGCGTTAAACTCTGGTTAATCTTGGTTTTCTGCAATGATCCCATCCGTGTTTTACGATTAACATTTGTTTTCCTGCAGTGGTTCAGTAAATGTAATCTATTAATTAAACCATGGTTTTTCAGTAGTAGTTTTGTAAATGCTCTAGGGTTTGAATTTTTTCTGCTGTTGTTGGTTTTACATGATTTTACATTTGGTTTTGCCTGTATGTTGTGTTTGTTGCCTAACTGTAGGTCGTGCGTGGCTCTACTTGGCTTTATCGGATCATCTGCTTGAAAGCTACATTCTGTGTTTCATGAAGAATACAGATCTTGTTCGCAAACATTATGTCAAAGAAGCCTTAGTCCTTGACGAGCAGGTATGTAACTGAAGCAGTAGAAAGTGAAACTAAGAAACTACAGTGAAAGTCCGGTAATTGGAAGTCAAGCTGTCAGAGGTGCATGTGAATGAGTCACTTGCTGCTGGAATATGCTGAAATATATGAGCATTTACATATTAGCAGTTTAGCCTATGTGGCTTTGTAAATTTGTGCGTATTTTTGGCATCCTTGTCATTGGCCTGTCTGTTGACTTCCTTTTTAAAGCATAACTTTGAATTTGTAAAGTTCTAATAAAAAGCTAAATAGAAGTCAATAAGAGTTTTCTAAAAGTATAAATTTAATTATAAATGCTTATGTGTTGCCATTAAAAAGCACATGACAAAAGAATAGTTTGAAGTTAGTTCGACACAGTGAGTGCACACAGTTGAAGTTTATTTCCACAGACGATATATATAACATGTCACAAGAGTCCACAGTGGTACAGAGTAGAGTGAACTATGGATTACTTAATATACAAAGAGTCCACAGGGGTATCTAGGTCTTGGATCAAATGTGTTTGTGAATTATGAAGAAAAGTAGGACATTATTTGCAACTGTATTTAGCGCCTGTTTCAACTTTTTTCTTTCATATGAAATCTTTAATTCTTGTGAGATTAAAATTTTATTTCTATGTGTTCTGCACCTTGCTCCTCTAAAAATTGTATGGCCATGTCTGTATCATTGAGATCTTCTGTGGGTGATATCTTCACAGTATCAGCTACAGCGTCATCATTTAAATCTATTCTTCAACTCTTGCCTTTGCTTCTGCCATCCAATTTTTAACCCTTCACTGGTTTGGAATGATCCCAGCTAGGTTTCCAAATTTCATTGCTTGTGCTTGAAAAATTAGGCCACTTATCAATGTTACTTTTTGCATCTCTTGAGCAAACCATATAAACTTGGCTGTGTCAATTTTCAGTTTATCAAAATAGCGCACACATTTTCGCTCAAGCCCAACAGTAGAATCGATATCTCTTACAAAATTATGTAGTTTATTATGGTTTTCAACCAACCCATGAGCATAGATTTGTTAATTCCAAGGTCTTTAGAAATTCTGACCTGAGTTTCTCCACTATGTACGCAATCTATAGCAGCTAGCTTTTCTTGCACAGAGTAGGAACGTTGATGCTCGCTATCCGCCATTTCTACTATTTGGCTTATGCTAAGATTATCACATTTCTGAATATTACTTATATGTAGAAAGTAACGACAGTGTGATACTATGAATACATGTGATACGTCTCAACAATGTCGGCAACCAAAGAAGAGGAAAAGGAAAAGGAAATTCCTGTACAGGAAATTCTTGCACATAACCCCATTCATATATAAAAGAGAGAGACGAAGACAGAGAGACAGAGAGAGATTAGTGTGCGAGACTATTACTAAAGATGACTTATTAACTAGTCTATGCAACACGTGTTAGCAATTTCCATGAGTTAAGTTGGTAGCCTTGGGATTCTTGTCTGTGCTGTATGTTAAGCGAATGCCTGTGTAACCGGGACATGTGCTACCAGACGTTTAATGTACCTTCATTGGAAGGTGAAACTAAGAAACTAAAATCCCTCTTACTTAAAGGAACTGTGCAGCTTGTACTCTTCCATCCTCGGCCACAGATTTCTTCGCACTGCTGCACGTAGTGACCTGGTCATCATGCCGACCCGAGCTTCTGCAGTCCAGCATGGAAACATTAATGCAGTTACGCAATTGTGCATGCATGTGTGTATGTATGCATGCATGTATGTATTTACATACCTACGTATGTATGTATATATGTATGTATATATGTTTGTATTTATCAGTAGAATTAATATAGTGCCTTTTAAGTACCTCACAAACTGCATGAAGCACAAAGGACTAGCTGTATGTCCCTGCACAGTGACCGGATCCAGGCGGATTTAAAATTGCAGATAATAGGGTGAACACTTAACTCATCAGTTGTGTTGTCGTGTGGTGGTCGTGTGGTGACCTACCTTTAGGTTAAATTGTGAAAGTATATTCAGGTGGAAAGGTCTTGTACTGTATGCCAATGGATGTCTGTCATAAAATGCTGACTGGATGTGACTTCCAGCTGTCATCTGAATGAGCAGTTAACGGAAATGTCTGTCTGTTTTCAGCGTTTACAGCTACTGCTGACTCTGTCATCTGGCTTGGATTTGATTTCATTTGAGCTGGAAGTGGTGAGTTGTTGACAGAGCTTGTTTCTTGTTTAATCAAATCGAAACCGGTGATGTGTCTGTCATACTTTCGAATGCATAAAGCATCGGCTGTTGTTTCATCAATGTATGACAGAGGACATTAAGGCGCATTAGAAGTTGCATTACTATGAGGTTGGGTGAGGTATTGAGTAATGATATTTCGGCAGAGATCAGTCGTTGGTTGCCAGAACTAGTCATTGATATCTGACACCAGCAAGATAAGGACCTACCCGAAGGCAGCGAGGGTAGAGCCGAGAAGTCCCACGATCAAAGATAAGGCGCGATTTCAAAGGGCGCCAGCATCGGTAATTGATCGAGTTGGACGATCACATAACGAGGGGATGAAATCAAGCGCAGGGAAGCATACCAACAGACGTAGGAACAGAGGCAGATGGCAGGACAGAGTTCATGATAACGGCAGCGCAACAACCTTAGTCGTATTGAGTAGAGTTGTTGCTGGGTATTACTAATAAGGATGACAAGTAGTGCAAATGAATTTAGACAGGGATGAGCAAGGAGATATACTTAAGGGAGGAAGGGTTGCTGTACACTTCATTGCCCGATGCTAGCAAGGCCCAGCTGCGTGATGGGCTGGGAAGACAACAGGCCGGGAAGGTCCGCCCCAAGTAACTGATATTTCCTAAAAAGGAGATTTTAGAAATAACGGGCAGAAATGCGTAAGCCATAGCTCTTCCAAAATAGCAGACTGGCTAAGGACAGAAAATTATATAAGCGTTGGAGAAGGTAATTTGCGCAGTCTTGTCTGAGCTAAACTTTCTGAGTAAAGTTTGGATAAGACCCGACAGAATACGGACATTGACGACAGTGGACACACTATGTTTCTTTCATCGTGAATATTCTGTTTTCGATATTAAATCTTGCTGCAAGCGGTGCTCTGCCCTTTCTTATTTGTTCCCCCGGCTAGGCGATAAATGTATGCAGCTGCATTTGATGGGAAACAAATGAAATTAAAATGTAAAGGTGTTTTAAAGAGACAATACCTGTCACCAAGTTGGGTCTTGTGCTCTGGCTTCTGTGGGGTGACTAGGTTCATAACTTGTGTGTCCTCAGAGGGGCCTTGATCATTAAACACTAGCGCTTTATTAGTCAACAATTACATTGTGGTTATATCCTGGAAGAGGCACTATCTAGATGTCCTAGTGAACCTATCAGATTATTATAAAATATTGTTTAATACACTTACGTTCACTCATTGTACAAAATATACTTGAAGTTGTATGTGAATCAACAGAACTCGACTTAATCTAATCTAGTCCATAACAGCATTTACTATTAACTAGAATCTAATTGTTAATAAGTCTTTGTGTCCGTCCGTGTCGTACTGCATCTTCCTTCTCGACTCCTGTCTACCTCCGTGATGGAAACCTTCATCTGTCTTTCCGCTCTGTGCACTGTCCGGCCAATTTCTACCCAAATCCTGTTAGGCCTCTGGGCTGATCTGCCTCCAGCTCAGACCTGCAGTCTGTCAAATCAGAATGCCTACTCGTATTTGTCTGTGGTGCAAAGATTATTATGCAATGCAGGGCTGATTATGAGTTATACTTATAAAAAGTTTTATTTCTCTTTCTTGTCTGAGGTCCTATCTCGTTATCATACTGGCCTGTTACCATGCTGGTTTCTTACGCAGCTCTTGGTAAATATGCATAGTCCAGGAATTACGTATATTGCACAACCTGTAACAGTGGTTGCTGACAACCGCTGACCTCACATGCCTGGAGGTGATTCTTTGTGTGTTAGATGCTCTCTTTGTCTGTATGCCTGTGAAGCTTGCTCTGAATCACACAATGCTCTGTTCATTTATATAGCATGATCTCCAACCCTGTTATATACTTGAAGTTTGCCAAATTCCTCTTCTGTTGTGTTATTCTGTTGTTGTTTATACTTCTTGCTTTTTCTCGTAATTGATTCAATATGTTCCATTTAGTGTAACATCACATAAGGTTTTGGTCAACAATATGATAGCATTTCAGAGGTATTGTCTTGCTACCCAGTTCAGCTTTAGTCAGATTAAATTATTATTATTCTGCATTTGTTAAGCACCGCTATCTAGCAACTAAGCATCAGTGATGAACCTGAACAATTGTGAGCGAAGGACTTGCTCGAGGTTTTTACGTAGTAACCGTCTCAGGGTAAGCTCGGACCCATACTCACTATGTTACAAGCTGAGTGCTCTAACCATTTAGCTGCTGTGCCCACAAATAATGATGTGTAAGTTTGCAAATGCAAAGCCAACTTGTAAATACTCTGATACTAACGATGATTTTTTCCAGGATGTCCAGTACCTTGATCTGTGCAGCCATCTCAAAGTACGAACAGACAGTCAAGAAGAGGAAGAAGATGATTTGTCTCTCTGCAGCATGATCAGTTCTCAGTCACAGGTATCTCTCGTTATGTCTCATTCTCTGTGTGCACTTATATTTCTGTCATTTCTCTGATGTCACTAGGTCTAAACTAAAGATGCTTCTCTTTCAACTTGCTTATCCACCGTAGCCTGGCTTCTGGTTTCTTTGACCTGTGTGAATTCGATCCAGCTTCTCTAACGACTTATGATTTTGGATTGTGATTTTGACATGAAGCAACCATCGGCTGATACCTTGGGCATTATGATAACGGCACTATAGAAGTCTAGATTATATTAAATTAGATTTTTCTGTGCTTTTCCATAAGTAACATTTGTTGTCAAAGATTATAGAAACTAGACAACGAGATCTGATCACAAAATGCACTTAGCTGTTATTTATAATAGTTAGGTATAGTTTACAACGCATCCATTTATTATATGTGGTGGTTAGTTGATAAAGTTATTCATCAACTAATGACCTACTTTGATTACATGCCAAGTATAATAGTTAAACATTTTTATATTATGCCAATTCATAATAATTGGTGTTAAGCTCGTGTGGTATCCATAAACGTCTCTATTGCTGCTGTCAGTGCTAATGCTGTAATGCTGCTATCATAAAACACCAGATATCACAAGATAATGGCTGTTGTGGACCTTTTGCTAATTGAAGGAACTTGTGAAAAGGTTGTCTTTTTGCAGTGGTAATTGGAATTGTCAATTTATGTAGCAACACTTTGATAGAAACTTCTCAGAGATGCTCAACATGTTGTCATGTTTGCACCTCACTTTCAAGACTGTAACAAATAGAGGCTTGTGATAAAATTAGTGAAGTAAGTAAGTAAACGAGACATTTGTTAACATGCCATGTGTCCATCGGCTGAGCGAGGAATCGTAGGTGAGTGAATACCTTGCCTTACCTACCATTTATTTCAGTTTCAGATTTGTGTTGTCTTTAAAGACATATGTCTACTCTATTATTTGCAGTGCTCATCCATGGAAGAGTCAAATCATGCACGTCTAACGATTTCGCCACTGTCCCTTCTTAGTAATTTAATTAAGCCTCTGACTTCCAAGGCAACAGCTTCATCGTCTCTCATCTTGGAAGAAACTGAAGAAGAGAAGAAACTGCGAATAGAAAGCTTTGCCAACACAAGTGTCGTGCCTCAAGTCCTGCCGTCGCCAGAAGACATGCCAGAAGTCACAGTCGACCCTGAAGTTGAAGTCATTCACGTGAAGCCAAAGCGTCATCATCCAAGGAGGAAAGATCATCGTTCCCAGAAGACATCTTCTGCTCCTGCTTCGGATAATGTCTCGCTAATTTCGGTCGATTCTTCAGCGTCACTTCTTTCTCCGATCAGTTCAGAATCATCAGGCTATCGGTCGGTACCTGAAGACAACCCCTCTAATCATTGTGGCGATGAGGGAATTAACATCCCTGGTTTAATGACTACACAGTCGGAAGAAACTGTGATCGAGAGCAACAGTTTGCAGAAAATCGAATCTTCGCACAAGCAAACAGAAGAACTGGAAGAAAAGTTATCGCATGATGAAAGATTGCGACGAATTCTTGAGGACAATCCAGTTGAGAAGCAAGAAGTGTGTTTCAGTCGGACAATTGAGTGGAAATCCAGCACTGAACTGTCTCCACCAAAAACAACAAACATGTTGTCCTCAGATAAAACAACAGACATGTTGTGTCTAAGAAAGACACCAGACATGCAACTGTCATCTGTGGCAACTTCACTCCCAAATTCCAGTTCTCCTGAACATTTGAATGTTTGTCTTGATGTAGCTGAACATCCCTTAACAGAAGATGCTGTTGCTGAAGATGCTCTGGTTGTTTCAGTGGAAGAGCCCTCTATTTATGACGATGTTTCTCAAAAGAAGTGGCCAGAAGTTGCAAAGCATTCTTCAGAAATGGGGGACGTTGCCATGTCAGCTGCTTCAACTGATCCGGGGTCGCTAGAGGTTGATTTACGTGCAGTGGAAACCCAGCATAATACTGAATCCATGGCAGTAGTGTCCACGGAGGCTAAAGCAAGCCAAGAAACTTACAGTGTAGCAGAAACAAAGCTTCCAAAAACGACAAGTGTCTTTCAGTTAGACAGAAGACATGCGGCCGACATTGAGTATGTGATCACTCCTATGTTATCAGAATCGTGTATCTTAAATAGAGTTGTTTCCATATATTCTGCTTATAATGTTTCTACTCCATAATATTCTGCTTATAATGTTATCACTGCATAATATTCTCCTTATAATGTTACTCTGCATAATATTCTCCTTTTAATGTTATTACTCCATAATATTCTCCTTATAATGTTGCTACTCCATAATATTCTCCTTATAATGTTATTACTCCATAATAGTCTCCTTATAATGTTGCTACTGCATAATATTCTCCTTATAATGTTATTACTCCATAATATTCTCCTTATAATGTTGCTACTGCATAATAGTCTCCTTATAATGTTATTACTCCATAATAGTCTTGAAATTTTTAAGTTGACTTCCCTAAGATACCAGTCGTGGGAAATGCTAACAAGTCTATTCCCAACAGGTGGTCTCTTTTCTCTGCTGGAGTCACCAACATTAAAAACAACTTGTTTGTCCTTCTGATAGCCATGTTATTATTTCTGCATTTATTAAGAGCCACTGTCTAATGACTAAGCATCAATCGATGGCACTGAGCAACTGTGAGCGAAGGACTTGCTCAAGGTCCCTACACAGTAACTGTCTGAGGGGAGGCGCAAACCTTTACTCTCTGTGTTACAAGCCAAATGCTGCTTAATATTATTAATTAGTGTAATTAGCTATGGAGTATTGTTAATTACATTACATATTTGCATTGCAACATTACTGTGTTGCCATGGTTTCAGTGCTCTAACTTATGCATAGTAGATTATTTTTTCAAACTGTTCCAGGGTTGACAATAATCTGATGGTGGTTTTAATGCTCGAGATTTTCCTTCATGAAGACGAGAATCTCTTCAAGGTTTGATGTTGCATTTGTCCCTCTCTGTCTGTCTGCATTTCATTTATCCAGTTAGTTTGATCTGTTCTTTTAATGTTTCTTCTATTCTTTCTTTGCTCTGCTTCATTTCAGTTATGTCTGGTTTGTTTGGAGTAATAATGGTTACTCTGTTTAAAAATGTGTTTGCTTGATTTCCACATCAATTGAGATCATATTCTTAAGTATTATTAGTTATTTTTGTTTTATTTTTTTTAATGCTCCAAATTATATCCAGTTACAAAGCATGTAGCACATATTTGTAATTTGGACACGATAGGGAGACTGTGAGGGAACCAAAGTCCTGCTAAGTAGGGCCACCTAATTTCAGTGTGTGATCATTTGATGATGGCAGAGCTGTAGTCAGCTTATTTATGCTATGTGTATTGAACTTCAATTTTTGTATACATCTGATGCTGGAAATTTTACTTCTGTAATGCTCATGTTCCTACACGTGTGACTTCAAGGTTTGATTATATTGTTTCTTTAGATGTTTCGAACTTGCCAAGGGCACACGGACGGCGAAATCTGTGTGACATACGTTGTAATAACAAGTCATTCCTTGTACTTGTTGAAGCCAAGCTGCAAGCCTAACAAATTCATCCGTGAAGTGGCTATCAGCTATAAGGAACTTGACTATGTCTCGGTAAGTAGATTGGTCCACTTTGAAATGCAGTCTGAGTTAGGCTACTAGTCTTGTGTCTTGCATCATCTTTTCTTATTCGGGATAACTAACTCTGTCTTTCCTGCATGGGAAAGGCTATCTTGCAACAAGAACTACTTCAGTCTGGTCACTTTCCATTTGGTCATTCGAACGAGAAAGACGTAACAAATAATTACCCTAGTCTGCCTTCTGTGGTGCTGATATCTTAACTACAAGGATTCAAATAACAGCGTCCTAAATCTATGTGCTACTATGCTCACAATGTGTGTTGTTAGTCTGGTAAAAGAGTGAAAGACTCCTATGAGAGATGAGCTTTTGGGATCTTGAATCACTCCGCAATGAGTCTGCATTAGAATGAGGTTGTGTTGTAGAACGGAAATGAACTTGGGATACATGCTATGACTCCATTACATTAGAATTCCCATGTTTAAATGGTGACTGAGAGTGACTTGAAATGTCTTGGCATTGTGAATTCATGCAGCTGAAGAATTGCCATTACTTTTAAAAACGGTAATGACAGTTCCTCCAATAATGCAGTACAGCATGATTTAACGCCAGAAAGTGTTTTTTGTTCTGCGTGTATGTTGTATGGTATTGTTTTGTATTGTATTGCATATTAAAAGTTTATCTTGCTGTTGATGTACTTCATATTGTCTGATATTCCACAGATCAGCCTTAATCACCAAATTCTTCACATCGTTTGCCACATCAGGCACAATCAGTTCTGGCTTACAACGGGAGATGAGGCGCTTACTAGGTAATTTGCCAAACTAGTTGCTAAATATGTCTAAAGTGTAAAATCTTCTGCGTATGTATGTATCTGATCATTTATATTACACATTTTTAGAAACTCTCAAAGGGGTTGAAATAAGGATATCTAACAAATCTAACTAGCTCTGACTTAAGATAAATTGAAGATGTTTCTTGAGCTGTCTGTGGCAGAACAGTACATATTTTTGGATATTAAATCCCACTGCAGGATTTGGGATCCCATATCCTGTAGTTGGACGCAGTGGTGAGGCTTGTTTCCATTTCTTAGGTCCAGAGCTAGTAGGGGAAGTATCCCAAAGTCCAGGACTTGTGCTGCTGTTATTTATCATAAGATGCAGGTAGCCATGTTTCAGCCCTTTTGTGAGGTTCTTGAAAGGCACTATATAAATGTTCTAATGTTCTCATACATACATACATATATATATGCATAATTAAATACCTATGTGTCTTTGTGTCTGCCTCTTTGGCTTGCTTATATTCATTGTCATCCTTTGTTGTCTTTATGCTGCTGTTTGTCACACTCTGTCGCTCTCTGTTGACTTGTCCATTTTTTTCTACCTCCATATTTGTGTTCATTATCATCTGTGGCATGCACCTGTCTGGAATGTTGCCATTCCCATAATGAGTAGCCATCTGTCTCTATTCTGTGCTCGTCTCCAGGCCATATGTAATCTTTGTGTAGCTGCCTGTCTAATTGTGCCATTTGTGTGACTTTCTGTCTCCTTAGGGCTAACTCATTTATTATTTTTTTCTGTATCTCTGCTGTTGATTTACTACATGCTATAATTGTCTCCTCTAGGCTTATTGTGTCTCATCTGGAGCAAGCTGTCCTCCGTGCTTGTGAAAACGACTCTTCCACCCTTTCGCCACTGACCGTACTGACCGATGCTATGGCTCAGAAGATCTCCATAGCTAAATGGGTGTCGGAAGAGACTGGCCAACAGGTACAGTATATATCTCGTCATACCCTGTAGTTATGCTGAGGTAAGGTGATCACGCATTTAGTAGCTGTTTTTATAATATGTTAGATTAGGTATTTGTAATGTATGCAGCATAAATGAAGTGTAATGAAGATTTATTTAGCACCTTGTGCAGGCCTTTCAAACTGTGCTCTGAAATTGTCTTAAAGTGTCAAGTTTTTGTACAATTAGCCAAAAATGCAGAAATGTGAAGTAGTAATAATGAAAGTAATACTGTTTATTGCTAAGTATTAATAACATTAATTTTACAGTGCAGCTCTTGCTTAATATACAGTAGGACAGTGCCTCCCGGTTCTGTTTACTTAACCAAAGCTACTGAGATAAGGCAGTGGAAGCCAACACCAGGCCCTGCCTAGCAGGCAGTAGAAGTCATTGAGTGGGTACTATTATCTAGACAGATGTTGGCCTGTCATGGACATGATAGTTTTGAAACTTAACCTCGTGTAGGTCAAGATAATATAATTACACATAGAAATAAGTGGAAGATATTTTTAGAATTGGGACTAAACCAAAAATCAACCAGTCAGATTGGATATTTAAATCACTTATATAAATGAACCCAGTATGGCTAGGCACGGCATTTCTGACCACAAAGTTCGGTGAATGTTTGGGGAATTAACATGTGATGAAGGCAGTTTCAGTGTTTCTGACAATGAAAATCTGTCTGTTGGATCAAGTGACAAATGTGAAGTGGCTTTAACTGAAGAACATTCCTACATCGAAACCAAGTTCGGAGCTAGCATTTGATATGTGCTGTCTGAACAGGAAAGTCGGTCAGACTGAATGGATGCTGATAATTTAGACCAGATAGATTGAACTAAAGAGGCATTAGATTTTCCTGTTTATACTCTGACTTGTCCATTTACAGGCATCTGTGGTGGACTAGCCCATGAGGCACAGTTTGTGGACTTTATCACTCAGTTTTTAGATGACAGTTTTTTGATAATTACGCATAGAAATAAGTGGAAGATATCTAGCTGAACAGACGAGTCTGTTTGCTGAGCTGAGTAGGTCAGCTTCACAGTAGGCAAGTAAACAAAATGGAACCCTCCTTCTTTAGAGATGTGTGCATTTTGTAAGCTATAACATCCTGATGTGCTCCTAGATCCAAACGCACGTGTACGACTACACATCAACTGATTCACCACTCAGTGATCCCTAGTTCGTAATCGTAATCAAAAACTTATAAAGCGCCACTTCAAGATAAAACTCATCAGAGGCTCTCCCGGCCCAATTTCGCATGACTAATGGGGAATAACACGGTCTTCAAACGCTTGCGGAAAAGAGAGGGAGGAAGAGAGAGGAATTCCCACCTAAGGTCACCAGGCAGGTTGTTCCATGAGGCAGACAAGTGATCAGTTCATTGCGTTAAACTGGTACCTCCGCTTGACTGTGTGTGATATAGATTATAATAAAATTATTGCTATTACAGAGCCTCTTTGGAAATGTATGAATATCCGAAAGTACGCTGTGTAAACCAATTAATTGTTTTACTATGAAGAAATATCTTATCAGTTCCCTAAGTTCAAGGTTACATTGCTAATTGTCCTCACAAAACTGTTCAGTCTAGTCCGCTGACAAAGAGTAATCATTCCAGGAAGCTTCAGTCGTATTTGTTTCAAAGGGTGGATGGGAAGTGGAAATAAATGCTAAAGAATGATGTTTACTTCATGTCTTTAGATCAAAAACTGATAGAGATTTAAGAAGTTAAAAATTGTTTAACTTATAGGGCATTTTACAGTAAAATCAATCGCCATCTGGGCCTAGGCAAAAATAATTCTCTTGGCTTTAATGGGTTAATGTGTTACTCTCACTAACACATGGTGTACAGATATGCAGTTAAGTTTTAGTCAACTTTGTTCATAAGAAAATGAAGTCCTAGAAAGGTTTAGGTTGCAGCAAATATGTGCAGACAATAATCAGTTCAGTAGTCGCTGGCATATGCTTAAGATTGGAACCAGCGTCTGTTGTACTTGCAACACATGATATGTATTAGAGCCTCGATTCCAGGAAGTTCCAGGGAAGCAGACTCTGTTGTAGACCTAGTTGCTCACAGTTTTATAGTAAAGGTAGCCCTCGAGACTGTGTATTAGAGCCAGTAATGATGCCTTTTGTAGATACGTGCACATGAGCAGTGAATTAGAAGAGAGTGGAATAAAGATGTCAAATGCCTATAGATACTCCTTGTTTAGTGAAGTCAGAGTATTTTATAGGACAGAATTTTGTTTGAGATATGTGTTACATTTTTATGGAACTGCTTAGATATTTCTGCATAGTAAAACAGTTAAGTGGTTTACACAGCATACTTTCAGATATTCATATATTTCCAAAGATGCTCTGTAACAATAATTTTATTATAACCTATATCACTTTTATTGTAAAAAAAACAATAGCAATAATTTTATAGATAACAATAATTTTATTATTATCTATAGCACTTTTATTGTAAAAAAGATACTGACATTGGTTTTATCATGTTATATATTTGTTAAAAAATTTGATCTGACTAGTTACAAGTATGTAGACCTGTAGCAGCATTAAGGTCCACCATTTCTAGAGCCTGCAGAACAACTCTTCGTGAACTGGCGTGGTCTCTTTTTGACTTGGCTTCCTAAGTACTTTCTGCCTCAGCCTTACCTGGATGTCTTTTGTTTGACCTCCCTGGATTTTGACGTGGCACTAAAACTCGCCCAACAACCTTGCTTTTGCCAATTGGATGTGATGAAATGCCCATATTAGCTGGCCTCTGTGATCCAATTTTTATGTGATTCTGAGAAATTATTCCCACATGAAAGTGCATGAAAAGTAGGAAAATTCTGTACCTATCTTGGTCAGAAATTATTTTGTCAACGTTTCTTATATAGAAATTGCTATTTTCCAGCTGAATTAACCTGTTACAATTACTTCTGTTACAATTTAGCGGCAGGACATTGCCTTGCTGAACTATGCACTGGTTCACTGGGAGGATTCTGAGGCAATTGCTAATGGGGACTTGAAGCTGAGTCAAGACAGTCTTGAGGGCTACCTCTACTATAAAACTGTGACCAACAAGGTCTACAACATAGTCCGCTTCCCTGGAACTGGAACTTCCTGGAATCGAGGCTACTTTGTACTTGAGTGAGTACATTCAGTTTTGTTCAAGGTGTCATAGTGAAATTTGAGGAAATTTTGTTTTCTTGATTTTTAATGTCATGCAGGGTAATTGAATTCTTAGTAAAGTAAGGTAAGCACGATAACCGATTGGATAGAATGCTTGGTTTGTAATGCAGAGAGTATGAGTTTGAGCCTCTCCTAAGAAAGTTACTGTGTAGGGACCTTGACCTTGAGTGTAGGGACCTTTACTCATCATTGTCATCATCGTCACTCAGCGCCATCACTTAGTCAATAGACAGTGGCACTTAATAAATACAGAAACAAAAATATACAATCAAGTAGTCATTTATTACGAGGCTTCATAGACTGGTATCAAAGTGCATCAACTGTATCGATAATATGTGTGCCGTTTGTTGTGATGTTGTGATTGTGCTCAGTAGCAACCATCAGTTGATGCCACGTGCATTACGATAATAGCGCTGTGGAAGTTTATGGAATTGATTAGATTAGAATAGATTCAAGCCTTGGCTTCATCATGCTGCTTCCACAAATGCTTGGGTTAGGTTCTAATGCGTCATGTGAAATTCACACACTGTTGTCGAGCTGTGTGAAGGTTGGAAAAGGTTGTACTGGTGTTGGATTGCAGTTGGATTGCTTCTCTTGTTCCTTAGTTTGAATTGTTGGTTGGCGTGCTTTTAGAATTATTCTGATTTTCACATGTTTAGTCAGGGCTGCTGATCTGATGCTTTCTCACATTATGCCTTTTGCATATCTTTTTCAGGCATGGTATTCTGCATCAGTATGCGGATAAGAGATGTTCTGGTACACCTACGAAGTCTGTTTCTCTTATGTAAGTGATTTTAAGTCGATAACTGTTACTGTTTTTACTGAACAATTATTTAGTTCCTGAGTAGGTGATGTCATTTGAATAATTAATGCAATGTTGCAGGAGCTACAAACAGATATCTTTCTAGAATTAGAGATTCTTTGATTGTTTCCTGTGTGAAAACTGGTTGTAGCAGCTCTTTGTAAAGTATTCCTTGACCACAGTTGAACTTTGGCTTATCTGCCGTGGCTGCCTCTCTGTTTCAGTAAACCGACTTCTGGATGCGGACCTGACTGTGACTTGAGTTTGGTGAGCGATTGGGTGGTGCCTTGTGCATTAGACACCGGCACAATAGAAGTTTATATTTAATTAATAAAATAGCTGTTAATGAAAGTCAGTGATTACATATCTGTGCCCATATACATACCTCCTTACATTTATACCAGTACATGATGTAGATACTCGCATATGTCAAAAAATTTAGGACAGTTTTGAAAGTCCGAGTTTGAGTGGTTGCCACATGTGAGGGTCAAGTCTAGATCGCGAGATATGTTCTCTGGACTTAAACTTGGTTCACAGACTTTTGTTGGTCTGTCGGTAATGTGTTTGGTCAATGATCATACGGTCGCGTGTTTGACTCTGTGTAATGATCCTGGGCAGGTTGTTTGCACACATGTGCCTCTGTCAACATGCAGCATAATTTGGTACCGGCATAAGCTGGGAAGTAAACGGTAGGTCCTGTGATGCACTGGCCTGTGTCCAGGTCCTTGGGATTTATCCATTGTCGGCTTGAGGGCCTAGGAAAGGAGATGAGTACCTCCCCTATGTGTCAGTTGTGAGGTATGGGACACCCTTTACTCTTTTACATAGAATTTTCCCCTCTCCAAGGTAAAAAATTTATGGGTCGACTTATACATGACATCTGCTTGAAGATGAGTGAGTATCTGTGGTATGTACATACATGCAAGTTGGTCAATCTGGCCAATAAGATGAGTTTTTTCAACTTTTAACTACTTTTACAGCACCTCCCAACTACCGACTTTTTGTTGCATTGTTTTTGCAGTCCAGAGCAGTGTCATGGCTGCCGTCGATGTCCCACTGCCGACCGAAAGCACTGCTTTGAAATTCTTCTTGCCGATGGATCGAGTCTTGAGTTGGCTGCATCAAGCGATGCAGAAGTTCAGAATTGGCTCATCTGTCTCTGCCAGGCAACATTGGATCAAACGGGGACTGATGTAAGGGGCTAGTTTCTTTCTCAGCTGGAGATTTGGGCAAGGAGCTTTCTCTTAGCTCAGATGGAGATTAGCAAGAGGGGTCTTCTCTTAGCTCAGATGGAGATTAGCAAGAGGGGTCTTCTCTTAGCTCGGATGGAGATTGGCATAGAGGGTTTTCTCTTTTCTCAGGTGGAGATTGTCATAAGGGGTTTTCTTATTTTCACAATTAGTAATTCAAATGACATTGCCTTGCTACTTATTGCTGGCTGTTAGCTTTCTTTGCATCACTTACTGTCTAACACATAACCGCATGCAGTATTTCGAAAACAAAAGTTACTTATGCGATTTTTAATCTGTTGCTTCTTCTGTAGAATCCTTCATTTGGTTGTGTTACGTGTTGTACTGTCGTGACTCAGAGCCACGTCTTTATGTGTCATGAAGACTTGCAGACAAACTTCCTCCGGACTCTTGGTAGTCAGCCACTGACCAGCCTCGTGCAAATACATACGGATGCAGATATTATGATGTACTGTGTTCTAGTGAGTAAGCCTGTGTTCATTCAGCAGTGATGTTAGGCACTGCTATAATTATTATTATCATCGTCATTGTCATCATCATCATCGTCGTCGTCGTCATCATCATCGTTATATTGCATTTTTATTAAATTATTTAAATAATGTCAGAAGCGCAATCTCCAGAGGGCTCAGTGCGTGATGGCTATGTTCTGGAGAGGCAGTTGGCATTTCCTCTTTGAACAGCCACCGAAATCTTCTGGAATAACTATTATAATTATTATTATTATTGTTATCGTTATTGTTATCGCTATCATTATCATCATGCATTTATTACATGCGCCAGGTCAGTAAATTTGAATCTGAGGCACAAAGCAGTTGTGAGTGAAAGACTTGCTCAAGGTCCCTTCACAGTAACCATCTAAGGAGTGGCTCAAACCCGTACTCTCCACATTACAAGCCGAGTGCTCTATCCAGTCGACTACCGTATGCCGCAGGCAGTTTGGCCTTGGCCAGGAGGCTAACTTTCTTGCAAAGTCTGGCATCCTGATATCTGGTCTCAGCTTTATTTCTTCCATTTACCATCTCTTTGCTGCATTTGGAGCTCATTCTTCAGCTTATCTGCCACCAGCAGACTATATCTGTGTGAGGCACTTAAAAGGCGCTATGCCAAGTTTCTACATACATACATACATATCTGAATTGTAAATGCTCGTTATTGGTAAACATCTTTTGTCATGGCTGCATTTACTGTAAATGGCTGCACAAGACTGTATTCAGTCTTGAAAGCTCTTAATTTAGACTTTTTTTCTAATTTTTCAAATCAAAATCAGGTCTTTGGAGAGCAGCAGAAGGTGCAAAAGCAGCAGGATAAATGGTGCTTATACTTCAACTCCACTGCGGAGCAACAGAGGTTCTTGACAGCTGTACTCGACGCTTGCTGCGAAATTAAACAGGTTCCACTCTTTCACTGATAGTAGTCATGAGATTAATTTCTAACCATGAAGGCATCAGACACTTACCACGGCACTGTCTTTGGTGTTAAAGAGTCCTAAGTGTGAAGGCGTCAGACACTTACTATATCACTGTCTTTGGTGTTAAAGTGTCTAAATGTGAAGGCATCAGACACTTACTATAGCACTGTCTTTGGTGTTAAGGCATTTAAGTGTGAAGGCATCAGACATATTATAACACTGTTTGTGAGAGCTATATCAAGAACCATGTCCTTGACAATATTATGTCAGAATTCTTGTTATAATGGAGTCTGTTGTAAGGAGTTTCTGGTGTGAGTTAAGGCAGTCGTCATTTTACGATATTACGCACCACTACCAACGTTAGTCAGAGGCATCATCCTGGGATTGAAGGGTATTTGAACTGAAATAAAACGAGAAACAGCAATCCAACAACCTGACAACCTTTGCTTAGAAATCATGAGGTTGCCCTAATAGCAGTCGAAAATGATTTGCCAATCTGCCTCTCTTCCACCCAACATTGGTTAAATTTGTAATTTATCTTTTTCTCACAAAGTGCCTGCTATGAAACGAAATGGGGAGCTTTTCTAACACACGAAGAATGTCCAGTTTCTTTATATTCCCACCATATTTATTCGCAGTGCTATGCACCACCATGTACTTTGTATGTAAAGCAGTTGGATAGTAAGTATACAGGAATTTTTTGAATGTATCTTATTACTTTTACTTTAGTGGCAGCCCTTTTTTTGTTTCTGCATACCTCTTGCATATTATAGTTATTTTATTTGAGATGTAACATACATGTTTTACATACTGCTAAACAACCTTCATGTTGTATATACACTCAAGGAATGATGGAGTCAGAAGTGTACTCATCAGTTTTGCTTGTAAGCCTTAGTTTTACTAGTAAGCTTTAATTTGCTAAATAAGCTTTAAGTTGGCTAATAAGTATTTCTGATAAACTTTAGTTTTGTTAGTAATCTTGTTCTGTTTCATAGTCTGTACCACAGATGTTGCCGGTTGATGGTAAAATGTCAGCAAGATGCAAGAATGGATTAGAGAAATTGAACCAACTGCACAGAGGAAACGGAGGAGCAGGAGCAGTCTAGTCAGAATCGGAATCTAGTAGAACTGATTCAGTCGTGAAGAACGAGATCATGCAACTGGTTTACTCTTCTGTTGACATTGAAACTGCTACTGTGAGTTTCTTCACTGTGAAAAATATGTTTCACTTTCTGTGACACACTCAAAGTCACCGCATCTAAACTGGAAGGGAGGTCGTATTGATTCCTAGATGCTACACAACTACTTGACTTTTGTCTTTCAGAATCTTAGTAGCTTTTCGTAACTGGTGTATATATGCTTTCATGTTGCAAATGATGTTGGTAATCTTTGTGTTATGTCTGCTGGCATTTCTTTGCTGACCTGTGGAGTTGCAGTGGCGATAGGAATGTTGTAAGCATGGAACTGCAGATTGCCTGGAATTTACGGTTGATAATAATAATATAATAATACTGAGCTATTATGAATTGTCAGTGGTGACAGTGAAATTGCACTTTTCTATCAAGTTATGTGATTACCATGAAACAAATTTTTGTTTCAAATGATAACCAGTCAGCATAATAACCAAGACAAATTATGAGTATGTGGTAATTAGCCTTGCAATGCATATTACTCAGTTAAGGACATAGTACTGTATATTACTCAACAGGGAACTTTGTACTTGACCGAGAGCACATTACTCAGGAACAGTACTTGCCAATGGGACACGATACTCCACCCAGACTCGACAAGGGGACATAACTGATAGTAGTTAGTACTAAATTTGGGGAAAACATACATGTAATGGTAATGTACTTTCATTTGGACAGAGTAACAGAAATTCAGCATTCAGTTTATTTTATACAAGCTAGGATTAACTAGCCTGCCAGACCCAAACATTAGCTTTTAAAAACCTTTCTTGGGTAAACTGGGACCTTATCGAAGCTGGAGAAAATCAACCAAACTGGAGACTGGATTTGTACCACTACTGATTTTTTCTTTCTGGCCTAGATAGAAGAAATTTGTCTACATTTGAAATTCAAAAACTCACGTGTGAACTTTCCAAGAGACAAATAGATGTACGTTAGCAGAACTGGAACAGCTAAGTTAACACCATTTGCTGCACAGGTAATCTAGCACAGTTTATGTATCACAGTCTCTTTGGTTGCATCTGGTTGCTCAATGGCATAAGCAGCAACCAGACACGTACATGCTTCAGTCGTCTTTCTGTTGTAAAGCAGTGTTAAATGATACTGTTTGTCAGTTGGGTTTCATTTTTCCCTTCTTATGCATAGATTTTAAGTGATATACATCTACAATTGTACATATGCTTATGTATATATATATATTTAAACATTGCGTTACATTGCAGAGCTTAGGTTACCCAACAGTAGGTTACTTTCAGGCTGTCCAAGTCATTAAGGTAAAGGATGTGTTTAAGTTCCATTTGTGTGAACATTGGACTTTGTTGATGAACGGGGAATGAAGCTAAATATCCTGTCACTGTTGCAGTTATTATGAAGCAGCTGAGTGTCAACTATTCATTGCAGGAACTAATATTAGCTCCATATTTTAAGTTAATAATTTATATACCCAAAGTTGTGAAATTCCTGGAACTAGGCAGGCAGTTGAAGTCAACCATCAGGATTGCCACATTTTTAAGAATTCAAAATTTTGGAAATGAAAATAATGCATTGTTGAGCTTCATGTAATGGTATATGCGTATCTGGACTTTTGTGTAGCACTTTTCTACAATTCAGAACTTCAGCACTATCACCTTCTGCAACATTTTTGCCCTGTTATACCTTGACAGAAATTAGCCATTACATATGTAATTTTTCATCTCTTCAGACTTTTTGAGTCCTAGGGGATCATAACTACCTTGGGTAATAATACTAATAATTATCTTTTCATTCCTGATGAATCATTTCTGCATTGGGTAAAAAAAACAAAATAAAATCAATAAACTGCTATTTTGTGAAGCAAAATGATCGATGATTAAACTTAACTTGCTATATAAAGTACTGTTTGTTTCTGCAGAAGTCGGTACATTATCAATTTTGAACGCCTGATAAAAGGAGCTAGATAAATATCTGGTTATATGTAGTAAGTTTTGGTTTTGAATTCAGCTACGGTGGGTGATGAACGTGGAATAATGAAAAGCCGAGGCTTTTGTTGCTCTTCACCTGCATCTGGCGTCCGAATCCTAGTGTGTGTTGTGGCATAGTTGTCTGCTTTTGTCATGTTTGCGCTTCAGCCAAATATCCTTCAGCTTCAGAATCACAGTTGTGAAGACTGTTGTTGATAGATGGATGCATTTAAAAATAAATGAGCAATTAACTTACTTTTGTGTGTTTACTCAAGGAAGTACACTGGAGACTCGTCATAACTCACTTCTTTATAACACAAATTCTGATATAACCCAAATTTAATTAGATAGGGACCTTATTGTAATGTGGTTTCATTATAAGGTGAGCCTTGATATGACTCCAAATGCAGCATAATAACGAGTTTCTGGTGTAGAGTCACTCTGTTGCTAAGATTCATAACCACTTGCTTTGATTTATAATCAAAATCCGGTTTGTTAGAGCATCAATAGCTTCATTTGAGTTTTGCAAAATTTGTGTAAATTTCAGTTCATTTTGTTTACTGAAATTTCTGTTGTTGCATTTACTTTGACTTGAATTAAATTTTTGCTATTACTACAGTGAGTTTTCTTCCTTCGTGGTGTTCTTTTCTATCTAACTGAATTTCTGTTAGCTAAAGGCAAAATTTTCTGAAATGCTGAACTGCTTGTCATTATCACCAAAGGCTAAATGTTTTGAATTGCATTTCTTAAGCTTGCAGTTTTTTGCATGTTTTCTGTCTTGGCTCAGAGTGTACTCTATTGGTCTCTCTCTCTCTCTCTCTCTCTCTCTGTCTGCCGGTCAACGTGGTTTCATAAAATTTTGGGGTTTTAAATTAAATTGCATAAAGCTTTTGTGTAGGACTGTTTCGCAGAAAACTTTATGCACATTTCCTATTGAGAAACTTGCCTTTATTCCATAAGAAGGTTGAAAACTTTCCTGCTCATCATAATTTTGTGGTCAGGCAGGAGTGCATCCTAGAAACAGTTCATGAAAAGACACTTTAAAGTGCACAGTTATGATAATGCCTTTGTGAGTTTCTTCAGATGTGCTATATAAACAGATACCTATATACATACTTACATTACACAGGGCTTGTGACACTGGGTTCAGAAACACCAGTTAATAATCAGGTGCTCAACTCAGACAAAATCATTAACGCAAAGATTGCCTCAAGTTTAATTTAATATCATGAACCATACATAGCTCTTGCAGGACGCTACAATGAATATACCAGAAATACATATAGTATATAACTTATTTATCAAAGACCACCAAATAACTTAACTGCTCGTCTACAGTATATTGTTTTAAACAATAAGTTTTACTATAGCAGACCAGCACTTCAACATTTTGTAAACAGAGGGAAAAATCAAATTCTTCCAACAATCTGGAAACCACATAATACTCTAGCTCACTTTTATCCTCTCCATCTGACATTATCTATCAATAAAATATGATAATGATGTGAGTTTATAATATAACAGTTACACACACTTTAAAGCGGTGATCTAAATAGCTGTTGAGGTCTTAAACTAAGATACTGAGAGAAAAAGTAATTGTCCAGTAAGCTAACAGTCCATCATCTGACAAATTCTCCATAAAACAGAGATATATCTCGGGCTAGCAGGGTCCGTGCACAGGGACCTTAAATGGTGTGGCACCCATTCAAACGGGCAGCAGTGGTGAAGGATCTCGCCTGTTAATTCCCTGAAAAATGAGCAGGGTCAAGGCCATAAGGTCGCTATAGAAAAACATGTACAATTTAACATTTCTCCATGGAATAAAATGCACAGCAGGCAGTTTGACATCTAGTAAAGCCTTACAGTGCAAACAAATGTACTATTTCAGTACACAGAAGCCGAACTTGTTCTGCGACAAGGTACACCCTCAACACTTGCTACTTTGCCTGCGTTTATTACTGACAAATGATGTATGCATGAAATGCACATCTGGGCTGCCAAAGTGTTTGTCTCATGAACCATTCCAGTATCAGTTTATTCCAAAGGCATGCAGTATTACTGGTGGCGGCTATTCCTAGGTTACAGAAGCAACCTGTGGTTATGTTGACAGCTGTAGAGCATCATATAATTTAAGTCCACCTTCAGTTATTCTGAGGATAGAATGATGGAACGAATGCAGAAGAAAACCTCTGCATACGTTTACTTTATTAAGTCAACTGGATGCTTATGTTATGTAGCTAACTGATTCACCCAAACAATGCTGTCCAGATGTTGATGTCCTTCATCTCTGCAATCATTTTCATAGAAAAATGTAATATGTGTGCATTAATTCTTTTCCTTCAACTGTTATTGTCATAATCTCGTGATGTTGTTACAAATCAACGTTTCAAACTGAGCGTTGACACAAGCCAGTCATTTTCGACATTAATTTGGTAGAGCAACATGTTCTGAGCCATCTCATCACCTTACTTCAGTCAGGTATCTGGTCGGATTTCTGGTCCAGTGACGTCCGAAGAGGAAGATTCAACATCCTCAACTTCGGTGACTGTGGAAGCCGAGGCCTCTTCCTTCGTGCACGTCCGTAGGTGGCGCTTCAGGTGGTGCTTCCAAAAGAAGCTCTTCTTACAGCACGGGCACGCGTGGCGCCGTACCTTGCTGTGGCTGCTATCCGTGTGTGCCCGCAGGTGCGTTTTGTCGAAGAAGCCCTTGTGGCAGATGCTGCAGTGAAACTTGTACTCGCCAACATGCAGTTTCTTGTGCTTCGTGTATCCAGAGTTCGAGAAGAGGAATTTGCCGCAGATTTCACACGATTTGTACGGGGTCAGTTTGGCCTTGGAGCAGACGGTAGAGTGGTCGATGTAGGACTGGTAGTCTGGATAGGACCGACTGCACAGGCAGATGAAGACATCCTGGTCCATCATCAGGTCGCTGTACATGTACGGCTCACCATCAACACGTGCCGTTGTTAGGTCAAGCGGCTGTGACTTCAGATTCAAAGGCTCTGGCATGTCAACCAGGAGCAAACTCTCATCTGAAACAAATGATTGACCATAGCTTAGAATAAATCAGAAGTTGATGATTTAACATAACCTCCTTATACCCCTGCCTTTGGAAGTTATATCAACACCCACCTTATGACAATGTTGTGTAATTATAAGGTCACTTTCTAAAGCTGTTGTCATATTTGCACTTCATGTAAGAAATCTTTAAAACCTAAGACCATTCCTCTGCACAGTGGGCCAAAACTCATTCACTAAAATTCATTTTATTATATTTACAACAAAATGAAGTAGAGTAGAACTTGCAGAAATTTCTGAACTGTATGACATTCTTGAATATTGTTTCAAAATATAGTACTATAAAACTGCAAACAATTTTACCAAATTTATAATTACATCATCAAAAATTAGCATTATTTTTATTTACAAGTTTGTAATAATGTTAATGTCTTAAATTTGGTAAGTTCAGTTCTAGGGACGTGTATACACGTCCCTTAGGTATCAACTGTTCAGAGGCAGTCAAGCTTCCCAGTAACATTACCTGCCGCTTTATTAGCAACAGTGGACATATGCTGCCACCTACCGAATGCATGTAAGATAATATATTTTGGGCACTGTCTAGCGAATACAAACGAACGAATGAACCGGCTGTGTTGATGTCTGGCTGTCCGCCATCTTGGTGTAAGCGTTTTGTGGTAAATATAATAAACTTAAATGGATTATTCGAAAAATAAACGGTCTAGTGTGAAGATGTTGCGTGAATCAGATGATGAAACTTTCGATGACAGTGACAATGATAGGGACAGTAACTATGAAATGAGTGGTGATGTGATAGTTGATACATTTGATGGAGGTGAAGACAGTGATGCATCTGAACAGTACGATTCATCACCAGTCCTCGAAGCCGCTGGTACGTCTGATGATAAGTCTGATACGTCTTATGATGAGTCTGAATTGTCTGATGATGTATCAGATACGTCTGATGACGAGTCTGATGAAGTCCTGAGCAGTCCTCCACCAGCTCCACCCGCTGCCACAGCAGCTTCTACAGCTGCAGTTCAAGCAGCACAAGATACCTGGGAACCAGTGGATGTAAACTATAACCCAAATGTGGGTTTTACTTTCACTGCAAAACCAGGTGTAATGTGTGACTCTTTGACTGCTGACAGTTTACCGGTGGAGTTTTTCAAATGCTTCGTTACTGACGAGATTGTTGCCCTTTTGGTGACTGAGACTAACAGATATGCCAAACAGTTTCTTGCCAGTGCAATTCTGCCACCGAAAAGCAGAGCTCGAAGATGGGTACCCACAGACTCCATGGAAATGCAGAAATTTTTGGGAATGATGTTGATGATGGGCATTGTCAAGAAGCCACATATTGAAGACTACTGGTCCACAGATCCTATTCTTGCTACACCAGTTTTCAACAAGACAATGCCACGTGACAGATTTGAATTGCTGCTAAAGTTCTGGCATTTCTGTAACAACGAGGAGCAGGTTGAAGGTGACCGTTTGTTCAAGCTAACGGCAATTCATGAGGCACTGGTGTCTCGGTTCCAGGCTGCATATACACCAGAAAGAGAGCTGTCTATTGATGAATCGATGGTTCTTTGGAGAGGACAGCTCTTATTCAGACAATATATACCAGGGAAAAGACACAAGTATGGAGTAAGGTTATACATGCTCTGCGAATCAAGTGGATACGTGTGGAACTTGATGGTTTACTGTGGAAAATCTGACTCCATACCTGGGTTAGGTCATGCTGAAAGTGTTGTCCTGAAACTGATGGAAAAGAGGCTCGACCAAGGTTATGCACTGTACACTGATAATTTCTACACCAGTGTTCCTCTTGCAAAAGCTTTACTTAGCAGGAAAACACTGCTGTGTGGAACTTTGAGGCAGAACACAAAGCATCTACCTGCTGCAGTTACAGCTGCAAACCTACAAAATGGTCAGCAAATTGTTCGTCGAAATGGCAACATCATAGTACTGAAGTGGAAGGACAAGAGGGACGTTATGATGTTGTCTACTCATCATGCAGGGCATATTACAGACAGTCGTAAAAGGAACCGAAATGGCCAGTTTGTCAAAAAGCCAGAATGCATTTTCGACTATAATGACTTCATGTGTGGTGTTGACCGCATGGACCAACTTTTATCTTATTACACACCACTGAGAAAGTCACTGAAATGGTACAGAAAGGTGGTCCTGCAGATGATTGACATGGCACTAGCAAATGCATACCTTCTCCACAAGAAGCTTGGAGGAACTAGGCGCCATATCTGGTTCAGGACAAACGTTATTCGGTCGCTGCTGGGAAGCCAAGATCGACCAGAAGCAGCCGTACCATCAGTGGCCTTCAAGCACCACAAGTCTTCAGACCTGTCCAGACTCAGTGGACAGCACTATCCGGATGTCATCCCAGCAACTGCAACCAAAGTCGGACCTTGCAGGAAGTGTGTTGTTTGTAGGAAGCAAGGAAGGCGCAAAGAAACGCGTTATTTTTGTGAAACCTGCCCCTCACAGCCTGCACTGTGTGTGGTAGCATGTTTCAAACAGTTTCACACTGAATGTGATTTCTAGGCGCACTACAGTGTGATTTCTAGATGCCCAGCACCCTACAGTGTGACAGTAATGCAAACATAAAAGGAACAGTTATTTTTGATTCCTTGAAGAAAATGATGTCAAAAAAAGTTTTCAAAATTTTGTTCTTTGGCCTATATAAGTCGCACCTGGCCAAAAATTGGGCCCGTGGTCAGAGTGCTAAGTTACTGAAAAATACCAGCACATTACAACCTTCTAATCAAATTTAATTTCTCCATGTTTTCTACAATTAATTAGACGATTAAAAAATGTAATCGTGCGATTAATTTAAATTAAAAATTTTTATCGATGCCAACTTTTAATTTAAGTAGAAACTAAGACCTAGAGTCAATGCTCAGTAATTCTTAATTTTCTCACCAGAATCGATTGCTGTTTCACATCTGTGACGCTGGAGGCGGCTTTCACTCTTGCACACTTTACCACATGACTGACAAACAAATGTCTATCAAAGCAGAAAAAGAAATGATAAAAGTGGTTCCATCTCATGCTACTCCTTAATATTATTACTGCTGAAGACAAATTGACACAGGGAGACAACATTTTATGCTGCCAACATCTTTCATTAACTGCTGCGATTCTATGGTATTTGTTCAAAGCACCGGTGACATTAATTAACACAGCTGGATGGCCCTAGAGAAATGACTCCTTTTAACAGTTCAACAGAAATTAAAGTGCCTTGCTGACCAAAAAAGACCTCATAACCAGTCAAATTTCAGATTCAGCAGAAATCAGCCAAATACAAAATTGTAATTCACAAGCAACCGCATTCTGTTGTTACAATGATCAAAACAGTCTGACAGATCTTTGAATAGAACAGCATTTCATAAGACATAAAAGTAAATTAAAGCTCCTATGTCCCATGGGGAACATAGGGGAGCATAAGCCACAGCACAATAAAATAGACAACATCTAACACCCAGCCTTCATTCAATCATTCATTTATTCATTCAGATACCCATACCCAGCCTTCAGTCATTCATTTATTCATGTAGTCATTCATTCACGAGCATTTATACATACATCTTCTGACCACTGAGTAATTATTAGAATTTCCTTGCAGTCTCAAATGCACCCTCTACAAACATCAGATCTATCAGTGTGATAGAAAACCCAATGACAACAACTGTCTGGAAACAAACTGCAGCCACGTTTGATTTTATTACTTAACGTAAAATTCATTTTATGACAAAATCAATAACATTTTTGTAATCCTGTGATTGTATGTAACCTATAACGGGGTCGTCCGCGAAGGACGTCTGCAGAAAATAACCAAATCTGGACCCCTCCCTCTTGTCCACATTTGTCCATATTGGCATTTACCTTACCCACATCCCCTTTGCAGATGTCTGCACTCCAGCAGAGCACTAAGGCCAAGATTAGGCTGTTGATCTTGCAGGGCTAACTGTGCTACAGGGTGGGGTACTTTGATACAGAAATGTCTAGCAAAAGTACTCTAATTAGATTCAATGTAGTACATACTGTCTGCTCTCCAAAAGAAGTTGGCTTTTAAAACACAGGCAGTACTGAAGTACCAAATTTAGAATCAGATGTCTGCATTGGGCATGATAACCCTCCCCTTGTCCACAGTCATCTGTATCTGGGTGACCCCACCCACCATCCCTCTGTCGATGTCCTTAATGGAAAACCCCTATGTTTTGACAAGAAAGTCGACACGGTGAACTTCATGCAAAGTAGTTGATGATATTACATCCATCTTCTCAACATTTTGTTTCCAGATCATATTCAAAACAAGAATTTGAATAAAATCTAAGAAAGTGCCTAAACCGCAGATGATAGAGTCTCTATTTAATGTTTATTATTATTATTATTATATTATTTTTATTATATTATTATTATTACTACTACTACTATTATTACTGCATTTATTATGCAGGCAAGTTCAGTAAATCTGAATTTGAGGCATGAAGCAATTGTGAGTGAAGGACTTGCTTAAGGTCCCTACACAGTAACCGTCTAAGGGGAGGCTCGAACCTGTACTCTCCGTGTTACAAGCCGAGCACTCTATCCGATCGGCTACCATGCCCCTACATGTTTTTGGTTCATCGCCCTTACAGCTTGGGCTGTCACGGATTAAAAAATCCATTGCATACCTGTTTGCTGATTCCTGTGGACAGATCCTGAGGTCCAGCCAGGTTCAGAGGAGCCACTTCATCGGTAATGGCATCCCAATCGGAGCAAGATGCATTCTGGTCAATGTCCCTTGCATTCTGCAGCATCACATCAGTTAAATGATTTGTCAGAACGTCTGTTGTTCCTGTTCGCGACTCGTTGCTGTCATCAGACGACATAAGCAATTTCGCTTTCTTCAGAACTCCGCCTCCATCATAACTGACCTGGTCACAAGCATCAAAAGGCAAATCCTTCCCTTTGTTCACCTTGTCAATGAGTTCTTCCAGCTCGATGCACGTTAGAAGCGTACTGTGAGGCTCATCTTCATCAAACCCTTCATACTTTACATACGTATTAGCAATATCCACAATGTTTGTATTGAGGTTCTCGTCGATACTTCTGTTCATCTTTGGGTCTGGTCCATTTGGGACTGCACCAGAACAGGGTAAATCCATATCAGAACAGCCATCAATCAGAATTGGGTCAGAGTCAACTTTAATGATATCATCCTTACAGAGAAATGAGAACGGAAGGCCTTGAACCAGATCATCACAAGTTTTGCCAGATGCCTCGGTTGCTGCCAACACTGGGCTTGCAATAGTTTCTTTAATATTTATGAGAAGAACCTCAGCATTGTCTATGGTGATTCCAAGGAGTCCTTCTACACAAAACTCACTCTTGTATGCAAGTCCTGTCTTGCACAAAAGAATAATGGACTCTGTAATCAAACTTCTGAGTCGTAACTGGTCAGCTTGCAACATTGTTACGATGGACAGCAACTGTAAAAATCTGAAATACAAAATGCAGTTTAAGCACAAAATAAACTACCACAACAAAAGTTCAGTATAACAATCTCTTCGAATTATGTATTTGTCATTTTATACAGGGGACGTGATGGTGTAGTGGTATGGTCTGTGCCTCATTACCAGAGGGTTGCAGGTTCAAATCTGCCTCTGCATAGTGACCTTGGACAAGTTGCTCACTCACAATTGTCTGTAAGGAAGGCAACAGGAAACCACCTCAATCATCTCATCCCAAGGTGGCATAAAGCTAGTGAACCTGCCTTTGGGCAGAGAACTCGTCAACATTTTATGTGGTGTAATGTAAATCTAATTTTATCAGTGCCACATAAAAGCTGTGTAAGATCACCTTACTAGCCCATGCTCCGCCTGATAAGATCCGCAATGCAAGGTTGTTAGGTGAGTTCCAGTGGCAAGGAGATATAAGCCAGGAGAACTAGTGAAGTTAAAGGCTTAAGCGCTACCGTGGGAACCAAGCTAAGGCATTACCCTGGTCACTCCACGACAATCAAGTTAACCAGCTTTTAAACAGCCACATGCATCCTTAACATCGCCTAAAAGCACTTGATTAAATATTTACATGCATTTTGACCTCACATACTTCGGTCATAGTTTTAAATTACACCTTCTCGTCATATGCAATGACATCTAATATCGCCCGCACAACCAAGTTGCCAAATTCCAACATCACTCAATGTTCCTATCATACATAGATCAATTTCGCATAAATTCAAAAGCTCGCTTACATAAAAAGTCAGTCTCTAAACGGGTGCCAAACAATTTTTTAATCGTTTCCTAGCGTTACACTCCAATTATCGACGGTTCTAATACGTTGGGAAGAAGGAAGAGCTCGTATTTCTTCCTTTTTGGTTAGTAGCAATGTTTTCGTGTTTCTGTTGTCAGTTGAAACTAAATAAGTAAGTACACACCAACCACTTCCGTAATCGTAATCGTAATTGTAATCTCGAGATTTCTACAGCGCCCAACGAAAGCCAAGTTGCGGGAACCAGCTTATTCACAGGCGCTCAGTCAAAACAAAATCAATAGGCAAAAGGATTCGGTTCCAGGTCAAGACCCACGAGTCAGGCAGTCAGCCAGTCGGACTGCTACGGTGGACGGTGCTTGAAATTGAAGGTAATGATTGGAACAAGGACAGATGCACAGTCTTTCAATAAGGAAGTGTGTATAGCGTCAAGTTCATGTTTTTAGGAAGAGAGTTTAATAGATGCAGTATTTCAACCTCTGATGTGGGCTGAAAACATACAGTGAAGATCAAGGTGAGGAGGGTGGCAGTCATGAGTGGGAAAGGAAGCATCAGCAGATGTGTAATTGGTGGTTTTGGAAAGGAGAGAATGTAAAGAAAGACGGATGGTACTAATTTTGTCAGAAAAGAAAAGAGTCAGCTACTGAAGAAGTTGGAAGAGAATGTGGAAGTGGTCTGGATGAGTTCCGATGGAGGAGTTGGTTCGTGGTTTTCCAGAGAAGGCGAGGATTGGAGGATCGGGAGCGAACTAACGAAGAGTGAAATCTCTTTTTAGCTGCAGCAAGAAGGTGATGATATTTATTTGTGGCAGATTTAAGGCCAGAAACTGAGGATAACGAGTGCGTTGTAAACACTTTCAAGGCGTCGCCGGAAAGATTTGAAGGGTTGGAGGTAGGAATTGTACCAAGAATTGTTAGAGTGAGAGCTGGATTTAGTATTAATAGGTGCATGTTTGTCAATAATCATGGAAATGGTGGTGTTGTAGGAAGAGAGAAGATCATCAAGGGAGGAGGGTGGATTTAAGATAAGGTCAGAGCAGGAGATATCTTGCATGAAGGCTTCAATACTTATTGAACTAACAGCTTGCCAGGGTAATGGTACTTGTAAAAATTAAAGTGCTACTTAAAATCCAAGCACCAGGCCAAGTTTACTCACGAGCCCTGCGTCAAGTCAGAAAGATTGTCTGGAGATACCAGGCGAAGAACAAAATCCGGTTGCCAGGAGACCAGAGAACGAAGGAAACACAGATGCTGTGTGTTTAGTGTGTGCTGTGTTTAGTTTGACAGAAAGTTCAACAGTCAAGCCTTAGACCAACAGACCTGTGTACGTCGTCCTTCACCCTTCCTCCACCGAATCCAGGATTCGGTGGAGAACGGGTGAAGAGAGTTTTTGGAGCTGCACTGACCGTCAACTACGGAATGGCTCAACAACTTACCGGCAGGCGACCGACGAATGATTGACCTGCATACATCCGACGATTCGAGGGATATTCGGACGTCGCGTCGTCTTCCATATAGGAAGGACTGCTGGACAGTGAGACATCGGCTGCGAATCACATCGCTCTATCGTTGTTCCTCATCCTCGATGATACGTGCTTCAGGAAATTTGAATTTACTGTCATCTTTCGACTCTAGTTGTCAATCTGTTGATGGGGCTTTGCGTGTGCGCGCGAGTTTGACACTGGTGACTTCCAGTTATCTGAACAATGTTTACTAATGGATGAATGTTCCGGAAGAGAGACAGCAATAAAATATAGAGAAACCCAACAGACAGACAAATAGGCATGCATCCAACGAAATAGACCGACTTTGAAACAGACAGGGAGGCAGACGGCTCCAGAAATCAGTGAGGTACTAAGACGGCAAAAGTTTACGGTGTCGTGAAGACTGATAGGACAGTGAAAGAAAGGAACTTGGATAAGACAGCATTAAAACTTCAGATTTGAGTTTTGAATGAAATGTTCTAGGAGAAAGTGCAAAGCTAAGTGCAAACGTACGTAGGCCATGTAGCAGAGGTATTGCACTTGGTACTCGTACTCGTACTCGTACTAGAGTACAACTCGAGTACAGTTTTGAAGTACTTGTACTCGTACTTGAGACCAAAGTACTTGTACTTGAGTCCAGAGTACTTGCCTACACCTAATGTGTTCTCAAACTGGGCTTAGGTTGATTTTTTATTTTGAGTACAGATATGATTCTGTCTTGTGTGAATGAGGCACACACTTTCTTCTGTACCACATCAAGCTTCTTTGACAGTGGTGTCACAGGTGCACAGACTTCTAAATCTGGCACACTATTCACCATTATGGCTAAAGCAACAGAAACTGCAACGATGTTTGGTCCTCCTGAAGCAAAAGGGCTACTATTTGGTCACAACGACACAGGATCGTCATCAAAGCCAAGCACCCCGTCGTCGCAGTTAACAACATATTTGAATATCAAAAGCTTCGTTGATGAAGGCGTTTCTTTGGACTTCTAGAAATGCGACAAAACTATTCTAGATAAACTGTATGAACCAGCGCTTAGAGCATTGCGTGTACCTTCATCTAGTGTACCCGCCGAACGGGTGTTCAGTTTTGGGGTTTAATATTAAACCCACATCGATCAAACATGAGTGGAAAGATGCTCACATCGCTATTCTTCCTCGAGCAATTCTAAACAAGTGCTTGTGTCATATAACATGATTAGTGAAAATGTATGGTTGATTTAGACTTAATTGTTAAACAAATGTCTTCATGTTCTTGCATTAGTCATTTGCACCAATACTGTAACCTTAGTACTTGTACTCGTACTTAAGACCTAAATACTTGGACTCGTACTTGTACTTGAGATCTAAGTCCTTGGACTCGTACTTGAGACCGAGTACTTTAAACATTTCTGCTATATAGCACTAAACAAGCTGAACGAGAAAATCAGAAAAAAACAAATTGTTCTGTAAACCGTTAAGAACAATTTTAATCGAATCGACAACTTTATTGCTTACGTCTCTGTAGTGAACAAAATACAAAATTGAGAATAGACTCAAATAAATATTACGCTCATCAATTTCGCCTTCATTACAGTCAGTTGTTACTGTGGGTGAAAGAAGTTTAGTAATCATGGTTTTATGAGGCTGAGTGGAGCATTTGGCCACGATTAAGGAACCATCAATAAAACAGGCAAAGGCTGCAGCATTTATACGTTATAAAATTTAGTCATAGTCGTGAATGGATACTGATGTATCGAACTAGTCTAATTTAGAACAAACAACAACAATCAATAGTCAACAATAATTAGCAGCGCCAAACATATAACACTGTTACAATATAACTTAAACATTAAAACTTAAACTTGGGTACTTTGCAAATATCAAGGTTTTCATGACAGTATTTCAGCAGTTAGTTACCACATTCCACTCAATCTGAAGCATTTCGAGCATCGAATATCTTCACTTTTCCATCCTCCTGACCCACGTACATCCTTCCAGTCTTCGGATGCTGACAGACGTGACGTGGATAGGTAATTCCACTAGAGATGAGATGGCGTACCAAATGAAGGTCTTCTGTCAGCAGCTGAATCCGGTGGTTGTAATAGTCGACCACGAGAATCAATCCATCTTCAACCTGAGTCATCGACAGGGGTCTGTTCATCTCCTGCTCACCACTGCCCCCTCCTGAAACTGCACCATAGAAAGATTTTTTCCTTGTCTGCCCAGTTTCATCATCCAAGTACGAAGTCACACCGTGGCTATTTATGCTCCATCCGTGGCAGACGATGAATTTTGATGATGGTGTCAGAATGGAATGACGTGGAATCTCCAAATCTGGAAGTTCAACAGTCCGTATCCTCTTAAATTCAGATCCACTTGGCTGGTAGATATAGATCCATCCTTTCTTAACAAAGATATTGGCAGGAGTGGCACAGGTGACCAACACCTGTTGAGTCTTCTGTGAAACTGAAACTCCGAAAGGCTGTACGTCAAGGATGGCAACCGGGTCTTCCTGTTTCCTTTCCTGTCCTTTCTGGTATTTGTATCTCCACAGCCGTCCACCAAACATTTTATGCCGGTCGGTAATGTAAAGACAACCCAAAGTCTCACTAGCTGCTATTCCTCGAGGCCACTTCATCTCGGAAATACTCAACTCTACAGGTGCTCCGGGAGTTCGGTTGCTTGATCTGATGTCGTATTTGAAAATGACATTCGATGGCTGCTGGCAAACGACGAATAGATCATCGCCTAAGACAGTCATTCCCACAATCTTTTCTTTGAGCTGGATGACACCAGCACCCTTGATTTCGTGTTTGTACTTCTCTCTGACATACTGGGGCGGATCGACGCTGTCTTTCTGCACAATCGTTATGGTGAACAGAGCTCTGCAATTTGGACATAACAAATTGTTCCTCCTTCCGGCCTTTTCTATTATGCCCTTGATGCAGTCCAGGCAGAAGGCATGCTTACATGGAAGTTCTCGAGGATTTGCCATCTGGTGGAAGCAGATATCGCAGTCCTCGGACGCCATGTTCTTCTCTGGAAGACTAAGAAATTAAGTTAGCTTTTTTAAAGTCCGCACCTTTCAGTGAACAGCATATACATCACTCATGCAGGATGAACAGAGTGTTGTAAAAAAAGAGCTTAAATACAGTCCTGCAGACTAAATTGAAACAACTTTAAACTACTTATAAATCAGGTAGCACATGACATAATAATAAATAACAGAATAAAAAAACTGCAAAGAATAAAGCAGTCCAAGATACAGAAAAATACCATTGACAAAAGTATCACCTATCACTTAGACGTTTCGTACAAATCGGATATTAGTACTTACCCGACATTAAATCATTTTGATATTTTAAAAATAATGGGAGGCCTAATAAGATTTACAAAACTTACCCAAACTAACTGTTAGTTAATAAAATAGGTTACAGTCATTTTTCTGTTTGCTTCTAACACTAGCTGACCTTCGTGTGATTGTTGACCAATTCTGAGCCAGAGCTTTGTAATTACCTTAACATTGACTTCGCACTCGTGACTATGCTAACTAACACTAAATACTAGCAGTTGTCAGTGCTTCTAGCTATAGTAATAATCCAACGATACAAAGTGATAATGATATGTTAAATGATATTTTAAATTGAGGTGTTATTATCACGACTCTACTTTGAGGCTTACAGGATTTCACTGTAATGCAGCAGAAGGTTTAGGCTATACTTTGAAAATACTTCACCACCGCTACCCCACTGAATGGTCGAAGTGCACGAACAAAAATACAAGAAATAGATTTATTTACCACAAAATTTGAATCAGCAGTTAAATATCCCGAAATAGTACGTAATCTGCAACGCAATTTGCGTTATAATATCTACGAAATGCTAATATGGTTTTATGAATCAGCTAAATCGAGATCACTGGCTAGAGACCTTTGATCTGGGTGGACCATGTGAGCTGAAAGAATTTCGCTGTGGTATACCTTTGTAGGGAAGCCCATAGGGGACATGCGATTTTTTTTATTTATCTAGTGCGCACTAGCTTTGTGTCAGTTGTACTTTCTCTTTTGCTGCCGAAGAATGAAACCACGGCTTCACTTTAGCAGTCATGTCTTTGTAATGCAAGATGGCTTTGTCACGGAGTCATGTGATGCTATGTAGGCTCCTAATGAGACATTCATATAGTACCAGAATTTCATCTCGTGAACCTAATATGATTGATGTTGTAGGGTTCCTACAACAGCAAAATCATGTGGTCAGATCATATTGAGATAAATGGGTATTTAATACTATATCAAATACAAACTATCCATCGTTCGCCTACAATATTTGTTTACGTACAGATACATGCCCATGGACACGGTAGCCGATTGGAAATAGCGCTCGGCTTGTAACGCGGAGAATACTGGTTCTAGTCTCTCTTAGACGGTTACTTTGTAGGGACCTTGAGCAACTCTTTCACTCACAATTGCTTAACACCTCAGATTCAGATTTACTGACATTGCGCGCGTAATAAATACAAAACATTATCATTATATATATTATTATACATATATACAGTTTTCTATAGCGACGCTATGGCCTCGATCCTGCTCATTTTTCAATGAATTTTTTGGGCTGAGTCCTTCAACAACGCTGCCCGTTTGAATGGGCGTCACGTCGTTCATGGTTCCCGTGGGGAACCGTGCAACCCAATGCCCTCCATCAGATCAGGTCTGTGAATATTTCTGCAATATTTTAAAATGTTGAAGAATTCGAGCATTGAATATCTGCACTTTTCACCTTGTCGAAAAAACGTAATTCTTTGGATATTGGAATAGGCAGAGAGAGACTGGAAATGTGATTTATAAATGATAGGTTTGGGTCAAAAATGAAATCAAAATTGCAAATAGGTGAGTCGAAAGTGAAAGTGAGACTAACGGGCCCAAATACCCTTGGTAGGCCTGTTGTCCTCTGAAGTCCTCTGAAGTCCTTTGTCTACATTCAACCACAGGTCTCTCCTTACATCACTCCCCGCAGGTGGCAATCGTCGGGTATGGAGATTTTGGCTAAGTCACGATATAGAACTGTCATCGACTCTCGTGTACCACGCCGCTGCTTCAAGGAATGGAACTGCTTACCAACCTTTCTTCGAAGCTCAAATTCTATTTCTTCCCTCAAGAAACCCTCAAAACTCGCTATTTGTCAGAGGCCACCAAATATTTGGTTAACTAACTGCATTACACCTTCCGCCTGACTATCCGTGCCTCACATTCACATTTCTGTAAGAAATTTATAAATTATGCCTAATTATCGCATTACAAATTTTCCTAATAATAATAATTGTTGTGGCGGTCTTATCAGTTACCAGTGGCGCATAGAGCTGGCCCCGCAACCTAGTTGACTTACGGGGTCGGTCCAGGTTCTTTAGAAAATTATTATTCACATTGAATGAATCGATGTGATCGCCTTGGTTGTTACAATTTATTACGGGTTACTCAGTTTTGAAAGTTTTCCCAGGGCCACTGAAATTGAACATGTAGCAGAATAAAACCAGGAAGCAAACATTTAAGAGAACAATTATTTAATTTTTATGTATTTTTCATGTATAAGAGTTTCCAAGATTGTTATTTATACATTCTTTTCTACATCCTATTTGAAAGCTTTTTATTATGTAATTTCATTTTTTATTTCATTTCATTTTATTTATATTGTTAGAGTAGGCCCATGTGGAAGACCCGGATGTAAGGAGTGGTTGAAGAATGAGCCGTCTTTTTCGGGGCGTAGCCCCAGAAACCCTATAAAAGGGGAAGTTTCTTTCAGTTGGCTGAGCTTGGCTAGTTAAGATAGGCCGAGTCCTACGCGGCTGTGTGTTCTGTTAGTTGCCAAGACTCCGTTTATCGAGTTTATGTAAAGGTCCTGCGTCTGTTGGAGGAACCTGAGAGGTTTTTGTGTTCGAGTTGTTCTCTGATGAAAAGACTTCGACTTTTGGCTTCAAAACAGCCGTGGTCGTTTTGGCTGATGTCAGGTATTCTATTGTACGTGTTATAACCTCTTGCAAGTGTAAATATACATTTTATCTCAACCCAAGCGAGTTATATACTTTGATTAGGAGTAGCACGTAACAATATACACACATGTAATAATATGCATATAGTACATACATATAATAATAATCCATGGCTTGGGTTTTGTGATACAGCTGTATTATTGAGTTGCCACTGGAGCTTTGTTACAAGATGAAATTTCGAACTTAATCAAGTTCTTAAAATTATACATTTTGACTAATTTAAAATTAGACCACAATCCCATACTATTTCGCTCATCATAGTTTGCCCAAATAGAGAGAGACAGAGAGAGAGAGAGAGAGAGACAGACAGATAGATAGATAGATAGACAGATAGATAGAGAGAGAAAGAGAGAGATAAAGAGATAGAGAGAAGATGAGTTACTAAGTAAAGTAGATGCAATTACAGAGAAAAAAATGGCCAGAAGAGAAACAGATATTTACTACTATAAAATACACACAGTCGCAACAGACATACAGACATATAGGCATATATCAAACAACTTTCACTGAATCGACAAATTTAAGTATTCCATTGTTGACGTTTCGGGAATAAACTAAATATAAAGTTGAGGATAGAGTGCATTAAGGAGTGCGTTTATTAATTTCGTCTTCATTTGAGTCAGTGGTTATTGTGGGTGTACAAAGTTTGGTAAGTCGTCGTTTTATGAATTTCAGCAAGTAGGTTGCATGAGGCATTTGGCTAAGATAAGGAAGCATCAATAAAGCAGACGTGGATAGGTAATTCCACTGGAGATCAGATGGCGTACCAACTTAAGGTCTTCTGTCAGCAGCTGAATCCGGTGGTTGTAATAGTCGACCACGAGAATCAATCCCTCTTCATCCTGAGTCATCGACGGGGTCTGTTCGTCTCCTGCTCACCACTGACGCCTCCTGAACCTGTTCAAAAGAAAGTTATCTTCTTTGTCTGCCCAGTTTCGTCATCCAAGTATGAAGTCACACCGTGGCTCTTTGCTATGCTCCATCCATGGCAGACGATGAATTTTGATGATGGTGTCAGAATGGAATGACGTGGAATCTCCAAATTTGGAAGTTCAACCTCCCGTATCCTCTTAAATTCAGATCCACTTGGCTGGTAGATGTAGATCCATCCCCTCTTTGCCAAGATATTGGCAGGAGTAGAACAGGTGACCAACACCTGTTGAGTTTTCTGTGAAACTGAAACTCCGAAAGGCTGTACGTCAAGAATGGCAACCGGGTCTTCTTGTTTAGTTTCCTGTCCTTTCTGGTATTTGTATCTCCACAACCGTCCACCAAACATTTTATGCCAGTCGGTAATGTAAAGACAACCCAAAGTCTCGCAAGCTCCTATTCCTCGAGGCCACTTCATCTCGGAAATACTCAACTCTACAGGTGTTCCGGACGCTTCGTTGTTTGAAGCGATGTCGTATTTGAAAATGACATTCGCTGGCTGCTTGCAAACGACGAATAGATCATCGCCTAAGACGGTCATTCCCATGATCTTTTCTTTGTGCTGGATGACATCAGCACCTTGGGTCTCCTTGATTTCGCGTTTGTACATCTCTCTGACATACTGGGGTGGATCGTCGTTGTCTTTCGGCACAATAGTTATGCTGAACAGAACTCTGCAATTTGGACATGACAAATTGTTCCTCCTTCCGGCCTTTTCCATTATGCCCTTGATGCATACATGCTCTCTGCTCTCCAAAAGAAGTTGGCTTTTAAAACGCAGGCAGTACTGAAGTACCAAATTTAGAATCAGATGTCTGCATTGGGCATGATAACCCTCCCCTTGTCCACAGTCATCTGTATCTGGGTGACCCCACCCACCATCCCTCTGTCGATGTCCTTAATGGAAAACCCCTATGTTCTGACAAGAAAGTTGACACGGTGAACTTCATGCAAAGTAGTTGATGATATTACATCCATCTTCTCAACATTTTGTTTCCAGATCATATTCAAAACAAGAATTTGAATAAAATCTAAGAAAGTGCATAAACCGCAGATGAAAAAGTCTCTATTTAATGTTTATTATTATTATATTATTATTATATTATTATTATTACTACTACTATTACACTGGCCAACACATAATTTGTTGCCTCAAATGTTAGAACTGTTTCTGGGTATATTTGACCTGCTGATTCCAGAAAAGGCACCAGTTTTCTCCCAGCAGGTCTAGTTTGGGAGATATAGAACATTATGCCATATACCAGTCCTTGCCTCTGCTCGCCCATAAAACATAAGGCTATAGCTATAATTATGTAGTGCTCAATTTATTATGTGATACACTAAATAAACATAATAATACAAATACTTAAAAGAAAATGGTAGTACCTGAAACTGTACTTATATGATACCAAACAGAACAAGTTTGTTATAAAAATTTCAAGTCATTCGACACCGAAGAAGCTCCTTTTGTACGATTTCCGAGTGTGGCATCTGCCGGAACAATCGCGCATAATATTCCAGCAATAGTCTGCCATCATGTGTGCATCCCATCTTCCTTGATATCGATTTTCCATTGTTTTGATGTCTTGGTGAAATCTTTCACCTTGCTCTTCGCTGAAGTCACCAAGATTCTCTGGAAAGCGATCTAAGTGACTGTGGAGATAATGGACTTTAATGCTCATGTTGCAGCCAAGCTCGTTGAAATGAAGAAGCATATCCTCTACTAGTTGTGCATAATTGTCTGCCTTCTTGTTGCCAAGAAAATTTTTAGTTACAAGAACAAAGGAAGACCAGGCACAAGATTCGATTTCATTCATTGATGGTATGAAAAGTGGGTCATTCATAAGTTGCCTGATCTGTGGACCATCGAAGATTCCAGCCTTCAATTTTTCCATTGTAATTCCTGGTAACTTGTGTACTATGTATTCGAAGCATGAACCTTCTTTATTCAAAGCCCTGACAAATTGTTTCATCAGGCCTAGCTTTATATGTAGTGGTGGCAGTATGATCCTATCTCGTGCCACCAAAGATTCCTTGATTACATTTTGAGCTCCAACCACCATGTCTTTCCTCGAAGGCCAATCTTTTCTTGTCCAATGTTCATGCTTGGCTCTACTGTCCCAAAGACACAAAAAGCAGGGATACTTTGTGTAGCCACTTTGTTGACCAAGGAGGAAATTTACCATCTTCAAGTCTACACAAATTACCCATTGATGTTCTTTGTATTTTATCTTTTCCAGTACTAAAGAGATGGCATTGTACTCTTCTTTCATCCTGGCATTGTACTCTTCTTTCATTCTTGACCGATTGGAATAGAACCAAATTTGTTGCCGTTATTTAAAAGCACACATTTCAGACTACGTTTTGAACTGTCGATAAAAAGACGCCACTCATCTGGGCTGTAATCCGACAGACCAATTTTCTTCAATAAGTTGCTGATGTCATTACAGAATACTAGGTTGTTGTCTTCGGTAAAGAATGGCAGCAAATACTTTTCTCTGTTTCTATAAATTGTAATTTTCGTTCCAGGCTGAAGTGCATTCTTTTCCTTTAGTCTGGGCGCAAGCAATTCAGAGGACTCTTTGGAAAGATTTAAGTCCCTGATCAGATCACTCAACTCTTTTTGGTCAAAACGTTCACACAATGTGAAGTTGATTGGAAATCACTGTCACTGCTCCCACTTTCTTCACTTTCGTCATCTTGTCCGATATTGACATGCAAGTGTCATCGTCTGAGAGCTGAGGTAGTTCGCGAAAAGGTGGAACTGGTACAATATCCGAATGCGGAACAGGTCTCCTGGCTGAAGGTATATCAGGGTAAGACAACTTGTGACGATTATTTCGATTGATGCCTATGATATTAACCATACAAAAGTAACAGTCGTCCAAGTGGTTTATCTGTTCCCTCCAAACCATCGGTACACCAAATTTCAGGCAGCTTCTCTTTCCAATTGTCCAGTGGCGCAATTGTTCAATACAAGTTTTGCATACTGTATGAGGAGCCCATTGCTTATCTTGATCTCCAAGTTTGACACCAAAATAACCTACATATGCTCTTTTTACAAACTCAGAAATCGGTTTCCTGTTTGCTTTTAGTGTGTATTCCCCACAAATGTAGCAGAATATGTCTGGATGGTTAATGCAGCTCCGTCTGGAAGTAGCCATAACCTTAAGGATGTTCGCATCTGAGGAATTAAATGACTAACCTAAAAAATAGTAAGAACATGTAGTTATTTAATGTTCACATTCACAGATTGTTCTTGCGACCAACTCTTAATATGCCCTAAGACGACTGCGGCTGCTCTAGCTTTCAGGAGGCGGTTTATATAGGCTATAAATGCTGACTTCAGCATAATCTATTTACATAGTTCGAAACCATGAAACGCTGTATAAGCACAAATAAATTCTAAATGAGGCCATGAATTTAGTGCTGAGTAAGCTGTAGGCTACGGAATAGTTATTTCGTTGAATCAGCAATATCTCAGCACGCGGCAAGATATGCTGATTTTACATTATAAGGATGTAGGCATTATATGAATCAGCAAGAATTATAATTAGCCATAAATAAAGCTTATTATGACATTTTAGTTTTGTCAAAGACATCGTTTAAAGAGTGGACTGGGTTTTCTTTACAAAATCGACGATATCTGAGAAACTAGACCTGATGCACTCAATCCAATGACATTTTCTGAATCAGCGCCCAAAATTACCCCAAGAACAGGTCTAAAACCGAAGGCAACAAGAAAAAAAATTTTTCTGTTGGCCAGTGTTATTATTACTGCATTTATTATGCAGGCAAGTTCAGTAAATCTGAATTTGAGGCATGAAGCAATTGTGAGTGAAGGACTTGCCTAAGGCCCCTACACAGTAACCGTCTAATGGGAGGCTCGAACCTGGACTCTCCGTGTTACAAGCCGAGCACTCTATCCGATCGGTTACCATGCCCCTACATGTTTTTGTTTCATCGCCCTTACACCTTGGGCTGTCACGGATTAAAAAATCCATTGCATACCTGTTTGCTGATTCCTGTGGACAGATCCTGAGGTCCAGCCAGGTTCAGAGGAGCCACTTCATCGGTAATGGCATCCCAATCGGAGCAAGATGCATTCTGGTCAATGTCCCTTGCATTCTGCAGCATCACATCAGTTAAATGATTTGTCAGAACGTCTGTTGTTCCTGTTCGTGACTCGTTGCTGTCATCAGACGACATAAGCAATTTCGCTTTCTTCAGAACTCCGCCTCCATCATAACTGACCTGGTCACAAGCATCAAACGGCAAATCCTTCCCTTTGTTCACCTTGTCAATGAGTTCTTCCAGCTCGATGCACGTTAGAAGCGTACTGTGTGGCTCGTCTTCGTCAAACCCTTCGTACTTTACATACGCATTAGCAATATCCACAATGTTTGTATTGAGGTTCTCGTCGATACTTCTGTTCATCTTTGGGTCTGGTCCATTTGGGACTGCACCAGAACAGGGTAAATCCATATCAGAACAGCCATCAATCAGAATTGGGTCAGAGTCAACTTTAATGATATCATCCTTACAGAGGAATGAGAATGGAAGGCCTTGAACCAGATCATCACAAGTTTTGCCAGATGCCTCGGTTGCTGCCAACACTGGGCTTTGCAATAGTTTCTTTAATATTTATGAGAAGAACCTCAGCATTGTCTATGGTGATTCCAAGGAGTCCTTCTACACAAAACTCACTCTTGTATGCGAGTCCTGTCTTGCACAAAAGAATAATGGACTCTGTAATCAAACTTCTGAGTCGTAACTGGTCAGCTTGCAACATTGTTACGAATGACAGCAACTGTAAAAATCTGAAATACAAAATGCAGTTTAAGCACAAAATAAACTACCACAACAAAAGTTCAGTATAACAATCTCTTCGAATTTGTCATTTTATGCAGGGGACGTGATGGTGTAGTGGTATGGTCTGTGCCTCATTACCAGAGGGTTGCAGGTTCGAATCTGCCTCTGCATAGCGACCTTGGACAAGTTGCTCACCCACAATTGTCTGTAAGGAAGGCAACAGGAAACCACCTCAATCATCTCATCCCCAGGTGGCATAAAGCTAGTGAACCTGCCTTCGGGCACAGAACTCGTCATCATTTTATGTGGTGTAATGTAAATCTAATTTTATCAGTGCCACATAAAAGCTGTGTAAGATCACCTTACTAGCCCATGCTCCGCCTGATAAGATCCGCAATGCAAGGTTGTTAGGTGAGTTCCAGTGGCAAGGAGATATAGGCTGGGTGGGTTTCAGTGGCAAGGAGATATAAGCCAGGAGAACTAGTGAAGTTAAAGGCTTAAGCGCTACCGTGGGAACCAAGCTAAGGCATTACCCTGGTCACTCCACGACAATCAAGTTAACCAGCTTTTAAACAGCCACATGCATCCTTAACATCGCCTAAAAGCACTTGATTAAATATTTACGTGCATTTTGACCTCACATACTTCGGTCATAGTTTTAAATTACACCTTCTCGTCATATGCAATGACATCTAATATCGCCCGCACAACCAAGTTGCCAAATTCCAACATCACTCAATGTTCCTATCATACATAGATCAATTTCGCATAAATTCAAAAGCTCGCTTACATAAAAAGTCAGTCTCTAAACGGGTGCCAAACAATTTTTTAATCGTTTCCTAGCGTTACACTCCAATTATCGACGGTTCTAATACGTTGGGAAGAAGGAAGAGCTCGTATTTCTTCCTTTTTGGTTAGTAGCAATGTTTTCGTGTTTCTGTTGTCAGTTGAAACTAAATAAGTAAGTACACACCAACCACTTCCGTAATCGTAATCGTAATTGTAATCTCGAGATTTCTACAGCGCCCAACGAAAGTCAAGTTGCGAGAACCAGCTTATTCACAGGCGCTCAGTCAAACAAAATCAATAGGCAAAAGGGTTCGGTTCCAGGTCAAGACCCACGAGTCAGGCAGTCAGCCAGTCGGACTGCTACGGTGGACGGTGCTTGAAATTGAAGGTAATGATTGGAACAAGGACAGATGCACAGTCTTTCAATAAGGAAGTGTGTATAGCGTCAAGTTCATGTTTTTAGGAAGAGAGTTTAATAGATGCAGTATTTCAGCCTCTGATGTGGGCTGAAAACATACAGTGACGATCGAGGTGAGGAGGGTGGCAGTCATGAGTGGGAAAGGAAGCATCAGCAGATGTGTAATTGGTGGTTTTGGAAAGGAGAGAATGAAAAGAAAGACGGATGGTACTAATTTTGTCAGAAAAGAAAGGAGTCAGCTACTGAAGAAGTTGGAAGAGAATGTGGAAGTGGTCTGGATGAGTTCGATGGAGGAGTTGGTTCGTGGTTTTCCAGAGAAGGCGAGGATTGGAGGATCGGGAGCGAACTAACGAAGAGTGAAATCTCTTTTTAACTGCAGCAAGAAGGTGATGATATTTATTTGTGGCAGATTTAAGGCCAGAAACTGAGGATAACGAGTGCGTTGTAAACACTTTCAAGGCGTCGCCGGAAAGATTTGAAGGGTTGGAGGTAGGAATTGTACCAAGAATTGTTAGAGTGAGAGCTGGATTTAGTATTAATAGGTGCATGTTTGTCAATAATCATGGAAATGGTGGTGTTGTAGGAAGAGAGAAGATCATCAAGGGAGGAGGGTGGATTTAAGATAAGGTCAGAGCAGGAGATATCTTGCATGAAGGCTTCAATACTTATTGAACTAACAGCTTGCCAGGGTAATGGTACTTGTAAAAATTAAAGTGCTACTTAAAATCCAAGCACCAGGCCAAGTTTACTCACGAGCCCTGCGTCAAGTCAGAAAGATTGCCTGGAGATACCAGGCGAAGAACAAAATCCGGTTGCCAGGAGACCAGAGAAAGAAGGAAACACAGATGCTGTGTGTTTAGTGTGTGCTGTGTTTAGTTTGACAGAAAGCTCAACAGTCAAGCCTTAGACCAATAGACCTGTGTACGTCGTCCTTCACCCTTCCTCCACCGAATCCAAGATTCGGTGGAGAAAGGGTGAAGAGAGTTTTTGGGGCTGCACCGACCGTCAACTACGGAATGGCTCAACAATTTACCGGCCGGCGGCCGACGAATGATTTACCTGCATACATCCGACGATTCGAGGGATATTCGGACGCCGCGTCGTCTTCCATATAGGAAGGACTGCTGGACAGTGAGACATCGGCTGCGGATCACATCGCTCTATCGTTGTTCCTTATCCTCGATGATACGTGCTTCAGGAAATTTGAATTTACTGTCATCTTTCGACTCTAGTTGTCAATCTGTTGATGGGGCTTTGCGTGTGCGCGCGAGTTTGACACTGGTGACTTCCAGTTATCTGAGCAATGTTTACTAATGGATGAATGTTCCGGAAGAGAGACAGCAATAAAATATAGAGAAACCCAACAGACAGACAAATAGGCATGCATCCAACGAAATAGACCGACTTTGAAACAGACAGGCAGGCAGACGGCTCCAGAAATCCAGTGAGGTACTAAGACGGCAAAAGTTTACGGTGTCGTGAAGACTGATAGGACAGTGAAAGAAAGGAACTTGGATAAGACAGCATTAAAACTTCAGATTTGAGTTTTGAAAGAAATGTTCTAGGAGAAAGTGCAAAGCTAAGTGCAAACGTACGTAGGCCATGTAGCAGAGGTATTGCACTTGGTACTCGTACTCGTACTCGTACTAGAGTACAACTCGAGTACAGTTTTGAAGTACTTGTACTCGTACTTGAGACCAAAGTACTTGTACTTGAGTCCAGAGTACTTGCCTACACCTAATGTGTTCTCAAACTGGGCTTAGGTTGATTTTTTATTTTGAGTACAGATATGATTCTGTCTTGTGTGAATGAGGCACACACTTTCTTCTGTACCACATCAAGCTTCTTTGACAGTGGTGTCACAGGTGCACAGACTTCTAAATCTGGCACACTATTCACCATTATGGCTAAAGCAACAGAAACTGCAACGATGTTTGGTCCTCCTGAAGCAAAAGGGCTACTATTTGGTCACAACGACACAGGATCGTCATCAAAGCCAAGCACCCCGTCGTCGCAGTTAACAACATATTTGAATATCAAAAGCTTCGTTGATGAAGGCGATTCCTTGGATTTCTAGAAATGCGACAAAACTATTCTAGATAAACTGTATGAACCAGCGCTTAGAGCATTGCGTGCACCTGCATCTAGTGTACCCGCCGAACGGGTGTTCAGTTTTGGGGTTTAATACTAAACCCATATGAGTGGAAAGATAATCTTTCTCGAGCAATTCTAAACAAGTGCTTGTGTCATATAACTTGATTAGTGAAAATGTATGGTTGATTTAGACTTAATTGTTAAACAAATGTCTTCATGTTCTTGCATTAGTCATTTGCGCTAATACTGTAACCTTAGTACTTGTACTCGTACTTGTAGGCCTACTTAAGACCTAAGTACTTGGACTCGTACTTGTACTTGAGACCTAAGTCCTTGGAGTCGTACTTGAGACCGAGTACTTGAAACATTTCTGCTATATAGCACTAAACAAGCTGAACGAGAAAATCAGAAAAAAAACAAATTATTCTGTAAACCGTTAAGAACAATTTTAATCGAATCGACAACTTTATTGCTCACGTCTCTGTAGTGAACAAAATACAAAGTTGAGAATAGACTGAATTAAATATTATGCTCATCAATTTCGCCTTCATTACAGTCAGTTGTTACTGTGGGTGAAAGAAGTTTAGTAATCATGGTTTTATGAGGCTGAGGGGAGCATTTGGCCACGATTAAGGAACCATCAATAAAACAGGCAAAGGCTGCAGCATTTATACAGCGCATTACACACTTTAACAAGGGCAAGGGCATAATTAGCCAAGCGTTATAAAATTTAGTCATAGTCATGAATGGATACTGATGTATCGAACTAGTCTAATTTAGAACAAACAACAATCAATAGTCAACAATAACTAGCAGCGCCAAACATATAACACTGTCACAATATAACTTAAACATTAAAACTTAAACTTGGGTACTTTGCATATATCAAGGTTTTCATGACAGTATTTCAGCAATTAGTTACCACATTCCCCTCATTCTGAAACATTTCGAGCATCGAATATCTTCACTTTTCCATCCTCCTGACCCACGTACATCCTTCCAGTCTTCGGATGCTGACAGACGTGACGTGGATAGGTAATTCCACTAGAGATGAGATGGCGTACCAAATGAAGGTCTTCTGTCAGCAGCTGAATCCGGTGGTTGTAATAGTCGACCACGAGAATCAATCCATCTTCATCCTGAGTCATCGACAGGGGTCTGTTCATCTCCTGCTCTCCACTGCCGCCTCCTGAAACTGCTCCAAAGAAAGATTTCTTCCTTGCCTGCCCAGTTTCGTCATCCAAGTACGAAGTCACACCGTGGCTCTTTGTGCTCCATCCGTGGCAGACGATGAATTTTGATGATGGTGTCAGAATGGAATGACGTGGAATCTCCAAATCTGGAAGTTCAACAGTCCGTATCCTCAGAAAGTCAGATCCACTTGGTTTGTAAATGTAGATCCATCCTTTCTTAACAAAGATATTGGCAGGAGTGGCACAGGTGACCAACACCTGTTGATATTTCTGTGAAACTGAAACTCCGAAAGGCTGTACGTCAAGAATTGCAACCGGGTCTTCCTGTTTTCGTTCCTGTCCTTTCTGGTATCTGTATCTCCACAGCCGTCCACCAAACATCGTATCCCAGTCGGTAATGTAAAGACAACCCAAAGTCTCACAAGCTGCTATTCCTCGAGGCCACTTCATCTCGGAAATACCCAACTCTACAGGTTCTCCGGGCGCTTCGTTGTTTGAACCGATGTCGTATTTGAAAATGATATTCGATGGCTGCTGGCAAACGACGAATAGCTCATCACCTAAGACGGTCATTCCCATGATCTTTTCTTTGTGCTGGATGACACCAGCACCCTGGGCCTCCTTGATTTCGAGTTTGTACTTCTCTCTGATATACTGGGGTGGATCGACGCCATCTTTCGGTACGACCGTTATGCTGAACAGAGCTCTGCAATTTGGACATGGTAGATGGCTTTTTCTTCCGGTCTTTGCTATTATGCCCTTGATGCAGTCTAGACAGAAGGCATGCTTACATGGAAGTTCTCGAGGATTTGCCATCTCGTGGCAGCAGATATCGCAGTCCTCGGACGCCATGTTCTTCTCTGGGAAACTAAGAAATTAAGTTAGCTTTTTTAAAGTCCACACCTTTCAATGAACAGCATATACATCACTCATACAGGATAAACAGAGTGTTGTAAAAAAGAGCTTAAATACAGTCCTGCAGACTAAATTGAAACAACTTTAAACTACTTATAAATCAGGTAACACTTGACATAATAATAAATAACAGAATAAAAACTGCAAAGAATAAAGCAGTCCAAGATACAGAAAAATACCATTGACAAAAGTATCACCTATCACTTAGACGTTTCTTACAAATCGGATATTAGTACTTAGCCGATATTAAATCATTTTGATATTTTAAAAATAATGGGAGGCCTAATATGATTTACAAAACTTACCCAAACTAACTGTTAGTTAATACATTAGGTTACAGTCATTCTTCTGTTTGCTTCTAGCACTAGCTGACCTTCGTGTGATTGTTGACCAATTCTGAGCCAGAGCTTGTAATTACCTTAAAACATTGACTTCGCACTCATGACTATGCTAACTAACACTAAATACTAGCAGTTGTCAGTGCTTCTAGCTATAGTAATAATCCAACTATACAAAGTGATAATGATATGTTAAATGATATTTTAAATATAGGTGTTATTATCACGACTCTACTTTGACGTTTGCAGGATTTCAAGGTAATGCAGCAGAAGGTTTAGGCTATACTTTGAAAATCCTTCACTACCGCTACCCCATTGAATGGTCGAAGTGCACGAACAAAAATACGAGAAATAGATTTATTTACCACAAAACTTGAATCAGCAGTTAAATATCCCGAAATAGTACGTAATCTGCAACGCAATTTGCGTTATAATATCTACGAAATGCTAATATGGTTTTATGAATCAGGTAAACCGAGATCACTGGCTAGAGACCTTTGATCTGGGTGGAGCATGTGAGCTGAAAAAATTTCGCTGGGGAATACCTTTGTGTCAGTTCTACTTTCTCTTTTGCTGCCGAAGAATGAAACCACGGCTTCACTTTAGCAGTCATGCCTTTGTATTGCAAAATGGCTTTGTCACGGAGTCATGTGATGCTATGTAGGCTCCTAATGAGACATTCATATAGTACCAGAATTTCATCTCGTGCACCTATAATGATTGATGTTGTAGGGTTCGTACAACAGCATAATCATGTGGTCAGATCATTTTGAGATAAATGGGTACTTAATACTATATCAAATACAAACTATCCATCGTTCGCCTACAATACTTGTATATGTACAGATACATGCCCATGGACACGGTAGCCGATTGAAAATAGCGCTCGGTTTGTAACGTGGAGAGTACTGGTCTAGTCTCTCTTAGACGGTTACTTTGTAGGGACCTTGAGCAAGTCTTTCACTCACAATTGCTTCACACCTCAGATTCAGATTTACTGACATTGCGCGCGTAATAAATACAAAACATTATTATTATATATATTATTATACATATATACGGTTTTCTATAGCGACGCTATGGCCTCGATCCTGCTCATTTTTAATGAATTTATTGGGTTGAATCCTTCAACAACGCTGCCCGTTTGAATGGGCGTCACGTCGTTTATGGTTCCCGTGGGGGAACCGTACAACCCAATGCCCTCCATCAGATCAGGTCTGTGAATATTTCTGCATTATTTTAAAATGTTGAAGAATTCGAGCATTGAATATCTGCACTTTTCACCTTGTCGAAAAAACGTAATTCTTTGGATATTGGAATAGGCAGAGAGAGACTGGAAATGTGATTTATAAATGATAGGTTTGGGTCAAAAATGAAATCAAAATTGCAAATAGGTGAGTCGAAAGTGAAAGTGAGACTAACGGGCCCAAATACCCTTGGTAGGCCTGTTGTCCTCTGAAGTCCTCTGAAGTCCTTTGTCTACATTCAACCACAGGTCTCTCCTTACATCACTCCCCGCAGGTGGCAATCGTCGGGTATGGAGATTTTGGCTGAGTCACGATATAGAACTGTCATCGACTCTCGTGTACCACGCCGCTGCTTCAAGGAATGGAACTGCTTACCAACCTTTCTTCGAAGCTCAAATTCTATTTCTTCCCTCAAGAAACTCTCAAAAACTCACTATTTGGCAGAGGCCACCAAATGTTTGGTTAACTAACTGCACAACATTATACCGCCTGACTATCCGTGCCTCACATTCACATTTCTGTAAGAAATTTATAAATTATGCCTAATTATCGCATTATAATTTTTCGTAATAATAATAATTGTGGCGGTCTTATCAGTCACCAGTGGCGCATAGAGCTGGCACAGCAACCTAGTTGACTTACGGAGTCGGTCCAGGTTCTTCAGAAAGTTATTATTCACATTGAATGAATCGATGTGATCGCCTTGGTTGTTACAATTTATTACGGGTTTATTAGTTTTGAAAGATTTTCCAGGGCCACTTAAATTGAACTTGTAGCAGAATAAAACTAGGAAGCAAACATTTAAGAGAACAATTATTTAATTTTTGTGTATCTTTTCTACATCCTATTTGAAAGCTTTTTATAACATAATTTCATTTTTTTATTTCATTTCATTTTATTTATATTGTTAGAGTCGGCCCATGTGGAAGACCCGGATGTAAGGAGTGGTTGAAGGATGAGCCGTCTTTTTGGGGGCGTAGCCCCAGAAACCCTATAAAAGGGGAAGTTTCTTTCAGTTGGCTGAGCTTGGCTAGTCAAGATAGGCCGAGTCCTACGCGGCTGTGTTCTGTTAGTTGCCAAGACTCCGTTTATCGAGTTTATGTAAAGGTCCTGCGTCTGTTGGAGGAACCTGAGAGGTTTTTGTGTTCGAGTTGTTCTCTGATGAAAAGACTTCGACTCTTGGCTTCAAAACAGCCGTCGTCGTTCTGGCTGATGTCAGGTATTCTGTTCTACGTGTTATAACCTCTTGCAAGTGTAAATATACATTTTATCTAAACCCAAGCGAGTTATATACTTTGAATAGGAGTAGCACGTAACAATATGCACACATGTAATAATACGTATATAGTACTTACATATAATAATAATCCATGGCTTGGGTTTTGTGATACAGCTGTATTATTGAGTTGCCACTGGAGCTTTGTTACAAGATGAAATTTCGAACTTAATCAAGTTCTTAAAATTATACATTTTGACTTATTTAAAATTAGACCACAATCCTATACTATTTCGCTCATCATAGTATGCCCAAATAGAGAGAGACAGAGAGAGACAGATAGACAGACAGACAGACAGATAGATAGATAGACAGATAGATAGATAGATAGAGAGAGAGAGAGAGAGAGAGAGAGAGAGAGAGAGAGAGAGAGAAGATGAGTTACTAAGTAAAGTAGATACAATTACAGAGAAAAAATGGCCAGAAGAGAAACAGATATTTATTACTATAAAATACACACAATCGCAACAGACATACAGACATATAGGCATATATCAATCAACTTTCACTGAATCGACAAATTTAAGTATTCTATTGTTGACGTTTCGGGATTAAACTAAATATGAAGTTGAGGATAGAGTGCATTAACGGGTGCGTTTATTAATTTTGTCTTCATTAGAGTCAGTGGTTACTGTGGGTGCAAAAAGTTTGGTAAGTCGTCGTTTTATGAATTTCAGCATGTAGGTTGCATGAGGCATTTGGCTAAGAAAAGGAAGGATCAATAAAACAGGCAAAAGAGTTCTTTAAAGGGAACTGGCTGTTGCACTTATACCGCATATTACACACTTTAACAGTTAGCCACGCGCTATGATACTGAGTCATGAAATTACAACTAACAGTAGCAAACATTAAAGCTTCGACTCTCCAGTCTGTTGTTAGACGTCGAAACATATCAGCAAGGTTAAATTACGTACAAAATTAAATAAATACCAAAGGTTTTCATATCAGCATTCAATTGCAATATTTCACTAATTCTGAAACATTTCGAACGTCGAATATCTTCACTTTTCCATCCTCCTGACCCACGTACATCCTTCCAGTCTTCGGATGCTGACAGACGTGACGTGGATAGGTAATTCCACTAGAGATGAGATGGCGTACCAACTTAAGGTCTTCTGTCAGCAGCTGAATGCGGTGGTTGTAATAGTCGACCACGAGAATCAATCCCTCTTCATCCTGAGTCATCGACAGGGGTCTATTCGTCTCCTGCTCACTACTGCCGCCTCCTGAACCTGTTCCATAGAAAGTTATCTTCTTTGTCTGCCCAGTTTCGTCATCCAAGTACGAAGTCACACCATGGCTCTTTGCTATGCTCCATCCATGGCAGACGATGAATTTTGATGATGGTGTCAGAATGGAATGACGTGGAATCTCCAAATTTGGAAGTTCAACCTCCCGTATCCTCTTAAATTCAGATCCACTTGGCTGGTAGATGTAGATCCATCCCCTCTTTGCCAAGATATTGGCAGGAGTAGAACAGGTGACCAACACCTGTTGAGTTTTCTGTGAAACTGAAACTCCGAAAGGCTGTACGTCAAGAATGGCAACCGGGTCTTCCTGTTTTCGTTCCTGTCCTTTCTGGTATTTGTATCTCCACAGCCGTCCACCAAACATTTTATGCCAGTCGGTAATGTAGAGACAACCCAAAGTCTCGCAAGATGCTATACCTCGAGGCCACTTCATCTCGGAAATACTCAACTCTACAGGTATTCCGGACTCTTCGTTATTTGAACCGATATCGTATTTGAAAATGACATTCGCTGGCTGCTTGCAAACGACGAATAGATCATCGCCTAAGACGGTCATTCCCATAATCTTTTCTTTGTGTTGGATGACACCAGCACCCTGGGTCTCCTTGATTTCGCGTTTGTACAGCTCTCTGACATACTGGGGTGGATCGTCGTTGTCTTTCGGCACAATCGTTATGGCGAACAGATCTCTGCAATTTGGACATGACAAATTGTTCCTCCTTCCGGCATTTTCCATTATGCCCTTGATGCAGTTCAGACAGAAGGAATGCTTACATGGAAGTTCTCGACAAGGAACCATCGCGTGGGAGCAGATATTGCAGTCATTGGAGGCCATATTCTTGTCTGCAAGGCCAAGAAATTAAGTGAGCTTAAGCTTTTTTAAAGTTGGCATCTTTCAATGAACAGCGTATACAACAGTCACACAGAATAAATATAGTTGTGTAAAAAGAGCTAAAATAAGAATCATGAACATTAAATTAAAACAACTTGAAAATACTGCCAAAAATGAAGATAAATCAAATAATACATGGTATATTAAAAATAAAAGAACAAAAAACTTCAAAGAAAAAAGCAGTCCAAGATACAGAGAAATACTGTTAAGCAGCTATTACTTATGAAACCTAACTATTACTGTTAGTTAATACTTTAGACTGCTGCCCCTTTTCGTTTGCGTATAGGTTCTACAGTTCGCTAACATTCGCCTGATTGTTTATCATTTTAACTTGAACCACAGCTCTCTAGTCCAAATTACGTAAAAGCTTCATATTCAGATTTAGGCCTATTTATTGACTTCACATTCGTAATAAGGCTTTTAAATGAACACTAATTACTAGCAGTGTTAGTACTTCTAGCTATAGTAATAATCCAACGGTACAAAATAGTTGTAGAACTTTTTAAATATATATTTTAAAATGGACGTATAGTAAACATGACTCTACTGTGAGGCTTGCCGGATTTCACTGTAGTGCAGAAAAAATTGTTCTTTGCCCTTCTCAGACAGTGTAATAAATGTAACTGATGCAAAAGTTCAATCAAGATAAACCACTGACAGGTTGAAAAGCAGAACGCCGATTTTGAATACCTCTCATAATATAGGCTAATAGTCTGTTGTCGTGACCTCTCTTCTGTATCGTTGTCGAGCAAAGTGCGACAATAACTAACTAATCACAATAACTAACGCAGATAACTGGTTACATGTACATCTACTTTAATCTATCAGAATCCTATATAAAATCTTCAAGTTCAATCTTTGGAGTGTCTCTGCCACGCTGCATGTATGTTTCTCGAATGTGTTCTGGCTGAATTTGATAACGTTTATTTAACGATGCCGTCATATCTAGATGATTGGCGTCATGACAAAACATAGTTCATAAATTAGTGTGTGCTAAACTATGGGGTCTACGACAGGTAAGCTGATGACTGGCTACCCAACCAGAAAATCCCAATGGGGAGGCTGGAGGTAGAATTTTTCCAATGCTTGCGCAGCGGAGATGGGTTTACTCCCCTCCCCTCTCTTGGTTACAAGTGATTGGGGTGTCATTGGGCTGTTATTCTAGTGTGTTATTCTCCTTTGGAGGTTTTACAAACAGATTAAATTATAACTGTTATGGAATATTTTTCATTTTTCGTTTCTTTCTTCATTATCATCTTCTGTGTCTTCTTTCTTTATTCCCTCATTTATAGCACGAGGGCCGCCAGGTTAACCGGGACATAAAGGCATAAAGGCCGCCTTGACGAGCGCGTGTTTAGACCTTTCTGCCGGATGCCTCCAGCCACCTGTAGATGATATCCAAGCAGCTGGGCTGACTAAAGACAGTGCGAAGATTGAAGGTTCATTTTTTCCATGCGCACTCCTGCATGAGCTGATCCTGAAGGTCTGCTCGGGCAGGTCATTCGAAGAGGAAGTGGCGTACGGTTTCTTGGACCTCGCACTGATGGCAGTTTCAGGTCTCGTGTCGACCACACAGTATCATCTATGCGTTTAGACAGCAGTGTCCTAACCGTATAGCCTGGTGATCACAATTTCCTATCTCCAATTGTGGTCGCTATACTCTGGGGTAAGGCCCACGTTCGGCTTAAAGACCCGATAGTCTGAGCCTGTATCCGAAGTAGACCATTCTGATTGCAACTGCTGGAGGAAGTGTTTTTTGTAGATGTGTGGAGCTTCTCGGCACTCTATTGGTCGGTCGGGTGATCGACGCTGGTGCAGTGTAGCGCTTCTCTGCGCAGTGCGTCTGCATACAGTCTCGTTCTTTGCTATGCCCAGATTACCAGGGATCCAGATGATCGTTGCCGGCGATTGAAATGTCATCCAGTGCACGTATCAGGTCTGACAGATGTTGCAGTCTGGACAGATTTTTGTTGTTCCACACTCTCCGACGCTTTCAAAGAGCATGGAGTATATATGCCCATTGTACTGCCTTCTCTATGGCCATCATTTCTATCTCCAGGACTGATGAGCCTTCGCTCATCCGGTAGCTTCCATGGTGGTCAAAAGAGGGCACATCAGAGGAACATGATACTTCACCTGTAGCGCTCTTCGACCCATCCATATAGACAATCCACTTGGCCTTCGTTGGTTTGGATGTGACTTTCGGTCAGAGCTCTCCTTGTAGGAACATTGTCTGTGTGTCTGATCTCCTCACTGAGGGTGATGCCTATGTTGGACGGATAAAGTTGCCAGGGTGGTCAGTAGAGCAGGTGAGCAGAGGAATCGTCGGATCCATGATTTCCGCGTTGATCTGTCTCGCCTTGATTCGAATAGGATCCGTGTCGTCCTTTGCTGCTTTCAGCTTCCTGCCGCTGGAGACTACTTGTGTCGGGTGATTCGGGATGGCGTTTATCTTCTTGATGTACTCCATCATCTGCTGCTTGCGCCGAAGGTGTAACAGTATTTCGCCGCAGTCGACCTGAAGGGTGGCCAAACTTGTTCCTCGAAGTGCTCCAGTGCCATGGCCACCTCGTCAACGCTTTATACTGGATGGTGTCAGGCGTTTTCTTCAGGTCTGTCGTGGAACTTGTAATGATCCTACTTTGTTAACTCACATTTGCTTGTGTGTAGTATAACAAAATTAAGACTCTTAATAAAGAATCTTAAAATTAAGAATCTTAGTTGTGTATTGTCTAGTTTGCATATATATGTCTGAGTTGAATATATGTGCTTAATAAATTAGGTTAGTCTTGTACAGAGATGAATGAGTCAGTCAAGTTTTGGTAGTAAGAGTGTATATATATATATAATTTGATCAGAATCAGAGCAGACGAGATTTCGGAAGCTATAAAGGCTGAATCGTTCTATCCAAGTTAGTTGAGCGGGAGCGGACCGTTCTGGACTGCATCTTGATAGCTCCGAATTAAGGCGATTTTTACAAGGTAAATAAGTAAATAACTAGTTAAAGAAGTTGTTGCGGTGATCAAAACTGCGGATATTGCATATCAGCCAACTGTCATGTCCGTTGAGTAACGGGGCGATCTGAACATTGTCTTTGGCCAGCGTTCAAATTGCTTACTTTGGCGGTTAAAAGTATCGATTTTAGAAAATCGAACGATAGACACTTAAACTCGTCGTGTGGTTGGACGGTGTAACTTTTCTCTATCCGATAATTAATCCAAGTGGAATGCGAATGAACTGAGGCGAGTATGGCTGTTCTTCTTCAACAATTGGAAAGACGCCAACTTATCTGCGACTGTATGCGAACCCTACCCGTAGAGCGCATAGCTCGGGGAACTGTGTCTTCATCGATGGCCAATTTTGAAGATCTAACGACGGAAACTGTGGACTTCTACGTTCAGTGGGAGGAATGTAATATTTATCTATATCGCTATATTGTAATTTAGTTTGCTGGCCTTAGGGGAATACTAGGCATAATTTCTGACATTTGACCTGAACTGATTTTCTTTGTAATTAAATTTTTTAATGGAATGACTGAATTGTGACAAATACGAGTCCAAATTTGAATGGTGTAAGTGCTTGGATTTATGTGAACTACACCAAATGATTATTGTCTGTACCACGCACCCGGTTCAAGTACTTGCAATATAAAAGGATCCATTGAAGCTCCAATAATTTAGATCATAAATAGACTCGAAGGCTGCCATAAAGCAACAGTAATTTCGTAGGCAATGCAGCCGTAATCAAGGACTGAACGGATCAAGGCTTGACAAACGATCAGGAAGGTGTCTTCCGACGCCCCGCGGTGCGATCATGCAATAGCGCGAATCAAGCTGAGGCGCTTCTTGCAGCGATCGCCCACGTACCTCAAACTTGTTCTTAAACTTATATAATTTTGACTTATTTATAGTCGATAAGCCTACACTACTTCGCTCATCTAGTATGTCCAAACAGAGAGAGAGAGAAACAGACAGACAGACACAGACAGACAGACAGAGAAGAATTATGAGTAATTCAGACAAATTAGAAGCAGATACAGAGGAATAAAAACAGGAGAGAAACAAATATTTACTACTATAAAATAAGTACAGACGCAACAGAGGGACAAACAAACAGGCATACATCCAAAGAAACAGACATATGGCTGCAGAAAGCCAGAGAGATGTTAAGGCGGAAAAAGTTTGTGGTATCGTTGAGACTGATACGATGGTGAAAGAAGAGTATCCGGATAAGAACAGTTTGAACAGTTCAGATTTGAGTTTTTAATGCATTGTTCCAGGAAAAGGTGCGAGGCTAAGTGCAAATGTACCTATGTGGCGCTGAATTAAAACGAACGAGAAAATCAGAGAAAATACAAATTAATTTGCAAAGAAAATTTTCACAAATTCGACAACTTTAATCGTTCAATTGTTGACCTCTGTGCAATAACAAAATATGAAATTCAGAATAGACTGCATTAAATGGTGCGTTCATCAATTTCGATTTTAAAAGAGTCATTGGTTACTTTTGGTGAAAGAAGTTTGGTAACCATGGTTGTATGAGATCCAGCACTGAGAATACATGCGGCATTTAGCTAAGAAAAGAGAACCAGCAATAAAACAGGCAAAAGGGCAAATAATAGCTGGCTCTTGCAGTTATATACGCTTGATTCTGATTAGCCAAATGCTATAATATTGAGTCACGAATGAATATTGATAAGCCAACTAAGCCTAATTCACACCTAACAGTAACTAACATTCAATAGACGACGACAATTGACGACACCAAACGTATAGCACAGGCAGAGTACCGTCAAACATTAAAACTTCAACTAAATATCGATGCTAGTTAAAAAATTTCTTCGCCAGACAGTTCTTAGACGTCGAAACATATTGAGTGCTAAATTACGCAAATGATAAATCACACGAGCATCACTCTGAAATATGTAGTCACTGTGAACGAAACTTGGATACTTTATTCTATATTGTATCAAAAGTCTGCATTTAGTTATAATAATTCCGAAAATGTTTCCAGGGCCACTTAAAACGAATATGCAGAAGACTTAAACCAGAAAGAAAATATTTAATAGATCAGGTAAGTAATTTTTATGTATTTTAATGTTAAATGGTTTCAAGGCTTATTCTTCAAATTTTCTTTCTACATCCTGTTGAAAAGCGTTTTATAATTTTATAACAGATGCTATAAATGACCTTGGTTTTGTCACATTATTGAGTTGACGCTGGGGCCTAGTCAAAAGAGAAAATGTTGAACCTAAACTTGTCCCAATATGTATACATTTTCATTTATTTACAGACGAAAAGCCTACACTATTTCTCGCATCCAGTACTGCCAAATAGACACAGGAAGAGCAATAAAAGCAAAGTAAAAATAGGCACAGAGAAACAAAAACTGGAACAGAGACACATGAGACATAAAATATAAACCTATAAATATTAAACCTCAAATCTGAACTTTTTAAGCTTAAAACGTTCAGATTTTAGTTTTTAATAAAATGTTTTAGGAGAAGGTGCAAGGCTAAGTGCAAAACTACGTATATAGTGCTAAATTAAAACGAACGAGAAAATCAGAGAAAACACAATCTACAAAGAGAACTTTCACTGAATCGAGAACTTATTCATGTATCTGCAGTAAACAAAATACGAATTTGAGAATAGTGCGTTAATAGAGCAGTGCGTTCATCAATTTCACCTCCATTAGAGTAAGTGGTTTTACTGCTGGTGAAAGAAGTTTTGTAACCATGGTTTTATGAGATCCAGCACTGAGATTCATGGCGCATTTAGCTAAGATAAGGGAACCATCAGTTAAACAAGCAAACGGGTTCCTAAAAAGGGAATTGGTTGCAGCACTTATGCACAATTCAAATATTTGATCCTGATTAGCCAAGTGTTATAATATTGAATCTTGAATGAATACTGATAGACCGAATTATCCTAATTTACATTGAACAATAGCATTCAATAGCCGACAATAAAAAGCAACACCAAGCATATAGCACTGTAAGATTACCGTTAAACATTAAATCTTAAACTAAATATCGATGCCCGTTAAAAGTTTTCTTCACCCGACACTTCTTACACGTAGAAACATACCGACTGTTAAACTACCTACAAGATTAAATGCACAAGCATCTCTCTGAAATATGTTGTCACTATGAACGAAACTTGGGTACTTTGTTCTGTATATACCAAAGGTTTTCATGTCAGCATTTAGTTACCACATTCCCCTCATTCTGAAACGCTTAGAGCATCAAATATCTGTACTTTTCCATCCTCCTGACCTACGTACATCCTTCCAGTCTTGGGATGCTGACAGACGTGACGTGGATAGGTAATTCCACTGGAGATCAGATGGCGTACCAACTTAAGGTCTTCAGTCAGCAGCTGAATCCGGTGGTTGTAATAGTCGACCACGAGAATCAATCCATCTTCATCTTGACTCATCGACAAGGGTCTATTCATCTCCTGCTCACCATTGCCGCCTCCTAAACCTGTTCCATAGAAATATTTCTTCTTTGCCTGCCCAGTTTCGTCATCCAAATAATAAGTCACACCGTGGCTATTTATGTTCCATCCATGGCAGACGATGAATTTTGATGATGGTGTCAGAATGGAATGACGTGGAATCTCCAATTCTGGAAGTTCAACCTTCCGTATCATCAGAAAGTCGGATCCACTTGGTTTGTAAATGTAGATCCATCCTTTCTTTGCCAAGATATTGGCAGGAGTGGCACAGGTGACCAACACCTGTTGATATTTCTGTGAAACTGAAACTCCGAAAGGCTGTACATCAAGGATGGCAACCGAGGCTTCTTGTTTAGTTTCCTGTCCTTTCTGGTATCTGTATCTCCACAGCCGTCCACCAAACATTTTATGCCAGTCGGTAATGTAAAGACAGCCCAAAGTCTCGCAAGCTCCTATTCCTCGAGGCCACTTCATCTCGGAGATACTCAACTCTACAGGTGCTCCTGGAGCTCGGTCGTTTGAACCGATGTCGTATTTGAAGATGACATTCGATGGCTGCTTGCAAACGACGAACAGATCATCGCCTAAGACGGTTATTCCCATGATCTTTTCTTTGTGCTGGATGACACCGGCACCCTGAGCCTCCTTGATTTCGCGTTTGTACTTCTCTCTGACATACTGGGGCTGATCGACGCTGTCTTTCGGCACAACCGTTATGGTGAACAGAGCTCTGCAATATGGACAAGGTAGATGGTCATTCCTTCCGGCCTTTTCTATTATTCCCTTGATGCAGTCCAGACAGAAGACATGCTTACATGGAAGTTCACGACGAGTAACCATCTCGTGGCAGCAGATATTGCATTCCTCGGAAGCCATGTTCGTCTCTGGAAAACTAAGAAATCAAGTAGGATTTTATTAAAGTCCGCAACTTTCAGTGAACAGCGTAGCCAAATACAAGTTTTATACAGAATAAAGTGGTGCAGAATGGGCTAAACGAACAGCCCTACAGTTTAAATTGAAGCAACTTTAAAATACTATCAGAAATAAAGATAAATCAAATATTACATGAAATAATAAAAAATAGTAAAATCGAAAATTGTAAAAAATAAGGCAGTCCAAGATATTAAAAATAAGCCTACACGATTAATAGAAGTTGTAGCTATAATACTCACATTTTATACCAAGCTGATATTATTACTTAGGCCAACTTTTTTTGAAATCATTTAATAAGTTATGTAGTAGGCCTAATACGATCTACCAAAACAAACTAGCACCTTTACTTAATACTGTAAACTACCCTTTCTTTTCTGTTTGGTTCTAACACCATTCCCACATCTTTGCTGAAAGAATGTTTTGATGCCCTGGGCCTAATCATTACATTATTTATCAATTTCTTTATTCATGAGGATCTATCCCATCTGCCTTTGCTCATGCTGTAGTTCATCCTCTGTTTAAAAACCTTTTCTCGACCCAAGTGACCTGTCTAATGGCAGAACCATGTCAACTTTTAATGCTGTATCTAAAATCCTTGAATTGGTAGTTATGATTCTTATGCAAGCGTACCTGTCTTCCAACCCTCTATTCTCTCCATTTCAGTTTACATACCGCAAATTTCATTCAACAGAATCTGCCCTGCTTGCTGTTCATAATTGCTCAATGGATAAGGGTAAGGTGACAGCACTTATTCTCCTTGATTTATCTGCTGCCTTTGACATTGTGGACAATTCTCACCTTTTGCAACGTCTCCAGCACTGGTTTTGGGTCTCTGGTCCCGCCCAACATTGATTTGCAACTTTTCTCATCCCGCGCACTTATTCAGTATATTAGACTTTATTCGTCTAGTGCTTCGTTGAAATTTGGTGTTTGGCAGAATTCTGTACTTGGCCCTCTTTTGATTACATTATACACCACGCCCTAGGCACATTGCTAGACAATCGTTCGCCATGTCATTTCTTTGCGTATGATACCCAAATCTACATTTCATTTGACAGTTTGTCTTGTCACTTGTCTGTACAGCTGTTGTCTGATGCCTTTGAGGCGCTGCGGCCTTGGATGGCGGCTAATAAACTCCTCTTTAACCTATCAAAGTCTGAATTTATACTACTGGGCACTCCACAGCGACTTAAGGAGTTTGAATGGCTTAAATCCTTGAAGCTGGGGGACTCTCTTGTTGAGTTGACTGATGCTGCTTGTGACTTGGGCGTTGTTTTGACTTTACCATGTCTCTCACAAGCTATGTAAATGGTATTTGTAAGTCATCATACATGAATATTCATGACATACGCTATGTGCACATGTCCTCTAGAGTATCTTTGGCAAACGCATTGGTGTCCAGTCGCCTTGACTACTGTAACTCAATTCTTGTTGGTATCACAAAGTCAAACATGCAGAAACTGTAAAGAGTTCAGAATTCCTTGGCTAGAACCATAATAATTACCTTAAAATATGAGCATATAACCCCTGTGCTTAAATATTTGCATTGGCTTCCTGTTCAGCAAAGAATTTGTTTCAAATTATGACTAACAGTTTATAAAACATTGAATTTTGGCCAACCACAATACTGAAAACCGGTCTTTATTCCCCAGACTTACCATTATTCTGCAAGGTCATCTGATTGTCTTTCTCTGGTCAAACTTTTGACTAGAACTTTTCTGGGTAAACAGGCGTTTCCGATTGCTGGACCTAGAGTTTGGAACTCCCTACCTGTGTCCATTCTGCTCAGTTGCTTCTGTCATTTTGTTTTCAACTTAAAACTTATCTTTTTCAAAATGATTATATGCCGTAGGCTATCTCTCTGATCTGCGGATTGACCTTCTGGATATTGACCTGATTGCAGCTTGATTAGGTGCGCCATCGGTTGGTGCCTTGTGCATTAGACACCAGCGCATTAGAAGTTACTAATTATTGTATTATTCGCAAACATTAGAGTGATAGTTCATTATTTAAATTCTGATCATATATCTTTATAATTAAATTGACCTTCAGATTCAGATTTATTAGCTCTACACGCGTAGCGATGCTTTAAACTAACACTAACTACTAGCAGTTTTCAGTGCTTTTAATCCAACTTTACAGAAATGTTGTAGAACTACTTAAAATGATATTTAAAAATGAAGTATTATTATCATTACTATACTTTGAGGTTTGCTAGATTTCAATGCAATGCAATTTCGCCCGTCTCAGTTAGTATAATAACTGACGCGTCCATAATGGGTCGTTTTCCATACTTGTGCTAGAGCTGGGTTTCATTTAAAGCAAAGTCCTTGACAGGTTGAATAAAGAACACCGATATTGGTTACCTGCATAATAGAGACCACTAGTGTAGTTTTATGCCAGGCGAGAAAATATTAATGTTTTTCTATAGCGACTGTATGTCCTTATCCCTGCTAATTTTTTAATGAATTTCTCGGGTGAGATCCTTCACCAACGCTGCCTCGCCATTTAAAAAGATTGAATTACCTGAACAAAATACGACAAACAGATTTATAAAACAAGAACGCTGTTTAATATCCCGAGTAAGAAGTAGCCAGCAATGCAGAATGCGTAATGTTACTTCCGAAATGTTACAACAGTATTATAAGAATGAATTATATCGAGGTCATAGCTTGTTGTCTTTTTATTCGGCTTTATAGTCGAGCATGTGAACAGGAAACCGCTGTCGGAAATACCATTGTGTCACTTGTACTTTCTCAATTGCTGCCCAAATTTAAAACCACTGCATTACTGTAGCGGTCAGTTTCAGCTGCCTATGCTTCATCGCGGGGTCCATCAATATTTCCCCGCATTGCAAGATGGTTTTCCTCCGACGCAATGTGATGTTATGTATTACAAGAATCTATATAGCGCGAGATTTCATCAGGTGTGCCTAAATGAGTGATCTTGTATGGTTAGTAGCACAGCACGATGTCTTCAGATTTTATTAAGATAAATGGGAATATAGTCCTATATCAGGTACAGACTATCCAACGTATATATATATATGATATATATACAATACTCGCTGAATTGACAAGCAATTAAAAATAAAATGCAGTGTTGCTTGAAGTAAAACTAACTCTAAACTCTACTTACTTAAATTTTTTAGAATCCATCTACAAGAATGTGAAATGCTTCTCCTACATCTTCCGCTAACATGGCTGCAAGCGGAAATACATGTTTGTTTTACTTCAGATTTTAATTATTATTTAGAAGGATAAGTTTTAATTTACTTAAGCAAAATCGCTGATAGGTATATTCGCTTAAGTACTGGAGGTTAGCTTAACTTTTCTTTTACTTAGGTACTTTGGTCAGGTAATTTGAACTAAGTGCAAATGTACGTGTGTAGCGCTAAATTAAGACGAACGAGAGAACTAAAAAAGCAAATTAATTTGCAAAGAAAAACTTTCACTGAATTGCCAACTTTAATCATTATATTTTTAATGTCAGTGTAGCAAATTAAATACAAAGTTGAGAGTAGACTGTATTAAGTAGTCCGTTCATCAATTTCACCTTCATTAGAAAGTGTGGCTACTGTTGGTGAAAGAAGTTTTGTTACCATGGTTATATGAGTTCCAACACTGAGATTACTTGGCGAATTTGGTTAGATAAGGGAATCATCAATAAAACAGGCAACAGAGTTCTTAAAAGGGAACTGGCTGCAGCACTTATACATACTTTAAACATTATATCCTGATTAGCCAAATTTTATAATAATGAGTCATGAATGAATTCTGATAGACCGAATTAATCCAAATTACACCGAACAATAACAATCAATGACAACAAGCAACACCAAGCATATACCATTGTTATAATACCGTTAAACATTAAACATTCAATGCTCGTTAATATTTTTCTTCGCCCGACAGTTGTTACACGTCGAAATACAAACACATATCAAGTGTTAAATTACGTACAAAATTAAATACACGAGCATCACTCGTAAACATGTAGACAGTGTGAACGAAATTTGGGTACTTTGTTCTGTATATTGTATCAAAGGTTTTCATGTCTGCATTTAGTTACAATAGTTCATTCATTCTGAAACATTTCAAGCATCGAATATATGCACTTTTCCATCCTCCTGACCCACGTACATCCTTCCAGTCTTGGAATGCTGACAGACGTGACGTGGATAGGTAATTCCATTGGCGATCAGATGGCGAACCAACTTAAGGTCTTCTGTCAGCAGCTGAATCCGGTGGTTGTAATAGTCGACCACGAGAATCAATCCATCTTCATCCTGAGTCATCGACAGGGGTCTATTCATCTCCTGCCCGCCACTTCCGCCTCCTGAACCTCTTCCATAGAAAGAATTCTTCCATTTTGATGATGGTGTCAGAATGGAATGACGTGGAATCTCCAAATTTGGAAGTTCAACCTTTCGTATCCTCGTAAATTCAGATCCACTTGGCTGGTAGATATAGATCCATCCTTTCTTGACAAAGACTTTGGCAGGAGTGGCACAGGTGATCAACACTTGTTGAGTCTTCTGTGAAACTGAAACCGAAAGGCTGTACGTTAAGAATTGCAACCGGGTCTTCCTGTTTCCTTTCTTTTCCTTTCTGGTATCTGTATCTCCACAGCCGCCCACCAAACATTTTATGCCAGTCGATAATGTTAAGTAATCTTTTATTAAAGTCCACAATTTTCAGCGTATGCGACATTCACACAGAATTAACAGAGTGGTGTAAAAAGAGCTAAAATAACCCTCCTATTGATTAAATTAAAATAACTTTAAACTGCTGTCAAGAATAAAGATAAATCAAGTGACACATGACATAAAATAAATAGTAGAATAAAAAACTGCAAAGAATAAAGCAGTCTAAGATACAGAACACCATTGATAAAGTATCTGCTATCAATTTCACTTTTATTATTTTTACAAATCTGATATTATTACTTACACGATATTAAATCATTTTGATATTTTAAATTAATGGGAGGCCTAATATGATTTAACAAGCTAACTGCTAACCCTGTTTGCTAATACAGTTTGTTACAGTCACTCTTCTGTTGCTTCTAACATTTGATTACCTTCGTGTGATTACACTGGCCAACAGAAAAAAAATGTTTTTCTTGTTGCCTTCGGTTTTAGACCTGTTCTTGGGGTAATTTTGGGCGCTGATTCAGAAAATGTCATTGGATTGAGTGCATCAGGTCTAGTTTCTGAGATATCGTCGATTTTGTAAAGAAAACCCAGTCCACTCTTTAACCCTTAACTGACGAGAGAAATTTTTCCGCCTAGGCCCTGACGACGAGCGATTTTTACCGGAGAACGCCTATTAATTAAATAGTTTTCAACTTGTTGTATCTCAGTCAGTTCTTGACCTACAGACATGAGGTTACCATCAATCTTTAGCATTTTATCTCCTCTTCCCATCCATTCGTCTAGTTTTTGATACAAAAAATTTTGGGGTACCCAAAGTTGCCCCAAACCGTACCCCACCCCATGTTTAAAACTTTTTTCATGTTCAGGCTCCTATGGAAAATAAATTTCAGTGACAACATATGTAGTGTCAGCACAAAAATCGTGCAGAAATCAATACCAGACAAAACCTCACAAGAATTTTGAAAATATTTTCATAAATGAAGGAGATACAGTATTTTTAGTATGTAAGATGAAGTCGTACAATTTGAAGGAAATATAAGAAAACACCTGAAAAGTAAGAAATGTCTAACTTATCAGATCTTGGTCATTCTTTGACACACAGACTTGAGGTTAATATCATTCTTTAGCATTTTATTTCCTCTTTCAAACCATGTTTCCAGTTTTTGAGAAAAATCTTTGGAGGTACCCATAGTTGCCCCAAACTGTACCCACCCCATTTGAAAACTTTTTTCATGTTCAAACCCCTATAGAAAACATTTTCAGCAACAACTCATGTAATGTCAGCACATGAACTGTGCAGCAATTAATATCAGACAAAACCTCCAAAAAGTTTGAAAATATTTTCATAAATGAAGGAGATATAATATTTTTAGTATGCAGACAGTAGTCGTACCAGAGGAGTAACAAGAAATGCCTAAAAAGTAAGAAATTTTTAACTTATCAGATCTTGGTAATTTTTGGCATACAGACTTGAGGTTAACATCATTCTTTAGCTTTTTATCTACTCTTTCAATCCTTCTGTCCAGTTTTTGATAGAAAAATTTTGGGGCACTCATGTTGCCTACTCACCCTATCACCTCCCAAACACATACATAGTAATACAACCACGACATCAAAAACACTGCAGCATGCACACCAACAGGACAACAGTAACATTACAACAAGCCAGGCACACAGAGAGGCAAACACACTGAAGTTTGTTTCCTTTTCAAATATTTGGTAGCTCTCAAAAGGGCCATTTTTATGAATGCCGGAGTGCACTGGATGGTCACCTTGAATATGGATGAAGCTCCTGAATCGACTCCTCTTTCTCAATAGACTGCACTGAACAGTTCTAAGAGGACAATTTAGAATGGAAATTTTAAAATTTGTATCGATGTGCTATATTGCTTACCTTCCTTACACTCCACAGAACCACTATCTGATTTTGCTCGTTGCAAATGTGGAAGCATAAAACTTTGCACAAAGCAACTTTACATGCTTCACATTCATATTGAGCCTTCTTGGGGCAGCCTTTGGGATTCTTGATCTTGTTCTCTAAAATAAGATGCTAGAGGAGAAGTAGGTTTCCATTTTATTCTGTGGGGTTTACCTGCCTTCTGTGCATTTGACCTACTCTACTCACCATGCAGGCCTGGTCTGTTCAACTAGCACATCAAAAAAGCTTATCCAAAAGCAGTTAGAAAAATTTCAAAAATGGTGCATCAAGGGCTGGTCTGCCACAGACGCTTGTAAATGGCACAGTTAGGGGTCAAATGGGAAAATTAGCTACTTGTTCAGTCCTGTCTATCACGCCCAAGTCATCCGCCTGACCCAGTTTGACGGTCCGCTAGCATGTATACGTAGCCGTCTAATTCGGTGTCGATGTCAGAATGTTCTCTAGCAAAAACCACTTTATCTTCTTCGCTGGTAGCAAAAGACAGGTTTTTATTGTCAGATGAGTCAAAACTGTCATCATCTGATGCAAATTCATCAAGAATTTGCCGAATTTCGTCGTCAGTCTAGTTTCTCAGATATCGTCGATTTTGTAAAGAAAACCCAGTCCACTCTTTAAACGATGTCTTTGGCAAAACTAAAATGTCATAATAAGCTTTATTTATGGCTAATTATAATTCTTGCTGATTCATATAATGCCTACATCCTTATAATGTAAAATCAGCATATCTTGCCGCGTGCTGAGATATTGCTGATTCAACGAAATAACTATTCCGTAGCCTACAGCTTACTCAGCACTAAATTCATGGCCTCATTTAGAATTTATCTGTGCTTATACAGCGTTTCACGGTTTCGAACTATGTAAATAGATTATGCTGAAGTCAGCATTTATAGCCTATATAAACCGCCTCCTGAAAGCTAGAGCAGCCGCAGTCGTCTTAGGGCATATTAAGAGTTGGTCGCAAGAACAATCTGTGAATGTGAGCATTAAATAACTACATGTTCTTACTATTTTTTAGGTTAGTCATTTAATTCCTCAGATGCGAACATCCTTAAGGTTATGGCTATTTCCAGACGGAACTGCATTAACCAACCAGACATATTCTGCTACATTTGTGGGGAATACACACTAAAAGCAAACAGGAAACCGATTTCTGAGTTTGTAAAAAGAGCATATGTAGGTTATTTTGGTGTCAAACTTGGAGATCAAGATAAGCAATGGGCTCCTCATACAGTATGCAAAACTTGTATTGAACAATTGCGCCACTGGACAATTGGAAAGAGAAGCTGCCTGAAATTTGGTGTACCGATGGTTTGGAGGGAACAGATAAACCACTTGGACGACTGTTACTTTTGTATGGTTAATATCATAGGCATCAATCGAAATAATCGTCACAAGTTGTCTTACCCTGATATACCTTCAGCCAGGAGACCTGTTCCGCATTCGGATATTGTACCAGTTCCACCTTTTCGCGAACTACCTCAGCTCTCAGACGATGACACTTGCATGTCCAATATCGGACAAGATGACGAAAGTGAAGAAAGTGGGGGCAGTGACAGTGATTTCCAATCAACTTCACACAGTGAACGTTTTGACCAAAAAGAGTTGAGTGATCTGATCAGGGACTTAAATCTTTCCAAAGAGTCCTCTGAATTGCTTGCGTCCAGACTAAAGGAAAAGAATGCACTTCAGCCTGGAACGAAAATTACAATTTATAGAAACAGAGAAAAGGATTTGCTGCCATTCTTTACCGAAGACAACAACCTAGTATTCTGTAATGACATCAGCAACTTATTGAAGAAAATTGGTCTGTCGGATTACAGCCCAGATGAGTGGCGTCTTTTTATCGACAGTTCAAAACGTAGTCTGAAATGTGTGCTTTTAAATAACGGCAACAAATTTGGTTCTATTCCAATCGGTCACTCCACCAGGATGAAAGAAGATTACAATGCCATCTCTTTAGTACTGGAAAAGATAAAATACAAAGGACATCAATGGGTAATTTGTGTAGACTTGAAGATGGTAAATTTCCTCCTTGGTCAACAAAGTGGCTACACAAAGTATCCCTGCTTTTTGTGTATTTGGGAGAGTAGAGCCAAGCATGAACATTGGACAAGAAAAGATTGGCCTTCGAGGAAAGACATGGTGGTTGGAGCTGAAAATGTAATCAAGGAATCTTTGGTGGCACGAGATAGGATCATACTGCCACCACTACATATAAAGCTAGGCCTGATGAAACAATTTGTCAGGGCTTTGAATAAAGAAGGTTCATGCTTCGAATACATAGTACACAAGTTACCAGGAATTACAATGGAAAAATTGAAGGCTGGAATCTTCGATGGTCCACAGATCAGGCAACTTATGAATGACCCACTTTTCATACCATCAATGAATGAAATCGAATCTTGTGCCTGGTCTTCCTTTGTTCTTGTAACTAAAAATTTTCTTGGCAACAAGAAGGCAGACAATTATGCACAACTAGTAGAGGATATGCTTCTTCATTTCAACAAGCTTGGCTGCAACATGAGCATTAAAGTCCATTATCTCCACAGTCACTTAGATCGCTTTCCAGAGAATCTTGGTGACTTCAGCGAAGAGCAAGGTGAAAGATTTCACCAAGACATCAAAACAATGGAAAATCGATATCAAGGAAGATGGGATGCACACATGATGGCAGACTATTGCTGGAATATTATGCGCGATTGTTCCGGCAGATGCCACACTCGGAAATCGTACAAAAGGAGCTTCTTCGGTGTCGAATGACTTGAAATTTTTATAACAAACTTGTTCTGTTTGGTATCATATAAGTACAGTTTCAGGTACTACCATTTTCTTTTAAGTATTTGTATTATTATGTTTATTTAGTGTATCACATAATAAATTGAGCACTACATAATTATAGCTATAGCCTTATGTTTTATGGGCGAGCAGAGGCAAGGACTGGTATATGGCATAATGTTCTATATCTCCCAAACTAGACCTGCTGGGAGAAAACTGGTGCCTTTTCTGGAATCAGCAGGTCAAATATACCCAGAAACAGTTCTAACATTTGAGGCAACAAATTATGTGTTGGCCAGTGTAATAATAGTACGATTAGTTGTGATGAATTAGTATCTAAATTCTGAACACTCTAAAAGCTATGTCTACCAACAGCAGAAAATACTTTGGCTAGGGATCTTTGATAAGAAAAATGAATTGTCTTATAATAACACACAGTCACCGCTCTCTATTACCCGAGAATTTCCGCTTGTAAATAGTCTAGCCATAATATTTTCCACGGCTTAGGCACTTTTAAAAATAGTAACACCCACTTGTTGGCTGTCCTAGTCCATGCAAACTGTCGCACTATTAACGCATCGTATAGCAATTTTGTTCTTGACCTCTTGTCTCAAGCTCTCCATCATTTTAGTCGTCTCACAATGGCATCGCCACTTACATGCATAGCTAAGCTTATTTACACTGGCTACAGCTAAATAGCATTAAGTGAAACCAATTAGCATAACATCTTCTAAGTGCATAATTTACCGACTTGTCCACGTGCCATATAGGCCTAGTTCACTGTCAACATTGCGGTGTGTGCCTGTAATAAATTATTACATAATAGCTGTTATAAAATGTCTTTTTCTGCGTAAGGTTTAGTGTTCCTTTTACCCTTACAGTTCATTGCTAGAAGTCCATAATAAACTGATTGTAAGCGAAGGCCTTGCTTTTCATTACTATGCAGGTAAATATGTTTCTTCGTGCTCTACCGCATATAAGGCGACCGTACACGGAACAGATCCGACCCGACCCGACCCGACCCGATTTGATCCGATCTGATTGGATTTGATTATTATCATTATCATAATTATTATAATTATATGATATTATGATTATTTCAATTATTAGGCCCATATATAATATTTATAATAATTGTTTATAATTCTTTTAAACTTAGCATTATCGTAATCGCGTGACGTCACGTGAGAAGGAGGTCCCTCGTATGCGCCCACTTTATCTGGATCAGTTGGGTTCAGTCGGGAGTCAGTCAACCGACTGGGTATCCTACACCGAACCAATTCGAACCGATTAGACCGAAAAATTCTGAACATGTTCAGGCTGACCATTTCTGAAGTCTCTTCTTGTGTCATTTTGTTCTCAACTGAAGACTTACCTTTTCAGGTGGCTTATCCATCGTAAGCTGCCTCTCTGTTTCAGTGGACTGGCTATCTGGATATTTACCTGACTGTGGCTTGAATTTGAAGTGCCTTCGGTTGATGCCTTGTGCATTAGACACGGGTACTACAGAAGTGTCTAATTAATAATAATAGACATCGATTGTTCCCGAATGAAGTTTTTCATTTTTATATACCGAACCGATCCGATCATAAGGTATACAGCAGACGACTGAATATTTGACGAGTAGGTAATTATTCACCACCTCAGCCGTTTCTCTAATTGGTTTTCAGCTCATCAAGGGCCTTCTTATAGCGCCTTCTGGCGCTTATCTCAATATCACGCAGTCTTTATGCTGCTTGTGTGCCGCCACACGGCTGGCATAACCGAGTCATGGAATGCGTGCCTACACCACATCCGCGGCATGGCACGGCTAGGACGGAGTCACGCCTAAGACTGGCTCTGTGCTGCCCACAGTGCTAGTAAACCATCGCTTGACGCATGTTGCCGTCTCTCCAAACAAGCGTCATGCACATTCATTTTTTCCAATCATTCTGGAGATGTGATATGCCTCAGATATGCACATGCCTGTAATTGTCTAAATGGAACGCGGCGAGGGCTGTGTTTGCGCTGTGTCTGCCCCACATGCGGCAGACCAGCTGCGCTCGGTCCGCATGCGCGGGGGGACATCAAGTGCAAACTGCGCTCAAAGCCTCATATTACATCTACTACGGGAACCATCAATAAAACAGGTAAAAGGGTTCTTGATATGAACTAGCTGCAGCACTTGTAAACACCTTAACATTTGATAAACGTTTGATTCTGATTAGCCAAGTGTTATAATATTGAATCATGAATGAACACTGATAGACCGAATGAGGCTAATTTACACATAACAATAACAATCAGTAGTCGATGACAACAAGCAACGCCAAGCATATAACACTGTTAGAGTACCGTTAAACATCAAATCTTCAACTAAATATCGATTCTCGTTAAAAAAACATTTCTTCGCCCGACAGTTTTTACACTTCGAAACATATTAAGTGCTAATTTCGTAAAAGATTAAATACACGAGAATCATTCGTAAACATGTTCTGTATATTGTATCAAAGGTTTTCATATCTGCATTTGGTTGGAATATTTCCTTCATTCTGAAACATTTCGAGCATCGAATATCTGCACTTTTCCATCCTCCTGACCCACGTACATCCTTCCAGTCTTGGGATGCTGACAGACGTGACGTGGATAGGTAATTCCACTAGAGATGAGATGGCGTACTAGTTGAAGGTCTTCTGTCAGCAGCTGAATTCGATGGTTGTAATAGTCGACCACGAGAATCAATCCACCTTCTTCCTGCATCATCGACAAGGGTCTGTTCATCTCCTGCTCACCACTGCCCCCTCCTGAAACTGCTCCATAGAAAGATTTCTTCCTTGCCTGCCCAGTTTCGTCATCCAAGTACGAAGTCACACCATGGCTCGTTCTATTCCATCCATGGCACACGATGAATTTTGATGATGGTGTCAGAATCGAATGACGTGGAATCTCCAACCCTGGAAGTTCAACCGTCCGTATCTTCTCAAAGTTCGATCCACTTGGTTTGTAAATGTAGATCCATCCCCTCTTCACCAAGACATTGACTGGAGTGGCACAGGTGACCAGCACCTGCTGAGTCTTCTGTGAAACTGAAACTCCGAAAGGCTGTACGTCAAGGATGGCAACCGGGTCTTCCTGCTTCCTTTCTTGTCCTTTCTGGTATCTGTATCTCCACAGCCGTCCACCAAACATTTTATGCCAGTCGGTAATGTAAAGACAACCCAAAGTCTCGCAAGATGCTATACCTCGAGGCCACTTCATCTCGGAAATACCCAACTCTACAGGTGCTCCGGGAGTTCGGTTGCTTGAACTGATGTCGTATTTGAAAATGACATTCGATGGCTGCTGGCAAACGACGAATAGCTCATCACCTAAGACGGTCATTCCCATAATCTTTTCTCTGAGCTGGATGACACCAGCCTCCTTGATTTCGCGTTTGTACAACTCTCTGACATACTGGGGCGGATCGACGTTGTCTTTCGGTACGACCGTTATGCTGAACAGAGCTCTGCAATTTGGACATGGTAGATGGCTTTTTCTTCCGGTCTTTTCTATTATGCCCTTGATGCAGTCCAGGCAGAAGGCATGCTTACATGGAAGTTCTCGAGGATTTGCCATCTCGTGGCAGCAGATATCGCAGTCCTTGGACGCCATGTTCTTCTCTTCAAGACTAAGAAATTAAGTAAGCTTTTAATAGAGTTCGCATCTTTCAATAACAATTTATACGATTATTCATGCAGAATTAACTGAGTATTGTAAAAGAGTAAAATAGCAGTCCTACAGATAAAATTAAAACATTAAAATACTGTTAAAAATAAAGATAAATCAGGTAATACCAGACATAATAAATACAAGAATAAAAACTGCAAAGAATAAAGCAGTCTAAGATACTGAAAAACACCATTAAAAAAAGTACCAGGTATCACTTTCACCCTTAATACAACTCTGATATTATTACTATTCCTATATTAAATCATTTTGATATTTTAAATGAATGGAATGCCTAATATGATTTACCAAACTAAATATCTGTGTTAGTTAAGAATATAGGCTACTGCCACTTTTCTATTTGCTTCTAACATTCGCTTACATTCGTCTGATAGATGATTATTTTAATTCTGTGCCATAGCTTTATAATTACGTTAACACTTCATGCTGACTGACTTTGCACATGTGACAATGCTTTAAACTAACACTAAATACCAGCAGTGTCAGTGTTTTGGCTATGGTTATAATCCAGCGATACAAAGTAGTTGTATAACTATTTAAAATGACAGTTTAAGCTGAGATATTATTATCGTGACTCTACTTTGAGGTTTGATGGATTTCTCTCTAATGCAGCAGAAGATTTTTTGGCCTACTTCACGCTTCTCAAAAAGTAGATCTATAATAACTACTGCGTCCAGAAGTACCATTTTCCAAACGTGTAAGTGAGCAGGGGTACAACCAAAATACAGCAGGGACAGATATCATAAAAGAACGCCGATTGTGACCTCCTGCAACAATAGAGGCTACTAGCGTAGTTTTAGGCCACGCTAGAGAAATGTTAACGTAAATGTACACGATTTTCAATAGCGGCCGTATTACCTTGACTCTGTTAGATTTTCAATGACATTATCGGTTGAAATTCCTTCAATACTGCGGCTAGTTTCAATGGGTGCCACGCATTAAGAAAGTCGAAGAGCATGAACAAAATACGACAAATAGATTTATTTACCACAAAATCCGATTCGACAGTTGAAAATCCCGAAATAATACGTAATCTGCAACGCAATTTGCGTTATATTATTTCCGAAATGCTATGATATTGTTTCACAAATTAGCTAAGTCTGCCTAAATGATGAAACCTTAGAGTAGAGCAAGTGAGCAGAAAAAATTTCGCTGGGGAAAAGGACTGCGTCAGTTCTACTTTCTCTTTTGCTGGGAAGGAATAAAAGCCCTGCACCGCTATAGCAGCAGTCTCCGCATTGCAAGTAGGTATTGCTACGACGTCGTGTGGTTCTGTTTCATAAGACATTCATATAGCGCAAGAAATTCATCACGTGTGCCTAAAGTGAATGATGTCCTAGGGTTCGAACAGCAGCAACATGGCGTGATCAGATTATATTAAGGGTATGTATTTCAAATACGAACTATCCAATGTTTCCATGATATACATGTACATATAAGCCTACATGTAAACGGTTTTCTATAACGACCGTATGGTGGATCTTGTAATTTTCTAAAGACAGTGCAATTTTCTCTATGTTCTTAAGTGTTAGAATGTCAATGTTAAATCATGGTTCAAAAGGGTGGACTGAAAATATATTTCTCTAAAGATTTCAGTGTCTATTGTGTAATACATAGGCCTATATTACGTTGGGTACTTGCCATACACTACTCGCTTCGACAGTTTACCCTATTTTAAAAGTAAGCTAATTCATCAGCTTTAACATTAAACACCTAAGCAGCCTCAATCCCAACCTGCGGTGGGCATAAACAGTTGTTAATGGCAAAGAACAAGTACGATGCAAGTCGGTAGTAATCGGGCGCTTCAGTTGTTTCTCTAACTGCCCTGTATGACCAAAAGTAAAACATAGTCCAATAAATAATAATCATATTCTTTGAATTCGAAGCTTCTGTTGTATCGGAGAAGCCTATGAAGTTCGAGTTACGTTTGAAGTCTGAGTTTTTGAGGTGTTCGCATAAGCCGAGCGTCCAAATATCGAGTGACAGAAAATCTGTTCAAAATCATAACAAACATAAAGTCATGTAATCCGATAGCTTCTGCAATGACGAGCTTTCTTATTACAACATAATGGTTGAAATTAAAATGACAACCCAATTCACCGGCACTAATGATATCATACATGTAGGCCTATATAAATATGTGATACACACTAATCTAATCTGAACTAATAACTTCTTCAGCGCCGTTATCATTATTCCCAGGACATCAATCGATGGTCGCTTCTAATGAAATCATAATCAAAATCATAATCCATTGGAGAAGCTGGGTCGAATTCCTACGGGTAAGAGAAACCAACAGTTAGGCTACGGTAGATAAGCCAGATGAAAGAGATGAGTCTTGAGTTTACACCTGAATGACATCAAGAACTGACAGAACGAATAGAACATGGCAGTCAATTCCAATAAATGACTTGTGAAGAAAGGCAACGCCTCCACCAAACTTATTCAACAGAGGTACATTTAGGAGAGAAAAAGACGGAGGAATCAAGTCCATAACAAAGGAAGTTGTGTCAGACTGTTGGAGCCAAGTTTCTTTGAAAGCAATAATATCTACCAGATTATCCGACTTATTATATATACGAAATGTGATTTTGAAGAGAGGAAGACTTATTTCGGATAGGATGGACATTAAAGTGGCAGAAGTTAATAGTTTAAAGACGACAAGGACCAGGACTTAGCTCAGTGTCACCAGAAAGAAGCAACAGAAGGTAAATTCAGTTCATCCAAAATGTTTCTTCTTATTAATATTTTATTTTTTAACCTATGTAGAAAGAATAATTTTATAAATTAATATATTATAGTATTAAATATTAAAAATATCAAAACAATAAGATAATTAATTAATTGTCATATTACTAATTAATAATAATTATTATTATCATTATTATTAAGGTATAAGCTGTTTAAGTCGAATTACAACTAGCCTGTTCCAAAGTAGCTCTCATTGGCTTCCACATGAAGCCATAGATAACAGGGTTGATGCAGGAATTCAGGTTTGCTAGTATGAACGTCGTTTGCATCATTGAAATTGCATGATGTCTGTTCGAACCCAAACTCAGATACAATAAGTTGACTTGAAACGGCATCCAACTGACGACAAATATTGCCACGATCACGGTACACACTCGCGCCACCTTGCGAGAAGCGGTGTTATCATTACCCTGCAGTCCTGATGGTGTCACCTAAATAACCAATTTATGGGAATAATAAGGTTGATCCTTTATGACACACTTTCAAAAGTAGCAGCCATGGTTTTGAAGTAGGCCCATTCTTTGGATAAGAATACAGCAACGAGAACAGGCCTACATCAATGGTCGACCTTAGCCTTCCCGCAGCCCACTTCACCCAAATTGTCGGCCCTGTTTCACCCTAAGTTGGCGCCCCATACTTTCCTTCCCCTCCCTCTCCTCCCTTCCCTCCCACATGGGTCGTATAAGAAAATAGACCAGAAGTTATTTCATATCACTGATCACAAAGGGACGGCCTGGAACAGAAGAAAACCAATTGCCGATGACATGATGGTGCCTATCAATGAACGCTATAGTATAAGCCTACAGATGTATGCTTGTTGTTTCACCAATGTTTTTTGCAGTATTATTCGTTTTACAGTGACATGCCAGGCCTAATAGTTACAAATGACAAGTATATTCCTTTTGTACAATACAGTGACGCTTCACAAGTTTAAAATAACTTAATTCGCTGTACAATAGGCATATAGGTCTACAGGCAACTTAATTACAAGTAATTCTTGCCAGAGCAAACGTGTTAGCCGTTAAAGCAGAGTTCAATAATTCTTGTTCTGTTAAATTCTCAAGAATTATATACCTACTGAAAACGCTACATTTCGCAAAGGACGATAATTACGCAGTGAAGTCTAGAGATTGCAGTGTCAGTTTCTATCGATAGTAGTGGCAGTCCACAAGTCTCTCTTTCCTGTGTCTTATCGTTCATCTGTTCGTCTTAAGTATTGGAAGTCTTCATCGCTGAAATGGCTGAAGGAAAGATTCGGGAACCCCTCATACAACACGTTTCTGTGCAATTAGTTTAAAACGCCTCGAGTGGTGACATGTTAGGGCTCATCACTTGGAAGAATGTGCAACGTTTTTAGTTTGTCAAATCGACAAAGACCGTTAATGCCACTCCTGTCTTGGACAGAGCCTGCGGCAAAAACAAATTCCTGAACAGTATTTACTATGAATAGCTTTCAGTGCACCTGTGGAATTTTCCTTTGCATGTCACCTGTAGCCCTGCCCACAGCATGCAGTCTGGTACTGATGACTTCAGTTTGTCTAGCTTTTCTCAATTGAGAACTGGCGGCCTCCTAAAATCAGCCGCCCTGTTCGACTATACATCTAGAACATGTCTAAGCCCGCCTTCCCTATATCAAGCCGAATCTGAGTTTCTCGAAAGATTATAGAAAATCGTCAAGAGGATCGACGACAATAGAGGGATATTAAAGACTACTGTTCACAGAAGTGCATAATCAAAGATCGTTTCCTTTACATCACATTTAAAAACTCTCATTTTTCTCGATATAGTAGACTGTAGTCACATTGTGAGTGTACAAGCCGTAGTCTGGTCATAAACTAAACTAGGCTGAATATAATAAGTTATAGTTACATTATGTTCAAATATTCAATTGCAGGTATATTAAATAACTCCACATTGTCTTTGGAACATATGATAAAGTATTAAGAAGTTGCTATAAAGAGTATACTACATCAGCTAAATTGTTCTGCGGTCGGAGGTCATACATTAATCGTCACTCACTCGATATCTCGTAAGATCTCGATGTTACCAGAGCCTATATCATAGATACTACAGTTAGTTTAATCTGCTACAGTCACCAACCTTTTTCTTGGCAAAGTACACCTTGTACCATATTCCGAAGTACGATGCAAGCGTCACGGCCAGAGGAATGTAGAACAGAAAGACCTGTCCTATGAGAGAGTACATGGCCAAGGAGAGCTCGCTGACACCGGCGGACGAACACCACTGCACAGTGGGACTGTAACGGACGACATCGAACCAGACTGACATTGGAATGCAGAAGGCGATGACAACCACCCAGACGCTGGCAATCAGTAGAGCGGCAGTTCGAGTGGAAAAGAAGCTCATCGCTCCAGGCTGACTCAGTCCTAGATATCTACAAACACAACAGAGGTGACGCGGTGTTCAAGTCTGAGGTTCGAATCTCGGAGCGGAAAGTGAATTGGTAAACCATGGCACGTGAATTGTTGTCAGGCTGTTGATGTGCTGTTGCGATCTATTTGCATCGCCGAAAATAGTCCAAATATCAGGACCAAGGTCCAGTCGCCGGAGTTCTAACGTTGAATGAGATGCGTAACTACTTTATCTTTACCAAGTATCTTTTAAGTAGGCAAGTTATTTTGGAGTCATCAGGTTTGCGAGGTTCTATCCTTGGTGCATTTTGTGAAGCTGACAGTTTATTGTCGGTGTGAAATCGACCAGTATGGAAGTAGTCAAGTATATGAAATGTATAATGTTGATTGTGGTTACACTCTTAAAAGACTTGTAAAGAATGCCATTATAAAATAATAACAGTAGGTGTAGTACAACTTAGTATTTGTGACCAAATTACATTTATGCATGTATTAAGACTGCTTACAAGCATTTTCTGATCGAATGTATAACATTTTCCTATACAAACATTATGAAAAGTGGTCAAAGATGGTATTTTTCCTAGTTACCAAGTTTCTAGTTTTTTCCACCTGTTTAAACCATAAATCTCACCTTGTCATCTCTTTCCAATCACAGCATATTTAAAAGAATATCTTTGAACTTCCGATTGCACTTCGGAACAACTTCAGACATCATCCAGCGTACCTTCTTCATGCAAGACATCATCTTTCCGCAATACATATCAATAGTAAAACCTGGATCCTCAAGAAGAGATAATAAACCAGACCAGATGAAGGAAGAGCAGGAAAAGAGAAGAAAATATGAGCCCAGTACAGAAAACGTTAGAGTCTAATATTCTGTTGAACTCGCTGCCTGACCTGTCAACGCCGATGATTGACAGCATAATTATGGACGACTTCGCAGTCAGTGACGTCCAGAGGTTGTTGAGTTTGCAGAAAAAGCTTCCGTAGACCCAGCTGGGCCTAATGGCTAACATGGCGCTTGTCCAGGTAGTCGTCAGCATCATACCGAGGTCCGAGACAGCGAGACAGCAAATGAACATCCGTGTCACCAGATTCTGACTTTTATTGCCTTTGTGGTGACCTATGACCCCGACTGCGATGAGTAACAGGTTCCCGCTGACTCCGATCACGAATATCGTCCAGAAAATGGCTGCTCTGGCATAGTTCACCTTCGCGAAGGGAAACCACTGCGATGACGGCAATGTGATATTCTCTTCTGCTGACTTCCAGAATATCAGGTTCAGGTCAACAGTGTCATTCGTGATATTGCCTGAACTCGTGTATTTTTTCTGCTCAGCCATGATGATGGTCGTATCTCTCTGCTGTAATGTGTTAATATTGCAATTGTAATTAGGAACTTCTAACGCGCCGGTATATAATGCACAAGGCATCAACCGATGGCGCACTGAAGCCATGCCGCAATCAGGTCAATACCCAGTGTTGCAACTATGGCGGATGAGAAATTTGAAAAAAGGTTAGTTTTAGTCTGAGAACGAAATGACACAAAAATAATATGCTGAGAGGTGATTTTTAGCTGGTGATTTACATCACTTAACGATCGATTAAGAAGTGCGAGTCAAAGTGACATTCCCTTTGCAAACAAATAGAAATTAAGGTGAATAGCAAAACAGTTGCGCAAAAATAAGGCAGCAATCAATGGCGCAGCTACGCGGCCAACCGGCCGATTATTTTGTTTCAAAGACGATTCATAAGCAAGAGATCCTGTAGCAGTACACCAAAGCTTATTATTTAGCACCCCGTCCTTAGCGCTCACGACAAATACGCGCCGTCAGTTGGGCGCTGTAGAATAAGCCCCGTCAAATACGAGTCGTCGAAAGCGCGCAGCATAGACTATTATTAGCCCTTTGTTTGAATAACTTCAAAGGTCAAACGCTTTAACACTTCGATTGATTAGAATAAAGACGGCAACTTTATATACTGTATATACTTTATATACTGTAAGATTTCCAATTAATTTATGGAATATGCGCGACCGTATAAACGACAGTTTGCCACGCACTAATAATTCGGTTGAGGCACGGCATCAGTCTTTTCAGAACACGATAGACTGTCATTTTCCGCCTGTCTACAAGCTCGTTGATAACTTTCGCAAGGAGCAGAATTACGTTGAGATCATGATAGAACGTTATCGATCCGGATTTAGACAGCCAGAGGCATCGAAATCAAAGTATATCAAACTTAACCGACGCCTGCTAGCCTTGATTCCAACATATGACAACGTACCATTGCTGGAGTACCTTCGCGGAATTGCGAACAAAGTATCAATTTGACAAAATGGAAACATAACAAATTTTTTTTAGTAATCTAACACTTTAAAAACATTACCTTCTTTGCTGTTTCACAGTATATGATATCAAATTTTCGTTTTCCGTTTGTTTGTGTTCTAAATTAAATAGTAATTTTTTCGTATGCTCTATGTCTTCTTGTATGCGCGCTGAAGTCGGCGCGCATTTGTCTTGCGCGAAAGTGACGGCACGCGCTTTTGTCGGCGCGCATTTGTTGGCGCGCATTTGTCCTGCGCGCTTTTGACGGGTCACGATAGACTGCAGCTGAATTGGAATTGTATTTAAAACTTTAAAGAATTGAAAGATAGCTAAGATTTAAAATGATTTCTAAATCTAAACATAAAGACCAATCCTTCACAATTAAGTTAATTATTGCATGCATGCTACAAGCAATATAACAGATCACTTGGAAATCTAAGTCAGTGCTTTGAAATTTTAGAACAGTTGCTACCACGTGTATGAGCTTAGGGGTTAATTTTTTGGTTATGCTAATAACGGCCGACAGTATGGTTATAAAGCAACCGATTTCCTATGCACAGCCGGGTACTTCTCCAGTTTAACCACCGTGAATCAAAGCTACACTTTGAGCTTGACAATTCCATCCTTGCAGACACGCTTCAAAGACTAAACATGCTTTTAAAATGGGTCTGGCGCATGAAATTGGTGGCAAATAATCGAAAAACATCAGTAGTTCTTTATCGTAAGTGAAGTTAGTTTCACAAGGATGACAAATTGCAGACAAACTGCTGTAAGCTAACTGAACGAATGCTACCTGTCGGTTGTGTACGCACGCTTTGCTCGTTGGCGTCTGATGCCCAGCTCTTTACCAAGTGGCGAAAATCGTATGCAGTATGCGCTCGACTGTCTACGCGCGTCTCGAGTACCTCGGCACTAACGTAGCGCCTTTTATGGTTCTCGCATGACAGTTATTATAAACAAAAGACCATTCATTGAACAAAGGAACTCACATAACACCATCTCAGGATATTTGCAGTCGCAATAGGGTTCACTCCGCACGAGGGCTAATTAGAGCATGCATGTGGAGAATAGTGTAAACGAAGCTCTACGTGAATTCTTGGAGACCGCAATTGCATAGAACAGGACGCTGTGGTCTGCGTTATGTGTGTTTGTCTGAGAAAGCAGAATTATGAGTCAAAAGTTCATAAAATCCATAGTTGGAGAAGAAAGCGACTAACGCTTAGTAGTGTTTGTAGTTTTCAGGACGTCATTGTTTGGCTTATGGTATATAGTCGTGTATTTCGATAGACTTTCCAATGGAACGGATTGAACGAGGTTAATTGCAATGAAATGCAAAGCTAACAACAAAAATGCAATCAAGTACATGGCAAAATTTGAGAAGAAAATCATCGAACACAGGAGAGAAATTTGAAGCTAAAAGCAAGAATTTCTTCATTTGAAGCATTTGTTTGATTAATATGCTATTTTATCATCATCATCATCATCATCATCATCGTAGTCTTCATTATCATCATCAGTTTCTGCAGTAAGTAGTTTCAGTTTAACGATGCTGTGTTAAATCATCGGAAGATAATTACCTGAGATAATTATCGTCGTAACTCTAAGATAATTATCGTCGTAACTCTATCCAGACTTGGGACTGGCAAGACCCGACTAGGCAATGACGGAGTTAAAAACAGTAAATTCTGTATCGAACAATGTTTATCGTTTCACTTTAGTAAAATGACACAACAGACCAAGAATGATCGATAGCCAATCCTTCCTAGCTTCCTCTTAAAATCTGTGATAGTGTCCAATGAGACAGTAGTATCATCCAATCTAATGTTCCTATCGGTTTCTTAAGTAATTTATATCTGTGGCGTTAAGGCGAATTGTTAGGTGATAATTCAAAGAACCTCTATCACCAAACTAACTGTAGTAGGCTAGCAGGCTAAATGAATAAATAGCCTAAGTGATTTTCAAGAAGCTGTACTGAAGCATGCTTTTAAAACATTTTCTAGTGATCTTCAAATATATCCACATTATGAAGGGAAATCATGAAATAGACTATGAATTATATTTAGTACTAGAGGCTAATCAATGAGTGTTGTACGTTAGCAGTCTTAGGTTCGATGTAGGCATCTTTTATAAACTTACGGCCTAATGCGACAAAGTATGGGATTTGATATAAACACAACATACAGAAGTATAGGCCCCTATACGTACGTCAACATAGGCCCTTTTAACGAAGAACATATATTTACGGAAGTTTCAGCAGCAAAATCAGCAGGCGATCTCATTAGTAGAAAAGCACAACAGTGTTGTGACGTCGAACGAAATTCTATGTGTGAATTGGACAACATGCTTCTGAAAATATTCCTGTGTCTTTCTCCTTCTTCTTTCTTGTCCTTCTTGTCTTTGCCCTTATTTTACTCTTTCCTCCCTTCCGTCTTCTCTTACTCATTAACAGTGGAATCAGAACATAATGCGTGCCGTGGCCAGTCTGCCACTGCTACATAACATAGATATCAATGGATGCAACTCTGCGTTTATAAAATCTTTATCTCACAAAGTAGACATACATAACATTTTTACAAAAATATCTCAGTTTTAGGTAGCTAACTCATCAAAAACTCGAGTTGAGGTTAGAGTGTTGATGACTCTTGGAAGTTGCGAATCGGACTTCGAATCCTAGAGTTGGAGTTGCCCAATTTCTAGAGTAGCATTCACTCCAGTTAAAGCACTAAGCGTCCGAATCTGGTTACTTTAGAACGGATCCTTGATTTCCATGGTAGGCTTCAGAGGAAGGTGAAAAAATCGCACTGGATGCCAGTACCCCTACCGGTGGCTGGCAAGATCCCGGTAGGAGGGCGGGCCTAGGCCCGTGACGATGAATGGTGTTGTTCGAAGCATGCGTGTTGAATGCTACCCAGCATAAATGACAGGTTCCTTTTTCCTTAGTGAGCTCCCAATCATTTGGTGCTTCTGTCCTGTCAATCGAAAGTTCAATGTTGAAACGTGGAATCTTGCTTACAGGCAAAATTTGTAGAATCGTGATGGTAGCTGATGATAGAATTATATAGTTAATAGATTGGTGCGTGTAGGGACTTGTATGTCGACGATTCAATAGCCTACTGTTGTCATTATTAAATTATGAATACAAAAATCAAAGTCTATATATGTTTTCTCGAATTGAAGCTACGCTACAAATAGGGCGAGTCGACAATTCGAAGCCAGATCGTTCAACAGCTTCGTAAAAGGGTCGAATATTATCTTTATTATTATTATTATCTTCATTATCTTTATAGTTGTTCTTGATTGTCGCTGATCCTTTTCGTTATCTTCACCATCTTAACTAGCGCAGTTATTATGGTCACTTGGCAATTGTCGTGGTCGTTGTCATAATGACTATTAGTTTTCTTCCATAAGAATAACATTTCTTTGTGCTGTAGATGCACGAATGAGAACACGCGTTCCCCTTTGTGTTTTCCAATCTCCTTATTTCGTCTTTGTCTTGTATGCAAAATAGCCTAGTCCGTTTTCCCACAGGTGTTCCTTTAGCGGTCTGCCATTATGAATAGAACTCCATTAGTGGTCTTCAGATGATTTTCCGTTTCAGCACTTGACTCGGTTTTACATGTTCGTTCCTCGCAGCGCATTTACGTGTTTACCTTTGTTAATGCTGCTCTACTGTTCGTAGTCACCTTTAAGGTCTACATAGGACTTTATATGCACACTGTGGCCCACATTTTTAAATGCCCCATGCAGGGTTTGAATAAAGTGAGAGACTGTTTACGCTTCGGTCTTTCTTCAGCATCACCGGTTTTAGAATCCAACTGCGTTATTTTAGCTGACAACGCGGAATGGTGCCTTGCAGTGCCTACAATTCAAAGGAACAGCGGGGTGAAATATCTCACCTGAGTTGAAGCCATACGATCGCTATAGAAAAACGTGTGCATTTACGTTTACATTTACCCTCAATCACACTTACTGGGTTTATAGTTAGCCAGCAACATTCCACTTGTGATCAGATGAGGTACCTATGATCTAGAAAATAATTCAGTTCACAACATCATTCTCATTTCTACAAATGAAATTCCAAGTTCGTTTAACTATGTCTTCGTTGGACTTAAGTCCAGAAAAATTATTTTACCGAAATATTGTAGTTATACTAGTGCATGTCAAACACAAGAATTCAAAAAGTCGACCGTTTACTTCATCGAGAAGAAAAGCAGCGATAACTCCAATTCCATAATCCCTTGAAACAAGCTCTCTTGTATTCTAGATCCGGCCTTAATAACAGCACTCGCCCATTCATCATATCTGCCACCAGAACATTTCCTAATCTAGCAATAGCCATGGCATTCACGAATTCTTCGTTTTTTGATTGGTCTCGAAAGGACTTCAAAACTTCGCCTTTAGAGTTCAAAATGGCTAAACCGATGCCCGTCCGAAAAGAGCTTCCATCGTAACTCAGCAGAACAAACTGTTATGACATGGCAATCTTCAGTTACTGAAAGTCTACTGACACAACTATCTACTGACCAGAATTTAACGACCTTTTTCTTGTAGGGATCCACACTCACAATAAATATCTTGCCTGTCGAATCTTTATCGATTACGAAGAGGATTTCGCTTCGGTTGCATGGCTTGACATCTTGCAAATTTTCATAGTCGCGCAAAATCATCTCTTGCTTGCTTGACAGTGTCGTTGAATTAAAACGTTCAATAATAATGCTGCGGTCAGTAATAGCAAATATGTCGTCATTCAATTTTGCTATTCCCGTGATCAAATCGTTTTCTTCCAGCGCTGCCTTTATTTTGAACTTCTTAACCAAGACCGGGTTGGTCTTGTAGTCAGTGTTACCTTAAAACATTCAATAATGTTCTAATGTAAATTGAAGATGTCAGTAAATGTAAAGTAAAATGAAAATCGAATGCAAATTCCTTAAAGTTGCTCAAATCGGAATAACTTCATTCACATTTAAAATATTTAATGCGGATGGTTCAGCAGATTAATATCTGAGTACTAGTAAGGATTCAAATTAAGTACTCAATCCAAGACTTCACTATTTTGGTTAAGATTCACGATCTATGGCGTACCACTCTCTGGAGCGCTGCCGTTTCCACAGGACTCTTGTGTGTCATCTCTGTTCTGGACATGTCTCTACTTTCGAAGATACCATTGAGATTCCTCTACTTCTCCTTATCTATCCTCCAGATCCAATTCTAAACACCACCCACCGTAGCCGTCTGACTGCCTCAATGCCTGGCTGTTGGATCTTGACCTGAAACCGAACCTTCTTACCTATTGATTTTGTTTTGACTGAGCGCCTGCGAATAAGCAAGTTCCCGGACATAGATTTCGTTGGGCGCTATAGAAATCTCGAGTTTACGATTACTATTACGATTACGGTGTGTAGACCGAAGTCAGCGGGCGCAGGTCAGACTTCACCTATGTAAGCTTGATAATTCTGCTCAGATATCTGTAAAGCAAGAATATTTTTAATATGTACCTTAGTTTATCCAATGTCAAGTTCCCAGCTTATTGTCAAATGATTTACCAGTCGTCGGAAATTCTTTCGTTTTAAGCCCACCATTGAGTGCCTTTTCCAGCAAGACTTGCTGAGTCATCGTTTTCAGAGAACATAGCAGTGATTCTTTTCTTAGTTCTTTTAGATCACTCTCTGTCCTCAGGCGTTTGAGTTTCTCTGTTCAACGAGAAAGTTTCAAACAGAAGGCTTAAGATTGTCATGCTGAAATCTTAAGTATTGCTTCTAAGGTTCGAAGCTTCTAAAATCATTTCAAATTTCAACGAAATTAAAGAAAACTGATATAAAATCAACGACTTTTATATCAATCTCTATAAAATGTCCAAGTACATACATGCATCAATTTACACATACATACTTAACTACTTACTTATAAACATAGAACATTGCATGGCAGGGAACAATGGCCGAACTAAACAATATGAAACTTTATTAGATGCACGCATACCCAACATATCCGCATACGTATTGGAAAGTGTTATTTCAGCTGCACAACAAATATGACCAACGATTATAATCAAAAAGTCTTTATCAGAATTATTACCTGAACAAATTCGCAGAATGAAATGCTTGACCTATCTATATTTCATAGTCATCAAACGATTCGAAGCATTCGCTAGAATCAACACTCCTAAAATTATAGTCCAATGACGTAATTCCTTTTTCGTTTCTCATACAAACACAAGTTAATTATATAGGGCAGATACATTTAACGGCATTTTCATTTACTGTTTGGTTACAATACAATTTTGGGGAGTACCCTTAACCCCACGTCTGCAAATGTTTTAGTAAAAGGAAGTGCCTTTCATTCCATCTGTTGCTGTAATGGCATGTGCGTTAACTCCCTTATGTTAAGTGGTTTGCCAAACAATAAGGTCCACGGAATTTATAAAACCACCTCAAGGTCACCATTGCACTTTAAAACCGCTTAGCATCTTACACCAGACTTAAAATTCATCGAAAGTTTGCCACAGTATTGAAACTGATAGTCATGAACAATAACGCAAACTTTAATCCTTTCAACAGCACTACTTGAGTACCAGTAGACCTTTTGATAATTTTTCTATCTCTGAGCAGGCACAACTCTTTCAGGCTTGAATCTCCCCCACAAATTTGGACCCTACCTGCTTACACTGTTGGTCATTTGTTTTAATGAGAGTTTTTGATGAGTTAGCTACCTAAAACTGAGATATTTTTGTAAAAATGTTATGTATGTCTACTTTGTGAGATAAAGATTTTTATCAACGCAGAGTTGCATCCATTGATATCTATGATGACTGTAAAATGTACGTGTATTTTTCAATGCATTTCTGACTTAATTGTATGTACAAAAGTGATGATAAATTAGATAACTTCGTGTTTTCGTTCTGTGTCTGTTGCCGGTTGTATTCTCTATTGCTTGTTGTTATTGTTTCGCATCAGTGTGTTGTCTTTCTATTTCGGCATGTCTAGGCTGATGCTTTATTTGATGATTTCATTCGGATGTGGTTTGTTGGAAAACTTAGTGTATTGAAAGCTTGTTAAGAGTTCATAGAAGTTGGACACGATATCTTTTAGGCCTTAAGCAAAAATCACTTTAACCTGTGTAATCTAGGTCTGTCACTGTGCTGACACAAGTGTGTAGCCTTGGAAACTAATGACTGTCGCGGCTGATCCTGTTACGGGGAAGAACATGTATACAAAGGTGGTTAGCGTTATTGTATCACAGATTGCAACTGGTGGGCAACTTTGAGCCTAACATAACCAAATGAACTTGGCTCGAGCCAATCACACCAGCCGTCAAGGTCGAACTGAAGATCCCCGTTCTACATCGTCAAGTTAATGCGGGTGGTTTCGTTTTAGCGCTCTAACCCGACAAGCATCTGTTTTTGAAGCACATAATACGTCCGGGTCAAATTTTTAAACCATATGTCCATAATCTAAAACTTCTAAAACTGTTGGCGACCGTCATTGGCGACTAAATGACTAGAGAGAAACTCAACCACTCTAGATAGTCGTGTCTTTGGATCAGTCTTAAAACTGACCCACAGTAAAGGTATGGGTCAGTTTATCCACTGGCAACCGCATTTGCTTACAGATAAATTAAACTTTGAAAAACAAATCTGTTTAGACAATGAGGCGGTGAGTGTGGCAGTTGGTCTTCGTTTAGGCCTTGACCTTTGCTGCCGGCACATATGTCGATGTAGAGATGCTGTTGGCCCAGATGGTCACCACGGGCTAGTTTGCAAATTATCTAAGTGACGCTTTATTCTCCGTCATTTCATAAACGATGTCATGTAGCTCTCACTCAAGAGTGCAGATGTTCCAAGCACGAAGAAAACCATAAGCCTTCAGCGGACTGAGATAAACAGCTCGATGGTGCTACAATTGTTCTTTGTGCTGCTGGTAAGTATATGAACTAGGATGCCACAATGGTCCATACTTGTGCCACCTCCTCCTTGTCGTAAAGAGCGATTTCAGCAGTTTCTTCAGATGAACAGAAAGCAATTCATAAGTCAGCCAAATATGCTTTGCTATCTACATCCCATATGTTTGTTCCAATTTCCTTTGAGACCCTTGGTCCTATAAATGCTCAGGGTGCAGAATTTGTTTCGGAGTTGGATTTCAGAGTCGCATTTCAGCAGTCTCCAGAGATGGCCGTTAGACTCGCTTTCTGTTCAATCATTTTATATTTCTAACCTAATTTTTTCATTCCTGAGGGATCATTTCTACTTCGAGTTAAAAAAATAATAATCTGAATCTCGCTTACTCAGTATTCTAGCGGACATTGAGTACGGAAAGGTTACATTTTGTCTCGGACTATTTTCAGAATCTTTTCATGCAAAACTAATGAATGACGTCTTCAATTGACAGTTTAATAATTATTCAGTTTGCGCGGTAAAACTGAATAAAGAAAGGCAATAAATGTTAAATATCAAATCGGATGCAAAAATATTGAGAATTTGGAATGAGTGGAGTGTATGTAACAAACAACTAGTTCGCTCGGCAACCTCGACTAGCAATTCTGTTAGCAGATGAATTGGAGAAGCATTTCACATTCTTTTAGATGGATCCTTGGAACAATATTGTCCGGGAACTGATTTTGTCCCTGGCACTCAAATTTGACAAGACTGTTGACTACCGTGAGGCACCATACATCGCACGATGCTTCTGAGGGTATATAAATCGTCATTTCAAGATGGCGGCATAGCTTTTGATGCAGATCTTTTAAACTTATTTGCCATTTTTCAAATGGGTCTGTAATGTCATGAGCTGTCGCCGCAACCTCGTTGATTTAAGAACTTCAGGAACTTATTAATCTGATTGATTGAATCGATGTGATTGACTTGACTGTTACAATTCATTACCGATTTAAATTGAACTGGCAAAAAGATTCAACCAGGAAGCAAAACCTCGCTTTTTGTATACCTTCAACAGACCAGCTAATTAATTTCTATCTAGTTTTAATGTCTAAGGGATTCCAGGCTTATTATTTAAGTTATTTTTTCTACATCCGGTTGTTAAGCTTTTCGTCAAGTAATTACATATGCTTTCTATAGCTCAGATTTTGTAATAGGAATATTGTTCAGCTGAAGTTGGGGCTTAGTTAAAGAGAAAATATCGAACTCAAATGTATACATTTTGACTTATTTATAGTCGATAAGTCGACACTATATCGCTCATCTAGTATACCCAAATACCGGGAGACAGACAGATAGACACACAGACAGACATACAGACAGACATACATAGACAGACACAGAGTAACAGACAGACAGAAAAGATGAGCAACTAAGGCAAAGTAGGAACAGATATTGAGAAGCAAAAAACCAAAAGAGAGACAGATATTGACTATTATAAAATACGTACAGATGTATCAGACACACAGACAAATAGGCATACATCCAAAGAGAAAGTCCGCCTATGAAACAGACGGGCAGACAGACAGAGAGCTACAGAAAGCCAGTGAGGTGCTAAGGTGGCAAAAGTTTATGGTATCGTAGAGATTGATAGGATGGTGAAAGAAGAGAATCCGAATAAGAACAGCTTGAACAGTTCAGATTTGAATTTTAATTAAATGCTCCATGAGAAAATGCAAGGCTAAATGCAAATTTATGTATGTAGCGCTAAAAGAAAACGAACGAGAAAATCAGGGAAAATTGACCTACACAGAATAACTTTCATTAAATCGTTAAATCGACAACTACATATTATTATGTCCGTGCAGTAAACAAAATACGATATTGAGAATAATGCGTTCATTGAGTACTGCGTTCATCAATTTCGCCTCCATTAGAGTCGTGGTTCCTGTTGGTGAAAGAAGTTCCATGACCATTTAACCATGGTTTTATGAGATCCAGCACTGAGACTACAAGGCGCGTTTTGCTGAGGTAAGGGAACCATCAATAAAACAGGCCAAAGGGTTCTTTCAAATGAACTAGCTGCAACACTTAAACACACTTTAAATATTTATCCTGATTAGCCAAGTATTATAATATTGAATCATGTATTTAAACTGATAGACCGAATTAGCCTAATTTACACCTAAAAATAACAGCCAATAGGCCACGACAATAAGCAACATCAAGCATATAGCACTGTAAGATTACCGTTAAACACTAAATCTACACCTAAATATCGATGCTCGTTACAAATTGTCTTCGCCCGACAGTTGTTACACGTTGAAACATATCGAGTGTTAAACTACCTACAAGATTAAATACACAAGCATCATTCTAAAATATATAGTCACTGTAAAGGAACCTTGGGTTCTTTGGTGTGTATATGTCAAAGATTTACACGACTGCATGTTGTAACCACATTCCCCTCATTCTGAAACATTTCGAGCATCGAATATCTGCACTTTTCCATCCTCCTGACCCACGTACATCCTTCCAGTCTTCGGATGCTGACAGACGTGACGTGGATAGGTAATTCCACTGGCGATCAGATGGCGTACCAACTTAAGGTCTTCGGTTAGCAGCTGAATCCGGTGGTTGTAATAGTCGACCACGAGAATCAATCCATCTTCATCCTGAATCATCGACAGGGGTCTGTTCATCTCCTGCTCGCCACTGCCGCCTCCTAAACCTGTTCCAAAGAAAGAGTTTTTCCTTGCCTGCCCAGTTTCGTCATCCAAGTACGAAGTCACACCGTGGCTCTTTACTATGCTCCATCCGTGGCAGACGATGAATTTTGATGATGGTGTCATAATCGAATGACGTGGAATCTCCAAATCTGGAAGTTCAACAGTCCTTATCCTCAGAAAGTCAGATCCACTTGGTTTGTAAATGTAGATCCATCCCTTCCTCGCCAAGACATTGACTGGAGTGGCACAGGTGACCAACACCTGTTGATATTTCTGTGAAACTGAAACTCCGAAAGGCTGTTCGTCAAGGATGGCAACCGGGTCTTCCTGCTTCCTTTCCTGTCCTTTCTGGTATTTGTATCTCCACAACCGCCCACCAAACATCGTGTGCCAGTCGGTAATGTAGAGACAACCCAAACTCTTGCAAGCTGCTATTCCTCGAGGCCACTTCATCTCGGAAATACTCAACTCTACAGGTGCTCCGGGAGCTTGGGTTTTTGAACCGATGTCGTATTTGAAAATGACATTCGCTGGCTGCTTACAAACGACGAATAGTTCATCGCCTAAGACGGTCATTCCCATGATCTTTTCTTTGTGCTGGATGACACCAGCACCCTGGACCTCCTTGATTTCGAGTTTGTACATCTCTCTGACATACTGGGGTGGATCGACGCTGTCTTTCGGCACAACCGTTACGGTGAACAGACTTCTGCAATTAGGGCATGCTAGATGGTTACTTTTTCCGTTCTTTTCTCTAATTTCCTTGATGCAGTCTAGACAGAGGGCATGCTTACATGGAAGTTCACGACGATTGGTCGTCGCGTGATTGCAGATATTGCGGTCCTTGGAAGCCATGTTCTTCTCTGCAAGACCAAGATATCAAGTAGGATTTTATTAAAATCCGCATCTTTCAATGAATAGCTATTATATTATTCATAAAGAATAAAGCTGTGCAAAAAGAGCTCAAATAACAGTCCTACAAACTAAAATTAAAACAACTGTCAGGAATAAAGTTAAATCATGTAGGCTAATACATGACATAATAATAAATAAAAGAATAAAAAAAACAGCAAAGAATATAACAGTCCAAGATAAAGAAAAACATTATTAGGCCTAACAAAAGAAACAGCTATCATTTTCACGTTTTATACAAATCTGATATTGTTACCTACCCTATTTAAAATCATTTTTGTAATTTAAAATTAATAGGAGGCTGACTATGATTTACCAAGCTCACACTCAAAGCTACTGTCACTTTTGTGTTTGATTTTAATTTTCGCTTACATGCGTGTAATAGCTGATTATTTTAATTCTGAGTCATAGCATAGCTTTGTAATTAGGTTTACGTTACCACTTTAGATTCATTGACTTTACACGCCTAACAATGCCTTGAACTAACGATAAGTACTAGCAGTTGTCAGGATTTTTAACTATAGTAATAATCCAACGATACAAAGAAGTTGTAGAACTGTTTAAAATGGTATTTTAAATAAAGATATTACTATCACGACTCTACTTTGAAGTTTCTTGGATTTCACTGTAATGCAGAAGAAGATTTAGGCTACACTTTGCCCTATTCAGACAGTAGTCTATAATAAATGACGCAGTGCAGACAGAAGAGGTTCAATCAAAATAAAACACGGACAGAGAGAAGAAAAATACCGATTATGTTTACCTTCCATACTAGGGGCTACTAGTATATTTTAAGCCAAGCTAGAAAATGTTAATGTAACGACCGTAGCCTATGGGCTTGACGCAGCTGGCCTTTCGATGAAATTATCGGGTAAAAATCCTTCATTAATGCTGCCCGTTCGAAATGTATTTCAAATTGTATTGTATTGTATTTGATAGCTTGTATAGCGTTTCCTACAGAAGAAACTACTCAGAGGAGCTTCCAGCATGAGAGCCCCTGGGAAATAAGAACGCCTTTAAACAACGAGCTGACTGAGCTCTGTCACCAACAGACTTGCACAACGCGATTGATTCCATGGATATGGGCCAACAACAGGTCAAGAGCACGAACAAAATACTCGAAATACATTTATTTACCAAAAAATCCGAATCAGCAGTTGAATATCCCGAAATAATACGTAATCTGGATTGCAATTTCCCTATTATTATCTCCTAAATGCTACAATATGTTTACGAATCGTTTAAATCGACTACCTAATGACCTTTGATCAGACTTCAAGGTTCCAGCAACTGAGTAAAGAAATTTTCGCTGGGAAATACCATTGTGCCAGTTGTACTTTCTCTTTTTCTGCCGAAAAATAAAACCACTAAAGTGGTAGGCCTACTGTCTTCGCATTGTGAGATGGCATTGGTACGGCGTCGTGTGATGCCATGTGATACGACATTCATATAGTGCCAGAATTTCATAACATGCGCCTAAATTTTCCCAATGCGTAAAAGATTTGAAAAAATGTGTAGAAATATAAGGATATTATTAAACTGAGGTAGAAATTTCTCTAGTACTAGCCTAATGTTTTTACTATAAATGATACAATGAATGACATTTGACAAATCTGAGATCGCGAACAGGTTTAAAGAATATTTTGTAAACATTTGGGCCTACGTTGGCCTCAAAGGTAGGCCTACGAGGAAATGAACCCAAATTTGATAAATTTTAATTGACTCCCTTTGTTCTTCAATGGGCCTATTGATGATTACTGAGAAGGATGTAACTGATGTTGCAAATCAATTGCATGTATCTTCCAGTTGTGGGATTGATGATCTAGACCCAAACATTGCCTAGGCCACAATTCAGTTCATTGCTCAACCTTTGGCAGATATTATCAATTCTTCTTTCTCTACGGGCATTGTTCCAACGGATATAAAGATAGCTAAAATAATTACATTTTACAAATCCCAAAAGATGTAAAATAAATAATTATAGACCTATTTCTGCTCTTCCATATTTCTCCAAATATTTTGAGAAAATCATGTATAATAAGCTGATGGATAACCTATTAAAAATGAACTTAGTATCGCCAAACCAATATGACTTCCGTAAAGATCACTCCACGTTTATGGCATTAATAGATAAGCAGTGTAAGATTTCTGATTCTATAGACAATATTGAATTTTCTGTAGGAATTTTCTTCGGTTTGTATAAAGATTTTGACACCGTAGACCACCAAATTATGCTAAAAAACCGGAACACTATGGCATCAGAGGTATAGATCTTCACTGGTTCTCTGAATACTTTAGGAATAGGCCCTAGTATGTATATTTTAATGGTGTTTTTTTCTGTTAACAAACTGGTTACTTGTGGAGTTCCATTGGTCTCTATATATTAGGGCCATTGTCTTTCCCAGAATATGTTAATTACTTGTCAAATACCTTAAAAAGTTTCATTTTGTACTGTTGCTGATGACACTAATGCCTTTATTTCAGATAAATTCTTAATTTCTTTGTTTGCTAGAGCTAACCAGGAGCTTCAGTTCATCTGTTTTTGGTTTAGAGCTAAAAAATTATCTGTTAACAGTGAAAAGACTAATTTTTGTTATTTTCCGTTATTCCCGCAAGCCACGCCCGGCATATGATTATTAGAGTAAATATGGATCGTAAACTGATCAAGCAAACTACATCTTGTAACTTTTTAGATGTACACATGAACCAGAATTTGACATAGAAGGATCACATAGACCTCATATCCAAAAAGATGACAAAAATATTAGTATTTTATCCCGCATCCGATATTGCTTGACAAAATCTACTCTGCTTAGCATATATTATGCCTTGGGGCTCAAATTATCCCACTCGTTTGAGTGCACTCGAAATCCTACAGAAACGAGCCATTCGAGTTATTTTAAATCTACGCTGGTCCTCTAGCATTAAGACCACTTTCTATTGTACAGAATATTGCGACTACGAGCTATAACAAAATTACAAATAAGTTTGTTCATGTTTCGGTATCATGTGCATATGTTGCCCTCAAATTTTGATAAATTCTTTTACCTGGGATTTGATGTGCATGTTTATTATACTGGGGCGTCAGTGAATTATTGTAGTTCTACTGCTAAGTTAAAGCAGTATTCTATTAAACGTACTGACCCGGCAATATGGAATTCTCTTCCAGATGATGTAAGAAATGTAATGACTATTAATCAGTTTAAAACTAGATAAAGAAATACTTGATTAGCCTGTATTATAGTGTTAACATATAATTGGTTATTATAAATGTCTTTTGGATTGTGTTGAAAATAATTACTGTTATTTTTATTGTGTAATCTGTAATCTGTCATACCATTTAAATCTTTCCACAGTTGTCATATGTCAAAGTTACCATGTTTGTATAATCGCCATAAGTTAACATTGTAAATGGGCCAGACGAGTCTTAAGCGGGTCTGTCTGAACCTCTACGGTTGACCCATTGACCTGCACCAGCAATGTGCATATGCTATGGCTTATTTGTATTTGAAGGTTGTACTTTCTTGTATGTTGGTGCTCTAATGTGTAATGTCAATAAAAAATTCAATTTCAGTTTCAAATTTCAATTTCAATTTCAAAATGAGCAGCGTTCTTACAACAGCAAGATGACGCGGTCAAATTAGGCCCTATATTAAAATAAGTGGGCACAGAGTAGCCCTAATTTTCTAATTTTCGAAATTTTAACTTTCACCCTCTCATATGGTCTCATATTAGTTAGGAACGTTTTGAGTAAAATTTGAAGCAGATCAGTCTGCATTTAGAGGTCGCTCATTGGCCAAAGTTTACTAAATAATCAGCATAGTATGAACTCTTATAAACTCTTATGCGCAATGCAAACGTCTCTTTTGCACACGAGTCTTTTGCACATTCGACCGACTTCCTATATAAGATATATGAGGTTAACTAGCCACAACAAATGAGATGAACGTCCACTCGCCGAGAGACAGCCGAAGCCCAACATGACGAACAGATCCGAAGAAGACGGTCGAAGCCGACATTCATCCGCGGAGAACGACTAGAGCAGCAGCCAAAGGAGACGGTTTGAGCAGAAGAAGATAGCAAGGCGTTCGCGATTACCTGTTAGCCTTACAGAAGTGAGAGAAGAAAGTAAACTACCTCGGAGAAGCAGGTCCTTAGCCACCTTATGCATCGCTACAGTGTACTTAAAGAGGATATCGGAACGGCAGCAACCCACACCATACAGCGAGTCGAAGATTTCTGGTTCCGCACTAGAAATTCAACCAAACATCGTCAACTCTCGATCAAAAAGCTCGAGCAACTATTCTATAGATTGCAATGGCTGAAGAAGAACAAGAGTTGTCAATCCAAGACTCAAACAGCCAAAGGAGCTACGTTTTTAGACAGGATCGGGGAACTGTTTGACATTGTGCATGATAACGCCATGGAGCTCATCGAGAATCAAGCAGACAAGCTCTTCCTCGAATCACAGCGGAAAAAGGGACGACCGAGCTGCATGAAAGGAGTCGACAAGGCGCTGCTCCAACAAGAGCAGAAGCAGATGCAGACAGAGGAGACGCTGCGAAGGAGACGACAGCAATCTGAACTTCAGAAAGACGCCTTTTGGAGAAAGTTATGTTGGAGAGCAGTACCGACTCGGAAGAAAGTCAGTGTGAAGGTGGAGATCAAGATCCACGTCCCAGTACGATAACTGCTAACTCGCCACGAAAACGAGGACGCCAAAGTGTTATATCACCAGAACTGGCAGCTATGCTTGATCGAAATGGACTGAGTGACAGGGCCGCCATGATGACGGTCTTTGAAGCGTCTAGGGCTTTCGGACAAGACCCAGAAGCACTTACACTTAACCATCTTCCATCAACCATCTTCAGCGTTTCCGTCGATGATGATGATGATGATGATGATGATTAGTCACAGCGGAAAAGGGGACCACCGAGCTGCATGACAGGAGTCGACAGGCGCGGGTCCAACAAAAAGCAGTAGCAGGTAGAGAAACAGGAGAAGCTGCAAGGAGGCGACATCGATCCAAACTTTAGAAAGACGTCCTTTTGGGGGAAAGTTATGCTGGAGAGCAGCACCGACTCGGAAGAATATCAGAGTAAATGTGAAGATCAAGATCCACGTTCCAGTACGAGTACTGCTAATGAGGACGCCAAAGTGTTATATCACCAGAACTGGCAGCTAAGCTTGATTGAAGTGGACTGAGTGACAGGGCCGCCATGACGATGGTCTTTGAAGCGTCTAGGGCTCTCGGACAAGACCCAGAAGAGCTTGCACTTAACAGGTCAACCATCCAGCGTCTACGTCGAAGAAACCGAAAAGTAGCAGCTGTTGGCATTGTAGAGGCATTCCAACCAAACACGATCTTAACAGTCCACTGGTATATCAAGCTGATGTTAGAATTGACAATGAAAGAGAGTGTGCATAGCCTTCCTATTCTGGTTTTAACGGTGGGTGAAAAGAAACTGTTGTCAATTCCAAAGATATCCGCAGGTACTGGGCAAGTTGTGGCCGAAGCTGTACAAAACGGAATACGAGAATGTGGGGCCTGGAAGGCTTGGTCCGGGGCATGTGTTTTAACACAGCCAGCTCTAACACTGGCCGACTATCAAGTGCCAGCGTTATTCTTCAGCAACTACCGAGCCGGCCTCTTCTAGACTTCGGCTGTCGACACCATATCATGGAAATTTACTGGTTGCCACATTTGGTGTATGTATGGGGCCTAGCCACGTACCAGAAGTCCTCGTCATCAAACGGTTTCAAGAACAGTAGTCATCCATCCATACAAAGAAAGATACTACGATGCTCTCTCTGAGGATTTCGCCTCATCTGAGCTCATCGATGTCCGAGACGAAGTCATTGTATTCTGTGAGCAGCAGCTGCAGGATCAGCAACCCCGTGACGACTACTGCGAATTACTCCAACCAATGCTTGTCTTTTTTGGGAAGAACGCCAAATCATGGGACAAATTTCACCTCATCTGAGCTCATCGATGTCCGAGACGAAGTCGTTGTATTTTGTGAGAAGCAGCTGCAGGATCAACAAACTCCTGACGAATATCACGAACTACTCCAACTAATGCTTGTCTTTTTGGGAAGAACACCAAATCATGGGACAAATTTCCGAGCCCCTGGGCCGTTGCTTCAAGCTTATTGGATGTCGAAAGAAATATACAGTATCAAAGTTTGGCTGTTGAGGTCGCAGTTCAAACTGTAGACAAGAGAATCTCGGAAACTTCTACGTGTGAACATATTTCTCGCAAAACATTACATTAACTTCTGGATCCTGGCATCTTTGGCTTCGAAAGCAGCTAGGAATGACGTGCTCCTTCTGCAGCAACTTGATGCTTACCCTGATCGCGATATCAGTTCAGCAACTTCACGCAAGCTACCGGATCATCTGCGGTACCTTTCCGAGGATTTGATCCTTCTCAGCCTCTTTGATCCGGTGGTGGATTTGATCACAAAATGGGCCATGCTGCATGAGAGCATCAATAGAGGAAGAAGGAGCAAACGATCCATTGAAAAGCATAGAAGTGGACTTAGCGACGGTACGACACAAGACTCTTTCGTGACAATGTGGAGCAGAAATGTATTTGAAACTCTGGGCTTGCCGGTTGATTCCTTACCGAAGACCCTGATACAGGGAACAGTACGGATGAGTTCAAGGCTGCAGAGGCAATCGCAAGCGCACTAGCAGTCACCAACGATCATGCAGAGCGAGGTGTCGCCATGATCCCAGACATGGCACCGACAGGGAGCTTTAGGAGTGAAGAACAGTTTCAGTATGCTCTTAAAGTAATCTAACAGAGTCGGGAAAACTTTCTCGATGCGAGATAATTCACGTTACCTAAGAAACTATAAAAGCATACTATATACTACACATTTAGTATACAGTAGTTTGATTTTAAAAACTGTTCTGTATCGGTCCGAGACTATTAAATAAACACTTAAAACAGTAGTTTTAATTGCAGCTTGATTTCTTGCACGGCTTAGTCAAACTGATGGCAAAATGGCAGACATTTTTTATTTCTACCATTTACGCTGTCTGGCTAAATTAGGGTCGTTGAGCGACCTCTAAATATTAAAATTTTTCGCTCAAAATTTCCACATAATATTTTTAAAAATAAGGAATATCTTGAAAGGGTGAGATTAATATTGCTCTGCAATTAATTTTTGCTATATAAATATGTGACATCCTAATGCGTATGCATATCAGATAGGAACTATCCATCGTTTGCATACATTACTTGTACATGTTGTTGCAGATTTGTCTAGGGCAAGTAATAAACACCAGCAGTAGTTTAAAATAGCATATATCTATAAGCAAAAATTAGACTCACGTGTACACAGAAAACGACCACAGCGGTCCAAAGAACATCAGAATCTCCACAAACAAAGCGTCAACTTAGCAAGACAAGGTCATCCACGAAGGAAGACAGAATCAACATCAAAACGATCAACTTGAAGATGACATGTCGTGAGTCCGTCAGAACTTAAGCACAAACCAAGGAGGACGAAACCTCAAAAGACCAATAGGGTCAAATACCAAAAGCCGGACTGAGCTTAACTAACACTCACGCCTATTTAAAGCTTGCCGTTCCCGCCCGACAATGGACACTCCTAATCTACAAGATCTATTGCATATATATATATATTTACAAAATATATTTCTCTTAAGATTTCAATTTGGAATACATATAGGCCTATTACGTTGTCATACACTACATGTTTTAACAGTTTACCCTATTTTAAAAGAAAGCTAATTCATCAGTTTTAACATTAAACACCTAAGCAGCCTTTATCCCAACCTGCGGTGGGCATAAACAGCGGCTAATGGCAAAGAACGAGTACGGTATAAGACGGTAATAACTGGTCGCTTCATTTGTTTTTCTAACTGCCCTGTCTGACCAAAAGTAAAACATAGTCCAATACATAATAATCATCTTCTTTGAATTCGAAGCTTCTGTTGTATCGGAGAAGCCTACGAAATATGAGTTACGTTTGAAGTCTGAGTTTTTGAGGTGTTCGCATAAGTTGAGCGTCCAAATATCGAGTGACAGAAAATCTGTTCAAAATCATAACAAACATAAAGTCATGTAATCCGGTAGCTTCTGACAATGACGAGCTTTCTTATTACAACACAATGGTTGAAATTAAAATGACAACCCAATTCACCGGCACTAATGATATCATACATGTAGGCCTATATAAATATGTGATACACACTAATCTAATCTGAACTAAAAACTTCTTCAGCGCCGTTATCGTTATTCCCAGGACATCAATCGATGGTCGCTTCTAATGAAATCATAATCAAAATCATAATCCATTGGAAAAGCTGGGTCGAATTTCTATAGGTAAGAGAAACCAACTATTATGCGACGGTAGATAAGCAAGATGAAAGAGATGAGTCTTGGGTTTACACCTGAATGACATCAAGAACTGACAGAACGAATAGAACTTGGCAGCGAATTCCAATAAATGATTTGTGAAGAAAGGCAACTCCTCCACCAAACCTATTCAACAGAGGTACATTTAGGAGAGAGAAAGACGGAGGAATCAAGTCCATAACAAAGGAAGTTGTGTCAGACTGTTGGAGCCAAGTTTCATTGACAGTAATAATATCTACCAGATTATCCGACTTATTATATATACGAAATGTGATTTTGAAGAGAGAAAGACTTATTTCGGATAGGATGGACATTAAAGTGGCAGAAGTTAATAGTTTCAAGACGACAAGGACCAGGACTTAGCTCAGTGTCACCATCAAGAAGCAACAGAAGGTAAATTCAGTTCATCCAAAATGTTTCTTATTAATATTTTATATTTTAACCTAGTTAGAAAGAATGAATTTATAGATTAATAAATTATTGTAATAAATAATAATATTATCAATACAATAAGATAATTTAATTAATTGCCATTTTATTTATTAATAGTAATAATCATCATCATTATTATTAAGATATAAGCTGTATAAGTCGAATTACAACTAGCCTGTTCCAAATTAGCTCTCATTGGCTTCCACATGAAGCCATAGATAACAGGATTGATGCAGGAATTCAGATTTGCGAGTATGGACGTCGTTTGCATCATTGATATTGCATGCCGTTTGTTCGAACCCAAACTCAGATACAATAAGTTGACTTGAAACGGTATCCAATTGACGACAAATATAGCCACGATCACGGTACACATTCGCGCCACCTTGCGAGAAGCGGTGTTATCATTGCCCTGCAGTCCTGATGGTATCACCTAAATAACCAATTTATGAGAAGGAAAAGGTTGATCCTTTATGACACCCCTTCAAAAGCAGCAGACATGGCGTTGAAGTAGGCCCATTCTTTGGACAAGAATACAGAAAGGAGAATAGGCCTACATCAAGGGTCGAACTTAGCCTTGCCGCAGCCCCACTTCACCCTAATTGTCGGCCCTGATTCCCCCTAATTTGGCGACCCCATACCTTCCTTTCCGTCCCTCTCCTCCCTTCCCTCCCTCATGGGCCGAATAAAAACACGAATCAGAACTTATTTGTTATGACTCATGACACATTGCCGGCCTGTAATAGAAGAAAAACAATAGCCGAAGACTTGATGGCTACTATCCATGAACGCTGCAGTATGAGCCTACAACTGAAGTGCAGATCTATGCTTGTTGTTTCACCAATGTTTCTTGCAGTGTCATTTCGTTTTACAATGACACTCCAGGCCTAATAGTCAGAAATGACAAGCTTAGTCAGTTAGTACAATACAATCACGCTTCACAAGTTTATATTAACTTAATTCGCTGTACAATAGGCCTACACTCAACTTTATTACAAGTATTTTGTGCCAGAGCAAATGTCTTAGCCGTTAAAGCAGAATCTCATGCTAGGGCTCATCACTTGGAAGAATGTGCAACGACTTTAGTTCATCAAGTCGACACAGACCGTCAATGACACACCTTCGCTTGTTCCATCGCCTTTCTTGGACAAAGCCTGCTGCAAATTCACATTCCTGGACAGTAATTACAGTGACTAGCGCACCTGTGTAATTTTCTCTTGCATGTTAGCTGTAGCCATGCCCACAGCATGCAGTCCGATACTGATGACTTCAGTTCGTCTAGCTTTTCCCATTCGAGAGCTGGCGGCCTCCTAAAATCGGCGGCCCTTTTCGGCTATACATCTAGAATATGTCTAAGGCCGGCCCTGCCTATATCAACGCGTGTCTCAGTTTCTTTAAAGACTATAGAAAATCGCCAAGAGGACTGACGACATTAGAGGGATATCGAGGACTACTGTTCACAGAAGTGAATAACTAAAGACTGTTTAATTTAGATTACATTTAAGAAACTGTCGTTTTTGTCAATATAGTAGACTGTAGTCACATTGTGAGTGTACAAGCCGTAGTCTGGTCATAAGCTAGACTAGGCTGAATATAGCAGGCTACAGTTACATTATGTTCAAATATTCAATTGTAGGGATATCAAATAACTCTACAATGTTTTTGAAACATATGATAAAATATTAAGAAGCTGCTATAGAGAGTATACTACATCAGCTAAATTGTTCTGCGGTCGGAGGTCATACAGTAATCGTCACTCACTCGATATCTCGTAAGATCTCGATGTTACCAGAGTCAATATCATAGACACTACACTTAGTTTAATATGCTAGAGTCACCGACCTTTTTCTTGGCAAAATACACCTTGTACCATATTCCGAAGTACGATGCAAGCGTCACGGCCAGAGGAATGTAGAACAGGATGACCTGTCCTATGAGAGTGTACATGGCCAAGGAGAGCTCGCTCATACCAGGGGCCATACACGACTGCGCAGTGGGACTGTTCTGGACGACATCGAACCAGACGAACATTGGAATGCAGAAGGCGATGACAACCACCCAGACGCTGGCAATCAGTAGAGCGGCAGTTCGAGTGGAAAAGAAGCTCATCGCTCCAGGCTGACTCAGTCCTAGATATCTACAAACACAACAGTGGTGACGCGGTGTTCAAATCTGAGGTTCGAATCTCGGAGCGGAAAGTGAATTGGTAAACCATGGCACGTGAATTGTTCTCAGGCTGTTGATCCAAATATCAGGATCAAGGTCCAGTCGCCGGAGTTCTAATGTTGAATGTGATTGCGTAACTACTTTATCTTTACCAAGTATCTTTTAAGTAGGCATGTTATTTTGGAGGCATCAGGTTTGCGAGGTTCTATCCTTGGTGCATTTTGTGAAGCTGACAGTTTATTGTCGGTGTGAAATCGACCAGTAAGTAAGTAGTCAAGTATATGAAATGTATAATGTTGATTGTGGTAACACTCTTAAAAGACTTGTAAAGAATGCCATTATGGAATAATAACAGTAGGTGTGGTACAACTTACTTAAGTAAGTAAGTAAGTAAGTAATGCATTTGTTAACACGCCATATGTCCATCGACTGAGCAAGGAATCGTAGGGGTATTTCAAAGCATTTGATTAGATTTCTTCTGTAGTAATTAACTACGGCTTATTATTTAGGAGAGACTGGAGATTTATTTAAAACTTTAAAAATATAAGTTAATTACTGCAGGGGTACTACAAAGATCATAACAGACTGTCTTAGAAATCTAATCAAATGCTTTGAAATACTCAGTATTTGTGACCAAATTACATTTATGCATGTATGCAGACAGTTTTAAATTACTGCTCATAAGCATTTTCTGATCGAGTGTATAACATTTTTCTATACACATTATAATACTTGGTCAGAGAAAATATTTTCCCAATAACCAACTTTCTGTCTACCAGTTTTTTTCCACCTGTTTAAACCATACATCTCACCTTGTCATCTCTTTCCAATCACAGCATATTTAAAAGAATATCTTTGAACTTCCGATTGCACTTCGGAACAACTTAAGACATCATCCAGCGTACCTTCTTCATGCAAGACATCATCTTTCCGCAATACATATCACTAGTAAAACCTGGATCTTCAAGAAGAGATAATAAACCAAACCAGATGAAGGAAGAGCAGGAAAAGAGAAGAAGAAAATATGAGCGCAGTACAGAAAACGTTAGAGCTAATATTCTGTTGAACTCGCTGCCTGACCTGTCAACGCCGATGATTGACAGCATAATTATGGACGACTTCCCTGACACAGACGTCCAGAGTCTGTTGAGTTTACAGAAGAAGCTTCCGTAGACCCAGCTGGGCCTAATGGCTAACATGGCGCTTGTCCAGGTAGTCGTCAGCATGAAACCGAGGTCCGAGACAGCGAGACAGCAGATGAACATCCGTGTCACCAGATTCTGACTTTTATTGCCTTTGCGGTGACCTATGACCCCGACTGCGATGAGTAACAGGTTCCCGCTGACTCCGATCACGAATATTGTCCAGAAAATGGCTGCTGTGGCATAGTTCACCTTTGCGAATGAAAACGACTGCGATGACGGCAATGTGCGATTCCCTTCTGCTGACTTCCAGAAGGTCAGGTTCAGGTCAACAATATCAATCGTGATATTGCCTGAACTCGTGTATTTGTTCTGCTCAGCCATGATGATGGTCGTATCTCTCTGCTGTAATGTGTTAATATTGTAGGCCAAATTGTAATTAGTAGCTTGAAACGCCCGGTATATAATGCACAAGGTATCAACCGACGGCGCAAAAGTCCCAAACGGCAATCAGGTCAATATCCAGAAGGTCAGTGCACAAGACAGAGATGCAGACTGTGGTGGATAAGCAATTTGAAGAAGGTGAGTTTAAGCCGAGAACGCTGTGACACAAAATTTATATGCGGGAAGGTGATTTTATTAACCGGTGATTTACGTCACGATCAATGAAAAATGCGCCTCAAAGTGGCACTACCTTTCCAAAAAAAAAATATATATAAATTAAGTGATTAACAAACAGTTGCGCAAAACAGTTTCGTTCATCTAACCTAATAGTTTCATTATCATGAAAAGTCGAACGCATAAGGCATCAATCAGTGGCGCAGCTACGCTGCCAATCGATAGATTATTTTGCTTCAAAACGATTCATAAGCAAGAGTTTCTGTAGTAATTAACTACGCTTATTATTTAGGAGAGACTGGAGATTTATTTAAAACTTTAAAAATATAAGTTAATTACTGCATGGATACTACAAAGATCATAACAGACTGTCTTAGAAATCTAAGCAAATGTTTTGATATTTTAGAACAATTTTAGAACCACATGCTTAAGCTGAGTGGCTAACTCCTTGGCTATGCTAATAACGGCCCACAGTATAGTTATAAAACAGCCGACCTTCTGTGCAAAGTCGGTTACTTTTCCCGTTTATCCTCCGTGAATGTTAGCCATACTTTTGAGTTTGACAATAATTCTCTCCATGCTGACATGCTTTAAAGAGTAAACACGCTTTAAAATTGGGTCTGGCGCATACAATTGGAGGCATGTAATCGAGTAAACATCGCTAGTCTTTTTCATAAGTGTGGTTAGTTTCACAAAGATTAAAAGCAGACGAACCGCTGTAAGCTAACTGAACGAATGCTAACTGTCGGTTGCGTTCGCACTTTTGCTCGTTGGCCTCTGATGCCCAGCTTTATATCAAAAATGGCGCAAAAGGTCTGCAGTATGCAGTATTTCGAATTGCCTCTCTACGCGCATCTCGAGTACCTCGACACTTACGTAGCGCCCTTTTGGGTTCTCGTATGACAGTTGTTTTAAACAAGTGACCATTCATTGAACAAAGAAACTCACATAATACCATCTCAGGGTATTTGCGGTCACAATAGAGTTCACTCCGCACAGCGGGTAATAAGATCGTGCATGTGGAGATTAGTGTAAAAGAAGCCCAACGTGCATTCTGGGAGACCACAATAGCATAGAACAGGTCGCTGTGGTCTGTGTTATGTGCGTTTGTCTGCGGGAAGCAGAAATATGAGTTAAAAGTCTATAAAATCCACATTTTGGAGAAGAAAGCTTCTAACGCCAAAACAAAGTTTGTTCCCAGGACGTCATTGTTTGGCTTATGATATATAATCGTCTATTTCGATAGACTTTCCAATGGAACGGTTTGAGCGAGGTTAATTGCAATGGAGTGCAAAGCTAATTTGACAAAATGCAATCAAGTGCGAAGCAAATTTGATAAGAAAATTATCGATCAGAGGAGAGAAATTTGAAGCTAAAAGCAAGAATTTGTTCACTTGAAGGGGCCCTAGCACTTTCAGCATTTGTTTGATTAACATACTATTTTATCATCATCATCAACCTCATCATCATCATCAGTTTCTGTCCCAGCCGTTTGGGTGCGTTTTTCGGTCATTTGTCAACTTAATTCCATATCGTGTTTAGCTCGAGTTTTGTTACATCCTCGTTTGTATTGTTTATCATTCTAGAAAAAGGACACAGCAGACGACGTAAAATCATACTGTGCAGTCCCTTAACGTAGCACAGCAAGGGTTTTAAGTGGTTCAGAAGACGAGTGATCTATGCTAGAACTATTGCAATTTAACCAAGAATGATCGATAGCCAATCCTTCTTAACTTCTTCTTTAAATTTGTGGAATAGTTTGGATGATACTACGTCTCATTGGACAAATCTTGCCCTAATGTTCCTGTCCGTTTCTTAAATAATATATATCTGTGGCCTTGAAGCGAATTGTTAGGTGCTATTTCAAAGAACCTCTATCACTAGGCTAATGTAGGCTAAATTAATAAATGGCCTAAGTGATTTTCAGGAAGCTCTACTGAAACATGCTTTTAAAACATTTTCTAGTGATCTTTAAATATGTCTACATTATGAAGGGAAAGCGTGAAATAGACTTCGAATTATATTTTGTACTAGAGCTTAATCAATGAATGCTGTACGTTAGCAGTCTTAGGTTCGATGTAGGCATCTTTTATAAACTTACGACCTAATGAGACAAAGTATGGAATTTAATATAAACACAACACAGAAGTATAGGCCCATATACGTACGTCAACATAGGCCCTTTTAGCGAAGATCATATTTACGGAAGTATCAGCAGTAAAAGCAGCAGGCGATCTCATTGATATAAAAGCACAACACTGTTGTGACGTCGAACAACATTTTTTGTGTGAATCGGCCATATGTTTCTGAAAATATTCCTTTGCCTTTCTTCTCTTTCCCTCTGTCCTCCTTGCCTTTGCCTTTCTTTTACTCCTTTCTCCCCTCGTCTCCTCTTGCTTCTTAGCACTGGAGTCAGAACAAAGTATAAAGTGAAAGTGTACGAAAGGGTGATCGAAGGGCGCATTATGGAACGGTTCAAGCTACTTGATAACCAGTTTGTCTTTAGACCGTGTAGAGGCACAACGGATGCAAATTCACATTGAGACAGGTGCAGGAGAAAATACTAGAAGGAAACAAGAAGAGATATTGGACTTTTGTAGATTTGGTGAAGGCTTTTGATAGAGTACCAAGAGAGGTCGTATATTGGAGTCTGAGGGAAAAGGGAGTATCGGAGAAAATAGTGCGACTGGTGAAATCAATGTACGAAGGTGCACAGACTTCAGTGAGGAGCAATATAGGAAACACAGTAAAATTTGAGATTCAAGTGGGTGTACATCAGGATTCTGCCTGAGTCCTCTGCTGTTCCTCATAGTAATGGATGCCATATCGGAAAATGTGAGATGTACCATGGGATATGTTGTATGTCGATGACCTCAGATGACGCAGCGACAAAGATACAAGGGCGTTTCACTGATTGGCAGATGGCATAGGAGAGCAAGGGTCTTAAAATAAATATCAATAAAACAGAGACCATGATATGCTCCAAAATGGATGAGACATTTGTGGTCAAGGATATCACAGGAAATGCATTGAAACAAGTAGAAACCTTTAAGTATCTTGGTACGATAATGATTGCTAAAGGAGAATGCAAATATGATGTTAAGAACAGGTTTAAGGCAGCGTGGCAAAAAATGGAAAGACCTATCGGGCGTATTATTCGATGTCAAAATGCTGGTTCAAGTCAAAGGAAAGGTGTACAAAACAATAAGACCAGTGATGATATATGGAGCAGAAGCATGGACACTGACAAAAGAGAAGAAGCTGCTGGAGAGAACAGAAATGAGAATGCTGCAATGGATACTTGGAATCTCACTGAAAGACAAGAAAAGGAATGAGTATATCAGACAGAAATTGGGAGTGGCATGTATATTTGACAAGGTACGAGAAGCCAGGTTGAGATGGTACGGTCATGTGATGAGGAGAGAGGAGGAAAACTGCATTAACAGAATTATGACAGCATAGGTTTACGGACGCCGCAGTCGTGGACGGCAAAAGAAGAGATGGGAGACATGATGCAGCAAGACTTAAAGCTCCTCAGATTGAAGAAAGAAGATACTGGAGATAGAAACAATGGAAAAGAAGGATTCGTGTGGCTGACCCCTCTCCTAAGAGGGATTAATTCCAGCCAGAAGGAAGAAGAAGAAGACTGGAGTCAGAACAAAATGGGTGCCGTGGCCAGCTGGCCAGAGTAACATAACAGTGATGGCGCCATGGATAGAGGTTAGGGTGCTGACGACTCTTGGAAGTTGCGAATCGGACTCCGATCCTGGAGTTGGAGTTGCCCAATTTCTATAGTAGCATTCACTCCAGAAAAGCACTAAGCGTATGAATCTAGTTGCTTTAGAATGGATCCTTGATTTCCATCGTCGCCTTCAGAAGGTGACAAAATCACATTGCTGGATGCTAGTACCTCTGCCGTTGGCTGCCCAGATCCCGGCTGAGGAAGGGGCTGGGCCCCTGACGATGAATGGTGCTGTTCGAGGCATGCGTCTTGAATGCTACCCAGCATAAATGACAGATCCCCTTTCCCGTAGTGGGATTCTCATTCATTTGGCGCACCTGTACTGTCGATCGAAGGTTCAATGTTGATACGTGGATTCTTGCGTAATGGCAAAATTTTGAAAACCTATAGTTGATAGATCAATGCGTGTAGGGACTTGTATGTCAACGATTCAGTAGTCTACTGCTGTAATTATTAAATTATGAATACAAAAATCAAAGGCTATATATGTTTTCTCGAATTGAAGATACGCTACAAATAGGGCGAGTCGACAATTCGAAACCCGATCGTTCAGGAACTTCGGAAGAGGGTCGAATATCATCATCTTTATAGTTGTTCTTGATTGTCGCTGAACCTTTTCGTTATCTTCGCCATCTTAACTAGCGCAGTTATTATGGTCACTCGGCAATTGTCTTGGCCGTTGTCGTAATGACTATTAGTTTTCTTCCATAAGAATAACATTTCTTTGTGCTGTAGATGCATGGATGAGAACACGCGTTCCTCTTTGTGTTTTCCAATCTCCTTATTTCGTATTTGTCTTGCATGCAAAATAACCTAGTCCGTTTTCCCACAGGTGCTACTTTAGCTGTGTGCCATTATGAACACAACTCCATTAGTGGTCTTCAGATGATTTTCCGTTTCAGCACTTGAATCTGTTTTACATGTTAGTTCCTCGCAGCGCATTTATACATTTATTTACCAAAAAATCCGAATCAGCAGTTGAATATCCCGAAATAATACGTAATCTGGATTGCAATTTCCCTATTATTATCTCCTAAATGCTACAATATGTTTACGAATCGTTTAAATCGAAGTCACTACCTAATGACCTTTGATCAGACTTCAAGGCTTCAGCAACTGAGTAAAGAAATTTTCGCTGGGAAATACCATTGTGCCAGTTGTACTTTCTCTTTTTCTGCCGAAAAATAAAACCACTAAAGTGGTAGGCCTACTGTCTTCGCATTGTGAGATGGCATTGGTACGGCGTCGTGTGATGCCATGTGATACGACATTCATATAGTGCCAGAATTTCATAACATGCGCCTAAATTTTCCCAATGATTTGAAAAAATGTGTAGAAATATAAGGATATTATTAAACTGTTGTAGAAATTTCTATAATACTAGCCTAATGTTTTTACTATAAATGATACAATGAATGACATTTGACAAATCTGAGATCGTTAACAGGTTTAAAGAATATTTTGTAAACATTTGGGCCTACGTTGGCCTCAAAGGTAGGCCTACGAGGAAATGAACCCAAATTTGATAAATTTTAATTGACTCCCTTTGTTCTTCAATGGGCCTATTGACGATTACTGAGAAGGATGTAACATGTTGCAAATCAATTGCATGTATCTTCCAGTTGTGGGATTGATGATCTAGACCCAAACATTGCCTAGGCCACAATTCAGTTCGTTGCTCAACCTTTGGCAGATATTATCAATTCTTCTTTCTCTACGGGCATTGTTCCAACGGATATAAAGATAGCTAAAATAATTACATTTTACAAATCCCAAAAGATGTAAAATAAATAATTATAGACCTATTTCTGCTCTTCCATATTTCTCCAAATATTGTGAGAAAATCATGCATAATCAGCTGATGGATAACCTATTAAAAATGAACTTAGTATCGCCAAACCAATATGACTTCCGTAAAGATCACTCCACGTTTATGGCATTAATAGATATGCAGTGTAAGATTTCTGATTCTATAGGCAATATTGAATTTTCTCTAGGAATTTTCTTCGGTTTGTATAAAGATTTTGACACCGTAGACCACCAAATTATGCTAAAAAACTGGAACACTATGGCATCAGAGGTATAGATCTCCGCTGGTTCTCTGAATACTTTAGGAATAGCCCCCTAGTATGTATATTTTAATGGTGTTTTTTTCTGTTAACAAACTGGTTACTTGTGGAGTTCCATTGGGCTCTATATATTAGGGCCATTGTCTTTCCCAGAATATGTTAATTATAATTAACATATTTCATGTATTGTCAAATACATGAAAAAGTTTCATTTTGTACTGTTTGCTGATGAGAATAATGCCTTTATTTCAGATAAATTCTTAATTTCTTTGTTTGCTAGAGCTAACCAGGAGCTTCAGTTCATCTGTTTTTGGTTTAGAGCTAAAAAAATTATCTCTTAACAGTGAAAAGACTAATTTTGTTATTTTCCGTTATTCCCGCAAGCCACGCCCGGCATATGATTATAAGAGTAAATAAGGATCGTAAACTGATCAAGCAAACTACATCTTGTAACATTTTAGTTGTACACCTGAACCAGAATTTGACATAGAAGGATCACATAGACCTCATATCCAAAAAGATGACAAAAAATATTAGTATTTTATCCCGCATCCGATATTGCTTGACAAAATCTACTCTGCTTAGCATATATTATGCCTTGGGGCTCAAATTATCCCACTCGTTTGAGTGCACTCGAAATCCTACAGAAACAAGCCATACGAGTTATTTTAAATCTACGCTGGTCCTCTAGCATTAAGACCACTTTCTATTGTACAGAATATTGCGACTACGAGCTATAACAAAATTACAAATAAGTTTGTTCATGTTGCGGTATCATGTGCAAATGTTGCCCTCAAATTTTGATAGATTCTTTTACCTGGGATTTGATGTGCATGTTTATAATATTAGGGCATCAGTTAATTATTGTAGTTCTACTGCTAAGTTAAAGCAGTATTCTATTAAACGTACTGGCCCGACAATATGGAATTCTCTTCCAGATGATATAAGAAATATAATGAGTATTAGTCAATTTAAAACTAGATAAAGAAATACTTGATTAGCCTGTATTATAGTGTTAACATATAATTGGTTATTATAAATGTCTTTTGGATTGTGTTGAAAATAATTACTGTTATTTTTATTGTGTAATCTGTAATCTGTTGTCATATGTCAAAGTTACCATGTTTGTATAATCGCTATATGTTAACATTGTAAATGGGCCAGACGAGTCTTAAGCGGGTCTGTCTGAACCTCTACGGTTGACCCATTGACTTGCACCAGCAATGTGCATATGCTAGGGCTTATTTGTATTTGATGCTATACTTTCTGATATGTTGGTGCTCTAATGTGTAATGTCAATAAAAAATTCAATTTCAGTTTCAAATTTCAATTTCAATTTCAAAATGAGTGATGTAGTAGCGTTCTTACAACAGCAAGATGACGTGGTCATATTAGGCCTTACATTAAAATAAGTGGGCATAGAGTGGCCCAAATTTTATCATTTTCGAAAATTTTAACTTTCACCCTCTCATATGGTCTCATATTAGTAAGAAACATTTTGAGTAAAATTTGAAGCAGATCAGTCTGCATTTAGAGGTCGCTCATTGGCCAAAGTTTACTAACTAATCAGCATAGTATGAACTTTTATAAACTCTTATGCGCAGTGCAAACGTCTCGTTTAAATACGTGTCCTTTTGAACACGAGTCTTTTGCACACTCGACCGACTTCCTATATAGGATATATAAGGTTAACTAGCCACAACAAATGAGATGAACGTCCACTCGCCGAGAGACAATCGAAGCCCAACATGACGAACAGATCCGAAGAAGACGGTCGAAGCCGACATTCATCCACGGAGAACGATTGGAGCAGCAGACAAAGGAGACGCTTTGAGCCGAAGAAGATAGCAAGGCGTTCGCGATTACCTGTTAGCCTTACAGAAGTGATAGAAGGAAGTAAACTACCGTCGGAGAAGCAGGTCCTTAGCCACCTTATGCATCGCTACAGTATACTTAAAGAGGATATCGGAACGGCAGCAACCCACACCATACAGCGAGTCGAAGATTTCTGGTTCCGCACTAGAAATTCAACTAAACATCGTCAGCTCTCGATCAAAAAGCTCGAGCAACTATTCTATAAATTGCAATGGCTAAAGAAGAACAAGAGTCGTCAGTCCCAGACTCAAACAGCCAAAGAAGATACGTTTTTAGACAGATCGGGAAACTGTTTGAAAATGCGTATGTTAACGCCATGGAGCTCATCGAGAATCAAGCAGACAAGCTCTTCCTCGAATCACAGCGGAAAAAGGGACGACCGAGCTGCATGAAAGGAGTCGACAAGCGCTGCTCCAACAAGAGCAGAAGCAGATGCAGACAGAGGAGACGCTGCGAAGGAGACGACAGCAATCTGAACTTCAGAAAGACGCCTTTTGGAGAAAGTTATGTTGGAGAGCAGTACCGACTCGGAAGAAAGTCAGTGTGAAGGTGGAGATCAAGATCCACGTCCCAGTGCGAGTACTGCTAACTCGCCACGAAAATGAGGACGCCAAAGTGTTATATCACCAGAACTGGCAGCTATGCTTGGTCAAAATGGACTGAGTGACAGGGCCGCCATGATGATGGTCTTTGAAGCGTCTCGGACAAGACCCAGAAAAGCTTGCACTTAACAGGTCAACCATCCAGCGTCTACGTCGAAGAAACCGAAAAGCAGCAGCTGTTGGCATTGTAGAGGCATTCCAACCAAACACGATCTTAACAGTCCACTGGTATATCAAGCTGATGTTAGAATTGACAATGAAAGAGAGTGTGCATAGCCTTCCTATTCTGGTTTTAACGGTGGGTGAGAAGAAACTGTTGTCAATCCAAAGATATCCGCAGGTACTGGGCAAGTTGTGGCCGAAGCTGTACAAAACTGAATAAGAGAATTTGGGGCCTCGAAGGCTTGGTCCGTGGCATGTGTTTTGACACAGCCAGCTCTAACACTGGCCGACTATCAAGTGCCAGCGTTATTCTTCAGCACCTACCAAGCCGGCCTCTTCTAAACTTCGGCTGTCGACACCATATCATGGAAATTTATTGGCTGCCACATTTGGTGTATGTATGGGACCTAGCCACGTACCAGAAGTCCTCGTCTTCAAACGGTTTCAAGAACAGTAGTCATCCATCCATACAAAGAAAGATACTACGATGCTCTCTCTGAGGATTTCGCCTCATCTGAGCTCATCGATGTCCGAGACGAAGTCATTGTATTCTGTGAGCAGCAGCTGCAGGATCAGCAACCCCGTGACGACTACTGCGAATTACTCCAACCAATGCTTGTCTTTTTTGGGAAGAACGCCAAATCATGGGACAAATTTCACCTCATCTGAGCTCATCGATGTCCGAGACGAAGTCGTTGTATTTTGTGAGAAGCAGCTGCAGGATCAACAAACTCCTGACGAATATCACGAACTACTCCAACTAATGCTTGTCTTTTTGGGAAGAACACCAAATCATGGGACAAATTTCCGAGCCCCTGGGCCGTTGCTTCAAGCTTATTGGATGTCGAAAGAAATATACAGTATCAAAGTTTGGCTGTTGAGGTCGCAGTTCAAACTGTAGACAAGAGAATCTCGGAAACTTCTACGTGTGAACATATTTCTCGCAAAACATTACATTAACTACTGGATCCTGGCATCTTTGGCTTCGAAAGCAGCTAGGAATGACGTGCTCCTTCTGCAGCAACTTGATGCTTACCCTGATCGCGATATCAGTTCAGCAACTTCACGCAAGCTACCGGATCATCTGCGGTACCTTTCCGAGGATTTGATCCTTCTCAGCCTCTTTGATCCGGTGGTGGATTTGATCACAAAATGGGCCATGCTGCATGAGAGCATCAATAGAGGAAGAAGGAGCAAACGATCCATTGAAAAGCATAGAAGTGGACTTAGCGACGGTACGACACAAGACTCTTTCGTGACAATGTGGAGCAGAAATGTATTTGAAACTCTGGGCTTGCCGGTTGATTCCTTACCGAAGACCCTGATACAAGGAACAGTACGGATGAGTTCAAGGCTGCAGAGGCAATCGCAAGCGCACTAGCAGTCACCAACGATCATGCAGAGCGAGGTGTCGCCATGATCCCAGACATGGCACCGACAGGGAGCTTTAGGAGTGAAGAACAGTTTCAGTATGCTCTTAAAGTAATCTAACAGAGTCGGGAAAACTTTCTCGATGCGAGATAATTCACGTTACCTAAGAAACTATAAAAGCATACTATATACTACACATTTAGTATACAGTAGTTTGATTTTAAAAACTGTTCTGTATCGGTCCGAGACTATTAAATAAACACTTAAAACAGTAGTTTTAATTGCAGCTTGATTTCTTGCACGGCTTAGTCAAACTGATGGCAAAATGGCAGACATTTTTTATTTCTACCATTTACGCTGTCTGGCTAAACATTAGAGTCGTTGAGCGACCTGTAAATATTAAAATTTTTCGCTCAAAATTTGCACATAATATTTTTTTAAAATAAGGAATTGCTTGAAAGGGTGAGATTAATATTGCTCTGCAATTAATTTTTGCTATATAAATATGTGACATCCTAATGCGTATGCATATCAGATAGGAACTATCCATCGTTTGCATACATTACTTGTACATGTTGTTGCAGATTTGTCTAGGGCAAGTAATAAACACCAGCAGTAGTTTAAAACAGCATATATCTACAAGCAAAAAAGGAGACTCACGTGTACACAGAAAACGACCACAGCGGTCCAAAGAACATCAGAATCTCCACAAACAAAGCGTCAACTTAGCAAGACAAGGTCATCCACGAAGGAAGACAGAATCAACATCAAAACGATCAACTTGAAGATGACATGTCGTGAGTCCGTCAGAACTTAAGCACAAACCAAGGAGGACGAAACCTCAAAAGACCAACAGGGTCAAATACCAAAAGCCGGACTGAGCTTAACCAACACTCACGCCTATTTAAAGCTTGCCGTTCCCGCCCGACAAGGGACACTCCTAATCTACAAGATCTGTTGCAAATATATATATATATATTTACAAAAAATATTTCTCTTAAGATTTCAATTTGGAATACATATAGGCCTATTACGTTGTCATACACTACATGTTTTAACAGTTTACCCTATTTTAAAAGAAAGCTAATTAATCAGCTTTAACATTAAACACCTAAGCAGCCTTTATCCCAACCTGCGGTGGGCATAAACAGCGGCTAATGGCAAAGAACGAGTACGGTATAAGACGGTAATAACCGGTCGCTTCATTTGTTTTTCTAACTGCCCTGTCCGACCAAAAGTAAAACATAGTCCAATACATAATAATCATCTTCTTTGAATTTGAAGCTTCTGTTGTATCGGAGAAGCCTACGAAATATGAGTTACGTTCGAAGTCTGAGTTTTTGAGGTGTTCGCATAAGCCGAGCGTCCAAATATCCAGTGACAGAAAATCTGTTCAACATCATAACAAACATAAAGTCATGTAATCCGGTAGCTTCTGACAATGACGAGCTTTCTTATTACAACACAATGGTTGAAATTAAAATGACAACCCAATTCACCGGCACTAATGATATTATACATGTAGGCCTCTATGCATATGTGATATACAGAAATCTAATCTGAACTAATGACTTCTTTAGCGCATTTATCATTATGCCGAAGGCATCAATCGATGCTCGCTTCGTTTGAAATCATAATCAAAATCATAATCCATTGGAAAAGCTGGGTCGAATTTCTATAGGTAAGAGAAACCAACAATTATGCGACGGTAGATAAGCAAGATGAAAGAGATGAGTCTTGAGTTTACACCTGAATGACATCAAGAACTGACAGAAGGAATTGAACTTGGCAGCGAATTCCAATAAATGATTTGCGAAGAAAGGCAACTCCTCCACCAAACCTATTCAACAGAGGTACATTTAGGAGAGAAAAAGACGGAGGATTCAAGTCCGAAATTAAGGAAGTTGTGTCAGACTGTTGGAGCCAAGTTTCGTTGAGAGTAATAATATCTACCAGATTATCCGACTTATTATATATACGAAATGTGATTTTGAAGAGAGGAAGACTTATTTCGGATAGGATGGACGTTAAAGTGGCAGAAGTTAATAGTCTAAAGACGACAAGGACCAGGACTTAGCTCAGTGTCACCAGAAAGAAGCAACAGAAGGTAAATTCAGTTCATCCAAAATGTTTCTTCTTATTAATATTTTATATTTTAACCTAGTTAGAAAGAATGAATTTATAGATTAATAAATTATTGTAATAAATAATAATATTAATAATACAATAAGATAATTATTTAATTAATTGCCATTTTATTTATTAATAGTAATAATCATCATCATTATTATTAAGGTATAAGCTGTATAAGTCGAATTACAACTAGCCTGTTCCAAATTAGCTCTCATTGGCTTCCACATGAAGCCATAGATAACAGGGTTGATGCAGGAATTCAGATTTGCGAGTATGGACGTCGTTTGCATCATTGATAGTGCATGTCGTCTGTTCGAACCCAACCACAGATACAATAAGTTGACTTGAAACGGTATCCAATTGACGACAAATATAGCCACGATCACGGTACACATTCGCGCCACCTTGCGAGAAGCGGTGTTATCGTTGCCCTGCAGTCCTGATGGTGTCACCTAAATAACCAATTTATGAGAAGGAAAAGGTTGATCCTTTATGACACCCCTTCAAAAGCAGCAGACATGGCGTTGAAGTAGGCCCATTCTTTGGACAAGAATACAGAAACGAGAATAGGCCTACATCAATGGTCGACCTTAGCCTTGCCGCAGCCCCACTTCACCCTAATTGTCGGCCCTGATTCACCCTAATTTGGCGACCCCATACCTTCCTTCCCGTCCCTCTCCTCCCTTCCCTCCCTCATGGGCCGAATAAGAACAAGAATCAGAACATATTTGTTATGACTAATGACAATTGCCGGCCTGTAATAGAAGAAAAACAATAGCCGATGACTTGATGGTTACTATCGACGAACGCTGCAGTATGAGCCTACAACTGAAGTGCAGATCTATGCTTGTTGTTTCACCAATATTTTTGCAGTGTCATTTCGTTTTACAATGACACTCCAGGCCTAATAGTCAGAAATGACAAGCTTAGTCGGTTAGTACAATACAATCACGCTTGTCAAGTTTATATTAACTTATTTCGCTGTACAATTGTCCTATAGGCCTACACTCAACTTTATTACAAGTATTTTGTGCCAGAGCAAACGTCTTAGCCGTTAAAGCAGAGTCTCATGCTAGGACTCATCACTCGGAAGAATGTGCAACGACTTTAGTTCATCAAGTCGACACAGACCGTCAATGACACACCTTCGCTTGTTCCATCGCCTTTCTTGGACAAAGCCTGCTGCAAATTCACATTCCTGGACAGTAATTACAGTGACTAGCTTTCAGCGCACCTGTGTAATTTTCTCTTGCATGTTAGCTGTAGCCATGCCCACGGCATGCAGTCCGATACTGATGACTTCAGTTTGTCTAGCTTTTCCCATTCGAGAGCTGGCGGCCTCCTAAAATCGTCGGCCCTTTTCGGCTATGCATCTAGAATATGCCTAAGGCCGGCCCTGCCTATATCAACGCGTGTCTCAGTTTCTTCAATGACTATAGAAAATCGCCAAGAGGACTGACGACATTAGAGGGATATCGAGGACTACTGTTCACAGAAGTGAATTACTTTAGATTACATTTAAGAAACTGTCGTTTGTGTCAATATAGTAGACTGTAGTCACATTGTGAGTGTACAAGCCGTAGTCTGGTCATAAGCTAAACTAGGCTGAATGTAACAGGCTACAGTTACATTATGTTCAAATATTCAATTGTAGGGATATCAAATAACTCTACAATGTCTTTGAAACATATGATAAAATATTAAGAAGCTGCTATAGAGAGTAGACGACATGAGCTAAATTGTCCTGTGGTCGGAGGTCACAATAATCGTCACTCACTCGATATCTCGTAAGATCTCGATGTTACCAGAGTCAATATACCAGACACTACACTTAGTTTAATATGCTAGAGTCACCGACCTTTTTCTTGACAAAATACACCTTGTACCATATTCCGAAGTACGATACAAGCGTCACGGCCAGAGGAACGTAGAACAGGATGACCTGTCCTATGAGAGTGTACATGGCCAAGGAGAGGTCGCTCATACCGGTGGCCGTACACGCCTGCACCGTGGGACTGTAACGGACGACATCGAACCAGACGAACATTGGCATGCAGAAGGCGATGACAATCACCCAGACGCTGGCAATCAGTAGAGCGGCAGTTCGATTGGAAAAGAAGCTCATCGCTCCAGGCTGACTCAGTCCTAGATATCTAGAAACACAACAGAGGTGACGCGGTGTTCAAATCTCGGAGCAGAAAGTGAATTGGTAAACCACTGCACGTGAATTGTTGTCAGGAATGTGAATTGTTGTCAGACTGTTGATATGCTTTTGCAAGATATTTGCATCGCCGAAAATACTCCAGATCTCACGACCAAGGTCCAGCCGCCGGAGTTCTAACGTTGAATGAGATGCGTAACTGCTTTATCTTTACCAATCTACTTTATATTTACCAAGTATCTTTTAAGTAGGCATGATATTTTGGAGGCATCAGGTTTGCGAGGTTCTATCCTTGGTGCATTTGTGAAGCTGACAATTTATTGTCGGTGTGAAATTGACCAGTAAGTAAGTAGTCAATTAAATGAAATGTATAATGACGATTGTGGTTACACTCTTAAAAGTCTTGTCGAGAATGATATTATAAAATAATAACAATAGGGGTAATACAACATACTTAGTATTTGTGACCTAATTACATTTATGCATGCATGCAGACAGTTTTAAATTACTGCTTATAAGCATTTTCTGATCGAGTGTATAACATTTTTCTATACACATTATAATACTTGGTCAGAGAAAATATTTTCCCAATAACCAACTTTCTGTCTACCAGTTTTTTCCACCTGTTTAAACCATACATCTCACCTTGTCATCTCTTTCCAATCACTGATACTTAAAGGAGTATTCTTGAACTGCCGACTGCACTTCGGAACAACTTAAGACATTATCCAGCGTACCTTCTTCATGCAAGACATCATCTTTCCGCAATACATATCACTAGTAAAACCTGGATCTTCAAGAAGAGATAATAAACCAAACCAGATGAAAGAAGAGCAGGAAAAGAGAAGAAGAAAATATGAGCGCAGTACAGAAAACGTTAGAGTCTAATATTCTGTTGAACTCGCTGCCTGACCTGTCAACGCCGATGATTGACAGCATAATTATGGACGACAACCCTGTCACAGACGTCCAGAGGCTGTTGAGTTTACAGAAGAAGCTTCCGTAGACCCAGCTGGGCCTAATGGCTAACATGGCGCTTGTCCAGGTAGTCGTCAGCATGAAACCGAGGTCCGAGACAGCGAGACAGCAAATGAACATCCGTGTCACCAGATTCTGACTTTTATTGCCTTTGTGGTGACCTATGACCCCGACTGCGATGAGTAACAGGTTCCCGCTGACTCCGATCACGAATATTGTCCAGAAAATGGCTGCTCTGGCATAGTTCACCTTCGCGAATGGAAACGACTGTAATGACGGCAATGTGAGATTCTCTTCTGCTGACTTCCAGAAGGTCAGGTTCAGGTCAACAATATCAATCGTGATATTGCCTGAACTCGTGTATTTGTTCTGCTCAGCCATGATGATGGTCGTATCTCTCTGCTGTAATGTGTTAATATTGTAGGCCAAATTGTAATTAGTAGCTTGAAACGCCCGGTATATAATGCACAAGGTATCAACCGACGGCGCAAAAGTCCCAAACGGCAATCAGGTCAATATCCAGAAGGTCAGTGCACAAGACAGAGATGCAGACTGTGGTGGATAAGCAATTTGAAGAAGGTGAGTTTAAGCCGAGAACGCTGTGACACAAAATTTATATGCGGGAAGGTGATTTTATTAACCGGTGATTTACGTCACGATCAATGAAAAATGCGCCTCAAAGTGGCACTACCTTTCCAAAAAAAAAATATATATAAATTAAGTGATTAACAAACAGTTGCGCAAAACAGTTTCGTTCATCTAACCTAATAGTTTCATTATCATGAAAAGTCGAACGCATAAGGCATCAATCAGTGGCGCAGCTACGCTGCCAATCGATAGATTATTTTGCTTCAAAACGATTCATAAGCAAGAGTTTCTGTAGTAATTAACTACGCTTATTATTTAGGAGAGACTGGAGATTTATTTAAAACTTTAAAAATATAAGTTAATTACTGCATGGCTACTACAAAGATCATAACAGACTGTCTTAGAAATCTAAGCAAATGCTTTGATATTTTAGAACAATTTTAGAACCACATGCTTAAGCTGAGTGGCTAACTCCTTGGCTATGCTAATAACGGCCCACAGTATAGTTATAAAACAGCCGACCTTCTGTGCAAAGTCGGTTACTTTTCCCGTTTATCCTCCGTGAATGTTAGCCATACTCTTGAGTTTGACAATAATTCTCTCCATGCTGACATACTTTAAAGAGTAAACACGCTTTAAAATTGGGTCTGGCGCATACAATTGGAGGCATGTAATCGAGTAAACATCGCTAGTCTTTTTCATAAGTGTGGTTAGTTTCACAAGGATTAAAAGCAGACGAACCGCTGTAAGCTAACTGAACGAATGCTAACTGTCGGTTGCGTTCGCACTTTTGCTCGTTGGCCTCTGATGCCCAGCTTTATATCAAAAATGGCGCAAAAGGTCTGCAGTATGCAGTATTTCGAATTGCCTCTCTACGCGCATCTCGAGTACCTCGACACTTACGTAGCGCCCTTTTGGGTTCTCGTATGACAGTTGTTTTAAACAAGTGACCATTCATTGAACAAAGAAACTCACATAATACCATCTCAGGGTATTTGCGGTCACAATAGAGTTCACTCCGCACAGCGGGTAATAAGATCGTGCATGTGGAGATTAGTGTAAAAGAAGCCCAACGTGCATTTTGGGAGACCACTATAGCATAGAACAGGTCGCTGTGGTGTGTGTTATGTGTTTTTGTCTGCGGGAAGCAGAAATATGAGTTAAAAGTCTATAACATCCATATTTTGGAGAAGAAAGCTACTAACGCCAAAACAAAGTTTGTTCTCAGGACGTCATTGTTTGGTATATGATATATAATCGTCTATTTCGATAGACTTTCCAATGGAACGGTTTGAGCGAGGTTAATTGCAATGGAGTGCAAAGCTAATTTGACAAAATGCAATCAAGTGCGAAGCAAATTTGATAAGAAAATCATCGATCAGAGGAGAGAAATTTGAAGCTAAAAGCAAGAATTTGTTCACTTGAAGGGGCCCTAGCACTTTCAGCATTTGTTTGATTAACATACTATTTTATCATCATCATCAACCTCATCATCATCATCAGTTTCTGTCCCAGCCGTTTGGGTGCGTTTTTCGGTCATTTGTCAACTTAATTCCATATCGTGTTTAGCTCGAGTTTTGTTACATCCTCGTTTGTATTGTTTATCATTCTAGAAAAAGGACACAGCAGACGACGTAAAATCATACTGTGCAGTCCCTTAACGTAGCACAGCAAGGGTTTTAAGTGGTTCAGAAGACGTGTGATCTATGCTAGAACTATTGCAATTTAACCAAGAATGATCGATAGCCAATCCTTCTTAACTTCTTCTTTAAATTTGTGGAATAATTTGGATGATACTACGTCTCATTGGACAAATCTTGCCCTAATGTTCCTGTCCGTTTCTTAAATAATATATATCTGTGGCCTTGAAGCGAATTGTTAGGTGCTATTTCAAAGAACCTCTATCACTAGGCTAATGTAGGCTAAATTAATAAATGGCCTAAGTGATTTTCAGGAAGCTCTACTGAAACATGCTTTTAAAACATTTTCTAGTGATCTTTAAATATGTCTACATTATGAAGGGAAAGCGTGAAATAGACTTCGAATTATATTTTGTACTAGAGCTTAATCAATGAATGCTGTACGTTAGCAGTCTTAGGTATAGAAGTATAGGCCCCTATACGTACGTCAACATAGGCCCTTTTAGCGAAGATCATATTTACGGAAGTATCAGCAGTAAAAGCAGCAGGCGATCTCATTGATATAAAAGCACAACACTGTTGTGACGTCGAACAACATTTTTTGTGTGAATCGGCCATATGTTTCTGAAAATATTCCTTTGCCTTTCTTCTCTTTCCCTCTGTCCTCCTTGCCTTTGCCTTTCTTTTACTCCTTTCTCCCCTCGTCTCCTCTTGCTTCTTAGCACTGGAGTCAGAACAAAGTATAAAGTGAAAGTGTACGAAAGGGTGATCGAAGGGCGCATTATGGAACGGTTCAAGCTACTTGATAACCAGTTTGTCTTTAGACCGTGTAGAGGCACAACGGATGCAAATTCACATTGAGACAGGTGCAGGAGAAAATACTAGAAGGAAACAAGAAGAGATATTGGACTTTTGTAGATTTGGTGAAGGCTTTTGATAGAGTACCAAGAGAGATCGTATATTGGAGACTGAGGGAAAAGGGAGTATCGGAGAAAATAGTGCGACTGGTGAAATCAATGTACAAAGGTGCACAGACTTCAGTGAGGAGCAATATAGAGAACAGAAATGAGAATGCTGCAATGGATACTTGGAATCTCACTGAAAGACAAGAAAAGGAATGAGTATATCAGACAGAAATTGGGAGTGGCATGTATATTTGACAAGGTACGAGAAGCCAGGTTGAGATGGTACGGTCATGTGATGAGGAGAGAGGAGGAAAACTGCATTAACAGAATTATGACAGCATAGGTTTACGGACGCCGCAGTCGTGGACGGCAAAAGAAGAGATGGGAGACATGATGCAGCAAGACTTAAAGCTCCTCAGATTGAAGAAAGAAGATACTGGAGATAGAAACAATGGAAAAGAAGGATTCGTGTGGCTGACCCCTCTCCTAAGAGGGATTAATTCCAGCCAGAAGGAAGAAGAAGAAGACTGGAGTCAGAACAAAATGGGTGCCGTGGCCAGCTGGCCAGAGTAACATAACAGTGATGGCGCCATGGATAGAGGTTAGGGTGCTGACGACTCTTGGAAGTTGCGAATCGGACTCCGATCCTGGAGTTGGAGTTGCCCAATTTCTATAGTAGCATTCACTCCAGAAAAGCACTAAGCGTATGAATCTAGTTGCTTTAGAATGGATCCTTGATTTCCATCGTCGCCTTCAGAAGGTGACAAAATCACATTGCTGGATGCTAGTACCTCTGCCGTTGGCTGCCCAGATCCCGGCTGAGGAAGGGGCTGGGCCCCTGACGATGAATGGTGCTGTTCGAGGCATGCGTCTTGAATGCTACCCAGCATAAATGACAGATCCCCTTTCCCGTAGTGGGATTCTCATTCATTTGGCGCACCTGTACTGTCGATCGAAGGTTCAATGTTGATACGTGGATTCTTGCGTAATGGCAAAATTTTGAAAACCTATAGTTGATAGATCAATGCGTGTAGGGACTTGTATGTCAACGATTCAGTAGTCTACTGCTGTAATTATTAAATTATGAATACAAAAATCAAAGGCTATATATGTTTTCTCGAATTGAAGATACGCTACAAATAGGGCGAGTCGACAATTCGAAACCCGATCGTTCAGGAACTTCGGAAGAGGGTCGAATATCATCATCTTTATAGTTGTTCTTGATTGTCGCTGAACCTTTTCGTTATCTTCGCCATCTTAACTAGCGCAGTTATTATGGTCACTCGCCACTCGTTGTCGTAATGACTATTAGTTTTCTTCCATAAGAATAACATTTCTTTGTGCTGTAGATGCATGGATGAGAACACGCGTTCCTCTTTGTGGTTTCCAATCTCCTTATTTCGTCTTTGTCTTGCATGCAAAATAACCTAGTCCGTTTTCCCACAGGTGCTACTTTAGCTGTCTGCCATTATGAACACAACTCCATTAGTGGTCTTCAGATGATTTTCCGTTTCAGCACTTGAATCTGTTTTACATGTTCGTTCCTCGCAGCGCATTTACGTGTTTACCTTTGTTAATGCTGCTTTACTGTTCGTAGTCACCTTTGAGACCTACATTAGACGTAAGTCTTTATCTTGCACACTGTGACCCACATTTTTAATTGCCCCATGCAGGGTTTAAAAAAAGTGAGAGACTGTTCTCGTTTCGGTCTTTCTTCAGCACGACCGGTTATAGAATCCTACGGCGTTAAGTTTAGCTGACAACGCGGCATGGTGCATTCCCGTGCCTACAATTCAAATAGGCAGCGGCGGTGAAATATCTCACTTGAGTTGAAGCCATACGATCGCTATAGAAAAACATGTGCATTTACATTTACATTTATATTTATACTTACCCTGACAATCACGCTTACTGGGTCTATAGTTAGCCTGCAATATTCCACTTGTGACCAGATGAGGTACCTATGATCTAGAAAATAATTCAGTTCACAATATCGTTCTCATTTTAACATATGAAATTTCCATGTTCATTAAAAATATCGTCGTTGGACTTAAGTCCAAAAAAATTATTTTTACCGAAACATTGTAGTTATTCTAGTACATGTCAAACACAAGGATTCGACCGTTTTCAAAGTAGTTGCCTTGTACATTAAAACTGCAATCGACTACAAAAATTCGACCGTTTACTTCATCCAGAAACAAATCACTGATAAATCCAATTCCATAATCCCTCGAAACAAGCTCTCTTTTGTATTCTAGATCTGAGCTAAATAACAGCACCCGCCCATTCATCATCTCTGCCACCAGAACATTTCCTAGTCTATCAATAGCCATGGCATTCACGAATTCAGGCTCTTTTGACGGGGCTCGGTAAAACTTCAAAACTTCGCCTTTAGAGTTCAAAATAGCTAAACAGATGCCCGTCCAACTAGAGGTTCCATCGTAACTCAGCAGAAAATTTCCATCGGTCATTTTCAAAGCATATCGTGGATTCAGGATACCCATTTCTTGCTTCAAAACAATCTCTCGTATCAGCTGTCCGTTTGGGGCATATTCATTCATCTTATTCTTGTCAGAACAAACTGTTATGACATGGCAATCTTCAGTTACTGAAAATCTACTGACACAACTATCTACTGACCAGAATTTAACGATCTTTTTATTGTAGGGATCCACACTCGCAATAAATATCTTGCCTGTTGAATCATCTTTATCGATTACGAAAAGGAGTTCGCTTCGGTTGCATGGCTTGACATCTTGCAAATTTTCATAGCCACTCAAAAACATTTGTTCCTTGCTTGACAGTGTCGATGAATCAAAACGTTCAATAATATTGCTGTCGGCAGTAACAGCAAATATGTCGTCATTCAATTTTGCAATTCCCATGATCAAATGGTTTTCTTCCAGCGCTGCCTTTGTTTTGAACTTCTTAACCAAGACCGGGTTGGTCTTGTAGTCAGTGTTACCTTAAAACATTCAATATTGTTCTAATGTAAAATGAAGATGTCAGTAAATGTAAAGTAAATGTAATAGCTAATGCAAGTTCCGTAAAGTCGTTCAAGTCGGTATATCATCATTAACATTTAAAATCTTTAATGCGGATGGTCCAACAGATATTAAACTAAGTACTCAATGCAAGTCTTCACTATTTTGGTCAAGATCATGATCTATGGCATGCCACTCTCTGGAGCGCTGCCGTTTCAACAAAACGCTGTCAGTCGTCTCTGTTCTGGACACGTCTCCACTTCCGCAGATCCTGTCCTAATTCCTCTTCTTCCCCATATCTATTCTGCAGATCCAATTCCAAACACCACCCACCGTAGACGTCTAACTGCATCCCTGCCGGACTCTGGGATCTTGACCTGAAACCGAAACTTCTTTCCTATCGATTTTGTTTTGACTGAGCGCCTGTAAATAGGCTGGTTCCCGCGAGTTAGATTTCGTTGGGCGCTATAGAAATCTCGAGTTGACGATAACCATTACGATTACGGTGTGTAGACCGCAGTCAGCGGGCGCAGGTCAGACTTCACCTATGTAAGCTTGTTAAATCTGCTCTGATGGGGTCAGTCAGATATATGTTAAGCAAGAATATTTTTAATATGTGTCTTAGTTTATCCAATATCAAGTTCCCAACTTATTGTCAAATTATTTACCAGTCGTCGGAAATTCTTCCGTTTTGAGCGCACCATTGAGTGCCTTTTCCAGCAAGACTTGCTGAGTGATCGTGTTCAGAGAACACAGCAGTGATTCTTTTCTTAGTTCTTCTAGATCAGTCTCTGTCCTCAGACGTTTGATTTTCTCTGTTCAACGAGAAAGTTGTAAACAGAAGACTTAAGATTTGTCGTGTTAAAATCTTAAGTATTGCTTCTAAGGTTCGAAGCTTTCAAAAATCTTCTCAATTTTCAACGAAATTCAAGAAATCTGATACAAAATCAACGACTTTAATATCAAACTCTATAAAATATCCAAGTACATATACACATCTATCTATACACACATACTTACTTACGTACTTACTTACATACATACACTTTGCATATATGCATACGTATTGGAAAGTTTCATCTGTACAATAAATATGACTAATGATTATAAGCATCGTCCAAGTTGGGTCATACAACAAAGTAAAAATTAGTTATTATGTAGCAATTTAAGCCATAACCTTCGGTGATGGCAGAATCGGCTGCTTTAAGTTGACTTCTACACTTATCCTGCTGTTGTTTCGAATGCTTCTCGCGAAGTTGGAGTCGATCCCTTTCATCTTCCCATTCATTTCTCTCGTCTTCCAGTTTCTCCAGCTTCTCCTCCATTGCGGCAATCTTTGCCATATCTACAAAAAATAGCGAAATAGTTGCGAGTTATGTACTACAGGTAGCCTAATTTTCTTTTGGACAGGCCAATAATTGAAAAGCAATAAGTGCATTGCTTGTATAATGTCCACAAATTTATATCAAATATCTTGATTTTTGTCGCTCATTACAAAACTTTACAACTTAGATTCTTTATGTGCAGAACAATTTGTTACATCATAGCCTAAATGTAGATCTGGTTGATGACGTCTGTCTCTTATTTACACAAAAATATTATTTTAAAGAAGTTTAATGAAGAATCTTATAAATATGAATTAATTTAATTTAGCAAGTCCAAAGTCCATCACAGGATCATCACGAGAAATTCTTTTTATACAGTTTAAAAGTTTCAATAGGATAAATGTACTTTTATGCAGTTCAGTAGATTCTTTTACATTCAACATTTCGCATTCCACAGTATACGATTTTGACTTGATGATTAGACTGTCTTCTAAGCTGTCCTACATTTGTAAATTTTTATGCTTTTATTTCTCTGTCGCGTGTAGGACACATGAAGCCCGTATGACTGAAGTTTGATAACAAAGTTCTCACGTGTTCTTAAACACAATACATGCAGACTGAAAACGCAAAACAAAGTGGGATCCGTTTGGACCCCAGATGAGCAACAACATAAATTATGAGCAACAACATAAATTTTGAGCAACAACATAAATTTGAGGGTTAAAATTAGAAGTCAATATATCGTTGGCATTCAAAGTAAAGATAACACTTTATTTGGCCCCAATCGCAATTAGTTTCATATTTCAAAGATAGAGACGCCCAATCAGTATAGTGTAAAGTTTTTTATTCGATTGGTTATAAATAGCTACCTAAGAATAATATTCTATTTTCGAACTCACATTTACGAGACTCTCTATCAGTTTCATGTTGATGTTCCTTTATTTGAGTCACTTGCTGCTTTAGTTGATCTGCTTCAATCGCACGTTTAGTATTTTGCTCAAAGCATAAATTCTTTTCTTCCTCCAACGATTGAGTTTTATATTTATCTAAATGAAAACAATAGATTTCTTGAGTGATACATATTTTCACAGGTGTCCGTTTTGACAATTATCATTGACAGACGCATTAAGCAAAGACGTACTGTATAAATGTTTTACTACAACTATTACTATTACTGACAATATTGCTATTAATCGCCATTGTTATTACTATTATTATTATTATTATTTTTAGTAGTAGTAGTAGTAGTATTTTAAGTAATGGTATTACTATTAATATCTACCCGTAATCTCGTACAAGAAATTAAATAGCGAAAGTTTATTTTTATAAATTATTAGTATTATTATTTTCAGACTTCCGTGGGTAATAAGTGTTAGAAACTTCACTTCTTAGCCTCAACACGAAAGGACGGATGGCCAGTCCTCTCATTCACCGGCTTATCTTCCCATCGACAGTGAGCGGTAAGTGAATTAATTGTTTAGCCGAGTTTGCTATTGGCACAAGTAGAGCAGAAATTTCTATAATTACTTCTGCATTGGCAAGGATTTAAACCCTCAAACTCTGGATATAGAGTTCATCACACTATCGCGCACCTCTAAATGTTATAAATGTGTCAAAAAAACATAATGGGTGAATTGGAGTTTTCTTAACATAATCATACTGTCAAAAGTGAATTAGTCTATTTACTGGTTTACTTTTTAAAGTAACAAAGAATTTACCATTACTTGTTCGTATTATTTTTTCAACGAATCTCAACTAGACTATATTGCCTGGTGAAGTCGCCTCTGTTCTTAAGGATCCTGGTTGGCATGCCGATAGTGGCTATGTTTCAAAGATCTTAATCTCGCGCTAGCACGGTCCTTACACGGGGACCTTAAATCGCGTGGCACCGATTCAAATGGGCAGTGCTGGTGAAGGATCTCACCATTTAAATTCTTTAAAAATGAGCAGAGTCGAGGTCATATGGTCGCTATAGAAGAACATGTACATTTACATTTATATTTAAACAGCCTGCAGCTGTGTTCGCAGAATTGGTATTTCTTTCTCTTTTTTGATTGCTATTTTACCGTTTTTCTGAGTTTCTTTAAATGTTTTGGCCATATTTATCGCTTGGAGATTACACGCCTCTCTAACATCAGCACCTCCAAAAGAGTTTCTGTAGTTCTGTAAAAAGTATCCAGATTAAGAGAGATTAAAGTATAAACGGTTTTTGTAGTAAAAGACGAATACCTTGTAAGAAGGCTGCGGTAGCCAATGTTACTAGCAGCAATATCCACAATGTATCTGAAAACCAGTTTTAAACACTGCTCTTAACAAATTCTTAAGGTGACAAAATACTAAGCTGCTGCAAAATCCATGTTTAATTTATATTAATTTATAATTTATGTTTATGTTTATATTTATCTGTAGCCGTTAGGCTAATATGAGGAGTCATTGGGACTACACCGTAGCTAGCCATTCTTCTCAAGCGCTACCTTTTTATTCCTAATCTAACTTAGCAGAGGCCCGAATTCATTAGTTCATACATACTTGCTATACAGCATAGACAATATTGATGCAATGTGTACTTAATTGTAGATAATAAACATTCACAACAATGAAGTTACGTTCTTCACACGCAAAAGTCTTATAGCACAGCTATGTAACTTTATTTTTTCTGAAAAGCGTGACATGCATTGTATGTGCCGCATAATGATCACAAACATACTTGCTATGGATAACTTTGATACTGCAAGCAGTTTAGAGTCAAAGGGTCTCTCCATCTTGCACAAACGAAGCAAAAGCGCAGAAAACTAGGCAATGAAACTAAACCAACCTATCTAGTCATCTTAAGAATTAAATAGTCTAACTCCTCTGTCGTCAGTCTTCAACATCACGCAATACAGGCACCATAGTCTTTTGTTCAGCTTGTCGCAGTTCAAATACAACTGTTGCAATTTTTCGCCATCTCACTTGTTCTTTATTTGCGATATGTCTTCCACCTGTTTTGAAATCTGTTCGCTTAAAATAGGTTTCGCAAACATACAGCTTCTCTGAATACATACTGTGTGCAAGAATTTAGTTTGGTTTATACACTGGTCCTGTTATTCTTTCCATCTGTTCTCACCTGACATCTTTCGTGAGTCTCGACTTTGTCTTCGTCACAACATACAAGAAATCGACCACATGAAACACGTGACTTGCCGATCTAGGAGCAATATTGTGCTACAACATTTTTTAGCAGAAGAAACATTCAAACAGCAGAACGCTGTTACTTAATTACGGGTGTTTCCAGTAAATGATCTTTCAGATTTTCTTTGCTTTCTATGAAAATATCCTATGTAATAAAGACGACATCGCTGAAAATCAAATTGCTACAATCTCAATCAAGAGCGTCGACCTGGTTTTCAGTGCAAGGGTACATGGTGACGGATTTCACCAAAAATATTCTACGATACTTTTGAGTCATCAGAAATTTTGTGCAAGCTTTATTTGTCTTCAAAATTTTGTATGTTCAAATTTTTCGATCCACAGTTTATTAGGCCACTGAAAATGCTAGATGGGTAGGTTTTGAGACTGCGCGACTTATATAGTGACTTTCTTTCTCAGCAGGAATCCTACGCTTTAGCCAACCCCAACTTAGCCACGCCAGAATTGTAATCTTTAGACTCAAACGTTCGAGTCAAAAACATCACTGGCCCATAGATTTTCGTGTGGCATTGTTCCTTCCCTCTCCCTGTGCCTATACGCTTGGACTTCACCATTATCTTAGTCATCCTCATCAAAACTACCAAAACAGCACAAATTTCACTTTTCGTCTTTACATCTATAAAATTGTCAAAATGTAATCCACATGAAAATGTAACAGCTGGGTGAATTTTCTACTAACTTCAATCGCTCATTTTTCTCCGTTGCTAAGGTGATAGCAAAGTTATTACAAGGCTTCTATCTACAGCATTTTTTACGAACTGGCTGCCAATCATCAAAATCAAGCGGAGTTCAAATACCAATAGGTCACGAAAATCTGGATGTTGGCTTTGAGCCATGCGGTTAATGAAGAAAAGATTTGACTTTGTTGTTCGATTGAAATACTCTTGAACACTTAAATACCGCTTCGAGAAGTAGGCCTTTAGCCGAAACAGTTGGGTTAAAACATTTTACTTAAAGCCGCACACTTGTCGAAATGGTAACTACATTTATTAAAACGATGTGCTCTTTGCATCGAATTTGAAGATGATATTTGCCAAAGTTGATAGATTGTCATTAAGACATAATTCTAAACTAAATCGTAACTTGTTTCTTGAATATAAATTGATGATGATCTGAATTCAGAAGACCTGGTGACCTCATGTTTCTGTCTAAAATCATGTACAATAGACCTATATTAACTGATAGCAGTCTATACTTACTTTTGGTATGATGTATATGCCTAGCCACATTCAAGTCACGAACTATAATAGTGTCGCCTTACCGACAAAAGACCAACGCTGAAGTAAAACCACGAACTTTGGCATGAAGTCATCACGGAAATTTCTAGCGTTTTGCGTACATCCACTTTCATGTCATTATTATCATATTCATACTTAGACATAGTTGGGTTTAATGATCTGCTCGTGCCTTTCGAACGAAACTTATTAATGGCTTTTACTATCTGTGCAGCCCGTACTTCGACACCAGCTGATAAATTTGGTAGCCTAGCATTAACGTATGCAACTAGACTAACTTAGTTGAAGCGACAGCCGATTATGTCAGAAACCACATTATGACTTGCAACCTACGCGTCTAGCTAGCTAAGCCCCTCTTACAGTAAAGTGAAGACTAAGCATACATCCACTTATGTATGCTACCGTTCAATATCTCTGTATTTCATTGTATGAAGTAATTGTCTTTATAGTGCTTCTGTTTTCCAGAAAATCACTATTGCCTGCTATTAGTAATTACAGATTGCATTGGTCGAAATATTATCAACATGTCTTCGTCAGAATTATTACCTGAACGAATTCGCAGAATAAAATGCTTGACCTATGTATATTACATGATCACCAAACGATTTGAAGTATTCGCTAGAATCAAGACTCCGAAAATTATAGTATAATGATGTAATTCCTTCTCGTTTCGCATAGAAACACAAATTAATTATCTATAGGGGCAGATACATTTAATAGCATTAATTTTTACTGTTTGGTTACAATACAATTTTGGGGAATAACCTTAGCTCCACGTCTGCCAAATAATGTCAACGGAATTTATCAAACCATATCAAGGTTCACGAGTTCACTTTAAAATCATTTAGCAACTTACATCAGACTTCAAATTCATGAAGTCTTTACCACAGTATTGAAACCGATAGTCATGAACAACAATGCAAAAACTTTAATCCATTCAACTGCACTACTTGAGTACGAGTAGGCTTTTTGATAATTCAATAAAGTCTTGATTCTTATCAGACAGTCCAGATGGTCAACCGGGTCTATTACGCACATGATATCTTCGTTGTATTTTGTGTATTTTGTATCAGAAATTGCCATGGCGTTATGCTGATGAGTCATTGGAATGTTGAATTGTTTGTGTACGCCTTGATCACGTGCTTCTGATTGTTGGATGCGTATGTCTGCCACGCATCGAACGCGTGGTGTTGTAGTATGACGTATAGATTTTGATACATAGCAGTAGGCCCTTAACTGAACTGTGCTCCTCGCAATAAACTTTTTCTGACGTGTAAACGCTTTCGTATGTAGGGGTTCGTCGGATATAAAATATTATTTTTAATGTTTCCAAATGAAGACACTGCTGTAATTGGACTATAATTGCATGGCGTCTGCTAAGTCTCTCAAAAACCTAAATTTGACAATTAAATTTTGTTGTAATGTCGCTTAATATAATAAAGCACTTATAGCACCACTTCAGTAGTTTGCATATATGTACGAATAAAATTTAAATACGTATTTAGCGAAAGTATTGTAAATATCATTCATTTAGATGTATATTTTTCTGGACTTATTTGTCTTTTGTAGCCTTTTTAAAAATCCTAGCCTTCAATGGCACTGTGTACAGTCAACACAGAGGCTCTTCTACTACTGGCGGATCTAGAAAACAATTATAAAGCAAAGCCAGATTTTGTAGCAGGTAAACGTTAGCATACTTAATAAATTATTTATAAACATTTTAAATTAGTTTAAATATCAATTTATCTAATTATTAATCAATTGATTATTTATAATCAAATGATCATATAATATAAAACAGGCTAAGAATTTTATTTTCCAAAATTTTAAAATAACACCACTACATCATGACACTGTGCAAGTTGATGGTGCCAAGCAGGTGCACGTTAACTGCTTGCTGAGCGAGACACAGTCAGTGAAGACTCCAAACTGAAACATTTGTTTTATAAGACGAGTATGAGCCCATGTTGACTTCTGTGGGCCAATATAATTATATCATATACATCTATGACTTTTACACTTACAGTAGATATGGGATGCAATGTAAGTGAAGATAAAGCAGTAGGCTACGGAGATCTGACACAGACGTATTATGTTGTAATCATAGTTTAATTCGATGACTTTTTCCTACCTGTAACGAACGCTATCTTGATCAGAGGATTGCAGTTTGGCAGGTTTTGATACACCTTCTCCAATGGTCAACGTATGTGCACGTGTGCTGTGCGATCAAGAAAAGAAAGCAGAATCTATATATCCTATATTTATCGTTATAAAAGCACAATTGAACGCATGAAAAAAGTTTTGAGGTCTTAGGCTTAAAGTCAAAGTTAAAGTTACCCCTTTTCTATAGCGAAGTAATAACATGTATTGTTAACCTAATGACCAGCATCCGCTTTGCCATGCTGTTAAATATACCAATTGAAGCTGTAGTTGAGAACCACGTCGGCCATCCGGCGAGTCACCAAACCCCAACCTTAGATACTACAAGCACATTTTTACGCGTTGAGTTTTAGTAAATTAGTGAAAACAGTAATCATGCTGGCTTTGTAATTACAAGTCAAGATCTACCGAGACTAGATGTCGCCGGCAGAAAAATGACGCTATATGAAGTCCACTTGGAGAGATGAGCTTAATCAGTCAGTGTTGTTAATATTTTTCATAACGTACTATAAGTAGTAAGTTCTTACGGTTTGAAGCAGAGCGCTTCGTATCGTTTGCATAAGGCGACTACTAAAATAGCTGCTAAGATGGCAGCGATAGCTGAGAGGCAGACGATGGTGGCGATGCCTTCGACGGTGTCTGTCCACCAGTTCATGTATGAGGGCATCACCTTGACGACCGTTCCAGTGCCCTCGAAAGGCGGGCTATGGAGAATATCCTCTGGGTCACCTGACAAATGTACATGGCACGCAGGTAAGACAACGAAATTGCCGTCTTATACGCATGACAAAGCTCCGTTTGAAGTCATAAAAGCCAAGTGTCTGAAGACATGAATATGTTGAGCATGCACAGGACCTGGTTATCTTTTCTGGTTGAAGGGGCGCCCTCATATCCAAAGATTAAGAAAACTGAAGTCGTCAACACTTCATTCCTATGGCTGCCTCTAGGGACTAGCTCCTCGATGAACTGCTCTTAGGAGTTTGGAACATTGTTCAGAAACACTATAAATATTTAGGTGCATTAAATTTCTGCATCGGTTTATATGTGATGAACGAAACGATCATAAAGGAGGTAACAAGTAGATTGAAAGAGATCAAGGCCACACATAATTAGAATCTTCAACGCTGTTTGTATAGGCTACTCCTGGAAGAAATGTGCATTCATATAAGCACATTACATAATTACCATAGATGTTTTTGCGCAATTTCTTCAGCAGTTCATCTCGATGCACGAAGATTTTTTGATTGGCAATATTTTCAGGGAAATAGGTGGATTCGTCAGCCAAGGCGTAAACGGTCACTACGATACTAAACAGAACCAAAGACATCCAACCACGTCAAATGTAGTTGATTAGCTGATTGTATCTAACTGTGACTCAAGAAACAATGTTTAATATGTGTTATATGTTAACTGCCTTCTGTTGTATGTTAACGGCTTTCTGTTACAAGTTAACTGCTTTCTGTTACACATTAACTGATTTCTGTTATACGTTCAGCTTTTTGCTATACGTTAACTGCTTTCTGCCAAACGTTAACTGCTTCCTATTATAAGTTAACTGCTTTTAGTTACACGTTAACTGCTTTCTGTTATACGTTAACTGCGTTTTGTTATATGTTAACTGCTTTATGTTACACATTAACTGCTTTCTGCCCGAAGATTGAAGGTAAAATAATGGCAAGATTATTCAACTTATTGGGCTTTGGACGCTGCAACCACCATCCATTCACGACCACAAACAAACGTAAAATATACGCCTAAGCTGGAAGAGAACCAGGTTCTTCTTCAGTTGGTTAAGAAAGGCTTACTCTTTCTGCACATTGGGATCGTAGTTGGTGATGGAGACCGTCTTCATAAACCAGGGGTAGGTGACGTTTCTCAGAGCAGCTAAGAAGGCGTCTTCGTCGAATGGCACTGTTTTAGGTCGAACTGTCATATCAATCCAGTGTTTATCTGGACGATAAGTATCGATGCGAATATACATTACCCTAAATCCAACCGTACTCAATTAATTTCAGCGAATCAGTACTTATTATTTACATGATTATTATGCACATATTATTATTACTGCATTCATTGAGCAACTCTAAGGAGATAGGGGAGGGTTCTGTGGTAGGCTTGCAACCCACCCAGGTAAAACAACCTTAGCAACAGAGGCAACGCAACGGATTCATTTAACAAATGATGGATGGAGAAGCTGCTTTGTCCGATGTGCAGACCTGCAAAGGAAAGACTCAGTAAGTATTTATGCTGAGTAGTGGATTTATACACATAAGGCACAAGAGGCACTTGTTTCGCTGGACTGCACCTTTTAGGTGCCTCATCAGCAAGACGCTATCTAAAGGCTAAAAGAAGGCGCAGTCATAAGCGCGTCTGCAGCGAAGACGGGGATTTAGAGAAGGGAACAGCTGTGCAATTGTCTTACTAGAATTGATACATCAACAGGTGTTTTATGGACGCACACCTTAGTGCGTCAACTAGCTTTGAGCTTTCCAAATAATTTAAATTTGCTTGCCATAGTTTGAGCTGACACAAATATTTTCATATATCAATTCACAAGCGATCCAGTCCACGGCTTACTTAAAGCCTAAAAGCAATAAAACCATCCAATTTCTGTAATTTGCTAATGGAACACTCCATTTTAAAGGACACTGAAGAGTTACGTGTGTTTGGCTCGGTGAGCACCATTCTGGCACTGGAACTGTGATCATCTAGCCAAAACAGGAGTTTGAAACCGGTAAAGCGGCATCAGGAGGATCAAACGGCCCTTACAACCCAAACATACAGTATATTACACTGGCCAACAGAAAAATTTTTTTTTCTTGTTGCCTTCGGTTTTAGACCTGTTCTTGGGGTAATTTTGGGCGCTGATTCAGAAAATGTCATTGGATTGAGTGCATCAGGTCTAGTTTCTGAGATATCGTCGATTTTGTAAAGAAAACCCAGTCCACTCTTTAAACGATGTCTTTTGCAAAACTAAAATGTCATAATAAGCTTTATTTATGGCTAATTATAATTCTTGCTGATTCATCTAATGCCTACATCCTTATAATGTAAAATCAGCATATCTTGCCGCGTGCTGAGATATTGCTGATTCAACGAAATAACTATTCCGTAGCCTACAGCTTACTCAGCACTAAATTCATGGCCTCATTTAGAATTTATTTGTGCTTATACAGCGTTTCATGGTTTCGAACTATGTAAATAGATTATGCTGAAGTCAGCATTTATAGCCTATATAAACCGCCTCCTGAAAGCTAGAGCAGCCGCAATCGTCTTAGGGCATATTAAGAGTTGGTCGCAAGAACAATCTGTGAATGTGAGCATTAAATAACCACATGTTCTTACTATTTTTTAGGTTAGTCATTTAATTCCTCAGATGCGAACATCCTTAAGGTTATGGCTACTTCCAGACGGAGCTGCATTAACCATCCAGACATATTCTGCTACATTTGTGGGGAATACACACTAAAAGCAAACAGGAAACCGATTTCTGAGTTTGTAAAAAGAGCATATGTAGGTTATTTTGGTGTCAAACTTGGAGATCAAGATAAGCAATGGGCTCCTCATACAGTATGCAAAACTTGTATTGAACAATTGCGCCACTGGACAATTGGAAAGAGAAGCTGCCTGAAATTTGGTGTACCGATGGTTTGGAGGGAACAGATAAACCACTTCGACGACTGTTACTTTTGTATGGTTAATATCATAGGCATCAATCGAAATAATCGTCACAAGTTGTCTTATCCTGATATACCTTCAGCCAGGAGACCTGTTCCGCATTCGGATATTGTACCAGTTCCACCTTTTCGCGAACTACCTCAGCTCTCAGACGATGACACTTGCATGTCCAATATCGGACAAGATGACGAAAGTGAAGAAAGTGGGGGCAGTGACAGTGATTTCCAATCAACTTCACACAGTGAACGTTTTGACGAAAAAGAGTTGAGTGATCTGATCAGGGACTTAAATCTTTCCAAAGAGTCCTCTGAATTGCTTGCGTCCAGACTAAAGGAAAAGAATGCACTTCAGCCTGGAACGAAAATTACAATTTATAGAAACAGAGAAAAGGATTTGCTGCCATTCTTTACCGAAGACAACAACCTAGTATTCTGTAATGACATCAGCAACTTATTGAAGAAAATTGGTCTGTCGGATTACAGCCCAGATGAGTGGCGTCTTTTTAGTTCAAAACGTAGTCTGAAATGTGTGCTTTTAAATAACGGCAACAAATTTGGTTCTATTCCAATCGGTCACTCCACCAGGATGAAAGAAGAGTACAATGCCATCTCTTTAGTACTGGAAAAGATAAAATACAAAGAACATCAATGGGTAATTTGTGTAGACTTGAAGATGGTAAATTTCCTCCTTGGTCAACAAAGTGGCTACACAAAGTATCCCTGCTTTTTGTGTCTTTGGGACAGTAGAGCCAAGCAGGAACATTGGACAAGAAAAGATTGGCCTTCGAGGAAAGACATGGTGGTTGGAGCTCAAAATGTAATCAAGGAATCTTTGGTGGCACGAGATAGGATCATACTGCCACCACTACATATAAAGCTAGGCCTGATGAAACAATTTGTCAGGGCTTTGATTAAAGAAGGTTCATGCTTCAAATACATGGTACACAAGTTACCAGGAATTACAATGGAAAAATTGAAGGCTGGAATCTTCGATGGTCCACAGATCAGGCAACTTATGAATGACCCACTTTTCATACCATCAATGAATGAAATCGAATCTTGTGCCTGGTCTTCCTTTGTTCTTGTAACTAAAAATTTTCTTGGCAACAAGAAGGCAGACAATTATGCACAACTAGTAGAGGATATGCTTCTTCATTTCAACAAGCTTGGCTGCAACATGAGCATTTAATAAGTCCATTATCTCCACAGTCACTTAGATCGCTTTCCAGAGAATCTTGGTGACTTCAGCGAAGAGCAAGGTGAAAGATTTCACCAAGACATCAAAACAATGGAAAATCGATATCAAGGAAGATGGGATGCACACATGATGGCAGACTATTGCTGGAATATTATGCGCGATTGTTCCGGCAGATGCCACACTCGGAAATCGTACAAAAGGAGCTTCTTCGGTGTCGAATGACTTGAAATTTTTATAACAAACTTGTTCTGTTTGGTATCATATAAGTACAGTTTCAGGTACTACCATTTTCTTTTAAGTATTTGTATTATTATGTTTATTTAGTGTATCACATAATAAATTGAGCACTACATAATTATAGCTATAGCCTTATGTTTTATGGGCGAGCAGAGGCAAGGACTGGTATATGGCATAATGTTCTATATCTCGAAAACTAGACCTGCTGGGAGAAAACTGGTGCCTTTTCTGGAATCAGCAGGTCAGATATACCCAGAAACAGTTCTAACATTTGAGGCAACAAATTATGTGTTGGCCAGTGTTATGAATAACTGGGCGACATAGGCTAAATCAGTTATAAGGCACAATTAATACTAAAGCTGGTACGCAGCAGGTTTAGAGACAAACAAATAAAACAAAGGGTAAAAAGTGATTGTAACATAAACGATCTTTAACTATAATAGGCGTATTACAGTTAGATTTTAATAAAACATGACTTGAGATGCAGTTGTACATAAATATTTTATTGAGATCTGTTTATTTTCTTAAGTAAAATCTGTTATTTATGTTGCCTTACTTAAGAAATCGATGGAGTAGTTTACAAATTAATTATGCCTTTCTTTGAATTCATCGGTCTGCTACTGTTTTGCATACTACAGACAAACGTAATGTAAACAAATACAGTACACTACAGCTGGAGGTTGGAATAAGTCCAGAGATGCGGTGACAAGTACAACTCTTCCGTCCTCATCAATTGGGGTGCCCCATTTTTGGAAATGTAGGTGGGCCAATGGAAGAAGTGACGCCAGTTGGCTAACAAACATCTAAAGTTTTATTCCATTTAATGGAATCATCTTTTCGTCATTATTTTTGTTATCTTCAAGTGTAATAGTAGCAATAGCATGAGGATGCGACTAGATTGGCCTTGAAGATTCGACACTGGTAAGCATACTTTTGCAAGCAATTTTGGTGGTGCCTACTACTTGAAAGGGCGACTGTAGTGAAAAGTTGTTAAAACAATGAGGGTTTTAGTTTTTGCATATTGTGGACTGTATTATGTCGGATAATTTAGCTTATGTATTTGTGTAATTAATTCGTACGGCACATTGGGGAGCCGAGGATGTCATTAACGAGAGGCGGATATGACGCCCGTGATTGACAGGTGGAGGTAAATGAGAGAGAGAGAGAGAGACAGAGAGACAGAGAGAGAGAGACAGGCGGAACAGAGGGACGCTGATCGGATGGCGAAAGGGAGAAGTTGGATGATTGACAGACGAAGGAGAAAGTTAAGGAAGGGTGCTAATCGAAGAAGCCATTCGCTAAACAACGGTCGAAAGAGGCGTTAGGTCTGGAGAGCAGAAATATAATAATATTGCATCTCTTAAACAGCCACCCTAGATTAATAGACCGATGCGAATCAAAGACTGATTTTGCAGAATTTGCTGTATATACGGTGTACATATTTGTAATACACGTGTGAAAGAAATAATCGTCGTTACGTCTCTGTACGGTCGGACTGATCCATTCAAGAACCCGCGTGTGTTAAAGGTCTAAAGTCCCCCGAAGATTAAGCCACATCAGTAGCACCGCTCGCCACCATATCCTGAAAGGAGATTTGTGTTCGCCGGCGATCCATTCGCATCGCAGGACTCACAAGCAACCACTTCTTTCAGTATAGACCATCGACAATATACCACACAAGCTGAGCCTTTCATTCTTATTGTTTTGCTGTATGAGTATTAATTCAAGATGGGAAGCAACCAACAGTGCCGCAATTACAAGGATGCTAAGAAGCACGGTGGATTAGATTAAAGTAGGGAGAAGGCTAGTGTAGTAATAGTAGTGGCAACAGAGGTAGCAGTTGCGGTTATCTCATCGCGTGTGCTATAAGCTCTACTGATCCTACAGATCTATTAATCACCGGCGATTGTGTAGGTCTCTTTGGTGCAAATTTTTTATAGCACCGAATAATTTCAGCGACTCATAAATCCTATTTCATCACGTAGTATCTTAATTAATTATTAAATAACTGTCGTGCACGGTTTTACTCACCTTGACTTGAGACTTGGAGAGCCATTGTCCTCGGCGTAGACATACAGGACGTACTTCACGTAGGGTTCGACCATTTTGTTTACCTTTATAAGGCCGTTGTTAGGGTCCATCGAGAAATGTTCGTCTTGAAGTAACTGGCCAAAGCTTATCACATCTGAACACAGGAAACCAGTCAATTGAATACAACACAATATTCAACGTTATCCTATTACGGTTCGTGATAATGATATTTCTACTGCTGTATTGCTGCATTGTTGCTCGTGTTATTTTTATTGTTAGTTTTATAGCAAATGTAGGTGTTTATATGTATTAGAACACATATAAGCACCTTTTAAGAATTTCTTAGAAGTGTTACTGTTAGTGTTAATGAAATTTCATTGTCACTATCATAGCCCCCATTTAATATAAATGATCTTACGGAATCATATGTTACGCAGCAACTGGTGTAATCGAGACTTCAAAAGTGGATTCATAAGTAGGCTATCACCTACTTTAGGCCGGGGGACTGTCATTCAAGTCCAGATCTGAATATCATTCAGACCTAGGACTGAATGCAATTTAAGCCTAAACTAATGTCATTCAGGTCTAAACTTAAGACTCGTCTGTTTCACCTTGCTTACCCACTGTAACACGACTTCTGTTTTCTTTCTGACCGATTTCGACTGAGCTTTTCCAGCGACCATCGATTTATTTCTTATGTATTATGATAGCAGCAATATACATGTCATTGAATTGGATTAGATTATATTAAATATAATCTGATTAGATTAAAAGCAGCAAGGCATCATCGAGGGTTGATAAAAACATTTCCTCCCCAAAGCGAGTTTGAACCCTTCTCACTTTTATGCGCCGCACTATTAACCAGAAGAATTTGATGGGAATCGGTTCTTACTCGGCTGCGGGTCGACGTCGTCAGCGAACAGCAATAGATCGGAGACATTACTGTTAAGAACAGCATCGTGCTTGAGATCGAAGTTGTAGAAGCAGGGCAGAGACGGATAGGGTTCATCCGATGGTCGGTTAGAACAGTTGATCACTGGACGCACATCGTTCACATCCAGGATGCTGATTTTAACAAAAGCTGAGTCATTATTAGAAGGAGTGCCTCTGTCTGTTGCCCAGACAGTCAGAATTAATGGTGGCTGCATTGATAGGTTTTCGAAATCCAGAGGCTGCTTTGTTGTTATAAGACCATTTTGCGAATCAACCTACAGAATCATGAGACAATTAATTATATTTAACTCACATTTCCTTCCCCTACGTCAGCCTTTGGAGCTTATTTAAAGTTTAGGATTTACATAACACAGCGGGTTAAATAATACAGTCAGGCTTGTGTAATTTTACAACTGGAAAGCTTGTTATATGTGGATAACAATTATCACAGTTAACTGTTATCAGCTATGAATGACCATTTATGAGCATAAAATAGTGTGATTTAATTTCTTAGCAAACAAGCAAAGAGTGACAGCCTACCTGGAAATAGAGAAACAATGGATCTGAAGGAGAAATGCTGTAGAACAATTCTCCATTAATTCCATGATCACCATCTGTCGCTGCGACACTTAATACCGGCGTTCCTCCATTGGAGTTTTCTTGTAAAAGGAAAATAGCGATGATGATGATGATATTGATGATGATACTGATGATGATGATGATAATGATAATAATAATAATAATATAACGCCATCGCTGTCCGTGACACGTTTTCTGATGTTGCTGAGGACGAGGTCTAATTTCCCAAACACTTTCAACAGCTCCTAGAGTAATTTTTTTATTCCTGGGGATTACACTTACCTCGGACAAAATATAATTATAATAACAACAACAACAACAATAATAATAATAATAATAATAATAATAGCAACAACAACAATAATAATAATAGCAACAACAGTAATAAAAATAATAATAATAATAGCAACAACAACAATAATAATAACAACAACAATGACAATAATAATAACAGTTTTCTCCAGCTATGCATTTAACACGCTGCATGAAGTCCATAAAGAAATTGTGGAAGAACTGCATTTCTGCAAAAACAAATCAAATCATTAGGCCTAGATTCTTTAACTCCTTCTACCCGACCGCAGTCTCACAAGACTTACCTTAACTCACCACATATCGCCTCACCTATCTTACCTCACCTTTGCTTACATGCCCTTATCTTATATAGTCTTATCTCAGCCCAATCAATATCTTTTTCATCACCGCTAACCATACTTGATAATACATACTCACCCTGCACTGATCCAGTATACACAGGTTGCGTGAAGTTGGGACTGTGGTCGTTGATGTTTATGACTGAGACGTTAACGACTGCATATGTGGTTAGACTCCCCGAGTCTTGAGCTTTTATGAGTAGAATGATGGTCTCATTAACTGGATACGAGTCAACGTCAATTGGACGAATGTTAACCACCGTTGCGCAGTTTTCTATATCAAAGAAATCCGACCCAGGCCCTAACAGGATGGAGCAGTCGAGCCAATCAGCAGTCGGAGGGCAGATATCAGGGTCGGTTACTTTGATTGAGGTCACTGGCACAGCAGGCACACAGCTTGGAGTCTATAAAAGAAGAGTTAGAACAGAAATCATGCCAACCGAAAATGCGACTTATATGCCAAACACCATCACCAGCTGCCACCAGCTCCATCATCTACATCAGTCTTCGAAAGGCTTTTAAAAGAACAATGTAATCCCGTATTTGTCAAATTACCTCACGTTATGTCTTCTTCGTCATCGTTGCCCTCACCTTCCTAGTCTGATCTAAATATACAGAATTCTATCTTATGCGAAAGATTCTTAAACTCGAAGGAACATATGCAAGAGAACTATTCCTAATAAAAATGCACAACATTGTATGGCCTAATAGTGGTGTTCTGCTGCGAGAGCCCTACTATTATAACCCTACAATACTTTTATGTAATCTTTAAATGATTCTAATTGGGTGCGCTCTCACTACGGCTGCCAGATCGAGTGGACACCAGTCTGTGGTTCAGTATTCGGGAATATGTCTGTAGAAAGACATCTCAGATAGTTTTTTGCGAAGTTTGCGCGATCTAGTCGTTGACAATCTCCTGCGCATAAACAATTCAGTGGCGGTTTGGCTTTGTTTATTTCAGTTGCAATTGATCGTCACCATCTGTCAATTTATACGTTTGTTGACCATATTCGTATAAAGTCATTGAGAACTTTGACGTTAACATTGTTATTTGGGGAATTTCTTCGCAAAACATCAAAGTCAATATAAGTGAAGCTAAATCGTTGCCCAAAGACAATAATTCCCTCTGAGTTTCTGCGTGGAATCGCCAATAATAGCGAGTCGTAATTTTTAATCGAATTAAGGCGCGTCTTACAATATCATAAATGAAAAACTTATGTTGCAAGTTATTGTTTTCTCTCAGGTTTTTTAAACTTTTGCTGCGAGCTTTTTGTCTGCGCGCTTGTGGGGTCACCGCTCTACGCGTCTTAGTTGCTACTTATGAGTCTGTGCTTTGCTCTCTCCCTCTTAAATCCGCGACATCAGCGATAATTAAAAGGCTAATAACAGATCTACTGACTGGCAGGCATTTCTCGTTGACTGATCCACTGTAGGTGGCTGCAGAGAAGGTAGGAGCAGAGTTAACATTGAGAATGGAAACATTCAGCATCGACGTGTTGCTCATAGCGGAATTCGTTGCTGTTACGTTGACATTGTATCGAGTAGTGTTACAGTAGTCGAGCCTAGCATAGCTACAGAGGCTGATTACGCCACCTGAAAATGATGTTCAAGAAATTCATTGTTAGCTTGCAAGGTAATGTAAAATGTATGGCAGCGTAATGTGAATATGCGCGAAATTTAGGTAAAATTTTGCATGATTTAAATACGCTTCAAGTTGATTGCTTGTAATTTGTATTATCTGATTTTAAGGACTTGTAACAAAGGCAGGTATTAATGCAGTGCACTCTGGGCGCAACGTATAAATACATACTAACTTAGTTTCATTTGGTTAGAATGCTATCTGTATCATTGTAATGAAGGTATTCTAGTTGATTAGATTGACTGAAGAGCAAAAGGCTGATACGAAAAATGTTAAGTGGTGTAGCTGGTTCGTTGTTGTAGGAAAACGTGGACACAGTTCACATCTAGGAAGATGTACTTAGGGTGTCCGACAATGCTGCCCACTGTCATTGTTGCTATTGAACATCTGCTTACAGATGCTACTAGCAGAGGCACTTTTGATATGTAAGTGATGGAGGCAAGGTGTGAGGTTATCAGATGACTGCTGTTAAGATAATCAGACGCCGAGACGATGGTTAAAACAGAGATGTTGGAACGTGAAGAATAAGAAATGCGTAAGAGATTAAAGGATGCTTCGGAGAATAAAAGATGCTTGAGAACATAAAGGATAATTTAGAGAATGAAGGATGATTCAAAGAATAAAAATGCTTTAGAGTATTAAAGATGCATCAGAGAATAAAGGATGATTCAGTGAACAAATCATGAATCAGAAACTAAATGAAGCTTTAGAGCATAAAGGATGCTTTATAGAATAAAGTTGCTTCATATAATAAAGGATGCGTCAGAGACTAAAGGATAATTTATAGAATAAATTATGCTGTGAACAGACATCGGCCGAATACGACATAGGGGACAGTACAAAAAGCAGCCTTACTGGAAACTAGCACAGTAGAAGCAAAGAGAACGACCACCAATGGTAAGCAAAACTAGATGAACTTGAAATAGTGTCAGATAGAAGAAAAGGATTCTGAGAAGTCGTCTGACTTAGTTCATTGATGCAGAACGGCGTGGACGCTGTCGTCAGCTGAAACCGTAGAATCGGATCCGTCGTCTTGGCAACAAGAACCTAAAACAAGACAATGACGCAGCTGCTAAACCTTAGAAAGACCATCGACGCAAGAAAGGCAATGAAGTCTAATTATTTCAGGTAACGATTGTTAATTATAAGCATCTGTCCACGATAGTTCTTAGAGGCGCTATTCTGGCTTAAATTAAAGTGGTCTTTTGATTTCAGGGCAATCAAATGACTCCCTGCAACATGACTCAACAACGAATTCTCATATGATCCGACGTCCCGCGAATTGCCATTTTCGGATTGTGTTTCTGCGATATTAATAGCCGTTTATCGTAATCGTAATCGTAATCTCGAGAGTTTATATCGATGAAGGCGCGTGTCTGCGCAGACATCTACTCATAAAGCACGGACGATGCAGATTTAGTAAGAGATTCAAACCTCAGATGCCTTGTGTGAAAGGCTAGTGCTTCGAATCGACACCAAGCATGTGCGTACGTACATACATATTATGTGCAATCATAAATATATACAAATACATATATACGTGACATTATATTATAGGGCCTATATGAAAATCACAGACAGAATTAAACTTTGATTTTCTTTGTGAGATGGTTTACGCGTGCATGTATACCTGATAGATGACGGTATTTCCTGGGATGTTTTCGTCGACATCAATATCTTCTGGGAGGTTGAGAAACACTGGAGGCTGCTTGACGTTTGTTATATCAACACTGAGAACTTCGTTGTCGTTATTCACGCCATCTGTCGCGAGAATTGTAAGATCATAAGTGATGCTGTTTGGATACGGTGGTGAGTTTAGAGGATACTGAAGATACCAGCTGCTGAGATCGACGGACGCCGTCACAGAACCTGCAAAGAGACAGAAACCACGCAGCTTTTTATCGGGTCTAGACTTTGAATATCGCCTTCTGGCAGTCAAGGACATGAGCGCCTTTCTCAGCCTTTAAAATATATCGTCCTCTGCTTGTGGAGCGCCTATACAAGTACTCTCTTACATATAATTACTCCATATATCGGGATATTTAATAAGCTTATTAGGACATAAGCATTGCTCAAAATACCCGGCATTATCTTAGTAGGCTATATTTCTTATAGCGGTATAATCTCTGAATATTCTGGATTTAGACAGATGCTATAACTTTTGAAAAAGATTTTTATAATTGTTGTATTACTTCACAGTAGAAGTCATAGGGAAAACAATGCATAGAAATGTCACTTAAGCTCGGAGATTAATACTTGAAGTTTCCGAGTTTCTAGAAAGCACGACCGATTTATTAGAGAAAATCTTAACGAAACCGTAGACTGAGGTGGGGAAAATGCAGATGAATGACTGATCTGACTTTAACAGTTTTTACTTTCATCATGTACTGACTAGAACGCTGAATAACCGATGTTATTATAGGAAGATCAGCCATTCAGGGAACTATATGGATCGTTTCGAAAACGCTTGCTTCAATAAACAGCAAACAGCGGCATGCTATTTTGTGTTCATGAATTGTAATAGATGAAGTGTAGTGGAAGGCAATCGCGTATTGATTGATGGCGCAGTGGTATGACGCTCGTGTGAGTTACCTGTGTCTGGATTTAGGGAAAATGGTGGAATGTCTTTGTTAGTGTTGGGACTTGTCCAATTCTGAAAGAAGAACTTGACAGGAACCACAGGGTTGACGTCCGGATCGGAAATGCGTACTAAAAACACCTGATAGAAATAATGAACAGATTGCGTATTAAGAACTCATTAACGAAGAAGACAGCACTTCATAGGCAACTTGTTTTCCATTAAGTTTTAATCGGGTTCACTTGCGCCTGAAGAACTTTGGGAAAAGTTTTGGCCTTTCGATCACAGCGCTTCATGGGAAATTGACCACTTCCTGCCAACCTATGCAATTCGTATGGGAGGCCTGTCTGATGTTTGGGTAGGCTATTATTTGCGAAGGGTGTGCAACAGTGTAGAAGTTATAATTGTAATTGTAACTTGACAATTATAAAGCGTCACTTCAAGAATAAACTCATCAGGGACGCTTCCGACCAGAACCAGTGAGACCACTGTCATATAATACAGACTTCAGGCGCTTGCGAAACTGTGGAAGGAACAAACTGAGAAGCTCGAGCCGCGGCTCTCGAGAAAGGCAATTCCAGCTGTTAGGTCCAACATAGGCAAAGCTTCTAGACTGAGCTGTAGCAGTGCGCATACGAGGGATAGTCAGGAGTCCAATGAATGCCGGCCGGAGAGTGCTTGATTTAGCAGATGATCATTAGCGAATTAAGGATTTGAAATTAAAGGGGAGAAGAGTTGCAAGAGTCTCAGAAGTAGACCTAGTGGAAAAACAATTAGGCAACATATCTATTCGCCAAGTTTAGAAAGGACGTACGCCCATTACCGCTGCTCTTCTGATTGATTGATTGCTGGCATCAAAATATACCTCTCTTAGTGTCATGCTGGAATATTTGTATCGAGAAATGCTACATAATTATAACTAGTTAAAAACCACGAGAGCAGTGTTGCTACAACGTTCTCAAAATTGCATGTTAACAGAACGCAGAATATCTGACCTGTAGTCAAGCAATTTGTCAGACTTGTATATAGTACCACTGACCATCTAGTAACAGACCACAGAGTGATGTTTTAATGCCTGGAGACGTAGGCATACAAGAATTTGCATCATACTTGCGTCTGATCTTAGCAGACGGAATTTTTAACAGTATTTTCTCATTATTAAACTAATTATGGCATCTAGATGTCAAAGATATGTCTCTACCTGGTCGCCTGCGAAGGTTGACGCAGCTGTAACATCGACAGTTGTGGGTAAGTTCGTGATGTTATGAGGTTCGTTGACGTCAGTCACGTTAACAGTCAGGACTTCCGTTGTACTGAGTCCAAGTCCTGTCACTGTGATTGACAACTGATAGACGTTCAACGTCTCGTAGTTGAGTGCTCCGTTAGTCTTCACCTGAGCCTCCTTATCTAAACAGGTGACACGTTTCGTAAATAGCAGGTCCACGTTTGCACCCACCAAGCTATCTGCCTCATTTCGAGCATTGATCACCCTCGCTAAATCCGACATTAAGTCATAGCCGCATTGACAGAAGAAATCGCAAATGTACCCCTCCGAAAGATCAACTTATTACAAGGCGAAAGAATACGAGGGACAAGTAGAATAGGCCAATAATAGTTTTTGTTTCTTCAAGTTTTTGTTTGTATTTCTGGTTTTGTTGTCTGTCTTGTGTGAAATAAAGTTTTTGTATAATAGGATAGTTTACACGAATTTAGTACAGGATCAATCAAAACGGATCCGCTTAATACAGACAATAAACATGATGCAATTTACTTGAGACATTGTTTAAAGCGAATGGCACAGAAGTTGGAGACAAGGAGAAACTCAGCGGAACGGCGTCCCGGTAGTGGTAGTTGCTAATGTGTGATGCAGCCACCGTGAAGACGACAGTGAATGATGGAGCAGTTTCCATAACTGTAACTGACGAAGGTAGATTATCCAAGGTCGGATATTCGCCTGAAACAGAGTGGAATATGAGTTAATTGTATGCCATGACATCTCATAAAACAAATATAGGTGATCGGACTATTCGTAGAAATAGAGTTTGATTTCTGTTCAAAAACTCCATAGTTGAAAGAGATCAAAATATAAATAATACACGTGAAACAGTTTAAAAAATCAAAAGCCCGAACTTGTTATACCTTGCAAGTCGTTATCTGAACCCATAAAAGGTATTTCTCAATAAATTTGAGTAAAAAGTCTTTGAGCAAAAATTTAGTAACGATATGAGGGCTATAGTTTAGCTGTTGGCGAATTTGAGAAACAGCAAATAGACTTTGCATAAGTATGGTTCTTTGGAGTCGCTACGGGTTTAACCGATCGCCTCAAAACATTTTTGGATGGATATCGCCGCAATTTAATCACCTGCATCAGATTTATCGTTCAAAGCTCTCTCATGTTTTATATTTGTTTCTTATATATGTACTCTATGCGCTATAGCATTATTATCATTGGCAGCTCTATCGTGGGAGCCTTTGATATCTCTGCGACATGCCATTGTAATCTGGTTTCAGAAGTTTCATTTACTAAGCAGTTAGGCCTACGCATTCATTAAACAGCTGACTATAGGTCACGTGCCGCATATCAGTGGACGCCATTAACAATCTGGACAAATGTAATTCCGCTCAAAACGAGCTTCCTCTGACCCCAAGGTGAAGATCCCCAGAGGGCTAAGAATGGGTAATTTGACGAAAATCGGTAGTTTCTTATATTATATAACGTACATACCTTGCATAACTGTAACCTTTAGGGAGAAGTCTCGTGATTCTGTTATATTCTCAAAAAATAGCCGCCCTCCTGGACTCGGCGGCGGAGCAATGATATTTCTATGATAAAAACTATTGGTGTCGTTTACAATGTCGTAACTTATTTGCAGGGCATTTGCGTCTTGATACCTGTAAAGAAAATGCTCTCGATTAATGCTAGTTCAATTAGGTATAAACGAAAGAAAAGTCTCAAGATGAAAGATATTTGAGAAGCACACTGTCGCTCAGGCGTCAATATCCTAGCTAATCAGTGTCAAGACACAGTCGAAGCGCTAAGCCCTTTGCCGTTTGCCGTCTTGAAGGGAAAAGGGAAAATTATGTCTGGGAAATTATGTCCATTTTGTTTGAACTCGAGGAACCAAATATCTTTTAAATGTCGTTTCATTGGCAACAGACCCATTGATTCCTTCCAGTTAACGCCCCCTTTCCCTGAATAAGTCGTGTTTTACCAGAAGGATGGCCTTAAGCAAAGTATAATATATTTTTGTTTAGTTAACGAATTGACTTAGTATGTGTAGACGAGTTAGCTGCCTGATTGTAGCGTGTAACTTACTGTGTAATACAGCATTATATTTAAACGTTTTCGGGTTCCACTGTGTAATCTAATATATTGTTCTTTCTTCATCGCTAGGATAATTTCTTTATGCGGTCATGAGATAGACGTGCGGGTATGAGGCCGAATTCCGCAAAGCTAGACCTCCACCCAGGAGGAGGAATTCAGTTACTTCTAGAATTCTGTATAATATGAACTGTCAGTGCAAGTGCCAACAGATTTAAGTAGACCTGCTACACAATGCTGAACAGTCATATGTTCGGAAATAACTATTGCCCTAAATGAAGCGAGTCACAACGGCTTAGAAAGTTCCGGTCTAAATGTTTCGATGAATACTCACCATCCAATAGCATAGCCAGGTTCGACTGGTATTCGGTCAATGGGTGCAATTCCAAAGGCCACTGCACAGAAAACAACGGGGCATAAATATATGATGATAATACTTTAATCGTCTTCATAACAATATCTCGACATGTCTCAACTTGAGATTTCCAGATTATTTATGAAATGAACTCAGATGGAGTAGAGTAGTAAGTTAAAACATGGCGATAGCGAACTCTTTGGAACAGGAGAGTGAAGCAAAATAGAACAAGTTTTGAGGAGAGAGCTGCAAACAAGTCAAAGGGTTCAGACGAAGACACAGGCAGATAGTTTGAAAAGCTGCAACATTACCACTTGCCAAAATTTTCTAAAGTCGGATTTTATGAAAACACTCGAACAGTTTGCGCGCAATGCAATCACACACAAGGTACCTAAGAAAATTTTAAAGAGGAAAATTAAATAAAACATAATAAACAAGCAAAATAAAAGAAATAAAGAAAAGGTTATAAATATTAAGATGTGCATGTATCCGTACCGATATTTGCAGTTGGTGACATGCAATGTGCCGATGAGAATGAGTTTTTTCCAACGAGTTCATAAATCAAGCTACCGGGCGGTAAAGGTCTCCAGACTTCAAACAAAATATTCCCAGTTCGAGAACTGCAATCTTCGTTCGTATGGAACACCCATTCCTGTTGAGATTCAAATATAAGTTGACGAGCTGATAGGCTAGGTAAAACATGTATGCTCATAAATGGGTTACTGGACAGGAAATGCTAGAAATGTCTAAATAATTGCACTCTTACAACAATGGTGTATATGACAGACCCACAGAATGGAAAGGTCACATTGAGTCAGTTGCCTCTGTGTTTGCTGACAATACTTATTCTCTGCATTGTCTCGGCCGATATACAGATTTTAAAGGTATTACCTGTTTATTAAAATGGTGATAAAAACAAAAGTTGCAGTTATAGACCAATTTTCATTTTTCCATAAGTTTTAAAATTCTTTAAGAAAATATTGAATAAAAGAAAAATTGAATTGCTTGCTAAGAAAAAATATTTTCATATCACCAAGTTGGTTTCCTCAGAGAACATCTCACTTTTATGGCTCTACTCAAAATTCAGGCTAAAGTATTCGAGCCCATGAATAACAACGAATTTGCCCAATGGATTTTTTGCCCAACGCTTTAGATAATATGATTCATAATATTTTGTGTAGCAAACTTGAGCACGGTAACCTTCGAGGAATAGCGCATGACTGGTTGTCACATTATCTGACAGACAGATCTCTTTGAAGGTCATCGGTCTAGCTACAAAACAATTCGAAATGGAATTCCCCAAGGCTCTGTATTGGGCCTATGAATGTCCCTGGTTTATATAAATGATTCATAACTAATTAATAATCAAACTGGATAAATATACATATTATTTGCTGATGATAGCAATGTCTATTTTCTGGTGTTTAAGCTGATTCCCTGGAAAACAAAGTAACTTATAAATTGGAAATAATTTCAGTATAGTTTAAGGCTAACGAATTATTACTCAATTTAGATAAGACCATATTCATTGGCTCAGTGAGCTAATCATAGAAAAAGAGGTGATTAGACATTCACATAAACGCCGAAGCACGATAAATATCAGTAGCTGTAAAGAGATAATACAGGTAAAGAAGACAAGTGAGGATCTTTGAACTAAAAATGTCATCATTTAGTTATCGTTGATAACAGATAGCCAGATAATCGATGAGACATTTGACAGCTGCGCTCTCATATAATTTATTTTAACCTTTTTTATACAAAATATCGTGATTTATAGAGTTGAACGCTTAGCCTAAATTTAGGAATGTCGCTTAGCCTAAATTTAGGAATGTCTATTGTAAATATTCTTTAAAGAATTTATTTGGTTATCTATATGCTGGCCAACATCAAGTGGACCTACTGCCAAACAAGTCAAATTAATCTGTCTAAAGCCAGACTATATGCACCGTTATCACAAAAATCGAAAAGATGCTTAAACGCAACATTTTCAAATTTTTTACATATTACTAGCTTTTCCGGGGCCCAAGATGGCGTCTTATGCGTCTTGCTCAGTTTGATAGATTAGTTTGTCATGCGCGGAATCTGCTAAATAATTCTCTTAAGCTCGGATTACTCTGTTTCAGAGTCTGAGTTTCGGAGTTATTGCTTAAGTCTGCTTTGAATTTTCTGCTCTTTTGGTCGGCAATTGATCACATATCATCAGAACCCGATCGCTGTTTGAATTTGTCAATCCATAGAGGTTGAATAGTTCCCGTTTTGACACTGTCAACCCCTGACTTACAGATGCCGCCTGCGACCGGAAAATCTCGGATTCTGCGATGCAACGGCGAAGTAGGGTTCTTGGAGTGGCGTCAACCGTCGGTCACGGAGAGGTTCTACGACCAGTCGACCGGCTACTGACGAACGCCTATCCCCACAGCCTTGATGATTTGAAGTATATCTACCATCTACGAGGGCATGCCGGACGGTGAGGTAACAGTGTGCTGTGGACTCTGTTCGGCTGTCGTCAGAAGTGATAAAAGAATCGTGGATGGTGGCTTATGACTGAAGAATAATTATTGAGCATTTAAGGACATGATTGGCATGTTTCACAAAGCGAGAGATTCTTAACAGTGGATGATAAGGACCGGGTTATAAAAAAGATCTATTTTATGGCCCATGTCATGAGTTGTAAAGAAAACATGTTGTTTGAAGTCAAAGGCTAAGAGGAGGTCCATAAATTGTAGTAGTTTGTTATCTGAAATATTTATGTCTACATTGGAATCACCAGTTGTCATAAATTCTGAAGGAGGGGAGACCAAACATTCGAGTTTGAAATTCTGTAAAGAAGCCGCCAGGGGGCGAAAGTCCTGGAGGTCGATTAATGTTGATTTACATTAATTGACATTAATTGATTGACTGATTGACGTTAATGGCCAACTGATAGAGTCGAGAGTTGCGGCAAGGCGTTCAAAACATTTTGGGGTTAGATAAGAAGAAAGAAACGAGACAGTTTAAGATAGGACCGATCCACTTCGACCCTCCACTCCAGCCGAGGTTCGTTCACACAAAAGGCGGAGGTATTATATCATTATTGAAAGAAGGCGTGTCGGAAAACTGCAGCTAGAGATTTCTTTAAAGGAAAATATCAGAGGGATGATTGCAAATATCTTTTATGAGATATGGAATTTTGTTACTTATTAAGCGAGTGTTTAAAAATCAATTAAGTTAACACAACAAGGACCAGAATTCAAATCATTGTCACTAGACAGGCGAAGCAGGAGGCAAGCAAGTAAAAAGATGTTAACCTGTTATCAGGAGCGTAGTACAACAGCATGAAGCATGATCGACACAAGCCAGAAAGAGACGAGTAGGTAGGGTACATGTAGCTGACTGAATGGGAGTAAACGAGTAGCCTATGTGTAAAAGAGACTTCAATTATGCTGGTCAATTTCTCCCTTGGTGTGATAGAATGTTCTGGCTGGCAGAAGAGTGTGTGCGTCTCATACAATGAATGAAGAACAGACACAGTAAGAATGCATTAAATTAAGAAGGCAGAGAGTGTACAAGAGCATTCTAATGGTAACCCAAACCAAGCAGCGAGTAGTACGACGGAGCCTAATTACAGATAAGAAAGTCAAGAATGTTCAGCTTTGCCGGTCGATCGCAAGCTCAGCGCGAAACTACACGGGCCGGGTTTATATTAGATCTGGAGCTATGTTAGACTAACGCTAAAACTGTGGGGGCTCGCCACGATGAATGGAATGTGAAATAGTACATGCCTAAAGCAATGAGAAGAGATGGATCCTAATAAAACACAAGTGGCCGAGAAAATTTACATTTAAGGCAGGATATCGATCAAATAATTAAATAAAAACGATACTTCCTTTATACAAGCTGGAAAAAGTAACTATCCAAAATTTATAACCAAAAGCTCTACTTAAACACCAAATACAGCCGACTTTACTACAGCAGATTTTATAAAAACGACAACCGTAGCCCTTCGTTTATGGTCCAAAGATTAGTTCTGCAGGCTAATGCTTGTCATGTAACTGGATCGAAACTTGTGATGGCGGAAAATAACAATGTTAGATCTGCGAAAACTAGCTAGGATAAAGTGCACAGTTGCCAATTCAGAACCAAGGGATTTAAGATTCCAGTATATTCGCAGCAGCTAGATGAAGCCTGATCGGGAAAGCGTCGCGTTCCAGTAAACAACAACCCTCTAATACACCCTGACTGTTTTGAGCGCATTGTAATACACATACACGTACTTTTAAGTAGTATATAGTATAACTTACTCGTATAACTCCTTTGCAGTTTATGACTCCCTTTCCGGTCAAGAGGTAGTGTACACTTGGCGTTGCGTTTAATGGTCGAGGCAGCACTTCGATTCCAGCCTCTATGCCATTCGCAGGACATACTGCAACATCAGTTGTAATTGTAATTAATTGTAATTGAAATTAATAACGTTTAACGCGCCGGTGTCTAATGCACAAGGCATCAACCGATGCGCACCAAAGCCAAGCCGCAATCATGTCGATATCCAGAAGGTCAGTCCACGAAGGTCAGTCCACAAGACAGAGAGGCAGTCTATGGTGGATAAGCAATTTGAAAAAGTAAGTTTTAAGTTGAGAACGAAATAACAGAAGCGACTTAGCAGAACGAACAGACACAGGAAGGGAGTTCCAAAATTTAGGTCCAGAAACCGAAAAAGGCCGTTTACCAAAAGGAAATATTGCGCTCGTCCGATAACTTGCATGAAGTCGATTTACAAAGCACACCGCATTAACAGATCGTATACTAGTTCTACCCGCAATTCCATGCAGACTGGTGCATTGATTCATTATAATCTCACCCCGTTTTCTTCATTCAGTGAATAACGTGCGTAAAACATTTGTTTTTAACTTCGCCAACAACTAAGACCTTCTTGACTAATGACGAATCATATATGAAACGTTTTACACAAAAAGTTAACATAAAAAACCAACGAAACGGTTAATAAAGAAATGTAGTTAAGTTTTTCGACTGAATGAGTGCGACCGAACGCCTACAGCACAAGGTGATTGCGTGAGCATACAGTGTTGAAACGATGTATCTTGGTAATTGCGGATAACGTATATGTTCAATGAGTTGATAAAATGCAAGATATCTCGAGTTATTTCACCATAGAAGCAGAACAACAACCATTGCTAACTTACTTTGCGTTTGAGATGAGACAAACAAGAAGGCAAAAGGAATCACAAGAAAGAGCAACACCTGAGTCGCTGATGTCTTCCTCTTTACCATGGTCGATCTCATATCTGTCATAACAGATGCTGATTTTCTCAAAACATCAATTATATTTTGAAAATTGCTTCCGTAGTTATGGTCAGTTTATCTTCCAGCAGCACAGTCCAAGTCATATTATTTACACATCTAATCTATAACATAGCATCGCAATTGTAGGATATGAACCGATGATTATGATAGAGCTGGCACAGTACTGTGCTTATTCTAGCCTACATAGCAGGTTTTCTTATAAACAGGACCCAGCCAAGTAGCTCTACACGCTCAGGTATTAAAAATATGCATATATATCATGATTAGTTGGGCCTGTATAAACTACGTGGGGTATCTACATGTATGAGTGTTGCTAATAAATCTGACAAGATTCAAGACCTTTATCCTTAGCAATGATTTCTCGTTTACACAGATGGTACATCTAACATGACGGCATAATAATTATATCTTAATTGTGGAATCTGTAGAGGCCATAAATATTATTTATATATAAAAATATATATATATATATTTATGATCGGTTCCATTTTGTACATAGCTACATGACTGGCGCTGAGGAAGTTTAACGCGTTGGGTCAATGATCAAGCGGCTGCGGCTTCGATTCCGTGTAACGACCCTGGGCAAGTTGCTTGCGCACAGGTGCCTCTGTCACCAAGCAGTATAATTTGGTACCAGCTTAAGCTGGGAAGTAAACAGCAAGTCCTGCGATGTATTAGCCCCCGTGTCCAGGACCTTGGGATTCGTCCACTGCCGGCTCAAGAGCCAAGAAAAGGAGATAAGCGCTTCCCCTACGTCTCACTTGTGGAATAGAGGATACTTTACTTACTTACTTAATACACTGGTTTTATTTAGGCCTTCACTTTTGTTCATACGCGTCAAGGATAAGATTGTGCATACAGCGCCTCAAATATAACTTATATATGCCTACTTGATTGAGTTTCCATTTGACAGATAAGCATCTGTTAACTCGTTTCATATATCACTCAATGTGTACACTGTACGATGTCTTAGTTGGGCGTATACTGGTTAATGCCGTCTTTGCACAACATAACAAATAGGCCCTATCCAGTTATGAAAACTGATTTCTCTTTGGACTACTGCTAACACCTAAAAGCGTAAACGCATTTGAAATACACAGCGTTCCACTGTTTATTTTAATTTCAAATATCTTTACTAGTATAACTTCGGAACAGCTATGCCAATCCATTCTGCTCGTAACTAGAGATGAAAGATATGTCTTATCACCTTGCGTAGACCAGCTTGCGAACATTCTCGGCATAATTCATGTCCACTCTCACACGATAGGCAAAACATATTCGTTACGCACGGAGCAATTATCTTGCCTAGAGATTTATTTGATCTTGAACATCTTCAGGTGTATACAAAGTGTAAGCGTCATGCAGTAAGAGTCTTAAAGAGTGTCCTCGAAACTCCTGCTGACGACGACACGCAATAAATCTTGCAGATTGATCAAAGCAAGTTGTGCTAAGTTCTTAAAATCGGCACATTTTAGTGTTCCTACACTGCCTAAGCGTAGATCCGTTTAGTTAAGAAGTGGTCCTTGTAGTAATAGTAGTAGTATAGTAGAAGTAGCAGCAGCAGTTTTTGTTTTTCACGAAATATAACATTTAAATCAGCCGCCATATCTATGTTCCATGTTCATCTTGTGGTGCTTCGATCCAGAGCAGTGTTGAATTCTCGGGCGTTCTCGGCAGCTGGTCCTAAGCTTTGGAATTCGCTTCCCAGTTCAGTTCTTTCCTTTGATGTCTTTCTGGTCCAAAAACCCTTTTGTTTCAACTTAAAACTTGTTTGTTTCAACTTGCTTATCCATCGCAGCCTAACGTCTGATTTCTTTGACCTACCGGGATTGAAATGGCTTCTCCAACGGACTACGATATTTGATTACGATTTCGTCTGATACGCCCATCAGTTGATGCCTTGGTAATTATAATAACGGCGCTATAGAAGAAGTTAGCTTAGATTAGACAAAGAGTTAGGCGGATTAGCATTTCGAATGCTCGGGCTCGTACATTACAATACTCTAGCCATATATTATAATGGCGACCGATATGTAACTAAAGCGATTGATCTGGCAATTGTTAGGAAGTCTGAACTACTTGTTCAAACTACTTGGTGTACATATCAGGTGCCTCTGCTGCGAAAGAAGCTAAATCATTTGAATTGTAACTCTGCTACTTCTGCATACCAGCTGATATGTTGGCCTACATCCAAGGATTGGGTCTGACACGATCTACGAAGGTTAGATTTAATCTGTAGTCTCGCTTTACCAGACTGGCACCAACCGTTTGCACCTAAGGAATAGTCCTAAAAATGGAGGCATTTTCAGAAGCCATTTGGTGACTAACAGTGCGCCTGCGAAGGCAATTGACGAATGCTTCAGAACTTAACATTGTACCGATGTAGTTAAATGGTTGCACACAGTGTTAAGCCAAGCTACGAGACTCGCAACAGATGGAATCAGAGTAAGCAGCATCTTCTGGTCTCCTGCGAATGAACTGGAATGGCTTGGCGTGTCTTTCTTCTCTTGCCTTGACTGTCGTGTCGCATCGTTTAGCTTTGCTGCCGTACCATTCTGCTGTGTCTGTTGGCGGCGGAGTCCATTCAGCTGAAGCGTTAGTTCGTCGGCCTCGTTGGTGACGCCGCTATCCTGACTCACTGATTTGCTCGCTACCATCACTGTATCACACGGAACTACAATCAAACAGCAAAACTACTCAGCACTGAACCTTGCAACGAGTTGGCGTGCATGAAAACCTACCTCAACATAGGAGACCTTTTTAGACATGTTGGATCGTTATATGTATGCGCCTATGTGCGGTTCTAAAAGGCGCTAAAGAAATAGCTAGATACATAACTTCACACATGCACACATACACATACATATAAACATACATGCATAGTAATACGTACAAGAAAGAGCAACACCTGAGTCGCTGATGTCTTTCTCTTTACCATACAATCATACATGCATGCATACATACATACCTCACATACATATCTCACATACATACATACATATATGCATTCATACATATATGCATACATGCATAGGTACATGCATAGGCCTACATACAGAAGTTGAAACTAACTCTTAATTAATCATTTAAGCATCACTCCCAATATAATCCTTAGAGGCAATATTCTGGTTTTTATAGCACTATAAAAATTTGGAAAATTTACTTAATTAGCTGCCAGAAGTTGAATCCAAGATGGTGAGCTTAAAAGGCAGAGCGCATGATAGCCTTTTACGTGCTACCTTACGTATTCAGAAATTGTCTCTTGTAGAAACTTCAAGCGCCACCGTTCAATGGACATTTGAATCTAGTCGTTTACGCGTAGACAATTTATGTTAAGAACCTCTTTCGGTTTTGAGGAAAAAACCGCTAATACTGCAATGAGTTAACTGAATTTTTCTGGACAGTTTATTCCAAGAAGTTCGTTTTCATAAAAACATTGTAGGAGCGAGAAACCCTTAGACAGCCATAATAAGAAGGCTTGAATTAATTATTCTCTAAATCAACTTTAAATTTAGTCTTACTTGGATTACGATTCATGACGTAAGTGACTCGGTCTCTGGTTAGATATGGAACACCATGATTGCAATCCAGGTCAACAGAAAGCAATAACGTCTGACCTTTCGGTCGAAAGCTCTGAAATATGAAGTAATCATAGAGATACGGTATTCAATTAATTTTGCTACAAATAACTAGCTAAAAAGAAACACGAGCTGTTAGTGGGCGTCTGGAAAATCAGGCCTCGGAGTACGGCATCTGATCTTCTGTGGCTGCCCACAACGCCGGCCTATCCCTTTCAGTCACAGGCTCATCCCCCATCGGCTGTGTTGTCGGCAATCGGTCAACACTAGATGGAAGCGAGCCATCAACATATCACCCAGGTGCGTATTAGCAGCTGCAGGACAATGACTGAGAATGACGGACTGGAATACAAGAGTGGCGGCACATAAAGCCAAGTAGACAGAAGAATCCAGCTAATTCATCTTTGTCATTATCCTCATCTGCATTAATGACGCCTTTGCACTTAACCTTTCAGCCTTGTCCAATTACGATGCAAGGAAACGAGAACAACACTCGACACATATTTTCGGGTTTTAAGTAGATGCTCTGCACTGGCTTCCACTTCCAGATCTGGTCCATCTTAAAAATATGCATTTAAAAGCACAAACTTGTGTGGCCTGAGTTACCTCAGACTATACAGTTACCTCAGACTATACACTGTCTGACAACATAGCATTCCCTTTGGCGTAAATAGTGACGCTTTCATATAAATACCGTACTACGATCCACCATCTGTTACCAGAAGTCAACCGAACCCGTTTTGCCTATCGATTTTGTTTTGACTGAGCGCCTGTGAATAAGCTGGTCCCCGTGACGTGGCTTTCGTTTGGCGCTGTAGAAATCTCAGGATTACGATTACGATTACAATTCAGAGTGTTCTCTTGAAATAAGTAAACTGGCCAATGCATGTCTTTCCAGACGTTCATTAAACTCGTTTGCAAAATCAGTGTGCCCCATAGGCTGGGTGTTGCATCCACGTGACCTCGAGAACCCATAAGAGGGAACCGAGTAGCCTTGCTCGTGTAACTTATCCCTCTGTGCGGCATATCTTGAACTGCCAAGCTCATGTCGTTAGACCCCTCTTTCAAACTTGAGTCTATCTCATTAAATTATCGAGTTTGACTCTGCTTAACAGCGTCAGCGATGGAAGAAGATTGAAATACAACAATACCTCAATACACTGCATCCTACCAAACTGAGCAAAGTTACGTTTTACTATCGTAAAGTAGAACTGTGAAATTTCCATACGAAGCAGTTGACCGTTAGTCGGTTGTGTTCTGGCACTTGAGCCAGCAGATACTGTTTGCTGTCTTCGTACCAAGTCTTTAGGCACGACATCTGCAGTCCTACAACATTCACATTCATCGCCAGTAAGGCAACATTAAAAAATGAGAAGGGTTGAGGCCCTACGGTCGATATAGAAAAAACATTTACATTTAACTAAACGTAAGATTTAGGCCAGATTATCTTAGTTTAGTCAGTCAAGCTAGGCTATGCTAGACTATGTCAAATTAAACTAAGGTAAATCTAGTTCATTTCACATTTGTGCGATCTAGATGCAGGGACCATAATAACAAAACTATTTGATGCAACTCTTTTCAAGGATGTTACAACCTGCTAAAGACATTTCTGGAGAAAGGTGATTTTGCGAAATTTAGTGTCCGCAACCCTCAATGTCATCTGTATAAGCAACAGGACTTTAGTGCTAAATTCTGCTAACAATTCTGTCTTTCGCCTTTTTGGCTTCGTTTTGGGTTCGGATGGTAAAAAAAGTCTCGCGGCACGGTGGTCTATCGGTTATGCTTTTGGTCAATGATCATGCGGTTGGGTGTTCGACTCTGTGTAACGACCCTGGGCAAGTTGTTTGCGCACGCTGTGTCTCTGTCACCAAGCAGTATAATTTGGTACGGGCGTAAGCTGGAAGTAAACGGCAAGTCCTGAGCTGCACTGGCCCCATGTCCAGGGCATTGGGATTCATCCAGTGCCGGTTCAAGGGCCAAGAAAAGGAGATGAGCGCTTCCCCTAAGTCTCACTTGTGGGCCATGGGATACTTTATGTTACACAACACTGACGGTCAAATGAATGATCGGTGTCTGCGAGAGACCTGGCCTGGAAGAGCACGTGCTGACGATGTCGACGGTGTCATCGTCGTTGCAGTTGGACCGGAAGTAGCTGCGGCAGTGATTGGCCCCGGTGTGAATGCTGTAGCGACCCCTGGCAGGACAACGGCCACGATCACCACCAACACCAACGGCACCAGAAGGCTCAAACAGACTGCTGGCTGAAACATCCAACACCATCAAACGCCACTGACTACTTAATACAATAAAATAAAATGGAATGCAAGACAATACTATAGGTCTACCATGCCATACCACAATACTGTGACGCGGTAATTTTGCCTGCACTTGCCAGGTTCAAATTCTCTGTGGTAGAGTGTCATATACCAGGATGACGCAGCATACAAGGGTAATGCGGCCACAAAGGGCCAGAGGGTCGAGGTCGGACTGTGGGGAGCTTGGCCCTATGCCACGCATATCTATCTCGTGACCCATTTGGAAAATGCTTTCGGCTAGAAGACGAGGACATCTTTGACTATTAGATCACACAACATACATTAAACAGCACATACGTTTAGATATAACTGTCCATCTATTAACAATCCCACCAGGAGATCTTAATCTTTTAAATGAAGAGAGCATCCATCATGCAGATTGCTGTCAAGTTCAGAGATAAACTAGATATTTACCCTGCATCAGCTTGGATAGAAGGATAAAGTTAAATTATGTTTTCTCATACTGAACTATACTATACTACCCTATGCAATACAATACTAGACTACACTATTCTATACTGCACTATATTATACGATACTATACTATACCATATTAAACCATATTATACCATTCCATGCCATACCACATAGGACAAGACGACATCACATAAAGTATCCGGGTAATATGAAAAATCGGCAAAACCCGAGTTGTTGAGTCGGTTTCAGTGTCCGATTAAGAGTCCCTTAAAATAGCCTAAATGGAATCTATGGCAGAAGGACATAATTACAGCTTTAATGAATTCAGTTCAAATGCCTGAAGAGTCCTTTGCAAAATGTTACGCAAGATTAGCGTTGCCTATCGGTCATGAGTACTTACATAGCAGTAAATGGCTTTCGACTTCTGTTGATGAGAAATGGCTAGCGTCGAGGCAAAATTGTCGTCGATGATCTGGAGAATATTTGCCTGAAACAACGAGTAAACGGTTGGCAACGTCACTCATAACACAGACAATTTCAAAACGCCATCGAAAACCTGTGTCAACAAAACCACCGGCTCTCGGGCGAATCACTATACTATAGTACCACTATACTTACAAGTGAAAAGTAGTACGTCTAATTTTGTGATTCAATCCGAAATGTTAATCGATGTGATGTATAAAAATGGCAACAGCGCAGGCAACAATTGAAATTCTATTAATTAACTCTTAGCCGTCGCGCTGATAACTGATATTGTGAAGCACCCTCTGATGTATCCGCTAACAAAGACTAGGAATATAACTCTAGAAATTGATCTTAATAGTAGCTAATTTCATTGAGTTTGTGTTAATTTAACTGAAAAAGCTATTAAGGGCCTCTTGATTTTTCTCTAAATTTTCCCCGTTGCTCAGTCATATTTTTCCTCATCCAATCGGGTTGAATATGACCCTGGGAGTTTGTGGAGACATTGAATTTGACTTATATAAGATTGATTAAAAAGAGATTTGAATCGTTCTTACTCTCAGTTAATACAAGAACTCCGGCACTACGTCTTACGATTTTTAGACAACTGTAGGACGAAGAACTAAAACGAGAAAGAACATTCAAATACAGTAAGACCAATCAGTTGCCTTTTATATCGAATACAACCCATGACTTGTTAGTGTCGAACGATTTTGATTCTGTCGTTAGATGAGACCTCTTCTAAAGTGTTGACGTGCAATTTGCGTTTGTTACCAGTCACCAGAGGATATCTGGTATTTGATTCCAATGTCAAACTTGTATGTTAAAACCACAGCTTAGGCGAAGTAAACACATTCACTAATAGTGCTGCGTCCTAACACATCCACCTGAGTGACAAGAAAACCACAATCGTATCATGATATGGGCAGACTGACAGTTTTAAATTAGGAATACGATATGCATCGAATCCAGTCTAATGTAAGAACTTCTATAGCGCTACAGTAGAGAATTACAAGGCATCACTCGAAGGTTTTTTTGAACGAGATTGATTAAGCCCACAAGTAGGTGCTGGTCTGATGTCAGTTAATCTAATGAGTAATCGTATCAGAGAAGTTGATTACTGTCCTCAGGTGGCAGATTTCCCAAGCACAACACTGACTTTCAGCAAACAGTTTCCTGTCTGTTATATCAACTAGCCTAACATATCCGAAATACAGTCACGATCGTGACGACCTCCCACACCGAGACGCCTACAAACGTTCCAGTGAAGACGAGTCAAATGCACGAAATGTTATTCGTGAACATGACTCCATGACGCATATATTATTATAGACATCATTGAGAACAGAGTGGTTTCAAGCCGGCAAAGTCCCAAACGTGGCCTTAATACAAGTGACTTTAAAGTGACTTTACTTGCCATTCGGTATAGACAAAAGACATGAGAAGGAAGGTCTCTTGAGAGGCGTTCATGTCACGCAGTCCCTGCAGGCATCGAAACGACTTAACAACACCAGCAGCAGATGACGACGATAGCAACAACGATGCTGATGCTGATGCTGATGATGATGAGGAGATAGGAGGGACGGATGTTACGGACGAATTGTTCCTAATCTGGCGCAAGATGTCGCCTTGGTCGTTCACCCGATACGAATGACCCCCGGCGAGATCTCGCCAGGTGTCGTCTTGCACCCAGCTGGGAAAATGGCACTGAGACGCCGGCCATCCGAAGGTATCTGAAGCACCATCACATCCACTTTATGGTATCTTCTATTTATGCAGCGCCAGTTTTCGATGTGATGTGCTGAGGCATAGGGTTATAATGTCGCACATATTCATACGATAAAACAGCAAATTAAATGGCACTTTCGATCCCTTTGAATAGTAAGTAAGTAAGCAAGTAAGTAAGTAAGAAAGTATGTAAGTAATGCATTTGTTAACACGCCATATATCCATCGCCTGAGCGAGGAATCTTAGGCTAATAACGAATGCTTTAACATCGAGGACGAAAACTGCACAACACCTCAACCTTCCTTTGTAATCCAAAGACATTGGAAGTGTGATTTAATCTGTTATATTTTCTGTTCTAAATGTGGGCATATAGCGCCGCTATCACATTATGCCACAGTATAATCAAACTGCATCACAGAACTTCATATTTCGTTACATATATATCGCACTATCGGTACAGAATAAAATCCGCAATGAAGATGGCCCAGCTGTAGCAGGACATCTCTCAACCGATGTGCATGGCGGCAGCAGCAGGTCAGCAACAATAACCACATAGCAACCGCAATGAGGCAACAACAATAGAAACACAACAACAACAATAAGACTACAACAGCACAACCTTTTTTTGCAACACCGAACTCCATATGCTATGACAGAGAGCCGTTGTATTTCTGAGTACGCAACCATAATGAAATCATACGAGCTTTAGCTATACGAGCGACAGATGCACGTGTGTTTCATTCTCCGCTGAAGAAAACTTGATGTAAACGATGTAAATTTGTATTATCTCCATTCAGCGCTCTCACTTTTCCTCTACCAGCATTTCATGCGACAAATCCATGGTCATCCACTGAAGGTTTCATAAAGCGGCCTATACAAATGCTCAACTGTGTTACCAATAGAAGATGAGACTGGATTAGCATACAAAGCAGGAGACATCGATCTGCCGGTTAGGCTGTTCGTTTATGTCTGCTACTGTGTTTCTATAAAAACCGTATAACTTCGCCCGCATTGTTCGCTTTTCATCTTTTATTCTGTATGAAAAGAAGAGGCTGGTCTTACGTTAGCTTCCTTTTCAAAACTAATACCATCCCTCTTCTTTTTTGTACTTTACTACAGAGAGGTGAGGGACGAGTCATAGGCAGAGGAGCATGGCGGCATTGGATTGCTGGGCCTGTATAAAACACGGTCGACAGGCAAGGCCAGTGCATGAACAGCCTGTTAGCTGCCTGACGGAACGGACAGAGCAGACGGGTGTTGCGGCACCCCATTCAGGGAGTCGAAGTTGACCTCACCAATGGGCTCCCTGCTTTTCGTTTACGCCACGACAATATCACGCAGCAGAAACTACTAAGTACTTCCCCTCATGGTATCCAACCAATCAACCTCTGGTGAGGCAGGATGTCTCATTGTCATCTAACATTGACCGACCGCTCCAAGCCGCGAAGGGTACGGTGAGCAAATCGGCTGGAACACTACGGTAACCACTATACCGTTAAAGCCCGTGAAGCTGCCGCCAGATTTTACTTCAGCGACCTTAGTCCCCATACGTCACCACTCGTCCAGCTAAGCATTGCTCTGCGGGGCAGACTCACCGCGAACAGACTAACAAAACTCACACAAGAGAGTCATAGTTTCTCCCGCGATGGGTAGAGACAGATATACAGACAGATAGGTATAGATAGACGAGACCTTGAGTGAATTCCATAAGTATCGGTCCATTGCGTGGTGAGATGAGACCTCGACAGGAGGCGTCGGCTGACATGGCTGCGTGTACAACGGAACCCAGGATCTGATAAAGCTACAACACAATCACTCAACAATACTATATTGCAAATAAAGTAACAAACAACACAAGCAAGGATATCGACTGATTAATTAACAAAGAATCATTCTTCTGAAAGTCACGTCAATTGGGCCCACATTGGGCCAATAGCTGGCAACCCGTTTGCACCAGAGGCAAAACGCAGAGATCCAGAGTGACCCCAAAGAATATGGCTGTCTGGACCGAAACACGTAATGCAAGGCAAGGTAAAGTAACCGCTTACTTATTACACTTATTTAAACATAGACCATCGGATACTATGGTTCACAAAATTTTGAAATTCGCTGACAAATTCGATTCGTTCTTTGAGTTCTGTGATGTCATTCGTGTCTAAACTTACGACTCGTCTCATCTCTTTCAACTTGCTTACCCACCGTAGCCTAACTTCTTGTTTCTCCGTTTTATATGAATTCGACCTGGCTCCCCCAATGGATTATAATTTTGATTACGATTTCACTTGAAGCGACCATCGATAGATGCCTTGAACTGTATAGGTCATTAGATTGATCAGATCAGATAAATGTTTTCAAACATACATGCAACAGATTTACGCTGTCGAGTAGACCTAAGTAATGCTTGGCTATTTTGCGAAAATGAATTACCACTAAAAATAAGCAACTACTGCAGGGTACAAGTCTAATGTAAAATGAAATCGAAACCTTTTTGCTTGAAACTGGATGAAATACTGGATCCAATTTTTTGTCTTTCCTACCCTCCTTGAGGTTTCTACGGCGCATCGTGTGTCGTTCTCAGCTGGAAGGCTGAGACGCCGCTGCGCCAGTGGACATTGATGGCACTTACTAGGCATCGATATTGTCCTTCCTTTCCGACGAATCCGGTTCCAAGAAGACGGCCGACGAGGAATGAATGAAGGCCATCCCTCCACGAAGCCAAGCAGTGCAGGTCAGTTTCTGCTTAAACGAGTCACGACACAACGGCTAAATAATCGGCGCCAAATTAATGAAACTATTAGTCATCCTAGTCAGCTGACTGATCAGTTATCACAGAAAGGTCTAATAACAAAAACAAAGACTTATTTTTCGTAAATTTGAAACCAGGTACTCGTTAGTTCTACGGGAAAGTCTTTTGTGACTTCCAACAGAGAAAAAGTTGGTCGAGAAAAATATGACAATGAATACGATGTCGTTTTAGCAAAATACAAGAAAGAAAGTAAAATGCATAGCACATAAATATTACGTGAGATACACATAATTTAGTTTAATCTTACTGCTGGTGCATATGACCAGTTATTAGGTTTGGGAAGTACTGGAGCTTAATAATTGTTGTTTACAATGTATCATTGAAGGCCTGTTGTAATGCACTCATTTTTTAACTGTGCAAGTTTTCTTAACATTAACATGCATGTCAGGCCATGTATTTAACTACTATATGCAAACCCTGGTCTGATCACAATTATACACGCATGCATGTATCCGCGCATAGACAGATTTACGCACGCACACATCCATATATACACATACGCGTAACGTAGACATATTGCATGCACGTGCTTACCTTGTTCATAAGTGTAAGCTGCTTCCGGACAGTGCCTGAAGCGCATGCGCAGATGAGAGTCACTGGCGCAAGGCGTCATGTACGACATAGGAGTACGACATGTGCCACGACTCGTATTACTATAGATGAAGTGATACACGTCTTGGAATGGACATGGCGACGGTAAACGATAGGAATTACTTCCACCGTCTTATAAACCAAAAGAAGAATCTTATGATACTTTAAAGAATTTGAAATGAAAACGGTTAACACTTCATACAATTTCTTGTCAAATTATTCAAAAGTATATCCGAAATGTTTCCAAACATTAGTAAAGAAAACATATTATATGTAATCAAGTCCTTAACAAATTATTTAAAATATTTCTACAACAATTGTATGTCAAATGTGCTACAGACATCTATTTCTTGAATAAGGAAATCAAAATAAATCCTCCGTGATCAAAAAAATATTGAGAATTAAAAGTTTTAGAATATGATGCTCACCTCTTATCAGAGTTCTCTGCACGGTTTCAGTGTGAATAGTCGAGCAAACTTTTTCAAACGTTTGCTGTCCAATGCAGAAACCTAGCAAAACGCCAAGCAATCCATTTTAATTCTATTAATTATGTAACTGTTCTTGTGTATTATAAAACAATTTTTATTTTTTATTTTAAAGCAAAAGGGCTATCATATTCATCTGATCCATGAGACCAGAAGCGCAAGATCAGAATCATCGACTACCCTGAGTGAACCACGCCAGACCACTCGACTGCAAAAGAGTCAGACAGTTGCAGTTAATAGCGAATGCAGGTGCAAATAGTCTGCAGTCCCAATTAAAATCCTAATGGTAGATAATTATTTATTTATTAAGCGAACGACGGCAATTCTTAAACTTAGCAGAAAACAAATTTTCCGTTCTTTGGTCGACAAAAGTAGAAAAAATCTCCTAAATGCTGAGAAGTCTGAGGACTGCTAATTTTATGAAGGTGCGTGGAAGACAAATTTTTACAAACCAACCTATACCTGCCTTGAAGTAATTCGTCTATCAGCTATTCTGTCGCTTTGAGCGTTTGGGGTTACAAAGCCCTTGCACGTAAAAGATGTTTGTAAAAGGTAGAGCACAATATGCAGTAAGCTCTTTATAACCCCCGAAGGCAGAAACAAGAAGCCAAACATTCACAGAAGTGCTACAAACAGTGTCAAGAGTATAATTTACATTTAAAATCCATTAAGTAATATGTTCATGTTCGCTCCTTAACCGTGTATGTAAAATGGCCTCGACCTGATCTACAGGAATTCGACCTGGCTCCTTCAATGGATTACGATTTTGACTACGATTCTGCTTGAAGCGACAATCGATTGATGCTTTGGGCATAATGATAACGGCGCAATAGAAGTCACTAGATTAGATAAGATTAGATTTTTAGGACTTACTTTCCTTGTATTGAATTACGTTGTTATGACGAGGTGTTATCTGCAGACAGGTGTAGCAACCGATTTCCCTGTCAACAAGAGACGCATTGAAATTACCTGTAGGTCTGTTTTAATTAAAACGCCCTGTTAGGGCGGTTGTTGTCAAGGGTTGTTATTAAACCCATCCAGAATATAGCACGATGGCAAGATATGCTGGAGAGGCGTCGTCCCCACACTAGGCGTTATGCCCCACCTTACCCCTACACGTTAAACATCTAATGTAATGACTTCTACGGCACCGTCATCACAATCGATGGCTATTTCAGGTGGAAACGTAATCACAAATTGTTGTCGGCACCTGAAATCTAGTCGATGCCCAATCAGTCAGGGAAACCGAGGAAAGTCAGGCTAGACGGTATGGTAAGTAGTTCATGCGTGCATGCATGTATGTATGCATGTGTGTGTAGGCCTGTGTATGTATGTCTCTGAGCATTTATATAGCACCTTTGTGGAACCTAACAAAGAAGGGGTGTCAGTGCATAATCATCAGTCTTTCACTGCTGCTACAGGATTCGAACCCCATTTCGCCAAGCATGTGAAATTCGTGACCCGTTGAGGACTTAACGCAACTCCAATGTAACCGTCGTCTGGTTGTCTTATTGCGTATTATCACATGCTCCCAAAAAATGCAGTGCATTTGGTTTCGTGAAGCAGCGAATACAAGCTCCTCCACCAACTCGAAAGGAGTTCTATGAAGCGCCAAATGCTTTATCCATGTATCAATTTTCCTCTCGTGTGCATCGATTGACCAGAAATCGTGTTTACTGCGGCCCACAACTCGCCTGCTGGCGACCTGACTGATAGACTCGATCCGATTAACTCTTTCTGACATCAAATTGTCCAATTACTCAACTAATTCAAATTGCTTCGGGTGAATGGACTCCGCTCTCTCGCTTAACGTCGGCTGCCCTTCGATAATAGAACCGGTTGTAGGCAATCTTCGTCAACGATCGACGTACGAAGACGAGTTCAATTGAACCATTTCATGAAAACCTCGCCTGCCATATCCGTCTTCTTCCATGCACTTGGTCTTATCATCGTCCTTCACTTTTCAGCTTCTTTCAAACCTCTTCCAAATTTCCTGTCTTTTTGCTGAGGTTTCTTTCGTCTGGTCCCTGTCGTATATCGAACTTATTCCGCTAGAAGATTCAGCAAACGATGCATCGTAAGAAATCTGATTCAGATTTACGTTTTTTCTCCATGGAAAGCCTCTACTGAAGACTTTCTATTTCATCATTATGCCAATTCGATTTTAAAGGAAAACCCTTAAAGAATAAAAAGCCCTTTAAGTATATTAATGTAATAATAATAATAATAATAATAATAATAATAATAATAATAATAATAATAATAATAATACACTTTGTCCCTCTGGCCTTTGAGACTTTAGGCCTTATCAATGGTTTGGGTATGACCTTTCTCACAGACCTGGGGCGCATATTGTCCCTCATATCCGGAGATGGTAGAGAAACAGGTTACCTTTTTCAACGTTTGTCTATAACATTACAGCGTTTCAATGCAGTCCCCTTCCACGGTACATTTGTGGTGCCCAATCCAGACGAGGATTAGCCGTTCCAGAATCCCTCTCTCTCTCTTTCTCCGGAAATTTTTTGAACAACCAAGGGATTATACTTACCTTGGTAAAAATAATAATAATAAACTTGAGTGATTATATTTACCTCGGGGCAAAAAATGATAATAAAATGAGTCTGAAACTCAAGCATTAGCAAGCTATATTATCTAAAGTTTAGCAGCTATCTAACGCTGATTCTATGGCAAGAATAACTAATTTCTCTCCAGTCACCAGAAATACAGGACAGACTCTTGCATTTCCGTAGCGGAAATTATGCTGGTGCGATGCTGTGTCGAAACGTCCTTCACCCCGCTGCAGTAATTAACAAGTTATTGCCGTTTCAGAACGGCCTACGTTGTCTTTCCTCCGATTTGACTTTACATCACAGTTGGTTGCTTAAGATCTGCACGCACTTAATAATAACAATTAAGGGTTCAAAAATAAAATAATAATGAGAACAAGAAGAACAACAACTACAATCATGTTTTTCCAATTTTCAATCCTAAAACAATGTAACAATGAAATCTGAGAGTGCGTTTTTTGTAACTGTGGTATTAGTGTAACTTAAAAGTCTGAGAGCATGATAGCCAAACCAATGTATTGTCTTTAATTTACTTTTATAAAGTAAAAAGTGAAATACTCAAAAAAATGTTTAAGTCTAGTGCATATGAACATTTAATTCAGCTCAAGATATTTTTTCTCTACTGAACTTCATATTTTTCAACAACCAGTAGGTTTTATGACATTAGTATAGGCTTATCACCCTCTAGGAATCTCTTCAAAGTGCTATTCACCAGTCTGAAACGTTTATTCTTTTGAATTGAAGTTTCCAAAAGCCACAAAAACTCTCGATCGATCAAACAAACTACATCATTTTCTAGTTGCAGACGGCATGTAACTTCAGCCTCAACCTTGTCCAAGCAATTAACATAACAGATGACACGTGAAGAACATTCAAACTACACTGCATGGCTGCCAGATCGATGCAAACTGGCGGCTCGTTTCTCGTTGTAGTCGGCAAAATTCCAAATAATCACTCAATATCTGTGACAGACGTGGGGAATAATTTTGAATACAGGCTCCAGTACACTTTGGATACATCTGAAAAACTATCAGACTGTAATAAACGAGACGCTGTCTGCATGTGGCGGTAACCATTCAGCCAATGTTCATTATGTAACTGGTCTAAAATTAACAAATTAAACTAGAAACTTGTGAATTAAACAGTTCCTGTGTTCAAGGAAACTAACTCAAAAGGTTCATGTCAAACAACTCAAGGAATGTGTTTTTCTTGAGGGATCGTCAAAGTAGTGAAAATAATGGTCCATGAATTCCGTTTCGATTTCAGACATTTCATCGCAGGTTACATAACCACAAGATCTCAAAAGAAACTGAATTATATCAGCACTGATTGTCTGCATCTCGACAGATCTTAAAATTGTTTTCACCTGAACATGGCTTCATATCTGCCGAGATACGGCACAGTTTCTGTTGGTAGCGAATTTTTCCGTCAACGCAGTTGTCATCTCCAGGAAATATGTCAAATTTCCGATATGATTAACTCTTATCATGTTCATCTTTCTCGCTTAAGAAATAATTTGATAATTACATCCTTTCTCCAGTGAGAGTTTTTGAATTATATTTGAAGTCACCATTAGGAGTAAATACTTTGTGACATGATCACACTTGCATGGGTTTTCTCTAATATGGGTTTCATGTGCTTTTTGAGATGTTCACCCTATGCAAATTATTTGTGGCATAAAAGGCATTTACAAGCTTTTCTCTAGTATGGGTTTTTGAATGCACATAGAGATTACCATGCTTTGAATACATTTTGTTGCATTATTAAAAAATGTATAATTTTTCTCCAGTATGTGTTCTTGCATGTGCGGACAGGCTACTACGATATGAAAACATTTTGTTGCACAACTGACAAATGTATGATTTTTCTCCAGTGTGGGTTCTCGCATGTCTTTTGAAATTACATCTGCGTGCAAATGCCTTGCAACATAAATTGCAAATGAATGGTTTTTCCCCAGTGTGGGTTCTTGCATGTCTTTTAAAATGACATCTGCGTGCAAATGGCTTGTGACATAAATTGCACTTGTATGGTTTTTCCCCAATGTGGGTTCTTGCATGCCTTTCAAGACTACATCTCCACGCATATGACTTGTGACATAAATTGCAAATAAATGGCTTTTCTCCCGAGTGGCTTCTTGCATGGTTTTTAAGATCACACCTACGTGCAAAGCCTTTGGGACATAAATCGCACTTGTACATGTTTTCTCCAGTGTGGGTTCTTGCATGCACATACAGGCTACTACATTGTGAAAACATTTTGTTACATAACTGACAAATGTACCGTTTTTCTCCAGTGTGGGTTCTTGAATGGTTTTTAAGAACACGCCTTTCTGCAAAACCTTTGGGACATAAATTGCACTTGAATGGTTTGTCGCCATTGTGGGTTCTTCTGTGTTCTTTCAGACCCTGACTCCATGCAAAATCTTTGTGACATAAATCGCAGTTGTATGGTTTTTCTCCACTGTGGGTTCTTCTGTGTACTTTCAGACTCTGACTCCATGCAAATTCTTTGTGACATAAATTGCATTTGTGTGGTTTTTCTCCACTGTGGGTTCTTCTGTGTACTTTCAGACTCTGACTCCATGCAAATTCTTTGTGACATAAGTCGCATTTCTGTGGTTTTTCTCCACTGTGGGTTCTAATGTGTTCTTTCAGACTCTGACTCTATGCAAATTCTTTGTGACATAAATCGCATTTGTATGGTTTTTCTCCACTGTGGTTTCTTCTGTGTTTTTTCAGACTCTGACTCCATGCAAATTCTTTGTGACATAAATCGCATTTCTGTGGTTTTTCTCCACTGTGGGTTTTAATGTGTTCTTTCAGACTCTGACTCCATGCAAAATCTTTGTGACATAAATCGCATTTGTATTGTTTTTCTCCACTGTGGATTCTTCTGTGTTTTTTCAGACTCTGACTCCATGCAAATTCTTTGTGACATAAATCGCATTTGTGTGGTTTTTCTCCACTGTGGGTTCTTCTGTGTTTTTTCAGACTCTGACTCCATGCAAATTCTTTGTGACATAAATCGCATTTGTATGGTTTTTCTCCACTGTGGGTTCTTCTGTGTTTTTTCAGACTCTGACTCCACGCACATTCTTTGTGACATAAATCGCATTTGTATGGTTTTTCTCCACTGTGGGTTCTTAAATGGAGCTTGAGACTCCAACTCTTTACAAATACTTTGTTACAAAATTCACATTTGTAAAGTTTTTCCTGGTGTTGGATTCTTGCATTCATCTTCAGATCTTCAACACAACAATAGACATCACATAACTAGCATTATCGTTGCTATTCTGGATTACTGTGGAATAGGCCAGGAGTTAGAAATTTCACATTTAAATTAATGACTTCTTGGAATGAATCATCACTGAAGGCAGAAAGCAAAGAAAGCAGGACCAAGAATAGTGATATTACAGACTGTGAATTCCACATCATCAACTTGAGAATTTTCCGATGTCGTGATGATTACATGTTCACTGTCTGCTCAATATATATAGGAAGAACAGCTATCTTATTCCCTAGAATAACTATGGGTGTGAAGTGTTAATGACTTAATTTTCTAATTCTCGGCATAGGGGGTGGGTGGCTCCCTTGCAGCTTGATCCTCCCAACGGCAGTTTACTGTCAACGTAATTGCCGAATAGCTTAGTCTTCCATGGAGTGGAATATATTTAATTACATCAGATGTTTCTAAAATCTAATTTTCATAGTCCAAAATGTGGGATTTAAGAATGAAATCACACCAGTTTCGCTTGATTCCGAATGAAAGAATTCAAGTAAAAATGCCCGAAAAGCTAACATGAGTTCAAGCCAACACTAGCTTTGGTTAGTCTGCAGAAATATTGGTGTGATGTCGGCACGTAGCCTTCGTTAACACAGCCTTTACAGATTTCGTCAAATATAAAATAAAATCACCTTTATCACAATGAAATCGTTAACCGTTGGCCGAAACAATGGGTGCCCTATATTTTCAGCGAATATCGTATAATTCTGATGACATTCACGAGATATGACAGTTATTCACAGTTATTTACGTAAAAGAAACCATATTTAAGCGGTCTCCTCTCCTGACCTAATTTTCTGAATTTAACCAGAAGAGTTCTCTCACAGATTCTTATGACTGTTTATATAGTATATGTGGATCTCTTACTCGGTTGGAAAAAATGGCGCAAATCAATCAAACGGCTAAAAGAGTAGGGAGCCAGCGTCAAAAAGAGTAGGGAACCAGCGTCGCGGCGTCTGCGCTTTATTTCTCAATTCTATATTTTCTAACTTTTCGACGTCTTTTCTGATTTTTTTAATTTTTCTTTCTTACCGGATTTATGCTCTGTCTTTGGTGAGTTCGTTCCTATTTGTTTCAACATTTAATCAACTTAAGATTCGCCTAATTTTTGTCCTTTTTGCACTCGTTCGCCTGCGTCTTTACCTTCCGCCATTTTAGCTTCATCAAACTGCCACGTCATCTTAGATCACATAATGTACAGTTCAATCATTCTTCTTATTTTCGGTCTACGTTTCATGATCGCCTTCCATATTAGTTGCCAACCCTTCCACACCCGCTTGCCCAACATTCTTACTGCGCCCAATTTGGCACTGCGACTATGCAGTATGGACGTATGTATTTTATTCCTTTATCGTTCTTCCTAACTTCATCTCTCAGGCGACCACCACAGCACCTCACCCGCCATACCATCTTCAACATACTAATCCTGCTTTCCGGGGACATCCACCCAAATCCTGGCCCACTGGATTTTTATTCATGTCCTCCTCCCTCACCTCCTACCTGTCCTCCTCCTTCCAGAATTTCTTCCTCCAACATCCTCGACAATGCTCAAAATACTGACAACAACCGCTTCTTACTTTGCACGCTAAATATTCGATCATTACTACATCCTGCACATTCACAAGAAATCAGTGATATAGCCCTCTCTTCTCACCCGCCTGACATATTTGCCTTATCTGAAACCTGGTTTAATTTAAACACCACTCTTGCTCAATATGAAGACTGTATTCCTCCTGGCTACCATCTTTACAGTACACCTCGTCCTTGCAAACCATCTAGCCCTTCTCATAAAAATCCAACTGGCGGTGGTATTGCCTTTCTCACCCGAGAACCTGCCACAGTTTTAGACTCACCTGGTTACTGTTTCCACTCTTTTGAATGTGCATCAGTTACGCTTAAACTTCCTCACACAAATCTGACTATCTTTAATGTATATCGCCCTCCATCCTCCTCTTCATATTCAAGTCCTCCATCGGTCTTCCTGAAAGAATTTACCACCCTCCTCTCTACTGCCGCCACTACACCTCATGAATTTCTGATTACAGGTGACTTCAATATACATGTCGATAACCCCTCTGACACATTTGCTTCTGAATTCCTCACCCTATTGTCCTCAACTAATCTGGTTCAACATGTCAAATTCCCCACCCACATTCACAATCACACACTTGACCTCATTATCACGTCATCGTTCTCCACTCTATCACCTGATATATCTTTCTCTTTTGACTCGCCATCTGATCATTACCCCATCTTTACATATCTTAACATTCTTCCGACACCACGTCCTGATCCTGTCTTTCATTCTTTTCGTCGCATCAGTTCAATAAATATTGAAGCCTTCACACAAGATATTTCCTGTTCTGATCTCGTGTTAAATCCACCCTCCTCCCTGAATGACCTTCTCTCTTCATATAACACCACTCTTTCCACTATCCTTGACAAGCATGCTCCTATTATTACCAAATCCCGTTCTCACTCTAACAATCCTTGGTTCAATTCCTATCTCCAGGCCTTCAAATCTTTCCGGCGACGCCTTGAGCGTGCCTATAAACGCACCAGGGATCCTCAACTTCTCTCTGCCCTTAAATCTGCCACAAATAAATACCATCGCCTTCTTACTGCAACTAAACAAAGATTTTACTCCTCACTAGTTCGTTCTCGATCCTCTAGCCCTCGCCTTCTCTGGAAAACCATTAACCAGCTCCTCCATCGGAACTCATCTAGTCCACTTCCAAATTCTCTTCCGTCTTCTTCAATAGCCGACTCGTTCTGTTCTTTCTTTTCGAACAAAATTAGTACCCTCCGTCTCTCTCTTCAATCTCTACTTTCCAAAACCTCCAACAATCCAGCTGCTGATGCTCCCTCTTCCACCTATGACAGTCCACCTTCCCCACCTCGATCCTCATTTTCTGCTTTTCAACCTACATCAGAGACCGAAATACTAAATCTGCTAAAATCTGTCCCAAACAAACAATGTGAACTTGACCCTATACCTACCTCCTTATTGAAAGACTGTGCATCTGTCCTTGTTCCAATTATTACCAAAATAGTTAACCTCTCCCTCTCTACTGGAAATTTTCCCCTTCTTTTTAAACACTCTCTTGTTACCCCTCTTCTCAAGAAATCATCTCTCGACAAGGAAATCCTTTCTAACTACCGGCCTGTTTCTAACCTGACTTTCATCTCCAAATTAACTGAACGGATTGTCCTCTCTCGAATCAATAACTATTTAGCTTCTAACTCACTCATTAACCCACACCAGTCTGGTTTTACTAAACGCCACTCAACCGAAACTCTGCTGACATCTCTCTACAACAAGCTTGTTTCTGCCATTTCTCATCAACAGGTTTCTTGCCTCTGTCTCCTCGATATCTCTGCAGCCTTCGACACCATAGATCACAATATCTTACTCCACCGACTTTCAACCTGGTTTGGTTTTGCTGACACTGCTCTCCTATGGATACAGTCTTATCTCTCCTCCCGCTCTTTCTCTGTTAAAACTTCGGAAGCCTCTTCTAAGTCATGCCCTCTTACTTGCGGAGTTCCACAAGGCTCCGTTCTTGGACTTCTTCTGTTTATCCTCTACACTACCCCACTCAGTTCACTCATTAAAGCATCCTCCGTTGACCATCACCTCTATGCTGATGACACCCAACTATTCATCTCTTTCTCTCCAACTTGTTTCAATGAATCTACAGATCATCTTCTTTGTGTGGTTAAACAAATCTCCTCTTGGATGACATCTAATCTCTTATGCCTGAACCCATCTAAAACTGAATTCATACTTATAGGCCTACGTGACCAGCTGAAGAAAATTCCTGACCCCTTTATCTCCCTCAGCCTGGACTCTGCCTCCACCCACACCTTTAATACTAACTCCTCTGTCCGTAATTTAGGTGTTATTTTCGACCAGAACCTTACTTTTTCTGATCATATCAGCCATCTTTCCCGCTCTTGCTTTATGCATATCCGCGACCTTCGCAGAATCCGTCCTATGCTTGACTTCAAAACCGCATCTATCATTGCCACATCCATAGTCCATGCAAAACTTGACTACTGCAATTCACTTTTCCTCAATATTGACACAACCCAGATAAATCGCCTACAAGCTATCCAGAATGCTCTCGCACGTGCTGTCACCAAAACCCCCAAATACCATCACATCACCCCTGTTCTCAAATCACTGCACTGGCTTAAAATACCAGAACGAATAGAGTACAAAGTCTTATCCCTCACCTACAACACACTTCAATCCTCCCAACCCTCCTATCTTCGTCAATTATTTACTATCCAACCACTCCGTTCAACCCGCTCCTCATCTGTCCTAACACTTCTTCGCCCTCCCGTCACCTCATCCTTAAAATTTGGAAATCGCTCCATAGCCATAGCTGCCCCACCCCTTTGGAATAAACTCCCGCCAGAATTGCGACAGTTGTCTGGTCAATCATACGAACTCGCCAACACTTCACCTCTTTCAGTTTCTGCGCAGGTCTTTCACTCAAGACTGAAAACACTTCTTTTCCAGAAATCTTATCCTGATTCTTCCTCTTCCTCTTGTCTCTCTTCTCGCTTCAGTTTCAAACAGCATCCACCGTAGCCGTCCGACTGTCTGAGTGCCTGACTCCTGGATCTTGACCCTTTTGCCTATCGATTTTGTTTTGACTGAGCGCCTGTGAATAAGCTGGTTCCCGCGACTTAGCTTTCGTTGAGCGCTGTAGAAATTTCGAGATTACGATTACGATTACGATTTTAAAATCCGAAGTTGCTGAACCTGAAACAGTAGCCTGCATTCATCAATAGTCTTGAAAGTGAGATGAAATTACTAATATTAGCCTGTAATTATCAAAAATATAAACAGAATAAAACATATTAAATTATAAATATGAAGAAGGCGAATATAACTCACCATAAGCTACTCAAGTAACGAAATAATACTTACTACGTCATCTGCTCCGTCAAACGTCTTCTTTGTCTAGCTCATTAAAATGGCGTCAAATAAACACAAATGCCTTAAATATAATTTGGATTACCAATGGCGCTGTCCTCTAGCAATTGAACATAATATTCACTTCAATCAACGTGCGAAAACTGTATGCATATTTTTCATTTAGAAAAAATGACCGATTTGATTTAATACTGATTTGTGTTTTTCAGCTTCCGCATTCGATTTTTATTAAACCTACAAAAGCAGCTAGTACAAATGTTGGTAGACTATTGACCACTATCATCAGACATATTCTGTCAGACCTATCACCCAACAGCTGTTGTTTGGCAGTACCTTATTTCCTTGGAGGCCATTATGTTACAAGAACCGCTCCTAGGAAGAAGGTGGAAAACACTATGATCTCACACCCGCCACCAGAAGGAAGGCCGAAGATTTCTTTTCCAGTCTAGTTCCTTAAATTGGTCGGACAAGATGCCTAAGCCTCACAAATACCCATTATGGTGAATATGATTGCAATCATAAGCGAACAAGTAATCGCAGCAGCAGTTTCATCCAAGTTAGAAGATGAAAATATTAGAGCTGCAGTTAGAATTCTCTGTTAAACCTTAACCGTGCAAATGTGAGGTTACCTCACACTCTGATTTGGCTATCACAGCCTACATCACTCTTTCTATGTAAGACTACGCTAAGCCTCACTTCAGGGCTCCATTTTGTCTGTTGTCGAAACCTATCAGTCCAGAGTCTCAGTCCTCGAAACGCATTCGTGCTCTTAGCATTTGAAACCTTCGGTCTCATTACCCAGGCAGCATATGTCGCATTTCCGGGTATGTGAGAGAAACTAGCCATCTGTTTAAACGCCCTGCACTAACACTCCAGTGTTTCAAAGGATTTGCTTTTCGTAGTAGGTTCCACCTTATCCCTACCAGAATTGGATGGGCTGTAGCAGTTCCAGATGACAGTTATAGTCTTCAGATAATTTTTTCCTACTGCGTAATAATATTTAGCTCGAATTAATAGGAATAATAATAATAATAATTGTAGACCATAATAATGATAATATTATTACTGTTATTATGTGCTGCTGGTAAAAATATTAGTAATAATAAAAACTATAATAATTATAATAATAATGATTACAATAATAATAGTGATTATTATTATTATTATTATTATTATTATTATTATTATTATTATTATTATTATTATTATTATGAAACAAATCTATTGTGTCACTTCAATTATGATACAAATCTATTGTTGCTGGAGCAACTAGAGCTGCTGTGGCGTCCTGGTTGGCACACTGGAAACAGGTCGACTAGCTGCACCTCCGAATCGCGATTATAGTGATTATAATGATAATAATAATTTTATTATTATTATTATTATTAAAAAATAGTAGTAGTATTAATAGCAGTAGTAGTAGTAGTAGCAGTAGTGGTAGTGGTGGTGGTAGTAGTAGTAGTAGTAGTAATAATAATATTAACAGTAATATTAATAATAGTAACTTTCAGGGGCACCTTTGCAGACCTCAGTTGGAACAAGGACTAGTAATATTGATAATCAGGAAACTTATGTAGCGCTGAATACTAATTGTCAACACGAATTGTCGAGTGAATACTCGAGACAATGGCGCCTTACAAGTTAACGATAAGAGATTAAGTAAGCAAAATTCAGACCACTCCGGTCAGTCAGTTTCGACATTAATGACTCACCACATATTTACCATTCAGGACCTTCAGTTCCTACGTTAACTGATAATTAAGCGATTAGCGCTCGATGTGCAAGCACTAGTTCTTTGTTTCTAATTTCAGATGCGCTGTAAAGTCGGAAGCGCCTCTGAGTACAGTAATTCTTCTAAAGGCGCTATAAAATCTCATATACTAAAAGTAATTATTTTACGTCATAGATTTTCTAATGCGATGTTTGCTATACATGTGCACTGAACTTCGCTGTTGCCACTGAGCTGCAGCGAATTCTTAAAAATTGTTTTGCAGCTAACGAATGCACAAGACGAACTGTCACTCAAAACTGGTTGCTATGTCAACTCCTCTGACAGTCAGACCTCTTATGTTGTTGCTTTGTATGCTAATCGCCTGTTCTTTGCAGGAAAAAAACACACACATATACAGTATAAGTAAATGAACAATGGTCTGACGTGGTCTGACTCACTGAGGAGATTACATAGCAACAAGTTTTGATTGACAATCCGTGTCGTGCATTTGTTAGCTGCAAAACAATTACAAAGAATCCGCTGCAGCTCAGTGGCGACAGCGATGCTCATGCATATTGACATTTATTACTACATAGGCTTATATAGTAATATATACCAATATATTGCAAATACCTGGCTTAATTGAAAACACATCTGTAGAATATAATTAATATCTTTGCTGCATTAGCTCCAATATAAACCACAAACAATGGCTGCATGGTTGGTATAATCTGAACCAATTCATTCACTGTTGCCAGGCAGTGGATTCCAGTGGAGAATGAATTAAGCTGTCAAACTGTGCGAGCTTCGTGGAGTAAATATGTTATACATTTGTTAATAAAGTATTCCTACTAAAATGTCGGCCAAGGACAATCAATGTGCGTTATGAGCATCTACGGTTTTGACATCCCTAACAGCTTGAAATAGTTTAGATCTTGATTTCATGTTGTAGATTACTGTACTTGGCACTGTTGCATATTGATATCGTGTTGACCCACAGATTTGTGTCAAGAGTTCCAATCCCGACACGTCAAATGGAATAGACACGCAACCGATGAAGAGAATTTGTGCGATTATTAGAGTGCTGCTCTCATTGTTTGTGCCTCAGCCGATATATCCTTCAACCACTACTCTGAAAAACACTGCTGAAATGATCAGGTAAGTAATAATCAATTACTTTAGATGTAAATGCGATTGCCATTTATGCCCAGAACCAGGCTGAGATTGAAAGTAAGAATGAAGTTGAGACTAAAGCTTTGGCCGAAGTCGGGTCTATGGTCACGACCGCAACTGAGGCGGAAGACGGGATTGACGCTTAGGTTGAAGCGGCGTCTTGGTGCCTGCAACGAATCGGGGAATTGAATTCCTCAGTTCGACGATGCCTTCGTATGTCCTTCTAGTGGAAGACGCAGCCAAATCCCGCATAATGGACACAAGTGCATCAACAGACAGCTGTGCCATTCGCAGCAGCAGCAGCAACTGCTGCTGTCGTGGCTGCTGGTGTTGGTGCGATTGAGACTATAGTTATCTAAAGATGATGCACGGCTCATGTCAACAGCCGCATTGACGGATGCACAGTTATACCCGGTCGTTAAGTACCACAGCCCTTCTTGTTGTCTCAGAAGCGGCTTTTAAGAGGGCAGGCATGACCAGAAGATGCTTGTAGACTGCAGAACACGTGTGCTATTGTCTCCGGAATATGTCGCTCCTAATACTCATGTGAATAAGTGTATACCCAAGTCACTCGTGGACAAAAATTGTCCACAGAGATAATACAATTATTGTGGCTTTTTGAAATACTAACTGTCTGGTTATTAATAATGCACCTTGCCTTCTGTGAACGTTGTAGATAAGTTCATTTCAACAAATTTCTGTCAATGTTTGAGCCAAATTAGAATCTCTTTACTAAGAGCCAAAAATTCGCCACCTCAACTTTGCACTGACAAGACCAAACTTGGATGTTCTGGTTCAAACCTGACAGAATTATTCCTTATCTTAACTTTATTTCTCTTTGGGCGCCTCATGAAATTATGACCGACCGTGCATTAGGAAACCCTTACAAAGTGGGAAAAGTAAATTTGAGATAAATTCGCTTAGAAAGCAAGTAGGGCATAAAATGGGTCAAGCTGAGTTCTTTTCGAATTAATATTCCATATTGTGTTATTTATCAAATTATAACTCTTAATTACAGTTTTGCTGCCTAAATATTTTTATTTCAATTTTATCATGGTGCCCTGCAACGAAAACTGCACGATTGGTCGGCTGAATGTATAAATAAACGCTGGCGCTCTAGCAAATAATATGAGACCAGTATGTGTTATATCCATGAGACTAACATGGAAACTATCCATGGTTATATAATGCGAGCCAAATGAATTTATTATATATATAGAGAGAGAAAGAGAGGGAGGGAGGGAGAAAGAGAGGGAGGGAAGGATGCAGGGAGGAAGATAAGAAGACAGGAAGACAGACACAGCAATAGCGAACATTAGCTAACGAGAAGCAACAGTGGATTTTTGCAGAACTAGCGCGCAGCTACTCTTCCCGGGGCAAGCTATAGTTACTTTTGAATATTTATTATGGATATTATTTATTAAGCTAGTTACTTTTGAATATTTATTATGGATATTATTTATTAAGCTAATTACTTTCGAATATTTATTATGGATATTATTACGTCTGTTCGCTTAAGTTGTAAGAGACACTCCAGTATTGTGATTTTGTATTTCGTTGTACTGTATTTGTATAGCGCCACTATATAACATCGTCAATCATCTATGGTACTAAACAACTGTGCGTGAAGAATTTGCTCAAGGTCTTTATAAGGCGACCCTGCTCCTCTAATTTCATCTCTCCTGCCGAACAGCTTCCTTAAAAGACTGGGTTCGTGATTAATTTCGTGTCGTGTATGATTGCCGCTTTAGAAATCACTGATAAATGCCAGATCTCAAGTTTCAGGATATTTTAACCATTAAGCCTTTTCTTTCTGCTCTGGGCTGCAACTTCTGAGCTCAACGGAACCAATCAACCATCAGGGTTTATGTGCAACATAAAAGAGGCGCTATATTAAACGTTTGATACGACCGTTACTGCTACGGCTGCTACTACTACTAATGGTATTGGCACTGCTACTGCTACTATTGCTTCTACTACTACTACTACTACCACGACAACTACTACCACTATTACTACCACTACTACTGCCACTTCTACCACTACTACTACTAATAATAATAATAATACTACTACTGCCACTTCTACTACTACTACTACTATTAATACTCCTACTACTGCCACTTCTACTACTACTACTACTACTACTACTACTACTACTACTACTACTACTGCTACTACACACTGCATGCATCCAATCTAGTCATGACCGTTGTATGTCATGTCGCGTAGATGACCATCTCACAACGAGCGGATGATATCTTCGCGATCTGGTGGGGCCTAAGACGCCGATAATGAGGGACAGCGGGAAAGAAGGCATGGCAGAGGAAAGTAAATATTGATATGGGCGCCATATAAATGCGCCGCTTTATCCTCTTGGCCTTTGTCTGTGCCTGGTGTCCACATAAGTAACGAGAAGATATGAGGTCGCGACCAGGTTGCCCTCGAAACAATCAATATTTGGATTGGAACTCTCTCTGTCTGTCTCTGTCTCTGTCTGTCTCTGTCTCTGTCTGTCTCTGTCTGTCTCTGTCTCTGTCTGTCTGTCTCTGTCTGTCTCTGTCTCTGTCTGTCTGTCTCTGACCGTATAGATACAGCCTACAAACAGCATTCATATAAAGAAATTTATATATTGCCTTTCCAAAAAATGCTTAACATATATATATATATATATATATATATATATATATATATATATATATATATATATATATATATATATATATATATATATATATATATATATATATATATATATATATTCATAATATGCTTTGTGTAGGATATTCATCATGCGCGAAGACAGCATTGAATATACGCCTTAATAGTATTATTTTTCCTTAATTTTTCCTATAGCGGAAGGGTATGTATATGTCCGTGTGTGTGTCTGTTCTTTTATCTCTATGTATATATAACGTGACGGAATTCATATCGAAATTGATTAGTGATTGATAGGCAAATATGCTTTGCAGAAATGCATTACAAACATATTTCCTATATAATGGTATTATTCCCCTTGAAGTACTGTTATATGCATTTACTTTTAGACTTAGCATATATATACACCATGTATATAAACGGTCCATGAATATATATATGACATATGTTTGAATATATAACCGTGTTCTCGTTTGTTTTTTATTCTCATTGCTCGTCTTGCTTTTAAGCTTAACTTTAGCGTATGCCGTTTTTCCTCTTCTTTTAAAACAGCTCTGGTGAAGCCTCTCTTGAAAAGCATTATCTAGATGAAGGTTGTCGGGCCGTTTATATACAGGTCTTTTGCTAATTCATATTATTTTTAAAATATTAATTGAATACCTATTTCTTTTATGTTGTGATGGGCATTTGGAACACTTCCTTTGAATATTAGCCCTGTTAAGTGAATATAGAGGATACACCGGCAATACACTGTCGGAGGAGAGATCAAGCGGAGAGGGAGAGGACTAGCCACACGCTCTCATAAGCCGAGGCTAAGAAAATGAAGTCGCTAACACTTCATATTGATAGCTATCTCTCGGGGTTAGCTAAAGAGACTGCTAATCTTCTCTTCCTTTAAGTCTTCACATCGTACACAGAATTCACCTGAGCCTGCTCAATCGTGTCCACCTAACATTATATTTCAATCAATGAACGCTAGTATAAATCATCTCTTCTGATAACTCTTGATTCAAGTACTGCATGTAGGCCTAATAATAGCATTCTGTTGTCACGGCTCAATATACCCCATGACGTTCCATGTTCTCCTCTTCTCTTACATACCTTCCTGTATCAGTGGTGGTTCTCAGCAAGCTTCAATAAACATATCTCGCTCTATTCATATTATTGCCTGTCGTTCAGGTGCGCCATGGGTCTTACACTTGGGCCTCTCCTTTCCTTTATCTTTACTTCGCTTTCTGTCGCACCGCACACATGCATAAAACAATCAGTAAATATTATACGGTAGTCAATTCTGTCACAAATCGCTCAGTTAAAACAGAACTTGAATCATGCCTGTCGTCCTTTAAGAGTTTTTTTGATTTTTAATGATCATGCAATCAATCCAGATAAATCAGAGGCATTTCGTTTGGCAACTCACCAGGGTAGTCAGTCTTTCTCCTCAAAATCGTCTGAGGTCTTGTAGGAACCGAAATCTCTTTGGGAGAAAAAATAATCTTGAAGTCACTATTGATAGTCTCTCGCTATGACTTCACACGTTATCTTCCAAATCCAGGTCTTATTTCTTTCACATCAGGGAATTCGATAACATCAACCGTTCTCTGACCGATGACAGCTAAAACAGTGGTTCCTTCACTTGTCGGATCACGGCTTGACTGTTGATACAACGAGGCATGATATAGCCTCTTTCAATCGTCAAAGGCTCCCGGAAGTTCAAAAACTCTTTGGCTAGGGTCACGTGTTCTTATCCATGCATCATTAAATACACGAGAATGTCTTTGTCAGCTTCACTATCTTCCTGCTGGTATCTAAGTTAAAACAGCATCTTTGACATTCAAAGCACGAAATACCAGCTTTACTTCATCCTTCTTACACTGAAAGCAAAGAGCTAGACTGTCGCATTCCTTTGCTGCTGGCTTCTTACAAGAAAACGTGGTTCAGGACAATTTTCGGATACCAAGCTTACAGCCGCTGTGCCCTTTATATTGGAATCAACTCCCATCAATTAACCATCTATATTTAATCACCTAAAAGATGCACTTGTTTGATCTCGCCGTCGCATCTGATCTCCGTATTGATCCAAAGCTAACATTCATCTTCGCCTCAGATTCAGATTTGCAGACGTAGTAAAATTAGGTGTTTTATATAAATAAGTAAAAAATAAGTAAACAAATAACTCATTAGCTCACTCGCTTGCTCACTAACTCATCCACTCACTCTCAGCATACATTATTACAGAAAAGCATAAATAATTTCATGCAATTAATCATATGGCTTTCAATTCGATAGATATAGTCATAACATGTGGCATCATACAGAGAACGAGAGAGCAATGGGCATCTTATGCGGTCTAGTTATTCAATTGAGTCAATAATGACATGACATCTTCAGAATGATTACAGCGGCACTACCAGATTCTGCTGCAACTTTTCTTCATTATTCTAGCGCATTTAAATGATGTCGTGCACGTTTAATACCGCAGCCAAAGAACTCTTCAGATTTGCATGTGACATGTACGTATGTATGTGTGCATGTATGTATGTATGTATGTGTGTGTGCATGCATGTATGTATGTATGTGTTCATGTATGCATGTATGTATGTATACATGTATGTGTGTATGCATGTATGTGTGTATGCATGTATGTGTGTATGCATGTATGTATGTATGTACATGTATTAATCTAGACATTTACTATAGGACTTTACAAAAGCGCTGCCTGCGCCAGCCTAGAGGATGTTAATGTCATTAAGAAACAAGAAGTAAATCAATAAGCAAACATTGCTCAGATAACTAGAAGAGTCACCACTGTCACTGTCTTGAAGACAAGCAGAGCCCAACCAACAGATTCCCATTCGGTGCTGATAGCAAACACCATGTTCAGAGTTCCTGGACTACGTGGCATCAAAGAAGAGGAGCAAAGACAGGCGGCGGGACTCGCAGCACTTAAATCCCAACGTCAGTTGAGTCCGTCGCATATGATGAAAGACGCTGCGTCAAGAAATCCCTCAGCCACCAGATGCAGGGATGACGTCATTCTTCAGCAGCAGGTCAATTGGTCGTAGAACATCTCCGCAGTATAACGGCCAGGGCAAATCCAAGGACTCCCTTAACCTTTCCAACAGGGACTTGGCACTGTTCAGCTAGCAACCTGAAACCCTTTCAGGACAGACGAGTCCACAGGCGGCGCACGAAACTTCGATAATAAACACCAAAAACAGTCAAAACGACGACGAATGTGAGAATAATTCCAAGAACGCAGCCTAGTAGGTCACATTAGAAGTCTGAACGAACGAAAATTATCGAGTAAAATTCGCAAGTGACCAACTAATTGATCTTAAACGACACACTAGAGAAACACGCGGCCATCTTGCCGCATGCATTTGCACATCAATCTTTGATGTTCGCTGCCGCTGAGCGGAGGACACGGTTTCCATGAAACCTGAATTGCGAACTAACCTTTTATTATCATACAATATAGAGACTGAATGATTTTATCATTCAAAGACGTGACGGTATAAAGCAGTATACAACTAACAGGTTCGTGGAAACCCGACTGTTAAGAAAAAATGAATAAATAGTGTTAACAGAAGAAATTATGACCACATATCTCAAATTAAGTAAAAGTAAAATAAAATGTATAAAATAGTGTATCACTTAAAATAAATCATCTATGAAAAACTTCTATGTAGCCCAATTATGATAAGTAAAGCTTGATAAGGGATAGTTTCGCGAAAAGATCAAATTAAATCAAATATTGGTTTAAATTAGAAAAATGGAAAAGATTAACGATCGCATCATGTGGGAAGTTACTGATACCTGTTTTCAAGAAGATAGTAATCCGTTCGATTTTCCAGGCAGATGCCTTTCCTGCTGATAGAATCAGGTGTGATTTGGACTTCGCCGATTCCGCTTTCATACCAACCACCCTGCCATCCACTTGGAAAGTTACACACTGTGGGACCTGAAAGAAATAACAACATTAGGTCTACAAATTAGCTTAATAAATTATTGTTGCTTTTCAAATACAATCCTGCAGATGTATTTCTAATGATAGTTGAACCGAAGCTTGGCGTACACCTTAAATGCATAGGTTCAAGATATAACACACAGCCTAGCAAGGCCATATTATGTCCAACCAACACAATTGCTGCCTCTTATTTTCTATCAAGTGGTCAAAGTTTTTCTTTGTAAGACAGACAGAAACAAACTGTATTGACTGTCTAAGCAACTTAAACTGTACGAAGTAATGAGGCCGAAGTACTTGCTGTCTACAGAACCAATATACAGGCAAATGGAAACGCGTGCATAGCAGACACATCTCCGAGAAAGCAATAGCTGTTTGGATGCAATATCCTCGGTTATTAGCCGTCAAGTGATGCGTATGACTGCGGCATCAACACTCGGAAGAAACACGAACACTGAACATAACACGACAAAGCAAACGATGAGAGAAGAAAAAACGATCAAATAGACGACTTCTCGTTTAATCGTCTCGTGGTCTCATCGAGCAGAGAAACTGAAAGAAGGATTTATTTCCTTTGAACTGCGGATCGTTCTTGGCAGTCAACAAATACTTAACCTCAGTAACAAACGTGTTGAAATACTTTACCTTATTAACAAAAGTGCATTACTTACTTACCTACTTCTCTTTCCATGCGCTCTTTATTATGGTTTAGAAGTCTGATATATGTCACAGAGTAATTCTCTAAATGACGCACATGTTTCATTTGGTATAACTTCTACTAACTTTCATGCTCTGGTCTTGATTCTATTCAAGTCGTACCACTGATGTAACGATGGCATAGAGAATCCTAAAGCTGCTCGTTTGTGCATACCAGATGGAACAGGTTTTTCTTGAGATGGTCCATTTGCGGTATAAGTACTACATATTTCATAGTATTTCTTGAAAACGCAATGAACTTAACTAATTCTATATCAAACAGCAATACACTGCAACGCGTATGCGTGGATTGTAGGGCACTGGAACCGTCTACCAGAAGAAGTAATATCTGCACCAAGCTCGAACACTTTAAAGAACTTGACAGTTGGATGGACTATAAACTAATAAGTTTTCTTAGCCTATTAACTGTAAGTGCATTCATACACGTAATATAGCGCCTCTAGACTACCTCAAAATGCTGCCAATGCTAGTCTAATTGCGTTGACAATCATTAAGATATAAATTTCACCTGTAAGCAACCGGCCTGTCACATACATGTTTGCTCTAGTGAAAATATGATACTGAGATTTATTGAGATATATGCCTTTTATAAAATTAATGGAACCTCACTTTGCGTAATTTGTAGTTTCTTCGATGCATTAATTATAAGGTTTTCGCGCTGTATTCTAGCCCTAATTTGGGTCTTCCATCCCAAGACAGCTGATGACGGGTGGGGTATGCCCATCCGGGTCCGTACCCTAAATCCGCCGTTGGCCATCAGATTCTGTTGATTATCTCCTCTGTTACTGGTTGTTTTTCAGTGCGCAGCAATTAGGTGCTTAAGTATGATAAGTGACATCTGTTGATCAGATCATGCTTAGAGCTTACTGCTTGCTTCTCCGAACTCTGTTTAATGAAGACACGTGCAGCTGATGGGCCATGGAATGGAACTCGGCAAGTAGCGATACACTTAATTAGAAGTCGTTGCAAAGCAATAAAGCACACGAGTAAAAACCAACGACTAACTAATTACATTCTAAGTGGCCTCGTTGGCGTTGTCGGCTTGTCATCTACGGCGTCACTGGCGGAAGATGGCGAGGTTGTGTCTCGTAAAATGGTCGTTAATGGAGGAGTCCAAGATATAGCATTTGTGAGAACTGCAGCTACGACAGCACCGCTTCTGCACCAACTGTAGCGGCGGGAGAGTATGACGATGGTTGACAGCCGGATGTAGATTGGCAGAGAGAAAACACGTTGTCGTTGTTAATGTTTATTCAGTCAGGCAGTTGCCTGGAGCCACTTCCTATAAATGTCTACAGCCAGGCAGCAGCCGGGAGCAACTTCCAATAAATGTGTCTATATCGTTTCTAACATAACACTGTCTCGATAGACCAAAACATGCATAAATTCGTCCACATCGGACCGAATTAATGCGTTACGAACTCTCGTGCAGTACAAGCAAATTCAACGAAATGCCACTGATTCTGGAGCCTCATCAATCATTATGAATCTGTTGCGTAGTTCCATACACTCTCAAAATTATTGCGGTCGGTGGCTCATACATCATACTGACACTGTCCCTTCCGCAGTTTCGCAAGCGCCTGAAGTCTGTATTATTTGACAGTGGTCTCACTGGTTCGGGTCGGGAGCGCCTCTGATGAGTCTATTCTTGAAGTGGCACTTTATAAATGTCAGATTACAGTTACAATTACAATTGTCTAATGGGCACAGTCATTGTATTGTAATCGTAATCGTAAACTCGAGAATTTCTAATGCACTACTTGAAAGCTATGCTCATGGCACCAGCTTATTCACTAGCGCTGTATGTACAACTCTAAGGGATTGTTCAGAAATATAACTATAGTATGAAGAACAAACTCCATTTGCCAGAAGACCGCGGAAAGAAGTTCAATGGCTATGCAGTTTAGGCGAAAGATGCATTTAACTTCAACAAGGTTAAGAAAAATATTTAAGTCCGCTGTAAGGTAATGTCAAGATTTAGCCATCCGGAGTCAACTGGGATTCTGGAAAAAGATCGATTCTAACAAGGACTTCCCACTTCACGACGATATCACTTTGCATCCGCCAGCATACCTGTCCTCGAAACGCCCAGTTTGGTTGGCCATGTCTGGGGACATGACAGCTATTTCGGTATGGTGGGACAAATGGGTAGCAGCGAAAGTGAACAACCACTCCCTCATAGCCGAGCCGTCTGTCTGTCCTCCAGGTTTCAACTTGCCTCGACGACTCTGGTCTGCGCTTAGCCGATTTCGCACGGGCCAGGGCTGCTATGCAAACAACCTCGTCAAATGAGGTCGGGCTACTGATCCCCTGTGGAGCAGTACAGATAATGGCGCACGTTTTTTATGTTTGTCGGCAAACACGCTTCACTGGGCGACTATTGACTCTTCATCTTACTGGTGATGACGCTTGCAACTGGTTGGGCACGAACCGCTAACGCTAGAAGAATATGGATTACAATGCAATGTTTCGGGTCGTTAAGGAAAATTATAGATGTATAGCATACCATGACCTTGATCATCTTAGTTGCTACGTTTTGCTATGTAGGCATTTAACATAGCGCCACTTTATGATGACTAAGTATCAATCGATGGCGCTAAGCAAGTGTGCATGAATTACTTGCTTTAGTTCCTTGATTACCGTCGTAGGGAAGGATCGAAGCCTGAATCTCCGAGTTAGAAATCGAGCTCTCGACCTAACATCTGCAGTTAGCCTCCATTAAAATGCGTTTTGTCTACAATATGTTGTAGTCTGTATAATTAAGAAGCTGCTATCGTCGCACTTACGTTGCATTAGAATGCTTAGTGAAATAAACTTTCATGCCCATACATCTCTTGTTGTTAAGAAATTTTCACTTTTTAAATTGGAGATATTTAGAAAAATGCAAATGCTGTTAGTTTTGTTTAAATTGAACATCAAAAACTTGTCCTCATCTGTTGACGGATTCTTTGGGCTAAACATAAATTTCCATTGCTATAGCCCACGTGTGGAGATAATTATTACATTGAGTACTGTAATACGTCCCTTCTTATGTCTGCAATTATTATGCAGGGTCCTAAGCTTTGGAACAGTGTAGGGAGGCATTTAAAGAAACTAGTAAACTTATTATCAGAGTATTAGTATTTCACTATTTCTCGTACATTATCGACACTAAGTTTTTCATAGAGCGTTGCATCTGCGGGTTTATTGTGTGCATTCTTCTGATGAGGAAGATTTTCTAAGCTCATTGAGCGCTTTTCTTATCGGAACATTAGAGAATGTTTTTATTATAACAGTTTTCATGTGCCGGATTGTATATTTCTTGTTAACTTAATGCAGTAATTCAGTACTGTTCACTCTTCGTGTTTTACTTTGTTCCGAATAAAGATTGATTGACTGGTTGATTGATTACATATCGCCATTATCTTTGCAGTTATGGTAAACGTAATGGTAATCGCACATTTGTTTAGCGCCTTTCCAAGGGATACTCCTCAGAGGCGCCACCGACATAACAACACGAAAACACGTTAAGATTAGCTTTCAAGCGCTCAACGGAAAACAAGGTAAGGATAGACCAAGAAGCTCACGTGGTAGGTTGCTAAGCAACATATTCCAGAAACATGGACCAACCATGGCGAGGCTTCTGCTGCTGATATTTCAGATGCTGTAGGAAATGGCCTTTCCTGTTGCTTTACTTCCTTCACTCACATTTGCTGTGTTGGTTATTGCCGTTGTTAGGGCCGCAGCCATTAGTTATTGCATTAAGCAGGTCACCGTGGTTGTGCTTCATTATACTGACTTGTCTTCTGGACAGTTTTCCATTTGATCCCCTTATCACTGTCTGAAAATCACTGATTATACCACACGAGTAAAGTGCTCGCAGAACTTCGAAATTTTTAGAATCACAGCAAGAACTTGGATCACATATAGCAAAGGTGCAGTGGAAATAGAGGGGTAGTTCCAGGGCGTATGACAGAGAATTTAGAGCCTTTGAAGCAGTTAAATTTTTGCTGATGATGTAGCGCTATAGAGGTATTGTATCGTGATGCAGAACGTCATAATTTTTAGAATAAAAGCAAGAAGTTTGGACTACATATAGCGAGGGCGTAATGGAAACACAGCGGTAGTTCGATTGCGTATAACAGAGAATGGGGTGTCTGTAACAGCTAGCTTATGTCCATTTTCGTTCTGCCAATTCCTTTATGTCATTTCAGGTCTAAACTTAAGACAAATCTCTTCCAGCTTGGTTACCCATTGTAGCCTGGTTTCTGGTTTCTCTGACCTATCAGAATTCGACTCGGCTTCTTCAACTGTTTGTGATTTTTTACTGCGATTTTACCATCGACTGATGCTTGGCCATTATGATCACACGCTATAGAAATCTTTAGATTAGATTTTATAAGCAACCGCCGTATGAATTTATAATTATAGTATCACAAAACCGCCCACGCTACGTCGTGCTTCAAAACCGGGGTTTCTACGGACAGCTCTAGTCCTTCGCCGCATGCCTTGCCCACTCCCAGGGGATCCTGTGATTCAGTGTAGACTCTGTCGGCTTTACCAGCGACTGGTCGACACAGAATATATCTCAGAAGCCTTTAACTAAACGAAGCAAATATCCCCAGTGCGCGCGTGGCGAGACAATACATTAGAAGATTGTTTCTATCCAGAAATCCTCTATTCAACAGGGAGCCAAAAGTTTCCGTTCTAGCCACAGCTTATTCTCCATTAGACATACAGCAACCAGCAGCCGAAAAGACTCCGCCAGACAGCTAATCGATCAACTGGCGCCATTTACTTACAAAGCGTTCTGTGTCTAGAATACGCCCAACGCATGCTTTACATGAAATACGTATTGGTGTGCAATTTTTATGCGCAATGAAGGAAGTTATTTGAATTAAATGGATTTGTGTAAAGGTTTTTTTTTTGCGCTGGGATTGTTGCAGGTAGAAGTCGACAAGGCTATTGATATCTGCGTTAGTTAAAGACTGTGCCTAGCCTGGCGATTACTTATGTAGTTGTCTCTGTCTCTTCCGTCTCCCTTTAGCTCTCCCTTTACTTATCTCTTCGTCTTTCTATGTCTCGCTCTTTATCTCTGACTCTCCCTCCTTATCTCTGTCTGTCTATCTCTCTCTTATGTCTCCACCCTCTCTATCTGCCTCTTTCTCTCCCTCTCCCTCTCTCCCTTTCTTCCTCTTCCTCTCTCTCTCTCTCCCTCTCTCTACCTCTACCTCTACCTCTACCTCTTCCCCTATCCCTTACTATATCCCTTCATCTTTCTACAGCTCCCTATCTCTATCTCTCACGCTATCTTTTTCTGTATGCAGACGATCAACTTGAACCTACACACAAGATGGCGCTCTAAGTCGTCTCGTAATGCGCGGCCACAACGCATGACCGTCTCAGCGGCGCCTCTGCGCCGACACACAAGTCTACAACCGCCCTCTTCTTCTTACAGGTACTGCCTGTTAACAACACACACTACAACGTCGTAGGAACACTGGTGGATATCAACGATTCGGTACTTTGGCACTGTAATCATACAACAAACCACACAAGTATGATCATAGTTCTTGATGTTTATGGTTTCAATGTCTCCTGTTGCAAGGCTTCAATGTGCACCTCTGAAACTTTTAAGGGGGTATATTAAATTTCAGTTGAATTGTACTGTATTACTGCACTAACTGACTATGCAGGCAGCCATGTTCGTTGGGTCAGACCTGCCTTACTCTTGGATCTTGACCTGGAACGGAACCCTCTCTCCCTATCGATTTTGTTTTGACCGTGAATAAGCTGGTTCCTGCGACTTAGCTTTAGTTGGGCACCGTAGAAATCTCGAGTTTACGATTACGAATACGACTGAGCTCATAGCTGGCCACGAGTTGCCACCAGAGGCACAATGCGGGCCTGATATGGGCCCAGCAAACATTGCTCTCTGGGATATGTGGGCATCGATGAATGTGCATTTTTGATCAGACACAGCCTACACGTCAGCCATGCTAATGTAGATCGGGAAGGTGGATGAGTGAGGCGGATGCGTTGTAGAGGAGGCGTTGGATTTAAGGAGTATACAGGACAAACTGACTGCAAAAAGTTTGCCGACGTAGACTTGATTTATAGGTCTGATGAGGTGATTGAGTGATGTCGATTGAAACGGATTGGTAGGATGAATTAGAAGTAAAAGATTTAATAGAAGTAAAGTGATCAATTTGTAGAATGGGTTGGGCTGACGCTAGAACAGATATACTGTAGCTTCTGTTCACCGACGAAGATGATTAGCGTCGCCCTCCTCCGTAATCCAGGGTTGGGTCTGGCACCACCCGAATACGGCACTGGCATAGTTATAGATGCTGAGAATAGAATGGTGTGAAAATACTTATGGAATAGATTTGAGCAAATATACTGATAACGAATAATGGGGAATATATGAATTGGGCTCATAAACTGATGATAAAGGCGATTGATGTAAACTATTGATAGGGTGGATTAGGGTTAAGATATTGAAGGAAGAGATTTGGGTGCAAACACTGATAGGCCGGATGGAAAGGATGGAGAAAGAGGAGAAAGACAATGGGTGTGGATAAGAAGGAATGATATAAGATGCACTTGGGAAGTGACTCTTTCTTTGTTGGCTTCTCTTCGCATCAGACTTGGGTCAAAGGAAGCAGTGAAGACATTGACGTAGTCAACGACGATGATAAAGACATAAAAACACTGGCGGCGTGTTGTTCTGACAAGAACGACCGACGACTGCTTTGCCTCTGGCGCCACCACCGCCGCAGCAGCCAGGAAGCAGAGGCGACGGCTCAGGGCTCTGAATTGCCGAGACATAAAGCCCAACAGATCATGCCTTTCATGAACTCCACTGGGGCGCAAAAGGAGACAGAGCAAGAGTTGGAGAAAGGGTCAAGGAATAATAAGATGGTGAAGCAGGCGAAGAACAGGTAGAGGAAGTAACAATAACACGAAACAAGAGGAAGTGAAAGTTGAAGAGAAATACGCCCAGAATTTGGGTATAAGAGGATAGAAGAAGTTGACAAGGATGGCAGTGATAGCAGAATTATTGCTAAAAACTTCTATAGAGCCTGTAAAAAGCAGTAAAAATAATTTTAAAACAAATATAGCAGTACAAAAAGGAAACACAGAAGAAAAAGGAAGAGAAAAAAGACAGAAGGAACAGGGAAAAATGAAAGAACGGAAGAAGGGTTAGAAACATGGCGAAGAACATTAGAAAAGGCATGGGAAGCTGAAGAAACGTTGGAAGAGGACGAAGAGAAGAAGCAAGAGCAGCAAGAAGAGAATATAGATAGAAAGAGAAGCAGAACAGGAAGAAAAGTAGAGGTGCAGAAACAGGAGAAAGAAAAGAAGAATTGGAAGATCGGCCTGAGAAAAAGTAGAAAGAATGAGTTTAAAAGAAGTAGAAAGAAAAGGAGGCAGCAGAGTATAAATTGGCTTTTTTCTGAATGAATATAAAATGGCCAAATTTCGCAATTGTTCCTACAATTCACTCCTTTATGTCATGAAGTAACACTAGACAGCAGCAGAAAGGAACAATAATTGCATCTTTCTGTATGTTGCATCGTTTCCTATTCTTCTGTGTAATTCAGTCACCGCACATGAGCCACAATGCCAGACCACAAGACTCCCACAAATATGCTATATACGTTCAAGCGAGTTTTGTAAATTTAATCACATGCAAGACGACGTTCAGAGTAGGCTTTTCATCATTACAGTCTCAAATTTAGAAGACGTTTGAAGCTCAGACGAAATACATAAAATTATTGCCGGCTTCTAGCAAACTTCCTTTTTGGTGCTTTTTAAAAGCTAAAAAATTAGCATTAGTTCGGAAAATATTCTGCAACTTTCTTCATCTGTAAGACTAATCGACTGCAACAGTAGGCTTCAAAACAAAAATTTCAACCGCATGAATTCAAACAGAGACAGTCATACAAACTTGTCTTTAGGCTTATCGCATCTATTGTTCAGAATTTAATGAAATCCTTTCTTATAACAACGCCTTTATTGGATGGTTTATAGAAAAGCCAAATTCAGACATATTATAGAGAGAGTTTCTGTCACATAAGATGCTCCATATGCTGTAGGAAATGCCCGTTTATCACGCAATGCGTTTGCCAAGGATTCATTAATTATCCACGTACAAAATTTCGCTGCAGCCCCATTACTCATCAAAACGGTTATCAATGTTCATATTTATTGTATTATTAAATTTATATATCGCCTCGTGCATAACAGATACCCTGAGGGAATAGATTCTTTATGTCATGCTTTAACGACAATGAGTTTGTCATCGTGACCAAAGACTGATCAAAGATATACAAAGATCTATGGTTATTCTGTATATAAACGACTTGTTTGCATGTAAATAGACTCGGTACTGTAGAATGATGTAGAACATGATGTAGTGTAGTGTGGTGTTGTATAGTGTGGTGTTGTATGGTGTAGTATAATGTGATGTATTGTATGGTGGTGGGTGGTGTGGTGTAGTCTGGTGTTGTATGGTGTGGTGTGGTGATGTATGGTGTAGTAAGATATGATGTATTGTATGGTGGTGGGTGGTGTGGTGTAGTTTGGTGTTGTATGGTGTGATGTGGTGATGTATGGTGTAGTATGATATGATGTATTGTATGGTGGTGGGTGGTGTGGTGTAGTTTGGTGTTGTATGGTGTGGTGTGGTGATGTGTGGTATGGTGTGTTGTATGGTGTTGTATGGCGTGGTGTGGTGTGGTGATGTATGGTGTGGTGTGGTGATGTATGGTGTGGTGTGGTGATATATGGTGGGTGTGTTGTATGGTGTTGTATGGCGTGGTGTGGTGTGGTGATGTATGGTGTGGTGGGTTGTGGTGTTGCGTGATGTGCTGTAATCCAGCACAATACAATGCGGAATATTTACATAGCTAGATGTTGTTGCCTATGGCAGTCAGTGTAACTTATGTTGTCAACCACAGATGATGTACTTCAAATGCTCAACGGATGATTGCCTGCGTCCTGATAAATTTTACCTACAGGCGATGAGTCGATCAATAAGAAAAGAAGTCATCGAAGAAATGTGTGTCTATCTAGATCGAAAACCGGACGGACTGTTCGTCTGTAAGCAAGATAAAAGGAAGCACCGAAGAAACATTTGCGGAGAAGTAAAGACGATCCAGTGACTCTGTTAGATGGAGGAAGACACTCCGAAAGAGGATAAAAGTAAGAATAGGACACAGAGTTTTATAAAAGTTAAAAGAGTAATATGAGGAGAAAAAGAAAGAGGAAGAAGAGTAATACGAGGAGAGAAATAAAGTTTAACACAAGAAAGAAGAGCAATATGAAGAGGAGAAGAACGACAAGGAAGGAGAGTTATGAGGAAGAGAAGAAAGACAAGAAAGAAGAGTAATATAAGGAGAAAAAGAAAGAGAAAGAAGAGTAATATGAGATGAAGAGGAAAAGAAAGAGAAGGAAGAAGATTAACATCAGGAAAAATAAGACAAGAGATAGAGTAATACGAGAAGATTTAAATGGAAGAGTAATCCAAAGAAAAGCAAGACAAGTAGCATCATTAAGTTAAGCAGAGGAGCAAATGGGACACAGAGCAAAAAATGAAGGCGAAAACAAGGAAAGGTAAGTTAAACCAAGAATAAGAAAACAAACAGAACCAGGCAGGTTGATCAAAAACAGGAATAACACAGGGAGAGGATAAAGAAATGGATAAAGGGAAGACGGAACTCGATGAAGTTAATTAACCGGTAAACAGACGGGTAGACAGAAGAAACAGCGCAAGATAAGCAGGAAGAACGACAACAAGAACAGCATAAATTTCAACGATGTGGATTTCTTTATCTACTGAAATAACTATATTACCTACTTTGCACTAATTTACCAATCGAACATGACTTTCACTCATTCTATAAATTACATGGGTTGCCTACATATTTTGCGATCTTGTAATTGCACTGCATCTTCGAATTATTGCAGTATAAACGTAGTCTTAAATTCACAGTTGACAACGTTGTCATCTCTAAAAGCAAATGAAAACATACAGAAATAAGATAGCTCTTTAAGCGTGATCTGTGATCTCTTTAGAGTTTCACTTTGTCATCATTGGCTTCACATTTAGACCTAATATGCATGATTTTTGTGGACATACAACAAATTGTATTTGGGTTCAGTACAGATTGGAATAACAAGGCTAAGAGCATCAACAGCAAGCTGAAATCGAGCAACAGAGAAAGAGACTAATTAACTGCATAAGAAAATAAAGAAGGAGAAGAAAAAGAATGCGGAGGAGAAGAACAACAACAACAAAGATTCGGAAGAAGTAGAAGAAACAGAAGAAGATAAAGAGACGCGAAGGATAAAAATAACACAAACACAAAAAATAAGGACAAAAAGTGATATCAAGCCGGCTAAGAAAAGCAAATGAAAATTACACAGAAAGAAGATAACAATGAAAAGGATGAAGATGCTGATAATGAAGAGAAAAATGAGGAGAAAGAGGAGGACGAGGAGGAGAGTAGAAGTGCCAGGCTTTTTGACAGAGCACGTAGAATAGCGTCTTTATATATTTGTTCACTAATGAAATTGCAGAGGAACAGAGGAAGAGTAGGCATAAAAAGAAGATGGGGACAAAGAAGAGTAGGGAAATGGGAAGTATCAACGACTGTGTAGATGTTAAGCTAAGTTGGCTGTTGATGTAATCAGTCTGAGGTTAAGTCGATGTAGTTAGTTACTGGAACGGGAGCACTTGTCCTGTCAAAAGGTTGATCGGCGTTCGTGATTTGTTGATCGACGCCTGACCCGGATGGCCGATCGACCCAGCCACCAAACCATCGATTACCATCTATTATCATATATCAAGCAATAGATATATAGCCACAATATATTTATCTTTTTGTAATTGCAATTGTATTAAGAGATTTGTATAGCGCCGCTTCTAGAGAAATCAATCAGAGGAGCTCTCTGCGCTCTTCTTAACGATGTTAAACGTCATTAAGACCAGAACCTTCAATTAGTAAACATTGCTCAGATAACTAGAAAAGTCACCAGTGGCAACAAGATGGACACACACGCAAAGCCCTACCCACAGATTCCCAACAAGAGTTGAAAGACGACAGCATATGTCCACAGTTCCTGAAGTAGCATCGAGGATGAGGAACGACGATGGGCGATGTGATCCACCGCAGGTGGCTCACGGTTGTCTCACCGTCCAACAGTCCCTCGTAGATGGAAAACGAACCGGCCTCCAGATATTCCTCGAACCGACTGATATACGTAGGACAGGCATTCCTCGCTCGCCGGCCGGTAGGTAGTTCAATCCGTAGTTGACAGTCGCCTACGATTTCTCAAATGCCTTACTCACGTACTTACTTACTTACTTACTTGGTACCGCTCCAAAGACTCTTTTCGGCCTTCCTTCTCCGAATCCAAGATTTCCTGGCATAGACAGCGAACGTAGATCTGTAGGTCTGAGGTCTGCCTCTTCAGATGGAATTCTGTCCCCCTTCTCTAGGTGGACCAGTTAAGTCATTTAAGGGCAAGATAACACAAACAGAAACCGTCTAAAACGAGCATATTCCTTTTTGAAAACGAAAAATATTCCCGCATGAAGACTCGGCATCAGTAAAAGTCGAAACTGCCAGAATTATGAAGCAAATTTCACGTTAACACAATATAATCCATCAAAATGACTGACAGCCAGTGACCGATATGGCAACGGATATGCGCATATGTTAAGTCCTATATAAGTCCTGCTACTATAATTACCACATATAAGAGTACAAGCAATTCTTCATATAGGCTATAATATATGTCACGTTTATGACAACTGCTGATTTAAGTGATTTACACAAGCAATAAATAGATATATGTTGTCATTTATAGTATATTTTATGTTACTTCCTTTGCTAATATTTTACTAATTTTAGGGCGGTAATTTCTAGCTATTACTTAATCGGTTACTCGCTAGAGATTTTAATCGAGTAAAATTGTTTATCGATTAAAATTGAATCGTGATATATAGTTAGGGAAACGCGAGCATCTTTACTTACTACCTGAACATAACATATGTATATATGCAAATAGCTATTGGTGCATGAAGTAATGTGGTAACAGTTTTATTTTGACGTATATTATTTTGTATGGGCTGAAACATTGAAAAAGTGATTTGAAAAGATGCTCATTGTCGCCACATCCTAAACTTCAAATATGGCAAATGCATGGCATGTAGTTGTGGTTTGTCCAACAATTATGGGCCAACAAGCAACAGCTAAACGAAATTAAGGCTTGTCGTCAAGAGGAGGGACAGAATGACAATAGGAGGCAAACAGGCAGGCAGACAAGATAAAAGAAGAAGGAAGGAAGGAAGGAAGGAACAAAGGAACGAAGGAACGTAGGAACGAAGGAAGAATGGAAGGCAGGAAGAATTGAAAGAAAGAAAAAAGAAAGAAAGGCATGAAGAAAGGAAAGGAAGGCAGGAAGGAAGGGAGGAAAGAAAGAAAGAAAGAAAGAAGGAGGAAGGGAAAGCAGAAAGTAAGGAAGAAATGAAGAAAAGAAAGAAAGAAGGAAGGTAGGCAGGCAAGAATAAAGGAAGGAAAGAAGTAAGGAAAAAAGAAAGAAGGAAAGAAAGAAGGAAGGAAGGAAAGAAAGAGATAAAGACAGAAGAAAGGAAAGAAGGAAGGACAGAAGGAAGTGATTTCATCGTGAGAAAAGAGAGTTGTATAGCATTCGATTATAACCAAGCTGCTGCTGCTGGTGCATTGTGGTTGCCAGGCAGAAGCGGAATTCATCAAGTGTCTGTCGGTCGTCCTTCGGATGATCTTCTCGAATTCCAGACAATCGTTGGCGCCGTCGCTTCTTCCAGGAATCCATTACATACGACGCCATTTGGTGTATTGTAATCGAAAATTTGCATAGCGCCACTTCAGAGAAACTGTTCAACCCGGAATACAGGAGCCCTAATTATTATCTATTACCATATATAGAGCCACATACACTATTGATAGAGTACAATTATATTCAATCGCCATGTATATATAGGCAATATAATATAGCCTACACTAAAGGGAAATTTCACAGCGCCTGATATGGACAATTCGATCGCATGTTGAGCCTCAGCATTCGTTATAAATCGTCCATGTGACCTTGACCCTTCAGACGACCTTTGACTCACAAGGGACTCAGCGAACGGTCGGCAGTAGATAGATGGAGATTAAACACAACGAAGAAGAGATGAGGCAGTGAATAGGAGAGAAAAGGAGGTATTAGATCCGATTTTAGCGGTCTAAGTAGAAAGGAATAAAAACGAAAATCAAATTTAGTTAGACCTGTATCGCCCGATGACAATTACAGATTATGTTTAACGAATCACATTTTTTCTTTCACGAGGCGAAAAAAATACGCCAAAACGCAAACTATTAGGTGTCTCTAGATAATTACCATTATGTCATGTTGTGTGCTAAATGATGTTAATTTATTTAACGACGACTTCGTATCAAAGACGATGGGCATCAACGTGTAAGGAATTTTCTAGTTATGTCATAATGTAATGTAACAAGCATTTATATAGGGCCTTTCAAGCATGTCTCAAAAGCGCTGGTCACAAGGCTATCCAAACGATCTAAACAAATGCGTCTTAAGGTGAACTGAAAATGAATGATGAGTTAAACTAAGAGGTAAACAGTCGGATTCTGTAACAACCATCTGCAGTTGTTGTTCCTTGAACTGAGAATCCCAAACAATTTACGTATTTTATGTGGCTTATAGACCTACATAAGTCATTCCTCTTTCATGTGTGGAAGCTCTTCATAGCTTCGACATTTCTAAGGATGTCGACGTGTTCTCTTATAGCTGATGTTTACCTGCTCTGCTTCATATCAACCATACGTAATGTAATGTAATGTAACAAACACTTATATCGCGCTCTTCATGTACCTCTCAAAAGCGCTGACGTAGGCGTGCAGTTGTTTGCTTTTGATTTTCTGGTAATAATTATTTAGAGTTACTTAACTATTAAGCATACTACTTAACAACAGCAAACACAGACAATTAAACATACGTTGAACTCAATTTAGGGCTCTAATAATTAAAACTAATACCGAAACAATTCCAAGCCCACTATTGAACTTGAGTCATGTAAAAATCACCAGGCAGAAAACGACGCATTTACGATTATCTTAAACACTTACAAAATAGTAAGCCTATATTTAAAAAGAGTAAGCAGCATCCATCACAGATATGCGGCTGTGTAAGAGAGCTTTTAAGTGATATAGGAACTCCATTAATTAGTTTCAATTATTTGTTGTCTTATAAAAACACATTGACATTGGATGCACGGTGACAAGGATTAAAGCATTTTAATCCTATGAGATAGTAAACCATGAGACCATAAATACTTCTTGACATAGCGCCAAAGTGCTTACTCGGCTTGACTTCTGCAGACATTGGCCTTGCACTAGAACCAGCAAAGTGACATCGTCTAAGCCTTCACCAGTTGTTATGTGCACTCTTCCCACGACTTACTGTCAGTAAATGGATCCATCCAACCGTCATACTTTCTTGAGTAAACACATCGATAGGGGTCTTGTCTGAAATTGATGTATAAAAAGCAGGCTTAGGAAATGTGATAGTTTTTAGTGGTTAACAACACATTTTACGGCTGCCTGGGCCGTTGACTTCGATCTTTCTTTAACTTACAACAGCTTCCTTCTTATTCAGATGAAAACAGGAGAAGACGATATTTATGAATGTCTCCCTGAGAATATAAATGTAACTCATGAAATTTCTGAGTGCCATACAAAAGCTGCGCCAGGGAAACGAGCTGTTCCACGTCGCTTAATCAGATTCAGTTCGCAAGATCTCGGTTCTATGGTCCGTTTTTGTGTCAGGCCAATGTCTATAGAGGTCAAGTCAAGAATGCACCGTGACGCTACACCAAGAAGTATTTATGGTATCAGGAGTCTTTGCAGGATGATGAAAGAGAATAATCGGAATAAGGTTGTTCGACTCTTGAGTCTTGAGCAACGAACTTCAGGAGATATGCAAAGCTAGGCCATCTATATGCAATGAGTAGTAGAGGTGAGTGAACTTCGGAAAATTCATTCCAAAGTCTTCGCCCATCCTTTTCATGTCTGACAAAAGTGATAACAAATTAAAGGGGTGAAATAACTGAAGGACGAGAAAACGCCAAACATAGGGGAAAAGGAGGAAATATCTGAGTGGTAAATATATAGATGATGGACTCAAGAAGGCTGGTTAGTCTTAAAAGTATTGGAAAATATATAATTTTGTGTTAAATACGCCTTCACGAATAAGACCTAAAACTGGTATTTACGTGGTCTTGTTTCAGGTTGTAGCGATAGTAAAGAGTCGGTTTTCAGAAAATTACAGCGAAGCCTCGTTAGCTAAGATGGCAATTGTGCGTGCTGTCTTGTAACCAAACAAAACTGGCGGAAGTCACAAAAATTCAGTCGGCACGAAATAGCCGAGAAAAAGAGTAAATAAGTAGGCTATTTCAATAAGACTTGTTAGCTACAGCGAAGAAGATCGCAGTCGGTCATTTCCAAGAGTCATTTCCATGGTTTTGTTTTAATGGCTTGGCCAGAAATCCAGATAAATCTGAGGCAATCATATTTGGCTCACGCCAACGTCTGCGTTCTCTCCCTTCACATTCCAGCACTGACCTAGCTGGCACTGCTATTCCGCTATCGAACATGGTCAAAACCCTTGGGGTAATTTTGGACAGCAATCTCACATTTCGACCTCACATAGCAAACCTCTGCAAATCTTGTTTCTATCATATCAGGTCATTACATCACATCAGTTCAGCTCTTACCAAAGACATGGCACAAACTGTAGCATGCTCTCTAGCCTCCTCTCGCCTCGATTATGCCAACGCTCTTTTTACAGATATCTCAAATCTTGAACTCAAAAAACTTCAGCGCATCCAAAATTTCCTGCCTCGTGTAATGTTGCGTGCACCTCCTCACACAAATTCCTTAGCTCTATTAAGGCAGCTGCATTGGCTTCCTGTGGAATTCCGGATAAGACTTAAACTTGCGTGTTTCACCTATAAAACTCTCACCATGAGCACTTCTACCTATCTTCAGTCACTAGTCTCTCCTTACATCCCTCCCCGCAGCCTACGATCTTCAGGTACGGGTCTCTTGGCTGAACACGATGCAGAACTGTCCTGGGTTCTCGTGCATTCCACACCGCTGCCCCGAAGGAATGGAACCGTCTACCAGTGTTTCTCCGAAGCTCGAACTCCGTTTCTTCCTTCAAGAAACGCTTGTAAACTCACTATGTCTCATTAGCTTTTAAACATCTAGACATCTTTTCACCTGGCGATTGACTATCCGCGCCTCCGATTCGCATTTCTGTGACGTCGCGCGCGTTAAAAATTTTCGTAATAATAACAATAATAATAAGAATCAGTACTGTAAGATAGAAAGGCAGCCTAAGCATAGTGAAAATTTAAAATTAAGTAAAAAAGAAAACCACCCTGTGTAGCAGAGTGAAAAATCTGTGACCTGGAAGTGAGACAACTGAGGTGCATTGAAACATATAAGGCCAGTGTTTAGGGCCTATTGAACTTCAGCAGGAGGCCACAGGCAGGGATGCTTGCACCGGCGTCAACAAAAACAAATCTGTCAAAGTTTCAAAGAATTCATAACTCGCTGGTTAGATTACAGATACTTCTAAAATGATCATATTTTCCAAGTTCAGAGGTTATTACATTGGCTTCCTGTGGAGCAGAGAATTAGTTTAAGAACTTATATAACACACTGGATCACAACGATTTTGCTACTGAAAGTAATGCATGTGCCTTATATTGATTAAAATGTGCTGATTCCAAATATGAAGTCAGAATCTGCCCAGCACGTCTAGATTTTAAGTTATGCATCATTCAAGTAATAACGTAAGGACTCGTTTTCGGTTATGTCTGAACATTCTGTTGTATGTGTCTCCACGATTGCTGCCAGTGATACGTGCATGCCTGCAAGTGTCGCCTGGAATATTCCTAAAAGCAAGCCTGCAGGAGCCGCTAGACATGATTGGGCATGTCAGCGAGCTGACGTCAGCATCAATACCAGTATATAAGGCGAGATTGCGTAGAACGAAGGTGAAGTTTTCTTATATAGCTGTAGCTAGTGTGTGAGATTTAATTTTGAAATGATTAGGCGAGGCTGTGTTAACCATCCAGACAATTTTTGCCATGTTTGTGGTAAATATACTCTTTGTGACCAGCGCAAGAAGTTAACTAAGAGAATGATGATTGCTTACAAGCATTATTTTGGATGTCAAATCGAAGACCAGGATAAAAGTTGGGCACCTCATGTCTGCTGCACCGTGTGCTACTCTGGGCTTACACAGTGGCTGAATGGCAAAAGGAATTCAATGCCGTTTGCTGTGCCTATGGTGTGGCGCGAGCCAAGAAATCATCATGCAGACTGTTATTTCTGCATTACTAAAGTTGCTGGATTTTCAAAGAAAAAAATAAGTCTAAAATCGTTTATCCTGATTGCGAGTCCGCTCTAAAGCCAGTGCCGCATGATGAAGAGAATCCAGTACCATTTCCGCCTGCTGCGGGTGCTGATGAAACGGACAGTTCTGATGGTAATACAGAAGATGACGTTACTGTTTATGAATCCAGTGATCAAGATTTGGAAGAGGGTAGGCCGCATTTGATAAGGCAAGGTGAGTTAGATGATCTGGTGAGGGACCTATCCTTGTCAAAGGAGAAATCTGAACTGTTAGCCTCCAGACTAGGGGAGTGGAACTTGCTTCAAAAAGGTACCACAACATCACACTTCCGTTATCGTCACAAACAGTTAGCTACATATTACAGCCACTGGAAAATGATATCTGTTTCTGTACTGACGTGAACGGTCTCATGCTGAATTTAGGTTGCGAATACGTTCCTGCTCAGTGGAGACTGTTCATAGATTCCAGCCAAGCGAGCTTGAAAGCTGTGTTGATGCACAATGATAACGAAAAGCCGTCTGTTCCTATAGCCCACGCTGTAGGCCTCAAAGAGACATATGATTCAATGAAACTCATTTTGAAAGTGATCAACTACTCAGACGACAAATAGAACATCTTTTCGGACCTCAAAGTGGTAGCACTTATTCTAGGTCTACAGCTGGGGTACACAAAACATATGTGCTTTTTGTGCTTGTGGAACAGTCGTGATGACAGCAACCATTACAAAGTGAAACTGTGGCCTCCTAGATCTGAGCACATTGTTGGTCGGCACAACGTGCAACACGAACCATTGGTTGATCCATTGAAAGTGTACTTACCACCACTTCACATTAAACTGGGCCTCATGAGGAATTTCGTAGTGGCAATGGATCGTACTGGACAAGGCTTCCAGTATCTGAGAGATAAATTTGGAGCCGTCAAAACTGATGTTAAGCTGAAGGCTGGCATTTTTATTGGGCCAGAAATCCGCGAACTAATGCGTGATACTGTATTTAGAACCAAGCTCAACCCACTGGGATTTGCCGCTTGGGATGCATGTACGTTGGTGGTGCAAAAATTCCTTGGGAATCACCGACTGAGAACTATGCTGAACTCGTTAGCAACATGCTAACAGCATATAAGCAACTCGGCTGCCGGATGTCACTAAAAATACATTTCTTACATTCCCATCTGGATTTTTTCCACCAAACTTGGGTGATGTAAGCGATGAGCATGGAGAGAGATTCCATCAAGACATCTCCACCTTTGAAGCAAGATATCAGGGCCACTGCAATTCCAACATGATGGGCGATTACTGCTGGTTTCTGCAGCGGGCAACAGCGGCCACTCACAAGCGCAAGAGCAAGTGTCTAAAGCACTTTTGAACTCGTATAGAGTTAAGCTAGAGACAAAATTTCGAAATGTATGCTTTCATCTGAGTAACATACATATATTTATATTACATTTTAAAACATATTTTAATTTCAAGTTATAAAAGAATAACATTTTGTTTCTTGTTATGAATACTCTGAGTTTGCATAATTACACAGTTATAAGGAAATACTAGTTCTGTAAAGAGTTTGCATAATTATTAGCATGTATGCTGCATATCTTAAGATCCTGACGTGCTACACAAAATCTGACTTCAGATTTGGAATCAGCAGATTCGATTTAGTGTAGTACACATAACATATGCCTAGTAGCAGGCGAAACAATTTTTCGTGTGATCCAGTGTATAATTGCCTGTAAGAAGATGCATCCTGGTCAACCGCAGCACCTTTAACATTTCCTTACCCATCATATCTGTCATCGCTCCACTAGATTCTGTCTTTCTCTTGCCACACCTCAAGTAAATACTGCAATTGGCAACAAGGATTTTCTGCTGTTCTGGAATGTTCGCTCAGCTCTGTCCTTGGTATCTTTCCTTTCTCGACTTAATTCATTTTTCTTTTAGCGAGCAGATCCTCCTTTCCGTCTCATAGGCTTAGGTCTGGCTCTTGGAATTGGCCCAATGCAATTCTGTTTTGGAGTGCCATCGCTTAATGGCTAGTGAATTATTATAATGGCGCTGTAGACGTTCTAAGATTTACAAACATTGTTGACTAAGGGAGCGCTTACTTGTGCGGGTCTATCGTTATTTGTAAAAGCAGATATTCTTGTAATGGATGCACAGAAGTATTGGTTTCAAGTCCTCGGGCAACACACTGTTCGCGATGAAAATGGTTCAAGACTCGGAAATTCATGGTCTACTTTGAAAACATCTATCGTAATCGTAATCGTAATCCCGAGATTTCTACAGCGCCCAACGAAAGCCACGTCACGGGGACCAGCTAATTTACAGGCGCTCAATCAAAACAAAATCGTTAGGTAAAAATGTTCGGTTCCAGGTCAAGATCCAAGAGTCAAGCTACAGCGTGGCAGCTACGGTGGGTGATTTTGAGATTGGAGCGGAAAGAAGGGTAAGAGGAAGAATAGGATCTGTGAAAGAGGAATCTATGGAATTGTTGCGGCAAAAAGCGAACCAAGGGCGGGAAATGGCCAAAACTGCATAATCATAAAAGTTTGAATTTCAGTGGAAAATTGTTGCAGAAAGGACGGTCCAATGTACGAGGAAATCACGGCGTGCCCGACTCGTCATACGGTTGCGAGGAGTAACAGGTCTCAACGGGCTGCAGCAGGCAGAACGTAGAATGCATAATTGTATATGCGTGCTTGAGACGAAGGTGTTCCCGAAATACTCTATGAAGAACGATTTACATTCTTTGGTCGTATTTTCTTTTCATGTCTGACAAAGTAATGCGCTTCTGGTCACTGCAAGCGTGAAAGACGCGCAAGAAACGCCGTGTTGTATTAGTAGTTGTAGCAGAATGATCGTTTTATACATAAATCTCAATCTTCGCATCGTAGACCGAGAAATGTCGAGCCGTATTTGTATTTGCGTCTGTATTAGTATGACTGCTGTTGTGCAAAATTCTTAATCTTCGTTTTACTCGAAGCCTGCCGACCACCGTGGTATTGAGCGATCTAATATATTTACCTGTTTTGCGGCCAAGTCAGTTGGGAGATAGAATGGGGCTCAGGAGGATCGGGATATACGGCAGCCTATTTTAGGATGGTTTTTTAAAAAGAGTATACATTCTACTATCGACCAGTTAGGATTTCGATTAGACTGCGTGTAATTACTCTTGAGACTCCCATTAAGGCATTGATGTAAAACTGAGACCAAAGACAAAGCTCAGTTGGTGTGTCGAGCTATGACTCATCTCTCTACTAATATACATTGCATAGATATCATAATAATCAAAACAGTGTCAAGTTTTACATACACACATATACTTAATCACAACGAATATTTCTAGCGAGATATTGTTCTGACTTATGTAGACAGAGAGACTATTCTAGATGTCTGGTGCAGAATTGCTGAATTTTCATCGGTCGAATTCAGACCGATAGTCTCTGATGTCAGGGAGAGTCAAAAGGTTTTGTGTAGCTAATCGCAGAGATCTAGATGGCTGGTATGGCTGGTAGGAATACGACAGTTAAGCGGGTTTATAAAGCGAGAGAGTCTAGCGCGAAAGGAGAGCTCTATCTGGACCTGACAGGCAGCCAATGTAGCTTTGCCAGCACTAGAGTGATGTGATAGCACTTGCGGGTTATTGCCATCAGTCGGTCTAACGAATTCTGGACGCGTTGTAGTTTGGCAATTTTAGACTTTGTATTGCACTGCAGCAGTCGAGTTTTCCTCTGACTACACTACAAGCCACTGTCTTCATAAGTTTCGGTGGCAAGCATGAGCGAACTTGACACCTGGCTTTTCTGTGCATAGAAAATTATGATGGTTTGCAGACAGCATTGACACATACTGATTAACTTTTAGTTAAGAGTAACTCCAAGACTCTTAATGTCCCTGATGCACCCGCAAATTGATTAGTTTTATGCCATCGATCGATTCTATTGATGAGGAATTGCCAAGTCATCGGCACCCTGGTGATGACTGATACCTTGTACGGAAATGACACCGGCGACTGGAGCCAAATACGGTGTGTAAAGAATAGAACCCGGGCCGACCCTTGTGGGACGTCGTATGCGCAGGTAAACGACTGCGACCTTGATGACCCAACGCTGACGTATGTCACTGTCAGGTAAATGCGGATCCAAGCGAGTGCAGCATAACTGATGCCGAATGGTTTCTACAGCCTAGCAATGAGTGATATCTATCGGTCGTGTTAGGCTGCAGAAATATTGTGGCCGATCACTAGGGGTTTAATGTCATCCGGTAGCGGTGTAGACATCATCAATGACCTTCAGTAAAGCTGTTTCAGTCGATTGATGCCGACGGTAAACTGACTGATGACTGCTAAGTTTACATCAGTTGGGGCAAGAGACGAGCCAGGAAGACACGTTCTAGAACTAAAGAAGTATGGAAGACAAAGTGAGGGAAATTAGCAGCTATAATTGCCTTTTGGGATGCAGCTATAAATTGCGCTTTCGATGCACTGAGACGCTTGGACGACATCCAAGTCCCAAGCACCACCATACATCACTGCAGCCACTGCAGTAAGAACATAACATCAGATGCCTGGCAATGCAAGTAAACCTGGATGCCATCAACACAGAGCTGACATAGTAAATGTCCATGTTTTCTATAGCAACCTTATGGCCTCGACCCTGCTTATTTTGCAATGAGATAAGACGGAGCACAGCCTGCAGGACAATTACGCAAAACACAGTAAGATTTTAAACTCAATGCATTTTCGCGTAAGTTCGTTTTGTGCTTGGTCTTAACCATCGCATTCTTGCTAGGCTCAAGAACATGATATTCAGTCGAGCATTGCTTAATAATAATAATAATAATAATAATAATAATAATAATATTATTATTATTATTATTATTATTATTATTAATAAAATAATGATGATGATGATGATAATGACAGTAGTAGTAGTAGTAGTAGTGGTAGTGGTAATAGTAGTAGTGGGAGTGGTGGTGGTAGTAGTAGTAGTAGTAATAATAATAATAATAATAAAGTTATAAATACCTCGGGACAAAAAAATAATTCAACGTTTCAATGCAGTTTATTTCCTCAGCATATTCTTTGTGTCAGAACTTGACAAGTAACCTCCGTTTCAGATGTTTTACCTCTTCCCCAATCAGTTTTAAATTCAAAGGGATCATGTGTACCTCAGGGAATAACAAAAAATAATAGGACAATTTATATAGCGCCGTCTCACATCACAGGCCAAAAAGGGTCTGTACACGAGTTAAAAAGCAGCGAGAGTCACACGATATTTAGCTTAACCTTACAGACGTGTGGCTGTGCTTTGGATCTGCGTCAGCCTTGAACAGAGACAGACAGCGGACACTTAGAGCCCTCATTTGGTCAGAACTGAAGAGTGGCTGGATGTCATGCTAAATCAGTCTAAGGCTTGGCAAACAGGAAGACGCATGACTGACTGGACATCTGCTGCTGTCTATCATCTTCTCCTCCACCCCTCCAGGCTCATCTTCTTCGGTTGCTGCTGCTGCTGATGTTTCTTCTGCTTGAATGACCACCTCTTTAAACACCTGCAGCAACGTTAACCGTAGCTACAGCGGAGACAGAGGAAGACACGACGACAGAGCGACTGATGGATGGATGGATGGATGGCTGGAGGGAAGGAGGGAGGGATGGACGGAGGCAGGGAGGCAGGCAGAGAGGCAGGGAGGCAGACGGGCAGGCAGGCGAGCAGGCAGGCAGGGTGCCTCTGTTATACTACCTGCGTGTAAGAGTGACGACGAATAATAATTATACTACACTAGCAGAAGTTTTAAAAAGACAAAAAGTGTAGTTAGAGCTACAGAATGCAAAAACGCTAGAAACTGCGTCACAGAAGTGTCACTAAAAGCAAAACCAGTAAAGACATAGTTCAAGTATATTGAAGAACAGAAGTGCCAGAGACAATGTCAATAAAGAAGTCAACAGAACCGAAGTAGATAAACAGTGCAAGACTTATTCAGATTTCGAGACAGAGGCAGCGTAACTGAGAATTGGTTGCATAGGAGACAATTGTAAAGAGACGGAATATTAGACAGAAGCGCAATTACAGAAAAACATAGGATGATGAAATGGCTAAACGAAGATTGAACAAACGTACAAAAACAGAGACACAGTGGGACACAGGCCGAGACAGAAACGGACAGGCAAGAGACAGTTATCTGTTCGTTCAAGCAAACGAACAGTATCTCACAACGAACTGAGCGTCTTTAAGGAATCGAATCCCATCCTTCATTTGTTTTCTTTAATATTCCGTGGCTGCCAAAGATGACTACCTGCAGCCCTCGTGCGTTTGACTTGTAGATCGTCTGCCTGATAGCAGTCCAAATCAGATTGCATGTGAGAAGAGAGCAGAGCGAAGCAGAGGACAGCAAAGGGAAGGAGGCGCGGGAACAGGACAGGACAGAGTAGGAGAGAAGAGGGCAGGACAGGACATGAACTGGACAAGACAGGAACATGATAGTACAGAGAGGAAAGAAATGAGCAGGACAAGAACAGGAATAGCAGAGGACAGACAGAATAAAGGACATGACAGAGACAGGATAGTACAAGGACAAAAACAGGAGAGGAGGAGGGATCAGGACAGGACAGAGCGGGAGAGAACAGGGCAGGACATGAACAGGACAAGGCAGGGACAGGGTAGAACAGACACAGGAAATAATTGAGCAGCAAAGGAACGCCTCCTTCCCTTTGCTGTCATCATAGGAGAGAGAGAGAGACAGACAGACAGTCAGACAGACAGAGAGCATGAGAGAGACAGGACAGTACAAGGACAGAAACAGAAGAGGACAGAGACAGCCCATGGCACGAGCAGGATAGGACAGGGACAAGACAAGAACAGGAACAAGAATAGGAGAGAACAAGGACAGGGCAGCAGAGCAGCATTGCACAGCAGAGCAGAGTACTAATTTCTTTCTTTGAACTGAATTCATTGTCACAATATTCTTATCAATACTTCATCCTGTGGGTCTCATTTAATTTCCAGATGTCTCAGCACTAAAATATTAAGCTAAGCATAAGGCTACTGTGGCAGTAAAATACTGTTCATTTTATCATAACTCTGCCAATTTTATAGATATTTTATGCATTTGAATTTCTGGAAGTAAAGAAAACAACTCTATAGCATCAAACAGGATTTTTAGATTCTAACGTTGTTATAATAATTATAGAGGTGATTACTGTTATAATACACCTACTTTCTGTCGAAATTTCGCCCAAAGATGTCGCTAGTAGACAAGAGATCCAAAAGAAACGATGCACTGTGAATGACGTATCACATGACGTCAGAACGAACGATGACGACCATGAACTTGATAGCACGATCATTCTAATTGTAGCTCCTGATGTCAAATTTTAAAAAGAAATCTGTTCATACTCATTTCATGTTCATTTATATAGGCATAGGCCTATTAAGTTGACAGACGAGTGAAGAAAATCTCCATATTGGGCGATTTTAATAATCCCGTTCCGTAATCTAGTCTAACCGTATTTCCGTAATTAACTCTGCCTCTTACTGTCATGCAGCTAATCGTATTCCGCTGGTTCTTCTTCTATCTACCGACAAAGAACTTTACCTCTGTCTAATTCAGCCAGAAAGTCACTAAAATTTCCAGAGAAGTCTGTGCAGATCATCATCCAGGTTCATTAATCGACTCGATATTCCTATCATCTGGCAGATAACGATTAGACTATAGTTGTTAAACAATGGATCCAGACCAGGAAAGCGTAGTAGGCAGACAATGTTCGACGTGCTTAGCCAATTTTTCTTTGTATCAGACCACGAAGTCTAGCTGGTATAAACTAGGCAGCGAACATTTGATGTGAAGTCACCCGTTGCTACAGGTAAATGAGAAAATGTCACGCTCTCTGCCTCCAAAACAGTCTTCAAAAGTCGAACTGAGAAAGTCGCCCGCGGCACTCGAGCCGCCATCCGATATAATAGCAACTCTGCAACAGACGTTGTCGTGCTTGGCAACATTTTGACTTGACTATATAGATATTACGCATATAATATTATACATATACGTTGTTATCTATGGAATTGTATGCACATATGTGCTGTGTATACACTGATATGTATGCCTGTGTGTGTATACTTGTGTATGTATATGATTCGGTTACACAGTGTTTTCGTCATACTGGTCGTCGACTATGACCCCTCACGTCCGATCTTCAGCTGAAACACAGACTGGCGCAGTTCAGATTCGCTGGTTCCTGATAAGGCATCTTTCTAAGACGATGCCATCTAAAGGCACCGATCATCGCAGCCGCCAACGACGGCGAGACATCAGCAGCAGGAGCAGCAGCAGACGAAGCATCATACTGACAGCAGCAGCAGTTGAGGAGGAGTAGGATGAGAAAGAGGAGGCGGTGGCTTGGGCTAATCTTCGCTGATGTGGCCAAGACGTGCATCAGACGGTGAGCTACTGGCTTAACGCGAGCGAGCGACGTTGCCATCTTCCGCAGCCCACAGATGGAAACGATCACCATCAGCTGCAGCAGTAACTGAGGAGGAGGAGGAGGAGAAGGAGGAGGAGGAGGAGGAGGAGAAGGCAATGGAGGCGGTTCCTTCAATCAGTCCTACGTTCATCCATCGATTGAACTGATAGAGGAGCTTTAGATGCCAATGGACAACAATAGCCATCAAATCACATCCTCACATATAGGTTTACACACACATACACATATGCACATATACATACACGTCATATACACAAATGCACATAGATATATACACGCACATGCACACGTGCATACACATTCACATATGCACATACACATATGCACATACACATACACATATGCACATACACATACACATATGCACATACACATACACATACACACATACACATATGCACATACATACATACACATATGCACATACACATATGCACATGCACGTGTACTTATGCATAAACATGTTCATTCGCTTATTATAATTATTAAATCCAATTATTACAGCATAATAGCAAATACAAGATATTTCAGGAATGTCTACAAAAGACAGACCCAAAAGGACAAAAGCCCCACTTCATGAAGCCGCCTATAACATGATACAATTGTACAATGGCGCATGTAACGACTTGAGATAGTCTAACTAAATAGTAGCATAACATTTTAGAACCAACAGAAGCTGCAACTGAAACATTAACACGAAAAAATAAAACATACTTAACTAATGGATACTATGTTATAATTGGACATGCTTGTAAGTGTAGACTAAGAATTAACCGAACGTCATGAGGTAATTTGTTCCATAGGGGAGCGCCAGCACACTTGATAGAAAATAGCATAGCATTTATGCGGGCGGAGCTCTCATAGTAATTATCCTGCGATCTAGTAAAATATGTATGGCGTTCAGAATGCGTTGAAAAATAACCACAAAGGTAAGGGAAGTCGATTGTGCTCATGACGATGCATAAATCAGAAATTTGCAGCTTATTAATATGATTAATTCTCATAATGTTCAGATCAATAAAATGTTGTTCAGTATTAGAACAGAGCGGCAACCCGGCAACGATGCGAACTGCGCGTTTCTCGAGTATAATTAATCCCTTTAGCCGGGATGGATAATTTGATGTCCATGCAATTTTTTTGTTGCAATATTACAAAAACGAGTAAATAAGGGAATAATATAAACTAAGGCGCATTTGGCGAGGTTAAACATTACTAATGCGTGATAAGACTTCACAAATTTTTGCAATTTTAGTAGACACATGCTCACTGATATATGCTCTTTCCATGCTAAATGCTCACATGTGTTTACACCAAGATATTTAGTGTATTTAGTTTGCAAATTAATTTACTGTTAATGTAAGTTTTTACATTCTGCTGTGGAAGGGGTTTTCTATGTGAAAGAAGTAAAATGTGATTAGTCTTAGATAAATCCAACTATAATCAGTTCTCCATGAACTCATAAAACCACACTCATGAGTTCAGAATTAATCAATTCGAATAACATGTCTATGGGTTAATGAGATAAGAAAATATTAGTGTCATCTTCAAAAAGACGTATATATATATGCATACATATAGAATATACATATACATTGCTGCAATTATCTAGAGATATGTAATACGATATCAGCTTTAGGATAAGTCTATTTCCTAAGCTATTTAAAGCGTAAAGCAGCAAGAGGCCGGCATCAGGCGGCTACAAGACCAGCGAAAAGCCTCTCGAAGAAAATCACAAAGTCCACCAACAGATCAACTACACGTTCGCAGAACTGTAACAAAATTCGGAGAAGGTTCCTTCGCGGTTGCCTGAACTGTGGCGTGGAACAGTCTTCCATGAGAATGTCAGGTCATCCCCTTCACTGGAGACATTTAAATCACGGCTAAAAACATTACTTTTCAGCTTATCTTTTGACGGATGAATGCAATGGTAAATGTACAGAGCCCTTTTCTTCGACTTCGGTTGTGTTACGGCGCTATATAAATTGTCTTATTATTATTATTATTATTATTATTATTATTATTATTATTATTATTATTATTATTATTATTAACAGATGGTGACAAAAATGGCTCATAAAGAACAAAACGGTCCCGAAGAACCAACGAGTCATCCACGTAGACAGACTAAACACAAATAGTTGAGAGATTGGCAACGAAACGGTCACGCAGAACTAATAACCAAAATCCAGTTTGAGCAAAAGGTAAACACAAACACCTTTAGGCCTATGTAAGATCGGTTCATCCGCCAAAATGTACAGAAGATGTACAACGTTCAACAACTCAACTCACTCGGTCCTATAATATGCACCGTATGTAACAACATATGCAAATACATATATATGAAAATTCGATATATATACATATACACATGCACATAAACACATGCATATAAATTTATGGAAGCGAATCGGTGATCGTGCCTTGATCGTGCCTTCATGGTAGGTCCCTGGGCCTGGAACTGTATTACGGTCACGATTCGGTCTATAGGGTCTCTTCTTCAGTTCAAAGGGTCTTTTTTAATAATTTCCTTTTTCGCAAATCCTATATGGTGGCTGACATATGAATGCTTCTTGTTACTCTGTAAAGCGCCCGTGCAATTGCTTTGCCACTTAACTGCGCTATATAAATTGTCATCTCTCCATGATATTCATGTACACATAAAGATGCATATGCCCACGTATACACAAACATGTACACATACATATGCTGTGTAAATACCAGCACTTAAAAATGTCCATCTAGAAATAAAGATACTTATGGTTTGGTAGTCCGTTGAGGAATGAAGTCCACTGAGCCAATCGATATCATAGAGATATCGTTTTCCAGTTAACTAGGAACCTCAGATATTCTTAGGGTGGGAAAACACACAACTGACGTCGGTCGGAATTCTTAATCTCTCTGTCTCTGTCTCTGTCTGTCTCTGTCTGTCTCTGTCTCTCTTTTCTCTCTCTTTTTTCTCTGTCTCTCTGTCTCTCTCTCTCTCTATTTGCCTCCATCCTCCTCCTTCTTCCCACTGTCTTGGTTAGCTACATTGGTCAAAGCGTTCATTAAGGCGCCTCTGTGAGTGAGGATCCCATTTCGCAACCCGATCGTGGCTTATTTCAGAGATTTTAATATCGGGCTATCACGGCCCGAACACGGGGACCTTAAAATCGTAATCGTAATCGTAATCGTAATCTCGAGATTTCTACAGCGCTCAACGAAAGCTAAGTCGCGGGAACCAGCTTATTCACAGGCGCTCAGTCAAAACAAAATCGATAGGCAAAAGGGTCAAGATCCAGGAGTCAGGCACTCAGACAGTCGGACGGCTACGGTGGATGCTGTTTGAAATTGAAGCGAGAAGAGAGATAAGAGGAAGAGGAAGAATCAGGATAAGATTTTTGGAAAAGAAGTGTTTTCAGTCCTGAGTGAAAGACCTGCGCAGAAACTGAAAGAGGTGAAGTGTTGGTGAGTTCGTATGATGGACCAGACAACTGTCGCAATTCTGACGGGAGTTTATTCCAAAGGGGTGGGGCAGCTATGGCTATCGAGCGATTTCCAAATTTTAAGGATGAGGTGACGGGAGGGCGAAGAAGTGTTAGGACAGATGAGGAGCGGGTTGAACGGAGTGGTTGGATAGTAAATAATTGACGAAGATAGGAGGGTTGGGAGGATTGAAGTGTGTTGTAGGTGAGGGATAAGACCTTGTACTCTATTCGTTCTGGTATTTTAAGCCAGTGCAGTGATTTGAGAACAGGGGTGATGTGATGGTGTTTGGGGGTTTTGGTGACAGCACGTGCGAGAGCATTCTGGATAGCTTGTAGGCGATGTATCTGGGTTGTGTCAATATTGAGGAAAAGTGAATTGCAGTAGTCAAGTTTTGCATGGACTATGGATGTGGCAATGATAGATGGCCTTAATGATAAAAGGCCTGGCGCCCATTTAAATGGCCAGCGGTGGTGAAGGATTTCACCCGATTAATTCATTGAAAAATGAGCAGGTTAGAGGCCATACGGTCGCTATAGAAAACGTGTAAATTTACATTTACATCCTCCTCTTCCTTCCACTTCTCTTCCTATAATTCTTTCGTCCTCCTTCCTCTTCACTCTCACCTTCTTCGACTTCTTCGTAACTCCTGTCTCTTCCACTTCTATATCTCTCCTGATTACTTCGACTTTTCTTTCACTGCAAATATTCCTAATTCTACTAATAGCCTCTTCTCAAATCCAATCCGGAAACTTCTCTAGCGCCGTTATCATAATGCACAGTGTGATGATCGTTTCTAAGTGAAACCATTCCACAGGTATAATCAATTGAACGGAACGAGCCGAAGTCCGTGAAGTCCCTTAGACTGGAAACCAAGCTACGGAGAACAAGCAACAGATAAAGATGGGTCTTCAGCCCCGACACAAACGACATCACAGAAGATCAGACAGAAACAGATAAAGAATTCCAAATTCTTGTGCCAGCGACTGAAAAAGACCAGATAACCTTCTGATCCCTTAAAGCCTGGGCACAACAAGAGTTAAATCATCCAATGAGCGAGTGCAATATTTGTGGATCTGAGTGATAAGCAAAACGACAAATAAATTGGTTGGCCAACGTCTATTACTTTTTCATTAGACTTGTGTTAAACCTGATTGTTTGTTCAATGATAATCCAGTGCAATGATAACAGTACGAAGTTAACGTTTTGTGTCTTCTCTTCTCCTTTCTTGTTTTCTACCATTCTTCTGTTCTTAAATGATTTCCTATTTACCATTAATTTTCTCTCTCCACTTCGTCTTACTTTTCCTACTGCTCATTTCATTCCTCTTTCCACTATTATTCTTCACTTCATCTGACAACATCTGTTCCTTCAATTCATTTTGCCCTTGCCTCCTCCGTCTCCTTCTCCTCCTCCTCCTACCCCTCTATCTTCACCTTCTCCTCCTCCTCCTACCCTTCTATCTTCACCTTCTCCTCCTCCTCCTACCCCTCTATCTTCACCTTCTCCTCCTCCTACCCCTCTATCTTCACCTTCTCCTCCTCCTCCTCCTAACCCTCTATCTTCACCTTCTCCTCCTCCTACCCCTCTATCTTCACCTTCTCCTCCTCCTCCTACCCCTCTATCTTCACCTTCTCCTCCTCCTCCTACCCTCTATCTTCACCTTCTCCTCCTCCTCCTCCTAACCCACTATCTTCACCTTCTCCTCCTCCTCCTACCCCTCTATCTTCACCTTCTCCTCCTCCTACCCCTCTATCTTCACCTTCTCCTCCTCCTCCTCCTAACCCTCTATCTTCACCTTCTCCTCCTCCTCCTACCCCTCTATCTTCACCTTCTCCTCCTCCTCCTACCCCTCTATCTTCACCTTCTCCTCCTCCTCCTCCTACTCCACTATCTTCACCTTCTCCTCCTCCTCCTACCCCTCTATCTTCACCTTCTCCTCCTCCTACCCCTCTATCTTCACCTTCTCCTCCTCCTCCTACCCCACTATCTTCACCTTCTCCTCCTCCTCCTACCCCTCTATCTTCACCTTCTCCTCCTCCTCCTACCCTCTATCTTCACCTTCTCCTCCTCCTCCTACCCCACTATCTTCACCTTCTCCTCCTCCTCCTACCCCTCTATCTTCACCTTCTCCTCCTCCTACCCCTCTATCTTCACCTTCTCCTCCTCCTCCTACCCCACTATCTTCACCTTCTCCTCCTCCTCCTACCCCTCTATCTTCACCTTCTCCTCCTCCTACCCTTCCTGCTACCTCATCTCCGAACAAGAAGATGTCTTCGCCGAACAGAAAACGGGACGTAGTTGTTGTAATATACCGATTGCTAAATGCATCTGTCTTTCTCCAACATCGGATGACATGGCGACCTATAGATGCAGCTGTTCAGTGGACAGCTAGTATTGTCACGTTTCTATGAACACAGGAGGACTGAGAAGAGAAGCAGAAATGGAACGACAAAAAAAGTGGCGAAGAGTCATAATATGAATGAACAGCATAATAAAAAGGAACAGTAGTAGTTGTGCTAGAAAGAGGAGGAGGAAGAGGAGGTAGACGAAGAAGAAGAAGAAGTAGTAGTAGTAGTGTTAGTGGTAGTAGTAGTAGTAGTGGTAGTGGTAGTGGTAGTGGTAGTAGTGGTAGTAGTGGTAGTGGTAGTAGTAGTAGTAGTAGAAATAATAATAATAATAATAATAATGGTGGTGATGGTAGTAGTAGTAATAGAAGAAGAAGAACAAGAAAAATAACAAGAAGAACAAGAACAAGAAGCAGACGAAGACTAAACTCTACAAGCACAGACAGAAAAAGAGGATGAAAATTGCTCGAGGACGAGTAAGGGTACGAAGAGGCAGAGCTGAAGAGAAGAGCAAGACGGTGTAGGGAGAAGGTCCGTGTATGTCGGCTGCTGTCAGCCGATGACACGATAAACAGTCGACGAACGGATGTAAGAGAGGCAGCGGCGGTGGCCCCTGAGTGTCTTTTGTGTATTCAGGTGACGCAGCGCATCAACCGAAAGCCAACAGCAAATGAATGAACCGAACGTCGTTTAATTAATTGCTCTGTTCTCCCGCCCACCACCACCCGCCCGCCGGCTCCACGGCCGCATCAATTGCAGCAGCAGCAGCAGCAGCAGTAGTGGCATCCTAATGACCCTGAATAAACAATGCGACGTACAGCCAGCGAATGGAACACGCGCTGTCCATTTACAACAGATAATAGGCCCGGAATAGGCACACTGTCCACATTCATATACACCTGCATAGTGTATAGTGTACAAATTCGCATACACTGTCTGTGTGTCTGAGCAACCTTGAGCCCAAGAGTGTTTGGCAGTAAGACTGTGCATACAATCGTACATGTAAACATCTAAGTTGCAACGTCGTGTTAGGGTGTTTATCTAATCGAATTCTGGGTAATCTAATCTGGTTTTGATTGATTGATTGAAATTTTTATTGACAATAGAGCACCAACATACCAGAAAGTATAATATCAAATACAAATAAGCCATAGCATATGCACATTGCTGGTGCAGGTCAACGGGTCAACCGAAAAGGGTCAGACTTAAAACTCGGCTGGCCCATTTACAATGTTAACATATGGCGATTATAAAAGCATGGTAACTTTGACACATGACAACTGTGCAAAGATTAAATGGGTTTCGTCTAGTCTTATCTAGTTCTTGTCTTATCTAATTCAGCTTTAAAAGCCCTCATCCTTCTCGTCTGCTTCTGGAAAGATAGCTGGGCTGCCGAATGCAATCAATCACATAGATCTGAGAAGACAGACGACGCTCAGTCAATGGAACCAGTTAACCGATGGTCGAGGATTGCATTTATATCGCCAGGTAGTCCCGCGACCTCGCAATAGGGTGGGCTTGTACCGTGAAATCAGATCCGATGAGGCGGTATCTAAACAAGACAGTGGATATTTCGGCTGTGGGTCACCCGGAAGTTCCCCGACCAGTCTTTCGAATGGCACCAGTTGGGTAAACTCAGAAACGTTACCCCTTTACTTTACACAAACCTGTTTGAAGTGTCCTTCGAGTTTCACGCAATCTCTCTGACTTGCTTGGAAGCGCACTGAATAGTCCGTCCCTTACCAGCTTCTTATTTTCTTACTATCATGATTCAGATCGTCTCGCGATCTCACAACAGTGTGGGCCCAAATACTATCGCATCAGCAGAACCATTACGGAACCAGACAGTTATTGTTTCGGCTGTGGCTCGATATCGAACTGATTAGGCGCTCCGAATATACAGTATATTTCGTAACTCGCCCGAATCCTGACTTTGATTTGTATACGCTGTGTTCGCCCAGCACACAAATGCGCTGTAGTTTGGTAACCGTACGATACCTAATTGCCTACCCCAACGCGAATGAAGCTGTGCAGCTTACGGCAGAAGGAGGAGAACGAGGAGGACGAAGAAGAAGAAGAAGAAGAAGAAGAAGAAGAAGAAGAAGAAGAAGAAGAAGAAGAAGAAGAAGAAGAAGAAGAAGAAGAAGAAGAAGAAGAAGGAGAAGAAGAAGAAGAAGAAGCAGAAGAAGAAGAAGAAGATGCCTGTTTTGGTGTGGTATGACCTACGCCACCTAGCTAGCGTGCAACATAATTATTATCGTGCAAAGGACCGCTTCTCACGAAGCGTAGGCAGGGAACCTTTCATGTCAGCTCCGAGATACTATAAGGGCGCCCTTGGCCAAACCCAAGTGCCAGCGTCCCTTTGATCAGTTGTCTTTAAAGAACTATTGTATTATTGGACGGGGGAGTAAACTGAATGATTCGATTATTACAATAATTTAATAAAATACAACAATAAAATATTAGAAACAAGCTAAAACGAACTGAACAGCATAAATATCAAACTATTATACAATTCGTGTATTACTTAAATAAAGTTCATTTTTATTTACAAAAACCTACATATAAGTCTTGTTTCCTATTCATCACAATCTCCATAGTTTAGAATTACTACTAGATATGAGTAAAAAACAAAGAAATGTTTCTAAAATATTATTCTAAAAAGTTAGTTATTCCCTATTTAAGTAGATATTATATTTACAAAAATTAAAGACACTATTTTAGCAATTAGATCACCTAAAATCAATCACAAATACGTTTTTCTGGGCGGATTACAGAATTCAGCGCAGGGCACGAAGTTATCCATAGTGTTTATAACCGTTTAGATTTACTGGAAGACAACAGCGGGCTGTCTCTTTGAACTGGCTTCTGTCTTGCTACACACATACACTCTTGAAACTACCAGCTGAAATCAGACAGTTGATAATTCTGGCAGTTTGGACTTCAGCTGTTACAGAGTCTGCGTGTCAGAATTTTTTCGTTTCCAGCACGGATTTACTGCTTTTCGGTCGGTTTTGTTGTATGCTATCGTGACCCTCTGTGACTGGAATGGTCCACTTACAGAGGTAGAATGTTCTGTTCTAAATGGTATTTAACATCAAAAAGGCTAACGCAGTGATCGCCTCGGATTAGTTTCTCTTGAAAAAGGCGCTATACAAATTTCTAATTACAATTACAATTTACCTAATATAGCTAGAAGGCTATCGGACATCAGTTAACCTCGCAATTAGATCCACCTGTGTGAACTACCTTCTCACAGTTATGTGGCTGTCTATGCAATCAGGCAAACGTGTCTGCCAGTCTTATGAGCGAAGGTCCTAGATTCCTGCCAGTAACAGCACATTGATGACTTCAGTTGAAACCAGACAATCGATGATTAGTGTTGGCCATTCAGGTGTATCTGAAGCTATAGGAGTGTAAGTCCAACAGGAAACAGTCAGAGGAATGGTTTAATCGATCACAGCCACTGGAACATCAGAATTTGAAAGACTCTCTTTCTTGAACTGGAGGAGGAGATGGAACGGCAGGAGGGACGTAGGAAAAGCCTCGGAAGACAGCCTCCTCAGCAGCAGTACCTGACCACATCGACGAAGCGTCTGGTCGCGATCGACCCACGGAAGCTACACACGACCAACACAACACCTTATATATATATATATATATATATATATATATATATATATATATATATATATATATATATATATATATATATATATAGGCATACAATGCGACCCTTTTTCGTAGATAACTGTCCATATATATATATATATATATATATATATATATATATATATATATATATATATATATATATAGGCATACAATGCGACCCTTTTTCGTAGATAACTGTCACACTTTTACCAACTATGACATGTATGCATGTATGTTTGTATGTATGTGTGAATGTATGTGTGTAGGTATGTGTGTATATATGTAAGTATGCATGTATGTATATATGCATGCATGTATGTTTGTATGTATTTGTGCATGTATGCATGCATGCATTTATGTGTGTATGTATTCTTGTATGTATATATGTATGTATTCATGTTTGTATGTATATATGTATGTATGTATGCATGTATGTGTGCATGTATGTATGTGTGTATGTTTGTATGTATGCATGTATGTATGTATGCATGTATGCATATATGTATGTATGCATGTATTCATGTTTGTATGTATATATGTATGTATGCATGTATGTGTGCATGTATGTATGTTTGTATGTATGCATGTATCTATGTATGTATCTAGACACTTCTTATGGCGTCTCTCAAAGAATCTCTCACATGGCCTCTACCTGAGCTAAATAAATGCGACTGTAGGTGGGTGTAGCAGAGTCAAATGAAACAGTTCTTATGCACGTATGCGTGGGAAGACTGCTCGAAAATGACACAGAACATAGAACATATAACACTACGACGCTTGGCCAATGATAATTGTGACTTAAGAGGTGCTTGCAAAGGCCGCTGTTTGTCCATGCAAGAACCTAGATTACATGTAAGTCCAGAACATGCAGGATGTCTTTCTTTCAATAACAAAATACTTAAATTTCAGACATTGACCAACTGCAATATATGAAGAACATAATAATAAGAACACCCAATGATAGCAGTGTCATATTTTGTTGCTTTCTATTAAATATAAACGACCGCTTGGTCTGTCTTGTTCTGGGGACTGTTCAGAGAACAATATATGTTTACAGCACTAGCGCCATCATCATCGATGCAATTTGGAAGGAAGGTAATGGATTACGTGTCGACTGCGTGGAAAAGAACATGGATGTTGAATTTACCCGGAACAGGTTCTTTGATGAAATCCGGATCAAAGTTCCTCATGTCGAGTTCACTCGTCTGTAGAAATAAAACAGCGACTATATATATAATTATATATATATCTAGTATATATATCTATCTAGTATATATATAGTATATATATATATACTAGATAGATATATATACTAGATATATATATAATTATATATATATACTAGATATATATATAGTATATATATATCTAGTATATATATAGTATATATATCTAGTATATATATCTAGTATATATATAGACCATATATGAGAAAATAGCTCTTCAGTATCCACGATCTAATATAAGTAAACAGTGCGCTCGGGAAGGGGTTAGGCTGAGGGAGTGGGTGGAAAGCAGCCCAAGCTCCATCTTCGTCGGGTGGAGAACAGAAGATCCATCAGACAAACAGTCGGAAATGGTTGTATGTTTGAAAGAAGAATAAACATCCCGACCGTGGAACATGCCTGCATCCGCATCAGCAGCCGCAGGCGGAACAGTAGCAGCAGTCATCTTTTCAACAGTGGTATTACGCAAAGGTTCTCTTTCCGTTCGATAAATTCCATTGATTTGCGCCAAACGAGGGACATGTGCAGCATCGTCGTAATGCCCCACAATGGACGGGACTTCGGTTTAATGGCGCCTGCTGTCACTTGCCTATCTGCCTGTGTGTTTGCCTGTCTCTCTGTCTGTCCGTCTGCCTACCTGTTTGTCTGCGCCATCTATCTTTGGAAGACAGCCATTTTATTGAGAATAAATTAAGAACCTATTAACACGAATGCATCGGTCAACTTTGTTGCCTATAAAATCTGCTCTGATCTACAAATGGATCAGGGAGAATAACATGCGCCTCTGGTATTTTTATTATCATAGTCCTATTTGTGTTTGCGCCTATTTAGATTCATCATCGGCCTGAATTGCATTTACCTTACTCAAATTTTCATTCACTTCCTTTTAGACATAGGCCTACATGTTGTTGACTTCTGCTAAGCTTATATTCATGAAGATCTACATCTCTACTAGGTCTACTTATAGGCTTATCTACCCTTTAAGCTTTTTAAAATTTATCATCTTTATTTTTGTCTTATTATTTTTTATTGATCTTGTTACGCACTCAAGTTAAGGAAATTTGAGGTGCAAGACGAGTGCGCACGTCTTTGGGTGTTTAACGGAGTCCGCTCAGTAAGCTCTAACCCGCAATCGATGGATTATAGACCCAGCGTGCTACCGAATAGTCCACCGCGCCATATAATATTAAACAGAATTGTTGATTCTTTAATACATTTATTAATGGCTAGCATTTTATTGTGGAAGTGGCTTCAAATTTATGACTAACCAAACTGGGAACATGCGGAGGTGTTATAAGCTTCTGTTCGAGCAAATTCCAGTCGATCGTTAGGAAGAACTCGTGGTTTTTGACATCTTTAAAATCTCTCTTTGAACCAAGTCGATAATCTCTGTTTTTCTCCAGAAGCTAATAAGTAAAAGCAGTTTTCAGAGGAGTTAGGCCGAGAATGCTCAGTCAAATAAAATCAGAAGGAAATTCTGACAAACGTCTTACGAGATTAGTTTAGTTCGACAGTAATCATACATGTAGGCGTAATTAGCTAAGACCAGTTGACCTTACAAAATTACCTTTTACGTTTATTTAGATATTTAAAATAATTTTAAATATAATTAGTTTACTACTATAGCCTGGTTTTTAAAGTTCATCTGTTAAAATTTTAAATAGTTCGGTTGTCTGCAAATGTTATTTTCACAACCTTTCAGTTCATTTATGACTTCAGATCAATGAGGATCAACTGTTGGCAATGTGTATGCTCATTTAAAATAAACAGTCAGTTAAAGTAAACAGTCATTCAAAATAAGTAGCCATTTAAAATAGTTATTTAAAAACCAGCTACTTAAAATAGGCATAAAATTTAATCAAAAATTATTTTCACCTATGATAGGAAGACTCGAGTCGAAATGTTAACCGCAATGGTATTGTCCCAGTTAGGATTAAATCTTTTTATTTAACTAAATTAAAATTTCATATTGGAATAGAAATTAATCTTTTGATCATTTTGTCAAATTTCCCTTTTCGGTATGGTTAAAAATTGCTAAGTGTACTGCCTTTAAAGTAGGTTTTTTATGAAATAAAAGCAAACCTGTTCTAGAATTTTCTTGGCTGGTAAGGTGATTATGTTACTCTTGAATTCCAGCGGTTGGTGAACGATCTTCTTATACATTTCGTTTGTATTTCGGCAGTAAAATGGAGGCTGCAACAAACAGATAAGTTATGTCATTTTCTGTGATTCAGTCGATTGCTAGGCATTTCTGACGTCATCGCATGCTGGAATCCAAATGCTATCTGCGCTTGGTGCACGAATATTACTCATAGATGCTTCATACAATGCTAAACTATGCTTAGACTTTCAACATACGATTAAGTGGCACCAGAAAGACTGAGCAGCTGTTGCTCAGTCGCTCTCAAGTAAACGTATTGAAGTCAATGGCCATTTACACGTGAATTATGCCTACTAAGACTATGCAGTTAAAGTGTTTCTTTACATTGCAATACAGACACATATTTTGTGTTTAATAATGTTGATAGTAGTCAAAGAAATTTATATACTGTTTTGATCTTGGAGAGCGTTTGCTGTCGGCACGGGAGCCATGCTACTTGTTAGATTGAATATATATACAGTCAACAAAGGTGGGTCTATACCTACCAGACCGAATAGCATTTCGTAGAGAACAGCTCCGAGACACCACCAATCAACTCGATTGTCGTAAACCCTCTTCTGAAGAACTTCTGGAGCCAAGTACTGCGTCGAAAGAAAACAGAAACAACTGTAACAAGAAACTTTCATCAACATTGTAAGGCTTATTTGTCAGCAATTCACCCAACAGCATGTTTAACCAAGATGTCAGCCATAGTCAATTCAACATAAGAAAACGTTAACGATAAGCCTCTGCCTACAAAAAGTTGCGTACAATGTATATCGTTCGTTAAGTTATTACATGACGATCAAATACCTAGCACATTTATTCCGATACTCATTATTCAAGGTTCATATTATAAGACCAGTATCTGCATATTGGCGCGAAATATACAACTTAATTACTTAGCACAATTTATACCTAATATTTTGAGCAACATTTGAAACTCGCTATTGTAGCCGCAATATAAAGTATTACATCGAAAATGGATGAGGAGTTAGCAAATAGAGGAGGAAGACAGAAGGAAACGAGAGGAAGGGAAGAAGAACGACAAGAACAAGAAGAACAAGAAGAACAAGAAGAACAAGAAGAACAAGAAGAACAAGAAGAGCAAGAAGAACAAGAAGAACAAGAAGAACAAGAAGAACAAGAAGAACAAGAAGAACAAGAAGAACAAGAAGAACAAGAAGAACAAGAAGAACAAGAAGAACAAGAAGAACAAGAAGAACAAGAAGAATGCGGAAAAGAAGAATGTAAAAAATTCGAAGAAGAAGAAGAAGAAGAAAAGAAGAAGAAGAAGAAAAGAAGAAGGAGAAGAAGAAGAAGAAGAAGAAGAAAACGAAAAAGAAGAAAAAAGAAGACTGAGAGGCTGAGTATGTTGTGAATATAGGTCTATACCTCGGGTGTCCCGCAGAAGGTGTTGGCCGTGGCATTGCGACCCCCTTGCATGCCCTCTTTGCAGAGACCAAAGTCAGTCAGTCGGACGTGACCCTGGCAGATGCAAAAAGAACATCAAATTCCATAAAAGATAAGCATCGTTTATATATATATATATATATATCAAAATAAAAACGACTCATCTAAATCGTATCATATCATACTATTATTAATTTTAAAATATTAAAATTATATTATATTAATTTTAAAATATTAAAATTGCACGATTACCTAATACCGCTTTCCCGTAGTATTTAAGCTGCCGAGTGTCTATTCTGAGATGATGCAGTAGCCTATCTGTAACGCGTTGGCCTGTCACCACTGCGTCTCTGGTTTGAATACCAGGTTTTAACGGAAAAGTTGTCTAGGTGGACTGCTGATATATTTGCGCTTACGCCGAAAATCCTTCAACTCTAGCAGCATGCCTTTGAGGGTTGTCGTTGATAGATGCTTACTGTAACTGTAATCGCACATTTGTATAGCGCCTTTTCAAGAGAAATTCTTCTGGAGGAGCTTGTAGTAGATGAGCAATTGCCCTGCTTGCCTTTACAACATCGATTTAATCTCACCATGAAAGACCATTTACTGTTTTTTTCATGATGACCTGATGACCTGATGTGGATTTATTTGAATCTTTAGAAGGAAAACTGATTGAATGCCATAACTATAGCAATATTGTGTTGCGTACTTACTTGTGAATCTAACAAGATGTTTTCAGGCTTCAGATCTCTGCAATCAAAACATCCAAGAATTTTAAAAGCGTTCAGATAGAATTCTATTGACATTTAATTAAGTCAAAATGCTCCATGATCTACAGTTAAATAAACAGAGGCAAGCGACTATGAAAACAAAATGGTTGAACAGATTGCGGAATCCTTAATTAAACTCTGGCCTGTGGGTCATAAGGTCTCCGATTAAACCACGGCATACCATAGTTATAGGCCAATCAATGCCCACTGATAATTTATTGTAGACCTATGCTAAATAAATTCTGAGCTGTTAAATGGACTAGTTAGCAATAATTTGATATGGTAAGTACAGAAATCGGCAACATTTATTACCCGAAAAACGCTTGCGTATCATTTCAGCGTAATGGTATGCAAAACTTTGCCTGACTTGGTCACGGCATGGCAGGATAGTAGGCCTAAATACCTTATCGACTGCTACTAAATTTTCGGATGAGGTCAATGTCCAGCTAATGTACTTTGGAAAGTGATCCAGTTTTAAATATTTGTAGAAGAAGAACCCGGTGTGTGACACTCCTTGGGTTTCCGTTGGCTATTACAACAGTGCTAATTAACCACTGTTAAATGCAATATGCATGATGTAATATAATAGGCTGTAGAGGGTTTAGACAGATGTTCTAATGAACTGTTAGCACGCCTATTCACTTCGATTTCAACATGGATAGCCACGTAATAGACTAGATCAGCTGCATATGATACCCGCCAGCATACTGACCTGCGATACATAGCTACACAGGCTATATATTATATATATTATATATTATATTATATATGCAACTTCTCCTTGCGTCTTGAAAAGAGCAGATAGATATTCATGCTTTGTAACTGTTATCTCCAATATTTTCTAATTACAGGTCCTTTCTTGGCGATTGTTTTTCACCTAAACGATAGTTTTGCGAGAAAAAAACAAGAGCAAGTCAGTTCTACTGTAATACTTTATGAAATTTTACACTTTTTGCTACAGTTGGACAAAATATATATGCTATTATGGGCAAACCTATATATGATGTTCAGGGAGTGCAGGTATCCGATGGCAGATGCGATTTCTGCTGCATAGAATCGTGACCTCTCTTCACTGAACTTCCGTTCTCTTTGCAGATGAAAAAACAACTAAAATAGACAATGTTAAACCCAGGTAAAGCTTTGGAAGGAAGTCTTGGCCGAATCTCGGACTCCAATCAAACAACAGCTGTATTTGCTATAGCTTAGTTGCTTTTACAATCGTCTAGTTCTATCGGTATACAACAAAGTGCTATTCGTATCCGCAGGCCTACTAGTTTTATGAAAATGATGCTCATGGTGATTATATTTTTATTGCTATATCTATTCCTACTCCAGCAACTAACTTTAACTTTACAAGTACTACTCCTACTCTCAATGGCTATTATTAATAATATTATTCCTATTATTTCTATTAATATTATTCCTATTAATTTTAATTCTATTAATATTATTCTTTTTTACCCGAGGTATACGTGATTTCTTAGGATTTTAATAATTCTCCGGAGAATATTATTCCTATTAATATTATTTCAATTAATATTATTTCAATTAATATATTACTTCTATTAACAAGGCCAAGAAAAAGAAGGCCAACGATGAAGCAAGCCCAGGAGGCATAAAGGCGAAGGAGGAATGAGGCCAAGAAGGAAGAAAGCCTGGGAAGAAGAAGGCAGATGAGGAGGAAGGCCAAAGATGGCTTACCTCTCCGCCGTTGACGTAGCAGAGGACAAAGTAGAGTTTTTCTGGTGTTTGGAACGAATACTTCATTCCGACGAGGAATGGGTGGGAGACGACGCTTTCGAGGACCCGTCGTTCGGCCATGATGTGTCTCACTTCGTTCTTGTTCAGAATTTGAGATTTGCTCAGCACTTTGATTGCATATAACACGTCCTCTTCCTTGTGCCGGGCTAAGAACACCTGCCAGAAACAAGACCACCACGTCGCTTACTCTGTTTTGAAGTACTAAAGCTAATCAATAGCGCTATTGCCATGCTGTTCGATTTAATGTAAATTAACATAAAGTGATGCTAATTCACATGAAGTGCAAGCAGCAATGGTCACCCTGGCATTTGCTAATTGACTGACGGTGATGACGATGACGACGATGATGATTATATTGTTCTGATGACGACGTTATTATAGATGACGATTATGATGAAGTCGCTGTTGTTGTTGCTGTAGTTGATGATGATGATGATGATGATGATGATGATGATGATATGATGATAATGATGATGACGATCATGTTGCTCATGATGACGACGTTGCTGCTGATGACGACGTGATGTTGCTGTTGTTGCTGTAGTTGATGATGACGACGACGACGACGACGATGATGATCTTGAAGATTACGAAAGATAGAGAAGGTAGGTGTTAAGACTTTTCACGGAAGGAACACAGTAGTTGTTACCTTTCCAAAGCTGCCTTTACCAATGACCTTCAGAAATTCAAAGTCGCTTGGCTTGGCCCTACAGTCACAAAGTCATTAAATTCATATCATTAGCAGAAGTCTTGGCTGAGTCTCGGACTCCAATCAAACAACGGGACAGTTTCTCTGCATCTGTCAATCATTTTGATTTTATATTTTATGTCAAAAGCAATCACTGGAGCTTGACTATAAGTAGACCAAGAATCAACCCCTCGAATTTTCATAGAGTCTTGTTGCGCATTAGTCAATGTGTCCAGAGCAATTTTGCCCTTATGATCTTCAATGCAGCCTATTAATATTGTTACTTTGACGTATACCTTAATTTTGTGTAATAAGCTATTATTGTTTACTAAATCTGTCACGACTAACGGTATCATTAGTTTGTCTTCAATTAACGTAGTATAAAAAATTATAAAAATAATAATCAGACACTACTATAGCTCTAATTTATTAATTCACTTCAAAATGCGGGCAGCTGGAAGAAATTCTTTCATTTTTGGGGAAAACTAAGAAGAAAAGAAATATCCTTAGCGAGAAAGAACAAATAGTTGAAAAGGTGCGATAATAAAGGTGAGTGTAATCTGTAATCGATGTGAATGCGAGGAGAATGAGTGAGCGTAGAGGATGGAAAAAGCGAAAACAGATATGAAACATATGAGAGAAAATGGCTGAAAAGAAGAAAGGAAAAATTATGGATAAAATGAGGTGAGAGTTGAGAAGTGAAGGAGTATACAAAGCAAAGAAGGCATCATAGTAACAGAGAGATAAAAAGGAAAAAAGGAAGAAAAGGAAAAGGAAAAGAACAGAAAGGTCTATGTAAAATATCGGAATTAATTAAGCATAAAAGTAAAAAACGAAGTGGTTTAATAAGCAGCAACTGGAAATGTAGTAAAAGCAGGAGTAAGAGAGAAAGATGAGAAGAAGACGACTAATAGGAGATACTGACCGAGGCTGATATTCAGATGAGAGAAGCATAGTTGTTCCACTGGTACCCGACGGTGATTTCTTCATTTGTGAGTCATTCTGTCAAATAAAGCAGACATAAAGAAACCTTCATCACAAATTTTAAAGTAGGCTCTGCCCATCTTCAGCGCTCAGAAAGCCAAGTCGAGAGAACCAGCTTAGGTACATGCAGGGATTGAAACTGATTTGTTAGCTGAACGTCCAGTGTTGGCCCAATTAACGTCACTGTCTTGGGAGAACCGGCTTAATAACAGACTCTGCCGGAAGGATATGTCTACAACTACAAGCTAAATTTCGGAGGCCCTGCTCTTCGATGGTCTGGCATTCACTGGAACTATGTCTTCTTTGCAGACTTGTTTAAGTGTCTAGTTTTAACCATTAAGTCCTGGGTTCAAATCCCATGGTGAAATTAACAATTAACCAATATGGCGCAGGTCAATCTCATTTGCATCATTGTCTGATCGCTGCCGTTAAGTTTCTGCTCAGCAAAAAGGTCTAATTTCATGATGAAACCAATGCATTGTTCACATAATGGATGTGATTGCATTCGGTTTGTTTGATTTTATGGTGTATGCAGACCTTGTTTATGGTCGTCTGTTTGCTCTGATTGCTGATCTACGATGGCAACATAAACAGTCAAGGAAACGAACACTGACTAAAACTATGATTCGAATTCTTATCCGATAAGAATTCAAGAGATCGCAGATTCTTTGAGATAAGCCATTCGATAAATCAGCAACCTTTCACACTTGCGAACGTCATAAATTGATGGCTTGTTAAACAGAAACCAGGTGATTAGATTCGTTTAGCAATCAGAGGCCTTTAAACGCACTACTCATCACAAAGACACTCATGTCAATGGATCCCTGGGAACAAGGCAGGTGGATCGGAAAGTGCAGGCTACCTGTTCTGAACTGTCATACGCCTCATCATCATCTTGATCGGTGCTGCTTTGTCGCGAGCTGTCGAGGTTGAAGAACGAACGAACATCACAGCTGCAAACATCCACTCCAATAATTAGACTAGGCCTACAACTACTCGATAGCTAGCTACATTGGTAAAAGCATTCGTCAAGGCGACTCCGTGCGTGAGGATGCCGGTTCGCAACCCGATCCTGGCTTATTTCAGAGATTTGAATTTCGGGTTAGCACGGTCCGTACAGGGGGACCTTAAATGGCGTGGAGCCCATTTAAATGGTCAGCGAAGGATATCGCCTGATAAATTCATTAAAAACGAGCAGGGTCGAAGCCATACGATCTCTATAAAAAAAAACCGTATACATTTACATCTTACGTTAATTTATTATCATTATTCTTCTAATTTGCACTGACTGGATACGAATGTAATTTTTACATTTTCGTAATCGTAATCGCGAAAATTTATAAAGCGCTACTTTAAGGCTAAGCGTAGGGCACCAGCTTATTCGCGAGTGCTGAAATCTATCATCTACTTTTGCGGATGATAGATCTATTTACGGGGCGTGAGAGAAGTGCAAATATTCATGTCAGGTGTTAGAATATCTAAGCATCGCAAGAAACCGTTTTACTTCTGGGGATAAAATGATAAGATGATTGGATTGCATTTATATAAAACGATCTCTCTCCATTACACTGGACTTCCCCATCTCTTTCGGATTCTGCATGAAGCGTGATCTAGAATTCGTACATGCGGTGCTCGTCACTTGCGGAGGAAATAGCGCATAAAAAATGTATTGCATCTTCCGACGTCACAATACAAAACATAACATATACACTATCTGGTAGAGACTCGAATGGTTGGACTCTACGAGTGTGCGAGAGCTCTCCAGCGCACGGTGACTTTTCCAGCTGAGCATTATTTACTGTTTGCTCTTTACGAACATCAAAACTGCTTAGGCTAGTGTAGGTAGCGCTTTATAGGTGCGCTATACTAATTGTGTAGGCACGTACACATAAACAAGCCCTGTTTCTAGCTATTGCATATAGCTTTACGATCGGTCCACAAGAATAGCCATAGTTCGAATAAGGTTTCCTTCTGGACTTAGGCTGTTAGGTTACTGAATGTATTGTATTTGTCAATTTTCATAGCGCATTTTATAAAACAAACTTCTCAGAGGCGGTCATAATGTGAATGGGATGCGTGAAGATCGGTCAGTAGTGGTCCAACTGATTATGATCAGGAACCGCACAGATGGTAAAATATCTCTACTGCGTTGAAGTGGCATGTGCAAATAGAGCTTGTGATTTATATAGCGCCGTGTTTGCATACGAGTCACGTGAACAATGAATACTTCAACCGCCATTTACAAGCAAAATATTGCTCCCGTATATGATGTCGTTAAACTTCTGCTACTACTGCGACAAACGACATCAAAGGTCGGCCGACAAAAAAAGCACAACGGCGCCTGAAAACAACAGCTGTCACCTGATCGTCCGCAGGCTTTCACTGTCACATTGTCTGCCTATTATTCTCTTTGTCTCTGTCTCTGTCTGTCTCAGTCTCTGTGCGTCAACATTGAAGCGGTTGGAGCCGGCCTGAAGGTCAAGTGGATCGATTTCGTTTGTGAAAGTCGACAGGTGACGCTTCGTGTTGATCGATTGATCGATGGACCCGAAATGAGACACAGCAATTGTACGATGCGCTCTGTGGGTGGCTCTGTCTCTGTCTGTCTCTGTCTTTCTTTGTCTTTCTCAGTATCTATCTGGCTCTCTCTGTGTCTTTCTCGTTGTCTCTGTCTCACTCTGTCTTTCTCTGTCTCTGACTTTATGCCCATAACCGTGCGCTGAATTATAATCGCGACCACCCGCACACCCACCACTTGTTAATGAGGAATACACACACAGAGACGGACAGGGATATGCACACAGACAGACAGAGAGAGAGAGCGGCGCCGTGTTAACAAAACATTTGATTATTGAATCGAATTCAACTGAGCCGTATTTACTAAATGCTGCAGCTAGCAAACATTCCATGAATACTTGAACGAATTTAATTCAGTAGCACATACGTTGTCCTATTCAGAAATGCATTTATGACTGGCTTCCATCCACCAGCTCCTCCTTCTTTTCCTCCTCCCCCTCCTTCTTCTCTTCCTACTCCTCTTCCTCCTTCTCTCTATTCGTCCTTCTACTAGTCTTCTTTACCTTTGAGCACAGCAGAGTCCAGCAAGGAGGACATTCAAAAGTGCTAATGGAATGCGCTGTGACACTCTAAGTCTGTGACCCATCAGTATCAACAAGGGGACGCTGGGTGGCCCCGTTGTGTGGATCTCCCGTGGACAGGTTGTGTTGTATGCAGAGGGTTTGCCATGCACTATGGTCACTTATTTACCACAAAATAACTCAGACCTTGGAGTAAGTGGTAAAAATCTTGTGTGTATCTATGTTGGCATATATGTAGGCCTATTATCTAGACAATTTATATAGCGTCTTTTAAGTGCCTGTCAAAAATGCCCTATTAGGTCCTTGCTTAGTCATTCTTACCTTGCCTTACTTTCTCAGTCTCATATTCGTTATGCTTGGGGTAGTACACCTACTTGGAAGATGTGTTTAGATTCATAAGTAACTTGATGACGAATTCATGGATCGCCATCTTGCGAGCTTTTATAACCTCTGGGTCAGACGTCCCGAAAATCTTCTTTCCAGGGAGCCTGAACTGATTGTCGGCGCTTGGCAGCTTCTTTGTCTACAAATTCAAATGACAAGATTCCGTCACTGGAGCTCAAGGGGTCATAAGGCAGCCAGGTCGATGAGAAAACGACAAAATCGTCACCAGGGTCAAGAAATGGGTCAGGGCTTGACCGTCAAGTGCGAATACAGAAATAAACCAATCAGTGCCTCGATGCATCCATGGCATCCATCAAACTATCAGTCAATTAACCAACCAATCAACCACTAATCAATCAATCAGCCGGCCGTGCCTGCGACCTTATCGGTCGTTGGCTGTCTTCGTGTCATTTTGACGGATTAGTTTGTCTAAGCGTAAAAAATTGCTTGATAATTTTTGCAATTTGGAATTTCATCGCTAAGGTTAGAGCACAGAAAGCCTCTGATTAGTTTCACTTAAAGCTGTGCTATACAAATTTTTATTACAGTTACAATTACAACCAATCAAACAGTCAATCACCAATCAGCCATCCAATCATCCAGCTGATCAACCACTCAGTAAACCAAACCACAATCAAGACCTCCAGCCAATAAAGCTTTCATTCAGGCCTATATTTATCCAAAAATTTATATGGCGCATTTTATTAATGCAAAATGCGACATGACTATCTAGCAGTTCAAAAGAGGTGCGTCTTAAGAAGGTTTCTTGAGCCGTTAGAGAACCAACCAAATCACCCAAATAACACATCACCAGCCTCATCTCCATCTCCTTAAATAGCCATCTACTCGCCAGTCTCTTAATCTTCCAAATGGAGAACAACTTTATGTGAACTTATAGAACAACACCTACCTTCTCCCATAGTGTCAGAAACTCATTGTATCTTCTGTAAGTGACGGAAACCCTTCCGCTGTTGCAGACGGTCACTTTGTATAACTGTGCCAGAAAAAATAAGAGAAGAAAACTGCACCTCTCCGAAGACGATGTCCAATATCATTATTTCTGCATTTATTAGGCGCCACTATCTAATGACTTAGCATCAGTCGATGGCGCCGAGCAATTGTGAGTTAATGACTTGCTCAAGGCCCCTATACGCTACAGTAACGCCTCGAATGAGGCTCTAACCCGTATTCGCCGCGTTACAAGCCGAGCGCTCTATCCAATATGCTACCTTACCCCAATATATGCTACTTTGCCCCAAATAAAGAAAGTATAATATAGCAAATGAATGACGCAAACAGTATTAAGAAATTATAAGTAAGAAGAATGACGAATTACAGGAGCTAAATAAAATGAGGTGTACAGAAAAGAGAGCAAGAAAGAGAGAAACAGAGTAAAACAGGGACAAAAATATAGAGAAAGAGGGGTAGAGAATAATTAGGTAGAAAATTGATGGGTAGAGAAAACAGCAGAAAGAGAGGAAAAGAAAAGGAGAGAGAAACAGAGAAAGACAGGAGAGGGGAGATGACGAGAGGGAGACAGAAAAAAGAAAAACAGAAAGATACAGAGAAAGAAAGAAACGTAGAGAGAGCGAGAGTATGGCTGACATCTTAAAAGAGCTTTGGCTTGCAAAGTTTAATGACTTTGCCTTATCTTTTGACCTGCAAAAGATAATGTAAGGTTAATCTGATGGGTAGTTAGGTCACAGGCCTGATATATGATATGCTGTTCAAATTACTGGCGGGGCTACTTTAAAATATGCTGCGCTGAACCAATGCTATATACGGTAAGCCGCCATTTATCTGGTATTTTGCCTGTCCTGTCATTTCGATGGATTCTTCGTCTTACGCGGAATGTGCTTCAAATTTTCTGACTTCTAGTGTAACCAAGTCAGCATTTAGGAATTACTTTTTCGATTCCAACCTGAATATCGTGAATTTTAACGGTATTTGGCACATATATGACCGAAATATCTCCGCAGTTGGGCCGGTTTACTCATGCAAAGTGTGGACAGGTCCCACCCGAATAGTGTCGAGCCTCAGACCTACAAACCTATTAATGCCGTCTGCAACCGAGAAATTATGAATTTGGTGAAGAAAAGGCGAGGAGTGACTTCGGAGTGGCGCTAAACGTCAATCTCGCCTTATCTTAACTTATTTCATCTTACCTTGCCTTACCTTGTCTTACCTTACCTCAATTCACTTTACCTTGCTGTGCCTTATTTTACCTTATCATACCTTATTGTATCCTACTTTACTTTATCTTACCGTACTTTATCTTGTATTACTTTTCACCTCACCTTACCTTACCTTACCCTAACTTACCATTTCTTAAATTACCTTACCTTACCTCACCTTACCTTACCTTACCTTACCTTATCTTATCTTATCTTACCTTACCTTACCTAACCTTGCCTGCATTGCTTGTGGTAAGGTATCTTAGAGAGAGCATAATCGTTGTCATCTGTTTTACGTAGATGGCTTGGCACCCATTGAAAACCGGCAGTGGTGATGAAGCATCTGACCCAATAAATTCATTTAAAAATGAGGATAGTCGACGCCATACTGTCGCTATATAAAACGTGTACAGTTACGGTTACGTTTACGTACCGTGTGTCGTTTGCTCTTCTCTCTGACCTCGTTGTCCGTCACTGTGACTAGTAATCCAGATAAAGACGATGACGATACAGACGTCGATAAAGACGGCGAAGTCGTCATTCTACGCGATTCCTCCGAAAATATTTGGAAGTAAGTATACTTCTACAAGACACGTAGATGTCGCCTCAGTGTGATGAGATTCCTTCTGCCCGTCCTCGTATTAGGCATGTAGGTTATCAATTGAATGCAGTCGGTCTGTGTTCGTTTTAAGCCTTGGGGTTATCAGTTGACTGCAGTAGGCCACCCTTAACCTCAGTCCTGGTTAGATTAGCTACTAAGAAGTCGTCCTCGTAGCTTCTGACAGATTGTCAACGTTCGGTAACTTTCTGCAACCGTAAGATTCTGTTGTTAAGCTTCCGTCTTATCGTAACGCGATCGCCCTCTGTTGTTTAGCTGCCACTTGGATCAAACAGCTGATGTAATTCGATCCCTCTGCCTCTAAAGTCGACTGTGTCGGTCCTTTTGTATCAGCTTTTGCAGCCTTATAAGATCGAGCATTAACTCAAGGTAGGGCTACTACCGTTGCAGCGATGTCGACTCTGAAGCCCGACGTGTGATGACTGAAGGCGTTGGCTCAGTTGTTGCCTTAGTTGTGCTTCCGTTGCTTCCGTTGTCTCAACCCGAATGACGTAGGTTAATTATAATGGACCCTTTCATAATTGTAAATAGTCGGTCTGAATGAGTGACTGTTCTCGAATTCTACTAATATTTATCACGCCCAAACTAAACCAGACGAAAGCAAGCAGATACGCATATACGCAGACGTATAAGCGCACTCACATGCAGTATATTAGTCCGCAATCTGGGTCATTTGATGAAAGGCAAAGGTCACTGGCTGGCCTAGGCTTCAGTGCGCTACGCCTTCGAGATAAAGGCCTACTTGCAGTCGTCTATCTACACCGCGTCCAAATAAAATGCAGCGAGTCTACAATACGTACAAATAAAGGAAAGGTTGTATCTTATGCATTAAAAATGCACGTCGTTTTAAAAGTTTTGTGGACTGGTAGGAAGAATGCTCAGGTATTTATTGTGGGCTGCAAGTGAGGAGTTAAATCAGAACATCTACTTAATTAAACAGTAGTCAAGTGATTGTTTTTCTTCTGAAGATCTATAATTTGTTTTCATCTTGCAAGCATGTATTGAAATGGTAATACCATCGATACGTAAGCTTAATTTGATTAGAATTTGAATATTTTAGAATAGTTAATTAATCAACTAATTAATCAATTAGAATAAGCTTATACGAAAAATTAGGTTGAGCAGATATGTGAATAAGCACTATTTTCCAATGACGTTTCAGGTGTATTTAAAAAATCATAATCGTTTAAGATTTTTAGAGTTTACACAGGTTTTAAAATGCTATTATATAAACATTTCTATGTAATTTTTACATTAAATGCATTACAAAAATTAAGGTTTTTCCACGTAAAACACGCTCTAAAATGTATGTTTTCGTAAAATTTTGTAGCAGTGAAAGCTTTGCATAAAGATTAGGGGGCGTGACATTGCATTATATATTAAATTTGCATAAGACGCTTTCGCGTAAGGATTCTTGTTTCCGATGTTTGCTTCTTATTCAACAAGCGCTCAAACGTAGTAATTAGTATTCCACAGTCTGCCATATATGCTACTTAAACTACACTATACAATTTTAATAACCAATAAAATGTAAAAACACTTGATTTTTCATTACTGTTATGCAACAAAACGAGCGTATGCAGCATAAGTAGCGTTATCTAGAATTTATATTGCACCAGGGAGGGAAAACCCCGTCAGATAGCAACTGCACAGAAAGGATAAGATGTTTTTTTTGGTGTAGTAATCAGTTCATTTATATTGATGTTTGATGATAAATTTATTAATTATTTACATTCAGATATTGATGGGTGTGGAAAATGTTGAACAACTTTTATAAATGACGGTGTGATGCATTAGAAAAGTTATGACCTGGCGCATAGCGTATAGGGTTCTGTTAATCAGGTGATTTAGACTATTTTTCTATGCCGTCAGGTGATGTTTCCTTCACGTGGCTGGCCTCAAGTGACCTGCTTGGCATAGCTTTGACTGAAGTAGGTGGAGGATCACTTGATGACAACAACTAAACTGACACTCAAACAATAACTAATACGATCGACTCCTCTTGCACCAAATCACTCCTGTCTGCCCAAATCAAGCAGTCCTGCTTATTGATTTACATCTCTTCGCTCTTTAAAGTAATGTCTCGTAAGTGCAGACACTAAGCTTGGCCATAATGACTACATACATTGTAATTATTGTGTGGCCATAAAACACAAACCACCCATGTCTGGTTCCCATGAAGTCAGTCTACATATGGCCTCTGTTGGTGCTACCAGTTGACAGAATAAATCTATTGCCGTTCTCGCCACATTAATTTATGTGTTTGTGCGACTGGCTGTGTAATTGTATCTGCTAGCTCACACTGTCATGGTAAAGTAAAGTAAAATGGTAAACATTTTAAAAGTAACCTACTTTTATGTGCCTATATGGAAACTCAGATGTTTGGTCCCGGGGTTTGAAAGACCTTTTGGCTGAGAGGTAACTCGACCATAACAATCAAACAAAATGCCGGACACCAATTATAATCTTCCAGACTATAGATCGAAGTGGCTACAGATGATTTGATAGCCCTGGTATAACTAGGTTCGATGTTGCTTTACTTCACTGCGCTTTCCAGCGTCGTTTCCACAGCATCAAGACTTTGTGGTGATGCGCCATTGATGTTTTAGTGGTGACGTGGCATATTTGGTGGTCCTGGTGATATGTGGATCATTATAGTGCTAACTTATTGCATAGCATGTTTCCGTAAATTGGGACAACAACAATATTCGTAGGTCTCGGACATTTACACTTTCATCTTAGATCTTCTCAGCTTCCGGGATTCTTTCCCTGGTGCTGACCGCGAGTGACCATCAATGTCAATGTTATCCTGAACCTCCAAGATCAAGTAACATCCTCTTTACTGACGTCACTGAATTTGTTCGCGTTCACTTAGCAAGTGCCACGAGCATTCTGTAGAATCACAATTCAATTTCATTTACTCTATTCAACTTTAAGAAAGTTGTTCTTTAGATTTTATTAAGTTCAGATCACGTCTGAATTAATTGAAACGCCTCATCTGCAAGGTTCCACTAAGGTAAAGTAAACATATGTTTATTACACGCCTCACGGTCCATACACGGGGATCTTAATTGGCTGGCACCTATACAAAAGGGTAGCTTGGTGAAGGATTCACCGGATAAATGTAATGGAAAATGAGCAAGGTCGAGGTCATACGGTCGCTATATAAAAACGTGTACGTTTATAATTAAACATATCTATCAGTATTTAGCCCAAAGAGACATGGTTTTGGGGTTGAGTAATATTTCGGCTGAAGCGCAGACATAACAGCGGAATCTACCAACAGTACAACCGTTGTAAAGCTTAGCTGCTACATTTCACAAGAAGCATCGGAGTTTGAACCCAGTATTTGAACCCAGTACGCACAGGTGAAATGCAAATGCTTTCGCATTCTGCCACATGCGACCCATAAAATGCCCTCAACGCTGTGGGTGGCGCCCACTTCATAGATATCAGTTCTGAAAATAGCCACACATTGAACTGGCCCATAAATTTTATCTGATCTGTAATGAGTCGTTTGATAACTGCACACGAACTTCAGAAGACAATAGAGGACCTTGTAGTAAGGGTTCCTTTGTTTTGGGTCGTTGCGCTTAAAGGGCTACGAAAAGATATAGGGGAGAGTGGTCCAAGACGCCCATGCTTTCAAAATTAGATTTTCTTCTGTGTACATGGCAGAGAAGCACGTTAGTATAATCTGTACCCAGCTATAAATAATCAAATTTATATTGATACGGAAAGATATTGAAAGGCAGATGCATACAATACAAACGCCCATACACTCAGAAACACAACTATGTTACCGCCATTTAAAAGTAATCAAAAAATTCCAATGCTGCTGCTATTTAAGTAGAAAACGCCCTTTAAACGGCTGGACGCTGTGTACGGGCTGTGGAAGTTGTCGCTGTTAATATTAAAACAGCAATATTTGTTTAGTATCACCACCAAAAACACGCATACTCTAAGATGCCCAAAGCTTTTAATCCAATCTAAAGCTCTAAGATGCTAGATGCCAGAGTATTCTAGATGCCCATGTATTCTCTAAACTTTCCATATATTCAAAGCACGCGTTGGCATCTTGTAATTGTTCTAGGCATGCTCTAATGACACCATTTTACTAGATCAAAATGTTTACAAGCTTGATACAACCAATAGAAAAACAATAATTGCATCTTACATCAAAGTGAAAATGCACATCTACGTGGTGCATAAGATTACAGATAAAACTGTACAAATTCAGAACTGCGTACTGAAGTAAAGTAGTCCATTTTAAAAACTCACTTAACCACGCCAGTATCTAGAAAATTGAAACGCCATTGTTACTGAACGTTCGCAATATGCTGCCACATTTAAGGACACACCTAAAGTAGGCCTACTAAATATATTGTCTTTGGATACGTTTAGAGGGGTGGGCTTCTTATTCACCCTGGGCATCTTGCAACACTGTCCCCTATGAAAGACCTAATTATAACGTAAATGAGACAAAGACTACTATGGTAAATTAATTATATGAAATAGACACTAAGATAGACATCGAGAGAATAATTTGTCATACTCGTGAAATAACACAATACGTGATATAAACAACTGCACATAATCAAGATATATAAAGAAAGCTGAAATTATATTATGTTGGCCTCGTTTTTGCTACAGATTATTGATGAGTTACTGTCAATACTATTTCACTCAGCTAGTAGAACTTTGCAAATGGGCTAAGTGTTGTGCTCCCAGGTCAAGCGAAAGCCTTATCATCTCTACTGCTTTACTGAAGAGATCTATCCTGCCGCTGTGGTCGTACACAGCTGCGTCTCACAGAGCTTCTAAAATTGGTTAATCGCGGAATTTCATTCTCTACACACTTTATACCTTCCGGTTCCTTTTTTCTATTAGATCTTCCGACTATGGCTATCTGCGACTATTCCACGGACAAGCATGGTCTCGGTGGACGGGCCTTTTCGTTTGCTCGCCCTAATAATCTGAAACTAACAGCCCGACGCATATAGACTTCATTCTATGGTGTTTAATAGAAGTGGTTATCTTATTCAGTTCATCTGCGTTGATAGTAATGCGCTTGTTTACACGCTTCCATATAAACCTCTCAGCCGTTGGTTTGTCTATGTGTCACATTCATATTAAACTAAAACTCCTCTATTTCAGCTTGCTCACCCACCGTAGCTTCACTTCTGGTTTCTCTGACATCGGATTTCGCCAGGTTTCTCTAACACTACAAGTTACTTTGATGCGACTGTTGACTGACGCTATAATGCATTATCAGAACGGCGCTATAGAAGTCATGAGATCCGAAATGATTAGATGTTTATGGAATAATAAGTTAGTAGATATTTGAGAGACAGGAATATATCAACGAGAACCAAGATGAAGCTGTATGAAACCTTGGTCATACCAGTACTACTGTATGGCTCAGAATGCTGGTGTCTGAGAAAAGAAGATGAGAGGAAACTTTTGGCGACGGAGATGATAATGCATTATCAGAACGGCGCTATAGAAGTCATGAGATCAGAAATGATTAGATGTTTATGGAATAATAAGTTAGTGACGGAGGAGAAGCAAAGAAAAGAAAGAAGATATTTGAAATTGATTACAGACCTTCTTAATCTGATTTGCCTAAATTTTCGATGGCAGTTTGAGTCCTGTGCTTCAGCTAAAAAACAGACTAAACTACATGTTTGAATAATAAATCAATAAGTTATAAATGTTAACCTTTCTTATCAGTCCCTTTAGCGATTAAACTAGAAACATGGCTAACTGGTCCATTTACTGAATAATATGGAATTAAAAAAGCAAAAATCACAAGTTTTAAAATTGTATTAATAAAGGTTTGAGCCCAGAAAGTTGCTTGCATTGAGAAGTACTTTCTACCATTTAGCATGTAACACTTCATTTACAGTAACACAACTTACTAACTAATTCACTCAAATTTAGTTTATTTTTTAAATTAACAATTAAAAATTAATTAATTTTTGCCAATGTTCTTTTAAATTTAGTGATGATATTTGAATATCTAACTTAATTCGAAGCATACAAATAATCAATTTATTGTTCATTCTAAAGTTAAAAGTTCCTAATATACTTTCCTCTGCACCTCCGCTGTGGGTGCGGAGACCTGGGTTACTATGACGTTGAGAGGGTGTTCTCTGGAAAAATCCTTGTACTTACCTGGTCACAGCCAAATATGGCATCTTTTAGCCCTTCTGCTTAGCAGGAAACCTGTACCTTTGGAGTGATCCTTCTCCGCACCTGACCAAGTAATCTCTCCGTCACTCATTTCGTCGGACCCTCTCCATGCATCTCTTATATTCCCAAGATGTCACAGTTGCAGATTCCGATCTCTTGCGAAGGAGTCGGTTCTAACTATTTGCGCAGGTGAACACTAACTCCACCTATGGATTAAAACTGAAGAAATTGTAATTCTCTCTACTAAAGGAAGGTAGAATCGAAATACTCAAAATATGAATATAAATTGAAAAATGGTAAATTATAAACGCTTTTTTATAGCGACCATATGGCCTCGATCCTATCGGGTGAGATCCTTCACCACCGCTACACGCCATAAACCCCTATCTCTCATTTATGGCCTCAGGAAAGTAGTAGGTATCCTCAACTACTAACATTATGCGATATAAGATGACTCAGTTTCTTAAATCAATCGGACGATTTCCCGGGTCAGAATTTTGGAACGGTGTACCCGATCAGTAAGTCAGAGAATAATTTAACTCTTTTAAGAGCAAGATCTTCGACTTCACTCTCCAGCCTCAAGACAGAGAAGTAGGAATTAAAGGACATTATAAAGACATCAGACACCGAGTAAGATGATTCTCGGTGTTGGCCTTAACTGTTCGTCTAGCTGAAAAAGACATTTCTAAAATGCCCAACTGCCGATATGAGGAAGTTTCAGATTCTATCCCCTGAGTTGTCGTCTTATGCCTTCTTGAAAAGGGGTGTGCTCGTATATATTCTCCAGGCATGTAAACTTTTGTAAATCTCGATAAACCCCCTTCCATTCTTCTTCTTTTGAAGGAAAATGTTCATATGGGTTTTAGCTAGATATGTGATATATTCGGTAGCTCCCTTTGTACTTTTTAAGGTTTTCGACTTCTCTTTGTAGTAAGGATTCCAAACCTGAATAAAATATTCAGAGGTTGCCAAATATATTCATTGCCCTGGTCCCAATCTGCTACAAGAAAGACATTTTCTCTAAAGTCCCCTTTTCATTTTCTTTTTCCGAAATTAGTATTGTGTATAATGTAAGCATGACAGTGCTTGCGTCAAAGGCGCCCCTAACTTAAAATCCCAAATCCGCCAGAGTCTTATGTTTATGTACGCATGTGTACGGCCTATGTGTAGGCATGCTTCGTGTGTCCGGGTCTTAATGACGCGTTGTTCTTTAATAAGTATTGTTCAACTAAATTGTATAGGGCTGCAAGAGTACAATGTTACAGCCCTATGAGTGATTGTAGTCGTAGGCCTATGAGCGATTGTAGTGTTCATACAGACATGGTCAAGCTGTCATCCATAGACATCTTGGAAAGGCAAAGCATGAATCACATGTACTGTACAGTCATCATGGCGGTTGTGAAAGCGAGGGCAAGTCAGGGTTCTGTGGGGCTGAAGCCCACTGTAGTGTTTAAGATAACCTTCGGTTATAGCTACCGAACGTTTGAATAATATCAACGTCTACGATAGTAAAACCCAGGAACGGGACGTCATCGTGGTTGCTGAAACAATAGCAAATACTTTTTCATTTCACGAAATAAAACTTTTAAACTCGACCCGAATTGTTCAGTGTACATTTGTGTGTGTCCATTTGAATATTTTAAAGGTTCCTTTTCACCTTTTCAGTTGCGTTGAAACATGGATTTCAACAGATCTAAAGAAGCGCGAATTAAGCTGTTAATTAAAAAATTTGTTGTTGTGGGCAGATATCGGATTTTCAGCAGGAGATTTTTCCAGTAGGGGATGGTTCAAGCGCACGAGAAAGGGCGAAGTCCTCTGTTCGTTTAACGCAGGCATGGGAGTGATCGTCAACATGGCTGGCTCAAGACAGAGACTTTGAGCTCTCAGGTTGGTCTTACACTGAGTCCAGTCCATGAAGAGGATCTTGAATATAATGTAGTCCTCGTTTTGAAGCAAGAGCAGCGTATCTCGCATTTAGCAGGATGCGTGAGAAAATGATGTTGGATTGGGATGATTCACAGTTGACAGCTGATAGCAGCTGACTCATCCGAGACCTCAGCAGGGATGCGACGACAGCGTTGCAGTAGTCCAACCTCGTCAGCATAAAAAATGGACAGGGGTCAGATCGAAAGATAAATTTCACCATTTTACCTTCATGTAACGCAGCCGCTAAAAGCGTGGTATGGAGCGGAAGATAAACTGTTCATTGTTCAACCATAGCTAGATCTTCATCCAGCAGCTCCAACCAGGATATGCGCTATTTTCGTCTCCTTGTCGGTTTTTGCTGGTAATTGTCGCGCCTGGAAGGATTAGGCTGAACCAAACTAGAAATGTTCACTACCTAGATCCCAGTTGCACTCACGTTCAGTAAAGAGTTGTCAAACTGGGTTAAACAAACATATAAAAAATATTGCCCAAACTCCTGCTGTAAATTTACACTAAACGTCGATTTCAGTCCAAAAGAAAAGTGACACCATTAGCGAGAACAAAGGAGCTTATTTGCTCTTTTTATATTAGGTTTCGCGGTTTGTGTACACAGGTAAACAAACGCAGAGTAGTAAGAAGACAGAGACCAGTTTTGGGTCCGACATTAATGTCAAGTGACATTAAAACATGAAAGGCCAAAGGCACATTTATCTTAGTCTGAATTAGACTTGGAAGTCGAAATGGATACTATACTCAAAACGAACTGAGGGATGTGTTGGTTAGATGATCTAATACTTAATCAATGGTCACCCATCTAATCTAATCTAGTAACTTCTATAGGGTCGTTATCATATTGCTTAAGGCATCAGTCGCTGGTCGCTTGAAGTGAAACAGCAGACAAAAATCATAATCCGTTACAGAAGCCTGATCGAAATGCGATAGGTCCTAACCGGAAATGGTTTTACTTCACTTCACCTACCAGTGTTGTATTCACAGCGCAGTAATGCAACCTGTTGCTGTAAGTGTACCTATTTCAGACACTTCTAGCAGTCAGCCTACATGCAAATATGACTAATGATTCCAGTCTGTGAAAAAGACAGATACACTAAAAATGAAACGAGCCTTGTAAGTGCGCTTATACCTAAAGTTATAATCTCACTCACAACAGGTAAAACCGAGAATATGACATTACTTTTGTGCATATGAACTCCTTCAGCTGAATTTCGATGGCTAAAATAACTTCTAAAGTTGCGAATGGAACCACTGCCCCGGAACCCCATCTAGTCGACGCCCTTGCTGGCATCTCCGCTAACCGACAGCCGGATATGAGCTTAAGCCTGTGGTATACGCAGCCATACAGTATTTATCTGTGTTCAACTTAGTGTTTGTTATAGCATACACGTCCTGTAGGCTGAAACATAGGATAGTAATTGTAATTGGCTTGGCCCAGGATACGTACGAATACTAAAAGGCTGTTTTGAGGCCCACCCTACGAAACAGTCCTGTGCTGTGAATAATATTCACTGGATGTATACATAAATACCAGTGTGTACAACAATATTGTTACGTGTGTTTAGGTCTTTGCTGATGATTGTCTAACCGCTCTGTTGAAGTCAGAACTTTTATATGTGCAAGTGGAACCAGGAATAGCATTTCGTATCCCAGGATGGATTCTATAGCGCCAATCCCACAGCTAATTTACATGAGCGGGGTATTCGACTAAGCCAAGACCCAGTCGGGTCTGTAGCCAGTAGTTACCGGACATCAGGATGTTCATCTGTCTGGCCATAACGAAAACTTTTATCATAAATATTAGACCGGTAAGTGTTACTGTCTCAGTAAGAACTGGCTTCTCTTGTTATGTTATGTAAGTGTTGTTTAGGATGGTTGATAGTGAATCATCTTAATAATAATATTCGTGTTTCCCTCATAATAATAATAATAATAATAATAATAATAATAATAAATTAATAATAATAATAATATATTAATAAAAATAATAATATAATAATAATAATAGTAATCATAACAATACTATTATTATTGTTATTACTATTACTATTAATATTAATATTATTATATTAGTATTATTATTCTATTAATATTAATATTATTATATTAGTATTATTATTCTATTAATATTAATATTATTATATTAGTATTATTATTGTATTCCTGACCAAATTATCAGTTACTGAGGGTTCATTTCTACCTCGGGTTAAATAATAATAATTATAAGAAGAAGAAGAATAAGAAGAATAAGAATAAGAATAAGAATAATAATAATTATTATTTTATTTTTATTATTATTATTATTATTAATCTTGTTTCTAAGGGATTACATTTACCCTGGGGAAAACATTAACAATATATGTACTAAGTGCAGTGCAGCTTTAGTTCTCAATGTAATCGCACTGCAGCAGCCACGCTCAAGGCGTTTTGACTTTTCAAATGCCCTACAATGATGTCCTATGCAATTAAATACATTACATTACCAAACGGTGACGTCTTAATCTGACACCAATAACGGTGTTCCAAGACCCAGCTGGCTAATAGGCTGATTACCTGCGCTTACTCATTTCCTTCTGTAACAAACTATTACATATCGTCCGTCACACTGATACACAAACGCTCGAGCCCCTAGCTAAGATGATTGTACTAGGCCCTATATAAGGAGATTAAGTCCTTTACGCCTAATTGCTTAGCTCATCGTTGATGCTTAGTCATTAAAAGGTGGCGCTAAATAAATGCCGAATTCGTGATAATAATTTGAATGGAGCATCTATCCTTGCAAATTGATTTTTATTCGTCGTAGACCGCGGATTCTCCATTTCTCAGTTTCTAGTCGCTATTGAAATTATACTCACACTCACAACAACAACAACAACAGCAATAGCAACAGCAGCAACAACAACAGCAGCAACAACAACAGCAGCAACAACAACAGCAGCAACAACGACAACACTTTCGTGCGCGAGAATCGGCGAAAATTGATCTCTTAGCAGCATTCGATGGCGTTGATCGTGACTCTACTTATATTAGAAATTATTATTATTAATATTATTATTATTATTGTTATTATTATTTTTTTTGCCCCGAGGTATTTATGATCCCTCAGGGAGCTGAAAAATTATCCGGATGAAAAAATTGTATTCTGGGATGGCTAATCTTCGTTGATGTCAGACTCCTCAAAAGTGCCGTGGAAGGCAATCAAATTAAAACGTTGAATTGTGCAGGCAACACGTTGGAAAAGGAAAGCGGTCTCCCTTGGGTCTCCGGAAACCCTGGTCAAGTGTCCATCCAGATTAGATAAGAACTCCAGGCCCTGTAAATTTATCGGGCCAAGGGTCTCGAAGGCGAAAGGGATGAACTGATAAGAAGCCGATAAATCGGTATATTTGGTGATCTTCCTCTGAGCAGCCAACTCTGCCGCTGAGCCTGCATTTGTGGCTGTGTGAGGCAAGTAAGAATCAGCCAAAGTGTCAACAACAGTAACATCCCAGACCATAGACCTGCCCGCCTGCCAGGGAATGAGAGTAGCGCCATCTGGGCGTTTACCGTCGGATCTCGAAAGTCCAACGGGTTCTTTAGAGGAAGGGAAACCCGCTTTCACTAAAGCACGCCATATTAGGTCATTTAGAGCTGCGTGTCTGGCAGTCCTACCGGGTCCAAGACGACAAGCCATACCATGAGAACCATCAGTCAAGGCCATTAAACCACAAGGGCACCTATGAGTTGTGCAGATCTCAGCACCGAGGCGCAAACCCACGGCCACTCGTATTGCCTCATCTCCGAGTCTTAGACCACAGGCATTTATTGGAAGGGCAAACAGCCAGTCACTAGAATTAGGTGACCCGCGCCCTGTGATAGTCCGTTACGGCAGATGCTTGTAGGGTGTCAATGTCCTTTATAATTAAGGGACGATCCCATGCTGATTGTTTATGTGCAACTGGGTCTTCTTCTTCTTCTTCTTCTTCTTCTTCTTCTTATTATTATTATTATTATTATTATTATTATTATTATTATTATTATTATTATTATTATTATTATTATTATTATTATTATTATTATTATTATTATTATTAGGCAAACTGCGCAATCAGCTTTTTTTATTGCTGTTTCGCAATCGGTATCGCACTGGATGCTACCATCAATGTATTACAACCTTCTATTTTTTCGTGAAATGATCTGTAATGTTAAACGTAACTAAGACCATCTGAAATGGACCACTTAAATCTATATTGCAATGGAATTGTGTGAAAATACATCAGTTGGTTTCATCCATGAGCATCCCTCCCTTCCTATGCGATAAAACCTCATAATGCTTCCTCCTTAGACGGATCATCACTGACTAGTCTTAGGTGTCGATGACACTGCAGACTTAAGGATGACTTGTTTTCAGTGAGAATGAATCACAAACGCATGTACTGTCATCGTGACACACTGGATTTACCTGCATGTATTTGCGTAACTCGCTGTGTTTAACCACTTCACCCACTATTTTAATGTGGATTATTTCAGAAATTCAGAAGTGGACTATTTCAGAAAAGTCTGATCGAGTCGGTTGTGTAATTCTCGTCAACACTGCCTTCCGACACAAGTGAACGAGTACGGAACATTCCTTCGTAAGGATGAATAACAGTCGAAGCTTGCTACCCTACCATCCTCTATACATGTCGACCAGGCCGGACACGTTCCCTGAAGAGGACAGTGAGTTATACACTGTGCAGCTCCAGTAATTTTCATATACTTAATGCGTAACTTACTATTAGAACCTGCATTGCTTACCTACGAGCTAACTTCTCTATCGTAATCGTAATCTCGAGATTTCTACAGCGCTCAACGAAAGCCACGTCACGGTGACCAGCTTTTCACAGGCGCTCAGCCAAAACAAAATCGATAGGCAAAGAGGGTTCGGTTCCAGGTCAAGATCCAAAAATCAGGCAGAGATACAGCGTTATCACTATCTAATCTATCTTCTAGAACTCTTGCTGTGTTCCCTATGCGAACAATGTTGAGCCCTCGGGTCTCTTGGTAACTGGTCCAAAGATTTGTAATTCACTGTTCAGTTTAGTTCGTTCTGTCAGTTCTTTGATGTCATTCAGGTATAAACTAAAGAGGTATTTCTTTCAATTCACTTATCCACCGTAGCCTGGCTTCTTGTTTCTGTGACCTATCGGAATTATGATTTGATTGTGACTTTCACTTGAAGCGACCATCGATTGATGCCTTGAACGTTATGGCAATAGCGCCATAGAAGCCTTTAGATTTGATTAGACTATTCTGTACCATTTCACCTTCGCTCTCTTTTACTTCCGCTGGAATTTGGCTTCCTTCTTCTGGAGAAACGGAAAGATTGGTTCCTACATTCATTCCTCTCTCTCCCTTCATAAGTAAGTAAGTAACCAAGAAAGTAAGCAGGTAGTTACGTAAGTAGGTAAATAGGTAGAGTAGGTATACAGGCCCTGGTAGGTAGATTAGTAGGTAAATAGGCAAGTAGGTATAAATGAGTAGATAGGTATGTAAGTAAATAACTATATATGTGCAAGTATATATATATGCATATATCGGAATTATAATTTTGATTGTATAAATTAATGAAGGCGTTTATTGATTCATTAACAACGAAAAATACAAGAAAAATACGATAACATAAGTTATACATGTTTTCTGTTGATGTTGCCCAAAAGACACCCAAACGGGAAATCTAACCCACTAGTTGCAGTATTACTTCCTCTCCATTAGCAATATTTCGGATGAAAAGTTGAGTCTTCTATGATCACATAGTGCAATAGTTTTGCAGATTTAACAGATGATGTTTTAATTGTATTTTTGAAATGTGATAAAGGCAATGTGTTTACTATGACAGCAGGAAGAGAGTTTCAAAATTGAGGTCCTGGGTATTTGATAGAAAACATTGTTATATTAGTACGTGCTCCCTTAGTTAGTTCTCATGTTATAATCCTGAACAGCTATACTTTGGAGAAAGTAGTCATCAAATATTGAAGGCAGAAGTTTAGCAGAAGTGGTAGCAATACATGAATAAGCCAATTTCAAATCTAGTGATATCAACTAACTTTAATATACTATACTTTAAAATGGTGGCTTGGTACTGAACGACCATTCTCTCATATGGGTTATTGCGTTAACGCACTTCTGTAGGATTTCTAAGCGCTTCAACCTGTAATTTGAACCCCAACAAATGTGGCAATAGGATAAATATGGAAAAATAAATAAACATGTAGGTGTTGAAGTACATGTTCAGGTAAGTAATTTCGAATTCGAGATTATACTAATATGTTTTTCTAGTTTCTGTGATAACTGTGATATGTGTTCATTCCGCGTTAAATTCTGATTCACATATACACCAAGAAATTTTGAGGATACAGTTTCTATTAGTAAGTTAGTAAGTAAGTAAGACATTTGTTAATACGCCAAGTGTCCATCGGCTGAGCGAGGAATCGTAGGCGTATTCATTGTTTTTATCTATCACCATTTTCAAATGCAGGATGGAGCAGGCTTGCGATGAGATCTAAACAGTAAAAACTTGACCTTATCTTAATTAAGATATAATTTATTAGCTCTAAACGACGTCGATGTTATTTCCAATTCGCAATTTACTTTCTTTTCAAGGGAGTCAGCATGCTTATCAGAAAAAGACATCGCTATCGTCAGCAACCAATATAAATTCAGTTTGATTAGCAATTTGTGGTAAATCATTTATATAAACTAGGAACAATACTGGTCCAAATATAAACCTTGGAGCACTCCACGTCGAATATCTTTGTTGCTAGATCGGTGATCTTTAAAGAAGATATACTTTGCTCCATCACTCAGATATTCTGGCAACCATCGATGTGCTGTTTCTTTAGTGCTACAATGTGCAAAGTTGCTCAACAAAACAATATCATTCACAATATCAAAAGGTTTGGATAAATCAACAAAGACTACTAGAAAAAAATTACTTTTTCCATGGACTCAGATACTTTGGTCTGCATTTCCAGTCGGGCCCTAAACATAGAATGCTGTTTGCAGAAACCAAATTAAAGAGGGGATAATAAATTATACTTATCAAAACTTTAAAAAATATCTTTTATGCATTATTTTCTCAAAAATATTGAAACTAATGGAAGAATGGAAATTGGTCTATAAAATCGAGTGTACAAGTACGTTATGCAGCCTTTTTTAGTTTTAACTTGCCACCTTACAGATTGCAGACATACCTGCACCAAGGTTTGATTAAAGATTAGGTTTAATTAAGGATATTCATGATTTAGTGTGTTTATATCTATAAAGCTGTCAGCATAAGGGCCACGGTCCATGTGATTTCACTACTAGCATTGAGAGGCTATGGGTAGGTAAGTGATTTCACTGAAATGCACAAAGATAATGTCATAAACAACGTCAAGCACAGCAAAGCACAAGAACGGCAGAAGGTCAAGGTCAGACGAACAAGGTCAGACGACCAAGGCCATCCATCAAGGCTATACGACCAAGGCCAGGCGACCAAGGCCATCCATTGTTTACCTGGAAGCAAAGTTCTTTTGAGAATAACAGCTCCTTTTTCTTCTTCCCTGTCTGGTCCCCCAGCGACCGGATCTTGAACGTCCTTTGCTAACGTCACATGGATAAACTCCTCTTACACGACGTTGCGCATGTTAATCAGCACATGCCCAGCGCTTAGCATTTAAGAAATGCTTTATAACTGACCTGGCTAGCTACATTGGTTAATAAAACATATGTCAAGGCGCCTCTGTGGTGAGGTTGCTAGTTTGCAAACATAAAGTGGTTATATGTAAGATATTTTAACCTCGGATTAGCACCGTCCGTACTTGAGGACCTTAAAAGGTGTGGCCCATTTAAATGAGCAGCGGTGGTGAAGGATCTCATCCGATAAACTAATTGAAAAATGAACAGGGTAGAGGTCACACAGTGTCTGTAGAGAAACATGAACATTTACATTTATAAGTTTAGAGTTCTAGTTACGATTAATGCGTTGTATTTCATGTGATGTGTTATATTGTAGAGTCGTCTGACTACGAGGAAATCAACGATGAGCCATCCAAGTTTGGTAAGTGTGATCCAATCCTTCTAATACTCATTATCAGATACTCACATCCGCCTATACAGTGACATAACATATCGATTGCAGTGGCTTCCATTTCAACATCTGATCGCTTAAAGGATATGGTTATAGGCAAACAATCATCGAACAAGCATGCATGCGGGAACATATACATGCATGTGTGCATACATACAGAGATACATGCATGCATACATGCATAAATATATACATACGTTCATACATACATTCATCCTACATACATACATATATACATTCATACATACATACATACATGCATACTAACGGGTATACACGTATACATGCATACATGCAAACATGTATACATACATAGCACACACGACTTGAAGTTGATTTGGTGAATACGGTTAACGAATGAATGTCTTGTTTGTTTGCGACAAGAAATCGAACGCGACCGAGTGACGGTTGGTGATATATTAGGCGCCGGACAGTTTGGCGACGTCTTCAGAGGAACTTTCTTTATCTACGTGCGTCTTAATTGCAGTTACTCAAATACATGACCATCCTCGTCGTCGTCGTCGTCATCATCATCATCATCATCATCATCATCATCAGAAGCAGCATCATGACTGATATAATTATTCTTCATAATTGTCGATCATGTTACATGGAATCATGTTACACAATACTTCGTATCGCATCAGTTCTTGGTACAAGAAAAGGTCAATAAAAGGCCCATATGTGGCATCAATCAACCCCATAACCGAAACCACACTGAATAGGAACTCCTAGTTTTGGAAGCCTTTGAAAAATGACCCTAACTCCCTCCCTTACCCTAATTATTTCATTCAAATGAATGAAATCATCTAGAAAAATGGCGGCTTATTCATAAGTTTACAAAAGGGGGTGGGTCAGTTAAGCCAGGTCCTGTTATTTAATTTCGTCGATTTTACCCTCTAGAGCTTCTTAAGCAGAAAAGTTTCGTATTTTAATGACCTTTTTAGTTTCTCAAATTTCATAACATTATAGTTACCCGTGTTATTATGAACACTACTTTTTAAAGTTTCGTAGGCAACGCTCACCCTAATGTAATTAGTGGGGAAAATTCAATGCTTTGCCTCTCCAAATCAAGATAGGCCCATGAGAAGACTGGCGTCCTTCCAGGAAAACCTGGTACAAAATAATGCAACCATGGACGAAAACCATGACAAAAGCGTTACTTAAGTCGTCTAATAGAGAATCCGGTCTGTACTTAAAATGCATTATAGAACCTAAAATACACAAGAAATTAAACTTTGAGCTATCATAAGAAATGTTCAATCAAATTTGAATAGTCATCGAAGGAGTATGCTACACTGATCGAATCATTAGTTGGGAAAGTAAATGTAAATGTATAGGTTTTTATAGCGACCGTATGGCCTCGACCCTGGTCATTTTTCAATGAATTGATCGGATGAAATCCTTCACCACCGCTGCCCGTTTGAATGAGCACCACGCCATTTAAGGTTTCCGTGTACGGACCGTGATAGTCCGAGACTAAAATTTCTGAAATATAGGTATGCGAACAGATATCCTAACCCTCGGAGGCGCCTTGACGTACGCTTTAACCAGTGACCTTAGGAAAACGAAGGGGAATAAGAAAATCCATAGTTCCCTTCCCACAGACTCTTTCCTTATTGATGACATTCGAGTCCAAGATAAGCAGATAGTAACAAATAAATCAATAGATCTGGTGAAAGCAATGAATTGAAAAAGTAATTATTGCCCTCTCTCGGGTCTACCAATTTCCTATGATTACTTTGTAAAGTTCATATATCATAGACTCATAAATCAATTTTTATCTAGAAATTGTGGCGCCCATTCAAACAGGCACGTGTGGTGAAAATTTTATTTTCACTGAATTTATATCCCGATAAATTTTATAGAAAATGAGCGGGGTCGAGGCCATACGGTCTCTACAGAAAGCAGTATACATTTACATTTTCAGTACGAATTTCGTTCGGGTTTTTGTGTGGTTTTGTTACAAACGCAACGCAATATTTCTGAAATTATTAGTCTACTATGAGAGATTTTTCAGTTTGCATTTATTCTCTTTGACCTATCGGAAGCATTTAATATTGTTGACCACCATATTTAGAGCAGAACAATTTGAAACTTTGCGTGCTCGGAATTTATGTAAACAGTTATCAGTTAGCAAACACTGTATCCTTTATAATCGTAATTTACAGTGGCTCAATATGCCTACTATTTCATGAGCGAAGTTCTGCGGGAATCAATATTACATATATTCCTATTTTTAATTCATATCAGTGATATCTCTGGCACATTGTACTTACAGCTTTCGTTGTTTTCTTTTAAGACATCAATAGGCTTAGATTTATTCTTGATATCGTGTTTAGTTAATTTACAGAGTACTTGCATGATGAATTAAACGTCTCTGACTTGCTCAGAGCTGTAAATTTTATAATAACTTTAAAATATTCCAAAGCTGTAAAGTTAATATTAACTTTACAATATTCCAACTGCACAGCAAAATTCATTTTCATTTTTATTTTGTAGTTATTATTTCTTTCATTATCATTATCGTCGTAGTCGTTGTTCCTGTCTTCGTTATCATCATGCAAACATTGTCATTGTCATATGAGACATGAATAAAAATGTGTTCGTGATATTTTTATATGACACAGGCCGGCATAATGTTATAGTTATAGGCCCTATATGGTAATTAGCCTATGTATGTACACATATTAATTATGTCGATGATCACTAGGGTGAAAAAAGACAAGTGGCCATCAAAACCTGCAAACTGGAGAAAGAGGAAGAAATGGCCGAGAAACTTCTCCAGGAAGCTTGTAAGCGGCATAGTTTGAAATTTATTTTCTTAGACACGGAGATCAAATTGATAAATCATTATGTTGTTTGATGTCATTCTAGCCATCGATACAAAGAAAAACATGTAAACATCTATGTAAAAAACTTAACAGTTAAAAAATAAGTTATATAAAATACAGAAAATTGGTTATCGACAGGGGAGTGGATTATTGGGGGCTCGAGGCAGGGGCTCCGGCAATATTTTGAGAAGGGAGTCTAATCGTAATCGTAATTCCGAGATTTCTACAGCGCCCAACGAAAGCCGCGCGGCGGGGACCAGCTTATTCACAGGCGCTCAGTCAAAACAAAATCGATAGGCAAAAGGGTCCGGTTCCTGGTCAAGATCCAAAAGTCAGACGGAGAGACAGCGTTGCAGCTACGGAGGGTGGTGTTTGGGGTTGGAGAGGAGAAAGAGATAAGAGGAAGAAGGGGTGTCAGGATAAGAGAAGGGAGTCTAGCCTCTCGGCAATATTTGAGCTGGAAAGTCGGTAAAGGCAGCTAGGCGTCTCTGAAGACTGACAATAAGTTCACGTTCTTCACGTGCATACTTTGTCTGCTTAATGCATTTTTACTAGTTTAAGCCATTGACGTCATATCATAACTGATGTACATGCTGACATTGTGTAGTAAATAAGTGACATTAATATAGTTTATATCTGTAGGCCTATGGCTGTACCTCTGCCTGTATTAGGTCTACTTAATACGTAATAAAGTATGAATGAACTACGTAAACTGTAAGTTTTAAAGGCCGAAAAGCTGACTTTATATTCAGTAGCTAATATGGGTATCATGATGACGATGATATTACTACTAATAATAATTAGCTTAATAACAAGATATACTAGATATATTAGGCCTTTAGCTATTCATGGCTAGTCTGCCGGAGTCATAGGGCCAATTCGGCCATAACGTATCTGAGATATAAAGTGGACCTTGAACATGAAGTTATATGACGTACGTAGTATTGATGCTGAAATCAACGAAGCGGCGAAGAATTTAGGCAAAAAGTTGACCTTAGGTATGTAAGTGTTTTTAGCTTCAGAGGCGCTTTGCCAGAAATCCTCCGGTCAGTAACCCCTGGGCAATAACCCCTCAGGAAAATACCCTGAGTTTAAGACCCGCCTGGGGATATAATCCCCCATTAGCATAAAGCCCCAGACAACTAACCGCCTAATTTAAAACACCCATGCTAATAACCCCCAAATTGACAAGTAAGCGCTTTAATAGCTGATTATAATTTTTTATCAATCTAACATTGTTAAGAATTATTATCATTCCTAATCAATCAAATACTGATTAGTATTATCAATCCAATGTTGCTTAGTATGATTATTAATTACTTATCAACTTCTATAGCAGTATTACTTTTGAATCTTTCTCAGTAACAAAGACAACAGAATAACTAATGGTCTATTGTACTGTGTTGCATGACTTTGTCTGTTTTCTATAGCGCTGGTGTCTAATACACAAGGCATCAGCCGATGGTTCACCAAAACCAAGCCTTGATCAAGTTAATGTTTGGGCTACTTAAATGTTAATTAAAGTTCTTGTGCACACATTTTTGTGTAATAAGCCTAATTTAGCCGTATTAGTCATAGTAAAACTATTATTATGTTTATTTTTGCTGTAGTAAAATCTCATCGATATGATGTAAAATGGAGTGTTTACTTTTTATGTAAATGTGGAAGTCACGCTACAGCAATTATTTTACTCAATTTTCAATAATCCGGCTTTGTAATTAGGAACTTCTATCGCGCCGATGTCTAATGCACAAGACATCAACCGATGGCTTTGGGTGTACACTTATTAATTTTTTGTCCTTGTATATTCTTGATTTTATGTTTAAGGAGTAATTTTATCAGTACTTTTTTCATATATTATCACATTTTAAATACATTTTAAACACGTTCATATATTAACCCTGGCCAATAACCCCAAAAATTTATATATATCATATATAAATTATATATTATATAAATTATGTATGTATTATATATATGTGCATTTTGGGAATATTGGATATTGGGGCTGTTGACCTGATACCACGCGTCCAGACCCCAATTATAGGCTCGCGCTCACCACTGACGGGCCCTCAATCTTCACCGCGGATCGACGCCTCTGTTCAACGTGCTGATGGTTTTATTTTAATTTGTAATAATGTTCACATTTCTCGCAGTAAATTCTTCGTAATTTCGATTTTTTTAACTTTAGACTTCTTATTTCGGATTGCATTGATGTCATGTTGCGCTTAAATTCGTGTTTTATACGCAAAATTATAGGTTCAATTTCTAGATAAAGCTTTGCAAAAAGTTTGAATTTTATTTACATATTTCATTAGGCCTACTGTTTAGTTATCAATACGTTTCGACAGCATAAAAATAAATGTTTAAAAATTATTTTTTTAAATTATAAAATTAATCAGTTCTATATTATTTGACCGGAAAAAGTATTAAATTCATCAGAATACTTACTGAAGGCAATTCCCTAGACCAAGAGGCGTCGAATGAGTCATAGTGGGCAAAAGCAGGTCGACGCTTTTCAGCCATAGTCGAACCCAATAAGTTTAACACTATAAACAATTCTCTGGCTGGCACATCGGCAACACAATCACCCACATCACTTTTCAAATCAGTCGGTTTGGAAGTTTAAGATGTACAGAGGGTTAAAAACTTATTTCCTATGCTTGAGACATGTCGCTATCAACATTTGGTTACATTTCAATGGGCCGTGGCAGCCTATATCATTACGGCCATTTGTGAAATTTCACCAATTCCTTATGCTGGCAACTCTGTGTATAGAAAGCATAGCTACGCAATTGTAAAAAAGCTGAAGTGATAAGCTACACAGTGATGAATCATGTCAAATCCTGTCCCGGCATATAGTCTTTCCGTAAAAGCCAATATTATATATATACATATTACAAGTTAGGCATATCTGTAAGTAGTGTCACGCTGATGATACTAAATATAATGTCGCATTTGCAGTAGTGACAGTTGTAACTTATGTATACACAGTAAATATAACCTTAATAGGTTCAGGAAGCCATACACCCCATTCCTGTCTGCTCTGATCCACATACTTCTGTACAGGTCATCCGTTTCCTCTGTCCATCATCTAAGTCTAGTGACATAGTTCTCGCTCTCCCGCAGTAATAATATACTGCTGTTGAATGAAAGTTGCATTTGCAATTGACTGAAGCTGAGTGACATTAGTCCTCCCAAGTATACAAAGTCCGTGACCTGCTCCAGCTCCTGGATGGCGAGGAGCTGGAGCAGGTCACGGACTTTGTATACTTGGGAGGACTAATGACGGAGGAAGGCAGATGCACAGGTGACATAAGGCGCAGGATCGGCCTGGCGTCTGCAATGTTTGGCCGACTGAGCAAGATCTGGCGGGCGAAAAACATATCGCGAGGGACGAAGGTCCGACTGTATGAGGCCTTCACCATACCGGTGCTGTTATACGGATCAGAGTGCTGGTGTATGCGGAGAGAAGATGAAAAGAGAATACTGGTGGCGGAAATGAACTGGCTCAGGAGAATTATGGGCAAGACAAGAAGAGACAGGATCCGCAATGAGACGATACGCAAAGATCTGGGGCAACAAGAAGACATGGTGGAAAGGATAAGGAGGAAAAGATTAATGTGGTTCGGACACGTGATGAGGATGGGGAGCGACAGACTACCGGCGAGGGCACTATACCATCATGTGGAGGGAACAAGGAGCCGAGGGAGACAGATAAAGACATGGATGGACAACATAAAGGAAGACCTGCGGCCACGGGGCGTGGACATTGCAGCAGCCGTGGGGTTGACGAAGGACAGAGCAGCGTGGAGGCATTTTGTTCAGGCCTCATCGTCGGCTACAGCCTGACGGACGAGAGAAAAGAAAGAAGAAGAAGAAGCTGAGTGACAAAGTTATAAAAACCACCGTATGACAGCAACATGTCTTAAGCATAAGAAATAAGTTTTTGACCCTCTGTATATCTGAAGCTGTGTAACAAAGTTATAACAACCGTATGATAGTAAGCTGTCAGATCATTGTTATTAGCTGTTGTACGTATCTGTGTTTCTTTGTTAAAGGCATAATGGAGAAGTTTGATCACGAACACATAATTCGATTTTATGGCGTCTGTTCGACGGAGCCTGTTTGGATTGTCATGGAATTAGCCGCGATAGGAGAGGTGAGTTCCTCTTGACTCCAAGACTATTTAAGGCTCTTTATTTTGATAAAAGAGGGTCTATATATGAATTGGATTCCTAACATAATAGAAAGCAATGCATTGTAATAAATCACCACATTTGAAGTTAATCCATAGACTTATCAAATCAAAATCTAGTGAGTAACGAGTATATAAGACATAGATGAACAATTTTAAACCATTAATATTTAAACTAGTAGTTTTTAAACAGGCATGCATTATCCCTGAATTAACCAGTTATAGGCCTATTATGTACAGTAAAATGAAACTATAACGATGATATTATGCCTTGTTGTTAAGTTTTACTCTACTATACTGTGCTATACTATACTGAAGTTGCTGTCTTAAATTATACTCTAGTAACTATGCTATACTAAACTACACTATATAATACCATACTATACCGTACTGCACCATACTATGCCATACTATCTTTTACTGTGCTATTATGGTGAACGTTATTTCTTAGCAAGGACTGTTTATGGCTTTAAATTCAGTTGGTATAATAGTAATGATTAGAACAATTTTAGTTTAATTGAATCTTAAATATTTATATTTTTAGTTCTAGTTAATTCACAAGTTTCGAACAACGGCGCCGATAATGAGGATCATTATGATGATCTATGATAGTGATAATAATGAATATAATTATATCAGCAAAGACAGTAAAGTTAGCAGTTGCAGTTGTGATGATCATAAAAAGGTAGAAGAAATTGATTATGCTGATGCACGACGCTTACCGAGAGATCTTCAACTGTCAGAGCCAATAATTGTTGCGCATAGACTTACTTCTCAACTGTTTCTTTCTGTTTGTTATCTGTTAATTTTCCATCCAAGTCAGAGGTGGACTGTGCCTCGAGTTCTTTACAACTGTATGTGTCTTGTAAATGATGTTGAGCTTGAACTGCGCATCTGTGTCGCGGGAAACCAATGCAGATCTCACAGGACGTGTGTGATGTGGTTGAAATTCGGGCAGTACTACTTGTTGAATCTTTCTCAGTAACAAAGACAACAGAATAATGGTCTATTGTACTGTGTTGCATGACTTTGTCTGTTTTGTACTGTTTTGTACTGTTTTGTACTGTTTTGTACTGTTTGTACTGTTTGTACTGTTGTACTTACCGCACCATGGCGCATTATACTGTAATGTATTGCACAATATATTATATTGTAAAACAGTGCATTGAAAACTTCGTTTTGGACCCTCTTACAGAAATATGCTTAGAGAGGCCTAAAGGCGCTGCTGCATAGCGTGAGGGCCCCTCAGAAATAGGTGAGTAAATGTGGATGTGTTTTTTGGAAATGTATGCATGTAGATGAGGAAATTCTTAAAAGACAACAAAGACAGCCTTTCTATGGACCACTTGATCATGTACTGTCACCAATTGTCGACGGCTTTGCAATATTTGGAGAGCAAACACTTTGTCCACAGGTACATCTTACTTACGAATCTGGTGTCGTCTGGCCTAGTGTTACAGTACATTAATTACGAAGATATCTGTAGCGAACGTAATGCATGTAATGTAATCTCATAACGAGTTTTAACAATGCCATATGTGGGAAGTTGTTTCTAATTTACTTTACCGTTTTACGTTAGCGATTCAAGTTTGCAAAACTTTAAATAATCGATCAGTTACGTACCTTCATGTCTCAACACTGGACCTGTTTTCTAAGTTTTGGATTAAAACGTCTTCTCTTGGTCATAAAAAGTTCATTCGACAACAATAGACGTATATCGTAAAACAAGTCGACAACGGACTAACTTTGGTCTAGAAAGTGAGATACCAATTCCTTTCCTTCCTGCTACTGCCAACGTTCGTCAGTTCCACTTGCATGCGTAATGATAACTCATGTAACAGAAATGCAGCACTCTGTATATTAGGCCTATGTCTGTGTGAAATGTCTTAAGCCAAATGACTTTGGAACCTGAATAATCTTTTCACCTACTGTCCTAATCTGGTGCGTTTCGGATTTATTTCGTTAACTGCAATGTTTACGTGACACTATGAAACACTGTTTACTGAGTGGTCAATAATTCATGCAATAATTCATTCAATAATTCATGCACGCTCCCCTTTTCAGCCTCATATGACCTATTATCTGGGTCAGCTGCAGTCATTTTCGCGACTCATTTGCTAATTGTAGCTTTTAATTAAGCACTGGTAAACATTTAGTCTAACACACGCGCACATATCCAGGGAAGCCCACGCAGCACGCGACAGCAGTATGAGAATCATCGATGTTCGAGCTTACAGCAAGCGATTGGCCTATATTTCCACTCAACCAACAGATCTGAACATCCCTTCAGAAACTATGGAGTGCATTTCACGCCCAGATAGTAGCTACATATATCGTAATCGTCAACGTAATCGTAATGACGCCTTTATTTAGCACCTCTTCAAGAAATCTATTCCGAAGTGCTCTCGAACTGATAACACGAGAACACGATCAAATAGAATGGTCTTCAATCGTTGGGGTAATAGAGGCAGAGAAAGAGCATATATGTATATATACTGTATACATATATAATACCCGTATATATACAAATAAAATAGACGAGATTGCCAAGACCAGAAAAAGATTAACCAATGACAATGTGTTCAAAAAGTAGTCATTTATAACCGGATGTTGCTGTAATGAAGCAGCCCTTTAATCCGCTTCTCATTTAAACGACTCCGTCACATAGTCCGCCATTATGTAGGCCTACTCGTAGGCAATTCACTGCAACTGATTCACTACAGTAGATTGAAAATCCAAGTGGACGAAACTAAAAGATACGTCACATAGGACCATTTATGTCCCATTATTTACTAAATTATTTGTTTTTCTATCAAAATCACTGCACATTTACGGCATTTGTTCAATGATATTTTCCTGTAAAACGCTCTGATCGTCTGTACTGTTGTAACGCAGAGATATTGCAGCAAGGAATGTCTTGGTTTCTTCTTGGTCCTGCGTGAAGCTTGCGGACTTCGGGTTGTCTCGATGGTTGAGTGACAACAACTACTACAAAGGTAGCATATTGGCAATAGTAGTAGTAGCAGCAGTTGCAGCAGCAGTTGCAGCAGCAGTTGCAGTAGCGGTTGTAGTAGTAGTAATATAGTGTAAAAATGTAATCTTGGTTTATGAGTGTCAATTTTAAAAGGAGATGAAATTAACACGCTAATTAACATGCGTATGTAGAAAATCTTTAGTAGTCTGGTCTCAAGGTCGAAGGATCATTAGCAGAGGCGCAAACACGACCTCAGAAATCCAGAAAAAGCACACCTTTTTAACCTCGCAACTTATGCTGGTACTCATTTACCGACTCATAAAAAATGAAGGGTTGAGTTGGCTCCAGGTGGAGTGGTATTTCAGGAACAGTCACCCATGCAAGTACCTACCTTGCTGGAAGCTGCTAGTGTCGTAGCAACAATAGCTTCAAAAGACCTTATCGTTAGGATTGATGAGTTGACTGTATTCTGTAATTCTCTGTCCGTCTTTGTTCAGCGTCGAAGGCCATGAAGCTTCCGATCAAGTGGATGGCACCAGAATCAATCAACTTCCGTCGGTTCACGACCATGAGTGACGTCTGGATGTTCGGTAAGCACAAGCGAAACTCCTCATATAAAGCCCTCGAGAAGGCTAGTTTTGTATCAAGTAAAGAACCAGCGGGATTGGTACGATCCGACGGTGGGAGCCCGGTGGCGCAACCCTTATTCATTGGAAGGAGAGGAATAAAATCCGACCTGGGACATAACAGTCATAATCGACACTCTGGCAGACTCATGACTATTCAGAACTGCCGAGGTCGCGGGTGCTGTTGCTGATATCGCAGCAGAACGAAAGATGGCAAAATATACCAATATCCTATCGACCCACTGATTGTCTCTCGAAAATCTTAACTTCGTAAACAATAGTCTCTAAAAATAATTTTTTTCATTATTATTATTACTGTTGTTGCTGTTATTGTTGTTGCTATAAAAGTTGGTGGTGCTATGTAACGTAAATACGTACATATGTGCAAACAATACGTACATATGTGCAATCGTGCATATGTGCATAAGTACACGAGTAAAGCCAACAACAACCGATCGCCTTTGAATCTGGCGATCTGAATGCTGATGCTGATGATGATGTTGTCGTTTGATCGTTGAAGCCGTCTGCATGTGGGAGATCATGACGTACGGTGACAAGCCGTTTCCTGGGGTGAGCAACAACGAGGTGATTCGTCTGCTCGAGAACAACGAGCGTCTTCCGATGCCCTCCGGCTGTCCACCCTCTCTCTATCTCGTCATGAGCAAATGCTGGCACTTCGATCCAAAATTAAGGCCACGGTTCTCCGACATAGAAGCATGGATTCGGCAAGTATCTATTTTATAACAGCCATAGACGATCGGTGCAACACGGTGGTCTTTTGAGTACGCGTTTGGTCAAAGATCATGCGGTTGTGGATTCGACTCCGAGTAACGACCATGGGCAAGTTGTTTGCGCACATCATACCTCTGTCACCAAGCAGTATAAGTTGGTACCGGCGTAAGCTGGGAAATAAACGGCAAGTCCTGCGGTGCATAGGCCCATGTCCAGGACCTTGGGATTGGTCCATTGCGGCTCAAAGCCCTAAGAAAAGGAAATGAAACCCTCTCCTAAGTTCTTTATGAGATGTGAGCGCTTTACTTACATACAGACGTCTGATCAGTGATCCATTCAGTGGATTTAGAACAGACGACATATAACGCCAGCGCCAACAAACATCGTATAGCTAACCGAGAGCAACAGAGGATTTTGCCCGAAAGGAACATTTGCAGAACCGATAAACAGATACTCTGTGCGAGATAGATTCTTTCGGTGACAGTCGCTCTTAGAATTCACCAAAAGGCGCTACATCAATGTTCAGTTACATAGGACTGAATACTTATAAATCGTTTATTCCCATTCCAATTTTTACTTCCTTTATCAAATCCTTTCAGCCAACGTGTGCAGGTCTTCTAAAGGTTTCAAAGGTCCAATATGAATGTTTCCATATAGCACCTTTGAGAACATTGTATAGGTCTACACAGAGCGCCGATCGGGTTTAATTCTAATCTTAGAACTTCTATAGCGCCATTATAGCAATCGATCTGGCCTAATTTATAATCCTAGAACTTCTACAGCGCTGTTATAATGATGCATTAGGCATCAATCGATGCCAGTCCAGAAAAGATTTAATAGATAAGATTTTTAAAGATTGAGAAGATATGTTGCACAAACCTATCTAACAGCAAATATCGATATTAAAACCTCACTGCATAAAAATGTTGTAGACTGTTTAAAAGGGTTGTTAAATATTACTGCTGGTGCTGGTGACTAAGAATAAGACTAAAAGTAGTGGTGTTTAACATCTGCTAGTTTACATGTGTCATCTTTATTGTGTCGCCGTTAACACTTATTTTTAAACTGTGCATTTGTTAGCCTGCAGGCATGCTTAGGCTACATAAACACATGTATGCATGGTACCTCTATCAGGCTTACTTAATATGCAACATTTTCTGCGGATATAAAAGACTGAGAATATTACATAATTTCCGACGAAAATATACAAGCGTCAAGAAATACTAATGTGAATTGCCCAATATTCTTCTTATTGTCACTATTCATGTTTTATTCCAGTCCAGTTCAGTCCAGCCGGTCGAGTTGACGTTTTTCTCTTTATCGTATTTTTCTTTACCCATAGATTTCATCATCAACCGATCTTTCGTTCTTTCTAACTTTCTTCGGTACTCTGTTTTATTCGCTGAGGGCACTTGAATAAAACATGAATAGTGACAATAAGAAGAATATTGGATTTTGTTAATTTAGCATGATACAGCTGGATGAGCAACAAGCGCAAAACCAAATTGGGTGGTCTAGCATCAAAAGGAAGCAACACCGAGGTTTGTTCCTTCAACAGTTTCTAACATGATTAAGTGCATTGCTTGGTAGCCATTTTAGGCTTCAGTTTCACTCTAACTGGTTGACCAAGTTTGCATCCTTTTGCATATACATGGCATTTATTTAATTTAAATGTTACGTTAACGTTTGTGGGCTGATTGGCTTGGACTCACCTGGAATAAAGTCGTAAAGAGAGTTGCAGCGAATTGACTGCGTTATTACCGCGGTAAATTCTGTGTGAGAAAGTTTTAGTCATCGAATTTATTTATTTACTTATTTGTTCATTTATTATTTGAAGCCCTTGTTACGCGCGTAATGTCAGTACACCTGAATCTAAGGCGGGGATATATGTTCGCTAGGGGCCAAGGTGGAATCATGCAAAAGCCATGGTAAAGTAGTGAGTCTTAACTAGTGATGTAAAAGATGATAGCGAGTTTGCAAAATTTCGTGGTAGACGATTCTAAAATGCGAGGAGCACAGCAACTACAGGCACGTGATCCTACAATTGTCCTGGATTTACATGTAGGTTCTTGCAACAAACTAGTTTCAAAAGAACGCAAGAATCTGGGAGGGCAATATGGAGTCAGCAGTGTATTTCTTTATATTCAATATATTTCTTTAGTACTCAGAAACTCCAATTTTTGATGCCAAAAAGTTAAATTAGAAAAATCTGCCTATTCACAGAACGACAAAATGTGAATCCTTGTCTTTTGTTTTGTGTATAAATTCTTATTATCGAATGTTGTACTGCACTCCGTTGTAAACACTGAACAATGAATAAAGTAATGCAACGGTTTAGTTAACTGAGAGAACATCTTATGTTTGTCATGTTCAGGTTCATCCGTCGACGCCGAAACACCTCCAGAAAAGGTATGTGTGTAGGCATGTACATTAAGACATGTATGCATCTGAACATTTATATAGCACCTTCTAGAAACTTCTTAAAGGCGCTTAGACGTTTCTCTTTTTCAGAAGTAACGCGACGTGGCTTAAGATAAATAAACTGAAGATGTTTATGGAGCAGTGTCTGGCGTGACAGTTCGGAATTTTATTGGAAGATTGGACTGTCCAGGGTGCAAGAAATGACGATTCGCTTTACGGGAACGGGTACTGACAGGCCCTCACAGGGTGGCTGAGCGCAGTGTTTGTCGATTCGGCTGGCTTGAGACAGGAAAAACATAGTATTTCTCTGGACTATTCGATGACCCCACCAACCATCGAGGCTCACCGTAAAATACTTTTGAATGTAATTATGGCTTCGACCGTAAGCCAGTGTCTTTCGCATTTAACCGGACCTTAATATAACGTCTTTTGCATAGGCTCTATGCCCACCCCAAGATTTCTGAGCCATCCGCCACGATCATCATACAGAAAAGAACTGAGCCATGCCATGGTTAACATTTTATTCCGTAGGAGAGTCGGCTTAGCAAGTGTTGTGGCAGACAGTGGGTCAGGTTAAGTTGGCTTGGCTTAGGTTAAGTTAGGTGTTATTGTATGCATGATCTTAGCCACAGATCCTCTATTCAATCTACTGTATCGAAAGAACCACGATTGGACTCCACTCCAAGCCCCATACAGTGTTGTTCGAATCTCTTTAGCTGTCCTCATGTTGGACTACAATACAGACGCATCAGTGAGGAGCAATCGGTGTCGACTGTTTGGTTGTTTGCTTCAGCCGTCTCGTTCTCTCAGTCGCAGACACTCTGGCCTCGTCGGTCGATCAAACCCAGAGCTGGACGAAGCTTCTCGCGGCCAACATCTCGACCTTACCCTACCTCGCGTGCCGTCTTGGAAGAGCGACCACGACGTGAACGACCCAGGGGACAATCGGTTGGATATGGATCGGCTAAGGATGAATGACCACTATCGAAGCCCTCTCCGGGGAGACTGTCGGGTCCAAGACACCACTCCATCTGCTCGCTGTCACGTAAGAACACTCACCCGTTTGATTCGACTGGAAATGTGTTTCCGGAGCATCCTACGCCTGTATGACAAACAATGTGGGCCTTTGTATCTGCCTTCGCGGTTCGAATCCGCTTGATATTGTCAGTGCATGTAACCCGTGAGAAAGACTTTGTTAGATCGCTGTAGTTTTTATCGTGTTTGCGGTTCGACTGAACGTTTGGCAGCCCATAACCTCTGACTGAGTTGGGTGTCTGTTGGATGTAGGGAGGCACTTATGTCGAAAACGATGGCTTCCGGGGTTACGCTGGTGTGACCTCTGACGATTTCAAATGAGCGGTTACCGCCTTGTACCTTACTTAGCATTTGAGGTGCACTATTACAGAATTTAATGGGAATGATATCAAGAGTAGACCCTGCTTATTTCACGCGCCTTAAAGGAACTCCATTCCTTGGTCTTTAGATGCTCTGTTTAGACTTAAATATTTAGACATTCACCTCACCAATGCCTCTGCCGATGATGTGAATGTACACGGTTTTATGTAGTGATCGTATGACGTCGACCCCTATCATTTTTAATGAATTTATCGGGTGAGATACTTTACCACCGCTGCCCATTTGAATGGGTGCCACGCCATGTAAGGTGTCTGTGTACGGACCGTGCTAGCTCGAGATTAAAATCTCTTAAATATAGCCACTATCGGTATGAGATCAGGCACCTTCACTTCCAGAGGAGCCTTGACATACTCTTTAACCAATGTAGCTAACCAGGACTGTTATTTGCATATTTTAATAGATTATTTGCCTAATCGGTTTTCAGCACGTTATTTTCCATATTTTTCAGCACGTTATTTTCCATGTTTTTCAGCACGTTATTTTCCATATTTTTCAGCACGTTATTTTCCATATTTTTCAGCACGTTATTTTCCATATTTTTCGGCACGTTATTTTCCATATTTTTCAGCACGTTATTTTCCATATTTTTCAGCACGTTATTTTCCATATTTTTCAGCACGTTATTTTCCATATTTTTCAGCACGTTATTTTCCATATTTTTCAGCACGTTATTTTCCATATTTTTCAGCACGTTATTTTCCATATTTTTCAGCACGTTATTTTCCATATTTTTCAGCACGTTATTTTCCATATTTTTCAGCACGTTATTTTCCATATTTTTCAGCACGTTACCGATTATAAGAAACTGAGTCCACCGACACTTGAAGAAAAACTACGACAACAGCAAATACGGAGTAACATGGACAGCACCTGGCTAAGAGTCGTGGAAGAAAACAATGCTCGGGTAAGTCCGACAACGACTATCATCCCATCAACAATGACAACATCATCATTATACATCTGGGCTTACATTTTAGTGTTTATGCCAGTTCATGTTTTGCAGGTATCTCATAATCTCGTTCCACAATTTAATGAACTTCAACAAGTACAAATTCATTGGCTCTTGTGGTTCTGCGAGCAACTTCCCCAAAATACCTTCTTAGTCCTTTACATTTACTTAGTCATATGACTTGGATATCTTATGAATTTCAAGTTACCTTTAAATTGGCCTGTGTACTACATCTTACCTTCAGCCACTGCTTCATACTTCAAACAGCCCTCACCACAATTCATGTAGGCCTATAGATCGTGGGATCCGAAGCAACTCAAGCTGCAACCCGATAGAACAGAATCAATATCAATCGATCTCTTTTCTCCAGAGCTGTACATTCATTCTCTTCCTCCAGGAAATGCCTGAAACCTCAACTTATCGATAGGTTTAAACCATTTGGATACTTAACGGTGTTAATGATCCACGCGCCTCCGATTGATATAATATTATAGCGTATAACAGATTATCATGAAATTAATATTAGCATTTGCGATTATAATTTCTATATTTATCTAACGTCGTTATTTAAGACGAAGCAATAGTCGATGGCGCTGAGCTTTGCGATCGAGAGGACTTGCAGAAGGTCCTTACACAGGATTGGCCTAATCATCTTTTGGGATACAAGAATTTGCACTTTCACGTTTCAGGACGAAGGCTCAGCCACTTGATTATCGTCTATCGCAAACATATTTATAAAATAAACATTAAACATCCTGCATTTTGTGTTTTCTAATTGCTAGAAACAACTCGGTGGAACGAGTGCGTTGGTTCGTAAGCCTGGAGAAGAAACCGAAACGGTTGAGTTCCTTTGTTTGCTTTTGCTAAATGATTAGTAATTATTATAATCGGCCACAATTATTATAATCGCCCAGAATTTGCGGAAGTGGGCTCACTGCGTGAATCAGCTAACTAGCAGTGTCAACCGCGTACATCAATGTTAGGACCAAATTGCATAAATCTAATCTAATCTTATCTAAAGACCTCTATAGCGTCGTTATCATAATGCCCAAAGCATTAGGCAGTGGTCACTTCAGGTCAAAATCGCGGTCAAAGATCATAAACCGTTGGAGAAGCGATGTAGAAATCCGATACGATGCAGAAACTAGAAGCTAGACTACGGTGGGAAAGCAAGTTGGAAGAGATGTGTCTTAAGTTTAGACTGAAAATTACATCAAAGAATTGGCAGAAAGAACTTAACTGGACAGTGTCTTGTTTTTCTCAATATAATTAAGAAACAAGACCTTAAACTTCAGTGAACGAAACTGTGAAATTAGCAGACGTCGAATATTAGATAGTAAATTCGATAATTTTTTATTAAAAACGACGAATTTGTGCTAAAACTACTAATAAATTTAAAAAGTACTTCCGGTCGGCTGTTTCCGTGACGTCATCATTTAATGTCACACCACCTCACAAGCAATATAATTGCTTTCGTAATTTCACTTGCTGTCTCGTCACCAGGCTTATGAATAAGATTTCTCAGACTTCTGATACGAAACTTCCTGATTACTTAAGCGCCTCCACGTTCAAAACCTGACCAGAGGATCAAAGAAGGAGAGAAGAGGTGACCCTGCCACATGCGGAGAACTGTAGCCGACTGGTTAGAGGGCTCGGCTTGTAACGCGAAGAGTACGGGTTCGAGTCTCCTCCCCTCACACAGTAATCGTGTAGGGGCCTTGAGCAAGTCCGTAGCTCAGTTGCTCAGCGCCATCGATTAATGCTTAGTCATTAGGTAATGGCGCTTAATAAATTCATAAATAGCCTAATAATATTACAACCCGGGGCCCATGAATGCATTTTACACCCATTTTAGTAAAAGTAATAGATATTTTTATCCAAATATACTCAGTCTTAGTTTCAGATGTCGGTAAAGGTAACTCTGGCAGTAAACAAGTCAGGAAATAAGTTTTGTTAGTTACTTCGTTAAGTAGTAAGCTACTAAGTTAGTTATTGATAGTTGGTGAATAAGGTAATTAGCTACTTAGTTAGTTATTAGTTAATTAGTTAGTTAGTTAGTTAAGTTAATTAGTTAGTTAATTAATTAGTCAGTCAGTTAGTTAGTTAGTCAGTCAGTTAGTTAATTAAATAGTTAGCTGCCTTTATTTTGCGTCTGTTAAAGGCATGTGGTATGTACTGTTTAACGGTCTATAATGTTGTTTGAATTATAATGAGTTAATTACAGGCAAATTATTTTTATTATAAGGCCTGTTGTTAAAAATACATTTGCCAACAAATTTAAATTTCAGCATCGCTCATTCATAAAAATTAATAGGATATTTAAAGGGTTTCTTGACTGAGACTGCTAATCATCCTGATGGTTGGAAATAGGTTACGAAGGCAGTAGCTGGACAACTGAAATTTCAGACAAGTCTTCCTATGAACCATCTTTGATAGTGCTAGTTTTTAGCATGATTGCTTTTAGCATGACTGGCTTTCCCGAGAGCTGCGGCTTGAGTTCCTTAGTTTGTCCCTTCCGTAGTTTCGCAAGCGCCTGAACACTGTATTATTTGACAGTGGTCTCACTGGCTCGGGTCGGGAGCGCCGCTGATTCTTGAAGTGGCGCTTTAAAAATGTCAGATTACTATTACAATTACAATAGAGGATAATAATCGTAACTGTAATCCATAAGAATTCTGAAAAGGTAGCTTGGCCCCGGATCCTAACCCGGCACCGAAACTGACCAACCTGGCTATAAAATGCGGATTTAATTTGATTTAACGCCGATGTTAAGCTGATCTCGTTGACGTTGCTTTTGGTATGGCGAGGAGAAATTTCTGAGATTTACATTTATAGGCCTGTTGCATTTACATTTACATTTCTGCGTATGTTGTAGAATCAATAATGCATATCTTTGTGCTTGTATGGCATTCTGTATGTCTATCTTTGTGGTTGAATGTCACTCTGTTTGTCTGCCTTTGTGTCCTCTTCTTTTATTTGTTTGCTTTGTTATGTATTTAATCGGTTTTGCCCATGCCTACAGTTCCTCGCTCAGCCGATGGACATATGCTGTGTGACACGCCTTACTTGCTTACCTACCTACCTACATACCTACTTGCTTACCTACCTACCACATACCTACTTACCTACCTACCTACCTACCTACCTGCCTGCCTACCTGCCTACCTACCTACTTACTTAGTTGCTTGCTTGCTTACTTACCTACCTACTTACTTACTTACTTCTGAGCAGAGAAGGAAGGAGAACGAGCATGAGTGGGAGGAGCGCCTCAGGGACATCGTCTTGGATCGCACGAACGATGCAGTCCACAAAGGAACGCTTGATGTCGTCACTGCCGTATCTGAGATGATAAAGACGCTGGACAACAACACCAGCAGCTGCAGCCAGCTAGCGCATCTCTACTTGCCGATGGTGAAGGTCAGAGTGGCTTGTCTTGTCTTGTCTTGGCTTTTCTTGTCTTGTCTTGTCTTGTCTTGTCCTGTCCTGTCATTTCTTGTCTTGTCTTGTCTTCAACAGTCCTGGAACCGAGGATTGGCTCCGCCACGGACAATTTGTGCCATTTGCTTCTGTCCTTCATCTGTTGTAATAACTGGTCGAACGATACATAATTCAGTCCACGACTTGATGTTGTCTATCAATGTCATCTTGGGTCTTCCTCGAGCTCGGCATCCAGTGTAATTAATTTCATACTTAATGCCTACAATGATCTCGACGTCGGACGAACATTTCGTCAACACTACTCCAAGGCTTCGCACCCCCACCATTAACAGGAATGTGATTGATCCGCTCATAAATCACAGGCACGTGATAAAGACGTGTCCAGACAAACTTGTTGAATGATACTACGTTACGTCAGTTGAAAATTTCTTACGTTAGTGGGAAGTTCCTTTATAAGACGCGTTTTATTCATGCACTCGTGAGTTTTCCTAAACATGCTGACTCATCATATAGTGACACGCTGCGTCAGCAGAAAATACTTTCACAACTACCTAGATGCTTCTATGGCTACTTTTAGTTTAGCTACTCTTACTGTTCATATCTTTCTTGTCTCTGTCGTCCTCTGAGTATTTATGTAGTACGTTTGAGGTCTCTCATGCTTCCTTCATTCGTCGTTGGGGCCTCTCTTCCTTTACACCTGAACTGTCCTTTCACCGTTGCCCTTTCGCCCCATTTCTTCTCTGCAACCCGTATTTCTTCTCTTTAGCTCTGTCCTGCCCTTTTCCCTGTCTCTCGGCCCACCCTCTTCGTTCTTTCCTATTTGCCCAGTTCTTTTTCCTTGTCATCTTTTCCTTTTTACCTCCTGCCCTTTCTAATTGCCCCTCCTTCCTGCTCGTCCTTCATCTTGCGCCTTATTCTGCCTTCATGCCATATGTTCTATTTTCGTTTTTCTCTGTCTTTTCAACTTCTATTTCTTCAAATTTGTTCAATTAATTCCTTCCCTCTTTTCTTTCTTCCTTCTTTCGTTCGTTCGTTTCTTCTTCCTTCCTTCCCTCCCTCCTTCCTTCTTTCCTTCCCTCCCTCCTTCATTCCTTCCCTCCCCTCCTTCCTTCCTTCTTATCTTCCTTTCTTCCTTCATTACAGATTTACTTCCAATCTCCCTGCTTTCCTTTCTCCTGTCATGCCCCTCAATCCTGTTCCACCCTACATCCTTCCCTCCCTTCTTTCTTTACTTCCTTTCTGATTCTCTGCACATATTTCACTGAACTAACCTGTGAGAAGAAAGACAGATCAAATCTCGGACCATATAAACGTCGATACTTCAATTGAAAGTTGCACTGATTGTCGATACTTCAATTGAAAGTTGCACTGATTGCCGATACTTCAATTGAAAGTTGCACTGATTGCATGATTGTTGTATTCAGAACATCGGCGATATGCTTAAGACGTTTGTTACGGTTGTCGACGAATTTCTCAACACTTTGCCCAGGGATGCGAAATCTCCGGTCTGTATACATTTCTCTTACGTTTCTTGACCTATAAGATTTGGCTCTGCTTCATTTAGCTAAATAATTAGAATAGCGTAGGCTTATAATTAACATATGGCTTACTTTACTGTAAGTAAAATACTAAACAAATTATACTACATAATAATTACAATACTTTGTTATAATTAAAATACTAAATAATTAAAATACTAATGACTTATAATTGAAATATTAAATTAAACTACTAAAAAGTGTACATATTAATGACTCAGCGGATCATTTTAGCAACAAGATGGGTTGCGCAGTTCTGAAGTGAAAATATATAAGAAATGGACAAGTAACCGCATCGCAGTAAGCCTAGAAGCTTTTAAGCCTATAGACAATGGAAGATGGCACCATTATATAATGGGGCAATACGCATAAACCTAAGCTTCAGGGTAACAATTACAAAATTGATATTGCGCCAGTATCCTAAGATAAAAAAATAGACCAACGACTACAATAAAGACAAGATTAACAATAACTTTGGCAACGACGACAGTGACAAAAAAGTGTAAATACCAAATTAGCAACAAAAACATTAACATTAACAAGAGAAAAGGCAAAATATTAGCAACATCGAAAACAACATTAATGGCACACGGTGACAACAATGACAACGATGACAACGATGACACTAACAACAGCATTTAAATAAGATGACGATGTTAGCATGTGTTAAGCACGAGTTTCAAAATCCTTCCCTGGTTGGATATTCAGGTAATCATGGCAACGAAGGTGTTGAATTCCGACATGGCCGAACTGATTCGTCATTTAAAATTGGCGCAGCAATATAGCAACACGGTGCTCGACAAGGAATACCTGAAGAAAATGCTACAGGCCGGTCACGCTCTGGCTGTCGACTGCAAGAATCTCTTGGAAGCTGTCGACATCGCTCGGAAGAAACAGATCTACCTGCAGAGACGAGAGCAACAGTCACCTGAAGCCGTCACGCGTCAGTGACCTCAGCAGCATGCGACGGAGACAGTCAAACTGTGGTCTCGCATCGGTGCATCTGCATCCGAGTAGTGCGAGCGACTTCCACCGGTTACACTTCGCTAGGCAACAGACAAAACCTGATACGTAACAAAAACAGACAATAATGTGGCATAGAGACGTAATTTGTCTGGTAAAAGAAGTCGTCAGTTGGATCTACAACCAATGGCGCTCTTTGTGAAGACCTATCTGATCGTAGTGTGGCTGAGATCTATTGCCAGGCAGTTTGTATATTCGTATTATAAGTGCCCATAATGGTCCCACAGGTTATAGCTATCAGAGGCGGATTCAGGGAGGCGCAACGGACGTACGACCATAAACTCGGCAGATAGGTGTTTTTCCTAGTTGCCTTCCAGTTATGCGTCAGACCGTGTATATTTCCAGACAGGACCAGCATAACTAGTATTTCGGTATGGACAACCACGTCTTCGGCGTAGTTCAGGTCTGTGGATTCTCCGACCCAATGTTCTGCATCACCTGCATGTTCTTCAGCATCAGCCTGTTCCATGATACGATCCGTCGACAGTAGAAACAGGTCTGCCGCCCTGTCGTGGTCCACTTTCTACCCTAAACCAATCCAACCCAGTGGCGATCCAGAAATGCACACAGTGGCCAAATGGCGACGGAGATTCGTGGCAAGTAGCGCTAAGTTGGAATTTGCTGCGTGGCCCCAGCGAAAGACACATTTCAGATAAGAGACCATGACGGGCTTGGTCGATCTGGATCGGCTAATGCCCGTGAAGATTCCATTGTCATTTCACCCCTTCTACAACCCCCATTACCTGTAGGCCTAAACACCGCTGAATCCGCCCTTGACTCAGAGATTTGAATCTCTGACTACCACGGGCCGTACACGTGAATCTTAATTGGCACGGCGTCCATTCAAACGGGCAGCGGTTGTGAAGGATCTCACCCGATAAATTCATTGAAAAATGAGCAGGGTCGAGGCCATACGGTCGCTACATAAAACCGTGTACATTTACATTTTCTGGGCACGCAATACATTTTACGTTGACTGGACACTAAGATCGGTAACTGCCAACCACACGACGGCTCTGAACAAATGCGCATCGCTGCCGCAATTACATAATTATTTGTAACTAGTTAGGTATGCAGCAGTTGGTCCGTAGGTTGTATTTTAGCTCGAGTAGTTTCTCGAGCAAGAAGGAGAACCAATTATGTCATCAGCCGTATTTATTTCGTCATTTTGACCCATTTAGGCTAATCACGAGAATTGGAAGAACTTTAACTTTGCATCATCCGTGAGCGCAAATAATGTCCTCGTCCAGCTTTTCTGAGATTGCAAGAAAATAAAACTAAAAACTTTGATGTTGTTTCTTTGCAAAACAAAGCTGCCTATAATTGTAATCGCAATCTTAAAGTAGAATGTCTTTAAAGCTTTGTCTAAACGTTACAATCGCACGGCACCGACTATTCATAAGTGTTGCCCTCTGAGAGCCTCACTTGTTTGGCCCACATTGGGCTGGAAGCTGATCATCAGTTCCGTGCCGTTGGCACAGTGCGGTCAGCTATCGGCCCATAGGGGTTGTACTGAATCAGAAGCTTACCCTGTCTGCTCATGTTAACAGCCTCTCTCGCTCTTGTTTTTACCATCTTCGTCAGCTCAGCACCGTTTGCCGTACTCTTTCCTTTCACGCTATCTCCACTCTGGTCCATGCCCTCATTTGCACCAGGGTTGACTTTGGGAACGCCATCTTTACCGGCCTATCGCTAGCCAACACTGCTATGCTGCAATCTATGCTTAACTCTGCTGCTCGTCTCATAAGGGGCATTCCAAAATATGGCCACATCTTGTCTTGTATTCGTGACACTCTTCACTGGCTCCCCGTCCAGCAGCGTGTCCACTTTAAGATCCTCTCTCTCATGCGCAATTGTGTTCTTGGCTCTGCTTCCCTTTACCTCATTCACTTCTGCACTTTGGTCTCCTCGTTGCCGGGCCTTAGCACCCTTCGTTCGGCCTCTCAAGATCTGATGTTTGTCCCTCGCTTGCGAACCGCTGCGGCCCAGTCCAGAAGCTTTGCCTACGTTGATCCCACTTGTTGGAAACTTCTCCCTCGAGAATTGCGGCTTGAGCTCCTTTCTCTCCCCCTCTCAGTGTTCCGCAGGCGCCTGAAGACTGTACTGTTCAACAGTGATTTTACTTTTTCGGGTCGGAAGCACCTCTGTTGAGTTTATCCTCTAAGAGGCGCTTTATAAATCTCAAATTACAATTACAAATTACAATTACAGTGAACGTGGATGTTTGAGTCTATATCACCTTTGCCGTATCTTTCATGAAATGCAGTTCACTGGCAAACTTAAACTTGTGATCATGCACCGATGACATAGGCTACTCGACCATTTGTGTTGTGCATCAAAGTAAGAAATGAAGATTGCCCATTCAGAGAAGCATTCTCATGCTCAGACGTAATTGCCTGCAGATTGGAAAGAGCCAGGATATTGACTGTGACCTGGCACCGAAAGTTATATTCGCTTTCCCAGTAATATCATAGGCCTACTGGTTCCAAAATATATCTCCAGTGGTTTAGGCGCACGTCAAGGTGCCTTAGTGCGTGGGGATGCCAGTTCGCATACCGATCGTGGTCTATTTCAGAGATTTGAATCCCTGGGTAGCACGGTCTGTACACGGGCACCTATTCAAATGGGGAGCTGTGGTGAACGATTTCAGCCGATAAATTCGTTGAAAATGATCATGGTCGAGGTCATGCAATCGCTATAGAAACACGTGCGCTTTTAAATTTACATCTAGGGGAACCAACTGCAATTTGGTACTGATTAGTGGAAAGCGATTATAGTAAATCTCAACGATAATCGCTTTCCACTAATAATTTATTAGTCCGTAGATTTGCACACGACAGCATGGCTGCTACGGATTAGATATTCTTTGACGCAACTTTTTTGTGGAAATTACAGCGATATGGGCTAGATTGTAATATAGGCCGTACTGGTCATTTTTATTAGCTCTCGAAGGCGCTTCTCGATAGCCCAAATGATGCAAAAAATTCTTTAAGAACAATTAACTTAATCTGTAGAGCAAAAAGCCCTAAAAATCACCAATGTCGAGCTAATGCGAACAACCCATCTATGAAGTCCTAATTGACGCCATGTTCAATTCTTGATCGATCATATTTCAACGACAAGCAGCAGCAGAATTTCTCACTGAATTTCTCACCAACACTTCACCTCTTTCAGTTTCTGCGCAGGTCTTTCACTCAAGACTGAAAACACTTCTTTTTCAAAAATCTTATCCTGATTCTTTCTCTCCCCCTCATCTGTCTTCTCGCTTCAATTTCAAACATCATCCACCGTAGCCGTCCGACTGTCTGAGTGCCTGACTCCTGGATCTTGACCTGGAACCGAACCCTTTTGCCTATCGATTTTGTTTTGACTGAGCGCCTGTGAATAAGCTGGTTCCCGCGACTTAGCTTTCGTTGAGCGCTGTAGAAATCTTGAGATTACGATTACGATTACGATGGTGTGTGCTTAACCTTTAACGCATGGGATCGATTTAAGCTTTTCCCATGTTATTTTACATGCACTTTGAACAAGTTCTTAATGCGCGACTACTTAACTTACTTAATTCGACATTGTATGCAATTTTTGATCCGTGTTACATAAAGGATGAGGAATGGCTACAATAATTGTAGAATCTCTTAGGATGTTATATACCCACTCTTAGTCTCTCATGTCTTACCTACGTTTGCTTTTTATCGTGAGATTATCATGTGATGCATAGTCCTCTATTCAGCAGTTCTTCTATTGGTCGGTAGAAGGCGCGCTGTGCGGTGTGGTTAATGGCGGTTCATGCTAAAGGATTGAGAAAAGGTGTTTTTTTATTTATTAATGGCATGAGCGCCTGATAGTGACCGGCATAGTACCGCTTGCCCGTTAGAGTTCTGTCGCATTTCTTTTAGACCTCATGACTTCGAAGCTGGTGTAAGGGTTTTAGCGCGTATTAACCGTGATGCCTATACATGCGCGGATAAAGTACCCATGAAAATCCCGAAAAAGCTACATTAAATACTAGTTACCTGAAACCACCAAGTAAATGAAGCTTTGCTGTACACATTGTTTGCAGTTGTTTGTGACAGTTGGATTATAAGCAGACTTTCGGCGGCGATTTGCGTGGGGAAACTTTAAAAATTTTTAGGTTGTAGCGATATTATGGGCTTTTAACGTTCATATTAGTTGGGATGTTGATGTTGGAAAGTAACTTAGAGTTAGATTCGATTTCTCAGAGCTACCCATTTGAAAATTAAGTAAAACTGAAGAAAGATTTTAAGCTAGTCAGGTTATATACTTACGATTTACAATTATTAAATTAAAAAATCTAGCAAGCTGATAATGATCATGTAAGCTTGCCTTGACTGAAAGTTAACTGAATCCTGCCAAGAGGAGTATAATTAATGCTCACCACAGGGATGTAGTAACCCATATACCACCACCACATTTATTGTCCCATGCCACAGAAATTTTGGGGAAAATAATAAAAATGAAATAATTTTTCTTTGATCAAATTTTGTCACATTTCTTTTAACAATTCAGAAAAGTGTCAGTCATTTCAACTGCATGATGCCTTATCTTGGGCTTATGAGCATTGCTTTAGTGTGGATCCTGAAAGTTGAAACGACAAATATGAAATATTTTTTATTCTGATAAAGCACTCACATTCACCTGCATCATAAATGTTTGAGGGTCTGGCAATAGTGATTAATTATCAATGCCAATACACACTATCCTTATGTGTTCAGCTTAAGCATTCATCTCTGTGATATTGTTCAAAGCATGGGACAACACATAGTGCTGGTTTTGCCATGCAAGTTTGGCAAAGTACCGTGCTTTTTTCCAAATTCCTTTCTCATTGCAAACATTTTTGGTTGAGGCATCCTTCTGCTTATTAAATTTCTTATGCACTATGTAGGCATTGCTCGTGGCCAGCACCAATAAATGAAGTACAGTCCTGGGCTGTAGTAAAGTGTAAACTTGTCGTGATGTCATTCAGGTCTCAACTTAAGACACATCTCTTCTAACTTTCTTACTCACCATAGCCTGGATTGTGGTTTCTCACATATTGGAACTCAACTCGGCTTGTCCAATGGTTTATGATCTTTTACTGTGATTTTGACTTGAAGCAACCATTGACTTATCAGTGTCTTGGGTATTATGATAACGATGCTATAGAAGTCATTAAATTGGATTAGATTAAGCTGATCAGAGCAATCAGTTCTTTGCATGTATTGTTATAGTCCAGTGTAGAATCCATTATGGAACACCATAAGCAAAAACTATTCTTGTATTCACGAGATGGTGCCTATTGTCAGGCATCAGCTGCACACCAAAAGAATGATTTACATGCATGCAGGAGTAGGTAGAACTGAAATAATGATAAGAATATTTCGTCACGATAAAGGGAAGTTAGGGTTAGGGTTAGGGTTGTTGTGCACATTAGCTTCATGAACTTGTTTTTGTGTTTCTGTGATTGTAGCATTTGTGTACTGTGATGAATGGCGATGAATCAGTCAATGAACTTTAGTGCCACTCGTGCAGTGGGTTCTGCCGCAATGGACTCCATTGAGAGAGCTATATTCAACCTAAATGAAGCACTGAACGCCGATAATTCCTATCGGGACTTGTCTGACCTGTTGAATGTGCCAAGATATTGTAAGAACTTCTGCTATTAACTAAATAACTAACTACAAATAACTACTCTGGACCATCCTTATGACATTTCTTATACTTTTTGAGAGGTGCTTAAAAGGTGCTAAATGAGTATTCAGAAGCATATGTACTCGCAAGCATTTATCAATTTCCTTTGGGAGTTATGTCCATTGCGTTGTTATGAAGAGGTTACATCAGAAGCATACATACTCCCATGCATTTGTTAATTTCTTATGGGAGTTGTGTCCAGTGCCATGTTATGAAGAGGTTGCATCAGGATTGTAATTGTACTCATAAACTCAAGATTTCTACAGCACCCTACAAAAGCTAAGTTGTGGGAACCATTTTATTCACAGGCGCTCAGCAAAACAACATCAATAGACAAGAAGGGTTTGATTCCAGGTGAAGATGCAATAGTCCGGCAGGCAATCAGATGGCTTCGGTGGGTGATGTTTGGAATTGGATCTGCAGGATAGATAAGAGGAAGAATAGGAATCGGGATAGGAAGAGGAGTGTTTTCAGGTCTGAGTGGAAGACCTGAGCAGAGATTGCAAGAAGTGAAGCAGTGGTGAGTTTGTATGATGGATGAGGATACAGTTTGAGGATACAGTTTGCTTCCCAGTTTAATTTTGGATCTGTGACCATGTGTGTCAGAATTTGTGTTATAACGGTGCGTGTTTTGCAGTAGAGTATGGTGTACTAACGTCCTCTAACAGTGTACTAACGTCCTCTAACAGACTAAGTACTGCTTTTGATTACTCCAGTATTATACATTAACTACTGAAGAACGCGGAAGTATCTCAAGAGTGTATGATGATGTCTTTGTGATTAGTAAGCTTCTACAGACAAGCTGTACTGATGCAACTACGTGCAGCAAATTTTGCTTGAGTAAAGCCTCGTCTTCCAAGTCGGGTTTTTAGAGGCGCTCGTTTCCTGGACATGGGGTCGACACAATAACAGGACTCATCATTAACTCCCCAAATTGTACTGCCTGATAGCTTGATCGCAACTGGACAGTTACTATATTTTATAACTGGTTTGAGTTCTGAACCTGTCAAATTTTGAATGTTGATAGTAATTCATTGTGGAACGAACCACTGATCATATTGTATTAAAGGGAGCTTATAAATTATTCTGATAATCCTATTATGAAGACGGTCTTGATTCTTTTTACATGTCGGAACAGTTAGATGGTATAGGACAGATTGTGAATGCAATCGTCTTTCTAATTTCCATCCAAAATTTAAATTCTGGTGCTTCTTGTGAAATTTAACAAATTGTTATCAAGCTCATAAGGAAAGGTTGTGTGGTTGTTGGATTGATGTTATTGTGATTGTCCATTATTAAGATGAAATAATGTTCAGCGCCAGAACCAAACTTCTGAAGATTTTTGTTTGTAATCATACTTGCTAGAAATGAGCAAAATTCTCGTCTAATCTTTTTAGCAGTCAACACTTCATCACTTACGAATTGCTGAATCAGATGCACTTTTATTTGCTTTCTTAGATGAGCCAAATGTGAGTGGAGCAATGGAGAATGATTATCCATCAGTTAGCGTTCAGGCCGGAGGAGGTTTGCATGAGATTGGTCAGATTAAAAAGACTTCACTACCCCCAGAACTTGTCGAAAGATTTGCATGTATCCTTTACACAGAGATGTCTGTGCATGACAAATGTTTTAAGTAGGCAGATAAATAAATCTGTATGTATAACATGCCTCTTTGAACATTGTTTATCATATTCATATTCACAGTCATATTTTTGCTGTTTCAAGTCGTGATCTAAAGATGATTTAAATTTTGATGTATGTCCTCGATCACCTAGATCAGAATTTGCTTCATCACGGTGCATTTTGTAGGAAGGTTCGGGTTGGCATAAATTGTATGGCTGGGCTCTGTTGATATGTCACTAACAGATGGAGTTAAGCTAAATAGTTCTGAGCTCAGTGTATGGGTGGATGGGTTCATGGAATATAAGGCCACCTGAAGCCCAGTCAGCTGTCCATTCAATCTAAGTCATTGAGTGAGTAACAATCAAATATAATCTACTGACTTCTCTAGTGCCATTATCATAGTGCCCAAGGCATCAGTTGATGGTCGCTTCAAGTCAAAATCGCAGTCAAAAATCATAAACTATTGGAGAAACCAGGTTGAATTCTGAAAAACCAGAAGCCAGGCTACGGTGGGTAAACAAGTTGGCAGAGATGTGGTTAAGTCTAGACCTGAGTGACATAAAAAAATTGGCAGAATGAACTGAAATGGGTTTGGACCAACTACTGAGGAACAATGGGCCTTGGGTGGTTAAAAAAGTGCCCTGTTGTTGAATGGCTGATGTTGTACTGGTGCCTCAGATAATAGATGATTTGTCTTTGAGATTCCAAGGAGTTTCTGGATTTGTAAAGAAGTGTGTTAGCTTTGCTGGTTAAACTGGAATTGAATCAAAATTTTCAGTTCAGAAGAAGAGTGGTTGATTGAGAGGACCTTACTTGAATGTTTCCTGAACTGGGTTTGCTTAGACATGCAGTGCAACTGTCTGATGGGTTTATTTCCGGATATTAAGCGTGCCTGGCTGTCGATTGATAGTGACATCTTCATGTGGAACTACGAAGACGGGTAAACATGTTTTCAATTCTCTCATGCGAAATTGGTATGCAAATAGCGTTTAGTCATTTTTCACCGACTGCAGTAATGTGTTGTTTTCCCAAATAAATAGTCTGCAAACTCGTCACTAAATGAGTTTTTAAATGAAGGCATTTTGTCATCCCATTTTATAGTCTTTGTAATAGGCTGTGTTATTGAAGGCTGTGAAACGATGTGTTAAAATAGTTGGGTTTTCAATAAGAAATAAAACACAGTGAACTTTTAGAGTTTCATATTTGATATGCTATAAAAGTCACTTGTATTGTATAGTGGTTAACAGTTGTTCTTAAACTGTGAAGCTTTTTACATTAGTAATGGTGTCACACCTTTCTGGCTTTTAAGTGATATGGATATGCATAGTATAAATTAGAGTAGTTTTATTCAAAATATGTCATTAGGGTTTTTAACTTTTAAAGTTAATAATAGATTCACCTTTGAACTGGCAGCAGCGTGTTTCACTTTCTCGAATACTGTCTTCCTCATAATTAGCGATGAGTGTTGCATGCGGTTGTTTTGTAGGAGTGATGTGGCGTATTTTGATGGCCTAAGTGAAACAATTCTGTGTGCAGCACTCGTTAAGCCAAAACCTGGTTTGCTTCTGATACTGCTTCTCTAATGCCAGTAGTGCTTTTATTAACATTGTTGATGTTTTCCTTGTTTATGCTGGAGATTGTAGCATAGTCTAATAGTCAATTTGATGACGTTTTAGTTGTGTTATCCTTATACAAAGCATCAATTGAAGGTTGCAATTAGGCATGCTAAAAGGTCATGCTATTATTTAATCATAATTTTATTAATTTGTGATTATTTTTCTGATATTTATAATCAAGTGAAGAATTTCACATTTTCACAGACAGCTTGTTGAATCTGTATAATTTCAGCATTACCAGGTACATTTTGAAGTGGCGGATTGTAAATTATGCTTTTAATGATGAGTTTTTTTTGAAAATTAATATTTTAGGCATTTTCCAGCCGCACATTGCCTATCTTCTATGCTTGGCAACAGCCATCGATGTAGTTCTGCTTGGTGTTAGCTTCGGCCACACAGGAGATGAAAGTAAGCATTGCATGTGCTCATTGCGTGTGCTTATGAATGTTTTGCCCTTTTGATCTGTATAATGATTCCAACTTCATCAAGTGAAACTGGCATTCTGGTGTCAATCCACATATTGCCCCACTTGAAAAGGTTGTCCAGCTGTTGGTAATGATCATATCTCCTACCTTCAGTCAAGCATTCAGTGCATTCGTGGATGTTTTTGTTACATTTTTTGTGGAAGGTCTTTGTAATTTAATTTTTAATCATAATGAATGGAGAAAAATCCATTATTCTGGCAGTACTTGGGAAGTATTTGTAAATACATGCCACGGTGTAATATGCACGTGTTGGCTGTATTTAGAAGTCATATAAAAAATGAGAGTTTGACACAGCAAATATTATTCATTGTTAACATTGCATTACTTTGTGGTTTCCAGGTGGAGTTCATAGCAAATTTGAAGAGATGCATCTGTTGCCTGAGCCGTTGTTTGCTGTTCCAACTGACAACGTCCACATGACGACCATCCAGTCGACCGATTCTGGGCGAATATTTATGGGCGGAAGAGACGAGTGTCTCCATGAACTCTTCTATCAGGTTTACTGTTCTCCCGTCATGTACGTTTCTTTCAAGTAAGTAAGTAAGTGCTTGATTTGCCACATGCTGTAACCAGTACATGAACACAGATTCTTTGCCAGGCTGCTGATGAATTCTCACAAGCTCATGCCGGCTGCGAGTAACAGTTCAAATTGTGTTCATTTGAAGTGGTTATATGCAAATGCCCCGTTGCATTAACTATAGCTCTGTACCAGTTGTCAACTGTGACTGTGAACATGATGTCAACTGTAATTCCTGTCACTCTGAACTTGGTGTCAACTAACACATTGAAATGGAATCTACTGGTCAATGGTCATGTTGTACGTACGTGAAACTGTAACTGGTAACTTTTCTAGTTATCTGAGCATTGTTTGCTTTTTGATGAACTTTATGTTCTTAATGAACTTGAACATCAAGTTTGGCTAGTACCTTTGTTTAGTTTCTCTTGAATTGGTGCTATAGAAATTTCTGATTACGATTATGCTTGATTGAATAATTTGAGAGACTGAATTGTTGTAGGCTTTTTCTTCGTGCCTTGTAAAACAAGCTTAAAGCTTGCCTCGCAAGTTAAGTAAATTTCAGCCAAAAACATCTAGATATGCAAAACCTAATTGATGAAATATATATATGTATATTAAATAAAATAAATATAGGTATTTCATGCAAGTTAAGTCTTTATTATAATATGAATTCTGATGTAACAGTAGTCGGTGATATGGATCCCAAATTCATGTCAGCCTTCACTGTAAAGCAGCATCGCTAAAAATATTAATACAACTCCCAAAGGTGGTCTTATAGCAAGGTTTGAGTGTATTGGTCTTCAGTACTTGTGTATTATCATTTCTGTTTTACTTTTCTTGCTTGCTTATTGGCTTCTTCCTTCTTATGCTGCAATTAATTGCTTTTTAGGCTGAAGATGGTTGGTTCAGTCGTCGATGTCGCATGATCAATCATTCACAGTATTCCCTCTATTTCCTCCTTCCATCGTTTCTCCGTTTCTCAAATAATGGTAGGCAGATTTTGTCAGATGAACTCGTGTCTGTTTAACAATTATATCTTCATTTCTTCTTCTGTTATATTTTGTTGGGCTAATCTTTTTCAGTGACTTTCTGCGTCTTATTTTCTAGAAGCAGTAATGATGTCTTTTTCAAGAATTGTGTAGTCATGTTTTGCTAAGACTAGAGACAAAACCCAGTGAAGAAAAGGGTGAGACTGGCAGTTGAGGTGGGAGTTTGTGACAGAAGTGTGTTAATGACCCTGACCTTTTCAAGTTTGAACTTTCCCAGTGGATAACAATTCTTGACTGCAGTTTTGCTTCAAGTGACCATCGTAGTCAAGAATGTATAAAGATCCACTTCAAGATAATCTCATCAGAGGCGCTCCTGGCCCAATAGTCCAGAACCAGTGGGGACCAGGATGGTCTTCAAACACCTGCAGAAGAGAGAAGGAGAAATACAAAGAAGTTCATGTTGCAGGTCATGAGGCAAACCGTTCCAAGAAGTAGGGCCGACCACCGCAACGCTTCTGCGCTGAGCCGTGGTTGTTCGGACTGATGGGACAAACAAGTCACCCTGGGCCGCTGACAGGAGCTATCTGCAGCCAGGGATAGGGGAGATCAGAACACAAAGCTCCCTTCGATAGAGAGACCATCAGTTGATAGTTTGAACATCAACTGATGGTTTGTGCATTATGATAGCACTGCTGTAAAATTCATTATATTAGAATTTGGATTCTTTCCAAAAGATAACTTCAAAAGAATTTGCCCAAAGAAAAGCAGAAAAGACCAACAGTATTGTGCTGTTGCGTTTTGAACAAAACAAAATGGATTTAATTTTATTTGGCTAGAATGCCTGAGAAGAAATCTGAGCTGCCTGAGTAATGACGAAAAAGAATCTAATAATGTTACTTAAACCTTGAACTGAAGTGAAAGTTGACACCTTCACTCATGGTTTGCTGTCTTGTATGCAATTAAGATTTCAGTAAATGTCTAGAATATGTAAACTAGGTAAACTGTTGGCTTGTTTAAATGTTTTTGCCCATCTGCTTGGCAGATGCATTTTATACACTGGTTTGTTGTTTTGAGAAGACATAGTACATTGAAAATGTGCCCATTAGATTGTGGTGTGAATGCATTTTTGTGTTTTATTCTTTAGATCCTTTGATTCAAATTACAATCGACGAAACTCGTCATCTCTTGTACCTTCTGTCTGAGAAAGGAAACATACAAGTGCGATTCATTTCCTTTACCTTTTGAAAAATTAACTTTGATCTTTTGTAAAATAATGTAATAAAATATTTATACGAGTGCCTTGCCTACGTACGTGTTCATCCCTTGTTGGTAAAGAAAGGCTTTTAAGAAGGATAAATGATGACTTAGCCATGGATGAAGAACCTAAGGAAGGTCAAAAAGCGGGATAACTTTTAGGAAGCCTTTATATCATAGCAATACAATACAACTGTAATTTGAAGATGCCCTCCTTACGAAGATCACAAGTGAGGAACAGGAAGCATGAATAATGACACATTTAAAACAGCAGCCAGTACATTTTAAACTTAACCATTGGGCGCTTAGCCATTGAAGAGAATTGTTTTCAATTGCTGACAGTTACTAGGCAACCTATTTAGAAATATTCATCAACTGTTAGCCCTAAACTTGCTTTCTGTGAACTGAAACAGCCTTTTGTCAAGCATTTATTCCAACACAAATAGCCAAAACAGCTTTGACATTTGAAAGATTTGACTTCTCTGATGCTCTGAATGTTTTCGTTCTGTTTAGCTCTTTGACATTGGTGAGGATGTCAGTAGTCCGACTGCTAAGTGTATAGCTGTCATGTCCTATAAAACGATCATAAATAATGCAAGCATAATAGCCAGGTATGTCATCTGCATGTCTTTAATTCATTCATCTGCTTTCAGCTGAAGTGCATAATAGTATAATGGTTAATGAAGCTGTATCAGTAAGTCTCTTTCGAGTATCATGCCAGAGAAGGTTGTAGCAGCCTTTTCCTCCCAGTTCTTCCAGATGCTCTGCTTTATTTCTTTTTTTATAAGAAAGTCTGTAAATGATGTGGATCAGTAATTACTATCTTATCAAGACATTAAGAAATGCAGCTATGTAGGTGATTGTGACTTCCTGTACAAAGTCATAATCGCCGCCCATTGATGCATCCATGCTTAAGTAGAAGTGATTCAAATTGACTTTATCTTTTTAAGTGATATTTTTATTGGCCATAGCAGTTAATGCATAATGCAGCAGTTGTTTTATGATTTTGTATAATTTTACATTTATAATTTTTGCAGCAAAATTTGATGAATTTGTCCTTTTATGGAATTACCTGTCCACAATTTTTCAACATACTGTATACACAAGTATTTGTGTGAAATAGATGTTTCTTAGTAGTTCAATAAATTTTACTGCTAGGGATAAATTTGGAAGAAATGGGGTGTGAGCCAAATAGGATCAGACGTCAAGGAATCAGTTTAAGGAATTGTCAGAGAGCATGTGAAAGTTGTGTCTGCCTTGATGGTTCTGGCTCTGTCTGCAAGAGGCAGGCCGAATGTGGTCAAGTTGGTTCACGTGCGGCTTGTTACATGGTCTGTGGTTCTTTTAGGAACTTTGAGAAAAGCAACTTCCACCCAATCATCTCCATAGCAGCTGTTAGTAAGCAAGAGTCGGCCAACATAAACCTGGTAGCAGTAACTCATTCAGGTTAGTATTTCATGATCTACCATTTCAGGATGTTGCATGTTTAAGAACCTCTGTCTTTCTGTCTTCCTCGCTCTTTCTGTATCCCCATATGTCCTCTTTTCTTTTCCTCTCTCCCCCTCTGTTCCTGTAAGTCTGTGTATATGACAATTCAAGCATCCATCTTTCAAGGTATTTTAACTTGCTGTACTTTTGGCTTTGAATGTGGTTTTGGCATTTCTCAATTAGCCAAGACCTAATTTGGATCTGGTCTGATACCTTTTTCACTAGTCAGTAGATCTCCAAAAAGTGATCTGGCTCGGTCTCAACTCACAAGCTTCAGGTTATTGTTTTGTTCAACTTCAAATACTGACGATAATACTGCATCATGTTTTTCTTTTCCCTTACTGCATTGATGTAAAGTAATGGTTTTCTTTGTACTTAGAGACTGGTGCTCAGTTAGTTTAGACAAATAATTACTGGAAATAGTCAGTTTATTTGAATGTTCTGTTTGATCTTTGATTGTCTTTTGGCTGCAGGAACAAGGTTGTATTTTACGGCAACGCCTTTTACCGATGCTGCAGGAGCAAGATTCAGGCCGAGCATGCTCATGTTGGTTCATGTGCGGCTTCCTCCTGGACACACAATACATTCCTCAGGGGGATGTCCAAGGAATGTCCATTCAGCGCTCTATGACCGAGGTAGGTCCAGTCACAACTGATGCAATTCCAATCTGAATTTGTTTGATAAGTAAATAATGCATTTGTTAACACGCCATATGTCCATCGACTGAGCAAGGAATCGTAGGCGTGGGTGGGTCACAAGAGTCAGACAACGTAAGCAAGACAATACATATAGGTCTTAAGACGCTTTACAAATGTGTCTTGCGAGATGTTGTGAGTAATGTAAACAGGAAGACGTTGGTGCCTGCTGAAGCTGTGCGTTATCACTGGCAAAGAGTACAGTTGCAGTGACATGGCGTTTTGATTTGATTAATATGTATGTATGCTTGTGCATTTTGTCTTGTTGCTATACTGGTTAGTTTTCGTTTGATGATTTGCATGTATATGCAGTTGTTTGTATGGAATAATAGATTATTTGATTACAACAGAGAAAGTGTATTGTGTTTATGGTTGAAAGGAGTTCTGTTGATGGCTGCATCTCAGTCTGAGGACTCGGATCAGCTATGGATTCTGTCTAAAGATGCTTTTCCATTTCAAACACTTCTCACCGAATCACGTGTGAGTTTCTAGAATATGGAATTCTTCTAATTATTTTTTCTTATAAATTGTGTTACAGTGATGGAAGATTTTATGTCTGCTCATATGTTACTAATTTTTCTCTAAGGTTTTCTGAGATTTGTCCTTTATCGTAAATTAAGGATAGCCCAAGTAAAGTGAAAATGCAGTCTCATTTATAACTCTAAGATCTATTCCTTTGTTCATGGTTTTTGTTGTGATGATAGTTATTTAGGCCCTTCAGCAGAAAATCTGTGACTCCTGCCTCCCAAATGAATTCTTTATTGTGCTGGAGTAACTTTGTGCAACACCAGCTTTCAATAGCTGTTTTGGCCAATTCTGTTTGTCAAATGTGTTGGGCAGTTGGCTGACATTTGTGCTGATATTTGTTGGTAGGAGGTGATTCCGTTGGTTGGGAGGACTTGGTCGATGGCCAAGGTGCCTTGCAGCATTCCGTCTTCTGCATTGACGTCTGTTGATGATGAAAGACCCGATCCACCGACTGTCGTCACTCAGCATCTCCAGATTGAACGACAGTTCGTCATAATTAACTCACTAGTCAGTTCATTTCTTGTTAATCCTTTGAATCCTATTCCCCAGAAAGACATAGCATCCCTAGCGCCCACAGAGAAAACCCATATACCCCTGCTCCCAGCAGAACAGTGGAAGTTTGTGCAGTCAATTAGCAACTGGTTTTTAGTATAATCTTTAACCTTAATTATGTTTTCTGATTATAAGAACATGAATTACTTTTATGCTACAGTATCTGTGCTATTGCTGTACTTTGGAAGCCCTATCTTGGCATTATCAAAAAATGAATATGTAAACCTGGTAGTTTGAAAATTGGCTTCTGTGGCAGATGAGGTTTGAAAAGGTTTAGCATTTGATTTATGATGCTTAATGCTTGTGTAAAACAAATGGAATTTTACAGATGCTTGCTTGATTCTGTGTGTGAGTGTGGGGAAGGATAAAAAAGTGAAACTTATTAATCTTATTTAAATTAATAAAATAAAATAAAATTATTACTTTTTTTATTATTTATTCCTACTCTGTTTTGTTGTTTCAGAATTTGTTATGTTGCTGTTAAGTTATCAGTTATATGAACAGTAGTGTTTGTTTGACCATCTAGGGAACAAGCATCCTGACAAAGCTGAACCCAGTTGATCAGCTGCAGCAGCTTTTGGTCCAGTTTGGTCCAGATTCAGAACAAGTCAAATCATACTTCAGGCTTCACAAGGTTAGCATTGCCATCATAGACATCTTTCTCAGGGAATTGTAGCAAAGACAACAACAAAGGTGGAGATGACGAGGGTTAGTTAGGCCATGGCATCCTGGGTTTAGTTCAGAGAGTTGAGGTTTAGTTGTAACGACCACAGGCTTGTGAGTTAGGTTAATTAGGATTTGTTAGTTGTCTGTATATACTAGGGTTATAACACTGTCTTTGGGAACCATAACAAGAACTGCCTTATAACAAGGCTGTTATTTTCTGCAGCTAAACTAATTTTGGGACATCAGCGTCCCAGGCTGTGATATGTAAGAATTTACGTTATAGTGTTATAAGGAGACTTTGGTGTACTGCTGTTCAATTATAATCTTCCAGTTTAATTAGAGACATTGGATTTGAATCTTAGACACAGTGGAATTAATGTTTTCCTATATGTGATCATACATGGAAAACCCTTGCAAAGTTGGAAAAATCAGTATGTGAGAAATCAGCTCAGAAGGTCATTGTACATAAAATAGGTATGAAATAGTTCTGTGCATAATTTTTACAGAGATGAATGATATATGACTAGTTTTATTATGTAAGGCCAGACTGTTATTAATAGTGTCATAACTAATTTGCTTCTGCCTATCATAAACTGAGACTGAGAAGGAGACAGACAGGGGTCTTAAACTGAGATGGAGAGAAAGAGCACAAAGGACGGACAGTGATCTGCTGATTCGAGAGTGCATGTATGTGTGTATCCAAAAAACTTATATAGTGCATTTTAGGAACTTCGTAAAGGCGCTGCGGCTTGACTATCTAGCAGTTCCAGACAGGTGCATCTTAAGATAGGATGAGAATGTTTCCTGAGCCGTTAGAGGAAGAAGAGTTAAAATTTCCAGATGACAGGCTGATTGACAGGTGGAGATGAAAGATGAAAGGAGAATGACAGAATTTGAAAAGGAGGAAATTGGAGAGAAGAGGAATTCACTAAACTGACAGTCAAGTGGGCAGCATCCAAAGAACTGAAAGATTGATTAACTCATGCATCTCATCAACCGGTGGACCATGCATAGTTGTTGACTAAAGTGCATTGTTGGCTCTACATTTTGTAAAGATCGCTGCAAGTGTGAACGTTGTACATATTTTAGTAATATGCAAAAACTACTCAAAGTTACTCTCAGTATGAGAGTCCTGCAAAAGCAAACGAGTCTTTAGAAACCGTATTTCCTGAAATCGTCTAAGCAGTCTTATAAATCTGAAGAGGTACTCGATCAGTGCTTCGAGTTCAAACATCATTTAGGATCTTTGAAAGTGAATGTAAGGAAAGGTACATATTCATCTATTGCCTGCCTCTTCAATAGCAGTAACAAGAATATTGAGTATACATGATGAGTAGAATTCGGCCTGACTTCAACTGCTGCTAATTAAAGCCATTTGATTTAAGGCAGATTTCTGGATTGGATTTGTTTTTAGGAGCAAGCATGTGCGACGTGTCTTGTGTTGATGTGTTCTCGCAGTTTGGCTCATCAACAGGTAAGCTAATACAAAATGGAAATTAACTGTAAACTACTTGTATTTTATATTCCAATGTGAAGATTTATGAAAGACTGGTTTCAGTGCAACTTTTGATGCATGTTGTTGGTTATGTGTTGTAATGCATTGTAATGTAAAGTATGTGGCATTTTAATGCATTATAATGTAAAGTTATCTGGAATTTTTATAGCGCTAAAGTAGAAGTCTGATAAAACGTGTTCCATTAATACGCTAATTCAGTTTTATAGACGCACATTTCTATTTATGTTGTTTAAAATTGAAGTCGTAGGTTTACACTTAGGGTGCTGTAAATGCATATAAGGAAAAATAGACCTATATAGGAACATGTAATATGCAGATTCTGAGATTTTTCTTCATATTTCAGTAACACACATTCCATTATCATGCGGTTCTGATGGTGTGGCTTCTGTCTTCTGCTCGTAACCGGACTTTTTATTTTTTATTTAAGAATCAGTGGTGTTGATCCATCTGTGACAGGAGTTTTCACAAATGATGCATTTGTTCAAAAGAAGAAAGCTGTTTTTCTGTACTCGTGTTGAGAACAGTTTGGGTGGAATTGTTTTCAGGTTAATGACGTTGCCACACGAGCCTTCTTTCTGTACAGCGGGGAGCCAGATTATGCCTGCATGCAGCAGCAGTTGGGGCCTAGAGCTGTCAACACCCCAGGTCTATATTTTCATCGACTTTGCTCTAATCTTAATACTTATTTCAAGCACAGGGTTATTGCAGAGCATTTTCACTGTTTTTGGCATTACTCTAGATAGTCTTAATACTTATTTTCAGTGCATTTTGGCCATTTGGGCTTTGCTGTATTCTTAATTCTTAATATGAATGGTGTGTCTGATTAAACTGTAGTGAGAATTGCATTTCACAGAGAAAATAAACCCTCTGTGTGGCTTACTCTTGTGTAATTTCAGCATTTCAAGAAGTTCTTGAGACTGTCTAGATAGTTGCAGCTGATTAATCTAATCTGGGAGCTTCTATGCCACCGCTGTCGAAATTCACAATATGAGATCTGTGTGTGATGAATTCCAGGTTATGGAATTATTCTCCCTGCGGAAAAAGGAAAAGGGTGAAGATACAACAGGAGCTTCCTTTTTTTACATATTTACCCTGGATTTGTAATTTTTCTTTTCTTTTCATATTGTTCATTTTATTGATTGTTTTATTTATTATTGTACTTATTATATGTGCAAGATCAGAAAATTTGAATCTGGGATGGGCAACAAATGTGTGGGAACAACTTACCCACAATCTGCTCATCAGACTCGAACCCACCATTATTAGATTACGAGTTTAACTTACACTGATGTAAGAAGTGAGAAGTCTTACTTGTGTTTAACAGTGGATCTGTTGCGGTTTACAGGCTTTCCACTTCCAGCCGCATCTACTCCGATTCACAACGTGACTCGTCAGTTGAGTTTCCAGAGTCCTGGTGCTTCCATGATTGTTCCTCCGTCTCAGCCAACATCAGCTGGCCTTAATCCAGCTGCTGCTGCTATGACTGATGGTCCTGGTTCTTTGCCAGAGTCTGGTGCCATGTATGGTTCCGGTCCTATGGTTGTCTACTCCAACAAGCACAAGAGTCTCTATCTTTATTTGGCCAGGTTGCTCCGGTAAGCCAGCCGAAAGAATTGTTTTCGTAAATTGACTCCGTGGATCAATTGCTCTGTTACATTACTGTTAGTTTTTCTTACGTATTATTTTCTTGAATGTCAGTATTATTTGAATGTTTGTTTTTCCTCAGTGAAGATAAATAATTGCCCTGCTGTCTATAGCTTCTTGTCGTAGTTGCATAGTTGGCATTTTTGACAGTTGCGTGTTTATGTAGATTGCATGTATGCGTGTACTGATCTATCTGGTCATTTATATAGCACCTAGTAAGACCGTCTGAAGGACATATATGTTGCTATTCCTGAATCAGGTGAAGAAATGGAATTGAGATTTGAAATGACTGTTACGGAATCAAGAAAACTAAAATTGACACAGTGTCTCGTCTTCTTTCAGAAATTGGGATGATATGTATTTTGTCATGAAAAACGAATAAATGATTTTTGTTTTTGTGTAGACCATTGTGGAAGAACCGAATGGTGACTGAAGTTTTTCAGACTCTGAAGACGAAGGAAAAAGTGGTCCACGTCAGTTAACTGCATCTTCTGTCAACATCTTTTGTCTTTGTTAATACGATCAAGCTCTGGTACCTCTTGGACGTTTTGGCTGTGGTACTTAGTTTCACAAGAAATTTCCAATCTCATGACGCAGTGTAACTGAATAGCACTACCTTAGAAAACTCCAGCTAAGTACAGGTGGACACATCGCGCACTGCAATGGACGATTTCCAGCTCTCCGAGAGGTTGGATGCCCTCACCACACACGGACAAGAATAGTGGAAGCGGACCTGCACCCACTGAACTTCAGGTTACATACGGCCTGGAGGCAAGTCCAGAATAGAGATGGCTGGTTGCTCGTAGTGGAAATGGCAACTCTTCGCAGAGGACCATGCCACAGAGGCTGATGAAATGCATGTGTACATGTCCAGAGCATTATTATTACTTAATAATAATATTAATTAATATTAATAATATACGTTTTATATATATATGTATGTATATGTTGCGCTGATGTCTAACGAGCAAGGCATTAACAGACAGCGCATCAAAGCCAAGGTGCAATCAGTTCAATATCCAGACGATCAGTTCACTAACACAGAGGCAGCCTATGGGGGGAAGGCGGTTTGCGAAAGATAAGTCTTAAGTTGAGAACTATATGACTCAAGCAACGACTGAATGAACAAACATAGGAAGAGAGCTGAACCATATGTACACAAAAGGTTTACTGGTTTTTGTGGGTTTGGTGCAATATTGATTGGCAGCCAAGTATATTTGTAATTGCAAATTTGAATAGTGCGACCCTCCTCACAGGCACTCCCAACCTGACAACTCAAAATTATCGTCAGAAAGAATGTGTTTCAAACAGCAGGAAAAGAGGCAATGTGCACGTTGCGAGTACAATAACATGGGCTTTGACTAAACTGGGACTACAGCTTCCATCAGTGTTTGTTGAGTATTGCAAAGTTCAAATGCAGGTAGAGGTGGATTAGATGTGGCTGTACAGAAGTGAGATCCTGATGCCACAGAAGCAGTTGGACTGTGTTTAAAGGTCCTTGGTACTTAATGCATTCAGCCAGAAGTGTTAATAGATGAGTGTCCTATACCCTCCTTGATGGGAATCAGTTGAGATGGTTGAGTGTGTCATTTCTTGCAGTTGACGAGTGTGTTTGACGGCGAACAGTTGATGTGGATCCTGCGTAAACTGATGGAGCTGAAAGACTTCCTCGACATGAATTCTACGATTTTCATGTCCTCTTCAGCTGGTCTCATGTCAGACAGGTGCTCTGCTTTTTAGTTTGTTTTAATAAGAATTCATTAACTTTTTTCTTTGCTCTTGAGTAATAGCCGACCTGTAGACAGAGAGAGGTGATTTGCCATTTGCAAAATTTTCAACTCCTTTTGAATTAATTGCCATCAGAGGAAAATCTTTGCAGTGTTGCCTTTGGGAGCCGAATCACTGGAAAAGGCGCTATATAAATAGCCATATGCATGCATACGCCACTTGCTGCGATATTTGTGTTATGATGAAGTCCTGTTTTAAAACTGAATAAACTTTTGGATCCATGATGCATAGCAGGTTATGTAGGAATTTGAGCTGTGGTGATGTACTGTTTAACGGGGTTCTGTTGTATCCATATGCGCATCACAGAATTTACTTAGTCATTTGGTTATTACAGTGGTCATTTGTTGGACAAAGTATTAATTATTTTGTAGACATTATTGGTGAAGAGCTTTTTGAGTGAATGCCGAATTATATTCCTTTATGTAACTCAGTAATCACGACAGCTGGGTGATTTTGATGAGGATTTAATGTTAAGGACTTGATAGCTGCAAGAATGTATGTGCTTGGTGTTAGAACAGTCATACGACATAGGGAGCACCCTTGGGTAGTAAGATGTAGGGCGTTGCATGTGGATGTTTGGGTGGCAAACTGATTTTAAGGACTGGATAGACTTCTTTTGACAGATGTGCAGAGAAGTATGTTTCAATCTTTCTGTTAACCAATACGAAGCGTCGCTTTTACTGCTGAGTGTCGTGTGGTAGATTGAGGGACGTGATATACTTACTAAGCTAATATTAGGGTTCTCTTAACAGTTGAAGACAAAGCATAGTTTTATTTGGTGTATTTTTAATTTCTTAGCTTTGCCCTTGGCCAGAACTTGCCTCCTTCTCAACGAACACCCTACCAGCCGCGTATGATGATGGGTGCAAGCTCAGTTGCTGATGACCAAGCAGCCATGAGGCTCAGAGGTAAGCAATCACGGAACTTGGCCAGACACACTATCGAACACAGCACCTCAAAAGGTGCTATTTAAATAAAAGCTTACATCTTTACTGGTAGATACATAGTATTGTGTACGTCCATCTCAAGTTGTATTTTACTTACGTTGTAATTGTAAATGTAAACACGACAATTTATATGGCATCGTCAGTAGCAAGCTACTTCAGGGATGCTTTACAATGTCAAATGTCGGCACGCACAAGAGTCCAGTAATAAATGATGTACAAAAGCAAATGCTGATACTAGAGTCAGACAGTAAACAGAAAATCACCAGTTTTCCTTCTTACAGCCGCTGTTGTGGATGTTGTTTAAGTGTGAGGACACAGTATGCACAGATGTTTTGTTTATAGGAAATTGAGTGTTGTATCTGTTGGCAGCTAATGCTGAAGCTGAGGAGAATATATCATTGAAGCAGTTACATCACTTGATCAGTTTGGCCTGTGAATACCTTGGCATGTGGAAGATCATGTGTGACCATCAGTTCAACATCATCGCCAGGACACTCAGCCCGGTAAATGCAGATAAATGTACTCGTTTTTCTATAGGGACCTTATGTCCTCGACCCTGCTCATTTATCAGTGAATTTATTGGGTGAGATCCTTCACCACAGCTGCCTGTTTGAATAGGTGCCACACCATCTAACATCCCCTGTGTACGGTTAGTTGATGAATAATTGAATGAAAGATAAGTTTGTTTTGATCTTATTCTAAAAGAATATAATGTGCATGCATCACTCTAAGATTGCTGTTAAGTGAAAACAATTAGCAAGCAGAATTTTTGATCGGTCTAATCAAAACCAGCCAGAAGAATCCAATATACGTGTTTTAATATCTATTTAGAAGAGAATAGAAAACGAAACTGTGATCTGTTGCCCTTCGTTGGCACATGATATTAGAAAGTATACTGATATGTAATAGCAATAAAAGAGTAATCGTAAACTAGAGATTTCTGCAGCCCCCAATGAAAGCTAAGTCACAGGAGCCAGCTTATTCACAGGCACTCAGTCAAAACAAAATCGATTGGCAAGAAGGGTTCAATTCCAGGTCAAGATCCAAGGACTATGGTGGGGGGTGTTTGGAATTGGATTCGCAAGGCAGAAAAGGGGAAGAGGAAGAATCAGGATAGGATTTGTGGAAGAGGAGTGTTTTCAGTTTTGACTGGAAGACCTGCAAATGCTTGTAATTAGGTACCTTGATAGAGCACCATATAAATTGCCTACTGTACTTGAACTTCTGTATACATGTATCAGTATGACAGGAATTATGGTATACAGCTATCAAGGATATTAATCTCACGAGTAATTTAGTTTTAGAATACAACCGTATTATGATGGAGTCTCATTTTAATGCAGTATTTGTTAGTAATTTCTTGTCTGTTATTTATGCTTCTTACTGTTATGAGCAGGAGGCTTGGATTGTGCTTGTAGGGAAGAGTACTTGTGTTAAGAGCGACAGACCTGTCTATGTGTTAACGGGCCAGTTCAGATCTATGTGTAATTGAATTTTTTCTTTGAATTCAGGATCACCAGCTGGCACTGCAGAGTGTGACCTTCGAGCAACTTGTGACAAACGGCCGTGACGTGTGTCAAGCGTTGGCCAAGCGACTGGTCGAGATGTACATCGATGACAATGCTGCAACTGACATAATTAATAGCCGACTGAGAGAAGTTTGTCCATCGCTGTACAGCTGCAATGATGAAATATACTCTAAGGTAGGATTTTCATTCTCTGCTTTGCAGGTTTTCTCATCTTAACTGGCTGTGCAGTTGTTTTTTGTTTAGCTGGAAATTGTTTAATGTGATGCGATATTTTGCAAGTCGAATTCTGAGTTTTTAAGGAATCATCATCATCAGTGGCATGATGCTCTCTGAAACATCGCCTTTTCCATAACGTGTAGTAGCAATCTCTATTCTGTGCTCGTCTCCAGGCCGTAAGTTTTAACGAACGACCATATCATGATGTGAATTTATATTTTTCGATGTCTTTGTTGCAGTTTTTCCAGAAAATTTACTTGTATAGTTATGCCAGTTTTTAGTGGATAATGGTTTTACTCATGACTGTCAAGTCCAACTGCTTGCTTCGTATTGTTTTTACAGCATAGTGATAAGCTCACTGTTGTGTGGCAGAGGTGTCAATGTTTCACCTCTGTGCAAAATTGTCATAGATGTTTCATAGGTATTGAAATGTGCAAAATCTTGGTGGCCATTATCATAATGCTTCATTAAATCAGACACATTTGTGGCCGACAGCAACCGATTGTTTTGTGTGTCTGTAGTGAAACTGATCTGTGTACTGTTTCAATTGTCTTAGGGCAACGAGAAGTTGAAGTTTGCAAAGACGGTAGGATGTGGAACTGATAGAGATCGATGTGTTGCAGACGCGCTGGAGGTTGGTTAGTCTCTTGGACTTTGGCTGTCTGTTGTAAATAAGTAAGTAAGACATGTGTCCATCGGCTGAGCAAGGAATTGTAGGCTTTAGTCAGCTTTATTATCCTTTAAGATTTTTATGTCCTCATATTGTATATCCCATGTCTTTAGCCCTGCTGGATTGAAAACGACTAATCTAATATTAAAACACTTAGATAGTGCCATTGTAATCATGCACAGGACATCAATGAAGTGAGTGAAATCGGAGTGTGTGTTTGCATGTATGTGTGTAAGTATGTATGCATGCAAATATATATGTGTTGAGCAGTTATGCAGCACCTTTTAAGAACTTCAGAAAAGTGCTCTATACTGAAATCCATTAAAGCCTAGAGGGACAATCCAGGAAGACATGGAAACTACCTATGTGGGAAATGTGATCTGCAAGATGTAATTTAAGAACAAGGCATGAGTATATGACATTAACAATTGATGCCTAGGCTTCCATTTGATAGCTAAGTATCACTTTTTGTAAATCTCAGAGCCAGAACTATTTTTCATTGAAGATTTAGTCATATTATTAACCAAGATTCCTAAATGCAGTTAGAGTTGTGATTTATTTAAATCAATCTAGCAAAGTAAGAATTATGGTCAGATTTTTTTATTTAAAATTGATGCAGTAAAAGTAGTAGCCGTTTCTGCATAGGTTTCACTTTCAATGAGGCTTCATTTTAATATTCTCAAATTAGCTTACCATATTTGACACATTCCTTTAAGGGTGCCTTGGTTAGAACCCAGTTGCGTTAAGATTAACTGTGTCAAGAGCAAGAAAAGGTCTGACGTTTGGCCTGTATTATAAAGATCGCGCTACATCTGACATCTTGACAGATTTTGTGCATTTTTCGGCCAGTGATTTATGAATGGGATAACATTACATAGAAGTCGTTACATTTCTTCGATCTCGTTTTCACAAACAAACCATCACCATAATTAGTTTTGAGCATGTTTCAGAGCAGGTTTTTGTAAGGCAGTTGCTAAATGTTGAGCTACATGCACATATATTGTTCTGTTGTCTTTCTGTTTCTTACAGCAATTCAAAATCATTGCTACAAGGGTTGATCTGCCGTCTGTCTGCGGGCAGTTTGCATCTCTCAAGTTTTACAGCAGCATTGTTGACCTTGTGTTAACGGCTGCCAGTAAGAGAGACCCACAGAACTTAGCTCTGCATTACTACGTCAATAAGAAGCCACCAGCGGACATCCAGGGATCGCAGGCATACAACATCAGGTCTGTCGTTAATGCTTGAAGCATTTGAAAACAACAGTCTTGTCCAACACTTTGTATCTCAAATAGATGCCTGTTCCTGAGCAATCTCCAGTGAAATCCATATCACTTATAAAACACTTCTACGGCTTGTTTTCTTCAATGGACTGCAATTCTAAAACTGCAACAAATAATTTACTGTTAATAAACAACTTCCCGTTGTTAATAAACAATTTCCAGTTGTTTATTAACTATTTCCGATTGTTTATTAACAGTTAATATGCACTGGCTTGTAAGTCTGTGGAATTAAACAGCTGTTTAATTTCTTAGGCATAGAAACTAGTGCAGGGAATACACTGGCCAATGTTAAGTGTGTTGATGTATTTTGATTAGAATGGATTGCTACAGAGTGATAATGGAGACAATGGAGTATCTATTGTCAACGACACACTTCAACCCACAGGCGCCAAGTGTTCCAAAGGCACCTGGTCCACCACCTCCACACGATATAGGACGTCTTTCCAGTGCAGAGGCAGAACGCTATGTAAGTCTTTTGCTTCTTTTGACTCTGGGAAATGTTTATCAGATGTATTGCTTATGTATTAATCTGAAACAAAAGGTAAGTCTTTGTTCCATTTAAAGCCAATCTATGGTTTTATGCTGTCAGGTTGGAAGAATTCTGATTAGATTTAAATAAGAAAACAATCTAAATAGATTTCCATTTAAATAGATTTATGTCATGTATCTTTATATGTTTAAATAGATTTGTATCTTCTTCTGTATTCTATTCTATTCTATTCTAATGACTTCAGTCGTTGTTTGCTTCAAGTGAATTTGTAAAGTTTTGGCTTTAGATTAAAAGACAAGTATGCTATTAAAAACCCCTAAGCATAGGTTCAGTTACACGAGGTTGCCCATCTACTGGAAAATTAAACAGCTGCTTTGGGGATTTTTCACAAATTACATCTGCAAATTACGTCTGCTGACTGGTATATGTATGAAGATGTTGGTGTAACACGTTGTTTGAAATTTCATATTTCTTGTAAATATTTGAAAGCAGAATCTTGACATTTTAGACTTGGCAATTTCTGTGAGAAAGATGTCAATGTAAGTTCTTGTTTCTTCACAGATTGAAGAAATGTATGAGATGATCCTTCGGTCAGATGATCAGATGGTTCACGTAGCCTTCTACGATTGGCTCATTTACAAAGATATGCCCGAAAAGTTACTTGAAGTATGCTTTAATTCATCCTGTTTTCGTTGTTAAACTGCTTAAGTGAACTCGGTGTTGAGTTAGTTTAAGATGTCATTTTATGTAAGTTAAGAAGATTGAAATGCTGAGATAGCTATTGCCTTTCATAATGGTTGCTTTAATTTTTAAGATTCATCCTGAATTGCCATTGATTGGCAATTCTGAAGTTCAGTTACATTTAAGTACTTTTAAAAAATAAACGTTTGATGTGAGAGAAAATTAAGACCCTGTTCATTGTTGAACTTGCTACAAATCAGTTTGCCAAGGCCCTGTGTAGAGTTTAGTTCAGAGGTGAAATATGAGACAGATACTTGTCAGTTGAGAATGTAAACAAGCAAAGTCTACATATGTGTCTGGGTAGGGTGGTATTATCACTGATTTATCACAAGCCTCTGTCAGCAGCAATCTTCAGCTGCATGGTTTCTCACTACTACTTCACCCTGGCTTTTGCATGATTCCATTTCTTGGCCCCTCGCAAACATACATCCAGGCCTCAGATTCAGGTGTACTGACATTGCGCGTGTTACGAGTGCTTTAAATAGTTAAGTAAAATGGAGAATATTTTGGCTGAAGTGCGCATAATGGAGATGGTCCAAATACCAGACAACTTTCCATGTGGCTTACAGGGCTTGATTTGTCAGTTTCTTGTGGTGTGCCACTAGAACCTTAGATACAGATGGGAAAAGGAAATGCATTAGTAGTCTGCAATTGTGCAGACCTGATATTTGTGAGCCAGTCCTCTGGAACCTTTGATATAATTTAAGATTCAAGCTAGTTCTAACATTTGAAGATAACATGAAAGATTGGTTTTTAGTTTTGATTTTGAGATCTCAGTTCCTGCCATCCTTTGGCAGTTGACTCTAAAAACACCTCAGAGGTACACTGCATAATTTTAAAAAAATTACATTACTTTCAGATTCAGTCTCCTTACCTGGAACAATATCTGAAGCAAGGAAGCACAGGTGTGCAGGTTGAGTCTCTGCAAATGATGGACCTGCTGTGGAAGTACTATGAGAAAAAAAGGAATTTTTTGGCTGCAGCACGAATCCTTGCATCACTTGCTGAGAAGCCTGGGTAATCTGATCATTTGAATGTCTAATTTTAGTCTGAATTACAGTGAGCAGTTTTGTTGCCTTTACATTAACCCGTTGCATACCACAGGCACAAAATGTGACAGCAGTAAAATTTCCACTTGTGCTTCAAAAGCATTTACTAAAGCGGGTGGAAGTTGGGGAACCAGCGGTTGTCCTATATTAGTGCTTTTTTAGTTCACTCGTAATATTTACTGCTTTCTTGTGTGTAATTTTTTTTGTGTAGAAGAACAAGTATAACAAATTTTCAGTTTTGTATGATAAATTATAAGAAATTTTTCTGGTGTTGATGTGTTCAGACTGTGGTGTCTGAAGAAAACAAGCAGATACAAACAAATAGATGGTAGATATTTGTTCTGAATTCAATTCTAAACAAATTTCATGTTTACACTTTAGCTCTAACTTCTGTGGTTGATGATAAATAACGTTTTTACCTTTAAGGGGTGAAATGGACCAAAACCCAAAAAAATTCTGGCTTGCAAAGGGTTAGTAATACATTGGGCATCAGTTGACAGTGTTATGTTGGTTGCCCACGAGTTTAAGATACTTACATATATGAATGCTGATCTGAACTGCCTTAAGATAAGTTGAACTGCTCTAGTGTTTTGTAATAAATGAGCAGTCATGCTTTTCCCTTTCAACTGTGGTACTGCTGTTGTGTTCAACTGGAGATTAATTGACAGTTTAATTGCTTTCAACCTCGTAGTTACCGTGGTTGGTTCTCAATTTTCAGCATCCAGATTTCACTCCATCAGCGCATTGAATATCTGTCAAGAGCCGCAATGTGTGCTAAGAGTTGCACTTCATATACTACTGTCCCTGGAGAGGGCGAGTTCTTGCATGAACTGGAGGAAAAGATGGAGGTGAGTGAGAGAAGAGCTCTCTCAAATCTATAAAAAAATTAAAACAGAATTGGTGGCACATTGGAAGAGTGTAACCCACAAAGAAAAGTTGCATTTCTGATGACATGTTCATACTTAGCTTTAAGTTACATCAACTTTTTTTATAGTTGAAATACACCATATTTTCCAGACTATAAGTCACGGGTTTTTTACGTAAACTTCTTCGGATGCATCTTACTGAATGGGACAACTTATGTGTGAGTATATATATAATCTGCAGTGCTGAAAAATGAATGAAGAGGAAAGATATTAAAATCTATTCTTTGTGCTGAGGATGACCGATTTGTCTATTGTCCAGTTAAATATTAGATCTAAACGCTGTTAAAAGTAGTGTAAGATTTATGTAAGTCTTAGTGTGTCTAGAAATCTCAAACATCAACTGTCTAATGTGAAAGTGCTTGCACTGTAGCCTGCTGCCTGGTGAGAAGTGTTCATTTACTTAAAAAGATCATATTGCATCGTTGTTCAGGTTGCAAGACTGCAACTCCAGATTAGCGACGTTCTTGTCAAGAACCGTTCAAAGTACCGAAATGATGGGGCGGTTGATCAGGCACTTGACCAGCTTAACATGCAGCTCTATGAAATATCTACGGTCTGTCTGAGCTTTCCTTTATATATTTCACATTTTATTAATCAAAATTTTAGTTCTGTGGGCCACTTTGGATTTTACTGGAATGATTTTACACGAGTGGCGTAAAGTGGACGGCTTAAAAGAATTAACGACCAAGTTAACCAATTTTGTGCTTTTGGTTGGGAGAGTTATTTACTCACTGTTATTGTATGCTGCTTGAAAATTTTATTCTACAGGTTTTGTGACATTTTCTCCAGTTATATGGACTTTTATTGGAATTTTTTGTAATAAACATGGAGGTAATAGCAGTTTATAATTCTTAGAGCATGGTTGTTTTAGTAAAGGGCTTTGGAAAAACAGAGCTTTAGTGCAAGATTTGATTAGTATTAGGTTAAATTCTGAAATTGGTGATTAATAAAGCATTTTCAGGTACTAAATTTCGTAAATTTGCCAAACGTCTTGCTTGATTTAGCGAATTACAGTAAGAAACTGAGCAAAGAATGTGGCTAAAATGAAACTGACTGCTGAAAACTGCTTATGATGCCTGTATCTGTTATATTGCTTTCCTTGTGTGTTTTCCTTTTTGCAGCTGTACAGCGAATTTGCTGAAGTCTTTGAGTTGTCTGAATGTAAGCTGGCTATAGTCCACTGTGCTGGTCACTTTGATCCAACACTTGTTGAAACCCTGTGGAGAGAAATCATTGACAAAGGTCTCTCTTTCTGCTGCTCTTAATTTTGAAAATTTGCAGTTTTTACATAATATGCAGCAACATTTCAGTGAACTTATTATTATTATTGATCAAATGCTTATATCATGCTAATTTACGAATTCACCTTAAATTCTCTTAAAAGCGTGGGTAGCTGGAAAAAGATGTGTTTATTGTTTGCAAAATGAACTGAGAGAAAGGAAAGGGTTGGCTGCAGTTATGAATTTTCGTGTGTATGGCCAGTGTTCTGCACAGCCGCTGCACAGAACACTGGCAAGCACAGTTAAGTCTAGTAAGGGTGGAGGTGGATGGGTGATATTCAGTTGAAATTTATGCTCTCTGGGCCAACTAAAGTCTCCATTTCTCTGGCAGTCAGTAAATTAATACCAACATAAGGTGGAAGATTTTTAAAATGTTAGTGGACTGCTACAATCCTTTATGTGCTTAAATCATTTGTGTGTTATCGTCATCGTTATTGTTGTTGCTGTCATTGTTAGGCTGCCCAGTGCTGTTGATATTTTTGTCCTTGCATCATCACTGTAACTGTCATTATTATTGCTGCTGTTGTTATTTATGTGCATAAGGGGAAAAGTCATTCAACCTAAAGACTGCAGAGTTTTATTACAGATGCTTAAATGAATGTGTTAACTTCACCTTGTTTCAATTTTATGGTCATTTATGTAATGCCTTTTAAGAACCTGTCATGGGTAAACTTCTGTCCAACCCAGACACTTGATCTAACAAAAAACTTGGTGTATTTGACAGATTCCTAAAATGTTGTGGGATTGTTGTTTTGTAATAGAATGCTTGATTTTCTTGTTTCCAGGGGATTGTTTTTAGTTCTAGTGTTGTTTGTTTGTTAGACTTGGAGATGACGTCTCGTCTGGAGCCGATGGTTCGTGTTCAGTCGCTCTATACAAAGCTTGTCTCTGAGGGCAAGAAATACGTGGGAAGCGAAAACTATTTCCCACTTGGTCAGTCCTCCTTCTTTGTTGACAATTTCGGTTTAGTACAAGCTAACAGTCCGGCTCTTCCTGAATACATATTCTGTGCTAATTAAGAATTACTTCCAATTTCTGCTCTTTGTTCTGCTTCTCATTCATCTGATCTCCTTCATGTTTATTCTTCCATTCATCTTACCTGATTTCTTTGTTCTGATCTTTATCATGCCGTTTATCCTTTTTCTTGAGCATGGAATGCAGTTTTACTTTGAAGCGGCAAGCAATTAGTGTTGCTTGTGTTATGATGACAGCTGTTACAATCATAAATCTGCTTGCAAGACTGACTTATTATCCTTTATCTGCTTTTTGTGTTGCTGCATTTCCTCCGCTTTTTGCCATGCTGCCCATTTTCTTCCTGCTCTAAGTTACAGTTTTCGTTGTTCTACAGCAACACTGGTGAAATATCTGGAGAAGTTGAGCTGTAGCGTCCAACTGAATCTAGACCAGGCAGATTCAACGTTCGTATTTCGAGCCATGCTTGACGTTGGCATTGGATTACCTCGTCTCTTTGATGTCTATGATAAGATTTATAAATTGAAGGTGAGCTTGTAGAATGTTGGAGTTTGCTACATTAAGAAAAATATGTTTCTTCTGTAGCTGTATCTTTGGACTGAGTCGTGTGTTTCCTTTAGATCTATAATTAGATTGTGTTGCTAGTTTCTCAGTTTGCGTTGTTAGTTTCTCAGTTTGTGTTGCTAGTTTCTCAGTTTGTGTTGCTAGTTTCTCAGTTTGTGTTGCTAGTTTCTCAGTTTGTGTTGCTAGTTTCTCAGTTTGTGTTGCTAGTTTCTCAGTTTGTGTTGCTAGTTTCTCAGTTTTAGTGGTTGCAAAATCCCTTGAGTTTTGAGTTCCTGAGATTCATTTGACCTGAATCTGACAGAGTGGTATAAACACATTCTTCTCTCATACTTTGATGGCACGAATATGAGTGTTGTGGGTTCTTTATTAAGTGCATGCTGAGTTCATGTAAAAAATGGACCATTGTCGTACCATGCCTACTGTAGGTTTAAAACATGAAAGCCTTATATACACTTGACTTTCACATATAATATTTTCAATTACTATCATTTTTTTATTACCTTGTGGCAACAGCATAAATAAAGATTTGCATTTCTGAGTGAGACGTAAAATAATTGTTATGCGTTGACTGATATTAAATAAGTGGAGCAGGCCGATTGTGCAGATTAGATATGTTAACAAAGTAGGTTCGACATAAGTATTCTGCAATATTGTTATGTGACAGTGTGAACAGTTGCCTGCTGTGATAAATGTACATGTATTACATTTCAGGACACTGATTGGAAGGCCAATCGTAAGCCGTACCATTTGCTGCACGTAATCTGTCAGCTTCTGAATCACTTCACCACCCAACCGCAAATGGTATCACCAAACGAAAGGTTTGCCATTTGACTAACGGTTTAAGTTTAGGATCTGCAGAGTACATCTTAAACGCCTGATGCTTGACTGTAGTAATCTCATGATTCTGGTTCTGGCAAGATTCCCGGTTTGTGCAGTTTTTCTTGATTTAAAAATCCATGACACTGGTAACAAAATGTTGTGTAGTTATATAAGAGGTCCTTTTAAGGGCAACCTGGAGTTGAAGGCTCTTCAGGCTAAGCTGGGTTAGCAGTCTGTACACAGGGACCTTAAATGGTGTAGTACCCATTCCAAAAAGGACTTGGTGGTGAAGGATCTCACCCGATCAAGTCATTGCAAAATGAGCAGGTTCAGAGCCACATGGTCACTTCATAAAACCATGTACGTTTGTATTTTACTTTTGTACATTTTAAGCTTTCTATTGCACGAAAAAAATTTATTGGATAGAAGTCTTTGCTTCAGGGGCCTCTTAACAGGTTTTCAGTATGAACAAGGTTGTTCAGTTTGTGGTTGTGTTTGCAGGAGATGGTTATTTCTATTCTCGTGTGGCAAGTCAAGAGATTGTTGTAAAATCTATTCTAGTTAAATTAGACATCAACAGTGTCTTCCGTGCTTATCCAGCTGCATTCATGCCTTCCTATTGTTTCTGTTTTTATTAATTCACTGTCAGCCGGTTTATAGAGGTACCTTGTTGTTGGATTTATTAAACTCCAAGACCACGTTTCTGACAAGTTCTTAGATATGCATGTCAACTGCCATGCTGCCTTTATTTTTTACTCTGCACTTTGCATTTGTTTGCTACTCGGGAGGAAATATTGCTGTTTAGTCTCATTTGTCATGTTAAACAGGCAAGACGTAGCTGCCTTTAATTTACGCATGCATCTAGCACGAGACATTGCTGTGTTCAGTTTCTTTTATTGTTTCTCAGATAAAAATTTCCATGCAACAGTTTTTTGTTTTTCTCCTGTAGGCGTCAGTTTACTACAAAATGCCTTGATGCAGTTGCCGCATATTTGGTGGAATTACAGGCAGAAACTAACATCAACGTAAATCGCCTGATGATGGATCTTCGGGATCTGCAGGCTCGTCTTCAGCGAGTGGTCTAGAGACGTTAAATGTTTGCTAGCACTGTGGACCGCAGAGTAATTATGATGAAAAACTGAGATACATGTATTTGTGACTTATGTCCTAGGCTGATGTTACATTCGATTCAAAAACACTTCTGTTGGCAAGAGGTTGCTTACTGAGTAAATGGGCTTCCTGATTAGGAGAGTGAAGCGTTCTGTGTTTAACTGGATAGTAGCTAAAGCATCATAGGAATGATCTACATCTGCAAAATGAAACATTTCAATTCAAACATTTCTGATTGATAAATCATCTGTTAAAATAGATCAGGTGTAGCTACGTGGACTTAAATAGTTACAAACAATTTGGTTTCTTCACCTTGTCACCTTGTGCTGTCAGCTCTTTGAGCTCTAGCGACCGTCATGATCAATCTTCTCCATTTCTTTCTTTCCAATGTCGCGTCCCTTAGTTGTGCCAAGTTCATTCCAGTTGCTTCGTGTATCTTGTCCATCCATTTTTTCCTTGGTCTCCCTTGTTTTCTCTTTTTTTGGTTTCTTAGAACTTCAAAATATAGATCAAATCTTCTTGGAACTTTAGGTATATATTGTCTTCTGTTGTCTGTCCATTAGGTGCAAGTGTTATCTGCGTTAACTTCTGTTGGACTGTCTGCATTTTATAAATTCTGCAATGATGTCTTTGTGACAAGCTAAGTGATCGATTTATTATATAATGAAAACACAAATTTCTTCTTATTCTCTAAAATTACTGTAGCCGATTACAATATCAGTTGTGTTTGGCAGCACAGACCCACTTCATTGAGGTTAGCAAAACTAGGGACTGAATTCCGTTTTGAAGACTTCTGAGCAGCCAGAAGCAGTTCTTGCAGCTTGCTATTTGGCTGATCTTTTCAGTCTGCAGCATTAAAACTTTAGTTGGTTTTAAGTTCAAATTTCATAAGAACTTACTACTGTAGATGCATTTTTAATTATGGATTTTAGTTTGTTTTAGCTAACAAAGAATCAGGACATTTACAAATTCCCAACGAAATTTAGAATTTAGTGTTACACATTGTGTTACTTGGCAATGTTTGCTCATCACATATGTAACTACTACTGACGAAGCTTTTACACAGATAATGCCGCTGAAGCTTAAACGAAGTTGAACCACTTGTACAATTTCAGTTACAACGACGAGGTTGGTAGACGTATAGGGCACACCTAAATAACCCAAGATACACTTCTTTGTCTGGCAAAGACTAAGAACAAACAATGGTGCCAGAATTGAAGAACTGCCACAAAGTTGTATGACTAGCATAACAAATTTTGAGCCAAGAAACATTTGATTACAAGTTATCCAGCTGCTTAAGCTGTCGTTAATGTTTTAATAAACACCAAAGATTAGAACCTTGAACAGAGGAATACAGATGAACTAATCACTAAATTTACATCTTCTTACTGAGTAGTTTATTAAATGAGTCTTAATAACTGTTTTTAAAATGTATGTGCTTAGTACATCTGTTGTCTAAGCTATTTTAATGTGTGGAAGGTTTTTCGTAACGTTGCTGTCCAGTGGAGTTAATCCTTTTAGATGAGGCTTCTATTGCGTTGGTTTTGCTGAGCGTGTTAGCGTCTTTGTGTTTGACAGTAACTCGGTAATCAAATGCATCAAACAGCAAAGGCTTTTTACTCACTTCTTTCTTCTCCCAAGGAGCGGGCCATTCAGCTTTGTAGGGTCCGTCACCAAAAAGCGTCTCATCCACATAAGAAGCTCTGTGAACAACTGTTGGTGGTCTGTATCTTGGTTTGGCTGATGCGGGTCTGGAGTTTAACTGATGTTCTTGTTCTGAGCTGTGACTTGTAGTGTTGCGAGCTCGATTTTGACTGTTTTTGGCCTGTTTGTTCCTATAGTCAGTGCAGTCAAATACGATGGGTGGCTTCCTGACCGATGGCTTTTCCCAAGGTGCTGGGAAACTAGCTTCTTCTGGCGGAGGACCAAAAAGCGTTTCATCGACGTATGAAGGAGTATGTGTAGACTGCGCTGTGTATCGACTGATGCTTGTTCTCGATGTTGACGTGTTTCTCGTTTTTGGGTTAGTTTGTTTTGGCTGTGCTCGATTGATGCCACTTGGAGGCCTGTCCGAGTTCAAGACAGACTTGCCAGCATCTTGACTTCTAGAAGATGGCAGAGTATCTGCTAACAGCTCTTTACTGTATGTTTTCTTGTTGCTTCTCGTCAGTCCATTGATCTGCTTGTAACCAACGTCACTGGCATCAGCTGTGTCAACAAGTCTACCAAACAGCTCGTCTTCATATGATGCATTTCGAAATTTATAAAAACAAGGAGTTTTCGGGGTTTCTAGGTTGTAAGTCTCTTCAACTTGACGCCTGGTGGAAAGTGCACTACCACATCGCGAGTCAAGTCGAGACGGAGGTCGACTGCCAACCACCAGCAGACCAGTTTCTGCCATCTGCAACAATCACCTGCATTGGTAGAATTCTATCAGAAAGTAGACATTTCTGTTTAGTGTTTTGTCTCTTGTTGGGCTACCATTCGAAAGACTGTTGGTTCAGTCTGTGACAATAACAGGCATATACAATGTAATTTCAAAGTGTCTGCACAGCTATTCTACTACCAGTGATCGACTCAAACCTCCAGACTGCATTAGGCCAGACGCCCAACCGAAATGTATCGACGCCCAATTGACCCCACCACATGCTTTATTAAACTTGATGTTTAATCAAAATGTGAAATCATGAACACTGTTTACGCAAAAACAAAACTAGACTCCGTGTATGGCGGTATGTAGTACATGTAGATGCGGATTTCTCACGATGCGGCTTATAGAGCATAAATGGTAAATATAAGTATTTTGTCTAAATTATATGCGAACTGTCTCTGAGATTGGAATTCAGTCAGGTGCGTCCCACTTCTTACCCTGCTACCTCTGGCTTTTTATTGAAATTTTAACATTCTTCATGAACTAGGAATGAATGACTATGATATGAACAACAACAAAACAACACGTGAGATATTAACAATAACAGGCATGACTATAATACTGCAAATGCAGTTAAATAAATAGTTACCTGAGCCAATGTTTACACTAGCGACTCGATCGTAGCGGATACGACCTTCACCTTTAATTACATGGCTGGAAGAATCTGAAACTGGTTTCAGTGTATCAGCGTCTTGTCGAACGATGCAGAAGCGATACTTATTTTTGTATCTGTTATGTGTTATCATTTTTACAAACACTGTGTCGCGAAAACCAGCATGTTCACAGTAGAAACCTGCGATCAGTTATATTTTAAGTCAATGGATCTTTCCTTTGCTACCAAGAGCTTCTGCACAGTTAACCGAGTTTATCAAACTATCTCATGTAGCGAAGAGTTCACCGATGGATAGAAATATTAGTGAAGAAACTGAGCCCGAGGTTGTGGCATTGAAAATAGGACATTACTGAAGTTTGAAATTCTATATATTACTTGATTTTTAGCTCTTGCGTCGATGATATATGAACTGCCGTCATTACCTCTACAGCTATAATTTGAAAAAGTTATAAAAGAAATTCTGGTGCACGTGGGGCCTAACGAACAGATACGAGTCTCCAATTTGAAAGATTAATGTTGGAGTGTCAACTTGGTGGACTGGTGCTTTTCTTAATTGTTTTCCCCGGACCCCACTATCACTTTGCCCTGGGTATAATTCGCTATATAAGACTATATTTCAAGGAATATTTAATTTAAAATTTGACAGAGTAGTTGAAGACATCAGAATGATTAACATCGTGAAAGGTTTTGAACAATGAGCTATTAATAGAACTTTTGAGCACTGCAATGGCAACAATTATTACTTCTATACTAATTTCCGGTTGCATAGCTCAATTTAATAATCTGCGTTGTATGATTTTCAGAATTTCTAGAATAACCTGTTCTTCTATTACCTCGTTGGAATAAACCCAGGCCCCCGAATGACGTCATATGGCTGACGCTAAAGGGCTGCCATCTTGCAAGTAGACGGAGTCAAAGCGTTCTTCGTTGGTATTAGTGTGGAAAAAACGTGCGAAAGGGCTGAAATAAAAAGTAAATCTAAACGTTGTACGAAAAATTGTGTTGCATTTGGATGCAGTAACGTTGCCACTCTGGAATCAAGAACGGCAGGAATAGCTTTCCATGCGTGAGTATTAGCACGTTTACACAGCCTCATTGATCGTAATCGTAATTCTGAGATTTCTACAGCGCCCAACGAAAGCCGCGTCACGAGCACCATCTTATTCACAGGCGCTCAGTCAAAACAAAATCGATAGGCAAAATTGTTCGGATAGGTAGCATAACTTCACGTCGTGATATGGAGCAGTATCGCATCCCATCGCCTACAGAGGAAGCAAGGGGTTACTCATGTCCATTCTTTAGGCCTAATTATGGTCCCAAAGTTACAAGATTACTCCATTTTGATGGGTCCCCGAAATTTAAATTAGGTAGCCTTGCAAAAAAGTTATGGTTTACTCAAACAAGACAAGAGTCTGAGCCCAAGACTCATGCCAAGTTTAACCTATGATTATCGATGAACATCAAAACAGTTCCTTAATTCCGATTAGGTTTTGGTTCAACAAAAGTTTATGATAAGCTGCTGATAGTTTGAATAATATTTTCTTGAGATTTCCAACGTGGAAGTGATGATGGTTGCTATGACGATGTTGATGATATTGATGGTGATGTTAACAAATTGTGCCAAAGTAATCAATTTAATTGGATTTCAAATAATGTGATAACTTTCTTTGCCCAGCTACTATGAAAGCCTACTTACCACAATTGACCCTATTCAAAGACCTATAGAGTTACAGTGTATGCAATCAAAGTACTCTAGGTGAAGACGTGCATTGTCAGGGACTAGTGAAAAAGTAAATGCACACCTTTTTCTATAACGACCGTAAGGCCTCGACATCGATCATTTTTCAATGAATTTATGGGGTGAGATCCTTCATCACCGCTGCCCGTTTAAAAGGGTGCCACGTCCTTTCAGGTTCCCGTGTAGGGACCGTGCTAGCCCGAGATTAAAATCTCTGAAAAAGTCACGATCGGTCCAAGAACCGGCATCCTCGCGCACAGAGGCGCCTGAGAACATGTTAACGTAGGCTCAGTTATTCCACCTACGTAACGAAAACACAAAATTAGCGTCCCATACGCGAGTTAGAAATAACAAACAAAATTCAGTGGGGCTGGAGACAAAGATATTTTGTTATAAATTTGACCAAATTCCACAACCTAATTGCCATGGCAGATGCGTTGTTGACAGCTGACCCGTCTAACAGCTGGCCTAGTGATACGTCATTTCCGCTGCCGTAAGCCCAATACACGGCAGCACTTCCTCTAGTTCTTCTATTACCTCGTTGAGGACTCCGAATATCAGAAAATTCGATTTCCACGGCGAAACTGGTAAGAATTTATTATTTTATCTGTTAGGCCTTATGCCCTAGTGACATAAACACGAACTAGAAGATGAAAAAGATAAAAGATAAAAAGTAGAAGATGGAAAAGATAGAAGATAAAACATTTTTGATACAATTACTTCAATGAGACGGTGGCTGCATGATGGTTTGAAAGTAGTATGTGGGCCTTACGTAAGAAGCAAATGTCAAATGTCCTTTATATAGTGGATGTTGTTACGCATTTTAAATTTTATTTCCTAGCTGTTGGTAGAATTATTTAGTTATCCATCTTTCAGTTTTTGTTCATGCATTTATTTCTATTACATTAGCTAAAGAACAGCAGAACTATCAGTATGAAGATCAGCCGGCGAGGCAGAGCACTGATCACCTGCCCTAATATGCTCAAGATAGCACGAAGGCGAACTTTAGGCTGTATCATAAGGATGTGCGTGTATGCTTAGGGTAATTTTAATAGTATTTGTCCCATTTTTAGCTTTATCATGGCCGATTAGTTTAAGCGCTCCTTCTCACTCCACACCTGTTAAACGCGGTCACGGTTTACTGACCACAATCAAGTTCAAGACCCGTCTGTTATATGCAAATCGTTTGAAAACAGTCTTGCGGCACGCTGGCCGATTGGACTGAGCACTCCTTCTTTTCGCTCCACATCTTTTACACGCCGTCACGGTTCGTTGACCACGCACCCATCTACAGTATACAAATCGTTTGAAAACAGGCATGTACTAAGCTGGGCGATTGGTTTGAACGCTCTTTCGTTTCACTTCAAACTTGTTAAAAGCGGTCACGGTTTGCTGACTACACTCAATCAAGACGATATGCAAATCGTTTGAAAACAGACATGTGGTGCGCTGGCCGTTTGGTTTGAGCGCTCCTCCTCGTTCCAGACCTCTTGAGTTATACAAGGTACGACTGCTGACACGCGTAGACACTTGTACGTCGATCTGCGGTTTGGGCGCAAGGGGGCAGCACAGTGCCTTTGGATTAATATCGAGTTTGAGTTGATACTGAGAGATGCGTTTTATTCGAATAATTAAAAGGAAATAGTTTTCAGTTCTGAGTGAAAGACCAGCGCAGATATTGCAAGAGTTCACGAAGAGTTGGCGAATTCGTAAGATAAGTCGGACAGTTGGTGCAACTCACACCGAGACCATCCTTTACTCTAAACTGAAGAGGCAAGTTTTCATTTTAAAGCTGTAGGGTCCTTGAGCAAGTCCGTCGCTCACAATTTCTGAGCCCAATTAATTGATTTTAGTCATTAGACGGCGCTGCTCAATAAATGCATAAATAATAAAAACTAAACTGAATCCTTCCCCTTATACCGACTCGAGGGGATGATGGTTGATTGGTATAGGTGGCTTGTTCGGCAATGGATCTTCTCCCATTCAAGTGCTAACCATGCTTAACTTCACTGTGCTCGCCATGCTGTATCCTCAGAACGAAGAATCTATCCTTAGTCATGTAAAACTAGTGCTATTATCTCTAGGCTTCTTAATTTACCTGGGATTACAATTTCTTGAGATGTGTGGTGTTTTTTATAGATCCAGCTTCACCAACGCGAGCATCACATGCAACATCTTCATGACAAGAAGAAACGCTGAATGAGGAGCTGACATCAATAGAGGAAGAACCTGCAAGATGCTAGTGAGTCTAATCAATTTATTATCTGATTTTAAAATAGTTAGAAGAGGAGGAGGAAGAGGAGAAGGAGGAAGACGAAGAGGAGGAGGAGGAGGAGGAGGAAGAGGAGGAGGAAGTTTCAGAAAAATGAGATGGAAAAAGGAGAAGAGAAAAATGATGAAAATGAAGAGATGTAATCTAATAAACAAAGAAAGAAGAGGAACAGGTGAGAATAGGAAGAAAAAAAGAAAAGAAGTGTTGAAAATATTGAAGATCGAATTAGAGAGCAAACAAAAGGAAGAGGAAGAAAATGAAGAAGAGCAAAGAAAAGAAGAAATGATGGGAATTAAGGGAAATGCTTCTTATTCATAGGCATCAATGCTGTTAGCTGCTCTTCAGAATTCTGACACCTCAATAAATTATCACAAAATGGCGAGCGATGAAAAAATATTAACATTTATAAGAAGCTGGTTTGATAAATCATCCTCTGCCATGTAGCTAACGTATTAATGCTGCTAGTTAAATTGCATTCGCTAGATGGCAGCTGATTTTTTAGCAATCCAGCTTTTAGTGCATATATGAATTCTTTCAACGCTCGCCATTTTGTACGGAGAAATCAGATTTTCAGGAAATTCGATTTCCACAGCCACACTTGTAACAATTTATTATTTTATCTGTTTGGCCCCAGTGACATAAAGTGGGCGATTGGTTTTCGCGTAGTGTTTGAACCTTTTTCTGGAGCAATGAACTACTTAATTACATACTTACTGAATAGACCGATGTCAAATCTCCTTCATTCAGTAGATCCTTTTACGCATGTTAAATTGTATTCGCTAAATGTCAGTAGATTTTTTATAAATTCATCATCTCGTTTGTAAAATTATGGAAGACTCTGAATATCAGAAAATTAGATTTCCACGAGGCCGTATCTTTTTTGTCTCTCTTTCTTCGTTTCTCTGCCTTATTATAAGCTGTATGCTGAGGCAAGCATTACTCATAATTGTCTTTGTGCTGTTTGTCATTGAAAGGGGCTATATGAATGTGTAATAATTTGAATTACGTTGATGTATATCTAGATTGGTTTGCATCTATCCTGACACCCCTTCTTCATCTTATCTGCCTCTGTTCTCCAGCTCCAAACATCACCCACCGTGGCCGCCACGCTGTCTCTCTGCCTGACTCTTAGATCTCGACCTGGAACCGAACTGTTTTGACTGAGCGCCTGTGAATAAGCTGGTCCCCGCGGCGCGGCTTTCGTTGGGCGCTGTAGAAATCTTGGGATTACGATTACGATACGATTACGGTTGGCGATTGGTTTTCGCGTAGTTTTTGAGCCGATATCAAATATCCTTCATTCAGTGGATCCTTTAATGCATGTTAAATTGTATTTGCTAAATGTCAGTAGATTTTTTATAAATTCATCATCTCGTTTGTAAAATTATGGAGGACTCTGAATAATCAGAAAATTAGATTTCCACGGCGAAACTGATAACAACTGATTTTTTATCTGTTAGGCCCTATCTCGTTGTCTGCCTTATTATGAGCTCTACATATGGTGAGGCAAGCATTATTGTGTCTTTGTGCTGTTTGTCATTGAAAGGGGCTATATGAATGTGTAGTAACTTGCTTTGTGTTGATGTCTATCTAGATTGGTTTGCATCCGGAGAAGTCAGGTGATGATCTTCAGCTGGAGTTTCAACTGTTCCTAGTAGCCGCTGTGTCTCATCCTCTTCTCATAGGACAGTCGCCAGAGCGCAGCTACGGTAAGCGTAGATAGTTTTTCCTCCCCAACTCTTCTTCTTCTGGATCTTCTTTATAGGCATCAATGCAGCTCTGTCTCCTCAGAAAATTCGCACAAAATGGCGAGTGGTGAAAGAATCGTGGTAAATGATCTTAATGATTATAGTTAAATTGTATTCGCCAGATGGCAGATGTTTTTTAGCAATCCAGCTTCTAGTTTTTTGTGAATTCTATCATCGCTCGCCATTTTGTACGGAAGAATCGGATTTTCAGGAAATTCCATACGGTGGGCGATTGGTTTTCGCGTAGTTTTTGAGTCGATGTGAATATCATTCACTGGTTCCTTTTACGCATGTAAAACTGTATTCGCGAAATGTCAGATTATTTAGAAATTCAGCGTGTTATTTCCACGGCGATATGTGTAATCGTTTACGTTATGTTGATGTCTACCTAGATTGGTACTCTTGTAAGGTATCGTTTAGTTTAGATCTTCATTCCTTCCGCTTGCTTGCTTCACTGCAGGTTTCCTCTGCTACTGATTTTTTGCTGATAGAGAGAGAGAGAAAGAGAGGAGAGAGAGAGAGAGGAGAGGAGAGAGAGGAGAGAGGGGAGAGAGAGAGGAGAGAGAGAGGAGAGGGAAGAGAGAGAAGAGAGAGAGAGAGAGAGAGGAGGGAGAGAGAGGAGAGACAGAGAGACAGAGAGATGTATAATCGTTTGCGTTATGTTGACAACTACCTAGATTGGTGCTCTTGTAAGGTATCGTTTAGTTTAAGATCTTCATTCCTTCCGCTTGCTTGCTTCACTGCAGGTTTCCTCTGCTACTGATTTTTTGCTTTGAGAGAGAGAGAGAGAGAGAGAGAGAGGAGAGAGAGAGATGAGAGACAGAGAGACAGAGAGATGTATAATCGTTTGCGTTATGTTCATAACTACCTAGATTGGTGCTCTTGTAAGGTATCGTTTAGTTTAAGATCTTCATTCCTTCCGCTTGCTTGCTTCAACTGCATGTTTCTCCTCTGCTACTGATTTTTTTTTGCTTTTCGAGAGAGAGAGAGAGAGAGAGAATGATTAAGTGATGAGTGGTGAGTAGAGTGCTTGAACTTCAGCTGCAACTGCTTGGGCTTGCTTCCTTCAACTGCTACTGTTTGCTAACTTGCTTGCTTTCATTGCTACTGATTTCATTGCTAGCCTGCATGTTGCTTGCTAGCCTGCGTCTCTCTTTCTTTTTTCCTTTTATGAGTTTCCTTTTGTAATCGTTTGCGTTATGTTGATGTCTCTACCTAGATTGGTTTGGACATGGAGAAATTAGTCGAGTGACGATCTTCATCAGCTGAGAGACGCGTCCGTCAACTGAACGGATCAAGAAGGGCCTAAACAGGATGAAGCAGCATAAACTAAGTAAGTTCCAAGGCCGCTCTCTGCCTCTCTGTGTCTACTAAGTCTTCATCTCTCTCTCTCTGTCTAACTAAGTCTTGAAAGCCATCGACTGCGATGCAGTCGATGACCTTGAAAGACTTAGTTTATTTTGGCTCGGCTCTCTCTCTTTCTGCTCCTCTTCCTCCCTCTCTCCTTGGCACTTTGCCAAGTCTCTCTCTCTCTCCCTCCCTCTCTCCTTGGCACTTTGCCAAGGAGAGAGGGAGGAAGAGGAGGAGAGAGAGAGCCGAGCCAAAATAAACTAAGTCTTTCAAGGTCATCGACTGCGTCGCAGTCGATGGCTTTCAAGACTTAGACAGAGAGAGAGAGATGAAGACTTAGACACAGAGAGGCAGAGAGAGAGAGCAGAGAGAGCGGCCTTGGAACTTACTTAGTTTATGCTGCTTTATTTATCCTGTTAGGCCCTTGATCCGTTCAGTTGACGAATCGCGGACTTGCCAGGTGCCAAATTCTGCTGCTTCGCAGAGTCGTTACACCCAGTCAGCAGACCCGAACCAGAAACCTATCAAAGAAGACATTTATTAGAAGAACTATAACTTTTATCACTCTTCTTCAAATTTTGCAAGCAATGAAGAAAAATACTTGTAGAAAATGGAAAGGCACTGAAAATTGACTGCGTGATTGAGTAAATAAATGAAAAACCATTATGCGACGGTTATTTTTGGATACAGTTCAACCAGCGCATCCAAAAACACATAACACACGCTACTAGGTATGTTTATATAGCATCCCTTTGCATAAGATGCTTCAATTAAGCACACACAAGTGCATATAAGCGCATATACATGTAGCACCCCATTGCCTCATAATCTTCAAATAAGCACACAGAAACACACAATAGAATATATATGCTCGAAATACATATACCCTTTACACAAGCTGGAAATTAACACTAGGGCTATAATATATATAAGCAATTTATATAGCACCCCTTTGCCTTTATACGCTTCAGTTAAGCACACAAAAACAAGCGCATATATACTCTAACTACACTCAGTTTATATAGCACCCCTTTGCCTAAGATGCTTCAATTAAGCACACATAACTCTATTCATCGATTTATATAGCACCCCTTTGCCTTAGACTTAAATTATGCACACCTATATTCCAAACTTAGAAGCTTCAGTTAAGCACACATAAACAAGCTTTAACAGGCTTAAACATGCTTGAAATTAACACTGGGCTTATCAATTTATATAGCACCCCATTGCCTTAGAATCTTCAACTAAGCACACAGAAACACACAAGCGCATATAAACTCGAAATACACATACCATATAAAACAAGTTTGAAATTAACACTAGGATTACAGTTTAATCAATTTATGTAGCACCCCTTTGCCTTACTCTCCAGTTAAGCACGCACAAACACACAAGCGCATATATACCCGAAATACACATACCCTGTATTTATGTAGCACCCCTTCGCCTTAACTCTTCAGTTAAGCCCGCACAAATACACAAGCGCATATGTACTATAGATACACATACCCTTTTGCACAAGCTTGAAATTAACACTAGGCCTCTATACGCACTCAATTTTGTATACCACCCCTTTGCCTTAGACGCTTCAATTAGGCACAAGCGCATATATAATCATTTATATAGGAAAAATTATGAGTTCACTTACTGCTGTTGTCTTTCTGGTGGGTCATGGGCCTCATTCCAATGCGAGGAGGAATACTTCGACTCTTGCATGGTGTCCATCTTCTCTCATCTGTTCGAAGGAATCAAGAAAATACTTTTAGAAAGTAGAATTAACCGAGAATGGAAAATAAAAAAACTGTGAAGCAAGTAAAACGGAAAGACATTGAAAATTAGAGTGAATAAGCGAATGATAAACCATTCTGCAACGACTATTTTGGATGCAGTTCAACCAGCCATTATTCGTCAGTTACTGTGTAGAACTGCAGAAACTGTTTGATGCAATTGATCAAGTTTTTATTTAACTGAATTATTGACCGAATCAACTAGGCACGGCTACGCTGGTACTTTTATTATAATCAGTCTATGTCTAGTAGATCTAGATGTGGCGCTTTCCTGATGTTCCGCTTCTGAGTAGATAACCTGATGATGCGCTAGATAATTAACCGCTCAATGTTAACGGTATTTACATGACATTCAAGCGCTTGAAACTATGTGTAAAAGTAAGGCATAGACTCTTCAAGTAAGCACACACAAGCGCATATATACTCAATTTATGTGGCAACCCTTTGCCTTAGACTCTTCAATTAATATTTTCAATAGTTTTACCATATATCTCAGGCGGATAAACAATTTCACTGTATCTACACAACATATATGTGCATGGCATACACTCTTCAGTTAAGCACACACAAGGGCATATACACTAAATAGTTGATAATGATATTAATTAATGCGTGAATACACAATTTGCTTTCTTGGCCTTGCAAAAACAGAGACTGGAGAAATAAAATTTAAAAAGCTGTGAAACAAGTAAAAATTTAAAGTCATTGAAACTGAGTGAATGAGTAAGTAAATGAGAAACCACTTTTCAACGACTATTTTCGGATGCGTTTATAACAGACGATAGGTCTAGGGGTGACTCTTGCAAGAGGTCCCCCTTTTGAGTAGATACCTGAAGAGGCGCTAATTATCTCGTCAATGTCAACGGTATCTACATAACATCTATGTGTATTAATTACAACAAGAATTCAAGCGCTTGAAACCATGTGTACAACTAAGGCATGGACTCTTCAATTTCAGTTAAGCACACGCAAGCGCTTATATTCTAAATACATATACTCTTTAAGCGGGCTTGAAATTAACACTAGGCCTGTATTATATATAATCAATTTATATAGCATCTCTTTGATATGTGTATACATATATATCAACACTTACAAAGACGAAGGCCTTGGAATGTTAAGCGCTTTTTCACTTCTCAGGCTTTCTATCGCTTCAGTCACGTCCTCGATTCTCCAGTCGACCAAATATCCTGCTTCGAATCGCTCGAGTTTTTCTTCAGCTCACTGCAGACCGTCCGAGCGAAGACTCTATCAATTCGCCCAGTAAGTAATAAGCCGCAGACGTCTCCCTTCTCCTTCGTTCAAGCTTCGGACTGACATTACCCACATCAAGTTCAAACCCATCTACTGTATGCAAATCGCCAGAAAACAGACAGATGTGTCCTGTGGCTTGTTAGCCCATTCGAGGGTCACGGTTCACTGACCACACCCAAGTTCAAGGGATGAAGACAGCAAACGTTCTGCCTCAACTATCACACAACACCACTTGAGTTCGTATTTTCCCACCTTAATGACCACACCCTCATATATACCGGGTATACATATATACATATATATGGTAAAAATATGGCATATATATATATCGGGTATATATAGGTCACATGCAGCACATAATTTATTCAGCGCCGAAATATAATGACAGCGCATCAACCTATGGCGCTGAGCAATTTCACGTTCAAGCCAATCGAATACCATGCCACACAATGTATTTGAGAGCAGTTCAAACAAACCTCAACAATTGTGACAAATGACTCCTCTCATTTTGACTATAACATTCTCATTCACTTTCCATCAATACTGGTATTGATTTTGGTTTAGCTAAAATGATCTGTTTTATTCGTTAAACTGTTGCTACTAGAAGCCACTACATAACCGTTCGATTATATTACCTTACTTTAACTCACCCATTCAAACGATAAAACAATTTTAACAACTCTATTAGGCAATGAAATTATATAAAATTGTATCTTAGTCTTCAGCTATTTAAAAAGCCATCCACTGACCGTGTATAAACTTTGAGACAAGATGGTTCTCATAAATGCAAAACAGTTAGTGCTGTTGTTGGACATTGCAAAAGATCTCTAATGTCAAGACATCGATCTCAAACTGACCCTTGCACCTTTTCTCTTACTGAGTCGAGCCGATTCATCCCGGCTAAGAAGCACGTTTCACTGATGCAACTCGTGTGGCTTTAAGAAGCTAAGAAACGCTACATTATGGTAGACCTAATAATAATAATGATAATATTAGGCCTAATATTAATAGGAGTAATAATAATAAAAGGCTTCATAATTGTAATAGGCCTAATAATGGCCATGGTCATAGTCGTCGTAGCAGTAGTTGTTGTACTGGCATATAGCAGTAGTAGTAATTGCTGAATGTACGTAAGCATTATAATATTTGAATACACATGTACTTCCATTCAAGGACCTCTCGGAACTGTTATAATTTATATATCTAACGAATCTTAACTGTTGCGAATTAATATGTATTGAGAATCGGTTTCCTTCGACGTTGATTCCTATTATCTCCCACTGAAGCTGCATTTCCCAATACATCGCCTTCCCGTCCTAAGGTCTCTTTCCCCACTGGTCCAAACTAAATATTTCCCATTGAAAACACATCTTCCCGTATATTTCGTATCTCCTAATAGGTTTTTTAGCGCTGATGTTTAAGCTGGTCTTCCTGGCGGGGGTTTTGTGTAGCCTAGGCGGTTCGTCACCTCCCCTCTTGGTTTAAACGTAATAAATTCAAATACCGCCAAAAACTCTATTCGCACCTGCATGCAGCACACGTGCCACCTGCCTAATGTGAACCAACGACAGACAGACAGACAGACAGACAGACAGACAGACATGCACATATACATACAGATTGTAAAGGAATTGTTAACATCTAGCCACCTAGCTGGGAAGTAAACGGCAAGTCCGGCGATGCACTGGCCCCGTGTCCATGACATTGCGATTCGTCCATTGTCGGCTCAGTGGTCTAGAGAAAACTAAATGAGCGCCTCCCCTACATATCACTTGTGACATATGCGAAAATTTGCTTTACTGCTGACATTATCCCACAAAGTACACATCTTCTTCATACATAGTTTCGCTACTTCCAATGGGTCTTTTAGCGCCACTTTGTAAGTTCGTCTCCCTGAGGCGCCTTTTGTGTGGGGCTAAGAAATTTCGGAGGTTTACATTTACATTTACATATATCCCCGTGGCGGATTTAGCTACAGGCGCCCCTTTTGGTTATATGCCTGCGCCCCTCAGACCGACCCGTGCACGGAGGACTGCGAGAATGTGACGCCCCTTGGAAATGCTCTTGCCCCACGCAAACAATCCTGGAGCCGCCACTGATATATCCCTCTGGTTCTGGCACTATGCCATTAAAAAGTTATCGGCGGGCATCCAGATCTGCGACAGGGCGACAAAGCTTTTTTAAGTTAGCAGGTCCATATCGCAACCGAAATCTGAGAGCAGCTGTGCTGTGGGATGGGCAGCCTAGAACAGATATAATTATATACAAACAGAAAACTAAAACGTAATAAATTTTGAAACGGCGCAAACAAATCTATTCGCATCTGCATTCAGCACACGTGCCACCTGCCAAATCCGACCCAACGACAGACGAACAAACACAGACAAACAGACATACAGATTGTTAATTAGTGGTCAACACTTGTATGCGATTTGCGCGATTTAATCATATGGACTTTTTCAAAAACTGTGCTGCCACCAACCGGAAAGTAAACGTCAAAGTCCTCCGATGGCCTGCCCCCGTGTCCAGGATTTTGGGATTCGTTCACTGTCAGCTCGAGCCTAAGGAAAAGGAATGAGCGCCTCCTCTGCGTCTCACACTGTGACATATGGGAAACGTTACTTTATTGCTGAGACTATCCCCATAAAATACACATCTTCCTCATACATTTCGCTTCTTCCATTGGGTCTTTTTTGGTCTCCCTGACTCGGTTTTTGTGTGGCGCTGAAACATTTCGAAGGTTTACATTTACATTTGTCCCACTGCTTCAGACTACCACCCCAACCCCCTCATTTAAAAACGGATCGGCGGTCATCCAGCTGAGACAGAGCGGTGAAATTAGTGTATGTAGGCAGGTGCAAAACGCAGCTGGCTTTGGCGGACTCGCGCCGAAATCTGAGACCAGGTGCGCTGTAGGATGGGCAGGAAACGATGGATCATTACATGCAAACCGAGAACCTAAGCTTACTAAATTAGAAATGGCGCCAACAAGTCTATTCGCACCTGCATGCAGCACACGTGCGACCTGCCTAATCCGAACCAACTCCAGATGACAGACAGACGGCTAAAGGAGGAATGTAAAGGAGTGGTCAACACGTGTATGGGTCGTGTTACCGGCGTTGATCTAACGGTCTTTTTCGAAATTGTGCTGCCACCTACCTGGAAGGTAAACGGCAAGTCCTGCGATGCGCTGGTCCTGTGTCCAGAACTTTGGGAATTTGGAACTCATCCACTGTCGGCTCAAGGGCCTAAAGAAAATTAAATAAGCGCCTCCCCTACATCTCACTTGCGGGATACGAGAAACTACTTTACTTTACTTCTGAGATTATCCCCATAAAATACACATCTTTTTCATACATTTCGCTTCTCCCGATGGGTCTTTTAACGCCACTGTATAAGTTGGTCTCATTACGCGGCTTTCGAGTGGCGCTGAGAAGTTTCGGAAGTTACATTTACATATATCCCTGTGGGCGGATTCAGCTACAGCCGCCCACTATTGGTTATGTGCCTGCGCCCCTCAGTCCAGATCCGTGCATGGTGGACTGTGAGAATGTGGCGCGAAAAATTCTCTTGCCCCACGCAAACAATCCTGGAGCCGCCACTGATATATCCTTCTAGTTCAGACTATTTCCTATTTACAAGAGATCGGAGGGCATACAGATCTGAGAATTCGTCGGGTGAGAACCTTCATCACGGCGGCCCGTATGAATGGGTACCATGCTATTTAAGGTCTCCGTGTAGGACCAAGCTAGCCCGAGACTAAACCCTCTTAAATATAATCACTATCGGTACATGAACCTGCACAGAAGCGCCCGACGACATGTTAATGTGAGGCTTAATTATTCTACCTACGTAACGAAAACTCAAAATTAGCGTCCAATAGATGAGTTAGAAAGAACAAACAAAATTCAATGGGGCTGGAGACAAAGATAAAACCTATTTTTGTTATAAATTTGGCCAAATTCCACATCCTAATTGCCTTGGCAGATGCGCTGTTGACAGCCGACCGTCTACCAGCTGGCCTGGTGATACGTCACTTCCGGCAGCTACAACTGCCGAAAGCCCAATACACGGCAGCGCTTTCTCTAGTTCTTCTATTACCTCGTTGGAATAAACATATCAGAGCATCTTATAAAGGGGCTTGGAGCTTCAGCGGCTTATAGAAGCCCGTTAATTGCGCGTTGTTTCGTCATTATCAGTTTCTGAATATCCTGCCAAATTCTGGGTTTTGGGCTTTTGACATTTCGGTTAGTAGTGGGAATAATTAGTAGCTGACGAAAATGACGAATTTTCTTTGATGACCTAATGGATGACCGTGTTTGTTTTTTGCTGTGTCCAGAAAGAGTCCATAAATCTAACCAAATAATTTAAAATTATACTTTAGATACAGAGTTCGTTATTCTGCTGCATTATATTTGTGTAATTTGCGTTTGATCGTGTTTCGGTGTGCAGTAAATTAGTTAAAGTTAAAATTGGTATGGCCCTTTTTGAGGAAAACAGTGAAAGATCTATGTTTTTGACTTGAGTCGTAGGAAGCAAATAAATTGGACATTTCAGTTGCATGGCGTGTTTATTTCATATTGCATCATATTACATCATCATGTGCTTACACCTTGTGCGACAAATTAAAACCAAAATATTTGAAGCATTTTCACGCAATTCTTAGTGTTGCTTCCGCTGTGAAACAGTCTTTTTTGTTGCTGTTTTAAATCTTTAAAATGCTGTTTATATACTTTTTGGAATATACTGTACATACATACATATGTACATACATAAATACATGCATACATACACTAAACTTACATACATATGCAGCTAGTATTGTACTGAGGCGTAGCCAATATCAGATTAGTAGATTTTAGCACTGTACTCAGTCTGCCCAGATTTTGAATCCCAGTATTTCTTATGAGAATGCTTTTTGAAGTTGAGCCCTGTGTCTGCGAACGGTTATCTTGTGTATGCTGCATCAGAAGATTCATAAAGCTCAGTAACTGGACTGCGACTAAGACTGTAGTGGAAAATAAATTTATTCAAGTTCTTATTCAATTTATTTTACAGAGGTCACAGGCAACTGAAAATATATGTGTCATTTTGCTTGTAATCAGACATATGGGTGTAGTCACAACTGTGATGGCATTTGTAGTGAGGCAGTGACGTGGTCAAAGCACAACTAAGAAGTAAATTTGAACACAGTGTGAAATAATTTGCCAAATAAGTTTAAGGTTTTGTATGATTTGTGCTTTCAGAATAACAGAAGATGTTTGCCATGAAAGTTTTACTTCAGAGGCCACTGATGATATCTGTGTCACAAGTTGGCCGTCCAGGAAGTTCTCTGCTGTTAACTGCAGGAAGGCAGAGTGTGAAATGCAGAGCTCAGACGTTTGCTTCGGAAGGAGGAAATCGTTCTTCAACCCTTCGACGGGTCAAGGTTTCGGAAACAAAGTCGCTTAAAGAGAGGCTGATGGCACCTGCTGGCGACACAGGCAAGGCAATCTACTTAACTTCTTTTGGGCAATAATATGTCAATCTGTTCCTAAACTCATCATCGTCATCATCATCATCATTGTCATCATCATCATCATCTCCACCGCCACAACCATCATCATCATCTTCACCATCATCATCATCATCATCATCACAGTCGCTGTCTTAGGTGTCCGCTGTGTATTTAATTCGTCATTGTCATCATCATTGACAGTCTTAGGTGTCCACTATGTACTTAATTCATCATCATCATTATCATCATCATAGTAATAATTGCTGTCTTAGGTGTCCACTGTTCATGTAATTGTTTCCCCCCATATCTCCCTGTTGAGTACTACCAGATTTAGGTTACAAAAGGAATGTAAATGAAGTTATATGGCCACATAAGTAAAAAAATATATCAATGCTTTAATAGAGTAAGAAGGTGTTTTGTAGTTAAAGTATTTTTACTACAAGAAAAAGACATCGAGGCAGTAACAGATTAAGAAAGTGTTTCTTGACCCAGGCGACATTCAGGCCTCCTTTTTCTCCAGGCCTGGGATTGGGTTAGGTATCTCAGGATGAGGTTGTCGCTCATGTTAGCAAACCATTCTAAACTATATGTAAAGTAAATGAGACGTAACAGTTGTTCTTTTAGTCCTAAGCAAATAACCAGTACAACTTTTCACTTTGACTGTGCAACAGATTGATGATGTGCCAAGATTTGAACCTGATTGCTATGGCTGTTTAAAAAATTGTAAGTTTGGTCTGTGCCGTAGTTGAACTGGCTTCATGTGAAACAGTTTTCTATAGAAATTTATTTGTTCAAGATTCAGGTCCTAACTTTTTATAAATTCTGGCATTTTGTTGTCCTCTCTGGTTCATAAATCTTAAGTTACCTACTGAGTTTGAGTTTTTTTGATTTTGAAGTGCTTCATTGTGCCTTATTCTTTGGTAGCTTTTACTGCTGGTCGAGGCTTGTTGGCGGGTGCCTCAGTAGTTGGCCTCGGGGCTCTGTGCTACTATGGACTTGGTCTTTCGAATCAGGTTGGAGCCATCGACCGAGCTGTGTAAGTTCCATGGAGCAGAATAAATTTAATTTCTTTTTTGGAAGTCATTTCCAGCTTGCATGTTTGCTATTCATAATTCCTCGCTCAGCCTGTGGATACATGGCTTGCTAACAAATGTCTTACCTAGTGTGAACACTATTCATAAATTTTGGCAGTTTTTGCTAGTTAATTTGGATGATGCCAATAAAAAATATGAATGCCTAATATGTTGTGGTAGGGATGTTTCCAGTTTTAAAAAATTGGAAATGTACCTACCACATAGAATAACCGGTTTGCCACATTCTGGCATTGACTGCTTGGCTGTACTGGTTGATGGGAAATTACCTATCAAATGGTAACATAATTGGTTAACTGAAGAAGCTCCTCAGGTGTATGATCCAGTTTTAAGGATCTTTCAGCTCAGAGGAATGAGACTACAGCAGTCCAACAACAGGACTCTTTTTTAGCGTTACAGTTTGTGCTGGCACTCATACACTGCCCTGGACAGCATGTGAATGGATGAGTTGGTCCTAATGGTTTGGTATTTTGTGAGTCATCACCCACCTAAGTCGTTGTTAGGTTTGATTTTGCATAGCTTAACGTTGCTTGCCTGTATCTGCACCATAAAGCCATCACCTAAGAAAGTAGTGCTGGAACATTATATATCTATCTTATACACTGGGATTTGGTTTCCACCCAAGTATAAGGTAGTGTGACATTTTATGGAACCATTTTCAGGACACTCATCAATAATGATGCACCCACCCAAATACTAACCAGGATTGACTTTGCTTAACTTTATCATGCTTGCCAGTGTTGTATTTTAACAGCATGAAGACACCATATTGATGATATGCAAGTAGAGGATTTTTGCTCCATCTTGGGTGTGGCTGGCCACAGAAATCTTTGCTTCACGACCCAAACTTATTGTTCCTTTTGCATGCACTTTAACAATGCAAAATCGTGCCTATTCTGGCTTCTTGCATGTCCTTCCTTCCAGGGACGCTACATGTACCTTTTCATCAACAGGTGAAAACTGTTCTAATTGCCAGGGCTGGGCTTGGGGCACCTCTGAGTAGGTATCGAAGTAGTGCTATATAAATGCTCTGAATGAATGAATGATTTGGTGCTAGGGCACGATATAAAATAGAAATAAACTAATGTATGGTATTTTAAGAACGCTCCTCAGCAGTAGTAATGATGGTGATCTGTAATTTCAGTATGTGGCCAGAGGTGGTTCGCACTCGTATAAGGGATACTTATACGTACTTTGGTGGTAGTCTCCTCTTCACAGCTGCGTCTGCCGTTGCCATCAGCCGTAGTCCACGGATGATGAACATCTTGATGCGCAATTCGTGGGTGGTAAGCTTAGCTGCTGCTTCTAAAACATTCCCCCTTGACTACAACTGATATTATGTTGTCTTATCATGAATGTTCATAATCATACTGTGAATATCAGTTTAGTTCACATATTACGATACAAAAGTACTTTACAGAGCAGGAGTGGGATTGGATTTTGAAGATGTGGTGTTTGTATTGGAAAAAATTTGTAAAGATACAGTTGTGATGGCATCTGAAGAGGAAGTTGATTAAATTATTATTCTTATTTTGCATTTATTATGCATGCAAGGCCAGTAAATCTGAATCTGAGGCACAAAGCAATTGTGAGTGAAAGACTTGCTCTTGGTCCCTACACAGTAACCATCTAAGGGGAGGCTTGAACCCATCCTCTCATCGTTACAAGCTGAGCTCTGTCTAACTGGCTACCGAGCTGTATAAATGAGGAGTTCACCAGTGACAGAAAAGAAGAGACTCTGAAGAATTCTGACAAAGAAACCTTCCTCTAAGATCATCTTGCTAAAGGTTGAAGTGTATTTTAAACGGTCATATGATTTTATCAGTCCAGTTCGTTGCCGGGGCATGGAGCAGAATGTAGCCATCATGGTTGCTTATATAATTATTTTTATCTGTGGTGAGATTTTTGTGATTTGTTTCAGTCATTGTTTGGTTGTTTGGCTGCGATGATGGGAACCGGAATGCTCTGTCAGTCACTTCCTTACAAGGAGGGCTTCGGTGCCAAGCAGTTGGCTTGGATTTTGCACAGTTGTACGGTCGGTGCTGTAATTGCTCCTCTCACTCTTCTTGGTGGCCCACTTCTCATCAGAGCAGCTTGCTACACTGCTGGTGTTGTTGGAGGTAAGATGCCAAGAGCTTCAGTATTCTCTTGCCATAGGTATGTTATATGCATTCATTTCAACTTTATTTTATGACCAAGAGCACTTAGGATAAATTATACCAATAGTTGTAATATTCTCTTGCCATAAGTATCTTAGTTATATGCATGTATTTGAACGTTTGATATCCAAGAGCAGTTTGAATGATTCGTTGTAAAAATCATAGGGAAATCTTTCTGATGTTATAATCAGCTCCCATTTAGTCCAGACTTCTTGCTCTGTTCATGTCATGTTCTTTAATTTTGTTGAAATCTTTTGCTTAATGTACATATTCTACTTACCCAGGTTGCTGAGTCGGTTGTATGTACTGGGAAGTGGGCCAAGAACTGCTGTATCTCTACACTGATAATTTTTAAAAATAAAATGAAAAATCGAGAGTGGTTAATCACCTGTGGACAAAGTTTGGAACAGTATTTGTATCTATTGGTGAGTGTAGTTGTGATTGGGCTGAGATTGATTTGTGTAACTCTGATGATGATTGTCATCTGCAATTGCTTTTGGTAACCAGGGCTATCAACAGTTGCCATATGTGCACCAAGTGAGAAGTTCTTGAACATTGGTGGTCCGCTTGCGATGGGACTTGGTGTAGTCTTCGTCTCCTCAATTGGTAAGTCATTTTCAGTATCCCTGAAGTCTGATAGTGGGAGTTAAATAAGTTAAGGTTATTGAAGTTTGAAGCAGCATGCAGATTGTTTTGCTACTGATCTCTGTCATCTCATCATTTCCCACCAAAGATTTAAGTTTCGTCTTGCTTTTGTTGGTCAGGTGATTTTGTTAATAATAAATAGCCTGCAGTTTGGCAGTAGTGGAGGATTATAACTTGCTCAGCAGTGAGTTCAGACATTTTCCTGGTGTTCTGCATGCTTGTAGTGCAGTTTATGTAGGGCATCTGTAAGTTTCTCAGTGCTGTCCACATTATATCAGAATTCATGTTATAACGAAGCATGGTATAAGGATGGTGGGTGTATTTTGAAAGCACTGCATATCTTGTTGAACTTTATGCTTCTCCCTCTCTCTCTCAAAATCGTTCAATGGATATGTTCGATTGATTACGTGATACAAGTATTTCCTGTGAAACAGGTACCTGGTTCCTTCCACCGTCAACAGCCCTTGGAGCCGGTCTCTATTCTGTGGCCATCTATGGTGGTCTCGTCCTTTTTGGAATGTTCTTGCTCTACGACACACAGAAGATAATTCATTCAGCCGAGAATCATCCAACTTACGCTCAGAAACCCTATGATCCAGTTAACCAGTAAGCATCCTACTGATCATTTCATCATTTCCCACCAGATTTAAGTTCAGTTACAATTCAGCTGAGTACAGCTACTTTAAGAAAGAGCTGGATAGGCCTGAAGAAAATGTATTTAAAATGCACTTCTGCTCTTTCTGCAATTGTCCAGTATTAATTATCGGATTATGGGTATTCGTTATGGAATGTCTGATAGTTGGTTGCACTGGTTGAACATGAATATATATTGCACAGTTCTTTGGAGTTACTGGTTAGTTGACACAATGAATGCATTTGACACAGCTTGATACCATTATAAGGGTAAAAGTTTAATTATTTATGCCAATATATGCAGTAGTAAGTATTATTCTATTTATTTATTAATATACTTCAGACAAAGAAACTACTCTTGACTGACATTACTTAAGGAATTAGTATGAAGTGGCATTAATTTTACTTAGTTGACAGCATGTCTAAGTAGTAAGTGTTAATTAGTGCAATTGTTATTTGCAGTTCGGTTGGTATTTACATGGATACGATCAATATCTTCATAAGAATTGCAATGATTCTGGCCAATGGAGGATCTTCAAGAAAGAGATAAAAAAACAACAGAGAGATGTTTGCCAAACTGCATTTCAAACTCTTCTTGAATTTTTTCCATGATATCAGTTGTGATGCAACACTTTAGATAAAACATTACAACTTAAAATTGCTAATGCTGTTCATACCATTCGTAAAAATGCAGAATAAACTGTGAATTCTGTTAGATCTAACGAAAGTCTTTCAGCAGCTTTCAGTGTACAATTTTTTGGGGCAAATTTAAGGTCATCATCAGTTAATTTATGCACATGGCCAACTTGCTGTTTATATTTTTAAAACTTGACATTTTGTTGCTTCACTGCAACTTTTGAATGCTGGTAGAAATAACAGGGAAGTCATAAATGTTTATTATTTTCCAGGTTAAGGAGTGCATGTACTAGCATAGTGTGCTTAATGTTTCAGTACACCTAGTTAGTTAGTTGTTATTGCACAAGGACAGTATACTGGTATAGTGAGCTAGTCCAGTAGTTGCATTCGGTTTTCTGGACTATTCAGAGGGTAAGCTAAACACAAGATAACTTAGTTTCACAGGTAAATTTTTGTGATTGGTTACTACTGTTTTAATAGAGTTTTGAATTCCAGTGGAAACAATAGAATTACACTGGTTAGTAATCATAATTGTATTAGTTTACTTTATTAGTTTATCGATACCCTGCAGCTTGGACCATCGACAGTTTGGTGTGTCCCAAGTTCGAAATAAGCTGGATATTCACATCAAGCTCTATCCGACTCCACTTAAATGTAAATGTGCAGGTTTTTATATAACAACTGTAAGGTCTTTACCCTGCTTGTTTTACAGTTGATTTATCAGTGATCTGAAAGTCATCACAAACTGTAGTGCAAGTACATTTTTGGTGGTAATGACTGCATGTTAAAAAATAGTTGAAGACATGTATTTAATTTTTTACTGTGAAACATTACCGATGACTACAATCCTGAACCTCTAGTTTTAGAAAAGTTGTTAAAATATAGCACAGACTAGTCTTATATTAGCTGTTTTCTACATGTAGCAGCATTTCCCTTCTCATCCACAGACAATTCTCTTTTGTGATACAGCCCAAGCCATTATTAAAAGACACTCTTATCAAAGATTGTGATGAAGACTAAGCAAGTATTGGAAGGTCGGTCTCCGTGAAGGGTGAAGGAGGCGTGGAACTCGTGCCTTTCAGCTGCTCTAGGCTTTAGGTCAGCAAGATGAGGCTAAGGTATGAAAGTGAGGAGTACACAGCCTTGACCGACCCCCTCCCAGTGACCCACACATACAAGTGCATCGCAGTCTCATGCCTATAACCGGTCAGGAAACAAAACATTTTATTCGTCAGTCAGCTATAACTAGGCAGGGCAACTGCATCGAGTCACAGAGTGACCCTGTAACTTTGATATATCTGCTAGCCAATAGTTAACAAGGACTGAGAAATGCCTTCGCAGTAAGCGAAACTTCAATATGTGCAAGTTCAACGAAACAGTTTGGTTTGTGCAATAGTTGTGGCTGGGCCATTGTAATCTGAAAATACCAAAGTTACACTGTAATTCAAAAAAATTAACCACTTTATCAGGGCATTGGACCCATGCTACCAAAGACTCGTCTTGGTCCTGAATATTAACTCTGGTGTAAAGATTCCTGTCTTCAACTTTAAATTAATGAGTGGCCCATTCCTGAATAGATGCTCTGTTGTACTGTATTTAACAGTTACAATAAACACAAGTTTCTAGGTCTGATTAGGAAAACGCACAGTAAAACTGTGCAGGTCTGATTAGGAAAACGCACAGTAAAACTGGGCACAAAATGTCCAGTCACATATCCTTGAGATATCTCCCACACACAGTCGCAAAAGTTAAGTCTGTTCAAATTTCAATACAAATTGCAGTAGTCGTGATGTTACCTAATCAGAAAAGTAAGAGATCTGTGTTGCTCTTTGTGCCTAACACAATTCGACATTTTAATCTTATGTTTCAGCTACAACAATAGCTAACCAGTCTTGGGTAGATTATGAGACGTCTTCAGTAGAATTCTTCATCATCTGCTTCTACATTCTCTGAAGACTTTGTCTTTTGCTGGTTTACAATCTGCTCTTGGCTGCGATACATTTCTGCAACCTATAGAAGCACACAGCATGTCATATGCACAACTGCAACTTGTTTTGCTACTTCATTTAAACTTTTACTGACGTGATATACAATCTCCCATATCACAATACTCGGTACCCAGAGTCGAGACCAAATTGAACTTTTCATATAAAAGAACCTAAAGCATTTGATAATTTGCTAAACAGAAATTAACTGTTTGGCAACATTCCAGCAGTGTAACGTTAACTACTTAAATGCTTGAACTGTGAGGTTAACATTGCACAAACATGCCGGAATGAAGAAAAAACAAGAGCTATCGAACAAATTTTGTGCAAGATGAAGAAACTTCCAAATGACAGAATTAGACTAAACATGACCGTAGCTTGTTGTCACGATGTCCGATTCATTTGTGGTCAAGTGATCCTTCAGAATGCTGGTCAAAACCAAACCAGCAAACACAATGCACATCAAAGCTGTGGCAAAAAAATTCCAAGCACGAAATCAGGATCATCACGTAAGCTGAAATCTACCATCGTCAGTTTTTAAATTATTAACAGTCACTAATTACCTGCGAACTTGAAGTTGCTTCTTCTGCCTTTTTATCATCTCGAATTTGTAGAAATCGAGGAAAACGAAGAGAAATTCCTTTTTCAGGATCCACCTGGACAAAAACAAAGTTCATATCATTTTTATGGCTAAAGCAACAGACACTGTAATGCCAAAAATAACTACATGCCTTTATGTATGTATGTAAATATATATATCAGCAATAGTCCTCTGAGGTGAGGTCTCAGAGTTGAAGGATCTCTTAGCTACATTGCAACACAGTAACAGCCAGATAACCTTTCCTTACAGTTACTTCGACAACGCAACTTACTCAAATTCTCGTTACATTACATCAAAAAAGCAGTAACGGAAGGTTGCATGTAAACTTACCAGACCAGCGGCTGCACGGTGAGTTGGCGAGATGGATAGATCAGCCGCCTTGACTTCCCAGACCTGAACGGCATCAAACCAGTGATCAGGCTCATGCGCACTGTCCCATCGATAATACGACTTGGGTTTTGGCAAAACGTGGTTTTTGAAGAAGTTTGTGTGAGTCTCTAAGTCGGCATCAGAAAAACCTGTTCCAATCTAAACAAAAACACAGATACATTCTGTGTAATACAAGCAGACATTTGTCTGGCACGTTTAGCATCTCAAAAAAGAGTACATCAGGTCAAAAGAGAACATGTGCTGCAATTTAAGAAGAGTTTCAAATATAAGACAAGTATTATGTATATATATATACACACACCAGTACAGATATATTTATATATCTTCTGCTACATTTCTTACACCAAATTACAGTGATTACATGCATATATTAGTCCTCTTAAATGCTAACATTTACAAGATCAATCGAATTCAGTCCAAATTTACCGCAAACATTTTAACAGTACATTTAACATTAATTACATTTTCATTATTCTGCTTGCAGAATTGGGTAAAATATTGGTATTTTGATTACTGCTAACAAAGCTCATCCAAAATTACTCTTTCTGAAACTTTTTTATACTTGCTAATAAAGATAAACGTATTAACTGGGCTTGTGCTTAACTTCATGGCACTTGCCAGTATTACATGGCAAACCAGACATTTTCTTATTCACAAAGTATCTAATACCTTGCAGATGGTTTGAAATTCTTCATTCTGTTCATCATAGCAAGCGAGAAGGAAGCCTCCATAACGACCCACTCTCTTTCCGGTGCCATGGTAACCACCAATCACAACCAAATCCAGAGTGTCACCAACGCCTTCCAAGTAGTCCTTCTTCAGCTGTGACCAAAAGAAACTGTAATTAACCACTACTGAAACCACCACACCTCAGCAGCCTACACATTGGTCTGATAGGCAAATGTTGATCAACCCATACACTAGTGTGTCATGGGGGTCTATTCGGTGGCGAACTGGGTCAGCAATCCAACAACTGCGGGTTTGTGCCTGCTGAAAAGACTCCGTGTAAAACGCTGGACAAGCTGTTCGTGCAAACTTGTCTCAAGCCTTGGAATCAGATTTACCGACCTTGTGCACATAATAAGCACAACAAATAAATATTGAGCGTAGAGTGGCTAGTTAAACTGTGTTCCATTTTAATCCCTGGGTTCGTTGTTCTGGCTTATACCCAGTTTATTCTGCATTGCCAGACAGCTTAAATCCGTTAGAATTTGAGCCAAATTATTCTCTAAGCATACACTATGTGCTCGTGTCCGTGTGGGTACATGCGTGTGTAAATGCACATAGAACATTTAACATATCTTAGCCAAGAGCAGCAATTACCATAATTTAAGCATACATTTATGCCTCTGGTCGGTTGAAAAATGAAATAATCATGCTACGCGTGGAGTTAACATGTTAGTTTCTTACGTACCATTAAACAAGCAAAAGGGTTTCAACTGAAATGGTAAAAGATTGAACCTTCAGCCAGTTGTGTGACCGTTTTGCTATTTCGTAAGTGGAATCACTGTCCAGGGTCTTAACCATCAGGCCTTCACAGTTACCTGGAAATGATCAAAAATGAGCATCAGTACTTCAAAATCTTGCCTATTTCTATAGTCTAATTCTGCAGGCAAACCAAACAAAATCAAGGAATATATGCTCAATCAGAACAGACAAGGTAAAGAAGGGCGTATTGGTTCCATTTATGTATTTACATACTCACTAATTCTTCCAGCAACTATGCCCCATTTGCTACTTCTAATAGCATCTTCTGGAATCCCCCAAAAGCACAAAATCCGAGCAATCAGACTGCCAAGTTGATTTGTAAAGCATACATATTTGATTGCAGTTGGATATTTATATAGTGACTGCTAAGAACCTCTACAAATCTCTCACCATAATTTTTCTCAGACCTATCGGAATTCAAACGGGTTTCTCCAACGGATTTTGATTTTGGATTGCGATTTTGACTTGAAGCGACCATCGACTGATGCCTTGGGTAATATTACAACGGCTCTGTAGAAGTCTTTAGATTAGATTAGAAAATTGTTCAAATTGCCCACAGACAAATACGTGTCTTACTAAAACCTCTCCATCATTGGCTGTTGGGCATACACCTCTGAATGCAGTTATAAAAAGTGAAAAGCCGTGAGCTACTATACTACTACATCTGTACTTGTGCTCACTAAAAATGAATTGTCAGGAATCAAACCAATGCAGTGCACAACTGATAATTACCCATACACCACCACAGCACATCTTTTAGACCTCCAGCTCTGAGTTTTTCAAATGACCAGAAAAAGCCACAGAAAGAATGGCATAGGTGCAACAGTGAATCTCTTGCTTGCAACGAGAAAACAACAGAAGTAATCAAAAGAAAAACCTCTGATTGACTCCTCAAGAAACTCAGCAACAACATCCGTGTCCGCTGAGACAATGGACTTAGCAAACATGAACTCTCCCTCGACCTCCTGGAAGGATGAATGAAGAAGTTCACGGCGCCTGCGGAATGGCTCCCTCACCAATGACTCTCCATTCAGATAGAGAAGATCGAAGGCATAGACGCACACCTGCACCTTAATTTCTGAACTATCAGCATCCTACAACAGAATTAAACAAAGGCTTAATGGCAAAACAGATCATCAATTAACCAATTAACCAGAAATACTGCAAATGTTTTTATGTTTCTGTACAGTAAGTTTAGTCCACAAATGTTAGTATACAAACTTTCAAATTCACAGTGGCGTTACAACACTTTTTCACATGTTAAGGCTGAATATGGCCACTACGCGACCGACCAATACACTAGTTACACATCAATTAAGGAAAATGGAAACTCTTTTCTCACTGATTCTGTACCTAGCTGCAATGAGATCACCAAAAATCTGAAAATAATTACGTATAATGTTGTAAAAATGGGAATGTTACAGCTTTAGATGTAGAATTTAGAACATGCTGTACCAGAAAGATGCGATTTTTGGTAAAACATATAAAATTGAAAAAGTCCATAGAAAATCCATTTGTTGGGAGTTATACACTTGCAGTGTTATATTTACAACGTTCCATTTTCATGAACAGTGAAAACCCAATTTCAATATTTTGAAGGATGACCACATTCAGAGGCCTGCATCTAAGTAAATAAATCCTGCATTGTGGTCCTTTTTCATATGCAGCATCACATAATATTCAAAAAATGATTATAAGTTAAAACAAATAATAAAGTAATAGTAAGTTAATAATATACCTTTCTCTTACGTGTGCTAAGTACTTGGAACGGCAGTATCTGTTTCTTCTCCTGGTCCCAAGCAACAGCTTCACTGTCGATTATTGCAGCCATTATTCCGTCCTTCTTGGATCGGTGCATTCGTCCAACTATATCTGGATATTTGAGAGTATTGTCTTCCTGGTTACGACTGTAGATGAGCACACGGCCGTCCACAAGCACGTGAATCTGACAGGGAGACAAAACCAACACATGAATCATTGAAGTGTCTAGAATTCATGTTTCTTCAGAAACACATCAATTCAAGGGTGGTAATTAACAGTTCGATTTTATGGTTAATTAAGTAGTTTTAGTGTAAGATAAAATGTCCTCATTTGACAACAGACAATGCAGAAGTTTTCAGAATTGTCTTGACTTTACGCTTCTCAAGAGACACGTCAATTCAACTGGTAATTCACAGTGGGATTTTATGGTTAATTAAGTAATTTAGGCTAAGATAAAATGTCCTCATTTGACAGTGGACAATGCAGAAGTTTTCACTTTCAGAATGTTCACCCGATGCAGTTTAATCAGGATTCAAGACCTGCTCTTCCATCAGGATTGTTTCCCACTGGCATACCAACATTTGATGCATTGGTTTAAATCTGGTTTAAGCAACCATTGATTGTTGCCTTGTGTATTATGAAAACAGTGCTATATAAGTGATTAGATTAGATTAGTGGCACTCAAAAACAGCTGCATACTGTTAATCCCTGTTACTCAAAAATAGAAAGAAAAGGAAGGCATTACAACCGACCTGTGCTCTCTCTCCATCATATTTGAACTCGCTTGCAAATTCTGCCTGACCAAATCTTAGCAGGACTTCTTGAATGCCTTTTGTAGGATGAGCAAGCATTGGCTTCGGAGGAATACCTGAGACATAACAGACAGACAAAAACACTTAATAACTCAATTACATGTAGCAAGGCATTTACTGAACACTTTTCTAAGAACCTCTGAGAACAGCAGTATGAACTGCCAATGAATTGTAATGCACTGTAATGAATTACCAATTTTACATGATTCCCTAAATTCAAACCTTGGACACAGAGGTGAAAGTCCTTACCACTTGTCCCACACCCTTCTAAAGGTGATGTGAGTGACACAGTGAAATAGGTGCAAATAAAGAACAAACAACTATTAACACTGACCTGGTGTGAGCTTACACTTGAGTGGTAAATTTTCCAAAGGCTCGGCCAGAATAAGTGGAAGGATCTTTTCGTAATTAGGACATTCACTGGAAATACAATACCATTAAAATCTAAGAATTTAGTAGTTGGTTGTGTTGCTCTATGCATTCACTGGCTGCCTACATTTTCCATCGTTCATAAACTTCAAATTCAGGAACCTCATTACTCTCAGCACAAGACCATGTGTCCCATTATACGTTGTACTTGTAACTCTAAACTTGGCATTCTCTACAGCTATAATGCACCATTTACAAAAGTTTTCTCATTTTATATGCCTGACAATGTGTTTATAGCACTACTGTTTTCTACTTTCATGCACAAAAGTGCTCATTACACTGAAGTAACAAAAAGTCATCACATAAGACACTGACAAAGAGAATTTCAAAGTTTTAAACAGCATAAATCAACGATAGATTAAACATAAATCAGGCCTACTCTTACCAGTAGGTAGTTTTTATAATAAGTGCAGCTTCCTCGACTTTCTTCTTCAAACTATCACCAGACAGACAACAACTGTCATAGTCCTGTGTACCTATTAAATAATCAATCAATATTCTGCTGAACTAACTCCTAAATGCACGTTACGATTACAGCACACTGTACACAAGTGAATGCCATTAAAATCCACTGTTATCCTAAAAATGGACAAAGCACTATTCCTCAGCAACCTCAGCTTAAACTGCGACACACAACAGCTCAGTGTTATACAACTGCAACTGAAGCTAGTAGTTGTGAGTTAAAGGCCTAACGCTTTTACCAACATATAGCCAGATTATCCCACAACATACAGAGATGAGTTATCTCAACCTGCAGAGTTTCAACTGAAAGAAACTGCAAATAACCCCTCACCTCACTATAACCAACTAAAGCCCTCAATTTGCAAATAATTCTCCACCTTTTCTACCTGCTCCTCCTTTTCCATTCCCTGTTTCACCTCTTTATGACAAGATATTGAATGAAGGCACAAAGCAAGTGATAACAACTCCTGAGAATCCCAAAATGGAGGAATTGCAAAGCGGAGAAGACACAAAGTGGAAGAGATTCAAAGTGGAGGAGTTATAAAGTGGAGGAGACACAAAGTGGAGGAGTTATAAAGTGGAGAAGACAGAGTGGAGGAGATACAAAGTGGAGGAGTCATAAAGTGGAGGAGTTATAAAGTGGAGAAGATACAAAGTGGAGAAGACAGAGTGGAGTTATAAAGTGGAAGAGTTATAAAGTGGAGGAGTTAGAAAGTGGAGAAGACAGAGTGGAGGAGATACAAAGTGGAGGAGTTATAAAGTGGAGGAGGAGTTATAAAGTGGAGGAGGAGTTATAAAGTGGAGGAGGAGTTATAAAGTGGAGGAGGAGTTATAAAGTGGAGGAGACACAAAGCAGAGGAGTTATAAAGTGGAGGAGTTTTAAAGTGGAGAAGACAGAGGGGAGGAGCTACAAAGTGGAGGAGTTATAAAGTGGAGGAGACACAAAGCAGAGGAGTTATAAAGTGGAGGAGACACAATGTGGAGGAGACACAATGTGGAGGAGACACAAAGTGAAGGAGTTATAAAGTGGAGACACAAAGTGTGGAGACACACAGTGGAGAAGACAAACAGCGGAAGAGACACAAAGTGGAGAAGACACAGCAAAGTGGAGGAGACACAACCTACTACTGTTTTATAATGAGCTTTGAGGCTACATTGTGGTTAACTGAGTTAAATTTGGAATCTGTGGCCAGCAAACATTTTCCATTGTAGGCAGGGTGAGGTCAACATCAACAGCCCTGGCAGCCCAATTAAATTATATTAAACAAAAATTTGTGTGATATAAGGATGACCTGGTTTACTTGTCCCATCTTAACCAAAGAAATCATTTTAGGATGCCTCAAAACATCAGAAGAAAGAAAACTCGCTAAGACGAGTCCTACTGTCTGCTGGAGGTGTCAGCACAATGGCCTGAGCCAAAGCCTGTAGAACGGACTGCTCAGCCAACCCAATGCGTAGTTTTCCAGCCAAAGATCGCATCATAAATCTCGCCTCAGACTGTCGACATGCAACGAACATTGCCTTGATCTTGTCAATCTTCTTCGACATTACCTGATGAAAACAATATATTTGTCTTAACTTATCAGAGCAAATCAGAAGATTTCTGAACAGTTTTCAAAAGATGCTACTAAAGAAATGTCTGGTTTAACTTAAAATAAAGAAAAGCCTCAGAATTGATTTATAGAAGCAATGATGTATTTATAACAAGAAGCAAACGTTTCAATCGTTGAGCAACCAATCACAAGTTAGGAGACCAGTTATTATGCCTGGAGACAAATGGCTCTTTACACACTCCAGATAAAGTAAAAAGCAGAACTCTGATAACTGGAAAGTCTTAACTGTTGAAAGATTATAGCCAGTCAGAAACAGCCCTTCCCAGTTTCTCACAGTATAATCATAAAGAGCTACTCACTGAGCTACCCGTCATTGATGCAATCTCACGAAGTTTAGTGAAGACAGATGAAATGGTCAATTTACTTGGTGCAAACATTGTTCTCTGAGTCGAACGACTTGCCTGCCAGAAAGAACAAGACAAACTCTTTACTTGCTACAACGATTTTTAGAAAATGTTTTTACTGAGATCAGTCCAGGAAAAACCAACCAATACACTGGATTTATTAGCAGGTAAAGCAATTTCAGAAACAAAGCATTACAATTGTGTTTTATTTGCTTTATTTCTCTGGCTTTAATGTCAACCTAAACCAACACATATCAGGACGCTGCTGGAACACGTCTACAAATATGCTAGACCCTCCTTAGAATAATTCTATCTTTGGCAACCACAGCCATGTAATTATAAGGCTGCATTACAATGCACTAATATCAAAAGCTGAATAATAATATGGATTCATAACTCCACAACATTAGAATTCCTGTTACAAAATGAAGCATGTTAGACAAGAGCAGGTGTACCTTGTACTGATGGCTTTTAATCTGAAGATAACATTGAAACCAAGTGTATTAATGAAAACGGCAGTTACTAATACTCAGTTAACAACTTTCATCAACACACAATATTCACCGGTAAGTACCAGACTAAAGCAATTTAACATGAGGAACATTAGACCAGGATTAACCTGTTATTTTACTCTCAGGTGAAAATACAGTTAGAAGGCTGTCCAGTTGTTCACATGGCACTTTTTGCAAGAACAATAAAAGAAAATAAATACAAAACAGAAGCTCCCACCTCAGCCACAAGTCCAAGGTCACCTTTCTCCTGGACATCAGCTTTAATTTTCTCCATACTTCTGCCTAAATGAAAAATAAAAACCATCACTTAAACTGGCACCAGTAATTATTAATATTAACTGCTTTATTCCCCTTCCCACCAAAGACTAAAGTGCACAGCTTGAGAGGCAAACACCAGAAGCAAATTAAGCTTCAGAGTTTTGAAATTGCTTTAACAAATCTGAAAACTTTCATGGCACTAATTTGCTAAAAGCAAGGCACTGATGAATGAACTGTTTCTAGTTCAAATTTAAATGCATATCCAAAAATCTGGGTTAAGTCCAGTCCAAACCTATAAGCACAATTCAATAAGACCAGGAAGTAGCCTACAGAGGAAATGCAATCTGAAAAGGCATCTACTGCAATCATACCTGTAGTCTGAACGATTGCCTTCAACAGGAGGTTTTCACCAATACCAAGCTCCATTCCTTCGTAGGCTGGAGCAAGACGATTCAAGCAGAGATATACGCAATACAAGAGGTCATCTGGGGTCAATGCAATCACCGATCGAAAGAAATTGCTCAAAATTTCAATCGATTTCAACCTGCAATAAAAAATCTACCTCTTTTACAGCAAAAGCACAATCATAGAAGTTGTTTTTATTTATCTTAGCCTGCTACAACTTCCTTAGTCAATAAATTTTCCAGATCGGTTTGTCCCAGTTACCTTTTAACCTTTCAGATTTTACTAATTTTCAGAGTAAATTTAGTTTTATGACTCAACTAAAAATGAATGAATGTATCCAAATTCTCAACTAAAAATTAAGTGAACATAATAAGTCTAAACCTACCTGGCTGACTCCGATTCAATGGCCTCAAAAGTTCTAGCCAACGCCAAGTATGGAACTCTAACAAGAACAAAAACCAGTACATCAACACATACAGACAGAAGCTGAAGAAAATCCCTCACAGTTAAGGCAGAAACATTTTCTTCAAGGCTGATTTCTGTTTCAATTATTGGGACAGTTAAAAAATATATACACCCTACATATTAAGCAAACATCTACTTAGCTTGTGTAAATTTTCTGGCCCACTAGATGCAGAATAAGCTATAGTTGCATCTGACAAGCAAATACTTGGTACATGATCAGTGGAATGATGGCAAGTGAACATATTCGATTACCAACAAATGTCAACGCAAAAGGTAAAGGTAACATAACCAATAAAACATTTATTGACAAAACTATTATCAAAGCAGATCTTACAAAAATTATACTTACAAGATAATATTTAGTATAATCAAGAGGTGCAAAGATTTTCTCTTGTTTATTATAGTGGAGGTGACAAGATTTGCTTTTACATAACAAACTGCAAGACCAAGACTCAAACAACTTGCACTGACCAGTCACAATTCTGGATACTGACGTGTATTACTTCCAATACTTAACTGTGCATCACGAGCTTAAAACTTTAACCAGTCTGCCATATGTTGTCCAATTATTATAGCCATGCTAAATTCCTACTCACTTCTGTGACTGACTCCAACAAGCATCCCTAATCGGACGATATCTGGATTTTGCTGGATCATAAGATGTATCTTCAGTCAGTTTCTTGTTCTTTGTTTCAATTGCTCTATAAATGAAAACATAAAAAAGGCATTTGGATTTGTCTTATGTGCAAACCAGATGACAGAAATTAGCACAAATATTTAATAAATTGTAAGAACTGCAGTGAAAATATAATCAAGAGTAAATATATTAAACCAGTGCAGCAAGACTGAAGGGGATACTCAGTGAGTAGATCCTTGTTATAATACTGTTATTTGTGTGGTCTTATTTTGAAAGTTAACAATTTTAGAAGTGATAAATATAGTGCAATTCAAATCAATTACTTTTTATATTGATATTTACTTATTGCACTTATTAGATGCACAATGTCAGTAAATATCAATTCAAGGCACAAGACAGAGCTCACTCAGCAGACACAAACCCACAATCGTTGGATTACAGATAAAGTATGCTACCAAGTAGGCCACTGTGCCAAACAATAAAGATTGTGATGAGCAGGCTGATGAAGCTAAGCAAACAGAAATACATGTAGCATGATAAGAAAAATAATCACCTGTCATCATCATCATTTTCTGCCTCCTCTTTCACCTCCTTCTGAACTTTAACCTTCTGCTCAGTTTCCTCCTTTCCAGTCTTCTGCTTCTCCTTGCTGGTTGTCGAGTTCTTTTCAGTCAACTGGTTCTTTAATCCTGGTCTTCTGGGCGCTTTGAAAACAGGACAGAATCACGAATTTCTTATTCCACAGTAAAGGACTGGCTTTTATTCACATATTTAGTGAATTTACGCGACATCTCTTCACGATACATATTCAGAAGCGTTCCCACCCAGCCAGCCTCGACACAAGAGAACAGTTTTAAGCTACTGTACTGCACTCATTAACCATTACAGGGTTGTCGGTTGCTGTAGTGTCTGATTAAATAAGTATATGTATCTCGCTTGAAATATTCTTAAAGCAGCTTAAGAACAATCTGTACCGTCTTGCTTTAGTTGTCTGACTGCTATGACCCACCCACGCCAACAATTCCTCAATCAGCTGATGGACATATATAGTTTTAACAAATGCATTACTTACTTATTTACTTAATAGACCATTCCAGCCCAAAAAGATATCATTGAATGACTTGTAATGTGTCCTTATAAATCCTCAAAATACTGTCACATAACACAGTATAAGATTTCAATGACCTGGAAAGATATGTCAATGTTAAAGTTGATACTATCACATAACTCATAATGTTAAAGATCTGTTATTGTTAATGCTGATGCCCTCAAATAATGCATATTGTAAATGCAAATGTGCCCGATTTTGCTACCATGTCTCAAAATATTAATGCAAGCTGTGTGATTTTCAAACATCCACTAAGTCATCAATCTGCAATATTTCACCAAAACACAAGAAAATCTAACTTGTAATTACTATTAACAAATATGCTTACCAAAAAAACTGTGCACTTTAACTTCTTTTGCTGGTTCTTCAAGCTTAGGCTTCTGCTCCACTAAAGTTACAAAAAAGTTAGCATATCAATAAATTCTAATCATTTAAATGAAATTTGCTTCCACCTTTAAAAATTAAATTTTTCAAAAGTTATACTTTTTTACATCTAAAGTTCATCAAAACAACAATAATATTTGGACTGGCATGAATCGTTCTAAGGGTCGTCTACTCTAATATTACAAAAGATGCCTTAAAACTGACTTCATTTAATTATTGCTATAATTTACCACTAAACAGATGCAGACAAAGAAATCCAAATAATTACTCAGTAATTACATTTTCACAATGAAAACCAAGATACAGTACTTTAAAAATGACTTAATTCAATTATAATTAACATTCTTTACTACCAGACACAGACATAAAGTAAGGTACCTTACAAATGACTTAATTCAATTATAATTAATATAAAGTTACCATCAGATTCCTTCAATTTGGTGTCTTCCAGCAGCTCAACTTTTATTTTTTGTTTTTCACAGCATGGTGAGTCATCATTAACCTTGTTGTTCCCATTCTCCAGTGATGGGAATATCTTTGAACTGTTTGGCTCATCTTGGACAATGTCTTTTTCATTCAGAATACCTCTGTTCTTTGATAGACTGTCTTCCTCTGTCCCAGCACCGTCAACTTCCATGTCATCGCTCTCCATGATGCTGTCTTTTTCCACTTCTTTCTGGAAAGGTTTCTCATGCTGAGCCTCTTTAACAGGAGATGATGGAACTTGACGACCATCCAGTAATCCCTTTTCATCTTTACTGTCGTCACCGGAGTCACTGCATTTTCGTTTCTTTGCAGAAGGGTATTTCGGTAATTCCGTGTCCTCTTCTTTTAGCTTCCTCTTTGTCATGTGTTTTCGAGCTAATACGAAACATTAAAATGTTTTCCTATTGACAATCAATACAACAAGTAAGAATGTGCATCTTTTAGTTTATAAATTTGTGCAAACATACATTCATATCTAAATATACATATCTACATCATGCTTTTTACTGTATTGTATTGTATTTTATAACTTATATAGCGCTTCTTACAGAACAAACTACTCATAAATACTTCCAGCATGAGAACCCCTGGGAAATAAGAACTTTAAATCTCTATTACTGAGCTGGGTTTCACTGATAAAATGTCTCTTACAAATAGGCCTAAATTTCTACAAACACAATTAGGCTCTAGCATATTCAATAATTTAGGAGCTGGGCTAGCCATGATTTGAGTCACTCAAAGTATCAAACTTTCGTCAATTAAACCAATAGAGAGGCAGTCGTCTGACAAAATTGGAGAGGGTAGGAAGAGAAGGTACCCTAACTCAGGCCCCTCCAATAACCGAGATAAATTTAAACCAACAGTCTATTAAGCCTGCTTTAATTATACATATAAGCTTTGTTGTAAACTACAAATTTTAAACTCCAGAATAACACTTTCATGCATAAAACTTTGAGGTATGTATTAACTTCAATCATCTTTCATATTCCTCCAGTCAAAACAGAATATTTAAAGATAACACAATTATATTGGGTAGATAATCATAATATATACAATTAGAAGCGAAAATAAGCTCACCAGTTGTCCTCATGGGAATGCCATGCACAGGGATGTGATCACCTGCAGGATTCTGTATTGAAGTTTCAGTCCAACTGGCCTCTGGAACTTCTTTCATATGCTCAGAATTTTCAACAACCTCCATTTTAGAAATACTCTGTTCTTTTGCAACATCTAAATCTGACGAGGTCTTGGCATTTTTCTCATCTATTTCATTTACTGCTGGATCCTTGACAGCATCATCATCAATGTCTCTGCCTTCATCGTCACTCTCAATCACGACCCTTTTTCTTCTCTTCCTGCTAACTTCTTTTACTGGACTAGGAACTAATTCCACTGTAGTTTGCTCCTTACTGTCCTCTTTAGTCTTTGTTCCACAGGATAACTTTACTGAATTTGGTGAAGTAAAAAAGGACCTAAACAAAAACAACACTGAATCTAATTAACAACTAATTAAGAACTACAACAAACATGCCAACATTCTGGCACATTTCAAACTACAAGCACTGTACTGGTTCCCGTTGAGGATAGAATTAGTCATGAACAGTCTCTTTAGCCAGGCATTGATGGTTGGTTCAGTCCCACAATACACCAGGGTACTCTGTGCTCTTCTACTGAACTAGCCAGGTTAACAAACACTCACTCTGCAGTACGTGTGGACCTGTGGTTCCATGCCGTCTCACAATGATTTGGACACATTGTTCTTTCTCTTGCATTGGTCGTCCATCCTCATGGAATACTATTCCACCAAAAAGTAGAACTTCACCACCTCAACTGGCTCAAGAGACGTTTTCTTTTAGACAGTCATGTTTTGGCACCTTGGTGACACACTTAACTCCTGCATGCCAAATATTTTTTGCCATTTTTCTTGCCCCTGCCATATATTTTTTGGGGATTTTGGTACATTTCACCCCTTAAGAGTAAAACAGTAATATCTCATCAACTACTGAAGATAAGAGTTAATGTGTAAACATAAAATTGTTTAGAAATTAATTTTGAACAAATCTGTGTCATTCAATTCTCTGTATGTGCCTGTATTTTTTAGATATGACAAGCTAAATGTGATAATGTGTGGCACATTTGACCTGCTGCCACCAACTGAGCAGAAGGATGACCCAAACAAGAAATGTGTAGTCCGCAACAAGAAGGGAATTTGGAAAAAGTCTTGTTATACTTTTGCAAACCTTGCATGTCAAAGCCAGCATTATGTTTCACTACCTGCTTCAAACAGTACCTTACAGATGCTGAAGCTTAGGGTTCATGTGCAATGAAAATGATGGTTGCAGTGTTGCCAGACTTTTGAACATATATGTTGCATGTAATTGTGTAATGTTTAGCAGAATACAAAATGTTTTATATTTCTCATTTGACTTTTTCGACTCCATGGATCAACACTGAAACGATGAATAGAGGCCTAAGTTAAAGCATTATACAGTTGAGATGCAAGCGTTTGACATTTTTCTGAACTCGTTTCAAGAAATGTGAAAAACTTTGACAACTGAATAAAATATTTCATTAGACCATTTGCTCCCACTTTCTGCAGCATTGGGGTAATAAACACGGTGGCAGTCAATGTGCTAATATCATTAAGAAACACTTCACTGCGCCTGCTCCCATAAAACGTATGACAAACAAAGATTTATCTGCAAAGATCTCTAATAATAGTAAATATACATTATTTCGGACGCTAAAACTTGAACACTGTCGCAAAAACCATTGTCCACGGTCTATATTAACGAAGAGTCCAGTGTACAATCTATGATTAGGATTTAGGATCATCGTTCTCGCGTTAAGTCGACACAACCTCATCCACAACGAGAGAGCCACGGGTCCCTTCTTCCGACATAGTTCTAAGAGTAAGACGATGTTGACTGCGTTTGAGTGAGTACCAACTGTGTATGTTTTGGTTATAAGGACGCAATTTTTGCACATCGGAAAGCTTGTCAGTGGCACGACGGGTGGCGTCTTACAGCACAAATAACAGAACTCTGCTTTCAATCGACTGACATTTATCACTAATTAAACTACTTGAAGCAATGTTAAAAGCACAATAGCTAATACTAACGTAATCGATTTTTGTGCCATTTTATCAACTTTTTTTACGTAAGTTATTAGTAACTCCCGCTCATTTAACCACGATAAAAACATAGATAAAATTTTTACAGATCCACACGTGAGATTCTGAATAAAACTAGATAATAAGCGCCATCCTGCGACAATCTATACTCACTCCACGTTATGTTAAGAAAAGTAATAAGTTACTTTACATTTATTTCTACTCACCGAAGAATAGTTGTAATTGGACTCTTTAAAAGAGATTCACATCATTATCTGTTATCTCAAAATACGACTTTGACACATTCCAGTCGTGGCTATTTCAGAGATTTGAATCTTGGGCTGGCACGACCTGTACACGGGGACCTTAAATGGCATGGCGCCTCTTCAAACTGGCAGCGGTGGTAAAGGATCTCACCCGATTAATTCATCGAAAAATGAACAAGGTCGAGGGCAAATCTTTGGTCGAGGCCATACTGAGCGCCTGTGAATAAGCTGGTTCCCGCTACTTAGCTTTCGTTGGGCGCTGCAGAAATCTCGAGATTACGATTGCTATAGAAAAACGTGTACTTTATAAGTAGTGCATGGGTCGGTTAGAGTTCTAGTGTACTAGAGTCAGCAAATCTTCAAATTTTAAGTTTAAAAACATGTTATTCCTGAGGCAGGTGTGTCCTATTAATTTTACCGAGAAACGTTAATTCTACCACGCGACGGGCCATTGTGCTATATGAATTATTGTTATCGTCTTGTGTAGAAGCGAGTACTTTCCGTTGACTAACTTACAGCATTCGAAGGTAATGTTCGAAAGTGTGAATTTCTAAAACGTGACGAATAATAATTTAATTTATTAACTTGCATCTTATGAACCGCTTGGTATAGATGCGAAAACGTTGTAGATAGGATACTAATATTTTCTAGCGGTTTACCGTACGGCTTTTCGATGGCTTTTTTTATCTTGACCTAGAGTCTGTCACTGGCCTGGACTGTGATGATTCGTAATCGTAATCGCGAGATTTCTACAGCGCCCAACGAAAGCTAAATCGCAGGAACCATCTTATTCACAGGCGCTGTCAAAACAAAATCGATAGGCAAAAGGGTTCGGTTCCAGGTCAAGATCCAGGAGTCAGGCAGTCGGACGGCTACGGTGGATGGTGTTTGAAATTGAAGCGAGAAGAGAAGATGAACGTTCGGGATAAGATTTCTGGAAAAGAAATGTTTTCAGTGAAAGACCAGCGCAGAAACTGAAAGAGGTGAAGTGTTGGTGAGTTCGTATGATGGATCAGATAATTCATGATGTTGATTGTAAATTAGTTTTTCAAACTTTTTCAGACAAGATGTTCCATATCTGGAGAATTTCAAGCCAGATTATCTCCAGAGCTGCTGAACCGACTGCCTTCTCTTTGCGATGGCACAGTCGTCTGTTGTCAGCTGTCCTGCAGCCGAGGCCAAGTCCAGTCACAAGCTTGAATGCAACGAATGCCGGCAGTCAGTTACTGTCACCAAGTCTATGCAGTCTTATGCCAGTTCAGAGCTACAAAGTGAAGACTGTTCTGAAACGACGTTGTCCATCATGTTACTTTGTGCAACGTGGCAACCGACTGTTTGTAGAATGTCGTGATAAACCTCGACACAAACAAATGCAGAAACTACCAAAGCATAAACTTTTTCGGGAAGATTAAAAAAAGTTACTGGAAAACAAAAAAAAACTTTCTGCATAGTTCCAGTTGCTTGAAGTGTTAAGGTGATTTTGTATCTCAGACTGTATTACAAACTCCATTTTCATTCAGTCTGGCATTTCAGTGATGTTTTAAATCTTTGTGCTGTAGTGCTGGTTATAAATTCTACATCTCTGTGTATACCTAAGGTGTTTTATGTGTGCCTGTGCCATAAATCCAATCAGTCGGCCTTTGTATGGACAAACAGGCCTAACTAATGATCCATCTGAATAAACTTCAAGGTAAATTTAAACAAAAATGAATTTCAGCATGTCCCATTCTGGAAAAGACACTAGGACTACTAGAAGTATGCAAACTTTAAATGGTTATTGGAAAGTAAGTCGCCTGTTGTGTCGTTTTCATAATTCAGTGGCCTCTCCATCTTTCTGGACTGACCTAGGCTGTTCATAGGAATTGTAGATAGGTGTTGATGCCTTATGTTTTAGTTGAATGGAGCCAAGTATGTAAGAGATTGAATTAGGTTAGCAGAATTGCACCCAAGTAGCTTCCTGTTGGATTTAACTAGGCAGCAAGATCAGAATGAACATGCCTTTATGGTCGTCTTGATAAATCTACATAAGCAAGTTAGCACTTGCTAATGTGTGAATATAACTAAAATATACTCGCTATGGTGAGTTGTGTATAACACTAAGTGTTCCAGTGTTGAGCTGTCTCTCAAGCAGGAGGTCTGTTTTCTGTTTGAGCATCTGTCTTGATGTTCTACTTTGAGCAATTTTTAGACAAGCTGCAGAATCACTGTTCTTTTGGCTTTTCCATTTATCCAGACGTTTACAGTTATAAACTTTTGTCAACCATCACTCTGAACTACTGGTAAGTTGCCTAGTAACTCATGACAAGTATTTCTGTCAGTGTTGATGTGTCACATTTAGTCAACCAAGCATTCTATAAGTACTTGATATCTGCCTTAATACATTCTCCAAATCTAAAAAACATGTTAAATGTGGATGGGAGTAAACTTTCTGTGGTCACGACCAAGATCAGAATCCAGGAGTATCCAGTCAATTTGACTACTGTCAAGTCGTTTAAACAGTTGGATTGCTGCAATATTTGTGATTCAGTTGATGCATCTAAAGCATTTTCAGCCTTAAGTTGCATCTTTTTAGATGCTATTTTGCACCTTCTATAAGGTGCTATACAAAGTATCAGACTCGAGATGAAAACCATCAATATATAAAATATTTTCAAAATATTTGCAGCGATGCTAACAGGAAGACGATACAAATCAATACAAACTGAGACCCTTTATCAGAAAAAAGAATAAGAAGTACTATGCTTAAATTTGAAATAAACAAATATGATAAAAATGAGAATAATGCTGATTAAACTTTAATACATGTAGTAAATTGTTTAAGGACTTGTGACAGCAATTACATGTAGATTACAAAGAGCCAATAAATTTTATTACTTTGATACTCAAAGATTAGCATTTAAGCAAATTCCAAGCCAGACATCTACTAATGTGGAAGCTAATGTTTATCTGGCAATTAGATGTTTAATTCTCAGGTCCTTGTAAAAATAAGTGAGGTCATTTGAGTGGTGTAGAATATTTCACAGATGTAGTGGCACTGCTGTTTGTAAAAGCAGTTTTGGAATGCAAGAATCGTGAAAAATTTTAAGAATTTCCCGTAAATGAGATTCAATAGCTCAAAATTACTAAAAAAACATGAAAATTCTATCAAGACAGAGATAAGCCAATAGCTTTCAGACGACTATTCGGCAGAAATGTTTAGTTTTTGATCTTCTCTGTGCTTGCGACTCCATATTACCATGCTACAGTCCTCTGTCATGAACTGGCCATTTTACATTTACATCATATGTCTCTTACTTACTTACCACACATGCTGAATGGGTATTATGTTCAAATTCAAGACAGCACACAATATATAGAATTACTTTTAGCTAATAAGATGTAAACCGTTTCTGTTATGGAAATGCACTGCAAAGAAAATTTTTAAATGCAACATTAACACCATTCAGGGTACCAAAACTGACATTTTAACAACTCAGACAACCAGCAACAAAACTTTCCAATTTACTTAATCAACAATCAGTAAGTTCAAGAAAATCTGGACTCACAAATCTAAATGCTACATATTTTCATATCAACATGGTCAGAAAAACACGCAGCCACAAGAAACTTGTATCTAACAAATGTAAAAGATTTAGTACACAAGCAAATACAGTATAACAAATTTGGGTTTACTCTTGCTTTATTGAAAGTTCAAATGAAACTTGAAAGTTGGCTTCCAACTATCAACTGGAATATCAAATCTAATTTATGATCTTTCTCCATGATTAGGACTTAACAGTTTGGCAACAACATATAAACAGGGAGTTTTGTGTTACAAGCCAAGTAGGCTGAAGAATACTATGGTCTGTGCGCATTTGCAGTTCATCATTCACAAGCAAAATCAAACATAGTACAACATAGTACCTTCAAGTGCATTGCTCGAGTTGCTTACCTTTAGACAATCCACAAGCATGCGTTAAACATAGCATCGACAAAACCAGCACATATAAAGCTTGGCTGATTTTATCAAAATTTAGGTCTAAATTAATTTGCTCTGAACATCATTTGAGCTGACAAAACTGAAAGCAGAAACAGCATTAAGAAACCACAGATGTCAAGTTTGTAAGCATCTGCCATCACAATTCTAAAAGCAGTAACGAAAGTTCTGTTTGCTTCAAGGGAAAGTATCACTAACAAAATTAGATAATATGGCATTTTTTTACTAAATAAGCCAAACGAGTAATGCCAGTTAATTAATTGCAAGACAGTGTTCATATTCTCTTTATTCTTGAACATCTGGTCTTTTAATTTTTTTTCGCTTTTGGAGCTGCTGATTTTGCAGGACCAGATATCTTTGATGTGATCTTCTGTAAAATTCCGTGTTTGCGCAGTCCAGGTATTAGAACAAGAAAGATAACTGGAACAGAAAACAGTTAACTAAAAAGTTGTTATAAGTAGCATGGGAAACTTGGATTGAAAACTGACATCAAACAGATTCGGTACATACTCGTGTTTTTATCACCCAAAGAAAGAAACTCTTGGGGTAAACTCCCTCCTACTCAGATAACGGTCGGGTTTCAGAAAGTTTCATTGCACAGAGTTTGTTCCAACAGGCAATCTTGTGGACATCTTTGGAGCTGTTGATCAGTACCTCTCCTTGCACTTATGGATGCAAGTACAGCTTTCGATACTTGACCATGTATTCTTCTGGAATGCCTTGCAAGGTCTTTTGGTATTGTGGTCACCCTCTAACGTGGTTGAGTTCATTCCTCTCCGAGAGAACTCGGGCAGTGAGCTTTGGTTCCTGACAGTCTGATTAGTCCTTGGTTTCACTTGGTGTTGTACAGGGTTCCATCCTAGGGTCACTCCTCTATGTCCTCTACACTGCTGATTTGAACTTATTCCTTTCTTCTTCGGGATTGCTGCCCAAATGTATGTCATGATACTTAGGCATATGCACATGGCACAGCTGTATATGAAAATGCTTCTGACACTGGAAGTGTTCTGCACTTGAATGTCAACCAACTGCCTTTGGCTGCATCCTGGGAAACCCAGTTTATCTGGCCTGGTAGCCATGGGCAGGTTTCTAAACTTGACTTGCTTGTTGGCTGCATTGCTTCCCAGATGTGTCTTTCTCCACTACAATGCATGATTTGGGCATTACCTTAGACTAGGAATTGACCTTAGCAGAGCATGTGAAGAATGCATGTCAAACACGCTTCTATCGCCTGTACTAGATTCGCACAATAAGCAACTCGCTCACAACTCAAGCCACAACTCTTAAGCATGCATTCATATGCACTAGGGGTAAGTATGATGCCCTTTATGCAGTCCTTACATTTTTTCCTACATTAAATAGCTATAATGTTTTAAATGCTGAACAGCAGTGAGCATAGGTTTCGGCACACATACAGTTTCGCATGGGAGGCACTGCACTGGTAACCTTTGAGTTTAAAAACTTAATGCTTCTGCATAACTGTCCTGTAGGCTGCGCTTCAGCTATGCTTCTTGGTCTCTTCCATCCCTGGCCACAGATTTCTTCTTCATGCTTCTGCATAAGGTGAGCTGTTGGTCCGGCCTACACGAACTTTCGCAACTGAGCACAGAACTTTTGGTGTTTCTGACCTGTCTTTTTCGAATAAATTGCCTCGCAACCTGCCAGTTGAGCCTCTTGGCCTTCTTTGCCTCTTCTGTAAGCGCTTGAAACCATTCTATTCCACCATCATTTTGTGTTGTCAGGTTGGGAGCACCTCCGATGAGCTTCTCTTGAAGTGGCGCTATACAAATCTGCGATTATATTCACAAAAAGACAACTGTTCATATACCTCTTATACACAAATTATTATACATCATCCTAGTAAACACATTTAAGTAATATAATTGCTCGTTTCTTAAATGCCTCAATCAGCACTAAACCTCGGTCCTGGTGTCTGAAGGATCTTCCAGCTGAAGTGTAATTCACAATACCAGTCCAACTACTGGATGGTCGTTTGTAACATGCTACATGTCTTCACAACAAACTTTCAGTTGTTCACTAAGCAAAACATAAAGGTGAAAACATTATTAATTTATTATCAATCTGCTACTGTGTAAAACGCAATCATTTTAACTGATATGTATACATGAACTAACACTTTCAAGTGACTGAACTCTCCTTTGCCTGTCTCTCTCTGCCCATCTGTCTCGCCACCTCTTGCAAAAGATTCATCTTCACAAAATAGTTTCTGCCATTAAACATAAGCTTTAGAAGTCTTATAAGAAATTCTAGAAGAAAAGGTCAACGTTCGTCAAACTACGACATCACTTAATAGTTTCAATTCCAGTAAAATGAATGCTTACCAATTAGGTACATCAGCAACAAGTTATCAAGAAGGCTGCCGATCCATGCGAAAACAGCCAATAGGCCAACAACAGCCAACAAATACTGTAAACACCAGCGATTTTATGGTCAATTTCTAAGCACAAATACTGGACTATAGCATATCAATCTTTTTCATTTTCAACTTAGACCTGTCTCAGTCATGTTCAAGATTCTAAAATTGCCTTTAACACATTCCACCCATGAGCATTACTATGCCGGTATGAATTATTACACTCCCTCAGTAGGAATTGGTTAAAACAGTAATTATGCATCTACAATACTTTCCAACATCAATACAACAAATTTTAGTGAAGCATACATCCAAAAACTACTCAAAAGCAATAATAAAATTTAATAAACAATTGAGCAAAGCTATCGCCTCAACACTGACAATGGGAAGAAGTTTTTAGCTAAGGCATAACCAAGAATCATCTCACCAAGTTAGGTTTGTCATGCTTCAACCTTGACAGTGCGTTAAATCCATCAATGACGTGTCTCTTGAAGTTAAGAAGCCGAGTACAGGATCTCTCAAAGTGAATCTGTTCCAACTCAGTCCTACAAAAAACCCAAAAACCTCAGTTCTACATGTAATTACAATGAGACCACATCACTTAACAACAATAATAATCAGCCAAAATACACTTATGGCCCATCACAGACCTGATATTTCAACTCCTGAAATGTTCAATTTTACAACAGAAATTATGAAATCTACACAATTCTTGTTTTTCTAGACAAGTCAAAATATGTTACCATTGTGAATTTTGACCCTCCATTCTGTAGAATTGATTTCCAATAACTGGGGCTACAAAATCCACGACAGTGAAGACTAGTCCAAGAAGGGAGAACAGCGTCAGCACAGACGGCTCCATGTACCAAATCAACCTAAAACATCACAAAATGATCAACCTTGCTTTCAAAACAGAGCACTATTTCTGCATTAAAGTTCTGTCAGAAAAAATGATCAGAACATTTAAACAAACTTGCCTCGAGAAGTTTTAATGCTGGTGATAGAAGTAACTCATGTGAATGAACTGTTGACTAATAATACAAGAAAAGAAAATCTAAAGACTGTCTTTCCTCCCGTAACATTACGCTACAAGTCAGGTGAATCTACGATTTAAAATTTGATCATCTGACAACTCTGAAATGTCAATGACATCCTTAGATTAGGGATGTTAAACGATGATCGGAAATCCGATTATCAGTTTCGAAAACGATTATCGGTTTTCTTATTTACAAAACGATAATCGAATTATTTTTTTGTTGTCATTTTGTAGTGAAAATTATAAGAAATGCCAGATAGAAATAATTCATGGATTTGTCTAGTGTTTACGATTGTTTCTGTTCAAAATTTGTGAGCACGGCAATGTTATAGTATTGTTGTCCAATGTGTGGGCGTGGCTTCAGAAGCGCCCATGGATGGCTGCAGCCCTAGGGCTCAGCGGGCATCCGAGTTTATCCAGTAGGATGCACTGCACATCAGTCCTCATCCAAGACTGCTCTACTGTCCGCTGCAGCCCTGGCACTCATCAAAGGCATACCTAGCTTGCATCCATGCTATTTAGGGTATTACTATTACTGCACAGGTATGTGGTCCATGATATTGAGCTGTGCATCCTGGTTGGATAAGCCTCTTGCAGCCGGCTGTATTCGCTGCGGCCAGGGCTAGGGCTGTAGCCAGGGCAATGCTAATGGAAATATTGGACCACGATTGCTAACGTACAGTATAAATTATGTTCTTTTCAAATTTAAATCTTTAAGTAGAAAATAAACATTTTGTTGTTGACTGACATGCGTTGCATGTACGTACGTAACTTACGGTATGTAATACATAAAGTAACTTGTATTATATTTATTTAATAATATATTAAATTTTCTAATTGCTATGAAGGCCAACAAAAACCGATAATCGGTTTAAAATCGGATTTCTACAACCGATAATCAGTTTGCCAAAAAAAAAAACGATATTAACAACCCTACCTTAGATAGAATTAGTACAGACCTAAGTGTTGTCAGCATACTGTTGAGTCATATTGCCCAAAGAGAAGAGAACACAGCACAAGTCTGCAAAGTATTTACATAGAGAAGAGGCCCTAGAATGGAATCCTGTCAGCCAAAGTGTGGGTAATTAATCGGTGTCCTCTTCAGGCTCCCACTGGCATCAGCTAAGGCCGGAGAACCTAACGATCCAACCAGCGGACCAAATACCACATTGAATCCCAGTCACGTGTCACCAACAGCAGTTACAGCTCATATACACAAAGCCAATACTGGGGACAGGGTGGAATTGAATACAAAATACATAATTATGCATAAATCGTGAAAATCAAAAATGTATACTTTCGGTTGAACAGTCTTAGAAATAAAGTTTTTAAACCTGTATTTTACATAGCTCAAACAGAACAGCTACTAGGGCGAATGACAGATTCACAGTTAATGTCCTGAAGCACAGGGCCAGAGTATGTATCACTAGAGTATACGTTATATCAAAAGTCCAAAAGCAGGGGACCAGAGTATATTTCATCTGAGTATACATCATATATAATAAACAAATAATTCATAAACATCAAGACATCGTGAAACCTACTACAAATGACAAGTGTTTCCATTATGCTTTAACCCAAATTTCAGAATGTTTTTCCGCTTACCACAAAGCAACTACATCGGGAATGATTCAAGCAAAACAGAACTTACGCAAACAGAATGGTTACAACACCAACAGCAATTGCAGGAAAGTGAACCGGTTCCCATTCCAAAACTTTGTCAAGTACTAGCATCACAGCACGACGACTAATCAAATCACTCTGCAACTTCTTCAGCTCCTTCTCATAATCCTAAATTTTACAAGCAACCAAAATTTAAACATGTACAAACACTGTATTCATTATTTTACATTACTCGCAAAGTGTCTGCAATGACAATTTTGAATACTTATTGAATTGAAAGCACATTAGGTTCAATTACCTCTGAGTTATTAGGGTTAATACGATATATATGAATCAATAGTTCAGAGTGGCCCAAGTGTACGCATGCTTCAGCCAAAGATCACATAGTATATCACCTGGCAAAGAAGCATAGCCTTGCCTTCATTCCTCACAGAACAGCTGATTTGAGCAGGAAGCCATGTATATATAATTAGGTAGTGGATACTGTAACGCCCGACATTAACCCATACATGGGACTTGAATAACACCCACTATGCAATTGATCAATGCATGTCACGTCATTCTGTGCACGAGAAAGGGCCTGACGGGTGTTGGGCATGACCGAATTGGTTGATCGAAAACTACTCTAATTCTTTCTTAATTTTTTCAGCTATTTTTCAGAGCATGTTTTTTGGTGGCCGGTATTTTCCATGACTCCCTCACCCAAAGCTGCACGAAGTTGGACTTAGATTAACTTTCAATTTTCAAATGCAACTCCTGAAAACTAGCAAAAACGTCACCTACTTGGATGACAGTCATTACAGAAGTGCCAAATTCACATGACGTGCTTTAGCCAATAGCATGGGGGAATGAATCTTGTCCCTGGGCTTCTGCTAATGTCCGGGCCATTAACGGAACCATAATGAAATAATTAACACATTCAAAAGAACAAGCAATGCACTGCACCATCATAAATCAACACACCAAGTGTCATGTGATTTTTACCAAAACAGAAACCTTCACAATTATTTTATATCCCACCAGAAACCATATATAATCTGGCCACAATATTAATAATAAATAGCATAAAAGTATTGCAAGATTTCAGATTCACATAAATTCGTTAAATTAATGGCTAGCTGCATTACATGCATTAGATTTTAAATAATGAAAGACAGGGTGACTGGGCACAGAGCGGGAGAAACACAATCATTACAAGGTGGGGCTTTCCACTTTCAATTTAATCGAAAATGATTTTGCTCCCATCTCCTTTGCCATTTTCGCTTTTCTCCATTCAATAAGCATCTTCCTAAAAGAGGGTCTATCGATCAGTCTCACGGGATACTGAACGCCCAAAATAAAACCTCAGTAGTTGATTATAAGCCGTTATTGATCTGCGCTGCAGTCTAATCTAATTATAAGCGATCCATACCTCCGCATTGTTTTATTCTGTACTTTCAAGATACAGAGTCCAAATTAAGTAGCGCATCGATTACATGAAAGCTTCATCTTACAAAATTTAATCTTGATTAATCTGCCATACCTTTTGACCTCGACCATCCTCCATTTTTCGAAACTTGATACCGAAAACGCTACGTTATCCCCTCTTTTCTTCCTTGCAGTTCGGCAAAAGCCGTAGTTAAGAATGCATGGAAAAATGAAAACGACCAAAGACTTGCGATTAGAGTGGCTAGAATAACTAGGTCAACTAAAACGAGCTTCACGAACAGCGCACAAGGTGTAAAGTGCGATGTTACGTGACACGAACGAAAACTCTTTTTTAGTTTTTATGGCTATTCATGCAGTGCTAATGTAATGCTTCTTGTGCTGCCACATATAAAATATATAAAATAAAAGGCAAATAGGAGACGAGCTTTATGACTGTGAATAAGCTGGTTCCCGCGGCGCGGCTTTCGTTGGGGGCTGTAGAAATCTTAGAATTACGATTACGACAACGAGAGTCATGATGATGATCATCATTATCAGTTCCTGACGCCAACCGTTTGTCGGCGATGTGTACGAATAAAATAATGATCTCCATTCTTTTCTGGTCATTTATTCATGTCACTGACCTGTTCAATCGCTTTCTTCAGGTGCTTGGTAGAAGGAACATAAACAAGGCGAGGGCAAAGGAAAACGTTTCCATGGGACAGAGCTGAAGTGGAAAAGGTCGCAAAATAAGGAAGCCAGTTAGCATATTTTGGCTTTTCAATGAGTCAAAGCTGTCTGAAACATCATATCATACTCTGATGATACTCAACTTTACATTTCCTTCGACAATTCCTCTTCTAGCACTCTCACTTATTATCTGACAGCTTTAATCGCGTTCAGTCTTGGATGGCAGAATGGACTGTTTCAGGTTAATACAATATTTACCAAATATCATAAACAGTATCAGTTAAGTTTTTATTACGTATATTTGATTAAACTCTGTTTTCAATTTTGTTCAAAGAACAGTGCTAAAGAATGAGACTGCCCGATCTAGAAGCAAAACATTCAGCTGATCACCTGCTACCGTAGAGCAATTAAGAGATCACTGCCGTGGATTATTTTGCTTTCAATGATAGCAATGTTTTAGTATTGAAAACGTTCAGAAGTTTTGGTGAGAAGGACTGGGAAATGAACTGAATAGCGGGTTCAGTGTGTTTTAGTACTTAACGGTTTTCGGTTTAGTCATTCATAAGATTAAGGCTTTTGATCTTGCGGTTCGAGATGTCTACGTCAAACATAGTGCCCTACTATTCATCTAGTCCACCTCCCTTGGACGAAGACGATGATACCGCCCATTCACTAGACGCTGATGACGACGAATTTGGGGACTTTTCTTCTGCACCAGCAGCGAAAAAAGCTGTTGATATTACAACCTTAAAAATGCCAGCGGACGAATCTGTCGTTTTTCGACCAATATCCAAGAATTTGCCGCTAGATGTATTAAATGACGACCAGTTTGCAGATGGCTCTGAAATTGATGAGCCACCACCAATTTTTGATGCTAAAAGTGAACCAGTCAACTTTTTAAGTCCAGCTTTCACGAGCAACCAATTTCCGTCAGATCATCGAAAGGACAGTGACATTGGGCTGCACAGCATATCAGCAGAAAAAGAACAAGATGCCATTAATGAAAATGCTGATAATGAAAGTAAAATATCATCTGAAACAAACTGTCTGAGGGAAACAAATAACATGGATGAACAACAGTTTGAGAAAACGTCAGACTTGAGCATTTCAACTAACTTTGCTTCCTTTGATGGTGAATTTGTTTCCCATTGTGATGATCCTGTTAAAAATGAGACAGAAGAGGGTCCTGTAGTTCATGATGTTCTTTCAGAGCAACATTCTTTCACAGATTTTGCTTCAGTAAATGTCCAAGATACACTGGTACCAGATTCTTTAAAAGAGTCAGTTCAGGAAAATTTTGGTTCTAATTCTGTGCAGGTCACCAATAAAGATGTAGTTATGTCTGCTGTTACTGAGAATGTGGCAGAAGATGAATTTGATGATTTTGAATCTATTGGCGATGAATCAACTCTTAAAGATAACCCACTGGAGTCAGTTGTTTCTGAAATTACTTCAGATGGTGCAGATGTTTCAGTGAAGGAAGTCCAAGAGAATGTTGTGGGTGGTGTCAATGATGAAGAATGTAACGTAAAGACCATGAAAGACTTTGAAGAGTTTAAGGCTTCAGATGAATTTGACGACTTTGAATCTTTTCAGGATGAATTTCCTGTTAAGACTGATCCAGTTGTCACTAAGGCTACTTCAGTTGAAGCTGAAATGTCAGTAAATAAAGTCCAGGATGATCTTACTGCAGATGCACCTACTAGTAAATGTAAAATAAATGCCACGAATGACTTAAAAGAGGTTGAAAGTACAAAAGAATTTGATGCCTTTGAATCTTGTCAGGATGAATTTGCTGTTAAAGACAACCAGCTTGATTCAGTTGTTTCTAAGGCTGATTCAGATAATGCAGAAATTTCTGTTAAACCATATCAGGAGGGGATAGCAGTCAGTGCGTCTGGGGATGACGTGAATGAGTTTGAAGAGTTTAAAGATGTAAAAGAATCCACTGAAGATATATCGTTTGAAAATGTAAGTGGAAACGAATTAGAAACTCCAAACATTGAAGCTGTTCAGTCTAGAAAATCAGATGAAAAGACTGCTTCATTGGCCAATGCTGAGCAGAACGAAAAGTGTGATTTTGATGAATATGATGAGTTTCAGTTTGCTTCTGATGAGGCCATGAACTCACCAGCAACCACAGGACACAGCACAGCTGTTTCCACAGCAACAACTTTTAAAACAGATGTCAGCAGTTCTTCTTGGTCTGCGTTCAGCAAAGAGTCATCTTCAGATGAAACTAATGAAAATTCATGGGCGGCATTTAAATCCCCGTCATCTCACGTTGTTACAAATGCATCATCTGACCTTCAGACTGAAAAACAGGCCACTACAATCACAGCCAGAGAAGAGCTGAAAACTCCGGCGACAGCCTGGAAAGATAGCTCTACAAAAACCACTGCTGAAGGATCACAGGTAGGCTGAATAACCTTCCTATTTCACTCTGAAATCTGAGTTCTGTTTGTCATGGTAATTTTGGCTTAATTTTATAAGTTTGTTATGGTTAAGATAATCTTCTCATGCATATACATACTGTTTCATTTTACTCTTCTCAGCATCTGTTTCCAACAGGCCTGCTTTTTGTTGCGTCTGTTTAGATCAGTTAGATAACCGTGTGTGAGGTCTCATTGGTTGGCTGTGCACCAGCTTAAAGAAGGGAATAAAGGAGCTGTTTGTGACAGTTTTGAGCCAGAAGGCATGACGTGTGTGAGTTGGCATGTATTGGGATGACCACCATGTTCCCACATCTTTACATAATCCGTCTGTTGCAGGTGAAGTTTGACACCTTGACATCACGTGTTGTTACAAATTGTTATCCACTGATGAAGGAGATGGATACCATCCAGCTGCAATTTCTTTTAGATGTCATCAGTCAGCCACAAGAACTTACCGATAATTCTGCTAAATCATTCCACACTCAAAATATGGATCTTACAACTAGGGAAAGCAAAAGGTACCACTGCTTAAAAATTATGATAATACGATGATGATGATGACGACTATGAAAACAAGGCATTTCTGTAGATTCTTGTAGCACCATTGAGTCAGAATAGAAATGCTGCACTGGAACTGATGATGTTGACAATTAGTTGTTTTTATGCTTTGATTTTGGCCATATATCATCTTATTGGTGCTGTTTTTTGACGCATGAGTGATTTCTGAAGATTAGAACCAAGGAAAGTAGAATTATCCTAGGTGTCTTGAGTTAAAGCATGTTGATGCAGAAATAAAGCATTGTTTCTTTATGAATGGTTTAAGGTGTTTGTTGCGAAGTTCTTTTTTCAGTCCATTTCTTAATTATTTTCTAGATTTCCAGAGTTTTATAATATCGCTGTTGGATGAATGATTGGTCTGCTTTTTGTTTATATTACTACAGTTGTCTGCCTGATTTATGTGTCTGGAACAATCTGAAGATGATGGACCTGACATCAGCGTTCAATTTCCAGTGGCCGACATCTTCTATCAGTCGAAATCTCCTCAGTGCTATCAATGTTGACCTGTCTAGCATTGTGAGCAGACTGCTTTTTCTTGTCTCTTTTCATCTATTCTATTCTGTTCTGGAAACTTTGATAGTGTTGCATAACTATAATGCACTGGACATCAATTGTTGGTTGCCTCAATGGAAACTGACAGGCAGGCCTCAGTCTAGGACTGATCCAGTTGAAATTCTTAAGGACAACAACTGAACAGGAAGATGGACTTTTGATGAAAAATGCTATCTGAAACTGATCACAAACTGTGATTTAAAACTTGCAATTTTCATGTGGGAAGAGGAAGTTGAACCACGGATGTGGAGTTTAAAGGCAAATGCATTATCATTCTGCCACTCTTTCAGTAGTTGTTTATAAATTGATTATTTAAACTGTCTCCGGTGAATATACATGTTTTTCTGTAGTGGCCACATGGCCTCCATCCTGCTTGTTTTTCAATGAATTAATCGGGTGAGATCTTTCACCACCGCTGCCCATTTGAATGGGCGCCACGCCATTTAAGGTACGAACCATGCTTGGTAGCTTGTTCACAGCTGGGCTGTGCAAACTTGACGAAGACAGTACACTGTGTCATGTGAAATGTATGCGACACTTCAGTCGGGTTTGATGCTGTATTGCCAATCCAGAATCCATTTCTGTGAGTACAGATTTTCAGCAATTGAATGTTGTTTCACTTCTTGCGATCTCCATTTGTCTTCAGAATAGTTGAATAATATTTACTTGCATGTTTCTTTATGCTTTTTCACAGCTTGTTGGTCACAAAAAGCCTCAAGCTCCTTTGTTTGCTCCGAATCTTGGACTTCTTGAGCCGATGAAGGCGCCTACTGAGCTACAGATTACCCAGGCAGATAAAGATCCTTTAACATTTCCTGCCTCAGATTCCTCCAGCTCCTCATCTGCTGCGATGAGCAGTGCAATCAGTCCTCAGGTTTGTTCTTGTGATTTAACTTGGTGGATTCAGTAGTTTGAAACTCAAATGGTTTTTAGTTGTGCATTTTGTGAAAATACATTTAAGTAAATAATTATGAGTGCAAGACAAGACAAACACCGTGACATACAAAAGAGGGTCAAAAAGCGCGATGACAGTTAATGAACAAATCAGACAATGAGGTCTAGTGTAACAGTGTAAAAATCATATGAAGCATTAACAGATCAAATGAAAAAGGTGTTGTTTAAGCTTATCGTCCTTAGACTGTCTTTCTGTCTCATAGGACTGACCCTTGGAATTATGATTCTGTTTTGTAGTGCCGTCAGTTGATGTTTAGTGCATTCTATAATGATGCGATAGAAGTTCTTATATTACATTAAATATTAGTTGCCCTTTTGCCCAGAGATCCTACAGTATAAATTAGTTGACTGAAGCACATTGTATGTAAATGATTACCTTACTTTACTTTACCTACCATCCAGGTCTCTGCGATCAGCTACACAAAACCTTCTGTCTTTCCCTGACATCAGAGACTTTCGGTCTGATTTCTCACGACGCGGATTCAGCAACTCAGCACCAGCCATTTGGAATAGCCTTCCTGTTTACATTACTCACGACAATATCTCGCTAGACGCATTCGTAAAGCGGCTAAAGACCTACCTGTATCGTCTTGCTTTTGTTGTCTGACATGTAACCCACCCACGCCTACGATTCCTCGCTCAGTCGATGGACATATGGCGTGTTAACAAATGCATTGCTTACTACTTACTTACTTACTTACCACCACAGTGGTGCATGAACAGTTACATTACCTGACTTTATTTGTGTAAGTTTGTATTGACAATGACAAAACAAAGATTTTCTGGCAGTTTAAACATAAAATTTGTGTAACAGGTTAAATGGTTGTATAAAATGTTTTTCATACATTACACTAAAATGTCTTTCATAAATTACACTACATTGCTACTTTCATTTTAGGATGTGCCACAGCTTGAGTTTGATTGGAGTGGAAGTGGTCTGACAAATCCTCTTGAGTGTGAGTCTCTGTTAACATTTATTTATTTCTGGTTTGCTGATATTCTGTGATGCAACTGAACTTGGGGTATTTCAGTGAGAAAATATATGCATTACTGGACGCCAGGTTGTTGACTGATAGCTTGAGTTTCAGGTTTGTAGTTGAAATGCATGAAACTGATTCAGTTTCATGTTCTCTGTTTGTGGTCCGTGACCATGTCACTTTTCTGCATTTTAAATGTGCATATGCTAACAATGTCAGTAGCATTCTGTTTTTAAGAACAAACAGTTTTTCAAAAGCTCGGTGTATTTAAGGACCATTACCGGTAATTATGCAAAGGGATTTTTCTCTTGCACATCAGCCAAAAGCTTCTAAGCCATCAGTTAACTACTCTAAATAGTTTTGACTCAATGCATTGTAAAACAGTTCTTGTTTCTTATGATTTATCTGGGCCTTTATTTAATAAATACAAAATAGATTCACTGAATTTAAACAAAAGTAAGTAGCAGTTGATACAGGACACAGATTAAGAGCAAGTGTTTCATGATCATTTCGATGTGATATGAAGGGTCATGACCCTTGTTGTCAATGGTTTCAGCTGGAAACAGCTTTCAGCTAGATCTTGACTTCTTTGTAATGGGTGGTCACAATTCTATGGTGACTTTAGTCTCTGAAGGTGGGTTAGATAGACTGCATATATAGAGCGATTTTGTTGGATATTTGTTCTTCTGTGTTATCGTTATCATCCAGTGAGAGAGTATGAATTCAGTTGGCAGCACGTAATATTTTGATTACTATCTTCATTAATGAGCTTTATTTTTCAAAATGCATTCTGTCATTTAGTTTATTACAAATATTAAGGTAAGTTAAATGTGATGCAAGGGAAGTTTTAGACTCCAAACAATGGTGACCTGAGGATATTTTAAGAAGTGCTGTAACCTGATGTGTACTTTAAAATGTCTGAAGCACCATTTTCCGTCCATCTATGGCAAATCTTCAATTTCTTGTATATTCAGGTGAAATGTCATAAAAGTATCAAGTTAAAAAGGTGTCAATTCGTCTATGTTTTCATGTCTGTGTAGTGCCTTTTTAAACCTCCTAAACTTTTCCTTTTAGATTTTGAATCTGCATGTTTTGAAATTATTAATCCTGTGTTGAAAATTATGTATGACTCATGGAAATAGTTGTCTGTTGTTATATTCTCATTCCATAAATCCTAGTAGGAAGCTTTATATAGGAATTCTGTCATTAATGGATTGATTAATGGTTCATAAACTCTAGACATACAGTTACTGAAAATGAACATATCAGATCTGTGATCATCAATTGCTTTTACATTCTGGAACTTTCTAAGCCCTCTGTTGTCTTGATTCAAATATTGTAAATTTAATTAAATTAATATTTAAGTTTAAGATTTCATACTCTCTAACTGTGACTGATTTTTGGTTAAAATTTGTTAAAGAGCTGTATTTGGGTTGTTTATGGTGTTATTGTTTTAGTTTTGTTGCCAAGTTTCAGTTAGATTTTTAATGTTTATTTTGACCCAGAGTTTGGACCAGACGTGAATATTTTTTTCTTGGGTTGTAAATTGTGCTGCATGTATTCAGTACAACTGAGAACAGATACAGTTGTTATGACAGCTTCAGTGTTCTAGTTTCATTTCTTGATTTGCTTTCAGCTTTTTATATTTCCAACAGTGGCAAACGGTGCTTTGTTGATACTGTTAAATGTATATATCTTCCTCGCTTCCATACATTTTTCTGTCTTACTGTCTTTTTTTGTAAAAATGTTGGAGCAGTCATCTTGGTTACAGTTTTCACTGGCCTGTATGTTACTGGAGCTGGGTATTATTGTGTTTGGTAGTGGTTCTGTACTGTAGTTGACAACTGAACCTACAAAATAGCCTTTATCGTGTTTGTTTTCATGCAGTATGGTAAGAAAGGTAACTGCACATTCACTATACTTCTTTTCTGTTGAAGCACAAAGACCTTCAGCAAGAAACCTGTTAGCTGGACAGTCTCTCTCTGTTGTGTGTTTCACATGATGCTCTTAGGTTGATACCCTGGAAATGCCAGTGGAAGGTTCAACATTTCGAAATGGCCATGATAGTTTTGCCAATCTCCCTGAACCTGCACAAGCAGACAGATATCTGTGACTAATCAAGATTGGCTGATCTGAAGCACAGCCAGTATTAATTAGATATCCCTAAAAATAGTTGTCTAAGTGTTATCTGGTGTTGATGATAATGGGGTTTGTTGGTACATTGTTTTATTTTATTGTGCTGAAAGCAGTGGCATAGCTAGCCTTCCGAGGGCCCTTGTGCAAACTGAACTTTGGCTATTTTGCTTTAAGTGATTGAGCAACTGGGCCTTGGTCCCTTGGGGGTCCAGGCGGCCCCTGGCCCCGTGGGCCCTTGTGGTTTGCACAACCTGCACAGTTTATTGCTATGCCCCTGGCAGAAAGGTTGCATTATGCTAATCTTCCATTTACTATATTGATTGCAGACCATCTTCTCATCTGATGGTACCATAGTGTCAGTGTGAGATCTCTGTTGAGGAGTTTCCTGATCACTGTTTAGGAGTTTCCTTGTTTTAGGTGGTGCTATATAAATGTCTTGATTAAATTACTTTGCATTACAAAATTTACATTGCCACAATGCAGTTGTTTTCTGTGGAATGTTTGATGTACAAGTGACTGATGCTGTTTATGCTTGTTATATCCTTAGCAACTGAAAAAGAGCGAGAATTGCTTGATGCTTTGGAACCACCAGCGAGTGACTTGTCGAAAATGCCACCAATGTCTTTGGAAACTATGATGGCTACACTGCTGCCATCTATACCATCAACACAGCTCATTCCGAAGCCTCAGAAGGATGTTGACAGGAAGCATTTGTCAAAGGAGGCCATCCAGGTCCTCTCCAAACTACCCGATCTCTCATTTATGCAGGCCACGGTTCTCATGTTCCCACTGAAAGACATCGCAAGCAACTAACTGTAGAGGAGCATCATGAGCCACAGTCTTAAAAGCCATCTGCTGCAAGCATACACTATTGTTGCTAGAAGGATATTACTTGTCATGGAGCAAAGCAGAGTAATTGTCTAATCAAGCCTCAAACTTATTGGACATTGTAATACCACACTTAATGAACAGCCACGAATGTTCTGTTGGCAAAGAATTGTCTATGAGCTACAGTAGTGTTCACTGTTACCAGAGCTTATTTTAAGGAATTTAGATAAAAAACAAGTGATCATCATCGTTATCATACCTGCAAGCTGCATGTATTGTAATAAAACTTGTGGCCATAGGATGTGGCCCAGTATGTATGTCCAGTCATGCTTTCCCATTTAATAGCAAAGTGTTTTAAAAAGTAAGCAATATTTTTCTAAAATTGACCAGACTGCACTGATAACCCACAAATGGTGTACACAGGACACAGAAAATCTCAGTGAGTTTTGTTTTAGAGCTGTAGAACTACTGAAAAGTTTCCATCATTCAGAACACCAGACTCCAAGGTCAGAAGCAGAAAATTGTAAATTAAGAAGGATCAGGGAATTTATCGGTATTTACCACCTGTTGAGGGGAAAATGTTTGTTTTGAAAATTAACAGCAGTTGGATGTACTTGCGTACATTTATTGAAATGCACGTCTGAAGTTATCGACTTAATGCGTATAGATTTAGAGCAAATTTGTTTGTTTCTTGTGGTGTTGAAATCTGTAAATTACCTTTGCAAATAAAATTTATTTCTGGTTAATATTTTTGTACCTTTGCTTCAGATGAAGATTTCCTTTCTGAATCTACCTAATCTGGATTCCTTTCCACCCACTACTTCCTGAATACTTATATTAGCTGATCACTCCCTCTCTGGTAAAGGATCTCTAGGAGGGAACTTTCACTAATCTCATTTAAGAGTGTGTTTATGGCTCTGGTGCTCCTAACGAAAACACCTTTTCTTAATTTGGATAACCCTTTCAGTTACTGGTGTGTCTAAGTTGTCCACTAAGACCACAAAGTATGTTGCTGATTAGAATGTACAAAAGGCTGAGGTCACATCACTTGTACTATTTGACAATACAGATTTGTCTTACATCTTTAGCACTGGATTAGAAATGATTGGGCCTGATTGAGTTAATAATAGCAATACTTATTATTATTATATCATGGTACTTGTCTTGGATCCCAAAATTAATAGGAGATGTACCAGTATAATTATTTCCTTTACTTAATTAATACATTCTATACAAAATTACCTGTCTAAGAATATCTTAATACATCTGTACCTGTCTTTAAGTACAGTATATCTTAATACATATGTACAAAAGTATCTGTCTTTAATTATAAAATAATACATCTGTGAGCCTAATTTAACATAAAAAACTTACACATTATCTTCATTTGATATTTGTTCAAACACATCACAAGTAAGGCTGAATAATATCTCCAAGGAAATAAATGCACTCCTGAAGTTAACATGCTAGAGCCTCTGAAGTAGCACCATTCATGTAAACAGCAAATTCACCGCATGGTTTCCACACGCAGAGATTCTAACAATTCCGTAACAATGCAACCACTTGTGACAGCTAAGGGTACCACATTGTACTAATGCCACTTCTGAGACAGAACTAGTGCAACACTACATTCAAGATCACTAGTGTAAGTTAATCTATGTGCCATTGTCGGTCAGGGTTTTTCTTATAAAAAAGCAAACTTTCTAGTCTAGAAACAGAATGCTTCACGGTGTAAATAACTCCAACTTAAGGAATTGCTATAGCCTCAGCAAAGAAAACTCCAGTTGGATTGACAGTCACTCTGAGTGGGCTGCTTGGCTTAAACAGGCCAAGATAAGTTCCGTCAAAGACTTCGGTAACATTGTATCCACTGACGCCGTTTAGGCCGAGATCAGACAAAACGACAGATACTTTTGTTGGCGTAGCTGTGCCCATGTTGACAAGAGCAAATGCATAACTTCCAGTTGGCAGAATAGGCTTTGTCCAAACTTCAACATTTCCAATCTGCATCAGACCACCAACTTAACGCCTTAATTTGTGGATATTTTACATCTTAACTGTTTTAGAATAACACTGACCTGTGCACAGTAATAACTATACAAGAGATATTTCAAGTTCTGTGTGGAAAAATTGTATACAAAGACTTGCATTTATGTATAATACAGCAGTTAAACAGTGTACCTTGTATGCAAAGGTCTTTCTGAGATACTGGATGGTATGGTAATAAAAAACACAATAGATCACTCCTTACCACTTTCTATTTCCAAAGGAAACTATTCTTCCTGACTACATTTATTTTGGAAAATAAAGCAATTCCAGTTGGGCATAATTAAATGTACTTTAAATTATTAATTTAATGTTACATTAATATTGTTTATTATAATAAGTAGTTTCTTCGAACAAAATGAGATATTACAATACAATTGCAGTAAAGTAGACATCTAGTTATGCATTGTGATAACGTGTGTGCACGTGTTACCTTGTTGATGCGTTTGCCCTGAATTCCAAGAGGATCTTGGTCAATGGCGATTGCCCGTTTGTTCAGCAGAACAGCTTTTGATTCTGGTCGAATGTTACGAAGATCGACAGACATCAGCAACGGAGCCGCAAGAATCGACCAGACTGCCATCTGGACTCTCTCCTGATCAAAGCTTAGGCCGAAATTGCCAATAACCAACTATACACAACAAGAACGACATAATGTTCAATGCCATATCACTTGGATTCTTGATTCTCTTTTTCAGTCTAGATGAAGAAAAGCAGAACATTGCCTAACAATTAGTTTATCGCAACAACACACATGGTAGTGAAAAAAGTACATTTTTACACACTTGGTTTATTGTATAGGTATTATCCCTCAGATGTATACATAATAGGGTCAGTCAAGAAATTGCATTGTTACCACGACTTAGAAAATAACAAAATCAAGGCTTTGCTTTCTGAACACCTAAGGCACACGGTGCAACAATCTAGGCAATTGTTTCATAACAGAATGAAGTGATTTTATTTCAATCTGTTATCAGCAAAATTCAAGGATCCTAACATTTCCAGAATACATATGTCTGTCATTCTATCCTTGAAATCATTCGACTATAACAAGAGTTTCACAATGCTTGCTGTTAAAATTCTTCCCTGTTCACATACCTGTACACATACCAGTAGCAGAAGAAGCAGTCCCTTAAGCTAGCCCTGAGAGGCAGCCATGGGCCTGAAGTACTAATGACTTCATTTATTTTAGCCTTGGCACATGAGGACGGGTGTGCAGCCTTCGCCCTAAGCGCCTGATCTTCCCACTGACAGTGTGCAGTTAGTGGTTTCATTATGGCCGAGTTAGCTAGAGGCACAAGTTTAGCTGAAATCTCAAAACAATATTCGCCCTAGCGGGGATTTGAACCTCTGACCTCTCAGGCGAGTCCTCCATGCTAACCACTAGACTCCTGTGCATCTCTATATACCAGCAAGCCTATTCTAAGATAGTCACTGTGTAGGATCTTAAGCAACACTTCACACCTAACCGCTTTTTGATGCTTCCTCATTATACATTACATTCTACAGTATTAGCCACTTGAGGTTCTACAAAGGCGCTACATAAATAACCTTATACACAGTGGTGCTGTATGTACATATATAAATGAGTACTACTAATACAATTTCATTAAGCAACTGTAATCAACAGTTCACCTAAAACAAGTTTACTAAAAATACATATTTCACTTACTATAATTGAGTAATTACTATAATTAAGTAATGAAATAAAAAAATTTAAGATTTACAAAATACTATAATTAAAATTAAAATTAATGATATCCACAGACCTCATCTGGATCATTAAAGTAGCCAGGACCAACCACGGATGCAAAGTCTAATTCATTTTTGCCGTAGAATTCAATCACGCTTTTCACGCTGTCCCAGCTATCATCAATATCATCAAAATTGCGAGCCAAGTTACATGCCTCTGCTTGTGCCTTATAGTCCGGCTACAATAAGTAAAACATTGAGAAGCTTTAAAAGGTACCAAATCAATGTCCACAGTCAAAACAACTGAAATAGAAACAAAGTACAGTAAGAGCATATAGCAGCTCATTGCATTCCCAGTAATGCATTCCCATATTGGAGAATACTTCACTTATCAACATGTAATTTCTGCATTAAAAGTCACATTCAGAGCTACATTGTCAAACCAATAATTATATTTATCAGTTTTACTAGTAACCAATATGGTTAATCAAAAGGTAAGCAAAGCTTTCTTAGCCTTGCTTACGTATATTTATTTATTGCTTGAAAACCATTTTGTACAATAGTATTGTCGTATCTTTGAGGAGTTTCCATTTACGTGACATAAATGTGTGATTAGCATTAAGATTACAATATGGAATAAATTAATAATTTGCCAAAGTTGGCTGGAACTTTGCCCTATGTCATGTAAAGTGGATTGAAAAGCAACATAAGCAGAACAACGAAATATTTTGTACAGAAGTCCATTAATCTATTTCTCTCAGAGAAAACATAATTTATGATCAAACCTTATGACCTGCTACCCGTTGATGCAGAGCATATTCGCAGCTGAAAGCTATTGGACGTCCTGTCATATTCAGAAAGAAAGCCATCGGTGGATAACCTTCAAGAAATAACACAGCAGGCATGAAAAAGAGAGCACATGCATTGAAATATAATCTCTTTGGCAAAATGATCAACCCGTAAATTAAATCTAGCACAATTTTATTATAGTGATACAGCGTAAAACAGAATGATTGTCTGTGGATATCATTTAACATAGCAAAACAAGACTTCACAAAAAACATCACAAAGCATATGCTACATGAAACAATACCAGTACCAATACAAATACCAGGAGCAGCAGCGGCAATAACGAAATTATTTAATCCAAATGGAAGCATCATAATATATCTAGGTGAACACTGTAGTCATTTATTAAACCAATCTTGTGAGAGGCCCACATAATGACCACTACAATGAACCTCTTGTAACATATTGTTTGCATTCCTGGAAACTGAAAAAGGAACAGCTTTGTACATTAATTTTTTGCAGCTAAATATGGTGAGAGCTCTAAAACACACGATCACCAAAAGAAAAGCAAATGAAAATTTATTTTAAGAGAAATATTAAAATATAATATAAAAGAAAAATAAAAAACATTTATCATTATTGTACCATCTCTGTAGCCATTAGAATCAAAGTAGCACCCATCAAACTTCAGATAATCAACATCCCAATCAGCAAACGTCTGAGCATCAAGCTGCAGGTAGAACAGACTGCCAGGAAAGCCCGCACATGTCTTAGTGCCAATGTCTTCATATAATCCATACTTCAGATTTTTGTTATGAATCTGTTAAACAGTGTACAACATGTTAGAATAGCTATTGTGCTATACAAGTAATCTCTTAAGTGTCGCAACTGAAACTCATGAATGAATTATAGACTAACAAGAAAGAAAAGTAGGAATGCCAACTGTTTACTATATGCAACACACTGATGAGGAAACTGGTGCAGAAACGTTGCTTCACACAGAGAAAATGCATTACATGCTGCAAGTTCTGAATAAAAATTGAAATGTGCTTAAACTTACATAGTCTGCCAGGGCTTTTATACCGCTGGGAAACCTGTCTGGATCAGGTTGAAGTCTGCCTTTAGCATCTCTTGTCTTTGCTAACCAACAGTCGTCCATGATAACATAATTGTAACCAGCTTCTCGAAATCCATCACTAGCCATTCTATCAGCCATCACTTTGAACAGTTTTTCACTGCAAGAAGTACAGTAATTCAGTAATAAAAGTTTTCTCAAGAACTACACGTCCATCCTTATGAAAAACGCCTCTGTAAAATAACTGTAAGTTTGAAATAGGTGCATATTTAGTTAAAAGGTTCGCCCACAAGTAGGAATATAGCTCCAATATAGCTTCCCCAATCGTGGCCACAACATTCTGCAATTTCTAAACAACCATTGCCCATAACCATTTCTCAGTACAATGTAGAATGTCCCTGTTAAGCAAAGCAAACTAACACTTCTTTACCTTGAATGTCTAGTTCCATTATTTTTTGGACTGTTACTGCAATAATTAAATGACTGTCACCAACTAAAACTACTATAGTCAAAACAAAAGAAAGATGGTTGTACTTTCAAGTTGTGTACAAACCTTATGCAATCATCTGGAAATGTAGCACAGTCTATGTTGCATCGGAACCTTTCCCAGTGCAACCAGCCCATCGGAGGAGTTCTGATTAGTCCATTATCTAAGGCTACAGCAACTGATGCCACTAGCGCCAGCAGGATTAGATTATCATACACGAAATGATTCATCATTACCCTATTCAAAAACAACATAAAGACTACAGAATTAGCTCTGCACTTGTGACAGATCACACATAGCACTTAACGAAATTTACAGTAGGACTGTAGGAAAGAGATCATGGAAAGAAATACTGGCATGTTTGGTCGTTTTAAAGGTCCTGATGACCAAGTTTCTCCAATGGATTATGATTTTTTTATCGCTGTTTCATTTCAAGTAACATTGACCATTGCCTTCTTCATTATTATAATGGTGTTAAAGATATTATTAAATCAGATTGGATATGAGATCTTTGTCATTTGTTAATAATGAGGCTCATCTTTGACAGATGTTCAAGGCAGCAGAGAACTGATGTTGTGGGGTATCTCTAAAGGTAGCACATTCTGCCATTAGCTAGTCAATTAGCACAAGTGTGTACTGCAAAAACCGTCATTCAGCTGTTGCCATTTCTCATCTCCAATGCAAGTTGGACCAAGATCTGTTTATATCTTTGTCAAATGTCAACGACAGATTAGACTTTTGATTCGGTCTATGGGTCTATGTGAATACGAGAGGCTGCCAATGAAGATTTTCTAGCTACTCAAAATCAAATGCCCATGTACGAACTTGTGGCTCTTAGCAAACTTACATCATTTAGTCATAACTGCAACAACGCTGAGAGGTTCTTACAAGTTGCTACACGAAAGTCCTGATACATAAATAAATACATGGTTGCAAGGCTTGTCATGGGTGTGAGCAGTGATTTATAAAATCAGGTGTAACCCTCAAATCTTGTAAGAGATGGAAGTTGATTATCACAGGCTAAAGGATGACACTGCAGGTAATTTCAAGGCCAAAGAGAGATGAAATAAAAACTGACATGTATGTCAAAGTCTGTAAAGAATTTCTTAAGCAGAAGCACCTGTAGAAAATGGCTTCATAATGATTAGGAGATGGCAGTGGTAGGGCAGTTAAGGCTATGAACAGAAGCAGTAGCATATGACTAAATTAACTTTATAGCCTTCTCAACCATGCTGCAAGCACTCTAAGGTTTTGTTCAAGGACGCTGCTCATCAAGGGATTCAATTCCTCTAGTTATTAGTCACATTTCGCTTGGAGAATCTAGGCAAATACCATTTCTTTATCATGATAATGATTTCATAATGCTCATGGCATAAATTAAAGCCTTGAGCATTAGGACAACAGCATACAGAAGTCATCAGATTAGATAACGTCAACTGCATTCTATCTTGGTGAGTAGTATGGTTCTGCTTCTCCGCATATCTTCCTATTACTGACCGCTGATCTTGGGACGGTGTATCTAATATAATCTTGAAAGTCCAACATTTTCGTCAGACCTACCTTTAATCATCACATCTGCCGTAATTTTCTGTAACCGGTCACTATCCGAAGGCGTGCTTCCTGCACAACGCATACGCTGTATAGTTTCCATGCTGTCTCCGAGGTGAACCATGTTAGTGTATTTTACAGCACCGCTCCATGGTGCTATTATTTTCTGTAAATCACATTACATACACCAGTCCTTCATGCTAGTGTTCAGGACCTAAGGAATCGTCCAGTACCTGCTCAAGGGCCTAAGAAAAGGAAATGAGCGCATCCCCTACGCTCCTCATGACGTATAAAAACCTATCAACAGATATAAATACATTTCCGTTCCGGATTCCGGGTTTCTGTGCTGCCAACTAGCGAAATAGTAGTGCAATATTTGGCATCTCAAATTTCAAAGAGGATTAAACGATAAAAATGTTCATGAATCAATAGGAACTGCACAATTTGTTAACGAAAGGCGCACATTAACGAAAATTCGCCCAAAGACCGTATATTGAACAGAATTGTGCGATACACGTACAAACCCATAAACTGCCGATCGAATTATCGCATTCAAATGGGTCTCATCAAATGGATAAATTTGCACTCTGGCAGCCGCACTCCTGGTATACAGATTCAAATACAGATTCGCCAAAATCCGGAAAATCAGCATATACAAATACAGATTCGCCTGTCGAAGCAGAATGCACAATTCAGGCGAGGATGGTCATGAGGGTACATAAAGAACCCATACGTGGTCTATATGGGTCTCATCAAATGGATATATTTGCACTCTGGCAGCCGCACTCCTCGTATACAGATTCAAATACAGATTCGCCAAAATCCGGAAAATCAGCATATACAAATACATATTCGCCTATAAAAGTAGAATGCACAATTCAGGCGAGGATGGTCATGAGGGTACATAAAGAACCCATACGTGGTCCATATGGTTCTCATCAAATGGATATATTTGCACTCTGGCAGCTGCACTCCTCGTATACAGATTCAAATACAGATTCGCCAAAATCCGGAAAATCTGCATATACAAATACAGATTCGCCTGTAGAAGCAGAATGCACAATTCAGGCCAGGATGGACATCAGGATCCATAAAGGAACTGTACGTGGTCCATATGGGTCTCATAAAATGAATCTAGTTGCACTCTGGCAGCCGCACTCCTCGTATACAGATTCAAATACAGATTCGCCAAAATCCGGAAAATCTGCATATACAAATACAGATTCGCCTATAGAAGCAGAATGCACAATTCAGGCGAGGATGGTCATGAGGGTAGATAAAGAACCCATACGTGGTCTATATGGGTCTCATCAAATGGATATATTTGCACTCTGGCAGCCGCTCTCCTCGTATACAGATTCAAATACAGATTCGCCAAAATCCGGAAAATCTGCATATACAAATACAGATTCGCCTGTAGAAGCAGAATGCACAATTCAGGCGAGGATGGTCATGAGGGTACATAAAGAACCCATACGTGGTCCATATGGGTCTCATCAAATGAATCTAGTTGCACTCTGGCAGTCACACTCCTTGAATACAGATTCAAATACAGATTCGCGAAATTCCGGAAATTCTGCATAAACAAATACAGATTCGCCTATATCGAGAAAATGCACGACTCAGGCAAGTGTAGTCATACATGGGTTCATAAGGAACCCATACATGGCCCTTAAGGGTCTCATGAAATGCGTATTGACCTGCTGTAGTTCAAGTACTTCCCAGCACTGCCCAGTCGCCTCTAAGAGTGAGAAGAAAGACGTCCTGCTTGTGTCGGCTGCTATGTCGGCAAAGTCGCTGCTCGGGTTGGACGTTGACCGGATAGAGCGGACATCCTTCATCCTATAATACTATCTGCGTCATGTTTTTTCGCCCTTGACATTCACGCTCGGTGAGATAGTACCCGTATGCCCGCGTTTTGACTCCTTCTGGCGCTATCCACTTTTTCGTGTCCCGAAGTCTCACGTTGGTCTTGTTCTGCTCATATACGCCCAGCAGGTGTCCACGGCTGAGTAGTGCTGGTTTTCACCGTTTCACAGCAGAAGAGCGACGCTGTGTGAATCTAGCCTCGCATGAGACATTTATTGGAAGCAACCCGCGATTCCACCCTGTCACAAAATGCGCTAATGTTTGCCCATTCCTGTTGTAAACGCACCTGGGTGGCAGGAAAGTAGGATCGGCTGTTGGGCACGGTGAATAAGAAGGACGGCCGTACCGAGGGTTGAGGAGTCGCTGGGTTGAGTCAGTTTCTGAGTGACGGAGCGAGGAGAAGATGATTTTCGGGAATTCGAAGGAGGGTTCAGTCAAAGGAATTGGAGGAGCGGTCTGTGGCTGGAGTGACTGGAAGCTTGAGGAGCCGAGAAATGCTTTCCATCCCTTAATCTTCGTATTCGTAAGTTTGTGTATATATATAGTGTTACATTTCAGCTAGTTTAAAATGTATGTATTTCGAGTATATATATATATATATACATACCTACACACTCGTGTTAGTGCGTAATTGAGGAGTCTGCTTTAGTTGTAGGCTACACAGGATTTAAATTATGCATATAAGTCTGGCTATAAGTAAGACTCGTAGCGATATCTATTTGAATAGTTGAGGTCTTAGGTGTCCTATTTGAATAATGGACTTCAATTTTTGCAGTTTGTGTATGCAGATATATTAGAATACTTTAAATGTATATATCTGCGGTATTTAATATCTGCCGGAGATGGTATACTTTGTGCTTTATTTGGTACGCAATTTTGTGGTTTATGTAGGCTTACATGCTGAAAAACTGCACTCATTGGAATTTAGTATTCAAGTATTTTGAAAAAAAGTTTATTGTATGTGAATTTAGCTCGGTACCCTGGTGGCGTGGGTGAATTGGAGCTGGTTGGTTTGATGACACGGGGCCGTTATAGAGCTTGTCGACTGTGTATGAGGGATGGAATCCGAATCCAGTCAAGTATTTCTGAGTGGTGATTCTGCGAGTGGAGAAGTCGACCGGAATAGGCCAGCGCCAGATGCCTGAGACTTCTACTACTCCCGTAGGACTGTGGTAGTCGCGAGAGTTTATTTTGGTGTTTCTGTGTATAGGATGGCTTGCAGTGTTTTTGATAAGACAGTTATTGGTTATTCTGCTGAAGGAAGAGTCTTTGTAAATAAAATCTGTAAATAAACATTGTAAATATAACAACTGAAATTAGAAATTGGCTTTTCCTTGAAACTTAGTTAAACGAATTCGCGACACACCCGAACACGCTTACGCTATGGGCAGGTTCTGGCGCTCGAACTTGCCGACGTCGGACACCTTTACAGGGAATTCGATCCCGGAGAAATTCAGCTCTCTTAGATGGGCACTGCATTTGATTGAACGTTGGGAGTCTTTTCTGTCGGATACATTGCCGACAACACAGTCGACTCAAAGCAGCGGTTGTCTCTGTTTTGCACGTTAATGACATAGCGCGGTCGAATGTTACTGCTGTCGTGAAACAGCTGATGCTGAGCCGTACCTAGATTCAGCGCCTCTACATTTCTGAGTCTCCACCCTGACCCTTCATCTGTGTACTCTTCTCGGCGTCCGAGCATCTGCGCCTTCGCTGCCTCGAGTGCATCTTCGATGTCACCCGCATTCTATAATGGACAAGTGTCTGAGTAAGGTGTAATCAGCATGCGATCGATGTTGTAACACGGCGCTGCTCAAGTATTTGTTGCTATGTCATATAGCGCCTTTGCATTGCATCGGATACAAAGTAAGGTAAAATACAGAGAAGCGCTACAGTGTGGAATGAACGCGAGCCCAGAACAGTTCTGCATCGTGGCTCAGCCAAAAGACCCGTACCTGAAGATCGTAGGCTGCGAGAAGGGATGCAAAGAGAGACTTTTCATTTAAGGTAGTTAGAAGTGCTAATGGTATGAATTTGATAGGTAAGACCAGACACCTTAAATCTTATCCGGATTTTCGGAGGAATTCAATGGAGCTCGTTTACTATAGCTAAGGAATTTGTACGAGGAAGTGCACGCAGCACCACACGAGCCATGAAATTTTGGATGAACTGAAGCCTTTGAGTTCAAGATCTGAAATACCTCGTTGGCATAATCAAGGCGAGATCAGATCAGACAACAGGTTACAGTTTGTGCCATGTTTTTGGTAAAAAGCAGACCTGGTGTGACGTAATGCCCAGATATGATAGAAACAAGATTTACATAAGTTTCTAAAGTGGGGTCGAAATGTGAGTTTGCTGTCCAAAATTACACCAAAAATTCTGCTTAATAGCGGAACAGTGCCAGCTAGGTCAATGCTGGAATGTGAAGGGAGAAATCGCAGACGTTGGCATGAGCCAAACATGATCACCTCAGATTTATCTGGTTTTCTGGCCAAACCATTGAAACAGAACCATTCATGAACAGAACAGAGAAATTCACCAAGTTTCACCTTGACTGACTGATCAGTGGGTGAAAGAGCAATGCAAAGCCGATTGTCATCAGCGCACAGCTGTACCTTCGCTCCAAAGTCGTTGGCTATGCGGGTACCTGGTGCAGTGGATTGTAAATAATAAAAGTATAAGGACAGATACTTGTGGGCACCACAAGTGCAGAAAGAATGATCACAGCATTTTTCCGAAATTCCTCGAATCTGTATTTGTATATGCAGAATTTCCGGATTTTGGCGAATCTGTATTTGAATCTGTATACGAGGAGTGCAGCTGCCAGAGTGCAAATATATACATTTGATGAGACCCATATGGACCACGTATGGGTTCTTTATGTACCCTCATGACCATCCTCGCCTGAATTGTGCATTCTGCTTCTATTCTGCTTCGACAGGCGAATCTGTATTTGTATATGCTGATTTTCCGGATTTTGGCGAACCTGTATTTGAATCTGTATACGAGGAGTGCGGCTGCCAGAGTGCAAATATATCCATTTGATAGAACCATATGGACCACGTATGGGTTCTTTATGTACCCTCATGACCATCCTCGCCTGAATTGTGCATTCTGCTTCTACAGGCGAATCTGTATTTGTATATGCTGATTTTCCGGATTTTGGCGAATCTGTATTTGAATCTGTATTCAAGGAGTGTGACTGCCAGAGTGCAACTAGATTCATTTTATGAGACCCATATGGACAAAGTACATTTCCCTTATGGATCCTCATGTCTATCCTGGCCTGAATTGTGCATTCTGCTTCTATAGGCGAATCTGTATTTGTATATGCTGATTTTCCGGATTTTTAACGAATCTGTATTTGAATCTGTATTCGAGGAGTGCGGCTGCCAGAGTGCAAATATATCCATTTGATGAGACCCATATGGACCACGTATGGGTTCTTTATGTACCCTCATGACCATCCTCGCCTGAATTGTGCATTCTGCTTCTATAGGCGAATCTGTAATAGAATCTGCTGCATTTCCGGATTTTGGCGACTCTGTGTTCAAGCACTGTGACTGCCAGAGTGGAAATAGATTCATTTGATGACACCCATATGGACGGTGTATGGGTTCGATATACATTTGGCGAACAATCCAGTTCCAATTCGTTCGTGAACGTTTCAATCAATGACCCGTGCTACGCATTTTTGTTGAAGCATTACATTTCCCTAGGTGACGCTCTAGTAACCCGGAATCCGGATATGTATTTATATTTGTATTTAATGAGTGTGTGTAAAAGCATTCTCCGTTGACCATCACCTCTATGCTGATGACACCCAACTATTCATCTCTTTCTCTTCAAATTGTTTCAGTGAGTCTACAGATCATCTTCTTTGTGTGGTTAAACAAATCTCCTCTTGGATGACATCTAATCTCTTATGCCTGAACCCATCTAAAACTGAATTCATACTTATAGGCCTACGTGACCAGCTCAAGAAAATTCCTGACCCCTCTATCTCCCTCAGCCTGGACTCTGCCTCCACCCACACCTTTAATACTAACTCCTCTGTCCGTAATTTAGGTGTTATTTTCGACCAGAACCTTACTTTTTCTGATCATATCACCCATCTTTCCCGCTCTTGCTTTATGCATATCCGCGACCTTCGCAGAATCCGTCCTATGCTTGACTTCAAAACCGCATCTATCATTGCCACATCCATAGTCCATGCAAAACTTGACTACTGCAATTCACTTTTCCTCAATATTGACACAACCCAGATAAATCGCCTACAAGCTATCCAGAATGCTCTCGCACGTGCTGTCACCAAAACCCCCAAACACCATCACATCACCCCTGTTCTCAAATCACTGCACTGGCTTAAAATACCAGAACGAATAGAGTACAAAGTCTTATCCCTCACCTACAACACACTTCAATCCTCCCAACCCTCCTATCTTCGTCAATTATTTACTATCCAACCACTCCGTTCAACCCGCTCCTCATCTGTCCTAACACTTCTTCGCCCTCCCGTCACCTCATCCTTAAAATTTGGAAATCGCTCCATAGCCATAGCTGCCCCACCGCTTTGGAATAAACTCCCGCCAGAATTGCGACAGTTGTCTGGTCAATCATACGAACTCACCAACACTTCACCTCTTTCGGTTTCTGCGCAGGTCTTTCACTCAAGACTGAAAACACTTCTTTTCCAGAAATCTTATCCTGATTCTTCGTCTTCCCCTCATCTCTCTTCTCGCTTCAATTTCAAACAGCATCCACCGTAGCCGTCCGACTGTCTGAGTGCCTGACTCCTGGATCTTGACCCTTTTGCCTATCGATTTTGTTTTGACTGAGCGCCTGTGAATAAGCTGGTTCCCGCGACTTAGCTTTTGTTGAGCGCTGTAGAAATATCGAGATTACGATTACGATTACGATTACGATTTGTATTTGTATTTGTTGATAGGTTTCGCCGCGTCTCCTCATGGGATACGGGAGCTTCACAGTGGAATTTTGATGCAACGTTTTCGCATCTTGCTAATTTTGCTTACTGAAACGCACCATAAACCTACCATCGGAACAATTACTTTTAAATGTACATACATACCGTGAAGCACGATCAGTCACACTGCAGACCAATAACTAAATACTATTCTGGAGAGAGTTGTACCATACAACGAAACCAATAATTTTGACACAGCCTAATAAATAGACAAGGGGTGCACACATCACGTGATCAAAAGTCTTGTGACTGAAACGCATGAGTAATAAGGTCGAATGAGCGTCCAAGGTACATCATCTAACGAACATGCATGTATTGACACCTACAGACAGACGAAACTCTGAACGGAGATTTGCGTTTATGCTATTTACACAGGTCACGACCGTTACACTAAAGATAGTTTTATAGGCAGTCCATATAAACCATAAAGCCGACAGTCAGAAGCCCGAAAGTCCTTTAAAACATTCTCGAAACAAGGAATAACCCATGCATGTACCCCTTTGGAAAATAGTCAAAACAATTCGCCAGGAACCATGGGAACTTTCAGAGTTTCAGAGAAACCAAGCCTAAGATAGTGACACCGCTAAGGTCTGAAGTTAGAGAAGGTGTAAGCCGACGGATAGAGTGCTATATAAATCAAGCACAAAGGCGCTGCAAACAGCTAAAGCAGGTTAATTTTATTGAAAAGAACGACAAGAATTTCGTTAACACGGTAACATATCCTTTGGATTAAACTACCGGAAATATAGTGGCGCCTGAAGTAAAAGATAGCGCAGCAGCAGTTCAGGAATGGACATCAATCAGAAAGGACACCAGTCAAAGATGAAAGCGCTTCGGTGCATCCTCAACAGGCTTTAGGTTAGATAGGGCACAACTCCGTCAAGACGTTTGGGTACCAGGCGAGCTACAGAAGTTAAAAACTAACTAAAAAGACACAGAGCGTAGAAACTGGATGTCTGTGGGGGCGCCACCGATATTCCAATGGACAAGCGTTGCCAAATTTTTATGGCCATGGTTTCTGCAACAGAAAGCATTCCCCGTAAAATTTCAGGTCAATCGGGTAACTGGTGTCGGATTTACAAAGGGCAGAAAAACCATCCCCTATAATTAATGCTTCTCGCCCTTAACAAAAAAGCTGAATTGCGTGACATCGTGCGAAGTGTGACGAAAGGCAAGCAGGCCTAGTATAGATCGTGTTTAAGAATCTTATGATTCCAATCAAAGTTAACGTCTACCTTACATTGCATGAATGACAACTGAGGTATCGTGACATCTGTCGACTGAACAAAGCCGATCTCTCCAGACAGCCATGCCCAAAGGGCCAACAGCTACCCGCAATTGAGCCAGAACTAGTGCAACTCTACATTCAGGATGACTGGTGTTAGTTTATCTACATACTATGGTTCTTTAAGAAATCTTTAATATAAAAAAGCACTTTAAAAGCAGTTTCAAATACACAAACAACATACTGAAAAAATGGAATGCTTCACGGTGTAAATAACTCCAATTTAAGGAATTGCTATAGCTTGTGCAAAGAAAACTCCAGTTGGATTGACAGTCACTTTGAGTTCGCTGCTTGGCTTAAACAGGCCGAGATATGTTCCGTCAAAGACTTCGGTAACATTGTATCCACTGACGCCATTTAATCCGAGATCAGATAGAACGATAGATACTTTTGTTGGCATAGCAGTGCCCATGTTGACAAGAGCAAATGCATAACTTCCAGTTGGCAGAATAGGCTTTGTCCAAACTTCAACATTTCCAATCTGCATCAGATCACAAAATTAGAGCTTTAATTTGTGGATATTTGATATCAAATGTGATAGAATACCACTGAGCTTTGCATACTATGCTATAATAATATAATAGCGTAATATGCTCACGTGTTTCAATTTTCCTTAAGAAATTTTATTTAAAAGACTTGCATGTGTAGATGACACTTGCCCAAAGTTTAAAGAAAAAGCAGCGAAATCGTGTACCTTGTACGCAAAAATCTATGATAGTTAATGGATAGCATGGTGCTAAAAACCATGATAGATAGCACTCCTTACCACTTTCTAACGGCAAAGGAAACTTTATTCTTCCTGACTAGATTTATCTTGGTGGATAAACCAATCCATTTGGACACAATTAAATGTATTTTAAATTATAATTTTAATGTTACATTAAAATTCTAATTATTAAAAGTAGTTTCTTCCAGCATAATGAGAAGAAAGGGACAATAGAAATGTCCAGGTATATTACATTATAACTGCAGTAAAATAAACATCTGGTTATGCATTGTTATAACATGTGTGTGCATGCGTAACCTTGTTGATACGTTTGCCCTGAATTCCCAGAGGATCTTGGTCAATGGCGATTGCCCGTTTGTTCAGCAGAACAGCCTTTGATCCTGGTCGTATGTTACGAAGATCGACAGACATCAGCAACGGAGCCGCAAGAATCGACCACACTGCCATCTGGACTCTCTCCTGATCAAAGCTGAGGCCGAAATTGCCAATAACCAACTACACACAACAAGAACTAGTGCACACATTGTTCAATGCCAAGTGATTTTACTCGAATCCAAGGTCATTCAGAGGTCCTTAAAATTTCCAGAATCATATACTATAAATGCGCCCGCAACTCTATCCTTGAAATAACTCTCTACAAATTAAATTGAAAATTTAAGATGTACAAAATATAATTAAAACTAAAATTAATTAAATTTACAGACCTCATCTGGATCATTAAAGTAGCCAGGTCCAACCACGGAAGCAAAGTCTAATTCATTTTTGCCGTAGAATTCAATCACGCTTTTCACGCTGTCCCAGCTATCATCAATATCATCAAAATTGCGAGCCAAGTTGCATGCCGCTGCTTGTGCCTTATAGTCTGGCTACAATAAGCCAAACATTGAGAAGCTTTAAAATGTACCAAATCAATGTCCACATAGTGAAAACAAATGAAATAGAAACAAAAGAATGTACATACAGCCACCCATTCATTTGCAGTATCGCATTTCCATGTTGCAGATTAAATCAAAATGTAAATCAAAAATCTGTCCACAAAATTTCTGCATTGAAGGTAATATTCGGAACAACAAAAGTTACTCAGCTATCAATATTTATATTTATCAGCTTTACTAGTTACCAATCAGGTTAAGCAAGAGCGAATCAAAGCTTTCTTTGCTTTTGCGTACATGTACCTCATTAGTAGTTGAAAAAGTTCCATGAATCAGTGTTCTTGTATCTTTGAGGAGTATCCCTTTAATCTACATAGATGGACGATTACGATCAAGATTATAATTTGGAATAAGGCGGTAGTTTTCCAATATTTTGTCCTAAGTCATGCAAAGTGTAATTTGGAAAGCAACATAAGCAGAACAACGAAATATTTTGTACAGAAGTCCATTAATCTATTTCTGTCAGAGAAAACATAATTTATAATCAAACCTTATGACCTGCTACCCGTTGATGCAGAGCATATTCGCAGCTGAAAGCTATTGGACGTCCTGTCATGTTCAGAAAGAAAGCCATCGGCGGATAACCTTCAAGAAATAACACAGCAGGCATGAAAAAGATCACATGCATAGAAATATAACCTGTTTGGCAAAATGATCCACCCGTAAATTAAATCTAGCACAATTTAATCATCATGATACTGCGTTAAACAGAATGTCTGTCAATGGATAACATTTAACACAGCAAAACAAGACTTCACAGAAAAACTTCACAACTTAAATGCTACAATAAACAATACCAGCATCAGCACCTTTATCGATACCAATAGCAGCATTAGCAGCAATGAAATTATTAATCCAAACGGAAACAATATAATTTAACTTCGGTGAACACTCTAGTCAATTATTAAAAGAATCTGGTGATAGGCCTTCATTTCGACCACCACACTGTAGCTCTTGTTACCATTTTGTTCGCATTCATCGAAACTAAAAAGGAAGAGTTATGTACATTATTACAGGTAAATATAGTTAAAGCACTAAAAAATGATGACAACGAGCAAGACCCCTGAAACTTATTTTAATAAAATAGTAAAATATAATTTTTAAAAATAAAATAAATTTATTCTCAACGTACCATCTCTGTAACCCTTTGGATCAAAGTAACACCCATCAAATTTCAGATAATCAACCTTCCAATCAGCAAACGTCTGAGCATCAAGCTGCAGGTAGAATAGACTGCCAGGAAAGCCATCACATGTCTTAGTGCCAATGTCTTCATATAAACCATATTTCAGATTTTTGCTATGCATCTGTTAAACATCGAACATCTTGAATAGCTTTATTCTACAAGGAATCTCTTCCAGTATCACAACTGACACTCACGGAATGAATGAATTATAGAGTACCAAGAATGAAAAGCAGGAATGCTAACTGTTCAATAAATGCAATACACAGATGACGAAAACAATTACGCAGAGACGTTGCCGCATGAAGAGAAATGCATTGCATGCTGAACAAAAATTTTATTCTACTCAAACTCACATAGTCTGCCAGGGCTTTTATACCGCTGGGAAACCTGACTGGATCTGGTTGAAGTCTCCCTTTAGCATCTCTTGTCTTTGCTAACCAACAGTCGTCCATGATGACATAATTGTAACCAGCTTCTCGAAATCCATCACTAGCCATTCGATCAGCCATTACTTTAAACAGCTTTTCACTACAAGAAGTACAGTAATAAAAGGTTTTCTCAAGAACTACATGTCCATTCTTATAAAAAAGTTCACCGTAAAAACAACTCTCAGTTTAAAATATGCATATATGGTTAAGAAGGTCTCCCATAAACTCGAATGGGAATTATTTCCTGATCGTAAAATTGGCCATGGTGCTCTGAAACTTCTAAATAACCCTTGCCCAATACCATTTCTCTGTATAATGTAGAATGTCCCTGTTAAGCAAAAAAATAATACTAGGGTTACGTCTAGTTGTATTATCCTTAGGAATTGTACTACCATAACTGAACAATGTAAAAATCAACTTCCCAAACAACTATTCTTGGTGTCAATTAAAACTATTATAGTTAAAATAAAAGAAGGCTAATTGTACTTTCAAGTTGTGTAAAAACCTTATGCAATCATCTGGAAACTTAGCACAGTCTGTGTTGCATCGGAACCTTTCCCAGTGCAACCAACCCATCGGAGGAGTTCTGATTAGTCCATTATCTAAGGCTACAACAACTGATCCCACCAGCGCCAGCAGAATTAGACCGTCACACACGAAACGGCTCATCATTACCCTATTCAAAACAACATAAAAAACTACAGAATTAGCATTAATTTTAACACTAAGCACTTAACAAATAATTACATTAGGAATGTAGTTCTTATCGTGGGATGAAATACTGGTATGTTTTTGGGTGTTTTAAAAGTCCTCACGATGCCTTACTTCCGGTTTCTCTGAAAAATCACATCTCGACCAGCTTTCACCGAATCGATTATGATTTTTTACGGCTGTTGAACTTGACCTGGTTAGCTACATTGATTGGCGCGTAGGCTACGTCAAGGCGCCTCTGAGTGTGAGGATGTCGGCAGCGTCCAAGTCGTGGTTCATTTCAGACATCTGAATCTCGGGGTAGCAGAGATCGAACACGGAGACCTTAAGTGGAGTGGCGCCCATTCAGACTGGCAGCGGTGGTGAAGGATCTCGCACAATAAATTCATGGAAAAATAAGAAGAGTCGTAATCGTAATCGTAATTCGAGATTTCTACAGCACCCAACGAAAGCCACGTCACGGGGACTAGCTTATTCACAGGCGCTCAGTCAAAACAAAATCGATAGAGTCGAGGCCATACGGTCGCTATAGAAAAAACGTGTACATTTACACTCACATTTACATTCAAGTGACCCTGTCCATTCCCTTGTTCATTATGATAATGGCCTTAAAGAAATTGTTAGATCAGACTGGATATGGGGTGATCTTCGTCATTTGGTAGCAATGTGGGGCACAGTAACCTATTGGAGAGAGTGTTCGGCTTGTAACGCGGGGTGTACGGGTTCGAAACTCCCCGAGACGGTTACTGTGTAGGGACACTGAGCAAGTCTTTTACTCACAATTGCTCGGCGCCATCGACTGATGCCTATTCATTAGATAGTGGCGCCTAATGAATGCAGAAATAATAATGTGGCTCCTCTTTGTTATATGTTTCAGGCAGCACAGACCAGATGATGTGAGGTACAATAGGGGTATGTATTTATTCTAACACTTTCCTAGTGGAAGAATAGCTAGTTAGTTAGCACAACTGTGCGCAGCACAACCTTCATTCAGCTGTCGTCATTCCTCATCTTTTTTCCAAGCTTCAGTCTGTTCTCAGTGCTGCTGCCCGTCTTATTGGAGGCGTCCCAAGGTATGGCCATATAACTTCCTTTATGCGAGACACGTTGCATTGGATTCCCATTCAGCAGTGTATCCAGTTCAAGATTCTAACCCTTATGCGCAATTGTCTCGTTGGCTCTGCTCCATCATACCTTAGGGACTTCTGCATTTCGGCATTCTTGGTTCCAGGACGTAGCACTCTCCGGTCGGCCTCCCTTGAACTCTTAACCGTCCCTTGTATGCGCACTGCTACAGCCCAGTTTAGAAGATTTGCCTATGTTTGACCTAATAGCAGGAATCGCCTTTCCCGAGAGCTCCGGCTTGAATTCCTCAGTTTGTCCCTTCCGCAGTTTCGCAAGCGCCTGAAGTCTGTATTATTCGTCAGTAGTCTCACTGGTTTGGGTCGGGAGCGCCTCTGATGAGTCTATTCTTGAAGTGGCGCTTTATAAATGTCAGATTACAATTACAATCTTAAATACGAGTTGGACCAAGATATCTGAATACATTGTCAAGTGCCAACGGCAGATGACACTCTTTTGGCTGGGTCTAAGAGTACACGAAAGGCTGCCAGTGGAGATTTTCCAGCTATTCAAAAATCAATTGCCTATGGACGAGCTTGTCATTCTTAACAAACTTTAACATAGTTTAGCTATAACAGCAACAACAACTAGAGGTTCTTAGAAGGTGCAACACAAAAGTCCAGATTCATAAATATCTACGATCCGCTGAGGAACGCGCAGCCAGTGTAGGTTATCACGCAGAAGATCAGTGACGTGATTGTATGGTGTCCGGCCATAGATGAGGCTGACTGTATCCGCTCTAGGTGACAAGTCGGCAGACCGCCAGCAGGCTGTAGCAATAGTGGACCCTAGAGACTATGAAGCTGTTGACCAAAGTAACAGCGGTTGAGGTAGGCATGAGTCTGCGGATGGATTTCATGCGACGCAGTTGATAGAAGCAACCTCGAACAAGTTGATTCACATGGGCCGACATGGTTGTACTGTCAAAGTGAACTCCAAGGTTGCGAATGGTGTCAGCTGGTTGAACTTCAGCATCATTGAGGGGGAAGGGACTGCAGTCGAGCAGATGGCGACGCCGGAAGGTGGTACTCTATATGAATTCAGACTTTGATCGATTGAGTTTGAGACGGTTGGATGACATCCACTCTGAAATGCGCTCAATATAGAGTTTTTGTTTCAACACAGCGGTTTGTGTTGGCTTTCAGAAGAAGTAAAGCTGTGTAGGCCTATCATCCGCATAGGAGTGGTGAAGGAGACCATGCTCATATATAAACCTCTCCACATCAGCCGTGTATAATACGAAGATGAGGGGGCCCAGCTTGTCATGGGTCTGAGCAGTAAATAAGATTTTGCAGGTAAATCTTGAAACAGATGTAAGTCGATTATGGAAGTTGATCCACACAGGCTGAAGGATAACATTGCAGGTGATTTCAAAACAGAGATTAAATGAAAACTGTCAAAGCCTTTAAAGAATTTCCTAAGCTGGAGTATAGGTAGAAAAGGCTTTTTAACGATTTTGAGATAGCAGTGGTAGGACAAATGAGGCTATGAAAAGAAGCAACAGCAGAATACTAAATAAACTTTATCATCTTTTCAACCATGCTGCATGCACTATAGGGTTTTGTTCACGGATGCTGTTCATTAAGGGATTCAATTCCAATAGCTTTGTCACATATCACTTAGCGGAATCTAGGCAAAACCAGTTCTTTGTCACGATAATGATTTCGTGGTGCTCAAAGCATTAGTTAAAGCCTTTGAGCATTAAGATAAATGCGCATAGAAGTCACCAGATTAGATAATATCAATTGCTCTCTACCTTGGTGAGCAATATGGTTCTGCTTCTCCACATACCTTGCTATTACTGACTGCTGATCTTTGGATTATTTAAGCCTCTAACATAATCTTGAAAGTCATTCGTTCGACCTAAATTTAATCATCACATCTGTCATAGCTTTCTGCAACCGGTCACTGTTGGAAGACTTGCTTCCTGCACAACACATACGCTGCATAGTTTTCACCCTGAACCACGTTGTGCATTTTACACCACCGTTCCATGGTGCTATTATTTTCTGTAAATCACATTACACACTTTACTGCTTCGTGCACGGGAACATTTTCAGAAGTGGATCTTCCTCCTATACTTGCATTCACCCGGGCCAATCGGATTATCGGTAGCGCGTTTGGCTAATGATTATGCGGTTGCGGGCTCGGCTCCGTGTAACGACCCTGGGCAAGATGTTTGCACATACGTGCCTCTATCAGCAAGCAATATAATTTGATACCGGCGTAAGCTGGAAAGTAAACATCAAGTCCTGCGAAGCGCTGGCTTTGTGTCCATGACCTAAGGATTCGTCCATTGCCTGCTCAAGGGCCTAAGAAAAGTAAATGAGCGCATCCCCTAAGTTCCTCGTGGGGCATGGGAGCTTTACAAAAAAATTGGATTTTGATGCAACGTTTTCGCATCTTGCTAATTTTGCTTACTGAAACGCACCATAAACCTAGCGTCGGAACAATTACTTTTAAATGTACATACATACCGTGAAGCACGATCAGTCACACTGCAGACCAATAACTAAATACTATTCTGGAGAAAGTTGTACCATACAACGAAACCAATAATTTTGACACAGCCTAATAAATAGACAAGGGGTGCAAACATCACGTGATCAAAAGTCTTGTGACTGAAACACATGAGTAACCAGACCGAATGAGCATCCAGGATACACTAACGGGCAGACACACATCAACAAATGGACATGCCTAACGGGCAGACACGCATCAACTAATGGACATGCATCGATGCACACCAGCAGACAGATGAAACATTCCACGGAGTATTTGTGGTTATATTTTATCTTATACAGGTACCGAAAAAAGGCACTAATTTATGGGCTCAAATTCCTGTGTGAAGACCAGATAAAGCATAAGCCAGACTGTTAGAAGTCAAAAAGTCCTTTAAACATTCTGGAAACATAGAGTAACCAAGTGTCTTTTTGGAGAATAGCACCACAATTCGCCGAAAACCACGGGAACTTTCAGAGGAACCAAGCCCGGTGTAACGTATAGCGTGCTATACGGCCAGCAGAAAGGCGCTGCAAACAACTAAAGCAGGTTAATTTCATTCAAAAAAAAGGATAAGAATTTCACTAGTGCATAGGCTTACACGACAACATATCCTTCATAGTAAACTACCAGGGTATATAGTGGCGCCTAAGTCAACAATGGCGCAGCAGCAGTTCAGAAATGGACATTAATCAGAAAGGACACCAGACACAGCTGAGAGAACTTTTGTGCGTCTCCAGCAGGTTCTAGTTTAGATAGTGCGGAAGACTGTGTCAAGGCGTTTTGGTCTTAGTCAGGCCAGAGAAGTTTTAAAAAAATAACTAAAACACATAGTACATTGAATCTGGATATCGGTGGCGGCGTCACCGGCATTCCAAAGGATGATCGTTGCCAAATTTTAATGGGCAGGATTTCTGTAACAGTACCCCACTAAATTTCAAATTAATTGGTGCCCGGGTTTCGGATGTACAGATGGTAATAATGCCGTTTCCTATACATTATGTATGTCGCCGTAAGCACATTACCTGAACTACGTGAAAGTCAGTGAAATGTGACGAACAAGTAGTATCGTGTTTAAGAATCTTATAGCTCCAAGCACAGTTAACATTGGACGATTAACATCGGCGGAATCGTGACCCCTATCGACTGACCGAAACTGGCGTCCATCGCCTTGCCCAAAGAGCCAACAGCTACCGACAGCCAAGCAAATATTTTTGTAACACTAGAGTCAAGATCACTGGTGTTAGTTTATCTACATACTATTGTCCTTCAGGAAATTCTTTAATAAAAAAGTGCAATTAAAAGAGCAAACCTTCAAATACAGAAACAGCATACTGAAAAAAAACCGGAATGTTACACGGTGTAAATAACTCCAATTTAAGGAATTGCTATAGCTTGTGCAAAGAAAACTCCAGTTGGATTGACTGTCACTATGAGTTCGCTGCTTGGCTTAAACAGGCCGAGATATGTTCCGTCAAAGACTTCGGTAACATTGTATCCACTGACGCCGTTTAGGCCGAGATCAGACAAAACGACAGATACTTTTGTTGGCGTAGCTGTGCCCATGTTGACAAGAGCAAATGCATAACTTCCAGTTGGCAGAATAGGCTTTGTCCAAACTTCAACATTTCCAATCTGCATCAGATCACAAATTTAATGTTTTAGTTTGTGAATATTTCATATCTTAAATGTTTTATAATAACACAGACTTTTGTACAGTAATAGCTGTATACAGAGAAATTTCGACTTTCGCTTTGAAAAAAATTATACATAACACTCCAGTAAAGCAGTGTACCTTGTTTGTGTGCAAAGATCTATGGGAGGTACTGGATGGTATTGTACAACAAAAACCACCATGACAGATCACTCTTTAACACATTCTAACTGCAAAGGAAAGTTAATTCTGACCGACTACATTTATATCTTGTTTCTCAGTCTCATAAAGCAAATCATTTCAGCATAACTAAATGTACTTTAAATTATTATTTTAATATTATATTAATATTGCAATTTGTTAAAACTAGCTTCTTGCAACAAAATTAAAAGAACGAGGCTACACGAATGTTCAATAGTTAATATAATTAATTACAACTACGTCGACAATAAACATCTGGTTATGCATTGTCATAATGAGTGTGCATGAGCTACCTTGTTGATACGTTTGCCCTGAATTCCCAGAGGGTCTTGGTCAATGGCGATTGCGCGTTTGTTCAGCAGAACAGCTTTTGATTCTGGTCGTATGTTACGAAGATCGACAGACATCAGCAACGGAGCCGCAAGAATCGACCAGACTGCCATCTGGACTCTCTCCTGATCAAAGCTGAGGCCGAAATTGCCAATAACCAACTACACACAACAAGAACCACACATCCAAGGTCACTGAGAGGTCCTTGAAATGTTCAGAAGCATTTATTACAGATATGACTGTAACTCTACCCTTGAAATGACATTCTCTGAAAAAATGAAATAAAAAATTTAAGATGTACAAAATACTATAATTGAGACTAAAATTCATTATATTCACAGACCTCTTCTGGATCATTAAAGTAGCCAGGACCAGCCACGGAAGCAAAGTCTAATTCATTTTTGCCGTAGAATTCAATCACGCTTTTCACGCTGTCCCAGTTATCTTCAATATCATTAAAATTGCGAGCCAAGTTGCATGCCGCTGCTTGCGCCTTATAGTCTGGCTACAAAACCAAAACAGCGAGGGGCTTTAAAAGGTACCAAATCAAAAACGTCCATATACTGAAAACAAATGAAATAGAAACAAAGGAAATACATACAGCATCATTAATTGCCTTGCAGTATTGCATTGTCATATTGCAAAATACTAAAAACATAATTTACTTTAGTGTCTCTGTCTATATAATTTCTGCAACGAAAGTTGTCTTCAGAGCAACACAAGTACTCATCTGTCAAATCAATAACCAGTTAGGTTAAGCAAAAGCTTTCTTTGCCTTGGCTTACATGAAATTCGTTATTGGTTGAAAACTATTCTGCTCCACCGTGTTGCTGTGTCTTTGAGGAATTTCATTTGAGCTACATAAATGCATGATTATGATCACGATTACAATTTGGAATAAAGTAATAATTTTCCGAAGTTGGCTGTTATTTTGTCATAAGTCAAGGAAAGTGTGATTTAGAAAGCAACATAATAAACAAGAAGAAGAAAATATTATTTACAGCAGCCATTAATCAATTTCTGTCAGCAGAATACGATTTATGATCAAACCTTAAGACTCGCTCCCCGCTGAGCCAAAGCATATTCGCAGCTGAGAGCAATTGGACGTCCTGTCATGTTCAGAAAGAAAGCCATTGGAGGATAACCTTCAAGAAATAGCACAAGAGGCATGAGAGAGAGAGAGAGAGAGAGAGAGAGAGAGAGAGAGAGAGAGAGAGAGAGTCGCACATGGATCCAAATATAATCATTGTGGCAAAATGATCAACCCGTAAATTAAATCTAGCACAGATTGTCTGTCGGGGATATTAAAATACAGCAAAATAGACTTCAAAAAAATTTTCACAAGGCAAATGCTACACTAAGCAATATCAGTAGTTTCGTTACTGCAGTGGCAGTAATGAAATAATTTAATCCAAACGGAAGCTATACAATTTAACTTAGGTGAACATTGAAGTCAGTCATTAAAACATTATGATGACAGGCCTTCATTTTGCCACACAATGAACCTCCTGTTACCATTTTGTTCGCATTCATCGAAACTAAAAAAGAAACGGTTATATACACTAATTTTTTGCTGTTAAATATAGTTAAACATGAAAACAACAAGCAAAACCTTTGAAACTTCTTTTATCAAGATAGTAAAATATTTTACAAAAACAAAAGTTAAATAAATTTATTCTCAACGTACCATCTCTGAAGACATTTGGATCAATGTAACACACATCAAACTTCAGATAATCAATCTCCCAATCAGCAAACGTCTGAGCATCAAGCTGCAGGTAGAATAGACTGCCAGGAAAGCCCGCACATGTCTTTGTGCCAGTGTCTTCATATAAACCATATTTCAGATTTTTGCTATGAATCTGTTAAATAGCGAAGATCTTGAATAGCTTTTACCCTATACAAGGAATCTCTCCCAGTATCACAACTGAAACTCAGAAATGAATTATAGAGTATCAAGACGGAAAAGCAGAAATGCTAACTGTTCAATAAATTCAATGCACTGATGAGGAAAACAATTAAGCAGGGACTTTACCACATGAAGAGAAAAATGCATCACATGCTGAATAAATATTAATCTGCTCAAACTTACATAGTCTGCCAGGGCTTTTATACCGCTGGGAAACCTGTCTGGATCTGGTTGAAGTCTCCCTTTAGCATCTCTTGTCTTTGCTAACCAACAGTCGTCCATGATGACATAATTGTAACCAGCTTCTCGAAATCCATCACTAGCCATTCGATCAGCCATTACCTTAAAGAGCTTTTCACTGCAAGAAGTACAATAACTCAGTATTACTTCTTCTCAAGACCTATAAGTCTATTCCAATGAAAAGCTTCACTGTAAACAACTCTGTAAGTTTGATATATGGATACTTGCATATGTGGTTAAAAATAAATAAAAAAAAACATAAACTCGAATGGGAATTACCTCCAATATAGCTACCCTAATCGCGCAATTGGCAACAACATTCTGAATTTTTTAAACAACCATTTTCCATTATTATTTCTCAGCATCATGTAGAACGTCCCTAAAACAAACTAATACTATTTTACCATCAAGCTGCAGGTAGAATACATTGAGTGTCTTGATTTATTATTTTTTGGAAGTTTACTCTCATAATTAAACAACATAAGAATCCCTTTTCCATGCAGCAGTTAAACCTATTATAGTTAAAACAAAGGAAGGATGGTTGTACTTTCAAGTTGTGTACAAACCTGATGCAATCATCTGGAAATGTAGCACAGTCTGTGTTGCATCGGAACCTTTCCCAGTGCAACCAACCCATTGGGGGAGTTCTGATTAGTCCATTATCTAAGGCTACAACAACTGATGCCACCAGCGCCAGCAGAATTAGACCATAACACACGAAACCACTCATCATTACCCTATTCAAAAACAACATAAAGACTACATTGCATTTGTGACAGATCACACATAGCACTTAACAAAGATTACAGATTTTGATGGAAAGAAATTCTGGTATTTTTGGGTGTTTTACAAGTACTATGACTCCTTATTTCTGGTTTCTCTGACCAGTCAGATTTCGACTATGTTTCTCCAAAGGCTTCTTATTTTTGGAGACTATAGGCAATGCTAGGCTAAGTATGGCCATGAACAGATGCAATTGCAGACTAAATTAACCTTATCGCTTTTCAACCATGTTGTAACCACTATAGGTTTTTGTTCGATGATGTTGTTTGTTACGGGATTCAACTCCTACAGCTTTAAGTCACATTTCAATTAACAGAATCTACATAAACCGATAGAAGTTATCAGATTAGACTAGATGAGTTGTATTCATTTTGGATGTGCAGTCCGGCTCTGCTTCTCCATATATCTTGCTATTACTGACTGCTGATCTTTGGATGATGTAAGTCTTTAATATAATTGAAAGTCAAACATTTTCCTTCGACCTATCTTTAATGATGACATCTGTCATAGTTTTTTCCAACCGGTCACTGTCGGAAGGCGTGCTTCCTGCATAGCACATAGGCCTATACGTTGAATGATTTCCACGCTGTCTCCGAGATGAACCACGCTACTGCACTTTACAGCATCGTTCCATGATGCTATAATTTTCTGAAAATCACATTACATACGCCAGTCTTTCATGCACGGGAATATTATCGGGAATATTTTCTTAAAGGTGGATTTTCCACCTTACTTGGATTCATCTGGGCCAATGTTTTCGCACGTTGTTGATTTTGCTTTTTGTTATGTACCATAAACCTAGTATCGAAACAATTACTTTTAAATATACATACATACCGTGAAGGACGATCAGTCACACAAAAAATAATAAGTAAGCGCTATTCTAAAGAAAGCTGGAGCGTATAATGAAACCAGTAATCTCGACCCAGCCTAAATAAATAGACGCGGGGCGTAAACATCACGTGAGCGAAAGTCATATGACTGAAACACTCGAGTGAGCAAATCGAAGGAGCGTCCAAGAAACAGATATAGACACGAACATAGGTAGACAAATTTACAGACATGAATGTACACACACCTGCAGACAAGCGTAACCTTGCCTGGAGTATTTGCGTTTATGACATTTTAGCCAGGTAAATATAAAATGTTAATGGACATGCTTTTCTATAGCGACCGTATGGCCTCGACCTTGCTCATTTTTCAATGAATTTATGGGGTGAGATCCTTCATCACAGCGGCTCGTTTAAATAGACCGTTATTAAATAGACCGCTCTTAAATATCGCCACTATCGGTATGCGAACCGGCACCCACACGTTCAGAGGCTCGACGTACGCTTTAACCATTTTAACTTTAATGTAGCTAACCAGGTAACGAACGTTACACTGAAAATAGATTTATGGGCTCCAATTCCTACAGCGTGTAGACCATGTTTAACCGTTCTTCTATTACCTCGACGGATAACACGTAGGCATACAGCAGACTGTCAGAATCACGGAAACCTCCAGAGGTACCAAGCCCAAGGTGGTGATATCGTTAAGATTTGAAGTCAGAGAAGGTGTAAGTCTACGGCAAGCGAGCTATACGGCCAGCAGTGATGTGTTGCAAACAGCTAAATCATGTTAATTTCATCGAAAAAGAATGACCAGAATTTCATTAGTGGACTTACCGTAATAATAACATTTGAACTAAACTACCGGGATATATAGTGACACCTGGAGTCAACGATCGTGCAGCAGCAGTTCAGGAAAGGACATCAATCAGATGGGACATCAGTCACAGCTGACAGAGCTGTTTTTCGTCCCCAACAGACTCTGGGTTAGATAGTGCGCAAAACTCCGTCAAGGTGTTTGGACCTTAGTCGAGCCAAAGCAGTTAAAAACGAAAAGACAATGTGTAGACGCTACATGTCGGTGGGGCAGAAGGCGCCACCAGTAATCCAATGGACGATCGTTGCCAAATTTTGATGGGCCGAGATCTCTGCAACGGAATACTCTCCGGAGTCCCCGTTAAATTTCAGGTCAAACGGCTCACTGGTATCGGATTTACAGAGGATAAAGTCATTTTTCTATAGGCCTACTTAAGACATGTCGCCGTTAACACTTAAGCTAAACTATGTGACAGCCAGTGAAATATGACGAATGGCATTCAGCATGATGTTTAAGAATCTTGTGACCGTGTCAAGGACTGTTCAAGTCTAGCTAACACTGGACGATTGTCAATTAACTGCGGTATCTCAACAGCAGGCCTGGTTTGCCATATTGGTTAAAGCGTATAATCAAGGCGCCTCCCTGCGTGAAGATACCGGTTTTCATTCCGATCGTAGTTATATTTCAGCGATTTGAATCTCGGGCTAGCAGAGTCCGAACACGGGAACCTTAAATAGTGTGGCGCCCAATCAGACGGGGTGCGGTGCATGGTGAAGGATCTCACCCGATAAATTCATTGAAAAATGATCAGGGTCGAGGCCATACGGTCGCTAGAGAAAAACATGTACATTTTCACTTTCATCTGCATTCAAGTGACACTGTCCATTGCCTTGTGCATCATGATAATGGCTTTAAAGAAATTGTTAGATCAGACTGAATGGACATGGGGTGAACTTCGTCATTTGGTAGCAATGTGAATCCTCTTTGACATATGTTCCAGGCAGCACAGACGAGATGATGGGAGGTACAGTAGGTCTAAATGCAGCACATTCTACACTTTCCTGGTGGAAGAATACCTAGTTGGTTAGCACAACTGTGTTGCACAATCTTCTTTCAGCTGTCGTCATTCCTCATCTTAAATGCAAGCTGGACCAAGATACCTGAATACATTGACAAATGCCAACCGCAAATGAGACTCTTTTAGCTGGTTCTAAAAGGCTTCCAGTGCAGATTTTCCAGCTACATGTATTCAAAAATCAATTACCTATGTGTCACGTTCCTCACCTCACGTGTCGTCGTCGTCAGCACGTGCGTCCCGTGGTGCCCTCTGGTGATCACGGAGGGTAGCTGGAGGTGCGCCATCGGCGGGAAATCCGGACACTCACCTGATGCGACAGATGCCAGACCGATACAGACCGAGAGAGGGACTGAGCCGTCGTCAGTCGATGTTAAGTCTCAGTTAAATAATAATAAAAGATTCTATTCGACTTCTACTCGGCATCGTGACACTATGGATGAGATACAGATTCTTAACAAACTTTAACATCGTTTAGCCATAACAGCAACAACATCTAGAGGTTCTTAGAAGGTACTACACAAAAGTCCAGATACATCAATATCTACGTGATTACAAGGCTTGTCATGAGTCTGAGCAGTGATTTATAAAATTAGATTTTGCATGTAAATCTTGAAACAGATGCAAGTCGATTATAGAAGTTGATCCATGTAGCGGTCTATAGTGTCATTTTAACTAATTCTCTTTATCTAGATAGATGACTCACTTATTCAAATAAGATGTCTAAGTGCGCTATGTAAATAACTGAGCCAGCCACGTGTTACAAACATTGATATTATGCTGCAGTACACATTACTCAAGCATTTACCTTTATCATCAGTTTATAAACAGTGTGTGGCTCATGACATTATATGTCTATTTCAAATGTTTCATTAAAAAACAATTCATTAAAATTCGTCCAAACAGTTAATTTACATTCATATAATGAAACAATTTAACTATAAGGTATACCTTACTTAAAAGACCAGCGAATTATTTATGCTAAAATGAAGTAAAATTTAACCTCCCTTCCCCAAGAGGAGATTCTCCATTTCAGTTTCAACAGAAGAATGATTATGTTTCCACCTTTCACGCGGCAGTTCGATTTTCTCAGAGTACCTCAACGTAAAGAGGGCAAATGGCAATCCCTCATTACCACGTTGGATTAACACTTGTAGACAAGTAGTTATTCTGTTCTTTCGATGAATTGTTGATCGAAAGTTCCACAATTCGACGACCAAGCTCGATGATGAGTTAGTCCACAGTTTTGCGAACAAAGACCCTTTCAGACACGACGATCTTAAGTTCCTTCAGTTCGTTATAACTCGCGACGAATCTGTATCGTCCGATTTCAGCATTAACCTCAACACACTTTTCTATCAGTAAGTCTTTAACATTGCTCTTTGCCGCTAAGACTTCACTTAAACTCGTCTTATACGGTGACTTAGTACAGTCAAATCGACCGAACAGACTCCAACTTTGAAAATAACAAGGCGTCCGAAACGACCATCGCGTCTGCTCCCTTTCGTAAGACTTGAATTTAAACTGTTTCACGCTTTAAAATTAGCAGAAAGATCGTATGCTGAATGAAGTAAGAATTTTCAAATTCTTCACTGTCATTCTCGGCCTTGCAATAACAACGGTTAGAACGATCATTTGTCGAATTATGGATGCCTTTCAATTTCGCTTTGTCACAGTTAAAACTGGCCTCGTCGAACAACGGATTTCAATGGGCGTGCTTAGTCAATACACAGCAAATCCGTAGTAAAACCTACCTTAATATTCATAAATTAGCTAAACTGGATGTAATGGAACCCAGAAGACGATGATGCGAAATAAGGCCATAAATAGAGGACATTATATAATATGATTAACAATTAATTATATAAACAATTAATTAACTGTAGTATTGTAGAAATAGATTAGTCATAGATAAAGGGCAGAAACATTTAAGCATGACTGATTCAAAGAATAAAGGACGACAGACAGAACAGACAGATGAAAGAAGGCAGACAAAGGCACACAGATACGAAGACATGGCAAAGCACGACTCCAAAGTGCAAAGGGTGCCAACGAGGGGACTGGAAGGAGTGCGATCTGCGAGACAGACAGCAAAGCACTGGAATGCGAGCCATGATGATACAGAGATGGAGGAAGAGGGAAAGAGGAATGCGATTCAAGTTCGCCGCCAGCAGACTACCGGAAAGGAAGCCACGATAATGCGGCGAGGCAGCAAGGGGAAGAAAGAATACGATTGAAGTCTGCCGCCAGGAGCAGGAAGAAAGGTTTCAAAGGGAATGGACAAGGGAGTCGGGGTTCAATCTGAGCGACTTTCAAAGAGGAATCATCTCTCGGCTGAAACAGGCTGCAACGCCCGACAAACAGACGAAAGGGGGTGCAGTAGAAATAAGTTAGCAGCAGGAAAGTGAAACTAGAGTATGTCTAAGAACATCGTGACTCCGTAAATAGGTTGTACATAGACTCGTTGTTAGAAATAAAAGCATCGTGTGAACAATCTTCGTTAACGAACCAAGACGCCGAAGAAAACCTCTAAGAGACGCCAGTAACACCGCTAGCCACCAACAAATGTTTTAGGCTGGCCACTAACAAGTGTTTTAGATTGACCGCCGTCTTTCTATACATTACGTCTCGTGGCAACAGTCATTAAAACATTACACTGGCCTTCTCTATTTAACTGTTTACTTATACTATTGCTGGCCGGCTTAAGATTACACTAAATCTAGTCATTCTGAACTAATTCCAAACAAATTATGACAACTAGTCAGTTTGCACTAAATCTAGTCAAGTAAGTATGTACAAAATTACAACGCAAATGCGGATTAAAAGTATGGCGCGCTACAATCCACACAGGCTGAAGGACGACACTGCAGGCAATTTCAGGGCCAAACAGAGATGAAATAACAACTGTCAAAGCCTTTACAGAATTTCCTAAGCTGAAGTATAGGTAGAAAAAGGCTACTTAATGATTTGGAGATAGCAGTGGTATGACAAATGAGGCCATGAACAGAAGCAACAGCAGAATACTAAATTAACTTTATCACCTTTTCATCCATGCTTTAAGCACTGTAGTGTTTAGTTAAAGGATTCTGCTCATTAAAGGATTCAATTCCTATAGCTTTAAATCACATTTCATTTTAGTGGAATCTAGGAAAATAACACTTCTTTGTCACGATAATGATTTCACAGGGCTCAAGGCATCAATTAAAGCCTTCAGCATTAAGATAACGGCGTACAGAAGTCATCAGATTAGATAGCATCATTTGCATTCTACATTGGTGAGCAATATGGTTCTGCTTCTCCACATATCTTGTTATTACTGCTGATCTTTGGATGGTTTAAGTTTCCAACATTATCTTGAAAGTCCGACATTTCTGTCATAGTTTTCTGCAACCGGTCAATGTCGGAAGGCTTGCTTCCTGCACAACATATACCCTGAATGATTTCCACGCTGTTTCCGAGATGATCCACCCCACTGCATATTACAGCATCGTTCCATGTTGCTATAATTTTCTGTAAATCATTTCACACACTTCACTGCTTCGTGCACGGGAACATTTTCAGAAAAGTGGATATTCCTTCATACTTGGATTCACCTGGGAAATGGGTCTATCGGAAGCGCGCTTGGCTACTGATCGCACGGTTGCGGGTTCGGCTCCGTGTAACGACCCTGGGCAAGATGTTTGAGCACACGTGCCTCTGTCAGTAAGCAGTATAATTTGATCCGGCGTAAGCTGGGAAGTAAACTTCAAGCCCTGCGATGCGCTGGCTTCGTGTCCAGGACCTAAGGATTCGTTCATGCTCAAGGGCCTGTCTGTATGTCTAATGTCTTATAAAACAATTTACCTTATTTTTATTTTGAATTAATTTTATTAATTTATTATTATATTTATTTTATTTACATATTTAAAGTCACATTCGTTTGGGAGGCGGGCCAGAAGCGGCCCTTGTTTGGGAGGTGGGCAGGGATTCTGCAACAGAACCCCCTAAATTTCAAATTAATTGGTGCCCGGGTGTCGGATGTACTAATGGCGCCGTTTCTTATACATTATGCACGTCGCCGTACACACACTACCTGAACTACGTGAAAGTCAGTGAAATGTGACGAACAAGTAGTATCGTGTTTAAGAATCTTATAGCTCCAAGCACAGGTAACATAGCACGACTAACACCTGCGGTATCGTGACACCTATCGACTGACCGAAACTGACGTCCATCCACACAGCCATGCCCAAAGGGCCAACAGCTACCGACAGCCGAGCAAACATTTGTGCAACACTACACTCAAGATCACTTGTGTTAGTTTATCTACATACTATTGTCCTTCAGAAAATTCTTTAATAAAAAAGTGCACTTAAAAGAGCAAACTTTCAAATACAGAAACAGCATACTGAAAAAATGGAATGTTTCATGGTGTAAATAACTCCAACTTAAGGAATTGCTATAGCTTGTGCAAAGAAAACTCCAGTTGGATTGACAGTCACTTTGAGTTCGCTGCTTGGCTTAAACAGGCCGAGATATGTTCCGTCAAAGACTTCGGTAACATTGTATCCACTAACGCCGTTTAGGCCGAGAACAGACAAAACGACAGATACTCTTGTTGGCGTAGCTGTGCCCATGTTGACAAGAGCAAATGCATAACTTCCAGTTGGCAGAATAGGCTTTGTCCAAACTTCAACATCTCCAATCTGCATCAGACCACCAACTTAACGCCTTAATTTGTGGATATTTTACATCTTAAATGTTTTAGAATAACACTGACTTTTGCATGGTACCAGCTGTATACCCAGATATTCCAAGTTCTGTTTGTAAAACTTACACAAAGATGTGCAATTTTGCATAACATTTCACTTAAACAGTGTACCTTGTAAGCAAAGATCTATGGGAGGTACTGGATGATTTTGTACAAGCAACGCCTTATCACTTTCTAACTGCAAAGGAAACTATTCTTCCTGACTACCTTTATCTTGGTGCTCAGTCTCACTGGATAAAGCAATCCATTTCAGCATAATTAAATGTATTTTATTATTTTAATGTTACATTTGTATTGTAAAATAGTAGTTTCTTCAAACAGAATGAGAAGGAAAGGGCTACAGAAATGTTCAGTTATATTACACTACAACTATGGAGACAAAAAAACATCTGGTTATGCATTGTGATAACTTGTGTGTGCATGAGTTACCTTGTTGATGCGTTTGCCCTGAATTCCAAGAGGATCTTGGTCAATGGCGATTGCCCGTTTGTTCAGCAGAACAGCTTTTGATTCTGGTCGAATGTTACGAAGATCGACAGACATCAGCAACGGAGCCGCAAGAATCGACCAGACTGCCATCTGGACTCTCTCCTGATCAAAGCTGAGGCCGAAATTGCCAATAACCAACTACAGACAACAAGAACGACAGAATGTTCAATGCCAAATGATTTTGCACCAACCCGAAGCCATTCAGAGGCCCTTTAGATTTCCAGAAGCACACACAGATAGATAGATGTCACTCTATCCTGGAAATCATTGGATTTTAACAAGAGCTTCACAATGCTTGCTTTTAAAGTTTTTCTTTCCTCTTTAAGAATACATACCAGTAGCAGATGAAGCAGTCGCTGACGCTAGCCCTGATAGACAACCATGGGTATGAAGTGAGAGTGGCTTCATATATCCTAACTACGACATATGAGAATGGGGTCCAACCATCCCCATCCCCGCCTTATCTTCCCACTGACAGTGTACAGTCAGTGTATTCATTATGGCCGAGTTAGCTAGGAGTCACAAGTTTAGTTGAAATCTCGAAAAAAATTGTGCCCTGGCGGGGATTTGAACCTCTGACTTATCAAGTGAGTCCAGCATGCTAACCATTAGACTATTGTGCATCTCTATATACAAGCAAGCCTATTCTAAGATGGTCACTGTATAGGACCTTAAGCAGTCTTTACCCATAACAGCTTAGTGCCATCTACTGATGCTAAATTATACATTTCATTGCTTAGCATCCTAGAGTTTTTGAAAGCAGCTATATAAATAGCCAGATACACACAGTGGCGCTGTATAAATGTGAATACTACTGGGTCATTCAATGTCGAATCAACCAGAGGTGTACACCACACCATCTTGGATTTTGATGAAATTTGGCACATATGTTCTACTAAGAGATATAAGGAATTTCTGAAGATTTTACTAGATTATCTCAAAAAATGTTGGAATTACAAAATTTCAAACTTTCTTGCCGTTTCGTGACTTTGTGAAAAATTGAATGATTGACGAACTTTGACTTGTTATAAATCCGGAAGTAATAAAGATAGAAGCCTGAAATTTGTAGCTTCTAATCAAGTTCTTGTGCTGATTATAAGAATAAAATTATCATCATCGTACCTCCCACCCTTTCAAAAATATGGAAAGGCAAACATTGCTCAAAAGCTAATTATCGCAGTTGTTTGGTGTGCTACCAGCCAAGATGGTGATAATATATAAATATGTTTGTAATAGCATGAAACTATGCCATATAAGTACTGATCTATGAGAAAGAGTTTCAAGTTCAGTAGATCTAGTTTGGTGATGCATTTTGTAGCGCACGCTAGCCCGTTTTAGGGTATTTTGTGTTAATAAAATGTCACTGTTGACAGTAAATAACGCAGTTGAAATCTGGTACATGAATTCACCGTAACAAGGAATTGCAAGTTGGGGTCTTGATCCTAACGCCCAGAACCACGTTAGTGAAGTTCGTGATTTTATCACATTTGCAAACTTTTACTGATAAAATTTTAAAGTATTTGTGAACTTTTGACAGTAAATGACATAGTTGAAATCTGGTCAATCATTCAATTTTTCGCGAAGTCACGAAATGCCAAGAAATTTTGAAATTCTGTAATTCCAACATTTTTTGAGATAATCAAGTAAAATCTTCAGAAATTCCTTATATCTCTTAGTAGAACATGTGTGCCAAATTTCATCAAAATCCAAGATGGTGTGGTGTACAATCACCTTAAAATTCGTTGATTTGACGTGGAATGACCCTACTAATATTTCATTAAGCATTTGTACTAAAACAGTTTGACTAAAACAAGTTTACTGAAAAAGTAAACAAAAATTTAATTTGACTGAAACCAGTTTAAGAAAAAAATAGAATAAAAACTTTTAAGGTGTACAGATTACTATAATTAAAACTGAAACTAATTATATTCACAGACCTCATCTGGATCATTAAAGTAGCCAGGACCAACCACGGAAGCAAAGTCTAATTCATTTTTTCCATAGAATTCAATCACACTTTTCACGCTGTCCCAGCTATCATCAATATCATCAAAATTGCGAGCCAAGTTGCATGCCGCTGCTTGTGCTTTATAGTCCGGCTACAATAAGCAAAACATTCAGGAGCTTTAAAAGGTAGCATAACGATGTCCACATACTGAAAACAAATTAAACAGAAACAAAGGAAGTATATACAGCATCACTAATTGCCTTGCAGTATTGCATTGTCATACTGCAGAATACTTGTCAAAATTTACTTTAGCACCTCTGTCAATATAATTTCTACAATGAAAGTTATATTCAGAGCAACACAAGTACTCATCTGTCAAATCAATAACCAGTTAGGTTAAGCAAAAGCTTTCTTTGCCTTGGCTTACATGCAATTCGTTATTGGTTGAAAACTACACTGCTCCACCGTGTTGTTGTATCTCTGAGGAGTTTGCATTTGAGCTACATAAACGCATGATTATGATCAAGATAACAATTTGGAATAAAGTAACAATTTTCCAAAGTTGGATGTTATTTTAAAATATCATGTACATCAATCCATCAATCTATATGCCAACAAAATATGATTTATGATCAAACCTTAAGACTCGATCCCCGCTGATATAAAGCATATTCACAGCCAAGAGCAATTGGACGTCCTGTCATGTTCAGAAAGAAAGCCATTGGAGGATAACCTTCAAGAAATAACATAGGACGCATGAGAAAGAGCCACACATGCATTCAAATATAATCAATGTGGCAAAATGATGAACCTGCAAATTAAATCTAGCACAGATTGACTGTCAGTGGATATAATTTAATAGAGCAAAACAGACTTCACAAAAATCTTCACAAAGCAAATGCTACACTAAACAATAACAGTAATTTTGTTACTGCAGTGGCAGTAATCAAATAATTTAAGCCAAAGGGAAACTATTTAATTTAATTTAGTTAGTATAATTACATAAATGTAATTTAGTATAGTATAAATTAATTTAGGATAACACTGTAGGCATCTATTAAAACACTGTAGTGAGAGGTCCACATTTTGGCCACCATAACGAACCTTTTGAAACATACTGCTTGCATTCATGGAGATTAAAAAAGGATTAGCTGTGTACATTGTTTTCAGTTGAATATAGTGAAAGCTCTGAAAACGCATGATCAGCAAAAGAAAAGCCCTTGAAACTTATTTTAGTAAACTATCAAATCAGAACATAAAAGAAAACAAAATAATATTTATTATAGACATACCATCTTTGTAGCCATTTGGATCAAAGTTACAACCATCAAACTTCAGATAATCAACCCCCCAATCAGCAAACGTCTGAGCATCAAGCTGCAGGTAGAACAGGCTGCCAGGAAAGCCTGCACATGTCTTCGTACCAATGTCTTGATATATTCCATACTTCAGATTTTTGCTATGAATCTGTTAAACAGTAGAAGACTCTAGAATAGTTTTTATGCTGTACAAGGAATCTCTGTGCCAGTATCACAATTGAAACTCAGGGAATGAATGAATTATAGACTAGAAAGAAAAGTAGGAATGTTAACTGTTTAATATATGCAACACAATGATGAGGAAAACAATCTGCATGAAAAGAAATGTATAACACGCTGCAAATTCTGAATCAAAATTAAAATGTGCTTAAACTTACATAGTCTGCCAGGGCTTTTATGCCGCTGGGAAACCTGTCTGGATCTGGTTGAAGTCTCCCTTTAGCATCTCTTGTCTTTGCTAACCAACAGTCGTCCATGGTAACATAATTGTAACCAGCTTCTCGAAATCCATCACTAGCCATTCGATCAGCCATTACCTTAAAGAGCTTTTCACTGCAATAAGTACAGTAATTCAGTAATACTTTTTTCTCAAGAACTACATGTACATCCTTATGAAAAGCGTCACTGTAAAATAACTGAGTTTGAAATAGGTGCAATTCAGACAAATAGTTTGCCCATAAACTGTAATGGGAATTACCTCCAATATAGCTTTCCTAATTGCGGAAATGGCCACAGGATTCTGGAATTTCTAAATAACAATAGGGCAATACCGTTTCTCAGCATAATGTAGAATGTCCCTGTTAAGCAAACAGACTAATACTACTTTACCTTGAATGTCTAGTTCTATTATATTTAGGAATTTTAATTAAACAACATAAAAATCCATTACTGAGCAATTTTCTTTGGCACCAATTAAATCTATGCAGCTAAAACAAAGGAAGGATGTTTGTACTTTCAATTTGTGTACAAACCTTATGCAATCATCCGGAAACGTTGCACAGTCTGTGTTGCATCGGAACCTTTCCCAGTGCAACCAACCCATTGGAGGAGTTCTGATTAGTCCATTATCTAAGGCTACAACAACTGATGCCACCAGCGCCAGCAGAATTAGGCCACCACACATGAAACGGCTCATCACAACCCTGTTTAAAAACAACATAAAGACTAAAGAGTTGGCACTACACTTGGTAATACATAACACTAAGCACTAAACAAAGACTACAGTTTCTTTCGATGGAAAGAAATACTGGAATGTTTTGGTTCTTTTAAAAGTCGTGACGACACCTTGCTGCTGGTTTCTTTGACTGTAATCAGATTTCGATCAGGTTTCTCCAAAGGCTTCTGATGTTTGGAGACTATAGGCAGTGGTAGGGCAATTAAGGCCATGAACAATAAGTTGAACTAAGGTGCAATAAGTTTTTTCGACCATGCTGTAAGCACTATAGGTTTTTGTTCAAGGATGCTGTTAGTTAAGGGATTCAAGTCCTTCAGCTTTAAGTCACATATCAGTTAACAGAATCTACATAAACCGATAGAAGTTATTACATTAGACAAGATCAGTTGCATTCAATTTGGGCGTGCAATCTGGCTTTGCTTCTCCGCATATCTTGCTATTACTGACTGCTGATCTTTGGATGGTTTAAGTCTCTAATATAATCTTGAAAGTCCAGTCTTTTTCTTCGACCTACCTTTAATCATCAATCATATATGTCAGTTTTCTGCAACCGGCCACAAGCGGAAGGCGTGCTTCCTGCACAACCCATACGCTGAATGATTTCTACGCCGTCTCCGAGATGAACCATGTTAACGTATTTTACAGTACCGCTTCATGGTGCTATAATTTTATGTAAATCACATTACATACGCCAGTCCTTCTGGTACGGGAACATTTTCTGAGAAATAGATTTTCTACCTTACCTGGACCAATCGGATTTTGCTCTGAAAATGTTTTCGCACGTTGCTGATTTTGGTCTTTGTTATGTATTATAAACCTAGTATCGAAACAATTACTTTTAAATATACATACATACCGTGTAGGACGATCAGCCTCACAAAAAAATAATAATTAAACACTATTCTAAAGAAAGCTCGAAGGTATAATGAAACGAGTAATCTCGACCCAGCCTAAATAAATAGACGCGGGGCGTAAACATCACGTGAGCGAAAGTCATATGACTGAAACACTCGAGTGAGCAAATCGAAGGAGCGTCCAAGAAACAGACATAGACACGAACATAGGCAGACAAATTTACAGACATGCATGTACACACACCTGCCGACAAGCGTAACCTTGCCTGGAGTATTTGCGTTTATGACATTTTAGCCAGGTAATTGTAAAATGTTAATGGACATGCTTTTCTATAGCGACCGTATGGCCTCGACCTTGCTCATTTTTCAATGAATTTATCGGGTGAGATCCTTAATCACAGCAGCTCGTTTGAATGGGCGCCACGCAATTTGAGGTCCTTGTGTACGGACCGTGCTAGCCCGTTATTAAAATCTCTTAAACATAGCCACTATCGGTATGCGAACCGGTACCATCACTTTAAGAGGCTCCTTGACGTAGGCATACGCTTTAACCAATGTAGCTAACCAGGTAACGAACGTTACACTGAAAATAGGTTTATGGGCCCCAATTCATATAGCGTGTAGACCAGATATAAACTTTTTTCTGTTACTTCGATGGATAAAACTCTGTCAAGGTGTTTGGATCTTAGTCGAGCCAGAGCAGCTAAACACTAAAAGACAATGTGTAGACGCTACATGTCGGTAGGGCAGAGGGCGCCACCGGTAATCCAATGGGCGATCGTTGCCAAATTTTGATGGGCCGAGGTCTCGGCAACGGAATATTCCCTGTTAAATTTCTCCCCGTTTAATTTCAGGTCAAACAGTTCACTGGTTTCGGATTTACAGAGTGTAATAAAGCCGTTTCCTATAGGCCTACTTAAGTCATGTCGGCGTTAACACATTAACTAAACTACGTGACAGCCAGTGAAATGTGACGAATGACATGCAGTGTCATGTTTAAGAATCTTGTGACTCCAAGGACTGTTCAAGTCTAGCTTACACTGGGCAATTGACAATTAACTGCGGTATCTCAATAACAGGCCTGATTTGCCATATTGGTTAAAGCGTACTCAAGGCGCCACCGTGCGTGAAGATACCGGTTTTCATTCCGATCGTAGTTATATTTGAGAGATTTGAATCGCCATTTGATACGCCAGTATCAATTTACCCTGTTCACATCATTGTATGTGACGAATGTTGCGTCAGCCTAATGTAGGATCTACTGCAAATAGTCATTAAAATTACAGTCAAATGATTTGAGTCAAATCATCAAGCGACAAGTGGCCCATGTATAAAATCTGAATCAACTTCAACAGCAACAGGTTTATTAAATTCTAGCAACCTACCAGGGCCTAGCACGAGCGAAGTTCATATATACATGCATGATGCATGCAACTTGCAGATGTCATTTATTGGGCTGATAACCTACAGTAACTACCTTCTGTTCTATGGTCACTCTGTAAAACTTATTTACGGCCGGCTGTTCGAGTTTAGTGTGTGAAAAGAACAACATGGTGACGTGGATATTTACACCAAGTTCTGGGACAATTTAGGATCAATCCGGGACACGGGACGCACAAGGCCCATTCCACATTCCAGGACTGTCCAGGCGACACCGGAACGGTTTGCAGCCCTAACTGTCAGGGATATCACCTGATGAAAATGTTTAATTATAGGGTCTCATTGACAGCGCGGTTTGTCACGACTGTGTGTACCGGAGTTTAAGGATTCAAAGGATTATCAAACACGGAACCATATTGGAAACAGCTAGCGTTATACAGAATCATTTAGGGGTGCCTATAAGCGTTATCATTTTCGCATGTAGCTTTCGGGGTAATAAGAAGCCTTAGACCCCTGTTCATGTTAACACCAGTAAATAATTTCTATACAGTGCAAGTGATCCTTGCAAAGGAATTGATTTGCTTTCTGAATCCAGATCACTTAGCCCACTGACCTTGTGTCGGCACTCCCTCACTGGGGGATCAGCCCATTATAGAGATAACCCATGTACAGCATGATCTTTATGGCTTAGACAACCAATGGCTTAACAAATCAAAAGCAAAACCCTGGCGCCACCATAGCTCGGGAGCAGAACATTTAAAAAATGTCCTTGCAAGCCCAGACCTGCCACCAGCTATTGTCTGTAGGTAAAGCAATGATATATTACGATATTTTTCTGTATCAGACTGCAATTCAAATAATAATAATCATAATAATAATATAATAATAATAATAACTAATCTAATAACTAATCTTAACTAATCTGAGTGGACACTTGACCAGGGTTTCCGGAGACCCAAGGGAGACCGCTTTCCTTTTCCAACGCGTTGCCTGCACAATTCAACATTTTAATTTGATTGCCTTCCAGAGAACTTTTGAGGAGCCAGTCATCAACGAAGATTAGCCATCTCATAATGCAATTTTTCATCCGGATAATTTCTTAACTTCCTCAGGGATCATAAATACCTTGGGGCTAAAAAAATTTATCTTTTGACAGAACCTTTTCACGTTAAACTGACAATTGTCATCATGAGTGACCAGCTAAGGTATAATAATGATAATAATAATAAAACAAGAACATAATGAAAACTGATGAAATACAACAACTAAAATAGCCCATATATTACTCAAGAACTCCATTTAATACCAGAATAAGACGGATCTCCGCACTTTGACGGACAGCATCCAATATCAAATAAACTAATTAGAATCTCAATTAACATAGCATGCAAGAGCTACAAAACAGACAATCGTTTACAGACTTCACATTTTAGGCACTTGGTATTCCTGGTTGAAACATTATAAAACATAGCTAAACTGCCTTTGCTAAAAGAAGCATACAAGAACAAATATAAAAATATGTAATTAGGCTTTGCTGCAGTCACATGCTTCTAGTCTCAGCTGTAGTTAAGATGCAAATTAAACAAAGTTAGAAGAACCAAAACTACAAGATGAGGTCAGAATATTTATTCTTCATGGTGCCAAACTCCAACAAACTTGCGTTGCTGGCATCGCAGACAATATGACATCCTCATTTAAAAGCCCTCAGTAGAAACTGGCTTCTTACCCTAGCATCTTAAGTGATGTGATGACCTCACTTAAAAGCCCTCAGTACAAACTTACTGGCTTCTTACCCAGGCATCTCAGATGATACGACGTTTTCAGATAATATAAAAGCCCTCACGCTGGCTTTTGACCCTGGCATCTCAAGCAACACGAGATTCTAACTTTACAGCCTCTGGTGTTTCATCAAAACTCTCAACTCAAATGTCTAACTCAGTTTATGTTGAAACATAGCCTCCATTTTGTGCAGAAACACATTGGACTAAATAATGCAGCATAATACAATATTTTGTGCACCATATGATAAATGTTCCATGTCTGGTGACAGGCATGTCTTCAATATGATGATAATAAGAGATGAAACAATGATCATAGTCTTTGGTGAACATTTCATAACAGTTTTTAGAAAACAACACAGTGTCTCAATATTGCACAAACAAAATAATTCAGAATGTAGAATCAGCTGATAACAGCAAAAAAGATTCCAAACAAGTTTTATTAAAACAGCAAACTCAGAGTAAACTCTGCTTGGTAAAACTAAACCTTCTGCCAAATAACATCAGCAACAGTTGTGCATGCCTTTCCCTAATCTGTTTTCAGGATCCCGACCAAATGTCCAATCTTCATCTACAAAATTTTTATGAATTTCCTGCGAATAAACAGGTTCCCCTAACTTAGCTTCTTTTCATACTGAGGAAATGCAGAGTTCAAGATCCTGATGAATTCCACGTTGAATTGGACTTGGATTTAATCCATGTCATAGGTATTAAAAGGAGGATCAAGCCCGGAATTCAGAGTAACCTTAATGTGTCTGTTGATGCTGATAGCAGGGTAGAAAACGCCATGTAGGTTCTTAAATGCAACCCCAAAACCCCGTGGCTTTTTATTAACATAGAAGGTAAGCTGATGATGATCAAAGTCTAGCAGAACTCCAACTGTGCTGCTGGTTCGAATTCCGCTTTCAATGCGAGTATGGTGTTCGTTGAAGTGCATAAACCAACTGCGATCACTGTCTATGTACATGCTCCACGCTTTGTCATCCTTGCCTATCAACATCAATCAAATCAAATGAAATTAATCGGTAAATCAGTTAATCATTCATGGATGCGATTTTGCCATATAAAGAGATTTTCTCATAGAACTTCAAAATTTTTTGAATGAAGGCAGAAATTAGGACAACATGTACAAAAGGCACAATGGAAATGGAAGGGTGGGTTTGACACCATATAACAGAGAATGGGGTATTAATCAGTTACCTTTTGGGTAGATGAAGTAGTGCTATAGAAATGATTTCTCTGATGTAACAAGATTTGCTGTCAGAACTTCAAAAACATTAGCATGAAGGCAAGAACTTGAATGATAATGGCAATGGCACAATGCAATGAGGTAAGGTTGTTCGAGGGCATATGACATAGGATGGGGCATTTGTAACAGTTACCAATGGGTGTTTCAAATAGAGCTATAGAATTACTTTCTGAAGCTATAAAGAGATTTGCTCATAGAACTTAAAAATGTTTAGAATGAAGGCAAGAACTTGAATGGCATGTGCAAAGGTGCAATGGAAACGAAAGTCATGCAATCATTCATTCAATCAATCAGACTAAATGTTTCGGTAAATCAGCTCACTGATTAATCAGGGAATTTGTAATCAACCACACAGACACATCAAAACCACTCAATTTTACAGTGGATCTCCTAAGTGCACAATGCACATTTTTGATTTCATTGACAGAAGAACTGGAAAGTAAATGGCACGTAAGTTCCTTGGAAGAGACAGATGCTTCGAGCACTAGCAAGTCGCACGGCCCCTAAAGCTAATGGGTGGAAACAGCAGACACTAGTGTAGCCAGAACACTCATATGGAAAAAATAGAAATAAGGCAGTCACTGTGGCCAGTAGACAGTAATGTGGCCATTTGAAGAATCAGACAAATCTGTCTGTTGGCTTTTGACAGCGAATGTACTTAGTATTTAGGCCTTTGACAGTGTTCACAGAGAGTCACTGTGGAAGATAATGCAGAGTTATGGAATTCCAATTTAGATAATTTATGTCACCAGGAGCTTTTATGACGGCAGTCAATACACTGTGAGAAACAGAGGAGAGGTGGTTTCAGATTGTAACTGGCGTGTGTCTGGAACGTGTTTTGTCACTGATGATTTTTGCTCTGGTTGTGGATTGGGTGATGCCGAGAGTGACGGAAGGCAGTAACACTGGACTGAAATGGATAAAAGGCGATAGGTTAAAAGACATGGACTTTGCAGAAGATATCGCCCTGCTGGACAGCACTTGGAAAGGCATGAAAGAACTGATGTGTAATGCCCAGGAGGAGGCAGCAAAGGTGGGACTCACTATCAATCCTGAAAAAGGCCAAAACCATGAAGATAGAAAAATGGAACGAAAAAGACAAGATCACGATAGATGACAACGAGATTGAGATCATGGATGATTTCAGTTACATCGGTAGCTTAATAACAGCAGACAGCAGCAGTGACAGGGAGGTAAGGATACGCATAGGAAAGGCAAATGCTGCTTTTGGGAGACTAGAAAAGATATGAAAGAACAACGGATGCAGTTTGAGGACAAAGATTCGTTTCTAAGAGGTCATTGTATTAAGTACACTGTTATATGGATCAGAAATTTGGCCAATGACGGTGGCAAACAAGAAAAGACTTGAGGCAGCAGATCACAGATGGCTGAGAAGAATTCTGCACATTTCGTGGCATGATAAGATATCAAATAAAACTATAAGAGAAAAGCTGAGACAAGAGGATATAGCGAATATCATCAGAAAGAGAAGACTGAAATGAATGGGACATGTAATTTGCATGGACAGAGACAGATGAGCCAATCAAGCAATGAACTAGATTCCTGAAGGCAAACGGAGGAGGGGAAGACCAAGCAAGAACTGGCCAGAGACCATCAGAGACGATGACCTTTGGTGTTTGGAGATGTCGTGGGATGAGGCAGGAAGACTGGCGGTTGACAGAGATGAATGGAGAAGCTGCGTTGCCTGATGTGCAGAACTTCACAGGAAGGACTAAGTACAACTTTGCAAAACAAACAGTCTATGTCTGTAAGTTTTCTTGCCACATTAATTTCTGCTCTTGGCATACATTACTTTTAATAATGTAGACTATTTAAGGATAAAAGAGGAGACAACTCAAAGCATGAAGTTGGTACAAGATAAACTCACCCAACATTACATCCTTCCTCACATCAAACCGTGCGATGCCAAACGCTGGATCCGAGTTGTTGTCAAACTGATCAATGACCAGCTCCCAATAATGCACACCTCTCGACAAACCAACGTTGCCAAGAACCACACAGCTGTCGGTTGAGCCACAAGATGCTGTCGTATTTCCATTGGTCAGACTTATGTCTGGGTGAGCAGAGCCTGGGTCAAAGGTGAACCAAGCAACTGGAAAAACAGTACAAAAACATATTATGGTAATAATCCATAAATTTGTGACATCTCTGAATTACGGCTTTTACAAAACCTCCATGCAAGTGGACACAGTAACTGGTGCTATAATTCATACCACAATAATTTTCAAACATGAATAAATCAAAACTACTTTTGGTGGCAGAGAAAAATTAGTTAAATAGCTAATTACACCACATATTTCTTTATGATCCTTATTAATCAATTACACTACGAACACAGAAATCCTACTGTGGTCCTTGCTCTTCACCAGACACTTATACGCTTATCACAGCAAACCCTTATCAGAACTTCAACTCAGTGTTTACCAGGTCCATGATGGTCTCCCGAATTTGCTCCCAAAACAGTGAAAGTAATTTATAAGGTACGGTTGGTGTTAGTACTTTGAGTGTTGTTTTTAGTTCTTTGTGACTTACCTTCTGCTGTGCGCAGACAGATGCATTCACTGTATTTGCCGTCACCAGCGTGATTGTAAGCCTTGACTCGTGCAAGATACTTGGTGTTGAAGTGCAGGCCTTCAACCAAACACAGACTCTCAGTTCCACAGAATACTTCCTGTTTGCCACAAACCAAGTAAACTTCACCTTAACTTCTGTAAAACAATCTTCCTGTTTACCAAAGAACAAGTAAATGCTGCCTTAATCGTAATAACAAACTCGAGATTTCTACAACATATCTCTTTGATGCATAACTTTTAGTTCTTGGGCCGACTTTTGACTTTGTAAAGCACCCTAGAAGTAGCCTGCTACTTACGATGCTATATAAATTGTCGTCATTACATTACATTACATATCAGATTCAGTCACTGATCTTGAGTGTATGATAAGTATTTGAAACATACAACAACAAAAAACAATCTGCATCCCTTACTCGGAATTCTGAGTCGGCCGCTTCAGCCAGTTCGAGAATATATCCATCGACCGCAGCTGAGGAGGTTTCAGGCAAATGCCACGAAACAGTGACTGTGTTCTGCTCTGCACTGCACTCCTCTGGAATCACTGAAGGAGCGGAAGGCACTGTCAGAAACGTGGATGCAAATGTTATTTCAACTTTAAACTGAGACTTCTTTATAACATAAACTTGTTATATAATGCCGTAAATACAGTCAAAGCAAAATATAAAGTTCATAAACAGTTCATAAGTAAATCTGGCGCCTTATGCCGATTTCAAGCGTGACTGAAATGTGAAATTGCACATATCTGATAATGTTCAAAATTAATTTGGTGCCTTATCACGAACTTAATTAAGAATATTTAAGATTAACTAATCAAGAATACTTAAAATATTATTTATCTAATATATTAAGAATAATTAATTAATTAAGCAGATTTAACTGGTAAGTGGCTGGTTTGACTGCATATGGATCTTCATCAAGTCCCTGACTTCTTTAATTTCTTATTTTTGAAATTTAAAAAAATATATTTATTTTAAAATACATTTCAAGAATTTCTCACAGTCTTTATCACAAATATTTCTTGCATTCTATTGTACTTGTTAAAATTCTGTAATGACACGTGCAGAACTTGTAAGATGAAAATACTATTGTTACAGTCCATTTTTTAAAAACAGTTTTATGTGATAAGTGACTTTGCAATGGGAAGAATTATTTGCTGAATTATTTGTTATTTGTTGTTTCCAAGATTGCCTTCAGTGTTAACAAAAAGTTTAGTTCAACCTTTCATGTGGTAGAAGTTGAGACTTTGTATTGCTTGGAGGACAGGTCCATTTTGTAGGTGCAAGTCAAACGTTGGGGCAGTTTTGGGCTCCATGGGAAAGTCTTTTGGAAAGCTCTGCTCAGCCAAAATTATCCTGTTGATTAATCCTCGTGAAATCTAGCAAACGAGAAAAGATTAAACATCATCAAATAAAAGAAACACTTAACAGTACAACTGGACTCCTAACATATTTTTCTCTAAACTTGCATAATCAATTTACCGTTAAACAACTGGATTTTAGACGCTTGAAGTGCTGGACTGCCAATTTGAGTGGAGGATATTTAAAAAATCAGCAAAGACAACTAGCCCAGAGTCATTACATGGAATCCGCAAAGCAGATGTACACCCGCAACCTTTTGATTACAGATATACTGTAATGCCACAAAAATGAAGTTGCTAGTGCTTGATTGAGTATGCCACCTGAGGACTGGACCTGTTTTACCTCTTATTTAATCAGACAGTAAAATAAACAAATAATGTGTGAATGAACACAGTCACATTCACACAGCACTGCCTGCTTTACAGTAAACTGACCAGCCACCAATTTCATACCTAGTAGTGTGTACCATTAATTATTAATACAAAAATGAAGAAGTCAGTGGCTTTATACTGTTAATAGTTGGATGGGATGTACCTCTCTAGGTATAGTACATCCTTACAATGCTATAGTGCTTTTGTAAGGTTCTTCAAAGATGCTATATAAATGTTGAGACACATACACACATACATCCATGCATACATACATACATACACATGCTGTCAGGCATTTCTGGCTAAGCTCCAGGGAAACTGAAATTCCTTAGTAGCACTGCTTCCATCTTGACTAATGGTGATCAAAGACAATGGTCTTCAACGAGCACTTAAGGGTTCAAAAATTCTAGTTGAAAATATTGGGTGATATTGAACAAAAAGTTAATTTTTTTTTCACCTGAAGAAAAGCCACTGGGTCAGTTTCCCTGAGTATTTCAATGCTCATCTGAAGCAGTCCAGTGGTTCTCTGCAGCTGAGCGGTGCTCTGAGTGATCTGGCTGCTAAACACCGACTCCTTATGCTGTTGCTCGTGGTCCAGTTTCTCGAGCAGCTGTTGTTTGCGGGTCTGGAGCGACTCAATAAGTGCATCACACTTCGCTACCAGCAGCGCTTCAAACTCTAGTGAGTTTGCCTAAAATGCAATTATTTTCAGTTTAACACTTGTCACATAGTTTACCACATGTCACATTGTTTACCACATATCACATTGTTTACCACATATCACACAGTCTACCACATATCACACTGTTTACCATATGTCACATAATTTAATACATGTCACAGTTTACCACAAGTCACATAGTTTACCACATATCACATAGTTTACCACATGTCACAGTTTACCACATGTCACATAGTCTGCCACATATCACATAGTTTACCACATATCACATAGTTTACCACATATCACATAGTTTTACCACATGTCACAGTTTACCACAAGTCACATAGTTTTACCATATGTCACATAGTTTACCACATGTCACATAGTTTACCACATGTCACATAGTTTTACCATATGTCACATAGTTTACCACATGTCACATAGTTTACCACATGTCACATAGTTTTACCACATGTCACATAGTTTACCACATGTCACATAGTAGCCTAGTGGTAACTATGCTGAACAGTCAATCCCAAAGTTGGCATTGATTCTCCACGTAATGTCATTAACAATGTATGTAACTAATACTCTCTACTGAACTGAGTGATATGTGAATACAGCATCATTGGAAGATGTAAGGGAGGGGGAATAGCTTTCCACATTCATGTGCCAAGGCCAAGAAACTAAACTTGCTAACATTCCATCTCACTACTTTGGTTTCAAAGGCTTTAAAAAATTCTTATCACTGTTAAGGGTAGAATTTTTATTACAGGCTAGTAAAGGCACAACTTTCACAGTTCTCTTCAGTCTGCTACAAGAACTCTTTTAAACTAAAGATAAAATGCATCCAGTAATATAATGTATTAGTATCTGAAGATTGGTTTACAAAAGGCAGCTGGCTGTATAACACTTACGGCCTGAAAAAGTTCACATTATCAGACTATTATTTCAGTCCCATAAGTGGCTTAGCACAGTTTGCATGTCACTGTGACAAATCTGCCTGTCCAAGCCACTGCATCTGATCTTCATCCATTTCACTGTTCTGTCTCTCCTCTGCCATTTGGTGGATGTCAACGAACACAAATGTAGCGATTAGTTTAACAGCACAACTCAGGGGTCGAGAGCCACGCGTGCACTACCCTCAGGGCAAATAAGACAGAAATGGCAGCTGAAATCCAGGCACGCATGACTTAAAAATCTGGATTTCAGGTGTCCCAGCATCTTACATTTACATAACCACAGCCAGATAACTGATTTCCTGTAAACCAGACACTTAGTATTTCTGCTGTCCAGACATCTGCCACAACCATTAAATAAGAAAGAGAGAGAAAGAAAGAAGGAAAATGTAAGAAAGAAAATTCTAAGGACATGAGGAAAGAAAGAAGGAAAGAAAGAAGGAAAGAAAGAAGGAAAGAAAGAAGGAAAGAAAGAAAGAACAAAACAAGGAAAGAAGAAAAGGAGGAAAGCACGCAAGATATAATTAACTTTGCACATGTGCTTCTCAATAATAACTCCTGATGGCATAGTTAGCAATGGAGATTAGAATGTTTTCTTAAACGACAAATTTACTGATTACTAGAATGTTCATTAGAGGTCAAAATTAATTACAAAAATGCAATGTTAAAGACCACAGTATAACAACTACAAAGTCAAAGCACTAATTATTATTAATTAATCAAAAACAACTCGTTTTGTAAATCCTGCTGACCACCAGAGACAACAATTAACACAGGAAGGCAGAGAGAAGCACAGGCAGAATTTCTTATGAACTCTACACAAATAAACAACAGTTTTAGAGTCACCTTAATATCGTGTCGCATGGTTTTCAGCTGTTGAAGGAAATCAGAGGCAGACCTTGCTCTGTCAGACAGCTTCTGCAACACTTGAGACAGTTCAGCCTACAGCAGCAAAACAACTGATACGCTTACTTACTGTATGTATGCATGCATCAGGATACTTCATACCACAGCTTATAAAGACCTCCAAAATGCATTACACATGTGCCAATCTAAAACTGATCTAAACATACTTTAGGCATGATGAACATGTATGTTGCGAATTTAAGCACATTTATGCAAATTAATTCATTTTGTTACTTAAGATTTTTGGTTCTTGCTAAAAAAGGTTCCGTATGCTCAAGTCCTGTTGGACTATAGGCCTATTAAGTTGATTATTCGTCATTTCAAATAGCATTCCATATGACGTAGGTGTCCCAAATAAGCGGAACATGGTTCTTTCTGGGTCTGCCTGTTGTGTCTCATATGAATTTTTATGTAATATGTTATACGCTGTTGCTTTTCTGTGGAGCAATAAATGAAATGAAATGAAGTTGTGCACAAAACAGCTAAAGTAATTCAGCAATACGTGTATATTTCTTCAGTACACTAGGCTAACTCGGCGAGGCAGCCCATAGGCACGACGTGTTACCAACTTATTTTCTTAGCCTCGGCATGTGAAAGCGGGTGGCCAGTCCTCTCCCTTGCCACCCGATCTTCCCACCCAAAGTGTACGGTCTGCGTACTTGTTTATAGCAGTTTGCTACGAGAGTCAAAGTGGATCAGAAGTCTCGAAACATCATTCTGTCTTGGCAGGGATTTGAACTCCCAACCTCTGGGTTGACAGTCCACCATGCTAGTCGTTAGGCCATCGTGCAAACCCAAACTTTATACAGAAATGAATGCAAAAACATGGCAATGCATTTTCTTTTACGTTTTCAGAGACTAGAAACATTTTCAGTCAGGAATACCATAATGGCACATCTGTCAGTTACTTGTAATGACTATAACACTTATTGAGCAGAGGTTGGCAAAAACAGCCTACACTGGCCACGCTTTTATTAAAATGTAAAGCCAGTCATTCAAAAGTCTTTCATTTTAAACACCTGTGCAAGAATTGGAGAATTTCAAATTGTAATCATCTTATATACTTGCATCAAAGGTCTTGGAATACACTACGTAAGATATGGCACTCCCTATCTTTGCTGCGTAACTCACGTGCGTGGTGGCCAACAACGCAAAATAGCTGTGCAACGTAGTGCAACGTATGATAAAGGTCAGTATCAGATGATACTGCCACACTCAGTGGAGCTCTTTAAAAAATAATATAACCTCCTGAATGGGCCTCAACTTTGCCGATTGGCATTTTATAAGGTAAGGGCCTTGGACATTGGGATGAACTGCGTCATATCTTAGTGTACCCTAAGACCTTTGCTTGCATTATTTATGAAAGTAACAACAGAATTACAGTGGTTACCAAATGTTCCACATCTGAAGAAATTCTTTATAAACAATACACTACATTACTCACAAAGAAATGGAACGCATCATTAAAGAAAAGTTTACATGTCAGCCCAAGAGCTGTTTGGCACATAACTGCACTTGCAGTGACTGCAACTGAAAGTAAAGCTTTATAAATTTTTTTTACTGCAATTAAAAATTACAATAAAAGGCACAGAACAAATGGCTAATTCTTTTACCACTACCTTTACCTTACAATTCTTTACCTTAACCACCTTTACGCAGATAAATTCAGATGATTAGTAACTAGAAATATTCAAGCCCTAAAGCTAAAGTCCTCCTCCCCAGCAAATGCTTATTCTGCAGAAACTGGCTTAGTACATCAGGGATCAGCCAGTACCACAAGAACAAAAATACATTGCAGGTCCTTGAATCAACTGCCAGTTCATTATCAGCTTCACACAGATTAAACCAGCCTCCTATGATTATACAATTTATACCGCAATGCCAGAATTCCCTGAAAAAACATTAAACTAAAACATCTGCAGTCTTTTTACTACATGACTAAAGCTATGTAGGTACATACAGCTAATCTCTCATGCTGCACTTCAAGCCAGATGACTGCAGCTGGTCCAATTAACTACAAACTACCATTCAACATATTGCTGCAAGGTAGAACTTGCACTTTTCTATTCAGAAGTCTGAAACTACCATTCAACATATTGCTGCAAGGTAGAACTTGCACTTTTCTATTCAGAAGTCTGAAACTACCATTCAACATATTGCTGCAAGGTAGAACTTGCACTTTTCTATTCAGAAGTCTGCAGACACTGAGTGTCAGTGAGTGCATGCAGTTTTAGTTTTAAGATAAAGATTCACCAGCCCTCCTCATTTATCCAGACTTGGGACTGGCACTACCGAAGTACAGCAGTGGCAGAGTACTGAGTATGCTAGAACTGCAGCCTTTACATCACAGAATAAAAGCACTAGATCACGTCATAGATTACCTTACCGCACTTACTCTTGGGTGGCCAATTTCCCAAAGTTGCTGGCTATCTTGAGTTATATGCAAACCTGGTTTCACTTGTGCTTATCATCACTGAGTGCCTCCTATGACCCATTTGTGTGTATGCTCAGTTGTCTCTCTGGGGCCAGAGCTGCTGCAGCTGTTGATTGCATCAGATATAGTCCTATGTTTGTGCCCGTGTCATCTGTGGTAGTCACTCCGGCACCTGCGACCTAGTTTTGACCTTATGCAATTTTTAATGTGGCATGGGAAGGTCGACATCAGACATTATTATACTGCACCGTAACAGTGGAACTACTGTTTGCTGAGCCTTTTATTAATATTTGACTTCTCCATTCCATACAAGGCCACATTACTGTCTGGCATTTGTGTATTGGTATCCCAGACCATTACCATCTGGCTCATAACACAGCAAATAATTCTAGAAATGGCCGGGTATCACGTATTGGATCCATGAAGGCAGGCCTTTGGGTGCCCGCTGACAGGCCTATCCTTAATTAAAGCACATCCTTCCCCAACCTGGGTCTTAGTCTCCTCCATGGAAAATGCTTGTTACAGGCTGCATGAATTTCCAAGTACAGTTAATTAGACAACTAAAGAAACAGCCGTAGTGTCACAGGAGTTTTACGAATGTCTTATTTTTCAGTAATTATCTGAAACATTAACCTCTCAAACATCAGTGCAGATACTAATCATAAGACAAGTACACGAAACAGTCACAGTATCTCACAACGTACACAGGACTAGTGGCCCCTCTCACAAAGCTCACTGCCCCAGTGGACTCAAGCTCACAGCACATAAGCTGAGCCTAACCAGATCCCTATAAAAGACGAAAACAGAGCCATTAAAACCGAAGTTTATTTACTTCAGATGGATCTGACAGTTGCCAAATAAGACTGGATTATTTGCATCAAGTGTTCATGGTAAAGCCTCTTACTGTGCATCCGGACAGTTAATGGGGTTATTAACCAAGCAATATTGCCACTCTGGTACCCTTCTAACTATGAATCCAGCAACCCAATGAACGACTGCACAATGTCTTGGTCTGTTACTAAATTTATGATTTATAATGAAGGTTTAATTTAAGAATCTGAAAGGCAAAGTCAAAGTAATTACATGATCCTTCTAAGTTAAAGGTGTGTTTAAACAAGAAAAACCAGAAAACATAAAAGAGCCAAGAGCAGATACATAGCCAGCAGACATAAGAGACCAGGTGAGGCCTAGAATACCCAAGAATAAATAAATGTTCACATAAATGACAGACCCAAAAATATGAAACTGAACTTTGCACTCAGTCATCAGAGGTAAAAAAACCAGACAAGAGCCAAACTCCACCAAAACTTGTTTGGCACTTGCAGATTCTGTTAACAATAACAACAACAACCACAACAACAACAACAACAATAATAATGACGATGATTATGATGATCATGATTTATATAGTGCCGTAGACTGGCCCAGACCAAAAGGGTTACTAAATACTGATATTCTGTCACCACTACTGCGTGCTCAAAATAGTCGCATGATGTGCATACTGGAATCTGAATCTTGGACACTGAAGCTGTTGGAGATAGCAGATTAAATCCAGGATAGAGAGTATGGTTTATAAAAACAACCATTACTCAAAAAGCAAACATGTCAAAACGACATACAGTTCACTAAAGAGAGTTCAGTTCATCCTCAGTACCACTTGTTACCTAAATTTTGTACAATATACTACGCATAATTTCATGTTAACAGAAGCAAATGGTCAAATGTGGCATTTTACTTCCTGGCAGTAATTTTTCAATTGGCAGAAGGTGCTGCTGTTTCTTTCTGATGGCAAATTTGACACTGTCCATAGTTCTCTTCATTATAGCAGCAACAAGTCTGACACTGGCAGAAGGTGTTTTCTGTTCCTTTCTGTCAGTCAGAAACCAGTTATTAATGCAGCAAGCAGACACAGTCTCTCTCTCTCTCTCTCTCTCTCTCTCTCTCTCTCTATCTCTCTCTCTCTCACTTCGTTCTTCTCCAAGAAGCCAAAACTACTGTAACATTTCCGTATTACAATAGCACCACAGCGAAACATCGTATCCACAAAGAACCTGATGCACCGGAATTTAAACCAAGACACAGAGATGAAAGCAAATGCATTAGCAATCTGCTATCATGCCACCCTAAGCCTAATTAACCAAAATAAAAGATTTGCAATATGAACTTAACAAACTACAGATAAGACTACATGATACCGGAAATGGTTTTCTGCTTAGAAAGACTCAAGGACATTGCAGCCACTGGTAAGTAGTTTTCTAGACTCTCAAGCCGAATAAATCATTCACACTCAAAGCACTTGAACAGTATGAGAAGGCAAGCGACCCACACAGATAGCTCTTGTTCATTTTGAATCTAGTTCTTTGCCAGAAATGTGTATCAGGTCTTTCAAGAGCTCTTGAGCGTAACATTCGACAGCAATCAGCAGCAGGTGGCCCTATTCTTGGGCTTAAGAAGTAACATTCATGTGGGAAGCCCTGATATCATTCCACAAAACATTTTCTATTATTTAGGCATTTGTAAAGAGTAATTCCAGTGATCACCAATCCTACAGTAATCAGCGACACATGACCCAATTCTTGGGCTTAAGAGCAACATTCATGTGGGAACCCCTGATATCATTCCACAAAACATTTTCTATTATTTAGGCATTTGTAAAGGGTAATTCCAGTGATCACCAAAACAGAACAAATGACTTCGTGACCCCCAATAAAGATCAAAGTTTGGACCAACTAAACTACCAATGAGTAAGAAACAAACTTGTAGACCTAAACAACACTTTCTTTCTCAAACCAAGCAGCGGATTGTACACTGGCTTCAAAGAATCAGTTTATTGCTACAAGCGGTTTCATTAACAAAAAGAACTTATTTAATTAAATGACCAACTGGGCTTTCAAGTCCAGGACAATAACAGGATATCCTTAAACGTGGATGGTAACAGGTTAGCCATTAACAAGTGCAGTCTATTCCAAGAACCACAAAACATTTTAACTTAATTCATAACTAGGAAGCTACCAACCAGCACGTATTACAACTCACCAACAGTGAAGAAACATCTGTAATGAAACCGGATTCCCAGCCCTGAGCAGACTGGAAACAGATCAACCTCACAAATGCGGCATTTCTCTCTGGACCTGTCAACATTTTCTTGGCTACCCATATCAAGTTTTTCTGTCTGTCTGTCTGTATCTATCTATCTGTCTATTGATCTACCACTATTTTGCCAGCGATTTAAGACCATTCTATTTGATCGTGGTCTTGTGTTATCCAGCTGGGAGCACTTCTGAGTAGCTATCTTGAAGAGGAATTACATAAATGTGCAATTACGATTACAATTATCTGTCTGTCTGTCTGTCTGTCTGTCCATTTTATCATCTATCTATCTATACTGGTATATATACATGTATATACACACAACACATTTGTATATATGTCATGGACTCCTCTGCACGTATATCATGTGGGGCCAATATACAGGCCACGATACATGTACATCCATATGGTTAAACATACAACTCCTACACTTGCATGCAGATCTCCATGATTGGTTCCACAGTCTTAGCAATGCTATGAATCATCACAAGCCACCAAAAGGCCCGGATTTATATCGACCACAGTAATAATTTTTTATTTCCAAAGACTCGTGAGCTCTACTTTAGAGTTTAAAGATCAAATAGGTCAATGGAAAAGGTCAATTAGGTCAGGTACAGACTCAACAGACCAGGTGGAGTCTCTGTGAGAAGGGAACATATGGCACACTACATTTCAAAGACCCTTCTAGGTTTACTGGCATTAACTGATGACTGAAATGAAAACTGATTGGCGGCTAAATTCAAACAAGCCCATGACTTCTTTGTCATTGGTAAATGTTGTAAAGGCACCTAATCCAATGACTTCTATAGTGCCGTTATCAAAACTCACAAGGCATCAGTCAATGGTCTACAAGTAAAACTATAGTAAAAAATCGTAATTCACTAGAGAAGCCTCGTCAGTTTCTAATTCACTTGAGAAGCCTCGTCAGTTTCAGACGAGTTAGGAAAACCAGAAATCAGGAACAGTGGTAAGCAAGTTGAAACATATGAGACTAAATATCATTCTGATGGCATTACCAAAATCCAGTCAGCTGTTCCAGAAGATCATTACTGTACCAGTTATAGGAACCTGATTGTGCAAAGCTTTGATTCTCCTTGCAATTGCTGTTTTACACTTAACACAATATTTCAACAAGAGCTGATAATCAAACAGATTAAACAAAGCCAATGAAAAATCTTGAAGCAAAATTTAATGTGTGATTTCAATTATTCTCTTGTTATCAACATATTAAAATTTATGTGGAAAGCTTCCGGAATCTGTGTGGCACGGTGCTCAATCGGTAATGTGTTTGGTCAATGATCATGCGGTTATGGGTTCAACTCCGAGTAACGACCCTGGGCAAGCATCATGCATCTGTCACCAAGCAGTATAATTTGGTACCGGCATATGCTGGGAAGTGAACAGCAAGTTGTGCGAAGCACTAGTCCCATTTTCAGGACCTCGGAATTCATCTATTGCCAGCTCAAGGACCTTAAAGAAAAGGAAATGAGCGGCTCCCCTACGTCTCACTCGAGGGATATAGATACTTCTGGAAGCCACTTCATTGAAATGCTGATAAGATAAAGTAATGTAATCTCTCATTCATCATGTTCCTCTATCAACAACAGAAACAATTATCACCTGAACGAAAGTAATGTAACTGCAATTGTAGAATTCACTTATACAGCAATGGGAATACAATTCCTTACGGTTACAAGCCTTAATAAGTACACCAAAGTCAAACTGTCAATGTCATCAGAAACAAACTCAGAACACAGTAAAAATCAGAGGCACTCCAAAGAGATGTGGCATCAATTTCAAATTCAGCCACATCGATTAACATAGTCAGATAATTCTATCCACCTGGACTTACACCTTCAGCTGGAACTGGAGTTTTAAAATCAGACTGCAGAGGTCAACTCATTTACCATTCACAGCAGCTTCACATTTGCATATTCATTAACCAACTGATTGTGAGACCTGCCAATGAATTCAACTGATACCCACAATGATGAATATCGATAGGAGAAAATGGTTAAGCTTTAACATGAAATAAAAGTTTCTGTGATTTAATGGACATAGATAAAGCGGTTAAACTCAAAACACCATTGAATACAAATTTAACTTGTTTAGATTTATTTCGATTTGTAATTAAGGGGAAAAACATACCAGATATTTAAACATTTTCATCAATTAGAATTACATAACAAAATGCTTGTGTAGTACTGTGTACTTTACATTACATACTTCAGCCAAACACATAAAATGACTTGCCAACTGTCAGGTCATTGGTGTTATAAAATGTTTGTTATTTCTGACAAAATTTCCTTCAGTTTTAAATAAATTTCTGGAAATGTCAAACAGCAAAGAAGAAGAAGAACATCAGTCCCTTAAGCTAGTCCTCAAGAGGCAGGATGAGTATAAAGCGTTAGCAACTTCATTTTCTTAGCCTCAGCATATGTGAGTGGGTGGCCAGTCCTCTCCCTCACCACCTGATCTTCCTACCAACAGTGTACAATCATCAAACTCATTATAGCTGAGTTTACTAGGGGGCGCAAGTGGAGTCGAAATCTCGAACCATTTCCACCCTGGCGAGAATTTGAACCCTAGTCTCTCGGGTGACAGTCTAGCACGCTAACCACTAGAATATCACACATCCCAAGCAACAATGAACGTAACCATAAATCAAGCCACACATACTTAAATCTAGAGAATAAACCAAAGTAAAATTTCTCCCACTTTACACAGAGTTAAAGAAGTAATTTGGGACTTCAGAAAATCACGTTAAATGGAAATGCACCAGAAGTTGCCTGTTGTCAAACTTCAATCAGAAGTAATGCTCCGACTTTTTTTAACAGAGGAACAAATAAAACGTAATCACCAAATCAGTAATTAGGAAGTCTTGCTGCAACCACAAACACAAATGGCTGAACTTAATTACTTTCATCAGCAAACGAACTCGAACAAGTCGGGTGGCAACTTAAGGCCAATTAACGTAATCAACAACGTTACAATGTATGCCTACATATCCAGAATGCAACAGAAATTCCCACGCTCTCAGATGGTTGACTCGATGGCTGATCGCCTCTGCGTCTGGGGGATCAAATCGTGGAGCACCAGGAGATAGTTACCCATTATTGTTGCGCAGTGTAACCCATAAGCACAAGTTGATCTGAAGTTTGATTGCTGTTTTATTGTTTGCACTTAAGCCAAAAGATCTTAAAAACATACTTCTGAGAACATACATACACACAAACACACATACATACATACCTACATGTAAGTATACATACATACATCATCCATATAGCCATTCGAACTTTCGGCTGATATGGCCACCAACGTAGCATGAATAAGAATCTCATGCTCTCATTTTATGGCTACATTATTTACATAACAACATTAATTAAAGACCTTTGTCATGGTACAGCTGTGTCAGCCTGTTCCCCCCAGGGAAAATCCCAGGGGCATTGTCACAGCATTAGATCAGCTCCTTGCCTCTCCATGGGGCAAAAGAGGCACCATTCTACTCCAAAACAATAAAACGGTTTGCAGGTAATTTACGCGTTTTTTTATTCAGGGTCAACCGAAGGAAGTCAAATTAAATTAAATTAAAATGCAATAAAACATGACCCAACCATGCACTGCCGCCAACAGCTAGTGTACAATTACTTTTGCAATGTATCCAGATGGTTTTACCAAGTAGCCTATTTTTATAATCTTGCTGTATTTCATGGACAACACTGCCAATATATCTTTGCATCAACGGCTAATGAGATGATGATGTCACTATGGAATTTCACATTTTTATCAAATGTGTAAGGAATGCATTTGTGAAACAAATGTCACTTGATAAAATGTGTAATGCATTAGGTTTGCTGTCGTCAATTCCATATGCAGTTGTGGGTGACTAAACAGTTAAGCTATAGATACAAAAAAATTAGGTAATACATAATACTATGCATCATGTCATGCGCAATAAGCTGCTTTTAGGCACAGTGAACACACTTATTTCTAATTGTTATTAATTCTGAGTTCAGTTTGACAATATAATTTTACTGTAACTGTGGACAGATTCTGCCTAAAGCCCATTATTCAGACTTTGTATTCTGTAAAATTATTTTAGTTGTTATTACTCCAAACAATGGAATTTAACAAAACTTGACATCTCCAGCTGTGACTGTGATGTAGTGAAGTTTTATGGTCATTCAATGTCAACTCAATAAATGGTTTCCACCTCACTAGATCAGGTTTTGACAATTTTTGGCCAGTATGTATGTATGCATATATATATATATATATATATATATATATATATATATATATATATATATATATATATATATATATATATATATATATATATATATATATATATATATATATATATATATATATATATATATATATATATATATATATATATATATATATATATATATATATATATATATATACACACGTCATGATGATCTGCAAAGTTTCAGACCTTAATTCCTAGTACTTCCTGAGATATGAGGCTTACAACACACCTGGAGTTGCCCGATTATCAGCACCACACAATTAAGCATTTTTTCTTGTGTTTTCCAGTCACTGTATTTCAGTAGCTATTCCACGTACAAGTGTGAAACTTTCCAAACGGCTTCAGTTTGTGGTCTAGTTTCAGGAAATGTAAAATACTCAGCTCTATCTGAAGTATATTTAGGGTGGGGTACTCAGAACTTAATTTGCGATTTTTTATTATTTAATCAAGTTATTTAACCACCGTCTCTTAAAAATTGAAAGAAAATACCAGACGCTCATGCCTGCAGCAACCCTAATACAATATCCTAAATTTCCACCTTGATCAAAGCCATTCTTCAATGATAGCCACGCAAAGCATGTCTGCAAGAATTCTACATGCCAAGAAATGTTAAATTTTTCACCTGATTATCGTTTTTTGTTTGAAATTCCTTAGACAATCCCAGTAATAGTACCAAGTGTTATAATGGCACCAAGGCTATTGAAGCAGACCTTACCTTACATTCCAGTTGTTCTAGACAACCCCAGTTTCAACACTGAGACTTTTATTAATCATTTATAATTATTAATCTGTCATTTATAACACACTGTGAAACGACACTGGTGCAAATCAAATGTTTTGCCATAATGCCTTGAATCTAAAACAATATTTGCAATGTAATTCAATCACCATATCAAACATGTCCAACTGATCAATCAATCAATCATTCATTCACTCAACCACACACTTAAGCACTTCAATGCTTGCTCTGCTAAATGATTAACCAGCTTTATCATACTCCCTCACTTGATAAATATACGGATCCAATGGATCGACCGATCGATCAAACACACAGTCAATGAATTGACGAAAAACGTCAATCTGTCATACTCCAACTCAATTGTTCTCTCAGACTTGTTATGAAATGAAGTCGATGACCCACCTTGTGAGTTTTGCATGTTGCAGCAACAGCCTGAAGTGAATGATTTACATGTAGTCCGGAATGGATGCAAAGACAGCAGACCGGCACTTGGCAGGTGGTGCAGAAAGTGCTGAGGCTTTCGTCTCTGTGCTCGGTGCACTTCAGCTGTGCACTTCTCTGTTTTGCCTTCACCGCGACAGTGCCCTCTGCTGGTGCAACAAGGGAATGTTTGGCCAGCGGGCCACGGAGTGGATGGCACCTTTCAAGGCACTCCTTGCAGTATGACACCTCACACTGTTCGCACATGGTCACTGCTGGCATCTTTTGGTCACTGTCACAGAGTTGGCATTCTGTTAGTGGCAGCTCGCGTTGAAGGGCATATTTTTCCACCAAAGTCTCAAGCGCTTGATTCTTCGGCAGGGCTTGGACCCCGCGGTCATCCAGATAGACAAAATGATTGCATGCCGGGCAGAAGAGTCGCTGCGCTCCTGGTGACTCGCGGCTGTAGAGATTTGTCACTGGACTGCCACTGGCACAGCTGGCCGATCGACTGCGACCCACACAGACCACCCCAGAGTCAGTCTCTGAGACGATGCTCATCTTATCCAACGAGCTCATCATGTCCCTGTCTAAGACGATATCAATGCCCACTCCGCCTCTTCCTCCTTCCAGAGTGGAAGAGCTGTCGTCTGCCGATGCACCTCCCTGTCCTGTCCACGGCAGTCGCCCCATGCTCCAACCCCCAGCCGGATCTCCACGTTTCCCACCGCGACCCAGGGTCGCTACGCCGACATCTGTACAAGTCGATAGTCGTCTCCCAACGTCCGGATCCAAGTGTTCCAGTTCCGGAAGCGCTGTGGTGCTGGCGCTTGACGACATGTGGCGAGAGACGCGATGTGATCCTCCCACGCAATCGTCCAGTTGCTTTGGAGGTTGAAGGAGGTAGTGGTGACCAGCACCATTGCGAATGGGGGAAATGGGTTGAATGCCCCTATCGACGCATCCCAAACACGCCGAGTGGAAGCAAGGCAGCAAAACGGGATTCTGCAAAAACCTCTGGCATATCGGACACTTGAGTTCGGTCTCCATTCCGCCACTTCACATAAACTACCTCACTAATGCCCGACCTACGACGAACTCATTCCGGCTACAATTTAAATCGGACACACTAGGACAAAGCGGCGTTGGCCGCAGACCGTGTGGTATCACCACCACACAAGCCTCGCACAAGGAACGCAACCGCACCTGCGCTGTTTACATTGGCTGCAATTGACCGAACGCCAGAGGTCGCAGCAAAACATACCGAATACGAATTCAGTCACGGAAAACGAAAAATCTTTTATACCTAGTGACTGAAATTTACACGCTCGGTGCCGTCTTCTCGGAAAGCTATTCCAGTGCCATGTATTATTAAGAATAAGCTGAAAATAGTTTATGATACATTTTCCTTCTTCCCCACTGCGGAAACTTTACCCTAGTAGTCCAGACTATCTCAGCTGAAGCTACATTTCCCCATACATGTAAATGTATAGCATATCTCCGAAATTTTTTGTCGGCGCTACACAAAGTCGCGTCAGGGAGACCAGTTTAAACGCCGGGGCTATATCAAACCAAGTCTGCAAGAGCCAGGCTGTTTGACCAGTTTTTGGTGTCAGGTCAAAATCCGGGAAGGGTCAAGCTGGGATACAACATGGTCCTACAATGAAAATCGTTGGTAATGGTAGATATAAGGGGTGCAGGAGAGGAAGCAGGATAGGCCTTTTCATAGGCTTATAGAAGAATTAAACCACGGATTTTGTTTGCATGAGTTTCAGGTTTACACCACATATATCACGTTAACAAACGCATTACTTACTTACACACGACAACAAACACCCGTGAAAAAACAACTCTATTGTAATAAACAAACAATGCAAAACAGAAATTATGTTCTGGCCATTTAAGCACAGTGTCCATATCACTAACGAATTTAAACAACCTCACTATGCTACAGCCATAACAAGAGAGTTCATATCTACACGAAGCATTCCTAAAACCCTGAAAAAGAGGGGTTTCCTGACAACATCTGGAGCTGCTATTACTGAAAGAAATCACACAGAGTAGTCATACAAATTTAATGAGCACTACCAATGTACATGTAGCTGGTTGAAAATGCTTTTGTCTCGTTCCTAATGCAAAATAAGTCAAACACAGAGGATTACAAGACAGTTCACGGGTCGTCCATAAAGAACGTCTGCAAAAATTACCTGCCGGGCCCCTTGTCCGTATTTCCGTATTTCATTGTCCTCCCCACCCGCTCTGCGGACGTCCACATCCCAGCAGAGTTTTAAGGGCTAGATTAGGCTACTCTTGTGATCATGAAAGGCTATTAGACCGTAACACAGGGCGAGGTACCTTGATGCTGCCGCTTCCAGCAAGGGACTCTAATCAGATCTGACACTGTACAACTTGTCTGCCGTCTGACTGAAGTTGGTGTTAATGGGTGAGGCTATACTGAAATAACTGCATGTACCAAATTTCTAAACAGACATTTGCATTGGACATGACCCCTTCCCTTTGTTGGCATTTTTGCGACCTCTCCCTCCCCTCTTTGCAGACATCCTTAATCAAAGACCACACAGTGAAATTTATGTACACTAAGTTCAAGTTGTTTCTTTAAATATAAATAGGTTCGGCGAATGTTCCTTCTCTGTCGACGGACCCGCTGCGTGAACAGTCTTCCTGACCATGTGACGAATGCCCCATCCCTGGATGTATTCAAGTCATGGCTCAAGGCATATCTTTTTAAGATATCTTATGACTGTTGCTGATTTTTGAACTCGCGTACAACGCCCTTTTTCTTCTGCTTCGGTCGTGCTACGGGCGCTATATGAATTGTAATTATCATTAAATAGAACATGTTGTCAATCTTTTGTATCTCAACAGGCACTTAGCTGAAGAATACGGAAGCGTAACATGATGCAAGCATAAAACAGTAACAAACCAACTACACATAATCGCCAAAAAACATATATCACATAATTATTACACATTCACTCTGAAATTTATTTATGAAATATGATTACAGTTTACCCTGCCGACATCTGGTTTCCCTTAGTTGTTCCACTTCAACTCAACTTCTTTACTTATTCTGATTTCTTAATATGATTGTCACTTGAGCAACCATCAATTTGTGCTCTGTGCATTATAATGGCGCTATAGAAGTCATTAGGTTAGATCCTACAATTTGCAACCACTATGCTGCAGTAGATGCATTTTAGTATTATTGGGCAAACGAACACCGCATCTGCAACACAGTGATGACATTTGGTGACATCGGGCTACTTGGTGATACTCGGCTTCAATTAATTGGCAAATAACTAATTAGCTCAAAGTGTAGAAATTGATAGACTTCAGGAATCGACATTATTCAAAGCAAAAACATCTGAACTGCCAACTGAAATGACAATATGCTGGTAACAAGTACTTAACAAAGTCTTGAAAAAATGAGCAGTTTCTAATCAATATCGGAACAGTATGCCATCTTTTGGTTGCAACAAATATAAATGAGTACAAGGAATTATACATCGGAAATCCAAATCTGTTCTTCCATCCATCACGTGGAAATGTCACCGTACTGTCGGTTCCACTGTTCCAGCTTTTCCAGAGTTTCTGGAGGCACGCTCTGGCGAATGCGTTTCAGAGAGTCCTTGAAATCAGAAAGCCGTATGTCTCGCAGCTGGTCAAAACAAAAACCAGGAAAAACTTGAACAACTGATTTCTGCAATGATCCAGTATGGAATCTGTTTTGAGCATCGCTTGTTAACCTACAGGAGCCTCACCTTTGCCAACTGCTACTGTAGTTTTCTTGGGACATGAATGCTTTGTACAAGAGGTTCATAAAGGGGCTACAAGAATTTTGAGGTCTATACATACATAATTGTAATTTGAGATTTATAAAGCGCCTCTGAGAGGATATACTCAACAGAGGTGCTTCCGACCCGCAAAAAGTAAAATCACTGTTGAACAGTACAGCCTTCAGGCGCCTTCAGAATACTAAGAGGGGAAGAGAAAGGCATTTAAGACATAATTCATAAAAATGTATGTACCAACTGCTACATCATTTCATGCTCTTTGAATGGCAGCTAGAAATGCCCCCTCTTCTTCACTTCCTCAACTGTACTTCATGCAAACAAATCTCTTTCATATACTATACTATGGCCATATTCTATAATAGTATGCTAAGGTAGGCCCTAACACATGAGCCTCAACAAATAATGATATCACTCAATTGGTTAACCAATGCAGTTTCTAGAACAGAATAAAAACCTGAGAAGACAGATATGTCTATATACCTTTCCTGCATCAACACTTCTGATTTGGTTCGGTCCAAGTTCTACAACAGAAAGCAACAGAGTCATTTATGTTTTTTATTTCCTCTTTTCAGACAAACACAAAGCCCAAATACAGACCATTGGTTAAAGTGGACCTTCGACTGACTGGCAAAGCTCTAAAAGAAAAATGTAAACTTCTGTTGGCATCAGTATGGAAAGATACAGTATGGAAAAGCTAGAAATCTTAACAGAAAATCTGAGGGTTCAGTTATATAATGCATTATATATAATGACTTATATAACTATAAAATTATAATTATAGAATTACATAATGATTGTTTTAATGAAGTCATTTCATACCTCTGAACTAAAGTTGGGGTCCATGTCCCAACCCTGTTATATCAAAATTCATGCTATAATGGAGCACGTTATACGGGGTTTTTGGTGTAACTATAATCTAAATAGTGTTTACAATGTACATTTTCCCCTCTTTAATTAGAGATAAATCCCAAAAATACACAAGCAGAAAACTTTAGCACACTGGGAGTCAAAATTAAGAAGAACATAGTCAACTGCAGACTTCAAATGATTTTAATTTAAAAAAATATATATATATATATATCCACAAAATTGTGATAATTTGTTTTCTTATGTTGAGTGTATATATATATATACACAGATATTTGCCAAAAGTGATAATGAAAAGTACCTGAATAAGGAAACTATTTCATTCTAAAACTTTCCAAAATTTATTTTTCGTGTGCAACTTCAGTTCTGCGCAGAAAATATCCACAAAACAGTGCATGAGACTGTATATTAATTACTAAAACAAATGTCAATTAATTTCATGAAGGTTAAGCTAAAATTGTGAAGAGTCCTACCTCTAATCGGACCAAGAGCTGCATCTTTGGCAAGGGCTGTCAGGTCACTTGACGAGTATCCCTCTGTTTTCCTATAGTTGAAAAAGGAACTTGAAAAATTACTCTGTCTTCATAAGAAACGGCTACGAAAAATAAGCTCCCAATAGAAAGCAGACATATACAGAACAATGGAAAAAGGCAGACATACAAGTACTACTTGCGTAAAATTTACGTAAAATATTCAGTTCTTGTATAATGGCAAAGTACTAAAGTTTTTCTGCTCATTTTAAGTTCTGATAAGCTTGGAACCAGTCAACATCAGTGTAAGGACTTCATAAGCAGGACTTACCGAGCAACCTCTGCTATTTCTGCTGGCTTTAAAGGAGAACCCTGCTTGGCGAGAAGGTTTTCAAGAAGAATATAACGAGTATCCACATCTGGCATTGAGACATGAATCCGTTTTGGAAATCGCCTATGTTCACAAATATATCACAAGTTAAACTGGTAAAAATGGAAAAGAATTTGGCAAAGCATCAACATGAACAAAACTGGAAAACAATAACTGTGACAAAATAAACAAACTTTATAATTTTTGTGTTTTGGACAAGTTCTATACCTAAAACCTACAGCAGCTGAGAAAATTTAAATTCCTACATTCCAATGTTGCTGGACCGTTCAAGAAAAGAATCAGACAAAAAAGAATCAACAGAAAACACAGCAGCAAAATTCAAGTAAAACAACTCACGAAAATCATCCTCAGAATCATCCTTATTAACTTATTAGACAAGATGTACGCTACTATTTGCTAATGGAACACGTGACGCACAAGTAATCATGTTTGAATAAATGGGATATGAAAAACTCTCACATTTTCTAAACACACAATTCACACATCTGCCTACAAGTAACCGTAAGTGCGTTTATATAGCACTACTGCAAGAAAACTCCTCAGAAGTGCCCCCGACTTGAAGCATAGTGATACTCTTTCTATCTGTCTTCCCTTTTTATATTTAGTTGTTTGTTCACTGTATCATGTGTGATAGCGCTTCTGATTTGCTAAACTAGAGGATTCCCGCACGTTGCCTACCGCAAGATGGCATCATCCAGTTCAAGTGGTCGATTTGTGGCTCCCATAACGAGAACTCGATCATCTCCCTCGCTCTGCATCTGAAATAACAACAATTCTCCTTTCTAATTAAATGCTTTGGACTTCAGATAATTCATAGAAATAATTCGCTCCAAACTTACAAACTGTTTTCTTCAGTATGTGATTTAGAAAACTGCTATTTGACCTTTAGACTTCTAGGTTTTATAAACTGAATGTTGAAAACTAAGAATGATGGAACGCACTCCCTGGAATTCAATCATGAACTGCGTCTTGAGGCGTCGACTTGCTTCATGTTCATTCTCCTTCCGTTCACTAAACAAGGAATCGATTTCATCTGAAACATTTAAAGATTTTTAAAAGTTAAAGACTTTTTCCAAATCTAACAAAAAAGAAAGATTATGCAAAGATTTGAATAAGAAGAAATAGCAAGAGGTGAAGAAACGCTGTGAAGAGAAAGACATGGAGACTGACGATGACGGATCCTGGCAATTAATTTCCGTACTCCACCTTCCTCTGCCTTCCACCCTTTTGCATTTTCCTCTATCTCAACGTCTATTTCATCATGCACTTCCAATGCTTTCAAAAACGATACAAAAACTAAATCTCATAGCAAAGCATCTACTGCATTCCAAAAACTTGGCAAATATTTCCTGAAGTGCCACATCATTAGCTTACGAAGAGGTTTTGACAGAGACTCTCACAATAAAAAGCAAAATGATCCAACTTGGTAGTTCCAGACAATTTTCAGTTGTGTAAAAGACGACTGACTCACCAATAAAGATTATAGATGGTTGCAACTCTTTGGCCGCGGCAAACAGAGCACGCACCAGTTTCTCTCCCTCTCCCAACTACAATTTGAAATTTCAAATTCAAATAAGATAGAATGGGCTGCAGACAACTAAAGGACATGGCACCAAACAGAAATGAATGGCATAGTTGGATTCCTGGACAATTTGCACGGCAAAATAGCAATTGTTTTTTAATTAGAAAACATAAAAACAGTGGTTTTGTGAAGTACTTAAAGGGTGCTATATTAAGTGTCTTGATACGTAAGTACATACATAAACAACTCTAATTCATGCCCTTATCTGCACCAGGGTGGAATTTGGTAACGCTATCTTTGCTGGGCTCTCACTTGCCAATATTTCCAAGCTTCAGTCTGTTCTCAATGCTGCTGCCCGTCTTATTGGAGGCGTCCCCAGGTATGGCCATATAACTTCCTTTATACGGGACACTCTGCACTGGCTTCCCATTCAGCAACGTATCCAGTTCAAGATCCTAACGCTTATTCATAATTGTCTCGTTGGCTCTGCTCCATCATATCTTAGGGACTTCTGCATTTCGGTCTCCTTGGTTCCAGGCCGTAGCACTCTCCGGTCGGCCTCCCTTGGACTCCTGACTGTCCCTCGTATGCGCATTGCTACAGCGCAGTCTTTTGCCTATGTTGGGCCTAATAGCTGGAATCGCCTTTCCCGAGAGCTCCGACTTGAATTCCTCAGTTTGTCCCTTCCGCAGTTTCACAAGCGCCTGAAGTCTGTATTATTTGACAGTGGTCTCACTGGTTTGGGTCGGGAGCGCCTCTGATGAGTCTATTCTTGAAGTGGCGCTTTATAAACCTCAGATTACAATTACAATTACCAGTACTTGGTACTTTAAAAAGTTGCAAAAGGTGATGTATAAATTCCAGGTAAAATCATATAAATGCCAAATAAAGTTTGATTAAATCATATTACACCATTTTGCTGTAACGACATAACTATGAATAACAAAAGCACTTTACCCATTTGGAAGTCAAGGTGGCAGCACTGATGCTGAAGAAGGTTGCGTTTGATTCACATGCAACTGCCTTTGCCTAAAAGACAACAAAGTGTAGCTTAAAACATAAGATCATCAGTTTATGCAAAAACTGCTTTGAAACAAAGGTATGTCAGTTATGCAAGTGAGAAAATAAATAATTAACCAAAAACAGAAATTTCAAAAGTAATAAGTAATTAATTAATGACTAAGTAACTAAGTAAATTAATGGATTAAGTAACTTACTTTACTGAAGTAATTAAGCAGTTAGGTATTGAAATACAAGCACAGAGACCAACTGAGAACTGAAGAAACATGTTATCCAGTACATGTAAACAATTAAATCTGTGATAAATAAAGATCTGGGAAAAACAAATGCGAGGAATTTGTGAAATAGACCAACCAGCATGGTCTTGCCATTTCCAGGAGGACCAAACAGAAGAAGACCACGAGCTGGAGATCGAAGTCCTGTAAATAACTAAAATCACAAACACAGCAATAGGGCTTTAATAACTGCAATTGTCACTAGAGGAGCTGTACCTACTGTGGCCGCTATTGCTGTAATACATCCACATAACTCAACAACTGAAAACGCAGTCTGTCATTGCAGACAGGTCCAGTTTAGTTCACCTTGGTCTGCTTGCATAGAAATCCTCAGTCTTGATGACACTTGAATAAAGTGATCTTAATGAAAATCGTGGGATACGGTGGTGTAGTGGTATGGTCGGTGCCTTGTAACTGGATGGTTGCAGGTTCGAATCTGCCTCAAGCCACTGCGTTGCAGACTTGGACAAGTTGCTCACCCACAACTGTCACTGCATAAAGCCAATGGACCTACCTTTGGGCAGAGAATTCATCATCATCAATGAAAAATCAAGCATAGAGATTACTTAAGGATAAGATAAGATTACTTTACACTACCAAAAACCAAAAATCACAGCAGCTACAAAATACGATAGCTGAGAATGAAAGAAAAGTGAAGGTAACTGGTCCTCTATTACACGCATCTATATTAAAAATAATCTTCAGATTGCTTTGCAGAACATCAGATTCTTAAATTCACATGACATACCATCACCAGAACCCCACACAAACAGTCGCCATGCGAGAAAAAGAGCCATCAGGATCATTTGAATTACTGCATTTTAGCGGCATGCTTCGTTTGCACATCTTCTGTCGTCCTCTTACCAGTACTAACACAGTATCTCTACTTAGCAGATATCTTTAAAAAGTGCTAAATAAATTTTGATAAAGTTACAGCAGATTACATAACAAACAAAGACAAACTCACTTCTGGTCTCAAAGTTGGCAATATGACAATTTCCTGCAAAGCCTGTTTTGATGTTTCTTGTCCAGCTGTGTAAGCAAAGAGTTAAAATTCAGTAAACAAAGGCCAATACATTTTTTTCAGTTTACCTAAAGAAATAAACCATCTATATAGGATAGCAATACTAGGCCGGGCAGTTCTCTAATTCACACACCAAGAAATGGTCATCCAGCTGTTTGATTATGTTGAAAACCTTAAAACTCTCAACTGGACATTAGAAGGCTAGTAAAGCACAACAAGGTAAGCAAGAAGTGGACTGTTACTTGATCATCAGCTGTGGCCACCCACAGCCTTCTCGAAACATACGGTGTGAATATTTCCATTCTTCTGGAGCAACACATGGCCGCAAAAGCACTGAACACTAGAATTGGAAGACAATATCACAGGATCTCACTGAACAAGGATGCTGCATATTTTGTATATTACCTTATCTAAAAAGTTGCTTGACTTTATCCCTTGCTGCAGGAACAACTGCTTTCTGTAAAACATCTGTCTAAATTATGGTCTATCAGAAGAAAAGAACAATATCAAAAGCCTCATACTGATCCTAGCAAAGAAGCTGGAGCTCACGGTAGATGCACAATTAAAGTATTCCTACTACCGAGATCAGGTCACTGCACTTTCCTCAGAAACAAGAAGTCAGTCTGTAAATCAGCATGCAGAATTTTAAATCACGAATGAATCCCGTACGAAATGCGCCTCCAAAAACTGTAGATTCTTAAAATGCACAATAATGGAATCAGACACAAATATTTACCTATGTCATCAAAAGTAACAGAGGGCCCGGACTCGACGATTTCATTTAGTATAGTGTTGGCCAAGGCTGAGTCCACATTCTTGAATGTAGTTGGTAGCAGCCGCTTTGCTCCAGGGCCACTTGAAGGTCGGACCTTAGGATAACATAAAATACCAAGATTCTCAATCACAAAGAAATAATTAAGCCTAAACTCGTTGTATGTCAGATAATCTGCAGAGCAGACAGAAACAGATTTTCCAGAGCCTAGAACCAGCAACCGAGAAACCCCTGTAACCCAGTACTATTCACGGTACAATAAGAGTTAAAGCATCTGATGGGATAGTGGAATATTAACTAGTCTGAGGGATGTGCAAACATGAAATATAAGTTGGCTGGCCTCTGATGAGGCTACCTTGAGGCAGCACTTTAAAAGTTTTTGATTACAATTACAATGTTCTGATTACAATTACAAAGTTCTACAGCAGGCTTTACCCTGTAAACTGTGAGACATGTACACAAAAGTGAACAGATTTTTCAAAACTACACTCATTATGGCCCTGACTAGAGAGTTCTGAATCATCAATAATTTGTGCAAATTTGTCTCTATGACTCCAATTATAAGTGAGTTACAGTAATCAGTACAACTAGAAATTGTGGTGTCAGCTAAACACTACAAGTCTGTGCCACAAGTAACAAAACAGTAAGAACTGAACTGGAACATTCTGTAACAATCAGGTGAGATCTTTCACCACTACTGCCTGTTTGAACTGGTGCCACACCATTTAAGGTCCCCGGACCATGCTAGGCCGAGAATCAAATCTCCGAAATATAGCCATTATTGATATGCAAACCAGCATCCTCACGTACAGAGGCACCTAGACGTATGCTTCACCAGATGTAGCTAACCAGGCCAGCTAACACAAGCCTGCTGTTAAAACACATCATATATTAAGATTGTAAAACAATAACGACATTAAAATATGGAAAACAAATGAATTAATTATTTACATAACTAATCATTTACAGAAGTCTGAATTAAATTGAAAATATGGTTACCTCTGCTAAGGCTGAAGACCTGGGAGCTCTGAAATTGCGATCAGTGGACAAAGAAGTTCTGGCCTTTGACCTTAGTACGCTTGGGCCACAGGGCTGAGATCTTGGGACAGAGGGCTGAGATCGGGGAACTGAAGTTGGTCGCTTGTCTGTGGGCTTCAGATTGCCACCTAAAAGCACACACTGTTTCAACTAAGAAAACTCCCATATTGGCAGACTGCAATCCTATTAGTTAATACATCTAATGAATCTGATCTACCAGTAATTGTACAAACTCGCAACTCTGTCCATCACTCAATTAGCATTTGAAGTGCTGTGGTTTCTAGGCAACTGGTAGCATAAAGATCAGTTTCAGAAACAATCTCAAACAGCAACATGCATGCACGATAAGAGCACGAAAATGTGTAAAACACACAAGAATGAGCAGGCTAACTTATTTCATCGAATCTTTCAACCAGCCTTTAAAGAGGCTGGGAAAAGCCTAGCCTAACTGAAAGTACATTGCCACTGCTGCTGCTGGCCGCGTTCATCTTTTTAGATAAATGAACACTACTTGCAGTACCGTTAGTGCTACTGCTTGCTAGAGCTAACTGCATGAAATCCTTCAAACTCTTCATTTAACTTCCAATCCAAACTACTGAAAATTGTCTTCATTTGTCATTATGGTTGATTATGCAAATATACAAATTGCCTGCTATTCATATTGTATATCTCACTTAAGCAAACAACCAATCATGACATATTTATCGACTCAATTATCTAGGATGTCATTTATGTAGGGCAAAGACTTGCATCCAAGTATCCAACATCTTTAACCCTTTAACTGGGAATTTACACACATTAAGCCTATTTTTGGACGTATATACAAAGATTCCCCAGGCAAGAGGTTAATGAAGATTCCTATTTTGTCAAATCAGTGCACTTAGCGTGATTGTGGAAAGTTTATTGATAATCCACAAGCATGCCCATGGCATTCTTAGAGATCAGAAGTCCCTTGGAAAGGGGCAAAGTCTTAAAGAGTTTTTCTTACCAGAGTTAGGCATATTCTTCCCAGTCAGTCTAGAGTGAGAGGCAGCAGACGACTGTGTACCGTTGACCGAGTTCTTCACCGTTTGGTGGCAAAGCTCAGCTAGTTAAAAAACAACAGATTCCAGCAGCAAAATTCCAAACCCATGGACCAGCAACCAAGAATGCTCAAGAACCTAACCTCTCTTGGCACGAGGCAAAGGAGTCAAAATGTCTATAGAATGAGTTAAATATTTGTTGGTATCATGGTTAAGCAGATAGGTTGACTGATTTAATGTAACATTTTGTGAACTATAAGACAGATTTTAAACTGGATTTGATGAATTTTAAACTTTGCTCAATGGTCAACCAGTGCAATGAAAGCAATATTGGTGTAACATGCTGATACTTAGATATTTTGTTACGGCTATGGCCATACAGTTTTGAAAAATTTCTAGTATGAGCAGATCTCTCTTAGTGATGCCAATAATAAGTGCGTTACAGTTGTCAAGTCTGCTAAAAACAGTGCATCAGGTAGGGGATTACGACAGTATGAGGCAAAAGAGATTTTATTTTATGAATATTCCATATGTGAAATTGAGCTGTTTTGCATAAGGTGCCAACATGATTAGAAAATGACATAGTGGAGTCAAATATTATGCCTATACTGCATGTGCATTCAGTACAATTAATAAGCAGGCCGTCCAGCTGAATATATGTAAGGCAATCAAATTTACAGTTGTTGGCTTGTGCCTAAAACAAGGAATTGAATTTTTGAATTTTTCAAAAGAAGTTTATCGCTAGCTATCCAAGACTGAACATCAACAAAAACTGAAGAAAGAAGTTGGAAAGCAGGATTAGACATGCAACTGTCGAATGAGAGGAACAACTGGGTATCATCAGCATACAAATGGTAGTCCAGATAGCTATCAGTAACTAGTGAACCGAGTGGAGCGGTATATAAAGTAAACAGCAGCGCATCCAGCACAGAACCTTGTGGAAAACCACAATTCAAACAGTTGGCAAAGAAGTCAGTTGATTGATATGAATGGAGTACGAAGTTACAGGTAAGAACCGAACCAATGAAGAGCCTAATCAGAAAGAGTAAACCAGTTTTCGAGATGGTGAAGGAACATGCTATGATCTACAGCATCAAAAGCGGCAGAAGAACGGTTACTTTTCCTTGGTCCATGGGGTTAATTATGCGATTGTGAATGCCAAGTATTGCAGTTTTAGTGGAATGGTATGTGCAATAGGCAGATTGGAAGGGAAGGTGCAGGTTGTGTGATGAAAGATGATTACTCAAATGACTGGCAACTACTTTTTCCAGGATTTTGGAAACGAAATTGTGGGTGGACATGGGCAATAGTTTGATAAATCATCATCAGGGGGGATATGGCCTTTTAAGAAGAGGGTAAACTATTGCATGAGCGAAACTGCCAGGAAAGCAAAAGAGAGGTTGACAATGGACGTGATAATTAGGCCCAAGACATCAAAGCATTCTGTTAAAAGGGTGGTAGGAATGAAGTCCAAGGCACATCACATTCTCACTGTAGCAGGACATGATCACAAGTTCTTACTCAGGTCATGAAGTCGATCTGCAGCCATTTTCAGATTATTCTGCATTTTTTCACGAAGGGCCTTTGCTCGTTCAATGTCTGTACCTAAACAGTTAAAAAACATATTCTCAGTAATTTCTGTAAAATGCAAAGAAAAGTCAACCCTAGACAATTCCAGTACCTACTTAAAATCTTAAAAAAACAGGGTACAGTTACACATGCGATCCTAGACATCAATTCTAGCAAAAACTGACTGAAAAAATTGAAGAACATCTTCTAATGCCACTTAATGGCCCTTTAATCCTATTTTCTGTGACATAAATACGTCAAAGCACACCACACAGGATTACCAACCCACGTGCATTTAACTTATGAACAAATACGAAAAATTTTACAGATGGAGGACGTTTATTATGAATATACAATTTTCTACAACAGAGGTTAGTAGGGTAACCATGTGATTATAAGACGTGCCCACATGTAATGTAATGTAATCAAAAAAAATAATTCATTCAATATACATGAAACCTGATTCATTCAACACTTTCCACGCAACGGATCATCTATCTAGAACAGTCTTCCTCATAAATTTCAAACTGTTTCTCCTGAAGCAGCTCAAGAAACCTACTGAGCTGATCTTATCTTTGTAGATATCCTAGAAAGCCACACTTCAGCACCTCTGAGAGATTCTTGAAAGGCAAGATACAAATATCCAGATATACATAAAATACACGTAAAGCACCTGACATTTCCTACAAGCCAGAGATAAACCCAATACAGAGCAATATGCCATAAATGATTTTAAGTGAAAACTCAAAACTCAAACCTCTTCCATTCACTTCTATAGCTATGCCTTGTTCCAGTTCTTCAATGCCTCTTTTGTAGAAGCTGATCGCCTTCCTTTTTTCATTCAAATCTTCAAAATAATATGCATCAAAATTATTGCTTTAGAGCAGAAAAATTAATATATGAGTCCTGTCACATAACTTTTTCTACAAATCAGGCAGTGTTCCAATGGCTCATATTAAGTCTATCAGAATTCTTTTAATATAAATAAAACTCCAAACCCCATACCTGTTGTCCCTTCATCAATTTCCAGAGCCTTGCTGATAAACTCAAACGCCTTTTTCTGAAGCCGTCTTTGGGCTGTCAGAGCATCTTCCTGTTCGCCAGATAATCGGCTCATGCTCATTTTGCACTCAGACCCTGAGGGGACAACCACTTGAGCAGTACAAGGGACAACCACAGGAGCAGTACAAGGGACACGATAGTGCGAATATGGTCTTCGATCCGTCAAACAACCCAACGACGATCGTTGGTTCTTTATAGCGATCTCGCATCCGCTGATTTTCGTGAATGTTTCAGAATCATCTGCCTTGCATTTCTTGCGCGGTGCGACTTCGGTAGGGCTATAATGTAGCGCCGATTGGACCCAAGTGATGGTTTTAATCACAATCAACCATAAAACACTCAGAAGATAAAAAACACTGTTAGTCAGATTTAACACTTTACGAAACATGGAAACCGTGTCATCCTAAGTCTGAAAATTAAGCAGTAACAAAATATTTAAATAAGTTGGGAACAAATCGTAAACACTTTCCTTTCAACACTCCCACCTCAATCGCATCAGTTTCGGAAGCAAGTAAGTAAGTAAGTAAGTAAGTATATTCTTTATTAACCAATAGCTAATCGCACATCGGTTTACAAGTAATTAAGAACACAAGAAAACTTAATATTCATACAACATCCTAATAATAAAACATTTACGCGTTAAATTGTCAGCAGGAGGAATAATACGATCATGGGTGTGGGGCCGTAGGGAATAACTGAGGGTTTTAAATGGTGGGAGTAGCTGATGTAAGACATGATTTGGATTGTTCAAGATTGCTTTAAAGAGACGAGCATCGGCTATGCCACAAAGTTCATCGAACGTTGTGGAGTCCCTAGGAAGATAGCGGAGACGCACAAGTCTCCGCATCAAAGCCTGGAGCCGAGCCCTGACCTGTGCCCCAGCATAGCCCCCACCACACGGGAGAGGCGTGCAGCATCCTGGCCAGTGTTGTGGCTCGGACAACGTCGTAGAGCCGAGGGCCAGTTAGGCCATGTGCTACAAGAATTCGTATGGCATATAAAGACTGACGCGCCTGACTATGAATCCGATCAATATGAGAATCAAAATTTAACATACTCGATAGGGTAACACCCAATATTGTCATCTCTGGTACCCTGATTAAACCAGTAATAACATTAGGTAAAATTATTTGTTGATTTCTCATTCTTGGCCGTTGAATTATCATTTCACGTCTTTTTATGATTAAGTTTTAAGTTAAACGTGTCAGCTCAAAGAGTAACATGGTCCATTTCAGCCTGAACCATCAAGCTATTGCAGGATGGTATAACAAGGTAACCGTCATCAGCGTATTTAAATAACCCTTTGTTGGGTAACCATAGTTTCGTCTTGTTACCAATTTTTATCGCGCTACTCTTCAAGACAAAGGTTTCCACTATTTTTATATAAATGCATTCGAAAGATAAGGTAGCCATCATTGCGCTTGTTTGAAATCAAAGTGTAGGAGAAGCAGAAAAAGGCAGAATCTCGAGAAATTTGTAATGTCTCGATGTGAAGCAAGGCCTGAGATTCGCCAAAGCATTGTCTGAATTATTTGCAGGTTGATTAGTGATTACTGGGAGTACTGCACAGAGTAAAATGTAATAGGCGTGTGTTGTTTATAAATGGAAAACAGTGTAGTGCCTTACGCATGGATAACCGATTGGTTCAAGTGGAATCACTTTTTCACATTGCTCTGATAAATGCAGTGGCGGATCCAGGATAGCTTGCGTGGGGTCAAGGGCATTTTCAGAAGGAGCCACAATCTGGCAGTCCACCATGCCCGAGTCTGGTCTTAGGGGCGCCAGCACATAACCAAGAGGGGCGCAGGGGACAGAACTGCCCCGCGCCTGTAGCTAAATCCGCCACTGGATAAGGTACCCTATTCCACACCATCGCAGTTTCGACGCCTTTGCCAGTTCCAAGCCTGGACAGCGGAGGCTTGGGGAGGAGGCAGTAAAGTAGGACACCAGAAATTGTAGGAAACAATGGATTAAGACTCAGTCGGTCAGCAAGTGCAGGCGTGCAATCGACACCAAGCGGCAGTTCGCCATTAGACTTAAAGAAGGAAGGAAGGAAGGATCTCACCCTCATTGTTTCATCCGTCTTCTACATTTGCTTGTTCTAGCATCACCAGATAAACCATTCATTTGGGTCATTTGGAAAAGCAGGACTTCTAAGCCATGTACCTGGATGCTGTTCAACAATTTGATGATCTTGGCAGCAAAGAACTACTGTACACACAAACGTTGTTTAAATATCTTTAATATATTTTAAATAACAAAACAAATGCAAAAATATCAATTTTAAACAGGTTTTAATTAGTTTTAAAAACTCTTATTGTTTTGATGCCTCGTTTGGTAAACTATCCTGTACTTTGGAAAAACTTGATGAATCAATAGATTCTTCCTGTTCAGAAAAGGTGGAGGCGGATGACTGAGACTGTGTTTCGCTTAGCTGATTCTGTGATTCAAATAACTGATTCAGTCTCATTATGCACAGCTCACTGGTTTGGATCAGATCATGCTAAAAATATATGTAAAAACTTTAAATAACACATCAAATTAAATTTTAAAAATTCTTTGCTAAAAAATCAAATAAAGACGACAGTAGATACAGAAGTAACAAAGTGAGTGATTGGGAAGGTAGTAAAATTTTTAATCACCAAAATAATAATCACCTAGAGGATTATGATTTTGGAGAGATTTTTTCTCAAGACCTTCAGAAAATCTTGAGATAATGCCTCAACAGCAATGGACATAAAAACAGACTTTTTAAATTCTCAGTGCTGACTGTAAATTGAAATTCTTCAAAATATTTATTGTCGAGTTTGTTATTTAAAATTATGCATGATTGTGTTATGTTACATGATCAGATATGCTATGCTAAGAACCAAAGAAATTTCTCCTGCCATGGCATACTTTGCGGGGCCAGGCCTTGACCTCCATGAACCACTACATTAATATATTATTACATAAATTATAATTAATGTAATAATATATAACAAATATAATAATTATTATATATATATTATTTTATTATATATTATTATATTATTGACATTTCTTGTATATTATTGTGATTACGCAGCACCTGACTTTGGAAGTCCTGCAATGCACTGGCCCTATTCCCAGGACCTTGGGATTCGTCCACTGTCAGCTCAAGGGCCAAAGAGCAGGAAATAAGCACCTCCCCAACATTTCACAATGGGACGTGGCAGCTTTACTACTACCATATTCTTTTAATCTGCTTAACCGACAAAAAAGTAGAATGTCCACCTGAAGGATGTGGAGTCCTTTCAGCGTAAGGACGACAATTTCATTCAGTCCGTCAGACATCAAGTCTGCTTTCTCTAAAGCCATCACAGGTTCTGGCATGCTGCGCCGACAGACAAGGGCAAATTCCTTGTCCAAGACATTTCCTGGCAGACCAGAGACCCTGGAACTTGGAACCATTAGAAAGCCAGAATCGCTTGGTGTGGCATCGTCACTGCTCAAGGTAGAACCATTGGCTGAAACATTGCACGAAGTTTTGCGAGACTTTGGCTGACGATTCTGCAACTTGTAGACGAGCAACTCCTAAAATTGTAATTGTAATTGTACTAGAACATTTGTATATCACCCATTACCAGAAAACCTGCATCATTTATGCAAGACCTCACTGCCCACAGATCAACATAATGTTTGTGCAAACAACTAGAAAGAGACGAAAAATAAATATCAATTTACTTTAGCCCAATATGCCCCACCGTCCTCAAAAAATCAAAAGAAAATAAATGGAAAATATGACATGCAATTATACAATAAATGTTACCACTGTAAATTCACTTAATTTCAATTTTTTACAAACTCATTGAAGAGGTATTTCAGTCAATTATTGAAAAAATGAACGAAGAAGACTTACTTACCTTTAAGCATTATTCAGTAAACTTTTAAATAGTATTATGTATGCATCTTTATGCAGTTTTATAGCACCTTCTAAGTAACTAAAAATTGCACGTCTCTCTTAATTTATGTTTGAGTTCCTAGAGAACAAGTTTGTGTATATACAAATAATTAGCATGTAGCTAAAGAAAATCTCCAGTGGCAGGCTCAAGCAGCCTCACACAGTCCAGCCAATGAATTCCTTGCCATCCATTGTTAACAGTTCATGCATATTCTGAGAATCTGACCTGGATTGCATTGAAGAACGACCGCAAACCAAAAGCACCGCTCACAGCATAGGGGGACACCTTTTAACCGATAATTACTATTTCATCACTGTTCATTATTTCTTAAAAATACTATCAAGGCCCAGTGCACTAGGCTAAAGTGCCATAAAAGGATCTCACCCGATTAATTCATTGCAAAATGAGCAGAGTCGAGGCCGCACGGTCACAGCAGAAAAATGTGTACATTTACATTTAAAACCTAATCAGTGAAACAATGAATTATGATCTTAAGATTAACCTCTGACCTGGCCATAGGTGCCTAAAATGATTTCATTTTCTCCATCAAAGTCCACATCAGCTGCAAGAGAACACAGCACAGAGTCGTATGAATCACTCTCCGGCAGCAACAGAGGATCACAAAATTCCCTTTCCAAAAAATTTCTACAGAAAAGGACATAATTTCAACAATCAACAGGCATACCAGACAAATTAAATCACACAAATTACATGCAATTCAAATAAAATCACTTTTTTAACGACACATTTGACAGGACAGACGTGAAATCACGCAACTAACCGTCATTACAGCGAAAGATGAGTTTTAAATTGTTTACAAATCCAATAAAAGAAAGAGAAGGGTCATCTAAAATGGGAGCCAGCAAATTCCATAGGGATGGACCAGTGCAAATTAAGGATAGAAACCACAAGTCTTTCTTTAAAAGGATGGTGTAGGCACTGGCTAATGCTTATGCAAAATTCTCACATCTAACCAAATGAATTACAATACACTTTAGCAAGACTATTAAAATCGTCGTCGTCATCATCATCATCATCACCCAAACTGATTTTGACAACTGGCAGTAGTACACTGTGAAATTTTCCTAATGTTCAGCATTTCAGCAGGTTAGTTTTTGATAAGTTCTAGTTCTTCATATTAATCATCCCATTAGGTTTGGTGAACCATTTGAACTCGGAGTTGGTTCTGAATTTCATCAGTTGCGCTTGATTAACTGGGATCAATACCTAAGTTCATAAAATCCAAATGTCTTCATTTCCGAGAGATCATAGCCATCAATATCTCTTAAAAATTCTTTTGAGTTATTCTTCTTAAAGCAAACGTCAGTGGATATAAAATCTATACTCACAAATAAATAACAGCAGGTTCTAACGAGCTTGCAACCAGAAGATGGAACTCATGGCGAGGCCGCTTCTCAGGTTGAATGCCGAAGACTGAAACATTTTAAAACGTGCCATGTACTCAAGTAAAATGCATACTGAATGCATGAAGCTTCTTCATAAAACACAGAAATGTCAGATTTAGACAGACATTTCAAGCTTAGGAAAGAGGATAAACATTCTTCATAAGAGTTTCAGCAGTTTGATATAATATTATTATTAATAATCAGATACTTTTATCGTTTAATTCATGAGTTCACCCCAAAAGCGCGAGTACCTCTTCAATTGTTTGCAAAATGAAATAAGAGAAAGAGAAGGGTCCCTATAACCTACGTTAGCTAATTCAATGCTATACTGACTAAGATAATTAAATTATGCCAATAGGAAGTTGAACAAATTTGTCAAAAATACTTGCTCTGCAGCTCATCTTAGAAACTTGGAAAGCTGAGAATGACTGTTCCACATACAGGTTTCTTATGAAAACCTGTATGTTGAGCAGTGCAAGTAGTGGTAGTGAGAGCACAGGGGAAGTATGACATCAAATGTCTCCAAATGCCGAGATCAAAAGAATATTAGCAATAAGTAAACAAACAATGTTACAGAGAAGAGAGCTCCTGACAGGAAAGCCGAGTCTGAACTTAAAGAAAAGAATGGCGAAAGTCTCATATGGATCCAAGATAAGACAAAAACTGGAAGCCTGGAGATATTTGAAATGTGAATGTGGACGAAACTAGCTAAGATAGCTGGGGATCATGTGACGAATAAGGAGATGCTGTGCTTGGTGCAAGAATAAAGAACACTAGTGAACATAACACAGAGGAGATAAATGAACTAGATCGGTCACATATTTCGTGGGAATTCTCCCCAGAAGGAGGAAGAATTGAGGGAAAGAAAGCCACAGGAAGGCCAAGAACTACGCAGTTGGACTGGATGATGGATAAAGGAAGCAGACAGGGCTACAGAGGTTAAAGAAATGGCAAAGACTAGAGAAGAATGGCATCAGTGGATTCCTGGACCTGTCTGAGGGTAGAACACTGAAGACGTACACTTATGACATACTGGTAATCAGTGAAAAGTCCATAACGACATACCTTTTGTTACACAGTCTGGAACTGGTATGTAGTTGATAAGTTCAAAGAGATTTATTGAAGTAATTGGAGAGTCATGCTGGATACAAACAACTTTCATGATCACTAAAAGAATTCAAACAGATGTGCATTGAACAATTATGTGTCTGTGCATGATGTGATGATTTGAACTATAATATTCCAGTGATGCAGATTACAGCTAAAAACGATAATAAAAATATCAAATGCATAAATGCACTGAACATTTTATTGTACACAACTGTGATGAATTAACAGATAAAAGTTTTGTCATTAAACTGAAGAACATACAAATTTAGCTGACAACTTCAGGAGGATTAATTACTTGTAACATATTTATACCCACTCAGCAGCAATCAGTTAATTAACTATTGGAAGAGTTAAACTACCACAATGAATTTATTAGAAGAATTAGAACAACCTATACAACAGTGGTGATGATGAGGAGGAGAAGGAGGAAGAGGTGGATGAGGAAGAGGAAGAGGAAAAAGAGAATGAGGATGATGATTATAAACACTGACAAAGAGTAAACTCCTTCCTTCCAACCTCTTTTCTCAACGTCAACCACGGAGACAGATACAAAGCCATTCTGACAACCAATGGCTGTCAGTCGACAACGGTTGTCATCAAAGTAGACACACTGTAGCCTTGTCACTCTGAGAAAAAAACAACCGTTGTCTTGCGATTCTTATCAGAGAAAAAGAAAGCAAGACTATTCATGTTAAGCTCAATCTATGATTCTATGTATTTTATTATTAATATAGCACCTTTAAGAAACCTCTCAAAGACATTGAGAAATAGTTGATTGCTAAAGCACAAGTCTCTCACTTCTGCATTTGGGTTTCACATACCAGTGCATTATGTAATAATTGAAAATTCATTATTGATTATTTTAGAATGAAATCATGTGAAAATGCATTATCTTCATATGAAATTGAATAATCATTGTTATTTATGCATGCATTCATACAGACATCTGACCATCGGATTCCGACTGGGTCATTCCAATAGAATATGATTTTGGACTACAGTTCACTTAGAGCAACCATGGATAACCACAGAAGTGATTAGATGACATTAGAGTTAGATGTGTGCATGCACACACACACACCATTTCTCTGTATTGAAAAAGAAACAATTAGATTCATTTTATGACGAACTTTAAATAAATTGGTGATGAAAGCATAGTATAAAAATGAATAGAAATTAACCCTTTGTGGAAACAGGTCATGGTAAATGTAGATGTTTTACATGGTTGAATCATATTTCACAAAACTGTCAAAGACAAAAAAGTCCTACATTCCAGGCAGCTCAACCATCTCTGGAAAATAGTCTTCAATATTCTCCTCTTCTATGAAGCTGTGAGTATCCTTAGCCTGAAACCACAAGCACAAAAAGCTCTGGCTAAAAACTTCCTTCTGGACTCAAAGCCATTTGCTTAAAATTCATCACTTGTTTCATATATGTTTTAAATAACAAAATGTCATTATGATACTATTAGTCACACTTTTCATTTTCTCACCATTATCTGTCACTTGACTTTCTAAAACAAATTCTAAATAAGTTAACCAACAGGAAAGCACAAAATAAAACTGCAAACGGAATGTTGGCTTAACTGTATTCTGCCCACGTCCCCAACTCATCCTGCTCCAACTTCCACGTTACTTGTTTTGTTACATATTGAAAACATAGTAAGTAAGTAGAAGCAAGTAAAAGATGAGTGTCTGCCCCAAGTTTGTAAACTCGAGTTTACTAACTTCTAGGAACATGTGGATCTTCTGGTCAGCACCACTCAATAGGAAAACCATTTCCACGCTTCCATCTGGATGGAAGAGCCTAACATATCAAATGAACAATTTCCATTTAAATCATTTTCTTGTAAAATGTTACAAAGACCTTTACAGCACATCTAAGAGCCCAACACCCTCCCGGTGAGAGACACAAAGGTCAAAATGTTCACTGATCTGAACACATCAGGCATCAGTCCATGATGGCTTTGAAGCGAAACCATAGTTAGTAATCATAATCTTTTAAATAGTTACATACATAAAAATTATGTAGATGCAAACATATGTACATGCATGCAGATATACATATATACATGTATACACAAGTACATACATAAATACATACATACATACACACATTTATATAGTGCCTTTTTAGAACCTCACAAAGGAGCTAAACCTATCTGTCATACAGATCTATAAAGTGTGACTCAAATAAATCACTTGGCCTAAACATTCAAATCAGAGCAGTTGAGTCTGTAGGAAGCACATGGCATCATTCAAATATTTTAAAATACAAGGATGACCCACTTACTGCGTATGGTAGAGTTGATATGGGAGAAACAAAAGTGGAAGGCTCTGACAACCTTCTGCAAAACACAACCAACTAAATAAAGTTGTCACACATTTGTGCAAATCTGTACAGCAGCACTTCACTTAAACAAATCAGACAACAGTTATAATCAACGTTCTTCAAAATACTGGCAAAGTACCGCAACTTTAAGCATTTAAATAAAAGTCTTAACCTTAAGAGCAAAAGCTAAAATAGCATAATGTTTTTCAGCCGAGCAAACCATTTGGCTGAATTACCTAAATATCATTCAATCAGTTATTACAGGAGACAAGGGACAGAAGCAGATGATACAGAATTGTCCACAGTGCAGTCAATTCTTGGTCTGAGGATCACTAAGACAAGATAAGCATAATGTTTTTCAGCCAAGCAAACGATATGGCAAAGACATGTAGCTTTCAGACAAGTAAGTCAGTCAGAACAGTTATCAAATGCATGTTACTGTACTTCACCTTATTTACAGGCAGCACACAAGAATTAAAAAACTACTGATCATACTTACGTGCAATTCGATCAAGATCTGACTCAACTTCTGAATCTGAATATATGTTCAGAAAATAACATGGCTTCCCATCGAGTGGCTGCAAAAGAACATATCTCACTTTATCACTGATTCATTGTCAGGTCACGTCAAACAATACCTTGTCATACATGTTACATGTAGGTAGCCACGTTTTAGCATGTTTGTGAGGTTCTTAAAAGGTGCTGTATAAATAGCTAGATACATACATACATATAAACATACATATAAACATACATATAAACATACATATAAACATACATATAAACATACATATAAACATACATATAAACATACATATAAACATACATATAAACATACATATAAACATACATATAAACATACATATAAACATACATATAAACATACATATAAACATACATATAAACATACATATAAACATACATATAAACATACATATAAACATACATATAAACATACATATAAACATACATATAAACATACATATAAACATACATAAAAACATACATATAAACATACATATAAACATACATATAAACATACATATAAACATACATATAAACATACATATAAACATACATATAAACATACATATAAACATACATATAAACATACATATAAACATACATATAAACATACATATAAACATACATATAAACATACATATAAACATACATATAAACAAATATATAAACATACATATAAACATACATATAAACATACATATAAACATACATATAAACAAATATATAAACATACATATAAACATACATATAAACATACATATAAACATACATATAAACAAATATATAAACATACATATAAACATACATATAAACATACATATAAACATACATATAAACAAATATATAAACATACATATAAACATACATATAAACATACATATAAACATACATATAAACAAATATATAAACATACATATAAACATACATATAAACATACATATAAACATACATATAAACATACATATAAACATACATATAAACATACATATAAACATACATATAAACAAATATATAAACATACATATAAACATACATATAAACATACATATAAACATACATATGAGCTGAGCCAGATCAACTGAAAATGTCATATAATCTAATCTAGTGGTTCTTCACTATGCCGTTATTGTACGGCACAAAGCATCAGTCGATGAAAGCTACAAGTGAACCATAGTCAATAATCATAATCCAGTCAAAATCCGATAGGTCAGGGAAACTGGAAGCCAGTGTATGGCGAGTAATAAGCTGAAACAGATGAGTCTTAAAATTCTTTAAAACGATTAAAGAGCAAGCACAAAGTACAGAACTAGGGACCGAATTCCAAGGCTTTGCAAAGTCATTGAAAATGCCATAGAGCTCAACACTCTCCAGGTTCAATGCAGAATAAGAGGTAAAGTGTCCGCTGATTGAGTGCAATATCTCATTACAATAGTTCACTGTGGTGGTTTAACTTTCAGAGGGGTGAGCATTCTAAGCAGCGATACAAAGTAAAACTAGGTCATAATCACAATCGTAAACTTGAAATTTCTAAAGCACTACTGTACTTTAAAAGCTAAGCGTAGCACACCAGTTTATTCATGAGTGCTGCATCAAGTCAGTGGGGTTGTTCAAAGATGCTATGTCAACAGCTAAGTCCCTTGCCAGAAAACAAGAGAGAGAAGGAAGAGGGAGATCACATCAAATTAAATACAGTCACTAAGTAAACATGTTACATCAGCTAGTGTCTGGCTTCAAATGGAGACTTTACAAAATGAAACAAAGTCAAATTAAACTTGGTCATGTCATCAGAAATGATGTTAAATCAACCACAATCTTGAAGTTTAACAAGTTTTAAACCTGACCCTGACACAAAGAAAACAGAAAATAATAATAATAATAACAATTAGTAACTTCTAATGTGCCGGTGTCTATTGCACAAGGCATCAACCGATGGCGCATTAAAGTCAAGTCACAATCAGATCAATAATCTGTTGGTATGGCTTTGCGTGTCTGCGCGAGCTTGCCATTGGCGACTCTTCTAGTTCTCTGAGCTATGTTCACTTACAGGATATTATTCTGTTCTTAATGACACTTAACATCATTAGTGACTTTTAACATCAAGTCTAGCACAGTGAGCGCCACTGATTCTTAGCACGCTATACAAATTTCTTATTACAAATTACAATTACAATATCCAGAAGGTCAGTCCACAAGACACTCTGTTGACAGCCTACAGTGGATATATAGTTGAAACCCTGGTCACAGAGTTTGAACTTAACAGAATAAAAAGAACACAAGCTCAAAATAACTGCTGCTAAGTAACTTCACAAAAATACTCACATGACACTTGATGAAAGCAATGCCAACAACAATTCCACAGCTACTCAGACACTTCTTAAAAGAACAGATGGAAACAATCTCAGCATCTCCTGCAAAGCAATTACAAAACCAATAATTGTTGAGATTCTTTAGTCTCTCCTATTTCCCCGCAATACTTTTATAAGTTTACACTCTTAAGCCAACAATTATAATTACACTAAAAACCCTTATGCTTCTGCAATTGGATTAAAGGCATTCTATACAAGAGCTATGTTAGAAGGGTGTTTACAAAGGGCATAAAAAACATGATTAAAAAACCCACAGCAACTGGGTCTTGTTGATTCTTTCCTTTTTCCAAAATAATGAAAATTACCATTACTTTGGAAAGAGAATCATCAGAAAGTCAACAAACTTGCATGAATCAGTCAGATGGCTATTGTGTTAGATAGCCACGAGTATTTCAAAACAGTACAAGTGTACGTTTTTGGGGATCTTTTAAAATGTGTTGATTTATCTCCTAAAATCAGGTACTGCTACAAATGGATAGAAGACTTTGAGCAAGTTTTTGAAGCAAGGGGTGTATGAAAGTATCGTGGTTAGCATACTGGACTATCAACCGTGAGTTAAGGGGCTAAAATTCCTGCCAGGAAAGAAAAGTATTTCAAGATTTCAAAGATGCCTGTTACATTAGTAGCCCCTATGAAACTAAGCTATAAAATAAGTACATTGACCAAAAGCTGTCAGTGGGAAGTTCAGACAGGGAGGGACAGGTTTACCAGCCACCCTCATAAACAGAAACTAAGAAATAAAAATGCTAACATTTCACATCCACGGCTTCCTCTCAGGGTTTGCTAAAAGCATCAAGGACTGCTCAATATTCTTCTCTTCTGTAATTTTGGAAATGTATAGCACAACATTCACTGTAGTCATTTGCCATCAGTAGCAACAATAACTATAATTTTTAAATTTTTTTGCATGTTGCTCATGACATTTCAGTGGTAAATAACACTAAAAATACAGCCAAATTAGATGTTTAGTTATCTATTAGTACTTGCATGGGTGACTAACTAACAATGACTATCCAATGAATGTCTTGCCATCCAGTGCCAACTCAGCCCTTCATCTTTTTGGGGTAGTAAATGAGTACCACCAAAGGTTGGGAAGTTAAAATAGGTGTTATATTTTGGAATGATGTGGTTGTCGTGTTACTGCATCCAACAAACCTCAGGACCAAGCTTTGTTACAAGTTCATATAAAGGTGTGTAAATAAGTGTTACCGTAATCTTTTATTTCAAATAATTTTGTTCAAGAGTTTGTTTATAAAGATGAAAACAACCAAATTTAAAAGCACATGCTCTTCTGAAACTGCTCATCATTTTTGCGACAAAACAGGAAAAAACCGCTGGTCTATAGTCTTCTGAAATATAAAGAATCCATGAATCCAACATATCATAGCCATAAATCAGTGTCCAGGCATGCCAGTGTACTATCGTAATCATAATCCCAAGATTTCTACAGTGCCCAACGAAAGCCACGTCATGGGGACCAGCTTATTCACAGGCGCTCAGTCAAGACAAAATCGACAGGCAAAATTGGTTGGGTTCCAAGTGAAGATCCAGAAGTCAGGCAGAGCGATAGCGTGGCAGCTACGGTGGGTGATGTTTGGGATTGGAGATGAAAGAGAGATAGGAGAAAGAAGGGGAGTCAGGATAAGATCTGCGAAAGAGGAATGTTTTCAGTTTTGAGATAAAGGCCAACTAGGTATTTTGTGAATGGCAGTTATCATACCGGGTATATAAGTGAAATGAACTTCGCGTGAGCTGGGAATCATCTTTTCATTGAATCCGACGCAGAGGACCTTTCCCCGTAGAGATACGATCAAGAGCCTTGTTTCGTCCGCAGACAGAGCCACTTTCGACAGACCGTAGATATTGCTCTGAGATTCAAGGCTACAACAGTGTACTTCCTGCAATGCCTCAAACGAAGCCATACTGACACGTCAAACGAAACTGCTTACAAATTATAAAAACTGTTGCTGTATTTTACCTAAGTAGTCCGATTAGTTAACAGCAACTTTATACAGAAAAACGAGCCAACGCGAACGAGGGTACCTGACCTATAATTTTTACCTTTCTGGCTTGACCTATATTCAAGTAACCGTATTCCTGTCAATACATTGACTGTTGCAATCATAGACTAACTTATAATTATGAACGATAGTGTAGACACGGAAATTTGATTTAAAAAAAAAATCTGGTGTATTTTTGTGACTTCTAAAGTACCGTTATAATGCACAATGCATCGATTGAAGGCACACCGACGTAATTTTGTTCACACAAGAGTAGCAAGACTGCACGTTCTGGGTTCAGATTAAACCGCCAAAATTACATTTCTGTCAATTGTTGAATATACCAATGTTGTTATGGGGCTTCACTTAGTTTGTGAGAATGTTTCAACTTTCGATACTCTTTTCTTTGGCGACCGTATCGATGATTGAATGTTTAGCATCTTCTAGCGTCTGTATATCCTTGAATCCTGCTCATTTTCAATGATTGTACCCGGCGACATCTCATATCGTAATCTCGAGATTTCTACAGCGTCCAAAGAAAGCCAAGTCACGGGGAGCAGCCTATTTACAGACGCTCAGTCACAACCAAATCGATGGGCAAGAGGGGTTGGGTTCCAGGTCAAGATCCAAAAACCAGACAGAGAGACAGCGTGGCGGCTGCGGTTCGTGATATTTGGGATTAACCATTTGAATGAACACGTCGCACTTCGTATTGGACGTCGCCATCCCGGTTACCTATTTGTGGGCAGCTCCGTCACGATTCTACGAGCTCACGCAAAGCGGCTTCATGTGCTTCTGACAACACACTTCGTAGTCGTCAATTACGGAGGTCCGCTGAGGGAATGGAGGAGTCATCCGAATGCGGACAAGGGGTGGAAGGTCATACCCGGTATGGGCGGCTGCATCTAAATTTGGTAGTTACACGTATTTAAGCACAGGCTGTGCCTTAAACACCAACTTCAGTCAGACAGCAGTCCGTGTTGCACTGGACCATAATAGGTGGACATCTCTGGGAGCAGGGACTGTTATATGATTATTTCCACTGTGATTATTTCTACTGCCACAACAGCTCAGGTACTTTCTCAGCGTATCTAAGTCTTTTTCAAACTGTTAGATAGCCATGGTTCAGTGCTTTGTGAGATTCTTAAACTGCTCCTTACAAGATTCTTAAAATGCACTATATAAAAGTTCAGATACATACAGCCAACGCGTCCCAAATCCTATATGGAGTCCGTTCTGGGTGGGATTACATCTGTAGGTTTTTAATCACAAGTTTTGACACTTGACTGGATCAAACTCATGCTTAAGATTGTCAACCTGCTGCCTGTAGAAAACACGGCACACTACCCCTCTTCTTCACCACCAAATGTGTCCACTCCCAACACAGATGATGTCTGGATTCTACTGCATATGCGTATGGAAAGCAAGAGCCAAACGTAATCTAACAGTTGCTAACAAAGCACTCCTACGTATAACTTCATGCAAGTGTTATGAACCTGTTAAGACAACAACAAAGGAACACTGCATGTATTTCAACATCATCCTAAACTACTTCTCTCAGTTTTAAAATGCGATGCAACCAACTAAACATGACAGTTGAACAACAAGCGTTCAAACTCAGAGCAATTCACAGGTTTTCACGGATTACCGACACTCTGATCAAACAGCTTTGCTAATGGCATAAAATATGAGACAGACCACAAGATCAAATGGCTGATCATAATCAAGCATTCAACAGATCCAGTCAGCAATCAGTTTTAGGTAGAGCAAACCCTTTACAACATTTTAAAAGTTGTTGGGACTTAATGAGACTGGCAAGAAATGTCACATTCAGAGCTCTATTATCCTTACTACGTATGCAACATCAAATCATCATCTAAGCACTACAAAAATATCTAAAAAGCCAGTTCTATAGGCCGTAGCAAAACGGGGACTAGCTCAAAAAGCCAAAGGATATTAATACCAGGCAACAAAAAAACAGGAGATTCCCAACACAAGTGTAACTAGGCTCGTTTTACAAATCATGGATAAATAATCTGTAATAAACAAAATGACATTGTAAACCACCCTCGCAATAGCTCATGGCTACTTATGATGTTAAAAACCGTTGTTATTACAATTATAAATCATAATCATGAATATAAAGTAATCAGACATGACAATATAATACTAAATATTCATACAGATTCACCTGACTTTACTGATATCATGCATCATAAGTACAATGGCAAAATTTTTTTAAATTTGGAAGATCACCATTTAGGAAGAAAAATCAATATACATGTAATGCACAAGGATAGACAATAGAAAAAAGCCAAACTGATCAAAAGAAACCAATTTTTAGGCCATTTACCATAGATATGCAACACAGGAACAACCATAGATACAGAACATAAATCAGAACAAACAATCTCAAACTGCTTAACATAAAACTTGTTTTAACTGGACATTATAAATAAGATTCTCAAAAGAAATCATTACAGTTCAGAGCAAATACACCAGAACTAAATTGGTAAAATCTGCAAATTATAACACATTCAGTAACCTTCAACCTCTCCACAAGCACACATGCACACTACTACAGGTAATTTTGGAGCAAAAACCTCTAAAATTTGCACAAACTCTTTACAAAATAACTTTAATAAAATAACTTCAATAAAACTATGGATGCTATTCTGCCATCTCTGGAAAAATGACACAACTGGAATTTGTAAAGTAAAGTAGCTTGTGACAGAGCAACCTAGAGTTGAAATTTGCAGAGGCAACCAAAAACCATAAGCAATTACTAAAACATCAGTCAGAACCAAGTCAATCCGTGAAGTCTTGATCAAGAACCTGTGAGTTGTGTGGACTTTTACCTACTGAAAAGGTAACCAAGTGGATGAACCATTTGCCAGAATCAAACTGTTCCATTTTATCTCAAAGGTAGAACAGTCACATGATTATACTTTAAGTCAGAAGTCAAACAGCACTTATATAAGCAGAAACTTACAGGGCTAACAATAGAACAAGTTCTTCTTGCACAAAAACATCGTTTTACGATGAGAGATCAGACAAGGCAGTGGCAATACACTGACATCGTTTGGTAGTACACTAGACGCTGTAGCCCACATCGTTATGAAACATGATGAATTTCTTTATTGTTAACCGTGTGTAATAATAGCGTGTATAGCAATCATGATCAGAATCTCTCTTGTCAATTTGTTTCAGATGATTGAAAATGAACAGTCTTTAAATCTTTTTAAGTATTGCACCATCTGAGTTACACGAAAAGCAACCAACCACACTCAGTTGAATAAATCAACATGAAACACCGGAGGTCATTCATATCAGTAGCACAAAACGTTCTTCGATCTTCCTTTCATGATCAAAAGCAGAAGTGTTTCTTCTAGAATTAACATGACTGGCTTTAGGAACAAGTCAACGGAGGAGGCCAATCTACCAGTTGAGGTTGTCCATTAAGGATGCCCGCAAAGAGGGGGATGGAGGGGTCACCCAAATGCGGACAAGGGGGAAAGAAGCTACACCTAATGCAGACATTTGCATCTGTATTTGGTACATACAGTAATTTCTGAACATCATGTGCCTTAAATCATAATCTTGAGATTTCTACAGCACTTAATAAAAGATATGTCGTGGGAACCAGCTTATTCCCAGTCTCTCAGTCAAAACCAAATCGATAGGCAGGAAGAGTCAAATTCAGTTTCGGGTCAAGATCCAGGAGTCAGACAGACAGACAGTCAGATGGCTATGGTGGATGGTGTCTGAAACTGGGTAGCAAGATAGATGAGGGGAAGAAGAGGAATCAAGATGGAACCTATGAAAGAGAAGCATTTTCAATTCTTAGTGAAAGACCTGTGTAGATTGCAAGGGGCAAATTGTTGGCGAGTTTGTATGATGGGTCAGATAGTTGTAATTCTGGCAGAAATTTATTCGAGGGGTGAAGCGATTTCCATATTTTAAGCATGAGGTGATGGGAGGGCGGAAAAGTGTTATGGCAGAAGAGGAATGGAAATAACTGAGGACTGTAAATAGCTGACAAACATAGGAGGGTTGGAGAGGATTCAAATGTGTTGTAGGTAAGTGATATATAGGACTTTGTACTCTATTCTCTACTTTAAGACAGTGAGGTAATTTCAGAGAACAGGAGTGATGTGATGGTTTTTGGGGGCTTTGGTGACAGCACAAGTCAGAGAATTCTGGATAGCTTGATGGCAATATATTTGAAAGGTGTATGCATTCAGGAAAAGTGAATTGCAGTAGTCTAGTTTAGCATGGAATATGGATGTAGCAACGGTCGATGCTGTTTTGAAGTCAAGCATAGGGTGGATTCTGCGAAGGTCACAGATATGCATGAAACAAGAGCATGAAAGACGGGCAACATTCAGTCAGACAGAAGACAGCCTTTACTGAACTGGATCTAACAAGAGTTCCTTTGCTGGCCATGGCAGACAGCAAAGTACCCAAGATGATGGGAGGAAAGTAATGCCAAATGCGGTTAAGGGGAAAGAGGGATCCAAAGCAGATCAATTTTTTGCAGACAGCCTTCATGGACAATCCCATACCATTGGCCTCACAACAAGCTGGCATAAAGTTCATGTGCCTCATAGTAGACTGGATTACCACTGGTGTTGATCGTAAAAACTCATGTGCAGCGTGAGGTGTTTGCCAGAATGTCACTGAGAATTGCGTTTACGTCAGCAAGGATGCTTCAGATACTAAGCAGTCAGATTCTACCGGTTTCTTTCAGTCTTGCGCTAACGTAGGACAAATGTCTCCTAGAAACGCTAAGAACATCGGCTGACAACGGCGAGTCCAGCACCAAAGAGGCCAACAGCAGACGGCGAGTTCTTCACTGTTCCAACCAACGCGCCACGCCACGATTAACAAGTTCACGGTTGATAAATTTAGACTGCAAAGGAAGAAAATAACTGGATGTTAAAACTGCTGACACCATAGTAAGAACGAGCACACAGCCTTACTCTCTTCCCTAAAAACACTAAGCCCAGAATACTGCTTATGCCATCATCCCTGATACTATTGCTGTCACGCATCAGTTACAATGATAATATCTGTCATCACCATCATCAGTCGGGGAATTACACAAGAATTGCAATATATTCATTAAATAACTGATCCGCAATTACACAAGAAACTCATTATAATGCTGTCTTTAAAAGCCATATCCAGAACTAACCTATAACAAGATCCTTATAATGAGTATAGCTTTATGTGTCTAAACTAACTTGGGCATTTACAAAAGATTAAAATTAATTAATTAATTAATTTACACTAAACTCATTATAATGCTGTCACTGTAAGCCATATCCAGAACTTATAAGGAGGTTGTTATTCTGAGGATAGCTTTATATATCAGAACTAAATCGGGCAGTTACACAATATTAAAATTTACTTATTAATTAATTAATTTACAATTTACAAGAAACTCATTATAATGCTGTAATGAAATCCATATCCAGAACTTATAACGAGGTTCTTATTATAAGGATAGCTTTATGTATCAGAACTAAATCTGGAATCCGTGTTCCTCACCATTTTATATCAGAATTCATCTTGTGATGAAACGAGCTATAAGGAGTTTCTATTGTACTTTCAAAGACATGGGCCATGAATGTAAACTTTAATAAATGTTTTTTCACTTCTGAGAACTCAACCTGGTAATGTTACAGGATTGAGGTGAAAGTAAAGATTTCAAAATCTGCAGCAATGGAGGGTATACCAGTTCACATATTGATGATTATTCTGGCATATATTTCATGTTTAACTATAATACCTGAAACCTCTGTCTGTTTTATGGAGAATGGACAAGCAAGTTCAAGAGTGTCGTACCTGGCTACCGCTGAGTTTTGTAAGAAGAATGTACGGTACTTGGTCTTCTTCGATGGCTACGGCCTCAGCCTGCAAAATGGAGCCACTCACCAACTCAACCAGAACAGATGCTGCCTCAGGCGGAAAATCTTCTTCATCTACATTCACAAAACCAGAAACAGACTACGAACTAAAAGCAAAACCCTCAAAGGGCATCACCCACTGAAGTATCTAAATCAATGGGTGTCTAAATCACCGAGTGTTTAGTTTTGGGTAGTCTGAGCATTCCAATTGCGCATATGGGTCAACAGTGAGCAATGGATGCAACACATAAGGATATCTATTTGGCTGGTGAATTGTCTGCTTTCAAAAGCTCTAAATGCCTCAATATAGCAAATTTAACACAAGTCAACTGCAGTATTTGCAAGAGACAGACACCAGGTGGCTGCCTGTTCATTCCTGCTCATCCAGCCTCAACTCCAGCCTTTCCATGTTTCACAATATGATTATGTTCACCAGCATTTGACGTTTTGTGTGTTTATCCTTTTCCACAACTTCCTTCTTCACAACGCTGGATTTCTTTTACCGGCTTGGTGTTTAGTAAACAAAAATCCTCTGACAACAAGTTTGCATGTTTTTGCAAAACGACAACTCTTTGTTAATCTGTAAGATGGCCATTAAAAAACTGCAACTGTAAAAAAGCAACAAGATTTCTTGCAGGGCCACTTCCAATGTTCAGGCACAGATTTCACCCATGAAATAACAGTAGAACCTGAGCAGACTTTAAAATTGTGCAGAGCACTTAGTAGCACCTTTAAGACTCTTTTCGAGACACTTAACTGATTTCTTAGTAAGTAAAATAAAAATAATAACTTACCAGTTGGACTGATAACACCAAAGAGGTAACACTCAATTGCCTGAAACGGCAAGGTTGTGAAATCTCTCCTAAACACAAGAAATATCTAATAATGACTTCAGAAACTACATGTACTATTAAACCTACACTACAGAGTAGCATCTATTCAAGGCTTTAATGACTATTCTATAACATGCCACAGAAACAGAATTTGACATCTGTAGTACCTAAATTCAAACATAATTCCTATTTGTGTCAATCTAGTCTGGACATTTCACAAGACAAAAATTTTTTGCTTCATCTTGCAAATATCATACACTTTGGATTGAAAGTATTTGTTACAATATCATTCACAACACGAATGCAATAGAAGGAAAATGGAAATTTCATTTTGCCCATAAGAAGTTCATACAGATACTGTACCTAGTTTCTGTGATAACCGGGATTACGAAAGACTGTGTAAAACTGAGAAAGATGACTTGAAGAGCAAAAGCAAGCAAACTCTCTCTTCATTAGTTCTCAGAGGTTAAAAAGTTCAAGCTCATAGCAATGAAAAAGACAAATGACAATGCACTGAACAAAAGGTAAAGCATGCTCCAGCACAAGTATTTTCCCTCCTAACATATACAGTAACCATGACAACAAAGAATGTCCCCTCATCTTACCTGATCTGCTTGAGGGCTGTTCCTGGAACCCTGACATATCCACCATAGTCGACCAACTTAACATCACACTCATCGGCTTCTGGACAAACACTGATAACTTGTACACGATACCAGTAGCTGTCAATCAGAGCTACACAGACCACACCCACTGAAAAAAGTAACAAACGAAGTACATTAGATGTCATTCAAAGCTACACAGACCACACCCACTAACAAAGAACATGGCATGAGAAGCAAACAGATGTCAAATAGAGCCATAAAGACCATATCCACTACAGAAGAACATAACAGAAGAAGTAAATACGATGTCAACCAGAGCTAAACAGGCCATCCCTCTTGCGAACATACCATGCGCTGATGTCAATAAGAGCTACACAGACCATATCCACTAGAAAAGAACAAAACTGAATAAGTAAGTCGGGTGTCAGTCAGAGCCGCATAAATCAATTCCATCAGCAGATGTTATACAGACAACACCAACTACAAACACATGCATGACGATAAAGTGGATCAAAAGATAAAGACCCTTGCCATTTGCACTTAGCAAGCATCACCAATCGCGAAAAATACACTGGAACCGCCTATGAACACTGTAACAGCACATTTTATAAGGAAGCTGAGGTAAAATAATAATCAATAAAAAACCCATATCTTCTTATGCACCTTCATAAGGTTGAGGAAGATTGGGGGTCTGTGCATCTCCATTATAGCACTGAAGCATCATTTGCATCTGAAGCTCCAGATGAGGAAATGTGGGATGCGATGGCTGCTGAACAAAGACGTGATTGGCCGCAATGACCCTCGAAACGATAACATCCATTCGAACACCCATCGGTAAGTTCAGCTACAACGGAACAAACCACAAGTTGCATGAACTTGATCCTCTTTCACCATTTAAATTAAAGACTTTGTGGATGATCTTTTGCCATTTTTACAATTGCAATGTAATACTGCTTTGAGTGAAGTGTCACTGCTCACTTCTTCTCCTGTTATGCCAGCGATCTTGATGTCAGTGACATGGCCAATTAATAATCAACCTTATTTCCAACTTATATTTCTTGTTCAAGATAGCTGTGCTCCATCCTATCTCGGAGAGTTATGCGTCTCGATCTAGTCCACTCCTGGCCACAGCACAGCGTAGAACCTTCCCTGTGGTTGGTCCAATTTTCCAGAATAGGGCACTTCGCATGCTATGACAAGAGCTCCTCGGTCTTTCGTTACCTCTATTCCAAAGTGCTTGAAAACCACTTTGTTCCACCCTGGTTTTCTGTAATTAGGTAGGGAGCACATCTGATGAGTCTCACTTGAAAATGTGCTATATTAATCTTCAATTACAAACATAAAGACATTTGTTGGTGTCCATAAAATTTTGTATTCATCTATAGCCATATTTCAGGATTCTTATCATTTCAGTCACAGTCCTTACCTCTACAAAGCCATTGTTCATACTTGCAAATTGCCATCCTTATTACCTGCACACAGCAATTACTCCTACCTGCATGATGCTCTCTGTTGGCGGCAAAAGCTCTTCAGGAACAATCTGAGTGTAGTTAACATTTGGAAATCTACTCTCAGGAAACTTTGATTTGATCAGCCGCAAGGCCAATGTCACTTGACGTTTTGTGCCTGAAATATTCACAGTGTACCCCGTTTTAATCAGTACATCAGGCACTTAGTATAATTTTCAGTGTCAACTGTCCACTGCCAACATATAAGTGCCAACTGAAAGCGTCTTCATATTTTACACAAACCCTTCATTGAAAGCTAATTCATAAATTCTAATAATTTGTAATCTTCTACTGCCTCTACGTGCTGCAGATTAGAATTGAAGTTCTTTATGTTCTTAATATTCTTAAATTCTTTATTATGGCTTAAAAACCTCCTAAACATGTGATGCTTCAATGACTGTATAAGAGTGATCAGTAAAGTGAAAACACTCATCTAATATATTAGACAAGGCAACTTAAGACAAGAAAATTAAGCCACCTATTTTTTGCAGACATCCTTCACGGTCAACCCCAAAGACAAACAAGAGACAATCTAACAATATACGCTGAAGTTTACCTTGTTCTTAGTAGTGTTCTTTTTATACAGTGCAATTTTATAGGCTTTTAGTTTAGGCCTAAAAATGTGCAATCTTGCATGAACTAGAGTGCGGGTCACAAGTGTCACTACCCACACGGCAGGTCAGTGTGTGCACGGCATAAAAAATTAAAGGGAACATTTAACGCAGCTTAACCAGACTTGCTGCAGGTCAAACTACAGCACTTTAGGTAACCTTTGAAAATGCCAGCTGTCATTTCAAAGATGAAAAACCTGGTTTGTCTTATAATCAAGAAAAAGACCTTAGATCCATGTGTACTACATAACCATATCATCAAAGGTTGAAAGGAGCCAGAAAAGCTACATCACAAAGAAGTCAAATGTCCGAATACCTTCAAGAACAACAACTCGGGATGCTGTTGTCGTCAGTTTGTTCTTAACAACAATATCGGCACCTGATTTTTCTCTTATTGACAAGACATTTCGCCCTTGTTTGCCAATCAGACGGCCACATAAATCTGATGGAAAGTCAAACTGATAGATAACACGAGACTTCTCTGCATCACTGTCTGGACATTTTCCTGCTCCATGCTTCTGAGCAGCCTAAAGCAGAAACAGCAAGGCCACTGTAGTATGTCATTAAGGCCAGCAATACTTTGTTTGAAATCAGCAAAACCTAATAGAAAGGTAAAAAAATACTAAATGCCACTGCATCAAACTTGTTATGTCCATTTTCTCAACTCCAATCAAAGATACAGTATATATCGCATTTCCTGTAACTGGCTATACAGTCTGATGCCCTCGCTTCCTTTGCTTACACCTTGACCTATAAGAAAATCAATCTCAAAGCTGAAAACATGACATCAGCTCATTAACAGGAACTGCTTTTAACATCCCAGGAACAAATTATACTGGGAAAAAAGTATAAACAGCTTGCTGTAGATCAATGAACCTGTGAAAATTCAACTAACTGCAACTCAATACATAAACCCAACGAACAAGATCGCATTTCACATCAATTACATTTTCAATTAAACTGCTGCCATTTGAGTAATTTAATATATGTGAAATTCTTTTAGACCCTCACCAGCAGCTAAGAAAGTAGTTTAGCTTTTCATTTTTTAAGATTAAGATTATTTGTAATAAAAGTAGACTGGGTGTAGTTCAGTTAAATTATGTGAAATTAACGTAAATGCAGTAAGAGGATGGCAAAGTATGAATTCAAGGACAAAGGAGGTAGGCTGTTTTCCAGAATAGTATGAAGCACAGAGGTTAGGAAGTTGTGACAGCACCAACTTAGATCTTATTTAGAGTCACCTTTAAAAGCTAATCAGAAGCAAGAAATTTACTCACAACTGGAGACTTGTTCCGAGTCTCACTACCTGACTCACTGACAAGGTCAGCTCCTGCTTCTGAATTTTCTGAATCTGGAGCAGCAGTTGATGGATAACTTTCTACATTTTCTACAGATTCAAGTGATTCAAGACCATTTTCTATAACACGTCCAACAGACAATTCGGAAACTGACTCTGGCTCGTGGTAAGAGACACTCTCAGAAATGCCATTGTCCATCTGTACACCATTTCCACAAATATCATCTGAGGATCGTAGAGCTTCACACTGGCCGCTGTGGCCTTGAGAATTGTCTGAAGTAAAGCTAGTTGCTTCCAGGCTATGTTCAGGTGTTGCCGACGTTTCCATTTTCACAGATGAGCAGTTAACGATCTTCTCCACGTTCTGACAGTCCTCTTCCAACAAACAACCTTCTCCGGCATTCTGATTCGTTAATTCCGATCCAAATCCCTCAGAGTACTTCTCTGACTGCTGAATATTTGTTTTTGTTGTTGACTGGGTATCTTTAAATCCTTGTATCTCAGAAACAGCAGCAATACCATCAGTTTCTGACTTCACTTCAGTGCCACTAGTTTCAATCTTTGACTTCACATCAACAGTTGTGACTTCGACCTGTGAAACACAGTAGGTCTCATCATTTTCTCTGTTTGACTGCAAGGTGGTTTTATTGACTTTGGTCTGCGACTCCACACTGTCCTCAGCTACTTCACTCTCCGGTTTTAATTTGGTATCACCAAGGTCGACCTCAATGACACCCATCTGCGGCTTCAGTCTGGTGTTCCTGACTTCATTCTGAGATACTGACAAGTCCACGGGTGTGACTTCAGTTTGTGACATGCAGTCATCTTGATCATTTTCTTTCACTGACTGGAAGGTTATATTACTGATGTTGGTCTGTGACCCTAAGCTGACCTCAACCACTTCAGTCTCTGAACTCAACTTGGCATCATCAAGGTCAACATCTATGACTTCTTTCTGCGACTTCAACTTGGCGCTGTCGACTTCATTCTGTGATTCAAAATCTGTATCAGTAACTTCAATGGTTGGCACAGTCTGTGGACTCTCGTGATCTGTAGATGACTTAAGGGTGTTCTGTGACTTCCGTTTAGACTTCCGGCTGAACAGCCACAGCGCACACAGAATGGCTGTAGGTGTAGCCGTGAGAATGAACAACTTCAGTCTTGTCCACATTCTACAAAGATCAACGACAAGTCTTAGTCAGTTCAGCAGCACGAAGCTTTACTGATGAAATTTTTGGCAGAAATGTCTGGTGGGATACACCTAATCATAATCATCAACTTTTGAAGTCCAACATATTGTTTTGGCTCTGCATAAAGAAGAGAGAGCTAGTGTAGTTTTGGTTTCGCTCCAATTTTGGCATTTACTGAAATTCAAAGTATGGCCAGGAACTAAACCTGCTAACAAATAGAGTGAATTTGTTATTAGTCTAATATAAGCATTGCATGACCTTCAACGAGCTTCATATGCATTATGTATGCATGTATGTGTACAGTGGGATATTCAAAGAGCACTTTTATTAAGAACCTCTCAAAGGCACTGATATGTTACCATTCAGCAGATCTAGAAAGCTGAAGTTTATGATATGCTGAAAATGTTATATGGATCCAATTCTTCAAAAACTGTATTTACCAACTTTATATGCAGATATCCACATTGGGCATATCACTCTCCCCTGTTCACATATGGATGACCCCTCCCTCCCTCTATGTAGACATTCTACTCCCAATGCATTTCCTGCATATTTTCTCTCTCTCTCTCTCTCTCTCTCTCTCTGCATCCGTTCTGTTTCATAAATACATAATTCTTTTTCATTTCATAACCTCTACACACACACATTCATTATTTACATCCAATTTAATAACACTCCTGCCAGGAAGCAAAAACCTTACCCCACTCTCCATCTGTCTGTCTCTCAATTTTTATGGCAAACTATAAACATGAAATTTAATAAGACTAAAATAGGTCCGAGCCATCGCACACCGCGGAGTTGAAACAGAGAGTGCTGCTGTGTATTGAACGCATTTCGGAGTGGATGGCTTCCAACCGTCTCAGACTCAATCCATCGAAGTCCGAGTTCCTATGGTGCACCACTCTCCGACGTCAGCATCTACTCAACGACAGTTCATTCGCCGTCAACAAGGCAGTAGTTCGACCAGCCGATACCATCCGCAACCTTGGATTACACTTCGACAGCTGTTTGACCAGGTCGGCCCATGTGAGTCAACTTGTTCGGGGCTGTTTCTATCAACTGCGTCGAATAAAGTCCATCCGCAGACTGATTCCTACCTCGACAGCCATCACCTTGGTCAACAGCTTCATAGTCTCCAGGGTTGACTACTGCAACAGCCTGCTATTGGGGCTGCCTGCTTGCCAGCTAGATCGGGTGCAGTCAGTGCTGAACTCTGTGGCACGTGTCATCTATGGCCGGACACCATCCGATCATATTAGTGACCTGCTGCGCGACAATCTGCACTGGCTGCGCGTTCCTCAACGGATCACATACAAACTATGTCTGATCACCTAAAAAGCACTGAATGGCCTCATGCCAGACTACATCTCTGAATTTTGTATTCGAGTCTGAGACAATGAGAACAGATGTCAGCTGAGGTCCTCGTCGAGGAACCTACCGCAGGTCCCAAGGTCTTCCGTGCGGTTTGGCGAAAGCTCTTTCTCGATTGCCGGACCCACTGCGTGGAATAGCCTTCCCGGCCACATGAAGAATGCTCCATCCTTGGATAACTTTAAGAAAGGGCTTAAAACGTTTCTATTTAAATTATCGTATGACTGTAGTCAATTTTCTACTGTCGCCTGAACTTATGTACAGCGCCCTTTTCTTCGGCCTTGGCCGTGTTACAGCGCTATAGAAATTGTCTTATTATTATTATTAAGTATATATATATTTATATACAGTTTGCTGACAGCAGAAATGACGTCAAGTTAGACTCTGGCAGAAGTACATAAATTTTCTGTATTTTCTAATCGACAATCTGCCCATTTAAAGTAGTCTATGCTAAAACAACTACACGACTAGAAGTGATGCAAACAGCATGAAACTATAGGAGCAGCCAGTGTCTCCTGGATGCCACTGAAAAGTCCTCCATACATGCAAAGTAACCCCAGCATACCTCACAGTAATTTATATACATACCTTATTTAGAATCATAAGATTGTGTTCAACGGGACACATAACACATTAGATTGTGTTCAATGTGACACATAACACATTAGATTGTGTTCAATGTGACATTAAAGCATAACATATGAACAGCTTTTAAGTACTATGTGCAGTTATGTAGGGCCTAAGCACACACCTAGACATTCATATAGTACCTTTACAGAAGCTGTCTTACTGTGTAACTGTGTTCAGGAGATCCAGTAATGGCTCTGGCAAGCCTATTATGAACTCTGAATTTGATAAATTAGACATTTATTCCAATACACAGTTGTAGTAACAGACAGTTGCATTGCCAAGCATTCTCCACAAAGCCTTCGCTGTCCTTTACAAATGAAATTAATATGATTTAAAGTTACAGTGGGAGCAGAGAAAGTTAAAAGCATCCAAGTGCAAGTACCAATAAGTCAGTTGGCCAAGTTGCTTAGAAGTTGCTTTGCAGGGTTCTGCATGTAAATCCTCTAGAACCCTATGCAAGTTTATTTACATTATAGTGGCACAAAAAACATTCCCAGATATCATTCACATGAAAAGAAATATTGAAACTGCGGTATGATCCATGACATAATATTATATTTGGTAAACCTATACAAACAGCAACTTGCATTTGACCAACTAGTACACAATATGGTTACCCCAGACCGCAAAAGAAATTACAGCACTGAATGAAACTGGAAGAACTATCAAATAAGAAGGTAACTAACTAGTAGGTGTTTCCTGCGATGACATGTGCAGCACTATAAAAACATCACAGAAACTTACCCCATTTCTTAATTTATTGATATCAATAAAAGTATTTTGAAAAACTTTGTGTTACTCTGCAATTACATTAATTTAATGACACCAGTTATTTGAAAAACTTTGCTTTACTAGATTACTTACAGAATAAGTACTTATTTATTCCACAGTCCTTTAGGTAGCTTGCAACGCTCTAATTTCTCTTGCAACCAGGGATGGCCATGTTGTTTATAAGTAGGGCAACTGCATGCAGCTGTTTATTTAGGTTTACCTTATATTTAATTATGTGACACAAATCGGCAATGGCTCTTTCCAAGTAAAACTTAATTTCACTAAATTATAAGATTTTACAGGGCAGAAATAAAATCCAGTCAAATAATACCACAGAGGATTTTCATGAAACATGGCAGGACTGCAGTATTGCACATCTGCAAATGCATAATCTAAGGGTAATAGGATCTTTAACACTATAGCAAGCCCATATCATACGATACAAGTAAGTCATAAACAGCTGCTTCACACCTCACACGTGTTCAGCATATTTCAGTGTCTGTCAAATGTACTGTTTAATCCGAATGCGCATTGTGCATGCACTGTCAAAACCATTGATATCCAACACGTGTGCTATTGTAATCCGTAAGGACCGTCAGCGATGCATAGCAATCCTTAAGTGGTTCCCACAACGCTGTGCATCATAATCACCAATCAGTATGCACTATAAGAGAATGTTTCATAGTGGGCAACGCTGATGTAATGCACTATTGAATACTACGTCGGTGGTTGACCACTAAGAAATATGGAGTTCCTATTTAATAATTCCGTATTTCAACAGCTATTACTTGCTTACGTGATTGTATACATAAATGTCTAAACCACAACATTATTGATCTTTCCAATGCGCCAAGGACACAAATAACAATGTATTGGTCAAAGCGCTAATAACCCGTGGCATGGGAATAAAACGAATATCGTCAGCGATGCATCAGGTCTTTATAATATGTATCGATTCACAATGACAAAAGTACGTCTGCTACCGAAACAGACGAAAACATAAATAGCCGAAATAAATCCGAGATGTCAGAGCGTAAATAGACCACCTTTAGCGCATAAAAACGATTGAACCTTCTATTATCACGCTCTTGACCGTTTACTGTCGCATGTGGTGCAACTCTCGCGCCAAGTCTCGCGAGAATTAATTCAAAATAGTAATGCAGTCTGTGGTCAAAGATCTCACACACTACTTCAACGTCTAAAACAGTTCAGCCGAGAGTACCCTTTCCCAAGCGCAACTTGATGGCGCAACTTTTAATGCAGTTGCAAATTCTCGCAATTTCTCAGCTCCAAGGAAACTTGTGTGATGTAAACCGTACTATCTAATCCTCAAGTCAACTGCAATCAAATACCTCCTCGCTCCAATTCCAAACACCACCAACAGTAGCCGTCTGAATGTATGCCTGCCTGACCCTTGGAAATTGACCTGGGACCGAATCTGACCCTTCTTGACTATCGAGTTTGTGCTGACTGAGCGTATGTGAATAAGGTGGTTCCCGCGATTTAGCTTTCTTCGGTCGTTAATTAAGTACATACATACGTGTACATTCAAACATTCAAACATCCAGACGTACTACTGCAATTCACTTTTCCTTAATATTGACACAACCCAGATTAACCGCCTTCAAGCTATCCAGAATGCTCTCGCTCGTGCTGTCACCAAAACCCCCAAACACCGTCACATCACCCCTGTTCTCAAATCACTGCTCTGGCTTAAAATACCAGAACGATACGAGTACAAAGTCTTATCACTTACCTACAACACACTTCAATCTTCCCAACCCTCCTATTTTCGTCAGTTATTTACAATACAACCGCTTCGCTCAACCCGCTCTTCTTCTGCCCTAACACTTCTCCGCCCTCCAGTCACCTCATCCTTAAAATTTGGTAATCGCTCCATAGCCATAGCTGCCCCACCACTCTGGAATAAACTCCCCCCAGAATTGCGACAGTTTTCTGACCCATCATACAAAACTCACCGATGCTCCACCGCTTGCAATTTCTGCTTCGGTCTTTCATTCAAAACTGAAAACATTCCTCTTCCACAGATCATGTTCTGACACCCCTTCTTCCTTTTCTCTATCTGCTCTCCAAACCCAAACATCACCCACCGTAGCTGCCACGCTGTCTCTCTGCCTGACTCTTGGATCTTGACCTGGAACGAACCCTTTTGCCTATCGATTTTGTTTTGACTGAGTGCCTGTGAATAAGCTGGTCCCCGTGGCGCGGCTTTCGTTGGGGGCTGTAGAAATCTTGGAATTACGATTACGATTACGATACGATAAGATTTTTTTGATAAGGGTCTCTTCTTCTGTAATATCGAAGGTCACAAACTCCTACGCCTATAAAAGTTGTTACTTTTGTGCAAATACGCGCGCTGGCACAACCTAATTTTTCTTTTGCATGTTTGAAAGTAGCTATGGTAGGTTACGAATTCACGTTAACCTTTGACCACTATGCTTTTGATGTACTTACTTGCTTAATTTCAAAGTACGATGGAGTTCGAGCTCGAGTTTGTAATTCAAAGTGCGATAGAGACTATAGGTTGCGTGAAGTTCAAAACACTGGACGAAAAGTGCCAACGACCGTAAAGACGTAAGTGAGATTCAGATCTGCTGAAGGTTTTTCTTATTGTGTTTAAAAATGTACAAAAGCGAAAGGCGCTGGCCACACTTCAAGTTGAACCAAGTCGAGTAAATGTTAATGTAAAATGGACAAGTTTTTCTAGCGACCGCATGGCCTCGACCCTACGCCATTAGAGTGGATTTCGAAGAGCGTCATTCCCGTAAACGAACGGAAAACAGTGGTAAGTTTAGAAATTTGCGCGATAGTCGGGTGGTTTCCACTTGCGCCCTCTGGAGATCTCGGCGATAAAATGAGAACACTGACCGTACACTGTCGGTGGGACAACTAGGCAGCGAGGGAGAGGACTGGCCACCCGCCGTCATGTGCCGAGGCTAAGAAAAATGAAGTCGCGAACACTATCCCCATGGCTGCCTCTCGGGACTGGCTTAAGGGACTGCCCTTCATACAAGCAATGGAATTTCAGTGATGCTTGCTTGCTATGGAACCCCAATATTTTCCTCAAGTCAGGTTATTGTTGTTTTGCATTTTACCAGTCAATAAAAATGACAGGGTAATTTCAAACTATGATTAATATTATTATAAATAACATTTTGTTTTATTTTCAGTTTTTAGATCCATACAGAGATGGATCCCATAGTGAATTTGACACCCACGACTTCCCTCCGTGGCTTGAAAGTCTTTGCCCGAGGCATTGCTAAGCCAGTCCTTGCTTTTCTAGGCATTCCTTTTGCTGAGCCACCAGTTGGAAATTTGCGATTTGCTCCTACAGTATCAGTTAAACTATGGACTGGAGAAAGGAATGCCAAAAGATTTGGTAATTTCATAAGAAATTAGCTTTCATCAAATGTTTCATGTGCAAACGCAGAACCACTGGCCTGAATTGCCATATGGGTTAAAATGAACATCAAGGTGTCGCTGCATGAGGATGCCGGTTTACATACTGAACATCAAGATACTGAGGGTGGCTGTGTATCAGAGTTTTGAATCTTGGGCTAGCATGTTCCATACATGGAGACCTTAAATGGCATGGCATCTTTTCAAACAAGCAGTGGTGGTGCACGATCTTGCTTGATCAATTCATTAAAAAATTAGCAGGTTCAAGGCCACAAGGTTACTTTATTAAAACATGTACATTTACATTTCCACATTGAAACGTATTGCTTGGTGTGTATTGCTATGAAATTTCTGTATATTTGGATGGTCCTGTTAAAACTAGAAATACCATACCTATAAAGCTGTTCCATGCCTCTGACATTAGAGCACACTTCTTGCTTTAAACCTGATTCCTTCGATTTGACTTCAGATCAAATCTAACATATTTCAGAATGTTGTAAACTGTTTTTCAACATAACGGTCTACAGCTGACATAATTCCAAATCAGTATTTACCAAAGAACAAACAATGAAGAGTAGGACTTCCTGCAAGAATGAATAGCTGTTTTGCAAGCACAAAATTTGACAACGTAATAAAATGTGTGAAATGCGCTGCCAAAATATTGATTATGTCGGTGGTACAAAATAACCGTCATTTTTGTTTTCGGGACCTCATAGATCTATGGATGGAAGGCGAATAGAGTTGAAAGTTTACAGTTATGTTCCTGTCCACAATCATGGAAACGTCATTAAAGCTTTTAATTCCAAGTCAGGAATGAACAAAACACAATAAAAGTTTGCTAGTGCTCAGTAGCTAATGACCTTTGCAGTCCTTCTGGTGTTAAGTAATGTGAGCCTGAAAAGTAGTTGGAAGATTGACTGTAATGTCAGCTGAAATCTGCATCCTTTGGGGGAAGGGTCATGAATACCAGTGCAAGGGTGGAGGTTAAAATAAGTCCATTCTAAAGACTTCTATAGTGCTGTTATCTTAATGCCCAAGGCATCAGTCGATAGCCACTTTACTGTCCTGTTGTTGAACTTTATGTTTGCACCTTAACTTTAAGCTCCTTGGACTTTGGGAACCATCCTTCTTAAGATTGTACATAAACAAGCATCTTACCTTTAACGTTTTACCTTTATCTGAACAATTTTACCAGTAATTTCTGACAGCATCTCATAAGTATTGTTCATTCATGGTATATGGTGTTATAACTTTCTGCTGTTCTGCATGCGTTGCCGATGGCATTTGAATTAAAGGGTAATGTTGCTGTTGAGGTTGTAGATGTCATCTACAGCAGAATTTTCTGGAAATTTAAGAAGTTGATTTTGTATAAAGTGCAAGTGAGTGAGGTCTGAAATTCATTAAAATGTGTTTTTAATGATCATTTATTAGGGCCCATTTGCCCACAGTACCTACAGTCTACTCGTGCCACCTACTTTCCTTTTCCAATCGACGATGATTCGATGAGTGAAGATTGTCTTTATTTGAATGTTTGGACTCCTACCACCAGCCCAAACAAGTTGTTGCCAGTAATGGTTTGGTTCTATGGAGGAAGTTTCGTTCAAGGCAAGAGTCCTCATTTGGCAGTCGTCAAGACTTTTAGACTCGGCCCTAAATAACTTTCATACGCTGCATTTATGTTTAGTTTGCTAGACTTAAAAAGAACATGTTATTTAAGTCAGTGTGACAGACAAGCCAAATTATGCAGTTGATAGATTTTAACCACGTCTCCTTAGCTGCATAAAAAATCTGCCAGCAATTGAGTGAATGATCGTTATAGTTTTGCAGTTTATTGCAGCATATATCTGTAGTTGCTAACTAGTCATTGCAGCTGGTGTCGAACAAAGCCATCTCCTGCTTTTACAGATGTTTTCAGTGCAGTAGTTTTAACTCCGGTCATAGATTGAAATCTTGCTGCAGCTGGTGGCTGATGCAGGTGCAGCTTTTGAAAAGAAAATTCTGGACTTATGCTCAAAGAATGATGTTTATTGAATTTTACAGAAAGCATTCTTATCTGAGATGATGACCACATAGAAGAAAACTTAGGCTATCTGTTCATTTTGATCATTTTAATTAATATAATGCATATTTGTTATTGGTTTAGCATCTTTATAGGCATTATGATGTGAGGTGTGTATATATATATTTATATATATATATATATATATATATTATTGTAATTCAGTTGCATTATCTGACTCATCTTTAATTAACTGCTATTTTTTGTTGTTGCTGCTATTAGATCCTCATAAATTTTCTTGGTTATAAGTTAACAGCTAATAAGTTGTTTGTTGGGAAGATTACTGCATCCATGCATTTTAAACCCTCCCTAACAGCTTCTCTGCCCCTTCTCTCTCCAGTCTTCTGGCAACCGGACTTGGCTTTTGACATGGCGCTTTTGGACTTGTGAATAACCTGGTGCTGTGCACTTAGCTTTTAAGTAGCGCTTAAAAATTTTGAATTTATGGTTATGATTAGAATAATTCTTATTTCAGGATTGAGCAATTACTTTGATGGCACAGCTTATGCCGTTGTTCACGAAGTGGTCTTCATTTCGTTTAACTATCGAGTTGGAGCATTTGGTAAGAACTCCTTCCCTTTGATGTGAAGTTTCAGTTTTCAGACTTACAATATTGTTGTTAATACATTCTTTGCCTGGAAGGAATCTTCATTTTTCATTGAACAGCCTCTTTACCATGCAAACCTTTAATACCCAGTAGTTTTCATTTATCTTGACATAGTGACGATGTTAGATCCAATTTTTGGCATAAAAATTTACTTTTATTTACCAGTTGGTGGGTGATGGTAGTGGGTGTTGAAGTAAAATTGGTTTCTAGGGTTACATGTGTAAGCTGTGTATGTAATTTCATGAAAAACTAGACATAAAAAAATAAATAAAAAAGAATAGTTATCACATGATATGGTGTTGTACAACATACATTTTCTACACATATCATTCACTGTCGCTTTATGAAATTTAGAGAAGCAAAATTATTGAAAAGATTTGAGACCACTCTTCCTTTTCTACTGTCACGTTAGTTCTTGATTTTTTCTATAGTTGGCATGTTAAAAGCTGATAACCTATTGCAGTAGGCCACCTTTTATATGTGTATTTATTGACCAAGTTATTGATTGATTATTGATCAATTTCTTGCTCACTGGTTGCCGGTAGCTAGTTGATTAGAGCGCTTGGCTTGTAACGTGGAGGGTACGGGTTCGAGCCACCTGTGGGATGTTTACTGGGTAGGGACCTTGAGCAAGTCTTTCACCCACAGTTGCTCAGCACCATCAATTGATGCTTAGTCATTAGATAGTGGTGCTTAATAAATGCATAAATAATAATTATCAATTGGTTCCTGGTGGCTAATTTCTTTATTGACTGTGGACTGATTGATGGATTGTTTGGGTTTACTGTTGAAGGCTTTATGTGCACGGACGATGGATACGTGAGGGGTAACATGGGTCTTCTGGATCAATTGGAGGCCCTTAAATGGGTTCAGAGACATGTTGCTTCATTTGGGGGTGATCCAGACAATGTCACTGTGTTTGGTGAAAGTGCTGGCGCCATCAGCATTGGCATTCATCTCGTGTCTCCACTGTCAGGAAAACTGTTTCGGAGAGCTATCTTGGAGAGTGGGTCGTCTTTCACGACCAGCGTCTGTTGGACAACAAGAAGTGCTTCCAAGTACAGCTTTCTTCGTGCACGTAACTGGTGTAGGCATTTACATTTTCTGCTCACTTGCCTTGTCCTGACTATCTTAAAACCACTTTCATTTTGGTCAGTTAATATTTATTTGGGTTAACTTAATTTTTCTAATATCATCGTTCTCAAGTTCAGCACGAGAGGTTGTCAGATTATGGATTGATGTTTAGTCTGTCTTTCAGTCAAGTGGTCTGTTGAACTACTTGTGATTGTTTGATTGGTATTGTTGTCTGTTATTAGTTTTATTATTATTGTTGTTACAATAATTTTAATCATCAATATCGTATGTTAGTATCTAGGTGGGTAATGACCTAGGTGATAGAACACGGTCAGGAACATGAAATTAAAATTTAATTCAGCTTCTCATCGCAGAGCGAAGTTTTATGACTGGTTATGATTAAGTTAATTTTTGTTTTTGTTGTAGGTTTGAAATCATGTTTTGACAATTTAAATATTCTAGAAATTTTCTTCACACCAGTTTGTTTTCAGTGGTGCATTGGCAGATAGTGAAGTGCATTTGCCTTTCCCCTGGTTGCTGTTGTGGTGAAATTTCAACACTGATAGAGCAGTGTAATAAATTACACCTTTGCTTTAATTTATTTTCCTGTGTTTAATCTAACCTGTCTTAATTAAATTTAATCTGTGTCCTTTCGAATTGGATGCCAGATGCTGTGTTCTGCTGCCCATGGAGATTTACAGGTTCCATGTCACCGCACATCGCTGCGAGCTTGTTGGGCCTTCTCGTGCTTTGCACTGTCCTACTGGAACAGTTTCCCTTTAAACATTCGTTCTTTACCTTTCAGTTTAACTCAACATTCATTTTCTGTTCACCTTAAGTAGGGAAGTTTAAAAAGATGAGTCTTAAGTTTAGGTTTGAAAGACATTAAAGAACTGACAGAACACACGGAACTGGGCAGTGAATTCCTAAGCTGCGAACCAGTCATCGAGAAAGCCCAAATATCCAATGCTGTTATAATTCTTCTGAATAGTTCTAAAATTCTCTCTGTTATTTGAATGATGAATCATTGGTTTTCCTTCCTTTGCCTTTACTGTCTGTTTGCATTGTTTCATTTGTTGTGCATCAATAATTTTAGCTGGCATCGAAATGAAGAGCGGAAAGGAGCTGGTGGCTTTTCTTGCGGACAAGTCAGCCATGGACATTGTTAATCGCTTTGGCCGCGGCTTTAATCCAGTCATTGATGGTCATTTCGTGCACGAACCTCCAATTAGTCTGTATAGTGCTGGCCAGTTTCATCCAGTGGATATCTTACTGGGATTTAACACAGATGAAGGTTTCTCTTTCATCAGGGAATTATTGGTGAATGAAAAGCGAAAGATGTCACCAGAGCTTGCAAGTGACATCTTAACAGTTATCGTCTTTAAAATGTAAGTCCTTCTAAGATGTTTAATAAGAGTATTATTAATGTGGCGTCTCTTCTCTGTTTGCATTTTCTACTGACCTTGGCTTAATTTAACGCACGTTAGCGATCAAGATATGAATCTTGATTGCTAATGAATCATATCAACTGAGAATAAAACTAGGACGAGATGGTAATTTCCTGCTCTGCCTGCTTCATTTTAATTTAAATTATGGTAAAAGTACATGCTCTGAATGGAAAGATTGACACATGGTGGCATTAGTATGAATACATTCTGTAGCTGGTAATATTCTTCACTGTCGCCACAACTGAAGCTTTGCGTAGAGCACTTTATACGTGTATTTGTTGACTACAGGTTATTCCGAGGTTTGCCAAATACTGATGTAATCTGTCAAGTTCTTCACAAGGAATATTTGGCGGGCATTGCAGACCCTCATCTGCTGCTTCGGAGGCTCGTTGAAGTCTATGGCGACATCCTCTTTAATATACCATTGCTTTTCCAAGCTATTCAACATTCCAGTTGGTATCTGCTGTTTCATTTGTCTGCTGATTTTATTTGTTCACATAAAGTTAGAGACATTTATTTTTGTAAATCGGAACATGGTGTCAGCTGTCAACTTTAGATGGGAATCCTTTGGTTAAGCTCTGGCAGCGTGCACGGAAGCCCCTCAGTGGTGACTTTTAGTTATCTGAACATTGTTGCTTTCTGATGAAGTTTTGTTCTTAATGAACTTTAAGTCCAGTTAGATTAGCATAGACAGTGCTTTTGTGAGGTACCTAAAAGTATCTAGGTACTACAGATCTACCGGTATCTAGCTAAAAGTATCTAGATACTATAGACCCATCTCTCTTAGTGTATATTATGTACATACATGAATATATAGATCTATATACTTTTGTGAGGTACTTGAAAGTATCTAGATACTACGATACTATAGATCTGTCTGTATATATGCACGCACACATACATGGATATAAATGCTTTTGTGAGGTACTTACAAATATTCAGTGTCTAGATACCTGCATGCATGTCTGATATATAATGTGAAGTTATGGTTGTTAATTACTGATACTTTTGCTGTACTGTGATGCAATACAGTCTTCGGTTGACAGATATTCTTGGTTGTTGGTCCAAGGCTCTGCAGTCTGCGGCCTATTTCTGTATGCTCTGCATGTCCTCTGATGTCGTTAAGATCTGGACTAAAGTCTCAGTTTTTGAGTTGCCCACCCCGTTGGCCTGTCCTCTATCTCTCTGGCCTTTTGAGTCTCAACTGGAACGAAGATTGTAATTCTGGAATGTGATTTTTTGCTTAGTAAGTGACCATCAGCTGATGGTTTGTATATTCCAGTAACATAATGGTTCCATAGAAGTTTCCAGATTAGCCTATGTTTTTGTTGTGCTGTGCTTCTAGAAAGAGCGAAGACTTTTCTGTACCAGTTTGACCACCGACCATCATTCTCTCCTTTTCCGAGCTGGGTAGTGGCTGACCATGGCCACGAGATTCCATTCGTCATTGGAGAACCTCTGTTGGATAGACTTCCAGATATCTGGACTGATGAAGAACGCAAGATTTCAGCAACACTGATGGCATACTGGACTAACTTTGCCAAAACGGGGTATATTTTTTAGAATGATTGAGTGATGTAGAGTAAGAGGAGGCGAAGAGACTTATAGAGCCTCACAAAGGTTAATTAATTATTAATTAATTAATTAATTAGTAATTTGAAACTGCTAGAGCCCCAGTGTCTAATGCACAAGACATCAGCCAATGATGCATCAGATTTAAGCCGCATTCAGGTCGATATCCAGAAGATCAGTCAACTAAGACAGGCAGACATGTTATTAACGCTTTTTTATTAACTGACAACTAGTCTATGAGCTCTGTGGCTACATTTCTCTGGTACTGTGGCATTGCTTCCTTGTTTCTTTTTCTACTACTGTGTATTATTTGAGTGTGACCTAAGACCAGGAATTGACTTTCTTAAAGCATGCGGGAAGAGCATGTCAGCTCAAGCTGCTATGAATCTGATGCATGCACTCATGTGCACCAGAGTTGATTATGGCAATGCTATTTATACAGGGCTAACTCTCTCCCGAATTAACCAACTGCAATCTATCTTGAATGCTGCCGCCCGGCTCACTGGAGGTATATACACCTCGGTTTGGGCATGTATCTAGCTTCACGTGCAAGGAATTGCACTGGTTGCAGATGCATAAATGCAGAGTTTAGGATCTTAATGCTTATGCGTAATTTCTTTGGGGGAGTGCCCCATCTTATCTCGGGGAATTAGGTATCTCAATCTCGTCCATGCTGTAGATCTCATTGCTCTACTGCACAGGAGGGTGATCTGGTTGTTCCTCTGGATCAAACTCCCACGGTGTAGCAAAGCAGCTTCATTGTGGTTTGTCCACGTTTCTGGAAAATGTTGCCTTTGACATGATCTCCTTGGTCTGCCTTTACCTCTATTCTGTAAGCACCTTCATTAGGTTGGGAGAGCCCCTGATGAGTCTCTCTTGTAGAGGCAGCCTATGAGGGATAAGCCCACTGAAAAAGATAAGTCTTAAGTCGAGAACGAAATGACACAAGAGACCGGGCATAACACACAGATGCAGGAAGAGAATTCAAAAATTTCGGTCCAGCAACCGAAAAGGTGGATCTCGCCAAGAACAGTTCTAGTTTCTGGCACAACAGTAGAAAGGCATTCAGATGACCTGGTTGAATAGTGATGAGTTTGTGGAGGTGCTTTTACAAGGGTGCTTTTACATGACCTGATAGTTTACCTGCTATATGAGCATAAATGCTTTCATTTCTGAATTTGGTGTCTCTTCTCGTAGGAATCCAAACGGACCATCTCTGGCGACCTGGCCTGTCTTTAAGCCTCAGAGCGACAACTGTCTGGTGCTCTGCAACCAACCAAAAGTTAAAGCGATTGAGAGCGGTCGCCATAAACTCCATCTGGATCTCTGGAAAGAGAAAATTTTTCCACTGGCTCTTGCAAAGAGCCGACTCTGATCAATTCAACCAAAAACAAGCATAATAATGATGAATGAAGCAAATTGTCTTTAAATCTTACAGCTGTGCAAAGATACACTGTACATTTTTGAACAATGTACTGTATAACATATAATACTGTATAGGATAGTATTTATTTATATTACATTGAATAATGTATAATAGTTTGAAGTTGCAAAAGCAACTTGAAGGAGTTGCTTATGTATTTTTTGTGCGTAGAACCATGATGTTTAAGAAAGGTACACCGGCTGTGACTTTTTTAAACTAAGCAACTAGGCTGTGATTGGAGTAATATTGATAACTCTTCCACAATTAGACTGATTTCTGTTTACCAGTTCTGCTAATTTTCAATTAAGTGCATCATCAGTGGACAGTGAAAAACTACTTACCTTTAACTGAGCACAGTGGCTGCTTAGTCAAACAGATACCAGTGTGACTGCAAATGTTATAGAAGATTAATATAGCGGCTTTACAAGAGAGACTCATCAGAGGCACTCCCAACCTAATGATGGAAAACCAGGATTAAACAAAATGGTTTTCAAATGCTTACAGAATAGAGGTAAAGACGGACCAAGGAGGTCATGTCATAGGCAACATTTTCCAGAAACGTGGACAAACCACGGCATGGCTGCTTTGCTAACTATTTTATATTGGATCAAACCAGAGGAACAACCAGGTCACCCTGTGCAGTAGAGCAAAGAGATCTACAGCTTGGACGAGACTGAGACACCTAATTTTCCGAGATAAGATGGGGCACAGCCCCAAAGCAATTAATCATAAGCATTAAGATCCTAAACTCTTCATTTATGCGTCTGCAACCAGTGCAATTCCTTGCACGTGAAGCCAGATACATGCCCAAACCGAGGTGTATATACCTCCAGTGAGCCGGGCGGCAGCATTCAAGATAGATTGCAGTTGGTTAATTCGGGAAAGAGTTAGCCCTGTATAAATAGCATTGCCATAATCAACTCTGGTGCACATGAGTGCATGCATCAGATTCATAGCAGCTTGAGTTGACATGCTCTTCCCGCATGCTTTAAGAAAGTCAATTGTCGGTTAATAAAAAGCGTTAATAACATGTCCTAGAGGCTGACATTGGGTTATCTTTTACAATGTGCATGCCTGCATGTATGTATGTACCAGTCTGAATGTGTCTAAACGCTTATATAATTCTGTTGCCTTTTCCTCTCTGAGGTGCTGTGCTAACTATGAAGTGTTAAAGTTCATTGAGAAGAACAAGGTTATTTGTTAGCAAATGATGTTGAGAACTGGAAAAGTCTCCACTAGCGGACTCTCACATACATGTAGATCCCCAACCAACAGAGTTGACAGCTGACATCATGTTCCGAGTTCATGGTAAATAAACAGAGGTAGGCCTGTAGCTAAGTCCAGTTGTCAGACAATTTTTGTGTAGGGGTGCCACAAGACATCGGTGTTTTCGGTGAATTGGAGGTGTTTGTTGGATGAGAAGTGTTTTGTTGGATGAGAAGTGTTTTGGTGGATGAGAAGTGTTTTGGTGGATGAGAAGTGTTTTGGTGGATGAGAAGTGTTTTGGTGGATGAGAAGTGTTTTGGTGGATGAGAAGTGTTTTGGTGGATGAGAAGTGTTTTGGTGGATGTGAAGTGTTTTGGTGGATGTGAAGTGTTTCGGGGCGAGGAGGTATTTCAGTAGCTAGGAGGTATGTTGGTGGATGGAAGGTGTTTTGGTGGCTAGAGGTATTTCTGTAGCTAGGAGGTATGTTGGTGGATGTGAAGTGTTTCGGTGGCGAGGAGGTATTTCAGTAGTTAGGAGGTATGTTGGTGGATGGAAGGTGTTTTGGTGGCTGGAGGTGTTTCAGTAGCTAGGAGGTATGTTGGTGGATGTGAAGTGTTTCGGTGGCGAGGAGGTATTTCAGTAGCTAGGAGGTATGTTGGTGGATGGAAGGTGTTTTGGTGGCTGGAGGTGTTTCAGTAGCTAGGAGGTATGTTGGTGGATGGAAGGTGTTTTGGTGGGTGGAGGTGTTTCGGTGGATACAGGATGTTTCGGTGGATGAGAATGAGTGGAAATTGTTGCTGAAGCTGAGGTGGAGGTAGTGAATGTAATGGAGGTGCTAAGTCAGAAGACTTCGTGAAGCGCATTAACACCCATTGCCAGACGCATATGCAAATGCGACAGATATCTAATGTGAGAGAAAAAGAAAGAAAGGGACAGACAGATAGAGCGAGCAAGGGAGAGACAGACAGACGAGTACATAAGATAGGTGTTGACTTTCTGTGGTGATGAGATTGATAATAAAAGACCTTTTAAGCGCTAGGCGTGACGTTGTTTGTAAGTAAGTAAAAGCTCCCGTGCCCGGTGAGGAATGTAGCGTTATTTGGCCTATGGCTAAATCCTATAAGATGCCTCCGTCTTTGTCCGTCTATCTCTTGTCGTGTGTACGTCTTTCTACCTCTAGATCTCCGTGTCTTTCGCGCTCTGTACTAATGGACATCTTAAGAAGGAATGTTATCAGGTGATGTTTGCAAACGCACACTAGATAGAAAGACTGGAACGATTGTAGACGCAAGTTGTCTGGGTATATGGCCAAGTGCTACATGTGTGGCCATGAAGGCGCAAATACTCTAAGGTTGTAAACTGATTTTTCTCCAAGTCATATCAGACGATCAGTGTTCGTTGAAGACTGGCTACTTACGTTAGCCTAGTTTTACTACTAGATAATGTTAGCCTACGTAAGTTAGCCCTATCATTTCGCTTTCTTTCACTCTGAAAGTTGCAAGCAAGATAACTGTCCCAGTCCCCTCCAATAATTTGGATGCCGTGGGATTGTCGGGAATATCTGGCCCTAATTGCTCTCACAATAGCCTACAGTTTCTTAACTTTTTATTGAATGAACGAGTTTTTTGTACAAGCGACTAAAGAAACTTGGCGCAACGATTTGACTGGCTATATTTGACATGTGATAACTGCTGGCTTAGTGACGTATTTATGAGTCGTCGATCGTTGTGGGTTGATTGGTTGTTTGGTCTTCCTGCATTTTTGGCTTTAAGGTGTTAAGACATTTACGAGTCGTTTAACGACTAATGTACCCGACTCGCTGTCAGTTGAATCAGAGAATACCAGACTTTATTACGTGGAGAGGAGGGCGAGGATACCTTCTGCAGACTGATTTGCCTCTGCAGTAGTGGACTAAGCCATCGAGATGCCATTTTTTCACCCCATCCTTTCACCCAACGTCCTTCTGGCCAGCCAATTCTTTCCTCAGCGTAATACGCTAAAGAATAGGCGTCTCCTACTTTGCAACGCTGCTCGGCATTCTATTCTTCTCGCTCATTGAAGGCTAGTGGAAACAAGGGAGTCATGGCCCCCAACTGTCACTAATGACCTCACCAACCAACCCCCCAAATTAATGGCCATTACATTTTACTAGGCTAACGGAATTTGTCTTGAAACGAGAGCATACTTCTTTCTATAGCAGCATTTTGCGGCTTCCGGAATTGCAAAGCTCCTGCCCCATTCGTTCAATGTGGGAAAGCATAGCGCCGCAAGTGTTCAGGTTTATATATCTTGTTTTCTATTCTGGTCTTATTTTCTGCTGTACATTCGCATCTATAAAATTCTTCAGTTTATTGACTGATTTAATCTCCGTCCACTTCATTTTGGACTGTCTTCTTCCTTTTATTCGTCCGCACTTTACTTCTGTTCTTTCTTCTCTCTCTTCATTTCTCAGGTCACTCTGTTTTCATCTTCCCTGCTTAATCCTGTCGACGTTGTCGTCCTCTTCGTTTATCTCGTCCATTCATCCTCCTCCTCTTCTTCCCCCTCCTCCTCATCTTCCTCCTCTTCTTTCTCGCTTGTTGTCCATCGTTCACAATTTCTCCTTTCTCGTTTCCATATGAGGTTGTTACGATTACTGTTCGCTCGCTTAATCTAATTATTCGCTACGAGATGGCTGCCAAGAGGATTTAGGCGGACAGACAGAAAGACAGACAGACACATACACACATACAGACAGACAGACACAAAGACAGAGACGGGGATGAGGAGGTGTTGGGTAAGGCGAGAGTAGAGATTGAAGATGATTCTCAGCAAGAGGAGTTTTATGATAAGGAAAAGGAGGAAGAAGACTACAGAGCTGGGGGGAGGGGAAACATGGACGGAGGGTTCAGAGAAAGGAGGATTAAACTGAAGAGAAAAAGATGGAGTCTCCCTTCTTCTCTCCCTCCCTCTTCATATTTGCAGTTGGATCACATCCTCAGACCGACAGATTGGCCTCAAGCGCGTTCCAATGTTAGCTTAGGCTACTTACTTACTTTCAAGGCCGACCGTCTGGCTCAGGTCAGGGGGAGGGGGCGAGAAGCTGGAAGGGTGTATGGTGGTTGGGATGAAATCTAATCTCGGATAAATTTCAGGGATAAGTGATGCGGAAGGACGTCGATTTGGGAGATGAATGAGAAAACGAAAGCCAAGAGACTGAGGCCGAGAAAGACGTGATGGATCGGACAAGCGTGCTCAGACGCAGCCTTGTCTGTCCCTGCACACACACGCGCACACACCTACACACACAGTGGCGGATCTAGCTATAGACGTGAGGCGGTTCGCCCCTTCCCTGTTCTGGTTATATGCCGGCCCCCCTCAGACCAGACCCGTGCATAGTGGACTGGGGCGCCCCTCTGGAAATGCTCTTGGCCCCAAGCAAGCATTCCTGAAGATGACTACACAGAAACACACCTATGCACACACCTACACACACCTACAGACACAGACGCACACACACGGACGCACGCACGCACACACACGGATGCACTTATGACACTATATACTGAAGGGCGAATTGACGACAGGGCGGACGCAAGGAAGGACGGACGGACAAATGAAAGTCTCGGTAGACAGGAGAGAATGGTGCTGCTGCTGCTGCTGCTACTGCTGAGTTAACGATAATGGCGAAGGTCATTCTGATAACGATGACGTTGATTGCGATCGAGATAACGATTGATAATGCTGTCTTAGTGATTGACTGACTGGTTGATCGATTGGATAAACAACTGTGCGAGTGATTGAATGAGCGAGTGATTGAATGAGCGAGCGAATGAGTGTGTGAAAGAATGAGACCATAGGGCGCATAATCGTCAAGGCGTCATGGCTATAGGCTAGCTGGACAAGTATCAAACTAACTAAACAGCGCAATATTATTATGCGCATATTTCTTGTGTCGTTTGGACAGCCACTGGTAATCCTATTGTTACCAAACGCTTCGCACGCCGCGATCTCAGATATGTAGGCCCTAATCGTCTCCTATCAAATTTCAATGCAATCAATTAAGGGGTTTGGGATTTATAGAGGGTCAAAACTGCAGCTACCGAGATGCATGTGATAACAAAGCACTACGTTAAGCACTACATACCTTGCGTCGAACTTGGTTTAGTTTGGGAGTTCACTAGTCACGGAGCATAATGTCAAAATGTCTGCAGTGGACTATCTGATGTACATAAACGAAAAAATAATTCAATACAATAGACCTTAAAATTAAACGACTCATTTTGTAGTTAATTTCGCCAAAGCTGCCCGTTATCGTCGGCTTATTTTCATGCAGACAGTTTGCTAATAACCAGACGAATCGCTCCGCTCGGCTGCCTAGGGAGATCTTTTGGTCCCTTGCTTTCGTGGACCTACATGTATATCAGCGCGACAGTACCGCGCTGTCTTGTATCGGTCCTTCTCTTTGCAAGATTCATTTGTAAGCATACGTACTGTTCTTTCTAATGCAGCTCAAGAGAGATTCTCTTTTCATTGATATCTCGGGCTACCACGGTCCGTACACATCATCATCATCATCATCATCATCATCATCATCATCATCATCATCATCATCATCATCATCATCATAATCATCATCATCATCAATAGCGCGCCCTTTCTGAAGCGTTGCCGTTTCCACAATTCTCTGCCAACCGTTACGGTCCTAGGCTCGCCTCCAGGCTATATGTAGCTCAGAGTTCAGCGGCCGAAGATCCGCCTCCACCGTCCGGGTCCATGTGTGTCTTGATCGTTCGACCGACCTCTTCCAGGTTCTAGAAGAGCTAAGAATCAAGGCTCGGAGAGTCCTAGCATCGTCCTGTCTGCAGTTGCTGTGTGCTAAGTGCACAAACATCCGGAGTCGTCGTGTTTCAACCATCTCCGAGATTGGCGACTGTTTTCCGCGTCTGTGTATTTCTGCGTTGGTTATATGTGCAGTGAACGAAGATTCGCCGGAGACACCACTGCTGGAATGAATCCAGTTTCTTCTCAAGGGCCACTGTGAGCGTCCAGGTCTCAGCTCCATAATGAAGAGCAGATAGTACGTAGCCTGTAAACAAACGAATTCTGGTGTCAAACCGAATATTTGTTTTCGAGATTCCTCGATAATGCTGTCTTACAGTCACAGTCTATTGCTATCCGGCGTCTAATTTCAGGTCCGCTGCTGCCAGTAGACTATGTTCGACCCAAGATAGGTGAATCCTTCTACAAGTTCCACCATGTTTCCAGCAAATTGTATGTCGGGGGTGGTACTACCGTTGTTTGAATCTTGGTTTTGGCCCAGTTGATCTCCAGCCAACACGCACACGGGGATTTTAAAAGGCGCGGCACCCAATCAAACGGACAGCGGTGGTGAAGGATCTCACGTGACAAATTCAATAAAAATGAGCAGGTATGTATGCATGCATACGAACACACATACATCCATACATACAACGGAGGTGAATGAGATAATTAGGGATTATCCACACAACATTATTGCAGTCAAGCTTAATTCAAAAACATTAAGTACAGATTCACTTAATTGAATGGAATTCAAACGAACTTCAGCGAACACCCAACCATCAAAATACACAACGCAGGCGTCAAAGGGGAAACTCAGGATGAGCAGTTTGAGTCTTGCTTTTTGAGTCGTCCAGTGTTAATTATGCAGCTCTTGAAAAGCTGATTTTTTGAGAAGATAGGAAGGTCTCTTTCATAACTAATGTACTTCCCGGGGCCACGGCTTTCCGATCTCTTGCTGCTTCTTCGGAACAGACAAGAACACTGTCATCGCACAAGAGGACACCCTTTGGTTTGCTAAACTAAAAAATATTCACGAGTAAGTTGTTTAAAATACATAGATAGAGTACGAGCTGTGTTTAGATATAAGTAAGCAAGCAAGCAAGCATTTAAGTAACGCATTTGTTAACACGCCATATAACAGCAGCTCCAGGATTGCTTGCATGGTAAAGAGCATTTCCAGAGACAGTCCACCATGCTCGAATCTGGTCTGGGGGCGTCGGCGTATAACCAAGAGAGGCGCCTATAGCTAAATCCGCCACTGAATCCATGTGTCCATCGGCTGGACGATGCCAGACTATAAATAGACGTGGGGCGGACATAGGCTATATGCATGTATTCAGACTTACTTGTACCTGTGTGTCATAACCTGTTTAAGCAGTTTGTTCTAACTGCTCCATACAATGCATAGGCCCTTGTCTACAGTAACTAGTCTTGCCAACAGAGAATATACTTAATTATAATATCGTAATCGTAATAGTAAACTCTAGATTTCTATAGCGCCCAACGAAAGCTAAGTTGCAGGAACCAGCTTATTCACAGGCGCTCAATCAAAACAAAATTGATAGGCAAGAAGGGTTCAGTTCCAGGTCAAAATCCAAAAGTCAGGCAGGCAGGCAGACAGTCAGACGGTTACGGTGGGTGGCTTTTGGAATGGGGTCTTGCATGTTGTCATTTAACAGAATGCTTCAGATTCATACGCACTGGCTAACGCAAACAAACCACGTAGGCCTATATTTCTTGCAAATGGTTCGAGTGATACCGAAGAACGTCCTTGACGCTCACATATTGATAACGAAGGACTGGTCGGCTGAGTTGGCGCATATGACTGGCATTCCGTGAACGGTTATTCATAAACGAAACAAACGGGGTTTGCCGGATTTCAATTTAATGCAATTAAATTTTAATTTAATAATAAGTTTACTCCCTATTTTTAAGCTATACTTAAATGCACAGTTTCCTGGTGTATTAAAAATAACATGTATCTACTAATGTAGTCCATGGGGTCCCATATCTGCATCCGTTCCTCCGAAATTAGAAAACCCGTACAAAGAACCAAAAGCAGGAAGGATGGATCAAGAAGGACCATTGCGGCCATGTCACTTATACCCACTAAACTCAGATAGGAAGGGCCTTATTAACAAGTGTTGCACACATTTCGATCCACCACTGTAGTCTCTACAACATAATACACGTTAGATATGCTTCCTAGATCTCGCAACTAATATAGAGTAGGCCAATACATAATCCGTCACATATATACACGCTTACTCCCCATTTTATCATGTAAATGGAAGTGTTTGTAAAGTAGTTTCTGTTTAAAACGAGGCTGTGTCATAGCGAAGATGATTGGCATCGTTCTCTTTTATCCAGGCATCGGACTGGCACCACCAGAGTACGGCAGTGGCGGTGTTCCTTCTTCCATGATTATATACACCACAATATATGTGTGCGTGTGTGCGCGTGTGTGTTTGTGTGTGTGCGTGTGTGTGTGTGTTTGCGTGTGTTTGCGTGTGTGTGTGTTCGGCGTTGTCGATGTCACCAATGCAGATGAATGCGTGTGTATACGTGAATGTATGTGGCAAGCGGAAGGCGTGGTCAACTGATAGGACTCTTATTATGGATCGATATGTGGATTAGTCGGGAATTGGAAGATGCGCTTAGAAGGGAGGGAAGGGAAGGAGGATGAAGAGGACGAGGACGAGGAGGGGAGAGGAATGGTCGTCTGGCCCGTAATTAATTCGTTTAACGACCCAACAGTGTTTCGCCTGTCGACGAAGGAGGACAGAGACGATGAGGAGAAGGAGGAGGAGGAGATGGAGAAGGAGAAGGAAGAGGAGGTAAATGAGGAGGAAGAGGAAACAAATGAAAGAAATAAATCGTGGGAAAGCATCCGAATCGAAGACGTTCGTTTATTCCAATCGATCTCTTCATCCGTCCAATGCGTTTCCTCTGTAAAGCCAGCCGACAGTCTACACTGGGTACACTCTCATGCCTATCGGAAAATGCAGAGCAGAAGACATACAGTGATATGCAGACACACAGACCATCACAGAAGCATACATCCACACATATGCCCGATCTTCATAATTCTGTAAAACCAAATTGAAACTGTTTTGGTTCTAAACAACGTTGTATTGTCTTATATTATATTATATTATATTATATTATATTATATTATATTATAGGCTCTTTAGGGCTGTTGATTAATAGTTAACTCGCGCGATTAACGCGTTAAATTTTCGGGAAAATTAAAGCGATTAAAAAATTTATTCGCGATTAAATTTTAATTGCAACACAGTTTTGGATAAGAATTTACCGAACATTGTAATATGCGAGGAACCGCCGGTCTAATGTCTTTGGCCAAGATTGGGCTTCATTCATCAAGTTGTGTTGGGCGAACAAATAGGCAACCAAAACGATTTCCGGTTAATGACGGTGTATCTATATTATACTATACTATACTATCCTATACTATACTATACTATGTCATATCATATCATATCATACCATGCCATGCCACACCACACCATATCATATCATAGTATATTATATTACACTGCGTTCATAGCGTTACAGTGGTGATTTAGCTATAAGCGTGGAGGGCGGTTCGCTCTCCCACGCCCCTTTTGGTCATAGGGCCTATGCCGGCGCCCTTCAGACCAGACCCGTGCATGGTGGGCCTATGCCGGCGCCCTTCAGACCAGACCCGTTAGAATATGGCACCCCTCTGGAAATGCTCTTGCCCCCAAGCAAGCAATCCTGGAGCCGCCACTGTAGCGTTACATATAGTTAAATTATGTGACGCTATACAATGGCGGATCTGTCATGGGCTTACAAGCATCGTGCTCATGCTCCCCATCCGCTTGCTTAGTCGCTGCTTCATCAGCTTAACTCAATCGCTGACTTCGTTTTCTCAGAAAGTCTTTGAAGTCCTCATCGTGACCTTTGTAGCGCCAACGGAGACCTCGCTTCATCAAGAACGATCGCTTCATCAAAGAACTGTCGCTTAAACAAAGAGTCATCGCTTAAAAGAGATAGATCACTTGGAGGTGGAAATGATCAGCGTAGATTAATCGCTTAAGCAAAGATGTGACCTTCGCTGCAGATAACTCTTTGACCGTCTAGACTCCTACAGCCCAAGTGGTGTCTGTTAATAGCAGACACTCAGGTGGCACCAGTGGTCAAGAACTTCAAGATGCTAGATGTCGCTCAACGCTATGGTCCTAGCTGGTATACTATGGTCCTAGCTGGTACACTATGGTCCTAGCTGGTACACTATGGTCCTAGCTGGTACACTATGGTCCTAGCTGGTACACTATGGTCCTAGCTGGTACACTATGGTCCTAGCTGGTACACTATGGTCCTAGCTGGTACACTATGGTCCTAGCTGGTACACTATGGTCCTAGCTGGTACACTATGGTCCTAGCTGGTACACTATGGTCCTAGCTGGTACACTATGGTCCTAGCTGGTACACTATGGTCCTAGCTGGTTAACGCATTACCACATTTTCCTGCATATGTTTAATGCATTTTCCAGGATATTTTCATATAAATATCAGTATAAATTTTGCATATTTATGTAAATGAGTACTTAATTAACCTTTAGCAATAACAATAACTCGATATTGCTAAACATAAACCTACCTCAACGCTGTCATCCTGCAGGGTCTACGCATTACCATATTTACCAGCATTAGTCTATAAGATGTATAATGTGTATAATATGTTTACCAGTATACATATATATTACGCATTTTACAGGATATATTCTATATAGAGGAGATAAATTTTGTATGTTTAAGTACTTAAATAAACTGTCAGCAATAATTTATCAAACTTCGATAAGGGGAACGATTTTGTCCGGCGTTTCCTTAAAAGCAATGCCTACCAAACAGCTTAGTTAATGACAACTGACGTTATAAAAGCTAGTTGTGTTCATAGGAACGAGTCAATAGTTTTCGATTGACACAGTGGCCATCTTGCAACATTGAAAAGGTCAGTCATTTAACCGGCTGCTCTTACATGCTTTTCTACACTTCGATTTTAGATTGTCTACGGCACCACACCAACCCATACATAGTACGACCTTAGTTACACTAATGATTTTAAGAGTGAAAGCGTTAGCAGCGAAACCTCGACTTAAGACCGTTTTCAGTAGGTAGATATTCCTCTCCTCTCTCCCCTCCTCCTCTCCCCTCCTCCTCTCCCTCCTCCTCTCCTCTGCTCTCCTCTGCTCTCCTCTGCTCTCCTCTGCTCTCCTCTCCTCTCCTCTCCTCTCTCCCCTCCTCCTCTCCCCTCCTGCTCTCCCTCCTGCTCTCCCTCCTGCTCTGCTCTGCTCTGCTCTGCTCTGCTCTGCTCTGCTCTGCTCTGCTCTCCTCTCCTCTCCTCTCCTCTCCTCTACTCTACTCTACTCTACTCTACTCTACTCTACTCTACTCTACTCTACTCTACTCTCCTCTACTCTACTCTACTCTACTCTACTCTCGTCTCCTCTACTTCTTTTCTCCTTCCTTCTTGTCTTAATTCCAGCGGCCACTTTGAGGTGAGATCAATGGCGCCTGCGCTTGCTCCACCGTGATCCATGAATCCGTTATGATCTGAGGTGGGCGGATGAGTTGGGAGGGTGGGGGAGTGAGTTCTTGGGGCAACCATAGATCCTGTTTTTGCCTAAACTGCTGTGCTTGGGTGAGGGTTGGGAATGGGACGGAATCTAACAGAGGCCATCTTCCCCTTGTCTTCCTCTCCCTCCGTCCCTACATCCGGGCCCCGGTGGTCGTCGTGTGTCTAGAGGCGCTGCATGCATGGACGGAGATCGGAGATTGGCTGATGCGCGGCATCGAATCGACGCAGCAGCCCAGCCTCTGCAGCCGATCCACGCACGGAAGGAAGGAAGGACTGAAGGAGACGGGGGAAGGAACGGAAAAGGAGGATGGTTAGAAAGAGGAGGAGAAGGAAGAAGGGAGAAGAAGGTACTGGAAGAAGCAGATGACGGAAAGGAGGAGGAGAAATAGGAGGAGGTAAAAGAGGAGAATGAGGACGAGGAGGAAAAGGAGGAAAAGGTAGGAGGAATAGGAGTAAGGAGAAGGAAGAGGAAGGAAAGGGAAGGAGAAGGAAGAGGAAAGGTAGAGGAGAGGTAGGAGGGGTAGGAGTAAGGAGAAGGAAGAGGAGGGGTGAGTCATGGCGAATGCGCAGATGCATAGGGTTACGTCTAAGCGCCGGTCTTTAGCAGACGGCAGTCAAGCGCCGACGCTGCTGAGTCAGCAGCGGCTGAAAGGCAGCCGATGCAGCGACGGACTTCCTGTGCCTCCTTTGTCTCAAGTCAGCCGCTGCCTCGGCTTCTATGGCAGGCCAGCTGACTGAATGACGGACAAAGGAGGTCGCTGAGACACAGGCGCACACAGGCTGACAGAGACGCATGCAGACATCGGAAGGAGAGAGAAGCCTGATCGTAAACAGGGTATACGGTGCATTTAATGATCGTTACGGCGGTGGACGCCGCAGTGAACAGGCAGGCGCTGCCGCACTTACTCACTTACTAACCCTTTGGTTTTATTCTGGCGCCACACGGGCAGCATTTCGCTGATCAAGCGACGGAGTCTGCGTTTTAAAACCTGTGCAGCGTGAAATACAGGTAGTGCCGCGCGCGCTTAGGAGAGTCAGCCTTCATGAGCATTCGAGCATGACGACTACGCATCGTCGATACTCACAGGTAGACTTACTGTAGGCTACGAAGGAACACGTCACGGTTCATTTGACTTACACGCCGGCGTCAGTCATCGCGTATAGTGTGGAAATCGAAGGCTAACTTTGTCACAGCAATAAAAATTATTCTTGGTATTAAGGTTATACGTGCTTATGAGAGGTACACTTAAACGCTATATAAATGTCTAGTTAGACTATAATAAATTACATTATTTAAAAATAAGTGATTTTTGAAATAATGTAAAAGGTAGGCTGGAATTATAATAAATTAGTTAAGCAAACGAACAGAGAAACGAAAAAAGAGAGAATTAGTGTCCAACGTGTTTAAGGGGATAGTTATGTGACTCGGAGATCAGGTGACTTAACTGCAAAAGAAACATCTTCGGATGGCTTTATACGAATCCTAAAGACCCAAACTGATGCGATTTTTCAGATCGAGTAGCCTACCACATAGACATACTCAACGCGTAGACGTATAGGCCTATAGCATAGGGCTATCTATCCTAATTGGGCCTTTACTGGGCACTCAATTCAGAGACAGATGTAGGCCTACAGTACCTACACTTATCCTATATAGACCCACACGAAATAGCCGTAGCATAGAATCCTTGTCCATAGACCTAGGTCCACAGACCTATTACTACATATTAAAGCATACATGAGAAGGTCTACACACTGAACACAGATCTCGGTCATAGGGTTAGCTGCGTGTGACGTGCATTGGATTTATGCGGCGCCAGGGTGCGTAGTCTGACCATCGACTGATTCGATGATATCTGGAGCCGCGTGGCACCGGCCTCCTCCGACGATGGAAGCACCGCAGGACGACCAAACGGAAGAGGACGAGTTCGACGTATACTTCGCCCGAGCGGCTGCTTTCCTCGCCTCCTCTCCCTCCCCCTTCCAGTCTGCCTTGCCCTCGTCCTCTTCGACCTACGCGGCCGACCGCTGCCTCGTCCCCGTCAAGGACGTCGTCGACTACGGCCGCCACGACAGTCTACCAGATATCGAGATCAGTCTCCTGCTTGACGACGGGTCGGATGGTGTCCAGCCTAGAAGCCCGGCGAGGACCTCGAGCTGTCGGTATCCTCACCGAAGAAGCTCCTCCGACCGTCGCAAGGGCTCGTCGTCGCCGTCCTCCTTCTCGTCTGCCTCCGTGGCTCCAATGGAGACTGCTAGGAGCCAGGTTGCGTCGAAGGATGCTCCGAGGGTAGTCGTCGCATCGTCGTGTCTTCGTGCTCCGAGTCCTCGCCAGGAGCTGCGCTGTCATTCGGCGCCGCACAGTCGTTCCAGTTCCTGGAAGAAGATCAAGCGTCCGGTCAGCTTCCGCGACCTCAAGGAGGTTCAGCAGCTCGAGGAAGAGGAGGAAGCGCAGAGGAGGAGAGGAGGCGCAGGAGGCATCTCCCTCGAGGAAGCGATCAGTGCTAAGCTGCAGGAGCTGAAGCTGCTTCAGGCTGACGACTGCTACGTCGTTCGACAGTTCACGACTTCATCGAAAGGCATCGTAAACCGCGGTGACTCCATCAAACGCCGATCCTCCTCCACTTCCTGCTCATCCGCCGCCTCAAAGTCACCATCAGTCTCTCCCATCTGTCCGCTGGTGCACTCCTCGTCCGCCTATGCCTCGTCGTCCCTCGTGGGGTCCGTCTCTGCACCGGATATGCCTTCTGCCTCTGCAGCCGCCGCCGCCGCGTCGCCCTCGCTCACTTCCGCCTGGCGCACTTCCGGTTTGTTGTCACCAAAACCGGAAACGGACAATACGCCCGACGGAAGGGTTCATGTTCTTGTTCTTGGCGACGAGGGAGTTGGAAAAACTTCTCTGCTCCAGCAGTTCATGACGTCTGAATACATGGCAGCCATACAGACCAGTTTCGGTGAGTATACGATCGACACAACCTCTTCCTGGTTTATATAGCGCAGATTTAAGAAATCCATTCTACCTAATACCAGCCGGTTATGGTGATCATCGACACCACATTTTAATGTATTGTAATGTAATATAAAATTTAACATATACGATAAAAGTAACGCACTTGTTCACACGCTTCTATCACAAGAGTGATTCCAAGGATGACGGATCTTTTGGCCGAGGCACAAACATGACCGCAGCAAGTCAACAGCAGGACAATGTCTACAGAAATATCTGTACTGAGTTAAGGTGGATGAGAAATGGGCCAAAGTCTGGTATAATCTTGTAGCTTTTCCCGAAAATCCTAACAGCTCCCGAACTGAACAATGCTCCACCTGAAATGGAGCTAAAGAAACAATTGCTAGTGAGTGTCTTGAAAGGATATTTAAAGGTGCTATAAAAATTGTCCGATTCATGTGGGTATACATACAAGTAAATAACCTAAAGTCTGACTTATTTTAAGCGTTGTTTTGGTTTTAAATTCTGCTGATTAAATAAGCTTTTAAAAAGGTTTTACTTTAACTTAAGTTTATGAATTCCTAGATAGCGTTTTTAAAGGAATTATCGTGCTCGTCATCGTGGTCTATTCGTACTTGCAATTTATCGAATAATTTTTCCAAATATAGTTGGCTTACGTCTCCTCAGTTGGGTGGCTTACTTGTTAACCGTACTGAGTGCTCACTCAGTTTGGGTGTAGTGTTTGATTCCACCATGTCATTTTCATTTCATTTCATTTCATTTTCATTTTATTGCTCCACAAATAGACAACAGCATATAACATATTACATTTAAAAAAAATTCATGTGGGATGCAACAGGCAATCCCAGAAAGAACCATGTTCCGCTTATTAGGGACGCCTAAGTCACATGGAATGCTATTTGAAATGACAAATAATCAACTTAACAGGCCTATAGTCCAACTGGACTTGGGCAAACAGAACCTTTGTAACAAGAACCAAAAAAACTTAACTACAGAATGAACTAATTCACATGAATTCACTTATTGAGTTCATTCAAATATGCGCGTATATGATGTTTAAATAATTTTATATTGGGCAGAGTACGAATGTCATAAGACAAATTGTTCCATAAAGGACAGCGCATTGAATAGAAAATAAACGAATGTTTGTACGGGCATAACTTGTATGATAATTATCCTTTGATCTGGTATTATAAGTGTGGTACTCAAAGTTTGATGAAAAATAACCAGAGAAGGCAGAAGGAAGTAAGTTATGTGCGAACCTATACATTAATTCACCAATCTGTAATTTGTTTATCTGATCAAGTTTCAAAATATCAAGGTCATGAAAATTCTTTCCGAAGAACAATAAGGAGATCTTCCTAAGATTATGCGGACAACTCGTTTTTGAAACAGAACAAGTCTCTTTAGCCGGGATGGATAATTAGATACCCATGCAACATTACAGTAAGATAAATAGGGATAAATGAGTTTATAATATAAATTTATACGTATGACTAGAGGTAAGACATGACTAATATGTGACAGTACTCCAACGTTTTTAGCAGTTTTAGTTGATATATGCTTTATGTGCTCATTCCAACTTAAATGCTCATCAAGATAAACACCAAGAAACTTAGATGACTTAGTTTGAGAGATAGGTATACTGTCCACGGAAACAGACATACTTTGATGTGGGATTAGCTTTCTGTGGGAACTAAACAAAATGTAGCAAGTTTTAGATAGGTTCAACCGTGTTCAGGCCATTTGCATACGGGATATTCGTGAAATCATATCTCTTTTGCCTCAAATTGTTTTAAACCAACTAATTAATACATTGATTTCCAGCAGACTTGACTACTGTAATTAAATTCTTGCTGGTATCACTAGATCTGCAAAAAATACAAACGGTTCAGAGCCTAAATATCAACATATTAAGCCAATATTGCACTCACTGCACTGACTGCCCATTGGAGAAAGAATTCACTTCAAAATGTCTTTTAGTTCACAAAGTACTAAATTTGAATCAGCTGACCTGTCTACGTTCCATACTCACCCTTCATACTAACAGGTATTACCATCGATCCATGGACGCTGTGACTCTTGCTGTGCCCCGTACCCAAACAGCTCTTGGCACTTCTCGGTATAGCTGGTCCAAAGCTTTGAATTTCGCTGCCCAGTTCAGTTCATTCTGTCGATTTTTTGATGTCCTTGAGGTCTAAACTAAAGACGCATCTCTTTCAGCTTGCTTACCCACCGTAGCCTGGCTTTTAGTTTCTCTGACCTATCGGAGTTCGACCTGGCTTATCGAAAGTCTGATGATCTCACTTGAAGCGACCATCGACTGATGCCTTGGGCTTTGTGACAGCGGCGCTATAGAAGTCTTCAGATTAGATTAGAATAGTTTGGAGGCGGTGGCCAGCCACGATGCTGGATCCAAAATGGTTAGTGTGATGGTGAAGGTTGCCTATTTACTTAAATCGGAAAGCATAAAGAGGTAACGAAAAACCGGAAACTTAACAAAGGTCATAAAACGGAGTAGTCTAACTAAAGAAAAGGTCCTAAAATACGTCCTTAGCTAACTTGCCCCTCCCTTATGCATGTCTGGACCGGTATTGTCGCGACCGAACGATCACTCTGTATAGGCCTACTGCGTTTTCACTTATGGCAATCGAAATGATGCCTCTGCGAATATTTCGTTAATTCAGGCACCGGAATAAGTGCTCCATTATCTTTCACTCGACATCGCTTTTATCCAGCCATCAGAAACCAACGCAAAACAAGAACACGTCGTTGAAAACCCGCTTCTTGAATGTCGTCTGCCAACGGAGACCACTTCCAATAATTGCAGCCTTAAAACATTTCAAAACGAATACGCCCTTTAATAGTACGCATGCGTAAGTGCGTCTGCGTTGCATTCACGTTGTCTATGCGTTACAGTGGATACAGGTATAGAAAATGTATCCTATCAATGCAGACACTAATACGAATATTCGATATATTAACCACCTAATTGAGACCTGCAGTCAGACAGGTAGTGTTGTATTTGTCGTATACGTGCAGGGCCAGTCTTAGGCATGTTCTAAATGTTCAGTCAGACAGGGCTGCCAATTTTAGGGGGACGCTGAATTCTTGGCCACGATTTTTTATATTGAAAATGGGGCCGCGGTGACCCCCACAGTTCATAACCCACTGCCCAACGGGGTCCATTAACCCCCATTGATAAGTGGAAATTAACACTCACGGAACAATTAAGTATTTTCTTAGTGCACAGCGCTTAATGGGCTCGAAATAATACTTGTTTACTTACTTAATATATTGGTCAGTTAGCATGAGTGACATAACCTTCATTCGAGGAAAGAAAGGAGAGGGCAAGAAAGAAAGGAATGTTCTGAACGGGGTTGCTAATCTGGAATGGAACAGGGCCGCGGGGAGGCTAAAGCCGGCCGTGTGTATGCTTATTATCCAAAAAGCACTGCCGGATCCAGAGGGCTCACGCCTGCCATCGCATCTCTAGCCTTCCGAATCTGTAGTTAGAGAAATGGTTGCAGTGTCCCATCCCAGAATCCAACCTGACACTTGTTATTTGTTCTTTGCACTGGGTTTTTAAATTCAGTCGGGGGTCTTCTCTAGATCCACCATTGACTGAGAAAATGCTGTTTAAGAAACAGCCTGTCATGTGATCACTAAATGGCCGCTCACTTCCTCGTCCGGTGCGCATGCGCATACCGTGCACGACGCCATTTGCATTTCACATGTAAATGGTGATATCAAGTTCATATTTCCAAAGGTCGAAATTGATTTCAGTATTTCATTTTCAACATTTCAGGAAGGGCTTCTGTTTATCTATTCTATTTTCTGTGTATCTTGATTAAACTCATTGTAGTGAATACATATCAGCCTACGGTAGGCCTACTCTTGGCAACGGTTGTTGAACAGTTATTATGGCTTCCATAGCAACCGCTGTAATTATTTACACTGCATGCAGTTTTCTCGGCTGCAGGGCATTATCGTCTAAGGGGAGGCGGGTGCAGATCCCGACGCCAGCAGAAACTGAATTCAGGAAAAACTTAACATTCGTAGTTTCGAGCTCAGAACATCTCCGTCTCAGAGGATCGATCCATACACGACTTTGACCGGAGTATCATCTACGCTGTAATCAGATTAGACTGTTGTTGATTTCCATTGCGTCTGTAAGCCTCTGAGATTTGATAGCAGACAAGAGTGTAATTAAGGTTCTAATGTAGTCTACGTATAATAAATAATGGAAACTATAATTACAACGCCTCGACGACGCCAGATGGTGCGCGATCGTCGACTTCTTCGTAAGCACCACATATCAGTGATCCATCAGCGAAAACTAGGCATTTTGTCTCCCTAACAACATTTAAAATCTACACACGCAAGGCATAGGCCTTAACGGCTGTCTGTCTGTGTAAGTAAGTATGCATGTAATATAAGTGTACTGTTAGAAATAATGTTTTTAAAAAATATAAGTGGAAGCAATATTTTTTTTAAAATATAAGTGAAAACAATATTTTTAAAAATATAAGTGAAAATATTTTGTAATATAAGTGAACTGTTAGCATTGGTGTTTCAAAACATTGAAGTCACGAACAGTAGGCCCCTATGCCCAAAGAATTACTGTCAGAATCGCTAGAGTCTTTCCCTTGGTAGCAGCTAATATCTATCCACTTGGAATTATTCAGCCAGTTTTCCACTTAAAATCATCGGGCATTGCATATCAGGACCATTGCCTCAAGCGATATCAATCCAATTATCCGTGAACGAAATGATCCCCATCGGTAAGCAGTCAGGTCTGTTTTGTTTGACTTTGCAAGCACGGCTAAATGTGCGATGAGAGGTTTGAGGGTTCGTACCCACGAGGCCAAAAGTCAACCCCAGTCGTGATTTAAAAATTCAGCCGGTAGAGGTCGGGTTTAATCCCTTGCAACACAATCAATACGAAGTCTGGCGGAGATACAAACACTCCAATGTATTGCAGCTTTGGCTGCGGAGTTAGATTTGCCGGGAGTCTTGTGCATTTTAAACCTCCACGTCTTGCGTAAAGATTCCCAGTCTTGATCAGAACGTTCAGATTTTAATCTCGCTGTCAACCTACAATTGTTTACGCACTGATTACACTTTATTGACTTTAATAAGCGTAACTGGGAGTAAACCTTCCACTTCTAGAGCGCCAGAGATTTAAAACGTGTCTTCTGAAGTTTTCAATAGAAATTCTGTTGTCTTTTAAAAATTCTATAGAAATTTTAAAAAGACAGGATCTCTAACGGTTGGCGGACGGACATAATGACTAGGCCAAAGTTAACGACTCCAGTCTTCATCCAGAAATTCTGTCCCGGCAGTGTTAACCTCTCTCATCCGGAGGACCCCATGTTTAAAAGTCTTTGGAATTTCCCACCCTGTTATGTCACAAGACAAGTGCATTTTTGCTGAATGAAAGGTCCAGGCTGGGGCGTTGGTTTAGCCCATGGCAACTTCGAGTTGTTTAAGCACAAATTATGGCTTAGAAGTCAATGGAACTTCAATTAAGCCTTAAAAAGTTGGGCTACGCTCTAAAACCCTTGGCAACCGCGGCTCTGCCCCGCATTCTCCTGTGATTTCTGACCCCAGCCATGTGGGAGTATGATCTGATGTGAGAAGAAGGTCCTCATTTCCCCTACAAGTCGCACTCTGTCCAGCATAGAGAAAGAGAGAGTTAGATGGATATATTCATATATAGACAGACAGACAGATAGATAGCTAGACAAATTGATCGACAGATCGACAAATAGCAGAGAGAGAGAGAGAGACAGACAGACGGACGGACAGACAGACAGAAGACGTGATTAGATTTCACTTGAATCATAGCCTGCTTCTGCATTTCTAACGTATGACACGCCATCTTGGAATCTATACATCTGTGCCTTGACCCAGTGCCTCCCACGCAGCAGGATGGAAGATAGTGGAACGGTCTTCATATTCGGAAGTTATATGCAAATACCAGCTTCGGTGATCAACCTGATCCCGAAGCACGATAATGCCGGCCATCTCTGAACCACCATCCCCACCCCACCGCCGAGTCCGAGCTAAGGAGGGTCAAATGAAGCATATGGAAGAATCAGCGACGGCGGATACACTTCATTTGCGTAGAATGTGTTCAGAATTCAATTCCATCTCGAATTTGCAAAGCAACAATCAAGCAACAATCTTCCGACAACATGACACAGCTGCAAATAAAAAATAGCAACTAACGTAGAAACGACAACAATGAACAACACGAGCAACAGCAACAATAAGAAAAGTTAACAAATAAACTATTGGCCTATATTTTATTAACACCACCAAAAACAGTAAAACTAAAAGTAACAAAACCATAAATGGACATCAACTCGAGAATTTTGTGTCGTCCCATGCATTGGATTTTCTTCTTTGAAAAAACTCGTCTACCTCATACCTTTTTATATGACTCATAAAAAGCTACGTCTCATGCTGAGCTGTGTGTATATCAAGTCAAAGACATTTTTTTCAAATGCATATCCTTTTCTTGGCTGTACCTATTCAGCTGAGTCAGATACAGTAGTCATGTCCACAGAGCTTAAAGAGGTTCTTCAAAGGTGCTACACAAATATCCAGACAGACAGACAGACAGACAGACATATATACATACATACATACATACATTCATACATTCATGCATGCATGCATGCATGCATACATAATATAAATATGCATGCATTCATACATAATACATAATGCATGAATACATGCATACATACATATGTATACATGATGCTGCATACACATACTGATTTATGCATATATACATGTAGAGAACAAACATCCATGCATATACGCATGCATAAATGCACACATGCATATACATACATACATTCATGAATGCATGCATGTATGCATGCATACATACATACATACAGGCATGCATACATGGAAACATGGAAACATACATACAAACATACATACATACCTGCATGCATGCGTACATATCTACACGCATACACACATACATACGTGCATGAGACATAACTGTACGTGATGCAACTGCTGTTGTTATAATTGATGTGTAGACGACGAGTGTGAGAAGACGTTGTCTGTGCTGCTCGATGGAGAGGAAACACTTCTCGAGTTTGTCGAGTCCAACTCTTCGACGGCCATTCAGGTAGAAAGACTGATTGAATGATGATCCACCATACAGAGCTATTGTCGGCTGCCACTCTAGAAACTCTCTGCATTATTATTATAACTGTGCACAACAACAACAACAACAACGACAACGACAACGACAACAGCAATAACAACAATAACAACAGCAACAACAAGAACAACAAGAACAACAACGATAATAATATTAACAATAATAACAGCCTTCCCAAAATAATGCTCCCCTAATTTTTGTAATATGTACCTCAGGTAAAAAAGTAATAATAAATGTGAATTATTATTACTATAACAGATAATAATACTATGCACCTCAGGCAAAAATGTTATTGTTATTGTTGTTGTTGTTATTGTTGTTGTTATTGTTGTTGTTATTGTTACTGTTGTTATTGTTACTGTTGTTATTGTTGTTACTGTTGTTATTGTTGTTATTGTTGTTATTGTTGTTATTGTTGTGATTGTTGTTTTTATTGTTGTTGTTATTGTTGCTGTTACTGTTGTTGCTGTCAATCTATAGAGTGAACTTAAGTTTTTGAAGGTAAAGGCCAGGGGCTGTGAAAAATTTAGTGAACGCAGAGGAGCAAGATGTCTCTTTACTTCGTCGTACAGTTTTCCAATCGGAGCAGATAACAGAAATAAATAGCCTGATGGTAAAGGGTAAAAGGGTAAGGGTCAGTGGCGCTCAGAAGTGATTCGAAGACACGTTCTGCATGCGTAGCTTCGTCTACTTTTGTGTCTGTTCGGTCAGCAGGGTCTCTGATCAGCGGTAGTGTTTTGGTTTTGTCAGCCGCCGAAAATAATTGGACACGTTACATGGAAGGATGCATTCAGTTGTGCATACTCACATGGCCAGGTTATTAAGATTAGTCGAGATGTTCTAACAAAGATATCTGTCTTCTTTCTCAGTCTCTGTTCGTTCAAATCTGGCTGTTTCTATCGGTGTCTGTCTGTCTCGTGACAGGCTGCCTTACTGTGTGTCGCAGCCTCTGTGTCGCTGTCTGATTGCTACAGCTCTTCCTCGCGTATTTGCTTGAAAAAGCCAAAAATAAACACGGCCTTTCGCCTTATGGAGCAGCAAAAATCCAGCAGTGCCGGTCTCGACGTGCAAAGGTGCCAGTGGAGAACAAGGGGTCTACTCGGCGCTCAAAGCTTGTCAGTTGCTGCGCCCATTTACTTCGCATGTATGTATGCATGTATGTATGTGTATGTATGTGTGTATGGAATTGTAATTGTAATTTGAGATTTATAAAGCGCATCTTAGAGGATAAACTCAACAGAGGTGCTTCCGACCCGAAAAAGTAAAATCACTGTTGCACAGTACAGTCTTCACTAAGATGGGAGAGAAAGGTGCTCAAGTCGCAAATGTATGTATGTATGTATGTGTTGTATGTTTGTATATATATGTATGTAATTATGTATGCATCTAGACAGTTAATATAGCGCCTTTAAGTACCTTATAAAAGCGCTACCTGCTTTGCATGTCGCTCTATGCATGTCCCTTCCAAAGGGTCTGAACTGGCCCTTAAATCACGACAAAAACCTTATTGTCCATCTTCCGTTTCGCCAAAGGTTGTTTCCTGGCTGCATTAGATTACTCTATTGGATTTCTATTCAGCTAATCCCGAACAGAGGCTTGCGTATCGGTTTTGAACAGAAGCGACCATCGATTGATGCTTGTGTGTAAATAAACTGGAGCTACATAAGTTCTTTGATTGAATTTAGATTGAATTAGGTCAGCGTTCCTCGTTCTTTCTGACTCTGTTTTTAATCTAATAATGATTACGATCAGATCAACCTAGAGATGAAGCCCAGTTGCCTTTAATTGTTGCAAGAGACAACATCAACGTCTAATTGTAGACCACAGGAATTCATTACGAGACGATATAGCTTTGTGTAGGAAAACTGAGTGTACGGTAGAATACTATACGAAAAAAGGCTTGGAATGTTGGAGAGAAATAAGGCGTTGACTTCATAGAGTCATTTTCTCGCAAGGGATACGACTACACTCGCTAGAAGAGTTACCCCTAGGCAGATTCTATTATAAGCTAATGTGAAGACTTTTATAAAGGGCCGTTGCCATAAGGCAGTAGGTACCAATCACTGGTCGCTTCTAAGAGCAACTGCAATCTTACAATCCACTAGAGAAAGCCAGTCAAGTCTGACTGGCCTCTGTTCAAAGGATAACTAATTGCAGTTAGGCACAACGATTACAAAGCAGTTGATTGCAATGACCGAAGCTTTAAAAATTTCCATAATTCTGTCAACAGTAGTTTATGAGCGTAAATAACGTTGTCATGTTTTAACACAAGTTACTCACATGTTCGTATTTTGTTTTAATTAATATTAACATACTACAAATCCTTCAGCTTTGTCCTTATTTGCCTCATACTTAATCAATCAATCAATCAATCAAACAAACAAGCAATCAATCAAGCAATCGGTCGGCTGGTCGGGCGGAGAGACCGATCGACCCAACCCCTCCCGACCAATCACTCAAATGACGGCAAATTCTTTTACAGGCTTAAATTATTTGAATTTGCCGAAAAAGCGCAATAACAATTTTGAAATTTATCGTTCGTTCATTACCTTGCTTTTCTTGACTCTTTGCAAAATAAATGTCAGCTTTTTGATTTGTTTGAATGGTAAAACTGGCAAATGATAAGGATTGATTTATTAGAGGCCACACCTTTAGAGACCTTGAAATAGGGCTCAGTCCGCTGCTCCGTATGTATTTACCAACGACGTCCGATAGCTGCTTAATTTCGAGATCCAACACTTGGGAGGCAAGACAATTAATCATATGACTGGCAGCTACAAGATGTCGCTAAACACTATTGACGTCTACTTCAAATGGTCTGTAGATGTGTTGTTGCACTTGGTAGCTAAACCAATATGTTTAGGGCTTATAAGGATACGACACGGTATAGGGTTAGCGGGCTTATATAGTTTTAACTTATATAAATAGATGTCAATATAACTTTAAATGCGTTGGCCCCGGGAAGTGTTTAGAAGTTGTGTGAGCCAACCTCAGCCAAGTTCAGACCTAAGGTGGATAAAATTATACACTATATCCGATATGATCTATAAGAATATTTCTGTCATTTTTCCAACCACTGGAAGAGAATATTTCGTCACTTGCAAAATTTGTGACGTAATACCAGAGTGTATATCACTGTATTATTTTTTAGTATTAATGTTTGTTTAGTGGCATAGGTAGATATCTCTGTTGCTCAAAATAGTTGTGAGTTGTGTGAGCATGCTCCTTCCTCGGCGTCACAGAGCCAAAACTTGTGTGAGCATCGATGCCTTTGTTTAAATGTCCTTTAAATGCCCTGTGTAATTGTAAAAATAAATATCAATGTAAATATATGTATGGATGTGTCTTCTAGGAATATATGTATAGTTGTGTGTATAAGTATATGTGTATATCTATATGTGTGTATGAGATTATTAGGTTAATGCTTGATCTAATGTGCCACAATGAACTTTTAAGGACCCAAACTGAAAATAGAACCTACGGATTTCTCTTTTCTTTCAGCAGCTTTTCGTTCGTGCTCTGTTTAGATTTTTCCTTTCGTTCCTTTCTTTCGTTTTTCTATCCATCCTTTGTTTATGTCTTCCTGCATTTCTTCCTTCCTTCTATCCTTCCTCCTATCTTCCTTCCATCCTGTCTTCCTTCTTTCCTGTCTTCCTTCCTTCGTTTGATCTATTCTTCCTTCATTCTTTCCTTTTTATATCCATCCGTCCTTCCTTTCATTTTTTTATTTCTTCCTTTCTTCTTTTTCATCCTTTCTACTATTCTTTCTTCAATCCTCCCTTTCTTCCATCCATTTGCCCTTCTTTCTTTCCTTCTTTCCTTCCTTCCTTCTTTCTTTCTTTCTTTCTTATCCTTACTTCCTTCACTCAGTGACGTCTTAGTTCGACTTCTGCATGGCATTCTTAGGCGGCATAAGAAACTTGCAACACAGGTTAGATCCAAGTTAGCCAATGAAAAAAGACAGCTCTGTTTTCCTGCTGCCTTACTTTTGTCTGCGCTTCAGCCGACAGATCTTTTCGACCCAGAAATTAACCGTGCCTCTGAAGAATGCTGCTCCGATGTGGATGCGTATCATCTGAGCGATTGCTTTATTTTACACGCTTCACTTGCACCTTAAAAGCTTGCAATATCTTTACGGAGTGGCTGGATGGATAACACTGGACAACAAATTTTTACAAAAGTCATGTTACTGAAATGAAATTAGTCAATTCTTATCAATTTGTATGTGCTGAACACGAATATGACAGTGAAAATGCCGAATTGGCTCTAGTTTTTTGTAATCTGAAATGAAGTAATTTTATATCGCACAATGCATGCCAATAGTGATACACTTACAGTTAATATTTGTAAAAACCAGGTCATAGACTAGTTCTTAGATTTTTTTGCCTGTCTCTTGTACAGCTGTTCGGGAGCATCTCTGCGGAGTGTCCAGCAGTAGTCAGCCAACATTGTAGTGGACCATTTTCCCTGGTACCTTTGCTCCATTGTTGCGATATCTTGATGAAAACGTTCGCCATGTTCGTCACTAACCATACCACAGTTGTCAAGGAAGAAATCCAGATGGGAATGAAGGAAATGCATCTTCAGAGACATATTGCAGCGAAATTTCTGGTACTGCTTGAGCATGTCTTCTACTAGTTCCTTGTAGTTTTCTGCCCTAACATTCCCCAGAAAGTCTGCAGACACTAGACGAAAAGCATTCCATGCTTGTTTCGCATCACCCTCCAGCATGTTGTTGAAGCGGTCATCTTTGAAGAGTTCTCTAATCTGAGGACCCACAAAAACTCCCTCTTTAATCTTTGCTTCGCTGAGTCGAGGGAATTTTTCATGCAGGTATCGGAAAGCTGGCGAAGTGCGGTCCATGGCTTTCACGAAGTTCTTCACCAAACCTAGTTTGATGTGAAGGGGTGGTAGTAGGATTTTGTGAGCCTCGACCAGAGCTGGGTGCTGGATATTCTTCTGTCCAACTGCCATGTTTTGTCTGGGAGTCCATTCCTTCCGCACGTAGTGCAACTCTCTTGCTCGGCTATCCCACTCACACAAGAAACACATATATTTTGTATATCCTTGCTGCAGTCCCATTAAAATGGCAACTACCTTCAAATCACCACACAGGTGCCATTTGAACCTGTTATAGTCAATGGAATGCAGTAGCTGTTTTAGGTTATCGTATGTCTCTTTCATGTGGACAGCATGCGCTAATGGAATAGATGGAAGACGGTTTCCATTGTGCAAAAGCACAGCCTTAAGACTCAGTGTTGAAGAGTCTACAAAGAGTCTCCATTCTTGTGGGTCATGAGTGATCTGTAAGGCATTCATGAGGTCGTCAATATTGGAACAGAATACCAGATTACCTTCCTTCATAAAGAAAGGTTCCAACTGCTGATGGCGCTTTCTATATGAAGTAATTGTGACATCTTCTTCTAGAAGATTCCATTGTTGGAGTCTTGATCCTAGCAATTCTGCCTTGTTTTTGGATAAGTCCAAATCACGAACAAGGTCATTTAGTTCTTCCTGTGTTATTCTGTGTGGGGTTGATGATGCACCACAGTGAAAATCGGGATCACTGCACGCTGACGGACCAGGAGAAGAACATGTCGGCTCACCCTTGTCCTCATCAGTTGAATCAAGGAAAATATATTCTGCTGGAGGTTCTGGAATAGGAAGTCCATCACCATGTGGAACTGGTCTCAATGCTGACGGAATGTTTGGGTAGACTATTGTCGACTTCTTTTGCTTCGTTATTCCACCGAAAGAGGAGGAACCAAGCAGAAGTAACAGTCATCTACGTGGTTGCTTTGCTCTCTCCACACCATGGGAACTGCAAGCGGCATTGATGGTCTTTTGCCATTCAACCACTGTGAAAGCTGTGTTGTACATGTAGCACAGCATATATGCGGGGCCCATGGCTTGTCTTGGTCACCAACCTTGCATTCGAAGTAAGCATGATATGCCTTCTTGACTTGATAAGTGATACTTTTCTTCTGGTTGGCAAATGTCACTTCCCCACAAATGTAACAAAAGTTGTCCACAGTATTTACGCACTTCCGAGGCATTACTGTTCTGTATTGTATCTAAATGGATAAAGTAATAATAGTTTTATAAAACAGTAACTTAAACTGTCTCGCACAAAGTCTGTAATATTGTAAATGCTCAACCGTTCCGACTCGCTTTATATAGTACACTGCTGACGTCATCTTACGTCAGCAGCCGACTGGCTGTAGTTTTACATTGCATCAGAAAATGACGTAATCAACTGTGCATGATGTGTCCATTATGGGATTATGCAATGAGGTGGAATATTACATCATTCTAGACTTATTTAGGATATTGTCGCAGTCCTACTGCATAAATTTACATGGTGAAACATAAAAAATGAACTATATGAAATATTTTCAAAACGAGAGCCAATAAAAATTTTTATGGTTATATTCGTGTTCAGCACACCAAGATGCTACACATTAGGATCTTTTCCAGTCAGTAACGATTTCTATGTTGACCAGTGTAATCTAACTTGATTTTATCTGCGTTCTTTTACTCCTTTCTCTGCTCTCTGACATATTCTACAGTTCTCCTTCCAACACCTCCCCTCGCTGGTTTCAGTCGTTCATCCCTTCATTCCTCCATTTTGCTTTCAAAGTTTCTTCCTTCCTCCCTTCCGTTCTTTTCCTATTTTCCGTTACGTCTTCATTTCCCCATGGAGTCCCTTCCTCACTTCATTCTCACATCATTCCTCTCTCCCCTCCTTCAATCGTCGATCTTCTAACTTCATTCTTCGTTTGTTTGTCCGTTTCTTCCTTCTTCTTAGTATCTTCTGTCAGTTCTTCATTCGTTCATTTCCTCTTCTTAATATCTTCTGTCAGTTCTTAATTCGTTCATTTCCTCTTCTTAATATCTTCTGTCAGTTCTTCATTCGTTCATTTCCTCTTCTTAATATCTTCTGTCAGTTCTTCATTCGTTCATTTCCTCTTCTTAATATCTTCTGTCAGTTCTTCATTCGTTCATTTCCTCTTCTTAATATCTTCTGTCAGTTCTTCATTCGTTCATTTCCTCTTCTTAATATCTTCTGTCAGTTCTTCATTCGTTCATTTCCTTTCTTAATATCTTCTGTCAGTTCTTCATTCGTTCATTTCCTCTTCTTAATATCTTCTGTCAGTTCTTCATTCGTTCATTTCCTCTTCTTAATATCTTCTGTCAGTTCTTCATTCGTTCATTTCCTTTTCTTAATATCTTCTGTCAGTTCTTCATTCGTTGCTTCCTTTTCTATTTTTTTCTGGGCAATGGAGCGAACTGAATTGCGGACTAAGCGAATGGCTGAGGCGCCGATGAAGAACCAGAAGCAGAAGAAGAAGAAATAGAAGCAGAAGAACCAGAAGCAGAAGAAGAAGAAGTAGAAATGCCAAATTTCGTTGTTCGCGCGTCAGCTATCGTTGCTGTCTTCTCGCCGCATGTCAGCGCTAGGCTGAGCGGCGTTCAGTCAAAGTAAACAGGTTCGCTCGAGCGCCGACATGCAGCGCTGGGCGTCCATTAGACGCTAATCAAGCGAGCGAGACTCAAAGCTGTTGCGGTGGAGATTTATAATGCACGCTCATTTACTCGATTCTACCCTCGTATTCTTATTTCTCTCTTTTTCTTTCTTTCTTTCTTTCCTTCCGTCTTTCCTTCCTTCTTTCTTTCTTTCTTTCCTTTCTTACTTCTTTCCTTCCTTCCTTCAAATACTACATAGTGACGTACTACGTGTGTATGCAAACACTGCATAATGACGTACTACGTGTGTATGCAAACACTGCGTAATGACGTACTACGTGTGTATGCAAACACTGCATAATGACGTACTACGTGTGTATGCAAATACTACATAATGACGTACTACGTGTGTATGCAAATACCACATAATGACGAACTAGGTGTGTATGCAAATAATATATAATGACGTGGCACACCTTTTCGTACAAGATTTAGGTGATTAAACGTTAATGCGAACGTGCCATCTCTTCATCTAAGTCCGACAGAGCGGCGTCGCCGTAACTATCCGGGCGTCTAATTTCTTCCAATCCTTTACCTTTCCATGACTTCTTCCTCAACGCGGATGCACGCATGCAGTAAGAGCAGTCTGTGTCTGTGTGCCTGTCTGTATGTGTGTCTGTCTGCGTGTCTGTCTGCGTGTCTGTCTGTGTGTCTGTGTGTGTGTCTCTATGTGTGTCTGTATTTGTGTCTTCTTGCTGTCCGTTTCTGTCTGTGGGTGGCTGTCAGTCAGTCGCGTGATGAATGATTCTTCAGTAGCCTGATTAACCGATGTTGCTTTATTAATATCTGGCGACAACGACGACGACGATAATGATAATGACGACAACGAAAACGAGGACGAAGATCTTTGATATCTCTAATCGTCTTAATATTCATCGGTTGCTAATGCGGCTCATGCATCGGTCACGCGCCCGTTATGACAAGATCAACTGTATTAGAGAGAGAGAGAGAGAGAGACAGACAGACAGACAGACAGACAGACAGACAGACAGCCAGACAGACAGACAGACAGACAGACAGATGAAGAAATAAACAAGGAGAAGATAGACAGATAGACAGATAGACAGACAGACAGACAGATAGAGGAAGGGAGGGAGGGAAGGAGGATCAGATAGAGGGAGGGAGGAAGGGAGGGAGGGAGGATAGTCCTGTGTGAGTGCACTGGCACAACCGTCGCTTCTCCCGTCCCAACTCTTATGTGTGTATTATGTGTGTTTTATGTTTAGTCCGAACGGGATGTATGTCATCAGTTCGTTCATCCAGTATTGTTCCCGTTCTAGTCGTTCCTTTCTGTTGTTTGTTTGTTCTATTGGTAGAATCGTCAAATGGTTTATTGTATGTCCAGTCTCGTTGAAGTGTGTTGCTATCGGTGTGTCGTTTTTCATTTTTATATTATATTTGTGATTAGATAATCTTGTTGCTAGTGGTCTACTAGTTTCCCCGACGTATTGTTTCTTACATTTTTTGCAGGTAATTAGATAGACTATGTCTCGATTTTTACAGTCTAGTGTGTGTTTTATGTTGTAAGTTCTTCTTGTGTATGTGCTGGAGAATTGTTTTGTTATCGTTACGTGTTGGCAAGTTTGGCATCCCGCTGAGTTGCATTTGAAGGCACCTATCGTTTGTTTAGATGTGTTTGTTGTTTTTCTAGAGTTGTCGTGAGTTAATAATTGTCCCAAGTTTTTATGTTTTGTGTAGGCGGCAATAATTCTATAATCTGAAAAGCTTTCTTTCTTAAGTATTTGTCTCTTCCATTCTCTGATTAAATGTGTGCCTATTGGTGAATATGGAATGACCACTGGTAATAGGATACTCCTTTGTGTTTGATTTTCAGTTTGTGTGTGATAGAACCATATGACTCTTTTCATTTTCCTAAGCATTCTCTTATTGTAGCCTCTTTTTCGTAGGGATTTAAAAGAGGGTAAACCGTGTGGTATGTGAAGGATGAAAGGAAGCGGTGTGAAGAAGCTGGTGCATATCCGTTTCCTTAAAGAAAACCCGTGTTTCTAGAGGGCAAATAGCGTCTCGCGTATGTTTAAAGACCGTGGTGTCCAGAAAGTTTACCTCAGACTCGAGTTAAGAGTGATTTTTATGTCCGGAATCAAGTTGTTTAGGTATATTTTTCGTATTCTGCTAGTTTAGGTCTTGTGCCTGTCCATAGAAAGAAGATATCATCGAGGAATCGAAAGTATAGGCGTGGTTTGATGCGAAAATGGTTCATGGCTTTGTCGTCAAAGTCCACCAGGTAGAGATTGGCCAGACTCGGGGGCATAAGGGTTACCCATAGCAGTGCCAAATATTTGCAAGTATAGTTCGTTACGAAATTTGAAATCGTTATTTTTCATTGTTAATTCTAGGAGTCCTATGAGTTCTTTATCTGGTCTAGATGGATCCGGGTTGTTTCTGAGTGTTTCTTTTGTAATATCTATGGAACGATCAATGTTCATATTTGTATACAATGCTGTAATGTCGCCTGTTACTAATAAGCAATTGTTAGATACTTGTTGTCCTCTGATTTTGTCGATAAATTCATAGATATCCTTAATGTATGAAGGATGTTGGCTAGCTAACGGTTTGAGGAAGTGGTCCACATAGTCACTTACTCTTCGCGATTCCGTGTTACAGTCTGCTACTATTGGTCGACCCTCTGGCATGTCTTGTCGTGGCCATTTTTCTCTCGGTTTGTGGACCTTAGGTAGCAGATAAAAGTTTCTTTCCTTATCCGTATGGTTAGCACTTAGATAATCGAATTGGCGTTTAGTGATAAAGTTCTTTTTTTAATCTGCCTAGTATGTTGTTGATTTTAGGTATTGTTTCAGTTCGTCTTGGTGTATCGATTTTTCTATAGTATTTTGTATTACTCAATTGTCTGTACGCCTCGTTTATGTACGATGTCTTGTCGAGCATGCAAACTAGATCGCCCTTATCAATGGGTTTTTTAGTTTATGTATACATTCTCGTTGTTCTCTATTAAGATTATGTTTAATGTTCTTCAGTTGGTAGTGGTTGTTGTTATTTATTTTGTATTTGCGTAGCGTTTTTTCTGTTATTCCTCTTAAATCAGTGATTAGTTCCTTAGTTGCGGTTGATATACTGTTAGGTGTCCATGTACTGGGATTAGTAAAGAGTTTTTTGGTCGAAATCGTGTTCGGGTGCCCCTCATCATTATGAAAGTAGTCATCTAATTTTAGTTTTCGTGTAAGTCTATCTAATGAATTTTGGATAGAATTCGCCGGCATGGTGCTAATCGAGGGGACTAAGGAAAGGCCGAGACTAAGTGTTAGGAGGGAGGCAGGGAGGGAGATGAGGGAGTGAGGGAGGGAGTACACACAGAGAGAGAGACAGAGAAAGAGTGACACAGAGAAAGAGAGAGAGAGGTACCAGGGACAGAGAGAGGTAGATCAGCCAAGAAGAACGGGATATGAGCCGAGATGGAAGGGAAATACGTCAAACGAAGTGAGGTTGATATGGAAAGCAGATACGGGTTGAGGGGAGTTGCATTTATGGCGCCTGCGTGGGAGAAATATCAGAAGCTATGCTCTTAAAATATGCCGCGTGACCTGAGTGGCCAATTACTGGGTCCTCTTCGTTCGCGATCATTTGCTTCTCCGGAAGATTGGAACTGGCCGCGCCATCGAGCGCACGCCTATATGTAGAGCTTCGGTGAATGTAACCTCTCCAGATTCAGTGGTTCATGTTGCACTAAAGACTGGGGATAGGATTATTATCGAAACGCCCGCACTATACGGGAACTCCACCGACGAAGCAGTCCACTGAAGACGCCTGGGATTCGAAAAGAATTTGTGCAGTTAAGGTCCACTGAAGACGCCTGGGATTCGAAAAGAATTTGTGCAGTTAAGGTCCACTGAAGACGCCTGGGATTCGAAAAGAATTTGTGCAGTTAAGGTCCACTGAAGACGCCTGGGATTCGAAAAGAATTTGTGCAGTTAAGGTCCACTGAAGACGCCTGGGATTCGAAAAGAATTTGTGCAGTTAAGGTCCACTGAAGACGCCTGGGATTCGAAAAGAATTTGTGCAGTTAAGGTCCACTGAAGACGCCTGGGATTCGAAAAGAATTTGTGCAGTTAAGGTCCACTGAAGACGCCTGGGATTCGAAAAGAATTTGTGCAGTTAAGGTCCACTGAAGACGCCTGGGATTCGAAAAGAATTTGTGCAGTTAAGGTCCACTGAAGACGCCTGGGATTCGAAAAGAATTTGTGCAGTTAAGGTCCACTGAAGACGCCTGGGATTCGAAAAGAATTTGTGCAGTTAAGGTCCACTGAAGACGCCTGGGATTCGAAAAGAATTTGTGCAGTTAAGGTCCACTGAAGACGCCTGGGATTCGAAAAGAATTTGTGCAGTTAAGGTCCACTGAAGACGCCTGGGATTCGAAAAGAATTTGTGCAGTTAAGGTCCACTGAAGACGCCTGGGATTCGAAAAGAATTTGTGCAGTTAAGGCTGGCGTTGCTTCATGAAAAAAAGAAGAGCAGTTCTTCGGGCTAACCCACCAGAGGAGTCCTGTGCATAAAGCGTTATTTCCTTAGCCTCGGCTTAGGAGGCAATTCTGGTCCTCGCAGTCTGATCATCCCAACGACTGCATACAGTCGATGTACTCATGTCACAGCTTTTAGGAGCCGATAGTGGAACACAAATCTTGAAATATCTTTCTTTCATAGCCGGGGTTTGAACCCCGATCTCTGGTTGACTATCCAGCACGCTATCCACTAGACTGAAGAAGTCGGAAGTTGCCGAGGCTGAACAACCGGTGCCTTACGAGAATCTGATCGTGGCGACACCAAGGAGGCGTGTTGTTGCGCAGAACGTTGAGCCACCGATGGTCTTCCTTCATACAGTTGCTAATAAGCTCAAGGCTGTTACGATGCGAGATCAGTTCCGGGGCGAAAAGAATTCCAAAAAGTGTTGTGATTGGTTCACGTGACCGATGATGTCACCTACCAGTTTGCTGCCGCTTCATTCGTCAAAATAATGTTTTGAACTAATTACGACTGCATAAGTACAGACTGTTTGAGTGAATGCTTGAACTCCTTTTATCCACGTACTGAGATATTGTTTTACATCATTTTTTACGATCAAGACAATGAGATACTTTAAAATTCGTCTCACTTTGACGTGATTTGTCAACGAAAGTGGGCAGAGTCGGAACCATTTTCACCCCGGTACCGATCTCGAACGACATCGGGGGCCGATGACGACTTCACTCGGATCAGTTGGTTGCCGTCTGTCGCCGAATTACAGAAAAAAAACGACAGAGAAATGGAAGAAGTGAGAAGACGAAGAAAACCTAAGCAGGTACAACATATAATTAGATCAGTGGAGATATAATGCATTAATGGATATAATGTGATTTAATTTGAGATTCATGCAGCGCTTTTCCGGCGTTGATTGCAGAAGGTTCGTGTTCTAATAAAGTGTTCTAAATATGGACAAGACAGTGACACGCAGACAGACACAGAGACTTATAAACGCATAATGAGAAAACCAAGAAGTACGGAGAGAAACAGCTGTATAGAGATTCAGAGATACAGACAGACAGTCGGACGGACGGACGGAGAAAGAAGAGAGCAGAGGCACAGACACGAACAGATGGAAACAAAGCGACATAGAGATGGACGATGAGCGAAACAGGTCGGAAGAGAGGATTAAAGAGATCCCGCCCTTTAAACATTTATTTGCTTACATATAGGCCTACTATACATACACACATACTATGCATACATACCCACACACAAACATAAGCACATATACATACATACTATAGATGCACACACGTATACACATACATACATACATATGCGCACACACATACACACATACATACATACATTGTTGCAAGGACATGTGTGTCAGGGGGAAGGATATTTGTGTCTGGTGGAGACACGAGTCCATGCAACAGACTGGTAGTAGCAGGTGCTTAGGCACCTGAGTCGAAGGAATGGTTGAAGGAGGGTTTGGAGGAGTGTTGTCGCGTTGGTTGAAGAAAGGATATAAGAGAGAGAGAGAGAGAGAGAGAGAGAGAGAGAGAGAGAGAGAGAGAGAGAGAGAGAGAGAGAGAGAGAGAGAGAGAGAGAGAGAGAGAGAGAGAGAGCCTAAACTGTTAAGAGGTAGATCGAAAGTCGTGAGGTGAATCGTGAGTAGAGAGGATCGTGAATCGAATGTCTGATATGTCTGATGTTGCCGGTTTGGAGCCTTGTGTCTTGACATGATGCTGTCTGATGTTACCGTTTTGGGAGTGAAAAAAAAGATTTTAAACCCTAGAACGTTGTATGCTGATTCTACCCTGTCCGACTACGAGCCTACTTGTTTCAGCATGCAACAACATGCATACATACATACATACATACGTACATACATATATACATACATACATACGTATATCCATACATAATATACATACATACATACGTATATGCATACATAATAAACATACGTACACATACACACATACATGCATATATAGATACGCACATGCATATGTAGGCCTACATACATACATATACATACACATACATACAAGCATCATACATACATACATATACACATAAATACATGCGTACTCATACACATACATACATACGTACGTACGTACGTACATACATGCATGCATGCATGCATACAAACATACATACATACACACACTTACATACATACATACATATACACACTTACATACATACATACCTACATATATACACACACTTACATACATACATACATACATACATACACACATATATACACACATACATGCATACATAAAGATGGCGGCGGAGACCGCAGGTGGTTGTCATTCTGCCTGTTCTGTCACTTGCGCAGTCGCAGTTATTTTTTCTCACTTCAAAAATCCTCAATTCGCTGAATCGAGTTAATTGCCTCGCGCTTGCGTCACGCACCTGTTACCAGCCGACCACTACCGGCTCGGCTGGGTGACTTCCTGTGGCGCCTGCGCACTGGGTTCTTGTGAATCCATTTGGATGTAGCTTTGCCGCCATATCAAAGAGTGTGCCGGGCTAAGTGCTCTTCATATTATCTGGTCCTTTGGTTACGACATCAGAGATAATTGCGAATTAGACGCAATTACAGCCTTCTTTAGATACCTTTAGCATCGGACTTATTAGACCAGCTAGGTCTAATAGGCCTCCTACTTTATAGGCGCATATGGCTTGAGTTTTTGTCATATACATGTAGGCCTTTGTGTAGACCATCGGTTCTCAAACCTTTACACTCTTAAAAATTATTGAAGACCCCAAAGAGTTCTTGTTTACGTGAGTTATATCTATCGATATTTACCGTATTAGAAATTAAATGAAAAATAAATGTATTAATTAAATGCATTAATGTATTTTGCATTAACAAAATAACAATAAGAAACCCATTACACGTTAGCATAAATAACATGTTTTTATAAGAAAAGTAACTATATTTTCCAAGACAAAAAACTAACTTCTTAGTATGGTTTAGAAATCGCGGACCCTCTGAAATGGTCTCGGGCACCCCAGGGGTCTCGGATCACACTTTGAGAACCACTGGTGTAAACTATAGCATTGTGTACTATACTAAGTATGATATACATGAATGTATAATCCTATAGCGTATGACGAATGCATGCAAGATATGTATATGAGATCTCTAAAGGTTTGATAAAGTTATACAGAAATTATCAGAGGGGTTGATCATAGGGTGGTCTCTGGGGCCCGGCCCTGGCAATATTTTGAAACGGCCCCAGCCAGTGGTTGGACAACGGAAATATCTGAGCTGCAAAATCGATTAAGGCAGCTAGATGTCTCCGTGGATTGACTAAAACGGCTCCTCTCCACCTTCTCTCTCTGGTCTTCTGGCAACCAGACTTGGTTCTTGACATGGCATCTTTGGACAACTCCACTGACTTGACGCAGCACTCTTGAATAAACTGGTGCCCTGCACTTAACTTTTACATAGCGCTTTATAGATTTCGAGTTTACGATTACGATTACGACCGTGTACGCACAGGAACTGAAAGAATGGCCGTTTGAGTAAGAAACACTTGGTTAAGCGTACGGGGGGACGCCCGAGCAATCCCGTCTCGAGCAGACTGCCAGGCTGTCTCTCTGCCGGATCTTGACCTGGAACCGAACTTTTTTGCCTATCAATTTTGTTTTGACTGAGCGCCTGTGAATAAGCTGGTCCCCGTTACGTGGCTTTTGTTGGGCGCTGTAGAAATCTCGGGATTACGATTACGATTACGATATGCCTGTGCGTAGTTGAAAGATTGTTTTCTGTAAGTCGCGCAACAACCTGCTGCCTCAGGCGGCGCTTGAACTATCTGCACTGAGACGAAATATAGGCCTATGCCCGCCTGGGAGGTAGGTCGGCACTTTCAGAACGATCGCTTACCGACATGAAAAAGCTAGCACCAATTAATTCTGAAAAATTCCGTCATGTTAAGTGGCAAAATGGAAAACGCAAATGTTGTTCCAAGGCGTGGCTTCTACACGCGACAGCTGGCAGACGACGTTGCGATGATATAAAAATGTTAGCTAAAACACGATATGGCGTAAGAGAGGACCAGTAAATGTTGTCCTTGAGACGACGAAATTGTAGTTTTACTGACTGTTTATTTAATAACTTAATGTTGGACCTTTATATTGCAAAAACTCAAAAGAATCCTATATGGAATGAAGCTCCGCTATCGTTTCGTGTTGGTGAGACAGCTCAGTCAGCTCGTTGTTTAAAGACGTTCTTATTTCCCAGGGGTTCTCGTGCTGGAAGCGCCTCTGAGTAGTTTGTTCTGTAAGAAGCGCTATATAAGTTATCAAATACAATCAAATCAAATACAATCCTAAGATCGCTGTTTACATGCCGAAGCGCGAGGTGTTCTCCTACATTGGGATGTCCACTGGGCTTCGACAGAGAACAGCGTCGTGACCTGAGTCGTGTGGGTATACGCAGTATTCTCCTCACGCACCACTGTTGAAAGACGTACTGCTTCTTCTTCGGGTTCTTCGCTAGCGTCGGGGTTTCGGCTCCGTAGAGGAGGAAAGGCAGTATGTGTACCTTGAAAAGACGGAGTTTGGTATTCAGCCGGATGCTGGTACTTTATATCCATCGTTGTAGGTTGCTGATGCGTTCTCTGGCAATGGTCACGCGCCGCCGTACCTCAGTCCACTGCCACCATCGGCCTGAACATGAGAACCGAGGTAGGGAACCTAAGAACACGAGAACCGAGGAAGGGGCCCATGAACCATTTTCACCTGGTTTCCTGCTAGTTGTACGTGATCCAGTGTTGGGTATGGGTCCACTGTAGTCCGGATTTTTGTCTTGGCCCAGTTTATTTCTAGCCCGAATTTATGTGTCTCCTGATCCAATATCTCCAAGGTCAGAACTAGGGCCTCCAGTATTTCGGCAAGAAGAGCCACTTCATCAGCGTAGTCCAGATCGGTGAACAGCGCAGACCCAATACATGCACTTGGGTGCCTCTGCTCAGATGTCTCCTCCATGATCTCATCAGTATGAATAGAAACAGGTCTGGAGCAATTCTACATCCTCGTTGCATTCTTCTATCCACCGTCTGCTCACGACTGGCGGTTTCACCTCAGTGCGGACTTCCAATCTTCACAGCGGATTAACACCTCTGGAAATTATACATGGGCCTACTTATACCAGACATGTTAAAATGTTTTTCTGTAAACGTAATGCACGTTTTTGTATTATATGAACATGTATATCTTATACTCTGAAGTTACATAGTATGATCCATGGGATGTTACAGCTGCCAAGGTAGGCCTACATCAGTTAAATGAACCTTTAAGATCTGGCTACATTCAGACCTATTTAATTAGGTCTTATTAGTTTGAAACAAAAGCTTTTTGACTGCCTGTAGGAGACAGTGACTGAATTATAGCCAGATAATTCATAACTACGGTGTTGTAGTCACACTATGTAGTCTAATGTCAAAGGAGACTGCATTAGCAGCTTTTGTCTGATATGTCTACGTGTGCCATCTGCTGTTTCTTGTTTATTAGATCAGGGGCGCCAGAGAAGTCATCAAATTAGACTCGGATTTGCGTTATAAGTCTTAATGACCTCTTGCATGATGCAGCTTTCCATGGCTCAGTTGATGAAATAAAGGATACGCATTTATTCATATGAATGCGAGGCAGTACATACCTATGCATATTTATATATATCCAGTATAAACATCCATGCATGGAGCTATATATCTTGTATGAACGCATTTTCATCTGGGTGGTTCTGGGTTGAATCGATGACGAATCGATATTTCCAGTGTGTGTTGGTGGTCATTGTGGTGGCATGATTGTAGCGGCATGGCAACGCGCAGCCTGCGGACGGTACTATGCATGTACGGCCGTAGGGCGCGCCTGGCGGTCGGAGTGGAAAAACGATACAGCGGACGACATTCATTTCATTGGCCGTCTACAAATGGCGCTCGTTTGCCTTGATGGTTACCTGATATGTAGCAATGGATTTGCGTCGTTTATTTAAGAAGATACATGTATACAGTTCTATGTAGGCCTGTATGAAGACATGTGTATACAGCTTATACAGGCCTAAGAAGATATTCCTTTTGTACACACTGTACATATATGAAGACATGCATACAGTTTACAGTATATAATTTATGACGATATGCGTATATGTAGGCCTATATGAAGATATGTGTATGCAGTTTACTTCCGAACAGTATCATACCGGTGTCAATGTATATACTGTGCACACTATTGGCAGTAGATTTAATATAATGCGGAAGAGAGCATTATGTATCTGCACTAAATCTCTCGACCAATGTATGTCGCTATTTGCTGCGATGTTCACGCACGCATATTTACTGTCGTTGGCAGTCACAACAGTCGTAGCTGTAAGGTACTTTTCGATCATATCTGGTCCCTATGCAACGCCAACAAATCATGGAGATATCATCTGATAAGGCTCGCAGCGTGGCATCAAGAGTTGTTAGCCTTAATGCAACGAGATGCGGCCTTAGTAATCGTTTCCACGGCCAATCGCAACCTTTTGCAGCACCAATTGTTCACGAACGAACTGCCGGAAACTCGAGATAAAAACATTTGGTAGAGCTACTGAGCTGGAACGAATGACTGGGACAATACGTATGGGCCTACAGTGTATTTGAAGAGGACTTTCCTCGTTCAGGGTTTAGAATGGCTGGTAGGATATGCATGGGCCTACTGCCCCGTTTGAATGATTTTTGCTACTTTTATTTAATTCCTCAGACTACTGACACTCTTTCAAATATCGCATTACTGGTCCATTTTTGCAATTGTAAAATAGTAAACGAATAAAGAACATTTCAAGTGCTTCTATTACTCCAGTACCGATGGGAGATAGGAGAATGGGTTGTTTGAGTTAGACTGCCACATTAGGAGTGAACATCCCAATGGGGTATAGATAATTCCCTGACGAACTGGGTATAATAACAGGACACTAAACTGATGCAGTGATAGTGTCCGGATTAGTTCTTTTATAGATATATACGAGCGCTATAAAATTTGTGATCCATATATAAAATAAAACAAGTTTTCGATCGGAAGTGTTTCTACGGCTTTCCATTTACTACTACTACCTCTACCTCTAATACTACTACCATCACCATCACCACCAGCCAGAGAGAGAGAGATAGAAAGAATGAAAGAAAGAGAGACAGAGAGAGAAAGAGAGACAGAGAATTACACTGCCGAGACCGGCAAACCTGTCCCTTAACTTGGCACTCTATTCCAAAAACGTTTATGGCTTCGGAATCTAGTATAATGTAAGAACAAATCAATGGCGCCTGAATGAGGCATCTAATATCTGACGATTTACAACTTCTGTGCCTGCTACGGTTCTATGGTAAAAAACCCCTGGCCAAATGCCCCCGGCCAATATTCCCCAGGAAAATAACCTCTCAGTTAAAAAACCCTTTACCAATAACCCCTATGGGCAATAATCCCCAGGAAAATAACCCCAGTTCAAAACCCCCGGAATACGCAATGAAGAAAATATTCAGCACGTTCTTAGTTCTTGTAAATATATTTTGTAATACTAAATTGAAATGAAAATAAGTTAAGTTAATACGAAATGCTGTGTGCAATCCCGCACAGATATTGATAAAATCTCAGTCGTTGTAGTTGGCAACGTTTAACAGTATTTCTGCGCTGTTGTCGACATATAATTTTCTTGTTAGACTTGAGTGTAGTACGCCATAGTTGGTTGCATCTAACTTGCTGCAAAGTCGTTTTGAGGTGGTTCAACAACCGCCAGAAATTCGGATGGTAGCTACCGATGCCAGCTTAAAAGCTGTGGTGCCATCCTTCAATTGAATTGTTTCTTCTCAGCAGTTCATCTCGGCATTTATCGAACATATTCCACATCTGCAAATTGAATATTGGCTGCCCGCGTGCATTGTGCAATGTTCTTCCAATGTAAGTGTCCAGAGCTGGCATAGTGACAGTCGAAGCCTGTGCTTGCAGTGCCTCAAAGGCATCTGCGACAGACTCCAAGGGGACGAAGGCAAGTGCGACAATCATTCGATGTTCTAAAGATAATTGTGCACCAATCTGTTGCTGAAGCTGTAGACCATGAATTTGAATTTGACTATACAGGTTTTGGTTTAAATGAGAGAATCAGACATTAATGTATGTGTTGCGGAAGACTGTGCTTATGGTGTTAATGATGACGACTTCAAAGTCAGCCATGACGAAAGATGGTTTGAAATCACCTTCTAGATGCACGAGTTCAGTAAGGATCTGCATGCTGCATGTGGCCTGCTGTTTGTTGGCCTTCAGGCAGTAGACACAAGGAACTGTTTCACCTGAAGTCCATGCATGGATTGTGTACAGTTGCTCGAACAGAAGCGGTGCCGTTTTGAAGGTCCCATCCATAAACGGCGAATGTTCCTTCACTGTCGCCGGACCCACTGCGTGGAAAAGTCTTCCTGACAATGTGACTAATGTCCCATCCCTGGTCACATTCAAGTCACGACTCAAGACACATCTTTTTAAGATATCTTATGACCGTAGTTGATTTTTGAACTCATGTACAGCGCCCTTTTCTTCGTCCTCGGCTGTGCTACGGCGCTATATAAATTGTCTTTTTTCTTCTTCGTCTTATTATTATTATTATTATTATTATTATTATTATTATTATTATTGTTATTATTATTTTTTTTACCAAGGTAAGTATAATCCCTTGGTTGTTCAAAAATTTCCGGAGAAAAAGAGAGAGAGGGACTCTGGAACGGCTAATCCTCGTCTAGATTCGGCACCACAAATGTACCGTGGAAGGCGACTGCATTGAAACGCTGTAATGTTATAGATAAGCGTTGAAAAAGGTAACCTGTTTCTCTACTATCTCCGGATATGAGGGACAATATACGCCCCAGGTAGGTATAATCCCTCAGGTGGTGAAAAACTTAGTCCGGAGACAATAATGAACATCTTGAACGGCTACGTCTCATCCGGCTCTGGCAGAGAGAAGGTATTATTATTATTATTATTATTATTATTATTATTATTATTATTATTATTATTATTATTATTATTATTATTATTATTATTATTATTATTATTATTATTATTATTAAACCAGTTTGCGAAGGCGATAAGCAGTTACAGGTTTGCAGCCGTTCCAAAGATTAGCAACCGGTTTGATCCGGTTCCACAGTCCACTAAAAGAGATGCGTTTCCATCGAAGGTTCTTTTGTGTTGATCCGGAATAATTAGATTCCTAATGTCGACCTAACCGGAAGAGGATTTCCTGCCATCTGTCTCTGCTTTCGACGAGTCCGTTGAGAAACAGGTATTGTTGGTAATCGGGCTACAGCGGCAGGAGTTACGTTTCCGATGCTGTTGAGCAGGTGCCATAGTAACCAATGCCTGTTCCTTCATTTGCTGATAAACCTTAATTTTTTGCAATGGGCTACACCTGGGGCATGAGTGTGATCGTGCAAACGACCAGTAATCGAATGTCCATCAACTTTCATCTTTGCCCTTTGCAGTCTGCTGCACTTCGGCGTTTCTTGCATTCATAAGACACGGATCCATTTGCTAAGTTCTTCCCCTGAATGTATACATAACCTTCGTAGAAATATGTTTTGTCATCTTTATCTGATTTTGTTATTTCTATTGCTTCCCTTTTTTTTACAAAGTCACTGTTATATCCGTCCTATGTAAACTAAGTACCGGATATAATAAAAACGACGAATAAAGAATATTATGAATTAGTAACTTCTATAGCGAAGGTAACCACTGCACAAGGCATCAACAATGGTGCACCAAAACCCTAATCAGACGACTATTATGCTTTATTAATCTAAGATTGGTTAGCTACATTGGTTAACGCGTACGCCAAGACGCCTCTGGACGTGAGAATGCTGGTTCGTATACCGACAGTGGCTTATTTAAAAGATTTTAATATCGGGCTAGCACGGTCCGTACACGGGGACCTTAAATGGCGTGGCGCCCATTCAAAAAGGCATCGGTGGTGAAGGATCTCACCAGATAAATTCATTGAAATATGAGCAGGGTCGAAGCCATACGGTCGCTATACAAAAGCGTGTAGCCTACATTTAGTAGACCTAATATTATTAATTAATTAGAAACTTACTACAGCTGGTGTCTAATGCTCAAGGCATCAATCCTCTGGTGCACCAAAAACCAACCCGTAATTAAGTCAGTAAGCACGTGGGCTAATTAAATGCTAATTACACTTCTTGTTGTGTACACATTGATTCTAGATAAACCCGACTTGATGTCAACCGAATTGATCCGACATTTTCTTCTTAGCAGTTTGAATTCTTTAATTTCAGTTTCATTGTTTCTCTCAATCACCTCACAGTAGGCCTAATATCATATTTATTTGTTGTAATAAATCCCTTCGAAACGGTGTGGTAAATTCGAATACATTAATTTTTATGTAAGTATTGAACGATTTTACTGGAGAGACTATATATCAACCTGACCTTTCTGAAAAAGTCAAGGAAAAAGATTAATATTAAATTATTCCATTTTTCATGGCAGAAAATTCTCTAGATACATTTGCCTCATTTGTCATACAACTTTGCACAACCCAGCTTGTGTTTATATATTTTATATATGTATGCATATATAAAAGGATACATGTATAATCTTTACCAGAATAAGCTCATGCATATATAGGCCTACATACATATTATATAAAGTGATCATATACATATATGCACAAGCTCAGCACATATACATATATATACACATATGGGCCTATATATATATATATGTAACTTCTCAGTATTGTTAAACATGTAGTGTAATGTAAAGTCTGAAAACTTCTTGGCTTCAAACAGAAACTGTGATTGGAAAACCAGCATGTAGCGCTTTAGAGAGATTCTTAGGAGGCTGTCGTATACTCCGAGGATGCGTGATGGTTTCGGTATCTAGTGCGATTTGTTTCGTACTTATGCTAATTAAGTTGTGCCACGCAAAGTCAATGAAGCGTGAAGCTCTGCTGATAGCCAACAGTTACGCTTGGAATCACCGTTTAACTGGACTTAACCGGAGACTAAACGTTACCCACAATAAAAAAGATCGTTCATTGTGTTCAACATTACATTCTAGGAATGCCGGCAAAGATCAAACGTCGGGGTTTACATTTTCGTCTATTCGTTGACGGCTCGTGATTCATTTAAATTCGTCGTCGACCAATTGCACGAACTGCGAGAGAACTCGGTCACTCAGTCGAAGCCAGCCGTCGTCGTTGCCAACAAAACAGACCTCGTTCGAACGAGACAAGTCACCGAAGAAGGTAATCGTCAACTATGCATTTCCTCAGCTTCCAAGAAAGCGTCTGGGTCCTTACTAAACGTTAACGATACGTCTGCCATGTATGTAGGCTATGTATCGCAGTACTTAATATAGCGCCGAAGTACCTCTCAGAAGCTCTGGTTCGAGTTTAGATCCGGGCTGAAATTAGGAGCAGTTTGAGCTTGGATGAAACGTAAACGGTCGGCCTGTATGCATAGATAAAGAGGCCTAGATGGGTTAAAAGGCGCATTTGAGAGATGGCTCAAATTAATTTCTTTACACTGTCTCTATGCAGAGGCCTAACCTCTTTCCAGTTCTCCACGTTTGGCCTAAACGCCTACACGATGCACCAAATCGTGACAAATAAATTTTCGCTGTAGCTTATTTGGAACAGCCTTTGAAATCAATACCTCGATGGATAACCTCTGAACCGGTTGTAGCTGCCGTACCAGTACCCAGTGCTGCAGACCAGTACCCAGTGCTGCAGACCAGTACCCAGTGCTGCAGACCAGTACCCAGTGCTGCAGACCAGTACCCAGTGCTGCAGACCAGCACCCCAGTGCTGCAGAACTCCCAAGGGAGCATCGAAATAGAGTTTAAGGAGCTATGGAGACAGTCTGTTGGGCTGACTGCCTGTATGCAATGGGCAGTGACTGAATCGGGGAGCGTGACGGACATTATCTTAAAATCGGCGGACTTGTGGTTAGGCCTATCAATTGTTAAGCATAAGCATCAACTGTCGAATAATAAAGCGCTGTCACCGATAGTTGCAGTATATAAGACTATGTGAAAATGTATTCTATAAGACATACGTGTTGGATATATATAAGAAGTAGAAGGGCAGTCTGAGGCAGCCCTGGGTATGAAGTATTAGCGACTTGTTTTTCTTAGCCTCAGCATATGAGGGTAGGTGGCCAGTCCTCTCCAAGTGACAGTGTACGGTCAGTGTACTCATTAAGCTAACTTGGCTAGGAGGCGCAAGTGGAGTCGAAATCTCGACACAAATTTAAGCTTTGGCGGGGCTTTGAACCTCCGATCTCTCGACTGAGTCCAGCACGCGAACCAATAGACTTTCATGTGGATATATAAGGCCAAACTAAGTGTGCTTTGTTAATAGACAATATATATATGTGTATATATATGCCTATGAGGGTTATAGCCAAGTCAATGGTAATCGTAAATTCGAAATTTCTAAAGCGCTACTTTAAAGCTAAGACCTGGACACCAGCTATTCACGAGCGTTTAGTCAAGTCAGTGGGGTTGTCCAAAGATGCCTTGTCAAGAAGCAAGTCTGATTGCCAGACGACCAAAGAGAGAAGGGGGATAGGAGCTGTTAGGGTAGGTTGTGTTTAAGCTGAGAGAAATGGGAAGGCAGTGGATTCGATGGATCAGGGTGGGATATTTTGAAAAGGTGAGACTTAGTGTTTTGCCGTTGTTATTAGACACCATATTTAGAAAGGCAAAAATGCGTTTTTCATGTTTTCAGAGGGGCGTGAAATCTCCAAGACGATGGACTGCAGCTACTGGGAAGTATCGACGGTCTTGAACCACCAGCTGGACGAACTGCTCGTCGGCATCGTTAAACTATTGCGATCGACAGAGGCCCACAGACCAGGTGGACCAGGAGGAGCTGGGTCGACTGGTCACCAGAGACGCCTGGCAGATGACGACAGACATCGAGGATCGGATTCGGACGACAATTCGGCTGTTCGTGAGAGGAACTGCGTCAGGAGTGCCACGGAACTGATTCGAGGTCTGTTTCGAAAGCAAAAGGACGTCTCGAAGTCATGCGAATATCTGCTATAGTGGACTATGATCAACTACTTGTGTGTTTCACCTTCGACTGCACTCAACTCCTGCAACTCTCGCATTCCACCGGCTGGTTACCGCAAGCCTTCTCTGCCCCACCGCATCATTGAAAGCAATCGATTGATGATTGATCTTCTGATCGATTGAGAGACTAAATCGATCAGATTTAGGCTGGGTGATATGCATGGCTCTTCAGTACAGCCATCTCCTGCTTTGAACCACTGCAGTGTTCTTTAATGCCGAAGTGCCAGCACGCCAAGTAGTGTGTCCAAATCGTCTCAAGTCGCACATCGAAAGGCTTAAAATAATGGCAGGAATTCTTATTCATTTTTGCTTTGCCAACACAGTACAGTCAGTGGAGCATAATGGCTTACGTATTTAGACACCTTGGCTCTTCGACATAACCGAAATCGATCGACCGAACGATCTTCTGTTCGATCGAAAGACGATATCGATCGGAAAAACCACTGCACGGGTCTCCAGGAGATGCAGGAGCCTTTCAGTGGAATCGGTAGAGCGAGATGATTCTAGAGTTCCAGAAGGACGATTACAGGTTTCCGAGACTAACAAGAGAGTTCCAGAAGGACGGCTCAGAAAATCAGAGATTATCAAGAGAGTTTCAAGAAGGACTGATTAGAAATTCAGAGATTATCAAGAGAGTTTCAGGAAGGACTGATTAGAAATTCAGAGATTATCAAGAGAGTTCCAGAAGGACTGATTAGAAATTCAGAGATTATCAAGAGAGTTCTAGAAGGACGTCTTTGAAATTCAGAGATTATCAAGAGAGTTCCAGAAGGACGTCTTTGAAATTCAGAGATTATCAAGAGGAAATCAGATATCAGATCCAGGACATCTTAGAAATTCAAAGACTGTCAAGAGAGTTTAAGAAGAACAGCCACTTCTTTCTTCAAACCACTTCATTTTTCTTCTCTGCATCATAGCGTACGACAGCACAGTGACATTTGGTGTGGCCAATTCGCTTAAAGGCCTAAGCTATCGGGTAACAGAGCACAGCTAATGGAGTATATGGGTATTCAACGACTTCTTCTTCCCCTTATCTACCCTGCGTATCCAATTCCAAACACCACCCACCGTAGCCTGCCTGCTTGACTCTTGCATCTTGACCTGGAACCGAACCCTTCTTACCTATCGATTTTGTTTTGACTGAGCGTCTTTTAATAAGCTGGTTTCCGCGACTTAGCTTTCGTTGGGCGCTGTAGAAATCTCGAGTTTACGATAACGATTACAGTGTATACAAATATTCTTAAGAGCGCTGCCAAAAATACAATCAAAACCATTGCTACATTCAGTGCCAAAGAACAGGCTTATATCTAAAAACTCATTATGACGCTGAAGAATACATTAAACTCTGAACAATAATTAGAAACGCATAGAAAACAGTGAGTTCAAGTCACTTGACCTATAGCATGGTTTACTAAAGACAATTCAAGATATTATAGGCCAAAAACTAGGATGCAATGTTTTCACTGTATACAAACGACAAACTGTATCCAGCCTAACCGTAATCGTAAACTTGAGATTTCTACAGCACCTAACGAAATCTGCGTCGCGGGAACCAGTTTATTCACAGGCGCTCAGTCAAAACAAAATCGATAGGTAGGAATGGTCAGAATCGGTTCCAGACCAAGATCCAAAAGTAAGACAGGCAGGCAGTTAGACTGCTACGGTGGATGGTGTTTGGAATTGGAGCGGAGAGAGGTAAGGGAAGAATCAGGATGAGATTTGTGGAAGACGAGCCCATAGCTACGCCTGTTACTATTACTAAGCGCTTGTTTCACACGCCTAAGTCAACAGTTGCACCCTTTCTCGTGTGTTAAGCCTGTACAGCATCGTTCATTTTGAATCGTCTGAATAATTATTGCATGATTGTGTAATTTATTTTTTGGCAATTTAAAATTGCTGTGTATTTTATTCTTGGATGTAGTCTAAGCTATGCTAAACAATGACAAACCGCAACAACCGTATGTTGTTAAGTGTCCTGCTGTTGAATAATTTGTGCTTTGAAGCCACCTATATCTACTGCAGCTAATTCGAATGCTAGGAGTGGCCACATGGGGTTGTCAGCAAGCGGAAATGTTATAAAATGCACATAATTTAAACGTTCGTGCGAGAACTGCAGACTGTCGAGTCACAGCAAACGTAGGCCTACACTATTTTCTACAGCGACCGTATGGCCTCGACCTTGCTTATAGACCAACACACAGACTGTCTGCTGTCTGACTTAAGTTGATGTTTATGACACAAGCTGTACTAAAATAACTACACCTATCAAATTTAGATGCCGACGTCCGCAGTGGGCAAATATCCCTCCTTTATCTACATCTTGTGGGGCCCAGTAGCTGACAGGTTAGAGTGTTCAGCTTGTAATGCGGACCGTACTGGTTCGAGTCACCTCCGAGACAGTTACTGTATAGGGACCTTGAGCAAGTCCTTCACTTCCAATGGCTCAGTACCTCAGATTTACTGACCTTGTGTGAGGAACTGCAGTATACAAATAATAACTTGGGTGACCTCTCCTTCCCCCTCTTTGCAGACGACCCCTTATAAAAATTAACTGAATGAAATAATGAACAGAGTATGTAATTCACAGCCAGTGATTCCATATCAGGTAACTTTATGTCAGTTCTTTACCCAAAGTTCATCTGGCACACAAGTGAAACATCCATCAAATAAAATAAGCTCTATGCAAGATCAGATGTGAAAAGTGGTCAGAGCTGACTCCATATGGAACAAAACACTGTATATGCTTTTGGAATTTGGCAATAATGCACAATAGAAACTTCGCACATCACAGCAGTTACTACTGACAGCAGTTACTTATGCTACTCAGTGGTCAAGTGTCAACAACCTTACAAAAAGGAAACTCCTCAGAGTAGTGAGACCAAGTGTCTCATGGTACAAGGCATGCTACTGCTTGATTACAAGGCAAAATGTATGAACATTCTAACTCAAGTAGTGTCTGCTCTTGATAGACATCTCTTCTCAGAGCCTGAAAAATGTCAAGTGCTGCACCATCTGAGTCCACATGAAATGCCTGCTGTACAATTCATATTTGTGAAAACTTGATTTTAAATCTGGCAACAAAAACAAGCAACATTAAACAGCAGCAATAAAATTAATAACAAAAATAAACACCAAATATACTCTGGACATAAAAGTAAATCCCAACACAGCATTTAATACATAGTACAACTGATAAATTCAATTCATGAATTCAGATTTCCAAGAGATAAATGGGAAAGAAGTCTGGCCAGAAATGGGGGAAGAGAAAGGAAGCAGAGAATAAGTTCACTGACAGTGGTCCCTAAGGGTAAAATAGCCAAAAAGTGCTATTATCAGTAATACAGGAGCACTGAAACTAAATGGTTTCCATTCAATTATTGTTTCAAGACCACAAAGCACAAATGCTTAACGTATACTGGTCAGAAAGGTACGAGTCATGGAGGAAAACATACAAAAAATACACTTTGGTACACTAATCACTTCTTAGCCAATGTCTGGCCCATGAAATATGATGTCACAGACATCAGACACTACGTTTGGCTCATTAAATATGATGCAACAGATATCTGAGCCAATGTCTGGCCCATGAAATATGATGTCACAGACATCAGACACTATGTTTGGCTCATTAAATATGATGCAACAGATGTCTGAGCCAATGTGTGGCCCATGAAACATGATGCCACTCACATCAGAGACTACATTTGGCCCATGAAATATGATGTCACAGATATCTGAGCCAACGTTTGGCCCATGAAATATGGCACCATAGACATTTACTTGTGGCATCTGTTGCCGGGACATGACACTGTTTACTGACTGACTTACATTTTCTTTACAGTGCTTTACAGAGTCATTTCAGTTTGCGTTCCTTAGACGTACGTTCTTTCAGTTCATCACGCATGTCTTCCATTTTGTCTTGGTATTCTTCATACTTGGCCTTGACCTTAGTCTTGCCATCTTTGACAAGTGATCTCAAACTCTCAGACTCTGGAATCGGTTGCATATAGCCCCAGTTCTTCAGCATCTTTACCGCCAGGTGGGTGCCGCCAATCGTGACCATGTACCTGGCTGGGGTGGCCAACTTGTACAGAAGGTAGGCAACAGCCAAGTGGCCAACACCAGGCATCGTGTAGAAAGAGATGATGGTTTCACCTGCTCCAATCCACCTCAATGCCGGCTCAACGTCAATTCCACTAAAAGAAAGAGAAGACATTCTCAATAATAATGTCCAGGATTATTTAAAGATTCTACATGTCATAATCATAAGGATAAATGATTTCTCAGTGAAATCGCAGAAAAACACAAGCAGTTTAGAAATGTGGCCAAACTGGCTTTGGATATTCTGAAACAAGATCCAAAGCCATTTGACACCCAATTCACTTGACAATATAAAATTAATCTAATCTAAGCCAAACACTTCTCATCCGCCATTTATCATAATACACAAGACATCGATCAAAAGTCACTTTCTAGTGAAATCACAGTCCGTGTTCATAGTCCATTAGACAGACCCATTTAAGTTCTAAGAGGCCAGGAACCCTGAAGGCAAGCTATAGCAAGTGAGCAAGTTGATTCTGTTGTCAGTGGCATCAGCCAATGACTGAGCCAACAAAACTGGACATTGAGTTGCAAAACTTGGACCAGCCACCAAGAAAACTTTCAGCAGCAAGCATCACCCAGGTTCAAAGCAAACAAGAGTCAGATGAATACAAATATGTACATAAGTACAGGATGCATGTACAGTATGCATGCATGTGCAGTATGTATGCCTCGAGACATTTGTTTAGCACCTTTAAGAACCTGTCAAAGGTGCTGTTTATAACATTTATAACATTTGTGCAGATGAGGGGTGTGCAGCTTAAAACCATAGGATGGCTGATTTAAATGTAACACCATGTAAACAGTAAGAATTATGAACTGGACTTTGATAAAGTCATTTAAGGAGTGCATGACAAAAGTGACGTTCTGACAGATAGGGAATGGTGTGCTGATAAAAGCTGCCTCCAAAATCATACGATGCAAGATAAATTAGCGTAAAGCCAAATCACCAATAGTATTTGATAAGACATCTGACCCACGGTCCATCCACAAGATCCAAGACATTCAACTGTAGGTCATATGACTCAAGATAAATGAACTACACCAAGGATTCAACTCAGAAGATTCAGAGCAACACTTGAAACAGGCATTTTCTTGTTTAAGTTGTTTTAAAAAATTTAATTAGTAACTGGACTATAAGACAAATACTTTGGTTTTGTGTAGCAAACCAACAACAGATACGAATAATGGACTTACAAGCTTATGTCAGCTTTGCTTCCTGTAGGCTCAGCCTACAGAATTATCAGCCAATACCTGCGTCTAGCATCACTGATGCTACGTAACTCCTGCATTCTAAAATTAACTGTACCAAATCATTTAGGCCAGTGGAGAGGTACTTAGAAAGGCATTAAATACATGCCCAGTTACATTACATTACATTGCACATGACTTTGATATGACTGAAAAAGAACAAAATGTCTCACGATCAAGGGCACTCAATTCCTTTATGCTCTTTTGGTGACATATTTCTTATAATTAAAAATAATTAAACACCCATGCAGGGTGTGTACAGAGCAGTGTGGTCCATTGGAGTTATTCTAATGGGGAACTCTGCAAAGTGACAAATGGTTTGACCTCTATGGTGCAGATGTATTTACATGCCAGTGACAGCTAGCGTCAGTTTTAGCAACTTCTCACCAAGCTTCTCATTATCACCACAGTAACAATGTATAAGTGCATATGTCTGTCATCATCATCGGGTCCTTCATGAGGTGGCTTTACACTGGTTTAACACTCATTGACCTTCCTCTGGGGCAGTTCCAAAACACACACTAGGTGTTGCCAGCATATAAAGATGTCCAAGCTACAGAGATGTATGCATGCATGTATGCATGTGTGTATGTATTTATGTATCCAAAAACTTATAGAGTGCATTTTAAGAACCTCGCAAAGGTTATGCAGCATGACTACCCAGCAGTTCCAAAAAGGTGTCTTAAGATGGGCCGAGAATGTTTCTTGAGTCAATAAAGGAGGAAGAGTTCGAATTTCCAGAGGAAGACTGTTCCAGAATAACGGTCCAACACACAAGAGCATAGAATGCCTGTGCCATTGTACGGGAACACAAAACTATGAGATCTCCATAGGCTGCCGAGAGTAGCATTTCTTAACCGGGTTGGCTCACAACAGGAATAGGCATCATACCATTTTTGTCATTTCCGCAGAGTTCCTCATGTAGCAAGTGCCACAATAACAAAGAGTAATAGAGAAGCCTTGGGAAAGCTGTACTGAGTAGCCAGCTTACCTCATAGCCATTGTATAAAACAGACCAGTCCAAATGGTTGAGGTGAAGATATGAACTGCAACCAAGACTTTCCCATACTGTTTGTATGTCTGATGGAATCTTTTGAAGATGCCTGGCTTCTTTGTTGGGGCAGCTTCTACCTCTTTAGCATCCCCAGTGCCAACTGCCGCCTGCACAGCAGCTTCCGAATTGTCATGTGCTGTGGCTTGATCTTTTGATTTCACAACTTGTTCTTCATGTGTCACCTGTACTTGCTCTGAAGCATTAAGTTTCTTAAAGTCAAGAAAGGCTTCTTCAGAAATTGGAACAGAACTGTTTGGGTTAAGTGGAGCCCATGGATGACTCAATTTATCACAGTGTTTGGTCAGCTGAACTGGTTCACTCAAATCCCTCAGGCAACCATCAAATTTTTCACGAGGTTTCGGTCTCGTACTGTGGTAAAGCACAGAAGCAGAATTAAGCGCCTTTTGAAATCGAGCAACACTGTCAATCTGTGTACGAAATAATGATCTCTTCTGCAGACTGAATGACCGGCAAAGGACCACAGGCTTCTTCCAGGTAAGCAAGGACAACCAGTATTTTCGCAGGCTAAACAGAGTTGGTGCGGAGAGGCACTCACCAACACAACTAATTTTACAGTCATTCATTCCATTTCCAAAGCTACTGTGTGTCCTTTGGAAGCGTCCCCCAAACACAGCTACAAATAACACAGGTCACAGCAAACCACATCAACTCATTTACAAAACAGTCATATTAAACACTTCACCCAATTATATGCCAATCAGTTTATTCTTGGTAATCTGGAAGAAACGGCCGCTTGCAATCACCTCACTTAAATACAACTGATGCTGCCGCAGACTGCCAAAGAAATTAGAACTCTGCCACTTACCAGAAGCACTCCCAGTTAATAAGAAACTGAGTTATCTGTAAGTACCAGACTAAAAAAGGTGTTTAAATACTTTTATTGGTGTCAATAAATGAAGAAATCACAGAGTAACACAAAGGCATCAATAAATTAAGAGATTAGGTACAGCTGTGCAGTACTCGGTATATCTCCAATACCTAAAATGACCATTCATGGCATAAAATATAACGTAAAAAACACAAAAAAGAAGTCACACAACGTGACTATCACAGCAGTTTCTTGTGAAAGGACTGACAAGACTTGAGCAATTCAGTAATATTATACTTGGAAGCATAATCCAACCCTCAAGAGTAGTTTTCGTGGCACTGCACATGTCGTTCTCAGTCTGTTATTTACAGATAACTCACTTATTAACCGGGAATTACGTGGCAACCCTCTAATTTCTCTATCAGTCTGCAGTGGTCCTATTGCTTTTAAATAGGGCGATCGCAAGTGGCCATTTCTCCGGCATTACTTTCTTCGGTTACTTTTTCAGTTTCATTATATTACCAATGCGTATTTACTAGCTAGTGCTCACTTTCAGAAACCGTTACCGAATCTGATTCTATGGTTAACTTCACATCTAAGTTTGTCAGCTAGCATCCCGTGCACCGTTACTGACCATATTTAAAATACATTCATACAAAGGCTAAAGACTGCATATAAATATTTATTATAAGCTGCTTCCAAATGCAATGCTTCTGAATTAAAGATGCCATTCTTTACGAAGTCACGAGCATAAACGAGCGTGCGTTGCCTACCCTGGAGCCATCGTCTCCGTCCGAAATCGCGGACAACGAAAACCCTCTCCATCACCAATCAAATCGACATGTGGTTACGAAAAGCATTAACGAAATCATTAACAATTATCTCAAACGTGTAAACAAAGCGACGCAAAATTCTGCAAATGTACGCATTAAATAAACATCAACCACAAATTCCCATTCCTAGTTGAAGGTCGTGAACCACTGATCTCCGTTACTATCTCCTGGATAGCCATTGGCCTCCAAAAGATTCTGAATGTTAAGAACTAGTAATCGTGTCTAGTGTATAATAATGGTAAAGGTAATCGTAATCCCAAGAATTGTACAGTGTCCAACGAAAGCCACGTCACGGGGACTAGCTTATTCACAGGCGCTCAGTCAAAATAAAATCGACAGGCAAAAGTGTTCGGTTCCAGGTCCATATACAAGAGCCAGGCAGAAAGACAGCGTGGCAACTACGGTGGGTGATGTTTGGAATTGGAGTGGAAAGAGGGATAAGAGGAAGAAGGGGAGTCAGAATAGGATCTGTGAAAGAGGAATGTTTTCAGTTTTGAGTGAAAGAGCAATGCATGAATTTCTAGTACTGGATTGACCTATCCAGCTTCGGCTATCGGCCTATATCCCAAATAGAATTGGGCGCGACTTAAACTTTACCGAATTTTAAAATATCCGGTCTGTGGCCGCAGAATGTAGCCTAATTACGTCTATAGTCTATAATAAGCATGTGAGCTGGACAGATGCAAATAAACGGCATTTACTTACTTTCTTACTCAACACTTCTTCCGTCATCTGATGCGTTAACTGAGCGATGATCCGTTCTTAGCCATCACTAGGTATTCAGTAGCTACAAACAGAATCAAGGGTTCAGAATATCGCTCACAACTTCCGACTGAGGGCAAAGATGGCAGAAGCCGGTTGACCTGCGCCTATGGGGCTTTTAGCCTTCAGGAATCCGGTGGGATCGGCGAGTGCATCAGACAAGTAGGTCTTCGCTTGAACCACAACTTCGTAATGTAATGTAGTGTAATGAGTTGCATTGTTATTCAACGTAATGCAATGTTATTTCTATTAATATGTAGGCTTTGATTACATAGCTCATGTAGGCAACAGAATCGTCGTAATCGCAATCGTAAATTCAAGATTTCTACACCCTTAAAAAACTCGGTCGCGAGAATCAGCTTATTATACACACGCTCAGTCAACACGAACCCGGAAGGATGAGATATTCAGATTCGATTCCAGGTCAAGATCCAAGTGCCGAGGAAGACGGCTGCGGTAAACAGTGTTTGGAATTGGAGCGGTAAGATAGACAATCATCGATAGGCAAGAAGACGACGACGACGACGACGACAGAGAATCTGAAGGTGATATTAAGGTGGAAACGATAATGATGATAATTATGATGACGAGATACTTAAAATTTAAAGCATGAAATGCTAGAATCAAGAGGAAATATTTTTCAAACGTCAACTGTTGGAGCAGATGACTAGCCGAAGATTTGAAAGGGCTGGCGCAATTTTGCAATGATTACATAGCTCTTGTAGGCCACAGACCGGATGACTACATAGCTCATGTAGGCAACAGATCGTTGTTCTTACTTGATTTTCTTACACCTTTTCTGATCTGCAATCCTAGCATTTTCACCTGTAATGGCACTTTTCTGTTTGACTGCATCAGACTGAATAATGTTTTCAATTTTAAATAAGCGAATAAGACCTACTTAGAATTTTCTCGTCATCAACCAGTCGGTTTAAACTGAATTTAGACTTCAGTTGCGAAAGTGTTTACCAACCGCTAACCAATTAAGTTAATGGATGTTAAATTTATCGTTGGTTGTCGACTGAGAAAACAAATAAATTGGCATATCGTGGTCTGTTTAATATGGCGACGCGATTGATCACGTGTCGGCTTTTCACACAACTGCATTCGAGGTTCGATTCACATAATCACATAATACATCTTCTTTGTCAAATGGTTGACAGGCCTTTCATTTGTGAAAGGAAATCCTCAAACCTTGTCACTGGTTCTGGACTATGTTGCTATTGACAGAAGTTAAATATTCACGCTGTTTGCAGAAGCACCTTCCTGTAGGTTTAATATGTAATGATTAATGGTTGTGTGTAGGGCCTACTATGGAGGGAAAACAATAGGAAAAGCCTGCCGCTAGAAGGCCTCAGTGCGACCAAAAACTTCATAGACATAATAATGAAAAGTTCTCGATTGTTCAACATACCGTGATCAAGCCATGATCCGAATCGCCGAATGTGCTCATTCGGCCCGCCGAGCCTTTCAACTTTTGGAAACTTTTTACATGTGAAATTATGGCCTGCATATTTCCTAACAATCGTCCTAGTGAATCAAATATAATTATATTACTTACATAAGCAAAATCAATACTAGATGTTTTATTAGCATCAAGACAATACTCGGCAAAGATGTAAGAATGTGGCATATTATGTGCATGATCTTAAGGCTGGCAAATAAAATTACTGTTTGTTAGTAGGCCTATATGTATACGTTGTTTTGATTTGTGACGAAATTTTTTCTTCGGTGCTCAAAGCTCTCCACCGAAAAACGGAGATGTGGCCCTCCGTCTAAAAGGTTGGACACCTCGAAGTACAGTCATCTTGGTTAAATAAGCTCTGTGTGTATGAGTCGCTATGGACACATTTATTTCTATTTATGGCTGTTATCCATGGCTAATATCCACTGCTACAGTGTAACCATAGCTTTTCGTACACAACCTGTTGCAACACGGAAATCAAGCGTTTCAACGTTATAGCTACCTCACTGGCTCAGCGAAGGCAGCTAAACGGATCAATGCATTCGGTCAAGCATCACTGCTTTTCACGGCGTTAAAGAAAGAATACGCTGGATCATCAGTGGAACAAAACCGGCCTCGCTTTACAGTTTCAATCCATATTTATTTACTGGCTTTATCTCGGAGTATTGTCATTAATATATGCCTGTATTCTAACAACGACCGATGTAATAGAGCATTAGGCTGTATTGAAGAGCATAATCATAAAGACCAGCTCTTAAATCTGCTCGTTCGAAGTACTAGATGTCTAAATGTTTACCTGAAGTTAGTATTATCTGGACATAACGGTGTTTCGTTATTTTCATCGTTTGGACAGAAGAATCGACATCTTTGGAAGCAAACTATAATATTAAAACATTTGAGTTGGCTTATAAAGAAATGATGCACATCTGCAGAGAATGACTGAACTGTTGGACGTTATAAAGCAGTCTGATTCTTCTGTATCAGTTTGAAGCCGTTTCAATTCGATACTGTGAACTCTGGTTTCCGCAGTTTTGACTTCCGCAAATTTTGACATCGAACACAGACTGTATTTAGACCATTTAAAGCATAAGAAGCATAAATAAAATAGTATTGGCAGACGGACACCAAAGCTTGTAAGTCTGGTCTAAGTGTGATAAATTAAAATTTTTATTTGAAAGGAACGATTCAGGAAAGAATAAACACGTACGTGTGGAAACGAAACGTTTAGACACCATTCTAAAAAGAACTATATAAAAGCCAATATCAGAAACATTTGAACATTTGAATATGGATACGACAACTGAAATAAAACAGGAGCTTCGACGATTTGCAGAGACGACAACTATCAAAGGCGTAAAGCAGACAGTAAGAGCCAGCAGTAGAGTTGTTCGAGGGTTCTGGATTCTGGCTCTTGTCTTCTGTTTTGTTGTCCTTCTTTACCAGATCGCAGCGGTCGTCATCACTTACCTTAAGTACAACGTCATCAGAAACTCAGGCGTCGCCTTTAGAGACCCCATATTTCCCGATGTTACGGTCTGCAATCTCTTTCCGCTGTCCGACCTCAACCTACTGGACAACTACACGAAGTATCTACGAGACCTTGAGAAGGTGGAAATGTATGCCACGGAAACTAATAAACTTGATCCGGACATACGGCAGTTTCTGCGGTCTATGTATTCCTACAGCACTTATACCGCGGTGCTATCGGAACCACCAAACTCGACACAGGATGACCTTTTAGTACAGTGTGCCTGGTACGGATGGGACTACTATGTGGCTAGAAATTGCAGTGTTCACTCCCAAATGGTGGCCCCTCTGCAGTGGTGTAAGACGATCCGCACTGAGTCCGGAGTCGGACCAACTTCCCCTGCAGCTCTCAGCTTTTTGCTGTTCATCAATGCTCGCAGGACGAACGTCTTCGACACCTTCGACCCGTGGATACGTTTCTCGCGTACACCTGGCGTCCGCGTCATGGTTCACCGGAGGGGAACGACTCCAGATCCACTGAAGGCAATCGTCGTTTCACCTGGAACTGAGACGACCATCTCTTTGGAACAAATAGACTCAAGCCGTCTTCCGTATCCCTACGGAAACTGCACACAGCGCCAAACTCTGGATCCTGATAGCCTCGCTTTCGACGCTGAGACTTGTAGAGCCCTCTGTCGCCAGCGCCAGGTGACAAAGAAATGCCGATGCATCGACCCTCATATAAAATTCACAGAAGCAGAACTTCTTCAGACAAATCGCACATTCTGCACTAATATCACTGATTCATTGAAATCAGGCACAGACGTCGACACCGCCTTGGTTAACCGGAGACTAGAGCAGGTCACGTGCTTGTGGAATTTCAAAACAGACGAAGACAAGTGCGACTGTCGACCTCTTTGCTCTGATACTGAATATGAAACGATGGCGACGACAGTTTCCAACTGGCCGAAGGTGACCAAACAACTGAACTTCTACGAACAGTACCTTCGAAGCTACTCTGATTTTTCAGTCTACGAAGAAATCGCTGAAGCGCAGGCATCCGGAAATCTGAGTTCGGAAGAGATTTTGGAAAGGCTTCGAAAACTGACACTGATCGAAGAGAACTTCCTACAGATCTTCGTCAGATTCGACCAGAAGAGCATTTATCTTGTAACTGAGGTTCCAGCGATGACATGGGATACACTGGCTTCCAATCTCGGAGGATCTCTCAACCTGTGGCTCAGTATCTCAGTCCCAACTGCAGCCGAAATCATCGAACTCGTCTATTCGTTGGCAATGATTTGGTGGCAACGCAAGAAACCGAAAGTGAAAGCAGACAACGCTTTGGACCGGAAATGACAAAACAAATGACGACAACAAACGCCAACTCGTCCCAGATTGTTTGTTTATACGTTCGCCAAGGCTGACAGATGCTTTGTTTTAATTAAATGCACGTCGCAACTCCCTTCTATTTGCCGTTAAAGTGACCATGATATCGTAATCCCAAGATTTATACAGCGCCCAGTGAAAGCCACGTCACGGAGACCAGCTTATTCACAGGCGCTCAGTCAAAAAAAATTCGATAGGCAAAGGGGTTTTCGGTTCCAGGTGAAGATCCAAGAGTCAGGCAGAGAGACAGCATGGCAGCTACGGTGTGAGCTGTTTGGGATTGGAGCGGAAAGAGAGATAAGAGGAAGAAACGGAGTTAGGGTAGGATCTGTGAAAGATAGACATTCTTATAATGTTGACTAAAAATGGCAATTCTGCCATGTTTTATGTATTTTGCTCCGCTTATCACTGGACTTTGTATATCACCGTAAGTAGCACAAGGCAAATAAAGAGACCTATAGGTTTGAATTATCTTCGTTTAGAGTGCACATACCATAGAGGAATTCAAAACACATAACATTTCCTCAAATGCCTTGTTGCTAGGCAATACTAGTCTTTTCACTGGGCTGAGGCACTTCTGAGTGAATATTTTTAAGGCCGCCATATAGATGGTCTGTATAAATGAACTGCGTTACGGAAAGTACTGGGTTGTGCCTATTATAAAAATTGCCCTACATATGACAAACCGAATGTCGTTATGTATGTTAGGCTACTTGCCTTGACTTCGCGCACCAGAACATTTAGCCGATTATTGTTTTTATTAAAGTTGAAATAACATGCGCTAACTGAACATGAGATTCCTTCAGATTATTTCTTTGCAGTTTGCTCAGCAGTTGAAAGTGACAGTTTTAGCAATGGAATGTTCATTTGTCATGATGACTCACGAATCGTCCAATTTCTTGTAGTGTTTTTGTATTTCGGACATTTAAAGAAGAATGTGACGAAAGATAATTTGTCGACTAAATTATACAGAATCCTGCTAAATAAAGAAGCAGTTTGCCATGTGAAATTGTCAGCAAGACCATGGGTATCGACATATCTTTCTACGATGTAGTATTTATTGAGAGTGGCCCAAAGTTTTCTTAGTCCAAATTCTCAAATAGCAATTTGGATATAGATCGGCCTTGAAGAGGGAGAAACAGACAGACAGACAGACACAGACAGACAGACAATGCTTCGAATGATTGCATCTATTTACGATATAGATTAGTCAACGCAGGTTATCTTGCGTAGTCACGCAAAGCATAGCGCACTTAAGCAGCACACTGTAGCTTATCATCACCCACAGCTCAACATACTCCACAAAATAATGCCAACGAAGGTTTCTCGGGCTTCCAGTTTGCTGTTGCAAAAAAATACGAATCAAACAGACCATTTTTAGATCACAGAGTAACTTTTTAATATAATCGCAAGGAATTCGCATACGTCATGTCGGTCCATTCAGCCTACACTATAGGTACGCACATAAGCTTTGTGCTGGTCTACACTTAATATATCTTCTTCTTTTTCAAGTTTCTGCCCCCGGGCAGGTTCGAACGTCCAATGGCGCCATTCTTGACGTTGTTGGATCTCCTCCTTCAGTTTACAGTATCCATCCACCATCATCCAGCCTAGTAGCATTTGTCTAGGTCTTCCTCTTCTTTTCTTTCCTTCCATTCTTCCCTCTGTGGTATTTCTCAGAAGAGACTCACCTCTCAGCATGTGTCCAATCCATTTCTTTTGTCTAGTTTTTATTGTAGCCATCAGAGATCTTTCTCTTCCACATGTTGAAGCATCTCCTTCTGTTCTGTGTTCTGTCCCTTCTTCCACTTATCCCACTTTCCGCTCCAATTCCAGCTAACCTTCTCCATCCTGCGTCTTCATATAATACAATGATCCTGGGCCATACCCATAATTCAAAAGCCTCCACTTTTCCGATGTCTTCTTTTTCGATGGTCTATGTTTCTGATCCATACAAGACCCACTCCATATCAATGTTCTTCTGATCATTCTATTCTTTAGGTTCCTGTTCAGTCCTCCTCTCATTAATTCTTTCCTCTTCGTAAAAGCGTCTGTTACCGTTGCTTCCTTTTTATTTCATTGCGACATATTGCATCTGCTGTAATCATACTTTCTTAGGAGCAGAACTGCCTGACTAGTTTTAAATCTTCATCATTTACTATTATTCTTACTGTTGTTTCTTTTTTTCTACTCATCTTTACTACCTTTGTCTTTTTGATATGTATTTTCATACCATACATGTATTCTTTTTAAATTCGATTCAGGCGGTCCATCATCCTAATGGACCTTAAATACTTAATACACTGGCCAACACATAATTTGTTGCCTCAAATGTTAGAACTGTTTCTGGGTATATTTGACCTGCTGATTCCAGAAAAGGCACCAGTTTTCTCCCAGCAGGTCTAGTTTTCGAGATATAGAACATTATGCCATATACCAGTCCTTGCCTCTGCTCGCCCATAAAACATAAGGCTATAGCTATAATTATGTAGTGCTCAATTTATTATGTGATACACTAAATAAACATAATAATACAAATACTTAAAAGAAAATGGTAGTACCTGAAACTGTACTTATATGATACCAAACAGAACAAGTTTGTTATAAAAATTTCAAGTCATTCGACACCGAAGAAGCTCCTTTTGTACGATTTCCGAGTGTGGCATCTGCCGGAACAATCGCGCATAATATTCCAGCAATAGTCTGCCATCATGTGTGCATCCCATCTTCCTTGATATCGATTTTCCATTGTTTTGATGTCTTGGTGAAATCTTTCACCTTGCTCTTCGCTGAAGTCACCAAGATTCTCTGGAAAGCGATCTAAGTGACTGTGGAGATAATCGACATTAATGCTCATGTTGCAGCCAAGCTTGTTGAAATGAAGAAGCATATCCTCTACTAGTTGTGCATAATTGTCTGCCTTCTTGTTGCCAAGAAAATTTTTAGTTACAAGAACAAAGGAAGACCAGGCACAAGATTCGATTTCATTCATTGATGGTATGAAAAGTGGGTCATTCATAAGTTACCTGATCTGTGGACCATCGAAGATTCCAGCCTTCAATTTTTCCATTGTAATTCCTGGTAACTTGTGTACTATGCATTCGAAGCATGAACCTTCTTTATTCAAAGCCCTGACAAATTGTTTCATCAGGCCTAGCTTTATATGTAGTGGTGGCAGTATGATCCTATCTCGTGCCACCAAAGATTCCTTGATTACATTTTGAGCTCCAACCACCATGTCTTTCCTCGAAGGCCAATCTTTTCTTGTCCAATGTTCATGCTTGGCTCTACTGTCCCAAAGACACAAAAAGCAGGGATACTTTGTGTAGCCACTTTGTTGACCAAGGAGGAAATTTACCATCTTCAAGTCTACACAAATTACCCATTGATGTTCTTTGTATTTTATCTTTTCCAGTACTAAAGAGATGGCATTGTACTCTTCTTTCATCCTGGTGGAGTGACCGATTGGAATAGAACCAAATTTGTTGCCGTTATTTAAAAGCACACATTTCAGACTACGTTTTGAACTGTCGATAAAAAGACGCCACTCATCTGGGCTGTAATCCGACAGACCAATTTTCTTCAATAAGTTGCTGATGTCATTACAGAATACTAGGTTGTTGTCTTCGGTAAAGAATGGCAGCATATCCTTTTCTCTGTTTCTATAAATTGTAATTTTCGTTCCAGGCTGAAGTGCATTCTTTTCCTTTAGTCTGGACGCAAGCAATTCAGAGGACTCTTTGGAAAGATTTAAGTCCCTGATCAGATCACTCAACTCTTTTTGGTCAAAACGTTCACTGTGTGAAGTTGATTGGAAATCACCGTCACTGCCCCACTTTCTTCACTTTCGTCATCTTGTCCGATATTGGACATGCAAGTGTCATCGTCTGAGAGCTGAGGTAGTTCGCGAAAAGGTGGAACTGGTACAATATCCGAATGCGGAACAGGTCTCCTGGCTGAAGGTATATCAGGGTAAGACAACTTGTGACGATTATTTCGATTGATGCCTATGATATTAACCATACAAAAGTAACAGTCGTCGAAGTGGTTTATCTGTTCCCTCCAAACCATCGGTACACCAAATTTCAGGCAGCTTCTCTTTCCAATTGTCCAGTGGCGCAATTGTTCAATACAAGTTTTGCATACTGTATGAGGAGCCCATTGCTTATCTTGATCTCCAAGTTTGACACCAAAATAACCTACATATGCTCTTTTTACAAACTCAGAAATCGGTTTCCTGTTTGCTTTTAGTGTGTATTCCCCACAAATGTAGCAGAATATGTCTGGATGGTTAATGCAGCTCCGTCTGGAAGTAGCCATAACCTTAAGGATGTTCGCATCTGAGGAATTAAGTGACTAACCTAAAAAATAGTAAGAACATGTAGTTATTTAATGTTCACATTCACAGATTGTTCTTGCGACCAACTCTTAATATGCCCTAAGACGACTGCGGCTGCTCTAGCTTTCAGGAGGCGGTTTATATAGGCTATAAATGCTGACTTCAGCATAATCTATTTACATAGTTCGAAACCATGAAACGTTGTATAAGCACAAATAAATTCTAAATGAGGCCATGAATTTAGTGCTGAGTAAGCTGTAGGCTACGGAATAGTTATTTCGTTGAATCAGCAATATCTCAGCACGCGGCAAGATATGCTGATTTTACATTATAAGGATGTAGGCATTATATGAATCAGCAAGAATTATAATTAGCCATAAATAAAGCTTATTATGACATTTTAGTTTTGTCAAAGACATCGTTTAAAGAGTGGACTGGGTTTTCTTTACAAAATCGACGATATCTGAGAAAGTAGACCTGATGCACTCAATCCAATGCCATTTTCTGAATCAGCGCCCAAAATTACCCCAAGAACAGGTCTAAAACCGAAGGCAACAAGAAAAAAAATTTTTTCTGTTGGCCAGTGATATAGGTCAACACTATTCATCAAATTGACAAATAACCCAACAACAATACATAAGTTACCGCCAATTTCAAGAATATGTTTATATATGGGCCATATCTATAGACCTATATGTATAGTTATATAGACGTATATATGTGCAGATAGGCCTATACAGTTTATAAATGATATTAATGTAAAAAACTTCAGAACTCCCCGCAGCGTTTCCTTGAGTTCAAGATCGCTTGTAGGCCTACAGCGCCTTTACTATTATTTCTCCGCCACTTTTTGTTAACTGCTTTCCATGATTCACTCATTTGAAACTAAATACTGGGGCTGAGCCAAGATTTGACAGCTGTAGCCCTTTAACTAGCTCCATAACTTATGCTGTCACTGGTTCTAAGCATAATAACGAGTATGCGACAAAGGTGAGTTAATGTAATCTATAAATATTATGTATATATATGCATAGTTACACGTGCGTATAGATCAAACATGAAAAAACAAACAAAGGATCTCTTAAAACATATAAATATAAATATATACTGTTATTTTTTAAACGCTGTCAGTTTTCTCTGCTATTTTCTTAGTCATCGTTACTGACTGAATAATTTTTCTGATTCTATCAGCAATATATTATTACAAGCAGATGTCACTTTGATGTTTTTTCTTTTTTCTTGTGTTTTGCTTTTTGTGCTACCATTGGTTGGTGAAATAAAAGGTTGATATACCCAACATAGAGCTCCTAGTTCTTAACAACAATTATGGCTATTTACGACATGCCGCAATTGTCATGCCAGGTGCGTGAAGAGACGAGCAATACTGGTTATCTGATCCTGTCGTTTCGCTTGACCGGTCAAGTGGAAACATTGTGACAGCCGAATACGCACAGACATCATCAGCATGCAGATCTGGGTTTCCCGCCCCCATTTACCCAAAGCGAGCGCCGAGCGATATTAAAATAGGAGGGGGAGTATGAACGAGAAGAAAAAGAATTGAGCCAGCGTGTCCGAAATGGCCAAACTCTTCAAAATCCGGATTACTAGTCTTTAGACATGAGTCATTCTTTTTTATTAGGTTAAGTTCAGTATAAGCTTATTATCAGTTGTTCGAGCTCACCCACACACACCTTGCCTTTAGCAACACGACACGAAATTTGTCGGCTGCATTAATACATGTATTGGCCGTTAATCAGTGTGGAATTTTTTGAAAAGGAAGCGTCACGGATAAACGAGGTAAGGCATTTCCTTGGTCGCCACTGCAGGGCGGGGAGGGTCTCAAAGTTTCAGCTGAAAAAAGCCGAAGCGTTTTCATAGTAATAATCATTTGTTAGTTAATAGGGGCCTATTTCGTCAGTAGTCAGTCTTTAAATTAATTTAATTGTTAAATGAAAATTTGTTATATATGATGGCACGCCTACGGGGCGGATACAAACTTGGGAGCCATAACTGCAGCTCCTTGGCGCTACGGTTATATTTTGATTAGGCCAATTATTGTAAATTTAGAAAGTTTCTTCACGATTAATCTGCTTTTATCTTTTCAGAACTCTCCGTGTCTGTGTCTTTGTGTCTGTGCCCATGTCCGTCTGTTTATACATGTATGAGTTTATGCAGTGCCGAAGCCAGAAGGGGCGGGTGTGGCCTGCTCACATATCAAAATATGGCCTCTCAGCGCCAAGGAACTCCACAGTTATGGCTCTTAAGTTTGTGTCCGCCCCGTAGACGTGCCAACATATATACAAATTGTCATTTAACAATTAAATTAATTTAAAGACTGAATATTGAAGAAATAAGAAGAGCAGTCGCATAAGGTAGCCCTATTAGGCAACTGTGGGTTTAAAGCGTTAACGACTTCATTTTTCTTGACCTTGGCATATAACGGAAAGTGGCCAGTCCTTTCCCTCGTAGTATGATCTTCTTACTGACAGTGGGCCCTCAGTGCACTCATTATAGCCGACTTGGCTAGGGGAGCATGTGGAGGAAAAATCTCGAAACAAATTTCTGCGGGTTTTTTAAAGCAATCAGTATTGGCCAGGTGGCACTTGTTAACTTGTGAAACTCCAGTTCTATCTACATTTTCCTGGGACTTCAGCGGATTTCCTAACGAAGCTAATTTTACAAAGGCATCTTTTGTTTTTTTTTTTGGAAACCATTTGTTACCTATTATTTTTTGCATCTTTATCGTTCTCTTTAAGTCCATGGATTCATCGCCAGTGGGAGTCGATCACATGCCTGACTCTATTTTTCCATTGGTTTGTCCTGTGCCTCTAAGCTCAGCCTGTGCATACCCACTTAGAATCAATCCCTGACATCATTCCATGCGCCGTCCTTCATTCCAAGCTCGATTTCTTTGATTAGCCTGGTGTTTATCCACCTTGCAAATGTGTCCAAAGAAATTAAGTTTCCTCTCCAATACCTGCTGCATGATAATGTGTGTATGCAATTGTATATTTCATGGAGGATGAGGCTTATACATTAATTGTGTTACTCCGGTTGACCTCTTGACCTAGTTACCTGCCATAGATGAGAGGCTAGATGGGAAAATGGGAGTATTGACCTATTCAGATGTGGTTGGCACAGCCGCGATCGAATGACCCTTATCACATAGGCCTTCTACCCCAAACACAAATATAGTTGAGCATTACATCATATTGAATTTTTAAGAAGCTTGTGGGTTACCTCTTACAAAAATGGAGGATGAGTTCAACACCTAACGAGGTCACATCTCGTGGCTTTACAAATGGTGTTTTCTGTAAGGTTCCACGTGCACTACTCTTTGAGAGGTGCTCTATAAATGTTCACATACATGCATAGATACATACTCTACTAGAGTACGACTCATATTTGAGTTCATCCAACCATCCATTTGTCGGTTTGCCTGTCCCTGCTTCTATATATATACACACACACATATATATATGAAACTGTGTATATATATGAAACTGTATATATACATACAATTTCATAGATGTACGGTTGTATGCCTATGTAATATGCACGCGTAGGTAGACATAAAACCACAGTCACACATATTTACTACACTTTTATGAATTTATAGATATATATATAATATATATTTTATAGATATATAATATATATTTGATATATATATATATATGAAGTTGCATTATTTAAGTGAGGTTATGCTTCCCGAAGACACTGGTCGACTTACCTCGTTCAGTGCTCCTTATTTAGGGGTATATATGTTAGTGGCAAAGTATCCTTCTATCCAACAGATGGAGCGAAGTCGTCGCAGATCCGTCATCAGCCTTTTCCGGTTGCTATTCTCTTTGTTCCTGCTGTTGGGCGCCACATCATCTGGCAAGTGACTCATTACACTACCTTCGTAAATGAACAGCATTACTAAACAAATAAGTTATGGGTTGTATGGCGCCTGGGTGGTACTCTCCACCCTCATAATGATCATTACGTCTTCAGCTTCTACATGAATAATAATGACTTAGTTTACAAGTTACATGACGCATATGCACGATGTTAAACTCGTTTGAAATAGCGACTGCCATTGATTAGTAATTAAAACAAGAAAAGTAAGGTAGAATAAGGTCAGGTCAGGTCAGGTAATCATTCATTCATTACACACCTGTTTCATTAATGGTTACTGTGAGTACTATGTAACTGACCAGTTTTACTTTACCTGCGTTCCACCACAAATCGTCCAACACAACATGAATTACAAGGCTTTACAACACTTCAATTGCACTTGACGCATTGGGATACGAACTTGGGCGTAAAAATGAAAGGTATGCGCATTATCCTATGCTACCATGCTACCTGCGGTACGGTGGTCTATCGGTAACATGTTTGGTCAATGATCAAGTGGTTGCGGGTTCGACTGCGTGTCATGACCCTGGGCAAGTTGTTTGCGCAAACCGTGCCCCAGTCACCAAGCACTATAATTTGTTACAAGCATAAGACGGGAAGTAAACGGCAAGTCCTGCGATGCACTGGCCCGTGTCCATGACCTTGGAATTCGTGCATTCCTGGGCCAAGGGCATAAAGAAGAGGAAATGAGCGCCTCCCTTACGTCTCACTTGTGGGATATGGGTTACTTGTTTACAAGTTCTCAATTCACGTGCCTATGTTAACTTTACATGTCATCCCTTCTTGTGATTGTTTCAAGAATCTCAATCGATTTCTATGATCGGTTATGACCTGTCGAAAGTGACAGATGACGGTAGTAACCCTGACAAGCTTACAGGGAGTGTTTTGCTACTGGGTAACGCCGCTCAGAGTCTGGGAATCCTCTTCGCCTTTTCGGTCCGTGTTGGCAACCCTGATCCCTTTACGCTTCAGCTCTACCATTTCGTAGGTCCTGGAAATACCTACCGCTTGGGGCAAGAGTTTACCATCACTCCATCGGTGCAGAAAGGGCATGAAGATGTAGGTAGACTTTCAACAACTGTTTATCAATCCATGCAGTTTCGAATGATTAGAATCAGTCATATCGCCGAAGCATTCATTCACCTCACATTTTAAATTGTGTAATAGATTTATTTTTCCATAAAACAAAAGTTTAAACTGTGTAACAGTCATTTAATATAGAACAAAAGCATCTATGCAATAAAGACAGCAATCGTTTTCTCTAAATCGACTATGTAATGAAATTTGTCATCACAACATAGCATTACAATAGTTAAAAATCACTCATCCACTCATAGAATGATCAGCCGCTTATGAGATTATGCAAATGTTAATGTAAATCTCTGAAATTTCTCAGCACCTCATTAAAATATGCGTGAGGGAGATTAGCTTATCACCAGCGCTATTTCAAATCAAGTCCGAAAGAGCCTGGTTGTTGGGTCAGTTTCGGCGCCAGATCAGAATCCCAGAATAGTTGAAGAAGAGAGAATGAAAAGTTTTTTGATTCCAAATGAACAAAGGAAAAGAACAAATACATTGACCATTGTACAGATTGTTGGGATACAAATGGTAGACCCAAAAAGGACCTAAGTCCCGATAAATTAGGGCCGCCTATTACACTGGACAACAAATTTTTACAAAAGTCATGTTACTGAAATGAAATTAGTCAGTTCTTATCAATTTGTATGTGCTGAACACGAATATGACAGTGAAAATGCCGAATTGGCTCTAGTTTTTTTGTAATCTGAAATGAAGTAATTTTATATCGCACAATGCATGCCAATAGTGATACACTTACAGTTAATATTTGTAAAAACCAGGTCATAGACTAGTTCTTAGATTTTTTTGCCTGTCTCTTGTACAGCTGTTCGGGAGCATCTCTGCGGAGTGTCCAGCAGTAGTCAGCCAACATTGTAGTGGACCATTTTCCCTGGTACCTTTGCTCCATTGTTGCGATATCTTGATGAAAACGTTCGCCATGTTCGTCACTAACCATACCACAGTTGTCAGGGAAGAAATCCAGATGGGAATGAAGGAAATGCATCTTCAGAGACATATTGCAGCGAAATTTCTGGTACTGCTTGAGCATGTCTTCTACTAGTTCCTTGTAGTTTTCTGCCCTAACATTCCCCAGAAAGTCTGTAGACACTAGACGAAAAGCATTCCATGCTTGTTTCGCATCACCCTCCAGCAAGTTGTTGAAGCGGTCATCTTTGAAGAGTTCTCTAATCTGAGGACCCACAAAAACTCCCTCTTTAATCTTTGCTTCGCTGAGTCGAGGGAATTTTTCATGCAGGTATCGGAAAGCTGGCGAAGTGCGGTCCATGGCTTTCACGAAGTTCTTCACCAAACCTAGTTTGATGTGAAGGGGTGGTAGTAGGATTTTGTGAGCCTCGACCAGAGCTGGGTGCTGGATATTCTTCTGTCCAACTGCCATGTTTTGTCTGGGAGTCCATTCCTTCCGCACGTAGTGCAACTCTCTTGCTCGGCTATCCCACTCACACAAGAAACACATATATTTTGTATATCCTTGCTGCAGTCCCATTAAAATGGCAACTACCTTCAAATCACCACACAGGTGCCATTTGTACCTGTTATAGTCAATGGAATGCAGTAGCTGTTTTAGGTTATCGTATGTCTCTTTCATGTGGACAGCATGCGCTAATGGAATAGATGGAAGACGGTTTCCATTGTGCAAAAGCACAGCCTTAAGACTCAGTGTTGAAGAGTCTACAAAGAGTCTCCATTCTTGTGGGTCATGAGTGATCTGTAAGGCATTCATGAGGTCGTCAATATTGGAACAGAATACCAGATTACCTTCCTTCATAAAGAAAGGTTCCAACTGCTGATGGCGCTTTCTATATGAAGTAATTGTGACATCTTCTTCTAGAAGATTCCATTGTTGGAGTCTTGATCCTAGCAATTCTGCCTTGTTTTTGGATAAGTCCAAATCACGAACAAGGTCATTTAGTTCTTCCTGTGTTATTCTGTGTGGGGTTGATGATGCACCACAGTGAAAATCGGGATCACTGCACGCTGACGGACCAGGAGAAGAACATGTCGGCTCACCCTTGTCCTCATCAGATGAATCAAGGAAAATATATTCTGCTGGAGGTTCTGGAATAGGAAGTCCATCACCATGTGGAACTGGTCTCAATGCTGACGGAATGTTTGGGTAGACTATTGTCGACTTCTTTTGCTTCGTTATTCCACCGGAAAGAGGAGGAACCAAGCAGAAGTAACAGTCATCTACGTGGTTGCTTTGCTCTCTCCACACCATGGGAACTGCAAACGGCATTGATGGTCTTTTGCCATTCAACCACTGTGAAAGCTGTGTTGTACATGTAGCACAGCATATATGCGGGGCCCATGGCTTGTCTTGGTCACCAACCTTGCATTCGAAGTAAGCATGATATGCCTTCTTGACTTGATAAGTGATACTTTTCTTCTGGTTGGCAAATGTCACTTCCCCACAAATGTAACAAAAGTTGTCCACAGTATTTACGCACTTCCGAGGCATTACTGTTCTGTATTGTATCTAAATGGATAAAGTAATAATAGTTTTATAAAACAGTAACTTAAACTGTCTCGCACAAAGTCTGTAATATTGTAAATGCTCAACCGTTCCGACTCGCTTTATATAGTACACTGCTGACGTCATCTTACGTCAGCAGCCGACTGGCTGTAGTTTTACATTGCATCAGAAAATGACGTAATCAACTGTGCATGATGTGTCCATGATGGGATTATGCAATGAGGTGGAATATTACATCATTCTAGACTTATTTAGGATATTGTCGCAGTCCTACTGCATAAGTTTACATGGTGAAACATAAAAAATGAACTATATGAAATATTTTCAAAACGAGAGCCAATAAAAAATTTTTATGGTTATATTCGTGTTCAGCACACCAAGATGCTACACATTAGGGCCTTTTCCAGTCAGTAACGATTTCTATGTTGACCAGTGATAACTTTAGCAAAAAGTAGTCAAGTAAGGTGGAAACCAATGCATTAGCTAGTGGATTAAGGCAGCAAAAGGTAAAAGAGAGACAATTCTACGAAATCCCATAGGCCTATGTGAAACTGAAGTGATTTGCATTATGTTGCCAACATCGAAAGTTTAGTTGGATGGTTTTTGTGGTCCATAGATTTACATCGAGAGTCTTCTGAGCCGTCGCTGCGTCGTTATGAGACCTGGAGATCGTTTGGCTCTTTACGTTACCTCTGATAGTCCGTCGATTCAGTCAACCTTCAATTCTAATCCTACAAGCCTGACGCTACAGGCCAGTGTAGGTCAACGTCCACAAATGGGCGAAACCTTTAACTTCGGTACAACATTTCCCTATTCGCCTCGAGCGGCAGCTTATTACATCGTTTCCAGTAAGTAATTCACGTCTCATGACTCCCGTTTTATCCATTTAACCTGTCCTGCTCTTATTGCTCATCGTTTTTCATCTTCCTCATCTCCTGTATCATTTTCATGCCCATGTGTTGCCTCCTCCATTTGTCTATCTACATTACTCTAACCTTCTGGCTATGACCTAACATTCATTTTATTACAACAATCTCCATCCCGTTTATTAAATTGTTAATCCATAGATGGTAACCAGTTGTCAATAGCGCAGGACTGTAGCCGGAACACTGAACGTGGTTTGTAGTTAATAGTTGTATATCGTCCACTTTTGTTACGGTCTTATTTTTCTTCATTATCGCCTTCTCTGTTTGAATTCCACCTCTTACTTCTACAAAACTTTTCCTTCTGCTTTTACTTCTAAAAACTCATCTTTTCCTGAACTCATTTCCTCCCTAGGCTCTCTCTGTGACTTCTGGACTCCTCTCTGGGTTTTCGACCCAGACTCACCATGGAATTTGATTCGGACAATGATTTTGTTTAGCAGCGACCATCGGCTGATGCCTTGAGCATTATGACAGTGGCGCTATAGAAGTTTTAGATTCGACTCAGTTACCTTCCCTTAGTTATTTTATAGCAGCAATCTTATTCGTGTTTCCTGTAGCCTTAGGCTTATATTTCGGCTTAAAAGGTTTGCTGTGGAATTAGCAAGATAACAATAAATTATGACGAATTCATTCATTGGCTGAGCACAGTCGTCCAAGTTAGTTCCAGATTTCCAGAATGTAGGATGTTTCAAAATCCAACCTTACTTTAAGGATGTTCTGAAACCAATACTTACCTGGGTTTTAAAACCAATATTTGCTTGTGTTTTAAAACCAACGCTAGCTTTATGTTGTTTTAAAACTATTATTTCATTTGAGATGATTTAAAACAATTACTTTAATTTGGAGTGATTTTAAAACCAATACTCCCTACACTGCTCACAACTCTTTAGAAACTCATCGAAACAGTGGTCCCAGTATTGAAGTATTATGTGGATGAAGTGCAGTTGTGACAATATGACTGAAACATCAGACTACCTCATTAACCTTCCAACTTATTTAGTACTCATATAACGACCCAAAAATAATGGAGGTCTGAGGAGGTCAGGGTGCAATGGAACTCCATGGATGGACACCAGTCAATGTAGCTTATTAGTCCGACTCTATTCAGCTTAATAAAACCGTGCTTGCCAGCGTCGTATCCGCAGAATCAAGCCGATTGAAGTATTCGTAGATGCGGTACTTTGTTACAGATGATTCGTCACTGAACTCGTCCAGCGAGACCGTCGACTGTCGTCTCGGAACGCTTATACCCAATAGTCGCGAGTTCACCACCTTCGCTACGACGACGCCTCGGCCGATCACTGGGGCCCCAGGGGTAATAGGAGTAACGGGGATGCAGGTAGGGACCTATGCCGATGCTATTGCTACTGCTGTAGTTACTCGCTTTGCTAGTTGTTCTACGCGTTGCTGTTGCATCTGATGTGAAGCCAATTGAGCAGCTCTTCGTGGGTCCGTCACGCAGTTACGTGTAGAGGTCACGACGAAGGAACGACCTTTGCTAAAGATTGGCACCATCGTTAGCTGCATGGCGTATCTTCATGGCCCTGATTGGAAAGAATCGGTGTTTAGAATCATATCCTTTTAAAACACGCTGAATTAGCAAAGTAATTTAACATTTGTTCGTTAGCTATGCAAATGCTTTCAGCTTTTAAAGGCTTCGTCTCATACTCCTTTACCTCTTCTGTTGAGGTCAACAATTCTGAATCTGCTAAATATAAAACTGTACTACTATTCATTTTATCAGGATTAATTACTGCATTACTAAAAGTGATAGTTAGCCTAATATTTCTGTTAGGAGGCCTATTAAAATATGGTATAGGCCTACGCCTAATAATGCTGCTCATTCCAGTAATATTCATTTAGCCTATGAAAGTAGTTTAACTAAAAGGCCTTAGCTGTTATCCAAAAGGTGTCCAACCATTTACATATTTGTGCATAATGGGATGTTTCAGCATTCATACCTCTATAATATATGCATGAGTGTCTGATCACTGCCTCCTCTAATGGTAGTGGACGATGTAATGTTTTAGGGAGCCACCGGAGGTAGGGGAGCTCAGGGGTTTCAAGGTTCAACGGGACAACAGGGAGCGTCAGGGTCGACTGGTCCACTAGGACAGATAGGAGCGAGCGGAGCTGACGGGGCAACCGGTTGGACGGGAGCTCGAGGGGCCCCAGGTGGAACCGGTGCAACGGGAAACAAAGGGCCGTCGGAAATCGGAGATCGCGGGGTGCATGGACCACGTGGACCCCTTGGACCAATGGGGTACAACTTCACCGTCTTCCTTAATCAACCACCGAAACAAGGTTTGTACGAGAAACACACCCTACTTTGTAACAGAACACTGGAATCGTACCCCTAGAGAGTCTTCTTTTCATGGAGTCTGACGACATGTTGTGGTCCGAGACAAAACCAAGGCGTTTGAATTTCAAGCCGAGATGAGACGAGACCGAGACGTTGCCCCAAAATTCACAAGATTAGGCGAGACCGAAACTTCTTGAGACCAAGATGCCAAAAGCAGAGGGGTATGCAAAAAAATTCGGAGGATTTTAAAGGAGTATGCGTCGCAAATTTCATCACCTATGGCCCGCCATAAGGCGCCTTCTTTTCTTGCCTATCGTAATCGTAAAGGCCTAGACTACTCTTCCGATTTCTTCAGTTTCCATAAAGGGCTAAGACGTGTGAATTGTTAGATCTTATAACGACTATTACTGTTATTCAGCAGATGGCAGTCAGAGTAAAGAACCTTTTTTGTCTGTTCGCTAGAGGGCACAAATGAACACTTATAATTATATGCTTAGTCTGTCTGTAGATATAAGTTGACAAGGTCATACCAGACAGAACTTTATTTTTTATTATTAATAGAAAAGAACTGAACTTTACTTATACAATAAAAATTAAATTTATCACGAATTATTTACAGGAGCTCAGTCACTCAGTTACTCACTAATTCACTCAGTCACTCACCCAACTCACCCACTCGTTCGATGAATGTTACAGCTGTTCAACTGAGCGATGAATCGTCGGACTCAACTGATCCTTACTGGTCGAGCAGTCGAGCCATTTGGGCGACGTATCTGTGGATGGCGATCGTTTCCTTCCTTCTCGTCATAGTCGGCATCATCATCATCGTCATCGCCTGCATCCAGAGATCCTTCTCCCGTGAGCCTGGATTCTCTCCAGTGACCGCCGCCGAATCCAGGACCGGCATCATGGACGATGCACCGACTAACAACTACTCAGACCTCGGAACAATCGAATACTAGAAGAGGATATGAGCACCGGAATAATTGGACTGCTAGCGACATCTACATTCGTAACAGCGTTGTAGATAAAACTCTAAACATAGACGTTGATTGTGAGATAATGTAACGTAAAGGTGCGGTTTTGGTTCGAAGTAGGGATAAGAAGTCTGGAACTTGGAGACTTAGGGGTCGTCCATAAAGGACGTCCTCAAAACTGACCTACTTTGGAACCCTCCCTCCCTCCCCTTGTCCGGATTTGGCCTTACCCTTCCCCTCTCCCCTTTGCAGACGTCGACACTCCAAAGCCAGTGAACAATAAAAGACCAACATCGTGAAAACGCCATTAATAAACTACTCGTTCTATCTTATTTTAAAAACCTCACAATGGCACCATACGTACATGTAGCTAGCTAACATATCTACACAGATGCAACTTAAGGTTTGTTTAGCTGTCAACCAGTGCAATACAGAGTGTCTGCCATCTCACTGAAGTTGGTGTTTAAAGCATGGGTTGTATTAAAAGCTATGTGTATGTACCAAATTTATATGCGGACGTCCGCATAGGCCATAACCCTCCCTCCCTGGTCCGCAATTGTCCACATTTGCATGACTCCTCCTTTCCTTCCTCTTTGCGGACGTAGTTTATGAATGACCCCTTATAACGGAATAAAATGTACTCGAGTGACTAGTTGAAGCCAATGCGTAGAAAGATTCCCCATCCGTGATCACCTTACAAATAGCATCTTGTTCCCCATCCGTGATCCCCTTACAAATAGCATCTTGTTCCCCATCCGTGATCCCCTTACAAATAGCATCTTGTTCCCCATCCGTGATCCCCTTACAAATAGCATCTTGTTCCCCATCCGTGATCCCCTTACAAATAGCATCTTGTACCCCATCCGTGATCCCCTTACAAATAGCATCTTGTTCCCCATCCGTGATCCCCTTACAAATATCATCTTGTTCCCCATCCGTGATTCCCTTACAAATAGCATCTTGTTCTCCATCGGTGATCCCCTTACAAATAGCATCTTGTTCCCCATCCGTGATCCCCTTACAAATACCATCTTGTTCCCCATCCGTGATCCCCTTACAAACAGCATCTTGTTCCCCATCCGTGATCCCCTTACAAATAGCATCTTGTTCCCCATCCGTGATCCCCTTACAAATAGCATCTTGTTCCCCATCCGTGATCCCCTTACAAATAGCATCTTGTTCCCCATCCGTGATCCCCTTGCAAATAGCATCTTGTTCCCCATCCGTGATCCCCTTAAAAAAAAAAATCTTGTTCCCCATCCGTGATCCCCTTACAAACAGCATCTTGTTCCCCATCCGTGATCCCCTTACAAATAACATCTTGTTCCCCATCCGTGATCCCCTTACAAATAGCATCTTGTTCCCCATCCGTGATCCCCTTACAAATAGCATCTTGTTCCCCATCCGTGATCCCCTTACAAATAGCATCTTGTTCCCCATCCGTGATCCCCTTACAAATAGCATCTTGTTCCCCATCCGTGATCCCCTTACAAATAGCATCTTGTTCCCCATCCGTGATCCCCTTACAAATACCATCTTGTTCCCCATCCGTGATCCCCTTACAAATATCATCTTGTTCCCCATCCGTGATTCCCTTACAAATAGCATCTTGTTCTCCATCGGTGATCCCCTTGCAAATAGCATCTTGTTCCCCATCCGTGATCCCCTTACAAATAGCATCTTGTTCCCCATCCGTGATCCCCTTACAAACAGCATCTTGTTCCCCATCCGTGATCCCCTTACAAATAGCATCTTGTTCCCCATCCGTGATCCCCTTACAAACAGCATCTTGTTCCCCATCCGTGATCCCCTTACAAATAGCATCTTGTTCCCCATCCGTGATCCCCTTACAAACAGCATCTTGTTCCCCATCCGTGATCCCCTTACAAACAGCATCTTGTTCCCCATCCGTGATCCTCTTACAAATAGCATCTTGTTCCCCATCCGTGATCCCCTTACAAATAGCATCTTGTTCCCCATCCGTGATCCCCTTACAAATAGCATCTTGTTCCCATCCGTGATCCCCTTACAAATAACATCTTGTTCCCCATCCATGATCCCCTTACAAATAGCATCTTGTTCCCCATCCGTGATCCCCTTACAAACAGCATCTTGTTCCCCATCCGTGATCCCCTTACAAATAGCATCTTGTTCCCCATCCGTGATCCCCTTACAAATAGCATCTTGTTCCCCATCCGTGATCCCCTTACAAATAGCATCTTGTTCCCCATCCGTGATCCCCTTACAAATAGCATCTTGTTCCCCATCCGTGATCCCCTTACAAATATCATCTTGTTCCCCATCCGTGATTCCCTTACAAATAGCATCTTGTTCTCCATCGGTGATCCCCTTACAAATAGCATCTTGTTCCCCATCCGTGATCCCCTTACAAATAGCATCTTGTTCCCCATCCGTGATCCCCTTACAAACAGCATCTTGTTCCCCATCCGTGATCCCCTTACAAATAGCATCTTGTTCCCCATCCGTGATCCCCTTACAAACAGCATCTTGTTCCCCATCCGTGATCCCCTTACAAATAGCATCTTGTTCCCCATCCGTGATCCCCTTACAAACAGCATCTTGTTCCCCATCCGTGATCCCCTTACAAACAGCATCTTGTTCCCCATCCGTGATCCTCTTACAAATAGCATCTTGTTCCCCATCCGTGATCCCCTTACAAATAGCATCTTGTTCCCCATCCGTGATCCCCTTACAAATAGCATCTTGTTCCCATCCGTGATCCCCTTACAAATAACATCTTGTTCCCCATCCATGATCCCCTTACAAATAGCATCTTGTTCCCCATCCGTGATCCCCTTACAAACAGCATCTTGTTCCCCATCCGTGATCCCCTTACAAATAGCATCTTGTTCCCCATCCGTGATCCCCTTACAAATAGCATCTTGTTCCCCATCCGTGATCCCCTTACAAATAGCATCTTGTTCCCCATCCGTGATCCCCTTACAAATAGCATCTTGTTCCCCATCCGTGATCCCCTTACAAATAGCATCTTGTTCCCCATCCGTGATCCCCTTACAAATAACATCTTGTTCCCCATCCATGATCCCCTTACAAATAGCATCTTGTTAACGCAGGCTGTTATCAGTGGCGGATTTAGCTACAGGGGTGGGGGACGGTTAACCCCCGCGCACCTCTTGGTTATATGCTGGCGTTCTTCAGACAAGACCTGTGCATGGTGGACTGTCGACCCGTGGCGCCACTCTGGAAATGCTCTTGCCCCCACGCAAACAATCCTGGATCCGCCACTGCTGCTTCGACACTTATGTCTGGCTAGCATAAACGGGGAGGGGTTGGTTTGCATTAGTGTCCGAGTAAGCAGCAGCAATTGTCATTTTAAAACTAGTTCTTGTCTACAGCACCCTAGCCACATCAATGTCTACCCACATTTTGGAGAGGGTAGAGTGTTATTCCCTGCAGATGATTGTTTGTTTACCTTTTTTCACGAGTTTCAAAACAACCATGCGGGTGAGATCCTTCACCACCGCTGCCCGAGTGTGCGTGTATGTGTGCGTGTGTGCATGCGTGTGTGTGTGTAGTTCTGTGTTATGACAGATTATTAGCGTCGCCCTCCTCCTTTGTCCAGGCTTGGGATTGGCACCACCTGCACACGGCAGAGACAGAGTTGCTGCCCGTCTGAATGATGCGAAAGGCTTAGTAGGCAATAAAAACAACTCACACTCGGGCATTCAACCTGTCTGGCCAATTTCATTTCGATCTGGCACTAAAATTGGCCAAATAATCCAGCTCTAACGGCGGATCCGTCTCTGACCCCCTCTTCTGAGTTGGGACAAACCATTAAATGGGTTGCGCAGTAGCGAAATAGCTAAAGGTGTGGAGGGCGATTCACTTCCCCGCCCCTCTTGGTTATATGTCGACGCCTCTCAGACCTGACCAGACCGTGAGTGGTGGATTGCGCCCCTCTGGAAATGCTCTTCCCAATGCAAACATTCCTTGAGCCGCTAGGATTAGGCCTATTAGAATTGGAAAGTAAAAGATTACGACAATACTGGGAAGTAAAATGTCGTTGAGAAGTAGGACAGATAGAAATAAAAAGTGGAAGCACTAAAATGGTAATGAAAAATATGGTCTAGAAGCAGCTGCCAAAGAACGAAAAATGACCGCCTTACCCTGCGGTTTACTGCTGGATCTGCTGCTTTCCCGGATTTGAATTGGCTGAAGACCAGTCACTGATGTGGTGTGCATGACACAACCGATGCACAAGGACGATTTATTTTGTGTTACACTAGACCACATTACACAATGTCGAATTCAGCATATCTTCTAGAGTATACAGAGATATATGAAACATGCAAATTGCTATCCCTTTCAGTCCTGCAAGGCTTCGTAGTTAACATTATTTGGACAGATAAAAACGTAACGGCCATGATTAATTCTCAATGTTCATTCAAAATACGATGAGAATAAATTACTCTAAGCCTGGTTTCGTCTATGTCTGTTTTATAGAGCTCAAGTTTACATACATCTGCTTCAATCAAATGGCAGATTTTTACCTATTTAACAAAATTTTGTGTACTATTTACAGATTCTGTAGAAGTTGTTTTATTTTAAATACTGGTGGGAATCTCCAATTGGTCGAAAGAACAAAAAAAATATAGGATTTTAGTAAGAATCAATTTTAATTAAATTGAACTTCAACAAAATTAAATAAAAGCAAAAAGCAAAAGTATAATATCACTCCAATCAATTACACACATGCAGAAAATAAAAAAACAAGCACAACAGATATCAGGAAATTCGCTGTCCTTCTTGAAGAGCCTAAAAGACAGTTTGCTGTATTACTTTAGTGAGTTGTAACACAAATATATGACTCGAAATTAAACAATACTATTCTTATTTTGCATTTATAATGTGTGCAAGGTCAATAAATCTGAATCTGAGGCACACAGCAATTCCGAGTGAAGGACTGGCTCAAGGTCCCTAAACAAAAACCATCTAAGGGGAGATTCGAACCTGTACTCTCCCCTTTACAAGTGGAGGACTTGGTCTAACTGACCCCTATGCCCCACATGAAGATACCTAAGTGGAACCAGTGTTCGAAGGACGAGTGAGACCGGAACTGTTGTTATTGAGTTTCTGAAGAGATTCAGTAATAGTCTGAGATGGAGCTACATCTTCTCTTGAGCCCTCATCACCAGTTGAATCATTCAAGAGGATTTGAGGAGTGGCATCAGGACACTCTGATCCCTCTGATCCCTCGTCATTCAGCCCAGTAGTCCTTGAAGACTCTGGTGGTTCTGTGAAAGGAGTGCAAATCTGGGCAAAGTCTGAATTTTCTGAAGGCACATCAAGAGAGGAAGCAGAGTCAAGACTGTCTGCAAATGTTAACTTCTTTTTCTCATAACCCTCTCCCATTTCTCCCGATGTTTGAACTCCCTCGCTGTCCTCTTCCTCCATGCTGCCAACTGGTGAGTCATGAAGTCTGACCTTGTGCTTGGCCAGAGGTCCTCGGCGTATCTTCTGCTTCTTGTCGTACTCCATGACCTCGACCTCATCCCGAAAGCTGGCATGCTTTTGACAAAGAGGCGGAGATGATTCTGGAGCATGTTCGAAAGATGAATTCAAGCCAGTGCCACTCCCCATTGGTTGTTTCTTAAGGATTGTGTGGCCAGTCACTGTGTATGGTGGAGGACTGCTGTGGTGTTCGTCCAAGGACGAGGACTTCTGATGATCAGACAGAAATTCTGAAGAGTGCTTGTGAGTCACATGCGGGTTTTCCAGATCGGCTTCTGCATTGTCGCGCACCACTCTGACGAACCTCCTGTGAGTTGGAGGACCAGGGGAGGAAAGAGGGGATGCTCTTGGTGAGCCCTTGGGTGAATGTTCTGTGGTGGTTGAAGAGTGCGAGGATCGAACACTACCATCCGACCTTGACCTCAGCAGATTGGCAAGCTTGGATAGTTTGTGTTTGGAAGGAGTTTGATGAAGATCAAACGATCTTGTTCGGCGGTGAAATTCAAAGCATCCAGTCGCAGTCTCTTCATCTGACAGCCTGAAACGTGAAACAACTGCTGCTGATTTATATTAGGTAAGCACTGTTGAAAGGTACTTAAAAGGTGCTGCAATAACTGTTTTGACACATAGGCCTATTTACATACATACATACAGATATACAATACATGCATACAATACTTACATACATACAATACTTACATACATACATACAAACATATATACATACAATACATACATATATACATACATACAATACATACATACAATACTTACATACATACAATACATACATACAAACATACATACATACAATACATACATACATACATACAATACATACATACATACATACAATACATACATACAATACTTACATACATACAATACATACATACAATACTTACATACATACAATACATACATACATACAATACATACATACATAAATACATACATACAATACATATATACAAACATACATACATACATACATACAATACATACATAGATAGATAGATACATACATACATACATATATACAAACATACATTACATACATACAATACATACATTACATACATACAATACATACATACAGAGATACATACATACACACACTACATACATACAATACATACATACAGTTATACATACATACACACACTACATACATACATACAATACATTCATATATACATACATACAATACATACATACATAAATATAGATATACATACATACATACATACATACATACATACATACATACATACATACAAGTTTATTTAATGATGTCTTCATATCTGTGGCATGGTCCCCTGGACTGTAGGCCTGTTGGCCCCAAGTTATCGCACTCGTTGGGGAACACCTTTGAGAACTTTAACAGTCAATGATGGCACATAATCACTGCAAAACAGAGTAATCATTATCTTGCCTGCTTCCTGGATGAAGCAATGAAGTTGTGAGAGATTTAGATGCTAAGAATCAGTTAACGCATGCCACATGGTATAGTGTATTACATAGCAATGCTTAGGCCTCCGCTATGTGTTAAAATGGAAATTCAGTGCTTTCGGAAGCCCTTGAGATGCTGATGTAAAATTTACTAAGTGTAACGTGTCATATCACTGATTAAATATTACAAAAAAGACAATAACATTCATCAAAACATTCAAAATAATTTAGTTTCACTCAACTTTCTCTCATTAAGTGAAACTTTGCTTCAGTTCAATTCAACAGCCAGAGACTAATTTTCATGACTTAGGTCTATTAGAAATGAGCTCTGCTTATAATTATCTGAACGAATAAACACTGAATATTCAGGGTCGCTGAAGATCCTGTCCGACTACAGGGACAAACTGAAACAGCAGACAGCTCTCAATAATCTCATTCCCTCACAAATAATCTCCCTCTCAATAATCTCATTCCCTCACAAATAATCTCCCTCTCAATAATCTCATTCCTTCCCACATAATCTCCCTCTCAATAATCTCATTCTCTCACAAATAATCTCCCTCTCAATAATCTCATTCCCTCACAAATAATCTCCCTCTCAATAATCTCATTCCCTCACAAATAATATCCCTCTCAATAATCTCATTCCCTCACAAATAATCTCCCTCTCAATAATCTCATTCCCTCCCACATAATCTCCCTCTCAATAATCTCATTCCCTCACAAATAATATCCCTCTCAATAATCTCATTCCCTCCCACATAATCTCCCTCTCAATGATCTCATTCCCTCACAAATAATCTCCCTCTCAATAATCTCATTCCCTCACAAATAATCTCCCTCTCAATAATCTCATTCCCTCCCACGTAATCTCCCTCTCAATAATCTCATTCCCTCCCACGTAATCTCCCTCTCAATAATCTCATTCCCTCCCACGTAATCTCCCTCTCAATAATCTCATTCCCTCCCATATAATCTCCCTCTCAATATTCTCATTCCCTCCTACATAATCTCCCTCTCAATAATCTCATTCCCTCCCACGTAATCTCCCTCTCAATAATCTCATTCCCTCCCATATAATCTCCCTCTCAATATTCTCATTCCCTCCTACATAATCTCCCTCTCAATAATCTCATTCCCTCCCACGTAATCTCCCTCTCAATAATCTCATTCCCTCCCACGTAATCTCCCTCTCAATAATCTCATTCCCTCCCACATAATCTCCCTCTCAATAATCTCATTCCCTCCCACATAATCTCCCTCTCAATAATCTCATTCCCTCCCACATAATCTCCCTCTCAATAATCTCATTCCCTCGCACATTTTCAGAACAAGAGAGAACACAGCCACACCTTTTAGAGACCTCTGGTGGCCATGCCATATTGTTCTTATAATTTACTTTAAAGCGCTATATAAGTTTTTCGATACCTACATACATGCATACATACATAAATACATACATGCATACATACATACGTACATATGTACATACGGCCAGAAAAAAAGATAGCCAAAAGACAAAACAGACAAACAGACGCTGCCGACTGACATACAGCTAGGTTCAGCTGTAGATAGATACAGGCCTACATATACATAGATATATAGATATATAGATACATGTAGGTCGGCAGGAAGGCATACATAAGGACTGACAGAAATCTATTGAAATACAAATGAAATCGTGACGATCAATCATAAACCCTTTTCACACAGAAACCGACAGCCTGGCCGAGGTAATGAAACTGTCAGACAAGCAGATAAACAGGCAAGTAACAGGACATACAGACATACAGGCAGAAAGACATTGATTGAGGATACATACCCGTGGAGGTCGAGTGCGGCAGCCGTTGAATCTTCACTGGACTTCATCCCTGAATATCCCACTTAACCGCAGCTCATCCTACTCAGCTGCTGAAGCTGATGACGACGAGGAGGCGGAGAAGCAGGCGGAGAAGGAGTAGCACTGACATGGAAGCGGGGATTCGTAAACAAAAGGCTAACACGCACGTATGTTCGCGTGTCTTATTAACAGAATTTCACCCGACGTGGAAGCTGACGAAAATAATCTAGACGCTGAACTTCCAAAGACGATCAACTATCCTGTGTGTTCATCCACTATTCGTCCTAAGATCTGTTCAATATTCGAAATCCTCCTCCTCAAGGACGCCACGATCCACTCAACCTTAAACGCTTCTACTCGGCCGCAAACATGACTCGCCTTCCAATCGTTGGCTTCAGCTGCAGCTGCGAACCGACCTCATTCGGCCGAGAGACCTGACCCACATTAGCAGTGCTCTGATTCGACAATCTTTGTGCAACAGAATGATAAACAATGACCCGATTACCTGACCTAGTTTGTATTTTTGCTAAGAGCTGTTAGCAAGACCGTAATAAAATTCCGAAATGTATTCGTAAATGTAAATGTACACGTGTTTTATATAGCGACTATACGGCCTCAACCCCAGGTAATTTTTCCATGAATTTACGGAGTGAAGTTCATCACGATTACCCGTTCGAATAGGTGCCACGCCATTTAAGTAGTCAGATGTTTACAAATGTCCGTAAAAATCCGTGAAAAAGTCCGCCAAAAAACCCAAGCAGACCCATGCAAATCATTGGAAGACAGTTGCAAAAATATAGGAAGAACAGCATACGCTTGAACAGACATAATCTACCCACATTTTTCTTCAAATAACGTGCGGTAGGCAGGCATACGTAATAAACAAATACCGTAGTAATTTTACCGTAGTAATACCGTAGTTATTATTTCTGCATTTATTAGGCGCCATTATCTAATGACTTAGCATCAATCGATGGCTCCGAGCAGTTGTGAGTTAAGAACTTGCTCAAGGTCCCTACACAGTAACCGTCTCGGAGGAGACTCGAACCCATACTCTCCGCGTTACAAGCCGAACGCTCTATCCAATATGCTACCGTGCCCCATATGCCTACGTGAAATTATTTCGACAGGGTTCTAAGGGGCAAATCATGCAGAGATTTTGCCAAGGTTTTGCTTAAGCAATTTATAAATAAGTTATAGTTAAGGTTCATATAAACACAGACGAAATAGGTTCATATAAACACAGACGAAATAGCCCCCTAAGTCTGCAGTCCTGTTCACGACGCTTCATAACGAATGAAGCAACTTATTCAAGTGTCATCGTAAGTAGGCCTACTGCAGTACAGTACATATGTTCACGTAATGTAAAAGTACACGGTTTTATGTAGCAACCGCATGACCTCGACCCTACTGATTTTTTTATTGAATTAGGCCTAATCGGGTGAGATCCTTTACCATCGCAGCCCGTTTGAATGGGTGCCACGGCATTTAGCCCGAGATGCAGTTCTCTGAAATAAGCCATTATCGGTATGCGAGCCGACATCATCACACACAGAGGCGCTTTGACTTACGCTTCAACCAATGTATGAGCTTAGCTTTGTAGGTTGCGTCGTGATGCTGTGGATGCGACAGTGAGAAGCACAGTGAATGAAGCTAAGCGACGCCGTGCTCGGTTGGTGACCGCAAATGGAATACTAGGCCACCTGGGCCAGCTCAGCCTGCCATCACCCCTGTGTGATATCTGTGGTCGTTTTGCAGACTCTCAGACTGACCATTTGTGATTGACAGAGTGACCGTCTGTCTGTCTGTCTGTCTGTCTGTCTGTCTGTCTGTCTGTATGTATGTATGTATGTATGTCTGTCTGTCTGTCTGTCTGTCTGTCTGTCTGTCTGTCTGTCTGTCTGTCTGCTGAATTGTCTGACTGACTGGTTGGCTGGCCGATTGACAAGCAGGTAACCAGATTTTTTGCTGGCTATGTTTGCGCTACATAATTTCTATCCTATAGAGAGAAACAATGGAGACAACTGACAAAATAAAGACGACACAGACTTCAAGTAAAGTTATCGTTTTATTGGCGGAGGAGTTTGAACAGAAACTGAAATGGTCTGGAGATGATATAGCCGCGATAGGTTGCAACTGACGTCGTTCTGATGGTAAACACGAGGTTCTGGAACGTTGCCAAGTACCATTTGACATCTGCTGTTTGCGTTGGTTCAGATCTTACTTGCTAGATGACTTAGTTATCGCTCAGTGGACAAAGACGGCGGAAAACCAAATGGTGGTCGGCAGAATTCCTAGTTCTTACTGCCCTGAGGTGAATTGTTCTTAAAGTGTTTGCAAATTGTTAAATGTTTTTTCTATAGCGACCGTATGGCCTCGACCCTGCGCATTTTTTTCAATGAATTTATCGGTTGTAACTTTTTAGAGAGGCGTCCCAATCGAACGGAATCGTTCCGAACTATCTGGATTGCGAATATATTAATTAACTTAGGTTAAAGTTCAGACGGGTTTAGAGGGTTACAGAATGTGTTGCCGAGAGTAGCTATGAAAGGAGAATCCGCGAGAATGATGCTGATGTAGTTGTTGCTTAGTCATCGGCCGAGGCGGAGGCGTAGTCGTTGTCGCTTAATGATGGCCCTTGATTCCATCGGCAATCAAGTCAAAGCAAGCTTCCCAGACAGCCTTGTTCCAGCAGCGTCCAAGCTGGGCCGGAAGAATGTGCAGAAGGGCAGTCTTGAAGGCCTGTCAACGAAATACAGTACATATCAAGATAGCTCTGGATGCCAGTCGGTTGGTGGGCTCAAAGTGTGCGTGAAAGCCCACTAGTGGTGACTTTTGGTTATCTGAGCATTACTTGCTAACATTTGAACTTTTTCTGTTTCAGGAACTATAATATAACGCCACTTAGCTAGCTTTTGTGAGGTACCAGAAGGTGTTATATTAATTATCCTTACATGTTGGTGTTGCAGTTGTTAATGGTGATGATAATTATGATAATGATGGTGATGATGGTAGTAGTGGTGATGATGATGATGCCTAGGCCTCACAGCGTAATAGTTGTCTGGGATCTTTCTTCCTTCGTGTTGCGAATGTAGGTGCTCGAGTTCGGCCTTCAGGGTCTCTGGCTGGTCGAGGGCGCTGATGGCGATGTCCAATCCACCCAAGACACGCAGGGAGTGGGCCTCGAATTGAGGGGAGGTCGTGTCGTCACCATGCACTCTCTTGAAGAGGTGGCGAGCCTCAGGGGCCTGGGCAAAGATGCTGCAACAGAACAACGCAACAGTTTAATGTCATGACGAAAAATTTTATAGCGCCGGCCTTTAGCGTGGTTCGGTACAGTAGTATGAACATCTGCATTGTAAAAACAAGTTTTAAAGAAACAGAAAAAGACATTCTGACATGGCAAGACATGGTAGTCATAAAAAGACTCTGATATGGCAAGACATGGTAGACATAAAAAGACTTTCTGACATGGCAAGACATGGTAGTCATAAAAATACTCTGACTTGGCAAGACATGGTAGTCATGTGCTGTTATATAACAGCTCATTATCGCAGCATATTGTTTGATCTTAGCTAAAATGCCTTGCATAAACTCTATAGAACTTCTCTAGCCTGGCTCTTCTCCTTTTGCTATATCAATGGAGGCTGTCAAAATCAACTGACTCCTACGATGGTGAAGACAGTGGTGATGAAAATGAAGTGATGCTTACGAAGAGACAACTGCTGCTGCTGCTGCTGCTGCTGATGCCGATGCCGATGCTGATGAGCTATTGCAGGTGATGTTAACGAAGATACTGCTGCTTACGATCTCTGAGGGAAATTATAGATGATATTGCTGATGCTATCCTATCGGTGGTGGTGATGGTGGTTATGGTAATGAAAATGATACTGGTGTGGTGGTGGTGGTGATGATGACGATGATGATGACGACGACGATGATGATGCATGAGATATGCAAGGATACTGACGCTCTCCAGATGGCCTGAGCGAAGTCTTCTCTGTTGTGTCCACTGCTGTACGCTTTTCTCCACTGGGCCTGGACATTCAGTCGGGCTAAGGAGTCGCACTCAGTCGCCATGGCGACGGCAACGAAAGCGAGCAACACAACCAGGATCTTCATTTTCAGGACAGATTTCAACCTGCGCCACAAAACAACTTCTATAACGCCTACTTAACTGCCATAACCAAATGTTTACAAAAGTTAAAAACGCTTGGGCAGAAGACGTCTGAAGCAGATTAAATATCCGCCAGGAGGAAGCTTTGAGCTTCCCTGGAGTCCATTGCTGTTTTAGTCCGAACAGCCAAATAAGAAGACAAACAAGCAGAAAGCCAGATAAGTAGAAAATAGGAAGACAGACGGACAGAAAATTAGGAAGACAAACAAGCAGACGAATGGAAAGACAGACAGACAGATAGCCAGACGAATAAATAAGACGAATAAATAATAAAATTTACAGAAAGCTAAACCCAGCTAAAGAATTTTTTAGATTTTACAAAATTTAACAGTTTATGACATCTCATTTTGAAATGGTTTTCATAAATTCCTTCAATGGTCAACAACTAGTTTTTGCCAAAAACTAAAAAACTGCTCGCAAAAGGCCTAATTTTTTGTTTAGCCAGAGCACGAGTTTTCTGTATTAACTAGGACTATAGGCTTCCAGTATAGTACTTTCCAACTTGTCCTCATCTGCTTAGGTACTGCGACAATTTCTGATGTGTATGCTGCACGACATGAACCAGGGCGCTTCAAAATTAGAGTAAGAATAGAAATTTACAGAGTATGGAGTACAGAGACTAGAGAAGTAACCCGTTAAAATCATATTCTCAGATCGGAAAAGTGTTTCCTGGCTTCTCAAACTAACTTAAGATACGCACTTGTATGAGGCTGCTACTCTAGCGCAATATAAATTGCTTAGTGACACTACGTTACCTGGCAAATGCTTTTGAAAGAAGCGACTGAGAGAGAGAGAAACATACCTCAGGGCTACAACCTCTTTTAGACGAAGCGGCTAGCTCCACAGATGTGTGTGATAAACTAGCTGAAGAGCAGGCTTGTCCTGCTGTTACAAGGGTCGGGGTCTTTATAGAGTCTGGCATAATGGTTGACCTATGAACCCCTTTAATCCGCCTGTCTGGCCGCAGGGCAAACGAGATAGGGGTTCGGTGGGACGCAGAGGCGGGGAGTATCGCTCCGTCGCTATTGTTTCAACAGGGTCTGTAAGATGTCGTCGGGGTAACCCGATACGGCATTGTCACTTGCAGACGTGGCATCACGATTGTCGGCCCCGGCAGCAGATGGTACTAAGGCTCAAGACAATTGGTTCCATTGTCCAAGAGAAAGCGTCTGTCAAAATTAGGGCAACAGCCCCTCACCTCTGCCGCCTGCGCTGAGAAAAAGTGTACGTGGGGTTTTCGTCTCTGAAACTAACCCAGCAACAACGCAAGAGAAATCTAATACCACACAAGCTCTTGTAGTTACCATCGTAGATAAGAGCATCCTTTAAACTCAATCGTACAACATCGTATCATGCTAATTCCTACTCAGAGTTACGCTTGTACTTACGAGTAGTTACAATTGCAATTACACTTACAAGTAATTACAGTTGCACTTATAAGTACGTTGCTAGTTACAGTTACTTTTACAGTTACAATTACAATTATGATCATGACTGCTGTCGATGGAACATAAAGTAAATGTTGATAGATGGCAGGTTGTAGTTCGGCGTCAGTTCTCTTGTTCTTAATGGGCGAACTGAGATTTCGTCCTTTGCGGATTGTTACTCCGCCTTAGTCTACTTGTGCGACACGGTGGTCTATCGGTAACGCGTTTGGTCAATGATCATGTGGTTGCGGGTTCGACTTCGTGTAACGATCCTGGGCAAGTTGTTTGCGCACACCGTGCCTCTTTCACCATACAGTATAATTTGGTACCCGTGTAAGCTGGTAAGTAAACGGCAAGTCTTGCGATGCACTGGCCACGTGTCCAGGACCTTGGCATTCGTCCATTGACGACGCAAGAGCCTAAGAAAAGAAAATGAACGCCACCGTGGTAGCTTTACTTTACTTTACTGCAGCCTTCCATTTCGTCTGACGTTTTGGGTCTCAGCTGGATGAATGCAACGGATTATGACTGCGAAATTCGGCTTTTCTGCAAGGAGACCATTCACTATCTAACCTTGTATTACATAGGCCTATTAGCATTGCTATGGAAATATTTAGATTAGGTTGGATTAATCCCGATTGGATTGGTTTATGTTTGATTTGATTTTAAAATTTAGGAGGAAGAGATGACGAGGAGGGGACGAGGAACGGTGGAAAGAGACGAAGAGAAGGAGGAAAAAAGGAGAAGGAGGAGGAGGTGAAGAAGGAGTGGGAGAAGAAAAGGAGGAGGAGGAAGAGAAGGAGGAGAGGAGGAGAAGAAAGGCAATTGTACAGAAGACCAATTGGCCATCCACCCTCATATGCTGAGGCCAAGAAAATGAAGTCGCTAACACTTCAACCCCATGGTTGCTTGTAGGGGTTAGCTTAAAAGATTGCTACAAAATAAAAAGAGTGGGGAATAATAATAATTCGATCTGCCAAAGCTGTGAGCCAGCAAGTTGTTGTTGTAGGGTGTTTTCCTGGAAAGGTACAGAAGGGAAACAGATGTACGATACCAGGGACAGAAAAAAACAAATGATATCGAAGCCATTAATTATTCATTCGTTATTGCACGAAATTATGTAGTTATGAGACTCATTTACATTTCATACAAAGTCCCTCCACTTACAACTGGCCACAATTGAAAAAGTCGTAGTTTTATGAACAAGGAATGTTAGCACTTTTAGCTTTGAATGAAAAATAACTTTATTTATCGACAAAGGCATTTTAAAGGAAAACTGTATTTCTATTACTTTGATATTATATTGTTCTACAATAGGAAAACAGACAGCCCATAGAATTACTACTTCTTCAACAATTAAAAAAGTATCGCATTTAGGAGGAAATAATTCTCTACTAAACTCTTCGGGGAAACCATCCATTTGCCAAAGCGAATGCGTTTCATATTTGCCAAAATTCTGATTGATATTTATTTGACTGAAGTTAAAAATTGCATTGGCTTTAGGCCCACTACACAATGTAAATCCGCCAGGAAAAAGTATAGCGACAATTATGAATGTATCATTTCGATTTAGAGCGACAATTGCTCGAACATCGATGCCATTAGAAAGGACAATTCCACGGACAAACTCGCCGTTTGGTTCATAGAGCTCAAGTTCACTATATGTTTCATAACGCCGAAGCACTATTATCTGACCATCAGGAAAAACTCTGAAACTGTTGAGCTGGGTTAGTTTGGATATCCATTTTGTTATTTGATGATCGTCTAACGTAATCTTCCAGATGGCCGATTCATCCGAATCAAAAACGTAGAGACAATTAAAAACAGCACTAGAAACCATACGCAGGGGTTCATTAATTTCCTCCACTGGCATCAGCATAAGAAGACCAAACGGAGTCGTATCCTCATAGACGCGGATCGACTTGACTGAATCACCGAAGTTTGCACAAAGAATGTAAATGTGACCTTGCAGTCGTGTTACACTAGCGAGTGTACAAAGCGGATATTGAGAATTTTTCAAAAAATTTATGTAAACTGCAATAAAGCAAAAATTCTGAATTTCACTTATGTTTAAACAATCATCGACGACTTGGTAATATACAATCATGTATACACGGCTTTATATAGGCTAGGCCCCTATATAAAATTTGTTTATATTTTGCAGATAAATATGATTACGATTGCGATTAGCACAACCCACCCTAACAGCTGCTCCCCCTTCTCTCTCTCTGGTCTTCTCCCCAAACGGACTTGGCTTTGACATGGCATCTTTGGACAACCCTACTGACTTGACGCAGCGCTCGTGAATAAGCTGGTGCCCTGCGCTTAGCTTTTAAGCAGAGCTTTTGAAATTTCAAATTTACGATTTCGAGTTTATGATGAATGGAACTTGGAAGTCACCAACAGTTGAACCTAACTAACAGTTCCTTCCGAAGCAAAAGTAGAGCTTTAAAGTATTAGGAAATGTAATTCTATTGCATATCACATGTTCTTTTATTAAGGCCCAATATTTTCTTACTGTCTCTATTGGTGTTACAGTTAGTTTATCTCTAAAAAGACATTATTCTGTATTATAGTCAATGATTTTTCTCTTGGAATGTAACCATATCAAAAAAGACACGATGACATGATTGAAGTTTTCTGATACCGTTAAATGATAAGTATTAGTTTTGAACTTAACAAATGCTTTATAAAATTTAATTTAACCACAGGAATGCAAATCATGCTTTTCCTAATTTAACGTAGGTAAAACCGATGAAAGAACTTTAGTTGATAAATTTGGTGATCACAAACGAAATTCCCGACCCTAATAGTAAAGGTTGAAGAGGAGTTCATTTACTTTAATTAGACCTTGAGCCTGTGTCGTGATATAATATCTCTCCTAAAGAGTCAACCCCAAGACTGCATTAATGTTTTCCCTCAGACAATGCGAACGACGTATCCTCCACTCAAATGGAAACTCCCCTATCTAAGTTCGCCTTCCAATTAATATCGTCTTCATAATTCTGTGTCTAGTTTATTTTAAATAAAATTCAATTTTCCTCATTAAAAGAAACGACTAATTAAACAAAATTATGTAATGTTTTGGTTCGTTCACTAGGATGTAAAATAATTGCTTTATAATGTTACATGATTAGCCACCGTTCCATCCATCTTCACCGATTTTACAGATAAACGCTAACTTGTAAGGAATCAACCGGTTCTTTAGATAACTATGTAATATAAGGATTCGTTTAAATCACATTTAAATCAGCCGACCTCTCTTGCTCGCCTCTCATACCAACAAATATTCTGCAAGATATGACTTGTCGAATTTCGATCGGGCTTCTTCAACACAGGCCTGCTATGAGTTTTGACTGTGGTTTTACTTCAAACAATCATCGACAATGCCTTGTACATAGTGATAACGGCTCTGTTGAAGTTATTGGATTAGATTAAATTATATTCACTACCATTCACTACAGTTTGGCCAGCAATAACTGCCTGATTAAGACGACTGTTGGTTGTCTCAAGTTCGTTCACACTAAAGCGACATCTATCAGATAAACTGCGACTATCTGAAGAGGACTGAACATGTTCTTCAAGAAATCTTACAATTAGAGAAAACAGCAGATCGGATGCTATCTATCGCCGACTGTTGCTAAAATCAAATGAACGGAATTAACCACTGAAAGACTTTTATTCAATCGCACCAAACACTCATTACAGGATCCATTTAATTGCAGATCAAAAGACTGCCTCGAGGACTGGCATTCGATACTTCCAATTCAGCTCACAGGCTAAGCTGATGCAGATGGAGCAAAATGACACACTGTCTAGGCCCAACAGAATGAGTAGTTTCAGGCAGCGACGTACCACTGGTGAGTGGTGACAATGGATCGCGAACCATGGGTCCAAACACAGGGCTCTAAGTAGTAGCCACTGCTACGATATACTAAAATATGCATGCATAATTATTTGTTTTTATTATATGTATCTAGGGGCTTAATATAGCGCCTCTTGAGATTTCACATTTATGCTGAAAATGTTTATTATGGAACAAAATTTAAGCCTAAGCAACGTAAACTTCAGCAGTTAACATTGTGAAGAAGGAAAGAAACCCGCACACATTTTATTAATGAGTCATAGTGTGTTAATAATGAGAAAAATGATGATGATGATGACGACGACGTCTACGACAACAACAACAATAATAATATTTTGTTACTCTAGGTACATATGAGATCAATTATTTTAAAGTGGGTTTTCTTTTTATTATTAAATACATGACACAAACTGACTTACCTACTAAACCTAATTGCTCTTGACCAAAGAAGTTGTGTTACGCAAGCAAATTCGCATAATATCGCCAAGTCACCTTGCCGACTTGAAATATATGATAAACAAATATTAATTTTTATTTAAAAACCGAAACATAACTGAAAGGAAGTTTCGGCTTTTCGGTAAAAATAAATGACTTTTCGCTAATTATTTACAGCTGCGATGGTAATGTCATTATGCCATGTAACCGCGAGGCAATGTAATGTGATGAAAAAGAGCAACTCTGGCACGCTCTTTATCATCTGCAGCAACCTCAAGAACTTAGATTAGGTATTGCTCATAATTTTATTCTCTGTCACATCAGGAAGATAGACATCCGTTTAACTGTTAAACAGTCTCGTAAATCCAATGGCACAGTTATGTAGCGCATTTTAAAAGAAACACCAGAGCACCCTATGCTAAATACCTTGAGAATGAATTCAGAATTTCATGTAATGGACTGGGATTGAAAACCTGAATGGTTGACGTACTTTATTAAGTTTTCAGTACAATTTGTTTTAGCTATTTATAAATGTAAGCATTAGGAAATAAAAAAGACAAATGGTGTTGGCAAATGTAGTGTACTTCAGCAAAATCAACCCTGGCCTATAATTGGATGGGTGACTGTCCATGACACATCAGGCTATATGGGCCAACTCAGCCCTTCATGCTTTTAACATCAGTGTTTGAGAACATTGCACATTTATGAGGTTCAATAGATTTCCCGTTATAACAAAATGGCATGTTTAAAACTTTTTCTGTTCAGACAACTCTGCCCTCGATCCTTTTGGAGACAGTATTTGGGTACCAGTACATTTTGGGAGATAAGAAGGTGTCCAGTTTTGATAAAGTGACCTATTTAAAACATTTTCAGTTAGGATTTTGTTCATAAATTTTTGTTCATCTTACAGAAGCTGTTGAATGATGGCATGTAGTTGTCATCAATCTGGAAGAATACTTCTCAAATGGTTCTCACCATCTGTTCAAGCGTCACGACTCGGCAGTTCCTGGAAACGTAAAGTTCTAAAGCGTGAATTTGACGATACAGTTTTTCAGTACGCGGGCGAAAATGTTAAGCGAGCTGACAGACTCTACGGCTGGGGCAGTGCAGCAACAGGGGCCCTTGGTAGAAATCTTAAATTTATTATACTCATAACTTTAATATTTATTATGGTATCTTAATTTATTATACTCGTAACTTTAATATTTATTATAGTATCTTAATTTATGATACTCGTGACTTTAATATTTATTATAGTAAATTATGTTTTGTATTGTTTCATATTTTATGTATTATTTTATTTATTCTTTCTTTATTTCTTTGTTTAATTTTTATTCTATTCTTGTACTAACTCATTCAGTTATTCAAACCAACTGAGGAATGTACCAGATATTTTGAAGGACTGTTGCAAGACTTTGAGTAGAATAGAGTGATCTACGCAATCAAAAGCAGCAGGGAAATCGAGGAGTATTAAGACGGTTGAATATATCCCTCGTCAACTGCTAGGACAAGTTCATTACAGACTTTCAGGATGGCTGTTTCAGTGAAATGGACCTAAATCCTGGCGGAAGAGGGGGAGTAGGCTGTTTACAGAGTGGAGATGAGCGTGGAATAATTTTGTGATCATTTTAGATAGGAAAGAAATGTTTGTGTGAAATCTATAGTAAGGTCTACAGATAGCCTATAGTTATGTCTATAGTTAGCCTATAGTTAGGTCGATAGTTAGCCTGTAGTTAGGATGAAGACCCTATTCTTAAGGTGAAGATGTAGAACTTCCCTCTTCTAAGAGGAAGGAAGTACACCAGTAGAGTGGAAATCTCACCACAAATTTCCTTCCTGGTGGGGATTTGAACTCCAAACCTTTCATCTGACACTCCACCACACTGCGTCATTTATACGTATGTTACTGTGAAATTGTAAATTTTTCTATTGCTGTTTGCTGCTTAACTAGTTACAAATCTTGAATCTGTCCATTTGGTGTTGTGCACACTGATACCCTGTACACTCCTCTTCCGTGGAACCTATCCTGATTCCACTTCTTCCCGTTTTCTGTCCTGTGAATCCAATTCCAAACACCACCCACTGTAGTCGCTTTGAAAACAGAAGCAAATTCTCCTAAATCTTGAAATTTATTCTCAGCCTTAATGGATGCTACTGTTCTCTTCTGAACACAGTTAAGCAAACGATTTGCAGTTAACAATCATGTGATCGACTCCACAACCAGCCTGTCTCACCTCAGCTGGAACATGAACCTAACACACACACATTCTGCCTGACTCTCGGATCTTGACCTGGAACCAAACCCTTTCTGCCTATCGATTTTGTTTTGACTGAGCACCTGTGAATAAGCTGGTTCCAGCAACTTAGGTTTCGTTTGGTGCTGTAGAAATCTCAAGTTTACGATTGCGATGATGTTGGGTTACGATACGTATGAAGTGTTACGTTGCGCTATCTTCATTTGTCATTTTGTTCAGGGTTGAAGACGCTTTTAAAGCCAGAGGGTCGTCAGAAAGTTCGTTTGAAGCAACTGAATCCATTGCGAATCGACTTTAGAGAGACACTCAGAGTCAAAGTCAGTTGTTTGAAACTCATGTAATGTGTATGAGGGCTGTACTGAAATACAGTAGTGTAAGATTTATGTTACTGTATTACATGATAATCTAATCTAATTTAATCTAATCTAATCTAAAATCCAATCTAAAATCAAATCCAAAATCAAATCCAATCAAATCCAATCCAAAATCAAATCCAAAATCAAATTCAAAATCCAGTCCAATCCAATCCAATCACTTCTGTGCAGCCATTGTTGTGATGCACAAGGCTTCAATTGATGGTCATTTCTAAGCAGAATCGTATTCCATGTTTGCATTTCATGCAGTTAAGACCAAATTCTCAATTTCATGAATTGCTGCTCAGATGATTACGAAGATGAGTTTGTTGAGTGCAGGTGAGGGATCTTTCGTGTGGCTACGGTTTCACGGCATACCTCTGCCAGAATCGGAATGGAAAACACGTCCTGTATGGAGCTGGTCTCAATACGGACTCACAACTAGGATATCAGGAATATCCCCGGAAATCAGGTTAGTCTGTGATTTTGACTTTCTGCTTTACCTATGTCAAAGTCTTTCATACCACCAAAAACGGTGTCTGTCGGTAGTACGCTTGGTCAATGATCATGCGGTTGTGGGTTTGACTTCATGTTACGACACTGGAGAAGTTGTTTGCACACACCCGTGCCTCTGTCACCAAGCAGTATAATTTGGTACCGGTGTAAGCTGGAAAGTAAACGGCAAGTCCAGCGATGCACTGGCCCCGTGTCCAGAACCTGGGAATTCGTCCATTACTAGCTCAAGAGCCTGAAGAAAAGGAAATGAGAGCCTCCCCTACGTCTCACTTGTAGGATATGGTAAACTTTACTTCGAATTGACTTACACAGGTTGTTGAATTTATGTTTCTTAACTTTGCTCTTTGTTCATCAAATATTGGACTATGCAACTTAGCCTCTGTTTTCCTCAGATCGATTCTAGTAAAACTTATAGGATTTCTGTATTTTGCTGTTCTTAGGTCGAATATTGGACTACATAATAGAGCCTGCAGTTGTGGAACTGCCACTGACTTATCCTAATGAAACTAAACTTACCCATGTGGCTTGTGGCCGTGCTCACACAGTTGTCGCAACTGACAGAGAAGGAGGTAATTAATTGGTAACGAAATGCTAATTAATTACTTTTAATTTTAATTAATTTCTTAGTCATTCTTGACTGTTTTTAACCTTAAGTGACTCTCACTATTTTATTGTTAGAAGGAACTTTGTCAAGTTTTGGGTGTCAAGTTTAAGCATACATCTCTGACAGTTTCTGTTAAATAAGGTGGTGTCTTTGACTTAGCTTTTTTTGGGCAGTGTAGTTTGCTTCCTATTACAAATATAAATAAAGTTGTTGAATATTATTATTATCAGAATTTAGAATGTTATCTTTTCTTATGTGATAAGTTGTTTAAATATTATTGTAAAAGGAATTTAAATTGTTCTGTTGTGGACATTTTGAATTTATAGTTAATTCTTTAGTTGGAAGATGTTGTGTTTCAGATGGAAATGGTCATTTGTTCTCTGTGTTTTAGTTTTTACTTTGGGCCACAATGCGTATGGTCAGTGCGGCCGACCAATAGTCGAGGACGAATCATATCGGTAGGAAAACAAGTGGAGTTTTGTTGCCGCTGTTTACATCGCTAATCATTTTGCAACATTTTGTTGCAGATATTTGGTAAAAAACTCAACAACGATCCAAGAACAGGATGACCATTTTATACCTGGGAATAATTTGAGAACTACTTTTATTTAACGGCAAATGCACTTTAAAACATTTTGACGCATGTAAAATATCATTGCAGCAGGATATGCATATTTACATCATAGTCTGGGATAATTGATTCAGGCTTGGATTTTCCGTGAACCTTTATTGTGTGGCCTTCCATCAGATATTCCCTGTAGAGCAACTTTGACCACATCTGTAGTGTAGTCCTTGGCAACTTTGATCATTGTCTTAACTTTGTATAACTTGTCAAGTGGTTGCAGGGTGCTGAGCAGCTAAAATGTTGGCTTTTCATCTCTGTTGCCTGGGTTTTAACCTGGACCTATCATATGAAACCCATACTGATCGCGTTCTTGAACTGTTTTGTGAGCTCGGATTGAAGGCGATCACCTTTGATATGAGTGACTTGTTAAACCAACGTTCTCAAAATTTGTCCATATGGTTTGTGTAAATATTATTTTTATGCTAAATTGTGAATGTAATTGTAATTTTAGTTAGAAATTTGTATAAATTATCTTTGTTATATTGGTTTTTGTAAATCCAGTTGATCGGTTGCGTTTCAAAGAACAATGATGGATTTATTAAATATGTTGTTTTGGAATTATGATGAAAAGTTTCTCTGATTTCAGAGCAAGTCAAATCATTAATAAGATTTCACTGAAGGAGCCAATCAAACAGGTCTGCTTTGCTGCTTTAAAGTTCATTTACTAATTAAAAAATTAAACAGCATATATTAGGATTAATTAATTGTTTGATGGAGCATGTGTAGTTAGCTAATTGGAATGTCAACCTGAAGGTCATGCGTTCAAATCCCCACCAGTGATAATAATAATAATGATAATAATAATAATAATAATAAGACAATTTCTATAATAATATAATATTAATAATAATAACATTAACAAAACAACAATAATAATAATAATAATAAGAAGAAGAAGGAGTAATAGGAGAAGGAGGAGGAGAAGAATAATAGATTATTTAGATTACACTAGGAGTTAGTGGTAAAATTTTTGGTGCACAGTAGCTGTAAATCTTTATTTGTGGATTCCTTTGTGTTTTGATGTTCAGGTGGTTTGTGGCCAGGATCATACGCTCTTCCTTACAGAGACTGGACGGGTTTATAGCTGTGGTCTGGGCTCAGATGGACAGACAGGTATTGAAACTAACTGATTTATTAATTTATCCTTATTTATTAATTAGGTTTTGTAGTTTATGAACGGTCCATTTAAAATGACTTCATATTGTTATGAAATTATATATTGCTATAACTGTAACTCATAGTGTCTATCAGTTTAATCTAGTCTATTAATCTTACCTATTATCTATTACCAGACAGGTATTGAAACTAACTGATTTATTAATTAATCCTTATTTATTAATTAGGTTTTGTAGTTTATGAACGGTCCATTTAAAATGGCTTCATATTGTGATGAAATTATATGTTGCTATAACTGTAACTCATAGTGTCTATCAGTTTAATCTAGTCTATTAATCTTATCTATTATCTATTACCAGACAGGTATTGAAACTAACTGATTAAATAGATTCAACCATTAGAAGTTTTATCAATGTACAAAATTCTGTGGAAACTAGCACTGACATGTGGATAAGGCGACCATGTATTTTAGGATGAATTTTAAGACTTAAATTTCTCGAATTATGCACGAGTATTTATGGTAAATTTTCAAAGAAGAAGAAGAAAAAGGAGGACGAGAAGAAGAAAGACAGTCCCTTAAGCCAGCTGATGGAGGTGGCCACAGACATGAAGTGTTAGTGACTTGATCTTTTGCGGTTGTCTCCCTCGACATCTGATCCTTCCACTGGCAGTGTTCATTCAGTGATTACAATTATATACAATTTGTAGGTCTTGGCACGTACAAATGCACGGCTGAACCAACACTGGTCAAAGGCGATATTGAGGGAGAGAAAATAGTTCATATATCATCGAGAGCAGACACCATTTTAGCCATTTCTGGTAAGCATCGTCGCTTTCTTCAAAACAACTACCAGTAATTTCTGCAATACTAATTATTTTGCACATGTGATGAAGACGCTTTGGATTGGTTAAGAGATTATCTATATATTGTAAATCCACAAATGTTTGCATGACATTTATTTAGTGAATTTCATAAATGGCTAAAAATCACAAACTTTTCTGGTTGCCAACATGCTCCGGTACGACACATTATTTAGTGACACCATTATTACAAGTTCTCGACTTCTCCAAAATGCAAACTTTTCTCGTGCAAAAAAATTTTTTTTATCCAAATTCACAAACTTTAACGGCCGCCAACATTTGTGGAACTACAGTATGTCATATAGTTTCATTTGTGTTACATTTAAATTATTGGTATATTACAGTTACTGAGAAGTAATGTTATTATTGCAAATGAATTCACACAATCAGTGAATGTATTACAATGTTTCCCAGCAAATGATTTCTGTGTTGTTTGTTTAAGATACAGGCAAATTGTTCGGATGGGGAAATTCGGAGTATGACCAGCTGGGCATCGTAGCTGGAGACCAGATCCAGCTGAGCATTCCACGTCATCTTCCGTTCGAAAGCATCATCGGAAAAGCCAAAAGAGCTGCTGCTGCTGGCTCCATGTGTGCCATTGTCAATGGTAACAGCTTCCTTATTTCCAGTTCTCTGCTGAACTTGCAAATGCCTAATGGTTAGAGCGCTCTGCTTGTTATGTGGAGTGAATCCGAGTTCAAGCCTCATTTGAGATGGTTACTGTATAGGGACCTTGAGCAAGTCCTTAACACACTATTGCTCAGCACCATCACTGCTCTGTAATACGGTCGTGTGTGCATTTCTGAACTTTAGAAGGAGAGCAATATCAAATACTGTCGTACAGTCATGTAAATGTAAATCTACACGGTTATATGTAGCAACCATATGGCCTCGACCCTGCTAATTTTTTCAATGAATTGATCGGGTGAGATCCTTTACCACTACCACCCAATTCAATGGGCGCTACACCATTTAAGGTGCCACTTCCCTGTGTATGAACCAAACTAGCCCGAGATTCATATCTCTGAAATAAGCCACGATCGCAAACTGGAGATCCTCGCGCACAGGGGCTTCCTTTTGCATATGCATTTGCTGCTATAATATTGAAAGTTTCCAGATTAGCATATATGATCCCTCGGGGATAAAAACATTCTCCTGAGAATGAAATTATTATTTGTATTATTGTTTTTTGATATGCATTATAGAAATGTACTTAGTAACTTCTATCACATGGGTGTCTAATGCACACGGCATCAATCAGTGAAGTCGTCAGATTAGAAATGAGGTTAATTATAACTGAAGTTAATGAATATATGTTTGATTCTGTGGTTAGAAAATGGAGAAGTCTTCACTTGGGGCTTTGGAATTCTCGGCCGAGGTCCAAACGTCGTAAAAAGCAAAATACCAGAGAAAATACCGCAGACTCTTTTCGGCACAAGCGATTTAAATCCGAACGCCAAGGTCGTTGACATACAGTGTGGTCTTTACCACTTGGTGGCTCTTACAGGTACCTTTTGTTTGTTGATGTTGTAAAATGAATCTTTTCAATTAGTTGAAATAATATTTGGCTGCTTAAACTATTTTTAATCTGGAAATATCTCTAATTGATAGTAAATTAATGAAACTCTAACATCATCTGTGGACTTCCACAGTGTTGGTTATCTTAATGCACGAGTCATCAAGTGATGGCTGCTACCACCGGAATTATGACAGTTATCTGACTGACCCTAAGAACCCATCAACCCTTCGCCTGTTGCAGTCTCTGTGCAGGTCTTTCCCTCGAACTGAAAACACTCCTCACCCCATCAGCACTTACATTTTGTAGATAGATAGATCAGTGGATGATGAACTTGAAGATGATGATTATGGCAATGATGATGATGAACTGACAGTATAGCTCACAGCATGACCTGATCAGCCCTTATTTGTAGGTAGAGTAATGATACCAGTCACATTTTAGATTGTGGTGGGCTGTATGTCTGGGGGAAGAACAGATCAGCCTGTCTGGGGCTTGGTCATGTACTCGACCAGTTCTTTCCTTACAAGGTCAGTGAATCATGTACTAGATTTCAGCCAGAATAATCTAAGGTTTTTTAAACGAAACTGTTCTGTGGTTTGCCTAATATGAGTGATGCTACAGAAGGTATGCATGCATTTACAAGATGCTTTGCCATAAATTGAAATTCTTTAAATTCTTGAACAGGTATAAAAGCTGGCCAAAACTAGTGTTTTGAAAAATGTAAACAGTCTTTACCATAATATGGTGTTAAAACGGTAAATTCAATTAAATTGGCCAAAAATAGAGTTCATAAATATGTCAACCATATTAAATGTCTAAATATTTTGTGTAAATGCAACAAAATGTAAAAAAAACTTTTCTGTTGGCCCAAAGCCATGGAACTAGGTTCAAAACCTGAGCAAAGCCTATTCGAGTTATGCCTTAAAATTTGAACTAACGCCACTGACTTTGACAGAGTTTTGTAGTGTAACATGTTATTGGTGTTCCAGAATTTCTTATGCTAGCGTCCTGTAATGAAACTGAGCACACCAACTGTATGTGTTAGTGGGAGGATAAGATGGTGAGGGAGATGGCTGGCCACCTGGCCTCCCATTCCAAAGCTAAGAGGGTGAAGTTGCTAACGCTTCATATACATGGTGCCTTTTGGAGTTGGCTCTTCTTGTTCTGTTCTGCCATGTAAATGTTTGGACGCACCTATTTGCATTTGGTTAAAAGGTAATTTTTGTGTGTGTGTTAGGTTCATGTTCCAGCTGAGGTGAGACAGATTGGTTGTGGAGTCGATCACATGATTGTTAACTGCAAATCGTTTGCTTAACTGTGTTCAGAACAGAACAGTAGCATCCATTAATGCTGAGAATAAATTTCAAGATTTAGGAGAATTTGCTTCTGTTTTCAAAGCGATGCTTTATTATACAGTCGTAAAACCTGAAGATGATTTAGGAGAATTTACTTCCTTTTGAAAGCAGTGCTTTAGATCAGTGGAATAGCTAGTATTCCGAGGGCCCTTGTGCAAACTGAACTTTGGCTATTTTGCTTTACGTAATCGAGCAACCGGGCCTTGGCCCATTGGGGACCCAGGAGTTTCTGGCCTCTTGGGCCCTTGTGCTTTGCACAACCTGCACAGCCTATTGCTACGCCCCTGCTCTAGATACATAAGTCATTACAGTCATAAAATCATGCTCAGATTTAGAATTTACATCTGTTTTGAAAGCATTGGATTAGATACAAAAGTTGTTACAATCATAAAATCTGAACATGATGTAGGAGAATTTACTTTTTGCTTTGAAAGCAATGCTTAACAGGCACCTCTTGTAATATGAAGCTGTATGTGCTCAGGAGAAACTTTTCAGCAGCATAAGCAGATGTGATTTGTCCTCAAACACCTTCAGGAAGTTTTTGAAGGTGCTATGTGAAGATGTAGGTATTCAAGTGTTTCATGGCGTTTGCTTGAACACCAGTGCCAGACGGAATTATTACAACCAGTTTATTCTTATTATAACACTCTAAAAACCGAAAAGTGCATTTAAAGGAAACGTTGAAAAACACTGAATTTATAAGAAATGTTGAAAAATGTTGAGAAACACCAAACTAAAGAATTTTCATTATTAGAAACAGAAGAAAGAGAAGAAAGAGATAAAAGAGGAAGAGAAGCAGAAGAAGGAGGAGGTAAAAATGGGAGGGGAGGAGAAGGATGGAAGAAGAGGAGGAGGAATAGAAGGAGGAGGAATAAAAAAGGAAGAGAAGGGGAGAAGATGGAGGAGGAGGAGGGAGGAGAAATAGGATGATGGAGGAGAGAAATGCGAGGTAAGTGATCATGAGGTCTTGTTTAATGATAACACTGGGCAACAAATTTTTACAAAAGTCATGTTACTGAAATGAAATTAGTCAGTTCTTATCCATTTGTATGTGCTGAACACGAATATGACAGTGAAAATGCCGAATTGGCTCTAGTTTTTTTGTAATCTGAAATGAAGTAATTTTATATCGCACAATGCATGCCAATAGTGATACACTTACAGTTAATATTTGTAAAAACCAGGTCATAGACTAGTTCTTAGATTTTTTGCCTGTCTCTTGTACAGCTGTTCGGGAGCATCTCTGCGGAGTGTCCAGCAGTAGTCAGCCAACATTGTAGTGGACCATTTTCCCTGGAACCTTTGCTCCATTGTTGCGATATCTTGATGAAAACGTTCGCCATGTTCGTCACTAACCATACCACAGTTGTCAGGGAAGAAATCCAGATGGGAATGAAGGAAATGCATCTTCAGAGACATATTGCAGCGAAATTTCTGGTACTGCTTGAGCATGTCTTCTACTAGTTCCTTGTAGTTTTCTGCCCTAACATTCCCCAGAAAGTCTGTAGACACTAGACGAAAAGCATTCCATGCTTGTTTCGCATCACCCTCCAGCAAGTTGTTGAAGCGGTCATCTTTGAAGAGTTCTCTAATCTGAGGACCCATAAAAACTCCCTCTTTAATCTTTGCTTCGCTGAGTCGAGGGAATTTTTCATGCAGGTATCGGAAAGCTGGCGAAGTGCGGTCCATGGCTTTCACGAAGTTCTTCACCAAACCTAGTTTGATGTGAAGGGGTGGTAGTAGGATTTTGTGAGCCTCGACCAGAGCTGGGTGCTGGATATTCTTCTGTCCAACTGCCATGTTTTGTCTGGGAGTCCATTCCTTCCGCACGTAGTGCAACTCTCTTGCTCGGCTATCCCACTCACACAAGAAACACATATATTTTGTATATCCTTGCTGCAGTCCCATTAAAATGGCAACTACCTTCAAATCACCACACAGGTGCCATTTGTACCTGTTATAGTCAATGGAATGCAGTAGCTGTTTTAGGTTATCGTATGTCTCTTTCATGTGGACAGCATGCGCTAATGGAATAGATGGAAGACGGTTTCCATTGTGCAAAAGCACAGCCTTAAGACTCAGTGTTGAAGAGTCTACAAAGAGTCTCCATTCTTGTGGGTGATCTGTAAGGCATTCATGAGGTCGTCAATATTGGAACAGGAAGGTACCAGATTACCTTCCTTCATAAAGAAAGGTTCCAACTGCTGATGGCGCTTTCTATATGAAGTAATTGTGACATCTTCTTCTAGAAGATTCCATTGTTGGAGTCTTGATCCTAGCAATTCTGCCTTGTTTTTGGATAAGTCCAAATCACGAACAAGGTCATTTAGTTCTTCCTGTGTTATTCTGTGTGGGGTTGATGATGCACCACAGTGAAAATCGGGATCACTGCACGCTGACGGACCAGGAGAAGAACATGTCGGCTCACCCTTGTCCTCATCAGATGAATCAAGGAAAATATATTCTGCTGGAGGTTCTGGAATAGGAAGTCCATCACCATGTGGAACTGGTCTCAATGCTGACGGAATGTTTGGGTAGACTATTGTCGACTTCTTTTGCTTCGTTATTCCACCGGAAAGAGGAGGAACCAAGCAGAAGTAACAGTCATCTACGTGGTTGCTTTGCTCTCTCCACACCATGGGAACTGCAAACGGCATTGATGGTCTTTTGCCATTCAACCACTGTGAAAGCTGTGTTGTACATGTAGCACAGCATATATGCGGGGCCCATGGCTTGTCTTGGTCACCAACCTTGCATTCGAAGTAAGCATGATATGCCTTCTTGACTTGATAAGTGATACTTTTCTTCTGGTTGGCAAATGTCACTTCCCCACAAATGTAACAAAAGTTGTCCACAGTATTTACGCACTTCCGAGGCATTACTGTTCTGTATTGTATCTAAATGGATAAAGTAATAATAGTTTTATAAAACAGTAACTTAAACTGTCTCGCACAAAGTCTGTAATATTGTAAATGCTCAACCGTTCCGACTCGCTTTATATAGTACACTGCTGACGTCATCTTACGTCAGCAGCCGACTGGCTGTAGTTTTACATTGCATCAGAAAATGACGTAATCAACTGTGCATGATGTGTCCATGATGGGATTATGCAATGAGGTGGAATATTACATCATTCTAGACTTATTTAGGATATTGTCGCAGTCCTACTGCATAAATTTACATGGTGAAACATAAAAAATGAACTATATGAAATATTTTCAAAACGAGAGCCAATAAAAAATTTTTATGGTTATATTCGTGTTCAGCACACCAAGATGCTACACATTAGGGCCTTTTCCAGTCAGTAACGATTTCTATGTTGACCAGTGTAATGAGGAGAGAAGAGAAAGTGGAGGAGGAAGAAGAGGAGCTGGAAAAACAGGCGAAGAAAGCACAAGAGAAAGTAGCTAAAGTAAACGTAATAAACGACTACGTGCCTTTTGTAAGCCTTGTATTCTACGTCGATTGGAAGATCTCTCGGCTCAAGCGCGGATATCATCAATCCGATATTCATAGAATCTTCGGCCAACGGAAGATTACAAGAGACTGCTTTTAAAGAGACTGTTGAGATCCCATCTGTTACCTACTAACAGTTAAAGTTTTCTGTTTGCAGTCTAACTCTAATATCAGCAGATGATTTTGTAGCCTACATCCTCCATTTATTATTTATTATTGGACTCTTGTGTTCGCCGACATTTGACATTGTAAAGCGTCCTTGAAATAGCTTCCTACTGACTATTCTGTATAAATTGTCGTGTTTACAATTACAATTACAAGGCATGCCTACGAAATATTCTTTACACATAATGGTATAGCACATGGATTCGAACTTCGGACGCCGAGGTGAAAGACAGTAGAGTTAGCCGTCGAGGGAAGAGAAGAAAGAGGAGAGAAGAAGGAAGGTCGCTGGCCGCGTGCGTGAACTGCCTTCCTTGGTCTATTCAGACCCCAAAACTCCTCACGTTTTCAAAAAACAATTGAATTTCTACCTATTATGAAACTGACGCGTGTTTCTAAAGATTCGCACGATAGTTCCTGGGCCACGTGATTGTTTTGCTGCCAGTGGGGCCCTCTTGCGATCGATAACATAATTTGCTGAAAAACATGGGCTATTTTAGGCTAATAATAGGTGATTAGGAGTGCAGTAGTAGCGAACCAGTCCAACAGAGTTCTATAGAAGGCTTGTCCGACTTGTAGTTCCACGCGCAGGTCTATTCTTGCGCTCTCAATTACCCACGTTCTGTTTTGAAGGCTAAATGCGGAGGGATGGAAGCAAAGAGGGGAGGGAGGGAGAAGCTTCTGAGGTTGGGGGGTCGTCAGCCAGGCCAATGCTTAGCGATGGCCCCTCCCCTGCATACACACTATCAACTTTCACGAACATGTGCTTGTGAATTTCGTTATAAGATCAAGAGATCTCTTTCCTATAGGGACGCAGTCCAGGGTGAGGGCTGCCTCAGTCTGGACTGCGTCCCTCCCTCACTTTGTCTCATACGGTAGCCGATTGGTTTGAGCGCTCGCCTTGTAAAGTGGAGTGGGCCGGTTCGAGTCTCCCCATGAGACCGCTTCTGTGTAGGGACCTTGGGCAGGTCCTTCACGCACAAATGCTCAGCGTCATCGATCGAAGCTTTTCGTTAGATAGTGGCGCTTAATAAATGCTGAAAGAGTAATAGCAATCGAGGGCTGACTGCTGTGGGGAAAACGGATGCGGACAAAACACCCCAACAACTATTTTAGCAGGTAACCTTTCTCTGCCTGTCCGTCCGTACCTCCCTACCTCTCTCCGTCTCATTGTCCATTCGTCCAGCCGTCTGAGTCTCCGTTCTTCCCACTGTATCTCTCCCTCTCCTCGTGTTCTCCCTTCCTCCTTCCTCCCCACTGTATCTCTCCCTCTCCTCGCGCTCTCCCTTCCTCCCTTCTTCCCACTGTATCTCTCCCTCTCCTCGTGCTCTCCCTTCCTCCCTTCTTCCCACTGTATCTCTCCCTCTCCTCGCGCTCTCCCTTCCTCCCTTCTTCCCACTGTATCTCTCCCTCTCCTCGTGCTCTCCCTTCCTCACTTCCTCCCACTCTGCCTCCGGAAAGGCAGAACCCAGTCTTCGGTCAAGTCATTATTAGCACTACTAATCAATATGCGCTGCACTGTACTCTCCATGGCCAGCATTGCAGACAGACAGACAGGCAGGCAGGCAGACAGACAGACAGACAGGCAGACAGACAGACCGACGGACAGACAGACAGACAGGCAGACAGACAGGCAGACGGACAGACAAGCAGACAGGCAGACAGACAGACAGGCAGACAGACAGGCAGGCAGACAGACAGACAGACGGACAGGCAGGCAGGCAGACGGACAGACAGACAGGCAGACAGACAGGCAGACAGACAGGCAGACAGACAGGCAGGCAGACGGACAGACAGACAGGCGGGCAGGCAGGTAGGCAGGGGAAGATAGAGACAGATAGGCCCTATACAGGAACAGAAACAGAGACACAGGTATAGAGACAAGGAAAAACAGAGACAAGAACAGGTGCTGGTCGTCGTGCTAAGCAGCAGTAGCTTTAGAGTCACAATTTATTCCGGTTGCTAAGCTTGAGTCAGCAGCAGCAGCAGCAGCAGCAGCAGCAGCAGCAGCAGCAGCAGCAGCAGCAGCAGCAGCAGCAGCAGCAGCAGCAGCAGTCACAACAAAAACAGTTTAGCTTGGTAACAGCTGATTAGCAGGTCGTGTGAATCTATGACGGGGGTTGGGCGCTAATAACCCTCACGAATGACCGACAAACAATTCCACTCTTTTTCTACATCATCTTAACTGGAAACTAATCCGAAACGTCGTCAGCGTATTCCACAGGCTCTATATAAAAGATTCTTAATTTCACTCCAATCAGTTCTCGCTTAAATAGTTCTCTAATGAATTGTGCTGAGGTAAATGATTTAAGATAAATTAGTTCTTTTATTAATTGTTCAAAGATGAATTTATTCTGAGATAAATGAAATCTCAGAAGATTGAATTCTTGCAAGATTGAATTCACGGAAGAATGAATCCTCTCGTAAGAATGATTTCTAAAAAAATATTCTCAAAACAATGAATTCTCGAAAGAACGAATTCTCAGATGAGTGAAATATCAGAAGAATTATTTTTCACGAGAATGAATTTTCAGGTGAATTAGTAGTTCTCACTCGAAATAGTCATCTTACTAAGACGAAGTGTTCTAAGATTACTTAATTACTGTAGTTAACTAATCTCTTTTTAATTGCTTCTGGATTAATTACTTCTCAGACGAATGAACTCAGTTAGTGGTTTTAGATGAACCATTCATGCACTAAAGGCAGAAAATCCAGAAATCAACTTGAACCTAATTCATTCGTCAGGCATCGTCGCATCTTTATTTCGCCCTGTTCTCCGTCCTCTTTGTGTAGCTTCAAAACTGCAATCATCACTTTATCTGTCTTCATTTGTCTAGATCATTCTGTCATCGCTCGAACTGTTCTCTTCATGACCAACGGTCAAGTTGTTCTTTGGCTGAATATGACAAATGGTCGAGTCTTTCGCAGTTCTTCCCGACCACTGACCAGAACTCGTTTCCTGAAACAGTCTCCATCTATTTTTCAACGCGCTGCTGGACACTGTCAGTCCTTAGCGCTAGAGGATATATAGAGGTTCTACGTGCAGAGAAGCTGACTGATGCTTTGCCTGCGAAGAAGCGACATTATTTTGAACAAGTGATCCATTGTAGAGAATTCTTCTGTGTTACTGGAGAAATTATATCGCGCCTCTGTACAGAATTGCTCGACGTTTTTCGCTTGCAGGACGAACTGTACATTTTGGAACGCTCTTCCTGTATCTGTTCGTTCTGCTCAGTCATTTGTGTCATTTCGTTTTGCTACTTCATTTTGCTTATTCGCCATAGGCTGCCTCTGTCTTACTGGGCTGACCTCATGGATATTGATCTGATTACGGTTTGGTTTAGGGGTGTCATCGATTGTACATGACGCTACTGAAGTTAGTAGCTTATAATAATAATAATAATAATAATAATAATAATAATAACACTGGTCAACATAGAAATCGTTACTGACTGGAAAAGGCTCTAATGTGTAGCATCTTGGTGTGCTGAACACGAATATAACCATAAAAATTTTTTATTGGCTCTCGTTTTGAAAATATTTCATATAGTTCATTTTTTATGTTTCACCATGTAAATTTATGCAGTAGGACTGCGACAATATCCTAAATAAGTCTAGAATGATGTAATATTCCACCTCATTGCATAATCCCATCATGGACACATCATGCACAGTTGATTACGCCATTTTCTGATGCAATGTAAAACTACAGCCAGTCGGCTGCTGACGTAAGATGACGTCAGCAGTGTACTATATAAAGCGAGTCGGAACGGTTGAGCATTTACAATATTACAGACTTTGTGCGAGACAGTTTAAGTTACTGTTTTATAAAACTATTATTACTTTATCCATTTAGATACAATACAGAACAGTAATGCCTCGGAAGTGCGTAAATACTGTGGACAACTTTTGTTACATTTGTGGGGAAGTGACATTTGCCAACCAGAAGAAAAGTATCACTTATCAAGTCAAGAAGGCATATCATGCTTACTTCGAATGCAAGGTTGGTGACCAAGACAAGCCATGGGCCCCGCATATATGCTGTGCTACATGTACAACACAGCTTTCACAGTGGTTGAATGGCAAAAGACCATCAATGCCGTTTGCAGTTCCCATGGTGTGGAGAGAGCAAAGCAACCACGTAGATGACTGTTACTTCTGCTTGGTTCCTCCTCTTTCCGGTGGAATAACGAAGCAAAAGAAGTCGACAATAGTCTACCCAAACATTCCGTCAGCATTGAGACCAGTTCCACATGGTGATGGACTTCCTATTCCAGAACCTCCAGCAGAATATATTTTCCTTGATTCATCTGATGAGGACAAGGGTGAGCCGACATGTTCTTCTCCTGGTCCGTCAGCGTGCAGTGATCCCGATTTTCACTGTGGTGCATCATCAACCCCACACAGAATAACACAGGAAGAACTAAATGACCTTGTTCGTGATTTGGACTTATCCAAAAACAAGGCAGAATTGCTAGGATCAAGACTCCAACAATGGAATCTTCTAGAAGAAGATGTCACAATTACTTCATATAGAAAGCGCCATCAGCAGTTGGAACCTTTCTTTATGAAGGAAGGTAATCTGGTACCTTCCTGTTCCAATATTGACGACCTCATGAATGCCTTACAGATCACCCACAAGAATGGAGACTCTTTGTAGACTCTTCAACACTGAGTCTTAAGGCTGTGCTTTTGCACAATGGAAACCGTCTTCCATCTATTCCATTAGCGCATGCTGTCCACATGAAAGAGACATACGATAACCTAAAACAGCTACTGCATTCCATTGACTATAACAGGTACAAATGGCACCTGTGTGGTGATTTGAAGGTAGTTGCCATTTTAATGGGACTGCAGCAAGGATATACAAAATATATGTGTTTCTTGTGTGAGTGGGATAGCCGAGCAAGAGAGTTGCACTACGTGCGGAAGGAATGGACTCCCAGACAAAACATGGCAGTTGGACAGAAGAATATCCAGCACCCAGCTCTGGTCGAGGCTCACAAAATCCTACTACCACCCCTTCACATCAAACTAGGTTTGGTGAAGAACTTCGTGAAAGCCATGGACCGCACTTCGCCAGCTTTCCGATACCTGCATGAAAAATTCCCTCGACTCAGCGAAGCAAAGATTAAAGAGGGAGTTTTTGTGGGTCCTCAGATTAGAGAACTCTTCAAAGATGACCGCTTCAACAACTTGCTGGAGGGTGATGCGAAACGAGCATGGAATGCTTTTCGTCTAGTGTCTACAGACTTTCTGGGGAATGTTAGGGCAGAAAACTACAAGGAACTAGTAGAAGACATGCTCAAGCAGTACCAGAAATTTCGCTGCAATATGTCTCTGAAGATGCATTTCCTTCATTCCCATCTGGATTTCTTCCCTGACAACTGTGATATGGTTAGTGACGAACATGGCGAACGTTTTCATCAAGATATCGCAACAATGGAGCAAAGGTACCAGGGAAAATGGTCCACTACAATGTTGGCTGACTACTGCTGGACACTCCGCAGAGATGCTCCCGAACAGCTGTACAAGAGACAGGCAAAAAAATCTAAGAACTAGTCTATGACCTGGTTTTTACAAATATTAACTGTAAGTGTATCACTATTGGCATGCATTGTGCGATATAAAATTACTTCATTTCAGATTACAAAAAAACTAGAGCCAATTCGGCATTTTCACTGTCATATTCGTGTTCAGCACATACAAATTGATAAGAACTGACTAATTTCATTTCAGTAACATGACTTTTGTGAAAATTTGTTGTCTAGTGTAATAATAATAATAATAATAATAATAATAATAATAATAATAATAATAATAATAATAATAATTTCCGGAGACCCAAGGGAGACCGCTTTCGTATTGCCTGCACAATTCAGCGTTTTAATTCGGTTGCCTTCCGGGGCACTTTTGAGAGGCCAGACATCAGCGAAGACTAGCCATCCCAGAATATAATTTTTCTTCCGGATAATTTTTTAACTTCCTGAGGGATCATAAATACCTCTTGGCAAAAAATAACAACAACAACAATAATAACAATAACACTCTGACTACATGTATTGTCTGGTAGTAAATTTCAACTTTCGTAGCCTGAAGTCCGACACTTTCGCCAGAAGGCCACAGTAACTGAGGACTGTGCTTCACTAACAGACATGCACTGCGTGATATAAGTAATCAAGGCCATAGTCAGTTGTTATCAGGTATATGATTTTCTTGACAGTTCAACTCCAAGTGCCAGGGATAGACTGTCGGAGTCACGCTGAAATTTGGTGACCCACTGAGTGTCGTATTAACAGAATCACTCAAGACTGTTCACTTTCAGATGCACCTAATTAAGTTTCCGCAGAATCTGGGGTCCTTAATACAAGCATCTGCTTAGCATGTAACATTATTAATCTCTGCTGCAGTTTAAAATAAGAATTTAATCAAGCCACCTACTGTTATTATTGTAGCTATGCCAGTAAACAAATGTGCTTGTTGAATAAATGTTTCCGCAGTCGAAGCAAATTGAACTAATCGAGTGCAAAGTGACGATATAATTACGCTTATAAGAAGATTTCTGCCCAAAAATGCTACCACAATTTATTAATTTAACACATTTAAACACAAAAACTGAGTATTTCTCGAATTATTTGGCCGTCATTCAAGCAGATTCTAGATGTCTTCAGTGAATGAAGCGTGTCATATTTTTGGTTTCAATTAAAGTGCAGCTAATTAAGCTCTCGTTGAGCATCGCCAGCATTTTCATTTTCGGCGGATCTCATCTTTGCTATGAACGAGGAATCAAATTCACAGACATATCGCCAATATCAGACAATGCAATCATGGAAAAGTCGTTTTTCTTTGTTATTGACGCAACGGCCGAAGCATCTGTTGTTCGACAAACAGACGCTTCTATTGTTCCTGACTACTGTTTAATATCCATCTCCTATTTTAGATTGATCACCGAACGGTCCTTCTATCCTAGTTCAGACTGACCACTGGTTTTTTCTTTTATCGCATTTCAGACTGACCATCGGACATCTTGTTATCTGATTTAAGTTTTGCCATTGACGTTTCGTTTTCTCCAAGTTCATACAGACCATGAGAACACCACTTTCTCGAAAATCAGTATAACCATTGGGCCATCCTTTTCCTAATTCGGTTGACCAATTCTCCTACTTTAGCTTCACCAACTGGTCAGTCTTTCCTTCTACTTCAGTTTGACAACTGCTCTACCCTGGCAAGAGAACCTAACGAATGTCTCAGCTGTCGGTCCCTTCATCACTTCACGACTGTCTGTCGCCGCTGGACCGAACTGTTCGGCGAAGTTCTCCGACCGAAGACGGGAGTTGATGTCGCGACAGCGGCACTGCAGGATGTGCTTGAAGGGCGTCCGAAAGTCACGGTTGAACCGGGCATAGATGATGGGGTTGAGGAAGCTGTTCGTGTAGCCGAGCCAGAGGAACAGACTGTTCAGCCAGTGCGGAATGCACGTTTCCGGATTATGGCAGAACGGCTTGATGAGGGCCAGGATGAAGAAGGGCAGCCAGCAGGCCGTGAAGGCCCCCATGATGACGCCGAGGGTCTTCGTCGCCTTGCGTTCCGTCGAGGACGATGACGACGACGATACCCGCGACTTCGGAAAGAGTCTGAATCTACTGGCGCCACCTGTCGACGTCGAGTTGGTCGAGCGCGGAAGGATCTCCTCGACCAGGGACTGTTTCGCCTGCTTTCCATTGTGTAGATTGTGGTTCTCCTCTTCGTCCGCTGCCACTCCTGCTGCCGACGTCACTCGGCCACGAGCGGCAGCCCCTTGGTCGTGCTCGTGGCGCAGCGGGGTTGACGATCCCGATGGGGCCGTTGAGAGGCGGTGCGCGTTCGCCCCTTGTGGTAGGGGTGCGTCGAGGACAGGGGGTCGTGAACTGGCCTCGGCCTGGGCGATGCGGTAGGAGACCAGGTAGATGCGCGTGTATATGATGATCATGACGGTGAGGGGCAGGTAGAAGGCCCCGATCGTGGCGAGAAACTGGTATCCGATCGCCTGAGAGACGACGCACAGACCCTCCTTCGGCTCAGCCTTCCAGCCGAACAGAGGAGGTATACTGATGATCGCTGACAGACTCCAAGCTGCCGCTGCAACATCAGCATCGTCATCGTCGGCATCATCATCGTCGTCGTTGGCGTATTCGTCATCATCACCAGCATCAACAACGACATCATGACCGACCATCGCAGTCATCGCCTTCACCACCACCACGCCACCACCACCAGCATCACCACTACCACCACCACCACATATATCATCATCATCAGCATCATCTTCATCATTATCAGCAGCAGCAGCATCTTCAGCATCATTAGCATTATCATCATCAAAAATTGTAATCTCGAGATTTCTTCAGCAACTATATTAAGCTAAGTGGCGAAAACCAACTTATTCACCGGCGCTCAGCTAAAACAAAATCGATAGGCAGGTACAAGGTCAGGTTCGATTCCAGGTTAAAATCCAAAGGACAGGCAGGTAGAAAGTTGTTAAAGAGCAGCAGCAGCAACAACAATATCATTATCATCGTCATGGTCATCATCATCATCATCATCGTAAGTAGTAACATTAACATCAACAGCATCAACATATCATCGTCGTCATCATCATCATCATCATTATCAACATCATAATGTTCGTCATTCAACCGCAGCGACAACAACGTCACTGTCGTCGTCATCATCTTTAGTCAAAGTTTTGGCCAATCATTGACTGATCGTAGCCACTCTTTTGCTTCTCAGCCTGATTCACTGGCCTTCCTTTGCCACAAGCCTTCCTTCCCTTTGACCAGAGGAGAGAGACGAACACAACAACAATAATTGGTTTCCATCATATCTTCTGTCACTCATCAGTCACTGAGATTAGCTCGTCTGTCATTATGAAAGCGACTCTCAGACCATATCCATAACAGATGATTTCGCATTTTCGCATTCACGCGGATTTGCAATATTAATGTTTTGCCCAGCTGGTGTTCAATAATCTCGTTAGAGTCGGCTGCAACCACTTTGATCACAGCGCCGACATGACTGGGTGGCGTTGATCTCTGAGCTCCTGCAGCTCTCTGATGTTGGATCAAGCACGCACAGCGTGGACTCAATAATAGCGCTACAAAACTGCTCGAGCGGACAGATCCGGAGCTGAATGGCAGCCTATTAGCGAGGAAGCCTGATTACGTGAATGGCCGGCCTAATTAGACGCACCCAGCGACGGATAGGAATCCGCTGAGACGCATGACACTCAGCGGGCGACTCACTTCATTAAGTTTTCTCGTCGGTGCTTAATTCGCTGACGAAAATACTTTATGACGACAAATCTACGTCACCAGTGATTTTTCATTGGCACGATTCTCTTTACATTAGTCGTCTGACAAGAATTGAAATCCGGGATGGGCGAGGAGAAGAGGAAGCCGAAGAGAGGATAAGAGGTAGGAGGGGGAAAGGTGACACAAAGCAGGATGGGAGAGAGAAAATTGGGGAAACGGGAGAGAAATGAAAATGGGGTAGAATGTAAGAGGAGAGAGGAAGGAAGGCAAAGAAAATAGGAGAGAGGTAACAGAGGAAGAAACACGTAGAGGCAGAGGCAAAGAGAGGGAGACGAACAGGGAATTCTTCAGACCGATTCATAAACAGAAACTGAGAGACAGAGAAAGAGAGGAATGAAGAACGAAGAAGCAGGCAGCTCAGGAGAGACGACGTGGGAAAGGATTCGGAGATGGAAAATCGAAAACAACTAGCTGAGGATGAAGCGAGAAGACTCAGAAGGGCAGAAGCAGCACAGATGGAAATGGAAAGAATCATTTGCTTGCTTCAGGTTTCCTTAAGACGAATAATAAGATTTAATTAATAGGACAAGATGGAAAAAATTTTGTCAAATCTAGTAACCAGTGAATTTCAAAGAAAAAAACGAGAAGTGTCAAAAGTGCGGTGTCCTGGACAAATAAACCCATTTCAATGGTGCAAGGCCACGAGCGGACACTAAGGCCAGACATATCTGGTTTAGGTGATATGGTGGCCGATTGTTAATGGTTCCTTGAAAAATACCAGGCAACTCGTTGCCTTCCTATTATTGGATTGTTTTTCGTCGCCTTCCTATTATTGGATTGTTGTTGTCTTGTTTGTGCTTCAGCCGAGAGACATCCCTTTTAAATTCCACACATGTGCCTCGGATTCAGATTTACTGACGTTGCACGTCTAATAAATGCTTTTAAGAGATGAATTAGAAGACAGTGGGGCACCTCTGCTCCGGACAAATGCAGACCGAGGCATCTAATAAATAAGCAGTTACTTCATCTTGAGTTTTGACTAAAATGTCAACTGTCAGTATAAAATATGACATTAGTAAGTTACATTTAGAAACAAACATCCCTATGATCTTGACAAATTAAAAAATTTTAATTAGCGAACTTTGGCCTCGCATTCTGATTCCTCTTCTCCCCCTTATCTGTACCTGCAGATCCAGTTCCAAAGCCACTTTAACCGTCTGAATGCCTACCTCCCTTATCCCTGGATCTTGGCCTGGAACCGATCCCTACTTGTCTATCGATTTTGTTTTGACTGAGTGCCTGTGAATAAGCTGGTTCCCCCGACTTAGATTTCGTTGGGCTCTATAGAAATATCGAATTTACTATTACGATTACGATTACGAATACATTGTAGTCTATCGTTCAGTAAAGCAATAGATAGCAATGCATTTGGTAGTTCTTCTTCAGCGATTTATTCTTTAATCACTTTTGTCTATCTGTCTGCTAATTTATTTTAATGACATTATTTGATGTGAAACTGAAAAATATGAATAAAAATATAATTTAAACTTGTTGTTACTTTTAACTGACAGGCCCTTGACCTACATCAGAAACGAGTCAAGAGTATTTTGTATCGACTTTTGCTTAACTTAGATACATAAAACATTTGAGCGGTAGCCCGAAACGTACAAATGCACTTGTATAGCCTGGGCCTATATCACTGCAACAGTAGGTCTACCAGGTCACCGCCTGCTGCATGGAGACACATCGATCTAACATCCTACTTTGGCTCAGTTTCCCCTAACGCAACTTTGAATCTGCATCGGATGGACATACATTATCTAATCGGTTCATCGTATCAGATGGCCAATAAAAATGCGGACAGACGCTTAATGCTCGGCTAAACGATCAGATGCAACTGATGCTTGTCCCGTCCATATCCATTATGTCCGAATGTAGACCTTCAAGGCAGCAGACTGTACTAATGTGTTCGTCTTTCGTGTATCTGCGTCGGGGTTTTGAACAAAGACGCCAGGCGAAACTGACCACTTGGATGTCCAGCCATCTAAGGAAGGGTTTTCTATTTACGAGGTTGATGTTGCGCTTCTGTTGAACAGTTGCTTCAGCCTCAGAACTGCGCCTCTTCGGTCAGATGTTGAAAGAGGCGGGTAAAAATAAGGAAAAACACTTTTCCTTGGCATAACTTAGCACGTGGTCAGTACCTGACCACTGGCAAATAAAATGTCAGTGTGTTCCACCTGTGTAGAATGCAGTTTATAAAACACTGAACTCTGGCCAACCACAGTACTTAAAATCAGTCCTTATTCCTCAGACTTACCATTATTCTGCAAGGTCATCTGATTGTCTTTCTCTGGTCATGCCTTGGACTAGAACTGTTCTGGGTAAACGGGCTTTTTCGGTTGATGGACCTAAATTTTGGAACTCCCTCCCTGTGTCTGTTCGTTCTGCTCAGTCGCTTCTGTAATTTCTTTCTCAACTTAAAACTTACCTGTTTCAAATTGCTTATCCACCGTAGGCTGCTCTCTGTCCTGTGGATTGACCTTCTGGATATTGACCTGATTGCGGCTTGGCTGGCTTTGGTGCGCCATCGGTTGATGCCTTGTGCATTAGACACCGGAGCATTAAAAGTTACTAATTAATTTAATTAGAGTACTATTCAATCGCACTATTCTATCAAAACGAGAAACTTGCTTCATAAGTAAAACGAGAAATTTTTTCACTTCCGAAAAAAGACCAGTCCCTTACGCTAACTCCGAGAACCAGCCAAGGGTATGAAGCTTTAGCAACCTCACTTTCTTAGCCTCGGCGCATAAAGTCGGGGGACCGTCCTCTCCCTCACCGCCTGACCTTCCCACTTACAGTGTAAGGTAAATGCATTCATTATAGCTGACTTCCCTAAGGGCGCAAGTGGAGCCGAAATCTCGAAACCAATTTTTTCCCTTGCGGGGAACTGAACCCCGACCTTTCGACTGATAGTCCAACACGTGATACCACTAGATTATCGCTCACCCCAGAAAAAGAAACCAAATGTCACAGCAGTGCGGTCACTCATTTGGTTGGTATTTGAAGTGTAACCACTCGGAGAGTAGGCTTACCCCGTCACCCGATGCCCTCCATCGTCATCCGAATGTACCAGGGCTCTGAGTAGTTGTTGTAGAGTTATGTAAGCATAAGTGTTACTTTCGCCTCTCCCACAGAAATTGTTAGAAAATGTTCCAGCGGAGGCCAGTCTTCCCGTGTTGACAAGATGATTAGGGAAGACTGGTCTCCACCGGGACATTTTCAGCTTAAGGAATCATTACGAATTTTATCAGACACTTATAAGAGTTGTAGATGTGGTTTAGGGACCGGAGCCAGGAGATTCGGAGCCAGTGCCAGCGATGTCGTCATCAACCTCTGGAAAAAGTTATCCCGGCCCTTTTCAATTTCTTGTATGTCCCAACTTAGGCCAACTAGCTTCACGCATTTCGAAACTAATTTATAGAATGATCGTCCTATACAGAGTTGAACATTTTCAGCTTAGGCATAAGTCGAACCTTGTTAGATATGTCCCAATGGCAGGATTTAGAGGTGATCTTATAAAGGCATTACATATACATTCATGTACATGAATAGCAATGCATAAGATGAAATCAGGTCGACGTCAACGTTCGTAGCAGCCACAAGATGTCGCTAAACATTGGATACTAATATCTAAAGATCGTTTAGTCTCCCTTGAGGACTGTAGTTGGTCGACGGCCATAAAATGCAGGCGAAGTTTGTTGCTCATATAAATGCATAGTCGTTCTTGTTCATATGATGGGCTTTGTTCGGATCCGCCACCAAAAGCACACTTTAAATTCAACACCATTTGTACTGTATATGTTACATTTCACCTTACTTAACTAATGTTTTTGTACATTAATCTTCAAAGTGACCTAAGAATTGTAGAACATTTCTCATTTATTTTCTTGCTTAAATACTTTCTTATACTTGCCCGTCTTTCCTTCTTCTTTCTCATCTGTTCTGTCCTACATACTAATTCGTTTTCTCTACTAGTAGCAGTATGCCGGCATGTCTATTTATCTCGCAGTTGCGGCTTACCTCAGCCTTGAACCTAAAGTCAGGCGTGAAGCAACGACCGACGAGGACCAGGTCCATCAATCTGCCGAGGGACAAAAAGACTAGGGTCCCACGTTCCTCCCACCTCTCTCAGCCCAACGAAGACTATCGTTCGGCTAATCACATACATTGTGATATTCGATACACTAGAAGCAAATTGATATTCACGTACACATCAAAGTCCTCGCTTCCTCGCTACAAAGTGCCTGTCCAAAACGCAATTCCCGACCCGTATGCTTATTATCGTTACTTTTATTTATGCAATAATTTGTAAACGCCCAATCTGCTTCCGCCGCTGATTTACGCCAACTTGACATCGTAGCTCGCGATGAAATTGTTGCTTAAATTGTTGCTTAAATTGTTGCTTAAATTGTTGCTTAAATTGTTGCTTAAATTGTTGCTTAAATTGTTGTTTAAATTGTTGCTTAAATTGTTGCTTAAATTGTTGCTTAAATTGTTGCATAAATTGTTGCTTAGTTGTTATGATTACGTTGTAAACAAGATCTCCTTCAGCAAAGGCCACTCTGAAAACTAATTACTTCTGCCCTATATTCTCTGTTCTGCTTCGCTCTCAGAATTGTAATAATAAGCTCGAGATTTCTACAGCGTCCAACGGAAGCTAAGTTGTGGGAACCAAGTCATTCACAGGCGCTCAGTCAAAACAAAATTGATCGACAGGGAGGGTTCGGTTCCAGGTCAAGATCCAAGAGTCAGGAAGGCAGGCAGGCAGGCAGGCAGGCAGTCAGATGGCAATTGTGGATGATGTTTGAACCGGAAAATAAGATAAGGGGAAGATAAAGAATCAGGATTGAATTTGTGGAACAGAGGTGTTTTCAGTTTTGAGTCAAAGGCCTGGACAGAAATTGCAACAGGTGAAATGTTGGTGAGTTCTTATGGAGCGTCAGATAATTGTCGTAATTCAGGTGGGAGTTCATTCCTCAATTCTACTAAATGATGATAATGTATATGCATTTTGAAATTGCTATAGCGCCTGTTAATAATCTCTCACAATCTCCTTAGCCTCAGTAATGTAACGTTATGAAGGAATTACAACTTTTTGTAGTCCAATGATTGCCTCGCGGAGCTGGAAGACCTTCGCTAGGAGTACCTCGCAGAAACACAGAGACCGAAAACCGAAATCGCCCACTCAGTTGATGGGGCATCCAGATTCAGGAGAATGAAAAATGACGCCGAGCCGAACGGAGCACTCGCTGTGGGCAATCATGCTCGCCGTCCGATCACTAAAGCTGGTAATGTACGATAAGGTCAACGCCAACGGTCTTGTAGCCATAAAATTTCGTTAGCAATGGTTACGACCAACTGATGTATCACTCCCAGGTTCGCAATTGAGCACGTTAGGCTACATTCTGAAGACATCCACTCTTCTCGGTCTGCGCTGCTGACATGAATTGAACTCCTCGACGAAGCGGACACAGAATCGTAAATCGTAGTCGTAAGCTCAAAATTTCTAAAGTGCTAATTGAAAGCTGAGAGTAGGGCACCAGCTTATTCACAAGTCAGTGGGGTTGTCCAAATATGCCATGTCAAAAACCAAGTCAGGTGCCAGGAGATCAGAGAGAGAAGGGAGGAGCAGCTGTTAGGGTGGGTTGTGTTGGTATCTTGGCATATGTGCACGTGGCCAAGACCGCCGCATGTTTCTTTAGCGTGTCGCTTTTCACATGTAGACTGTTGTTCACGCAGACTGCTGTCACATGCAGACTCTGCTGGTCACTCGCAGACTCTGCTGGTCACACGCAGACTCTGCTGGTCAAACGCAGACTCTGCTGGTCACACGCAGACTTTGCTCGGTAATTTTCGTTCGTTCGAACTTCTGATGCCAATTGGTGTTTGTAGAGTTATTTCTCTCTTTCACCGTCGTTTTGAGTGTCTTGGATGGTGTTCGGCCGCTTGTTATCGAAGTTCGCCGCCAGTGGACTTGTCGGCCCTGAGGGGTTATAGGTTACTGGCCGGTCAGTGTCAAGCTCCAGTTGGAAAGGTCAAGAGAGTACTTGGATTAGTGCTGACCGTTCTACCAGGTATACGCTCTACAACCTATTGGGTGGCTGCTCTAGAAGGTCGTCCTTCACAGGCCTTGTGACTGAGGGAATATCCGGACCATCCACCATCTGCGAGGGACTTGGTGTTGTTCCTCTTCTTTGAACTCTGGACATGGTGTCTACCATCAGCTCTACATGTCTGCCGGAGCACGCCAGTGACGACTCTTCTAGTTATCTGAGCACTTTTCACTTGTTGATTAACTTTTTGTTCTTATGGTGACTGTAACAATATTTAGGTTGACGCAGGCTATGCTTTGTGAGTTACGTAAAAGGCGCTATAGTAACTGTCTGGATACAGATGGGGAGGGTAGGCGATCGACGAAATTCTCATGCCCAGTAACGGCCAGTCGATGCCAAACGTTCAGTAACTGAGTAACTGAATGCGCTAAAATACATCATTCCTTCATATAGACAGAAAGAAAATGACTCGAACCTACAGGTTAATTTCCACTAAGCATGAAGCCTCGGGATTCCTATTTTCCATTATATCTACAACGGAATCGGTAGCATCAATCCTTCCTGTATGTACGAACGACGACGTATTCATGGTCTGAGACTGAACGGTTTAGACATCAGTTCCATTCCGTGTACCACGAAACCCAACACCCGGGCCATTCCTTTAAATCTTGTGCACGGCCGACTTGACTGATCATCAACGCTCTGGAAGTCAGCGATACCACTATGCCGTCGACATTCAACTGTACTCCACTGCTATTTACTGGTATATATCGCCTACAAGGGCTATTGTAGCCGAAGCACAGGCAAAGATGTCTTCAAATCGACTCCAATTGAATCCGATGAAGACGCAGGGCATCTGGGCAGGCGCACGCCAGGGGGCATAAGTCAGAAACCGTTGTGTTCCAGCCTCCAGTTAGCCCCAGGTCGACGATCGTTGCGCTCTGCTCCCCGCGCAGTTATACAGATGCCTCGCTGCCGTCCATCGGCCTCGTCTTCTATTAAACCTTCCTCTTGGACCAGCCCTCCATTGTTTGTACGTTCCCTTGAATGTATATCCTCTGTTCAGTATATATTTTCAAACCACCTTAAGCGCACTAGTTTAGATCGTAAATATGCTTAGATGCCTGAAAACATAGGCTACGTGCATATATGCATGCATACATACATACATACAAACATACATGCATACATACATACAAACATACATGCATGCATAAAAACATACATACATACATACTTGCACACATACATACATACAAACGCACAAACATACATGAATAGATACATACATACATACATACACACATAAAAACATGCATACATGCACACATGCATACACATACATACAAATACACTAACATAAATGCATACGTACTTACAAACAAACATATAAGCACATATACAAACATACATACATACATACATACATACATACAAAAACACAAACATACATGCATAAACACACATATACATACATACAAACATACATGCATACATGCACACATACATACACATACATACATATGGATTAAAGAGGTTCCATTATACACAGATCAAAATGTCATGGATTTCCAACAGACTTGCATTTCGTTGTTAAAGTGGCTTCGATGCCCTGAACTCATTCGCGAAGTGCAATCAAAACCTCGTTATAATAAACGACCGACGGAACTCCTAAGTTTAGAAGCAAATTGGCGCTAGATAAGTGTTATTCAATTCGCACATAAACTTCTGACACGAACGGGCGTATCTAAACAATTATTATCAAGCTACAAAAATCTGGTCGCAAAAGCGGAAACGTGTATTTTCTCTCGAAAATACCTCTGTCAAACTACATTTTGGTCTTATCGCTCAGTTTCTATAGGTATTAGGTGTTAGAGTGGTAACTAGTGAAACCCTAGACCGTGAAAACCTCTCGCCTCCGTTTCTGCATCTCCCTCCTTCACGCAGGGATCTACTTGGCGTAACTGTAGATAGCGGACGAAATTAATCGTCGACTGATTGGAAATTGCTAATCGCAATTAATTATTTTCTGCTGTAATTAACTGTCAGATAATTACACCAAAAGGGAGGAGAAGGGTGACAAAGGTTAATTGGTGTAGTTCTCTCACAACAGCAAGCTCCAGCTAAAGAGCGTCGAACAAGGTCACATTCTGGCAAGAACATAATCTTCTTAATTTACCAATTGACAGTGAGTCACCATGTTCTATAAACCAGCAGTTAAGGCTGAACAGTTTATAGCCTAAATTTAAAAATGTGAATCGAGTTGATCATAACTGAGACATGCTTTGCTAGATGGTACATCTGAAAGGAAGGGTCTTTGCTAGATGCCACATCTGAAAGGAAGGGTCTTTGCTAGATGCCACATCTGAAAGGAAGGGTCTTTGCTAGATGGTACATCTGAAAGGAAGGGTCTTTGCTAGATGCCACATCTGAAAGGAAGGGTCTTTTCTAGATGCCACATCTGAAAGGAAGGGTCTTTTCTAGATGCCACATCTGAAAGGAAGGGTCTTTGCTAGATGCCACATCTGAAAGGAAGGGTCTTTTCTAGATGCCACATCTGAAAGGAAGGGTCTTTTCTAGATGCCACATCTGAAAGGAAGGGTCTTTGCTAGATGCCACATCTGAAAGGAAGGGTCTTTTCTAGATGCCACATCTGAAAGGAAGGGTCTTTTCTAGATGCCACATCTGAAAGGAAGGGTCTTTGCTAGATGGTACATCTGAAAGGAAGGGTCTTTGCTAGATGGTACATCTGAAAGGAAGGGTCTTTGCTAGATGCCACATCTGAAAGGAAGGGTCTTTTCTAGATGCCACATCTGAAAGGAAGGGTCTTTGCTAGATGGTACATCTGAAAGGAAGGGTCTTTGCTAGATGCCACATCTGAAAGGAAGGGTCTTTGCTAGATGGTACATCTGAAAGGAAGGGTCTTTTCTAGATGTCACATCTGAAAGGAAGGGTCTTTGCTAGATGGTACATCTGAAAGGAAGGGTCTTTGCTAGATGGTACATCTGAAAGGAAGGGTCTTTTCTAGATGCCACATCTGAAAGGAAGGGTCTTTGCTAGATGCCACATCTGAAAGGAAGGGTCTTTGCTAGATGGTGCATCTGAAAGGAAGGGTCTTTTCTAGATGTCACATCTGAAAGGAAGGGTCTTTGCTAGATGGTACATCTGAAAGGAAGGGTCTTTGCTAGATGGTACATCTGAAAGGAAGGGTCTTTGCTAGATGCCAGTCTGAAAGGAAGGTTCAGACTGCCCTCAGATTACCCTCCACCCCGTGACCACTTCTCGGAGCTCGGTTCTGAGACACCTCCAGGAATCCTATGAAGCCAGTCTTATCTGTTCTGTGGATTGTCCTTATCTTCTCTGGTCGAAGCGAATATTTGGCTGAAGCGCAAACACGATGCACATCTTTTTAACATCCCAAATACCGACCTCGAAAGAATGGAAGGCCGAGTTGGCGCAATGCGTCGCCGAGGTATTCCTTATTCCAAGTACTAACCAGGCTCAACGTTACTTAACTTCAGCGCACCTGCTAACGCCGCATAACACAACGTCTACTGAGCCCTGGCAGTTGACCCCATTCTGCCCAGTTCCGATTAGACTCATTGAATTCTTACCCAACCAGAACAACAGAATGGAAAGAGCCAGAGATGTTTTTCCAGCAGCAGAAACCTCGACACAAGGAACCAAGATGGCTGGTCGCCTTTAATAGCAGACAAAGAGGAAGAGAACGAGCAGAGAAAAAGAGAAAAGAAGACGAAGAAGAAGAATAAGTAGTAGTAGTAGTAGAAGAAGAAGAATGAGTAGAAGAAGAAGTAGTAGTAGTAGTAGTAGTAGAAGAAGAAGAAGTAGTAGTAGTAGTAGAAGAAGAAGAAGAAAAAGAAGAAAAAGAAGAAGACGATGACGATGACGACGAAGAAGAAGAAGAAGAGAAGGAAGAATTAAAGGGGATGACCAGCATGAGGGGTAAGAAGGATGAGAAATGGAAGAGGAAGGGGCGACTAAAAAAATGGGAAGACGACACGGAAAAGGAGGAGAGGAGGAGAAGAGGAAGAGCTTAGACTAGGCAGTCTTTCGACTGCATCAGGCTGCATATCGGACGAAAGCCTCGCCCAGCTCCTAGCACGAGATAGTTATCCCTAAGGAGTCACCAGACAGCAGAAGGTGGGTGGGGTCTAGTGGAACGAAGCAAAGACAGACAGAGGAACTACCGCAGTGCGGTTGAAGCATTGTCAAATTTCATCGTTGCTCTAAATACCTCACGTGCAAGACTGTCATTGGAATATCTACACACAAACAGGCATATATATACATGCATACATATACACAGATGCATACATACACGCCGCATACATACATGCATATATAGACATACATACGATGCATATGTTATATGCATTTCACTGTTTGTTATATTACAGAAGCAAGAATTCAACCAGCCCCAGGGCGGATGGAGAACTCGAAGGTCGAGACGAAGTAATAGCAAAAGGGGATTTAGGGCTTAATGCGAAAAACAAATGAATTTTACAGGGGCTACGGAAGCCAAAAACCAGACAAAGATGTCTTCAAGTAGGCTTGAATGTAAAACATACACCTTGTAAACATACATGTCAGTTCGCAAAGGTTTTGGGCGGAGTGTGTTCACTATAATCATCACTTAAATGTGATGCAACCGTACGATTATCTTGCTCGATAGCAGCCCAGCGTCGGAACTTAAGACTCAGCGAAGAAAATGACTCACATGGAATTTAAAAATTTCTCTGCCTAAACGCTCAACCAGCTTTTGCCCTAATTGGTTCAAAATTAACTTGATATATGACATTTGAAAAGTTCCCCACGAATGGGGCGTATTTTCTGCTCCCCTTCCTCTGTTGTTTTTCTGCTTTTTCTTGTCAGAATTCCTAATGTTTCGTCAGATATTGAACTCCGCAGAGCCTAGAGTCGATGGCAGCAAAGAGGCGATCCTACTTTCGTTAAGTCTCACTGTACGCTATGGACGTCACTGTTGTCTGGCTCAGGTTATTGATTCTATAGTATCTCTCTGTAAACATCCAACATCGGTCAAAGTTCAAAGTTGAAGTTCAAGTGCCACTAATTCAATTCCGTTTTTAAATGTAACTGAAGCTGGCGCTGTTGAATAGAGGCTAGGTCCTGAACGTTCTAAGCGTATAGATGAAACTGGTCTTCACATTGGGTCTTAGCTACAGTATCACATGGTCATCACATGGTCTGGATAAAGCAGAGACCTCGAAATCACTGAATACACTGGCCAACACATAATTTGTTGCCTCAAATGTTAGAACTGTTTCTGGGTATATTTGACCTGCTGATTCCAGAAAAGGCACCAGTTTTCTCCCAGCAGGTCTAGTTTTCGAGATATAGAACATTATGCCATATACCAGTCCTTGCCTCTGCTCGCCCATAAAACATAAGGCTATAGCTATAATTATGTAGTGCTCAATTTATTATGTGATACACTAAATAAACATAATAATACAAATACTTAAAAGAAAATGGTAGTACCTGAAACTGTACTTATATGATACCAAACAGAACAAGTTTGTTATAAAAATGTCAAGTCATTCGACACCGAAGAAGCTCCTTTTGTACGATTTCCGAGTGTGGCATCTGCCGGAACAATCGCGCATAATATTCCAGCAATAGTCTGCCATCATGTGTGCATCCCATCTTCCTTGATATCGATTTTCCATTGTTTTGATGTCTTCGTGAAATCTTTCACCTTGCTCTTCGCTGAAGTCACCAAGATTCTCTGGAAAGCGATCTAAGTGACTGTGGAGATAATGGACTTTAATGCTCATGTTGCAGCCAAGCTTGTTGAAATGAAGAAGCATATCCTCTACTAGTTGTGCATAATTGTCTGCCTTCTTGTTGCCAAGAAAATTTTTAGTTACAAGAACAAAGGAAGACCAGGCACAAGATTCGATTTCATTCATTGATGGTATGAAAAGTGGGTCATTCATAAGTTGCCTGATCTGTGGACCATCGAAGATTCCAGCCTTCAATTTTTCCATTGTAATTCCTGGTAACTTGTGTACTATGTATTCGAAGCATGAATCTTCTTTATTCAAAGCCCTGACAAATTGTTTCATCAGGCCTAGCTTTATATGTAGTGGTGGCAGTATGATCCTATCTCGTGCCACCAAAGATTCCTTGATTACATTTTCAGCTCCAACCACCATGTCTTTCCTCGAAGGCCAATCTTTTCTTGTCCAATGTTCATGCTTGGCTCTACTGTCCCAAAGACATAAAAAGCAGGGATACTTTGTGTAGCCACTTTGTTGACCAAGGAGGAAATTTACCATCTTCAAGTCTACACAAATTACCCATTGATGTTCTTTGTATTTTATCTTTTCCAGTACTAAAGAGATGGCATTGTACTCTTCTTTCATCCTGGTGGAGTGACCGATTGGAATAGAACCAAATTTGTTGCCGTTATTTAAAAGCACACATTTCAGACTACGTTTTGAACTGTCGATAAAAAGACGCCACTCATCTGGGCTGTAATCCGACAGACCAATTTTCTTCAATAAGTTGCTGATGTCATTACAGAATACTAGGTTGTTGTCTTCGGTAAAGAATGGCAGCAAATCCTTTTCTCTGTTTCTATAAATTGTAATTTTCGTTCCAGGCTGAAGTGCATTCTTTTCCTTTAGTCTGGACGCAAGCAATTCAGAGGACTCTTTGGAAAGATTTAAGTCCCTGATCAGATCACTCAACTCTTTTTGGTCAAAACGTTCACTGTGTGAAGTTGATTGGAAATCACTGTCACTGCCCCCACTTTCTTCACTTTCGTCATCTTGTCCGATATTGGACATGCAAGTCTCATCGTCTGAAAAGGTGGAACTGGTACAATATCCGAATGCGGAACAGGTCTCCTGGCTGAAGGTATATCAGGGTAAGACAACTTGTGACGATTATTTCGATTGATGCCTATGATATTAACCATACAAAAGTAACAGTCGTCGAAGTGGTTTATCTGTTCCCTCCAAACCATCGGTACACCAAATTTCAGGCAGCTTCTCTTTCCAATTGTCCAGTGGCGCAATTGTTCAATACAAGTTTTGCATACTGTATGAGGAGCCCATTGCTTATCTTGATCTCCAAGTTTGACACCAAAATAACCTACATATGCTCTTTTTACAAACTCAGAAATCGGTTTCCTGTTTGCTTTTAGTGTGTATTCCCCACAAATGTAGCAGAATATGTCTGGATGGTTAATGCAGCTCCGTCTGGAAGTAGCCATAACCTTAAGGATGTTCGCATCTGAGGAATTAAATGACTAACCTGAAAAATAGTAAGAACATGTAGTTATTTAATGCTCACATTCACAGATTGTTCTTGCGACCAACTCTTAATATGCCCTAAGACGACTGCGGCTGCTCTAGCTTTCAGGAGGCGGTTTATATAGGCTATAAATGCTGACTTCAGCATAATCTATTTACATAGTTCGAAACCATGAAACGCTGTATAAGCACAAATAAATTCTAAACGAGGCCATGAATTTAGTGCTGAGTAAGCTGTAGGCTACGGAATAGTTATTTCGTTGAATCAGCAATATCTCAGCACGCGGCAAGATATGCTGATTTTACATTATAAGGATGTAGGCATTATATGAATCAGCAAGAATTATAATTAGCCATAAATAAAGCTTATTATGACATTTTAGTTTTGCCAAAGACATCGTTTAAAGAGTGGACTGGGTTTTCTTTACAAAATCGACGATATCTGAGAAAGTAGACCTGATGCACTCAATCCAATGACATTTTCTGAATCAGCGCCCAAAATTACCCCAAGAACAGGTCTAAAACCGAAGGCAACAAGAAAAAATTTTTTTTCTGTTGGCCAGTGATATGAGAGAGTTTTAGTACTTGGCAGGATATAAAAGAGAAGCTGTTTGAACAACCACACACACACACACGTACATACATACATATTTTCATGCTTACATACATACATACATATACATACAATATACATACATACATACATATACATAAAATATACATACATACATGCATACATACATACGTACGTGCATGCAAACATACAAACATACAAAGAGGCATACATACATAAATACATTCGCTTATAGACTTGCACAGATGTTCTTAAACTCAGTTAAGTTTTATTATCGAAATAATAAATGTTCTGTCTATTACAAGCGTCAGTGACCAATGGCTCGCGTGTAATGGTGATTGTAATCACAAATTTATATAGCGTCACTCCAAAAGGAACTCCTCAGCGGCGCTTCACCATTGGTCAGACGACATGAGACTGGACAATTTAAGCATACAGTTCGAAAACATCCAAGATGCGTGAGTTCGTAAAAAGATGAGCTGATAAATAAGGTCATCAGAAAACAGTTTCAGACAGATAGACAGACAGACAGATAGACACACACACATACACACATACACAAAACACACACAGAGACACACAGACACACACACAGACACACACACACACACAGACACACACACAGACACACACACAGACACACACACAGACACACACACACAGACACACACATAGACAATGAAAAGGCGGCCTGAGCTCTGAAGCTTAGCGAGGTTGAAGAGGCCGTGATGAATGAATGGCCAGATGCTCTGACTGACAAACAAGGTGACAGACTGGAAGCCGATAAGCCGAATTGATTAAATAATTGCCGAATGGAACGATAAAACACGCCGGCAACAACGCTGACGGTTCGCCAAGTTTCAACGAGGCCAAGGGAAAATGCATCGTCCATTAACCTCCCTCCTCAAAATCAATCACTGGCTGATGGAACAAGGTCAGCCTGAACGACCAGCTAACACGTCAACTCTTCTTCCTCTCCTCTCCAACCCCAAACACCACCACCCACGTAGCTGCCACGCTGTCTCTCCGTCTGACTTTTGGATCTTGACCTGGAACCGAACCTTTTTGCCTATCGAGTTTGTTTTGACTGAGCGCCTGTGAATAAGCTGGTCCCCGCGACGCGGCTTTCGTTGGGCGCTGTAGAAATCTCGGAATTACGATTGCGATTAACATCGCCAACACAATTCTGTATCAATGAATATATGGACTACGAATATAACAAACCGCAGTGTAGACAACAACACGAGCTTTTTCTGCTGTACATACAGCTGCAGGCCAGTCTATTTATAGGCCTGAGTCTACATAGATACAGACTGGTCCAAAAATAAACACTCGTATGTATAATATATATATATATATGAAGCGAATATACCGGCATACATGTTTATGCTGCATTTATATTAAGTCCATGCGTGTAATAAAATGACACATTACACATATAATTACACATAGTAAAACATTCCTCCTTCACAGGTCCTGTCCTGATACCTTTTCTTCCTCTTATCTCTCTCTCTCTCTCTCTCTCTCTCTCTCTCTCTCTTCTCCAGCTGCAAACACCACCAACCCCATAGCTGCCACGCTGTCTTTCCGTCTGATTTTTGGATCTTGGCCTGGAACCGAACCCTTTTGCCTATCGATTTTGTTTTTGACTGAGCGCCTGTGAATAAGCTGGTCCCCGCGACGCGGCTTCGTTGGGCGCTGTAGAAATTTCGGAATTACGATTACGATTACACCGTAGACCCGTTTTAGCGCAGTCCGATGTCAGGCGAATTTGGTTATAACGCAATCGTATTTTTTTTCTATGAGAAACATTAGTTTCTATTACAGTACGTGCTTGCGTTCAAATGTTCTCGCCGTAATAATGCACCATTGGAGAATGACATTTTCAGATGCTATTGCATTTTCATGTCTTCTTTGCCTTTTGTGAACGTTCATACAAATGCTGATATATTTTCAGATTTCATAACGGGAACTATGACGCAATTTCTGGTTTCTCTGACCTGTTGCAATTCATCCTGACCTCTCCAATGAATTCTGATTTTGATTGCGATTTCACTTGAAGCGACCACTGAGTGATGCCTTGGGCATTCTGATAACGGCGCCATAGAAGTAATTAGATTATATTAATTAAATTAGATTAGATTAGATTAGATTAGATTACAAAGGTAAAATCGTACGGATGTGAGACACTAAAGCCACAATAGGACCTTTGATAATTATACTCTTATACGTGAGGCTCGTTCTGTTCTAAAGCACAACTGTAACTCATTTTGCTTGCGAAATTTTTAAAACGCGATATTCGATATAACTCGGTAGCCCAAGCTGCTCGTTTTGACGGATTGGTGGTTTACGTAACTGGTATTATTGCCTCCTCTTTCGCAGATCTTTCGTGATTCCTCTTCTTCCCCGTTTCTATCGTGCCAATCAATTCCCAAACACCATCCGCCGTAGCCGTCTGACTGCCTGCCTGAGGCCTGGATCTTGACCGGAAACCGAACCCTTCCTGCCTATCGATTTTGTTTTGATTGAGCGCATGTGAATGAGTTGGTTCCCGCGACTTAGCTTTCTTTGGGCTATGTAGAAATCTCGAGTTTACGATTACGAAAATACGATACCATTATTGATAGCGTCCTGTATACGAGCGAGGAGAAGGAGGAGAAGAGATCGGTATAGGAGGAGAAGGAGAAGGAAGAAGACAGTGAGGATAAGGAGGAGAAGTAGTAGTAGAAGGACGAGGAGAAGGAGGAGGAGGAAGAGAAGAAGGAGGAGGAAGAGGAGACATAGTGGAAAATCGATGAGATCCTGACATTCTGATTCATAAATCCATTTGCGAGGTACATTCAGTGTACACTGGTCTGTCCAAAGTATCTGTCTATCGCTGTGTTCCTATGGCTGTATGTCCGTCTCCGTCTGCCTGCTTGTCTTCAGCTCCAACTGTCTATGTGTCAAACAACACATCGATCGACATGATAGACAAACCTGTATAACAAATCTATCAATCGTCTTTATGTTCCTCTGTTTGTCGAACTCTACAAATCGCAAGCAAATTCCGTCTGATTTTCTTATTACTACTTCCTGCGATTAGCCTATGTATATATATATATATATACATATACATAGTCTACACTGTATACAGGATGATACGTTGTTTGTATGTGTGTATATTTGAAGTATGTACAAATGCATAAACATGTGCACTCTATGTTGGACATGCGAGCCGATACGTAATGGTAGAAGCCATAGCAAATAGGAAATGGAGCTCATTATATGTCAGATTTCACAGGCCATGCAGACCCTACCATGGAGGCAATCGTGCAAAGGCTGTTGCACTTTCAAGAGATGTTTTCTAGTTCTGATAGGCTCTGCGAAGCTAATTTGATCGAATTTATTCAAATCTAGCTTAATTGATCTTGACACAGTTCTACTCGTTGCATCCGACAGGCGAATTGCATATAGGATAAGAGTTTCAGTGCATAACACCAGCCGTAAACCCACCCCATCCGATTTTACAGTCGGATCGACTCGGTTTACGACACAAAAACTCAACGTGGAACGATCTGTATCAGTCTGAACATGTATATAAGTTTTTGCAGTCTGATTGGTTCAGTTGGTGTACGATACCAGTCTACCGACTGACCACCGACTGAACCCGATTGACCCCGCTAAGTGGACGTGTCCGAGAGCCTTCATAATCGCGTGATGTCACGACCTGCCAATAGAAGCACGCGATTATGACGGCGCTCAGATATATATATATATACATATATATATAGGCTAAGTATATATGTGCATATATCATATATAATATATTTATTATATAATGATAATTATTGATATACATAATGTTAATTTATTAGTGATAATATTTAGCTCAAATGCAATATATTGCATATATGCATGTTCTGTGTGCAACTACCGTGTGTTTATGTGCCATTCTGTATGTCTGTAATTGTAATTGTAATTTGAGATTTATAAAGCGCCTCTAAGAGGATAAACTCAACAGAGGTGCTTCCGACCCGAAAAAGTAAAATCACTGTTGAACAGTACAGTCTTCAGGCGCCTGCGGAACACCGAGAGGGGGAGAGAAAGGAGCTCAAGTCGCATTGCTCGAGGGAGACGATTCCAGCAAGTGGGACCAACGTAGGCAAAGCTTCTCGACTGGGCTGCAGCGGTACGCATGCGAGGGACAAACTGTCTGGTCTTTGTGGTTGAGTGTCATTCTGTATGTCTGTCTTTGTGGTTGAGTGTCATTCTAAATGTGTGCCTTTGTGGCTGTACATCTTCCTTTATTTGTTCGCTGTGTTATGTTTTAATTGCTTGTGCATGTCCACACCTACGATTCCTTGCTCAGCTGGACATATGGCATCTTAACAAATGCGTTACTTACTTATCACTTATATAATTTGTTGGCTCAGAAAAGTGGATACATTCACAGCTAACTGGAACACCTCTGCCGACCGGGTGTACCGTACACTGGCCCGATCCGACACGATCCAATTTGCCAGTCGGACTGAATCGGACCGGGTCGGGGTGAGGCCTTAAGGCCGCTCCGGCAGTACCGTATATGTCTAAAATATAGTATATGCAACACGATACATTGTGAAAATATTTTGATAGGCTAAGTGATACCGTAAACTGTGGAAATAATTAGACTACACGGCACTGTACTCTGAGGATATTTTCGGATAGGCGGCACAATTTCGTGGGTCTATGCTGTGAAAATATTTGGATAGGCTATGCAAACTACACCTTGCGAAAACATTCTGTGGACATCATATCAACAATATGATATCCTGAGCATTTTTCACTCACTGTATTACATTAGTAAAGTAACCCTATATACATATGTATATCTTAGCAGTTCTTGCTGTGTATGTCCATTTGGACGCTGGAATTTTCCTTTGGCTCCTGATATCGAAAGTCTCCAAAATATGATACGTGGATACTGTCAGTCACGTAAATGATGTTTTGATTGTTAATGAATCCTTTGGTTGCCTAACTGATTGACGCACTGACCTTATTGAAAGTAAGACATGCAATATTTTTGCTTAATCACATGTATGTCATTCGGGCTGCTTCATCAACTCTGCAAGTAACTGAAGAATCATTAGGTGTAGTGAGAATTTCTCAGTCCATTCAGTGACTGAGTGATATGTCGGAGGTTTGGGTCCAGGTGTTTGATACAATCATGCATTCATACATACATACATACATACATGCATACATACATACATGCATACATACATACATACATACATGCATACATACATACATACATGCATACATACATACATACATGCATACATACATACATACATACATGCATGCATACATACATACATGCATGCATACATACATACATAAGACATACACACATGCATACTTATATACATACGTACGTGTACAAATGCATGCTTGCATACATACATGCATATATGCATACATACATTCATACATACATACATACATTCAGACATACATACATTAATACATACATTCATACATACATAAATGCATACATACACGCACACACCTTTCTGCGCGATAGACGTGGCGCTACGTAAGTCGATCGAAACCTAGTTTAGACTTGGCTTCTGAGATCGATGTGATGTTTGGTGATGTGGTCAGATCACAGGGCTGGCCGTCAACAGATGATGAAGGACCCTTCAGAGCAACTGATCTTGACAGAAGCTGATTGAGACAAACTCGGCATATTGCACTTTCTGCAGAGTCAATTAAGCCGGCAAAGTCAGTCAGCTGGTACGTCGGTCCGTCGGTCTGACTTTGCCTAGCTGTTCTGCACTCAGCCATTCAGTCAGTCATTCAGTCATTCAGTCAGTCAGTCAGTCAGTCAGTCAGTCAGCCAGTCATTCAGTCAGTTAGTCAGTCATTCAGTCAGTCAGTCAGTCATTCAGTCAGTCAGTCAGTCAGTCATTCATTCAGTCAGTCAGTCAGTCAGTCATTCAGTCAGTCAGTCAGTCAGTCATTCAGTCAGTCAGTCAGCCTTGTAGCTGTGATCCTTTCATCTGACGTGGGGTAAAAGTGAAGAGGCCGCTGAATGTCGTTCGTTGAAGATTGATTCGGCGCATGAATCAACATTCGATCAAGAAGGACGATGATTGATCGCCTCGATATTGATTCATTCCTTTGCATCGACTGCTGCTCTGTCCCTCCGAGTATCTGCCTGTATGCATGTTTGTCTGTCCATCTGTCTATGTGGTCTGTCTTCCAGTCAGTGTGCGTAACTGCCTATCCGCGTACTGTCTGGCTGTCTGTAGCGTCTGCGTATGTATATTTCTGACACCAGACACTGTTTATGGATATGATTTTGATAAATGAAACTGCGTTGTAATTCTTTCCGTGTTGCTTTATGTGTCCATCCGTCCGGTTGCGGTTTGTAGCTTAATAAATATAATAAATAAATAAATAATGCAGGCCTAGTTAGCTACATCGGTAAACGGGTATGCCAAAGAGCCTCTATGCGTGAAGATCACCTGTTCGCAACCCAAATGTGGCTTATTTTAGAGATTTGAATCTTGGGCTAGTACAGTCCGTGCATGGGGACCTTAAATGGCGTGGCGCCCATTCAAATGGGCAGCGATGGTGAAGGATCTCACCCCACAAATTCATTGAAAATCAGCAGGGTCGAGGCCATAAGTCGCTATAGAAAACCGTGTGAGTTTACATTTACATTTAAATAAAATCTTCGTGAGACGCTTCGGAAGCTGGTCATAATGTCTGGCTTTACTTGCAGCTTCTGTCTGTCCTTCCATTACTGTTACTGATATTGATTGTTTGTACACTCAGTGTTTTGTGCTTGGCTGTCTTCCTCTGAATGTTTGTCTCCTCGTCCCCATGCTTGCCCGCCTGTCTATCTCTAGAATCTTTGCTCTGGATACTCTGCTGATATAACCAGCAAGATTCAAGTGGTGTGACATGGATTTGTAGTTGCTGCTGCAAATAGGTTTATATTTAGGGCTGACTAGAGGCAGTCTGTGACGGCCTTTAAAGACATCAGCGACAAAACCTGCTGCTTCAATTACGCCCTAAAACACATGTCTGTCAACAACAGAAACTATAATCCTACACGGGCCGGAACGGTCTAAGCTTAAACTATCCGGCACCACACGACAATCAGACAAGACGGACCATTACTGTGGCCGGCCTTTCGGTGGTAATCGTTAAGTGTCTGATTGTTGACAACGATCGCTTTGAAGACAATTTAAGACTGGCTATATTTCCTGCATAACAGTGAGTCACTAAACTAAATGCAGAACATAGTACTTGGCTGCAGGCAACGACACATTTGCCCCGTAAGATGTCGGTGGCTGCGCAATTCCAAGAGCTAGTTTTCAATCCGGATCATGAATGGGACGGATTTCAGCACTCATTATGCCTTGTTCATTATTTAGTGGCGCCATAGAAGTTCTTAGATTAGCTCGTGCTAGATTAGATTGGACTGAGTAAGGCTGGATAGAACAAGAACAGACTAGATTAGAATAGATTAGAATGAACTAGAATATACAAGACTAGAAGTTCGTTCTATTCAACCGACTCTCTCGTGAATGTATTTTCTCCATGCCATCGACATCTTAGAAAACCGCACGAATATGCAGCAACGTCGTCTTTCTAGCACTCAAAAGGCGCTACATAAATGCACGAAATCGTTCAGCGCCGAATTAACTTTACATGTCGACTGAACGACAGGTGGCGCTGCAATGCAGCTGGTCTCAATTCCCACGACAGAGGGCGCCTCAGCCAGTCCACCCTGGCGCTGTATAAATTCCTTGGCTGCTTTTGATAGAAACTGTCATAAGTGATTCGGATAGTTCTTGCTAGATCTGCTCAGATCAGTTGCCATCACCGGCACGAAATCGGAGAAGATGACGTGTCAAGCCATCTTTCAAGCAGTAGACGACGATCCTGAAAGTAATGTATAGTAACAGTAGATGCTAATGTAGTTTGAAGGCTAATCAACTGTTTAGTAATAGAGTACAGTAGCTGTGGCCTGCTGTCTGTTGGTAACGCGCTTGGCCTGTAACCTAACGATTGCGAGTTCGAGCTGCAGGCATAAGGGATCAGTGTAATGGTCCTGGAGAAATTTTTCGCATACACTTGTCTCGTATGAAGCTATATAATTTGGTACCCACAGAAGCTGGGAATTAAACGGCAAGTCATGCGATGGAGTGGCACCATGTTGTTACTTTGTAACTGCTGCAGGGGCTCAATAATCATTCCCATTATCAGATCTCTCACCCTCCGCCATCCCTCCCATAATTTCTTCCCAACCAGTCCAATTCGATCCAATCTATGCACTGAAGTCTCCCGTTCTGACCTTCACATCGAGCATCGGGACCTCATTCATAACACCTGTCACTGCTCATGAAATCCACCCTTTTCTTCACCATCTGCTTTGTTTGTCGGGGCATAACCTGAACCATGGTTCTATGATTTGTATCAAAGAATCATGGTCCTGCGATTCGTTCATTGCTTTTCAAGGGCCGGAAAACAGGAATGAGCGCCTCCCCTGCGCTCCAACATGGGGCATAGTTTTACTTTTACTGTGTCCTTAGTCATATGTATGTAGTCGTTCTTCGTCCTCGATGTAACGCTGTCCTGAAATTCTGAACATGGTGTCAACTATAAATTGCGGAAGGGAATCTGTTGGTTGGGCTTTACGTGCCTGCGGGAGCCATCAGGTGAATTTTCTAGTTTGTATTTGAACTTTAACACCATTTAAACAAGCGTAGAGAGCGCCGCTACTTAATTTCTCGTTAAACGTCGTTATACGAATTTCTTATTACAGTAATTACACTTATATTATTGAAGCTCTTTTTAGTAATTAGACAGACAACAGTGAATGTTCTTTGACAAGCGAGTGTTCTAACCAGACTAATGTCTGGTATTAATAGATATTACTTCTTTAAAAGGTTTACACTGCAAAAACTAATGGGGCCAGAATACTATTAGACAAAACTTGTTTGGCAATAGTTGCTATGAATAGTTCTTTGTCTTATACAGAATAATGATGTTTTGTGTTTATCTGATCCACAGATTAAGCCCTTTTCCGAGTCATATCCACTTTTACACCTATGAACAGAACGTTTCCCTCTCATTTTGCCTCAAATCAATCCAAACATTACATATGAAATATTAATCCGAAATTGTTTGTAGGCTGCTCGACGATATTAATTCCTAACAAACTCTTTTATTAAAATCTACTTCAACTACGAACAACAGTCTAATGCTCTGTTATGATTAATACCAAACATAACATGTCTGGATGTTTGGTTGTGGAAACACAATGACCGAGCTTTTAGCAGGTCGATTTACGCCGATGTCATCAACTAGATGCGGAAGAAGACGTAGAGCTACAAGCAGGCATCCATAGGAAAATATGCCACCAGATCCCATACCCAGCGCACGACCGTCTGAATATACAGATGAGCGGCAAACGGTCTCCAAAGGCAGCTGTTAATAGACTGTTTTTTTCATCCCTGTCACCAAAACATCACGAGGCAGCACCCACGGGTATCCATCTCGCAAATAATACCGTGCTTATTTTGATAGCCGAGGTACTGCGCAAAACATGCGTACATCTGTTGTTGTTGCTGTTGTACAGGTGTGTATGCTATCCATTCGGATACATGTCTGTCTAAATATATATATGCAATCAGTATATATAGATATATAGGTCGTGTTGCTTTAAAACACAGCTTGCACCCATAAACGATTCAGATGTACCTTTACGAGGACAATATGAAGTGTCAGTCAGAGAAGGAAACCGGTGGTATTTTGTGAAACGATATTTGTTAACGAACTTGGAATTCTTTGCATCTTAGCATATCTTGAAAGAAAAGTTTACATTTTCTGGTCCATCACCTAATTACTATAATTTCATTTGCTTGCGGCGCCATTGACCGCCCATATACTCTACTAAGCCTTTAGTTATATAGATGGTGTATTCGCTCCGTTTCACTCATGTAAAATTAGACCTATCAATATGAAAATAACCTAATGCACTGTATGTTAGCCTTAGTCATTTAATATTAGTTATAATGTTAAGGCGGCAGAAAATTCTTCGTCTTCGTAAATCCAGTTTGGGAACAGACTTTTTCTTCTCCACTATGATCTGGCCTTGGAAAAACCTTCAGAGTTTTTGTTCAACAGATCGTATTTGGATACTTTAAGTAGACTGAAGTCATTTAATTCTTGCAATTTGACAAGCATAGGCTGTTTAAAATAGGTCACTTAATATAAGCCATTTCGTATGAGTCATATAAATAGGCAATTTATTACAGACCATTCAATAAATACCATTTAACATAAGCCGTTGGTAGTTACCTTAGTAACAGCAACAGCGCAACAACTGCATTTATCAAATGTAGGATAAGTTGAGATGAAGGAGTGGGGAGAGTGTACAGTCTCACTCCGGATGGTGGAAATCCTAACTCCAATATGAAGAGCCAAGATGGAAGCCGGTCTCCGGCACTTCCGGGGTCCTGAGATTTCAGCTCCGTTCAACTAAGCTTTTAACTGGAGTCGGCACATGGACTAAGATCTTTGTACGTCACTGGAAGACTAGCGCAGCTGATAGGGAGATGAAGACATACAATTTACAGATCCTCGGGGTAACCGAAATGAGACGGACGGAGTGTGGAAGAATGGAAGAATGGAAGCGGATGGCACAACAATATTTTGGAGAACAAATGTACGAGAAAGGTGTGGGGATTCTTTTCATTAAGGAGGCCTTAGAGGCATTATTAAGTTGGGAACTGATAATTGACAGAATAATTGCAAGGCTGTGCACATAATTTTCTTTAATACAGCCATAGTTCTTGTGTATGGTCCGCGAAACAAACTAGATTACGAAGAAATGGATGGATTTTTAGCAGCTACGTGGTGTTTTGGATGAGATCCCGACGCACGATATAAAGATCAGAGCGGGAGACTTCAATGCATAGATAGGATCGAATTGGACTGGTTGGAAAGAAATTATGAGAGGGATGGCGGAGTGTGAGAGATCTGATAATAGGGAAAGATTACTGAGCCTTTGCGGCAGTTACAAATTAAAGATTGGAGGGGTTTTTCCAACATCTAAAAATACACATCGACGTCACCTGACGGAGATACAATGCTTGCAACCAAATAGACCACATTTGTATATCTGGGAGGTGGATGTCATCTTTGAGAGATGTCAGGGTCAACTGAGACACAGGTTTAGCATCAGATACTATCTGTTAATAGCAAAAATAAAGGTGAAACTTAAGAAACTACCAAAAAAGAAGAGGAAAATAATTATGAAAACGGATAGCCTAAAAGAGCCTATACAACAGCAATACGAGGTGAAATTAAAGATAGGGGTGGAGGGGTAAAGTGAGGTCCAGGGGTAAAACCTCTGGTAGGGGTCGGGGCGAAGTTCTCTGAAGGTGAGTTTGTTTAACAAAATATGTCATTGGGCTAGTTTCATTGCATTATTTTAGGTTTATACATTATATTCTAGTACATATTTTGCACCTTGATACACGATATGCTGCACAACCTAATAAAAGGTGACAACGTTTTGTACTAAACTACAGTAGCTATAGTATTTAGAAGACCCGCTGACAGAAATCCGAAGAATCGAAAGCCCTCGTAAGTAAATCGAATTTCTAAATCTAACATAACACAATTGTTTACTAATATCTTTACTAAGAGGCGTGCAAACAAGTGTGTGCTATACCATGAAGCGGATCCAGGTTTACTGCTCAATTCTGACAAATGATGAACAGCAAAAACAGTATTTACTGCATATTCTTTAGAAGCATCACCTCAACTTTCCTGACCAAAGAAGGTGTTGCTGGTCGGATTCGACTCAAATACAGAATACAAGTCTGAACTGTCACCACATTAAAGATGGGCAAGGACACTTAGTTCAAGGTTGACAAATTTTTCATTGCACTTGCTCTTTGTCGACTCACTACTTTTTATAATAATCTAATACAGGTAGTTTAAGTCATAATAAGTTACATATTTGTAATGTTTTTGCACAGAAAAAACCATATAACATTGTATGCCCACAAATCTTTGATCGACTTGTGCAACTCCTAACTATTGTTCAATCTGCCTGAAATTTTCACCATATTAGTTTTTAATAGATAGACTGTAATGGCAGGTTCAAACATTGAACTTTAAACAAAAACATTTTGGACCACTTTAATACATACTTATAGGGCTACATAGTATACACATTTACATACACTTATACATACGTAGATTCATATATATATATATATATATATATATATATATATATATATATATATATATATATATATATATATATATATATATATATATATATATATATATATATATATATATATATATATGAATGTATTTGTATGCACATAAATACAAAGCAGAACATACACAGCGATCGTGTCTCACCATCACGAGTGTGGTTAGACTTTGTTTAGTACATGGAGAGCCATATATGATAGAATATAATTATGACCGAGAGAAATAGATCGCATACATCAGGCCATTTAGCTGGAACAACTATCCCTATGATGGACGCAGGTCGACCTACTGTTTTACGCGACACAGCTCAGCATACATTTCGAGTTCACTTAAGTCGCACCATATTGCATCAGCTATCGACAGAGCCACCTGAGCCCTTTAGCCATCGCTTTTGAGCCATTCTTAACAAGACGCTATGTGAGTGGGTTGATCCACATATAAATTGGCGGGGCACTATGGCTGATTGTCATCGGTGATCGATGCAGTCTTATCAGTGCAAGTGCTCCTTCCCTCAGAGTGGCGCTCGCTGGCTAAGAACCTCGAACAAGTCCTTAATCAAAGAGGTCTGTCTAAGATGGAGGGTCAGGCTACAGTGATCCACTTTTGGATAGGGTCCAATTGCAGATGCTTAATGAAGACAGTTTGGCTGGACGACTCAGTAATCGTCGCTTGACTGTGCTAGACTTAACAGTATATTCTGTTTACTGGTTATTTCGTAACTACAAAAAGGAGAATTTGCAGTTATTATTTGTAAAAGACCTTATTAGGCCTATAGGCTATTATAGGTAGTTTACAGGTAATTTCATTGTACATAGTTAGAATAGGATAGTTATATTTTAGTATAGTTTTACATTTCTAGAGCGTTGAAAGTAGATTTATTAAATTTAATAAGAGTTAGGATTTAACATCGCCAGGCAGCTTTCAACACAATTTCGAATTAATATTTCATGTTAAGTTTGGATTTACCTGAGGCAAAATGGAAAATAAATGTTCTGTTTATGGGCGTACAAGTCAATATGCTTCGGAAAAGGGCTAAATCTGTCGATCAGATAAACACAAAACATCGTTATCCTAAAGACAAAGACTTGTAGAAAGCAGCTCCGAGCCAATCCCAGAAGACACTTCAACTGAGAAGTAATTCAGCTTTGGACGTGGTCCTTACATTTTAAAGAAACTGATTTTGTAGATCACAACCAAGATAATAAAGCTACAAGAAAGAAAGAAACTGGAGAAAGAGTACTGGGCCGAAGATATTTGAAGAAAGATTATTTTCCTTCAGTATTCCTAAATAATCCTGCATACTTGGCAGCTACTCCTTGGGAGCTACTTTCAACAACTAAAGCAACATCGGGAAGCAGATTAGAACAAGAAAAAGGCAGCTTGCGACACTTGAAGCCTCGTTTGCAACAGAAAATTATGTGTCTGATTGTAGTTTGGCTGAAATCCGTTATAAAATAAGAAATGAAGCTGCGAGATGGAGCTGGACGTGTCCAGATTACAATTTTTGAAAGTAAATTTCGGATTTACAAAATTGATTTACTAAATAAGTTCCTTTACAGCTGGCTTATCCACCCTAGCCTGCCTCTTTGATTCGTCGGACTGATTTTCTGAATATTAACCTGACTACGGGTTGATTTTGGTAAGCCATCGGCTTATGCTTTGTGCATTAGATAACGGCGCTATGGAAGTTTCTGATTACAATTACAATAAATTTTACGCAGGATTCTACTAGAGACAATACCCCCCTTAGCTTAGGTTACAGTACATGCTCCGTATAAAATATGTTTCTGTAATGACAACATTCATCTTCAATATAATGGCGTCGTTAAATGAACGATATATTATCATCATCATCATGATCCATGGGCCAAGAGCCCGTAGGTGATATATATTATACAGAAAATATACTGTGCTTGCTCCTGCAGAACATTTAGACCCTACTAAATTAGGAGCGATACAAAGACACAGACAATATGGATGTTGGAATGGAGAAAGAACGAAAGCAAGAGGGTGTAACGGAAAGAACAAGGGAATATGATAATTGTGGGTGCGTGTGTGTGTGTGAGAGAGAGAGAGAGAGAGAGAGAGAAGAAAAGAGAGAAAGAAGGAAAGAAAGAGAGGTCTGGGAAGGGAGGAGAAAGTTGGGGAGTGGAGATAGGGGACAGAGGAAGGCATGAGAAGGGAAGATTGAAGGGGAAAGATTGCAAAGGGCGGGACGATTGGGAGTGTAGAGGGAAACAAGAGAGACAGATAGACAGAGAGAGAGAGACAGAGAGAGCGAGACAGAGAGACAGAAAGACACAGAGAAACAGAGACAGAATGCAAATGGGCATTTTATATTATGTAATAGGGGCAGAAGAAGGAGAAGAGAGGGGAATTACAGAGGACATAATGCCAGAGGAGGGGAGGATGCTTGTGGAAGGGGTTGGAAGAGCGAAAAGGAAAAAACAGGAAGCAGAGGATTTGTCACAGAAGGGATATAGTGCCAACCAGAGCACAGATATAGCTGGTCTTAAAATGAATTCTAATTTTAAAACGACCAATTATATGTGTGCAATATCGACATGTGATCATCTGGATTGACATCCCACCACGATGGGTTTCGATGGGTTCTGGCGACTGACCACAGAACCCATCGATTGATAGGGTCAATCGCCATTACAACACAAAGACCCAAGTCACAGATGGCCACTGGGTTTCAAGTGCACTATTTTTCATGCAAAATAATCAACTGTGGCCAACAACCAGACATTTATTTGTGATGAAACAAGTGTCCATCCTTGAGGCAGATTGCATCTGTGCAGCCAGACATTTCTATTCGAAGAGCGTTCTGGACTTGCAGCTATCTAGAGTGTCTACCAGGACAACTATCCCCGTGTGTTAAAAGCCGATGGGCGCTCTAGAAGTTAATCGATCTGATCGAATTAGTTAGTAGTTAATCGATCTGATCGAATTTTTTAGTAGTTAATCGATCTGATCAAATTTGTTAGTAGTTAATTGATCTGATCGAATTTGTTAGTAATTAATCGACCTGATCGAATTTGTTAGTAGTTAATCGATCTGATCGAATTTGTAATTAGTTAAACGGTCTGATCGAACTGATCTGATCGGTTAAGAATCGAACCGTGAGCACCTACCGATCATAAGCAGCATTCGAACGGGCGTTCTCTTCATGGCATATTGGAAGGGTCTTGTGATGACGAAGTATCTGTCAATGCTGATCATACAAAGGTTGAGAATCGACGCCGTGCAGAGAAGGACGTCCAGGGACGTCCAGATGTCACAGACCGTCTGGCCAAACACCCACCGACCCATCACCTCATAGGCCGTCGCAAACGGCATGTCCAGCAGGGCAACGAGCAGATCGGACACGGCCAGTGATACGATTAGGAGGTTCGAAGGGGTGCGCAGCTTGCGCACTATCGACACAGCCGTACAGACGAGCACGTTGCCAAGGACAGTTCCGGTGACTATGACGCAACAAATGACTGCTATGACGACGAGTTGCAATGGAGCGTAGGCGGCCTCGCCGGAGACCTGGTCGAGTCCGTGGTCTGGTCGCCAGGTGGAGTCGTTGGCGGCGGGAGTTGGAAAGACGGGCGATGAGGAACAGTTGGTAGAGTTGAGGGAGGAATTGAAGACATCACAGCCGAGAGATGACTGGAAAACTATGGCGTCCAATCCCTCAAGCCCTACGTCCAACTCCATCTGGATGATGCAAGAAATTCCGTATAATATCCATCACAAATAAAAAGTTAATGCAAAAGATCTGTTTCATATTGCACACCACTTCCAGAGTGTCTCCTACAACTCCACAGACCACCTCCATTTACGTAATAACATCAGTCAAGAAAAGCAAAAATGTCCGTCTAGCTAAGAGGGCTTCTAAACTCGCTCTGAATGATTCTAGGGTTAAGGAAAAGTAAAGAAAAACGTTTAGGAAAAAAGGAAAAGAACGTTAAGAAAAAAGTTCAGGAAAGTTTTGTTCGTATTGGGCTGACGCTCGGAAAGGTGAATTTCCGACGTTGACAGTTTATGGTTGATGCGGCATGGACTCAGATTAATTTCCACTTAACTAATTTTACTTGTAAACTGTCATTGCCCTCTGCAAAGGGGAGACAAGTTGAAAACAGTCAGTTGGCTACAGTTGCATATGCAGAAGATAACCTTATTAGGGTTACTTTCACTCTTCCATTCCCGATGCTTTCTCTACTCAACTCAACGAAGTTCTATTACGACTACACAACCATACTGGAAAGTTTACTGATAATTTTTGTGCTTAAATGCGATTTTAAAGTAATTTCTTATTCGTTTGAAAAGAAGTGAACAGCGCTCTAAAAGGCTATAGATAAATTCACTCGAGCTCCTCTCTCTTCCCCTCTCAGGGTTTCACAGGCGACTGAAGACTGTATTCTTTAACAGTGATTTTACTTGCTCGGGTCGGGAGCGCCTCTGTTGAGTTTATTTTCTAGGATGCACTTTATAAATCTTAAATTATAATTACAATTTACAATTACAACAGCTCAAGACATGTTATGCATGCCAGATAGCCTTTGACTGAAAACAATCTGGGTTTTTGCGGTCTGGATTTGCTATAGTGCTGCTGATTATGCTGGTCTGCCTGACGGAGCTTTTTGTTTTTTTGTGGCGCTACGATATTTCGGAGAATTACATTTACATGTTACATGTCATACTTGTATTTCAGACCAACAGTTATTCTCCCCAACATACGTAAAGGTGTATTTCAGACCAACAGTTACAGTAGTCTCCCCCACATACGTAAAGGTTGCAACTTTATCTTCGACATCTGAACATGTAGGCCTTCAATCAATTGATAGAATTAAAGATGCTCTTCGGACTGAGACTGAGGTCTGTGATTCATGTGCAATCACTTTTACATTTGCACGTATAATTTTATATTTATATTTGAATGTGATGTTTCAAGTAACATTTGGGCTTTATTGAACGAAATAAACAATTTTGTGCAGTCTTTGTTCAATTTGCGCATAAATTTGTTATTAACATTTATTTGCTTAACAATTTTGTGTTTTTAAACGATCATACATTTATCATTTTATACGTCGTCATAAAAACACTGAAAATCGGCCATTAAAAAATGTTTATGTTAATTTCACAACCCAATAAGGCACCTCTGTACAGAAATCTACTTCAAACGGGGCTGTAATCCACGGTATAAACGCAGAGGACCTCTCACCCGATAAATTCCCTGAAAAATGAGCAAGATCGAGACCATACGGCGCAACAGAAAAACGAGTACATTTACATTTGCAACATACTATGAATAGCATATTTTGATTGTAGATGACGGATGGAGCCATGTTCGCTGTACATTCCTTTCAGTTATTTTGTCCCGAGGTAGATCTTTAGACGACGCTGGATTTAATGTGAATTGATATGGAAGATGGTGAGCGTCAAGGTTATGCACATTTCGGTAAATCGATCTATGTCGATTTCACGCGACAGACCCGGGATTCGTACCAAGTCACAGAGGCAGGGCCTATCAAGGGGTCAGCAGGGTCATTTGGCTCAGGCCTCACATAGAGAAGAGGCATAAAATCTTGATTTTTTTATTATTTTATAATTATCATAAAGCATTTTTATAATTAAAGAATTATTTAAACATAATTACTCATATTTATTTCTCCTTTTGTAGTATAATTCACAAGTGCGATTTGGTAGGCTTATGATGTGTCTGCTTCGAGATTGGGGCCTCGTATTTGCAGCGATCCGGGCGACCTCTCTGAATCGCTGAAAGTCCTTGCGCAGGGATGAAAAGCGAAAGCCTTAGCTGCTCGACCAGTATGCAGTCTCCGACGCTCGCCATTGACTAGGGTTGCGAATTTATAATGTACTTACTTACTTAGTAGGCCTACTTAATCCTTCCTGTGCGGGTCTGAACATCGGGCAACGCAGCTTCTCCAGTCAACTCTGTCTACCGCCAGTCTTCCTGTCTTATCCCACGACATCTCCAAACATCCAAGGTCATCTCTGATGGTCTCTGGACAGTTCTTCCTTGGTTTTCCCTCCTTCCGTTTCCCTTCAGGGAAATGTACAGGCGCCAAAAATCCAATTCTCTTATTTAAACTCTGCCACCCTAGGGCATTAGCTGCAGTGTGCTTTAGACTGTTGAAAGCAGTGGGACAAAGAACTTTAGCCAGGCGTTCAATGACCGAGTATATAACATCGCTACGGGATTTGGTCTCAGAGGAAGTTTTCCCTTCACAACTGACCAAACAGCCCTGTGCTGGTCTGCCCTGTCGTGGGAGCCCAGCAAGAAAAAGGCGCCGCAAAAGGCATTACCTTTAGATTTATTTGACGAAATGATGAAAATGATTTGTAAATGTTTGTGACACAGAAAAGAAGACTTACTATTTCTCAATGGATGGACTTAAGACTTGTCTCTTAGTTCGCACGGCAAAAACCGATTTGATCTCGTCACTTCAAGTCCTTTGGCAATCATTTGTAACCGACTTTGTTATTAATCGGTATCAATTTCACGAATCAGGTAATCGCCTACTTTAGATTACCCAATTAATCTGTCGTATAAATCTGATGAAAACTCGCAACGCAAACGCACAGCAGCGCCGCCTGGTGGCTGGTGTGTTTACTCAGCCATAACGCTTGACCTCATCGTGTCGTTTCGCATGCGCAGTCGATGTTCGCCGTTCGCAGCGACATCTTCCGTTCCAATATTCCGACAGAGGGTGCGATTGGCAATCGCTTTTCGACGGCGACGCGATCTGCATACCTACGATCGCCCGCTAGATGGCGTGCAGCGTCGAGGGCATGCAATCAAAATGGCGGACCTCGCTGGATGGCGCTGCAGAGAGCGGCGCTTAGGGCGTTAAAAGGCGACGGGGGAGGGGAAGGAGCAGAGGGAGGCGGAGAAGGAGGAAGAGCAGAAGAAGGAGGAGAATGACACATAGAGGAAAGAAGGATGGGAGAAGAAGAAGACAAGGAGGGAGAGAGGGAGCTTTGACTTGTTGTGTGATTGGATTCGTCGACAGATGTTGATGACTTTAATATGAAAAAATCAAGAAGCTTTACGAGCCCCTCGCCTTCCAGCTGCCGCCCGTTCGGCTGCTGGTTCGGCCCGGCTGCCTCTCCGCCGCCGTCCAGCTGCAGGCTCAGCGCCCATCGCAGGCGGACAGAGACCACGGCGGCTCGTGGCCGGTGGCTGGGCCCAGCCCACAGCCCCATCACTGGCTTGGACTGACGGACGGACGGACGGACGGACGGACGGACGGACGGACGGACGGACGGACGGACGGACGGACGGACGGACGGACGGACGGACGGACGGACGGACGGACGGACGGACGGACGGACGGACGGACGGACGGAGACTCATCAGCATGGGAATTAATCGTGAATAGTTTGAGGTCCATCGCTCACTAAACGCTATCCGATATCTTGTCAAGTGTTTCTCCTACCAAAAGCACGAGGTTTCTGTCGATAGAAAGGTGGTCACGTGGTCTCAGGGTTAACCAATTACAGGACGCCGATCGACAAATAAAATCCGTCAAAGGGTCAGTCATCCCGGGGAAGGGTGATTTCTGTGTGCGATTTTGACTTAAAGCGACCATCGACCGATGCTTTGGGCATTATGGTAACGGCGCTATAGAAGTTTTTAGAATATATTAGATTTGAAGGGCTAGAGAAAGAAAGGGCCCACAGGTCAGGGCTTGCGTTTCGACCAAAGACGAGGAGAAATTCCCACGAGATTTACTATGAAGAATCTCAGAAGAAGCGGAAGAGACGAAGATGAAGAGAGACATTAATTAATGGAGACAAACAGAGACAGACGACACGAATCTATTCAATCAGCGAAAGCTTCCTCCTCGCCCGCCACTCCGCGCTTCCTTTTCCAGCCCACCGACCCAGAGAAGTGGAAATATGGAACTCAGCAGAAGACTACATGAAGACCGAGTGGTAAGAAGACACTCGGACAGGACCCGCGAGAAGACCAACTTGTCAGATACGAGGCTCCCGGCCCTCAGGGAATTCAGGGTAGGCCTAATAGACACAAACGTCCAGTGACAGTTCTTTCCAAGGGAATGCTGTGAGAACCGCTGCGGCCCAGTCCAGAAGCTTTGCCTACGTTGGTCCCACTTGCTGGAATCGTCTCCCTCGAGAATTGCGACTTGAGCTCCTTTCTTTCCTCCTCTCGGTGTTCCGCAGACGCCTGAAGACTGTACTGTTCAACAGTGATTTTACTTTTCGGATCGGAAGCACCTCTGTTGAGTTTATCCTCTTACAGGCGCTTTATAAATCTCAGATTACAATTACAATTACAAATAACTTGTTCTTGTTCTCTCTCCTCCCGTTTTGTTCCGTCTTCTTCTCTCTTCTAGTTCGAATCCCTCCACAGCCATTATTTCTTTCCCTTTTGCCTCTTCTATTTGAGTCTCGGGCTAGCATGGTCAGTACACAGGGACCTTAATGACGTGGTACCCATTCAAATGGGCAGCGGCGGTGAAGGACCTCGCCCGATAATTCATTGAAATTTGGGCAGGATCGCGTCCGTACGGCCGCTGTAGAAAAACATTTACATTTCCAATTACATTCCAGTCATTTCACTCTAGTCTCGTCCTCTTCTTTCTTATCCTACGCGTTTTCCTCAGTTTTATTATCTTCTTTCTCGTCGTTTTCTCTCTCCTGCTCTTCCTACTGTTCTTATTCCTGCTATTTCTCCTCCTCCTCCTCCTCCTCCTCCTTCTCCTCCTCCTCCTCCTTCTCCTCCTCCTCCTCCTCCTCCTCCTCCTCTCGCTCCTCCTCCTCCTCCTCCTCCTCTTTTTCTTTCTATTTTTTCTCGGAAAATTCCTCGTCCAAGGCTCTAGATCCATCCCAGCCGCCATCTTTTGCTTCTTGGTCGGAGTGTCAATTTATTTCACGTCAAGACTTGAGTCCTTCTGTCTGTCTGTCTGTCTGTCTGTCTGTCTGTCTGTCTGTCTGTCTGTCTGTCTGTCTGTCTGTCTGTCTGTCTAACCAATTTATGGCAATGACATTTGTCAACCTCGTCACAGCAGCGATACAAGTCACAAAGAATAGGAGAGAGTCGCTCGCTTCCCCGTTCTGTCGCGAATTCGTTTAGTCGTAATTGACAACAAAACCCAGTTTCTATTTTCAATGGTTCTATCTACAGCATCTAGTTACTGTACAACTCGCTATTTACGAAGACTCTTCCTTGTAAATGCAATGCAAATGTACGCGTTTCCTCTAGCAACCGTATGGTCTCGAACCTGCTCCTTTTTCAATGAATTAAGTGGGTGAGATCCTTCACCACTGCTGCCCGTTTTAATGGGCGCCACATCATTTAACAACCCCATGTACGGACCTTTCTAACCCGAGATTAAAATCTCCGAATGAGCCACGATCGGGTTGCGAAACGGCACCCTCGCGCTCAGGGCACTTTGACGTACGGGTTAACCTATGTAGCTAATCAGTTCTTGGCCAGTATTAACAGCGACTGTCATACGATTCTATACAGAAAAGACTCCAAAGCAAACTCACAAAAATGAAAATCAGTCATACGGGTGCAGTAAAAAACTCGGGTGTCCCGCGTAGCCTCAGCTCTGTTCGTCTTCTCCACCAGCTCTCTCTGTCTCTGTCTCTCTCTGATTCTGTCTCTCTGTATCTCTCTGTCCTTCTGGCTGGAATTAATCCCTCCTAAAGAGAGGTCAACCACACGGATCCTTCTTTTTCATTTGTTTCCATCTTCAGTATGTTCCTTCTTCAGTCTGAGGAGCTTTAGGTCTTGCTGAATCATGTCTCCCCCTCTCTTCTTTTGTCATTGCCGACTGCGGCATCTGTAAACCTCTGCTCTCATAATTCTTTTAATGATGCAGCTTTCCTCCTCTGTCCTGGTCACATGAGCACTTCATCTCAGCCTGCATGGCTTCTCGTACCTTGTCATAGAAACCAGAGATGGTATGGTCATGTCACCAGCGGAATGAACCACTCGAAAAGAACATGAATGGGTTAGTGTTCTATCCGAAGCCATTGCAGACGAAGACTAATTCGGAATGGTTCTGCATCACTTATCAACCAGTCTAAAAGCTCCGGTTCAACACTAATACATGCGTACCACCAACATCACCAGTACCACTAGTACTGGGATAAATTCACACAAAAAATAACCTCTTAAATTACTGGCACAATAAATTCCAATAAGCAACTTTCAACACATAAACCTTTACACAAACTCTGCCTGTCAACCAAAGCACAATACATGCTATCTCAAGCAAACATTAAACTACGACGGGTGTCTATAGCAAGACTTGAATACCTCAAGTATACACATTTCATATAGCGCAAGGCAACGTATCCATCTACACAAACCGTACAAAATTGCCGCCAAATATTCAACTATCTCGATACACAAGACTTCCAAACTGTTCAAATGTAATTATACAGTTTCTTAATGTCAGCTGCTGTAAAAAAGAACGACGCGTCTGAATTAAGACAAGGATTATCCAAACACTCTAAACCGCTATATAGAATCCTCAAAAAAGCACACACAAGCGTATATATACCCTAAATAAAGTGAAATATCCCATATCTCACAAGTGAGATGTATGGGAGGCGCTCATTTCCTTTTCTTTCGGCCCTTGAGCCAACAACGGGCGAATCCCAAGATCCTGGACACTGGGCCAGTGGATCGCAGGACTTGCCATTCTTCCCAGCTTACACCGGTACCAAATTCTACTGCTTTTTGACAAGCACTGTGCGCAAACAACTTGCCCAGCGTTGTTACACGGAGTAGAACCGGCAACCGCATGATCATTGGCCAAACGCCTACCGTTAACCACCGTCCTAAATACACATTTTCAAGCTTAAAATCAATAATAATATCAACACTCAATATATATATATATCATTCGGTAGCAAACCAGTGATTATTTATAGATATTTAGACGTATCTACACTCACGAGAACGAAGACTTGGGAAGTTGAGCTCTTTTCCGCTTCTCCAGCTTCCCGTCACTTCAGTCACGACCTCACTTCTCCAGTCCGTCGAACCGAAAACATTCTTCGAAATCTCCGAATTCCTCTTCATCTCGCTCTGTCGGCCACCGACTGACGAGACCCTCGATACACTCGGCCTGCCTCTCCTCCCATTTCTTTTTCGCTTCTCCGTGCACAACAACCCATCCTATCTTCCCGCTAGCCAGGCCAAGCATCACGCGCACCAAGTACGGTCTCAGGGTGTGGCGCATTTGGTGACACACTCCCTTTCTCTCCTCCCATTGCTCCTCATTCCCTTGCTCCTCCTCCTTCTCTTCCTTCTCCTCCTCCTCTGTCTCCTTCTCTTCCTCCTTCTCCTTCTCTTTCTCCTCTCCTCCTAATCCTCCTTTTCCTCCTCTTTCTCCTTCTCCTTCTCCTCCTCCTCCTTCTCATCCTCCTCCTCCTCCTCTTTCTCCTTCTCCTCCACTTCCTGCTTCTCCTCCTCTTCTTCTCCTCTTTCCTCTTATCCTTCTCCTCCTCCTCCTACTCTTCCTCCTCCTTCTCCTTCTTCTCCTCTTCCTCATTCTCCTCAATCTCCTTCTCCGCCTTCTCCTCCTCTTCCTCTTCCATTTCTCGGCATTCTTGTGTTGTTCGCACCATAGTTCTACTCTTTTGCTTATCCTCCTCTATTCCGAATATTTTTATTCCTCCACACCTCATTTCTTTTCCTTCTGTTCGTCATCTCTAGTGTATTCTATTCCTTTTCTCTTCTTTTTTGTTTCTATTCCTCATTACTTAATTTTCATCTTCCTCTTCTCTTAACTCCGTTTGCTTCTGTTCGTCCTCTATTTTTCATCTTCTTTTATTGATCCTTTCTTGATTTCTCTTCTATTTGTTATCGCTTTCCATCTTTATTCCATTTATTTCTCCTTCTCATCCTTCACCACATCCTGCTTCTCCTCCACTTCTCCTCTTGTTTCTCCTCTTCCTCCACCATATCTTCCTCTGCTTCCTTTTCTTCTATTACCTCCTCTACTCTTCCTCCGCTACCTCCTCCATCTGCTTCTCATCTACGAACTTCTCCTCCTCCTTCTTCGCCATCTCCTCCTCTTTCTTAACCTTCTCTTCTTTTTCTACTCTTAATTCTCTTCTATTCCTCTTATTTTTGATATTCCTATTCTATTTCCTATTGCATTCTTGTGTCCAAGGACCTATTTTGTATATTCACCAGATACCATTCCTCGTCTTTTTGCTCGTCTGCTCTTCGTCTTCTGCCTTCTCTCGTTCCTGTGTGCATAACCCAAGTACATTCCCTCGAGATCCCCCCATCCTCTACCCCTTTTGCTACGTCTGCAACTTTGCCAGGGATAATTTCGGCGGCCCGGGGTGCAGTGATCTGCGGTGGAGTGATTCGGTCAGGCGTAAAGCGCCCGACGAGGCAGCGAGGGAGGATTGTAATCGATAGAGGGCGATTGATTGATTGGCACCGTGTACACTGGCTTCTCTCTAAGCTAACGATGGAAGAACGGACGGAGGGAAGAATGGAGGACTCGGTCTGTGGGCGAAGACAGGCTGGAACTGGTGACTCTTCATGCAAATACTACTCATAAAACAGACTTCTGACACTTTTGTCTGACTTGGCCATATATTTATGTGGCTAGAACACTTGGTTTTGGTGCGCCATCGATTGATGCCTTAAGCATTAGACAAAAGTGCTATAAGAATTACTAGTTATTTATATAGACTCATTAAGGCGCTATATAAATGTTCGGTTACATTACATTAAAAATCCCACACTCAGGACCTACTAGAGGGGGCAACAGGGTCGTTTGACCCTGGCCTTACATGGTAAGGGGCCTCATCTTTGCATACTGTTTTTGCCTATTTTAAAATAAGAAAGAATTGTTCTTATTTGAACCAAATATTTTCTATTCATGATTCGATAACCAGCAACAAATCTTTCGAATTCTTTTCATTTATGTTATTATTAATTAATTATTAATAAATATTTCTTCTTTTTATGCTATCATTCACAACTGCAGTTTAGTAGGCTTATGATACTCATGATTCGAGATTTGGGCCTCGTGTTTGCAGTGGCCCGGGCTTCTCTGAATCTTTGAAGGGCCCTTCCCACACTGCCAAGGCAAGTCAGTTAAATGTTGATGGCGATGCGGCTTAGGCATTGGAAATGAGTCCTGTACATCCAAAGCCCGTGATTCAGATGACTCGAATCCGATATGGGCGTTTTGTTGCTTAAGTTTCCATCCAGAAATAGATTGGTGTTGTTAGTTTTTTCCTTTTAATCTCGAATCCGCCTACGAAGGACCCGCCATGACCAATTTCATGAACCCAGGTTTCATTCGATGCCAGTTTATGCACGGGAGTGTCTCTCTTGTATTGGACCCGTTCAAAAACAAACTCCATTTTCTCTGTAAGGCAACACTAAACGAAAAGCTAAAGCTTTCTATTCATCAACCATTTTTGGCCAGTATTAACGAGTTTCACATTAGTTTACTCATAAATGTCTGGCCATTCTGAACATATTGCAATGTTCTGAACAATGCTGAACTGTTTGGCAATAATTAGTAACAGCTCATTTTGGCCAAATGGCATTCCACATGTGAATAGTTAGTTACAAGCTTTAAAACTTGACAAAAGTTTTAGCTATAAATCCTAAGCGAAAAGCTCAAAAGCTATATGTACTTATAGAATAGCAACGTTACATATCTTCAGTTTTAGGTGAATTCTAGGAATAGCCCCCTATGTTCTCTAAGATGTGTTTTTCATAATTTTATAATTCTCAAAATAAATGAGTTGTCAAGCCCAAAGATAAAAATCGCCGATAAAAGCTGTGTTCATTAATTTTTATAGAAGTGCGTTATGTCTAAGCAATTATTCTGGGCATCTTGGATTATGTTTATACGCTTGATATTTATGGCTAGTGTATAAGCCGCAGAGGTTTTTGTGCATGTAAATTTAGCCCGGTGGACTGGAGACATGTAGCTTGGTGACTGTTTCTGGATGCATTATAGTCTAGTGGTTAGCACGCTGGACTATCAGCCCCGAGTTATGAGGTTCAAATCCCCGATGAGATGAAAGGGTATTTCAGTATTTCTGTTTCCACTGCATGTCAAAAATTTTTTCTATTTTCGATTTGCTATTTTCTATTTGCTATTTTCAGTCGATTGTGTTGGCAAGTTGTGACTTATTCTGTTGTGGAATTTTACTTCTCAAAGTCGGACAGATTTTCGTTAAAAAATCATTAGAAGTATTTGCAATAATTGATAAATTACTAAGAATACTGAACATACAATCATGTTCATTCTTGATGAATTCTACCACGCAACAAGATTTTCTTTGGTTCAGCGTTACATTCACATTATATTCTTTAAAAGGAGCAGCAGAATTATTCTGTTCTGCTACTGTTCTCTAAAATTAAACTCTCTTCTTTTGATTTTATGCTTTAACTAGGCTACTTGTTCCAGCCTAGAGGACTATTGTATGCTTGCGTTAATGAACTTTAACGGTTAGAATGTATTACATTCAGCTATAATAGACTCTTTTTCACATAACAAATGTCTTTTTGATTCATTTAGTCCTGTAATTATTCAAGACTTGAATAACCCTCCTCCGAAATGATTTATTCTCATATACCATTATGCGACTCATGTAAATTCACGAGAAAACCATTTTAAACACGTTTAACACAATCTCGGTTCAGCCAATCACATAATTAGCTGTGTTAAGTTCTTGCTGTAGATTTCCGAGTATTTCTGACTTCCTTCTTTGTTGTGGAGTCTGATAGACTAAACCTAGATATATATGCATGAGTCAAAAGGCAAAACACAAGAATGAGCAAATGATCTGATGGAGTAATTCCACACTTAGCAATTCGAATAACGCTGCGTACATTCGGTATATTAGGCGATGCTGTCATCTGTGGTCGCTGATGTTGTTGCTGCTGCTGCTGCTGCTGGTGACGGCTGAGTGATGCTAAGCAGTGATGGGCTGGTGATGGAGGTGCGTGTGTCTGTGAGACTGGATGGCGTCGTCGTCTGATTCCTTGGATTAAACTCCTGTCGGTGTCGTTGATGACCAACGATGACAACACTCGGACCCCCACACCCAACCATCACCCACCACCACACGCTCATACATAACACAGATACATACACACACACACACACGTAGTGACTCACTATAACTGTAAATGTGTATAGTACATGCATGCATACATACATATATATTTATATACTCAAATACAGATTCATGCATACACACATATATATGTATATATAAATGAATACTTAGATACATAGATACATGTATACATACATACACAGACACATACATACATATATATATATGAATACATACTCAAATACATAGATACAGGCATGCATACATAAATATATACATATATGTATCAATACTCAACTACATAGATACATATATACATACATATATAATCAATACTCAAATACATAGATACATGGATACATGCATACATATACATATAAATATGTATACATACATCCATATATAAGCAAACTTGCATACATATATACATACATGCATTCATTTATTCATACATAGGTACCTACATGAGTCTGTCTATGCATATACACACACATATATATATATACATTGGTTGGATCATGAATGCGTAGATACTTCGTACATACATATATCTCTATAAAGCGGCGAATGGTTAATGTATGACACTGCATAGATGTGTTTTTATGGGTCGTCGTTGACTGGACGCCGTGCTTTTGGCTCGACTAGCTGACTGATCGAAATTTCGATTGGGCGCTAGATAATTCACCGGATCGACGGCCCCTCCTTGTCTCCATCCGCTTCCCTGTGATGCTATTCCTCTTCAGCAACATCGGTATCGCCACATCCTCCTGCTGGGCATCCCTGCATCCGTCGGTGCTCCTCCAACATAATTACCTTCATCCATATTCCAACAGAATGTCGCCAATAGCTTTGCACGCAGTCTATACATTTGTATATGTATATGTATATATATATATATGTGTGTATATATATTAAGTATATGTATATATGTGCATATGCATATGTATGTGTGTATGTATATATATGTGCATATGTACATGTATGTGTATATGTATATGTATGCGTGTATATGTTTATGTATGCAAGTATATATAGCGGTGGAATGCTTTAGAATTTGTTCTGCAATGGCAGAGGCTGTTTATCAAAGTACATGAACAGACAGACAGACAGACAGACAGACAGACAGACAGACAGGCAGGCAGGCAGACAGACAGGCAGGCAGACGGACAGACAGACAGACAGATGAAATACTCTGCTAAGTGGGGAAGAACACACTCTGACGCAGTCACACGGAGACATGCGCACATACTGACTGATATTGACGTCATATGACCTAAACATTGAGGTCAACTGTGTCCTAAATGACCAAAACTATTTCGAATTTCATGTGAGAAGTTTTGCTACTCAAGGACTAATGTTTTCGCTTATAATTTTATCGAAATAACAAGAGGAATGATGACACAAAGCTAACTACAGTGACTTTGCAATGTGACATTGAATTAAGGCCAGCCGTTTAACAATAGATCAAAATTGTGTTGTCATTCAAAGACTGATTTTTTATTTTTTATTTTGGTTTTCTTCTAATTTGGTAGAAAAGAAGAAACCAAACAATAATGTTTGTAATTACCGATATAAATTGCACATTCTTTGAAGTAGATATATAAAAAATGTTAGGTAGCGCTTTCCAGATATATAGAAGCATTTTCTGTAATAGATGAATTATAATACCAGTAGCCTGCAATTCTACAATTTACAAATTATTCAATATTAATGTAAAAATGAATTCCACTATGTAATTATGGCCTTTAACTGAAGTAAATGCTTAATTAAATATTGCTTTAAGAGCACACAACCGCATATCATTAGACATGTGAACTCCACAGAAACCTATTCATGTAAATGTTTGCATTTACCGATTAAATCCAGGCTTGGTATATATAGGATCAAGAACTCAGTTTACTGAAAGCAGTCACACATGATCGTGGCGAACATATCGAGAGTGATACAAAGTTCGCTTAAGCGTTCAATTCTTCATAAATGTTACATCCCAAAACATATAAAACACCTAAATTGTTTGTACAATATTTTTGTTATTCATAATTCTAACAGTAAACTTTTCACGTATCTCAAAGAGGATAGAAATACACTCCTGAAAAACAAATGCTTTTATTGAAGAAAATCTGTCCTAGACTCAGACCAGGATCTCAAGAGTTAAGTATTCCGAACCATCATACAAACCGACAAGAATATTGTCCAGAATGCTCTCTTCTTCCATGCGCAGCTCAGTCTCCTAGCTTCAAACACACACAAACACACATACACAGTCAGACACCCACATACACACTCATACACACACATACACACACCACGAAGTGTATTTACAAGCACAACAACTAGTTTCTTCAGTCCAGTCGACAGTCTGTCACTTTGATTCAACATGACAAGGAATTTTTGCGGATATTGTTTGCTCTCCTCTGCCATCGACTTCTTCGTCTGTTCTAATTTCATATGGTCTAATCTAATATGTTCTAATCTGTTTTAATCTGTTCTAATCTGTTCTAATCTGTTCTAATCTGTTCTAATCTGTTCTAATCTGTTCTAATCTGGACAAAGCATCGATCGATGGTAGCTTCAAGTAAAATCGTATTCGCAATTATGATCCGTTGGAGAAGTCCGGTCGAAATCTTATTTTTATCAGTGCTACATTTAGTTGGATTGCACTATTCCATAAGACAAGATGTGATTCGATTTGAATAGAATCTATTCATTGATTTGGATCAGATTCGATTAGATCAGATCGGATCAGATTGTATTAGATCAGATCGGAACAGACCAGACTAGATATGATCGGATCAAGTTAGATCAGATTAGATACGATCATATTAGATCAGACCAGATTTGCATCAGATCAGACCAGATCAGATCGAATCAAGTTAGATCACGATAAATCAGATCTGATTTGATTTAGATAGGTTTAGATCCAACCAGATCGGATAAGATCTTATTCCATTACACCACATTACATTCTGAACGATTAGGTGAGCTCAAAGACTAGAATTCTTGAAAGTTAATAGTGCACTTACTGCAAGGGGAGGATTGAGGAAAATTAATAAACTTGGCCGAAGAATATCGTGATGCCAGGCAATAAATCTTCTTGTTATTGGCTGGCAAACGCGCCGTGGAATTTTCCACTTATTATTGGGGGCGCGTATTTTGTCACGTGGGCACTCCTGCAGGAATTGGACCGGTCTGAATTGGTCTGCTGTCTTGGCGGGAAAGAGCCTATGGAAACAGCCGCAAATGCTTTGTTGAGTACGGCGCGAAGATTTTGTAGCACTACTCTGTCGTCTATTTAGTTTGCATTTTGATTTACAAATTTCGTTGAAAGATTTGTGCCTTAAGCAAGTGTATGTTGACCTTTTGAGCAATGTTGTCATTAAACCGTTCGTTTATTCAATTATCTTTACGCAGATCAAGGTTACAATCAAATAATTTCAGTTTACAGCATTTACTTGTTCTCATTCTGCTTGTGTCTGTATTCCCTTGGATGTAACGTTATTGACTGAACGTTTGCTGAAAACCTTTATTAAACTTTGTCAGTTTATTTCAGACAGCAAAGCGTTTAAACATTGACACTTTAGTGGTTTGTCAACAGTGTTACCCGGCTGAAGTTGTAGCAAAACTACTTTTAAAGTTGTTAGTTCCCATGACTACTAGATCAAGATTGACTGTAACAAAACCCACAAATAAATATTAGATAAGAAATAAATATTGCATCCAGTGGCCTAGCTAACGAGGGCCCTTTTGCAAACTGAACTTTGGCTATTTTGCGTTAAGTAAATGAGCAACCGGCCTTGGCCCCTTGGGGGTTCAGACGGCCCCTGGCCTCGTGGGCCCTTGTGCTTTGCACAACCTGCACAATCTAATGCTACGCCCCTGATTGCATCGAACTGAGCGAACTCGCCACGTGTAGTTTCTGTCACAAAAGAGCAGAGAGAAGGCGTTGACAGGAAATTGTGAACATATTAGGAAAAGGATATTTGAAAAACAAACATCATACGTACAGTAATTTTAGATTCCGATTTAGAAGCATTTACTTCTGATAGAATGAAGAATCAACAGGCAACAGACTGGCAATATTACTATTCTTATTTTCAAGCTATCAATCTGTACAGTGATTCTTGTGAGGAATTCACTCTCAACAAGATAATTTGAGACAGAGCTTATTTTAAGACGCATCTTTACAGGATCTGCTAGATATTCATGTTTTAGCGCCTTCATAAGGTTTTATATAAATGTTCACATACATACATGCATCCGTCCATCCATCCATATATTCACATATCTGAACATTCATCCAGCGCCTTTTCTGAACCTCACAAGATTCAATATCAGATAGAGTACATTGGCATTCCGCATATTGTTTTCAATTGGCAAAACCGATTTGGCAAATTCCGCTACACTTCTGCCACGTTTTGTTCGCATCACAAGACGCTGTTTATGTTATTTATAAAGGCGTTCATATCACAGATTTATATACAATAGATCTGTGATGTATATGTATGTATGTATATATGTGTGTGTGTGTATATATCAGGCAACCATGGTGAAACAGATTCACAGAAGCCCTAGGGTCACAATCCGTCCGGTGTCTGTGTAATGCTCATCTATCATCCGCCATCTTTGTCGTAAATCTATTTCTTTGAAATGAGAACAGTTCACGATTCGGAAGGCTTACGAAATAATGCTTTTGATTCGGATCACTGATCAGAAGTACAGATGAAATCTGATTCAAAAGAAACTTTATTCGGTGTTGCTGATCTCGTTTATGCCTTTTACTTGTTCACAGATGCTCACATACATACATACATCCAGTCAGTCTGTCAGAGCATTTATATAGCGCCTCTTCATTAGACATACTCAGAAACACTCCCAGCCCAGCCTCGGCGAAAATGAACAGTTTTCAGGTGTTTTTAAAAGGTGCAAAAAATACACACGCAACCGATGCCTATAGCATACACGATATTTATGTAGCGCTTAGCGGAGGTCTAGACTCGAAATCTGTTGCCATAGCAACGAGTCAAAATGTTGTCAGGATGATGGATTGGTTTCCAACTGTGTCTGCACTTCAACCTTTGAACCCGTCTTTCCATTTCAGCAACGTTGTGGAGAGGTGCGCCAAATGAATTCACCACTGGTATATCCACGCTCCATATGATGGAGGTGTCTGAGGGATTGAGGAGGATCGTTAGAGTATAATCCAACCATAACTGGTCTTTTCTTTAAATTAGACAATGCTTCCGTTTCCGGAAATGTCAATCCAATGTGATGCTGGAATTATGCACAATTTTAAACTGGTATTTAATTGATAAAAATGTGTGGATTTAATATGCAGAAGGTTTCTAATTGTTCAACTGCTTAACCTTAATACACATACAATAACACGAATCACTTATAAATACGCCAAGTAGACCTATGCTGTGAAAACTATACAGATAACTAAGTAAGTAAATAAGTAAGTAAGCAAATAAGTAAGTAAGCAAATAAGTAAGTGAGTAAATAAGTAAGTGAGTAAATAAGTAAGTAAGTAATTAAGTAAGTAAATAATGCATTAGTTAACACACCATATTTCCATCGGCTGAGCGAGGAATTGTAGGCGTGGACAAACACACAAACAGTTAAATACATAACAAAGCAAAGAAACAAAGGAAGATGCAGAACCATAAAGACAGATATGAAATGCACAAAACATCGCTCAAGCCCTATTCCTCGAAATCTTCAGCCGCTGTGGTACTTCAGAAACCCTACCTAGTGATAGAGGCACTAATTTCATGATTTATTCGTAATTGCGCCTAAGTCTTCGCATGGCGACATGTCTCTACCCACCTGAAGAATTCGCAAATTGAACCACTCACTGATTACTTGATTGATTCACTGATTCATTGAGAGATTAAAGATAGACGAGCAATTAAGCAGGTAACATTGGGTCATAGATTTCGAAGGCGCTCTTGTCGAGGCGTTAATTCAATAATTCTTCCGGATTTAATTATCTTGTCTTGATCCCAGTAGTCCTTCAATTTAGCGGCTGTACGCAGATGACCCCGTCTGAGGTCAGAAGAATCCAATAGAGTCGTAAATTTAATTAACACAAACCAAACAATCGATTTCGCTTATTCTGCAAGTTTACGTTCCACTGACGCTGTTAAAGGACAGCATCTAAAATCCGGAGCCAGTTCAGGACATTCGGCGTCTGTTTACTTAGATTTCTGCTGCTACATTGACGCATGTCTCAGTTCTCGGAAAAAACATAACGGCCAGGAAGTGAAGAGCATGGTGATGAGAAATACAGACAGACAGACAGACAGACAGACAGACACAGACAGACAGACAGACAGACAGACAGACAGACTGACTGACTGACTGACTGACTGACTGACTGACTGTCCCCTGATGAATGTGTGAGTGAGTGAATGAGTGATTGAGTGAGTTGTGAGTGAGTGAATGAGTGAGTGAGTGGTGAGTGAGTGAGTGAATGAGAGTTTAAGATGACAGATCTAGTAAATTGGTTAAAGATATGATTAATACGAACTTAGTTTCTGCGACCAAGCACTTGCTTAAACTGACGCCTGAACAAGTACTAAGATGCCAGCGTTGGTTCGACACCGAGGTTGACACAGTGACATCTAACCACTAGGCAAAATACAGTCGTCCCTCGGGCGATCGATCCGAACAGTGCTGTTCGCCATGCCAACCATTACCCGGAAGTGATTAATGAGTTTGCGGTGGTCACGTGCCTTATATTGTCAGTTTCTATCAGACGCTGTCTGGCTAGATGTCGCCACAGTCGCCGTTGGAGATGGCACACTCCATGGACGCCGACAAAAACAACAAAGACATCAATGAAATCAAAGCCAGTTATCCCATAAAGAATGGATAGATGGGTGGATGGGTGGATGGATGTTCGGGTGGATGGATTGGCGGATGGATGGGTGGATGAGATGCTTGAGTGGTTGGATAGATGGATTAATGGATTGGTGGATGAATTGGTGGATCGATGGGTGGATGAATGAGTGGATGGATGGATGGGTGGGTGGATGAATGAGTGGATGGACGGATGGGTGGGTGGATGAATAAACGGGTGGTTGGATGGATTAGTGGATGGATGGGTGGATGATTGGGTGGGAGATTAATGGTTGGGTGGATTGATGGGTCGGATGTGAATGGGTGAATAGGTGGATGGGTGAATGGTTGGATGGGTGAGATGGATGGATTGGTGGGTGGGGTGGGGTGTGAGATGGATGGATGGGTTGGCGGACAGTTAAGTGGGTGTAATTGTAATTGCAGTAGAAAATTTGCGTAGCGTCGTTTCAAGAGGAACTAATCAGAGGCGCCCACTACCCCAGTCTAAACGACGGCAAATGTCATTAAGAAGAGAAAATTCATAAGTTAGCAAAGCAGTTCTTAGCGAACTAGAAAAGTCCCCAGTGGAAGGCTCCCGCACGCACGCAGAACCCAGCCAACGGATCTTCATCGAGAGTTGACCTGTGATACCACGTCCAGAGTTCCTGGACCGCGTTGCACTGAGAACAACGACAGGCGATGTGTTGTGTTCCCAGTTGCCTCACCATCCAGCAGTCCCTCACAGTTGGCCGATGACGCAATCTCCGGACATATCTCGACCGAGCAGGGCTGTGCAGGACGCCATTTGATTGGTCGTAGAACCCGCCATGGCTGAAGGTCGATGGCACTCCAGAGACCCTCTTCGACCCTAATCCAAGATTTTCCGGTTACAGTTATGTCAGGCTCAACTACCCAACTGGGAACTTGTCGCCTCCTGAATGGTGGAAGGGTTCAATGGAGGCGAGAAATCGACCACTTGTAACGAAACATTGTCCACCAACGCCAAAAAGCATGCGCGTATATATAGAGGGGTTGGTTGTTGGGTGTGTGGATAGGTAGGCGGATGGTAGATGGGTGGATGAATGCTGATGGATGCGTGGAAGGATAGATGGGGTAAGTGGGTGGATAGATGGAAGGAAGGAAGGAAGGATAGACGGATGGATGGATGAATGGATAAACGGATGGCCCAGAATATGTAGGTCTGTGGAAAGACTGATTGATTGATGGATGAATGAATGGCTAGATGGGTGGATAGAAGGGTGGGGATATATGGCAGGGTGGATGAGTGGGTGGAATGATGGATGGATGTGTTATGGATGCGTGCCAACTGCTCGAGAAGAAGCAATATCTGTCGCATCGAATGTCGCGAAGTTGAGACACTTTTAGATATCCACAGAAACAGCAATTAGTTTCCAGTAAAAAATGGGTGGACACAAGGTTGAGGATATGAGGATGGCTTGATGTTGGGTGGATAATTTTTTAAGCAGTTTATGGCAAAAAATATAGAAGCTCAGAGGACAAAAGAGTCGCCTAATCCATATGCAGCATTGTTTTTATGCTGCAATATTCACTTTTTCTTCTTCTTCAAAATGTATGGCAAACCACGTGCAACTTGTCGATGTTGTTTTGTTCATAACTGTCGCGAAATGATACTTTAAACGATTCACGAACTTGAGCAGCGAAGATAGATTAGTCGAGAAGCATAAGTAAATGTACACGTGTTTCTATAGCGACCATAAGGCCTCGACCCTGCTCATTTTTCAATGAATTTATCGGGTGAGATCCTTCACCACCGCTGCCCGTTTGAATGGGTGTCACGCCATTTAAGGTCCCCTTGTACGGACCGTGCTAGCCCGAGATCAGCAACATAATAGGAAGTCCAAGTCGGATGCTCCAGTTATGAGAATCGAGGAGAATCTGGTTCAAGCAGCATCCGCCTTTCAACTGCGCCATTTCTTTCCTTCTGGAGTTTATCAAAATTAATTCACAGTTCGACGTTCAGAGGCAATATAAATTTCACCATCTACTTACTTACCTCGTTTCGTCATCCCAAAGAAAAACTCGAAAGACTACAACAGCTAAAACGCTCGCGAATGAAAGGTGATAAGGCAGCATGTGAAATGTGGGCTTTAGCGGACTATCATGTTGTGTTGCTGATTGTTCCACTGTGTTGTAGTGTGTTGATTTGTGTTGCATTATGTTCATGCGTGTTGTACTGTGTTGCAATAGTTGCTTTACAGAGCAGCAGTGTCAGATAGAGGTGGAAGAGAAAGATCAATGCACGCAGATAATGAAAATCAGATGCAGTAGAATGGGACTGATTTAGGACGAGGAGACGAAAAGCGGTGGAAGAAGAGAAAACGGAAAAGGAGGAAGTGGACAGACAGGAAGAATCGTGAGACGAGGATGGACCCAGAAGTGTGTGGAAGAGAAGAATGTGGAAGTGAATGCAGAAGAAGGATAATTGGCCTATTGAGGATAACACGAGGAGAACGACGACGAAGATTAGGAGGGGACGCGGTGAGTAAAAGGAGGATGAGGAGGTTAAAGGAAAAGGAAGAAGTATAAGAGGAGGACAGGAAGGAAGAGGAGAGGAGGGAGGGAAACGGAGGATGAGGAGGCTAAATAAGAGGAGGAGAAGAGCGAGAGCTAAGATGGGAGGAAAAAAGAAGGAAAAGAGGAGCAAGAGGAGGAGAAGAAGAAGGAGGAAAATGAGAAGAAGAAGAAATAGGATGAGTAGTAGTAGTAGGATAAGAAATGGAGTAGAAGGAGAAAGTGAAGGAAAAAGGAAGACGTATAAGACGAGGAAGGAAGGAAAAGAAGAAGATGGAAGAAAAAGGAGGAGAAGAAGGACGAGGAGAAGAAGAAGATGGAAGAGGAGTAGAAGAAGAAGGAGGAGGAAGACGGAGGAGTAGAAGGATGAAAAGAAGGAGGAGGAGGAGGAGGAGACGATGTGAAGCCGGCGGAGACTAATAGGTGCCTGTAGGTTGTCATGTTGCTGTTTGATGGAAGAGGACGAAGGCGGCTGCAATTCATCAGATGTCATCTGCTTCTGACAACTCTCCGATGCATTGACCCGTTTCCCTCCTTCCTTCATACCTTCCTTCCTTTGATGCGTCCCTTCCCCACTCTTCCCATCGTCCTCCTTAGTCCCTTCATCACTCCTTCGCTCTGTCTGTCTGTCTGTCTCTCTGCATGTATGCATGTACGTCTCTGTCTCTGTCTGATTCTGTCTGTCTGTCTGTCTTTCTGTCTGTCTGTCTGTCTGACTGTCTGTCTCTGTCTGATTCTGTCTATGTGTGATTCTCTGTCTCTTTCAGTGTAACTGTGTCTATCTCTGGTGCACTGTCCTCCTCAGTCTCTGCCACGGTCTCATTCTCAGTCTCTTTCTTAGTCTCTGTGTGTGTCTGTGTCTGTCGCTCTTCCGTGGTCGGACACCAACCCATTACCTCTAATGGTCGCCGCACGAAATTATTCAAAGAGTGTGAAAGGCGTCGTTTTTAAGCTGCAGTCGTCACACTGACAAATGGAAAAACGAAAAGTCCAAATGGTAAGATGTCAGCAATTCATCACTTCGGTCAAGGTTTGATTCCCTGCGCTATAATGAAGAAGAAGAAGAAGAAGAAGAAGAAGAACGCGAAGAAGAAGAAAAACGCGAAGAACGCGAAGAAGAAGAAGAAGAACGTGAAGAAGAAGAAGAATAAGAAGAAGAAGAAGAACGCGAAGAAGAAGAACGTGAAGAAGAAGAAGAAGAACCTCTTAAGCTGACTTCGATGGAGGCCATAGGTATGAGGTGTTCATTTTCTTAGCCTCGGCGTATAAAGGCGGATGACCAATTCTCTTCCTCACCGCCGATCGTCCCTTAAAGAGTGCATGATCAGTGTATGCCTACTTGTTGTATAGCTGTGTGTTGTACGGGGTGCTAAAAGTTGAATCCTAGAATCTACATTGCCAGTAAAGCGCCCAAAATGTTTTAATTGCTAAGCCTAATTAACGGCCGAGCCATTGCGACGTCAGGATATAAATTTATTAATTTCTCATCTAAGATAATTTTATTCATAATTTATTTTCTTGTGTGGTGGTGTAGTGCTATGGTTGGTGCCTCCGTAACCGGAGGGTCGTGGGTTCGAATCTGCCTCAAGCCATTGAGTAGCGATCTTGGACAAGTTGCTCACCCACGATTGTCTGTGAGGAAGGCAACGGGAAAACACCTCAATCATCTCATTCCAGGGTGGCAAAAAAGCCAATGGACCTGCCTTCGGGCAGAGAACTCATCATCATCATCATCATCATCATCATCATCATCATCATCATCATCATCATCATCATCATCATCATCATCATCATCATCATCATCATCATCATCATCATCATCATCATCATCATCATCATCATCATCATCATCATCATCATATCTTCTTCTTCTTCTTCTTCTTCTTCTTCTTCTTGTATTTTATATTTATGTGCACACGTCACCTATTACATGAGATAGCAATCGATTTTTATTAATTAAATGTGTATATCATATCGAACTAGAATGTCTTTACACAGTGACCATCGTAATGGCGGTTCTTCATGGCAGGCTTAGCGTTAGGAAGGAAAATGTAAATCATTTGCAAGTTTTGGCCCAATCAGAGTCAGTCGAAAACGAGAACTAAGGAAAGTGTTCACGAATGAATTCTTCTCTCACTTTCTCTCTCCCTTTCTATTTGTTTTTTTTCTCTCTCTCTCTCTTTGTTTCTCTTTTTTCTCTCTTTCTCTTTCTCCTTCTTTCTCTGTCTGTCTCTATCTCTGTCTCTGTCTCTGTCTCTGTCTCTGTCTCTGTCTCTGTCTCTGTCTCTGTCTCTCTCTCTCTCTCTCTCTCTCTCTCTGTTTCTCTCTGTTCACTATCTTTCTCTTTGTTTCTCTTTCTCTTACTTTGTTTCTCTCTCTCTCTCTCTTTCTCTATCTCTTTACCTGTGTTTCTCTCTCTTTGTTTCTCTTTCTCTTTCTTTCACTGTCTCTGTTCTCTTTGTCTCTCTTTTTGTCTGTCTCTGTCTATGTCTGTCTCTGTCTGTCACTCTCTGTCTCTTTGTCTCTATCTCTCATCATCGACCATCGAAATAGGCAATACGATTACATGGTTAACCGTTGCACTGGCTCAGTTTCCAGTTGACCAGAACACTGCGCTGTAACTGAATGCTGTCTGTTGAACCCATAAAATGCGAAATGGAAAATTCCATGCCATAAAAGGCAGCATCTTCTTAAAAATTTAATCCTGTTATTGGATTGCTTGCGATGGTTCTGTCGTCTGGTCAGTCACTTAGTCGGTCGACCGTCGGTATGTCGGTCGATTGGACTGTCAGTGTCTGTTAGTCTGTCGACTGTCGGTATGTCGGTCGATTGGACTGCCAGTATCTGTTAGTCGGCCGACTGTCGGTATGTCGGTCGATTGGACTGTCAGTGTCTGTTAGTCCGTCGACTGTCGGTATGTCGGTCGATTGGACTGTCAGTGTCTGTCAGTCGGTCGAATGTTGGTTTGTCAGTTGATCGAACTGTCAGTGTGTTGGTTAGGTGGACTGTCAGTCAATCGGATTGCCGGTATGTCGGTCGATCGGACTGTCGGTCGGTCAGATGGTCGTCGGTCAGACGTGCAGTGGTGAACGACTAGAAGAAACGCATGGGCGGTGAATGAATAGATCTGTTACCGTGTTCTTATCTTTATGGCTTCAAATGCAACGGTGCCTCAGTCCTTGGCTTGACATGGCTGACACCAGGATTCTTTGATGCTTCGCTCTTCAGCCGTGTTCTTAGAAATCTCGATTGGCAGGACATCCGACAATCGATCTCATTAATCGACTGTCGTGGGGGGAGGACGACAGAGAGAGAGGAATAGAAATGAGGTGACCAAGATGCGCAGCAGAACGACGAGGATTAAGCTACAAAAACAACGACAGAAGACAAAAAACAACGTACGTCATGTGGAGGAGAACAGCGACAGACAGAGAGAGGAACAGAGAAAGGAAGATATACAGAAAAAGGCAGAGAGAAAGAGAAAGAAAGAGAGACAGAAAGAGACAGATAGTGGTAAAGAGAAAGAAAGATAATGATATCCAGAAAAAGACAGAGAAGTAAAGATAAAGAAAGATATACAGAAAAAGAGTGAGAGAGGAGACAGAGGGAGGGAGGGAGAGAAGGAAAGAAAGAAAGAGAGAGACAGATAGAGAGAGACAGAGACAGAGAGAGGATACAGAGAGAAAGGCAGAGACAGACAGAGACAGACAGAGAGAGACAGAGAGAGAGAAAGAAAGAGAGAGAGGCAAAGTAACATAAGAAGGAGCAGAGGAGGCATCGAAAGAGGAAGAGCAGGAACAGAGTGATGACTGGAGGAAAACAGCTGCAATGAAAAACGACATCGGAGGAACATGGAATGTGCCTCCTCCCCCTCCCACCCATTCCTTTGTTTCCACGAGGCTACAGAGCGATGGGGAGGAGAAGACAAGGGAAATGAAGAATTACATCGAAAGAGGAAGAGTATGAACAGAGGGATGATTAGGGGAATGCAAAGGAAATGGAAAATGGCTTCGGAAGAGGAGGAATATGAATAAAAGGATGAGTTGAATATGGCAAGGGAAATGGGAGATGGTAAAGTTGCTTTATGCGCATGCGCTCAGCCGACCGTGGGTGATTGACGGGAAACGGCCCAAGACCTGCTTCAGGCCCGAATGTCTTTCCTACCACCACCCATCCCTTCCTCCTACCCTATCTGCCACCCCCACTCCTGCCGATGCATTGAGCCGTGATGTCCCGCGGCGACCATGATTGCCGATAAACCTCAACTCCTACAGGACTCTCTCTCTCTGTCTCTGTCTGTCTCTGTGTCTCTGTCTGTCTCTCTCTGTCTCTGTCTCTCTCTGTCTCTGTCTCTCTCTGTGTCTCTCTGTGTCTTTCTTTCTTTCTCTCTCTCTGTCTCTCTCTGTCTCTCTCTATCTCTGTCTCTCTTCCTCTCTTAGCTCGTCCTTTCATCCGTCAATCCCGTTTGCTTTTTGTCTCTCCATCTTTCCATTTTCCTGTTCTGTCCAAATTCTTTTCGTCTCTTGTTGTTTATCTCTCCACTTTTCATCTTTCCATTTATCCAATCTTTCGTCTCTCCAATTCTTCCGCTTTTCCATCCCTCCATCCCTTCATGAATCTAGACCTTCAACCGATCGATCGACTGACACAGACACAAACATATAGGCACATAGACGGACATACAGACCTAGACACACAGACACACAAACTCAAAGACTCACATATAGACTCAGCGCATTGTAATGCTTTTCACCACTTCCGTCTCTTTTTCTATCCCTCTCTCTGCGTCTCTTTCTTTCCTTCCTTCTTCCTTCGTTCGTTTTGCCTGTTTCTCTCTTTCTATCTCCCTCTTTCCCTCTGTTTCCTTCTTTCTTTTCATCTCTTCTTTCTTTCACTCTGTCTCTCACCGTCTCTTTCTGCACACTTTTATCTGGTTTGTAGCCGTCGGCTCCTATATACTGGCCGAAATGCTTAATACATTTAGAGGCAATCCCTAAACATCGGACGCCATGCATCTGCTAACGAACGCCATTTCTACCGCGCATGCTCCGTCTGAATGAGATTTCCGGTCGATAGATGGCGTCGTCCTTGACGCGACTTCAGTCAGTTACCTTGACGACGACAACAGTAGTTACTGCGTCCAAATAAATTCGAGAAAGAAATGTCTGTCTCTGTCTTTGTTCGCCTGTCTGTCTGTCTGTCTGTGTGTGTGTGTGTGTCTCTTTTGAGTGCTGCAAAGTGACGAAGAGAGAAAATTATACAAGGGACTGTGAAGTGACAAAGAGTGAGATACTGTGACGCTGGTGGATGTTCCTTTGGCTCCTATTACGCTGTCTCTGAATGCAAGACAACTTCATTCGCCTCTTAGACTGTGTCTGTCTGTGCGTGTCTACGTCTGTGTGTCTGTGTCCATCTGTGTGTTTGTCTGTGTCTACGTGTCTGTTTGTGTGTCTGTTTGTGTGTCTGTTTGTCTGTTTGTCTGTCTGTCTGTCTGTCTGTCTGTCTGGCCTACGTCTCGTATAATTTTATTTCTATGACTGTCTCACTAACTAATCGTGCTTGCTTTCAGTTTACACGATTCTGTGCCTGTTTGTCGGACGTGCTGTTATCGGATCATCTGTCTGTCTGTCTGTCTGTCTGTCTGTCTGTCTGTCTGTCTGTCTGTCTGTCTGTCTGTCTGTCTGTCTGTCTGTCTGTCTGTCTGTCCGAGTCTCCAGTCACTCAATAGACAGCTAGAGCGGAAATCAAGCAAGCGTTATTGAGCGACTTTGTAGTCGGTTTTATGGTCGTTGTTCGCCAGTGAAACTGGAAACATTTGAGTCTTTCAGAGAACGACCGAGGCCGACGAATTGTTTGAGATGAACGCTTTCTTCTTATCCGTTGGATTTCTCTCATAACTTCTAGAAGCAAGTCCTTGTCTTCGAAAACCAAATTCAAATGCGTGACTCTGTCTGTCTCTGTCTCTGTCCCTCTCTCTCTCTGTCTCTGTCTATCTGTCTGTCTGTCTGCCTGTCTGTCTGTCTGTCTCTCTGTCTCTCTTTCTTTCTCAACACCGAATATAGATGCCGCGAGTCAGAAGTAAATCAAACGCCGTCCAAATATAGGCTGCGGAAGTCGTTATGGGAATATTAAGCAAACAAATGTTAGGCTGCTTTGCTTGGTATTGACGCAGATCCGCGGGAGCAGAAATTCACGAGACAGTTCTAATGCCAAGCACAAGGAGATGATTCAGATGAATGTACATACAGTATGTATGTATGTGTGTGTGTATGTATGTATGTATGTATGCATTAAAGCACTTTATATAGCGCCTTTCAGTACCTCTCAAAAGGGCTTCAATAGACAGAACGAAATATGCGAACTGAAGCAGTAAAAGAAAGGCTTATGGTGAGGAATGAAATTGATGGGGAAAATTATGCCAATGAGGGAATATTGAAAATCAGTTAGGGCGAAATCTCCCCTCATCCCCTACAAATCGTAAAATGCTCTTTCTTTCCAAGAGCTGCACAGGCTAAGACATTAAATGACATCGGCTAAGACACCTTTAAATGGCATAAGCTAAGAGAACCATTAAATGACATCGGCTAAGACACCTTTAAATGGCATAAGTTAAGAGAACCATTAAATGACATCGGCTAAGACATCTTTAAATGGCATAAGCTAAGAGAACCATTAAATGACATCGGCTAAGACACCTTTAAATGGCATAAGCTAAGAGAACAATTAAATGACATCGGCTAAGACACCTTTAAATGGCATAAGTTAAGAGAACCATTAAATGACATCGGCTAAGAATCAATTTTAATGACATCGGCTAGTACACCATTAAATGACATAACGCAGCTTTACAACTCACACTGAAAAGCACCCTAGAAGTAACTCGCCTCTAACAGTGCTACATAAATTGCACAATTACTATTAAAATTACAGCTACAATTACATAAATTACAATTACAAATTCAGACTATGGTAAAACTGAATGGTACCGTCAGCCTTGATTGTCTGGATCGTAGGGGTTTTTCCTGGACAAATACAGCTAAGTGCTAACTGCCCCTTCCGCGCAGGACCTCACCTTAGGGAATCGCCGTTGACCAAAGGCAGGCAAGCTATTAACGCGCGATTACCTCAGTTTACTATGAACTGCCTTTTGGGGACCATCGGCTTGGGTATGACTCCCAGCTGGGTGGTAAGGAAGGGGGAAGGAGGTCAGTGCAAGTGCATGCGGTGGGAGGAGGAAGGGGAGTGCATTGGTCGGTCGTAGTTTCGGGTTTAATTAAGGCCAGCAAGGGACATTAATTATTGATAGGAAGGACGTCGGTCGTCGTCGTCGAAGGATGACACCGGCTGACCATCGATTGATCGATCGATCTATCGATGGCTGGAGATCGATGCCGATCCAATCACACGACCAACTGAACAGAGAAAATGCTTCAATTTACGAATCCCTGAAGAATTATTCCAAGACGAATGGTCTGGGACAAATCAGTTTACAGCTGCTGCAGCCATCGCCATCAACGGCTAAATATATAAACACATCCATTGAACTATGTATATCTATGTGTATGCATGTATGTATGTATTTATAAATAAATGCATATATATGAATGTATGTGTTCAAACGTGTATGTTTTGTATATGTATATATATACAGGCGCAATGTAGTTAAGCAATATAGAGCCGGGTTAATAGGCCTACTTAGATGGTTGACCGTTCGTGGAATATTACACCACCCGCCTAGTAGGCCCTCGAGCTTTTTACGGTATTGAAGGTTCAGGAAGGTGTCCTGACGTTGGATTGATGGGATCTTATTGGCGCCTCAGCCGAATATTCCTACGATTTCGAGACTTTATATAGAGGCTTTTAAACAAGATTATTACCAATGCCGTGTAAATAAGTAAGTGTGTAAGTAAGTAATCGAGTATGTATGTATAAATGTATGTATGCATGTATGAATGAATGTATGAATGTATATATGTATGTATGAATGTATGTCTGTATGTATGAATGTATGTATGTCTGTATGTATGCATGTATGAATGAATGAATGTATGTATGCATGAATGTATTTATGTATGCATGTATGAATGTATGTATGAATGAATGAATGAATGTATGTATATTTGTATGTATGTATATATATATATTTGTATGTGTCATTTGTCCTGTCTCTTATGCTGTACTTCATGATCTACAGACGCTACTTACATAACATCTTATGCGATGTGACGTGGTCTGTTCTATATTAAATTGCTGCTATTGATCTTCTTTTCGAGTTTTATTAAATTTCTTCTATAAGAGAATATCGGCTATCGCGCGAAAATGTGCAGTTACTCCAGCTTATATTTCTCAGCGATTACAGTACAGTAGCTATCATCCCATTGAGGCAGAACTTCAACTGAGGGACACTCCACTAATGATGATGTGAACTTTTAGATCTGTTATTTAGCCATTTGTTCTTAGAGATTCTGAAAAGGTTCCTTTCAAAATATTCAGATTCATCTATACATGTTCTTCGATATTGTTGATTAAACAGCCATTTGCAATCTCTCTTACAGTTGATGCATGAACGGCGATAGAAGGCGAAGAAGCTGATTTCTTGGAACCGTACCTTAACTAGAGTGTCGCCCATTTAAACGGGCAGCGGTGGTGAAGGATCTCACTCGATAAATTCATCGAAAAATGAACAGGGTCGATAAATTCCAAAAGGAAAAAACAGCGCAGTTAAAAGGCGGCTGCTACACTTGAACCCGATTCTCGATTCTCATGACTGGACATTCGGATGGGGGGGGGGGGGTCCAAACATGTCGCTGATCTCGGGCGAGCACAGTCCGTAGACGGGGAATTTTAATGGCATGGCATCCATTCAAACAGGCAGCGGTGGTGAAGGATCTCACTCGAAAAATTCATTGAGAAATGAGCAGGGTCGAGGCCATACGGTCGCTGTAGAAAAACATGTACATTTACATTTGCATTTTGGGAGTTATTAGCTCCATTTGGGGGTTATTAGCTCCATTCTAGCCCATGCCAATATATCAAGCAGGGAATGCACGACGTGAGAGTGCTTTTAGCATCTGTTCGCTTCCGACTCACACAGTCTTTAACTCCAGGTTAATTAACTTATTGTTTCTGGTTACCTCATGACAAAGCCGCTTGTCTCTTGGGTATTTATCGTCCTGGGTATTAGCGTTGTGACCATGACGCCTCCAACTATCCACTCATAGCCTGACTTGGCTATGGCGAACACCGTGCTTCTGCAGCGAGCGACATCTTTTTCCGTATATGGCTTCACGCGACATGCATAGTTCGGGCTTCATGCGCGGATTATCAATCACTTGCTCAACACTGAATTCAATATTGAAGCAACAGAACTGGTCATCTCTCCCTCTGTCTGTCTTGCTATCTCTACTTCTTTGCTTGCTTCGCCCACAGTCATGCAGTAAATCGCTATACCTTGCATTTTGTTGCATCCATGCCCAACAGAAATCTCCAATCTTTCGCCTGAAGCCTATGGGCATTATAAGATTAGTTCAACATTATGTAGAACCATTATGCGTGGCTGCTTAGTGTTGCGGATACGAAGCTGACAAGCACAGTGTGGTTGAACAATATCGAAACCGGTTAGGAATTGAATAGGCGTCCATCTGAGCCACCATCTACACTTCAAGGGTGGAATCAGAGCGTCTAAATAAGCTGTAAAATTATCCTGTAGCTGGATTATTGAACACTTTCTTTGAAAGATCTTCAGAGTTTCTTTATAGGACTTATAGGAGTGCAATCAAAGTGGTCATTGTTTACTATTTCTGGTTCCGTGGCCTATAACCTGGAATGATAGTCTGGTACCAGGATGCAACCTGGAATGGTAATCTGGTACCAGGATGCAACCTGGAATGGTAATCTGGTACCAGGATGCAACCTATAATGGTAGTCTGGTACCCGGATGCAACCTGGAATGGTAATCTGGTACCAGGATGCAACGTGGAATGGTAATCTGGTACCAGGATGCAACCTATAATGGTAGTCTGGTACCCGGATGCAACCTGGAATGGTAGTCTGGTACCCGGATGCAATCGTAAAAGGTCGACACGCTTCAAGACTGTCACCTCGCTTCGTCTCAGACATAAACATAGCTAATAAGGTACAGGGATTTACTGTATGACTGTGGATTAATGAGATGCAACCAAATAATATTACATTGTTCTGATCTAAGGTTGTCTGTACACGGCGCCTTTTGTCATAACGCACGTGACATTATGGTCGTTTCGAAGTTCAACCACACCGCACAATCGTTATCCATTGGGTAAGTCCAGGCGAAATCCAGGAGATCAAAGAGACCGGAAGACAGTCTATGCTGGGTAAGCATGTTGACGCAAACGAGTTCCTAGGTAAGAAGTAAACACGTAAACGAAGCGAAAGAATTGACAGACTGGACAGAACTGGGCTGAGATAATAACAAATTAAAAATCAGGTCATCTGGTGCAACATTTGTTGTTCCGAGCAGCGAACAAAGATTGGTCGGCCGATACGAATTGTTATGATCCGTTGTGAGCTGTAAAGCAGGCTTTAAACTGAATCTCAACTTGATAGGCAATCAATCAAGAGAAAGCATTGCAAGAATGACATGTTGATGCTAGATTAAAAGAGCTCTGTCGCAGCAGCGCATTATATAGCGCCAATGTATATTGCCCATAATTCACGAATAAGTCTTGCCAGCCGTGGTGTATCAAACAGCCATATAAAGACAGCATCATGCACCAGGTCATGACAATTGAATAACATCTATACCTACGTAGATACGTGCTTGGATAAGCAAGTAAATCGGTTATGGTCCTTCGCATCATTCCTTTCATGTTTAAAATGGAAAACTGTCAATGCGGCTTTTATCCAAACAGAAATCTAATCTGTGGCTGTATAGAATATTGTTTTGCCACAAAGATAATATTAGATGTCGTGACTAAACAACTACGAATTTGGTCACTAATTCTAATCTTTGTTACGAAATCTTCGCTGAAATTCCTAGAATGTCGAGCATGTGACCGCGCATGAGAAAACCCTCACAAAGTGGTAGAAGAAAATTTTGCTAGAAATGCGCGCAGAAGGCATGTAGGGATGAAGTTGATTAAAATGAGTTCTTTTCATTCATATATTCCTTGTTGTGTCTGCTATTAAACTTAAGTCTCTGTGTAGAGAGTCACCGTCTTAGTATTTTATTTTGTTTCATTTATATTATGATAGTCTACAACATAACTTAATTAAACGTGTCATCTTGTTGCCCCAATTTGAATTCATGTGCATCGATTAATATGCAAATATTCAAGTTTGGTAAACACTTTTCTTAACCAGGTTTTTATGGAGATTTCACTGATGACAGCCTCATAGACTTATATATACGCTCCAATTTATTATTCTCATAAACACTCATGACCCCTAGGCACAGTGACTTAGGTCGAGTCATAGTTTTGGTGAACTTTATGTATGTATCAAGACAATTAATATAGCGCCTTTTAAGTAACTTAGAAAAGCGATTTTTTATGTTGATCAGGTGAGTTGCGCGGAAAGTCAGTGAAGCGTGACGCTCTGCTGTATATTGTGCATTTTGTATAGGCGTACCGATGTACGCTCAATGTATACAGTGTATTTTGAAACTGTACATCGAGACGGTGGACTGTCGGTTAGTCGGCCTGATGCGCGCTTCAGATATTTTCTACATGATATTTTAAATTGATTTTCCTACAGTAAAACTACTTATGAAAACTATTCGACTAAAATTGCTACTCGTGACAATAAACACACCGAAGAAGTTTAGCAATCGAGAAAAACTAGGCAGTGAAGGCCGAATTAAGGAAGCGACCGACCGAGGACTATCAGTTCGTTGAAAAATGAGCAGGTGTGAGACGATACGATCAATATGGAACAACGTCTATATTTACAATACATTTAAGTTGAGCACAGATCGACGGAGTGAACGGGCAACGTTCATATAGTTTAACTTCTAGACAACTCTCATTCTTTACACTTTTTGCATTGTTCGCCAGCTGCCGCCACTTTCCGATCAGCATCAAGAAAGTTGCGACATCTATCGTTTAGCTGAATGGCGAGTTAGAAAGTATGTGTTGACGGAAAGGATTTTTCTCGTTGAGATCAAAGTACCGAGGCAAGAAGTAAACGGTCCTTGCAAGCTGTTACATGTGTATATTCGAGATATGCGCAGAATCAGGCGACGTCTTCCTTTTTTCAAGGATATCTCTGGCAAAAGCATTGGTCTCTAGTCGCCTTGATTGCTGTAACTTGCTCCTTAGCGGTATGACAAAGTCAAAATTGCAAACACCCCAAACAGTTCTGAACTCTTTGGATAGAGCTGTAACTAATGCGTAAAATTATGTGCATAAAATCTCATGTACTTACGTTTTTCACTGGCTTCCTAGTCAGAAAGGATTTGCTTCAGATTGGGGCTTATGGTATATAAAACATAACCTCGGCCAACTAGAATACTTAAAATCAATCCTCATCCTCCAAGCTTATTACCATTCGACCATGTCGTGTGACTTTTTTCTTTGGTTGTGCCAAAAAACTAGAACTGTTCTTGATGAACGGGCCTTTAGGTATTTGTACTTAGACTTTGAAACTCCCTTCCTGTATCTGTTCGTGTTGGTCAGTCTTTCATTTCATTTCGGTCTCAGCTTAAGACTGACTTTTCAACTTTCTTGTTTGCTATAGGCTGCATCTCTGTCTCAGTGGACTGATTTTCTGGACACTGATCTGAGTGCGGCTTGGTTTTGGCGAGCCACCGGCTGAAGCCTTGTCTATTATACACTGTAAATGTTGCTAATTATTAATTAATAATAGTAGAGCTTATCGTTGCAAAGATGCCAAATGACAATATGTACTTAATTTTTCCGTTAATGATCGCCGGTTGTCAGTGGGGGGTTGTAACCAATAGTGCTTGATCGGTTTAACCGATACCAAACCGATATCGCAATATTCAGAAAAACGGAAATCGATACCGAAGTCCGAATTCGGAAGACCCCAAAAATACCGAAAACCGAAGAAAAACGGACAAAACCGAGAATCAGTTGCACAGAATGCAAATATCAAAATATTAGTTTCACTAATGGATATTAGTTTTCGTGCACTGAGCATTCCTTAATAGTGCTAGTATTGACTGATACTAAGCTTGCAACACACCAACAACTCAACAGAGTACTTGGACTTCGATGTGTCCTCGGTAGCTGGTCCGAAGTTTAACGGCTTTGGAATTCGCTGCCAAGGCTATTCGTTCTGTCAGTTCTTTGATGTCATTCAGGTCTAAACTCAAGACTCATCTATTTCAACTTGCTTACCACCGTAGAGTAGCTTCTGGTTTCTCTGACCTATCGGAATTCGACCCGGCTTCTCCACCGGATTGTGATTTTGGATTGTGATTTTGACTTGACGCGACCATAGATTGATGCCTGGGCATTATGAAAATGGCGCTATAGAAGTCATTAGATTAGATTTAGATTAGATAGCAAATCGGTGTCCAAACTATATCTGTATTCGGGTTGAGACTCATGACTTGGCTTTCAGGCTTACTACTCATCCAGCGTTGTCCGTCTTCTTGTATTCTCTACAGATGGAATCTCGACCTTTGTTCGCGATTATAAATATATTTTTATTTTCATTGCATTGCAACTACTTTTTCGTATAATCTTAATGGCGGTTTGTAATCGGGGGAGTAGATTGAAAGTATTTACCTTGGTAAAAGGCTGCATCACTTGTCCTCTCGCGGATTATACCTCTCGTACTCTCGCGGATTATACCTCTTGTACTCTCGCGGATTATACCTCTTGTACTCCAGCGGATTATACTTTTAACTCAAAAAACATTCTCCGCCTATCTCAAAACGTATCTTTTTAGAACTGTTAGATAGTCATGCAGCAGCGCCTTGGTGAGATTCTTAAAACGCGCTGTACAAGTCTTTGGATACATACATACATACACACATACATATATTCATACCTGCGTATTACTATTTTTGAACTTCAAAACGACCATCATTTGATGCCCATGTATTATTATAATGGCGCTATAGAAGCTTCAATTTACATTAGAATCGAGATCTTCTTCTTCTGGTTCTCTGCCCTCAGGCAGGTTCAAACGTCCGATGACGCCACTCCTCTAGGTGCTGAGCTTCTTTTTTCAGCCTGATGTATCCGTCCGTCATCACCCAATCCAGCAGCATCTGTCTGGGTCTTCCTCTTGTCCTCCTCCTCCTCTCCATTCTGCCCTCAATGATGGTTCTCAAGAGTGAGTCTCCTTTCAATATGTGACCAATCCATGTTCTCTGTCGCCCCTTATTGTAGCTATCATAGATCTTTCTTCCCCAACTCTTTTCAGTACCTCTTCGTTTGTCACGTGCTCCGTCCAACTAACTTTTTCAATCCTCCGCCAAATACACATTTCGAAGGCCTCCAATCTCTTGATGTCCTCCTGTCTCATGGTCCATGTTTCGGATCCATACAACACCAGGCTCCATATCAGAATCAAGATACGCATCATTAACTGCATCCTATTAATCGATTCAAAGAATTTGGCATTCAGTTGACTCCTTTGCAATACCAAGGTTGAAATCTTTCGGCTGATCTTTAAAAAAATTGCTGGTTGTTAAGGTCTTTCGAAGTTGTCAATCGATTGGGCTTGAAACTTTCGACTCGCCCAATTTATGGCGTAGCGTTAACTCGAGAAAAGACACAGTCTTTGTTTTTTCGAAATTATAATTAAACAAACGAACAGTTCAACGACAACCGTGCTTCAGATGTCGAATACCCACGGAGATCATTCGACAGAGCTAGTTAACCTATCGGCTAATTAAGCGTCAATTGTCTGCCAGGTGGGGAGGGCAGGCCAAAGAGACATTGGCCGGAGGGCAATGCCAGCAGTGAAAGGGTAAAATATAAAGGGCTATGCACACGTGTGTGTATCCCTCTAGTTCTTCTGGCTGTCGAGTTGAAGTAGTTCTTCTGGTGGTGTCTTTTGGTTGTTGCTCCTCTGGTGTAATGTTTGTTTGGACTGGACCGTCGTCTTCCCCAGACAGATCGGAGCAGGAACTCAAGCCACACAGCAAACAAGGATGAGCAGTGGTTAAACATGGGTAGAAACCCTCACAGTTGTGTTAGGTAACAAGATAGTTGTTTGCTGTCTTAAAGAGCAAAGGGCCTGTGACTGGTGAAATATTTGCCCATTATGTTTGACCCCAACGGACCAACAGTCTTTCGAGTGTCAATTGACTGGCAACAGACTCGTTTGTTCGGTCAGTGGCCTCTTTTTCCTGAATTAGGCGCGTTAAGGCCTTAAGTCAGTCATTGCAATATAATTTCTGTAGTGAACCTGTTCTGTAGAGTCACGTGATTGATTGATTTGTATGCCTTGTAGATCTGATTGATTTTTATCTGTAGTTAAGTGTGGTTAAGTTCAATATGCGTATGTAGTATAATATTCGTGTTTAGTGTCTGCTACTGCATAATTGTAGGCCTACAGTCTAAGATGTCATTCCTCTCTAGCCGGTGTTATTCCCAACCTGGGTCTATGATAGATATGCAGAATTTAGGGGCAAACTCCCCAAAACCGGACCCCGACCCACTGGCCATGGATCACCCATCACCTTGGGACGGAGGAGCCTGAGGCATCATGCTAGCACGTGGGCCCTATTCCATCGAAGGAGTTGGACCCAACCGATCCAGTCAAAATAAATCGTTATTATATTTAATTAGAAACTTCTAGAGCACAGGTTCCAATGCACAGGGCATCAACCGATGCGTGTAAAATAAAGCGATTTCGTCACAGAACTACAGTATGTGAATAGTGAATGAATTTGTAAATGATCAATGAGGTGAATGAATGATCGGTTACGGATTGCAAGCCCTCTTGCTTAGTTATTAAGTGCTGTGTGAATAATTAGGTTAATGAGTTGTTTCACTGTGAATGTGATTAGTTAATCAAATAAATCATTATTTTAATAGGTCATGATGTTGAGTCGCCGATATAGGTATATTTCTCCAAAAACAGTTTACGTTTTATAAAATATTTATTGCGAAACTTACAAAGCCTTCATTTTTATTCACATGACTGTCAATGCATTGATTTGCCAACAGGGAAACATTAAATGAGACTCAAAGGTAAAATAAGCCTCGTTTTCACCACGTCAAAGGTAACAATCCAATTTGAACACATTAAAAAAGCCGAAGTTAGCCGGCTGTATAACAAGTGGTAGTTATAGCTGTACTAGGGAAGAGCACCTTAAACTCGACACTCGCAACGACAGGAAACCATTGGAGAGAACCGACAGAACTAGGCATGTAATCAGCAGCGTGAGATTAAGTGTTGCCGGTTGGGACCAGGATTTGCGCTTCTGATTAAAGACGCTATAGCTGAAATTCGACACGCAGCACCACACCATCCGGTCTGGAGATCAGTGCTAAAACCTCAGCAATTCAACGCATCAGATTGGTGCTTGTCAGTTGCACAGAGCCGCAAATATTGTCTCGGGGCTGGCTTTTTGACGATTCAAAATCATCGAAACTTGAACGAAATGAATGTTTTTCTCTCAGTCGATTACAGCAGGCAATCCCACCTACGAAACTTATAGTCGGTTGGTGCGAAGTCATTTCCATCTGCAGGAAACAAGTCTAAAATTGTTATCATTTGGCCAAATCGCCGCTCAGAAACGAATACTTAAATTCACACGAAAATTAAACTAGATACACTTCAACCAAATGCCACTAAACATTCATTAGACTCCGGTTGTTTTTACTGTGGAAAAATAGTACCAGAAGCCGACGTTTTACCCTATTGCAACAAAGGTTCATTTAGTCGGCATTGTCCGTAGCTCTTCGTAATGGGCCTCGCAGACCCAGCGAATGTCCCGCCCGACGTAGACGGGGCGCAAAGTCCCGAACTTCCCCGAGCTACAGTCGAGTCTTAGCAGGCGGGCGAGAGCGTGACGACTGGCCGGCGAGGCCGCCTGAAAGACGAGATCGGCTCCGATGGCCGTCGATGCCTTGGAGTAGACATCGGTCAGACCGTCGCTGGCGTTGGCCAGGACCTTCGTCAGCATCGTCACCAGGCGGTCCTTGTGCTTCGTCAGCCAGGTGCACGGGTCGACGTGAAGCGCCGGGTCCACTTTACGCAGGTAGTCGTAGATGGGAATGAGGTCAGCCACGACGGGAGCGATGAGGCGGCTGCTCTGAGAGTTCTCGTTGACACCCTGGATGCACTGGATCAGCGGAAGAGCCAGCTGAAAGAGCGCCGTCAGCTGACTCGGTGCAGAGTTCCTCTTGGTCATTCCCACTCCTCCGCCTCCTCCACCTCCTCCTCGAGACGCCAAGGAGTGGTTCAGGCGAAAACCAGCGTCCTCCGTAAGGTGCCAGTACCCGGTGTACTCGCACAGGAAGTGGATCTCGAATCCTTCGAGAAAGCGCATCCTTGAGAACAGGTACCAGTCGACCGTCGAGACCGTGGTGCTCGGCGGAAGTACGATCACGAGGCGCGGGTGTTCGTGTTCCGGAAGCGTGCTGAGGCTGATCGCCGACGTCGAGTCGAGACTCGTGAAACGGTAGTCGCCCGTGACGACCCTCGTCCAGCTGCCGAGGTTGTGCCACTTGCTGCAGATGGCCCGACGCCGCGACGAGGGACACGGATACGAGATGCGCTCCGGGTGCATCTGGCGCAGAAGGACACACTTGGGGCACAGCAGGTACATCTCGCGGTCGTCGTCCTCCTCCAGCGAAGGAACGCTGCCGAGGCTTCCCTTGCCGTCAGAATTGCAGCTCGGGCTGCCGCTGCTCTTCCACCGGGATGACGAAGACGAGACTCCATTGTCGTCCGACGAACACGTAACGTCTGATCCTCCGACGTCTTCTTCTGGAATGTCGTCCAGAAAGAGCTCGAGGAAGCCGAGGACGGCCTTCAGGGTGCAGCAGGGACTCACGCCGCGCACCTGGATGCCGAGAGAGAAGAGACGGGGGTGCAGCGCGATGTGGACCTTGTGGATGATGTCGTCCTGCAGTTCGGCTGCTGATGAGGATGCAGAGGAAGTCGTGTGTTCATCGCATCGTTGAGAGTCGCGGATCCTCTTCCTCAGACGACAGCAGTCCTCGCATCCGCCCGAGTCGATGCACGTGAAGAAGACGATGTGGTGTGAGAGGTAGATGGGCACTGGCTCCGGAAGCACCTGTAGATACTTTCTCCCATCCCGGTTGATTTTCAGGATGAGATCGACGAAGAAGCCTGGCTTCAGAGTCCGCAGAAGGACGTCGCAGGTCACCTGCTTCTCGTCCCAGTCAGGGATGTCCGGCCAGATCTCCTGACTAGGACTACCCGACTCGAGAAGACTCGGAAACAGGAAGAAGCGGTTCTCTCGCTGGTCGAGCAAAGGCACGCACACCTCAAGCCGCTGCATCGCCTCGAGGAACCACTGGCCCGAGGCCGCACTCGCCGCTCCCGCTCCCGACGGTCCATCTGGTCCCCGCAGCCGACTGGCCTTCTGCAGCTGACGCTCGAGCTCCCGGTCGCAGACGCAGGCCAGGATGTCGGATATGTGAACGATGCTCGTACTGAACGTGGCGACGATGCGATTCAGCGTTTCGACGAACCAGGACGTGTTGAGGACGACGACCTTTGACAACAGGGCGTCGCCTTCGAAGAACACGACCTTCCCCCGGCGGTGGAAATACCGCAGCATGTGCAGCACGTGGTTCGACGAGATCTCGAAGCTTCGTGCGATGGCGATGGCGTCGTCCGTCGGGATGCACTGCAGGGTGGGGACCTTGTCTCGTAGAGTCAACAGGTGGCAGATGAACGTCAGCCAGTTGGCCGGGATTTCGACCTTCGTGAGGCAGCGCGTGAGACGCACGATGGCCGCTTTGAGATGTTCAATGCTGATGTTGCATTTCTTGGCGTCCTTTGGAAACGCCTTTCGAGAATCGACCTCGTAGAATCCGACCACGTGAGGAAACCGGAACTTGTCCGACAACTCGCATCCGCCATTAGTAAGGCTTGTCACATGGTTGTCGATGATGCGCTGATCCGGGGACTGCCAGGCGGAAATGTCGACGAATCCTCCAGATGTGGATCGTGACTTGATAAAGGCGTGTCTCACAGCGTGCTCTTTCGGGGCGCAGAGCAGGCAGCAGGGACACTGCGCACCCACGGGGAAGCGCCTGACGTGGTGTGGCCTCGCCTGGTCCAGAAGACCCTCGAGGGTGTTCCAGATGTCCATCAGGGAAACCGTCTTGACCAGTTCGGCGTGCGTTCCGACGATAAGAACCGGCGTGTCTGGCGAGATCTCGTAGAGCGCTTTCAGCCACATCTGAAGCCGGCCTAGGTGTCGGAGGTAGAGATGCTGCGAGCCGCGGTGCATCTCGAGCGATGTCAGGTCCACGACGAGGAGGTAGAGGTCGACGCAGATGCTTCGCGTGAAGTTGTCGAGTGTATCCGTCGACATCACGATCGCGTTTACACAGCAGTTGCCTCCACCTCCTCCTCCGCCTCCCCCACCACCGCCTACTCCGAACTCCTCTCCGGTCGAAATCTCGAACTGATGGACTTCGAAGGCCTGGTTCTGCTTCCTATTGTCCTGACGACAGACACCGCGCTCTGAACTCAGGGCTGCGACGAGAGTCGCCTTCCCCGCATTGGTTTCGCCGACCACAGCCACGGTGACGTCGTGTGCATTTGCGCGCGTCGTGGCCTGGGCGAGCAGGTGCTCGAGTTCGAGGTGCGAGATGAGCTGGAAGCGGTCGTGCCTGACTGAGCGCGGTTGAAGCGTGACGTTGTAGTAGTTAAACCGGTACAGGTGTGAGATCAGTTCGACGAGACACGGTTGGATGGACTCGATGCGGTTGTGGCTGACGTCCAGAACGGTCAGGTCGCGGAGGTTGACGATGTCACTCGGAAGCCTCGTCAGTCGATTGCCGTCGCATCGGACGACCCTCAGCTGAGACAAGCCCGAGACCCAGCTGATGTCGTCGATCCTGTTTCCGCTGAACGACAGCACCTGCAGCTGACCGAGTCTCCGAATCGACTGCGGTAGAGCCCTCAGGCGCGGCCTCTGTCGGTCGCAACAGAACGTCCTCAGTCGCCAGAGGTTGCCGAGCTCAGCCGGAATCTCGTCGAGACAGTTGCGGTCGACCTTGAGGACCTCTAGCGTGTCCATCTGAAAGACACACGGCGGCAGGCGACGCAGCTGCGTGTGGGACAAGACGAGCACCTGCAGCGACAAGTCGGCGAAGGCTGGAAGGCAGTCGTCCGTCGCCGGAAGTTCCAGTGGACAGTCGACGATGTAAAGGCAGGTGAGCGTCGTGTAAGCGATGCGCCGTAGCACCTGTTCGATCGGCGGCAGGTGGTCGTCCTGGATGATCACCAGATCGCGCACTCGGTCCCTTCCCGGAAAGAGGTTCTCCTGAATGTAGTCGAAGGTGTTCTGGCGGACGATGAGCAAGCGCTGCTCGCAGCCGTTGCCGCCACCCTCCGCAGCTAGCATCTGCTCCCTCTTCGATAAGAACTCGTCGACGTCCGGACTGACCGGTCGAGATGGAAAGTCGATGTCTTCGACGATACAACTCTGAGGCAACATCTGCAACCGATCGATACACGTATCTGTAGACGACAGTTCTAATACGCAACTTACACTTATGTGCGACATGTTGGTCTATCGGTAGCGTGCTTGGTCTAACGGCTTCGGGTAAGAGCCTGCTGAGCGGACTACGCATAACGACCCTGGGCGTGCCTCTGCTACCGAGCAGTATGATTTGGTACCGGTGCAAGCTAGGAATTAAACGGCAGTAATGCGATGCAATGGCCCAGTGTCCACGAACTTGGGATTCCGAATAGCGGAAAATCAACACCTTGCTCATGTTTCACTTTGGACATGAGAGCTTTGTTTAACTTATTAACTGAAGTTATACTGCGACCAAGATCACATGACATCGTTAGTTAATCTGGAAACGAGATAATAAGACACCCATCTTCGACGAAGTACACCGACCCTTATAAGGTCGCTTGGATATTTATATAGCGTTTCTTGAGTTCCTATAAAAAGCTCTTCTCTAAGGACCTACTATATTATCTTAGTGTGCAGTGAATGTACTCATTCGTAGTCATCTACATGCTTTCGACCAAAATAGATTATTATTTGTACATTTAATCAACGCCACTATCTAATGACTAAGCATCAATTTTTGGCGCTGAGCAATGGTGCGTGAAGGACTTGCTCAAGGTTCCTACAAGTAATCGTCTAAGGAGAAGGTCGAACCCCTGCTCTCCGCGTTAAGAACCAAGTGCTCTATCCAATCGTCTGCTACTGTGCCCCTCAGAACAATCAGCAGATATGGTGCTGTAGAAGTCTTTCCAATGAATAATTAAATGCATGATAATAATCATCCAACATATGTCGCCGACGCAAAGCCACACAAGTTCACATGCCTGGATGCTTAGATGGATGCCTTAATGGCTGCTTAGATGAATCCCTGGTTGGAAGCCTTAATGCCTGAATGGATACATTGATGAATGCCTGGATGTATGAATGGATAGATGGATGTATGAATCAACGGATGTTTTTGGATGAATGAAACGAATCGGGCCTCTACTCGCAACCTTAAAATTTCGGTTTCTTTCATATCCAAAAAGTTCTTGCATGAACAATATCTTTCTGCTCACAGAGGCTTACAATGAAGAGCAAAGAGGTTATGGAATGGAATGGAAAGAGACGAAATGGGATCGGGTGAATGTGACTTGATGAAATACAATGGTATCAAATGGATTTGGATGAAAAGGATGGGAGTGAAAAATGATAGGATGGATAGGATGATATAGTATAGAAGAGGGTAGAATGAGATGCAATAGGATAGGATGGAGTGAAATGAAAAAAGCAAGAATGGTATGACATAGGAGAGGGTAGGATAGGGATGGATGGGATTATATAGGATAGGAGGGTATAGGACAGGTTATGATTGGTGGGATGAACTACAGGTAGAATAAGATGGCATGCAATTAAATTAGATGGGATAGGATAGGATATTATTGGATAGGTTGGAAGAGATAAGACAGGACAGGATAGAGATCTGTGTAGCACGGTCGCTTAGTTAGAGATCTAGATGCAGATGACGAGTACGAGATGGAGAGGGACAGACAGAGACAGAGACAGGGACAATACAGCAATATAGAAAATGCATGGAAGTGACAAGGGCGGAAGATGGACAGAGCGAGATTGGCTGATCGAAACCCAATCTCTTCCGCTTTTAATTAAACACAGTCCGCTGCAGAGACGCCCGTCTGTGTCTCCCTCTGTCTTCCTCTGTCTCCCTCTGCCTGCCTGTCTGTCTGTCTGTCTCTTTCTCTCTAACTCTCTCCAGAACAAAATGCGCTCATCTTTATAATTGGACATCGCCATTAGTCAGAAACTGTTATGTATACACATCGCATTCTTCTGCAGCTTCGCTCGTACGTCCATCTGTCTGTCCGTCCATCCGTCTGTCTGCCTGTTTTTGTCTCGATGTTTTTGTTGATATCCTTGTATGGCGCACTAAAGTGACTTCTATGTACTGTGGACTTTGTGGCAACAGAATTACATTTACATACGATACATGTAGCTCTTCTCCATAGTTAGAATAAAACTCTAATATTACTATTACTAGATGACCCGAGTTGACCCTAAACGCAAAATGCGTTAATATTTTCCATTGGAACTCGTTTGTCGTCGCGAGAGTAGATCAAATTTTCACTGGACGAATTTGATTTTGACTCTTTTCGTTTTAAACTTTGATTATTTTCTGTTTATAATTGAAATTTGAAAAGCTTTGAAAGAGTTAAGAGCAAGTAAGTAAGTAAGTAATACAACAACAGGAACAAAAACTGGATCAGGCATATAATTGTGTTAGAGGTTATGTCCACAAGATAGTAACCTGCAAAGTTTTACTACAGTATTTTATTTGCTTATTGGTGACGTATAGTTATCCATTCAGGTGTATTTATAGTTATTACGTGTATAGTATAATGTTTTATAGGTTTGGTGGTCCTTTATGCATGTTAACATGTAAGTGTATACTTCTTCACATGAATGGGAATGTGTGCTTATATTTGTGCATAGAAAGATTACATGTAGGCTAAATGTATACGTTTATGTATAAGCATATGCATATAAATATGTAGTCGATGTGTGTTGGGCCTTGGTGACCGATGGTTTCATTAGCTGAATATGTCTCTGTACTCGCCAAGGTATCTAATAAGACGACGAAAGCGTCGACATCATACAGCATCCTCCGCATCAGCAGCAGCTCTCGACTTCTGTAGCCACCGGTGACGCCAGCGGCGGCATCGAATGTTCCATCACAGATATCAAAGCCTCGGTTCTACGTCGATTCCACTTCCGACGACGAAACACAAGACCCGCAATCGGCGTCAAAAGGCAACACAGCATCCTTCTCTTCATCCTCGTCTTCTAAGGTTGCAGCAGCAGCTGCTATTTGCTCATCTTTCCAGACGTCCTTTCCGGTTTATAATTTTCTTTCTTCACACGATCGCACATCATATACATTTAGATAAATTGTCGGACGCAAAACGTCTTGGTTGATGGCAGGCGGCTGAATTGTCCTTCATCTCTGTGACTGTGTTTCCAATCTTATTTTTTCATACTGTATCGACGATCTGCCATGAATTTCTTCAGCAAGTTAGAGAAGTTTGTTCCATTACTGGATTGTTCTTGTGTTGGCGCTCCCGGCGCCCCGAGTCTCTAAAGTCTAAATACATGCTCAGTATGTTCAAAATGATATTTTCCGAAATGCTAATAGGCTATGTTTGTTTCTCAACAGACATTGTGAGCCAGAAACTTTTCCGCGAATATGATGAAGGTGACACAACCTGTCTGCATCTGACTTTGGGCCACAATTGTGGGTTTTTTACTGTTAAACAGCGGAAGCAATGAGGATTTTAGTAACTGAACTTAGTACGTCTGTATATATTCAGAAGACATGGTTTTGTTGGTTGTATTTAATTTGCATAAAAGAACCTCCATACAAATGCAATCAACATTCAACATGTATGCAGAGCAGCTCTACTTTCCTCAGATAGCCTGGCATCTGCATTCAACATACACGTTAAAAATGGTTGCATTTATCAGGAACTCTTTCACCTCTCCGGCCCGGATTCGAAACCCGGACACCTCAGGTGAAACTGGCATAGAGTGTATTGTCGAACTTTACGTAACCTTGGAGGCCATCAACTTCTATATGAGTGTCTCGTTGCATCCAACATAACACATATACACTCTAGTGCTTACACTCATAAGAAACACAACATTCACAAAACACACTAATCCCTACACTCATGCTACGTATTAATATCTAATAATTAATAATAATAATAATAATAATAATAATTAGTACTACGTACTAATAATATACCCACAGAGGACATACATTTAACCCGACACACTATTAATGTTTGCATTTAACAGAACACTTATAATCCATGGACAGAGCACACAACATGCCGAGAAACAAATGTTGACTTTCGACAGACATCCCGCCCTAGTTGGCTACATCGGTTGCAGCGTACGTCACAGCATCACTGAGCAAGAGGAAGTTTGTAACTTGGGCTAGTAAGGTCCATTCACGAGAACTAAATGTCGAGGCATCTCTTCAAACGGCCGGTGAATAATCTTATCCGGTAACTTACTTGCAAATGATCAGGGACGAGGCAATAGGGTCGATTTATAAAAACCTCTACTTACGTAAATGGACTCAAAGGCCTCTATGCAGGTCTTCCGCTCAAAACTGAGAAACATTCCTTTTCCGCAGATCCTATCCTGATTCCTCTTCTTCCCCTTGTTTATACTATAGATCCAATTCCAAACACCACCCACCGTAGTTATCTGATTGCCTGCCTGCCTGCCTGACAGGTCTTAGGTCTTGACCTGGAACCGAACTCTTCCTACCTATAAATTTTGTTTTGACCGAGTGCCTGTGAATAAGCTGGTTCTCTTAGCTTTCGTTGGGTGCTGTATAAATCTCGAGTTTACGATTACGATTACAAATGTCAGCATATAACAGTCACGCCTTCTGTGAAAGGGACTGTATTTTTGTGTGTGTTGGTCGCCTATTGGTGTCTTCCAGTGGTAAAGGAAAGGAGGCCAAACAGAAGCCGCATCCCTTGGCAAGATCAATCTTTGCGGCAAACGATTCAAAGCGATGTTCGGATAAAATGACCGGCAGCTATCGTTCGCTATCTGTAGAAGACGCTAGGACGCTTAACAACAAGAGTGGAACAACGAGAAGGACTCACAGAGGAGGGCAGAGGGGAAGGAAAAGGGGAAGAGGCAGAAAGATGATAAAGCTCTTTTATATTTGAAGTCAAGACTGGGAGCGGAAGATCCGATATGCCACATGAAAAGCAATCAGTTCGACTGTTCGCTCTGTTTATTCTGACATTATAGGACGGCGTTTAACTGGGGAGACTGAAGGAATGGCACAGAGGAGGAGGAACTGAAGAAAATAATGAAGGAAACAGTAGATAAGAACAGAATTGGTAGTAGTAGCTGATGGAATAGGGCCTGGATGTAGCGGCATTACAGGACAATGGAATAAAGGAATAACGGAGAAACAGATAAGTAGAAGGAAGCGGAGGAGGGTGGGCTCTTTTAGATCTAAGACTAACATGATGATATCCGGATATGAGGTATCCTTATATGGGAGAGAGGAAAGAACAGCTGATTAGACGAAGAAAGAGAAAGATGACACAGTTCAGGGTTCTTGACCTTCTTACTTCTGCCCCCCCCCCCAGATAAAACACTAAGCTCTTTCCTCCGTTTCATGACGTCACATTTTATGCAAACAGTCTTTGGTGAGGGATCGCCTCAAAACTCTGGACCTGTGCCTTGACTCAGCTTCCAGACGAACCCTGCGACTTCTGACAGCCATTTGCTCCTGAAAACCCGTCGTAAACCATAAAACGCAAGATGGAGAGGGAGATGATAGAACAGCTGATGACATGCAGAAGGAAGCACACAGAGCAGCTATTGAGATGCAGAGGGGAGATGAAAGAACAGCTGATGCGATCCAGAAGGAAGCTCAAAGAACAGCTGATGAGATGCTGAGAGGAGATGAAAGAACAGCAGATGAGATGCAGAGGGGAGATGAAAGAACAGCTGATGAGATGCAGAGGGGAGACGAAAGAACAGCTGATGAGATCCAGGAGGAAGCTCAAAGAACAGCTGATGAGATGTGAGGGGAGGTGAAAGAACAACTGATGATATCCAGAAGGAAGCTCAAGAACAGCTGACGAGATGCAGAGGGGAGATGAAATAACAGCTGATGAGATGCTGAGAGGAGATGAAAGAACAGCTGATGAGATGCCGAGGGGAGATGAAAGAATAGCCGGTGAAATCGGACTTGGAATGTAGGAAAATTTTCGATCGGATAGTCCAATCCGTTTCCTAGTAATCGTCGAATCGAACGCGCCCCATGTGCGTCACAAAGCTCGCTTTGGTGAACAGAGCTTTAAATCGAGAGGGTTAGATAGGCGCCGATGAAATGCAATTCGGGTCCGGCGAATGGAATTGGAGTCCTAATTGGATTTGTGCAACGGACGAAGATGCCAACGCCGCCTGGGGTTCGGAGGAGGAAACTTAGGCGTCTTGCAGGATATCATCTGGTCTTGTCAAAATGGCACGGACAATCCACCAATTGATGCTAGTACTTCAAGCAGTAGGGTGGGCGAGTACTTCAAGCAGTAGGGTGGGCGAGTACTTCAAGCAGTAGGGTGGGCAAAGGGATGCTGTATTCAAGTGAGCAGTCGCGTAGTGCAAGGCGGTAGTGCAATTGCAAGTGCGTGCTCTCCTAATCGCAATCAGCTGCACTTAATTCTGGTGGCTGAACACTTGGCGTCTTGTGTTCGAATATTTAGGAGACGCCTTTGTTTCTTCAACGGCCGTTGTTTGATGGTCGATTAACGTCGTCAGATCGGAATGGTGTTTGATTCAACTGGTGCTACATAAATTGCACAATTACGTTACATTGTTTTACGGTGCGGTTACATCGCAATACATCACATTGAAACATTTAGACGTTTCTCTTAAAAATTTCACTTTTCTTCCATAATAATGTACGCAGATAATGTGAGGTTACTGGAGGTAAACTTAACCTTTTGATCAAAGAGCGGGGAGCCTGATGTTTGACCCGTCACGGGCAGGTTCAATAACCCCAACACTTTCGCGAAATGTAGCCCTGCAGCCACCTTTTCTCTCGGACTTGAGTAATGACATATCCTAACGAATCACCTAGCCCTAATGACTCACTTAGTCCTAATGCCTCACTTAGGCCTAATGAATCACTTAGTTATAATGACTCACTTAGTCCTAATGAATAACCTAGTCCTAATGACTCAATTAGCCCTAATGACTCACTTAGTCCTAATGACTCAGTCCTAATGACTCAGTACTAATGACTCACTTAGTCCTAATGACTCACTTAGTCCTAATGACTCACTTAGTCCTAATGTCTCACTTAGTCCTAATGACGCACTTAGTCCTAATGACTCAGTTAGTGCTAATAACTCACTTGGTCCTAATGAAACATTTAGGCTGATCGAATCACTTAGGCCGAACGAATCATTTTGGCCTAATGAATCACTTAAGCCTAATTCGTATCTAAGTTGCCTAGTTATTTTCTCGACTCGAGTACATTCAGTTTCATTTTATCGGTATTAACAGTTTGTTTGTTCTATAATAACGGTTCATATTGATAAAAAATTATAAGAAATAATAAGAAGATGGAATGAAGAAATCAGAAACAATAGAATGGCAGGACCGGATTAAGGGCTATTTGGGCCCCTGCTAATAATAATAAATTGTAATTTCTAATACGCCGGTGTCTAATGCACAAGGCATCAACCGATGGCGCACCAAATCCAAGCCGCAATCAGGTCAGCATCCAGAAGGGTAGTCCACAAGACAGAGAGGCAGCCACGGTGGACAAACATCTAGACATAAAGTACTGCGTGGTCCGCTCCTCATTTGTCCTTCCCGCAACGAAGCGGCTAATTCAAGGGAAGAGAGGGTCTGTTGAGCTCCCAAGGTGAGGCCTGAGCAAAGCATCAGCCGCATTCCTTGCACGTATACATGCTAATCTGAAAATAATGGTTTGAAAAGACCCAAAGAATTGAGGAAACGATGGAATAAAGAGTCATAAAAAGAATGAATAATTTTCTCCCGTAGGTGTTCCGAGTTGTTTCATGTATGCTACACTTAAAACTTTTCCAGTTTGTTTCCTGCCGTGGTACAAGTTTTAAAAACCACTCCTCAATAGCTCCTGGATTCACCGTTGGTTTCTACCTTATCTGGACCCGGTGACAACAGACTGGGTAGTACAACGACGTTGAGCGATACAACCATCGCAGGGAATGAACGACTCTGAGGATTCATTTTAAACTGCACTCAGCTGCATAACATGTCGGAAACTCACCTTTTTTCTTTGATAGGCGTCGCACCTGACGATATCAAACGACGCCGACTCCAGAATGAGCTTTGTGGCTTCAATCCCGCCCAGTCGGATGGCCGTGTGAAGGGCCGATTCGCGGTGGGAGGTCTGAAATACAAGAAAGACAAGCGCATTAGACAAAAGAAAATACATTTAATTTCTTAGTAAAGTATCCCATATCCCACGAGACGTAGTGAAGGCGCTCATTTCCTTTTCTTTAGACCCTTGAGCTAGTAGTGGACGAATCCCAAGGTCCTGGACACGGGCCAGTGCATCGCAGGACTTACCGTTTACTTCCAGCTTACCGGTACCAAATTCTACTGCTTTGTAACAGAGACACTTGTGCGCAAACAACGTGTTCAAGGTCGTTTATCGGTGTTGAACCCGAAACTTATGATCACTGACCAAACGCGTTACCGATAAACAACTGTGGTGCATACATACATTTAGGCCTAATTAGGCGTTGAAAATACACCTGTAATATGAGCGGAAAGTTCACAGACATTTAAAACGTTCTGGTGAAAAAGTGCACTGGAGGAAAAGAAAGAAGGCTGTTCGATTGTCGTCTTCACAGAATCTGTCGACGAACGGAAGATTCTTCCAGCGTCTTGAACGCAAACGGTGCTGAAGTTCGCTTATACCGTCTTAGAGGGACTTAGACCTATATTTAAGAGGTTTTAATCTCGGGATAGCACGGTCCGTAAACGGGGACCCTAAATGGCGTGGCGCCCATTCAACCGGGCAGGGCTGGTAAAGGATCTCACCCGATAAATTCATTGAAAATGAACGGGGTCGAGGCCATACGGTCGCTATAGAAAATCATGTACACTTACATTCACTGTAGTTGATGGGTCGTAAATAACGAGGTGTACGTTTTTTCGTATATTAATACAACATGTGTATAAGAACCTATCTACAACGACCTTCTAATACAACTTATACGAGTCTTCGAGTCACTTCAGTCAATGATTCTACGTGAAAGGCTGAAAAGCAGACATACTCACAAATACATACAAAGACCCACTGGCTGACTTTTACTTTAGACTGACCTCGTCCTTGACATTGACATCTGACCCAAAAAGGATGAACTTCCTGGCCACTTCCAGATCATTCTCGACGATTCCATGAACAATTGCATGATGGAAAGCGGTTCGACCCTCCTGCAGTAAAGACATCATGTAACAGCTCGATCAGATCTTACCAGGACACAGAAAGAAGAAGAGAAGGAGGAGGAGAAAGAGAAGAAGAAGAGGAACAATAATAAGAAGAACAAGGACAAGAAATAGTAGGTTTTCTCACATCCTAATCACTAGAAATCATGATAAAACATTCTTCATGCAGAGATAAATGGACGAAGAGAGCGAGACAAAGGCAGACAGACCTGAAAAGACATCCATGCAGACTGGAAGACTGCCTGCCTGAATCACAGAGAGAATGAAACATAGAAAAGGTGCAGACAGAGGCAGAGAGACAATCACAGCGTCTGACCTTGTCCTGACTGTCGAGGTCGTAGCCAGCTTCCTTGATGGCGAATTTGATTCTTCCTAAGTCTTTGTTTCGCAGGAATTCGACAAACGTATCAACGCTGACCATACCCTACAATGCAACACACCACAATATCCCTTACCGCCGTTGTCTTCAAAATGTATGTATGTATATATATACATATATGTATGTATATATATACATGTATGTATGTATAAATACATGTATGTATGTATGCACGTGTGTATGTATGTCTACATAGTATCGAGTGAACAACATCTTTCGGCGGCGTCCGCCACTCCTTACCTTACAAGTTATTTATATTCACGCGCTATCGATGCAACTCATTAAACACACACACACACACACACACACACACACACACACACACACACACACACACACACACACACACACACACACACACACACACACACACACACACACACACACACATGGAGACTAGGAATACTAAAGGCTGCAGCTATAATTTTGTCTGCCTTTGACCCATCTGTGCATACAAGTGTATTGGACAAACACAGAGATTAACTCTAGAGCCATTAATATCATAGATTCAAGATTATCACGACTCAGTTAACCGAGTCTTAATTAATCGCCAATATTGTTATGTAGAACAGGAGTTTCTAACCACAACGCTTTTTAACTCTCCATCTACATTAATGAATCGCAACTTGTCAGTAGTTTCGAGTCAACGACGTCTTCCATCGGGCAATCTACACAAGCGCCTAACCTTTTGTTATTCAAGTAAAATCATCTGTAGTTGATTATCCCTGTAAACAAAAGGTATATTATTCCTGATTATGCCTATATTAAAAAGGTCTTACGGTTGTAGGCAATACAACTGTAAGACATAAATTTCATTGCAAAGCTATGTTCGAAACTTTGGAGGCTCGCGGTGCTTCCAAGGCCCTTAGCCTCCTTCGCCGTTGACACTTCAATTGCTGTATGTTTTACCCCCAACTTCATAACTTAAAATCCTAGCGCCGTCACCTACTAGGTCATGGCCCCCTTAAAGCTTCCATGGTAGGACAATCGTCCTATCACTTAACTTCATCTTCAGTCACGCAGTCATCAGAGTCTCTATTATCATCATTCCCACCTTAATCAACTTATAATCTTTTCTGGTAATCTTTTTGTCGTCGTCATCACCACTTCATCCCCGATGTTGACAGAAACTGTGGCCATGCGTCAGTTTTGCATCTGACAGACGCAACTGACCCGCAGTCTCAGCAACCAAGCGAATATTTGCGCATCAGTGGTGATGAGTGCATAAGATGATGTTATTGGCAGTCCGGCTAATTATTGTTATTATCAGCATCAGCAGCACTAGCACCAGCAGCACCAGCAGCGATCGATCGATGCATCTATCAAATGGGATCTCGACTGCTGATGCCTCGCCGCAGCAGTCATCCGTCAGAAGACTCCGGAATGAAGAAATCATAGACAACGCTATGTAGGACGGAATGAAGATGTCAGAGATATGGAATGGAGAAGAGAGAGACGATGCAACGAATAAGTCAGAGACAGTAGAATGAGAGGTGGAGTGAAGAAATCAGAGACGATGGAAAGAAGAAGTCAGACAACGGAATGAAGAAATCAGAGGCGATGGAATGAAGAAGTCAGACAACGGAATGAAGAAATCAGAGACGATGGAAAGAAGAAGTCAGACAACGGAATGAAGAAATCAGAGACGATGGAATGAAGAAGTCAGACAACGGAATGAAGATCCGACTCCACATACACTCCAAGACACATGGACATATACAAGTACAGGATAATAGGCAGGCAGACAAACAGACATATACGGGGACAGACAGAACCACAGGAAGAACGACGGAAGTACAAACTCCACGACATCGTACACTGTTTGAAAACACGTGGAGGAACAACTAGACAGACAGACAGACAGACACAGACGGACAGACGGACGGACGGACGGACAACCAACTTTAATTTACATCCAAGTGGGCATAGCATCGTGCACAGTAAGCAGCATTCCAAAGACGCGACCGACCGTCGGTTGCTATGGTTGCGTTGCCTAGGAGACGGAAAACGAAAGCGAATCATGCGAGATCGCTGACAATAGACTGCGAACAGCTGACGATGGACAGCGCCTAGAATGCGATATCAGTCGACTGTATCGACAAACCGATTTTTTCTTTCTTCGCAGCCACAATTTCATTTTATTTTGTTCAATTGTTCTTGGACCATATGCACGACACACTTTATTCAACCAAACATATGCATTCATAACTAAACACAAGTGTTTGTGTGATTGCAGAGTATTGTAATCGTAATCTCGAGATTTCTACAGCGCCCAACGAAGGCTAAGTCGCGGGAACCAGCTTATTCACAGGCGTTCAGTCAAAACAAAATCGATAGGCAAAAGGGTTCGGTTCCAGGTCAAGATCCAAGCAGTCAGACGGCTACGGTGGATGGTGTTTGAAAATGAAGCCAGAAGAGAGATGAGGGGAAGAGGAAGAATCATGATAAGATTTTTGGAAAAGAAATTTTTCCGTATATATAATAGTTTTAAAAAACTCGTGCATAACGATCGGAGCCCAGCGAAGAACTACTTCCAAAGATTCGTTATTGGTTTGATCGTATCAGTGGAGACCGATTGAGTCGTAGATGCGTTCTGTCAAATGTCTTCTCTAGGCTGAACCATAACGGCGTATTTTCTCAGGGCAGGGCGCTACGTATTTCTATGCGTGCTTGTCGTATTCCCTATGTGATTGATTGTTCCCATATCCCGCTTCTCACTCCACCTCCTACATCTTCTACTCTTTTTCTCTAGTCTTTCTTCTCCTCCTCCTCCTCCTCCTCCTCCTCCTTCTCATCCTTCTCCGTGTGAGTATATAAGAGCCATTGAAGCGCGTTTAGGGATGACTTCGCCACTACTGTATTCGGATGGTGCCAGTCCAAAGCCTGGACAAAGGTCACGCTAATCATCTTTTTATGACACAGCATCGTTAAGCAGTAGCATCGTGTTTAAGGATCGCTCAAAGGCCCTGTGATATGACTAACAAAACTATCTGAACAGCTGCACCTTACCATAAAAAGAGCTGAACTAGAAGGAACGGTACGAGAGTTTGCAAGAAGACTGTTCCAGAGGGATGGACGAACGCACCGAACGTGTGAGGTTTTCTCGTGTTGAAGTACAGAACCGAGGGACCAGAAGATCTCCATAGGCAGGCGAGCGCAGTGACGAAGTGGGTCGAAACCTGCTCAATAGCTCCCTCACGTATCCCGGGGCGGAACCGACCAAAGAAGCTCCCCCAAGGAGGGCGATCTTGAACTTTAGTTTTTCCTTGACCGGAAGCTATATAGTGGAGCGTATCTCTATTTAATTTTCTGCTCTTGTTCGAGTTCCTCCCTCTTCCTACTCTTCTGTTTTTTCGTTTCCATTTAGTGTCCTTATTGTCTTCCCCTGCCTTCTTTTTTCTAATTCCCTTCCCTTTGTTTATCTTCCTCTTCCTCTTCCGTTTCTCTCTCTTCTGCTGTTCCTTCTTGTTCCTTCTTTCTGCCTCCTTGTTCCTACTTCTTTATCGCATCAAATTTTCTACTTCATAACTGTTGTTTCTCTTCCAGTTCAACTCTTCCTTTTTCTGTTTTCCCATCTATCTACTTATTCATCTTTCTCTTCTTCTTCGCAAGTTGTACCACTCTCTACTTCTATCTTCGGCCGCATTTCTTACGCTTCCTTCTCGTCCTCATACTTATCCTCTTCTTTCCATCTTCTATCTCATCCTCATACTCTTATTCCGCTTCATCACACACTTTTTTCATCGTCCAGATTTTTCTCTTCCTAATCCTCATTTTTATCTCTTTCCTCTTCTTATTTACACTTCCTCCTCCTTTTCTTTGACCTGTTTCCCCCCTCATCACTTTCCTTTGCCTCTTCCTATTTTCTTCCTCTTGTTCTTCTTTCTTCCACTTTCTTCCCCTTCCCCTTTCTCCCCCTCCTCGTGTTTTCCTATTTATTTTCTTCCTCTTCCTCCTTCCTTGATCACTTTTCGGCGGCTGGGCTGAGATAAGTCGCAAATGGACTTCACTTAACGACTCCCATTGGGTTTCGGCCGCATGCACCCCTCTTTCCCCTTCGCTGTCCAAATTCCCGCGAAATGTCGTCGTCTGTTATCTCTTGGCGCCAATTCGCAGAGGCGCCAAAAGCGAATCGCGCGCCATTAAGTGCAGACTGGGTTAGGGGAGAGAGGGTGACTGTGGACACCGGGGGATGAGTCGTCATCATCGAATACCCCCAGGCAGACAAATATACGTATACATAGACAAGGGAAATGACGCAGACAAACATCCAGAAGGATGGAAAGAGAAACGCAAAAACATCTACACACAGATGCAAAGATGACGAGGGAGGAACGCGAAGACAGGCAGATTGTTGAATTTGTACAGATAGACAGAAAAACAGACACACAGATACACAGACACACACAGACACACAGACAGATAGAAAAACAGACAGACAAACAGACACAAACATACTCACAGACACTAACACACAGACAGACAGCAAGACAGACTGACAGACATAAATATAGACATACATACATACATACATACAGACAGACAGGCAGGCAGACAGACAGACAGACTGTTTCTTCAAATCAACAACCCCATAACCAACGTTTTAGCCGTATACACGCTTTGCTTCTTGACCCAGAACTGAACCTGACCCAAATTCCAATCACTTTCTGCCTCAGCCCATTTATCTTGACTAATAACCTATCAGACTCGCCTATGAATGAGTTGGTTCCATCTTCATTTGTATCTCTTCTAATTTGGAGTTTACGAATAGGACGGATTTTGTTTTCCTATCGTAAATCTACCAATTTTAGTTATGTAGCCCCAACTACCTTCGCTCAATGGAATCTTCCTCCGTCGCTTCCTTTATCAATCGCCTCTCTTCTTTATCTCCGCTCTGCCATTCTGTACAACAACCTCATTCTTAGCTCAGTCTTTCTTTTCCCTTATCTCTTCCTTGCTCCTTCTCTCCTCCCTCCAACTCTCTCCTTATATATCTGTCTTTTTTCATTCGTTCTCCCTATCCCTCTCTCTCTATCTATCTATATATATATATATATATATATATATATATATATATATATATATATATATATATATATATATATATATATATATATATATATATATATATATATATATATATATATATATATATATATATATATATATATATATATATATATATATATATATATATATATATATATACACACACATATCTGTCTTTCTCTCATTCGTTCTCCCTATATCTTTTTCGTTCTCTCTATCTCTTTTTAGTTTTCTCTCTTTCTCTCTCTTTCTCTCTCTCTATCTTTCTCTCTCTTCTTCTCTCTCTCTCTCTCTTTCTCTCTCTCTCTCGTTCTCTCTCTCTCGTTCTCTCTCTCGTTCTCTCTCTCTCGTTCTCTCTCTCGTTCTCTCTCTCGTTCTCTCTCTCTCTCTCTCTCTTTCTCTCTTTCTCTTTCTGTCACTTTCTTTCTCTGCCTTTTTCTGTCTGGCTGCCTCTCTTTCGTTCTCTCTATATCTCTTTCTCTCTCTCTGTCTCTGTCACTGTCTCTCTCTTTTCTTTACTTCTCATTTTCTGTTTCCTTGTCGCTTCTTCTATCACTCTCTTCTATGCACTGCTATTTTCATTCTTCCATTGGTATTTCGTCCTTTATTTTCCGTCCGTCCTTCCTTCCTTCCTTCCTTCCTTCCTTCCTTCAATTCTGGGTTCATTCATTCTTTCCTTCCTTTTTCGTTCTTTGAAGTTTATTCCTTCCTTTCTTCATACATTTCTTCTTTTCCCTTCTTCATTTCCTTCGTTCGTTCTTTGATTCATTCATTCAACTAGTATATGTCTTTCTTTCGTTCTTTTTCCTTCCTTCCTTCCTTCCTTCCTGCGTTCCATCTTTGTCGTCGTTGTCTTCTTTCGTCCAACCATTCTGTCACCGCAGTTGGTTTCGGCCGACTGGTCGTTTCTTGGACACTTGCCAGAGCCCCGTCACACGCTTATTAGTTGTGTTCATCGGCGGAGGAAAGAGTCCGGTCTGGCGCTTCGCTCGCGGAGGAGGAGGAGGCGAACTGGAAGACCAGAGGAAAAGGATAAGGAGAGAGGGAGAAAGGGACAGACAGACAGAGACGGAGGCGAGGGATAGAGCGATGGATCGGCATAAACCACAGTCCATTTGGCAGGGTACGGCGGATGATTACTCCCCGGAAGAGAGGGAGGCAAGGAGACAGACAGACATATATACAGACAGCGACAGGTAGACTTATGGAAAGGGACAGAGATAGAGACCGATACATCGCTGAATAGTACAGCGTCAAAGTGTCAGACAGAAACAATAAAGAGGCACACAAAGAGAGACACTCAAACGGACAGAGAAGAACTTAAACAGGCAACGAGACATACAAACACAGCGACAGGCAGAGGAGCACGTGCAGATAGGAAAACCGACACAGTCCGGTAGCGATAAAAGCCCCATTAGCCATTGCGTGCTTTAGGTCTTCGCTGGCCGTCAGATGTCAGGGCTATCCGAGTAAAAGCGACACCCAGCGAACATATTAGCCGCCCAAGACGCCTCTTCCCTCTTCTTCCGCCGACCAGGAGATGGTAGCAGGAACGCCACTTTTGAGTGGCCGAACACACATCGGAAATGACCATTGTCGTGTTAAAGCACCCGCTGCCTTCAAACTAACTAGTTCCTCGCCTCTCATTCTAGCAATTTTGTATGTCTCCTTTTTCCTTCTGTCTGTCTGTCTGTCTGTCTGTCTGTCTGTCTGTCTGTCTGTCTGTCTGTCTGTCTGTCTGTCTGTCTGTCTGTCTGTCTGTCTGTCTGTCTGTCTGTCTGTCTGTCTGTCTGTCTGTCTGTCTGTCTGTCTGTCTGTCTGTCTGTCTGTCTGTCTGTCTGTCTGTCTGTCTGTCTGTCTGTCTGTCTGTCTGTCTGTCTGTCTGTCTGTCTGTCTGTCTGTCTGTCTGTCTGTCTGTCTGTCTGTCTGTCTGTCTGTCTGTCTGTCTGTCTGTCTGTCTGTCTGTCTGTCTGTCTGTCTGTCTGTCTGTCTGTCTGTCTGTCTGTCTGTCTGTCTGTCTGTCTGTCTGTCTGTACACAGTCTCTGTCTTCCTGCTTCACTCTTTGCTTTATTATAATAGACTTTCTGTGGGCGGCAAAACGGATGAGTGTAATACCTGAGCTCACATATTCCTCACAAGTACAAACAGTTTAAACCTTTCAATAAGTAAAATAAGTAGTAGTTCCAATGTTTAACGACATCTTATGGCAACAAAGGCCTTTGATGTCTCCCTCCTCCTTTATCCAGGCTTGGGACTGGCACCACCCGACTAAAACCTTTGAATAACAAACGAATTCATTCGGTTTAACGGATCATTTAAGCCTAGAAAAAGGAAGCTGCGAAAATGCATCGCATTACAACCCATTATTTTGTGTTATTAGTTAAATGGAAGTAAGTCTTTATTACAACAATTGTGCAAATATCGTCCACTTTTCATCCCAACAGATGCCGCTTATATTGTGGAGCTATAAAAATTAGGCCAACGCAGATGCCTGAATGCGTAATCTGGCCCCATATAAAATGACCCATTGCATTACAAGTCCGATTGGGCTGGCTTTGTGTGTGGGTTCAGTGGACTTGGGGAGGGAGTGAGGGAAGGGGAGCCAGTGCAGGGATTTTGTAAGCCTGTGCTGAAATATAGGGAGGAACTGATCGTATGTGAAGGCAGGCAGACAGACAGGCATACAGACATACAGACAGTCAGACGTAGTTCTGGCTCTGATAGATTGTCGCCCAATCTTCGTTCGACAGGCGATAAGGCCCCATTGGGCGTTGGGGAGTGGGGAGAAGGCGACCACAATACTATGCCCCTCATTCCCCTGCCTTTCCCTCTCTCCCTTCATCCCTACACTGGCGGAAATATTAACAGACGAAGCGAGATTAGAACGAGAGCCCGAACGAGAAAATCTCTTATCGGTACCGGAAAATCTGGCGCATAGATCCAGCGTCTCTCTGTCCGTTCCTGTCTGCCTGTCTGCCTGCCTGCCTGCCTGCCTGCCTGCTGCCTGCCTGCCTGCCTGCCTGCCTGCCTGCCTGCCTGCCTGCCTGCCTGCCTGCCTGCCTGCCTGCCTGCCTGCCTGCCTGCCTGCCTGCCTGCCTGCCTGCCTGCCTGCCTGCCTGCCTGCCTGCCTTGCTTACATGTCCTGGCTTTGCCTGGCCTCATGTAAGGCCGTTCGTGTTTGATTTCCAGTTCCAGTGTAAGTCTCTCAGTATGCTCCACTGAATGTATCAGTATTTGTTGAGAATTTCCCCTTTAATTGCTTTTCCGTATATTCCTTGCTCCATTCATTAATTCGTGCATCCATATTTCCACCGAAATCTGTTCCGGTTGAAAAAGAATCAATTCGTTTGTCTATGGTTGTTCGTTCATCCGATTGTTGCAAAGACTGATACAGTTTTGGCTTGTCGAACTCTGTACAAGTCTACAGATAGCAGTTTTGGTTGTTAATATATCTTGCAACAAACAGTCCAGGTCTTGAGATTTCTGAAGCGCATTTGGAAGCAACTGTGTGTCTCCGAAGAGTGAGGGCAGAGGGAAATATAGGCCTATCGTTCACCTCGGCCCAAAACAGAAGAACCCCTATGAAGTTTTAACTGCTTTATTTGTTTAAATGTTCGATCATCTTCAATTGAAATGTAAATATACGCGTCTTTCTATAGCGACCGTATGGCCTCGAAGTTGCTCATTTTTTAGTGAATTAATCGGGTGAGGTCTTTCACCACCCCTGGCCGTTTGAATGGGCGCTACGTCATTTAAGTTCCCCGTGGGCGGGACCGTGGCAGTCCAAAATTTAAATCTCTAAATTAAGCCAATGTTTCGTCAATGTTTCGTCCGATTCCTTTCTATTCGGATTTTGTCCCTCGTCATCGCTTTAGGCAAAAGTCATTGCGATCTACCGTCCTCATCAGAAAGCTCGAATGAAAACAAAGGCTCTCATGCCTCGCTGCTAACTGCGACGGCGTTAAAGATTGTCAGTGACACTGCCGAGACAGCAGTAGTTAATTTCTGCTTCTAAATGTTCTTCTTGTTCTGTTTCTGAACTGCAGTTGTCTTTAGGATGTCGAGATAAATGGAATGTCTTTTGTCGAGGTCGAATCGACTTTAAGACTGTATGAAGACTAACGCATACTCCATCTTTTTGTCGAACTGCGTGACTGAGATGTCCTTCACAAGTGTGGTTTTGTGTTTTTTGTGTGCAGCGTCTAAATATTGGTTTTCTTCCAACAGTTGTGGAATGTCTTTTGATACGATGGACAGGACTGTTTTTCAACTTCAAGAAGATACCACCCTCCGCAGTTAAACAATTTTTGTTCAATCTTAGGTCTTCGCTGACCGGTTAGTCATTTCTTGTTTTGCGAAACATATTCATGCTTTGTTATTTTTAGAGCGTAGGCATTCGAACCAATTGTTTCTTTTTCTATAACAGTCGCTTGTAGTTCGATCAAATCCATATTCTGAGCTAAATCGAAGAGTTCGGTTAAAGTAAGCCTAATGGATGGATTTCTAACAGCAATGCTTCTTACGGTGTGTTACCAGCATGACTGGATTATTTGTGCCATGATTTCTTTATCAGTGCCTACGAATTAACAATGTTTCGGACAAACTCTTGAACAGACACGGTGGTCTATCGGTAATGTGTTTGGTCAGTGATCATGCGGTTGCAGGTTCGACTTCGTGTAACCACTCTTGGCGAGTTGTTTGCGCATACGTGCCTCTGCCACCAAAGCAGTATAATTTGATACCGGAGTAAGCTGGGAAGTAAACGGTAAGTCCTGCTATGCACTGGCCCCATGTCCAGGGCCTTGGGATTCGTCCATTGCCGGCTCAAGGGCCTAAGAAAAGAAAATGAGCGCCTCTTTTATATGTTCTTCATGGAGCACAGGATCTCTATTTTACTTAAACGTACCAGGTTTTGGTCGAGAGATTCTCTCTCGCTGAATGAAATGTGTAGGTTTCAAATTGACGGTTTTCTTCGACTTAAAATGCAGAGTAAGAGTTTTTGTTGGCTTTGTACACGTTAGTTTTGTCTCTCGCGGGCGTCATGTTGGTGTTTCGGCTACTTCATACATGCAAGTCCCACCCAGATGTAGGAGTGCCTTCCTTTGCACGGCTTCGTCTATCGAAATGGCGGTTAATATGTTTTCGAAGCCAGCCTGCGATTTATCCCGTCTTCTTAGACCGACTAACGTAGGTTCACCGTTAAGGTCGAACTCAGGAAAAGACGGAATGAACTTCGACATTTTCTCACACAGTTCGAAGTTCCTCATCGTCAGCTGTGAATTTTTAATATTTTAGCAAAACATCAAGTGCATACCACCACCAATTTCAAAGCCCGATTTGCCGTTGTCTCTGTGCGTTTCATTATCGTAACTGCCTATTTTAATTCTGTAATAGTAATCACAATCGTAATCAAGAATTTATAAAGCGCCACCTCAAGATAAACTTATCAGAGGCGCTCCCGATAATCCAGAATCATTGGGGGTACCAATGGTCTTCAAACGCTTGCGGAAGAGAGAGGGAGAAAGTAGGTCAACAGCTGTTTATAGATTTTCACAATGCGCATGAACACTACAGGAAGCGACATAGTTTCCTAGCATGTCATTGGATGAAATGGTGAACATTCAATGCGTAGTGCTATCACTATACGGCCGCGACGTCAATGCAGACATTAGTAAATTTTGAGAAAAAAACGGTAGAGTAGTTACCATACCTGAAGTTCACTTTTACAATCCTCCAAGTACAGCCAGCTGCACGGTTTCAGCTGCTGCTCTGAGCCAGGTGCTATGATAACCCACTTGCCAATGACATGCTAGGAAACTAGAGTGCAGAATCGTAATCATAAATCTACATGTACATTTCTTCAACGCCTAAAACTCTAAGTCACGGGAATCAGTTTTTCACACGCGCTTGAAAACAAAATCGGTTAAGCGGATGTGGTCAAGTTCGGGCCCAAGTGAAAATTCCAAGTCAGGTGAAGACTTTGAGTTAGAAGCAGAGCAGTTAAACTGAACTTGAGTTCTGAGGTCTTCATTCAAACCGTAATCCTAGCGTAACCAAGAGCTACGAAGAGCGACCTCGTAAAGAGCTGACAATGCAAATGTAATGTAATACAGGTTTTTCAACGTAATGCAACAAGATTGTAGTGGACTGTTTTGCATTTATCAATTTATATGGCGCCGCTTACAGTAAAAACTACACAAGGCACTTACGGCATGACATCCCCGAGTAAATATTTGTATAACACCTGTTAGCGCCTCTCAAAAGATGTTCCACTAAATTAACACATCGTTGTCAAAGGAGTGGCGACATATATGTGAGTGCTTGTGTGTGTATTTGTGTGTGTTTGTGTGTGTGAGTGTTTGCTTGTGTGTGAGTGTTTTTGTGTGCGTGTATGTGTTTATGTATGTGAGTGTTTTTGTGTGTGTATGCATGTGTGTGTAGTTACCTCTGTGTTTAGTCAGCCTCTGTTCTAAGCATCTTCGCGATTCGAGTCGTTCTTCGTTGGCAAACGCAGCAACAGACAGACATCATAATAACTGTCAGTCTCCGGCGCCACATCCGACGATTCACTTACACCAGCAGCAGCAGCAGCAGCAGCAGCAGCAGCAGCAGCAGCAGCAGCAGCAGCAGCAGCAGCAGCAAGAGCAGCAGCGGTGTCATGAGCATCAGCAATGGTCAGCTGCAGCCAGGCTCCTGCAGAGATGCACTGGGCGAGAAAGCGAGCTAAGGATGAGGCATTCACATCGGAACATCACCTACAGCCACTTGTCCGACTGGCAGAGAAGGACAAGGAAGACGAGGCACACAGGGACCAACAGACAGAGGCAGAGCGACACAAAGGGCTCGAAAGACACACGGAGAAAAAGACGCGAGAGATGCATACAGACACCAGAAGAAAGTGATGGAATTTGGAACAGCGAGCGATAGAGACAGGAATAGAGAAAAAGAGAGAGAGAGAGAGAGAGAGAGAGAGAGAGAGAGAGAGAGAGAGAGAGAGAGAGAGAGAGAGAGACTAAAGGATGAGAAGACGGACAGATGAATAGGCAGGCGACAGGAATCGAATCACCCTCTTTACAATTCATCCGTGAAGCGCGCGATTAGATAGCTTTCGAATAGAATATATGGCAGACGGACAGATAGACAGACAGACAGAAAGACATGATTGAATGACTGACTAACTGAGTGAGTGAGTGAGTGAAAATGAGTGAGTGAGAGTGAGTGAGTGAGAGTGAGTGAGAGTGAGTGAGTGAGTGAGAGTGAGTGAGAGAAGCATATGGAGCTATACCAAAAGAAAGCTAGAGACTGAGGTAGACACACACCCAAACAAACAAACAAACACACACAGAGATTACATTGAACCGATACAGCAGAGCTCTAAACGGAACGACTGAACGAGTGAATGAGAGTCAACGGAGGGGCAGAGGACGATCAAAGGACGGACGTAGAACGAGAGAGAGAGAGAGACAGAGAGAGAGAAGAGGGGAGGAGGAAGAGGAGAAGAAAAAGGAGGAGGAAGAGGAAGAGGAGGAAGAGGAGGAAGAGGATGTGGAGGAAGAGGAAGAGGGGAGCAAGAGGAGCAAGAGGAAGAGGAGGAAGAGGAAGAGGAAGAGGAGGAGGAGGAAGAGGAGTAGGAGGAGAAAGAGAAGGAAGAGGATGAAGAACAGGAGGAGGAGGAGGAGGACTGGCTGGAGAAGATGAGTCAACGGACCAGTGGACGAACGAGGTTGAGCAGATTAGGCAACGGAACCAACGAACGGATGGAGCAGACGACTGGAAAGAGGTCAGAGGGGAAAGGGGAGAGCCGAAGAAGACAGGACGAAGGAGGGGCAGCGTCCGGATCGAATTTGTCGATAAGACAGCAGAAAATGAGCTGGAAAGGCTGCAACAGTCGACTGAAGAGCCAAGCAAAAACATCCGAGAATAGCCATCGGAGCATCAGACCATGGATGTATCAGAGAGCTCGCAGACCGTTGGGCAGCATGCCGTGGAGGCTGGATGACAGTGACCCGATGGGGAATGCAGTAGACCATGGAAGAATGAAAAATTCATTCGATGGAGCAACGGCCTGAGCATGGTCATGTTTAGGGCTTAGACTAACGATTTCGAAAACTTAAAAACAGAGCAGGAACGGCGAAGCATCGAACATCGTTAAAGATAAATGTGCTCAGGTTGTTTTTCAAAGCCGGCCAAGTTGTGTTAGAAAGAGATATAATATGGGAAACAATCAGGGAAAGGAAATAACTAGGGAGAAGATATAGACCTTATCTGATCAATTTATATATGCCTTGGTTCAGTGAGTGAGTCAGTGAGTGAGTCAGTGAATTAGTGAGTCTGTTAGTCAGTGAGTCAGTCAGTCAGTCACTCACTCACTCACTCACTCATTCATTCATTCACTCATTTACTCATTCACTCACAAATCAATTAGTCCATCAGTGAGTGAATAGTGATATTCTAGATAATCATTTGTTGCAGGCAGTAATCCTTGAAGCAATGATGGTTCTTTCTTGACTTGAAGGATTATTTCATATGAAACATAAAACCTGAAAACGGCAATCCAACAACGGAACAACCATTTCCTTTTGGGCTTAATGGTTCGACGATCCCACGAAGCACCGGGATTCAAACCCTGGTTAAACTGTGAAAACGCATTTGCAATCTGCTACTAGAATCCAGAGTAATTCCACGGTTCATTTAACAGCCCCCAAATTAGCTTAGATCAAGGGTAGCTGTCGCGGATATGGAGCTTGCAAGGAGCTCACTGGAGCAACAGTTAACCCAATACAGACGAGTAGGTAGTGATTGGTAGTGTAGGTATCACGACGAGCAGGTAGTAATTGGTAGTGGGCATGTATTATTATCTAGACCACTCTCAGCCTATCGCAGACGTTATATTTTTGAAACCTTACATCAATTAGGCCAAGATATTATAATTAAGTACAGAAATAAGTGGAAGATATTTTTAGAATTCGGTTATAAACATTAAAATCGACCAATCAAATCGGACATTTAAATCACGAATTTAAATAACCCAAAATGGCGGCGTGTTGTTTTTGTGGCCTTACTGACGACGAAATTCGGCAAATTCTTGATGAATTTGCATCAGATGATGACAGTTTTGACTCATCTGACAATAAAAACCTGTCTTTTGCTACCAGTGAAGAAGATAAAGCGGTTTTGGCTAAAGAACATTCTGACATCGACACCGAATTAGACGGCTACGTATACATGCTAGCGGACCGTGAAACTGGGTCAGGCGGATGACTTGGGCGAGATAGACAGGACTGAACAAGTAGCAGATTTTCCCATTTGACCCCTAACTGTGCCATTTACAAGCGTCTGTGGCAGACCAGCCCCTGATGCACCATTTTTGAAATTTTTCTAACTGCTTTTGGATAAGCTTTTTTGATGTGCTAGTTGAACAGACCAGGCCTGCATGGTGAGTAGAGTAGGTCAAATGCACAGAAGGCAGGTAAACCCCACAGAATAAAATGGAAACCTACTTCTCCTCTAGCATCTTATTTTAGAGAACAAGATCAAGAATCCCAAAAGGCTGCCCCAAGAAGGCTCAATATGAATGTGAAGCATGTAAAGTTGCTTTGTGCAAAGTTTTATGCTTCCACATTTGCAACGAGCAAAATCAGATAGTGGTTCTGTGGAGTGTAAGGAAGGTAAGCAATATAGCACATCGATACAAATTTTAAAATTTCCATTCTAAATTGTCCTCTTAGAACTGTTCAGTGCAGTCTATTGAGAAAGAGGAGTCGATTCAGGAGCTTCATCCATCTTCAAGGTGACCATCCAGTGCACTCAGACATTCATAAAAATGGCCCTTTTGAGAGCTACCAAATATTTGAAAAGGAAACAAACTTCAGTGTGTTTGCCTCTCTGTGTGCCTGGCTTGTTGTAATGTTACTGTTGTCCTGTTGGTGTGCATGCTGCAGTGTTTTTGATGTCGTGGTTGTATTACTATGTATGTGTTTGGGAGGTGATAGGGTGAGTAGGCAACATGAGTGCCCCAAAATTTTTCTATCAAAAACTGGACTGAAGGATTGAAAGAGTAGATAAAAAGCTAAAGAATGATGTTAACCTCAAGTCTGTATGCCAAAAATTACCAAGATCTGATAAGTTAAAAATTTCTTACTTTTTAGGCATTTCTTGTTACTCCTCTGGTACGACTACTGTCTGCATACTAAAAATATTATATCTCCTTCATTTATGAAAATATTTTCAAACTTTTTGGAGGTTTTGTCTGATATTAATTGCTGCACAGTTCATGTGCTGACATTACATGAGTTGTCGCTGAAAATGTTTTCTATAAGAGTTTGAACATGAAAAAAGTTTTCAAATGGGGTGGGTACAGTTTGGGGCAACTATGAGTACCTCCAAAGATTTTTCTCAAAAACTGGAAGATGGTTTGAAAGAGGAAATAAAATGCTAAAGAATGATATTAACCTCAACTCTGTGTGTCAAAGAATGACCAAGATCTGATAGGTTAGACATTTCTTACTTATCAGGTGTTTTCTTATATTTCCTTCAAATTGTACGACTTCATCTTACATACTAAAAATACTGTATCTCCTACATTTATGAAAATATTTTCAAAATTCTTGTGAGGTTTTGTCTGGTATTGATTTCTGCACGATTTTTGTGCTGACACTACATATGTTGTCACTGAAATTTATTTTCCATAGGAGCCTGAACATGAAAAAAGTTTTAGACATGGGGTGGGGTACGGTTTGGGGCAACTTTGGGTACCCCAAAATTTTTTGTATCACAAACTAGACGAATGGATGGGATGAGGAGATAAAATGCTAAAGATTGATGGTAACCTCATGTCTGTAGGTCAAGAACTGACTGAGATACAACAAGTTGAAAACTATTTAATTAATAGGCGTTTTCCGGTAAAAATCGCTCGTCGTCAGGGCCTAGGCGGAAAAATTTCTCTCGTCAGTTAAGGGTTAAGAAACATCGAAACTGGTCAGTACTTTATGGCTCACCATTATTCGAGTACTATTTCGTATAGGCAAAGGCTGCACCCTTTTTGAGGGCTGATTGGATGAAACAAGATGTTCCGCTGTTAAATGGCTGGGCTTATGTTGAGCAACAACCGAAATTAATTATCGTTAATCATGTATGCAAAAGCAAAGAAACTGTTATACTGAAGAACTCGTAATCGTAAACTCGAAATTTCTGCAGTCCTACTTAAAAGATACGCGCAAGGCACCAACTTTTTATCACGAGCGCTGCGTCAAGTCAGTGGGATTGTCCAAAGATGCCATGTCAAAAACCATGTCCGGTTGCTAGAAGACCAGAGAGAGAGACAGACAGACAGACAGACAGAGACAGACAGAGAGACAGAGAGAGAAAGAGAAAGAGAGACAGACAGAAGGGGGAAGGGGCTGTTAGGGTGGGTATTGTTTAAGAACTGGTTGCAGTATACAACTAGATATTTGTTGCTTCATGACAATCGTCAACATGGCTGCCGATATGTAGGCCTACAGCAATGTCTTCGCTGAGGTTACCAGTTTAGAAACAGATAGCCAGCTTCTTTGGTTCCATAGCTGTGGAGCGCTGGAACAGAGTGAACCATAGTGACTTCATAATGACTTCTATAGCGCCGTTATTATCATTGCACGTAGTCGTTTGTAAAGCACCCTAGAAGCAGCCTGTTACTTACGGTGCTTCATAAATTGTCGTCACTACATTACATTGCATCTCGTCTTCGAAATCTAGGTTGTAGTTGCCACCACTCATAGAAGACGCTATAGAAGTCATTATGAAGTCATTATGGTCCAAGTTGTGCATTTTGATAACGACGCTATAGAAGTCATTAGTTTAGATTAGATTAGCGCCTTAGTCCTCAAATATCGAAGCTGCGTCGCCACCTCGTGAATAAAAGATGCAATAGAAACGCATTCGCTTAGAGATTTTCATACAAACAATAATCCGACGAAGTTCCGCAGTGAGCGCGATTACTGTGCCACCTAGCGAATGAGCAGAGCACAACTGCCGCTTTCCCTCGAGTGCCCAATCAGTGGAGACGTCCCACAGAGATGTTGTGGCGCCACCTGGCGAATGACAGATGCACGACGCCTGGACGAAGTGCCAATTAGCAAGTGTTTTGTTCGCGCGCTCACTTGTCGAGCTCACGTCCCAAGTGATTGATCGATGCTTCGCCAGGCGTCGGACGGCTTTTGCCGCGTTTAATACGGACTATTAAAAGCGACGGCGATCAGTGAAGGCGCCAAGTCATTTCGTCATTAGTTGGCCAGATGGCGCTTTCAACTCCCCGAATAATGGCCGAGATAATTAAAGGTCTGACGCCAAAGACTGACGCATTATGTGACCAGATTCCGATGCGACCGCCATATAATGCACACGAGCATACACACACGCTAAAGCACAAGCACACGCAACAGTAGACGCACACATACACACACCCACTGCACTCAAAGTCCTTGAGCTTTGCCCTGATGTGATGGATAACATGGAAGGAGTGAAGAAGTGAAAGTTGTCAAAGATGAAGCTGAAAGGTGGAGCAGCAAGAAGGAGGACGAAGAGGAGGAAAGGGAAGTGAGGGAAGAAGGAGTGAATCGATAGCCAGAAGGAAGGAGAAGTAAAGAACATAGGAACAAGAAGAATATAAAACCAATCAGAGAAAGAATCCGCGAAGAGAATGAGGAAGAAGAAGAGGCAGCGGGAAAACAAAAGAAAAAAGAGCACAATGGTGCGTAAGATTAATAAAACAAAGATGAAGAACAAATGACTATAACGGAAATTAGGAATGAAGATAATTTGAAAAGAACATTAAAAGAAGCATATTCGAAGGAAGAAGATATGCACAACCAAAAGACGAGAAGAGAATTTTTTGGGGGGAGGGGCTGAAGCAAAAGAAGAGATGGAGCTGATGACGACGACGATAACAACAACGCAAATTATGATGGTAACTACGACCTAGACTTCGAGAACGATGACGATGACAACAACGATGACAATGATGATTATGATTGTTCAGTATTATGGTAATAAAGAAGGATACTAAGAATGTGAAGCAGAACGTGAAGAAGAAGATTACGAAGAAAAGAAGAAAAGAAGAAGTGGAAGAGGAGAAGAAGAAAATGAAGAAGAAGAAGAAGAAGAAGAAGAAGAAGAAGAAGAAGAAGAAGAAGAAGAAGAAGAAGAAAAAGAAAAGAAGAAGAAGAGGAAGAAGAAGAAGAAGAAGAAGCAGAAAATAATGATAAGGACGCTATTGATGCCGCTGATGACGACGACGATGATGATGATTACAACAGCGACGGCAACGACGTCAAGAAGAATAGGAGAAAGATGAGGTCGACGGGGGATGAGAAGAGATTGTGGCCGAACGAATCAGATTCATTGTACGTCGAAAGACGACCTCGATAACGATCCTTTGTCAGGGATGAAGATTATAGAAAACCTTTGTAGGGCGAAACTAAGAATATTGAGAGAACGGGGAGAAAAGTAGGAAATAACAAGAACTAGAAGAAGAGAAGGGAGGATCGAACAATAGTCTAGGATATCGCGAATGCAGATTTGCAAAATTTAATAGCCCACGAAGGACTGAGGAGACGGGCATTAATAAGACGCAGCCTTGATAAAGTTCAGAGGGCATCTTTCGCTTGGCTCGTCGCGTTCCATCACAAAAGACTGGACCGATTTCTGCTGACGCAATTACGCACTCCTCAGTTCTTTCTCTCCCGTTCCATGATAGCCATCTCTAGACCAAAATTTTAGTTGTCTTTACCTTTCATTATTAAAACGCCTCTCCTATCTATTACAAGAAACAGCATTAAATATGAGAGATATACAGCCAGACAAATATTCTGAACAGTGAAAAACATATAAATGGATGAAGACATAACTTACATTACTTAATTGGCATTGTTAATGTCTTAATTTACCAGGGGCGTCGAGTGTAATCTTTCGTCGTTAATTCCTTTCCACCCTTCTCTCTTGCAGCGCGAAATTTTTCGGTGTAGAGAAGCCAGAGAAAAGCTGCAAGCACTGATTCGAACCTTAGATTGGTCGCAGGTTCGAGACCTCCATCTCCTCCTACTTCTACTATTGATTTTGCTTCTCGTCTTCCTCCTTTCTTCCTCCTCTTCCTCCTCTTGCTTCTTCTTGTAAAGGCACCCCACAAATGCTGCAGGTAACGACGCGAAACCTTAGATTGGGTCAGTCACAGGTTCGAGATCTCTTCTTTCTCCTCCTAGTCCTCCTCTTCTTCCTGATCTTCTTTTTCCTCCTCCTTCTCCTCCTCCTCTTTCTTCTCTTTCTCTTCCTCCACCTCTTTTTCTACCTCTTCCTCCTCCTCCTCCTGCTCTTCTTTTCCTCTTCCTGCTCAGCTTTCTTCCCTTTCTTCTCTTCCTTCTCCTTTTCTCCCTATCCTTCTCCCCTCTTCCTTCTTTTCTTCTTCCTCCTCATGTTTTCCTCAACCTCTTTCTTCTCCTCCTTTTCTTTCTCCTCCTTCTCCCCTCCTCCTTTTCCCTCAAATTCTCCTCCTCCTCAGCACCATCAGCGTCATCAACAGCAGTAGCTATGCGTTCGGTTGATACGGAATTGTTTCTCGACTGAGTGGGAGAGGCGGAACGGACGGACGGACAGACGACGGAAGACCGCCATCGTTACCCGTCGAAAATTCCCATCAGGACTTTAAGGCTTTCCTTGGCGGCTGGAAGGGCAGCCCCCCCATCGGACGACGAAAACTCAATCACTGCAGTCCATAGGAAGCTTCCTCCTGACCGCAAATTAGGTTACGGTTTTGGGCTCCGAACGTTACGCGATGCCATTACAACGCGTTGCCGCAATTTGCGGTGCATTGGGCACCGTGGCCGCGGGAGAGGTGGGGGGACTGGAGGGAGGGCTGGACATTGCCAGGGTGGTCATCGGAGGAGAAACAGAATTCGTTTGGTCGTTTGGAAGCAACTAGGGCTGAAAGGCAGTCCGAACAAACAGCGTACAGCGAGGGAGGATTCGAGGGTCGACGGATTAACAGCGACACAACATAAGGATTACGACGGATTATGCAGCCATTAAGCTCACTTAACGCGAGGCACATATTCCACCTAAACCAGTCTGACAAATGTACATAGTTTGACAGCGATCCTCAGATTAAGATTTACTCACCATGTAAGTGCTTTTAATAAATAAATAATAAATAAAATACCAAACTCCAAAAGATTTTATTATCGATTTATAAAGGAGACACAGAGCGAGGCAGACAGATACACAGAACAATTGACTGAATGAGAGACAGACAGACACAGGATGAGAGAGACAGAGCGAGATAAATAGATAGATAGATAGATAGAAAGACAGACAGACAGACAGATATGGATGGATGGATGGATGGATGGATGGATGGATGGATGGATGGATGGATGGATGGATGGATGGATGGATGGATGGATGGATGGATGGATGGATGGATGGATGGATGGATGGATGGATGGATGGATGGATGGATGGATGGATGGATGGATGGATGGATGGATGGATGGATGGATGGATGGATGGATGGATGGATGGATGGATGGATGGATGGATGGATGGATGGATGGATGGATGGATGGATGGATGGATGGATGGATGGATGGATAGATGGGTGGATGGATGGATGGATGGATGGATGGATGGATAGGCAGACTGGCAGACAGATAGACAGACAGACAGACAGGAGACCAAATATAGGCATGAACTTCTAAAAAGAACAATTGAACTCGAGTTCGTCCCCAGTTATTTAAGTGCTGGGCCACACATGGTTTCTGCTGCCAATTCTTTCATTAATTATCGCCAATAACGAAGTCGTGTAATTTATTGTCATCGTCCATCGCACTGATTAACCTTTAAATCGGGAAAGGCCTGGAGCAGGCGTCTCAAGAAGATAAAAAGCAGGACAAGGGAATAATAAGAACAAAAGACACAGAAAGACATTTGCTCTCTACGTTTGCAAGGCTTGCATTTCTATCGCATGATGCATTCATGAACCTTATGTCTCTTAGAGCAATTAGATGCCTTTTTATATTTATAGGCCTATTTTACAGTAGCCAACTATATATCTTATCAGGCTACATTCTGTCTGTCAACTAGCAGTTGTGTTATTTTGGGTTTACGCATTGACACCAATACGTGTGGCTGTCTGGAACTGTATTGCTTTAATTGGTGATCAATAAAGGATCTGAAAAAAAACCATTTACAACATCTCTTTCCTTAGTCTTAAGACCATGTCCTCAGCCTTGACCTTTAATCCATTTGGCCTTTCTTTCTTCCCTCTTCTTTTGCATTTTACAGTCTGTTTCTAGCATACCTCAGCTCTTCCAATTTATCTCTATTCCCCATCCATCGACTGCATTTCGTTCCTGTATGCAGACACTGGCATTCCTGCTACAAGTTCAGTAGTTCATCTGGCGGCTTACAAACCTCGTCAAATTTCGCATCTCGCCGGCAGTAAGTGAAACTAGACGGAGCAGCGAATGATGTACGGTTGTCACGTTCTTTGATCTGCGATGCGTGCGGCCAAGGGCTGTGTCCAGCTGCACAGTCAACCGAGGAATGAATCGTTGGATAGCGCCCCTCCTTTCCGCTTTTCGGCCCTCACTGATCTCCGGAGGTCCCAAAGGTATTGTGGCTGGCTGCTGACGAACTCTTGTTTCAACTCTGCTTTCGGAATTCGATTTCAAGCGGATCACGAGACAGTGATAATCATTTTGTAATGCATTGTAAGTAGCCAGCTACTTCTAGCATACTTTACAATGGCAGTTACATTTACATGTAACTGTACTTCTAGCATAATTTACAATGGCATTTACATTTACACGTAACTGTACTTCTAGCATAATTTACAATGGCATTTACATTTACACGTAACTGTACTTCTAGCATAATTTACAATGGCATTTACATTTACACGTAACTGTACTTCTAGCATACTTTACAATGACAGTTACATTTACATTTGTTGTACCCATAATAAGGTTGAGCAGTTGTTAGATTACTGTTGTGCTTGCGGCGCTTCAGCCGAGAAATCCAACAACCCTGAAGATGCTTGTTGACAGGCGATACTGTGATAAATGAGTGTTTAGATTACCTCATCCTGTTACTGTTTCTATTATCCGTATCGAAGCTAGGAGATGTTGACGCCTGTCAAATCCACCTAATGTAATCTATTGATTTATATAGCGCCGTTGTCCAACACAATAGGCATTAATTTAGAAGCTTCAAACGAAAGTCGCATAGCATAATCACTGTCCTTTCTGCAGAATCTTTTGAAATTGAAGAGGCTATATAGAGCAGTTTTCTTCTATGTGGGGTAGAGGAGAAAGAAGAGATCCTGATGATTAAGCAAAATGATCATCGTGGGCAGCGGGCAGCCAGGGTAAATTTTGCAGTTGGGATCAATATTTTGCTGAACACGGCACTCAAAGTCAAGCAACAAGCATTAAGTCATAACATCTGTGTTGCCATTAGAACGTTTGTCCATTGACCCTTATGCAGGGCGAGGGTGATGTGCCTTCGCCTCTGTTACCAATGGCAACCCGCTGCATGCTAGCAGACCGCCCACAACCCCTTGTGTCCAGAGACAAAACGCGCCCATCATCAGAAACTTTGGAGCCGCACTTAAGTGAAGTCTGACGTTTAACCGCCGCAGACTTTACTGATAAATGAATAACATCCTGCACTACTGTCTCCAGCAGCGGTACTTAAACCAGCAGAGGTCATAACCCCGGCTCCACTCCTCAGGGCGAGGGTCATGTGCTTTCGCCTCTGTCGCCAATGGCAACCCGCTGATTGAGAGGAAGCAACGAAATGGTGTCAAGCGACCTAGAACCCGGAGGCACGCAACGTCGACCCGACGCCCTTACACTCTCCCTGATAGGTCCGAGAGGCGGATAGCGTGCACACAACGCTACGACGGTCTTATTAAAGCTTAGCACCCGGCCAGCCTCAGTCCGACCGAGCCACCCACCCACCCAAAGAGACCGACCGACCGACGGACCGAGCGACCGACCGTGCGGTCTGTGGCCCGTGAAGAGCCGACGGCCGCGGGATTATCACGAGCTGTTAATGTACGACCGATTTTCGTAATGGAGCCGTGAGATGTCGTCCGCTAATATACTATTATTTGGCACGAATTGCACGGTTCACATACCTCAACGAGGCTTTTATCCCGACGGAGAGAACTTTGATGGCCACAGCCATCTAGAGTCGGATGAATTTCGATCTCATAGAACGCAGGTCTGCAATTAGCATTCGAGATGGGAAGGAGAGAACGGATGGGAAGGAGAGAATGGATGGGAAGGAGAGAATGGATGGGAAGGAGAGAATGGATGGGAAGGAGAGAACGGATGGGAAGGAGAGAACGGATGGGAAGGAGAGAACGGATGGGAAGGAGAGAATGGATGGGAAGGAGAGAACGGATGGGAAGGAGAGAATGGATGGGAAGGAGAGAATGGATGGGAAGGAGAGAACGGATGGGAAGGAGAGAACGGATGGGAAGGAGAGAACGGATGGGAAGGAGAGAACGGATGGGAAGGAGAGAATGGATGGGAAGGAGAGAATGGATGGGAAGGAGAGAACGGATGGGAAGGAGAGAATGGATGGGAAGGAGAGAACGGATGGGAAGGAGAGAATGGATGGGAAGGAGAGAACGGATGGGAAGGAGAGAACGGATGGAAAGGAGAGAACGGATGGGAAGGAGAGAATGGATGGGAAGGAGAGAACGGATGGGAAGGAGAGAACGGATGGGAAGGAGAGAACGGATGGGAAGGAGAGAACGGATGGGAAGGAGAGAATGGATGGGAAGGAGAGAACGGATGGGAAGGAGAGAACGGGTGGGAAGGAGAGAATGGATGGGAAGGAGAGAACGGATGGGAAGGAGAGAATGGATGGGAAGGAGAGAATGGATGGGAAGGAGAGAACGGATGGGAAGGAGAGAATGGATGGGAAGGAGAGAACGGATGGGAAGGAGAGAACGGATGGGAAGGAGAGAACGGATGGGAAGGAGAGAACGGATGGGAAGGAGAGAACGGATGGGAAGGAGAGAACGGATGGGAAGGAGAGAACGGATGGGAAGGAGAGAACGGATGGGAAGGAGAGAATGGATGGGAAGGAGAGAACGGATGGGAAGGAGAGAATGGATGGGAAGGAGAGAACGGATGGGAAGGAGAGAATGGATGGGAAGGAGAGAACGGATGGGAAGGAGAGAACGGATGGGAAGGAGAGAACGGATGGGAAGGAGAGAACGGATGGGAAGGAGAGAACGGATGGGAAGGAGAGAACGGATGGGAAGGAGAGAACGGATGGGAAGGAGAGAACGGATGGGAAGGAGAGAATGGATGGGAAGGAGAGAACGGATGGGAAGGAGAGAACGGATGGGAAGGAGAGAATGGATGGGAAGGAGAGAACGGATGGGAAGGAGAGAATGGATGGGAAGGAGAGAATGGATGGGAAGGAGAGAACGGATGGGAAGGAGAGAACGGATGGGAAGGAGAGAACGGATGGGAAGGAGAGAACGGATGGGAAGGAGAGAACGGATGGGAAGGAGAGAACGGATGGGAAGGAGAGAATGGATGGGAAGGAGAGAACGGATGGGAAGGAGAGAATGGATGGGAAGGAGAGAACGGATGGGAAGGAGAGAATGGATGGGAAGGAGAGAACGGATGGGAAGGAGAGAACGGATGGGAAGGAGAGAATGGATGGGAAGGAGAGAACGGATGGGAAGGAGAGAACGGATGGGAAGGAGAGAATGGATGGGAAGGAGAGAACGGATGGGAAGGAGAGAACGGATGGGAAGGAGAGAACGGATGGGAAGGAGAGAACGGATGGGAAGGAGAGAACGGATGGGAAGGAGAGAACGGATGGGAAGGAGAGAACGGATGGGAAGGAGAGAACGGATGGGAAGGAGAGAACGGATGGGAAGGAGAGAACGGATGGGAAGGAGAGAACGGATGGGTAGGAGAGAACGGATGGGAAGGAGAGAACGGATGGGAAGGAGAGAACGGATGGATGGAGAGAACGGATGAGACCGGCAAGAGGAGACCAATTTTCTGCATAGAGAAAGAAAAATAGAGCCGCTAAAGAACGAGAGAACAGAGAGAAAAAGAAAGAGAGCAAGATACATAGATACATGGTAGGCTTTTGGTTAGAGCGCTCGGCCCGTAACGAGGAGGGTACGGGTTCAAGCCTACTCTGAGACGGTTACTGTGCAGGGACCTTGAGCAAGTCCTTCATTCACACTTGCATAGCGTCATCGAATGATGCTTAGTCATTGGATACTGTCGCTTAATAAATGCAGAAATAATAATAGTAGATAGCTAGATAGATAGACAGACAGGCAGGCAGGTAAGTAGGTATGTATGTATGTAGGTAAGTAAGAAGATAGATAGATAGATAGACAGATAGATGATAGAAAAAGGAAAGAGAAATGATTAAATAGAGACAGACGGAATACATGCATAAACATATATACATTTGCGGATACAATCTAATTTCAAGAATAATCCAATTTTATATTTTTCGAAAACAAAACAGTTTTACGACCGGTTCATTTAGAATGCAGGATCACGCCTTCATTTATTTTATCCAGTCGTTTTTATGATTGATTGAGCTGTCTGTCTGTCTGTCCGTCTGTAGGTCTACGTCGGTCCAATCATTCGTCCACCCTCCTATCACATCAATCATCTTCCCAAACATACCACATAAACTCGAAATTTCTAAGTAAGTAAATCTGAATCCGAGGCGTTCGTGAACATTGCTTGTTGACCGAGACAGAGTTACACAAAGGCCACAATCAAACTTTGGGCTTTACACTTTTACAGGTAATTATCAAACAGTCAATTACGAACTGGTGAGTCGGGTCTTCTGTGACAGTTGGCTCCACATAAGCAACTGAAAGAGCATGAACCAACACAACCCACCCTAACAGCTCCTCTCCCCTTCTCTCTCTGATCTTCTGGTAATCGGATTTGGTTCTTGACGTGACTTCTTTGAACAACCCCACTGACTTGACGCAGCGCTCGTGAATAAGTTGGTGCTCTGCGCTTAGTTTCTAAGTAGCGCTTTAGAAATTTCGAGTTTACGATTACTATTACTGTCTTGAGCAAGGGACAGTCTCTGCATAGGACAATTTCTGCATAGGATAGTTTTTGCATAGGACAGTTTCTGCATAGGGCAGTTTCTGCATAAGACAGTTTCTGCATAGGATAGTTTTTGCATAAGACAGTTTCTGCATAGGAACAGTTTCTGCAGTAGATTGACCCTAGGGGTCGAAGAGAGCGGATGGTATTTCTCAATCGTCGGCCTTTCACATCTGCGACCGGGGTTCGATTCATGGGTTCCTCGTGTGAAACCGAGATAGATCGCATTATCGCACTGTGATGACCCGGATGTCATCATCTTTGAAATGACTGCCTCCTTAAATCCATAACATATATATATATATATATATATATATCAATTGATGGCATTGCGTTGTCTGTTAATTCTTGTGGTCTTGTTTACCTAAGAAGGCAGAGGCATCGCGTACAGAGCGGAAAATCCTACACGACAAGATCAAAGCTAAATGAGGAACTGAGATGAGCAAAATGCGACACGATGGGCTAATCATTAGCGCGCTGTCGCTGTGATCGTCGTTGTAGCATACGATCCTCCAGTGTTAGACTCAGCTGAGCGAATGCAGACTTGGACTTCACGACTCTCGACAAATTGCTTTGCGCACGACAGCCTCTGTCAGGAAGCAATGGAAATAGATGGAAAAAGAAAGACCTGGAGAAAGGGAACGACCTGGTTCCCTGTCGATGGAACTTTGATTTGATGAAGCATACGAGTTCTGTTCTAAGTCGCAGTGTATGGAGTATGGGACAGCAAGCTGTGGATATACTATCACTACGCGAGCCAGCGGACAAATTCCGTAATACAAAGCATGTGATTTGGTCTAAGTAGCCTTTTCCTCTTCAGGCTTTGGTTAAGGTTGCAATGTAAGGCTATGAAAGCTTCAGGTTCTTGGCTGGCCCTTTTTCTCAGTGGCATATGTGTTTCGTATAGTGTTTTGCATGTATGTACGTCAGAGGTGCTTTTAACATCGGTGCATTCGGTGTAAACGCTGAGGGCCCCAACGGTGCAAAGTACAATGGGCCTCAATCACCTTGGTTACTTCACGTGAGGCCAAAGTCTGGGCGGGCCCCTAGAAAAGCTTACACCGAGATATTAAAAACCATAAAGCCCCTCTGATGTATGTATGTGTGTATGTGTCTGTGTATATATATATATATATGTATTTATGTGTATGCATGTATGAGCTTGTATATGTATGTGTTTGTTTGTATGTAAATACGTATGTATGTGCATATATGAATGTATTTATATATGTAAGTTTGTTTCCTTGTTTGTATTGCATTAAATATATATATAAAGATATTTTCTCTCCTGACGTAGACATTTCGTACAGGTGCGATAATTATATACGCTAAGGAACGCACCTCAGCCACCCATTCATCCCCTGAATACAATGCAATGTTAAACGCACTTACCAGTACAATTCCGTGCCAAAGGCTTTGAAATCTCTAAGCAATTTGTCTACTGTAGCAATCTGAAATAGTATACGAACATACAACTCATGCAAGTGAAGCCGGCAGAAATCACGTCTATGTTCCGGCACGCAATCAAAATATCATTGCGTGGACGCATGCACTGGATTTCGGGTTCGGATACTACCGCCTAGTCACTCCCTAGTAGTCGAGAAATGGCTTCTGATCAAATGCAAACAATCACCGATCACCGCCTTCCATGTGTCTATCCACATGTGTGTGTGCTTAATTATAGATAGTCTCATTTGTTGTTCGCAATCAATGGAACTGCGGAAGAGACGGCAGTGTGCATCAAGTAACGATATGATGCATACTAAAAAGCATGGGATTATAACATGCACCTATTTGCCCACTTAAGAACGTCTCATGTAACGTCAACTCTAAGCATCTCTGTCTGTCTTGTCTGTCTCTCTGTCTGTCTGTCTGTCTCTTTCTGTCTCTCTCCCCTCCCCGTCCGTCTGTCCGTCACACACACTCAAGCACGCAAGCACATATGTAGCCGTAGTAGCCACCATAACTCATAATTCCGAATCCATACACATATTTGATCATGACGACAAATTGGAATCCATCGCTAGGAGCGCCACGGGCGTTTGAACCAGTGTCATTGTTTAGATCACACAGCAACACGAAATATCGCTAACTGCCTTCAGCATCCTTCATCTCGTTTCTTCTTTGCGCAGTTTTAATTCGATTCATATCCGTCTTAATTCTCGACCATTTCTGAAACTCGAGGGAATCATTTCCGAATTTTTCTTGAACAGGATGTTTTAGTGGAATGGTTTGTGTGCCTGTTTTTCAGAAGTCGGTTTCTGCCTTAGAACTGACTCTTCTTAGTTGTCGAGATGTGCGAGTCTTAAGTTTATGGGTTTGGCCCCTCTCTAGAAAGCGCACCACCTCAAGCATTGGTGCATCCATGTTTTAAATTCTGAGGGCGTCAGGGAGGAACGAAATAGATGTCCCTGGTGTCAGTGAGGAACAGATGTATCTGGTGTCAGTGAGGAATAGATATCCCTAGTGTCAGTGAGGAAGAGATATCCCTAGTGTCAGGGAGGAAAAGATGTCCCTTGTGTCCCATCCATGGACTGTCATCTGTAAAGTATCTGTAAGTGTATTATTTACATTAGTTAGTGTCAACATTGTCTAAATGTAGAGCAAGTGGGTCTATCTTTTCTAAAGGACATTACACTTGCTACCAATTTTACTCATATATGCCAATCTAATTTATCGGATAGCTGATAATTGCGAATCTGCTGATACTTCAAGATTTAAATATGTTTTATAAGCGACTTGGCTTGTGTTACCCAGTTATTCACAGCCAAAATATTTCCCTGCGGCCAGGTCGATGTCACACCTAGCAGGAACAGGCAAAACTCATACACTTGTCCCCTTTAGGGAGACTTGCTACATGCAGAATCTCCCAGTTGTTAACTATAACATAGCTGATATGGGCACCGCACTTAGCTTACCCTAATTTGTATGATAGTTTTCATATACATTCCTTGTACCGAAAAACCCTGGAACACTTTGCGTTAGATCTGTCTTAACCAGGGGTCTCGAGCAACTATCTACAACTGGTTTCCTGTAATAGAAATACAGCGGAATATGAGCCTTATAATAACAATCCTTCTGAGTCAATGAGAGTAGAAGTGGAGTGTCACAGGGCTTAATCTTAGGTCCACTTTATTTTTAATATGCATTAATGATCTTTCTCTGACCTACAGTATTTAGCTTAATTGTTTTTGCTGATAACACAAATGCATCACTATTATTGCAATATAGTTTGGGCCTCAAATTATCAGTCTCTCTTAAATCATCTGGATGTTTTTCAGAAACGCGCCATCCGAATTATTATGGTGATATGACAAAACAGTCAAACACCAAACCACATTTTCATAGTCTCAGGATATTGCCAATAGAAGCCATGAACAAATTGCCAATTTGTTTATTCATGTATCAATTTCAACGTTATTTACAGCCAGTTATATTTTACGGTTGCTTGCGCTTTACTTCAGAATTGTATTGTCATTTCATCAGATTTTTTGCCCCATGATGTGCGCAGTAAGGCTCCACGGACTCTGCAATGCTGAGTTTCTCGTTGAAAATTTCAAACTGTATGAAAGATTTGTTTAGCTGATCATATTGGTGAGCAATCTTTGCCACATAGAATCGCCAAGAGATCTGTTGTTACCTACATGGCAGTGCTTTCTTATTTCATGAAACTTGTTTTAGGCATTGCATTTGTTACAAGACTTCTTCCCAGGTCCTCAGCAGTACCCCAGCAGTCATGATCCAGTGGTAGACAATGAAATCCAGACAAAAAACTTGCCAATGAACTTTCGAACTCGTCTATATCCGTTTAGAAGCCAAGGTTGTTCACATCTCTAGTGGCAAAAAGGTGAAACCGATCTGTTAAAGTTTTAACGATATCAGTTCAAAATACGTTTCAAAAAGTTGCTTCGGAGACATTGATACTTGCAAGCTGTGGATTTGTATTGGTCAAAAGCGGGTCAGGCTAAATTCAGAGGATTTATGAACTCGTCTTGTTTTCTCCATCTCTGTACATCGATTTTAACTGCTGCAAAGACTATTCCAGTTTTTCTCCTTTTCTTGGAATGACCATCACTTTCCATTTCAGAATGACATTTTTTCATGGAGAACCAGAGGCTTCCTGATGATTTAATTTCCTATCTTACCAGTATCTTGGTTTGCCTCAATTGCCGCTATTGGTGTAACCTTGGGAAATTTATTCCAACAGATTTTTCTTCCAACTATCTATGAATTTTCTTGCCTCTCGCTTCTTGTGACGTTTCTCCCACGCAGTTTTCTGGCTTCCGTTGCCACTGATACCACTGGTTGTTCATCATCATCACTTCTACCTCATCTAATTTGCCGCAAATATCCGCAGGCTCTTCTGGTGCCAGATCATTTTCGTCAATTTGTTCAGACTTTCGTTGTCATCAGCTGGTAGAAGGATGCAATTATCGGCCTCATTTTCGCTGCAACTTCCATCAACATTGACACTGCTTGCTGAATTGTGTAATTATAGCGTCGCAGTTGTCGCTCCATTGTCTGACATCACAACTGAAAAATGTTTACATAGGCATAAATCATTGTGATAGAGAAATAAACAGGTAGTGTGCAAAAATGGAATGATGCATGCAAAAAAAATTCAGCATGCAATAGTAAACTAGGAAAAAGGAAACACAATTACTACATATGGCAATACTAATGAGCATGCACCAATGTTCCACAAAGGAACATGCTCTAAAACTGGATGTTATCTTCAAAAGTTGGGCCCAGCATTAATTAAATGTTATTCTCATTACCCATTGTAGATATTGGCGAAAACATGTCTTACCTGTTAAGTGGCGATGTCGATATCTATTTCAACTTTTTATTTTTGCTGCAGAAATATCGCAAAAATTCATCAAAATCACAAAACACTAGCACAGAATTAAATAAATTTAAGGACGTTGCTAGGGGACCTCAAGGAGGTGGCCTAAACTGGAATACCAGGGGACCTCAAGGTGTTCGCCTAAACTGATGTATTAGGGCCTCAATGTGAATGTGAATATGAACTTAATTCTTTATAAATGCCGTATGGGTCAGAATATAACCCCAAAACCCTAACCCTAAACCTAACCCTAAACCCTAACCCATTTTACGGTCGATTTTTCGCGTCCTGTGCAACCACATTCAGAAACATTTACAGTTGGTAAAAGTTAGGAAAAGGACAGTTTGGATCCATTATTTGGTCACCGAACAAAATGGTGCTGTTCGTATGCTTTCTTTGCAGTTTGTAACTATTTAACTTCAAACAAAAAATTTCATTCCAACAGAAAACAGATTCTATGTCCGCAGCCATTTTGACTGTTTATAACAATCACGCGAGAGTCTGCGAAATCTCGCGCACTTGAGGCTCCCTAGTCCGCGCAATTACGGGGCCTCCTTGAGGTCCCCTAGACACTTCGTAAATTTAAGCAGGGAATAATACAGTAGTTACTGTTTAGTTGTCTCCATTCTAAGTTTTTTCTTTGGCAGTGCAAAGATAATAAATATGCCAAGAGTGCATATTCTTCTTCAGCGCTAAAACTATGTTCCAAAAAATGAAACGTTGGTAAATAAAGATTAATAAGAAAGAAGGCCGATATTCAAAATAAAAGGCCGTGTTTTCGTGGACGGAATGTCCCCAAGATGCTAACAGATATGATTCATCAGATATGGTATGGAGGGAATATTAGACGGCAGAAATCGATGTTGTCAAGACGGCGAGGACCAGGATTTAGTTCGATACTGCCAGATAGAAGCGGAAGTATACGGCGGTAAAATCGTAAGAGATTACAACGGGGTTTTGGAACCGGTTGTTGACGGAGTGGAACATGATGCATGCACGCTTAGTGCCAGTCAAAAAGAAACGCAGAGATATGTTGCAGATAGCTGTCTAGGTAAATAGAATAAATAAGCGTGTTTGCGGTTTCTAAATCAAATGCTCGAGCGTGCTTCTCATGTGACATGTAGTGGTGGCTGGGAAAAACGCATAGGCATCTGAGCGTTTGCAATTTTGAATGAGCAAAAGGAACACTTAATACGCAGCCAGACAACGAGTGTGCAATATTTTAAGGGCAAGACGACTACGCAGCGGTTAACAAACGAGCCTAATTCAGATCAGGAAGACAAGGGTCTTTAGCTTTGACGGCCGACTCGTAAGATAAGCGAAATTGCAGCCTGTGTTAATGTTGGTGTTATTCCAGAATACTTATGGGGAGCGGGATGCCACGAAAGCGTTGACAGGAATGGGCTCTGTAGTGAAAAGTTGTAAAAACAATGAGGATTTTAAGTTTTTGCACATTGTAGATTGTATTATGTCGGATAATTTAGCTTGTGTGTTTGTGTAATTAAATCGTACGGAATATTGGAGAACAGTTAGGCGAGGATGGCATTAACGAGAGGCGGATAGGACCCCCGTGATTGACAGGTGGAAGTAAACGAGAGAGACAGACAGACAGACAGACAGACAGACAGAGAGAACGAGAGAGAGAGACAGGCGGAACAGAGGGACGCTGATCGGATGGCGAAATGGAGAAGTTGGATGACTGACAGACGAAGGGGAAAGTTAAGGAAGGGTGCGAAGCGAAGAAGGCATTCGCTAAACAACGGTCGAAAGAGGCGTTAGGTCTGGAGAGCAGAAATAAAATAATATTGCATCTCTTAAACAGCCACGCTAGATTAATAGACCGATGCGAATCGAGAGACTCTGATTTTGCTGAATTTGCTGTATATTCTGTACTGTGTATATAGTTGTAATATACGTGTGAAAGAAGTAATTGTCGTTACGTCTCTGTACGGTCGGACTGATTCATTCACGAACACACGTGCTGTTAAAGGCATAAAGTCCCCCGAAGATAAAGCCTCTGATCAATAGCATCGCTCGCCACCATATCCTGAAAGGAGACCTGTGTTCGCCAGTGACCCTTGATGCGCATGACTCACAAGCAAACTCGTCTTTCAGTACATTGTGACAGTGAGGGACTTGATTCGTGTGTCAACGGATATATACAACGTGACGCCGACATCTACAGGATTCGACCGATGTACTGAGACGCACTGAGCCGAGAAGAACAGCAAAAGGAACAACCGTTTCAGCAAACAACAACCATTTCAGCAACCAAAGGAGGAATCTGGAGAAGTCAGCAACAAGTGACGCAGTGTAACGGAGGTTGGAGCTCAAAAGAAATCATTTTCCAGCGGAGGCGGCAGTTTCCCGAAAACTACACATTCGACAAACCTGTAACGAAATCTGGTGAGCGCATTCCGAGTCGTTAATCACTGATCATTCGTCATTTTGTTCTGTGTTTCAGAGAAGCACTGTGATTTGTGATTTATTGAGAGTGTGAAGGCAGAAGCCTTTAAACTATATTACTATTACTGTTACGTTATTTATTGAATTATCTTATTGAGTCTGTTGGTATACGTGAAACTTATACAGATTTGTCATTTATCGCACTGTATTAACTGGAAGAATTTTATATTGAAATGTTTGACAAAATGAAAAAGAAGGATCTGGAAGAAGAGTGGAGACGAAGAAATATCAATCCAGAAGGTTTAGATAAACGTGAAATGATACGTATACTGAAGGAAAATGGAAATGTGGAGGAAGACGGAGATGGAGTGGAGCAGGTTGAGACAGGCGAAGCTAGTATCAGTGAAGGCCAGTTGAGGCTGAAACTGATTCAAGCTGAGAAAGAACGTTCGCAAGCTGAAAAAGAACGGGTGCAGGCTGAGAAAGAGAGAGTACAGGATGAGAAAGAGAGGATGGAATTGGAGCTAACTCTATTGCGTGGGAAAGCACAGTTGGGTCTATTGCAATCGAATAGCGCAAGAGTTGATGTAGATGCTGCAGTTGTGTCTGCTTATGCAAAACTACCCAACATGCACGAATCCGAAGATCCGGTTTCCTTTTTCCATTCTTTTGAGAAGGTTGCGTTTTTGCATGGTATTGATGAAGCTCTATGGGCTAGGCTTCTTCCATCTTTGTTAAATTCCTCCCTTAGAATGCATTACAACAGATTGCCTATGGAAATCTGTGCCGATTACAGGCAAACGAAATCGTCATTGCTGAGCGCATGTAGGATGAACGTAAAAGTTCTATCTGGATAAGTTCAGACCTATGCACAGAACAGGCAAACAGTCATACCCACAGTTTTTAGATCAGTTGCGTGATGTGTTTCAATATTATTTAGAGTCAAAGGATATTACTAATTTTGATGCTCTTAAAGATGACGTAATTTTGGAAAGACTGAAAGAGTCTTTGCCAAGTGATACTCGATATTTTGTGGAGGCGAGAAAGCCCCGAACTGCTGCTTAAGTGGCTGACTTTGCCAATCTCCACTACGAATGCACGCTAGAAGGAAGGAAGGTAAACCACCTCGAGCAAAAGCAGGGTTATAAGCCAAGGCCTTTTAATACAAACCATAATGGTAATTAGTGGGAAAGTAAACAAACCAATTCCACACACCACGATACAGCGGAACAAAAGGCCCAGGACAAAACCCTAGAGCAAAATGCAAGACCAATGCATTTTGGGAATGGCCATTATCGAACGGACCAAAGAAATCATTTCTACAATAGCAAGTTTAACAAAAACAATTCTCAAGGACAGGGAAATGCCCAAGTAAAATTCATTAAATGAAAGTCCAACTTAGACAAAATTGTGGATTACCAAAAACGATTCGTTGTACCTTTGTTTGTAAATAATATTTCTGTTGAGACCCTGAGGGATACAGGAGCCCAGGTTACGTTGGTAAATTCAGAACTTGTAAAAGATAGTTCATCTGCCAGGAAGGGGACACCAGTAACCTTGCAGTGTGCTTTTGGGCTTGTGAAATATATATCAACACAAGAAATTGAAATTTCCTCGCCACATTTCGGTACGGACAGAAGGATAACGATCAAAGCGGGTGTGGTCCCTGGACTACAAATAGACCTGTTAATAGACCATGATCTATTTGTAAATAATCCAGACTTGGTCGACCCGGTGGGTGCATGTAATTGGGACCCCGTTAGCTTACCCCAAGCAGGTATAGCTACCCGCACCCGTAATTCCGACATTAAGGATCAAAGGGAAACCGTAAACCCGAGGGAGCCACCTAGCGCTGTCACGTCAAACGACGAAGCGACCGATGAGCCCAGTGACGTAGGGGTAATCAGTGACGATCACGAAGTGGAAACATAAGGCACTGGAAGTGATAGCTCTGAGGCAGAAGATAAACGGATCTCAGGTGAGGGAGATAAGGTAATTAATTTAACGACGCCGACGCAATCCGATACCTCGCGGCGAAGCGTCAACCCGGAGGAAAATTCAAAGGAGCCGATTAATATCCTAATTAACGAAGAAGTCTCTGAATTCAAAACGGCACAGCGAAGCGTCATTAGCGGGAGCGAAAGTCCGAAAGAAAATTCAAAGGAGCCGATTAATATCCTAATTAACGAAGAAGTTCCTGAATTCAATACAGCACAGCGAAGCGTCTGTAGTGGGAGCGAGAGCCAAAATGACAGTTCAAAAGAGCCGATTAAAACCGTAATTAACGAAGTCACTGAATTCGCTGCAGCACCAAAACAAGATACCACGTTATCAGAATGTTGTAAACGAGCGCCCTCTGCAAATAACAGGCATTTGATAGAAGGTGGTCTGCTGTTTCGGCAAAGGAGCTCAGATCACAGTCAAGACGATAATGAGAGGGATTACAAGCAGGTTGTTTTGCCCGTGAAAGGTAGATCACAGACACTCAAATTAACGCTTCATATTCTATGGACTGGCCAAGGCGATACCAAATCAACAAAGGATCGATTGTGCCAAGCATTTTTCTGGGCTGCCAGGACAAGAAATATACACGCGTATGCAGGATTATTTATGTCCAATTAGTCAGAAGACAGCTATAGTAAAGAAGGCTGATGTAGCGCCTAGTCACGTAAGAGTATTACTTTTGCGACATACCTTAGAGAACGAGTTACCGGCAAATGGGATGGACCTCAGGTAGCGAGTAGGAAGTTAAACCCAGAAGGAGTAGATAGACCAACTGAATATGATAGAAGAAGACTGATAGGTAGAGAAGTCTATAGGAGTACGATCGAAAGGGAACTGTTATGCATCATCTCGTACCTGTATGTCATCTAGTTCTTAATCATTTCCAGTAGTATACACATGGCACAAGGCTACAGGTTTATCCAGATCATGGCAAACGAAAATCAGCGGATCACAATTTGGGCTCTGGCAATTCAAAGGCCCAACCTCGAAATTAATTATGTCCCGGGGAAACACAGTTCTCTGGCAGACGGACTATCTAGAGCGTACATGGCGAATTAAATATCATTACGCTGTAAGATGTTTCAGTTCATTCGGATATTTTATAGTAGAAACTTATATAATTAGATGAGCATTCAAATCTTAAAGCTTATTCGATTATATTAATAAGTATTTGAACGTTATTACTCGCTGAGGTTTTGCTTGTGCTTTATGTTATAGATAAGTAGACTTGTAACTAAATCGCCTGACGGGTCGCTGACGTACGGCTACGAAAGACATTAAATCTAACGCCGTGCGATGCTCATCTGTGTTTCTGTAAACAAACCAGCGTTAAATTGAACTGTTTCCCACCTAAAGACTGCCAGCTGTGTACTTTCCGAACCCACTGAGGGTGCCGTCAGCTTCAGAAGTGGGGAGATGTAGTGAAAAGTTGTAAAAACAATGAGGAGTTTAGGTTTTTGCATGTTGTAGATTGTATTATGTCGGATAATTTAGCTTGTGTGTTTGTGTGATAAAATCGTACGGAGCATTGGAGAACAGTTAGGCGAGGATGGCATTAACGAGAGGCGGATAGGACCCCCGTGACTGACAGGTGAAAGTAAACGAGAGAGACAGACAGACAGACAGAGAGAGAGAGAACGAGAGAGAGACAGGCGGAACAGAGGGACGCTGATCGGATGGCGAAATGGAGAAGTTGGATGATTGACAGACGAAGGGGGAAGTTAAGGAAGGGTGCGAAGCGAAGATTAATAGACCGATGCGAATCGAGAGACTCTGATTTTGCTGAATTTGCCGTATATTCTGTACTGTGTACATAGTTGTAATATACGTGTGAAAGAAGTAATTGTCGTTACGTCTCTGTACGGTCGGACTGATCCATTCGCGAACCCGCGTGCTGTTAAAGGCCTAAAGTCCCCCGAAGATAAAGCCTCTGATCAATAGCATCGCTCGCCACCATATCCTGAAAGGAGACTTGTGTTCGCCAGCGACCCTTGATGCGCATGACTCACAAGCAAACTCGTCTTTTAGTACAGGCTCTAATAAGATACAACAGACCGGTTAGATTTTATATTTAAACAGAGACGTTGAACGAATTAGTTAACTTATAAGAAGTACTTCCTTTTTAATAGTTGAATATAAAACCAAATACCCGAGTATTCTTACAGAAACCACGTTTTAAATTATTAGTCCAGATGTTTACACCAAACAACACGCTGCTCGCACTTCTGATCAACACTTTGTATTTATTTGTGCATGACGTCGCCTGATAAACATGGGAGCCAAGTTCCGATTATCATCTGATCGGCAATTTCCCTTACTTCTCTTATCTGGCTTCCTAACGAACAGGGTCCGGTTTATAATCTGTAATCGATATTTAATGAATCTAATTTTTCTCCGTTTTCTTCTTCTTCTCCTCTCACTTCTCGTGACTTTTCTCCCACGTAATTTTCTGGCTTCTGTTGCCACCGAGACAACTGGTTGTTCATCGTTTTCACCCCTGAGGCTCTTGAGAATTCTACTTGGTCAACGGACGCTCACAATCTTGTACTTCGAACCGCTTCGCAAGCTCTCTATAGACGGTAAGCTGTCTGATTATTATTATTATTATTATTATTATTATTATTATTATTATTATCACGAAAATTTGTAACGCGCGCAAAGTCATCCCGAAATGCGAATGGGAGGCGCGGATTCAATCACGTAGGACTGTGGCGTTCCTTAGAGTTCAGTTCTTTGGCCTTTGTTCTTTACGCTTTAAACTGACCCCCCAGGTTCTCTTCTTAGCAAACATTTCTTCGCTTATCACTTTTATGCTGATGACACTCAAATTTATAAATCGTTCAACAGCATGACTTATAACTCTTCCATTTGGTTGTTAACCAAAGAATTCAACGTCATTCACTCATAGATGGCTGCCAATAAACATTAACAATTAATGTTATTAATCCATTCAAAACAGAGTTTCTGCCCTGTGGTACATTTCAACGGCTTAAGCATTGCGAAATGCTAAACTCCTTACATCTCGGTGGGTGAGTAAGTAAGTTTTAGATTAGATTAGATTATGTATCACGATAATCGCGTTATAGGATTGTGCATTTTAGAATAAATCAGACAAAAATTCACTTAGTACCATAAGCACTGCTGCGCTCTCTTGCTTAAGTCAACAGAAAAATTCGTTTTTAAAGAACTGCGTAAGACATCAAAATCAGGATTCATAATACTGTACGTTGTGAGTGTGGATCAGATCCTCTTATGATTAAAATCCGCTCTGCTTGTTAAACAGCAGCTTAGGATAAGAACCGTGACGAGAGTTTGCTGGTATCTGGAAAGAGCGATTAGGCTAGCTATAAAATAAAAGTATGCTTTAGATTCTGAGCTCCTGACTTTACAAGTTCTTTTAAGTCGTGCCAAGCCTGAAACTTGATACGGTTCTTACAGAGAACTTGCTGGTCTCTGGTTTGAGAGGGGCCTTGTAAACGGACAGCCAGTCAGGCTTTGAGAAGTTAGATGTTGGGAACTAAACCCATAATAGTAATCGTAATCGTTATCGTAATAGTAATCGTAATCGTTATCGTAATAGTAATCGTAAGCTCGAGATTTCTACAGCGCCCTGCGAAAGCTAAGTCACGGGAACCAGATTATTCATAAACGCTTGGTCAAAACAAAATCGATCGAGAAGAAAGGTTCGGTTCTAGGTCGAGAATTAAGAGGCAGGGAGGCAAGGCAACGACGGTGGGCGGTGTTGGAAATTGAATCTGCAGGATAGATAAGGGGAAGAAGAGAAATAGGAACAGGAATAGGATAGGATCTGCAGAAGAGGAGTGTTTTCAGTTTTGAGTGGAAACCTGCTCAGAGATTTGCAGGGGATGAAGTGATGATGTCCAGTCCACGGCCTGTGAGCCTGGGAATAACGTCTTCGTTAAACAAGCCACACAAATTGCCAATTATTTTAACTTTTTTCTTCTGCTGAAGAAACAATGCTATAAAAGACTGAAAAGTATTGGCAGAAAGAAGTTTCCAGCACGACATATCCACCTGCGTTTCCTAAATTACGCAGAAACACTATAATTCAATGAAACATTTGTTCGGGTAGTGAAAAATGAGAGAAGAAAGGGTATGAAATGGGTCCATTGGGGTAATCGCAAGTGCATAATGTGACTGTCTGACACAGACAGTGTGCATGAAAATCTCAGATATGACTGGAACCATTTTAGTGCCGAATCTCACAATTTAAACTGGTGCACAAGCCGATGGAGCAAGACAGCGTTGTCAATAGTGTCGCAAAGTTAATACTTTGTTAATGAACTACATGCGAAGCCCAGATAAGAGACAATGTTTCAGGATTGTACCGTTTGTTTCACGTATGTGTTTTAGCAATAGGTACTGAATACACATACGAGGCCTACCGAGAATAAACGATTACCTTGCCTTACCCTACTTTATCTTTCGTTGCCTCGCCACATATTACCTTACCCGCTAAATTGGTCACACTAACCTCTGATCCCTGTCAGGAGTTGACTGATCGGCTGAACACGAACTCGATGTGTTACGGCATTGGCGCTACATGAATTATTCGAAAAGATTATAGCAGATTAGATTAGACCGTGGACCTCCATCAACCTGATCAGAGGCGATGTAATTATTGGTGCGTTGTGTCCGGTGGAGTGGCACCGCAGCATGCACTGCCTCGCCAAGTGGTTTTATTAACCCGCCAGCCAAACATACCAACATCTGAGCGTAAGCCGTTACACTTTACGGGCACCTGTTCTGATATTCATCGACAACATCATCAAAGTTTTCAAACATTAATGGATTGCGTCCGAGAAATAATCGCCCTCGCTGTTCGTCGCTCGACCGCCAGAGGTCTCCGCGTGGTGCTGAGGAGGGAAGCGACATCTTGCGGTGCCGACTGACGTTGCATACAAAACTTGAATTTGACCGAGAGTGGAATGCATTTCGGCCGGAAACAGGTTGATGATGAGCTACAGAGGCTGGCTTAATTCATCTTAGCATCTCACGAGCGGTGTGGTGAATGATAATGATTCCACTTGTCATTCTTCCATTTGCGCCTGTAACAGGCGATGGAGGCAGACAGAGACAGAGACAGACATATAGACAAATAGACAGACAGACAGACAGACAAAGACAGAGGCAGATAGGGAGGGTGGGAGGGATTGAAAGCGAGAATGAAAGAGAGAATGCTAGATAGGGAGAGACAGAGAGACAGTGACATTCACCCAGATAGGCTTAGATCACAGAGGTGGTTTGAGACAGAAAGCGTTTGTGTTGATACGGAATACAGCGGAAGTTAATGAGATTCACAGAGACAAAGAGAGAGACAGTAAGAGAGAGTTTGGACCAGAACAGAGAGAATCTCAACGAAAGACAGACGGACAGACAGACAGATAGATAGATAGATAAATAGATAGACAGCCAAGTAAGTAGGTAGATATTAGATATATTGATATATAAATAAATAGATACATACATACATATATACAAATGTGCATATACACGTGCATGCATACACACATACTTAGTTACTTATAGGGAGCAAAATAAGGACAGACATTGAGAGGGTATAGGCAGATATGAAGCACTCAAAAGTACAGAGAGAGTGCATGCGAAACAAAGATGAAGACAGAGAGACAGACAGGCGAGAGATAGACAGAATGAGAGACGGAGGATTTAATACAGACATCGAGTGCTACAAATGAGGAGGAGAAGAGTAGGAGAAGGAGGAGAAGGAGGTGCAGAGGAGGACTGGACGTGATGTGGTTGGTTGTCGTATGGAGCACTTTAGAACATTCGATATAGAAAGCAGGAGGTCGGACCGGAACGACACCCTAATAGACTAACGAAATCGGAATGCAAATTTCAATTCCAACTTCACTGGTAACAGTGTGCGAAGGTCCTCAGACGGATGTACGGTGTGAGGTAAAAGGAGATGCAGCGAGACAGGCTCTGATCGCTCTGTATGCCAGTCTGCCTTCTTGTCTGCTTATCTGTCTGTCTATCTTTGCTTGTCTCTGCCTCTCTGTCTGTCTGGTAGAGAGGGAGCGAGAGAGACAAAAAGACAGACAGAAATTGAGAGAAAATAGGCGGAAATAGAGCGGGAGATAGCATAACAGAGAGCATGTGATAGGAATAAAAGCCATGTGGTGATATTAGGGGTAGGTAACTGATATGTAAAGGGTGAAGACGATGCAAAAGTGCAGAATGGGAATAGGATAACAAGGCACATTTGTGAGGTCTTAAATAGGAGCTATATAAATATGCACATTCGTACATTCATATATACATATATACATGCATGTATACAATACATACATACATACATACAAACACAAAGTGATTATAAAATATCAAACGAACCTCGACTTGCAGAGAAAGTCCAAAGAACTGAACTGTTAGACTTTGATATGGTGAGTGTCTTGGATAAAGAGTGGGTAGGTCTACTTGTAAACTGGGTCGGAAATCGTTTCATTTTTCACAAGAGCGTCGAAATTTTTGCAAATAGAATGTATCAGTGCTTTCAAAGCTGGTTTTCTGGACTAATTACAGCCATTACCACTCGTTACTCGCACCCCCTCCGCTTATTAACGGGTAGTAGAAGTTACAACCGCAAACGATCGACCACCCAGTTCTCTGCCCCTCGGTTGTCGCAAATCCCCTTTTCATGGACGAAATCCCCGGACCAGAGAGACAAATATAACTAAACGGTAAATACTCCATCCCCTCGTTCCCTTCCCCTCCCACTGTCTCAGCCCCCATATACTTCCCTCCGTCGCTCCCTCTCCTCAATCCAGACGTCTGACGACCACGTGATTATGATGTGTCGTCGGCCCTATTGCGCATGCGCAGTGGGTAGATTATTACAGGCATAGATTATATCTGCGGAGCGATGATTTCCGTCGGGGATTTCGAAGGCCAACATTTGGCGAGAACCAGATAAATAAAGGAAGATCGGCCACGTAATATGCCTCCAATATAATATAATATCTCGCCCAGTTTTGGCTATTCGCTTTCATCCCATCCATCTGGTTTGTTGCCTTACAGTCCAGTAAAGTGCAGTCTGTTCCAACCTATTCCATTTGAATCCAGTCTAATCTAGTTCAGTCCAGTCTAGTACAATGAAGTGCAGTCTGTTCCAACCTATTCCATTTGAATCCAGTCTAGTCTAGTTCAGCCCAGTCTAGTACAATGAAGTGCAGTCTGTTCCAACCTATTCCATTTGAATCCAGTCTAGTCTAGTTCAGTCCAGTCTAGTCCAATGAAGTGCAGTCTGTTCCAACCTATACCATTTGAATTAAATCTAATCTAGTTCAGAACAGTCTGGTTCAATGAAGTGCAGTCTATTCCAACCTATTCCATTTGAATCCAGTCTAATCTAGTTCAGTCCAGTCTAGTCCAATGAAGTGCAGTCTTGTCCAACCTATTCCATTTGAATCTAGTCTAATCTAGTTCAGTCCAGTCTAGTCCAATGAAGTGCAGTCTTGTCCAACCTATACCATTTGAATTAAATCTAATCTAGTTCAGAACAGTCTGGTTCAATGAAGTGCAGTCTATTCCAACCTATTCCATTTGAATCCAGTCTAATCTAGTTCAGTCCAGTCTAGTCCAATGAAGTGCAGTCTTGTCCAACCTATTCCATTTGAATCTAGTCTAATCTAGTTCAGTCCAGTCTAGTCCAATGAAGTGCAGTCTTGTCCAACCTATACCATTTGAATTAAGTCTAATCTAGTTCAGAACAGTCTGGTTCAATGAAGTGCAGTCAGTTCCAACCTATTCCATTTGAATCCAGTCTAATCTAGTTCAGTCCAGTCTAGTCCAATGAAGTGCAGTCTGTTCCAACCTATTCCATTTGAATCTAGTCTAATCTAGTTCATTTCAGTCTAGTCCAATGAAGTGCAGTCTGTTCCAACCTATTCCATTTGAATCCATGCAGTTTAGTCTAGTTCAGTCCAGTCTAGTCCAATGAAGTGCAGTCTGTTCCAACCTACTGCAATTGAATTTAATCTAATCTAGTTCAGTCCAGTCTAGTCCAGTGAAATGCAGCCTATTCCAACCTATTCCATTTGAATCCAGTCTAATCTAGTTCAGTCCAGTCTAGTACAATGAAGTGCAGTCTTGTCCAACCTATTCCATTTGAATCCAGTCTAATCTAGTTCAGCACAGTCCAGTCCAGTAAAGTGCAGCCTCAAACGGCAACTTTAAGTTATGTGCTGTTGTTAACTGCAGGTAAAAGTGATGCATCAGAAATAGAGTCCATTTTTGATCATTCTGTACAACCATCTGTAATTAACACTTTTTTCTATGTTCTAAAATTATAACATTAGATGAATAGGATATTTTTAACCACGTTGATTAGTCTAGTCATCACTATTTTCAAAGCATGATTTCAATTAAAATAACTGGCGTGTGCATGTTACTTTCTGTCCAGTTCCTCTCCGCGTGACCGCTTCGCGGGCGGGAAGGAAGTGGGAGGGGAGCCAGTCAAGTTCATGATCAGAAAAGTCTCACTGTAGCCACCTGGTCTTCCAAGATACTCATTTACAATCTAGAGCCCGTTATAGTATGACAGGATTTCACTCTGCTGTTTGAGCTGTAATTGTGAATTAGGTTCTGCGGTATATTTCGTTTGCTTTCAAAGGCACCAGTTGTATGTCTGGTTAGTTCTGGCGTATAATTCAGCGAATGATTGTCATTTAGTTCGTGACAGAACCGAAGCACGAGGAAGGCAGATGACAATCAGTTACCGTAATGTCGGTCGTTGAAATCAGATGCACGAAAAACATTTCTCGTTAGTAATACGGAATCTTAAGAGTAATTTCTGACAAGCGCAGACTGATGTCGCAGGAGCTCATGACAGGAAAAGCATCGATCACTCAATAATTCTGAACAAATGGTGAAGCGGCAGCCGGGGTTCATAATCGCCTGGTCTGTTGTAAATAACAATTTGCAAAGTCTGACGCAACTCTAGTGCTCTACACTACATGACTAGACAATTCTGCCTCAGAATCTAGACAGCCATTTTCACATGGCCCTCAGCGGGCCCCCATTGGCAACTAGTAGCCAGCTATAGGCCCAATGGTGGCCAGAACAAACGTGACTATTGCCTGTAAGAGATCGTTCTGCCCTCGCATGAGATGGCAGCCGGTGCTTAATGTTTTGATAGAGACAGACAAATAGACAGACAGACAGAGACAGAGGCAGAGAGGGTGGTGGGAGGGATTTAAAGCGAAAGAGAGAATGTTAGATAGGGAGAGACAGGGAGGGAGGGTGGGAGGGATTGAAAGCGAGAATGAAAGAGAGAATGTTAAATAGGGAGAGAGAGAGACAGTGACATTCACCCAGTTAGGCTTAGATCACAGAGGTGGTTTGAGACAGAAAGCGTTCGTGTAGATACGGAATACAGTGGAAGTTAATGAGAATCACATAGACAAAGAGAGAGATAGGAAGAGCGATTTTGGACCAGAACAGAGAGAATCTGCTGTAGATCCGAAGAAGATACTGTGTACAGCTTTGATTTAGTTTGCAGTGTCGTTGGCGTCATCAGTGGATATTGTTGTCGATCGCTGCCGAGGCCGGAAGTGGCGCCTGCAGAAGATTTTGTCTGAGAGCGTTAAGCGCACTACATACGTTGCAACAGACCGGTCAGTTGCACTCGACGGCCCAGAAAAAGCAACACTACTCAGCGTCCTTTAGACGAGGACTGACCACACAAGGAAAGCCTCTCTTACTGTCACTCTTCTCAGCTGCAAAACTTGAATTTCTGTCCATCTTTTACCAACCTTAGTTGCTATGGTTAACTTAAAATTTTTGGAAGAGAAAGATCAGTCAAGTTAACCTAACTACAATGTGCTGTCGACTTGCTTATGGCTGTTTGTAAGGCGTCCTCTTAACTGATTTTCACTTTACAACTGCAATAAATTGTCTGAATAATATTATATAATAATAATAATAATAATAATAATAATAATATTTAATTCCTGAGTGATCATATAGGCTATACCTCGTGTATAATAAAAATAATAAATTCTGCAATCCCGTGACATTTTGTAAATCCCAAGGGATCATAGCGACCTTGGGTAAAAAAACAAATAACAACAGTAATGTTATCATAGCATCGGCAAATGTTGACGGGTGGCCAGTCCCCTCCCTCGCTGTCTCCTCCTCCCAATCGAAAGTGCGCACTCAATGACAGTGTATAATCGGGTTCTGGTGGAGCATTTTGACATTCTCTCCGTTCTCGGGATAACTGACCCTACCTCTGGGTTGATAGTTCAGCGTGCTAACCAATAGACTGTTGCGAATCCTTGTGCATTAAGCACTACTGTAAAGGTGAGCGTAGGGCACCAGCTTATTCACAAGCGATACATCAAGTCGGGTGGTTTTTCCAAAAGTACCACTGGGAATTAAAAGAACCGGATGTCAAAAGGTCAGGGAAGGAAGACAGAGAAGCTGCTAAGATGATTAGTATTTGGGTTGAAAGAAGTACACGCGTGCACGCGATGACAGGAGTAATGTTTGCAACCGCCTTGAACACTCCAAGGTCAGTTAGATAAATCTGAGTTACAAGATTTGTGAAACAGAAGGATTTAAATTTTGAACGGAGTGATGGAGTCCTTCGGCCTTCATAAGAAGGCGTTCTAGTTCTTGTCCAGCTTACTCCAAGCTCCAGTAGGCTTTAATTTCCTACGAGGTTAGCTTCGGCGTGGTTTTGATTCCACCGTGTAATTTTATAACCGTGTCCATGTCCAGATTGTATGCAGAACAACTCAATTTTACATAAGGGATATTCGTAGAATCAGATCTCTTTTGCCTAAAAATGTCTTGATCCCACTAGATTATGCATTGACTTCTAGCAGAATTGACTAATGTAACTCACTAATCACTGGCATCACCAAGGGAGATCTGCACAAACTACAAAGGGGTTAAAAACTCTCTCGCCATAGCTATAACAAAAAACAATAAATATCATCGTATTACACTCATTACACTGGCTGCCCACTGAGCAAAGAATCCATTTCAAACTCTGTCTTATATATAGTTCACAAAGTACTGCATTTAAATCAACCGACCTATCTACTTTCCAAGCTCACTCCTAACAATAATAAATTACTCGAGCAACTGTGAACTTTTGCTTTGCCCGAACAGGTTAGGGCTCTGGAGCTTTCTCGATAGCTGGTCCAAAGCTTTGGAATTCACTGCCCAGTTCGGTTCATTCTGTCAGTCCTTTGATGTCATTCAGGACTAAACTAAAGACGCATCTCTTTCAACTCGTTTACCCACCGTATCCTGGCTTCTGGTTCTATAGAAATTCAACCTGGCTTCTCCAACAGTTTATGATTTTTGATTGCGATTTCATTTGAAGCGACCATCGACTGGTACCTTGGCATTATAATAACTGCGCTATAGAAGTCTTTAGATTAGATTTAAATAACTTCTTATTTCTTTACTTGCTAATACTCGCGATCCAGATTATTGCTCAGATTAGTGTACCAGAAAAAGCTCTTAGTTATATTTCCAGGTAACACTCGTGAACCAAATGACCCATACTATGGCCAGAAAGGTTTCTTAGTTCTTTTCCAGGTAAACCATCCGTGCACGCGATGACCTAGGAGTAATGTCAGCAACCGCCTTGAACACTTCAAGGCGAGCCGAAGTCAGAAAGGCCAGACCTTGAAATTACTCTTGTAGTTTGTGGCCTTAATGATGCTCTCGCGTTGCACTGTTCTACAAATAATGGCGATGTCAACAAAACCATTGATCGATATCTTTTATCGATCGTAGCTACTGCAAGACGAGGCTACTATTCGTGGTTGAGGTAACGCGAGGAGGCCCTATTGGCTGCAGCTTAATGACCGGGCAAACTGCATCTCAATAGGAGATGGTATTCGCCAGTGATTGGGGAAGCTTCCCTTTTCCTTAGATATCGTTCTCTGGTGCTTGCATTTCGCTTTAGTAATCATAGGAAGAAGAAAGAAGACTAGGGAGCTGGGATAAGTCTTGATGTGAAGTCAAAAAGACTCAGCTGAACAGAAGAGTCCCAGGTCGAGTCTGGAGTAAACAATGTGACTTCTCGTCAAGAAGAAGCAGTCGGAGAGTATCTGTTTGATCAGTGATATGCCACGAGGATGAAAGGAAACACCAAAATGGCCTTCGAACTCTAAACTCTGATTTCAGCAGAACTAAATCTGAGTTTGAAGACAATGAATGATATGTTGTCGATCGAGGTGGAATATTAGGGTCAGCTATCACGACATCCGGGCACCTGTTATGGCGACAGACAGCGGCGCCGACCGTCGACAAGTCTGTTAATCTGTTACCAGACGCCAAGGAGATTATTTCGGGGAGAATTAGGCGAGATTAAATGAATTCTCGTCTGCTCATGACGTCGTCGTTGAGAAGGTCTCGCATAACATCGTTGACGTGCGTCCAGAATGACACTGGTGACTGTTGAATGACAGCTGCACGGGTTCGGTGATTGGAGCATAGAATCATACATGGCTTGAATGACAATCTATGGCCTAAAATTAACGCTATTTCCGGTTTCGCCATATCTAGTACAGAATGGTTTCCTACAGCCATTAACAACCAGTATAAAGTTTACAATATGCCATTTTTAATATACAAATAAAAATGTTAATATCTAGTTCAGCTCGTATAATTACAAATTAGTTTTTAAAAGGCGGCGACGTGTTCGTCTGTATAGTTAAAGCTTGGCCGAGAGGCGCAGAAGGCGCTATATTAATGTCTAATTAACCGACTTCGGTGTCTTCCGTGTGAACACTGACCATAGATCATGCATCGGTTGGCAGTATTGGCTTACTTACATTTTCCCCATGAAACCCAGAATACCCTGACGATTTTGGCGGCGATCGCATCCAGCCACAACAATCCTATCAGCGTTCTACGTGTTATAAGCTTTATGGATTAGGAATGTGATATATTGGGGTAAAAAGACATGATGACGATGGGCAAAACCGAAAGTTTATATAGCGCCTTTATATGATTTATACGCTATAGAAATTGCTAATTATGGATGAGAGAAACGTGGGAGACGGGCTCCAAGTCTCGCAGGATAATTTAGAACAGATTTAAGACCTGACAGCGAATCAATAAATACTGAACTGCTGTAGGGAACCCACCGCAAAAGACAGCGCAAAGCGCAGACCATAGTTCTAAACAGTTCTAAAAAGTTCCAAAAAGTTCTAAACAGTTCTAAACAGTTCTCAACAGTTCTAAACAGTTCTAAACAGTTCTAAACAGTTGTTGAGAGACAGAGTGTCTAAGTCCTAATTGCTCCGATGAAAATAGCAAGAGCGAGCGAGTTGAGAGATGTGATCCGAGAAAGTAAGTATAATTGTCATAAATCAGACCGAATTCCGGTGCAAAAGGTAGGATAAATCATATGCGTGAGCAATCGCTTCTTGTGACGCAGATTCTAACTACGTCACCGCCCCGTAGTAGATCCGTTGCATTGGCCTAGGGTTTCATTAGCACGCAGACGGGCTTTCATCTCATGCTTGTCGTTGGATCAAAAGAAAACGAAGGCGGACGACGCCAGGTACAGCCAGCGGAAAGAGAGCGGGACAGAGTTAAGTGGTTGGAGACAGGGCCAGAGAGGAAGAGACAAACTTAGATAGACAGTAGGAGAGATAGAGAGATAGAGAGAGAGATGCTGGAGGCAAGAAGATACTGAGGCAGCGTAAAAGAAGCGACGATCGGAGAGAAGCGGAAGATGCTAATGCAGGGCCGACCACCTGTTGTCGTAGCAACTCCGATCGCGGATGGAGGAACCGACTTCGTTCCAAGACCTGCTCTAAATGAATGATTGGCAGGTCGGGCGACGCTGCCACCAACAGCTATTCAGTGACGTGGACATTCCGAGCAATTTATCGATCATCGCAAAGCCGCTGCTGACGGGTGCAATCATCCATCTCACCCGGTAATTCATTCAGCCCTCGAGGAGAGGCAAACACGGACCAGCCGACCCACCGACCCACCGACGCAGAGGCAACCCACATTAATGCGAACCCCCCTCAAAGGATGTCAAACCGTCACAGCCCAACCACACTGCAAAATGCAATGCGCCTGAGAGGCTCTCTAGAGGCGCTACGTAAACAGTCCATTACAGTCTCAAAAAACACCGCTTCAGGCCTTGATACATGTGTGTATGTGAACTAGTGCTTAGGTGGGTAGGTAGGCACGTTGCTACGTAGACAAATAGGTAGGTAGATAAATGAGTAAGTAAGGAGGTAACTATATGTATACAGGTCACTCGATACATAGCTAGGCAGATAGATAACCAAGTAAGTAGGTAAGTAAACTCTTGTAAATAATTTGCTATGTATTTAGCTAACTACATAGAAAAGTAAAAAGACAGGAATGTAAGTAGGTTGCTAAGTAGGTAGAAAAGTAAGTAAATAAGTAAGTTATTCATGTAGGTTGCTAGGGAGATAGGTAGTAATCAGTCCTTAACTCAGTCAGTTAGTCGATCCTTAAATCGGTCGGTCATTCATTATGACTGACCGATTATTGCCTGGCTGATTAACTAAAGCATAGATCTACTGCCTGTCATATTACGCAGCAGATGTTCACAGAGTTATTGGATGAAGCTTGGCACTAAGCTAAACTAACCATCTTCGATCATTCTTTCAGTCTTTATCTCTGTCCGTCCGTTCATCTGTCGTGCAGTCTGTCTGTCGTTGTTTATGTTGTACTCTCTCTGTCTCTGTCTCTGTCTGTCTCTGTCTATCTTTCTCTGTCACTGTCTCTATCTGTATGTCTCTGTCTCTGTCATTCTCTGTCTCTGTCTGTCTCTGTCTCTCTTTCTCTGTCACTGTCTCTATCTGTATGTCTCTGTCTCTGTCATTCTCTTTCTCTGTCTGTCTCTGTCTTTCTCTGTCTCTGTCTCTCTCTTTCTCTGTCTGTCTCTGTCTCTATCTGTATGTCTCTGTCTCTGTCTGTCTCTGTCTCTGTCTGTCTCTCTCTGTCTTTCTTTCTTTCTCCCTTTCTCTGTCTCTGTCACTGTCGGTCTGTCTCTGTCTGTCTCTGTCTCTCTCTGTATTTCTGTCTTTCTCTTCTTTCTCTCTGTTTCTGTTTCATTCTCTTTCTCTACCTTTGTCTCTCTGTCACTCTCTCTGTTGATCTGTTAAGTAAGTAAGTAAGTAAGTAATACATTTGTTAACACGCCATATGTCCATCGACTGAGCGAGGAATCATAGGCGAATGTCTGTCGCATTAGTCCAAACATTTACATTTAAAACAGTTTTACTTCCTAATAACAGCAACAATAACAACATCAACAACAACAGTAGCAAAATAAATAGCAAAATTAATAATAAACAAATTATTAACAATAATAGTGATAATAATAGTAATGATAATAACAGTGACAATAAAGATGAGCTAGCCATCGTGGGAACTGACCGTGTTGTCTGTTGCGTAGGCTGTTGAGTCGTCTGCCTTGTCGCCCCCGTTCTTCCTCGAACATCGAGTGAGGCAGGCGAGATACGATAGGGGTCCATTCGTCAGTATCGACTGCATCTTGAATCGGCTTCTTCTGCTTAAATCCGTTGAGTGAGGCTTAACGGAAGCAGCGTCTTTGAATCCTGCCTCCAACTCTGATCTGGGTCAACCAAACAACGGAATCACACAGTCTGGGTGAAGTTTAGTGGTTGACTGGATAGTTGGGTGTTGAATCGCAGGATATAAGGAGGAGGGGCTGCTTTGAACGAGGGTTCTCGACGACGACGACCTCTAAGGAACCCTTTCTCGGAGGCTCCATCGGCGAACAGACTGCAGAGCTCTGGCGGAAACATGGTCCTTGAACCAGCGACCACGAACGCTGGTCGGCAGGATGCATCGTCTAGTATTCATCACTACAAAACAACCACCTGCTCAGTTTCACCCCAAGGCACCTAAAAATGCGATGGGGTAATTCATACAAAGGTATACGGGGGGGGGGGGGGGGGGGGGGTAAGGCCTTTTGTTTACTACGTAGTCCTTCGAGGTTCTATTGAAGAGAAGATACAGTCCAACCTTAATTCGCTATTCAACTTATTTATATAGACTGGATAACCAGTGCCTATTTATATCTGTATTTTTATTATATTTATTTATATGAGCAAAATATTATGCTTGGCAAATGAATGCTAAGAGATCATTCATTTCCACCCATCGCAGAAAATGGCAGGTGTCAGGTGATGGCGGTTGTGGTGGTGGCGGTGATAACGACTATTATGATGTTAATGATGATGATGATGATGATGATGATGATGATGATGATGATGATGATGATGATGATGATGATGATGATGATGGTGATCCCATATTCATATGTTTACGTATTATTATTATATTCTTCCATTCAATTCTACCCACCTTATTACGTTGCTCAATGCATGTCCACCATAGCCTAACTTCTGGTTTATTTGAGCTGCCGGAATTCGACCTGGCTTCTCAAACGAACACTGATGTTTGTTTAAGATTTCACTGGAAGCTACCACGGATAATGCCTCGAGCACTATGAAAGTGGCGCTATAGAAGTCAATAGATTAGGTTAGATTGTAGTAGACTATACTATGTGTTTCTGATCTATCTAAACCCCGACATATGTAGCACATGTAATTAGGATTCTCTTATGGATGAATGTGGAAACACTTTTTATGCTGTCCTTGTTTCATTTTTGCAATTAACAATGATCCACTTCCAGGGTGAAAAATACTTACACCGAAGAGAAAAGATCGTCGTTCGCCTCGTACAAAGCGAACATCTGGCGAATGCTTGAGACAATGATTCACTCAGTGCCTGGTAAGAAGCAGACATTAATCTAGACAAAACGATGCAATGCCCTACGACTATGGCCCATCGCAAAGTGGTTTTAATTCGCATCTGGTCACTGAAGAAGTAGGCCTAAGGAGTGCACGGAAAATGTCCGTTGTTTCTGTGTTAATGTTAGTATATGTATTTCTCTTTGTATTTGTATTTCTCTTTGTATTTGTAATTCTCTTTGCAATTGTATTTCTCTTTGTATTTGTATTTCTCTTTGTATTTGTATTTCTCTTTGTATTTGTATTTCTCTTTGTATTTGTATTTCTCTTTGTATTTGTATTTCTCTTTGTATCTGTATTTCTCTTTGTATTTGTATTTCTCTTTGTGTTTGTATTTCTCTTTGTATTTGTATTTCTCTTTGTGTTTGTATTTCTCTTTGTATTTGTATTTCTCTTTGTATTTGTATTTCTCTTTGTATTTGTATTTCTCTTTGTATTTATGTTTGTAATTGCGTATCACTTTTTGAGTTTGTATTTTTGTACTTGTGCTTGTGTGTCTATTTGTGTTTGTAATTTCTTTGTAGGCCTATTTGTATGTGTATTCTTATTTATACTTGTGCTGTTGCTTAATGTCGTCTTTTCTGACAGTGGTGCAAGAGTCTGGCTGTAGACCACACTCACTGTATCCAAGCACCCAACAATAAACAGATTGTCTGGTGAGAATACTCTTTGCAAGAGTGCTAAGTTCAGTGCTGGTGGATGTGCATGAATCAATAGCTCCAACTGACAGCAGTGTTCATGGCGCATGTGGAATCGAATCCTCGCTCAGCGGATAATTGTAGTGCCATCCAACTCACTTGACCATATCTGCAAAGCCATCATCACGAGACAGCCCAGCCGACGACCAGGGAGGCGTTTTCCAGTGGAGTAAAAATGACAACAAGGAAAACCATAAATAAATCTCCATCTGTCCGAACCACTATCCCCAAATGGCAACCAACTCAACAGATAAGCTCGACAAAATGCGATCAACACAAGTATAATTATTCATACACATTTACCCAAAAGTAGGCCTTCACACATCCATTTATATATATATATATACATATATATAGATGTATAAATAAACTATATATATTGTGAATGATTATATATTTTACTTATTCTGTCTTGATTATCTAGCGCCATTATCTCGTGACAATGAATCAATCGATGGTGCTAAGCAATTGTGCGTTAAGGACTTGCTGAAGGCCCCTAGACTCTGTGACGTCTCTAGCTGAGTGGAACTGGCATACTATGTACATACTCAGTACGTACTATGGCAAACTCGGCACTTCGTATTCCATACTTCGAGTTAATGACTGAGATTTAAGCCATCAGCGATACGTTCAACCTATCTCAACACAGGCGCCTACGTTACGTAGATAACATGAAACTTTATGTATGTATTTATGTATATATGTATGTATGTTATTATGCATGTATGTGTGTCGGTATGTGTACGCACGTTTCTGGGAATTTCTATAGCGCCTTTTAAAAACACAAAAACGCTTTTCGCTAGCCAATCTGATGTTAATAGTTACAACTTACACAAACGAAAGCGTGTAGCTGCAGACGCCTTCCATTGGAAGGCCCGAGCAGACACGTAGAGACCAACAGCAAATTTCGTTCCAATTTGGACGTTATCATTACTTTGGCAATCGATATCCGTGTCTTTTGCGATTGCAGAGCAGCCAGTTTGTGAGATGAAACGTTCAAAGCCACTTAATGCAACTCATTTATTGAAATGTCACATTTCTTAAGAGGAATTTCCACTTCCTCGCACTCTGACGAGATAGCACCCGAAAAATAGTAGAACGCAAGCGACGAGGATCCTGCTCCAACTCACCATTCCCAATCCAAATATTCCCAAATGCTTTGTTCAAGATAGAAGGGCAGCTGGTGTGAACTTTGACGGAATTTTATGCCTAATGAAGCAAGCATCGTAGAATGGATGGACGGCAACAACATTAGCAAATTAATGCAATTGGCGGCGTTTGTAATATCCTTTTTCTGTCGGCATTCAGTTTTTCGTCATATAGCTCAAGCAGCTGGGATTTGAACTCCAATTCTGCTCAAATGTGATTAAAATTATATATATATATTGTTTAGGCCACAATTTTCGCACAATATGATTTGGAATCAGCCAATATATATTTGGATTTGGTAATCTATCGGTAGAGCGCTAACTCTAACGGTTGCGGGTTCGAGCGGGCTCAGCGGACTCTTTTTAATGATTCTGGATGAGTTATTTGAGCGCCCTTATCTCTGTCACAAAAAACTGCACACTTTGGTACTGGCGTTATTTTGAAGCAAAATGAAAGTCCTGCGATGCACTGGCCACGAGTTCAAGACTTTAGAATTCGTCCACTACCGGACCAGGGACTGCAGAGTGGGAAGTAATATCTTTCCTTACATTCCACTATGAGACAAGGGACTTTTACTGTTGCTTTGCTCACACTTTTGGGCATGTGTGAATAACAATGTTGCATATTTCATATAACTAAAAGGTATGTTGCGCAACACTTACACGACTTTTGCGTCTGAGTAACTGCTTGTCAGCTTATTTTATGAGCACGCTGTATTGGACAAAGGGGGTGAAATTTGAACGTGTGGGTTGACGTCATAGATTTAACTGAAAGGCGCGCATTGATTTACATGCGCAGTGTAGTATATTTTTGTCTCAACGTGTCCGTGTAGGTTATGTCCAGACATGGCTGGACTAGTTCAGGAAAGTAAAGCCGCCATGTCCCTTGAGGAACCTCTGGGGAGGCGCTCATTTCCTTTTCTTAGGCCCTTGAGCCGGCAATGGACGAATCCTAAAGTCCTTGACACGGGGCCAGCGCATCGCAGGACTTGTTTACTTCCCAGACTCCACCGGTACCAAATTATACTGCTTCTTCAGGCAAGATTAAACTGTCTAGACTTGAGTGATAAATATAAATGTTCTGACTGTATAGCTGAGCAGAAGTTAGACGTCGATAACACTGGCCAACACATAATTTGTTGCCTCAAATGTTAGAACTGTTTCTGGGTATATTTGACCTGCTGATTCCAGAAAAGGCACCAGTTTTCTCCCAGCAGGTCTAGTTTTCGAAATATAGAACATTATGCCATATACCAGTCCTTGCCTCTGCTCGCCCATAAAACATAAGGCTATAGCTATAATTATGTAGTGCTCAATTTATTATGTGATACACTAAATAAACATAATAATACAAATACTTAAAAGAAAATGGTAGTACCTGAAACTGTACTTATATGATACCAAACAGAACAAGTTTGTTATAAAAACTTCAAGTCATTCGACACCGAAGAAGCTCCTTTTGTACGATTTCCGAGTGTGGCATCTGCCGGAACAATCGCGCATAATATTCCAGCAATAGTCTGCCATCATGTGTGCATCCCATCTTCCTTGATATCGATTTTCCATTGTTTTGATGTCTTGGTGAAATCTTTCACCTTGCTCTTTGCTGAAGTCACCAAGATTCTCTGGAAAGCGATCTAAGTGACTGTGGAGATAATGGACTTTAATGCTCATGTTGCAGCCAAGCTTGTTGAAATGAAGAAGCATATCCTCTACTAGTTGTGCATAATTGTCTGCCTTCTTGTTGCCAAGAAAATTTTTAGTTACAAGAACAAAGGAAGACCAGGCACAAGATTCGATTTCATTCATTGATGGTATGAAAAGTGGGTCATTCATAAGTTGCCTGATCTGTGGACCATCGAAGATTCCAGCCTTCAATTTTTCCATTGTAATTCCTGGTAACTTGTGTACTATGTATTCGAAGCATGAACCTTCTTTATTCAAAGCCCTGACAAATTGTTTCATCAGGCCTAGCTTTATATGTAGTGGTGGCAGTATGATCCTATCTCGTGCCACCAAAGATTCCTTGATTACATTTTGAGCTCCAACCACCCTGTCTTTCCTCGAAGGCCAATCTTTTCTTGTCCAATGTTCATGCTTGGCTCTACTGTCCCAAAGACACAAAAAGCAGGGATACTTTGTGTAGCCACTTTGTTGACCAAGGAGGAAATTTACCATCTTCAAGTCTACACAAATTACCCATTGATGTTCTTTGTATTTTATCTTTTCCAGTACTAAAGAGATGGCATTGTACTCTTCTTTCATCCTGGTGGAGTGACCGATTGGAATAGAACCAAATTTGTTGCCGTTATTTAAAAGCACACATTTCAGACTACGTTTTGAACTGTCGATAAAAAGACGCCACTCATCTGGGCTGTAATCCGACAGACCAATTTTCTTCAATAAGTTGCTGATGTCATTACAGAATACTAGGTTGTTGTCTTCGGTAAAGAATGGCAGCAAATCCTTTTCTCTGTTTCTATAAATTGTAATTTCGTTCCAGGCTGAAGTGCATTCTTTTCCTTTAGTCTGGACGCAAGCAATTCAGAGGACTCTTTGGAAAGATTTAAGTCCCTGATCAGATCACTCAACTCTTTTTGGTCAAAACGTTCACTGTGTGAAGTTGATTGGAAATCACTGTCACTGCCCCCACTTTCTTCACTTTCGTCATCTTGTCCGATATTGGACATGCAAGTGTCATCGTCTGAGAGCTGAGGTAGTTCGCGAAAAGGTGGAACTGGTACAATATCCGAATGCGGAACAGGTCTCCTGGCTGAAGGTATATCAGGGTAAGACAACTTGTGACGATTATTTCGATTGATGCCTATGATATTAACCATACAAAAGTAACAGTCGTCGAAGTGGTTTATCTGTTCCCTCCAAACCATCGGTACACCAAATTTCAGGCAGCTTCTCTTTCCAATTGTCCAGTGGCGCAATTGTTCAATACAAGTTTTGCATACTGTATGAGGAGCCCATTGCTTATCTTGATGTCCAAGTTTGACACCAAAATAACCTACATATGCTCTTTTTACAAACTCAGAAATCGGTTTCCTGTTTGCTTTTAGTGTGTATTCCCCACAAATGTAGCAGAATATGTCTGGATGGTTAATGCAGCTCCGTCTGGAAGTAGCCATAACCTTAAGGATGTTCGCATCTGAGGAATTAAATGACTAACCTAAAAAATAGTAAGAACATGTAGTTATTTAATGCTCACATTCACAGATTGTTCTTGCGACCAACTCTTAATATGCCCTAAGACGACTGCGGCTGCTCTAGCTTTCAGGAGGCGGTTTATATAGGCTATAAATGCTGACTTCAGCATAATCTATTTACATAGTTCGAAACCATGAAACGCTGTATAAGCACAAATAAATTCTAAATGAGGCCATGAATTTAGTGCTGAGTAAGCTGTAGGCTACGGAATAGTTATTTCGTTGAATCAGCAATATCTCAGCACGCGGCAAGATATGCTGATTTTACATTATAAGGATGTAGGCATTATATGAATCAGGAAGAATTATAATTAGCCATAAATAAAGCTTATTATGACATTTTAGTTTTGCCAAAGACATCGTTTAAAGAGTGGACTGGGTTTTCTTTACAAAATCGACGATATCTCAGAAACTAGACCTGATGCACTCAATCCAATGACATTTTCTGAATCAGCGCCCAAAATTACCCCAAGAACAGGTCTAAAACCGAAGGCAACAAGAAAAAAAAATTTTTCGAGTGTAAGGAATGAGAGATGATATAATCGTCGTGAATGAAAGTTGATGATTAGAGTTGATGTAATTGTTGTGAATTATGAATTGGAGAAACTGTACATCATTGTGTAGTTATCTTGAAAAGAAGAAAACTAAATACAAATCAAAAGAAAAGCAACATTCGTGTTTTATGGAGAAATATAGTACGTTAATACGTACAAGATAAATCTGTTATAAGTGGCGCTTAAAGCATGAAGTGCAGTCTAAGAAGAGATGAAAGTGACACTGTTCATCCCTATTTGGCCTATTTTCTGATTGGCGCAAGCAAGAGCTAACTAAATTTATTCTGTTCTTTCAGTTCAATCTATGACGTCGAACAAGGAAGTAGGTCAGTGAAATTTGGCAATCTATGACGTCGAACAAAGAAGTAGGTCAGTGAAATTTGGCAATCTATGACGTCGAACAAGGAAGTAGGTCCGTGAAATTTGGCAATCTATGACGTCGAACAAAGAAGTAGGTCAGTGAAATGTGGCATTCTATGACGTCGAACAAGGAAGTAGGTCAGTGAAATTTGGCAATCTATGACGTCGAACAAAGAAGTAGGTCAGTGAAATTTGGCAATCTATGGCGTCGAACAATGAAATATGTTCTTGAAATTTGCCATCGCAAAAGCGATCAAAGCCTAAATTAACCTACTTGGATGCGTCATCTGAACTAGACGACACCAAACATACACATACACACACGCACGAACACAGTGCAGGCCTAATCACCTTAAGCATGTCTAGAACAATATTAGTTAGGAACTACACAGCGATATCTCGCAAAACTAAGCTACACTTACCATTGTCATTTATGGTTTTAAAGATCAATTTCTATATATGCGGTAAAATTACAATAACGGCTTTAAAGCATACGTAAAGTAAGTAAAGTACCCCCTATCCCACAAGTGAGACATTTGGGGGAGGCGCTCATTTCCTTTCCTTTACCCCTTGAGTCGGAAATGGACGAATCCCAAGGTCCTGGACACAGCAGGGCCAGTGCATCGCAGGACTTGCCCTTTACTTCCCAGCTCACGCCGGTACCAAATTCAACTGCTTGGTGACAGAGGCACGGTGTTCGCAAACAACTTGTTCAGGGACATAACACGGAGTCGAACCCACAACCTCATGCTCACTGACCAACCGCTTTACCATCACTGTGCCGTACGGTTAACGCATAACATGTTGTATAATTTATAACAGGCGAAATTACCTTCACAGTAAGCAGACAAAAATGTCTATAAACTTTGGCCACATTGTGTCCTGTGACTAGGTAAATTGTCTAGGTACATTCTGATCATACTACTACTACGTGTGAGAATGTTTCCAAGGCAAGTAACTACACTTGCCTGAAAGTTCGTTTTGAGTAGCCACACAATGCAATAAAACTCTTATGTAACAGACTATCAATTCATTCTGTGCATTCACTGCATGATTTCGAGTTCTCTCGTATACATGACAACCTGACTATGGAGTTTCGCACTTTCGAACAAACTGAAATTTTTACGTGTATTGCATTATACAACCTACACAGAGCACTAATAAAAAAGCCCAGGCGTGTCTGCATATTTGTTTGTCGATTATAATCGATCATCAGCATGGCAATATTTTTGCATCAGTGAAACAATTCCTGCAATTTGTTTAACTTCATACGTCTGCGGCTATAGGCAGCCATAGGCTAAATAGCGTAAGTAGAAAGTAAAAAATGCTTCATTGTCGTAAGGCGTAAATTAATTTATCTATGCACTTTCTTATTAGAATTTTATTTCCCGTCACGACTGCAAAACATTCACTAACCAGGGTGCGCCAGTACCAACTTCATGGGTTGGATTTGCGTAAGCTGTATAGGAATGATCAGGAGATGCATGGGAAAGGCGTCCGAAGCAAGAAGATTATGGCTTGCTACAACAATTTCGTGTACCAGTACACATCTTTTTAAGATATCTTATGACTGTAGTTGATTTTGAACTCATGTACGGCGCCTTTTTCTTTGGCCTCGGCTGTGCTACGGCGCTATATAAGTTATCTTAAGTATTATTATTATTAAACCTTTTGACGGAATGCTATTCTTCTTCTGGTATGTGTACAGTATATAGTGTTGGTCCTCGTTTCGACTTGTTTGGAATTTTGTATTATTCAGAATTCTAAAATATTATTTCTTTGAATCAGATTCTAGGAACTTGCTCCTGAGGGTTATTTTTCATGAATGGAATCTGTGGTCAGACGCAGGCCTATTTGGCTTTGAGTAGCCTCGATGGGAAAAATCGATGTCCTGGGCCTTAGCTTTGAGACCTAATTAAGTCCTCGGCTTGGCCTCTATATCTGTCCTTTGACCTGGAAAACGGTCCTTAATAGTATGCATATGGAAAAGTGCCCTACGGAGAGCCACACATAACGCATTCCATGCCAACTGCAGACGTCGCGGTCTTACACATAATGATTCAGGCTGTGAAAGGCGCTCTCGGTTGAAGCTATACGTCTATGTTCTCTGATGTACGCAAATCATCCACTGACATCGTTTACTCTTTAATCGCCACACTCGTATAGAATTTACGAAAAGTTGCAGTTCTGTACTCAGTGGACGAGTGAATTAGTAGTCAAATTCCTGTTCTAGTTTGCGCCTTTAAGGGAATCACGAGAAATTGAGATGTAAACATTAGAAGACACTTCGAAACATTGTTAGGTTCTAACTTCTAATTATTTTGTAATGATCATTTCGCAAAACGTTATTTGCAACAGTGTTAGGTAAATTATACCCGCGACATATTACTAATAATTATCGTTAATTAGAAACTTCTATAGCGCCGGCGTCTAATGCACAAGCCATCAACCGATGGCACACCAAAGCCAAGCTGCAGTCAGGTCAGTATCCACAAGGTCAGTCCACTGAGACAGAGAGGCAGCTTACGATGGGCATAGATTGCATTGAATGCTTTTACCATATTATGACTGTCCTCTAATTGTAAATGCTAAATGATAAAATAATTATTTATGTAGCCCTAATCCTTAAAAACCTCTAGTCTTAAACAAGGGTCTTAAGCGAGGACGTCGGTAAGATATTGAGTGTGGGGTGGAAGCCATGACCGGCGTATCCAGAAGTATGAAAAAGAGGTGGAATCTATGCCTGGACTGCTTGGTAATGAACAAAGCAAAGCAAATATGCATTGCATAGGCCTACACTTCTCTACAGAGTACAGGAGTTGGACTGGCCAGTAGGGCTCCCTGGAAATTCCCGGTGGGCCCCGGGAAGGTCAGGATCATTGGGCCTCTGTACCGTAAAATGCCCTCATTTATTTCTTTGAGTTTCAATTATTTTTTCATGCATTTTATTATTAATGTTTCACGACACATTCAGGAAATCTTTTCATTGCGGCTGGCACCATGTGAAGGATGCGATGTGTATGCATGGGCCCCTCAGTTCTAGTTTTACCGGTAGCTTTTTACAGACCAGTCCGCCCTAGCATCGACGGCTTTGCGCAGCAGGTTGCAGAGGATATATATATATAAGCTTTATGACTATACATTTATGACTATACGGAGGCTGTACATAAGCTTTATGACTATACATCAATCTAATTACAATGAATTAGACTGGATTAGATATTAATAGAGAATGGAAGAATAATAATTGATATTATATAATATATATTAGTGATCCAGCAGTATAATGTTTTGAATTTATCATCACATCCGTTGACCTATCACTGACAACATACGCGATTATGGCCAACGTTTTCAAATAACCGACATTCCAGACCATGTTATGGAGACAATAACTGTTCCTCCGCATACAGGAAGCCATATTAGCATCCATTGTAACAAGAGCAGCTTCTAATAAGGTGTAAATATTCACAGTTTAAGAACAAGTGCTGATGGCGATTATGGCGATTAAACGATAGAAATGACGCACATGAAACACAAACATGTGTCATACCGAGAGCTACTCATGGAGACTCAAATAGTGGGGCTTAAAAAGTAGGGCTATTTGTGGTAATATTTGATGTTGTAATCGTAATCGAAATAGTAATCCTGAGAATTTCTACAACGTCCAACGAAAGTCACGTCACGGGGACCAGCTTATTCACAGGTGCTTAGTCAAAACAAACTCGATGGGCAAAGAGGGTTCGGTTCCAGATCAAGATCCAAAAGAAAGGCAGTCGACGAACGAGACAGATCTGAGAAAGAAAGAAAAGATATTTATGACTTGGAGTTGACAAATTCATGACTTTTCTTTCAATGTTTTTACACATTCGCTTGTGTCCATTACATATTCAGAAGTCGACCAACAGCGACAGAGAGGGCGTTTTGTAAAACAAGAATGCAAGTAGGCTATCAATAATGCATACCTAGGCTTACATGCCTACATGGCTTCTCAAACGGTTTATGATTTTTGACTGCAATTTTGACTTGAAGCGACCATCGACTGATGCCTTGGGCATTATGATAACGGCGCTATAGAAGTCTTTAGATTAGACTATATAAGATTAGATTAGATGCATACATACTGTGATGATTTCACTCCTTTCAAATAACTTGCTTTAAAGTATTTCCTTAAACAATTAAAATTGTAATTTAATTAAGAACGTCACCTTAAGGAATAATTCGGTCCATAATAGGCCTAATAAATGTAAATATATTTATAGAGGCAAGGTGGCATTCTATTATAAAGGACTTGGTGATAAAATCAGTCATCATGGAAACTTGTGACGTCAAATTAAAATCTAGGACGAGTTGGGGAGAACGATCGTTGCAGAAGTCATGAATGAGAGAGGTCGTTCTTAAAAGGAGTTGCGTTGCTTTGGAGTTTGAAAATTGGAAGTTACGCACGTCTCAGCAAATGGATCCATAGACATAAATTTTCGTTCAGGAAACCTTAGTAATCTACTTGGTGACGGAACGTGACTATGTTCTGCAGGATTGGAGTTCATCGAACTGTGGACATGACCTAAAACATTCCGTTTTGACTTATCTTACCCAATACAGCCATATACATGCATACATACATAAACACGTTTGCACATGCACTCATAATATGTACTAAAGTAACAAAAAAAAAGGTTTTACAGTGGCAGATTGCAAATTTCTTTGCCTTTTACCCCTTCAATGCCAGACCAGGTCACCTCAAGTGAGATCTGTTGAGACAAGGCCAGATGTCTTGAATAAGGACGCCTAACGCAATCAGTGTACAAAACCTATTTGTTTCGGAATGAAAGTTAACGGGAACACAATACAACTGACACATTGACAACATTAATTATTAAAAGCCAATATTTGCTATTTGACACGCGCCACTTGTAACGCATTGATTTCCGTTAACAATCATTCTTTAACTGAAAAGTTTGTCTGCATGGATATTTGTTGGGTTTTCCATAAACTCCGGTTGGCTAACTGACTAGTGCTGTGTCATGTAAGATTATTTCAGACGATCGCCCTCTATGACAGCCTACTTTTCGTGTGCAGTTATGGTGAACTAGACCTGTATATGTTCGCTCAACAGCGATGTCTAACAACAGGGGTCACTGATGTGGCTAATACGATGATGTCTTGCATTGAAGGACAACAGCTGCGCCTCTGCGAAAGCAATCAATACCAAACTTTTTAAAGGAGGAGTTCTAGGCGAAAGAATCACCCCTATAAAATTTTAAGTCAATTTGTGCAGGGGTTTTGGGTTTATAATGAGGTCAAACTGCCCCATTTTTAAATTTAAGCAACCGGCAGTTAACATAAGATAGTCTTTAGCGTAAGGTAAGGAAGCTGAGACAAAGGCGGTTACGGAAAGGTATTGCAGCTGAGATGAGGCCTGTTGAAAAAGGCAATGCAGCTCATATCAGGCCGGTTCAAAATAAGGAAGATCCCTATCAACAGTTTTTGTTTAGAAGTATGGTTGTTGATTGACTGCAGGAGAGCAAAACTCTAAATGCTGGATGACGCTTTCTCACAGGTTTCATCGTTTCCAGCCACTCCCCTTCTTCCTTTTATCCCTCTATCCGAGGGATCGAAACCTCAAACATCACCCACCGAAGCTGCACGCTGTCTCTCTGCCTGACTCTTGGATCTTGACCTGGAAGCGAACACTTTTGCCTATCGATTTTGTTTTGACTAAGCGTCTGTGAAACAGCTGGTCCCAGTGACGTGGCTTTCATTGGGCGCTGTAGAAATCTCGGTATTACAATTACGATTACGAACATTACGTGCTCGAGTCGAACGCAGAATGCAGTGGCAGTTAAAGGCAGTCATACCCTTAGGGGTAAGTCCTGATCCAAATCATACAACAGTTTGACCACAGGGGTTTCCGCGATTGACCCAGCAATGTTCCACTTCATTCGTGCATGTTTCAACTGAAAATATTTATGTAATGGTTGGAATTGTGCAGATGCATGATAGACACGATGGTCTATCTGTAACGCGTTTAGTCAATGATCCTGCGGTGGCGGGTTCGACTCCGTGTAACGACCCTGGGCAAGTTGTTTGCGCACACCGTGCCTCTGTCACCAAGCAGTAGAATTTGGTACCTACGTAAGCTGGGAAGTAAAGGGCAAGTCCTGCGATGCACTGGCCCCGTGTCCAGGACCTTGGGATTCGTCCATTGCCGGCTCAAGAGCCTGGAAAAGAAAATGAAAAGTGCCTCCCCGACGTCTCACTAGTGGGATCATATGGGATACTTTACTCTACTCTGCGACAGGTCTACACCTTTAGTCTGACTTTGAAATAACCGTTCGGTACTTTGAACAGTCTAATGGTAAGCCCACCTGTTTGAATCTACCCTCTGAACCGCGTGTAGTTAGTCTTTAGATCTGAAACAGAAAGTGTGACTCGCGAAATGCCTTATAGAAAAGGTGTTATAAAAGTAGTGGAAATTGGCTGAAACGAACCTGCATCCTTTTTCGCCATCTGTCAGGAGCCAAGCAGACGACAGCTGCCCCTCACCGTTTCTGTATCAATGAGTCAGTGCGATTGGCAATTGGATGCTGCTGCTCCTGCTGCTGTGGCTGCTGCTGCTGCTGTTGTCCCTCTTACAGATCGAAACTCGTGTCTCCGTAGCCGTCGCATGCCGAGGCCTATTCACCGGCCACCGAAGACGTCCTGTGCGCCATGCAAGTGCTTCAGCCGCTGTCTCTGCGGGTCTTGGATCGTTTTAATTCAACGCCATCGTAAATAGTCATCGCGGTCTTAGAGCCAACAGTCGGTCGGTCGGTCGGTCGGTTGGTAGGGCGGGCTGTCGGCGCTTGCGCAGTCCCAGGCACCAGAGCACCACACGCTGTGGCACCGACAACCGAAACAGACGATGACGCCGATGATGCCAAGACGCGAATGCTTTCTCTGGCTCAGCAGCCGTGCTGCTGCTGGTGGTGGTGGTGTTGCAGAGGGTGAGTGATGATGATAGCGGCGCGTGTAGTACGCATTGCAAGGTATACAAGGCTAGGCCGACGAGGCAGAGAGGCTATCAGCCGGAGCAGGGGCAGGAGGAGTAGACGGGCCCCGTCGGTCAGTGCGAGGCGTCCTGCGGTGCCAGCGACCAGGCGTCGTCTGCGACTAGCGGCCAGCCGAGGGCTCTCACGCCGTCCGTCCGTCCGTCCATCCGTCTGTCCATCCGTCTGTCCGTCCGTCACCGCACAGGCAAGGCATGCGTCGGACAGACGAGGAGGAGGAGCTGCAGGCGGAAGAAGGAGGAGGGGTAAAGGAGGAGCAGAACACGAGGAAAAACCGTGTAGAATAACTAGGAGGACGGAGAATGAAAGAGAAACAGGAGGGGAGAGGAAGATGGATGGAAGATGAGAAGAGAAGAGCAGGTAGCAGAGGACGATGACATGGAAGAGAAGCAAGAGGAGAGACAACAGTTTGACCACAGAGGTTTCAGGGTGCGGAAGGGTATTGACTGCCCTCATATTCCTCCTTTCTCCTCCTCCTTCTTTTCCTCTTCTTCCTCTTTCTCCTCCTTCTCCTCATCTTCCTTCTCTTCCTTCTCCTCCTCTTCCTCCTTCTCCTCTTCCTCTTCCTCCTCCCCTCTACCTCCTCCTCCTCCTTCTTCTCCTTCTCCTCCTCCTGTTACTCTTTCTCCTCTTTCTCTTCCTCCTCCTCCTCCTCCTCCTCTTTCTCCTCTACTTCCTCCTCCTTCTCTTTCTCCTCCTCCTCTTCCTCTTCCTCCTCCTTATCTTTCCAGTCCTCTTATTCCTCGTTTGGCACAACGAGCTGTTGGAGTCACGAGTAGGCGCCGGAGAGGGGAGAGACAGCTGATGATGGGAGGAGGGAGGACATTGGATGGCCAGCGGGAAGAATGGGGCGACGGGATTTCCGATTGATGGAAGGAAATTAACGAGACGAATGATCAACAACAATCACTTGTAAACAACTTACACATGGGACCACAGCACAGCGCTATTCACGCCATCTCGACCTGATTGCGGCCGGCTTGGCTTTGGTGCGCCATCGGTTGATGCCTTGTGCATTAGACACCAGCGCATTGGAAGTTACTTATTATTATTATTATTATTATTATTATTATCATCATCATCACCATCATCATCATCAGCATCATCATCATCATCATCAAAATATCATCATCATCACCATTACCACCACCACTATTACCACCGTTACCACTACCGCCACCACAACCACCACCACCACCACTACCACAACCACCACCACTACCACAACCACCACCACCACTACCACAACCACCACCACCACTACCACAACCACCACCGTCATCCTGATTTTCATTTTTCTATGCTATTTGTTACCATATAGAATAACTTAAAATGAACGCATATATACTAGATGTCGACCTTTGAACTGGTTTAGAAACCCCGGCGCAGTTATCGTACCAACCATGTAAACCATTGTTAAGCATGTCAAGTTACATGTATATGGGATGCCTTTGTGGTGCTTGTTCTTTTGCCGTGGAATAATTATGAGGACGAAGAAAGAATGCTCTTGCGACTCAGGTAGCAGCAGAAGCAAGAAAGAGCAGGACAGGTGGAAAAGGAGGATTTTTATTGCCATTTCTCATATTTATATAGCGCCAAGTTCCAGTTATGCGCCTGTAAGAGCTTTTAAAGGTGCTGTATTAGGCTCCTAATATATTTGCTCATACAAGCATGCATGCATTCGTATATAATATATACATGTATGAATGATTGTAGGCATGTACCTGGGTATTTATGTTAGAAGGCTTATATATGTGTATATTATAATACATACATACTAGCTTACATACCCACATAATAATACATACATACTGACATACATACCCAGTTACACACATGCATACATACATACATACATACATACATGCAAGCATCAATCGATGGCGCTATAGGTAAAATCAGACAGTAAAGTGAAGTATGGGTGTGAAGGACTTGCTCTGCGATTATCTCAGAGGTGGTTAGATCCCGAACTTTCAACTGTCCAAGGCGTGCGCTTAAACCAGTCGGCTACAGAGACGTGCGGTGAGTTTGAAGGAGAGTCAGATGAGAGGACAGGAGAAACAACAGATGCAACTGTCTTTCTTCTGGTTCCTCTTTCGTCTAAAGCAAAGGACTGTACTTCTTAGGGCCAGTCGAATCCCCTTCACTTCGTTTTCATTTTACTTAGCAAATCTGTGTGCGACATTGCTTTCTGTTGAAGAAGAAGTCGGTTAAGGTCCAACCCGTCCGTGTTTATGAGGACAGTCCAATGCATCATAACGAAGGCTTTGACTCAGTTTACAAGGAATTGTGTTTATTGCCACTCTTACTAAGCTTACTACTACTACTACTACTACTACTACCACCACCACCACTACTACTACTACTATTACTACTACTACTACCACTGTCACTACCACTGCCACTGGTACTAATACTAATAATAGTCATAATGATAATGATGCCTCTGTAATCAGAGTCATTCTGCTTGTCTCCAGTTAGACGGCAATATCAAACGATTTCAATCGAATGGGGTTTAATATAGCCCTGCATAATTTAACAAAATTATGCAAGGGTCACTGTTTGGGGTCACGACTAAGGCAACGTTTGATCTGCTGATCTGCCTCGGACACTGCAGTCGACCGGTTTTTTCCTTTACAACGCATTGATTAATAGGCATTGGATCCGAAGCCTTGGCGTGACCTTTGACCTTTGGCTGAGGCTCTCTTATATTTTGTATGTATTGATTTGCACGCGGGCTTCTTTATCTTAATGTTCTTCGTTTGCTAGGCTTTTTGGTTGTCTGTTGCATGTCTTTCTATTCCTTTGTTGCTTCTGTGTTATGCATGTTTGGAAATATTCTTTCATTTGTTCTTGTGTTCCTATTTTGCCACCAGCTTTTTAATAATACTTAACATTAAGAAGTTGAACCCAAAAATTTCAAAACAATACAGCATCGATGTTAATGTTTCATAAAGTGAGACGCAGTTTCCTCTATTGTATAAACAATTATTTGGCAAATATGTTTAACAAGTGTACGTCTGTTTGTATGCTTGTATGTTAGCGTGTATGTGTGTGTTTGCCTATTGCACGTGTGGTTGGATTCCAGTGGAAATTCTTCCCAGAGACTTATCGATAGGCAACAAATGCGAGACGCAACACGTGGGCCTCGTTTCAGCATAACAGCCTCGATCTGACGCAGAACTGGCAGACAGAGTACTCTGAAGATGCAGCCAAAATCATCGGCACAACGAATAAAAAGTCGACGAAATGTTACTGGGTCGTAAAACGAGCTCGACCATTCGTTGTCCCGTTGTCGGTTGTCGTGTTGCGCGCCGTCTGATATCTTTTTGATGTCACGTGCTTTGTCATCTGCCCGGTTATGTCATGCTGCGAGGCGGTTAAGGTCCGACCCGTTCGTGTTTACGAGCAGAGTCCAATGCATCATAACGAAGCCTTTGACGCAGGTTTCAAGGAATTGTGTTTATTGCCACCCTTTCTCAGATTACTACTACAACAACTACTACCACTACTACCACTACTACTACTACTACCACTACCACTACTACCACCACTACCACTACCACTACTACTACTACTACTAATATTAATAATAATGATAATAATAATGATAATTCTGTTTATGATAATGATTATAATAAATAACAATATATTTACGTTAAATGCATGGTTCCTACACTAAGCTTTCAAATGCTTTCTAACGACCCTAGATAGTCATCAACTGTTGTCAATCATCAGGTCTGAAACGTGTAACTTAGTACTTGTAACCTGTAGGCATTAGATGCTCTAGTAATGCACCTATATTTAGCAGCTGACATAAATGATCCCAAATTTTAGGCTCACATTTAAAATAGAATAACATTTGCATAGAATGCGTAAGAATTTCCAGTGGCTTGTGGGCCAGATGATTGTAGGTTGACACCTATGTTCCTATTATCACCCGTGTCCTGCTGAAGGCCTTGTCCAATCTTGTCCACGTTAGGATTTCTATTATTTTACCGAAATTGCCTCCGATTACATTATATCACAACTAGATTGTGTGTGTGTGTATGTGTGTGTGTGCGTGCGTGTGCGAAATCATTCAACGGGAGACGCCATCGTAATTTTCTTTACAATTAAATTATTTCTCTATTCGTCAAATGTTGGCAACCATTTTTCGATCCTATTTGATGGCAATATAATTTAGGCAGCTATGGCAGCTTTACTCTCAGCATCATCATCAGCATCAGCACCAGCAGCACCAGCAGTAGCAGCAGCAACTTCTGCAACATTCCTTGCCTTAGTGTTTGCGTCGCAAACAAGTAAATGAACTTAGGTGAAGGTCCAGGGAAGCACAGTTTCCCTCAGTGATCAATTCTACCAAAACCCCCGACCAACGGATAATCTTCACCCGGGATTTCACAGAAATCCACAGAAAAACGCTGCAGCTTTGGACTGACAGACCGCAAGCGGGAAACACAGACAGAGACAGACTAAGAAGGAAGCACAAACAGATAGGGACACAGACACAGACATAATTAGAGGCAGAGAGAAAGCTACTGGGTGACAGAGAAAAAGAGCAAGATCAGAGGTAATTGATGAATAGTCACTGGAATTGATTTATGGTGTCATATATGCCCGACGCCGGAGATATATAGGAAGTTACCCCAAGTATATAGTGAATGGGTCTACGCCTGGAACATCCAATGCATTAGTTCTCTCTGCTTAACTGCGATGCTCCAGCTTTCGCTTCGGTTTTTCTAGGCATAGATGCACAGATGACAGTCTTTTGGTCTCCGCTTGTCTCTCTGCAGATGCACGTATGTCTGCCTCTGCGTCTGCCCCTGTATCTCCGACTCTCATCTGATTGGCCCTCTTTTCTCGGCTTCTCTTTATGCCCTCTTTAATTGTCCAACTTCCACTGTTGCTCGCTATCATAAACAGAATTCTGGCAGAACCCCTCATTCCCTGCCGCTGGTAGATTCTACCATGATTTGAGAATACTGTCCTTGAAAAACCAGTTACAGAAGGTAATTACTGTCTCTGAGCAACCATTTACATAAGGTAAATACTGTAATTGAACAAAGAGTTACAGAAGGTAAATACTGTTCTTGAACAGCCAGTTACAGAATGTAAGGGTCTCAATTTAACATCAGCCATCAAAAAACGAGTTGAAGACTTTTTCACGTCAGCTATGAAGGTTGGGATTTCGCTCAGTCTCCCCATACTACCACTCATTCAGGCGGCAGAAGAAACAACAGCAATCGAGCAGCAGATGTTTCCCCAAAATAGCGAAATATTTCAGATATAACTAGTTTAGTCGACTAAATATGTGCTTTTTGTTAGATTTTTCAATGTATACGACATACTAGATAACACGTAAAGCATTCTCATGTTATTAATCATGCTGTGGTGCACTCTGAAACGTTTTTTGTGCATGCAGTTGTCACGTATTATTAAGAGATTACTTCCTTATTAAACTGTATTGAACCGTTTTGCGATACTTAACGGTAACTTCTGTTACGCTGACTCCCTGTAGAGAACTAGGCTAGAAAATGAGTACATCAAACGGCTAGTCACAGAACTGGTCACCTGTCCTCATATACTGAGAAGTCGCTATCACTTTATGCCAATGGCTGCCTTTTTGGTAGGGCATAGAGGCACTGATTTCTCTCCGAAGAACGCTACTGAAATATATCACCCGTAAATTTAATTTCGAAAGAACAAGTCCAATTTTAATGGATTGCTAGTCTTGAAAGACGAAGCTAAGAAGCAAGTCTTTTTTCCGATCATCACTGCATCAAACAATCCGATTTCTGGGCTCAGGTGAGAGAGATTAGAGCGAGATTTATAACCAAAGCTCCGGATACAAACCGCACGAATCCATACAAATCCCAAATGATCCGGATGCCTCAATAAAGATTGCAATCTGGAATGGCGTGTCGCGCTGTGTCACGCTGCATGTTTCACTGTCTGTCCGTTTCCATCCTACTTGCAGTCCATCTTCCTGCAGCTGTGACTTTCACTTGCCGAGCAAATCCGGAATTTTATGCCATCTCGTTACGATAGATGCGATGCAAATCTTGTCTAGCTTAAATAGTATATAGACCTATATATATATTATATCCATATATATGCAAGCGTATATATATGTGTATATTTATATGACAAATTACATAGACATATATAAAAGACTTGAAATATTTATGAAGAGCTCTCTCTCTCTCTATATATATATATAGAGCTCTTCATAAATATATATATGCAGTCTAGTAATGTATGAGTGTGTATACACATATATCCAACTAAGTTCTTTCTCTGTCTTTACTCTGATGCCGTATTCTGGGTAGCGCCAATGATTTTTCTTATGTAGAGTTATATAAGTAGTTGGTGCCCATAGCACACTGGCTGTGCTCTCTCTCTCTCTCTCCCTCTCTCTCTCCCCCCTCTCTCTCTCTCTGTCTCTGTCTGTCTGTCTGTCTATCTGTCTCTCTCTCTCTCTGGTCAATCTATTCATCTAGAAATCTGGTTCTCCTCTTCATCTGTTGGGGTTTCAGGGCTGCAGGATTTTCCTGTTGAAAGGCAAACGACAATCTACAGCCAAACAGCATCTAACTCGGCTCAAGCGACATTCTGTTCCTATGTGAATGCGCACCTATTTAGATCGGGCAGGAATTTAAACAAACATGCTCGCAATGCTTTTCAGAAATCGTCAAGAAGCACTATACAACTGCTCAGATTCATGCATATATTACTATTATTATTTCCTGAGGTAGGCCTACGTATGATCCCTCGGGATAAAAAAATTATTGGAGAAGAGGTAAAACATCTGGAACGGCCGCTATTCTTCAAGTTCTGGCTCAAAGAATGTGTTACTATTATTATTGTTATTATTATTATTATTATTATCATCATCATCATCATCATCATCATCATCACCATCATCATCATCATTGTCATTATCATTATTATTATTAAAAATAGATTAATAATAGTGACCAGCCTTGAACTTTGGTTAGTGCGTCTTTGTCTAGGCTTCGGGAGGGGGGTCTGGATCTGGTTAACATCGCTGGAAGAGGGCAGTTAATGGCCAATGAGTGTAGGCCTACTGGTGAAGCTGGGCATGTCAGCAAGTGCTCGTTAAGACCGAACGGGTTCAGTAAGGACAATACAGGGGAAGAAACCGGAGAGCGAGCGATGTCACGGAGAGACAGTCATCTATGAAGGCTTTCGAGAGTACGTCGTTCTGGCTGCTGATGCAGAATCAAAGAAGAGATGCAATCGGAGAAGAGCCTAAGCACCGTATCCTCTTTATCCAACGTCTGACCTGAATCCTCGTCCGTTAACTGCGGCTCCGCGAAACCATCGATTTATCGCATGTGACATTATTCACAAGGGTTGCATATATCACTCGGCTGGACGAAGAGACAATGTCTAGATCGACAGCCGTCAGACATTTATGCCAACAGCAGACACTCGTGTCACTGTGGAATTCCTCGTAGACAGCAATGGTCCACTAATAAAGACATTCATCGTGATCAACAGCAGCCTGAAATTTCGTGTTGGTAGGACAACAGGCCATAAAAACTGTGTTCTATTGCCAGACATTTGATGTCTTTAATCGTCACGATTCATGAATACATCCAATATGCTGAATGAGAGAAATTGCTAAGCGAAGCCGCAACGATAGTTGCGCAACCTAGCGAATGTGATCACATTCTGATGGCTGTGGGGGACACTGACTCAAGAGACAACTGAAGTCAGTCGAAAAGCTGTTTCGTTTTTGAGTCAATTTTCCTCTTTCCTCGAGAAAATACAAGGCTTAAACAAATCGTGTAGCAAGGAGTAGAGCGTTTATGTCTCGCAGTGGAACGCAGGGAGGAGCTAATTTCTATCTCTTAGTCTCTTGAGACTGCAATGGATGAATTCCACGGTACCGATTTCAGAGATATGAAACTCGGGCTAGTACGATCCGTGCACGGGGACCTTAAATGGCGTGGCACCCATTCAATCGGGCAGCGGTGGTGAAGGATCTCACCCGATTAATTCATTAAAAAATTAGCAGGGTCGAGTCCATAGAAAGAAAAACGTGTACATTTACATTTACTGGACACGGGAAGGTGAATCGCAGGAGTTGTCATTTACTTCCCAATTCTACTGTTCAGTGACAGAGAAACGCTTACATAAAGAACTTACGCAGGAACTTTTCGCGGAGTCACCTCAGCAGGCTCGAACTCACAGTCGATGGATATAAACCAAAAGCGTTACCGAGCAGACTAATTCATTGCAAAATGAGCAGGGTCGAAACCATACGGTCACTATAGAAAACATGTACATTTACACTTATTTACCATGGCCCACTGTTAGACCAGAACCCTGACACTAAGGCTCACTCATTCAACGTTCGCACCTCTGTCATCCAGTGGCACGCCTGTTTTTCACCTTTCGATTGACCTAGGGACAGTTGAATGACCTTGTAGTCGTCTGGACGACAGACTGGATACGATCGACTCTAAGAGGCACCTCGACTAAAAGTTGAGCCCAAAATGTCAAAAACAACTGAGCATCGATATTAATGTTTCATAAAGTGAGATGCAATTTCCTCTGTTGTAGATACAATCATTTGGCAAACATGTTTAACAACTGTACGTCTGTTTGTATGCCTGTATGTTAGTGTGTTTGTGTGTTTGCGTACTGTACGTGTGGTTGGATTCCAGTGGAAATTCTTCCCAGAGACTCATCGATAGGCAACAAAAACTACAGACGTGTTTTGATGGTAGAGGCCGATTTACCGAAAGGCGACTTTGTCTTTTGCACACAAAAGCGTCGTTTAATAAAGTAAGCCTACGCATATACATGTAGCTGAGACATTAAGAAAACTTCACTGCAGAATACCAGAATACATCAATATAGTTACAAGCTAAAGTGAATAGTTAGGCCTAGCGGAAGCTGAATTTGATCATTCATCTGGGCTTTTGTTATCAGAATTCGTCCCATCTGTGTTAACCTCTGGATGACCCGGGGGTGTTTCAACAGTTCCCTCCTTTTGTTCTTGCTGGATGTCCTTCTGAAGCGATTCGTACCCTGGTACAGGTGGTTCTTGTTGGGTGTCCTTCTGAAGCGAATCGTACTCTGGAACAGGTGGTCGGTCTCCCATATATGGCGGTGGTGAGAAGACATCACTGACAGTGGTGGGTGCATCGCCACCTCCGAGGTCTCCGGGGTTCGCGACCACACTGCTGTCGACCAGATGCGCCTGGGGTTCGACACCTGGCTCCGGCGCTGTGAACATGACGGCGCTGTAGGGCGGCGGAGGGAGGGCGGTCTGCGTTCGGCGTCGCATCTCCTGCAATCGCGTTCGTTGCTTTCGCTTCTTGAAGAGGAATAAGAGGAGGAAGACGATGGCTAAGATCATGATGGAGGTGATGATGACGAGAACGACGATCAGAGCAATCGTCCAGGCTGGAAAAATTATTCATAGTAACAGAGCACAGACAATCCAATACAGGAACAAAGGGAGGGTAAAGTGGGGCGTTGGAATGAGAGAGAAATAGGGTAAAAGATAGATAGAGACATGAATGGAGGTCGGGAAAAATTATGCAGAGAAAATAGAAGACGGGTGCCATTGAGAAAATATGTATCGATATAAAAGGAAGGTAGGAAAGAAGATAAAGGGGAAATGCGAAATAGACAAACACACTTATACACAGACAAACTTATACACAGACAGATAAAGATGCATATTGACTGTCGGTAAGTCAGTAAGTCAGTCTGCCCCCAGAAATTCGATCTCTAGCCGCCTCAGCATCTCAGGAAACATTCTCGACTCGTCTTAAGACGCATCTTTTCGGTGATCTTCGATAGCCACCCTGCAGCGCCTTTGTGATTTTCTTAAAACGCGCTATACAAGTGCCTGGATACATACATACATACATACATACATACATACATACATACATACATAGGTTGGTCAGTCGGTCAGTTCGAATGAAAGAAAGAAAGAATGAATCAAAGACGAATCAGAGCAGAGTAACTGCAACGATTGGCAGCTAATAAACCACGTTTCGCTCATAAAGTATTATTACATATGCATTTTAGTGACACGGTCCTCACAGCCTGAGCTGTGAGGGACCCGGAACAGATTAAACGTTCAAAGCTGATACCACATACAGTTTATTTGAAATCGTAAACTCACCACTGGTAGAGCCCTCGCTGTCTTCTTCGTCTGTTGAGTAATAACAATAAAAGACACAGAAAATGTCAGATTTTGCTCGATTGGTTTCATTTGTTGATCTATTACGCGACTGCGTGATTTTATATTGATTGATTGACTCTTTTATTGATCCCAAATTCAACATATCAGGTTTCACATGAAATGTACTGTTTGCAAGGATACAAAACACAAACCCAAAAGGGACCAGGATCCCGCTTAAATAGGGTAACATGTATACTAAAATTTCCCCAATTGCACATACTTAATCTCATTTGTGGGGATAATATTCTCCAGCTTTCCAACGCTTCTCCCGCAACTCTAGAAGTAAATGAATTCGCTGGATGAGGACTAAGTTCAATAATTTCAATAATCCTCCAACTCGTTTATGGATTTAGCTGATATAAATTCAAAGATGGCTCAATCCATAGCATATCTGGCGCCTAAAGTAAATTGTGGGACCAAGCCTAGGCAATTAATCCTCTAAGTCTCAGTGTAAACATATCTTCTTGAATGAACTAGATTTTCAGCGAGGCTTTTGAATGCCTCAAAAACGGATTACTTAGAGGACAACTCCGTAACTAACAAACCCCGCCAAAGATATTCAAGATTTTATAAATAAATGCTACAATATATTAAGCATATTACCAATAAATTTTAAAACTTAGTGAACTTCCACTGAGAGACAGCTATAAGTAGAATTAGCTATTCAGTAATACTACCTCGTTAAGTGCTAAAAGTGGTGTGAGTTGAAGGTAAAAATAAAAGTAAAGTATCCCATAATTATCCCACAAGTGAGACGTAGGGGAAGCGCTCATTTCCTTTCCTTTAGGCCCTTCAGCCAGCAATGGACGAATTCCAAGGTTCTGGACACGGGACCAGTGCATCGCAGGACTTGCCGTTTACTTCCCAGCTCACGTCGGTACCCATATACTGTTTGGTGACAGAGGCATGGTGTGCTCAAACAGCTTGCCCAGGGTCGTTACACGGAGTCGAACCCGCAACCGCATGCTCACTGACCAAACGCGGTACCAACAGACGGACTGCTGCCTATATTTGACATATGTGCGCCTAATAAATTCCCATAATAATTCCACTATCCTTTGAATTTCCCGTCTCCTCTTGAAACTTGTCGTAGTTTCACGGTTTGTCAGTCGTCGTCGAAAGCTAAAGAGCTTCGGCGAGTTACTTCGTTCTGCATCTTCCACACTGGAGTCCTACGTGTAGCAATTAATCAGAATGAATCAGTTGTATCGACCTGACCATCCGGGGCATGACTTTAGCAAAGGCATGCTCAGGGTTCGATCCCAGGTCCACTGCCATTTGGCTGCCTCCTCTCCGCAGTTGTTGGTCAGCGTTTTATTGACGCAGGCGAAGAAACCATCAGCCGCTCTGTACAGAAACACAAACGTAGCCTTAGTCGATATTTCTTCAGCTTCCATTAACTAACAAATAAAAATACTTGCATGCACTCATGCATAAATACATACGTACGTACGTACATACAATCATCGATCCTTCTTCTTCAGTGTTCTGCCCTTAGGCAGGTCGAAGATTCCAACGACGCCACTCTTCTCTGTTCTGTGCCCTTTCTTTAACTTCTTTGCAGCCCAGTCTTCTTTCTTCATCTATCATCCAGTCCAACAGCATATTTTTTGGTCTTCTGGAACTTTCTTTCCCTCAATTCTTCCTTCAGTCACTGTCCTCAGGAGAGAATTTCCACGCAGTATGTAATCAATCCAGTTCATTTGCCTCCTCCTTATTGTATTGACCAGTGTCCTTTCTTCTTGTACCAAGTGCAACACCCCCTCATTGGTTTTATAATCCTTCCAGCTGATTTTCGCCTGTCTTCTCCATATCCACATTTCAAATGATTCTAGTTTCTCAGTTTCTGCCTTTCCAATAGTCCATGTCTCAGAACCATACAGTGTAACACTCCATATGAGGCTTTTCACCATTCTTTTCTTTAAAGTCAGTCTTCCTCTCAGAAGTTCTCCTCTCTTCCAGAATGCTTCTTTCCCCATTGCTATTCTTCTCTTGATCTCAGTACTGCATCTGCAGTCATCTGATTTTAAACTTCTAAGACAACAGAACTGGTGGACTTGTTCAATTTTTTTACAATAGTTTTTCTCTTTCCTTCGCATTTACTCAATCTCATCGCCTTTGTTTTCTTTCTATTTTCCTTCATACCATATTCTTCCGATTTTTTGTTCAGCTTATCCATTTTTTTTTGTATCCCAGCATTGGTACCTGCTTCCATTGGCTGGTCATCTGTAAATCTTATTCCATTTATCAGATTCCCCCCAACCTTGACTCCGTCGTCTACTTTCTCCAGAGCTTCTGTGACCAATATCTGTATGTAGATGTTGAACAGTAAAGGTGATAGTGGGCAGGGTTGACTGACTCCTCTTCCTATTCCTCCAGGTTGTGAGTTTATTCCCTGTACTCTCCCTGTACTCTCACCACCACTGACTGGTCCATGTAAAAGTTTCTTATTAACCGTCTGTCCCTCCAATCTACGCCAATCTTTTTGAGTATTGCTACGAGTTTGCACCAGTTCACTCTGTCAAAGGCATTTTCATAATCCACAAAGCAGATAAACAAATCTTTCCCATGATGAATACGTCTCTCCCCAGTGTTCTTAGAACTCCAATTGCGTCTCTTGTTGCCCTTCCTCTTCTGAATCCAAACTGATCTTCTCCTATAACTTGTATAGCTTCTGCTTTGCTTTCCATCCTTCGAGTTAATATTTTCAACATGATCTTTGATGCATGCGGTATTATGCTTATTGTCCGGTGATCACTTCATTCACATGCATTTGCCTTTTTGTAGAGGTACCATCACTGTTTGTTCATAATCCACCATCACTGTTTGCGTAAAATTCTTTGGCCACTCTCCAGACGTATATATCTGTTGGCATATTGGTACCAATTCTGCTGTTGCCTTTTCTTCCAGGTTTTTCAACATCCATACGTACACACATACACATATCCCACATACATCAATCATCATGCATGCATACATATACAAATGCAAACAAACACACATGCATACAGACGTATATGTATGCAGATAGCTGGACATTATTATAGCTCCTTCTAAGTAACTGTAGAACGCCCAACATATAGACAAATTAATATGTGAAATTTGGGTCAATTCTGCTACTTGAATCTCACTTGCAGTAGTCGCTCGTCTTGTCTTTGGGTATCGTTGTCGATCCGTTGAGAATCGCGTTGGACTTGAACTCGAAGACACGCTTGCAGAGTTTCTCCGTTGAATTGACGACAATTGGCAAGCTGTAGCACTTGAGGTAGTCGACCACAACTACACGACCACAGAACACAACACACAAACTACATCAAAATCACTACAGTCTGTATTCCAGTTTGTCATTTATTGCAATCACAAAGTCGAATCTGTCATCGTCGCAGAGAGTTCATCAAAGATTTTGCCATGGTCAGATATGGTTCCTTTGGCTCTATCGAGTTGGAAAGAGAGTTTATAAGAGTTCGATCGTTTCTTCCCCGCTTTTCCCCTCTGGTTTCCAATTTTTTCTACGTTATTTCATTATACAGTGGTATAATAGTCGTTTATTTCTTCAAAATATTTGTGGGCAATTCTCGCCGAAACCGGTTTAGTAGCAAATTAGTGGCGTGCGCTCGACATCCACCTAAATCGAATGGGCATAACGGTCCTTTGGATATGCCCGTGGTTTGGGTTAAGTGAATTGTGCAGCCACCACGCACCAGAATGTTCGCATAATCAGTCAGAGCCTTAATCAAAATCAATGCGATCTCTCGATAGCTAATCGGCTTTAACAAATGGCCAGGTCTAAACCCTTCAGGGAACTTCAGCGGAACCTGCAGGAAATGAGCGGATGGCCTCAAGGACTTCCGAATCTGTAACCTGGATAGCGCTGATCACAGCAGGATCTAGTGAGCTCCATCGTCTAACTGAGCAGGAATCCGACGGTAGTTTTTCACACAAGGTCTTAAGATTGTCCTCACTTGGCATCACTGCCTGACTGTTCACACAAAATGTGGCCAGCTGCCAGTAGGTTGTCGTCTTCCAGTTTGAAGCTGATCGCCGAAGAAGTGGCGTAGAAATGTGCTCGGTGTAATTTGAGGTTCTGGAATGTGTCTGTTATTAGGATTATGCAGCGATACCTTACCTTGACCCGGTTCTTAATAACTTGTTTAGTTTGCGTATATAATGATAATTGTTTTGTTTACATTTCGATTGCCATCTAAAGTTATCGATGTTAGTAGGCGACCCTAATTAAGCGGGACCTTGGTCCCTTCTGGGTTTGCCTTTTGTTTCCTGGCAAACTGTACGTTTTATGTGTAACCTGATATGTTGAATTTAGGATCAATAAAAGAGTCAATCAATCAATCAATCAATCAATAACATTTATCAGGTTTTCGTCTGTAATGGTGGATGAGCCAATATAATGCGCGCAAAAATGAAACAATGTTTTCTAATTGTCAAATACTTCAGGTATATCGCAATTATTATTATTTTTAACCGAGGTAGAAATTATCACTTAGGAACTAAACAAATTAGGTTAGGAGTATGAAATTATATTTAAAAATATATTATTATTATTATTATACTCAAAGTGACAGCAGTTGCAAATGCTACTACAACTTCAACTGCAACTACTACTGCAAGGTATTGAAAAGAGGTGTTCTTACGCGTTAGGTTGGACTTCTTGCAGAGATATTCATAGGCGTCAATCCATCCCTCATACTTGGGACAGTTTTCTGTTTCTCCACTCATGCAATCCGCAAATTGATCGAATATACTGCATTCATAATTATAAAACAGCTATAAATGAAGTCTTTTTTAGCACGGAAGAAGAGATTTCATTTCTCTTTTTAGTTGTACTGCAATTTCAAAGAACTCCTGCTTCTTAAACAAACTGATATCCTCGTCATTGAAGAACCCAAGACTTCAAAGCGACAGTTTTAACCCTTATACATTTCTCACGGCGGTCCAGGATATTTGTGCATTTAAACACAAGCCTTAGAAGCCTAATTGTATGTTATGTATATGATACACTTGAACAGAATTTAGAGATTAAGATGTCTTATAAAACAAGTAATTTACTAAAGTTTAATCTGCATTTGCTTCTTTTTTCCATCTCAACGGACGGTCTTTTTGGACTAAAGTAATCGTCTGTGGTTTTGATTGGAAAGCCATCGATTAAATCCTGATTTCAATTGATGTGATTAAAAGATCGGAGAAGTCATTGATCTTGAGCAAGATTCTTAAGGTCATTACATAAAGATCTTTGACCATCTTAGTCATGTCTGCTAAACCTATGCATACAGTACAGCTGTGGCTATAGAAACCTCATGTACATAAATTATTGGCTTATGGGATACTTGGCACTGTGACCTACTTCCAGACATTATGCCGCTCTTAATGGCTATAGTCTTAAAAGTAACAGAAGGCGTAGTGAGGGAATGAGAGTTTGAAACACGTAGACACGGTATCACGCAACGTTGCACATCAATATAAAACATTAGACATTACATTATTTAATATCGCAGTGTGCGACAGTTGGAGATAATGTATAGCTATAGATCACACATCACGTGATAAAGTAAACAGTGACGTGGCCTCCTTTTGAAGTAATTCAAAAAAGCTGTCTAACAACATGCGACAGTGAATATGCATTGATGTCATTTTGTTCGTGTGAGTCGAGTACATCAGTGGCTGCTATTTAGCAGACAACTATTTTCTTATACCTGCAACGATGTTGAAGGGCCACGAGAGTCTCGTTCCAACTGGGAAGGTCATCGTCTATGTGTCCAACGTCCAACCCGTCCTTGGACAAGTAGGAGTCCAGGCAGAACTGGACAGTTTCGTTTTTGCATTCTTCTGCTGTGGCCGTCCTTTCGAAGCCTAAACAGGCAGCCAGTTCAGAAATCATCTTACTCACATTTCGTGCATTAAACATAGCCATTTAATAATATGCTAACAGATTTTTGTAAGTTAGAGGTAGGGAAATGAGATAGTGATAAGTGCGAGTATCAAAGAAAAAGAGATGTTTTGTGATAGCCCAGAATGAGAAGAAGTGATAATGAAGCCGAATGTGCAATTTCGGATGAGAATAGGAAAGTCAAAGCGCTGGACCAAACTGATTGATAAAAGTGAGAAATTCGAAGCAAGGGTAGGCTATTAGAGGGACAGTCAACATAGACTTTAAATTCTTTGGGTGTAGTGGCAGAAGAAGACAGAAGTGAATTCTTTCAATAAGTACGGAGGGGAAGATAGAAGGCGGTAGGCACTGAATACAGTCGAGTAAGTTTCATGAAGCTTTTCTGTTACTGAGGAGGATTCAAACGAGTGGAGAGAGCAACTGGCAGAAGCCAAGACGACGACAGCTTCCCGAGTGAGAAAAGCAATGCCCCTACCATTGGTATGGGCAGAATTGGAGGATTTAGAGAGTCGAAATGTGTACTTTAGATATGATAGCAAGAAGGAATGCAATCTCTTTAGATTGAGCTGAAGATGTGATCGCATTTAGCTAGATTTCAGATAAGAAAAACTATAAGGGGATGCAAGAGGAGAGCTAGATCTCTAATTTCATGAGAGTGTTTACGAATAATAAGAGATCGGATGTTATGAGTTCAGATTAAAAAACCGATTATGCCTATACTGGGAGAGTTGAAGGCTTCACATGAGTGTGTTTAGAGTTGAAGGAGGAGAGCTGTGCAGATCTTGGGGCCAGGAGTTTAATATATGTCCTCAGATAATCAAATTAGCACAGGAATATAATATGGTAGAGATGGGATATTGAGTAGTTCTATGGGACGAGAAATGAGAAAGGCAAAGGAATGCAGAGCAAATGTCTGTATTGCATTAATGCAGAACCAGGTGAGACGGAAGAAATTATAAGCAATTAGACCCAGAAGGAAAGTTTAAGCAAAGAAACAATGGCAAACAAGAAAAGTTATGCAGCGTCTAAAACTCGAAGACTTGCCTATTTTGCATCATTCCTACTTTTTTATGAAGGTGCAGTTGAATATTTATGCTATTTCTACAATTATATATTATATATATGTAATGATGTGGGAAGATCTCTGCCGATCGGTTTCTAGTGAGACAGCTTTCATCGAATAACCTAGATAATCTTTCTTGCCGAAAATATTTATAGCACAAACCTTCTTGTGACTTACCTAGGACGCAGAGAGCAAGGATCGTGGCGTATAACTTCATTTCCACGAAAACGTCTAAATCGTGCAGAAACTAATCGTGGCGCATTGCAACTGTTAACACAATGCAAATTTATGCAAATTAAAGCTGCTCTTGTAAATACTTGGTGGTTTGAGATGCTATAGGCCTATTAAGTGCCCGGATGTATGCTTAATAAGTCACTATCAGCTTTGAGTGGCGTAGATTAAATGTTCAGGCAGAGACGAATTTATTCATCTGAATCACTTAAAATCCACGGTCACTTTAGGCTTTTTCAGGTTGCTTTATACTGCATTTTATGTTGTGTTGGGATGAATTAGGATGCCCGCTTATGTGATAGGCTGTGCTGTGTTGGGTACCACTTGTCCTGGGAACTATTTTCCATTCAACGTACTTCTTCCCAGTACATTTTGCTGCTGTTCTTAAGTACCCTAAGTGCTGCCAAATAAGCGTCGCACCTGACAAATAGGACTCTGGTGCCGTACAATGCTGTGCTATGCCAAGCTTAGCAACGTTGTGCTATGTAATGTAATGTTGCTGTTCATGACATCCAAATTATCTTCAACATGAACTAATACTTAATATCATCATTGTTACGTTTCACTTGTCATCGTGCGTCACGATCATCATTGTCGTCGTCATGAAGTATCATCCTGTGACGCTAATCATAATAATGATGATAACAATAACGGGCGTTATAACAACAACCAGAAAAACATCATAGGCCTACTTATCATCATCAAGACCAGCATACAACAGACACCTGTTTTGATATCTGTCAAATGTGGCGCCACAAAAAAACTACTGTCGTAGATCATAGAATTACTACACTTGCTGTATGTAAACCTGAAGATCCGATTTCGATTAATGACCTTGTATGTTACAATCCACTTTAGACTTAAGTTGGTCGACTGAATATTAATTTTCGATCGAACAAGCGACTGAGTATTCGTTTATAACTGTGATATCCGTTATTGCAAGTTTATTGATATCTGTAGTGAATCCAGAGCCGTCGTCTTAAGAGTACATATTAGCAAAGATTTCCGTCACATTCCTTCGGACTCAGCGGTCAAGAAACTGCATGAACTGGCAGAGCTGAGCTGTCTTGGCTTCGTTGGTTAGCCCTGCGTCAATGCTCGCCAACCTGTCTGCCTACCTACACTCGTGCGCCTAGCAGAGCATGACCAAGAACAGACGAAGCGTGTCTTGCTTTCTGACTAGCAAGAAGCTCTCATGGAATTCTTATTAAAACTGTATGGACGCAAAAATTTGCATATATTATATGGCCGATTGCACAGTGACACTCGTCAGCAGGCTTCAGCCGGCTATCGACTACTTCACCGAATGCAACACTAACTGATCTCACAATTTCACCTCTTGTTATTTGCATTCAAATGCTGGTTTATAGCAGTCCGTGGCCAGTCACAGGCAGACGAATCGCAATGATCGATGATGCTTTATTTTGGGATGGTGGATAAGTGTTGACGATCCACTGCAGTCAATGCCTTCAACTACGCCCAAAACTATTACGTAGATTCGTCTCAATCTACCAACCCACTCTGTGAATCCCTTGCCCTGCCATATTTATTTCTTGTCTGTGGTTAGAAGCCGGGTTTTTAGTGCCAGCGCAAAAATTAGTGGCGCTAAGCAATTTTGATCTATGACTGCAAGAAACCACAATTGCTTAGCACTCCCTAAGCCATTCGGGTAGCACTCCTTAAGTCTCCACACACTGACAGTCTCAGGGGAGACTTGAGTAAGTAAGTAATGCATTTGTTAACACGCCATATATCCATCGACTGAGTGGGGAACCTGCACATGTTGCGTTATCAATGGCCAGATCACACAAATGTGTCATCGCCAGATCACACAAATGTGTCATCGCCAGATCACACAAATGCTGGTGTCGCGTGTGCATTCGAAGCTGCAAAAGTCAGGATAGTGAAACGAGCTTAGCCAGAAAAAGCGAAGGGCTTCAAGACTTATTTTCCTCGTCGTTAAGCAAAACTTTTCTGCGCTTCTGAGAGCAATTAAGACCGCTGTGTAACATATTTAGTTACATTACACTGGAACATACTCTTAACAAGTAACGCCTGGAACCGCAGACGTTAACGTAACAAGGACGCTTATAGAAATCAACAGTCTGGTGCGAAATCGGAATAGCTGTGGCCTATTGCATAACAGTAATGTGACCTTTCGAAGAAGACCTAAGTAGACAAGTCTAGCAGCAAGCCTCATTAAATACCAGGCAATAATTATGCGTCTTCGACATTCTAGCCACGTATTGTAACGTTCAGATGGTAAAATATGGATGAATAAAAGAAGGAATTGAAGAAATAGGAGGCATGCTGCGAACTCAAGTTTCTGCAAATGAGTCTACAGGTTTTTAGTGCTCTTTTGTACAGGAATTTTCTCTGACGTCATATCGATGAGTCGCCGGGTTGTTGACTTGTTTGTGATTGGCCAGTGCGGAGCCAAGCTGACGTACGCAGGGATCCATGTGCGAGCACGTTTTAAATATTCATTTAGACTACTGCGCATGTCTGCAGCCATGTTGCTGCGTATTTGACCACTCTGCCATTTCGGCAAATTGTTTGTCTAAATGTAGATTTTGCAAGAAAATTCTTATATGTTTCGACCACTGCTAATGGTGACTCTTAGTTATCTGAGCATTGTTTGCTTAATTATGAGCGTTTTTTACTTATGACTTTTGCATCATTTAGACAATCGTAGGAAGCCCTTTGTGAGGTACTTAAAGACGCCATATCAAGTGTCTGAATAACTAATTGACTAACTTATGACGGCCATGACACAGTGACTCTGGTTAGCTATATGGCTTGTTTCGGGTTAAAATACAAGTACTTTGATGCCAGTGAAATATACAGCAGAAGTACATGCAATATAAACAGAAACGTTATATGAATTTTATTCTCACAAAAAATGCAAGGTAAGCAAATTCTGTTGTACTGCCGGAAAATCCATACATTATAAATCCATAATGCACGTTTTCTCACCGTTGGTGTCAATGGTGCTCTAGAAATGCGTTTTGTTCCATACGTGGAAATGCTTAAACATATAAATTGAATACTGAATTTAAACAGCGCCAGAAAATTACAATTACTTCTTTACAATTAATCAAGTATAAGTAAAAGTACCGGAAAACGGCAATGACATAGATCTACTAGCACCAGGTACTATACACTCCGTCACAGCATTTTAATCAGACAGGTTTCTGATGTTTGCACAAGATAGAACAATAAAGAAAACCGGTCTGAGTAGAATGACTTCAGAAAGTATTTAGTGACGCACACCAATCACCTACACTCGAATCCTCGAAATATTATCCCGATACATTGGAATGTTTTCAAAAGAGCAGTTTAACAAAGGCGATCTTTCTTTACAATTTGTCTTGCTCAAAGACAAAGCCGACGTTCACTAAGTGATGGAATAGTTGAATCGCACAGCTATATATAGTCAGCTGCGACTGGCGTGCCTGCTTCCACCTCCCTGGGCGTGGATGCAATTGTGATGGAACCTCAGCTCCGGAACAGATTCGCGCGTCGCTGGACCGGAACGGAACCAGGACGAGAAGTGGAACAGCGTATCTCGGAGATTTCTGCGGAACCTGCGACCGAAGAGAAGATAGATAAAGAAGTTAACGGACGAGTTGAAGACCATGAGGACCTGACTGGCGGAGTTGAGGCGGATGAAATTCCTCGAGAACAGACCGTAGTCGAAATTCCTATCGGCGAAGGACACGACCCTGAAAATGAGTTCCGGAGTCTCGCAGATGACGAAGACGATGACGACGATGATGAGGACGACGGTGGCACTCCTGTCGTCACTCGCACTTCCGGGTGCACTGATGGACGGCAGATGCAGACGACCCAAGGTAACTTCCGAGGACCATTGATTGCAACGAGGCGACATGTGTCCCTCATTCGATCGCTGTCTTGAATACCTAGATCAGAGCATTTCATTTAAGCATACAACTTCTGTAAGAAACATTTGATCAAATTGAACACTAAGATCATTTTAGTCCTTGCAGTTTATAGGAACAATTTGAAAGAGACTTAGTAAGGTTTCTAGTGGTTCAAAGTATCGCCTCTACTTAGTTTTTCTGTAGCTGCTTTATTGCGCTTGATCTGTTCTGGTCATGTGATCTGTGTCGCTTTGATTTCCAGCAAATGGACGACTGACCCCCGTTTAGTGTTCCTTATTTAGCTTCTTATAGCGTGAAAGTTTCACTATTGGCCAGTAGTTTTGGGTAATGAGCAATGTTCAGGCGCACTTTTTCTTGTATATTAACATTAAAAAGTGGAGGCCAATAGACCTGACCTTTTCTGGTGTTATTGCTGAGGGTCACACTGGAATACGAGCAAAAAAATCATGGTTCAAATGTGTGTTTACGCGTGGCCAATTTTAATGTAATCTCACATCAAAAAGTAAGATGCAAAGATGAAATTTTACTCCATGTGGCCTAGTTTTGTTTATTCAAGCATAAACCACGATTTTATAGCTACCATTTTTCATACTGGGTAACAATAGCCAGCCTGCAACTGGGAGACAAAACGGATTGGTCTTACACACATGGATATTTAAAACAAAAATAAACGAGGCCATTGGCTTTTACAAATTACTACATTTAATATTAAATGCTAAAATTTAGCTCTTCCTCAGCGTCGGCGTATATGTAACATAATTAATAAATTTTTCGAGTGCACTGTGGGAAAATGCCATTGGAAATTGGATGCACAGGCCTTCCGTACTGGGTGAGACAACGCCGCTTACGTAACAATCGAGCAGGTTCTTCAATAGGGTTTAGCTATTATGTATAACTTCGTAGATGCAATGAAGCGCTTTGAAGTACGGTAGTACTTTCAGCCATACGTTTTAACTGAACTTGCAATTTCTGCTCAGGGCCTTTCACTCAAAACTGAAAACATTCCTCTTTCACAGATCCTATCCTGACACCCCTTCTTCCTCTTATCTCTCTCTCCTCTCCAGCCCAAAACACCACCCCCAAGCTCCCACGCTGTCTCTCCGTCTGACTTTTGGATCTTGACCTGGAACCGAACCCTTTTGCCTATCGATTTTGTTTTGACTGAGCGCCTGTGAATAAGCTGGTCCCCGCGAGGTGGTTTTCGTTGGGCGCTGTAGAAATCTCGGAATTACGATTACGATTACGAACTGCAACTGAGTGGTACGTTGTACAGCAGCTTGGTACTACATATGTGTAGCATGAAGCTATGCTGAAATATTGACCCGGATTTTTATTCTTTCTGCATTTCTATGACGCAGTGCGTGCTATGCCTCCCAGGTTTATACTCCGCTGAAGTTACGTCGTAATCTGCATTTCGGTCTCCTTGGTTCCAGGCCTCCCTTGGACTCCTGACTGTCCCTCGTATGCGCACTGCTACAGCCCAGTCTAGAAGCTTTGCCTGTGTTGGACCTAATAGCTGGAATCGCCTTTCCCGAGAGCTGCGGCTTGAATTCCTCAGTTTGTCCCTTCCGCAGTTTCGCAAGCGCCCGGTCTGTATTATTCGACAGTGGTCTCACTGGTTCGGGTCGGGAGCACATCTGATGAGTCTATTCTTGAAGTGGCGCTTTATAAATGTCAGATTACGATTACAATTACAATTACAATCATTTTCACTATTATTAGTAGCGTCGTCGACATCATCATCATCATCATCATCATCATCATCATCATCATCATCATCATCATCATCATCACTGTTCTCTTTATCATACTGTTGCGACATAGTTACCTAATCGCCTGCACAAGACGGCAGTTGATAAGTATGATCGTCGTCAGTGGCCCGATATAAAGAAGTGCTATGTACAGGCCATCGATGTATATGTCGTAGTAGTAGGAGTTAGAGAAACTCTGGCGGTACAGCATTCGTGTGGTACTGCGCATGGTACACGGATCGTGCCAGCGGTACACACAGCTATCGAAGAAACGTGGTACGTTGTACAGCAGCCCGGTACAGAAGATAGCGATAACGTAGCGCCGTCTGGTGAAGTCGTTAAACAGGAGTGGCGAAGTCAGTGGAGCGCACACGCAGGCGAATCGGTGAACCGTGACGAGAACTATCATCCAGATGGCGATCGTCTGGAAGGTCTTTAGAAGCGGAAACACGAGTGGCTGGACCTGGGTGAAGCAGTCTTCAGACGGCAGCAAGTATCTCAATGGGTAGCGAAGCGAAGCGGCAACCAAGTAGAGCGTGTCGGCGACGGAGAGCGCTTGGAGGAAGAAGACGGTGCCATGGCGCTCCTTGTCCCTGCGAAGGACGACGATGGAGACGATGTTACAGATGACTCCGATGAGGATCAGAGGAGTGGTAATGTAGAGGTCTATGATCGCCTGGGAGCCAGTGGCGCTTCTCCGTAAGAACCTCGTGTCATCGTTGGTACCTCCGGTAGATGGCCAGGTGACGTTATCCAGGTGAGTGGACGGCGTTGACGAACAGTTGCCAGGGATTATATGGGTACCGCAGCTGTACAGCATCGTTTCCCGGGAATTTCTATGCGTGTTGTTCTGTCTCCGTCTTTATATCTGTTTTCCTCTGTTTTGTTCTGTTTCCCGCCTACGATTCTTCCCTCAGTCGATGGACATTTGGCGTGTTAACAAATCCAAAATGCATCACTGTATTTAGTTTCTGTCACTCTCTGTTTTGTATTTGATAGAAAACGTGACAAGCCTGAAAACAACAAACCGGTCTGTAAAACTAAGAAATACCATAAATCTACTAGATTATCCTATGTTAGGCTATCGTAGGTTATCGTAGGTTATCGTAGGTTATCGTAGGGTATCGTAGGTTATCGTAGGGTATCGTAGGGTATCGTAGGGTATCGTAGGTTATCGTAGGGTATCGTAGGTTATCGTATGTTACCCTGTGTACCGATGCGCTTGTTATTCATCACTGACTAAAGATGATACAGTGAAAGTGCAGCTAATCTGTCGATTTTCCACACTGCAGCCTTGATTAAGCTTCCAGGTGGGTAATATGCATGTTTATTGTTTTTATCGCTAGAGGCGCCACACACGCCAAAGTCTGCTATGTAGTTACGTAATGGGATTGAACTTGAAGGCAATTCCAGTAGACATACAAGAGACACGAATCTCGGTTTGGAAAGAAATGAAGTCCATTCCTCAGAATACATAGAGTTCTTTACAAATCCCATCTTTTTATCGATCTCCCAATCGGAAAGTCGTTTGGCCAAATCACCCATTGCATTTACTACTATTACTACTGCACTGTGCAGCTGGGTCTATGTCCGCGTCTATGTGTACGAGTATCCGTGGATTAGTCTCTCTGCCCATTCTTCCGTCTATATGTATGTATTCATGTCTGTATACATGTTGCGTTTGTATGTATGCATGCATGTATGTGTGTATATATCGAAATATGTATTTATATGTGTATGTATGTATGTATTTATTTATGTGTATGTATGTATGCATGTGTGTTTGTATGTATCTATGTGTGTATGTATGTATGGTGTATTTGTATGAGTATGCATGTATGTATGTATGTATCTGTGTATGTAAATATGTGTGTATGTATGTGTGTGTCATGTAGACAGAGAGAACCAGAGATGCCGAGGCAGATAAAAAACAATGTAGCCAGACACATATACAGAGAGAGGTACAGGAACAGAGAGACAGCTAAGAGAGAAGGCAGACGCAGCTAGCGACATTGAGACAGACAGAAACAGAGTCGGAGACAGAAGCAGACTTTTGGCTTTGAGAAGTTCTTCAAAGGCGCTATAAAACTGATTCGTTACATTCCGCTGCAGACGGTATTCACATGAGCTCAGCCTGTCAAAAATGTCGGTTGCTACTGCAGTGGAAATGCTAAATATATCAGCCTCCGCATCTCATCAGCTATTGATCGATTGTGGTGCATCGCTCCATCGGTCGACCGCCTCACCCAGTGGCCGATCCACCCACCAACCCACTCACTATACAGAACATCATATTGTATAACTCTACATCCATCCGCCCGTCCATCCATCTGTCCCGCCGTTCGCCCATCCATCCATCGATCTATCGATCCATCGATCCATCCATCGATCCATCCATCTATATATACACACATACATACATGCATGCATACATACGTACATAAAGGCTACCATCCATCCATCATCCATCCTTCCATCCATCCATCCATCCATATATACATACATACATACATGCATACATAAGTGCTACCATCCATCCACTTATGCTACATGCATACACATTTATGTATGTATGTATGTAAGTAGGTAGGTAGGTAGGTAGGTAGGTAGGTAGGTAGGTAGGTAGGTAGGTAGGTAGGTAGGTAGGTAGGTAGGTAGGTAGGTAGGTAGGTAGGTAGGTAGGTAGGTAGGTAGGTAGGTAGGTAGGTAGGTAGGTAGGTAGGTAGGTAGGTAGGTAGGTAGGTAGGTAGGTAGGTAGGTAGGTAGGTAGGTAGGTAGGTAGGTAGGTAGGTAGGTAGGTAGGTAGGTAGGTAGGTAGGTAGGTAGGTAGGTAGGTAGGTAGGTAGGTAGGTAGACATGAAAACATTGTGAAAACATGACATTGCACAATATTTCAATGCAGTAAACACAGACTCTGGTCGGATTAACCCTTTCCTGTCCTGTGGCTTCTAGTTGATATTAAATCCTCGATCGAAGCGACCATCAATCACTCGAAGAATGTTTTCGGATTCGAAGATGGGTTAGAATCAAACGGAGTATCATTTCCACCGGAGCGAATGTATTTACAGACACTGAAGACGGATAGATCCAAGGTGGCTGGTAGAACACTGGTGAGGACTCAAGACACGCTTACTACGTTCTGTGGATCATATTTGATATATGCATATAGTCTACGAAACGTAGTAAGTCCATTCCTCATATGTTAAATACATATGTATATATATATATGTATATATATATATATGCTAATGGACATTCGGCCACTGACGGGATTAGAGGACATTATGGAAATAGAAAGATGTATACATGGACATACGGACTACGTACAGACTAACGCCGACGGGATATATGGCCGACATCTATTAATAGAGATAAGATAGATCACTGATAACGTGATTTCTAGTATTATATATGCTCATAACCTTTACTTAGAAGAAATTGTCATAAATAGATACAGGCAGAGACAGAGAGAATATGACCGAGACACGCATAAAAAGAGACACGCATAGAAAGAGACACGCATAGAAAGAGATATGCATAGAAAGAGAAATGCATATAAAGAGACATGCATAGAAAGAGACATGCATAGAAAGAGACATGCATATAAAGAGACATGTAGGCGGAGTTTATGCATAATGTATGAAAGCCAGAAGCGCAGGCATGGTGAATGAACGAACACAAAGCAGTAAGCAATCGGAAATCGTCTGCTTACGTCAGGCAAACAGCGTAATTGCGCATGCGCGCGTGGGTTCGACCAGCTTCCGGTGATTCTGCCCGTCTAATTTCCGTTTGACACATTAACTCTGGACGAAGGCAGAGAACCTCATTGAACTGAATCTCGTGACCAGAGCAATTAGTCATCTCCACCGGAGATCAAGAGCTCATTAGGGCAACTACAATATTTATGACCGTCTCAACTGAACAACCCAGTTTTCCTCACAGTTACGCTATGAGAAAACATCCAGTGGTAATCGTAATCGTAATTCCGAGATTTCTACAGCGCCCAACGAAAACCACCTCGCGGGGACCAGCTTATTCACAGGCGCTCAGTCAAAACAAAATCGATAGGCAAAAGGGTTCGGTTCCAGGTCAAGATCCAAAGTCAGATGGAGAGACAGCGTGGCAGCTAATGGGTGGGTGGGTGGTGTTTTGGGTTGGAGAGGAGAGAGAGATAAGAGGAAGAAGGGGTGTCAGGATAGGATCTGTGAAAGAGGATTGTTTTCAGTTTTGAGTGAAAGACCGATGCAGAAATTGCAAGCGGTGGAGCATCGATGAGTTTGTATGATGGGTGGAGGCTTAATAAAAACCATGTGCCCACAACACCTCAGGCAAACGGTCTGGTAGGTGGTGTTATACCACTGGTCAGATACATTTTGTCTGGCTACCACGAAAGACTGCAGTCGCTGGCTGGTTGAATGCTATAATGACTGCTCGATTACAAGACAAATCTAAAACTGTTTAGTGATTGAAGCTAGCAGACAATTGATTTTAAGAGTGCACTTTCGGTCTCAGTTGTTATGGAAACGCATTCCCAGGAGATGCTATATCTGATTCTTGATCCTGAATTGTCTTGTCTTGTCTTTAACCCTCTTCGAGCCGAGGGTTGGCTGCACCACGGACAATTCTGCACCACCTGCTTCTGTTCCTCGTTTCTTGTAATAACTGGTCGAACGATAATTCAGTTCACGACTTGATGTTATCGATCCACGTCATCTTGGGTCTTCCCTGAGCTCGGAATCCAGGAATTTTGCCTTGAATGATGATCTCTTTCTCTAGACAGTCTCCACTCTTTCGCAGCACATCCCCCAATGTATGACAGCTTCCTCTTTTTGATTAATCTGAGCAGATTCAGCGTTAAATCAGGTGTACTACGTCTCCTGGTTTAGTATACCTGAATCAGGGTTAATTAAGTTAATTGCAGATATGCGTTGGGTAGGCAAAAGCAGACCGATCTAAGGGCCAATGCGGAGATAGAATCAGCGAAGGACAAGAGTCATCTGTCCAAGTTGTAAAGCAATAGACTGAGGTCTCATTTCTTAACAGTTTGCATTTATATTTTTAAACAAACATAGGCCTACATATTATTGATTATATATGTTTGGGCGTCTGTCACTTATACCTCTTAGTACAATATACGACTTACATATACGTAGGTCTAGTGTATGTAATAAGTGCTTATTATCCACTTAAATAAATATGAATCCATGTCTATTTATCTAATCTAATCTAAACTAATGGCCTCTATAGCACCGTTATTATAATGGCCACTGTTAAAATTTGTAAATCGCTCCATAGCCATAGATGCTCCACCCCTCTGAAATAAACTCTCGTCACAATTTCAACAAGTATCTGACTCATCCTACTAACGCACCAGCGATTCACCCCGTGGAATCTCTGCGCAGGTCTTTCACTCAAGGACAAAAACACTCCTCTTCCACGTATCCTATCCTGATTCTTCCTTTCTCCTTATCTCTCTTTCTGGTTCAATTCCAGACAGCATCCACCGTAGCCGTTTGACTCTCTACCTGCCTGACTCTTGGATCTTGACATGAAACCGAACCTTTTCTGCCTAACGATTTTGTTTTGACTAAGCGACTGTGAATAAGCTGGTTCAATTTACGTTGGGCGCTGTATAAATCTCGAGCTTACGATTACAAGTACGATTAAGATGAGTAACCGTCCGTGGACTACCACGCCTCCAGGTGCGCGCTGAGCTTCCGTCTTTCGAAGTAGGTAATTGAGTAACAACGCGTTGTGGGTTAAAAGGGTGTCCTGGTGGGAGATTGCTGGGGTAGTGTATGGGCTGCAGCCGAATAGTCCGTACACGATGACCTTAAATGGCGTGGCTCCCGTTCAAACGGGCAGCGGTGGTAAAGGATCTCACCCGATAAATTCAGTGAAAAATGAGCACGGTGAAAATTCACTGAAAATTGAGCATAGGGTAGCAATAGAAAAACATGTACATTTACATCTTTCAACCGCGGAACCTCCCTTTTGAGGAGTTTCTGTGGAGTATGGAGATGTGTAGCACGTGTGCTACCATTTTTAAAATATAATATTCACACCAGGTTCCAGGCCTTAGCACTCTCCGGTCGGCCTCCCTTGGACTCCTGTCTGTCCCTCGTATGCGCACTGCTACAACCCAATCTAGAAGCTTTGCCTGTGTTGAATCTAATAGCTGAAATCGCCTTTCCCGAGAGCCGCGGATCGAGTTCCTCGGTTTGTCCCTTCCGCAGTTTCGCAAGCGCCTGAAGTCTTTATTATTCGACAGTGGTCTCACTGGTTCGGGTCGGGAGCGCCTCTGATGAGTCTATTCTTGAAGTGGCGCTTTATAAATGTCAGATTACAAAATTACAATTACCCAGCGGCATTGCTGAATGCAGCAGGGGCTGCAACACTGATAAGACTGCGTTAGGCCACAACCAGTTTAAAAATAAAGATGTTGTCACAAGTCTATTCCTGGCATTGCTCTGCATAACCCGGGTTTCCCTATCCCAATCGATAATTTCTCTACGGCTTCACAGAGTTCGTAGTCTACAATTGAGAGAATGACGTGAGAGGCCTAAGGTAAAAACCTTCGAAGCCACCCGGAGCCTTGTCAGTTCCCTTTGATGTCATAGGGTCCAACTATAATTCTGTTTCTGATGTCGGAATGGATTTCGAAGCTGTTATTGATCGAGGATCAAAATCAAATTTCAACGCAGTAATCGATTTCATATTGCTCGTCCGTTCCCCATCGCGTAGCATCCAGACTAAGCGTCGAGTTATATCGGCAAAAATGTGAGTCTTGCAATTCATAAATGTGACCAAAGTGCTTAATATCCGCACTCGCGTTATTAGTGCCTGATTTATGGCTTACGTCCCACGATGAAAAACGTCTATTTCTGGCAGAAGCTCCTTGAGGTGGGATGAGAGGGAGGTCGGCTTAGCGGTTCTCGGTCCTAAGCCCGGCTGGAAGCACTAACGGGAATTTAAAGGATTAAACGTAGATTCAGAGGGCGCCACGCGTCAGAGGAAACGCCATCTATCGTCACGAAAGACTTCAAATCTGTAGAGACTAGATATATACGGCGTTCACATAGAAACCGTCGGTTGGTCTCTTGGGTATAATAACAACGCTCATGGAAACCTATCTAGATAAAATGGGTCAGAACTGAAATAGCTGTAGTGTGCTCTTTGAATTAGTTTGGCTGGGGCTTTCACTGTCTAAGCAAATCAGTCACAGTGTCCTGAAGCTAGACAGTCTGAATGCTGTCTATCCGTGGGATTGGGGGGGGGGGGGGGGGGTAATACCCGCAGTTAACAGAAGCGTAGTGACTGGGAAAATGCCTCCCCGTGTGGGGGATGGGCTGAACCGCAGAGGGGAATATTCCGTTTCGTCCTTCCTCCTGCACGTCGCTCTATGCATGTAGACCGCATTCATTGCGCTGTATTACCAAAACACGATGTTCACGAGTGTCTGCACAAACCACATTGTAGTGCTTCTCTGTACCAGACATTTTCTTAGCCAACAGCGTTGAACTCGTTTATACAGTAATGTCAACAAGCCATGGGACTCTATAAGAGCGAGAAATATAGGATCACAATCTGTAATAGTTTCACATTTGCTTCGAAAGTAATGATGTTCTAGCCTGGCATGTATAAAAGATTTACAACAAAGAAGAGTAATTTACTTTTATCACATATTGCACGGAAATTGTTGATACAATGAGAAAAATCAATGGCTTAGCCAGAGACTCTGTCTGCAGAGCAATCGTCAATATTATGCAGTTATATGATGCAATAAATGTACATAGTTATACGAGATGCACAGATAGACTTTGCAATGTATCACAACGCGTGGGAAGGGAAAATGGTACGACGAACAAAGAAGCATGGGGAATGTGGTTTCCTACGGATTCGTGTTTGGCGGCTTTATGAAGTAAAATGTACATTGCAAGTAATTTGCAAACTAAGTTTCACACTAAACTGCGTTAAAAAATTGCATGGATCGAGGTTGCGATGAAAGTGAAAACGACGATCGATTTTGTGCCAGCAGAAATCTCTGCCTCTAACGAGGGAGGGAGAATTTGTACATCACTGCGATGGAAGTAGAAGCTACTACACTGCCCCGTTCAAAGAGTAATGTAATTATCTCCATTAAGCATACGTTATGCATGTATATAAGTATGTATGTATTTATGTATGCCTAAAGAATGTATGTATCAAGACACTTAATTTAGCGCTTTTTGAGCAACTCTCAAGAGAGCAGCGCCCACGGTAATCTAACTAATCTACACAAGTGTTGTATTTGTGTCTGTATCATTTATTTAGCATTCATGTAGCGCCTTTTTAGAACCTACAAAGACGCCGAAACATTTGATAAATCTTAAGGGTACGACTTGAGGTAGGCCCAAACGTAACGAGTGCATGAATGTCGACAGACAGTCATCGTTTCTGTAATTATCAAGCACAGTTCGGCAGCTGTGTGGTCCAATACTTCTTCACACGTCTGTTTGGTTAAAATGAAGGCAAACTCTGCTATCATCGTCGACTGAATGATTCTTGATTACATGCACGTGTTACATCCATTACTACCGGATGTAACAAGACAACAATATAATTTGCGAGAAAGAGCTCAAAAATTTTCTTTACCTGTTAAAGACCATAAAAACTTTATAACACGTATGTTATATAAAAACGTATATTAACACTTGTAATTGTCACAGGATGTTTAATATCTCATGTCTTGATTGATATTCCTTAATGAAAATGCATTACTGTCCTATTATTATCAACTTTATGTTTATTGTCGTTTCTTTTGTTACTGTTATATTATTACGTTTTTTTTGTAAATTCTGGTGCGGTATGTCACCCAGAATAAACGAATATATATATACATATATATATATATATATATATATATATATATATATATATATATATATATATATATATATATATATATATATATATATATAATTGTACAGCAGACAAGCCTCAAATTGCGACGTGTCTAGATATCTGAACACACTGCTCGACAATTGAGGGATTTTTGTTCTTAATGACATTAAACACCATTTAGACTAGCATAGACATAGCTTTGCGAGATACTTAAAAGGCGATATATTAATTACGTATCTTGATACAATCATGCATACATACATACATATATATACATACATACATACATACATGCATACAAGCACACATACATTCATAATACATATATACGTAGATACACATGCATACATATATACAGATACATACACACATGCATACATGCATGCAAGTATACATACATACACACATGCATACATGCATAAATACATACATACATGCAAGCACACATACATACATACTTATATAGATACATAATGTGGTGTAACAGTACTTGCTGTTAACAGCTAGTTACCCTATTCTTCAGAAAGCTCTTCAGTTTAGTTGCCCCGTGTAAGTTATTGTAATCGCAATCGTAATGGAACATTTGTTTAGGGCCTATTCGAGAGAACTCTTCAGCCAAGCACCCGACCTGAAACATGAGACCTCGATCAAATAGAATGGTCTTCAATCGTTGGCAAAATAGAAGCAAAGAAAGTTATTTAAATATCGCAGGTTGCGTCGTAGCCTGTTTCAGAATGAAGGGCCCGATCACAGCGAAGCTACCACGATCCAAAGTGGGGTAGACTTACGGGACGGAACTACAACCAGGTCACCTTACGCTGCAGGGCTACGAATAGGCAGATAAGAGTATGCTGACGACAATGAGAGGCAAAGCTCCCTAAGAACGGGAGGCAGTTATGCATGTGCGTAAGGATAACTTGTGTATCTTTTCCTTAAATTTACTACAATTATCCTGTTTATGACTTACCTCAGATTTCAAAATCGACACCACGATGTATCTTTCAAGCTACGACAACAAGATAGATAGGCCTGAGTAGGTGTTACAAGAATCACTAATCATTCGACGTGAACTCTCAATTCATCACACACATCGTCAGCAAACACTGTATTGAATCAAGCTAAGGAAAATAAGAATATTTATTCTCCTTTGCTTCAACGATTCAGGCCGCATCCTTCCAACTAAATCAAATTAAGGTCAGATCCTTGGACCCACTGCGTCCGCGTTCTTCACTTTACCCAACAACCTGTTCTTCTAGGTTTACATGGAAACATATGCTCTGTAGTTTTACGCCAACATCTATCGTTTACCCACTTCGTAGATAAAGTAATATATGGCAAGCCACACGAAGAAGGTCAGATTCAGCTGCGTTCTTTCCCTTTAGGCGCAAAATCTATAGATTGTTTACCTACCATATACAACGCTCTGCTGCTCAGTTATGCTCGGCTCTGGTCTGCTCTGTTACGTGCTGTGTGCTTGTCTCAACTCCATGCCGTGCATGCGACGCGTGGCCCTGCCCTGCAGCGCCGCCAGTGTTATAGGACAGACTTTACTGCCTCGTTGGCGACAATGGACAATTAAGCCTCATCCCTCATCGGCTGAGCTAGTAGACCGCAGACTGATATGAATGCCGATGAGGTACAGCTTGTCTCAGGGAGTCTGAATGAAACGTTCCTTTGTTTGCCCAGTCTGTTGTGCAATACGATGTGAATCATACCATAGGTCCGTTACTTCTTTCCATCTCTTTCATCACTCATATTTTACTAGGATTCAGAGTAATTATTATGCCAGTTTTGCTCGCACTAACACTCGATTATTCAATATTAAATGTGCTGGCCCTTCAACTTGGAACGCTTTACCAACGAGCATTCGTATGTTGTCAAGTTTGAAACTGTTCAAAAGGCAGATGCGTCACTATTTAATAACATCTGTTTGACTGCCAACTGAATTGTTCATACAAACCATTAGTTTTTTTTGCTTCTTTTTTTTCTGAGTTTTTTGTTATATAGGACTGTGTAATGCAGCGGACTTCTGTATAGTTTTATTTTAGTTTCATTTGTGTACGGATTGTACATAACTTATTTAGTTTGCTTATAAAATGATACTTGCTTTGTTAACATTTCGATTGCCATCTTACGTTACTGATGTTAATAGGTGACCCTAATTAAGCGGGACCCTGGTCCCTTCTGGGTTTGCCTTTTGTATCCTGGCAAACTGTACTTTAATGTGTATGTAACTTGATATGTTGAATTTGGGATCAATAAAGAGAGTCAATCAATCAATCAAAAAAATCATCTCCATCGGACCACTACTCCCATCTTCAGCATTCTACCTACTCCACGTCCTGATTCTGTCCCGCGCGGTCCGTGTGCGGGGACCTTAAATGACGTGGCGCCTATCCAGACGGGTAGGGGTGGTGAAATATCTCACCAGATCAATTCATTGCAACATGCGCAGGGTCGAGGCCATGCGATCGTTATAGAAAATCATTTACATTGCATTTACATTCTTTCCGTTGCATCGGTTTATTTGACATCATGTCCCTAGTAAAGATACCACCTGTTCTGAACTTGTTTCAAACCCTGTTTTGACGACTTAATTTTTTACAGTTCGGCTGTATCCAAAATAATTTAGAAACATGCTCCCATTTTCACTAAAATAAAAGTCGTTCCGGATTTCGTATGTAGGGTCAAGGTCAACAGCTCTGGCAGCCATAAGATGTTGTTAAACACTGAAAACTACAACTAAATCCAACGCCCACTTTGATATATAATCTTTTCGTGAAAGCATTGAGCGCGCTTACAAACGCATCCGCGATCCTAACTTCTCCTTGACCATAAATCAGCCACCAATAGATACCATACATCTAGCTACGATTAAGAAGATATTCTACTCCTCACTAGTTCATTCCAGAGCTTCTAGACCTCGTTTCCTCTCGAAGACCATCAACCAACTCGTTTATCGGAACTCCTCCAGTCCACTTCCAAATTCTTTTCCATATCTCCTCCCGCTCTTTCTCGGCTAAATCATTGGCCAATTCATCTCAGTCTTGTCGCCTCACATATGAAATTCCTCAAAGCTCTGTTCTTGGACATCTTCAGTTGACCCTTTATGCTACACCACTTAGTCCGCTTATTAAGTCTTCTTTTGCAATTGACCACCACCTCTGTGCTGACGACGCCCGATTGTTTGTTTCGTTATCTCAGAACTGTTTCTAACTATGTCGACCATCTTCTTTATATTCCGTTAATCGTAATCCCGAGATTTCTACAACTCCCAACGAAAGCCATGTCACGGGGACCAGCTTATTCACAGACGCTACGTAAATCTTTTCCTGGACGAAAGCTAATCTCAATCTCCTGTGTCTGTACCCATCAGGAACGGAATTTATTTTTTAAAGCCTTTTTCTGTTGATTTCTTTTGATTTTCAGATTGTATTTTTGTGTTTTTGGTTGCGTTGTCTGTCTGTCTGTCTGTCTGTCTGTCTTATGCAAATTGAAGTACATCAAAGCATAGCAACTTTTTATTCGCAGCTACACAAAAGTGCATACTGGCCAGCAACCTAATCGTTTTTGCTCATTCCCTCCCGACTCTTAAATATTGCACTCGGTCACCGGACGCCTTGACTTTTGTCGAATACTCAGCGTCAAAGCAGTACTGGGCTTCCATGCTTTTTCAGCCCATGGTCCAAAGCTCTGGAATGCTTATATTTGCCACCTCTGCAAATTTTCTGGTGTCGTTCAGGTCTGGGCTAAAATCTTATCTTTTTCAGACTGCTTGTAATTCTTAGCCTATATTTCCTTCTTCAGGGATTCATCAGGGTCGTCAACTCGTGAAGAATAGACTCCAGGACTCCCTTTTCTCGTCACCCCTCCTAAATACAAGTTGTATATTCGACGACATATGTCGTTGGCTATCCATGATAAACCTGTCATTAGACCAGCAGACAGGCATTACACATCTACACATGCATTGACAATACTTATATTTACTGTTGTAGAAAATATATGTCTGCTGGTTATAATTTGTATACAGTGTATGTACCACAATTCACTTGAGGATCATTGGATTCTCTATCTGGTGACACAGACTAATTTACTCATACGATACCTATAGACTTATTGTATGAGGCCCATGAAGTGCAATATGTTCACAGGTCTCTGTCATATAACAACAACGTCTATCCCAAATACGTATATATATATATACATGTCTCAATACACTTAATTAAGCGTATATATACACTTACGTATATATATACTTGTCTCGATACACTTAATTAAGCATCTTTTAGGTACCTGCCAAAATCGCTGTCCATGCATATGACTACCCAACTAATTCAAACAAAATATGGAAATAGGATTGCCACCTTGAGATTTACTTAATTGGTGCAATAGGCTGAGCATTAATTAATTCGCTTAAGATATTGTATTGAACGCCTGAAGTTGACAGTTAAATTCAATGAAACAACATAAAGTGCCTCCACTGTACAACCTTCTGCAACAGGATTTAAAAACAGTTCATCTGGATTAATCTTAAAGTAAGACTGTGCTTTAAGTTGCTTATAAGATGTTTGTGGGTTACAACAATATGACAGGTAGATGAGATAGATCAATAATCAGTCTAATGAGAGTGTACTTGAAATTTGTAACAGTAAAGAGTAGTCAGAGAAGTTCTCTTAATACTGTAAAGATATTTGACATCAAGCAATAACCATGTTATTTGATATCAAGCAATAACCATGTTATTTGACATCAAGCAATAACCATGTTATTTGACATCAAGCAATAACTGTGTTATTTGACATCAAGCAATAACCATGTTATTTGACATCAAGCAATAACCGTGTTATTTGACATTAAGCAATAACCGTGTTATTTGACATCAAGCGATAACCGTGTTATTTGACATTAAGCAATAACCATGTTATTTGACATCAAGCAATAACCGTGTTATTTGACATTAAGCAATAACCGTGTTATTTGACATCAAGCGATAACCGTGTTATTTGACATTAAGCAATAACCATGTTATTTGACATCAAGCAATAACCGTGTTATTTGACATTAAGCAATAACCGTGTTATTTGACATCAAGCGATAACCGTGTTATTTGACATTAAGCAATAACCATGTTATTTGACATCAAGCAATAACCGTGTTATTTGACATCAAGCAATAACTGTTATTTGACATCAAGCAATAACCGTGTTGTTTGACATCAAGCAATAACCATGTTATTTGACATCAAGCAATAACCATGTTATTTGACATCAAGCAATAACCATGTTATTTGACATCAAGCAATAACCGTGTTATTTGACATCAAGCAATAACCGTGTCTATGAATGCTGACGTATCCAGCGTATTTTCTATTTGTTTGCTTAACATCTCCAATAAATCGTATTTGAAATTTATAACTCCAAAAGTATTTCACATCAAACAATAACTAGGTCTGGAATAGAACATTTGAGCAGCGCAGTTGCTCATCTCGGAGTTTCGACGGCGGGGTGCGTCATCACTGGACTAAAATTACACACAATGCACAAGAGCTGAAATACTTGTAGATTACAAAACCATCTTCTATTAAAATTTTATATAATAAACAATGCATTCTTAACTTCTTAGATTATGTATGCGTGCATGAATGCATGTAAGCATGCATGTTTGCAAGCATGTATGTATGTAATTATTTATGCGTTTACATATGTCTTGTGCAGGTACAAGTCTCATATATATGTATGTATTATATATGTAGGCCTGTGTAATACATACGTTTGTAAGGATGTACATATGTACCTTTGTATGTAATTATGCTAAGCATCTCAGTATCATCTCTACTTGACGGCAGAGTTCTTCCATCGACAGCCCAGACGGGCATATTTCTTCCTCGTCCCGAACTTCCACAATGCGATGTGGAAGTGATTCCGTGTTTAGTGTGGAAGTGATTCCGTGTTTAGCACATTTTGTGTAAAGTTTTGCCGCACAGTCTGACTAATGAGCGTCTTGGTCTGCCTTGAACGTGTTCCATGAGAGATTGAAAGTCAATCTCTTCATGGGTTGTTTTATCAGATTGGAAGCTCTTCTGCAGATTCCTTTCCGAAGATGCGCTATATAAATGCGCAATCACGATTACGCCTACGATAAGCTGCTTATGTGAAACACTTTATCAAAATGAAATATCATCTATGGAGAAAACGACTCGAGCCCTCGGATGGCGAGGCTATGGAGGAATATATTAAGTATGCTAATCGCATTCTTACGGCGATCAGGGTATGAGAAGATTTTAGGAGAAAATGTTAAGAGTAAAGCAACTTTTTGCTAATACATTGAACATAACAGTCTGAAGAGAATTTGTTCATTAACAGTAACTCAACGGTACTGACCTGGTCCATATCGAAATTTTTCCCACTAAATACCTATCGTGTTGATATCTTACCCATCTTACCTGGCAGCAGAGCTCGAATCGTTGTTATGACACTTTGCATCTGCTCCGTGCGCCCAGAATCTGTTGATAGATCTGTTACATACAGACCGTCCAGCAACCGATCAAGAGATCCTCTCGTCACGTATCCGGACTCGACTCTGACGGGGTACAGTACTTTTCTCAGACTGCGGGCAAATCCCAGCTCTGTGTTTAAATGAAAGACTCAATATAACAACAGCAATTTCAGTACAAGTAATTTCTGCATTTCTTTGTTTATTTAAAGCACTTACTGTCGCACATACAAAGTCAGTATCATTAGTAATAGTAGCAGTAGTAGTAGTAGCAGTAGTAGTAGCAGTAATATAGTAGTAATAATAATAGTAGTAGTAGTAGTAATAACAATAGTAATATTACTAAAAATAACTAATAATAATAAATCTAAGTAATAATTTCGATATATCGATAAGCTCACACATCGGACACGAGTAAAGACAGACAAGGAGACGATAGCGGCGCATTCCAGATTGGGAATCATAACCGTGAACTTAACTCTGCTGCTGGAAGATAATCGACTTTCGACTTCCTCTGCAAGTCTTCGGTCACACAGGTAGCATACAAGTTCACGGACATATGAAGATGCTTCAATATGGCAGCCTGGTTTTGTTGATTCGAAGCTAATAGGCACAGTGAAGTCAAATTAAATTGTACTGGTTTAGTGATTGGGTGGGTGATAAACCAGTCCAGATTGGAATTCCGCTGCCTGAAACAAGGTTATCCTGGAAGAATTCCCGAAGAATTCTTATTTTGCTGCCTTGCCTGCTATAAAGAACTCTGGAGCCAACGAATACCGGATATCTGGATAATCACAGATTAATTTGACCACAGAATGGTGGAAATACAAAAAAACAATAAAAATTAACTACACTGTGTTGCGTAATCGCTATGTTAGAATACGCACCTTTGACGCACCAATCATCTCGTTCGAAGTGTTTGTCCATAACGAAGAGGAATATTTTGCAATTTTGGATGCCCCTGGCGACCTCTGCGTCGAGATGAACTTCTGGGAAAAACAACATTCGCCTTAACCTTCAGGTGGCTATATAAAATAAGGTAATCGCAAATTCATTACTTGCCTCTTATATTAATAACAGTTAATAGCAATAATAATAATAAGATAATTCATATAGCGCCGTAGCAAAGCCGATGTCCAGAAAAGGGTGCTATACATGAATTCAGATTAAGTTCAAATAAGTAGACTAACTCTGTTATACCAACTCTTCATTGTAGTGCTAACATTTCACGACAATCTTTCTCCTAGCACGAATGCTGTCTGCAGCCTACAGTATAAACTACTTTGGTTGAGCATAACTGCCTCCGTACCAGCGATGAAAGCATCTCTTTACATTAGTGCCGTTCTTCGTTCATTTGCTTCGCCAACCATAAATACGGCTTGCCCTGCCAGCGTCCGAAGCTTTGGCTACTTTGTAGCGGTGGCCTAATGTAGCTCATTAAGTTTCTATCCCCGTGCGAAGGAGTGTCATAATTATTATACCTATCACCCACAATTAAACGGATTACAAAGACAATCAAAATAGCTATAATACAAATATTAATATGCATTACTGCTCCTACTTTATTAAATTAGTATTATTAAATTAACTACATCAAGCCATGTGGCGTGAACGGCACGATCTCCTCAAGAAGGTCATACAGGCCGTCTATCTTGTCGTAATGTGAAGATTTTCTTCGCCTTCATTTGTTAAAAGATCAGTTATACGTTACGTGTGCTAACCAACTCAGTCCAAAATTTGCCAGCGGTGAATAGAGTTTCAATTTAAAGTCACCTGATGGTACTTACTAATGTCATCCTTATGGAAGGTGGTGATGTTCTCCTTGTTCAGATGTGACACCAGTTCCCTCGCAATCGTTTGGGATACATCATTATATGCCAGATATACTGACATCTATGAGTAATCACAGATATTTAATTTATAATTTAATAGTAAATTATTTTCTTTGAAATTTAAAATTAAGTTTAATTTTTTTGTTTTACTTTTATTATATTTTTAAAAAAATATGAAATAAAAGAAAATAATTACAGTTATAAACAAATATATCTATAGTGCAGTAATAAAATTAATAAATTTTTAATTAAATATTAGAAAGGTAGTAATAAAATTAATAAAATTTTAAATAAAATATTCGTAGGGTACATATATTCGTAAAAATAATTTTAAGCATGCTAGATCTCTACAAATGATAATTCAAAATGTTAGGGTTTGGAGATACTTGTAAGGGTTGTGGTCAGGCACTGGGCTAGGGTAAGTTACCTAGCTTACATTTAGGCTTGAGTTGAGATTATAGCAGAGGCCGTGTCTTGGTGACTAATACAGTAGTTAGATTACGGTCAGTCTAGCATACAAGGCTATGGTTACGGTTATATTAATTGTAACCGTTAGCTATAGCTGTTATGGTTGCATTAACATTCCATAGACCTACCCGCCTGCCAGGGAATGGGCGTTTACCATCGGATCTTGAAAGTCCGACTGGTTCTTTAAAAGAAGGGAAACCCGCTTTTACCAAAGCTCGCCAGATTAGGTCATTTAGAGCTGCGATCTGGCAGTCCTGCCGGGCCCCAGACGTAAGCCATACTTTGAGAACCGCCAGTCAAGGCCATTGAGCCACAAGGGCACATATGAGTGGTACAAATCTCAGCACGAGGCGCAAACCCACGGCCTCTCGTACTGCCTCATCTCCGAGTCTTAGACCACACTTACTGAAAGGACAAACAACCAATCACCAGAATGAGGTGAAGCCACCGCCATGATCCGTGCCCTGTTATAGTCCGATACGGCAGAAGCTCGTAAGGTGGCTATGTCCTTCATAATCAAAGGGCGATCCCATGCTGATTGTTTGTATGCAACTGGGTCGTCTGGAAAGGGTACATTTGATGCCAAACTCCACTGGGCCTGGACACTGCGTCAGTCCAGGATCCGGCCAGGATGGATGCCTGGAGAGGCATAGTACCTGCGGCTGAGGCCAAAAAGGCTGGAAGAGCCAGCGAATTGCACCAGTAATAGCCAATCCACCATCCTTAACCGGGAGCGAGGCCTGAAGCCAGTACATGTCCGACAAAGCCAAGTTCAAGGTGCTCGAGAGGCCCTCTCGCAGTACAAGATCAAACACGCTCAAGCACGGGTGGTTCACACAAGGGGCGCATCTGAGAGTGTGCAGCAAAGTAGGTGAGCTAAGAGAGCAACGAAGAAGGACGAGGGCGTTATGATAGATGCCAGATGCGAGACGCCGACCCTGAGTTCTGAACTCTGGCTTCCAGAACAGACCTGTGGGCCCCCCCCCGAGAGATAAAGGTACTCCCAGGAGGCGGGCGTCATCTGGTAATGTTGTTGAAAAGCGGTTTAGTATATCCGGAAGAGTGGGGTGTTGAGCTTGTGAAATGACCTCGCATTTTGTGATGTTCAAAGTCAGACCCACGGCACCAGCTTCTGACATGATAACCCCGACTTCCCCCGCCACAACAGAGGTCTTGCCTCCCGAAGTTAAGTCATCAAGATAACCCAGCACCAGTGGAGAGGACAGACGTGAAAGAAGAGCCTGCAGAGGCAGGCAAAAGAGGAGGAGACGCAGATATTTAATTGAGGAACGAACCTCAGGGCCAGTTTCGTTACAGGTAATCAGGTCCAAGATATGTTTTGGTCGCAACCCATCAAAGCCACCCGAGGAACCAGCTGGAAAGGAACGGACCGCATGCAGAATGTCCTGTTCCGTAGCCTGAAAAGGTGAGAGGTTTTGATTTAAAGGTGGTATGTCCTTATCTGTGCGAGAGGGAATTAGGGTACTTGGCCTGAAGGTCTGCAAAGGATGTCGGGTCTGCCCGGACTGGCTGTTCCTCTGAGCACAAAATCCGCACCGCTGCTCTGATGTTACCATCTTCCAATTCAGCGGTCACAGCTGATGCTATAGCTTCTGGACCCTGCGGTCCCTCATTGTGACGCCCAATCTGCTTGACAAAAGCAATCGATGCCGAAAACTGGGCGTTAGAGTTCATCTCGGAAGTGAAAATGGCAATTCGTTTTTGATAGTAGATGTTATATTGTAGCGTCTGCCCCATCTGGCTGGGGGAACCAAGATGAAACTGCTAAAGAGCAGAAGAGTATGCCAAGTATCTGGGTTAGTCGGGTCAGATAGGATGCGATTTATAATCTTAGAGACTAGATGGTCCAGAGAGGATCGAGTGGCTTTGGGAATGTGTTTAATCAGCCGGCATTCAGGGTCAGGGTGAGCTAAGGAAGGATTCTCCATTGAATGGAGAGGGAGCTTCCCCGTTGGAGTAGGACCCACAGAGTCCGACTTACCCGAGGCCACAAGCCCGTTCTCCTCGCCTGGAGTATCTGAAGGGAGGACGGACAAAGGTGGTTTATGGGCATGGGCTACCATGGACCAACCCGTCGCCCCGGTGCACGTGTCTACTGGCATGGCAGTGGGTACAAATGCCCTTAGCTTTCTGGCAAGTCTGTGATAGTGGCCAATACTGACCTTGAGATAAAGACATGACATGATCAAAACAACAGGCTACAAAGCCCGACTAACATGGCGAGAAAGCATGTTTATGATGCGCATAAACAAGAGGGCGGAGTAGGTCGCAGCGTATGTAGGTAAACGTCGCGTGTATGGGTATAACTTTAGGCAATTGTGTAAAAAGAAACTGCAAAACCTATAGCGGAAGTTCAAAGACAGAACTATCACCAGCTCAAAACAAGAATTTTAGCGAAGAAACGATTGAGAGGGATGGCAGAATAAAATCAAGACCTCGCAGAGGAAAAACTGCCGCCATCTTGAACGAAGGGTCATCCCAGAATTATTATTATTATTATTATTATTATTATTATTATTATTATTATTATTATTATTATTATCATCATCATCATTATTAGATTAACGTGCCAGGCAAAATAGGTTCGGCATCGGTTAAGCCGATTCACGCTAGCACTAGTGCATTCTACTCTCGTGTAATATCGTCATGACAAACTTTCACGGGCCATCATTTTGTTGCATTCTAGCGAAGAAAAAAAATCACTAAAATAACACGTGACTTACAATTTCCAAATTCCTGGCAAAGTTTGTTAAAGATGGCAGACTTCGTTGCACAGCGATCGATGTAGGCGATTAGCAGACGGTGGAATCCTGATGGCAGTGGATAATGCGCGAATTATTGCGATTTTATATTGCGTCAGCACTATATGACGTCACTTTAGCCTTGTGCCTAATCGTAATCACCAATTTGTATAGCGCTGATTTAAGATAAACGCTTAATATACAACTGCGTGGAACAAAGCTGCATTAATTTCATGATCTTAAAGATCATGTGCAAATGTATAGTTGGCTTTGCTTTATTCTATCTTCGGAAGCTATGCATCTCAGTATATTTAGATACTTGACGGCTAATTTCTTCCATCGGCAGCCCAGATTCACCTTTTTCCGCATCTCGAACTTCCACTATGCGAAATAGAAATTTTCCTGTGTTCGGCACATCTAGGCCTATGTGTAATATATCGCCGCATAAAGGGCCTCTTGATCTTTCTTTGCCTGTGTTCAATGACAGGTTGAAAACCATTCTCTTCGAGTTCTTGTTCTGTCAGATTGGGAGCTCTTCTGCAAAATGTCCTTTCTGAAGATGCGCAGTATAATTGCACTATCACTATTACAGTAAGCTTTTGAAGTTTCTTTTGTGTAAAGAATTATCGAAATAAAACATCATCTATGGAGAAAATGTCCAGTGTTTCTAGGATGGTCAGGCTACGGAAGCATATAAGAATTATGCTAATCGCATTCTTACGGCGATCATGAAGGGTATGAGAAGATACGAGGAGAAGATGTTAAGAGCAATGCAACCTTTTCCTATTACATTGAACAAAACAGTCTGAAGAGAATTTATTTATCACGAGTAAATTTTTCCTACTAAATACCTATTATATTGATATCAGAAACATCTCACCCGCCAGCAGGGCTCGAACTGAAGCCACGACACTCTTGAACTGCTCCGTGCACGGTGGCTCTGCTGAGAGATCTCTCACATACCGACCGTCAAGCATCCGGCCCAGAAACCCTCTCGCAAAATAACCGGGCTCTGCTCTGACGGGGTAGACTAATTTTCTCAGTCCCAAGGCAAATGCCAGCTCTATGTTCAAATAGAAGAGACTATATAAAACAATTGCAACACAAAACATTTCTTCATATGTTTGTTTATTTATAGCACTTACTAGAGTAGCAGTGGTAGCAGTGGTAGCAGTGGTAGTAGTAGTAGTGGTAATAGTAGTAATAGTAGTAGTAGTAATAATAATAATAATTGTAATAATCCAAAAATCTCGTTAACCAAGAACACTTATAGTGTTTGGTATAACTAAAGAACGTCAATTACTTAACCTAATTACCTGTTAATAGTTAATGCTAGTTGGGGATCTCGAAAGTCCAGTGGTTAGTGTAGTGAACTGTAAGCTGATGAGTGGGATTCAAATTCTTGCCAGGGCAGAAAGATTTTAGAGATTTCTGAACCACTTGTGCCACTTCCTCTACGTTTTACTCCTCAAACTGACCTACGCTGTCGGTTGGAAGATCAGGCAGCGCGGGAGAAGACTGGCCATCCGCCTCATATGCCAGGTCGGTAGTACCGGGTAAGCAGACATCACACCCTGTATCAGCTGATTACCCAAGGAAAGTTACAGCTGGATCTTGAGGCTCATTGGTGCAGACGTATCTCTCGCAGATCTGGTAGGATGACCTGTTGGTGCAGCGGAAGCTCACAAGAATAAAGCGAAGGCCGACAGCCCAACAATTTCTTATATAGAATACGTCGTGCTGAAGTCGGCCCGACGTATACTCATTATCTGGAATGATTTTGGCGAGAGATGGGAGTGGGAGAAATGGTATCAATAAAACAGTTTTATTCTTAGAGACAAATTTGATGTTGTAAAGAAATATGATTTTGACGAACGCAGCAGCAGCAAAAGCACCATTCTCTGCAACCAGTCTACATTATTTGTAGGCCAAGAAAAACGGCCACCACAGCGCACCCCTGGCTGCCTCTCAGGGGTTTAACGGAATATTTTGTGACTGAAACACGAGCATTAAGTCGCTGTTGCCTAAGAGCTTCGATAGGCTGCCAATTGCCAGTATATTGTACATACAGGCTGACAGTCCGCAGCGGAGTGGTTATTTTTTTATCCTTTTTTATAGCCCATTCGACCTACATCCTCTGTGTTCGTATCAACTGGAATAGAAACAGTGTTTCTAGCACAACATATCGTTTGCAGAATGTTCGTAAAAATGACTCCAAAAGTCTGGATTTATATAATTGACTAGACTTTAAATGAAACGTTATATAGCCCAACCATGTTTTAAGTGGATAATAGATACTTTCTTGCATAAGCGAGGATCTACGTGGACTAGTTGTTCATCATAAATAATATTCAGGTAAGTGAGAAAAATGGAATCTCAACTAATTCTGGTCGAACAATACGCTGTTCGCTTACAACTCTGGCCGTCACGACGCTGTTCCACGCATTCATACGCACCATGGTTGATTACGGCAATCGTAAATGTAATTTCGAAAATTTCTAAAGCTCTATATTAAAGCAAAGCGCTGGGCACCAGCATATTCACGAGCGCTGGGTCAACTCAAGCAATGCGTTCAAAGATACCATGTGTCGAACAAAGTCCGGTCCGGGAACCCAGAATACCAGAGACAGAAGGGGACGAAGGCGCTGTTACGGTCGGCCGTGAGCAGGCTGGAAGCCTACGCTGGCGCTGTACATGTAGTTTAAGCCTAACAGGCGGGAAGTGCTAGCAAGAATTTGCGACCAATACAACGGCTGCTGTCCATTACTAGGAGAGGCTTGTTCCTAAATTCATTATCGCGTAGCGAGTTCCATGCTGAGGATGTAGGTCAGGCCGTTTTGCAGAGTTTATATATAGTGGATGAGACTTGTTTAGCGAAACATGGACGGCAGCGGAGAGTACATAGGCTAGTAATGTTGAGAAAGCAATGGAACTGCGCAGCAAAATTAAGGCGCCCTGTCTGGGAATAGATACCAAGCGTTAGACAAATACAGGAAGTTCTGAGTTGTGAGACAGCAAATGGGCCTAAAAGAGCTTATCGGAGAAGATGTAAAGCACCTGAACCACAACAAAATTTGTCTTGAACTGGTAATAGAACTAAAAATAAGAAAGGTAAAGAAACTCTTTTCGTTGTTATTTTTGAAATTCGACTCGACTTCTCCAACGGTATATGATTTCTGACTGCGATTTTGACTTGAAGCGACCATCGTTTGATGCCTTTAGAATTATTATGATAACGATGACTATAGAAGTCATTAGATTAGATTCGCTTGCATAAAAATTATGTGTTCAAACTGTTAAACCGAGCAGTAGAAATCTTTAACCTAATTAATGTAATCTTAGATAGATTTCAGAATGAGAAGAAGCAGATGTGTGGTTGTAACATGACTCCCAATGGTTATGATCTAAGGCGGTTCTACCAACGTTGAATCACATCATAGCAATCGAACAGTAGGACAGCCATTTAATATGGTTGAAATGTCTTGTTAATGAATTGTCAGTTTTCAATGACATGATAGGTTTCAAAGTATAGGCTCGGCTATTATTGGATGACATTTCATCATATCAAGTGGTTCGTTATGAGAAACCGTTTGATATTTGTCGAAGTTTTGTTAATATTTCTGCTTCGGCCTTTCACTCAAAACTGAAAATATTCCTCTTTCACAGATCCTATCCTGACACTCCTTCTTCCTCTTGTATCTCTATCGTCTCCAACCCCAAACACCACCCCCATAGCTGCCACGCTGTCTCTCGGCTTGACTTTTGGATCTTGACCTGGAACCGAACCCTTTTTGCCTATCGATTTTGTTTTGACTGACCGCCTGTGAATAAGCTGGTCCCCGCGGCCCGGCTTTCGTTGGGCGCTGTAGAAATCTCGGAATTACGATTACGAGTGGTCAGAAAAACCACGATAAAACCATGCAAAAACCCACGAGGCATAGACGCTGAATAAAACCATGGATAAACCCATGACGCATTAGCTCTATGCCTTATCACTTCCTTGATCAGAAATACTTAGTTGGAACAACCATGATAAAACGCTTAGACGCATTAGCAACAGACCTATAACCAGCGCTTTAACCAGTCGGCTACCGTGCTTCACAAATTGGACTCTGAATTCTAGGCCCTTATATGATGGATGCCCGATACAGGGCTCTAAAGCATGGCTGACACCTCCACCAACTGGTCAATGGTCGCGGGTATGTGACTCGGTCTGCAATGTAAATAAACTTCTATTTTCATAGTATAGTCAATCTTGGTAAGTAGGCCTATTTTATTCTAGTAGGCTACCATACTTGATTGAATATCTCTATACTTTTATTTTCGACAGTTTGCGATTAAATAAAATGCCAAAACGAAAATTATCCGACAGCGACTTTTTACTAGAAAAATAACTTATGAACGTTATAAGACATAGTGGCTAAACGAATAATATTGAGACTGAACTGCCGTCATTGGGTACAGAATGCAAACCGTTAAGTCAAAGCAAGCTTTGCAAATTAATAGTGACAGTTCCGAAGACGTTGTTTGCAATATGCGACCTTGCATGAGAAAACGTTCACGAAGTCAGAAAAGTAAATTTTCGAGAAAAGCGCCCAAAAGTCAAGTCGGCATAAAATGGGTAAAAATGACTTCTTTGCATATTTATAGGCCATTTCATTGTTATGTTAGTTGTCGGAGAGTTGCCATGCTTTAGAGCGCTGTATCGGGCATCCATCATATGAGAGCCTATAGAATTCAGTCTAATTTGTGGAGCACGGTAGCCGACTGGTTAAAGCACTCGTTAAAGGTCTGTTGCTAATGCGTCTAAGAGTTTTATCGTGGTTGTTCCAACTAAGTATATCTGATCAAGGAGGTTTTAAGGCATAGAGCTAATGCGTCATGGGTTTATACATGGTTTTATATTTAGATTACGGTGAGTTTCGCTTTATAAATATTTTTATTTTCAATTTTATTTCGATGCCCTGCAACAAAACTTAATTTGGAAAGTCTCTTGGTGCCCCAAATTGAAGTCATGTACATCGATAATTATTCAAATGAACAGGTCATGGTAATATTTTTCTAAACCATTTTTTAATGAAGATTTCGTTAATAACAGCCTCGTGTGCGTATGAATAAGCTCCAGTTTACTATTTTTTTAAAATAAATCTTCACAACCCATGGCCGCGGCGACTTAGATCTAAATAGTTAAATAGATCTAAATAGACTTAGAACTTAATAGTTATAAATTTTAGCTCGCGATTTTCTCAATAGTAGCCGCGAAGATACCTACATCTTTATAAAACTGTAACTATTTCACTATTTGTGATAGAAACATAGAGGTTTCACCTAATTATTCAGCAGTACCACCCTGATGCAATGCTATAACAAACTCAGTTTTTATTTTTGCGCATTTCGTGAGCGTTTTCTCAGGCACGGTCGCATAGGTCTATATATATATCGGTGGACTGTGTTTAGGTTGAGAGAAATGGAAATGCGGTGGGTTGGATGGGTCAGAGTAAGATTTCTACAAATGGTGGGACTTCAGTTTTGAATGAAAAATGTGTGGAGTGATAGAAACAGAGGCTCGAGACAGATGATGGTGGATGAACGACAGAGGGGACAGAGGAACGGGTTCTTGAGAGAGATCGTTGCAGAGTCGAGATGGTGTGTGTCGCGAATTCGTTTAACTAGTTAAACCCAATTTCTAAGTTCAGTCATTTTATTTAAAATGTCTGCTTACACATTTTATTTTACAAAGAGAATATAGAACAGAATAACCAATAACTGTCATACAGTTCTTAAGAAACACTGAAAACTATTCTATACAGAGAAACACCAGAATAAACTCACGACAACCACAATTCTTCGGGCGTAGTAGAAGTCTCGGGCATCTGGCGTTGCCGATGCTCCGTTCGGCTTCTCCACACGCAGTCACCACTCAGAAATACTTGACTGGATTAGAATTCCATCCTCATACAGTCGATTATGGTCCAGTGTCATAAGACCAAACAGTTCCAATTCACCCGTACCACCAGGACCACGGGTACCGGGCTAAATTTACACACAATAACTGTTTTTCAAAATACTTGCACACTAAATTCCAGTGAGCAGTTTCCAACACGTAAGCCTACATAAACCCCAAAACTCTGCGTGTCAAACAACGCACAAAGTATACCATCTCCGGCAGATATTAAATACCGCAGGTATATACATTTAAAGCATGCTAATACACATGCATCTGTATACACAAACCGGCCAAAACTGATGCCGACTAATTGATGTAGAAGCCCAAATCCTAACCCTCACAGAAACCAGAGAAATAAATTTCCTTCGATTTAAAATTGTCGCACAACACTGTCAAGTGACGACACCACTTTGATTGTTGTTGTTGATATTGTTAATTAATAACAAATTCTATAGCGCCTGTGTTTTTGCGCAAAACATCATGCGAAGGAGCACCAACACCGAGCCATAGTGAGGTCAATAAGCAGAGGTCTATCTGCTGGGACGGAAAAGCAGCCCGTGGTGGATAAGACAGCGGAAATAGCTAAGTCTTAACCTGAGACTGAAATTACTCAAGAGACTGAGTACAGTGAACAGATGAGAAGAGCTCCAGATTCTAGGTCCAGCAACCGTTCACCAAGAATAGTACCAGTTTTAGGTACAACCAGACAAGCAATTAGTTGACCTAATTATTAGTTTCTGCTAGTCAGGGAACGAGATGATCTGGTTGTTAACACAGTGGCCTGTCAACCGCGAGCTCGGTAGGTTTATATCCATGCGACACACCCGTGAATATGGAAATACGGGAGAGGGTCGACCGTGCGCGTTTTAGGGACAGAAAATATAATAAGCGATTTCATATCTTCACCATTCACCGCTTCGAAATGGTCCTGGCGGCTTTGTGTAGACGATTGTGTGGTTGGAGCTCATCCCTTTGTCTCTTTCTGCAGTCAACAATTACTCCTTGATGACATAACGCAGGTAATGCTCCCAGGAAAAACGATGGACTCTGTGAAGTGCAGAAGCCGCCCGTCTATCCTTAGAGTGGTCAGCAATCAGATGCTCGCAGTAACACCGCTCCTCGTCCTGGAAGGAGTGCTTTCTGAGGAGAAAGCACTTTCTCCTCAGAATCTAAATCAATTCACTACGGTCCTTGTCCAGCCTGTTCTCTTTAAAAGACGCTCGGCTCGCTCGACGCTTCTGAGGGTTGATCTGCACTCCAAGCCTTACCATGAAGTGAGGTGGTTACATCTGATGCAAACAGAACGGTCGAAGCAGGCGGTTGATGGAATTGAGCGTACAGGTCTAACAGCTCTTCACGGGAAAGTTGGGCTTCTACAATCTACAGGTAGCCGACAGAGACGCTTGTCAACCAGACTTTGGTGGGAGGCCTCTCCCCTCCACTTTATAGGCATTTAAATGCATAAATAACTATGAAATTAGTACGTATCTGTCTTGATATTTATATGACACCCTTTCAGAACTTTCGGAAAAGCTACAATGTATTAAACCGAATTAGTTAATCACTTTTTGTAGTTTCCATAATAAAACTGAGTCTCGGCATTGCTTTCAACGATGGAGCATGCTCTAATACTTCTGGCCACTAGCCTACTGTTGAACGTCTTCCATAAATTTGGTAAGTGCTTGTAAAAGTTTCCAGCTTTTAATGACTCACGATAACAATATTCATTTCGTAGAAGCTTACGTGTTTTCAAGTTATATAATGCGTTTGATTTTGTAAATAAGGAACTGCTGGCGATAGAACGATGACCACTATGAACTGGGCTTACAATACAGGCCTAACTGAAACACAATTATATGGACTCCTGAACCTGATGTTGGGATCAAAATCTTTAAACCACATATAAAAATATAGCGACATAACGGAAAGCGCGTAGGTGAGATTTTAATTTCTCAGAAATAGGATGTGATTATTATGAAGAATTGCGTCACAACAATTACTCAATTATGTTGAATTGTGAAATTTCAGAAGCAGAGTTGAACGTGATTCCTCGAGACACAGAGGTAAAGGTTAACGATTCGACTTACATGAACTGTTCGACGACGTCTCTTGAAGCGGAGAAAGTCCAATGGCGTCATGGCAACAATTACGTTAACACCGGAAGACATATTCTAGAGCCGTATAATGTCAGGTTTTCAGTTGAAATTAATTCATCTACAGGAACAAACAATTTAGTCATTCGATCAGTCCAACCCTCAGACGCAGGACAATACGAATGCTTAGAGGATGAAGGGAATGGAGAACGAAGATCGGCTCAGCTAATAGTGTTAGGTATGTTTGCATTTTACCTGTATTCGAAGTTTGAAAGTAGTGTCTGCTAAGACCCGAAATTATGGTGTCCGAACACCCCCAGACATATATTTTCTGCTGTCAAAACATGTTTTAGGCTGCCTGTCAACAGACAGTTTTTGTCCAATTATTTTTAGAAATCTGCAGTAATGCCTGGTTACAGACTGCAATTACAGTTCTTGATTAGTAGGCACTTAATGTCTATCAGTGTTCAGACTTTAAAACCGAATAGAGTTGGATGGCATCGGTACGAAGCTGCATGTTCTTTAGGGTACAAGTCATGTGTAGTGGAGCCCATGTATGCTGAGGTTTATTCAACTCCAGGTAGGAGTATTTCAGCTTTATCATGGAATTTGGCCCTGAATTGCGATGACCACCACAATTTCTTATCTTTCATGCTGTTGAGGGTTGCTTATTATAATTTGCTCTCATCGTTGGCATTTATATTGAACTAAAATTTCTACGTGGATAGGTCACTTTTAGCTTTCTAACGGTCTGTTCCGAAACTATTCATTTAAAATCGACTGCTTGGCACCCAGTTAGCTCTTTCTACGGAAGATTTGTAGAAGATTGTTTAGGTACCTCGGTACTTTTACTTAGGTATTTTTAGGAAGATTTTTCCAACGGAAGATTTCTACAGTTCTACAGGAGTCGCTTCAGCTGGACAAGTCTATTAATAAATATTTAAATCTCTTACACAACTTATGAATGACAACGCTATAATTCTCATATTGTAACGAAGAAGTAAATTTTTTGTTCTAGCTACCAGCGGACAAAATCTGTTGGCATTGTTGGTTCTGTTTGCTCTGCCAATGATTGTAATAATCGGTGTGGTCATATATCGCTGGAGGAAAAACCGTACGTAAAACCGCGTTTATTATAGTTTAAACTTCTAGGGTGACGTTGTGAGCAGTTTCCATACCACAGTTACCACTAACAAGTCATATATGATACAAAAAACCCCTTAGCCATTTCCTTTATTCCCTTTTTGAAAATGTGTATGGGTGTATGCTTATAGTGAAGGCAAAACAGGTCGGTATGGAGATGAAGATAGTTCGGTAGTGCAGTACAGATAGCTAATGAATGATGGACTCAAACTACTGTACAATAAAGGTTTATTACGAAACACACGATTGCTACAGACCAGCTTCAAAGTGATCAGTGACAACTGATCGGTTTGCAAGCGATGTCGCTGCTTTAGGCGCCTTGGCTAAGTTGGTGCACGTGTCTGACAGGATCTAAATACTTATATGGCACTGCTGTAACAATAAATTAGATGTCATTTGAAAGACAATTTTTTGAGCAAACCCATAAGAATTGCCTAAATACTATAGGGGGGCTATTAATCTGAAGCCAAAACCCTGGGAGTGATGTGGATGGTTTGCTGTTTAACATGAGAGCATGCATTTGAAATTTTCGCCATAAGAGAACTATTATTATTATTATTATTATTATTATTTATTATTATTATTTATTATTATCATCATCATCAATATCATCATCATCATCATCATCATCATTATTATTATTTGTATTATTATTATTATTATTGTTATTATTACATACTTTTTTGTTGATGACCTTAAAAATTCAGTAGTTCGCACCTACCTTGTGTCTGTACTTCTGTACGTATCTTTGGATGGTACTGTCAATGTAGTCTAGAATCTCTTTCTATCATTTGTCCTGATCTCTGTCTGAATTGCCGTCTCTGTATGTTTGCCTGTATCATTTTCTTTCACTGTCTTTGTCTTTTTCACATTAATGATCATCACCACCACTTTTCTCTTTCATTCGATTTGAAACACTCGAACCAAGCAGTTAAAGAAATATTTTTTCTGTGTTATAAGTTTAGACAAATGTCATTATTTTAAAAAATATATCCGTATAATATTTTAAATGCTTATCGGATTTGTTTCGATATGCTGCTACACTTCCAGAGAAATACAAATTGGATCCAGTTTTTGTTCAAACGATCGGAACAAACTCTGCAGAGGAACAGAAGAAAGATATTCGAGGGTTGACGATATTAGACAAAGAATTGTTTGTTGTGAGTCGAGAGAGTTCAGAGGTTGAAGTTTACGATTCGATGAAATTCAGTTTAAGTCGTCTATGGCATTTGAAGAAATTAATTGATCCATTTGACATGGTTTCCTGCAACAGACATAAATGTCTCTACATCATCGATAACAAAGGCTCTGGGAAGTCGAAAGAAATCTTGAGAGTTGATCCAAATGGAAAATTAATCACATTTTGGTCAATAGGAGCCGATTATGGATACGGTCTGTCTGTTACAGATGAAGCGAATGTAATTTTAACTGTTTTTTTCAAAGATAAATTAAACGAATATTCACCAGATGGACAATTGATTCGTGAAATAAATCTATCCTCAAACGCTGATATTCGTCACCCATGGCATGCTATAAAACTGACCAATGGCCATTTCGTGGTAAGTCATGGCTGTAATGGTGATGATCTGCATAGAGTATGTGTAGTGGATGGAGATGGAACTCTCAAGAAATCATTCGGTGGAGAACGTGGATCGACCATCGGGCAAATGAATGAACCAGTCTATTTCGCCGTCGGTGAAAATGGATTCGTGATGGTCGCTGATCAAGAAAACCGTCGAGTTTTGTTGCTGGATTCAGATTTGGAATTGCAGAGAGAAATTCTCTCAAAAGAAAAATGCGGATTAAGTTTTCCAGTGAAGATTCTTCTGGATCAGACAAATAATCGACTGTTTGTGACTGATGATGAATGGGGTGGTACACGGATTTCTATCTTTGATTTTAAGTAATTAATTGAACAAAATTACTCTACATCTTTGTGGTCTACTGTGAATGGGACTCTGTAAAGAAGGACGGATATTTGAATGCGATTTTACATAATTGAGAAATAAAATTTTACACGAAATCAAGGTAATTTGAATATTTTTAACAGCATGCTTCATAATTAACGTTTTGAAATTTATAAAATATCTGTAGAATAACTTATGCGTTCGCTAAAGATATAGAAGAACAAATGCGTTTGCTAAAGATATTCTAGAAGACATGGGGACATATCGCCTAATTCTGCGTATGTCACGAGTATACATGCATGATGACTTACAACTACCACTTCGTCAGCTCCGTACCATTCGCCGTACTCTTTCCTTTCACGCTATCTCCACGCTGGTCCATGCCCTCATTTGCACCAGGGTTGACTTTGGGAACGCCATCTTTACTGGCCTATCGCTTGACAACACTGCTAAGCTACAATCTGTGCTCAACTCTGCTGCTCGTCTCATAGGGGGCATTCCAAAGTATGGCCACATCTACTCTTATATTCGTGACACTATTCACTGGCTTCCCGTCCAGCAGCATGTCCACTTTAAGATCCTCTCCCTCATGCGCAATTGTGTTCTTGGCTCTGCTCCCCTTTACCTCATTGACTTCTGCACTTTGGTCTCCTCGTTGCCGGGCCGTAGCAACCTTCGCTTGGCCACTCAAGATCTCCTGTTTGTCCCTCGCATGCGTACCGCAGCAGCCCAGTCCAGAAGCTTTGCCTACGTTGGTCCCACTTGCTGGAATCGTTTCACTCGAGAATTGCGACTTGAGCTCCTTTCTCTCCCCCTCTCAATGTTCCGCAGGCGCCTGAAGACTGTACTGTTCAACAGTGATTTTACTTTTTCGGGTCGGAAGCACCTCTGTTGAGTTTATCCTCTAAGAGGCGCTTTATAAATCTCAAATTACAATTACAATTACAATTTACATAGTTTGTGAGAGACAGTAGAATCACGTTCTCATGCAGGCATGTACGCATGCATGAAAGCACGATGCATGAGAACATGATTCATCATTTTTTCTTATTTTGAAGCCATTTGTAGGCTATTTAATCACTCATTTCAATTATTTACATGCAATTTATCTATAGGCAAAGGCTTTTCGGTTTTAATTTAGGAAATTCTAATTTTTGCTCAGTGTGGAAATCATAACCCTACACGGTCAAAGTGATGTCTATCTGTATTCACCGCACGTTGAATTTACTTAATTAGAGCGCTATATAAATGCTTTGAATGAGTAAATGAATGCCTGATGCAGCTTTACCAAATATTTGCACAGCTTTTCAAAAGAGTAAATTTTGTAAAGAGGCAAATCTATTTCAGTTGTACAGCTTCGATCTATTACTTCTATTATATTATATATATTATATATTATATATATTTATACTCGGTTTCTCATTCTGGAAGCCGCTACATAGGCCTAAGCTTCTCCTATAACGCATCAATTGAAGCGTAACAACACGCACGCTCGCGCACACGCACACACACACATGAATGCCACTTGCTACTATAAAACGGTTTTAGGTCACATAATTCTCATGAGAAGTTAAAGTCTATTTGAACAGAAATCTTAGACCGAGGAACAAACTACTATATTTTTGAATATGTTTATCGCCGAGGTCTTGCCTTCTGTCATTAATGCACCTAATATGAGATATAGGAAATGGTTTAACCTCTAGCAGCAGCTTATTTAAGTAGCGCCGATACACTTAGTCTGTTCCAATCCCCGTGAGTCTCATTTGACAATAGTTATTTAATTGCATGCATACACGCTTTTACATTACAGTCCTACGTAATTCTATAGGTTGTAATATGAGAAATGTATTCTCATATTCAAATATTGAGAAAAACGAACTCAAATAAAAGTAAATTTTGTAGTAGAATGAGGTAACGAAGTTGTAACCTAAATTGTGCAGAAAACATGTACGCCTAAAACTTGTAATAAGTCATGTAATTTACATAAACTGCCAGCTCTTAACTGCGGATTTGAATAAAGTGATTGGACTTGTGTGTGTTTTGGAGTCTGCCAATTGAAACTTTTCTAATTATCTCAGATCTGTTTGCCTACTTATGAATTTTTTTCTTATTGAATTTTAACACCATTTAATGTAGCTTAGGCAGCACCTATGATTAGCTGCTCTTGAAGAAGCGATGTAGCAATTTTTATTATAATTGCTGTAATCTTAAATGGCGTGGCGCCCATTCAAACGAGCAGTGCTGGTGAAGGATCTCTCCCGATAAACTCATTGCAAAATGATCAGGTTCGAGACGATACAGTACGTTCGCTATATAAAACGTATACCTCTACATTTTATATCATATGCGGAGTAATTGAGAGTAAGAAAAAAGTGATGCAGAAGCAGTTTCTGGCCCGTTAAATTTATATGTGAAATTAATTTTAGCATGAAACAGTTTTTTTCATTATTTTTTAAATTTCATAATTGAAGCCGTTTCATATCGAAGTACTTAGACTCCGGCTTACACAGTCAAAAGAGGACTTAGCTTCTTCGTGACAAGGCAGTATACTATATAATATGTTCACCTGGAATGATGGTCAATCGCCAAGGTAAGCTAATTTTGTGTGGGGCACAAAGATAGACTTACTTACCACGCGATGCAAGGTAGCCGATTGGTTACAGCGCTGGGCTTGTAAAGCGAAGAGTACGGGTTCGAACCTCCCCTGAGATGGTTGCTGAATAGGGAACTTGATCAAGTCCTTCATTCACAGTTGCTTAGCGCTATCGACTGATGTTTAGTCATTAGAAAGTGGCTCTTAAAAAGTGTCTGAATAATAATAATTTGTTGTTGCTTTTGTTCAAGCAGATTTAGTGATGAAATCATCTGTGGGATAATAAGTGGATTAGCTGGAAAATTTTTAAGGACACGCCTTTTTATTTCACATTTCAGTGATATTAAGAAAGGCCCAAGTGGCAGAGACCAGGACTATCAAAGCTAAGACCAAGACACACTAAACATATATTTTATTTGAATATAGTAGTAACATTGATAATAATAATAGTATTAGTATTAGTAGTAGCATTATTATTATTATTAGTAGTAGTAGTAGCAGTGGTGGTAGTAGTAGTGGTAGTAGTTGTAGTGGTAGTATAATAATCATGCATTTTTGATCAAACAGTTTGAAACTTATAGCTTTGCGTTTCCGAAACCTTTGCTTTCACGACAAAAGTAACAGCTTTAACCGAATAATGTTGTTAGTTATGTAATAAATGCGTTGTTACCATACATAATTGCTATAAATCTTATGCAGTAATAGCATATATATACTTCCTGGTTCCCACATCTTAGCATCTGGAAACTGTGCAACACTTCTGAGTAAACACTGTAACAGTTACAATCAATGCAACAACATCACGTGACTCACTACACAACCTTCTATACAGCATTCAACTAAGTATAGTTTATCTTGATTAATCTTAAACAAGGACTGTACGTTAAATAGCTTATAACGCGTGTGTGAGTTGGAACAATATGATAAATAGATGAGATAGATCAATGTTAAGTCTACTAAGATCGTACTTTAAATTTATAACCCCTAAGATATTTGATATCAAGCAACAACCATGTCTGGATTAGAACATTTGAGCAATGAAGTTGCCATCTGTGGTCGAACAGAACTGGCAACTCAATGTACGAGAAAATCTGTTAAATTGTGAATGTGCTGATTCTAAGTTTGACTGTCATTTGCCTTCGACGAATCGCAATAAAAGTCAGAATGTCAAAGAGAGACGATGGTGGAATGGCGGAGGATGACATCGAGTAGCATCTGTTCTGCTGCGTCGCCAACTCAAATGTTGGTGTTTCGGCGACCGGGTGCGTCATCACTGGCCTAAAATTACACCTCATATATCTAAATTGAATTCTCGTATATTAGAAAACAAGGACCATGACCTGAATTTGTTTGAGACTTATGTGGGTTTAGCATGCTTCTAGGCTTCTGTTAGGTGCGTCAGAACCAAAGAATACTTCGATCACCTATTTAGACATACCAAGGCCTTTTAGAGAATTTTGAAAGATGCTATATAACTATTCAGATACATATATACATACATGAATACATGAATACCTACAGACATACACGAATACCTATCTACTTACGTACATACATACATTCACGCATGCATACATACATGAACTGTTACACCCTAGAAGCGTGCGTTTATATGCTGCAACCCATCATTGACTCCACTAATGCCATCTAAAACGACCTCACTATCTTCTACATTTACCTGCTGCAAAATCTCTTGAATGCTGCTGCTCGTCTGATCGATGGAATTCTAAGGTTAGGATATGCATGCAACTGCGTGGAATAAAGCTGCAATGAATTCATGATCTTAAAGGTCATGTGCAAATGTATAGTTGGCTTTGCTTCATTCTATCTTCGAAAGTTAGGCATCTCAGTATCTTGAGATACTTGACGGTTTATTTCTTCCATCATCACATCCATGTGGAAAACTTTGCCATATGATGGGCCTCTTGATCTTACTTTGCCTGTATTCCATGAGTGATTGACAACCATTCTCTTCTTGGTGTTGTTCCGTCAGATTGGGAGCTCGGCTGCAAAAAGTCCTTTCCGAAGATGCGCTAAATAAATGCTCTATCGCGATAACGACTACAATAAGCTGTTGAAGCTTCTTTTGTGAAAAGGATTATCGAAATAAAACATCATCTGTGGAGAAAATGTCGAGTGCCTCCTGATGACCAGGCTATGCAGGGATATAAGAATTATGCCAATCGCATTCTTACGGCGATCAGGAAAGGTATGAGAAGATATGAGGAGAAAATGGTAAGAGCAAAGCAACCTTTTTCTATTGCATTGGAAAGAACAGTTTGACGAGAATTTGTTTATCACGAGTAAATTTTTCCTACTAAATACCTATTATATTGATATCTGAAACATCTCACCCGCCAGCAGGGCTCGAACTGAAGCCACGACACTCTTGAACTGCTCTGTGCACTGTGGCTCAGCTGAGAGATCTCTCACATACCGACCGTCAAGCATCCGGCCCAAAGACCCTCTCGCAAAATAGCCGGGCTCTGCTCTGACGGGGTAGACTAATTTTCTCAGTCCCAAGGCAAATGCCAGCTCTATGTTCAAATAGAAGAGACAATATAAAACAATTGCAACACAAAACATTTCTTCATATGTTTGTTTATTTATAACACTTACTACGCACACAAAGTCAGTAGTAGTAGTAGTAGCAGCAGTGGTAGTAGCAGCAGTTGTAGTTGTAGTAGTGGTAGTGGTGGTAGCAGTAGTGGTAGTAGTAGAAGTAGTAGTGGTGGTGGTGGTGGTGCGGCGGTGGTGGTGGTGGTAGTGGTGGTGGTGATAATAATAATATCTAATAATTCTTAATAATAATTGCGATGTTTCAACCTGCATCAGTAACGAGTAAGATAGACAAGGAGATGATAGAAGCGCATTTCGGAAGTTGGAATCATGACACATCGTCTGTTGATGGAAGCTTATCGATTTTCGACTCAATATGCAGGTCGTCGGTCATATGGCCGCACACAAGTTCACGGACATGTGAAATTTTTTCATTATGGCCGTTTGATTCTGTTGATTAAAAGCTGACAGGCCCAGTTAAGTAAAATGAAACTGAGCTGCGTTAGTGATTGAATGGGCGATAATTCAGTCCGGATTAGAACTCCGCTGCCGTCGTTGATGATCAGAAACAAGATTATTCTGGAAGAGTTTCCGAAGAATTCTTATTTTCTGCCTTGCTTGTTACTAAAGACTGTGAGCAGGTAAATACCGGATATGTAGATAATCACGGATTAAAATGACCGATAATGGTAGAAATACAAAAACCAATAAAAGCGTTTACTGCATTGCGTTGCATAATCGATACATTACTATACGCACCATCGGCCACGTCATCATCTCGTTCACATTTTTTGCACACGAGGAAAAGAAACACTGTGCATCCTGCAATAGCCTTGGCGATCTCATTGCAGAGCTCACACCCTGGAAACACAACATTCGCTACAACCTGTGATATAAAATGAGGTAATCGCAAATTTTTACCTGCCTTTATAAATTGCAATAATAAGATAATAATTGTTATAACGCTGCAGAACGGCCCAGGCCAAGAAAGGGTTGCTTTACATTAGTTCAGATAAAGTTGAACTAAGTAGCCTAACTTCGTTGTACCAAATCTTTATTATCGCACTAATATTGTCCGACAATCTTTCTCCTAGCACGAATGCTGTCTGCAGCCTATTGACTACTTTGGCTGAACATAACTGCCTCCGTACCATCTATGGAAGCATCTCTTTACATTGGCACCGTTCTTTGTCATCTTCTACGGGCGCCGTAAATACGATTTTCCCTGCCAGCGCCCTAAGCTTTGGCTACTTTGTGGCCTACGTAGCTCCTAAGCTTCTATCCCACTGTGAAGGAATGCTATAATTGTTACGCCAAACAACCACAATTAAACGGATTATAAAGACATTCAAAATAGTTATAATACAAATAGTATTATACAACTACACTATTAAATTATTATTATTATCTGCATTAAGCCATGTGGCGTGATCTCCTCAAGATCATAGGCCGTTTGCCTTGTCGTAATGTGAAGACTTTCTTCGCCTTCATTTGTTAAAAGATCAGTCATACGTTAAGTATGCTAACCAACTCAGTCCAAAATTTGCCAGCGGTGAATGGAGTTTAAATTTAAAGTCAACGGATGGTACTTACCGATGTCATCCTTATGGAAGGTGGTGATGTTCTCCTTGTTCAGATGTGACACGAGTTTCCTCGCAATCGATTGGGATGCGTCATTATATGCCACATATACTGACATCTATGAGTAATCACAGATATTTAATTTATAATTTAATACTTCATTTTTTATTTTAAAAATTAATATTACATATTTTTTAAATTTTATTCTCCATTGTGCTTTATATTTACTTATGAATGTGATTAATTTTATTTCACCTTACTTTTCCATGTTTAAATAAAGACAAGATGAAAGAATTACAGTTAAAAACAAATATAATCCACTTTGAAGAAAATAAATTAATAAAACTCTTAAAATTAAATATTACAAGGTATATTAATTCTGCAATTTAAAGCACCGTAGAACTTTCCAACTGATTGGTTGATTAGCCAGTGTGCACGAATTAAAAGTTGATCGGAGGTAGTTGAGGGTTTCCGGTTAGCGCGTTTCCGTTGTTGTAGTTATATTAACGTCTGTAATCGGTATGTTTTGATAAAATGCAGACATACATACATGAATGAATGAAAAACTATATTGATTCCAAAAGAACAAAAGAAAAGAACAAATACACTAATCATTGTATAGATTGTTGGAATACAAATAGTAGACCCAAAAGGACCCAAGTCTCTCTAAATTAGGGCCGCATATTACAGAACGAAGCATATGGAGACAAAAATGTTTAACTGATATTAGGTATAATTGAACTACATACATACATAAAGAAAGTCTTAACGAAAACTTAACTAAAAAGAAACTAAGAAAGTGGACATACACATATACATACATACACATATACATACATATACATACATACAAACATACATACAGACATACATACAGACATACATAAATAAATACATTCATGCCTTTTGGATCTCCAGTTGTTTTAATAATTTCAAGTTAAGCCGACGTAGGTCATTTTTTCCAGCCAAAAATCCAATTTAAAGTTGCCGTCCCTGTATACAAGGCGCTTCAAAGTCTGGCGCTGAGATATTTTGATAACTTGTGTAATTTACGGTTGAGTGGGTAATGGATATAGGTTTTCGGTTTTTGATTTTGATTTTTGAGAAAATGTTTGCGCTTCGGTTTTTCTAAACATATATGTAAATTTCGCTTTTCCGAATACAGACTTCGGTGTCGCTTTCAGTGTTTCTGTATATATAGCATTGATATCAATTTGGTACTGGTTAAACCGATCGGCACCAACACTAGTGCATTCTACTCTAACGTAACCCTAATCTCAGCAAGAAAAACTTTCACGAGCCATCATTTTGTTGCACTTTACCGAAGAAACAATATCAATAAAATAAGTTGTAACTTACAATTTCCAAATTGTGTTGCAAAGTTTATTGAAAGAGTTGGGGATGAGCTGGAAAAGCTGAAAAAGATGGCAGACTTCGTTGCAGCGATCGATGTAGGCGTTAAGCAAACAATGGAGTCCTCATAGCAGTGGAAGATGATGCACGAAGAGGCACGAATAATTGCAATTTTACAATTGCGTCATTAGCATTATTTGATGTCACCTTAGCGTTGTATCGAAATCGTAATCACCGATTTGTATAGCGCCGGTTTACGAGAAACGATTAATTTACTACAATAATGCTAAAATTACGCTGAACCTTACTTTGTAAGTCCTACACAATTTTGCGTGTTTTTGTTTTAATCCGATTCGGAGCTTTCATAGCTTTTAATGATACACTTCTATCTATGTTGAATTTCTGTCATATTTAAATGTCAACTTTGAATGTTAACTTTATTTATTAAATAAATGATGAAATTGAAGATGCTGAGTTCAATTTAATCTAATGTGGCCTCAAGTAAGCGGTAGTAACAGATAAGCTAACGATTGCCGATAATTCGGCGATATTCTTCGAAACGTTGCAGACTGAAAAACTCTACAATACTAGTCTTGATGTGTTCTCTACCAAACTTTATGAATTCCTTTTTCATATGGTTTTTGAACAAAATAATTTCGAAACTCGTGCTTTACACATGTGATGCCTAGACTTGCGGTATGAGGCCCATGAAGTGTAATATGTTCACAGGTCTCTGTCATAAAACAACATTTAACCTATATACGGATATGTGTTTGTATAAAGACAGAATTAAGTGTCTTTAAGGTAACTGTCCAAATAGTTGAACATATATGACTATCTAATGTATCCACCTGATTTTTTAAAAACATAGAAGTACGATTTCTATCTTGATAGTTATTTCATAGGTGCACTTGGCTGAGCATTAAATAACTGAAAGGAACTGAGATATTGTATAGAACAACAAACGATGACACCTAAAATCAATGCAACAACATCATGTTGTTCCACAGTACAACCTTCTGCACAACAGTCAACGGGGTTATTTTGATTATTCTTAATTAAACAAAGACTGTTCTTTAAGTTGCTCATAACGTGAAGGTGTGGATTGGAACAATATGATAGATAGATGAGATAGACAAATGATCAGTCTAATGGCATCGGACTTGAAATTCATAACCCCTAAGATATTTGACATCAAGGAAAACCCTTTTCGGGAACAGAGCATTTGAGCAGTGCAGGTCCCGTCTGTGGTTGAACAGAACTGGCAACTCAATGTACGAGAAAATCTGTTAAATGATGAATTGCTGATTGAAAGCCTGACTGTCATTTGCTTTCGACGAATCGCAATAAAAACAAGTTTGTCAACGAGAGATGATGGTGGAATGGCGGAGGATGACATCGAGTGGCATCTGTTCTGCTGCGTCGATCGTCTACGACCGTCGCGAACTCAAATGTTGGTGCTTCGGCGGCCGAATAGGGCGTTAATGGCCTAAAATTACAATTTTTATACATAAATTCAAATGTTCGTACTTTACAAAACCTAATCTTCTATTAAATTATATATCATAAGCCAGTGCATTCTTCATTTGCTAGAATATGTATCCATGCTTGCATGCATGTATGAATGTATTTATGAATATATGTATGAATGTATGTATGAATGTATGTATTCATGCATAAATGTATGCATGTATATATATATGTATGTACGTGTATCTCTTTTTGTATGTATATATCTATGTATATGTGTATGGACTTAACTAGTGTTTATGAATGAAAGCATGTTGGCATTTATAATGCGCCTTTAGAACCTGTCCACGTTAAGTAAGTAAGTAAGTATATTCTTTATTAACCAATAGCTAATCGCACATTGGTTTACAAGTATTTAAGAACACAAGAAAACTTAATATTCATACAACATCCTAAAAATAAAACATTTACGCGTTAAATTGTCAGCAGGAGGAATAATACGATCATGGGTGTGGGGCCGAAGGGAATAACTGAGGGTTTTAAATGGTGGGAGTAGCTGATGTAAGACATGATTTGGATTGTTCAAGATTGCTTTAAAGAGACGAGCATCGGCAATGCCACAGAGTTCATCGAACGTTGTGGAGTCCCCAGGAAGATAGCGGAGACGCACAAGTCTCCGCATCAAAGCCTGGAGTCGAGCCCTGACCTGTGCCCCAGCATAGCCCCACCACACGGGACAGGCGTACAGCATCCTGGCCAGTGTTGTGGCTCGGACAACGTCGTAGAGCCGAGGGCCAGTTAGGCCATGTGATACAAGAATTCGTATGGCATATAAAGACTGACGCGCCTGACTATGAATCCGATCAATATGAGAATCAAAATTTAACATACTCGATAGGGTAACACCCAATATTGTCATCTCTGGTACCTTGACTAAACCAGGAATAACATTAGGTAAAATTATTTGACGATTTCTCATTCTAGGTCGGTGAATTATCATTTCACATGTCTTTTTATGATTAAGTTTTAAGTTACACGTGTCCGCCCAAAGAGTAACATGGTCCAGTTCAGCCTAAACTACCAAGCTATTGCAGGATGGTATAACAAGGTAACTGTCATCAGCGTATTTAAATAACCTATTGTTTGGTGCTAAAGGCTTATACTTGGATTTGGCAACTATGAAGTTCACTGGTCCCAGAGCTGAACCTTGAACAATACTGGAATTTATGCCAACTAAAGTAGAGACACAGTCATTGAATTTGGTAAAATGTTGTCGGTTGGTTAGGAAGGAAATTATCCAATTGTAAATGTGATCAGGAATAGCAAGATCAGCAAGTTTATCAGCGAGATAGGCATGTCTTATTGTATCAAAGGCCTTTGACAAGTCAAGGGATATGAGATGAACATATTGGTTAGAAGCGAGCAGTTCAGACAGATGGCGAGTAATAGAAATAAGAGCTGCAGACGTGGAACCAGTAGGTCGGAATGCATATTGGTCAAAGAAGTCACGATTGAGTGATTGTTCAGTAACAATAGGATAGAAGAATCTTCGAACAATAAGTTTTTCAAGAAATCGAGAGAGAATTGAAGTTATAGATATTGGGCGGAAATCGCTACATGAGGTAGGGTTCGGACCTTGGGAACAGGAGTGATGACACTATTAGCACAGACTATAATGGAAGAATTTATCAGATTGAAACAGTTGACATGATAATTGTTGAGTTTATGTTCTCACCGGATAAATTTTTGCTACCAAATACCTATCATATTGATATCTAAAACATCTCACCGGTCAGTATGGCTCGAATTGATGTTACAATAGTTTGCATCTGTTCCGTGCACCGTGGCTCTGTTGTTGACAGATCTCTCACGTAGATACCGTCCAGCATCCGGCCAAGAGACCCTGTCGTAACATAGCCCGGCTCCACTCTCACCGGGTAGAGTAATTTTCCCAGTAAGAAGGCAAATAGGAGCTCTATGTTTAAATGAATGAAAATAATTAGTAGTTGTAGTAATAGAAATAAAAGTGATGGTAGCAATCGTAATCGTAATCGTTATCGTAAATTTGTAAAGCGCCGCTTCAAGGTAGCGTCATCAGAGGCGCTCCCGGCCCGTCGTCCCAAAATGGGGAATAATATGGTTTGCAAGGGCTTACGGAAGAGGGAGGGACAGAGGGATAACCTCCCGTCGAAGGTCGGCAGGTAAGTCATTCCAGGAAGCTGGGCCAGCAATAACAAAGCTGCTGCGCTGACCGGTGGCAGTTCGAGCTAGAGGGCCGGCGATTTCGTCCTGAACCGATGAACGCAGTGATCTGCGGCCAGGAATAGAAAAAGGGGATGCAGACTATTGATCAGTTTCAGTTTCAGTTGTTTATTGTTGCACCAAAAACAGAATGAAACATTGCAAATGTAAATAACACAAACACTTATCTGGACGCAAAGGTCTACCCAAAAGGGGCCAAGGTCCCGCTAATTTAGGGCAGCCTATAATACAATAATATATCGATGGCTAATGATTTAAATACGAGCAGCTAATCAATTCTTAACTAAAATGAGAACAACATCTGTCCATAGAGAAAAGAAATAGCCTACTACTTTGGAAAAACTAACAATCAAAAATTTATATAATGTTCAGTCAGAAGAAACACTAAAATACTGAATAATTTGCTTCTTAACTAAAATGAAAACAACATCTGTCCACAAAGAAATAGCCTACTACTTTGGCAAAACTAAAATTCAAATGAACTATACAATGTTCATTCGCAAGAACTACATCTACTACTATTGATGTAGTAGTAGATGTAGTAGCAGTAGCAGTAGTAGTAATAGTAATAATAATATTAGCAATAATAATAATATAGCAGTAGTAGAAGTAATAGTTATGATAATAACATTGATAATATGTTATTAATAAATAATAATAATTATTATAGTAACAATAATAATTATAATTATTATTATTATAATTATAATAGAAAAACTTAATAATAATTCCGATATTTCAACATAGCTTACACACCAAGACACAAGCACCAGCGTAACCAGCACAGTACCCAAAACACACAAGGAGACCAGAGGACGATAACGGAGACAATCCGTAATTGGGGATAATAAAAAATCGTCATTGAGCTTACTATTCTGCAGGAAGATTATCGATTTTGGACTCCCGCTACAGGTCGTCGGTCATACGGTAGCACATAAGCTCACGTACGCATAATTTCTTTTCATTATGGCCGCGTGGTTATGTTGATTCGAAGCTGACAGATGCAGTGAAGTTAAATAAAATTAAGCTGGGTTAGTTATTGGTTGGATGATAAACCAGAACGTACTAAGTATTGTGTACCAGAATTGCGCTGTCGTCGTTGACGACATGGAACAAGGATATCATGGAAGAGGTCTCGAAAAATTCTTGTTTTCTGCATTGCAGGCTAAGAAAAACTCTGGAGCGAATCCCGGATATCTGGATAATCACTGAGTTAACAAGATCGCAAAGTAGTAGAAATACAAAAGCCAATAAAAATGTCAGTTGCATGGTGTTGCGTAATCGATATATAACTATTGATGTACATACCATGGCTGGACTGATGATGTTGTTCAGAGTTTTCACCAATAAGAAAAAGGAAAATGGTGCAACCTTTAATTGCGCTGCCGATTTCTCCGAGGACGTCATTTTCTGGGAAACAGAATAAAATTCACCTCAAATTTCAGGTGGTTACATAAAGTATGGTAATCGCAAAATTTAAAAGTAGTAGGTCCAATAAGGTAATTTATAGAACGCTTTAGAATGGCCGAGACCAATAAAAATTCTTCAAATCGGTTCAAATAAAAGCCATATAAGTCGATTAACTTCGTTATGTCAACTCTGCTTTGTAGCGTTCATATAGTACGACAATCTTTCTCCTAGCACGAATGCTGTCTGCAGCATATAAACTGCTTTGGCTGAACATAACTGCCTCCGTACCAGCGATGAAAGCATCTCTTTACATTAGTGCCGTTCTTCGTTCATTTGCTTCGCCAGCCATAAATACGGCTTGCCCTGCCAGAACCCGAAGCTTTTGCTACTTTGTAGCGGTGGCCTAATGTAGATCATAAAATTTCTATCCCCGTGCGAAGGAGTGTTATAATTATTACACCTATCAACCACAATTAAACGGATTACAAAGACATTCAAAATAGCTATAATACAAATTTAATATGCATTACTGCTCCTACTTTATTAAGTTAGTATTATTAAACTAACTACATCAAGCCATGTGGCATGAACGGCACGATCTCCTCAAGAAGGTCATACAGGCCGTCTATCTTGTCGTAATGTGAAGACTTTCTTCGCCTTCATTTGTTAAAAGATCAGTCATACGTTACGTGTGCTAACCAACTCAGTCCAAAATTTGCCAGCGGTGAATAGAGTTTCAATTTAAAGTCACCTGATGGTACTTACTGATGTCATCCTTATGGAAGGTGGTGATGTTCTCCTTGTTCAGATGTGACACGAGTTTCCTCGCAATCGATTGGGATGCGTCATTATATGCCAGATATACTGACATCTATGAGTAACCACAGATATTTAATTTATAATTTAATATTTCCTTATTTATTTAAAGCATTAATATTACATATTTTTCTATTTTTGTTCTCCAATGTGGCTAATATTTACTTATGAATGTGATTATTTTTATTTCACCTTATTTTTTCATGTTTAAATAAAGACAAAATGAAAAATATAATCCACAATGAATAAATCAATTAATAAAACTCTTAAATTAAGTATTACAATGTATATTAATTCCGTTTGGATCTCCAGTTATTGTCTTAATAATTTCAAGTTAAGCGGACATTGGTGATTTTTTTTCAGCTAATATCCAATTTAAAGTTGCTGTCCCTGTATACAAGGCGCTTCAAAGTCTGGCGCTGAGATACTTTGACAATTTGGGCATTTTACAGCTGGGTGGGTAATGGGTTTAGGTCTTCGGTTTTTCTGGATATTTTTTAAATGGGTCGGCTTCGGTTTTTCTGAATATATATGTACATTTCGCTTTTCCGAATAGAGACTTCAGTGTCGCTTTCGGTGTTTCTGAATATAGCATTGATATCAGTTTGGTATTGGTTAAACCGATCGGCACCAACACTCATGCATTCTACTCCAGCGTAATCTGAGCAAAAAAATTTCATGGGCCATCATTTTGTTACAATTTACCGAAGAAACAATATCAATAAAATAAGTTGTGACTTACAATTCCCAAATTGTTTTCAACATTTATTCAAAAGAATTGGGGATGGCAGACTTCGTTGCAGCGATCGATGTAGGCGTTTAGAAGACAATGGAATCCAGATATATCAGTGGAAGATGATGCGCCAATAATCGCAAATAATTGCGATTTTGTAATTGCGTCATTAGCATTATTTGATGTCATCTTATCGTTCAACCTTAATCGTAATCAACGATTTGTATAGCGCCGGTTTACGAGAAACGATTAATATACATCCTGCAATAGCTTGATGGTTCAGGCTGAACTGGACCATTTTGCCCTTTGGGCGGATAAGTGTTACTTAAAACTTAACCATAAAAAGACATGTGAAATGATAATTCACCGGCCAAGAATGAGAAATCAGCAGATAATTTTACCTAATGTGATTCTCGGTTTAATCAGGGTACCAGAGATGACAATATTGGGTGTTACCCTATCGAGTATGTTAAATTTTGATTCTCATATTGATCGGATTCATAGTCAGGCGCGTCAGTCTTTATATGCCATACGAATTCTTGTATCACATGGCCTAACTGGCCCGCGGCTCTACGACGTTGTCCGAGCCACAACACTGGCCAGGATGCTGTACGCCTGTCCCGTGTGGTGGGGCTATGCTGGGGCACAGGCTAGAGCTCGGCTTCAGGCTTTGATGCGGAGACTTGTGCGTCTCCGCTATCTTCCTGGGAACTCCCCAACGTTCGATGAACTCTGTGGCATTGCCGATGCTCGTCTCTTTAAAGCAATCTTGAACAATCCAAATCATGTCTTACATCAGCTACTCCCACCATTTAAAACCCTCAGTTATTCCCTTCGGCCCCACACCCATGATCGTATTATTCCTCCTGCTGACAATTTAACGCGTAAATGTTTTAATGTTAGGATGTTGTATGAATATTAAGTTTTCTTGTGTTCTTAAATACTTGTAAACCGATGTGGGATTAGCTATTGGTTAATAAAGAATATACTTACTTACTTACTTACAACTACAATAATGCTAAAATTATACTGAACCATACTTTGTAAGTCCTACACAATTTTGTGTGTTTTCGTTTTAAACCGATTCGGATCTTTCATAACTTTTAATAATACACTTCTATTTATGTTGAATTTCTGTAATATGTAGATGTCAACTTTGAATGTTAGGCCTAATTTTATTTATTAAAAGAATGATGACATTGAAGATGCTGAGTTGAGATTAATCTAATGTGGCCTCAAGAAAGCGGTCGCAACAGATAAGCTACAAAACTGCCGATAATTCGGCGATATTCTTCGAAAAGGTGCAGACTGAAAAACACTTCAGTACTAGTCTTAACATGACATGTTCTCTACGAAACTTTATGAATTCCTTTTTCATACTGTCTTTGAACAAAATAATTTCGAAGTTCATGCTTCACACATGCGATACCTAGATTGCGGTATAAGGCCCATGAAGTGTAATATGTTCACAGGTCTTTGTCATAAAACAACATTTAACCTAAATATGGATATATATATAAATACATATATGTATAAAGACAGAATTAAGTGTCTTTAAGGTAACTGTCCAAATATATATAGTTGCACATATATGACTATCCAATGCATCCACCTAATTTTTAAAAACATATAGAAGTACGATTTCTATCTTGATAGTTACTCCATAGCTGCACTTGGCTGAGCATTAAATAACTGAAAGGAACTGAAGATATTGTATTGGACAACAAACGATGACACCTAAAATCAATGCAACAACATCACGTTGTTTCACGGTACAATCTTCTGCACAACACTCAACAGGGTTTAAATACGGTTTATCTTGATTAATCTTAAACAAAGATTGTGCTTTAAGTTGCTTATAACGTGATAGACAGATGAGATAGATAAACGATCGGTCTAATGAAATAGGACTATAAATTAATAACATTTAAGACATCAAGCAATAACAGAGCATTTGAGCAGCGCATATACCGTCTGTGATCGGTCGGAACTGGCAGGTAACGTAGTGTACTAAAAATCTGTTATTTAATTTTTTTTTGTATTTGGCAATAAAAACAAGTTTGTCAACGAGAGATGATGGTGGAATGGCGGAGGATGACGTCGAGTGGCATCGGTTCTGCTACTTCGATCGCCTACGACCGTCGCCAACTCAAATGCCGGTGTTTCGGCGGTCGGATGCGTCATCACTGACCTATAATTACACCTCACATATATAAATTCAAATGTTCGTATATTACAAAATATAATGTTCTATAAAATTGTATATCATTAATGGTAGAATATGTATGCATGAATGAATGCATGTATGTATGTATGAATTTTTCCTGCATCTGTTTATTAATCTTGTATTCGTGTATTCCTGTGTGTATCTTTGTATGTATGTATCACTAAATTTGTAAAGCGCCTTTTAAGTAACTCACAAAGGCGCTGCAGAATGGCTACCTAACGGTCTCTAAATAGGAACGTCTTGAGACGGGCAGAAAATGTTTCTTGAACTGTTGAACATGCAAGGGATCGGATGTCTGGTGCAAGAGTGTTCCAGAGAGACGGCCCCATAGTGGAGAAGGCGCGGCCCGCCCAAGCAGACGTACTGGAACGAGGTACAATGAGTTGACCATGTGTCGCCGATCGTAGTCTCTGTCGACCAGGTTGATCAGCAACCGGCTTGATGAGCTCAATGATATAATCCGGCGCTGAGCCAACAATCGAGGGTGACCATGAAGAATATTTTTAACTGTACCCTCTTCTCAACTGGAAGCCAATGTAGGGTGTTTCGTATGTAGGTAGAAATTTGCGAGAATCTGGACGTACCAGCGACGAGCCAAGCAGCACAGTTGAGAACAGACTGAAGCTGACGGATGCGGAATTTAGGCAGGCCGACCAGAATGGAGTTGCAGTAGCCCAGACGCGTGCTGATGAAGGAATGGACAAGCGTGACAGCCGCGCTATAGGACAGGTTTCGACGTATAGCCCTTATCTGACGCAGTTCATAGTAGCAAGTCCTGCACCATCAGCTCTTCGTCCAACAAAACACCCAGATCACGAACCATTCGCAGGGCGACCCAGTTCGAAGACGCTGCCAGTATCATATCACGATCCACATCCCGAAGCTTGTGCCGAGAGCCGAACCAGATGAACTGTGTTTTCGCCAGGTTCAGCCGAAGCCGGTTTGAAGACATCCATTTCTGTATATTGGTAACCACCATCTGGATCCTCGAGACACAGGCTGAGGTGTCAGATGGTTGGCAAGTCCCATATATCTGCGCACCATCGGCATATTGATGAACCAGCGCACCGTACCTATGTACATATGTAGCAAGTACCTGTGTTTATGTATGTAAATACGTGGGCATTTATATTGCGCCTTTAGTAACCCGATCTCTTTAGCAGAGACTGGAATTGAAAAATTTATGAGATTGGATCAGTTGACATAATAACCATTAAGTCTGTATTCTCACCGAAGATGAAGATCCGTCGGCTGCTGCTATGCTGGAGCGATCGTCGTCTCCTAAAAGATGCAAAACAGATTTGGTTAAGCACGATTTCTTGTCACATAAAACCCAACTTTTTCTCACAAACCCAGATCAGCAGGAAACTGTTTTGGTACTACCTTCAAAAAGGCAATGACTATTTTTCTCAATTAAATAATGAACATTAAGCCACCTGTTGCGTTTTGCTCGAGGCAAGTATTATTACTTTACCATTTATCTGGCTTGGTAGTTTATGGACAAATTTACAAGCTTGATTTAACCAAAATCCAGCTTCGCATGACCTTCGATTTTGATTTTGGACCAGGAATTAACTTTGTTTGAGAAGAATGTGAATTGAATGTTAGTTAGGTGCGTCGGCTCTAAACAATACGCCGCTCATTTAAAAGGCCTACCAACCCCTTTGAGAGTTGCTTTAAAGATGCTATACAACTATTGAGATACATAATACATACATGAATACAGACACACATACATACATATCTAAATACAGGCATATATACATACGTACATAAATACATAAATACATACATACATACATACATACATACATACATACATACATACATACAAAAGCCGTTACAGCCAAGAGCGTGCGTTCATATAGGGGCCTACTGCAACCCTGTACTGACTGCAGTAATGTCATCTCTGCCGGTCTCATTTTCTCCCACATTTACCAGATGCAAAAGCTCTTGAATGCTGCTGCTCGTCTGATCGGGATATACTAAGGTTAGGACCTAGGGCCTGCATGGGGTGAAGCTGCAATTGCTCTTGCAAAGACACAAGGAATTTAAGAAGATCTTAAATATCATACACAAATGTATAATTGGCTTCGCTTTATTCTATCGTCGGAAGCTAAGTATCTCAGTATCATCTCTACTTGACGGAAGATGTCTTCCATCGACAGCGCATACTGGCTTATATGTTATGCGTCCGGAACTTCCACTATGCGATTTAGAAGTGTTCCCGTATTGCGCTTCTTCGTGGAACGTGTTGTTGCGCAGTTCGAGTATAATGAGTTTCATAATCAAGATTTCCTTCTCCGTATTCCATGACAGATTGAAAACCATTCTCTTCGTTGCCTTGTTTTGTGAAATTGGGAGACCTGCAAAATTCCGTTCCGAAGATGCCCTATCTAAATGCGCTATCGCGATTTCGACTACAATAAGCTTCTTTCGTGAAAAGCTTTATCAAAATGAAATACCAAACAAACATCGCGAGTCTTCGGATGTCGAGGTTATGGGGTATAAGAAGTATGCTAATCGTATTCTTACGGTGATCAGGCAGTATGTGAAGAAAATGGCAAGCAACATAAAATTTGATTTGATGTTTTTATGCATACACGGGTTCTAAGAGTAAAGCAACGTTTTGCTAATGAATGAATTGGGCAGAATCAGCAGAGATCAGTGAGGAGTCTGAGATCAGAAGACAGGTTATGGTGTATGAGCATTATGAAGTAGATGGTACTTCAGCTCGGACATAAACGACATCACAGATCTTGCAGAGCTGAGTGAAACGGAAGGAATAGACGTGGAACTACCGAAAGAAATCAGAAACCGAGTTCAACGGTCAGTGATCATTGATCAGTCACAAGCACCAAGCGGTGTAGCATGAATGGTGAGAAGGAGAAGACCAAGTACCAGGTCCTGTGGCACACTACAGCCCAAAACAACTGGCAACGAGATGAATTCCTAGAAGTGGACAAAATTGAGTGCAGGGACGCAAGTAAGAAGCAAACCAGCTGATAACAGCAGCTCAGAGCCCAAACCAATGTTCAAAACGTTGAAAAAGTAGCGTGTGTCATGATCGACACATGCCATAATTTTTATAGCCTGAAAAGAACTGTGGTTTATCAACAGTAAATCAACTGAATTGACCATGTCCACATAAAAATGTTTGCTACCAAATACCTAACGTATTGATATCTGAGCACCTCACCCGCCAGCAGGGCTTGAATTGAAGCCACGACACTCTGCAGATGCTCCGTGCACCGCGGCTGTGCAGACAGATCTGTCACATAAATGCCGTCCATGAATCGCCTAACAGACCCTCTTGCCACATAGCCAGGCTTTACCCTCACGGGGTAGATTAATTTCCCCTCTTCGTAGGCATATAAAAGCTCTGTGTTTAAATGGAAGAGACAACATAAAAACAACAATTACCACACAAAATAATTGTTCCATTTATCCTCTTTAAAGCATATAATAGAGTAGTAACTGTTGTTGTTGTTATTGTAATAATATATAATATCTAATATCTAATAATAATAATAATAATAATAATAATAATAATAATAATAATTCTTAGTAATAAATCCTAGATTTTAGCAAGCTCACAAATCAGGCACAAGCGTGCCCAGCATGCTATCCAAAAAGAGCCAAGGACACAAAACGATGAGTTCGGCAGCATTCCGGGATTGAAGCCATAACACATCATCCGTAGACTTACTATGCCGCTGGAAGATTAGGCCTATCGCTTTTGGACCTCACCTGCAGATCCTCGGTCAAACTGGAGCACACATGTTCACGGAGAAATGAAATATTTTCATCATGGCTGTTTGGTTTTGTTGATTCGAAGCTCACAGGCACAGGGAAGTTAAATAAAATTTAGCCGCGTTAGTGATTGGATTAAAACTCCACTCCCGTCGTTCATAATCAAGAACAAGGTCATCCCGAAGAATTCTTCTTATTTTATGCCTTGTCTGCTACGAAAAACTGAAGCGAGCGAATACCGGATATCTAGATAATCAATAATTAATTTGATCTTAAATGGTAGAAATACGAAAAATCAAGAAAATGTGTTAACTGCATTACATTGCGTATTCGATACATTACAATACGCACCATGGCAGCACAATCGATCTCCATCAAAGTTTTCTCCCATGAGAGAAAGGAATATTTTGCAGCCGTCGATGGCTGTGGCGCGCTCTCCGTAGATGTTGTATTCTGGGAAAATACAACATTCGCTTTAACCGTCAGGAGTCTATATAAAATAAGGTACTCGCAAATTTATTACTAAATGGTAATAATAGTAAGATAATTTATATAGCGCCGTAGAAATGCCGAGGTCGAGAAAAGGGTGCTTTACACGAGTTCAGATAAAATTCAAATAAGTAAACTTATTTCATTATAGGCCTACCAACTCTGCATTATAGCGTTTATATTGTAGGACATTCTTCCTCCAAGCATGAATGTTGTCTAAAGCCCGTAAACTACCTTGGTTGACCATAACTGCCTCCGTACCAGCGATGGAAGCGTCTCCTTACGTTAGCGCCGTTCTTCGTTCATCTTCTACGGAGGCCGTAAATACGGCTTTTCCTGCCAGCGCCCTAAGCTTTGCTACTTTGTAGCTGTGGCCTAAAGTAGGTTGCTAAAGTATCTACCCTACTGTGGAGGAGTGTTATAATTATTACAGTGACCATATCAACCATAATTGAATGGATTACGAAGACATTTAAAATAGCTATGACACAATTGGAGCAACTTAAGTATCAAAATAGTATTATGCACTTCGACTGCTACTTAAATTATTATTATTTATTAATAAACTCTCTACATCAAGCCACGTGGTGTGAATGGCCCCCCCAAGAAAATCACAGACTATTTGTCTTATGTTAATGTGCAGAATTACTTTACCTTCATTTGCTAAAATACCAGCTAAACATGTAACATAAGTATGTGTGCCAACCGCTGAGTTCATAAATTTACCAACTGTGCACATATCTAAAGTTTAAAGCCCACTGTTGGTACTTACTGATGTCACCTTGGTGAAAAGTTGTTATATTATTCTCCTTCATACGTGCCAGTAGTTCATTTGCAGCCGAGATGGATGCTTCATTGTGCTCGTCGTATGATACATATACTGACATCTATGATTAATCACAATTACTTAATTTATAATTCTAAATTTAATTATTTAATTTTAAATTTGATATTGAACTTTAAAAATTTAATACCTAATTTAAAAAAATAAATTTAATCTAATTTTTATTTTATTTAATATTTAGTACAAGACAAAATAAAAATAAAATAATCACAGTTATAAACAAATGTAATGAAGCAACTAAATTGTGTAAATTAATAAGAAATGTTAAATTAAATATTACAAAGGTACACATATCCACAGAAATAATCTTAAGCATCATAGATCTTTACCAATGAAAATGCAAAATGTTATGGTTAGGATTAAATTGTTAGAGTTATTGTAAGGCACTGGGCTATGGAAAGTCTTATATTAAGCCTACGGTTAGGCTTGGGTTCAGGTTATTACAAGGGGTGTGGTAGTTTTAAAGCTATGGTTTGATTACGGTGAATTTCACGGTTTTGGTTATGGTTACATTAATTGTCATGGTTACCCAACTGTTACGGTAGGGTTATACTTTGATTAATAAATAATATAAAAAAGTATGATGATGACGACGACGATAATGATGAGATAAATATGCCAGACGTCAAACTTGAATCAGTTGCGCAGAGGTTGGAAATAATGCTGGTGGAAATATGAAACTAATTACTCAAGAGTTAGTCAAATGCAAAGTGTTGAGTTGCCGCTTGAATTATGCAACTGACGAAGATGAACTTAGAAATACAGGGATGTTGTTCCATACCCTGGTTGAGAATGAATTCAAGGCCCGACTATAGTGGTCTCATCCACAAAAGGATTTCGAAGTTTTTGAGAGTCATTGGATCGTTTAAGACGTGATAAGTAGGCCTAATCAATAATAAGAACAAAGCTAGCCTGTGCATTTCTCTCGCGCTTAATCCAAATTAAGCGCGAGAGAAATGCTGCCACGTTCCAACTGTGTAAGTCATACTACTAAATAAAAAATATCAATAAAATAAATAAAAAAATATCAATAAAATAATGTTTCACTTACTTCGACGACGTTGGTTTGACAGAGTAGGTTGCAAGTTCTTCGCGATTTTTGATTAATTGTTATAATTATTATACGTCATTAATTTATGACGCCAATTTGCCAAAGCACGCATTAGGTCTGTATGGAAGTCCAGATTCAATTCCACTTCCCCTTGCAGTGACAGTTTCTGCCATCACACTTTTGCAAACCTATTCTTGTTTTTTTGTCTAAATGCCTCCCTATAGAGTCTTGACTCAGAATTAAACCCCCACCCTTTCTGCCACATCGAGTTTGTTGTGATTAGCAGCCTGCGAATAAGCTGGTTATCTTTTTTGAGGAGCTAGAGAAATGCGAAGTTTGCTATTAGACCTACGATTAAAAGCAGTTGTGAAGTCGTCAGTTGGTAAACAATGGTTGCACACAAAATTTTAACTGAATGATTCAGTCATCGATCTTCAGGAGTCTCAAATCGATCGGGCTTCGAACTAAAAACTCACCCAAATTGTATTGTGAAGTTTACTGTAGTAGTTACAGTCTTTGATTTTTCTTAGGTATTATTAACTTAATGAATAGATCAAAGACAACAGCGCTAACATCACCGACACAAGGTTTCCATATTCACGAATCAGTCGATGACATTTGTAGGCCTTGCTCAAACTATCAACTCTGTACACGATAGCCTATCGATGCAAGATCTTTTCGTAATTAGATTACGTCGTGTGGGAAGAATGTAAGGAAAATGTCAGAACGCACAGAACCAGTGAACGTAATTTTTCCACCCTTGAGTAAGCAAGTTTTAACTACGCGCTTGTATCAGAAATTTCTACGACCTCATATCGATGAGTCATCGCGTTGTTGACTTGTGTGATTGTCTAGCGGGGTTCCATCCTAAGGCGAGAACTTCTTTGACGTCTCGCCCAAAAGGGTGTTGACTTTGACTTGTAGTAGTAGTAGTAGCTGCTCCATAAAATGCATTTGCGGTTGTTCGAGATCAGCGCTTCTCAAAGTCGTGGTCCGCGGACCGGGGCCGGTCCGCGAGCCCTTAGTTGCAGGTCCGCAACCATCTTCAAGAAACAATGGTTCCGCCATGTTTCTCATATAAATTAGAAAGATTCTTATGTGAGTAAATGTATTTCAGCGACTGTAAACGGTCCTGCTGCAGTGGGAAAATTCCTGCCGGTCCGTGACACTAAGAAGTTTGATAAGCCTACTCTAGATAGTCTTTTTGCCGACAAGTTAATGGTCATCACTTAAGTCAGTCAATGCGCGCGAATGCCGACTAATCAGAAGCGTATTTTTAAAAAGTGAGGGCATAAATTGATGATAACGTGAGCTTGGCTCAGCGCTGACAATTCATAAAGTCAATACCATCGAAATCTTACAAATCGATTGTCAGTCGATGGAACTACAATTCTCGCAGACCTTCACTGGGTGGATCTGGAGATCTGACATATGCATTCGACATCCTCCGTCTGACTGAAGCTACTTCTCTGGATCCTGTTCCACTTCACTGAAGCCTAGTCGACTCTCAAGCAGACTGTTGTAAATCGACCGTTATTTTAACCGTTATTTACACAGTCGCCATGTTCTGATGCATTGTAAGCTTGAGATTTCTACACTGCTCAACGAAAGCCAAGTCGCGGGAACCAGCTTATTCACAGGTGCTCAGTTAAAACAAAATTGATAGGCAGGTAGGGTTCGGTTCCAGGTCAAGATCCAAGAGTCAGGCAGGCACAGTAAGACGGCTACGATGAATGGTGCTTGGAATTGAACCGGAAAGTGAGATCAGCGGAAGAGAAAGAATCACAATAGGCTCTGTGGAAGAGGAGTGAGCAGTTTCCCCAAATATTAGTAAGTTCTATCTCTCAGTATTGGCATATTCAGGATCAGGCAATTACACAGGAACCAAATGCAGCCAGTGGACGGCTATAGAATATAATCAATCTTACAATACTACAAAAACGTGTAGAAGTATTGTACTAAAAACTATTTTTCTTGTTGTTACTGTTGTAATTAGCACAATTTTTAAACAACTGCTTTTGAAAGGGAAGATGAATAGTTAGTGTTTGTGTTGCTTAATAATATTCAAACATTTCTAGAATGGCATGTATGTTCAGTTGTACACATATGGATATTTTTACAGCTCCTTTTGGAACCTCTCAACACAAAAGATATCTAACAGATCAAGAGGTGTCATTGAAAAATATTCCTTGAAGTGTCAATTCTGGTTTTCATCCTGGTGATTATGAAGCAAATTCTTTTCATATAGAAAAACTGAAATCCTGGTTTTGTGCTCAAGAAACTGTCTAAACATTAGCACATAAAGGTAAACCAGATCTCAAGGGCCAATCCAGCCATTCACCATTTGATTTTCTGGCGATGCCATTGAGCTGATCTTGAAACTGGGTGGGATGAGGGTTTTCTAATAAACTTCTAAACTTATAAGGAAAAGCAGTCATAATAAAACTGGGCAAATAGTATAACTGGTCATCAGTAAGAAGTGGATAACTGTTAGGGAACTAAAATCCACATAAGAATTTTCTGAAAGTTAGCAAACTGCGCGAAAAGTCATAAAATCTGTGAAACAGAGAAACGGCACCTACTTTAAAACGTCATTCAAAACCCGACTGACCAAAACCAATGTCAAACAGCTGGGAAGCATTAATTGAACTGTTCACATAACAACTGACACCCACGAAACAAGCTGAGCACTTCTTTTCAGAATATAATGTTTCTTGTCGTGTTCTTCTGCCTGAGCCATCTTTATCCGAATATGCTGCCATACACCTCATCCTTTTTTCTCCGTGTGAAAGTTGGTTTGATGTTATTAATGTCCACATTTTTATGCACCCATAAAATTATAATCACAAATGTTGAAACTGCTGAGGCTTCCCGTGTCAATGTCATCTTTAGTCAAAACATGTACATCGATCTTTAGATGGCGGAATCACTACATGGCGCTGCCCTACAATTACACATCAAATATAATACTACTTATGTTAGAATAAAATGCACATAATACATTCCTACAGGATAATTATTTTGATTATAAATTTTGAATAAAACACCACAAGACATACAATGTTGTAAACAACTGTATCTAAGAAATCAGCATGTTCTTCATTTACTATAAATGAATGTACACATGCATGTCAGTCTGCATGTATACATATATGTATGCTTATGCATGAATACTTGTATGTACAAATGTGAATACCGGTATGCATGAATGTATGTAAATATGGATGTATGTATGTATGTATGAATGCATGTATTTACATATGTATGTGTAAATACGTGTGTATATGTACATGTGTATGTACGACGTTGTAAGTATGTATATCTATGTGTGTATGAATATATGTATGCATGTATGTGTATGTATACACATATATGTGCATGTGTGTATGTATGTGTAGGTATGTATACATATGTAGATATGTTTGTAGGTATGTGCATATATACATATGTATGTATGTGTGTATGAACATGTGCATGTCTCAATGTATGTAAATATGCAGCACCTTTGGAAACTTATCATCTTTCACGGGAACTAGACAATAAGGCCATTTGACATACTGAGTCTATTCTTACAGAGACTGCGTCTTGGTCCACTTCTGCAGACGCTGTCGCTTCATCAAATCCAACATCAGCAGCTGGAAAAAATGAAAAAACGGATTTAATTAAGCGTGCTTCCTTGTAATGGAAAAGTCCACGTTTTGTTGCAAAGCCAGACAGCACCAGAACAGCTGCTGCTCATCTGGCTTCACTGCCTACTGACAAATTTATACAAATTTATAGGTTCAATTTCCCCAAAATGCAGCTTTGCAGGACCTGCAGGTGAACTTCGACCAGGAACTGACTTCGCATGTGAGAATGTCAGATGAACGTCCTTCTGTTGTGTGTCAGATCCAAATAATATGCTGCTCACATACACACATACATACTTACATAGATGCATGCATGCATACATCCACGCCCCCGATTCGCATTTGGGTGCGACTTTGCGCGCATTACAAATTTTCGTAATAATAATAATAATACATACAGCCCATATCTCTCTAATTCTGGAGAGGTATAGGCTGGTACTGTATGTATGTATGTATTTTTACCTAACTACATACCAGCCTAAATATACATATGCATACAAACATATGTACAAAAATACATTACAAGTATACATACCTATATACATACATATGTATATACATACATGCATGCATTTACATACACAGATACACGAATACATGTCTACATGCATACATACATAATACATATGTACATACATGGATGTATGCATGCATGCATACATTCATATGCACATACATACATATATACACATGCATGCAAAAACAATTATATTTATAAATACATACATACACAAAGATACAAACATACATGCATATATATATATATATATATATATACATACATATATATATACCCAAGCTGCAACCACCAGAAAGCATGCATTTATATCTTAAACCTGAGCATTGATTGCCATCTACGCAGGCATCACTTTTCCCAAATTAATCAGCTGTAAGCTTCCTTAAATACTGCTGCTTGTCCGATAGCTGGTAATCCAATATTAGGGTTATATGCTCACATGGTGCAGGAGTAAGCAGCTGCACAGACGCTATGAATTAAAGATCTCCATTATCACGCACAACTGTGTTGTTGGTTTCTCTTCAACCTACCTTCGACATCCTTGTGATAACTCCTTTTCTTAACCTATTGGCGAGATTTTAACAGACTTGCTGACAAGTTCTGAAGTGCCAACGATGGCGCGTTAGAGTTATAACATCTTTGTAATTATAATTTCAGGATTTTTCAGAGCCTAAAAAAGTTTGAAAATGATTACGTTTATAACAACTACTGACATCCTTGTGATGACTCCTAACCTTAGTCTATCAAAGAAAATTTAATGGATCTGTGTACAGAAGCTAGAGTTCAGAGTACATACAGAGCGCATCATGCATCCGGTGACAATTATCGACAAGCTACTTGGACAAAGGTATTATGTGGACCAGGCTGTAAGGATTCTTCTTACCTTAGGCAGGCCAAAGTTATGGTTCGCAACATGGGGTTTGGAAACTTTGGCCTCCTGACCAGAGTAGGCTAAATTTATTTCCGAAGTAACTTGAATGCTGTTGAGATGTGTGCTCTAGCAGAAAATGGAAGAGGTTTTGTTGTCGCTTATTCACTATTAATATCGAATCACTTGAACTGATTTGTTCCAGTTCTACATATTTCCTACTAAATATCTATCATACTGATACCTGAAACAACTTACCCGGCATGATGGCGTGAAGGGTTCTTATTATTTGTGGTAACTCGGTTTCATATTTGGCCAACGATGACACATCACTCATTCGTAATCCTGTGAACAGGCAGCCGAGATCAAAAGCGACACGTTCGGGTTCCACAAGAACAGGAAGAATCCATTTGCCAACTGCCACAGCATAAGACAGCTCTGTATTTAAATGCAAGAGACAACGATTACAGTACGCCTAAAAAAATTAATTTTTCTAATAATTCTTCTAATTCATCATGCTCACACATCACACATGAGCAAAGGTGGACAAAGAAACTACAGTAGGAGTATTCCGAGACTGGGAACTTCAACACAACACATCGTCTGCAAGCATTTTGTGTTGCCTAATGAGGATATCGATACTAGACTTCCTTTGCAGGTCCTCAGTCATTCTGCAGAAGACTAAGTTCACGGTCATGCACACACACATTTTTACAAATATACATAGAACAGGTACATACATGCATGTGTACATATATGCGTATGTAGGGGCCTGCTTACGTACATAGATACATACATACATACATACGTGCATACATACATACATATATTCATACATACATGAAGTAGGCCTAAGCTATGTGACGAAGGTTCACATTCAATTGGGTTTAAAACGCCTGTAAAGTTGTAGTCTATTTTATCGAGTTTTATTGTCTTTCACCAGTGCATGACAAAAAACCAAGATCTGAAGTGAGCTTCATTCTGTTTATTCACAGCTGAAGTTTAGCAAAACTGAGCTGGATTAGTGGGCATCAAACCAGTCTGTTTTGTAACTCAACTGCCATCCCTAATCACTTGGAACGAGGTTAACAGGAGAAGAATTCCCAAAGATCTCTTCTTTTCAGACTTGCCTAGTAGGAACACTGGTGAGCGAGCGAATACGAGACATCTTTAATCACGGACTAATAGGTCTATAACCGCAACATGACAGAAAGGACAAAATATGTAGTTGTTAGAAGAAAGAAAAAATGTTTGCTGTATTATGTTGTGCAATTGCTTCTTTACACACCACGTCGGCACAAAGGATTGCGTTCATAGGCTTTGCATAACAGCGGAATAAACATTGTGCCATCTTCGATTGCGATTGCATGTTCCTCAGTCATGTGTCCTGGGGAAAAAATAGCATTCATTTCATCATTCACATGGTAAGATATAGCCAGATAAGCGCAAATTTATCAATTTTCTTTGTGAGTAGTAATAAAAGTAGACTAACTTTGTTATACCATCTCTACATTGTAAACTAAACATCATACGGAAGGCTTATTCCTATGCTAACTGCATTGCCTGTAGCTTATGAACTAGCTTGGTCTTGATCATTACATCAGGTGCCATAAATTCGGCATTCCATGCCAACGGGAACCCAATTTTTTCCTCATGGGTCTGTCCAACTGCAGAGGACTGTTAAAACTTAAGTCACCACTCGCAGTAGACCATCAACGATGACTTTCCAGTTATCTGTGCATTGTTTGCTTAATAATGAGCTTTTTTCTAATGACTCTAAAACCAGCGCTTATGAGCAGCACAGAAAAGGTGCTATATTAAGTGGCCACATAAATAACTAACTAAGTAACTAAATGACTTACTAACTGATAGAATGGCCTTACATACCACAAATAAAACAGATCACAGACATTTAAACTATAATGAAAGCAAAGAGAAACTTAAGCATAAAAATAATACTACGTAATTTGGCTACTAATTAAACAGATTACTATTATTAATAAACCTCTGCATCAAGCCATGTGGGGCACAGTAGACAATTGATTACAATGCTCAGCTTGTAGTGTGGAGAGTACGGGTTCAAGCCTCCTCTGAAAGTTACCGTCTAGGGACTTTGAGCAAGTCCTTCACTCACAAATGCTCAGCACCATCAATACATTTCCTTCGACACCTGGCAACTTGTCCGGCCTTTAATGTGCAAATTTTTCCTTGCCGTCATTTGTTAAAAAACCAGTAAAAAGGCAGTGTGGGCTAACCCAGTCAGTTCATAAATTACTAAGCAGTCTGCACCCATTCAATGTCAACTTCTGCTACTCACTGGTGTGATCCAGATGGATGGTAATGAAGCCCTCGTCATGGAAACTTGACAACAGTTTCGTTGCAATCCATTCCGATCCGTCATCATATGACACAAATACTGACATCTATGATTAATCACAATTATATGCAAATGTAATGCAATAATTATAAATATAAATATAAACCATGATAGACAAATAAAACGAATAAAATTTGGAAATAAAATATAACAAAAGGTACATCACTTTGAAAAGTACTTTTATGCACCCTAGATTTTTACAAACGGTGAGGCAAATGTTAGGATTAGGTTGGAGTATACTGTTAGGGTCATGTTAAGGCAAGGGGTGGGTTACATTAAGGCTACAGTTAGGCTTGGTTAAGGTTATTGCAAAGGCTGTGGTAGGGTTCAAGAGGAGATGGAGACTGGAAGAATGGTAATTAGGTCAAATTTAGTAGATGTTGTTTAGCAGGAAGAAGTTCACTTCAAAACTGGTGCACACAGAAAAACAATCTTTTCAGCAACAAAGAAATCAGAGTGGGAAGTGCTTTATCCATAGAAAGGGCACAGGCATAAGGATGGATTAATGACAACTAAACATTTGCAGTCTAACTTGGACATGAGGTCCGTAATGTCTCCAAACACTTCAGGACCTATAACATGCAATGAAGTGATAACAGGCAGGCAGAGGCAGGCAGGCAGGCAGGCAGGCAGGCAGGCAGGCAGACAGGCAGGCAGGCAGGCAGGCAGAACACAGACAGACACAGACATATACAGACAGACACTGACAGACAGACACAGACAGACAGGCGTATAGACAGATAGATAAATTGATAACTTGCTGACTTCTGCATTCCACTCAAGTGTAATTCCACCAGGACAATGTCATAATGTGCTTCACAGGCCAGCCATTTGTCTCATCATACCAAAGAAAGAACAGGCTATCAGTTAAATAATGAGCAGCTTATTTTGTGAATGGATGATATCCCTTGATGGAGCGCTTGATTTAAAAGTAACCCACTAGTACTTAACTTCCTTAACTTCCTAGTACTTAACCTTTTCTTCCAGACACAATTCACTCTCAAGTTGATCTCTCCTGCTGTCTAAAGCTTTCCTGATGGCCTGCCTTGGCAAAATACCCATCGCCACAACTTCCCCTAGTCTGTTCTCCTACAGCCTTTGGACCATGCCTCCATATTTGGTCAGAATCTTATCCTTTTCGTCCGTATGCAGATTATCTATACTGTCTAGCACAATAATTGTATCACTCTGATCACCTCATTTAGCCTACACAACTTTCTCCATTAGAATCAATTTTAGAATATAAATTTTCACTTAGCTGCTACACATAAACATCCTCTCACTACAGGAAGTTTTTTATTTTTATTTGATACTAGCAGGCAGATTTAAGTTAAGCAAAACTGAGCCGGCTGGTAAATGAATGGGTAACAAATGATTCTGAGTTGAACTCAGGTTACCCTGGAACAGTTTGAAGACCTCTTCTTCTTTTAGCCTGTGTCTAGTTTGAAAAAACCATGAGGAAGTGAATACCGGATATCTTTATCACATATTAATTGGACTGCAACAATAGGTGAAAATGACAGAATATATTGTTGTTACAACGACCAAGCACCAAGAAAAAATGTTAACTGCATTTGTGCAATCAATGCATAAATATACGCACCTTGTTGACACCAACCATTGTGTTCAAATTTTTCACTTAGGAGTGGAACAAATGTATAATCTCCAAATGTCGTGGTGACTTTCCTGAAGACGTTACATCCTGGAAATATCAACATTTGTTTCAACTTAAAGATGGTTATGTACAGTAAGGTTGTATAGTAAGATAATACAAATTTATTGCTTGCCTTTTGAATGGTAAGTAACGAGTAGAATAACTTCGTTTCACCAGCTCTACATTGTAGCATTAACAACATACAATAGGTTTTCTCCTAGTGGTAGGGTCTACCAGTTAAAAGGGTCCTGGATAAAATGTTTCATTTAAGTTCCACATATAAGTGCACTTTCATTAAGTTAAAGGAGAAGGTATAATGAGAGTTAATTATATGTTGATTTATTTATTAAAAGAAAATGTGTAACTTTATTTTCAAATATAGATCAAGTTTAAACAACATTAATGTTCTTCGTGTGTCTATTCTTTTTCTGCAATTTTTCTTCACCCTAGATTTCTTTTACATAGAGTTTGTCCCATTGCTTTGTAAACAAAAACTGTAAAACTAAAAAAACTGTTTTTGTAAGACAAAAACAAGCCTGTGGTTTCATTGGGAAACAATAAACTCAAGCACAGTCAAATGAATTGCTTTCAGTTATAAAAAATTATTACGGAATGAAAAAATTGGATGTAACGGTTTAAAAATACAGAATTCAGAATGCAGAATATTAGCCAAATAGCTACTAGGAACGTTAATGTGTCCAGTAGCACTAAACTGATGAATTTATTTATTCTTAACATTCTCTTACTAAATTAAAAGTTTGCTTCCGGTAGTATTTTTTCCTGTTCTATAGTGATGTTCTCGTCATTTAGACGTGACACATTTACCTTGCAATCGATCAGGATGCGTCACTGTATGATACAAATATTGACATCTATGATTAATCACAATAATCAAGTAAATACAATCCATAATGAAAAATTAAAGATTAATAGAAATTTATAACTTAAATATAACTAAAAGCACTGTTGGTAAATCAACTCATAAAACAATTTTATGCACTCCAGGTATATATAAAAATGCTAATGCAAAATGTTAGTGTTAAGACTGAATAAAGTACTGTTAGAGTTATGGTAAGGCTTTGGGCAGGACTAGCCTAGGTGCTATATTATGGCTAAGATTAGGGTCTTTGAAGTTATTGGAAGGCCCGATGACGACGACAACGATGATGATGATAACCATAATGCTATTTAACGTATCAGACGTCAAATTTGAATCAGAGGCACGGGCAGCCGCGCAGGAGAGGGAAGTAGACCTACTCAGGCAGAAAATAATATTTGAGGGAAAATATTTTAAAATTTGCACTCTTCGTAATGGCCTACCTACGTTTCGTTTTTCTTGCTTTTTATCTTCGGTTTTCGGTATTTTCTGCTTTTTACATAGACTTCGGTCTTGCTTTTGGTTTTTCTGAGTTGCCTATAGCAAGATCAGTTTGGTATCGGTTAAACCGACACACGCCACCACTAATGCATTCAACTCTCGCAAAATCTCATCACGACAAACTTCCACGGGCCATCATTTTGGAGCATTCTACCGAAGAAATAATATGAATAAAAGTGTGTGACTTACAATTTCCAAATTGCGGGCAACGTTCAAAGTTTATTCAAAGAGCTGGGGATAATCTGCTAAAGCCGACAAAGATGGCGGACTTCGTTGCAGCGATCGATGTCGGCTCTTAGCAGACGATAGACTCCTGATGGAACGTTGAAGATGACGCGAACCCCTTACAGTCGCGTCATAATTGATGATATTATATAATTATATCATATAGACCTATATAACAGACGGACAGTTGAAGATGACGCGAGCAATTGCGATTTTTACAATTGCGTCATAATTGATTGTCTTATATAATTATAATTATTATGTCACCATAATTCTATAATTTTAATTATTATGTCATCTTAGCACTGTATTATAACTGTAATCAGGAATTTGTATAGCGCCACTTTATACGAAACAATTAATATGTAACTATAACGAGGCCAAAATTATACTGCATTTTGGGCGCCGAAAAAATTCTGAGATTACAATTGCTATACTGTTAAGGCAGTTCTTTTATCAGTGTTTTATAAACATACTATTATAATGATCGTCGAGTGTACTCGAAGATTTTTGATAATATGGAATATGTACAGAAATTTTTGAGTCAATTAAATTCCAAGCCAAAGTCGCCAAGCAGTGTTTTCTATTTAGATTAGTCGCTAAAATTGAAATATTAATTATTTATAATCAACATTCAAACCCACATTTTACATTTATATAAGATTGAGACTAGATTAGCCTTTCTATTCACGAGTTTCTGCTCGAACAATAGACAACATAAATCTAATACAAATGAATAAAATCTATAGAAGCATAGTTATTAGCAAGACCTCTAACTCAGCTATAACTTCCGGCAAATCACTATAGAAACCAAATAATAATGGCGGACGAAGGCGGTAGCCATGTAAGTAAATTGTTAATATTAAATAAAACTGTTATAATTCTAATTTTGACATCTTAATGTAAAGGCTAACTTAAATTACGAAAGTAATCGTGAACAACTTTATGTAGTTCTAGCCGGATGGATGTCATGGAAATTATTTCAGCATTTTTGTTGGTTTACGGGACACAAGAGACTAATATTGCTAAAATTGCGGTTGTTAATATATGCTATCGTGTGAGAAGTTTGGAATAATGGCGGTGTTCGTTGGAAAGCTGGCAAGACCAAAGCCAAGTCTTTTTAACATTTAATTTCCATTCAGGCAATCGTGATCCCAAGCCCTTCTGAGGAGTTGTCTTGACAAGAAAACTCCTCAGGGGTGCTGCCCACCAGACAACGGAAGACCAGGATCTAATAGAATGGTCTTCAACTGCCGGCGAAATAGCGAGAGGCAGAGAAAGAACAAGAAGCTCATGTTGCACATTGCATGGCAGGATGTTTCATAATTATGGCTGACCAGGGTGAAGCTTCTGTGTTGCACTGTGGAAGTACGGCATGAGAGAACAACCAGATCACCCTGCTTTGTCTGTGGTCAGATGACATCTAAATACAAAGCTCCCAAAGAAAGCTTGGTGCACAAACAGCCTGGCAGTTATACATCAAATTCTTAAATGTAATGCATCTTCGCATGGACTTAAAATGCAGCTCATCCCACATCTAGTTAGGTATACGATGAAACTTTGGAATTCTACCAGTTAGCCAAGCTACAGCGTTTAAAGTGGATTGCAGTTGTTTATTGCAAAAAAGAGGGCGATAAACGATACATGCATATAAGTGCACAGTTTTAATCCAAAACTAAATTAATGTAAAAATCTGAATTGTTTGTGCGGCTCTCCCCTATACTGCCTTAGCATCCTCATAAATGATTTAGAGAGTTTACCAGCACCCCAAGAACTTGAAGTTCAAGATTAGTGTTAACTACACTTATAGGCCACCAGTTATAAAACTCTTATGTTTGACGAGAAACATGCAGTTTATTGGGCCATCCTCATACTGGAATCATAATACATTGAGATTAAGTGAAATGCAATAACTACTGCAGAATCAAAACAACCTAAATTGTAATACTAAGCTTGTAACTTCTAAGTGTAAATATGGGTTTGCACTGTTTCATACTTTATTGCTTTATACCGTGGTGTTGAGTGTTGTCCAATATCTAGAGACCAGTTCAAGACTTTCTGCTGATTTTATACAGATTTGCTGTAGAACCAGTTTTGAAAGTTAGTTTCTTTGTTTTTAGACACAGGTTGTGGGAGACCTAATTAAAAATGGGGTTTCTCGAGAGAGAAGTCAGCTAGACAGAGACGGTTCTAAACTTTCTTCTCAGTTGGACCTCGATCCGTATGATGAAGATCAGGTTATTCCAGTTTGACTGTAGATTACTTCATTATTTATGTTTATGACACTGACCAGGGCTATTACCATACAATCATCGATCAGTATGATTCATACTTTGTGCTTCCTTTAGCACGTAGGGCTGGTTGTTTAAGTAGACAAACTATTGTTATGTATTTCACGTAGAAGATAGAAACACTATTATAATATGTTTCATGAAACAGTGTGACTTGATGTCACTATCAATATCAGGTTACAAGATGCTGTTGAGGAGATAACGCTGTTTAAAGTGATTTATTGATTACTGATGATGTCCGTTGAGTTATATGCAGGATGGTGGTCTATCAGTACTGCGTTTAGTCAAATGGTCATACGGTTGCAGGTTCGACTCTAGGGTAATGACCCTGGGCAAGTTGTTTGTACATACTTGCCTCTGTCACCAAGCAGTATAATTTGGTACCATAGTAAGCTGTGATGCACTGGCCCTGTGTCAAGAACCTTGGACTTTGTCGATGGCCAACTCAAGGGTCTAAGAAAAGGACATGAGCGCCTCTCCTATCTTCCTAATGCAACAAGGGAGCTTTACTTTACCACTGAGATGGTCAGAGACACAGTAATGTATCATGTGCTGCAGCCTGTTGGAATGGCTATTTGTTCTGATATGTTGATGTGTTTGCTGTTCTCAAATGTGTTGAGATTGAGATGAAGAATGAACTTTTGTCTAAATTAGTTTCAAAACAGGCAATAGAAAATTAGGATATGCATTCATAACAGTCAGAGTATGCTAGAAATAATATGTACATTTATTATTATGAACAAATCAAGCACATTTAAACACACTGTGTGAAGAATGAATAATTCAAACATTTTACTTAAAAAGTCAGTTTTGTTGATATTACATTACACTGCATCACATTGCATTGTGTCTGGTCAGAATAGACTGCTTTCAAGAATTAGAGAACTACTTATGAAATTCTGAATTGGCATTTTTATTGGTTGAAAAATTTGTGCTTTTTAGGCTGAACTTCGTTTTCTTCAATCCAAGCCAACATGTTTTGTTGTGCTTGGAAAACCTGGAGCTGGTAAGACTGTTTTCGCTTCACAGCTTGCTGAAGAATGGAAATGCCAATTAGTTAATGGTAAGCTCTGTTCCTTAACTTCCTGTCTAAAGTTGATATTATTTAATCAGCTTCAATCAAATTGGACTGTTGCAATTTAAATGCATGTATCTTCCAAGATCTAATATAAAAGTTTACAGTTTCACTGATTGTGTATCGGTTTGATATTTATTTATATAACTGAACTAAACCAAGTATAAGCAATGGAGTTAACACACAACCTTGAGCATAAATTATATGTTGCTGTGTTCATCTCATCTGTAGTGTTTGATAAGGCACACTCTCACCAGTAATGTTTGTCAACTCGGGAACACAACAGTACATAAACTCAGTCTTCAGACTTAATCACACTTGCGTTCTATACCAACATATCTGTTTAAGTACATGCATTAGTATGGGTCTGCCGTTTAGGAACTTCTTAAAACCACTACTGTGTCTAATAATAATCTAAGTATACTTGGCAGTGTAGCCCCTCAGAGTGACTGCTTAGTCAGTGAAACTGTTGATCTTGTGTCATGATAGCCAGTGAAGCATAGTAGTTAACTGGCATGTAGTTTATAAATTACAGATATTATTATTATAATATTATTATTATTATAATTATAATTATTATATTATATTATCATTATTATTATTTTTATTATTGTTATTATTATTAATACATTACCTGTGTTGTGTTTCAGCTAATCAAGTGATAACTGAGGCCATCCATTCGCAGACGGAATTGGGAAAACGAACGGAGGAAATTCTCCTTCGTGGAGAATCTGTACCGGAAGAACTGGCTGTCAAACTGCTTGAAGAAAAAATCACCTCCCCTGAGGTTGCCCATCACGGTAAAGTCACAATTCATACGCAGTTCAAGGCTAAAAACAAGATTGATTTTGCTGCCTTTGAATGCATTTTTCCGTTTATAGGTTGCTGTTTTTGATGAAATGTCTTCACCTTATCGCATTGCATTACATTATGCTGTGCAAATAAACTGAATTATGGAATGCAGTAATAGATAACTGTGAAACTTCTTTAAGAGGAAATAACTTTGAGGTTCTGGCCTGCTGGGCATGTTGGATTTAAATCCAGGTCATTTTGAAACTTTTGTTATTATGTTATTATGTGTTTTTTATGTTGGCCACTATGCCATCCCTTAAATATTTAAACTGTGCTGGTTCATGTTATAACAATAACAAAAATGTGCAATATCATATGGACAACCGGAAAATGGCCAGAGGATTGGAAGAGCTCAATCTTTATCCCTATATTCAAAAAAGGAGATGCGAGAGAGTGTGAAAACTACAGGACCATAGCAATGATATCGCACATAAGTAAAATACTACTTAAAATAATACATAAAAGAATGGAGAACATAATAGAGAGGGAGCTTCCAGATAACCAAGCAGGATTTAGGAAATCCCGTGGAACTCGTGATCATATCGCCAACATGCGGTGGATAATGGAGAGACAAAAGGAGTATGGACAAAAATTATACATATGCTTCATTGACTATAGTAAGGCATTCGATTGCATTGATCATGAGTTGATGTGGAAAACCTTAATAGAAATGGGAATACCAAGGCACTTGATACAATTTCTCAAGGGATTGTACGAAGAACAGATTGCGGTAATAAGAACTGAATTTGGAGATACTGAAAGAATCAAAATAAAGAAAGGAGTGAGGCAGGGATGCATTCTGTCCCCATTCCTATTTAACCTATATGCAGAAAGGATAATGAGGATGGCGGAAATGGATGGAGCAAAAGAGGGAGTAAAGATAGCGGGAAGAACACTGAATAATCTGAGATACGCAGATGACACAACACTATTAGCAGGTAAAAAAACAGATCTGGTAGAACTGATAAGAAGGCTGAAGAGAGAGAGCGAGAAAGCAGGACTATACTTCAATATAAAGAAAACGAAGATCATGACAACAGCTGAGGAGGGCAGTTTTATGGTGGATGGAGAGGAATTAGAGACGGTAACAAGCTTTACATTCTTGGGATCAGTAGTAGAAAGAGAAGGAAAGTGCGATATGGAAATAAACCGAAGGGTGGCGATTGGAAAAGCCGCAATGAATGGACTAGAAAAAATATGGAAAGACAAACATGTGAGCACAGACACGAAAAAAAGATTAGTGAGGGCCTTGATTATACCAACAGTAACATACGGCAGTGAGACGTGGACAATGACCAAGAAAATAGAGAAAAAAATCAATGCTTGTGAAATGTGGATATGGAGGAAGATGCTGAGAACATCATGGACGGAGAAAAGGACTAATGAATGGGTACGCAAGGCGATTGGAATTGAGCAAGATGAGACGTTACAACAAACAGTGCTAAAATCAAAGCTGAGGTTCTTTGGACATGTTATGAGATCAGATGGATTGGAAAAAGAAATGATGCTGGCTTGTGGAGAGGGAAAGAGAAAACAAGGGAGACCAAGGAAAAAATGGATGGACAAGATACACGAAGCAACTGGAATGAACTTGGCACAACTAAGGGACGCGACATTGGAAAGAAAGAAATGGAGAAGATTGATCATGACGGTCGCTAGAGCTCAAAGAGCTGACAGCACAAGGTGACAAGGTTCATGTCGTTGCCTTTTTTTAACATTTTGTTATCATTTAATACTTTTTTATTATGGGCAGATATGATCATCAGAAGCAATTTAACATGTTTCTTCATAATTTGACGGAATTCACAAATTTAAAATTTAAAAAATTTTATCTTGCTATTTTGTACTTGGCTCTTCTCATTGTCTCTCTTGACCTCACTTCAACTCTCATAGAATCACTTTTTCCCTTGAAATAAGATGCAGTTTTGGTATAGGAAATTTGAAAGGATACTTACCTACCAGGAAAATAATGTTTCCTTTTTGTTATTTGATTAGGATACGTCCTGGATGACTTTCCATGTCTTAGTGAAGAGTTCTTGACCATTAAACAACAGCTGGAATTCATCAACAGCTGGGCTCTAAAACCAGATTTTATCCTTCATCTGAAGGTAAAAATACATCTAGGTTAACAGCCACTTCCTGTTTTTCTTAATTCACCTGTTTGAACTTCAGCATATACTACAAAGTAAATCAAAGTTTTATGAATTAATTAATAAACAGGAAATGCACCAGTTGTAGGGCATGTCCCGCAGTCTTCCTTGAAGTTCGGTGAACGTTCCTTCACTGTCGCTGGACCCACTGCGTGGAACAGTCTTCCTGACAATGTGACAAATTCCCCATCCTTGGACACATTCAAGTCACGACTCAAGACACATCTTTTTAGGATATCTTATGACTGTAGTTGTTTTTTGAACCCATGTACAGCGCCCTTTTCTTCAGCCTTGGCTGTGCTACGGCGCTGTATAAATTATTATTATTATTATTATAAAATTGCCCACCAAGGGCTAAGCTGTTTGCTCAGTTACCTAATAAACTTTAATCTTTTGATAAATTGATATTTAAATTATGTTTTTGGTGAACGTCTTTTGAATTAACACTGATACTTTCTTTCAGATTCCTGACAAGGATCTGGAGACTCGTCGAATCGGACAGAAGATTGATCCACTCACAGGAGATCTGTACACTAAAGATGTTCATGATCCTGAGAAAACCAAAAGAGAAGTATAACAGATTCATTAATTCATTCAGTAAATTTATATAGCACCTCTTAAAGATTTCTACTCAGATTAAGTGACACTTGCCAAGCGCGGTGAGAGAAGAGTTTTCAAGCATGAGAAATGATGCATGTTTCATCCTTAGCCAGGAGATGATGCAGATCTGCAGATCTAGAGGCCAACAGGTATCGCCAGATCATGCATAAATCATGTATAATAATAATCATTTAATTAATTAAGTAGGTATTGTTTTGCATTGGTACAATGGAAACGAGTAATTGACATTTTGATATATGTTAACTTAATTAAGATAAGCACAGACTATGAAATTGGCTATTTTAAGTAAAGTTGGTACAGCTAAGGCTAAGTTATGGTTCATAATCATAATCTTGAGGTTTCTGCTGTGCCTATGAAAGTTAAGTTGTAGGAACCTGTTTATTCGCAGGTGCTTAGTCAAAACAAAGTCAATAGGCATGAAGGGTTTGGTTCCAGGTCAAGATCCTAGAGTCAGGCAAGCAGGCGGTCAGATGACTGTTGTGGGTGGTGTTTGGAATTGGTTAATTCTGTTTATCTGCTTTGCATTTGTCATTGATTTTCTTTACACCAGAAACTTGTTATAGTGCTGTGTTTGAGAGCCATATCAAGAACCGTCTTGTGACGAGGTCATGTTATAAAAGTTAATTTTCTATAGGTGAAGTAATTATGGGATCCATGTCTTCTTATGCCAGAATTCATGTTATAATGAAGCAAGTCTAATCTAATCTAATCTAAGAACTTCTATAGTGTCACTGTAATAATGCTCAAGGCATCAGTCAATGGTCACTGCTAAGCAAAAAATTGTTGTGCAAGCCAAATTCCATGGTGAGTCCAGTTGAAAAGCTAAGGGGGAATCCAGAAGACACAGAGACTGCCTATGGAGGAATTGAGTCAAGGAACAGGTGAGTTTTTAGTTGAGATTTGAGGCCAAAACGGACTTTGATGAGCGAACATTTGCCGGAAGAGAGTTCCAGAGTCTAGGGGCAGCAGCAGAAAAGGCACGCCTTTGATGTATTTACTTGTGTTAAATTCTGTAATAAACTGTATGAAATTTTCAGTTTTCTCAGTTTGTTTTAGCAAGTCTGTGGTGTATTTACTTATATTAGATTCTGTATTAAATTCTGTTAAATTTTCACTTTTCTAATCTTATATTTAAGACTTAACAGAAATCCTACATATTCTTAATTAATTTTCTTATAGATGTTTTACAATAAAAGTTTCAAGGTCTCCAACAGATGTATTTTGAATTACAGTCATTCTTTGTTGTTTGTTAAGGTCAAAGGAAAAGGAACTGGAGATGATGAGGAAGAAGAGGATGTGGAGGAGGAAGAGCCAATGGAAGAGGTGGTAGGACTGATTTTACCTATACTACATTCCTTTAATCATTTGGTTGCCTTTTGTGCTGTTTCCCAAGTTACCAATTATTATTATTATTATTATTAATCAGATATTTATATCACACTAATTTATGAATTCACCTCAAAAGCACGGGTAGCTGGAAAAAGATAAGTCTTGAATTGTTTCTTAAATGAAATAAGAGAAAATAAGTAAATAAATAAGTATGGTAAGGTATTACAGTAAATAATTAAGCAAGCATGGAAATAGTACAGTGTGGACCTGTTAATGCAAAATTGTCAGAGGACAAGCCATCAAAATGGTGTGTAAACCTGGCCGCATGGAAAATGGCCGAGACAGCCATGTTCGTTTGGCCCCCAGCTGGCCCATTTGGTGTTCACTGTTGACAACTGGTGGCCAGCTAAGGATTTAACCTGGGCATGAGAAACGTGACTGTCAGAGGGATAATGCTGAAAAAATCTAAAATATTCTCGAATACATTAAAATAATCTCTAACTAAACCCCTTGTACAGTAGGCCTATCTACTGTGATTTTGTTTCATCATTGTGTTTTGCTGTTATTATTATTTCTGCATTTATTAGGTGCCACTATCTAATGACGTGGCATCAATCGATGGCGCCAAGCTATTGCGAGTGAAGGGCTTGCTCAAGATCCCCTACACAGTAACTGTCTCGGAAGAGGCTCGAACCCGTACTCTTTCGCGTTACAAGCCATGCGCTATATCCAATATACTACCATGCCTGTGCTACCATGATCAGCGATTAGAGCAAAACATGCTACAGCGTCACTGACTGATCACTAGCTGACAACCGCATATATGAAAAATAGCGGTCAGATATTTTTAGGAGAATTTCATCTTTGCATGCATAAACATGTTGATGTTGACAGTAATTTAAGGACTTTTGTGATGATGGATGATTCCACTAGGAGGAAGATGAGGAGAGTAACAAACTTGCACCAGAGATAGTGGAGCGTTTGATCAAGAGACCGGAGGATATGCCGTCTCATGTTGGAAACAACATTCAGCAATACAAGTCAAGCATGCTTCGTCTGCTCGAAGTATGAACTTTTCTTAATTCTGTTTAAATAGCCAGTATGCTTATATTTTAGTCAAAACTCTGAATCCAAATCACAATGTTAAATTCTCAGCTTATGAATGCCTCTGTTCTCTACTTGCTCATGTTCAGAGCTCTTTTGCCAGCTTCTCAAATAGACTCCTTGAGGAGCTGAGATATGTTAGGTGTGAAATATTGAGCGATGCAACAAATAAGAAGAGTTGTTGGATACTTCATTACCTATGAAGACAGTTGGTAATGAGGCATAATATTATGATGAAGGTGTCTCAGTATTGATCAGGTTATCTTATCATTTACCAAGGCATTTTATTAACAATCAAGGTATTTTAGCAAGGACCAAGGCACTTTTTAATGATCAAGGTTTCTTATTAACAGTCAAGGTATCTTAACAATTGCCAAGGCAATTTATTAATGATCAAGGCACCTTTTTAATGACCAAGGCCTTTTATTAATGATTCTGGCATCTTGTTAACAAGGAATCTTTTTTTAGGGGCAGTTACTTTTCTGTATCTGACGAATGTTTTAGGAATACATGGCCGATCATAATCAACAGTATCTCATTGAGCTCGATGCAAATAAGCCTGCCGAAGTCCTCATCAAGGTATGCACTGTGCATTCTGTTCGTGAATTTTTCTAGTCTGGAGATTTTTAGGTTAGAATTTTAGCTTTCCATGGTCATCTTCAGTTGGTTGGTGAATGGGTTGAATATCACAGTTGCAACATCTCACCACTGATTTAAGGGTCAGAGTCTTGGTTCTTGAGAGTAGAAATTTACTGCTAAACTACCGGTATGTGGCCTAAAAGGAAGGCTGTTCAGTTGTAGTATAATATAATATGTTACTTATATACCACCTTTTCAAACTATCCACTCAGAAGTGGCTAACGAGTCGGCTTTTTGCCGCTGTGACCCGGATTCAAATCCCGAGACTGTCACATGAAATTGACATTGATTGCATTGTGGAACTATGTGCATAACCTTGGAGATCATCGTCTTTGATATGAGGGCCTCATTGAATCCAATACACCACACGGACTTGGTCCCGGCCCAGTGAGACAAAACTTACAACCTTGGCTTTGAAAGAGATGATGTCAGAAGGCAGAGATCAAGAAGACAGATGGTGAATAACTGGAAAGCACAGTGTTGTAAGGTATTATGAGCAAAGGGGCAAGCAGTTCAACCAGAGCCACCAGATTTAGGTGTCCATGACCATCCAATCCAGACAATTCCATTAAGTAACCGGGAGCCAAACACAAACCCTTTACTCAGTGATGAGATGTTGCAACAATGACATTCTACCCAAACACCAGCCAAACATTACATACTTACCCAGTCTGCACCACTGTGGTTAAGAACTGACAGGCAACGAAGAACCACTCTGCTTTCACCTGGCCTGTAAATGTGGAAAGACAGCTTAAGCAGCGCTAAAGAAATCAGGCTGAAAGGTTTTTCAGCTACTATGTTGTCTATTTGTCTGGCACTATCGGATGTTGTGCTGTCAAATTAAAAATCATCAGTTCAGTATACCTTTCTTTCTGCTTGCTTTCATAAGTGATGGCACTGGAAGATTACATTACAATAAAATCATCAGTTCAGTTTAGCTTTCTTTCTGCATGCTTTCATAAGTGATAGCATTGGAAGATTACATTACCGTAAAACTTACAGTGTAAGCTTTTATTAAGAAGAGAGTTGACATGAAACGTATATTGGTTATTGGTTTTTATTTTATTCTGTTATGTGCTGGTGGCTGTCTGTGGACAGGAGACCCTGGTTCGCCTGTCATGCTTCCGTGTAACTCCAGCAGCTATTCCTGTCCGTCTGAATGAAATGGAAGCAGAAGAGGATGTTGTCCCAGATGACACAGACACAGATGAACTCTTCCGGTCTCTGTCTGGAAAACGAGCGCCATCCTCACGATTTCGTTGGCGTCGTAGCCGATGGCAACGGTGCTGTCCTGTGGCACTTGCGCAAGGTGACCTCTTACCCGGAAGGGCTGAACTGGCTGTGGCGTAAGCATTGTTCTCTTACTGTCTGTGTTGTAACTGTAATTGTAAGTACACATTTATGTAGGACTGAGTTCTCCAGCATCTGTCAGATTGTTGGTTTGCTTTCCATGAAGTAACTAGCTCAGTTGAAGCAAGTCCTGCCCACACAATTACTCAGCACCAGTGATTGATGTTTAGACATTAGATAGCAGCACCAAGTGAATCATGTTAAGTGGCATGTGCCAGAGTCTCCAAGCATCATGTCATATGTGCCTGCCATGGAGAGGATCAGTGTGTTACTAAGTGTTTGCTTGTGCTTGCTGGTCTGACAGTTTCCTATCACTCAGTTAAGATCAAAGAAAGTTTGTAGCTGGACAGAAAGATCAAGCGGCACATTCATTAAATTTCCAGTTGCATATATGCTGCTTTAATTTTAAAAACATTTGGCAATCATAGAATGATTTAGGTAAATAGATGTGATGAAGACTTTAGCCGAATAATATTACCAAATGAAGATGTCTGTTCTGTTTTAATGATTCAGGTTCCTAGACAAGATCTATTTCCTCTCAAGTGAAGAGGCTTTGGGTGCCTTCCTAAAGAACCCAAGACCTTACCTTCTTCCTCCACAGCCTCGGCCTCCTTGTAAACTCATCGTGACAGGCCCACCTTTATCAGGGAAGACCACCCTGAGTAATCTCTTAGCAAGCAGATATGGAGCACAGGTAACCTTTCGTCATCTGTAAATCCTTCTCTTGGCTCACTATAACTGAGGCCATCCATATTTCATTTTGTGATTCATCCTATATTATTCCTATTAATCATTCCTACACTATATTGTATTATTATGTTTTATGTGTAAATATTATGTATAATATTATGTAATTATGTTACACATAACTTTCGTTTAACTTTCAGTTACCATTTAACTTTAAATGCTGCCATACATCAGCAGGTTTTACCACCTGCATATGAACTCTATATCAGAGGTTAAGCATGTTCTCGTGAAATACTGTCTTTTGGGCCCAGCAGAAGAATCAAATTCACGATAAGAATTATCGTAAAAGTGTAGTTCTAATGATTGGATTTTGTTGTGAAGGTCTTGAATATCAAGGAGAGGATGGGACCAAAGCTGATTGAAGAGAGGGAACAAAGGAGAATTCAACTAACAGAAGAAGTCACACAATCGTCCATTGAAGCGGTTCGAACGAAGTTGGAAGAAGAGGCAAGGAGGAAAATTAAGGAAGAACGTAAGTGTATCCCATGATCGTGCATTCAGTCATCTCTTCATTATTTCTGTCTGTTCACTATTGTTGCTGTTGTAATTTTTATTATTCTGTTAATTTTATTCCTGTTGCTGAGAATGCAAGACCTTGGGAATTTGTAACAATATGAATGGTTGACCAGCGAGCTTCTTTGAAGTGTTACTCTAAGTTAAGGTTGCAGGGCATTCTTATGGAACCTTTTCATGTATTTAAAAATTGCTTTGGTGTTTGATTTTTTAGCCTTATATAGCTATATATAAAAATTGGAAAGATTCTGTGAGTGGGGATGTTTGAAGATAATTTTGTTTTTATTTGTTTGTAATGTTTGTTTAATTCTGGATTAGCTGACAGTTGATTGTATTTTTGATCTTTTTGTAGATGAAGCGCAACAGAGAAAGTTAGAAGAGGAAGCTAAACTGAGTGTGTGATCCACTTTAATGTCTGTGACAATTACAGCATTTTATTATTATTATTATTATTATTATCATTATAATTATTATTCTTATTATGAAAATTTTGAACGCATGCAAAGTCACACAGAAATGCGAACCAGAGGCATGGTTAGTCAGTTGTAAGTTAACAGTTATTAATAAATAATAATAATAATATAAAATGACTGTAGATGGTGCCACATATGCTCATGTGAAAGAAGTCAGCTGTGATTTTGATTCTCTCTTTACGCATCAGTATTACTCTTTTTGCACTGTTTTTGCATTGTATGCTGGAACTGCACGGTTACTTCTCCATCTTGGCTTATTTTTCAGGTGTCAAATTGTAAGGAGGTTTTTTTGTAATGAATTTGCCTCTAGAAGTAAATTAAACTTGGGTCCCACATCTCTGACTGTTTCATTTCAGAACTGATGTTATAATGATACATGTTATCAGGAGGTCTGCCAGTCAGAATTTGCTGAAGGGGGGACTGTTGCATGGATGCTTGATTGTTTACAGGAATTTAACTGATTGACAATGGCATTTGGCTTGCTGATCAATATTATTTAGTGGCAATCAATACCTTACCAGTTAGATTGAATTATTTTGTGGTCATATTGGCTTTAATCAGACTTGATCAGAATTTTTTAACAGATGGAACAGAAATGTTTTGCCTGTTTGAATTTTTCATTTGCCTACATGTGGCTTTCTGCACGTAAAATAACATTTATATAGCACCTGTGTAGGAAATTAATCTGTGCCGTTCGAGCACAATGACACACCTTGTAGTCTGTTTAAAGACTATGTTGTCTGAAGAAATTTTAATATGTGATCGGAGATGGAAGGACTAAACTGGGAGATTGTTCAAGAGGCGTGGAGAACAGTCTGGGTATTTTCACAGAATGTTTGAACTATTCTGCCATTACAGATTTACCGTCTTCAGGGTTCTTGGTTGATGATGCTAATGCATTAATACAATACCACATTTTTATGTGGCACTTATGCTTTCATTGATCCTGTTTACATGTTAGAAAGTCAAACGTAACAGTGTAAATTGTGTACATTTACTAGTATTTGAAATGTTGTGTAAGCCAACTGCTTCTTTTTCCAGAAGTTTCTTAGGAAGCAGGAAGAATATGTGATTAAGATAACTTGAATTCTTTTTCAGACACTGTGATCAATGAAACACCAGATGTCACTCCTTTGCAGGGTTCTAGGCTGAAACAGGACCAATCACTGACCTTGCCACAATGACCTTGAGATGATGTTATTGGCTGCTATTAATTTTAGAAATGGAAGAAGATGCGGAAGAGGAAGAGATGGAAGAGCAGGAAGAGATGGAAGACAAGGAAAAGGCCAAACCCACAGAGGGAGACGACTCCGAGTTGGAAGACAAGGAGGCCAAGGATAATGTGGAAGAGGAAATGACCGTTTCTTCACCAGTGGAAGGAAAGCAGGAAGCAGAGAGTGAAGAAGGCCTCATGACTGGCAGATCAGAGGATAATGGAACGACAGATGACAAAACCATCGAAACTGATGTTCCAGAAACTGAAAAAGAAGGTACATGTATGACTGATTGTAAAATTAGGAAAACAAAAAAGTGCACAACTAATTCTATTTAATTCAAGTCTTATTTCCAAATGTTTTCAACTACTGATGATAATAGATATAATGTGAAAGAGGCAAGGGTCGTGGACAAAGTTCTGCTGACATTGACCATTAATCCTTTAAAATTAATAAAAAGGTTAGATAGCAGATAAATAAATAATAAGAAAGTAAAATGAAAAATATTAATACTAAAGAAAAACTAAAATAATGCTATTTTTCAACTAGATCCCATTAATAAGAATGTTTCCAATATATGTACAAAAAATCAAATTATTTATGGGATAATTGTAATCATAAATTCGAAATTTCTAAAGCGCTACTTAAAAGCTAAGCGCAGGGCACCAGCTTATTCATGAGCACTGCCTCAAGTCCATGGGGTTGTCCAAAGATGCTATGTCAAGGACCAAGTCTGGTTGCCAGGAGACCAGAGAGAGGAGGGGAGAGGAGGTTAGGGTGGATTGTGTTTTGTATTTTGTTGTGCAGTTTTCTTGGCAGGTTGCAACTCTGCAGACAAATATAAATGTGATGCATCCGATTTAGTAATGATGCTGTTGTGAATTTATGTAGAGCCAAGCACTGAGTCTCCTGCTGTGGCAGTTCCAGAGATTCCTCTGATAGAAGTGACAGCAGGCCATCCGGATGTGGTGCGTGCAGTCGAGGAAGCTTTGAATGCAGCCAAGTTAGATGAACTCCAGCTGCCGCTGGATGCATGGATGGAAATCCTGGAGGAAGCAATCGAGGAAGTGGAAAAGGAGATGAGGAAGAAGAATTCGAATGGACCACTGTGAGCTGGAACTATCATCATATCATCATTGTGATTCGTTTGTTCGTTCATTCATTTCGTTTATTTTTCTCAGTACAAACCATAATAAGCACAATAAACAAAGTAATACTGGGATACAACTGGAAAACCCCGGAAAGGACTGAAGTCCCGCTTATTAGGGTCTCCTCTGAACCAAGAAGCTAGTAATAGGTGATGAATGATTAACAAGATATAAGTCCAACTGGACTAAAAAACATACTCAGAATCAGAACGAAACAAAATACAAAAGAAAAAACAAAAAAGCTTTAAATAGTGAAAAACTAAAATCAATGATAGTGACTCATTTCACAAATCATCATTGTAGTCATTATGGTCACCATCATCATCATCATCATAGTCATTATATTCATCATCATCCTTCTAAATCAGAATTATTTAATATGACAGTTAGAGCCAACTGTTAGCAAAAATATTAGCCTGAACATTTTTCTCAGTTTATTTAGCTCCTTTTTATATTATTTAGCACCTTTTTCTTAGTAAACACCTAGACCTTTGTGTGCATCATGGCTGACTAGAATACTGAAATGACCTTTCTTTTTCTGCAATGAAAAAGATATTGCATGCTGGCTGGTCTCAGTTTCCTGACTGTCCTGAATTTACAAGCTTTAGTTTACTTCTTATTGACTATTCCAGAACCTATTTTGTGCTGAATAAGTTATCTCATTCCAGATGCTGTCCACACACTGGCTATTTGCTTTTGCTTTAATCTGTGAATTTTCTTTTCATTATCTAATGACAAGCATTAATTAAAGGTGCTAGACATTTATGCATTCTGAGTACTTGCTCAAAGTGTTGACTAAGTCTGTACACAGTAAATGCAAATGTACATGGTTTTATGTGGCGATTGAATGGCCTCGACCCTGCTCATTTTGCAATGAATTTATCGGATGAGATCCTTCACCACCGCTGCTCATTTGAATTGGCACCATGCGATTTAAGGTCCTAATGCATGGACCATGCTAGCCCGAGATTTAAATTTAAATCTCGCTATTGGTATGCGTACCGGCATCCTCACACACAGAGGTGCCTTGATGTATGCTTTAACCAATGAGCTAACCAAACTAGAAGTGATCTTGTGATGCAAGGTTTGAATCTGCACATTGCTTTGCAAGGTGAGCACTCAAACAATCAACCACCCTGCCATCAGTGTCTAATAATGGTTCTCCAAAGCCAATTCACAATCAGGTCAACATCCCAATACTGCTTGTTTTCTTCAGACACGGTGGATGGATTTTGGATAATTTTCCGGAAACAAAGGAGCAATGGTCATTGTTGTTTGAGAGGAACGTCATTCTTCCTGACTGCATCATGGTTCTTCAGGACAACAGTCCAAATGGGGAGCTGCTGATTAAGCGCTGGTACATGACAGAAAAGGATGCTATTGACAGTCAGATCCACGAGAGACTGGAAAAGGAAAGAGATGAGCTTCAGAAGCACGAAGACGAAAAGTAAGCAGTCTTTGTGTTTTCGCTGTTTGCTGCAGTATATTATTGGCCTGAGTTTGTGCTAAGGATAAGATGAGAAACCGCTTGATGTTATTTTCTTTCCTTAATATAGCACGAACCCTGAGCCACGAAATGGCATCAACTATGAACAGTTTCTACATGTGTGCAAAAGCTTGTGAATGGAGGCCACCTCCAACAGTTTTCAAGCATCACATGGATGCAGAGACATTTGTCATTCTTCTTGAACTCTAACGTTTTGATTATTTATGCAAGTAAAGAGCATATTTAAGAGGTTTGAGACCAGTGGTATAGAGATGTTTAGTTGCATACATTGTGATGTATATTTTATCATTGTTTACTGGAATTAATACTAGCTGAAGTCATCAGTAAGGTAAGGTAATGTATGATAATAAAATGTAAACTCAATGAGGTGTTTGTGGGGTTGAATGGTCGTTGTTTCAGTTGAAGCACAGGTTACTAATTCAGCCAATGAGCAACGTTTCCTGTTTAAATTGTGATTGATTAAATGCTGCAGTTTTACCTGATGCCTTTTCATTTGGTCATTTCATCAAGTGACTTGTGTTTGTTTTTAAAGGCATCGTTTGATAGAAGAACAGAAAGCAGAGGAGGAGAGAATTAAGGCTGAGCAAGAACGCCAGAGACGCTTGGAAAGCGGCGAAATGGAAGAAGAAAAGGAAGGAGAAGAGGAAAAGGAAATGCCACATGGTTAGTGGAATTACTCACTCACTCACTCACTCACTCACTCACACTCACTCACCCATGCGTGCACTCACCCAACTGTATACCTCTTTAAAACACCAACTTTGGACCGTACCTTTACTTATGAAAAGACTTCTTGTATGTACTTTTTGAACCACTTATGTTTAACCAAATGATGACATTTGGTGAAAGGCCTTTTGGGTAAGCAAACAGGTTGGGTAATGTTAGGGTTCTGCTTCTGAGCTTTTAAATTGTGGAGTGGAGCACTTAGTAAATACTTTTCTAATGTATGTAAGTAAGTAATCTGTATTTACACAAAATGGATGCCACATCTGACTGTGAAGCAGTTTCAAAGAATCAACAAAAGGCATTTATATGTTCTGCAGTTTTTACAGTTTCCATCTATACAAAGACAGGATTTTGAAGGATTTTTAGGAGAAGTTAATTTTTGGTGGAAATTCAGATTCTTTTGCTACTTTCCGTATTGAATTTGTCAGAGTTCTGTGCGCAAGGTAAATGGAAAAGAATGTAAATTTTCAGATATTGTGGATGGGATTTTGTAGAGCATGCAGAGGAATTGCAGAAGGCTGAAGCTGAGGAAGGGAAAGCAACATTTGCACAGCAGAGCATTGCTTCACTAGAAGTTCCAGTATCCAGCTACGAAATCAGCGCAGATGAAGAAGGTAGTCTGATCTAGCCTGGGTTTATTCTACGATCTGCATCAACTCAAGAAGAATGGATGATTGAATTGGGACTTTCCATTGGTTGTTGCCTGTTCTAATACTAACCAGGCTCTGTATTGCTTAGTTTCACTGTGCTTACTAGCATCCTATCCAAAGCATCAGCCACTGTCACAATGAGTTATGAACAAAATGAAAGTTTGAAGCATGTTTGTATGTTAAGGTTTTAGCCAAGTGAATAGTTAAGACAGTGTTTCAAAAGGTGAATGTGCAAGTGAAGAGCTTTGACTGAGCACCAGTGGAGTTCATAAGAGGACCATGTACTGGCCTTGACAACCATTTTCAATGAGAGATTATCTGAAGGCCAGATTCTGGCCTCGGGACCATTCTTTGACAGCCATTGCTTAGAGACGAGGAATTGTGACCAAAACTCTTCCTGTGGGAATTCGACCTGGCATCTTCATCAGATTATGATTTTAGATTGTGATTTTGACTTGAAGCGACCATTGACTGATGCCTTGGGCATTATGATATCAGCGCTACAGAAGTCGTTAGGTTAGATTAGATCCTCTACCAATTTTGTGACTTTGAATTGCTAATATTACATGCAGGACCTGAATTGCAACTAAACCTAGTGGCAACTCATGTTAGAGAAAGATAGGTCTTGGAATTTGAACCCAGGATGTAATAGTTAAATGCCTATGCAGTACTTTCATTATTCTATATTATCATCATTATTATTATTCTATATTATTCTTTATCTGATTAAGTTTAATTTTTTAGGTAGAGTTGACAGCAAAGAAAAACAAACTGAAGCCAACTTGGTAAGTTTCTACAAACTGAAATTGATTACTGTGTTATTAGTTGACTAACTGAACGTTTTCAGTATCACTTCAATTATTTTCTATTTCTTAATTTATATCTTAAAGTAAAATTAGTGTTTGGTGAGCAATAAAATAATAAATTCTAGAAGCAAATATTTAGTTGATGTGTATTTTGTGATTCATCCTATATTATTCCTATTAATCATTCCTACACTATATTACTTGTATTATTATAATATTATGTAATTATGTTACATATAACTTTCAAAATTAAACTCTTAACTTATTGCTAGGGATTGATTAAAATCATCTAGAATGCTAATTTAAAAACTGAACCGTCTTTTAGGACCAGAGTCCACTTGAAGGTCCAGTGGAGAGTCCAACTGAAGGACCAACAGAAGGACCAGCAGAAGGTTCTCTGGAAGGTCCGGAAGTTGCAGCACGTCGTGAACTGATGAAGAAATATGATGCGGAATGGAATAACATTGCCTCCATCATCACAGGAAACAGTGCCTTAGAACCGTTTAGTGTTGTGATCAGTGCCGCTACAAAGGCAGATGCTTCGGAGGATGGAGACGCCCCAGAAAGCGGCCCTGTGTTGGAGCGCAGTGAAAGTGAAATTTCAAATGAAGTTGTCAAATACATGGAGAGTAAGTCATCCTCAGCAAACTTACTAACCTTATTTAATTAGTACTGCTAATAATAATAATACATGTAATAATTATAATGATAACTACAGGTATTAAAGCAATTAGTAAAACTGTAATAACAATGGTAAAAAGAGACCAGCAGTTTCATCCATAACTGAAACCATAGCTAAAGCTGATGCCATATTGGCATTAGTCAAAACTGAAACTGAACTTTCTACAACTTGCATGGATATTGAATCGATATTAATGCCTTGACGCTTTTGTTAGAATAAAGCTAGCCTTACAGTGAATAGTCTGTTTGAACTTCTATTGAACAGAGGGATACACTGCATTAAATGCTCCAGTATATTGAAATATAAATTAGCAATTTGTGATTCTTGCAAAGACTGTAAAAGGCGACATAATGACAAACTGTATGAGCAATTTCTAAACAATCACCCATTGCAATTTTGGAAATCCGGAAATTCAAAATGTTTAATTTAATTTAAATTATTTATTTTAGAATGTGCTATATATGCCCCCAAAATCCCTTTTGAAAACTGCTCAGTATCAGCTTGTTTCATGTGTAGTGTGACTGATTGAGTATATTTATGCTGAGTTGAAATAAATATATGGATTTACAAATCAAAATTCAATGCCAAGTTAATAGTAAATAAACAAATAAATAAATAAATAATAAATCTGGAGATCTACAGACAAAAATGTTGAAATTGCAAATGCTGATTGTTTGAATGTGTTGTAGAAATATTTGTGTACCAAGGGTGGGAGCGAACACCCAACGATGTTGATGAGGAAGAGGGAGGAGATATGGCTGGTGAAGAGGAAGAGGAAGAAGAGGAACAAGAAGAGGAAGAGGAATCGGTGAGTTTGTTATTAATTCAGTAACTTCAGTTGTGACAAGAACAGTTCTAGTCTTAGGTGTGACTGGAGAAAGACAATCAGATGACCAGTATGCACTCTGCTATTCTCTTAGTTCTTTTAAGGAGCTCCATTAACTGGATACTTAGCTCATTAGTTGTTTGTGCTGAAGATAACCATAACAGAGATGTGAAAATATATAGCATGCTTTAGTTTATTTAAATCAATTTTATGCCAACAGTGAAATTTAACAACTTTGTAAATTGGAGGTGGTTTAAATGAGAAGTTAAACTTTGAAAAAATGGCAGTGTGATCTGAAAGATATGACTAAAAAGGATTAACAGAATGAAGCAACTGCGAATCAGAACGAGTTTTCAAGACATCCAAGATGTGGCCTTTGTTGTGTGTAGGAGAGGTAATGAGCTGTTTCACATTCTCAATGGGAGTAACCGAATGAAGCGATTGTGAAATTGAGGCAGAGATGACAACTGATGAATGGCGCTGTGAAATTGTGGAATACTGTGATGTATGATAAGAGAATTTATGTAGCTCCTCATGTGAATGTCTTAATAGTGTATGTATATCTGCTGAAGGAGGATTTTGATCCGAATCGAAGTGCTAAAAAGCCACTTGGAGACACGTCGTTCTACTGCCCAGTGGCTCTGAAGGAGAAAGGGGTCCTGTGGCCTGGTGACCCGGAATGTGGGGCAAAGTATCGGGAGAAGGTCTACTACCTGTCCGATGCTGATGCTAGAGACCGCTTTCTGGCTGATCCTCTGCTCTTCCTGCCAAAGGATGGACCATTTGCTGTGAGCACCTCTTGGTTTTTGCATTACTAAATTTATATAGCGCATCCTACAGACAGAGAGGAAAAGTCAACAAGAAAATTTCAGGAAAGAGAGAAGCTCTGGTCGCTCGAATATTTTGACTGGCTCTTCTAATGTAAAATGAACACTGACAGCATTTTCACTTGAAAGCAAGATTCAGTCAATGCCTTGTGTCTTGATATCAGCACTGTCACAGTTTCCAGATTAGATTAGGTTAGATTAGATTAGATTTTCATCATGTGATAACAGTGCCTTTTTCTTAAGTCAACTGAACTTAAAGAATGATCTTGTATCTGAACAATGGCCGCAGTCTTTTTAGGGACTTCTATCTGAACAGTGGCCCCAGTCTTATCCAGTATGAGACAGTAAAGGATTTCCCTAGCACTTCTTTCTGATTTGCTATGTTTTCATGTGTTCTTAGAAATTCTTGCTCCTCTAGGCATGGACATACTGGTAATACTGGATACTTGCACTGGAATAGCACTAAGATGCAATTTTCAGTTACTTGAACTTGCATATTCAAGTACTTTTACTTGCACATAATTTAACGTATAAATGTTTTATTATTAGGATGTTGTATGCATATTAAGTGTTTCTTGTGTTCTTAGATACTTGTAAACCAATGTGCGATTAGCTATTGGTTGATAAAGAATATACTTACTTACTTACTCACTTTGAGTACCTGAAACAAACATGCTTCTTAATGTAATATGAAGCATCTTGCAAACAGTTATTTAGAATTTTAGGTTCTGTGTTTGGTCATATAGCCACCGCCTCTGCGTATCCTGTTGCTTGGACCGCGTGGCGCTGGAAAGACGACACATGGACGCCATCTGGCGCAGAAACTCGGCCTTTTCCACATTCAGTTTCGTCAGCGGCTGCAGGAGTTGGTCATTGCAAAGACGAAGAAGAAGGTCGTTCCAGAGCGAGAAGAGGAACCGGAAGAAGTGTTTCCAGCTGACAATGAGTAAATTCCTAGACCTTGTCTAATTTATCCAGTCAGTGTAACTGCCCAACGTAACTGATCTGATCTCTATAGTTGTATTGCTGTAATGAAGCAACTTTGAATCAGAATGAGTTCTCAAGACATCCAAGTTGTAGGCTTTATTATGGGTAGGAACGTTAACAAGCTGTTTCATGTTCTCAGTGGAAGTAACTGACTGAAGTGATTGCAGTGATTGCGTAACTGAGGCAAAGATGGATGGCACTTTAAAAATTGTGGAATGCTGTGACGAATGATGACATGACAGTCTGATGACATGATCTCATACGTTCATTTCTAGTTTTCTAATTTAATCATTTGACCACATTTAATTTAACTGAGCTGATCTGAGTTCTGCCTATTAACTTCAGCATCGATTACCCTGATGCTAAGAAAGGGCTACGTCCAGGTCATAATATTCCTAGAGACCAGTTACATAAATTGTACATTTATGAAGAAGCTACTTTTATCTGGCAGTTATCTTATTACCAGCTTCTGGTGTGTGCATTATCCCTCAAAACCTTTCCATGTTTTCCATGTACCAGTTGTCATTTATCGATGGTTTTGCCAGTCATAAAAGTGGAATTTGATAAATATTGGTAACTCGAGGGAGCCTTGTTAGCAGGACACTTGTTCCATCTGGATTCTATCCGTAGATATGTTGACTGTAAATTCCTGAACAGAACTGTTATATACTGATAAGCATTATTGCTCAGTAAACTTTGAGTTCAGTTTTGATGTGAGGATTACTCTGCTTGCCCCGTGTTGATTGCTTAAATTGAGACTAATTGACAAGTTTTGCAAGTTCTGCTTAAAATCAGATAGACGTTGTATAGAAGTTGCCATAGAGTTAGAAGTTCATCGAAGAAGACTGAGTTGTAACAGCAATAAGTCGTGTAAATCAGAACACAATTGAGTGTAGCTAAGGTAAAGTTACTGTTCATTTTCAGCCTTCATCAGCAACTTTTCTCAGATGCCAAGTGTTAGGATCATGAGACAGCCATTTATTTCAAGAGTAGTCAAGCAACACATTATAAACATGTCATGTCTTAAATTTAATTTGTTTCCATGCTGCTGCATTTCTAGACCTGAGGAGCTTAATATTGTGGTCATTGCTGTCGATGAGTCCAAAGAGCCAACACTGAACAACACGGCCATTTCGATGACTGCGGAGGATGGTCCAAGCACCCATTCTATAGCATCACCCACACAGACTGCACCTGCATCCAATCCTGTTACGCCTTCAGTTACGGCAATGAGCGATCCAGCTGAGCAAGAGGTATTTCATCCAGTCTTCTCACAATTCATTAACTCTTTTCACTTGTAATGTAATCAAACATTGATGTAGCTCCACTGCTTGATCTCAGTGCAGCGTAGGAATGACTAAGAAATTTCAATATGCCATGGATACACTGGAACCTCCCTATAAAGCTACTCAGTAGTTTGAAGCCAGTTTGTCTGAAGCCAGTTGGCACTGTGTCATGTTTCATATTCTGAAGTTTCATGTGACGTTATCAGTTTGGATTGGATTTATATGGTGCCTCCTACAGCATACAACTACGAATGTGATTTTTGGGTGGCTATTATTTTCTCAGTGCTTTAATCAAAACACTGGGTTCCATGTTGAAAAGTATGTGGTTTGGGATCTCTCTGGTGGCACATCCAGTTGCTGCAAAGTTTAGTTCTGAAGAAACGTGTATTTTTTTTGAAGTATAAGCCATCTATTTGGAAAGATCTCATGCATTCAGAGTTATTTTGTATCATTCATCACAGCATTCCTGTTTGTCTGTAGGATGTGTTTACTGGGTTGCTGCATGGATTTTACTGGTTTTTTACGATTTCATCCATGCTTATACAGTTGTAACCACATGGCCGCCACCATGTTTTGGATGACCTTACAGTGAGCCACCAGGGATATCCACATGCTTCACCTGTAAGCCTATGATTTGGATGCCAGCAGCACACCCTCTGTTGCCAGGTGTCTTGAGGCATTAATGTTGGCGAGAATTTTCTAACATTGGACATTATACTTTAAATTCAACATCATCTTTGCAAACATCAATGGGCTACCGATTTACTTACTGTTCTCTGAACTGTATACCATTATGCAGTGCTCAAGCATCATAAACGCTCACAGTAGCTTGTTTGGATGGGCGGTTATGGGCTTTTGCTGGATTGGCAGTAACAGTTAACTACCTCGACTGTGTTTTTGTAAACTGTGATCGTCTTACATTTAAAGGCTGTTTACTTTGATAATGGCTTTCCCTTATTACACCTCCTGTGATTCTGTTGGTTAGCTGAGTTTATGTTGTCAATTGTTGAAGGCGTCGGATGAAGCGCCAGGAACGCAGCTGACAGATGAGGAGGAAGCAATTGTCGCGTACCTGCGAGATGATGAACCTCTTCCGGCAGACTTCCTTCTGAAGCAACTGGAGGAATGGTGGCATCAAGAACCATTCAAGTAAACCTTTTTCCAGTTAGCTGAGCAAACAGTCAAACGTTTGTATGCTTTCACACAAATTGACACACATGAATTGAATGCATACTGGAACCTCCTTGTGGGTTCTGACCTTTGACACCTGGTCATAACAGGATTCTGTTATGTTGAAGTCATAAAAAGGAGAATTAGTTTTGGGATCCAGCCCCATAAATGTTTCATTTCAAAATGTTGTTGTAATGATCTGATGAAGAGAATCTAGTTTGTCTGTGCAATAATTCTCTTAGCAGCAGTACCACTAGTTACTATATCTGCTATACTGTTAAAACTAAAGTCTGAAAAAAGCAGATGTAACCAGACTGACTGTCTAGTAGTAAAGCGCAGTCACTGTGGTCTATAGCTATACAGTAATGTGGCCTTTTGAAGCGATTAGGCAGGTGACAGTGAATATGTTTTAACGCCAGACAGTTTATATCTTTCAATGCTCTATCCACATGAGTGTCTGCCCTTGGCAGACATTACTTTAAATAGTGTAGGTGTTGTTATAATACACAATTACATTACATACGGCTGTTCGATATAAATAACTGGCAGCACTAAATTACGTTTGTTTAGGTCGACTGGGTTCATCCTGGAGGGTTTTCCAAGCACAGCAGATGAGGTCACTGTCCTCGGAGAGCATGGCCTCTATCCTGACGCGGCCATTAACCTCACTGTTGAGGACACAGATGTTCTCGCTCGATTGCTGCCTCCAAAGATGGACAGGTGGCGCCAACGCAGGGACCGGAAACTCGCTCACAAGCAGCAGGTCAAAGATCGGAAGAGAGAAAAACGGGAGCGAGAGATTAGGATGCGGAAGGAGGAGCTGATGAATGAAGCAGAAGCAAGGAGACAAGAGCGTCTGGTCAGTTTCATCAGGTTCCAGGTTAAAAAACATGGTTCCTGCACCATCAGGGTTATGGTTAAAATACATGGTTAAAATACATGGTTCTTGCACCATCAGGGTTCTTTTATGCTCTAATAGTTGTTAGCTTACAAAGAGACTTCTGGTAACTGCACTTTCACCATAGACGATTAGTATTTCTAGCAGTAGTATCATTGTTAATAGCATTAGTAGCAGTAGCATTATAATCAGCATCAGTAGCATTACTGGTAGCATCAGCATCAGTAGCATTAGTATTAGCATTAGTGCATTAATAGTTGTAGCATTAGTGGCAGAATTACTGGTAATAGAATGAGCTCCAACAACTGTAGCCTTTGAAAAAGCATTAGTGTCGGTCAGTATCAGTATGATTAGAAGCAGCGTCAGTGACAGTAGCATCGGTTTTAGTATTATCGTTGTTGGTAGCGTTAGTGCTGTGCAATGTGGTGGTCTTATCGGTAGTGTGTTTGGTCTTTAATCTACTGATTGCAGGTTCTTATCTGCTGAGCGGACTCCATGTAACGACATGGACAGGTTGTTCGTGCACACTTGTTTCTGTTACCAAGCAGTATAATTTGGTACTGACGTAAGCTGGAAGTAAATGGCAAGTCCTGCAATGCATTGGTCTGGTGTCAAGGGCATTGGATTCATCCGTTGCCAGATCAAGGGATGAGGAACAAGAATGGACCGTTGATACTAACTCTTATAAGTTGAAGCACAGAACTGTGGGAAGTTTAGATTTGGTTTTGTTGAGCTGCTGAATCTTTCACCTGAGAGATTGGGCCTCTGGTATTTTAGGCCGAGAAGCAGAAGGCGCTGGAGGACGGAGATGCAACTGATGAGGATGAAGACGATGATGTAGAGGATGATGATATCGATGCAAAGATTGCAGAGGAATTTGAAGTGAGTATACAAAAGATCTTCATAGAATTCTGGCTTCTTATTAGCTAGAACTAATCTCGGTAAATGATTTCTGTTATCACACAGACATTTTTATCCCTCTCTCAGCCATGTAGTTGATGCTTTTAGAAGGCTGTGAAAAGGCGCCATGTAAATGTCTACTGGTAGTTACTTTTACATTACCCTGTGAAAAATGCATATTGAAACTGTGAGTGCATGTAAGTGATACTGTGGCCAGAATTCAAAGTCTCGTAGAAAGATCCATATTGAATTTTTTGAACTTGGCAATAAAAATGTATTAATGTAAAAATATGCCAGGTTGTTGCTGGAAAGTTTGATAGATGTAGCACCATTTTTAAACACAGAAAAAGGCAAAATCCTTGTGATATTATTGGATTATTGGGCAAACAGCCGTATCGATGAATGGGCAATAATTGTCATTTTTTCCACTAAGTTGCAACATCCAGAGTATCAATAGAATATAAACGACTGATGTTTATATGTACGCGATTTTCTGTAGCAACTGTATAGCCTCAGCCCTGCTCATTTTGCAGTATATTAATTAGTGAGTTCCTTAACTGCTGCTTAAATGGGCACAGTAGCTTATTGGTTCAAGCACTAGGCTTGTGAAGCAGAGAGTACGGGTTTGAGTCTCCTTCGAGACAGTTACTGTGTAAGGAACCTTGAGCAAGTCTTTCACTCACAATTGCCCAGTGTCATCAATTCATGCTTATTGCTTAGTTGTTAGATAGTGGTGCTTAATAAAGGCAGATATAAAATGGGTGCCAAGCCATTTTAGATTCTTGAGATGCAGATGCCTTAAATATAGTCACGATTGGTATGTGGTATTTCCAGAACAAGTTGCCTGTTGACCTATGACACAAGATTCTTTGTCTTTCTCTGCCTCTGTTCCGGAGGCGCTTAAAAACTGTTCTGTTTGATGGTAGTCTTGTATTGTCAGGTTGGGAGTGCTTCCGAGGAGCTCTCTAAAAGATGCATTATTCAATTCTCGATTGCTACTACAATATGTGAACTGGCTTTCTCATTCAAGGACTCCTACCCTAATCCTAATCTTGAGATTTCTACAGCACCCAACGAAAGCCACGTCATGAGGACCAGCTTATTCACAGGTGCTCAGTCAAAACCAAATGGATAGGCAAAAGGGGTTCGGTTCCAGGTCAAAATCCAAAAGTTAGGCAGAGACAGACAGCGTGGTGGCTATGGTGGGCAGTGTTTGGAATTGGAGGCACCGGCCTTGACTGGGGTTTTACTGAAGGATCTAACAAGATCAGTAACTGTTGCTTGATGATTGATGTTTAGGAGGAGGAGGAAGAAGAGGAGGAGGAAGAGACAGAGGAAGACGCATCAGACAGGATGAAGACTGAATTCATGGAGATCTATGAAAATGACGTGTTAAAGATCTCTGTCGTTACAGTATGTCATGCATTGTTATATCACAATTCTACGCATTCAGATTACATCTTGTGAATTTGTGTGCTGCATCGTGTCACTTTATTGCAGTGTTACATGTTCCTTTACTGTATATAAAATTATGCTTATGTAACGCAGTATAATGTAATGTGAACCTCCAGAATTTCTCAGTGCCACACAAAATCTCATGCGGCATGGTGGTGTATTGGTAACGCGTTTGGTCAACGATCATGAGGTTGCAGGTTCGACTCTGTGTAGTGACCCTGAGCAAGTTGTTTGCGCACACCGTGCCTCTGTCATCAAGGAATATAATTTGGTACCAGTATAAGCTGGGAAGTAAATGGCAAGTCCTGCGATGCGCTGGCCCCATGTCCAGGACTTGGGATCCGTCCATTGCTGGCTGAAGGGCCTAAAGAAAAAGAAGTGAGTGCCTCCCCTACGTCTCACAGGGATACAGGATACTTTACTATACTCAAACAAAATCTGCAGTTGGGAGACCAGCTTATGTGCCGGTGTTATATCAGAACAAGTCCACGAGAGCCAGGTTGTTGGTCTTTGATGTGTGTCTACTGAGAAAGCACTGTCATCAAAGATTGTCATCTTTGCACTTTATCTTGCTGTGAGTGGGCTTCACACAGTTGTTGAGGGCCTTGGAGGACCAGAGTAATGCTACTGCAGATATCTCATGTTTTACTTTGCTTGCTGATATCAGTCATGTTTTGCTGTACAGGAGAAGTTGGCAGAGCTGATGATCCCACGGATCGAGATCGACAGCGGACGACGTCAGCCGATCGTTCGTTATACGTTCACAAAGAAACTGAAGCCTTTGGTAGAGCATCGCATGAGTATGTTTGAGCGAGTCTTCCCAATAAATGAACGACTCGCTCAGAAAATGCTCCAAGTTGGGTACAAGCAAAAAAGCCGATTTGGTCAATGGTGTCCTGTCAAGGTAGTTTGTTACATTTTTGGTAATATAGTTCTTATTCAACTTGTTGTATATTTTTAACTATTATCACCCACTGTTAACCTTTTAAACATTGTCTTTAGGTGCTATTACTTTAGGCAATAGTAATAATTGATACATTCAAAATGCAGATCGTGTTTCGCAGTTATAGCTTCTATATCTTCAGAGAGACTCTTGCAGAAGCTCTACACAAATTTTAGTTTCTGAAAATATATGTGTGGTCGTTATAAGTCTGTAAACTTCAGCCTTTGTTGTTAAGTCTTGCCATGTTTTGCTTTGTAGTTATCTGAAGGTGATTATCAGCAGCCAAAGCATGGTGAAGGATTCAACTCCTATCCTGCAGTTCACCGAGCCTATATCTACTTCTTGTCAAGTCAGCAGGCAAGAGAGGAGTTCATGCGTGACCCCTTGACCTTCCTATGCCAACCGTCACCAAAACCTGTCGTTCCAATACGAATGGCAATCATTGGACCTCCGAAGTCTGGAAAGACGACTCGTAAGTTGGTTTATAGATTTACGAACAGTTGGTTACAGCATGCATATTGTTACATCTGTGCTTCAGCCATCCAGGGACTGAATGACTGACTCCAAAGATCCAGTGACTGAATGACTGACTCTGAAGATCCAGTGACTAAATGACTGACTCCAAAGATCCAGTGACTGAATGACTGATTCTGAAGATCCAGTGACTAAATGACTTATTCTGAAGATTCAGTGACTAAATGACTGACTCCAAAGATCCAGTGACTGAATGACTGACTCTGAAGATCCAGTGACTGAATGACTAACTCCGAAGATCCAGTGACTGAATGACTGATTCTGAAGATCCAGTGACTAAATGACTGACTCCGAAGATCCAGTGACTGAATGACTGATTCTGAAGATCCAGTGACTGACTGACTCCGAAGATCCAGTGACTGAATGACTGATTCTGAAGATCCAGTGACTAAATGACTGACTCCGAAGATCCAGTGACTGAATGACTGATTCTGAAGATCCAGTGACTGACTGACTCCGAAGATCCAGTGACTGAATGACTGATTCTGAAGATCCAGTGACTAAATGACTGACTGAAAACTTTGCAAACATGTGGACCAGAAATTAGTATATGAATACCCAGTACCTTACTTTAGAGATTTAGTTTTCTTGTAACTTACTGTGTTACAGTTAGTGTGCCTTCACACCATTTAAGCATCATCATCATGCTGTAGCGCTGTGTAAGGGCATTACACGATTAACTTAAACAGACACGTTGAAAGTGAAATGAATGTCTTCAAAAAGGTGCATTTGAAAGCAAGTAAGAAACATTAGAGCTGTTGGAATTACAAAAAGAAAGAAAACTGTATGACAAATTGTCTTTGTTATATGCTTACTCATATCTAGTTGCCTCCTTCTTCATATTTTCACACTTTTCTTCACTTGCCTTGTATTTTTGTCCACCAGTGTGAGTCTTATATAAAATCGACCCATCCAGTAGACTGCCTCCCTCCTCTAACGATGCTCTGTGTTGGTGGCTTGCTGTGTTTCTTCTTATATAAATTTTAACTGTCTATCTTTTGCATAGCAGTCTGACTTGCTAAGTACCATGCTACCAAGCCATTGTTATATATGTTAGACATATAGGAAAATTGTGATGTCGGCTTCGTATGTCTCACGTATGATGTTGCTGTTGGGGATGTTTTCTTTCTGAGTTGGATTTATTTGTAGCATCATCCTCTGATTTCTGCCGAGACTGATGAACAAAACAGATGAATGGTTGTTTGATGGTTTGTTTTGCAGTTGCAAAGCGATTTGCTGAGGACTTTGGCCTTGTGCGTCTGTCGATTGGCGAGGCCATTCGAAACATCCTTGCCAATCAGTCGAGGACAGAACTTGCCCAGTGCATCCAACTCTACCTCTACCAGGGTCTGACTGTACCTGATGAATGTGCCGTTCAAGCCTTGGACATGGCTCTCATGGATGTTCAGTGCCAGACGCGAGGGTAAGTGAAGGATCACTCCTCTTTCCCCAGAAACGTAACCACAGATGGTCATGGTGGTTGTATCTGTATGGTAAAGGGTGGCAGCTGCAAGAGAAACAATCACAATCATGATGTCATGTAATTTATAATGATGAGATGATGGCTGATGATAATGATGATGATGAGGAGGTGGAAGATAGTGGTGCTGGTGATGGTAATGGTGGTGGTGGTAATGGTAGAGGTAATGGTGATGCTAATGGCAGCTGTAATAGTGGTGGTAACGGTAGTGGTAATGATGGTTGTGATAATGCTGATGTGGACGATGATTATGATAATGGTGATGATTGTGGCTTCATAACACATCTTGGTGATGTTCTTGTGATGGTTGTGACTATTCTAGATATATCCTGGATGGCTATCCTCTGAAGAAGATTCAGCTGGACTTCATGGAGGAAAGGAACATCATTCCTGTGAAGGTCATTGAACTCCAGGTGGACAGTAAGGAACTGGCAAATCGAGCAACCAAGGACAGATACTCACCGGACAGGTATGGCTCTTCTAGCTGAAACCACAGTTTGTGTGCACCGACATTGGACATTGTAAAGCACCCTTGAAGTAGCTTGCTACTGGTGATGCTGTATAAATTGTCATGATTACAATTGCAGTTGTGTGACCCATTCCACAAGGTGCTACTGCAGTCAGACAGCAGACATTCTGTAACGTATTGGATCTAATTAAATGGATGTGACAGTATCAAAGTACCCCCACCTGTTAGCATATTTAGCCCTGCAAGATCATCATGGTAGTCTGTGTAGGTCTTGGGTACACTGCTGGAGTCACCAAATGTTCCTTTCGTCATTTGACCCCAAATGCACTCAAATTTCTTACTGTACAAGGGGAAACAACTTGAAGCAAGTACAGGTTATGCAGTTCATGTCCAGTTAATCTATGACGAGAGCTCCTCGCTTTTATTTGCCTCGATCCCATCAGTGGCTGGAAACCATTCTGTGTGTTGGTGATTTTGGATGTCAAATAGCCAGAGAAACTCAGGACTTTTGTTTATCTGTGCTAGGTAGGTGTCCAACTAAGATTTCACCATATATTAAACAATCACTCAAGTTCTTCATTGTATTGCTTGTTTATGGGCAACACTAATTAAACAGGAATACAATTCTTTCTGGGGCCACCATTTGTAACACATTAACCTGTTTACTTTATGTTAAACTTGTGGCTTTGTCTGCTTTTGGAATCAATAAATGAGGATGTATGAAAAACAACCTAAATTGCAATATGTGTTCTTAAGTGAATTGCCAAAGCAGAACATTGTTAAAGTGCTGCTATTTTTTTCTTTGAAGAGTTTTGCCACTTCACGACAGTGCTCAGATATTTGCAGTGAAACTGAGTGCTTGGCAGTCGGAAATTGACGCAGTAAGGACTTGGTACCAGCAGCAGCATGACAATTGGGTGGCACTTCCAGGAGAGCGTTCCAAGTGGTGGATGTGGAACAGTGCTAAAGAAATTGCCAGGAACTCTGTCGTCCAGATACAGACTTATTTGCAACGCATTGCAGAAGGTCTTGATCAGTCTTTACAATTTTTATTTACATAAACTGTAAATGGAAGGTACTTGATAAATCTTAACTAGACAACTGGATGTTGTTGTTTACTGGATGTGTGCTTCTTGTTTCTTGGTCTTTTGGGACTGACAGTCTGGAATTGAAAAAGTAATTTTAGTCATAATTTAAAGTGCCATCAGTTAATCTTGGTTTAAAGGCAGTGATGCTTAAAAGTTTACTAGAAAAGATATGTAACAATTTCTGCTAAATCCTCTTTTTGTCTTTCTGTTGCTATCTTTCACTCCCATTTTTCCTCTTACTTTGCTTCTTCTGTCTTGACCCATTTCTCTGTGTTCTTTCTCTTCCACATTCTCTCTTAATCAATCAAAAAGAATGCTGCCAACATGCTTTCAATTAGCCCACTGGGGCCATAAGTAAAAGTTGTTCTGATTCTTGTTCTAGGTAAAGCAGCAAGCATTGCAGACATGTGCATCACTCCAACTGAATTCGCTGCACGGCTTGGAGACTTTGGTCAGTATTGTCCAGTGAGTTTAGCAACAAGAGGTGAGCTCTGTGACTGCTCCGCAGAACCAACCTTGAAATATGCTGCAGAGTTCCGAGGTAAGATCGACGAAAAAGAAAATCCTAATGTTTGGCAGTTAATTTATGAATTTTATACACCAGGCCCACTTTATAAGACGCATCATTATAGCACACTTCTGATGTAAAACGGTTTGGTAAAAGGATCACCATTTAGTTTAGCTATGGAAAATGACGTCATTTAATAATACAACCTCATTATGAGGCAGTCTTGATATGGACTCTGAGACAATGTTGTTGGGAGGTTCCAGTCAGTCAAATGGAGTAATTGACTGATGACTGATCTTTCAGTCATGCTTATGGTCAAGCAGTCTGACAATCACATGGACAGATAATCGGTGATTTATCGCAGTTGGATTACGTGTATATTCATTGTCAGCACAAAAAGGTTTTCTCATAATTGAATTGCTGTTGTGATAACTGCTTCAGCAAAAGGACTGTTAAACCCTTAATTACCAGAGATTTTGAGGACTATTGCTAAAAGAGATGTCTACCTCACCTTATCTCTATGTAGTGCAGTCAAAAATATCTCTCACCATGACAGCTGAGCAACCAGTTTATGATTCATTTGATGATAAATTCAGTTTTTCTTGGTACATTACTCTTCAATAGTCTGCTTCGCTTAATACCTATTCTCGCAGATTGATGTAGGGGAAAAGAATTAACCAGTGGTGTGCGATGAACAAATTTCCAAGCTTTTTGTAAGTCGAGGAATCTTTAGAGGAAGCTGATCTAGTTATTAGGCTTATACTGTTGCCATGTATGTGCTTCAGCCAAATAGTTACAAATCATTTAGCTTATGGTCATTTAGTCATTTAGATTTAGCTGCAGTGCATTATAAATGCGTGATTGATAACATGATGAACACCGGAGATTTACAATGAGCCTTTTATGAGCAAGGTTTATTTGAATAGTTATGACTGGATGATGTTTTAGGACACTATTACAAAATGGCTGGACCAGAGGAATTAGGCATCTTTCTCCAAGATCCGGAGAAGTTTGTGCCCCCATCTGCCCCTCGAGCTTTGCCCAGTCCTGACCTGCTGCCCAAGAGGAGAACAGGAGCAGAGGCTCGACAGATGTTCCCCAAAGCAATTGAACTCCAAGGATACTGTCCAGTTACTTTCCTTGATGGAAAACAAAGGTATCTTTTTACTGGAATTCTAAAACTGTCATGGCTTATGGCCCCAAGATATTGCCATCATCATCATCTCATCATCATCATCATCAGTTCCTGTCACCAGTCATTTGGCAATGATGGGTGCAAATAAATGACCTTCATCCTGTTCAGGAGTGCAGGAATGTTGGAAAAATTAATTGCCTGTGGCTGTACAGGTTTTTTATAAATATGGGCAACACTAGTGATGCTCCAAGAAGTTTTGCCAACACAAACATACAGTAAATACTTTACAGATGTAAACGTTTGAACTACTTGTTTCAGTTCACGTGAAATTTGAAATTACCAGTTTTCATTGTTCACCATTATTTCTAAGTATGTACGTAAGTAAGTTATGTATTATGTAGGTTAAGTAAGTAAGTTAGTAGCAGAGTATTTGCCGAATAAATGTAGATTGAAGAGGGCAAACTGCTCTTCTCCTGGATCTTGACCTGGAACCGAACCCTTTTGCCTAGCGATTTTGTTTTGACTGAGCGCCTGTGAATAAGCTGGTTTCCGCGACTTAGCTTTCGTTGGGCGCTGTAGAATTCTCGAGATTACGATTACAGTTACAGACATCCCGTGCAGGCAACCAGTGTTCTGATCAGCATAAAGTTTCTGAGTTCATGGTTTAGCAAAGATAAGTAACAGTCTGTAGTAAGTTAATCAAGAATTAAGCATAGCAGTTTTGTCAGGTGATGCTTGTTTTTTGTCATTTCTTTGTCTGTGGCAGAAAGTCAGGCAAAACAATTGACAATTCCCAGACAGCAAACGTCACATGTCAAAGACATGGTCTTCTTTTATTGTCTTACATAGAAATATTGTCATATTCTCACCATATCTTCTTATGTCCTGTGTGGAAATGTTCTCACTATCAATTGTATTTTAGGTACGAAGCAATTGTTCCAGGAGATCCTGATTTGATCGTGGAATATCGTGACAAGCTGTTCTGTATGGAGACAGAGGAGAAGCTTCATAAATTCATGAGGTAATCAGCACAACAGTCCAAAGTCATGCATATGTATGAATCCTGCTCTATTGGTCATCTGCCCATGGGAATTTTCAGTTACAGGAGCAGGCTTTTGGAACTCAATTCACCGAGTCTTTTGAGTCGTTGCAGTCACAGCTCAAAATTTTCAAAATTCTTAACCTTGCTAGGTTGCCTCCCTGCTACAGTCATTTGGTTTGGCTACCAGTTCCAGTGCATTGCCCTAAATGTTACTGGAGCTATCCAGTACGCTACTTAGCTATTCAAATAAAGAGCACCTTCAAGAGATCCTTAGTAGGCCTGTGTAAATGTAAATGTACATGTTTTCTATAGCGACCATATGGCCTCGACCCTGCTCATTATTCATTGAAGTAACCAGGTGAGATCCTTCACCACCGCTGCCTGTTTTTATGGGTGCCACACCGTTTAAAAGGTCCTCTTGAACAGACCGTACGTTCTGGTATGAGTTGCATTGTCACATTCTGTTTTCTAGGTCACCGGAGAAGTACTGGAACTTGAAGCTGCCACACAAACTACCACCACGAAAGGAGCCTTTGAAGGTGAATGGACTTCCAATGCTTGGCTACCTGGAGCAGACTGTAGCTCAGGTCGTGACGAAGGCCATGACGGCCGTTGGCAACTTCAAACCCAAGTATCCGTTCATGAGCGCCACTCAGTCAGCACTCGTTTACTTTGCTCTCCAACTCAAAGGTTAGTTATATAATTACACTAATTACTCTTTATAATGCTACAGTTTGGACCAGTAGTTAATCCTACCCAACTATAAAGTCACGCTGTAATGATATACTTTTATCTTTCATGAAGCTGAACTAAAGTTGGTGTTCAAGTCCCCTGACCGGTTTAAATCTGATTTTATTGCATTTGAAATGTGGTCAAGGCTTCATTCAAGACTCCAGTTGCAAACATCTGCCATAGCCATCCAACTGTCTGCCTGCCTGAGTCATGGCTCTTGAACAGGAACCAAACATTTTCTGCCTATCAATTTTGTTTTGACTGAGCGGCTGTGAATAAGCCAGCTCCCGTGACTTAGCTGTTGCTGGGTGCTGTAGAAATCTCGAGATTACGGTTACAATTGTAGTCCAAAAAGCAGTAATTTCTACTGAGATGTACCAATTCTTCAAGAAAAGTCATTGCAACTGCCAGGTTAATACACTGCAGAGAACTTGTAATGTATATTTGTACAAGGTATTGATTGTATTGATTCATGCAGTTATATCTTTATGTAATTATCTGGGCATTTACTGGGGTGTGCAATGGCCTAGTGTTAGCATGCTGGACTGTCAATCCAGAGTCTGGGGTTCAAATCCCTGCCAGGGCATATATTTCAAGGTTTCTGTTCCACATGCACCCCTGGTGAACTCAGCTATCAAATGATGAAACTGTCAGTGGGAAGATCAGGCTGTGAGGGAGAGGACTGGTCATATGCCCTCATGTGCTGGGGCTAAGAGAGGGAAGTCGATAACAGTTCATACCTGTGGCCGCATCTTAGGGTTAGCTTCTTCTTTGGCACAGTTCAAGGGCCGCACATCAAAACTGAAGTTATAGTCCGCCCAGGCATCCTTTTTAACCTGGTCATTTATTTCTTACGTCTTGAACACAGTACAAAATTATGTGGTAAATAGGTCAGATGCACTTGATGTTTCAGCAATGAATCCAAACAGCACCGAGTATGTTCGCAAGAAGTACAAGCGAAAGTTGTTGCAATACGAAGAGACCTGTGAACTCATTAGTTATCTTGGCAACAACATGACACGTCGATATAAAGAACCCAAGGATCGCCCAATTGACTTCGACTTCAAACTTGAAAAGTTCATGCAGCTGCAAATGAATAAAGTTAAGCCCGAGACGTGGGTCTCGTGAATCTGCGAAGGACCTAAGAAATCAGCCTTCTCTGACCATCAGACACTCCATTATCAACTGCTAATAATAATTATATACATTTTAATTATTCTTGTGATAGGATGCTTTCATTTTCATGCAGTACACTTGAACCTCCTCATAACTCACATCTTACTACAGAAATTCTGTTATACTCACTGTATGCTTTGGGCCTGGTTGTTTTATGCTTATCATCCAAGCCATCTCTCTCTCCACTGTCTTCCGTATCCATTTAAACTAACATAATGCTATACTCATCATTTGTTACATTTCTCTTTATTATTGTTCCTCTGTGCTGTTCATTGTCTCATCAGTGTGCTTGGTCTACTAATGCCTCAATTTTATTTCCTTATTTTATTAATTTAATTAATTTTATTTAACAATTTTTGTTTTCTGTTCCTTCACTCTGATCCAATGTCTCCAAATCCACATCTAAGTCCAGAACTCGTCAGAATTACTTGTTGCTGGGTTACCTAATCTTGCTTCTTTCTGGTGACATTGAGCTAAATACAGTGTCCCTGTTGCTTTGATACTATATGTATTTGTTTCTGTCAACTTAATAATGTTCATTCTATAAGAAACAAGTCCCTCTCTCTCTTAAAAACTATACTGTATCTTGAATAATCCACTAGATATTCTTCCTCTCAATGAAACTTGTCTCCAACCATCTACTAGCTCTTACATACTTACTTTAATGGAGTAATGGATTTAGCAGATGTTAATTTTCTGCAATGTTTCCAATCAGCCACAAGTCTGAGAAAACTGGACATAAGTATTTCTGAAATTAAAATTCTCTCCTATGAAATACTCAGTAAACTTGCAGGAAATCTTACCACACTGAACAACCTGTGCTGGAAAGTTTAAGTAATTTTCTGGGGGTGACACCCAGTGCTTCGTTGCAGTGCATTATATTACATTTTCGACAAAACTTTGGACAAGTCTGCATGTCTTAATCTGACATACAAACGCGAGTTGCAGTTGATTTCCAGTTCGTCTAATTTATACTCTTCGTTTGATGAATGCCATCTTTTTTCCGCTGATCTTTGCTGCTAATCTACTGTACATGTAATACTTACATCTGTGTCGTTGATAGATGATGCATTGGATCAGCATATATGCATTAAAAGAGGCATTTATTGTCTGGCATGCTGCATGTGCATTCAGAACTGGTTAGATCTACATGTACATGTTAATCACTAAAATAACGTCAATATTTAAAATTCATAAGTAGGCTTACTGCTGTTTTAATTAAAATGTTTTAAGATACATTAAAATGTTGTGAATGTTGGGATGTGCAGGAGTTTCTGACCTTAATAAAGTTTTAAATCATACATATGTATCAGAACAGTTTTTAGGGTCTTACAGGAACCTCTCAAAGATGCTGAGCCCCTGTCAACTACTAGAACATTCTTATTAGACATGAATATCACAGTATACTTAAGAGGATTCGAATTCTGTAATGTGTGTTAGGCTATATACGTTGGCTTAACAGATGACCACTTGCATTTGCACTCAGTGTTCAGGTTCAACCCTTCAATTGTTGAAGAGTATAAACTTTAGGCAAGCCCTTAATGTGAAATTTCAGAGTTCCATTGTGAAGGAGCCCATATTACAGGCTATTGGGCAACCTATACCTAAACGCTAGGCCAACCATGGATAAGCCTCTAAGCTGAATTAGATATGTATGTTCATGGAATTTATGAATGAATGCACATAGCCAATTACATATTATACAATATTGTGTTATGTATGTATAGTGCTGTAGGAAGCCTTTGAGCTCCGACTAGATTTGGTGCAACTTCTCTTTGCCATTCTTTTCTCAGAATTTGCTCTCAAAGGCAAAGTTCTTGGTTTGCAGGATGTTTCATCCAAGTTCCAAATACAAAATTCAGTAACTTGTAATCGCAATTTAACTACTCAGAGGTGCTCAAGACCTGACAACATGAAAGCAAGACTGAAAAGAATGCTTTTCAAGCGCTTATAGAAAAGAGGTAAAGACCATGGAGCTCATGTTGCAGGTTACAGCCTTTTCCTTCAGTTCAAATGGCTCAACAGTTTCCTGGGATACAGCTATGTCCACCAGTATTTTCAAACAACAGCATCTAACACTTCTTTTCCCCATCTGACAATTATCTGACCCATCATATGAACTCATCAACACTTCACCTCTTCCAATCTCTGCACAGGTCTTTCACTCAAAACTGAAAACACTCCTCTTCCACAAATCCTATCCTGATTCTTCCTCTTCCCCTTATCTCTCTCCGCCCCAATCCAAAAACACCATAGCCATCTGACTGCTGGGCTCTTGGATTTTGACCTGGAACCGAACTCTTCCCGCCTATCAATTTTGTTTTGACTGAACGCCTGTGAATAAGCTGGTTCCTGTGACTTGGCTTTTGTTGGGCGCTGTAGATATCTCTAGCTTACAATTATGATAAGATCTGAACTGAAATTCCACAGACATCAAGTCAGATTCTGTTACAAGCAACCATCAGCTTTTATTAAACGTCACTACAGAAGTTTCATATCCGAAACAGTACACGCTTTCAGCAAGCATTCTGTATTTTTCAGCTGTTTAGTTAAGCCTTAAATGGCAAATTGTTAACACAACATAGAGATTCCAAAGCATTTCAAAATGATTTCTTTAGCTTCAAAGGTAAAATGAAGGAGATTATGTTGAAATGTATTCTGATGTTAACATACATAGATCATGGACATGATCTTTTAATTTTAACAAACTGGTAGATAAATTCCTTCCCAAAGACCATAAATAAAAGAATATCACTCAAATTATACATATATATGAGTATATTTATATATACACATATGTATTTCATGTGACAGTATATCTGGTGATTAAGCATATATAGTAAATTTGTACATATACATGCTTATATAACCATACAAGACGATAGGTGCATTCCTATTATGTAAATGTGTATTTCTATTTAATTAAAAACAGTCATATTAGTATGTTATGAGTATTAAGTAATGACTTAAGGGATACGGCGCTTGATGGGAGGGTGCTGACAAGTAAGTCAACACTGTCACTGAAGCTGATATTTGATAACAGTGATATACAGGTCATTCAATATATTAGATGTTGGAAGCATTCAAAAGTTGTTCTTTTTCACAAGTTTTGTTTTTCTTGAACAACCAGAAAAGTCTTCAGTAGAAGCTAATCAGTTACTTTAAACTGCCTCTATGTTGGTTAAAATCGCCTGCACGTTAATCAGTCAACATTCGTCAAATTTTTTCCCGTATACTAGATGCACAAAACATCCAACTTGGACATTCAAGTGTTGGTCCCAAATACCAGAAAAACAACGTAGCATAATTAAGAAATTAATTCTCAAATAAACAACACGTGGGCATAGCAGAAGAACTGGAAATCGAACCTGTTGAATCAGATATTTTCCTTAAGTTTGCGTCAGGGAACAAGCTGGCTTTCTGGTTATGATTTTGATTGGCACCAAAGAAAGATGCAGCTAACATTAAACTGAACAAGCAAACCTTTAAGTATTACACAATTCACCAAAAACAAAATTAAATATCAAGTAACAGGCTAATACATGCTATAAAAGCATACATTTACATACACACAGACATTAACATGCATGTGTACATGTAAATACAGATGCAATAAATTTATGTTGCACATGCAAGAACATTAAGCAAAGTCTTTAAGCATATGTCAGACAAAATGATAGATCTCTTGGGCATTTGCTAGATAAAACAAGGCAGATTAAATCGTGAGATTGCAATGGACCGAGATATTGTAAAACGAACATAAAAAAGCTACAGACAAAGAAATTAATCAACCTCCTTTGATTCAGCAGCTACCGCTTGTTTCTCCAGAGGCGCTCGTTCGGCGCCAAAGAACACTAGGCGCCTCCAGACTGGAACATTCAGTCATCATAATGAACTTCGTCAGGGATGCTGAAAGTGCGGTCTTCGCCTAGCAACTGCGACGCGCCGTAAGGAATCTGCGGCTTGCAAGACGCCTTTGTCGTGTAGTGTGTGATTATTTCACGGTCAGCAGGGCACGACTCTTGGAAGGCCTCAGTTGCATATGCTCGGGCCAGATAGCGCCACAAGTAGGTCAGATCTGTTGGAATCTCAAAATTCTTGTAGGCCTAGGTTAACAAAGCAAACCAATAAGCAAATGCTTATGAATGCAGTTCAACCCAGAAGTTCTGAAGCAAGAAAATTGCCACAGTCAATGAACAATGACCTATAAAATGAAACTAGAATCAAGATGGCCATTTATAGATTTATATTCGTCAACATAACTGAAGCCTGAGATGAGCACTCGTCTGTCATTTACCATTATATATGCAAACCAAAGTTTTTGTGTAATTTATTTTCCATTTACCTCAGATCTGTGATGTCAGTTGCTTACTCATGGCAGAAATTAAGAGCTTACAATTATTTCACAACATGACAGGCAATGATGCTAGCAGTATCTATAGCAAGTGGTGTGTGCTAGATCAACAAAAATAGCTTTTACTTGGTGCTACATAAATTAGACAAGTGACATCACCAAAACAGATAAATTACTTACTTTTCTCACATATGAGATCAGTGCCTAGAAAATACTTATGCACATAAATATGTCACTACAAATATTTTCCTTAACCAGTATTTTATGGAGATTTCATTGATGACAGCTTCAGAGGCATATGAATACACTCCAGTTTACTATACTCAAACATTCATGACCCCTAGACACAGCAACTTAGGTCAAGTCATAGTCAAGGTACATTTTCTTGCAATTTCTTAAAAGTAGCTGTAAAGATATCTCCATCCTTAAAATACCCTAGTCCAAGCAGTTAAACATCACGCACTATCACTGCTGGAATCGCTTTCATCATAATTTGAAAGTTCTATAAAAATCGTTAGCATGAACGCTACTTACACTACTGTTGGCCCTGCCACCCATAAATGCATGATATCCTTCAAAATTAACTCTTCATCCAACTCCGAATTACCGAAAACTATATGCCTAATTTCATCTTCATTCGCTACTGCAGTTGTAAAACATGATCGCAAAATGAAACAGATCCCACGCTTTCAGGTCTAATATCTCAACTGTTTCACATATGCACAAACAACCGATGGGAAAACTGTAGCTCATTTAGCACCCTAATTAATGGCTGATTTACTTACAAAGTATGACTGCTGACTCCCTAACTTCCAACTGCTTTAGTAAGTTCAACCTATGATGTCACAATTTTGTGCCTGTGGAACATGTAGAAAGTCTTCCAATGTTGCAATTTTGCACCAGTGACATGTAAAAGGTTAAAATCATTTTATTAAATTTAAAATATCTATAACGCTATTTTGCACCAATAGGCTGAAAATAAAAATAAAATTAAAATAATAAAAATCAATAACAATTATTCCACTAAAGAATCAGTATGATGCAACTATTGAGCAATACTGATAAGGGTAAACAAGTTCAGTGCAAGAACCACTAAATTTCTGGCACCTTTCACTTTACTCCGCCAAGTAAATCCGATAAAACAAACGGACAGCGATGTCAAAGAGGCTAACATTTGAACAGTGCTTGTTCAAAAAGCCTCTTCGAAACACCTAGGAAAAAATTCTTGTTCATAAATTGCTCATAAAACTAGAAAGTTGACCTACTAACTGGCCACTTTGACAGTTTTTTTTAGAAAGCCAAAAGGTGTGACACTGTACCTTGCCAGCCACCCGGATATGCTGCAGGGTGGGCAAGAGATAGCAGTCCGCACGGGACAACTGGTCACCCAATGCGAAGCTGGTCCCATTCTCCTTAAAGTGTGCCTCCACCTTCTCAAGGATCCTCACAAGCTGTGTAGCATCTTCTGACTGCTGCTTCAGAAAGTGGCTGAACTTCTGCAAATCCAGACAAACAGTTTTCACCATTTCATTTGCTCAAATGCCATCTCAACTGTTAGGCTGCTTTCCCCAATATAAACCAAGAAAAGTTCAAGATTAGGTGCAAAAGTGTTAAAGGTAACACCTTTTAGCGTACACTATAGCTGCTAGAATCACAAAATCTCTTTATATAATTCATAAGAATTATAATCTGCAGACAGTCAGTCAAGATTTTAATGGCAATCAGTGTCAGATTTCTACGACACAGTGAATGTCATCTACCACCATAGATATATTCAGTGCCTGAACTTTTCCATCTGCATCTCAGTCGACAACGTTCTCATTTCCCTCTTTTCCTTTCTGACTGGTTTAGAAGGTTGCCTACAGCACATGTGGATCGAGGTAACTTTATCCAATGCAAATGCTACAGATCTCTTCAGCTGCAAGAACCACCTTTGCAAGGTTCTTAGAAGGCATTACATACTAAATGTCTAGTTACAACACACTGCATATAAATCCTCAGTAATATGACATTGGTGAAATTTGCAGAATCAAAAATCAGTGAAAGTAAAATGCAGTTTCAATTACAAAACTGACTAAGTAATGCACCCCTGAAATTGCTTTGCCACCAAACAGTGCTTTATAAAGTTATTTCTTTACACTGCATGACATTTACTTTAAAAATATATTCATATTCAGAACCATATTCTGCAAAAAATGTGATCAGCAAAAACAGACATACCATGTACAGGTCTTCAAAAGACTGCTCTGCCACGGCCTCTGCTCTCGACTCCTTCCTTGACCTCATATCGTCACAGTCGAATCTTTCGAACAGAGCCTCGATTTCATCCACTGTGTCACATTCCACTCCGCTAAGGTCATGACCTCGAGAGTCAAGGCCTTTGTGCACCTTCACAAGCGGGTATCGCTTTCCATTGGAAAAATCCAGCACCTCCTTTGGAGGACTTTCTGGCAGAAAGGTCGTCACAACAAGGTCAATGAGTCCTCGCTCCCGCAGAATGTAGAAGACGAGGAAATAGCGATGGCATATCGGGCAGCCACCATTCTTCAGCTTATCAACAGCAGCCTGATATATATATAAAAAACATTAAATATACATTCTAACATAAATTACTGATTTTCTTCTATTTTTATGTAGTTTGATTGTTGCCATGACAACTTTTACATGACATACGAGATGTAATGTAACACAACCAGACAGATATCACATTTTTGGCCGATGTTCGAACACAGTACATTGATATCATGGTTTTGGTCAATGCTCATGCACATTAAGATTGGATCAAGATTAAGACTAAATATTCCATGTCTTCATGTCAGTAACTGTTTCCACAAATCAAAATGCCAAGAACTTCAAAAAGCACTGTATACAAATAGCAGCCATTTATACAGCACCACTTCTAGGAAAATATGTACTTTACTATCCCCAAAGCCAGCAAAAAATATCAAATGTAGAACAGTGCTTCAGACACAAACAGTAGTACTGAAACGAAGTCAAGAACATACACTACAAAAATGTTCACAAATATTGGCAATGAAGTTACAAATGGTTGCTTATTTTATTGATGGCACCCATGGAACTGGAGTAGCCCCTAAAAACATTGAGTCAGAATTTGAGGGACTGAAGTAGCCCCTACAAACATTGAATCAGAATTTGAAGGATAGAACTGCAGACTTAACCACTGGAAACCGAAAAGCAAAAATTACAACATATCATCAACACAGAGTTGACAGTCAATGAATAATGAATTCAAATGACAACTTACAGCAAACTGACAAAGTAGCACAACAAAAATGTTTATGACATATTAAAAACAAATGGTGATAAAACACTACCCAGTCTCACACCATAAGCCACTAGAAAGCAGCATGAAAAAACAGCAGCTTATTATACCAGCTTTGCAAGACAGCTACTAAAGCAGAGGATAAACCACCTGTAACAATGAATCAAAACGTTTCCTACACACAATACTGTCAAATGCTTTTTGTATATCCGAAGCAGCCATAAATACTGAACCACAGTTCTAAAGCAGCCATAACTAATGAACTACATCTATTCACTCCAAAACTGCCTACTGCAACTCCTCTTCTATAACATTGACTCATCTCTAATAAAACACCTACATAATATACAGAATGCTCTTGCCTGTGCAGTCACCAAAACTTAAACACCACCACATAACCCCAATGCTCAAAACACTTCAAAGGGTTAAGATCCCTCAGCAAATCTGCTTCAAGATTATACCTCTTACTTACAAATTGTATCCATTACTTACAATGCCCTTCAAACTTCTCAACTCTTTACATCCATCAGCTATTCACTAAGCAAATGCCAAGATCTATATGCACTCCTCATATCATTCCATTTCTCAGACTCCAGTTACTACTCCTCTATCAAATTCTCCAACTTCTTAAGGCAGTGCCAGCTCTTTGGAACAAACACTGGAACACCTTCACCTGTTTGCCCATCCCTCCTGCTGCCTATCAATACAAGCACTCCTCCACATGTCCTCTCTCCTCCAGCTTTTCTTTCAAGACTGAAAACCAAACTCTTCAACCTATCCTATCCTGCTTCTGCTCCTGCACCATACTACGATCAATATCACCAACGATTTCCATCGTAGCACTGCGCTGTCTCCCTGGCCTGGCCTCCGGATTCTGACCTAGCACCGCAAATGACCAAACAACCATGCTCATTTCTGGAACGTTGCTGTTTCCACAACGCACAACCAGCCGTCTCTATTCTGGGCAACCAAACCAAACAACCAGGCTCTTGCTGACTTGATTTATATAGCGCCGGTAGATATGCTGGTCTCCCTGAGTGGCACTGAGAAATTTACATTACACTAATAAAATGATTTTTCAGTTTTTTCAAAGCCAAAATAGCTTCTGTAAAATGAATTTCACACTTAAACCCAAACTGCAATTCATCAACATCCAGGAACTCATCATAAATAATGGGAAGTTAGCATTTCAATACTTTAGAAATAAAGGGAATAAAAATGATTGCACAATAATTATCTACATCATTCAGGTTCCAAGTTTTATGTATAATTAGTGGTATAATGATGCCGTGACCAAACCCAGACGGCACATACCAGTAGGTAACAATTAGCTTAAAGAGCTGTACAAGTACAGTAACTAAGGAAATTTATAGGTAAAATATTTTTGCAGTAAAAAAATCCAGATTTTTTACCAGTCCGAATGGTAAAATAGGTACAAAATTATTTCATGCGATGCAATCTCTTGCTTACATCCGACACACCTGTTTAGCCATTTATAAGTAACAATAAAATACTAAATAACGAACAGTAACACTGCCCTAGTATTGGCTCAATTAATCTGAGCTTGTTATTGCATAGTCCTTTGATTTGTTCCTAAATTTATTGGTCAGGCAATCTAGCTACTATGGATGCAATACTTAATACTTTACTAGAACAGTACTTGAAAGTACTTAACAGTATCATTTTCAAGCACTGTATTATACTTACAAACCAAGTACTTGTACTCTCACTTGAATAACTGTAAAAAATTGGAATTTTTACACAACTGCAAAAAATCAATAATGACTGATAAATATATGTTGAAGTCTGGTTGAAAGGTTAAGTTATCTTTCAACATTTGTAAGGATTTTCCTAAAGTGCAACAAATTCCTTACACTAAAATTTGTTCCAAAAACGTTTTTATATGGTGTGTACTTCTGGCAGCATACTTATAGCATCGGGGACCACTCTATTCTGGGCTGTTCTGGGCATGGATTTTGGCCACTAAGCTTGGCTCCCGCTAAGATGAATCTCTTCAAGCTAAACAGTATTTGCAAAGATCAGTTAAGCGTTACTAACTATTATTCACTATTAGCCAAACTAACCACACCTTTAACCCTAACCCTTATTTAACAGCAGGCATTAGAAGCCATGTTAATTTACTTCAATCAATGACGGGACACTTACAGAAGCCACCTATAATTAACGTCACTGTGGCGGGCGACGCCGAAAAGCAACGGCCAAAACAGCGCGGTCCCCGATACTACAAGTACGCCCTTCTGGCTCTACTTATCACTAAATGAAAGTAAATGTACCAGCTATTCAAGTACTGCTGCTACTCTGAGTACCTGAAACACGTCCGGCAGCTACTGAAGCCATGCAATTTATTTTGTGCTAAGCTTCTGTTTATTGCATCCGTTCAGCAGACGGGAACTCTTTAAAAAGACGGTCAAATTCACAGCACAGAAACATCCAAGAAAATCACTAAAATCTCCGACTGTCGAATTAATGAAAAGCCACCAAGAATTCCCTATAAAAAATTGGAAATTTTTAGACCTCCCCTGCTTCCTCACTCCCTCGCGCCGTCTTGACGGTACGCATGCGCATCTGAGCCTAAGGTTGGCATCCGTCGGAGCGTGACACATAGCCCGCGTTCACATCAAGTTGGACGATCATATTTCCCTTTTTAAGTAAACTTACCTTAACAAAAAGCTCGATCACTGGGCGGTCCGAGTTCTCTGTTCCCTCAGCGGCCGACATAACTGAATCGAATCAGCCTGGATGGGGATAAAACTTAAAATCTTGAACGCGAAGTCCCTGAAAACAAACACACCCTCTTTGGCACCGGAAGAAGTTTCAGATATAAACGTTGACCGTTAGAGAATTACGTCATTTACTAAAGATAGAAAAACTTTCTGTTGCGCTATTCATGAAAACAGTCTGATTTCTTGAACTAACAGTTCTTAATAAAAACTATCGCTGTTAAAAAACTTACACTTTTAAGGTAAGACATAATTTATAAATGTCGCGAATATTCCACAGACCATCGACTGATACATTATGACGACGGAGCTATATAAGTATTTATATTAGATGGAGTGGAAAATTGAAAAACTTCGAGTTTGCGATTACAAACGAGATGTTAATCGGAACCGATAAAAATAAGACCATCAGTTTTTGCGACATACATTACCAACTTGAGTTAGGCCTACATTGGCTTACCCGTTGTAAACTAATATTTTTCTTCCACAGTCTACCTTTTTCTCACTTTTACGCTACTTCTATGAAATATTTGTGCAATATGATTAATTGTAAATTTACTTTGTGAGAATCAGACATGGTGGTATTCTGTCTCTGATAGGCCTCTTCTCTTCATGCCTATCGATTTTGTTTCGATCGAGCTGCTTCCCGCGAATTGGCTTTCGTTGGGCGCTGTAGAAATCTCAACCTTTCGATTACGATTACGAAATGGATCTAATAATTAGCCTATCTCCAATGCATTGGAGAATTCAGAAATTGATTGCTATCTTAATTGGGCCCACTAAACTGAGGACAACTATTTGCATACATTGTTCAAAATGTGGATAAAAGCATGTCACTTTTCGTTTATAGAAAAACATAATATGAAGACTTTTTAGCCAAAGCAGGATTAATTCATACGGTAAGATATTGAGTTAAATGATCGAATACGCATCTGAAATCTCAGATTTTTATATTTTTGGGCTATATTTTAGTTAAGCCATTTTGGGCAAATTTTTGTGCTAGAACAAGAGGTGATGTTGTCCAACAGCGTCTTCCGTTGCTGCTACGATTGGTTCGAAGGTAATTGTTGCCGATAAATTGTGCAAAAATTGGTTTAAATCGCATCGATTGAACTTGGATCGATACCATGCAAGCAGATGCACAGGGTTTGCACGAAGCTTCAACAAAAATTTGACAAGGAATGTACCCTTGCGCTGTCAGACGACAGATTGCAAAAGTTGATAAGAGGGGCCAAAATAGCCACCGAAGCTAAATTAGGCTGACCAGATGTTCCGGTTTTCCGAGAATTGCTCGTTTTTCGGTTGCTGTGCTGGTGTTCCGACGACTTTCGATGAAGTTTAATTATGTCCCCTTTTTCAGTGTGGCGCATTATTATCATAAAATGTTAAATCTGTTTGCTATCAATCGACATAAACAGCGTAACCATTAATATGTTGCCTTTGGAGATGTCAGAGAACATTGGTTAATGTTAAATGTTTACTGTTATGTGTTAGATGTGGTTGTGTTCAACCAGTACAGGTCCTCGTTGTTTACTGCTATAAAACTGATAAAACTTGTGGGCTGGCAGCTACAATAGGTTCAGTTTACCCTGTGGCTTTGCCCTGGTCTTGCCCTCTTCTGTCAGTGGTAAGGTAATTAAATTTTAAGGGAAGTGTCCTGGGTTAAAAAATTCTGGTCATATTAAGGTAAATATCACTCTGAGTGGCATAGATGGGTGGATGCAGTTGTTGAAGCAGAGCTAGTTATTGCAGTTTCAGCTGCAGCACATTTGTTAGGCATGGCCACAGTAAGGGGACATTTATTGGGTCTGTTTATCTAAAATCCATTAAATAACATTAGCTTACTTTACCTTATCTAAACTTAATGTTGTCTTACCTTACATTGCTTTACCAGGCCTTGCCATATCTTATCCTGTTGTGTGACAAAACAACAGATGGCAAAAAATGATTTTCAAGGGTCTCAAATGCTAAATTGTTCTACATGAATTGCTAGGTACTGGTTGACTGATAGCTGACTGCATACTAACTCATTAAAACCATTAACTGATTGCTACTTACTACATTCCTAATTGTCAAAATTCATGCTAAATGGCTGATGGAGTTTTGCTAATTGATTTGTAGGCCAAAGTTGGTGCATGTAAGATTTTCATTTGGTAACTTACTGGAGTTCCGTGGACTGTTGGTCACAGCACGGTGAGTTGCAGAATTTGAGAGAGGAGTAGACTGTTTATATATTATATATATATATATATATATATATATATATATATATATATATATATATATATATATATATATATATATATATATATATATATTAAACAGACAAGGATTAGGTACTTGTTCCCGCTTTCTCTTATGGTGTAGTATCCCTGGCTGGTTACTTTACTTAAATGGTTTACATATTTCATTTCCGGCCAGTCAGCTGGTAGTGATGAAGTTGTGATAGCTTTTGTTGTTATCTAGAAATAGGTTTTGGGTCTTGTTTAAGCTTGGCTTTTATCCATGAGGTAAGTAAGGTAAAGTATGGTAAATCAAGGTAATTGCTGATGTTTTACATGCCCCTAAATGAGTACGACTAAATGGGGTCGAAGGATTTTGCAGTCCAAGTGCAAACATAACGATGGCAAATCAGCAACTGAGCATTGGAACATTTCTTTAAGTTACCCCTTGATAATGAGCTGCCACCTGCCTTCATGTGCTGGCACTTCGTACCCATGGCTGCCTCTTTGAGCATCTGCCTCTGTTCTTCTCTTCTGTGTGTTGCTGCCATGTGGTGAAGTAACGGTAATAATGCACCTAAGTAGGATCTATGCTGAATGACTGCTTTGCAAAACATCCCATACTTGATCAGTGGTCCTTGATGGATCTGCCATTGCCTCTTCACTGACCTTCTTCACTTAACCCTAGTACTACTCCCAATCTGAACGTAATCCAGAGCATTTAACCCTAAGTCTAAACATGACCCTATCATAGCATTTCGTTTCTTGCGTTTGGTGCAAGGGTCACTGTTGGCGATAGAGCTCAGTCAGCTCATTGTTTAAAGACGTTCTTATTTCCCAGGGGCTCTCATGCTGGAAGCGCCTCTGAGTAGTTTATTCTGTAAGAAGCGCTATATAAGTTATCAAATACAATACAGTACAATAGCAATTAGCAAATGGTAACAATAACTCTAACAATAACAATGCACTTGCCCTACTCTAACCTAACCATAACCCTAATCTAATGAGAGCCCTAGCCATAACCTCTTCCCAACCCTAACAGTAGCCTTAATGTAACTCTAACCCTAGACCAAAAGCTTGCCATGATCTTTAGCAGTTTAGTCCAAACCCTCACATTTTGAACTACCAGTTGTCAAAATCTACCATGTTTAGATCATTTATAAACTGGTGTACCTTTAGTTTTGTTTAATTTCTTATTTCTATTAATTTCTCTTCTTGAGTATTGTTTATACATGCTTCTCATTGTGATTAATCATAGATGTCGTGCTTCATCAGCTACCATTCAGAATTTGCGGATGTAGCACGGACCCTTAATAGGGACCTAATGGCAGCGGAGATCTCCACATCTTTGGTTTCTGAAGACATCCGTATGTACCAATAGTTGACTTAATTGTAGTATATTATTGTAATGTTAGATTTATATTGTTACGATAGATTTATTTAGTGCCACTACATTGAACTCAGACGGTCTCATGACCTGATAATCCAAAACCACAATCGAGCATAGTGGTTTCAAGTGCTTCGAAAAGAGAAGCAAAAAAAGAGGCTAAGGAGTTCTTGTCATAGGTTGGTGGGCAACCAGGCAACATATTCCAGAAATATGAGTCAACCACAGCAAAGCTTTAGTGGTGTACCGTGGAAGTTCCAACCCCGTCGATCAACCAGGTCATCTTGCACAGCAGATTTGAGCGCTGGGATCTGCAACCAGCTATGGATGAGACCAAGACACATGGCTACCTAGGATAAGATGGAACACAGCCAGCAAGACCATGCATGAACAACATAAGATCTTAAACTTAATGCATTTAGCATAGGTAACTAATGCAGGTCCTTCTGCATGAAACAGGATATGTGGCAAACCTATGTATACCACAGATCAGCCGACCTGCAGCATTTGGTACAGATTGTAGCAACTGGTTATTGCAGGAAGAGTTGGGTGTGCTTGAATAGCGTTGCCACAGTCAACGCTGGTGCATATGACTGTGTGCATCAGGGTCATAGCAGCTTGAATGGTAAATGATCTGCATATTATACAATCATCTTGGTCTAGGTGAGTGTATGAGAAGTATGGGCTTCCTGATGTACTGTTGAGTCTCAGCCATGGACCAGTCAGACAGTGGGGAACCAGAAACCACTGCCTGAGCATGATCAAAGAGGAATAAAAGCAACCATGACCACTGACCAGTCAGACAGTGGGGAACTAGAAACCACTGCTTAGGTGCACCCCGTGAGTAACGAATGCAAACATAACAGAGAGCAATCCATGACACTGAAGAACATTTCAAGGTGCTCTAAACATATGCCGTGGTCGACAGTGAAGGCTGCACCCATGTCAAAAGGGTGAAGAGAGTTGCATCCCCCAATAACGGCTCCAAAATATGCAAATTTTAATGTATGTGCATTTAGTAAATTTAGGAGCTATGCTGCCAGTTTTCGAATAATTTATTGCACACATGCCGTTAAGTATTTTGTCAAGACAGGAAATGACGGTGAGGAAAGTCTGAACATTGAACCACAGAAAACAACAACCAATGACCTTTGTGGTTGGAAGCGTGCTCGTCGTGCCACATAGCTTGATGTAGAGGGTTTAACAATAATACTTAAGTAACTGCCAAAGTGCATAGTATGACACTTAAGTTGTTCTGTTTATTATTTTAATAGTCTTAGTGATCTGTTTTAAAAATCTGTTGTAAGGTCATGAAATTTATTATAATGCAATTCCACAAGTATTAAGGAGACAGGTTAGCCAACTCTATGAAGTAGCTTAAGTTTAGGGCTCTGGCATGGAGAGTCAAACTTACAGCACTTGTAGAAGATGAATTCGTAATGGTGCTATTGTTACATGCTGGTACGGAGGCAAATTAGGTCAGCCAAGGTGAAGCTGCAGACAGGGCCTTCAACCTAGGAGAAAGCCTATTGTAAAGTGCCATGTCTTTCTTTCTTTCATTTTTGGTGACAGCTATGCCTGGAGAACTTTGTGAACACTGCAGCTGAACTGACTCTCTGCACCAAACCCAGTTTTTATAGGCTGGCATATTTTGATGCAATGTAATCGTAATCCTGAGATCTCTACAGCACCCAAAGAGAGCCATGTCCTCTGGACCAGCTTAATCACAGGCGCCCAGTCAAAACAAAATCGGTAGGCAAAAGTGTTTGTTCCAGGTCAAGATGTAGGAGACAGCATGGTAGGTCTTCCAGGCTCCAGCATACCTTCACGTAGGATCAACCATCATTTCACCAACACCATGAATCAGATATCCACAACTAGTCAGAAGGGCTGGCAAAAATAATAATAAGAATGTCATTTATTTTCAGCATATGAAATTTTGAAGGAGGTGGCAGAGCGACTGGCAGAGTGCAATGTTCTGATATGCGTTTGCAGCCGTGGCTTCGAGAAAGCGAGCTGGTGCCAAGACTGTGCGTATTATATTTTGTCATTTGTACAAAAATTTTAATGCTCTGGTTAATCAGAGGCATTTTGCTATAAACCAGAATGTGCTCAGATTTTACTGCACTACTTAAAGGTTACAAAGTTGCTATTACAGAATGGGTAACGTTATTCCTTCCTTGGCCATTGTACCGTCATATCTTTTTATTTCTTCTATTTTCACAGTAAGTTAGGGTTAAAAGTCTTCAGGAACTGATCCAGGGTAGCTCATGTTTTAGAATGATTGTTGCTCATTATAAAACATGTTTTGATGGTTGTGATGCTATTGATTTTGCTTTTTTTGAGGTTCTTGTCATCTAATTCGTTGTGACGACTCACCAGTGACGTCTGATTATTTCAAGTTTTATTTACAACAGAAATCTGTTTGCAGCATCTAACAACTATCTGTTCAGATTTGCTAAAAACACCAGATTTTTGGCTTAATAGGAGACGTAGTGATACTTATGTCTCTCTTGTCATCTTGTCTCATTTGCTGTGGCATCTCTTTCAAGAGCACTTCTGTATCATAACAATGACCGTCTGAGAGTCAACCCTGACTCTCACTTCCTCGCCTTATATACCCTTCTCGTTCCTTTGTATGCTGTTGTTTATGTTTCCTATTCTCCATGCTGTCTTCTCATTTCCGTGCTTATCTGCATATTCCTCCTGGCATTTCATGCATACTGTTCACAATTCCTTTTGTGGCCAAGGTGTTGGTGGACTCTCAAGAGGTCTTGAACCCTAACTGCAGATCTCTGCCGCCTTTCGAAGCCTACTAAACCCATTGTTTCTGAGACTACACTTCCACAGCCCCTCACTTGCTTTGCAGTGGTCTGAGTTGAACATTTGTCATGTACATTAGTCGTAAATACTTGCTTCTAAATCATTCATACTGTGTCCAAATATTTATAACCTAATATTCTGTCTATCTGGCTCTCTCTGTCTCTCTCTTTCTCACTTTCTCTTTCTATATATATATATATGTGTATATATATATATATATATACATATATAATATACTGATAATTTTAATTCTCTAATACTGCAGTCAATTGTTCATGTGGTTAAATCAGTTTATAACTGATATGTTTGGCCAATTCTCATACCATCTCTTCCTCATTTTTCATTGCAGTAACCTTGTTCAAGGTGATAAAGGACCGCAGCTGAGTTTAAATCCAGACTCATTTTCCAAGTACCAACCCAGCTCGGTTTTGCATAACTCTGCTGTTCTTGCCAGCTTCAAATCAACGCCAAGCTCATACCACATTTCAGTGTTTGTCATGCTCTGGTATAAGACAGCAGCACACACATAAATACACACACATATACACACTAATACATACATGGATGTATATACATATGTACATGTGTGTGTATGTATGTATGTATTTACTTATTTATGTGTCTGTATGTATGCATGGTATGTCCGTGAACTTAGTGTGCTGTTGCATGATCGAGGATCTGTAGAGGGAGTCCAACATCAATAATCTTCACCCAGCAGCACAGTGACTTCATGGACAACATGTTGTTGTTCCCAATTCCTGAATTCCATTGCTATCCCCTTCTCCATCTTTCTTAGTGCTAGATGTGTAAGTATTGTGAAATATCAAATTATTGATAGGAACTTATTTTATGGTGTAATCGTGTTTTTGTGTTGTCCCTACAGTGTTAGCGCAAGGAAGGCACCTGAGGAAAGTGATAATTCCAGTATGGGTAGAGGCCGATCATGTGATCAGTCGACACCTTAGCCATATGAACAATGGAGTACTGATGCACGACATTTCGACAGACGCAGCGTACCAGGCAAAGTTACCTGAAATCATCCAACAAGTGAAAGCCGTGCTGCCCGGTAAGCTGTTTTAGCATGGGCACCCACAGAATTTTGTGCAGGATGGGGCAAAAGATGAAAAACTGGAAAACATCATCATAGTATGATGTGGGCCAAAAATGTCCAGATGTGAATTCCAGGAGGGGCATGTTCCCCTTCTTGCCTAGAGCTATGTGTGGCCACCCATGTGTTTAAAGTATCAGTATTGTAACTAGTTAGTAGGGAAATTGTTGAAATGGACCATGTCAATTCAGGTGATTCACCGTTAATAATAGATAAGCAACAACAATCTTAATCTAAAAAACTTCTGAAGCATTACTTTAAATGTAAATGCAGGGCATCAGCTTGTTCATGAGCATTGTGTCAAGTCAGAGAGGTTGTCCAAATGTGCCGTGGGAAGAACAAGTCTAGTTGCAAGAAGACCGGAGAGAGAAGAGTACAGAGGAGCTATTAGGGAGAGGTTGTTTAGGGGTCGAGAGAAATGGGAAGGCAGTAGATTGGATGGATCAGGGTAAGATTTCTTGAAAAGGTGTGACTTTGGTTTTGAATGGAATGCCTGAGGAGTAATAAATAGAGGGGCTTGAGACAGATGATGGTGAGTAAGGGACTGAAGGGACAGATGACTGGATACTTTGTGAAATTCAAGATCGTTCCAGAGGTGAGGTGCAGTATGGTATATGAATCGGTTAGAGAACTTAAGGTGAGTAGTTGCAGAGGTACGGGCAAAAATGGGGTAAGAGGATGAACAGGTAGAGCAAGGTGATTGGATTGTAAAGAGTTTGCAAAGATAGATAGATCGGGAGTATTGCAGAGAGTTACAGGTTAGAGAAAGAACTTAGAAATTAATGCATTTGAGGATTTTCAGCCAGTGGAGTGGATAGGAGTGATATGGTGATACTTGGGTATCCTGATGACAGTTTGGGCAGGTAAAGTGTGGATGAGTTGAAGATGAATGAATGGATTCCAAGTTAAGGAAAAGGGAATTACAATAGTCAAGCTTGGAGTGGACAGTAGAGGTAGTGTTGGTAGAGGCAGTTTTAAAATCAAGCACAGATCGAATGCAGGGGTCACGAATATGAATTAAACAGGTGCTCGAGATGTTGGAGATGTGATTTGAAAATGAGAGATGTTGGTTAAGGTGATGCCAAGATTGCATGCAACGAATTAGAGTTGAAAGTGAGAATGGAAGAATTAGTTGATAGGTGGATGGATTTTCTAAATCTGATCTTGTAGACCTAGAAAAATAAACTCAGTTTTGGAAGGGTTGAGGACAAAGGAGGTGAGAGGATATCCATTTTGAAATTTGGTTGACAACATGGAGCAACTAAGTGATGGATGACGAAAAGGAACTTGGAGAGAAGGATATGAAGAGTTGAATGTCATCAACAAAATAAAGTTGGTGGTTGACTGAAGAGATTCTGTGAGACTCTATGATTCTATTGAGCGTTGAAAGGTGGGTTTCTGAACATTTTAACCAAACAGTTTTTTTTATAGAAACCATGAATTCTTCCCCATTTTAACAGTTTGTTCCTAAATTTGACTTAAGTCATTGTTACCAAAACACCTATAAAACTTTACACAAAATCTAAGTGAAACATCTTAAAATGTAAGTTATACTGTTTGGAGTCAAGGTTTAGAGGTTGTTAACATTACTCTAAAAGCTATCTCAGCTGTGCTAAAAGACCTCTAACTTTCTAAACGTGAATGACACATAAAAATTTATTGTCTTCCCATATTTAATTTTTAATATTAGTTCAATATTCAACTAACTATTGGTAAATGTGGCACTTAACGTGAAAGTGACCTGTATTTTCCTTTCAGAGAGTTATTTACATCACTGCCTTTGAGAGAGGTTCTTAAATGAAGGCAGTGATTAGATTAGTAGCCAAGTGTACTGAAAAAATCACTTGAGCTAATAATTTTGTGTCCTTTGTTTTCCTTTCTTTTTCTTGCTAAAAAGGCTGTTTGTCCACATTTGTTTAAGTTAAAAGTCACAAATTCACATGTTTGCATATGTATGCAAAGACGCACTGTTTAGATGCATTAGTAATGCGTGCAGTGCTTTTGAGAAATACTTAACAGCACTGTATTGTCTTCATTCGTGCATAGGCTTACATTAATATTATAATCTTCATTTTCAGACTTTTTATGTTGAATCTTATTCTCACAATCCTTCAAAACAACTTTTATTCATTATTTACACAAGGGCTTTGCTGAAGTTTAAGATTTGAAAACAATTAAACCACTGCCACCTAAATACTGAAACGCCATAATGGTTGCCACATGTAGGCATGTGATAGTGCTTCTTTGTTTCAATGATCCCATGTCAACACGTTAAAAGATTTGAAGTTATTTATCATTTTTTCAATTTCTGTAGACTTCAAACAAGAAAAAACTTCTTATTTCTGTGGCTATGAAAAGTTATATGCAGTATTCATTTATAATAGTGTTTGTGAATGTGGGCATAAATTTTTAGACTTTTTTTCATCTCATTGTTATCAAAATGACCAACATCTTGCCTAACAACTACCGCAAAAATTTGAGTGATGCTAAAAATATTGGTAACGGAGCAGAATAGAAAAGTTCTGGTAAATTGTCGACGCTAAAGGTGTCAAGAATCTGACAGCTGGAGTTCAAGACCTACAGCTCTGAGCTGTATTATGATTGTATGTAATATTATGTATAATAAATATTGTGTTCTTCTGTTTTATTTGGTTTCTGAAGTTTCAAAGCATAAACTTTCAAATTGCACTGATTTGTGTACACTGTTAGTGCTCAATGCATGCCAGCAGAATAATAGGATATTCCCCATTGCAATTCTATATTGCTTTTCTAGTTGACCCATATATATGGCCGTTTATCTTGAATCCCAACTACTGTTCAGTAGACGTGATGTACATCTGGTGGCTCAACAGCTGGGAAAGGCAACACTTTTTGTAAACATTACACAGTTATGCTGCTGTTATTTAGTTAATCAGTTCTGTGTTTCATAATGGCCATTAGGCGTATCAGTAATCCACTAGACATTATTATGATGAATGTTATGACGTACGACTCAAATAAAGGAGTTTTAGATGGTTTAATAATCATTTCTGAAGTGAGAATCTGACGAGGTCATTGAATTTTGAAAGACAGCACCAGAATAGTTCACTGCTGCTCTGCTGGTTTGTGACAGAAGGTGGGTTTCAACTGTCGAGAAATCACACTGAACTAAATCTGTTTTGCATTTTCTAGAAGCCGGCGCTCGCTCTGATGGAAGTGATGAAGAAGCGGCTTCCTAAGTAAGAACATACAATCACCATCTTAACTGGCTCAATCTCAGTCCTGGTGGATGAGAACTAGGCTAAAAGGCGCTATATAATGCCTGCATACTTACATACATATACATACACACACCCATACATACACACATGCACACATTTGCATGCAAACATACATAAATACCTACGCATGTGTATGCGTACATATGAACACACAGAAGTATACATATATGCATCCTTGCATGCATACATTCAATTCCTGCAAAGAAAGGAAGTGTACTGACTAATTTTTATGGAAAGAATGTTTTGTGGTGTGTAATCTGGTTCATAATTCTGATGTATAAGTTTAAGTCAAGACCAGCCAGCATAGCCAGGGTCCAAAGCACAGCCCAAATGATTCTTAAAAGGTGTATTTAATCTCTTCTAACTAGAAATATCAGAACACCTGGCCTATCATCAGTGCTTACCTTGCCATACTTTTCCTCCCCCATTTTCCTTACTTTCCCTTCCTTTCCATCGTGAAATTCCTTTATTTGCTTCCGAACAAATGCACTAAATGAGTAGCGTATTCTAAACTAAGACCATGTGACCTATGACCTTGCTTAGTGGGAAAGAGTTCTACAGGTATGTATGATAAGGATTGTTTTGGTTGGAAAGTGGCCAGGAGTTGGAAAATCTTAATCTACCACTGCATGTTTGTGGTGAGAGAGTTGTGAGCCTGGACTGTATCTTCCATTGACTTTCATTTTTGGGAACGAGTATAATGTAAATTTATAGGATTTATATAGTTTTATGTATTTATGCACAATCTGGGTTTGAAATTCATTTTCATACTTGAATGTACAGTTGATAGTTGATACGAAGTGTATAGATGTTTAGGCTATGCATATACCGTAGTACATACTATGTTTGGAACTTCAAAACCTGTCATAGCAGGTTCAGTGATTGGTTGTTGGAGTTTTGGGTTTTGGAGTGCTTGGTTGTTGGAGTTTTGGGTTTTGGAGTGCTTGGTTGTTGGAGTTTTGGGTTTTGGAGTGCTTGTTTGTTGGAGTTTTGGGTTTTGGAGTGCTTGGTTGTTGGAGTTTTGGGTTTTGGAGTTTTGGGTTTTGGAGTGCTTGGTTTTGGAGTTTTGGGTTTTGGAGTGCTTGGTTTTGGAGTTTTGGGTTTTGGAGTGATTGGTTGTTGAAGTTTTGGGTTTTGGAGTTTTGAGTTTTGGAGTGCTTGGTTTTGGGTTTTGGAGTGCTTGGTTTTGGAGTTTTGGGTTTTGGAGTGCTTGGTTTTGGAGTTTTGGGTTTTGGGGTGCTCAGTTTTGGAGTTTTGGGTTTTCGAGTGCTTGGCTTTGGTTTAGCAGTTTTTCAATGTCAGTTTGTAGGGCTTGACTGTTTGCTTGGTCTCAGAATGCTTGGTCAGTGTGCTTAACAAAGTTGTTATTATGATTGTTCCAGGGAAGTCCAGCTGGAGTTCCTGCTTCTGATGCAGAAGAACCGAGTAGCAGCATCCACTTCACCTGTCACTCCTGTTGCAAAACCCCAAGACTTCTTTACCTAGGCACAACCGTGGCCTCAGTCAAATTTTTTATAGAATATATGAGTTTGTTTGCTTTTCTAGTAAGTCAACAGTATTTACTAGGTTTATTGATAGAAGAACTGCTGATGTAAGCATACTGTAAGATGCTTACATTTTTTAATGACTTTAAAAGCTGCAATACGGATTTCCTTTTGGTCATCCATAGTAATAACACTAAGGACTAACAAGGGCAGAGATGTAGCATAGTAGTAACACTGAGGACTAACAAAGGCAGAGATGTAGCATAGTAGTAACACTGAAGACTAACAAAGGCAGAGATGAAGCATAGTAGTAACACTGAGGACTAACAAAGGCAGAGATGTAGCATAGTAGTAACACTGAAGACTAACAAAGGCAGAGATGAAGCATAGTAGTAACACTGAGGACTAACAAAGGCAGAGATGTAGCATAGTAGTAACACTGAAGACTAACAAAGGCAGAGATGAAGCATAGTAGTAACACTGAAGACTAACAAAGGCAGAGATGTAGCATAGTAGTAACACTGAAGACTAACAAAAGCAGAGATGTAGCATAGTAGTAACACTGAGGACTAACAAAGGCAGAGATGTAGCATAGTAGTAACACTGAAGACTAACAAAGGCAGAGATGAAGCATAGTAGTAACACTGAAGACTAACAAAGGCAGAGATGTAGCATAGTAGTAACACTGAAGACTAACAAAAGCAGAGATGTAGCATAGTAGTAACACTGAGGACTAACAAAGGCAGAGATGTAGCATAGTAGTAACACTGAAGACTAACAAAGGCAGAGATGTAGCATAGTAGTAACACTGAAGCCTAACAAAGGCAGAGATGTAGCATAGTAGTAACACTGAAGACTAACAAAAGCAGAGATGTAGCATAGTAGTAACACTGAGGACTAACAAAGGCAGAGATGTAGCATAGTAGTAACACTGAAGACTAGCAAAGGCAGAGATGTAGCATAGTAGTAACACTGAGGACTAACAAAGGCAGAGATGTAGCATAGTAGTAACACTGAGGACTAACAAAGGCAGAGATGTAGCATAGTAGTAACACTGAGGACTAACAAAGGCTGAGATGTAAAACAGTGGTGCTCCATTTGAAATCAATTATTCGTCTGAACATGTAAATAAAAGTTTGTCTGATTGCTGGACGGATATCTGGATTGCTTTTCAGCCGAAGGATCCTTCAAACCCAGGGTCAAAACCCAATGACCGTGTCACAAATGAGTTATTACCTTACCCAACTTACCTTACCTAGCCTTACTTTACCATATAGTCACCTATCTGACCACCACATCATTTCCTGACTATGTTTGGACTACATGCAATTCAGTTCACTTTCACATACACATTTGTATGATTTGCGCTCACATTTCACCTTTGGTGCGCAGTCAGCTGATGCCTTGTGCATTAGACACCGGCGTGATAGAAGTTACTAATTACGTACGAGATATTCGTAGAATTAGATCTCACACACTTAGAAATATCCTGGTTTTACTAACAATCGTCTTTACAGACGCACACGTTCCTAAACAAATCGAGAGTAAAGTTCTAAAGCTGAAGAACTCCCATTTAATGGCTAATCGACACGGTCACTGAAAGATCAGACTAGTGGCGGATTTAGCTATAGGTGTTCGCCCCCGCTCCCCTCCTGGATATATGCCGGCGCCCCTCAGACCAGACCCTTGACTGGTGGATTGCCAGAATGTGACGCCCGTCTGGAAATGCTCTTCACGCAAGCAATCTTGGAGCCGCCACTGGATCAGACATCTTGTATGTTTTCTTTCGTGCTTTTTCTACCATTGACTTGAGCTAAAACGTGTGCATCGATTTCTACGAGATCAATGGTTATGTCTAGGACGCTTTTTGTCTGAAATAATTGAGGAGGCGTCGGCTACTTTTGTCGGCCTCTTTTCTACCGCAAGACAAAGAACGATTAATTGGACTGTCCAGAGAAAACGCGACGACACCGGAATTGAAAATTAGTGTAAAAGGCCATGGATGGACGGAATGAATGAGGAATGCGCATGTGACGATGTGGAAGTCACAGCGTCGAGCCATACCATCTATTCGTGGCATCCATTTGGCAAGCTGACTGATGCCATTAACAGTGTAGCACTACTATGCAAGAGGACCACACCCTCGTCGAAGTTTAGGGGGCCTTGACCGAAGTTGCTCTCGAAAAAGACCTTGTACACTTGATTCATGTTCTTTGTAGGCCTACTGTCGTAATCGTAACCGAGATTTCTACGGCGCCCAACGAAAGCCAAGCCGCCGGAACCAGCTTATTCACATGCTCTCAGTCAAAACAAAATCGATAGGCAAGGTGGGTTCGGTTCCGGGTCAAGATTCAAGAGTCAGACAGGGCAGGCAGGCAGACGGCTACGGTGGGTGGTATTTGGAATGAATTGGATCTGCAGGACAGAATAGGGAAGCATAAGAATCAGGATAGCTTTCTAAACTCGAACAGAGGAAGCTTATGGCCGCGTGGCACTTGGATCCGCCCTTGTTTCTGTCGGCCCCTCTCTCTCTGTCTGTCTGTCTGTCTCTCATATATATATATATATATATATATATATATATATATATATATATATATATATATATATATATATATATATATATAAAGATGTTTGTGTGTGCACCAGTCTTCTCACTTATCTGTTGTCGAATATAATTTAACTGCAGCGCATGCAATGAGACATTTATGACACTAACGCATCGTATATCGTTTAGACATTAATGTGGCTTATATGATAGCGTGTATATTCGATTTAAGGAGGCACTCATCGCAAATTATGGTCTTCGAGGTATACGCACTGTCCGGCAGTGCGACCTAAAGCACAGGATTTCACGGAACTGACCCAGGATTCGAATATACATATCGCCAAGAAGAATAGCCTCTCGACCACCTTTATGATGATCTGTCATAACTGTCTGGTGGCTTTCAACTGCCCTGAGTTTGCAAATGCACCCCCCCGTCTGTCCTGAGACCATAGACAACAATTATTGTGCACCTTCAGTTGGTATATGATTCCTACGCGCAGGTGTGGCGTTTATAGATCAGTACAGCTTGTACTAGTGGCGGCATATAAGTTTATTTACGGTCGTGACTTGTGCAGAGGGTCTGTTGATGTCATTCGCCCTGGGATGCGGGTTCAGCGACCGGGTAATTGACGTCTGCAAACAAGCATCCCATAGACGAATAGTCCCAGGTAATGCATCACGTAGGGAAGCAAAAATTAGGTCAATGGACGCAGGAGGAGGAGAGAAGGAGAAGGGGGAGTAGGAGGAGGTATTGGTGGTGGTGGTGGTGGTGGTGTTAGTGGAGGAGGTGGAGGTGCAGTAGGAGAAGATGGTGGAGGAGGAGCAGGGAGGATAAGTGGGAGAGTATAAAAAGGGCGGATAGTGTGACAAAGATGACGAGGAGGAGAGGAATTAAGATGAGACAGAGGAGAAAGAAGAGTAAACATAGCAGGAGGAATTATAAAAAATGCATGGTTAGCTGAAGGAATGCTACGAGTGAGAACGAGAGAACGGAGGATGACGAGGAGAGGGAGGGAAGGGTAGGAAGAGGACACGCAGAGGATGGACGGAATTGCATAGCAGAGCAAACAATAAGCGACGGACAATTTGAGGAAAATAGGATTTGCACACCGCAAAATCGGTTTCCTCGCTGATTACCATGTTATTATCTCCTCTCCGTAATTCTAGAGTTAATCCGTCCTTTCGTCCGTCCGTCCTACAATCCGTCCGTCCATCCTACAATCCATCCGTCCATCCTACAGTCCGTCCGTCCTACAATCCGTCCGTCCTACAGTCCGTCCGTCCGTCCTACAATCCGTCCGTCCTACAATCCATCCGTCCTTCCGTCACAAAGCAGTTTATGCGTTTGATGAACTGTTCCCTGCTCTCACATATTTCGCATCAAGCTGTTCAATGCTTCTGGTGAGACCGATCTATAAATAATACACGTTAAGTGCGCAGGTGCCAACAATAAATAAATTAGATTCGTTTCTGTCGGAAATTTCCGAGCGCAGGTTCTCTGAATAAAAAAGTTGATGCGTATCGTGAGGCGAGGGACCAGAAGCTGAGACGTCAGAGGTCGTCCTCATATCAGCTCTGGTTTATTGGAATGCTGAACCACGGGAACGATAACAGTTGGCCAGTTTCAACTTCATGAACTCCGCCCGCAGTTCGATCGTTACTCATTATTTGCTGAAGACGTCATTTTGACGACAATGACCATAACGAATATGGTTAACGTTGTTGTTATTGATAGAGTTGTTGCTACTGATAACGATTATGACGAAGGGATGATGATGAATACGACGACTACGACGCTGGTGATAATAATAATAAACGTAAAGCTGCTCCTACTACTACTGCTATTACTAGGCTTACTACTACTACTATTACCACTTCTCCCACTACTACTACTACTACTACTACTACCACTACCGCTACTACTACTACTAATAATAATAATAATTCCCGATAACTTTTAAATTCTTGATGGGTCATATATACCTCGGGTAAAAATAATAATGTTGGCTGCAGTGAGTTGTCCCATTCAGGTGATTAGCGGACAGATGTTCTTCCGTTTGATCAAGTGGCATTGATCAATGAGGCAGCGCGAGTAGCAATTGGCCTTCGATTGGGCCTTAACCTCAGCAGCACTTATCAATGTCAACGTCGCTTCAATCAACGTCGCTTCGGGGATGTGATTGGCTCGGACGGCCACCATGGCCTCGTTTGTAAATTGGCTTCCAGGCGATCATTGCGCCATCCATGATATAGTATCGCGGCTTTACAGAAAGCTGATGTTCCTGTACTAAGGAACCAACATGCTTGTTTCGTTCAGATGACAAGATACTAGACTGTGCTACAAAAATTCCCTGGGTGGCAGGTAAATGCTTGGCCCGGGATGCCGCAGCTATGCACCATTCAAAGGGGCAGGGGTGGTGAAGGATCTCACCCGATTAAATCGTTGAAAAATCGAGGCCATAGGTCGCTGTAGAACACCATATATGTACAGGTCTACATTTTATGTACACTTGTGCGACGTTTCATATCGCTTCTCACACAACCAATTCACGAGGGGCCGCGACAGAACAGACTGCAACACATAAAATCGAAAAATACTCAGGGTGTCCATCTACATATCTTTTTATACACATCGCCTTCGAAACACTGGGCCCAATAAATTCTGCCAGGTGTCGAGTTTATCCGCGAGGTTGGCCGTCGCCTTTCGACCATCTCTCGATAATGGTGTGAGGTCAATTTCCTTGTCCAATGCTTTTTATCCACCTGCATCCAGCTCTATAATGCCACCGCATTTCGAGACTAGTTTACTGGTGTTGCGGAGGACGAGGCCTGATTTTCCAAATAAGTAAGTAAATAAATAAGTAATGCATTTGTTAACACGCCATATGTTCGTCGACTGAGCGGGGAATCGTAGGCCTGGGTAGGTCACAGCGTTTAGACAACAAAACCAGGACGATACAAACAGGTTTTAAGCCGTTTTGCGAATGTTCCTGAGTGATTTCCTGATGTTGCGGAGGACGAGGCTTACTAGGGGTTTAAAAGGCTTAAAAAATAATTAGACTGTCTTAACGTGAACAAAGCTGAAGATCTCTATGGTTCTCCCAAATGACTTCTACCTAGCAGTTCGTTTTTCTTCCAGGATAGACTCCACCAGTAACTCAAGTTTGTGACCTAACTGCGACTCTCGATTTCAGGTTGACATTAGAATTTCATGTTGCCAGATTTACACGATCCAATCCCTTTTACCCGAGTCAAGTTCGACCTGATCGTCAGTCTCTTATTCACGATGCTACACATGTTTTGTACGTTCACTGATCTGATAACGCCTGGGCTATTGCAATTCAATACTCTGTTTTCTTCTTCGTCGCTTTTATGGCTCCTTACAGTCCGTGCTGAGTGCAGCTGCTGGCCTTGTTTCTCGGATTCCAGAAAGATCTTCAGTTACAGGCTTTGTGTCCAAATTTATGCTGGTTATCTTTTCCAGCCAGGGTCCTGTTTGACGTTGCTGACCTCGTATACAAGGCGAGTCGAAGTCTTGCTCTCAGCTACCTTGCTGACTTGTGCATTCTGCTTAAGCTTAATCCCGCCAGGATAAACATACTGTAAGATCTGCTTCCTTTGTTATCTGTTTGTCGCAACTTACCGAAAAAGGCATGTGGTTTTCGTGCCTTTTTCCTTGGTCCTATAAAAGTTGAGGGTGCCGCATTTTCAGCAGTCTCCGGAGATGGATGCGAGACTCACCTCCATATCCAACGCCTCTCCGTCTATGTCCAGCGCCACAATGCCATTGCATTCTGAGGCACATTTTCGGATGGCTGTGAAAACTACTGGGACTGGGCCTGATTTTTCATAGACCAATCATTTTGTACTCCTAACCTAGTTTTTTAGTTCCCGGGGATTCATTACCTACCTGGATGAAAATAAGAATAAAGCAACTGCCTTTTATGGCAAATACAGACAGCCTGACATCCGAGAAGACTATTCCAGATGAAGGCTCTCTATAGCATAGTTTTTTATCACATTCTTGAGACATAAGCTAATGAGTTTAAAAAGTAAAAAGCAAACCATAAATAATAACTTAACTAAAAGCCAGGAAATCAATAGCAATTAAAAGGACAAACACAGTGACTGTCTCAGATTTTCCAGTTTCCAAAGCAATGGCCCTGACTGGGATTGAGTTCTGTGGACTGTGGAATGTTCACGGTCTACGGTCCTCGTCCTAAAATAGGTCCTATAGCTGAGAGGCATCATTGTCCATAGCAACGGCCCCTGTCTGTGGAGTGGCCCGGCCCTGCATCATCGTCAACCGAAAGCTGGACCGAGTGGGGGATCGGGTCAGTTTTCCGGTGACGAGCTTCATGAGGATCTGGCGAAAGCGTCGGCTGCAGAAGCAGTAGATGATGAAGTTAATGGAAGAGTTGGCGACGACGAGTAGATCACTGAGTCTCTCGTAGAAGAAGAAAGCACTTGGGCAGTCGATGGAGTCGTCGCTCAGGTAACTGACGAGCACCTGGGTGACCATGGCCGGCGTCTGCGTCACGACGAACACCATGACGACGACGATCAGCATCAGGGTGATGTCCTCCTCCGAGCGACTGACTCCAGAGAAGGAAGCATCCGCCGGTTGTTTCAGCAGCCTGGCTCTGCGGGTCTTCGTTCTGCGGAGAGCGGCCACCAACTTCGTATTGAGAATGGCTAGTGAGACGAGCGGAAGTAGAAACATGACAACGAAGTAGAGGAGGTTCGAGTAGAGAACCTTGTAGAACTTGTTCGTAACTATCCAGTTCCTGACGAGCTCGACGCGTCCGTTGGACGACACAACCTCGTACTCGAAGAACCGTGGTAAGTTGAAGACGACGGAGAACAGGGCGACGGCTGTCACGTGACGTCGGGCGATGCGGACCGAGCAGAGGTTGGTCGTCCTGTAGGGGTGACAGACGGAGATGTAGCGGTTGAGGGTCACGAGGATCGTCACGTAGATCGTCCCCGTTTCGGCGAGGAGTGCCAGCGGGTAGATGTACTTGCCGATGTAGGGACTGACCAGATCGAAGGACGGGATCTGGACTGCGGAGGTGTCGATGGACGTCAGGACCCTCAGAGGGAAGACCGTCGTCAGGAAAAGGGTGTCAGCCACCTCGAGTGAGATGAGAAGAAACGGAGTGGCTGTGCGAGACTTGTCGGCCCAGAGGCAGATGGTCGACACGGCGTTGCCTGCGAATCCGAGAAGACAAAGGCCGCCCATGAGAACGGCCTCGATAACGAAATCGTAGCAGGTGCACAAGTAGGGATACTGATGCTTCCTCAGGGCGTCCAAGGAACCGTTCGTCCGGTTGGGGTCATCCATTGGGAAGCAACAGTCCAGGCAGAGACTACTGCAGTTTACGTTCCTCTCTTCACCCATATCCCGGCTTACTTACGGGCCGATCGTTAAAGCCTGTCGCTCTATTTTCACGCTGTCTTTGCGACCACGTCGGCTAATTTTATCCCAGAATGGCCTCGGCTGAAGACGTGAAGACAGAAACCATGACAACGGCGCTCGCGTCTGAAACCAAATTGATGAACAATCCACTTAATTAAGAATCAGCTATAGTAATGCTAAAATGCGGCTTAAGTTTACGTCGCCGCTCGTGAACCTTGGCCACAATCATCGGCATAACAAACTTTATTCCTATCATAATCGTCGTCATCATCATCATCATCATCATCACCACCACCACCACCACCATCATCGTCGCCGCCAAAGGAAAGAGTGATTAAAATGCTGATGCTGATGAATCCCTATCGGTGATAATAACCAATAATGATTACGATGGACAGTTAACAATTTCCTCTATTACCATATTTTGATAACGACTCTTACGGCAGATGATAATGATGACTACGGCGTTGATGATTAACAAACACTAACGCCAGTTGCCTGACCCATGATTCTTAGTTAAAGTCTGAACGCTCAGGAAAGGAGGAAGCAGAAAGGGAATGAGGGAAGGAGAAGGAAGGGAGGGAGGGAGAGAGGGAGAATGAAGGAGGGAGGAAGGCAGTTATTTAGGCAGATAGGGTTCGATGATAACAGAGACGGTTACAGCAGTTATGATAAGGAATGCAGCGATGACAGAATTTGAAGCGGAATTATTGGAGGCAGTGAAACAATTGCAAAGCACATCACGCCCAGTAATCAGCTGGCAATCAAAAGAGCCAGCACCACGCACGACGAAGCAGCCTCCGGATGCAGGAAGAGGCAGATGAAAGCAGCCAAGGGAAGGAACAGCAGGTAGCTAGGTGAAGGGAATGTGGCGAGAAAGGAAGGAAGGAAGGAATGGGTGAAGGGAGGAAGGAAGGAAGGGATGGAGGCAGGCAGAAAGTGAATGAGGGAAGAAGGAAGGAAGGAAGGAATAGATACAGGGAGGCAGGAAGGAAGGAATGAATGAAGGGAGTAAAGCAAGGGAGGAATGAAGGGAGGGAGGGAGGGAGACAGAAAGGCAATGAGGGAAGAAGGAAGGAAGGGAGGAATAGATACAGGGAGGCAGGAAGGAATGGAAGGAAGAAGGGAGGAAGGGAGGGAAGCAGAAAGGGAATGATGGAAGGGAGTTTGAAGAAAGGAATAGATGAAGGGAGAGAGGAAGGAAGGAAGGAAGGCAGTTAGATAAGCAGGTAGGGTGAGAAGGAAGTTAATGAATTAAAGATTAGAGAACAAAAGGTGAAGAAATGGGTAACGGGATTGAGGGAAAAAATAACGAAGGGAGATAGATAGGCCTATATATGGAGAAAGACAGAGAAGACAGAGAAAGAAAGAAAGATTGATTGATTGATAGATAGATAGATAGATAGATAGATAGATAGATAGATAGATAGATAGATAGATAGATAGATAGATAGATAGATAGATAGATAGATAGATAGATAGATAGATAGAAAGATAGATAGATAGATAGATAGATAGATAGATAGATAGATAGATAGATAGATAGAAAGATAGATAGATAGATAGATAGATAGATAGATAGATAGATAGATAGATAGATAGATAGATAGATAGATAGATAGATAGATAGATAGATAGATAGTGAGAGAGAGAAAGAGAAAGAGAAATAGAGAGAGAAATAGAGAGAGAAATAGAAAGAGAGAGATGTAGGGAGAGACACAGAAAGTAATGGGCAGATCGACTGACAACCAGACGAAGGGACGAAAGGAAAGCAGGGAACGTATGAGGGAGATAAGAAGCGAGAGAGAGAGAGACAGAGACAGAGACAGAGAGAGAGAGAGACAGAGAGAGAGAGAGAGAGAGAGAAGGAGGAAAGGAGTAGTGGTGATGGCCTGAATCTGGTAATCTCGTGTGATGCCTTCTCATTCCATTGCGTCTAATCGTACGTCAATCTTTTACTGCTTTCTGCGACGTCTCATCTTACGTAATAATTATATGGCGCCACTCTATACTCCGCCAAGCGGCGGCTAATAAATCCAAGGATTTGCTCCTGGTGCTTTCGGAGGCTGAGCCTAAACCCAGCAGCAGCATCCGCCCACGCTCCTGCCAGTTTTTTGACTTACTCAGACTAAGCAACACAAACTAACGCTCTCTTCTAAGATACTTCATACAGCACAGATACTTGTATGCTTAGAAGCATAGCGAGCGGATACACGCACAATCTGGTGTATGCACGCATCAACCATCTTGGTACCGGAACAGGAAGTTGACTTGTGTACACATAGTCACGTGCACTTTCTCCGAGGCACTTCGCAGTTTTTGCTTTCAGTAACTGATGTAATACGACCGTCGTCAAACAGGTTTTCTGGCAACTTCACAGAGATCAGATAACTGTTCATGAAATGAGTTAAGAACAGCTAGTGCAAGTGATGCTATTATATCAGAGTGCAGAGTGATATTAAATATTATTAAATATTAATATTGATATTAAATATTATTAACTATTAGTGCAGAGTGATATTAAATGCTTCAAACAATACTTGCACACGAGTAGCTTTTTCAGTCACCTGTTCATAAAATAATCGTGCAATACTCTTTTAGTGGAGAAAGCAGTCAGTCTTAGCCTTCTGTACCACTGTCATCATGTAATCTAATCTAATCTAATCTAAAGACTTCTATAGCGCCGTTATCATAACGGCCAAGGCATCAGTCGATAGTCGCTTCAAGTCAAAATTGCAGTCAAAAATCATAAACCGTTGAAGAAGCCCGGTCGAATTCCATTAGATCAGAGAAACCAGAAGCCAGGCTACGGTGGGTAAGCAAGTTGGAACAGTGCCTCTTAAATTTTGTTAGGCAGCGACCGGCACTGGCTTTGCCTTTACGTCGTTTCATCGCGGACTACTAATAGAAAAGCAGGGAAATCACAAGCTTGGAGAACCATATAAATAGAGTATTGGGATTCAATGGTGTTTGCTCATAAACAAAATCTAACCGCTTTACATAAACAAGATGTGTTTTACTCTATTTCTGGGACATTTTTTCATCCGTTACGCAAATATTTAAATATTTTACATTTTCAAAGGCCTTTCTTGCGGACCGAAAACCAGAGCTCCGCGAACCGGCGCCGGTCCGCAAACCACTTTAAGAACTACAGATATAGAGGCTATTATTATTATTATTATTATTATTATTATCATCATCATCATCATCATTATTATTATTATTATTATCATCATCATTATCATCATCATCATCATCATCATCATTATTATTATTTCTGCATTTATTAGGTACCACTATCTAACTGCCTTAGCATCAATCGATGGCGCCGAGCAAATGTGAGTTAAGTACTTGCTCAAGGTTCCAAGCAGTAACCGTCTCGGAGGAGGCTCGAACCCGAGCTCTTCGCGTTAAAAGCCAAGCGCGCTATCCAATATGCTACCGTGCCCCATACTTCAGAGGCCAGACTTCAGATAACCGCGTTCATAAGCCCACAACGCGCGCGAATTTGAGAACCAGTCGCCAGCTCAGCAGTTCAGTGTGACGTGGGCTAGATGAATATGATTGTACGTGTCGGGAAACACTTCACAACCTAGGTTGCTATGACATGTGGTTTTACAACAGGGGGCATTGAAAGTGTTTTGATCTTCTGAAATAGCAGGCTAAATACGTCATCAGCTGTAACCCTGAGCCAAATTAAAATTTTTATGAACACAGACGAAACATTTTGTGCGCAACCAGAAAATGGTTGCGCGCGCTATCTTCAAAAGTCGTGGGCGCGCGCGCAGCTTAGAGGGAACACTGGGGCGCGGGGTCTTGATATCTATAGGCAATTCGCGTCACAATTCGGAGTACTTGAAACAGCTGGCAAATAAATACGAGCCAGAATAACATCGTCGAGACTGCGAATACAGCAGTCAACACTCGTCCACGTATTTCCAGAGGATATTGGATTCGTGTGGTCATGTCTACGCTTCCTCAACTTGGCCGCGTCTCGTCGAGGACGTGTTGTAAATGTTCCACTGGCTCCTGCTCTTACTAGGCCTGCCCACTGTATTTGATCAAGGCAGTTATGGGTAGGAGAAACAGATATTGTCCAATATTTTGTATATTGTATATCTCTATGCAAACATTGTGTTCATTTGTTATGCTACATGCAAGATCTGACTATAAAGGATTGACTGATTTAGGAGAAAACGAGTATTCAGATTAACCATATAAGTTGAACGTAAAAATAGCACTAATGTATATGCGTGAGCTATTTTATATATAACTGCCACATACACACACCACATATATATATATATATATATATATATACATACATATATCAAGACAAATCTAGATCTGGCTAGATCTGCTAAGTGCGAACTTAATGAATGTGCTACCTTAATTATAGACCGTGTATTATGTATGCATGAAGACCACGAATATTCATGATTGTTCACAATCTGTATGATTCATTTGTGGACAGTTACAAGTACACTGCCGATATCAGCCCTATCTATTCCGATTGCCAGTAAATGCGATAACAAATAAAATGTAGATGTATACGTTTTTCTAAAGTGACCGTATGGCCTCGACCCTGCTCATTTTTCAATGAATTTATCGGGTGAGATCTTCACCAACACTGCAAGTTTGAATGTAACCCACGCCATTAGCCCGAGATTAAAATCTTTTAAATAAGCCACGACCGGGACGCGAACCGAGGTTCTCATGCACAGAGGTGCAATGACGTACGTTTTAACCAATGTAGCTAACCATACCAGCTGAGATACTATGGCGATGATTGTGACCTCAATGTGTGTCAAGTCAAATGAGGCGCTTTGACGTACGCTTTAACCAGTGTAGCTCACTATAGAAGCTGAGATACCATGGCGACGATTGTGACGTCAATATCTGTCAGGTCAAATGAGGCGCTTTGACGTACGCTTTAATCAAATGCGCGAAAATCGTTGCGCAAGCTGAGTGGCTGAGGCAGCTGTACATGGAGTGGTCCCATTCTTCCGCATCTGTGCGTCTTATGAACACGGATGATGCTCACGGCATCCTCTTACCGCTTGAAAAAATCTGTTCTCGTTCGCAAGGAACAAACCAGCGTCGCTTCTGAGTAGACATGTTTGCGAAGCGCTAAACATGAATATATTGAACGAGTGACTGAGTATGAGTGAGTGAGTGAGTGAGTGAGTGAGTAAATGAGTGAGTGAATTAATCAGTCTGTCAGTCAGCCAGTCAGTCAGCCAATCAGTCAGTCAGTCAGTCAATCAGCCAGTCAATCAGTCAGTCAGTCAATCAACCAACAAGTGATAATTAGGCAAAAACGCACACATACGCAGTATGTGACAGTTTCGTCTCTTCCATGCTAATGTATTTTGACAATTCGTGTCGCACTCTTTGCATAAAGTATGCTAAACGCAGACACTAGCGTCGTTCAAGAACTGTCGATGAACTGTCACAGACACAAATTTCCCGATAACAGAATATTCAGTCTATGCAACCTAGGAACGCAAAGTAGACTCGACAAAACTTAGACAGAGCTGCTGTCTGCGTGCTGGTTGGCCAAAACGTCTGCTCTAAAGTTAATTTTAGAGTCCAATAATTTAAATATTTATAGTCAGTGATAATTCTGCCCACGGTATTTTAGAGTGTACTAGAAGTTTATTTCACCTTGAACTCAAACGTCGGCAACCCAATCAGTCGCTCGCTTTTCGACAACATATGCTTAGCATACATGTATATGTGCATTCTCCGAAGCACTTTGAGCCCAACTTCGCAATTTTTGTTTTCAGTAACTGATGTAATACGACCGTGGTCAAACAGATTTTCTGGGCAATTTCACAGAGGTCAGCTAACTCTTAGTGAAAGGCGCTAAGAACAACGAGTGCAACGTGATACTGAGGATTATTAAATGCTTCAAACAATAATTGCACACGAGTAGCTTTTACAGTCACCTGTTAATAAAATACTCGTGCAGTACAAGTTTAGTAGAGAAAACAGTCAGCGGTGGATCAGGTGAAGAAGGTTTGAAAAGGAGAAGAAGGCAAGTAAAGACAAATATAAAGTGTATCTCAAGTCACGAAATTTTTGACGTTTGTTTTAGTCATCGAGACTTGGACGACTGTTTCTAAGTCTACGAAATTGTTTTTCCTTTTGTTCTTCGTCGTTTTCGATGGTTTATCGAGTCATCCCTTTCATAACTTTAGTCAAAAATATAACGGGAAGCAGGAGTAGGCTACGTAGCAACCTGGGAAAGCTAAGCGAGCATCTAAGCAGGATGAGGGCGTCGTGTTTTACGATGCTTTCTAACTTAGAAATAGCCCGAGACAATTCTAAACAACGAGCTTCCAACAAACATGTAGATGAAAGGGTCAGTGAATTAGAAAGTGGAGAGCCTGGCAATTTAGGCTTGGGACTGGCACTACCCGATTACGGCAGTGGGGCGGCGCCAGCTGGGGGAGAGCGAATGCGATTTGCCTCTCCCTCCTCGATGGTCTGAACGTAGTTAGCAATATTAACTGCTTGGATTGGGGGTTTGCGGTCGGGTAGGTTCTTTAGACGCAGCTGTGCAAGTGCTTCTGAATTGGTCTCAACAAGTTCATCTTCTGAGCAAAGAATTCTAACTGCTGTTCTTATGTTTCCATCTGTAGCTTAGATGAGACGTTTGCAGCAACAACCTGATCACTTCTGTGACTGCTCTTACTGGTCTGCATGTGGAGGGGGCTCCGAGAGAAAAGTTTGGCCGCTTTCCAAAAACCATGTGTCGAAACGGTTTCAATCCACCTTTTAATTGTGGATGTTAAATTAAGTCTTTTCCTTCCCTTAACAGGCTTCTCCAAAAGGATTGCTCTCGAGGAAAGCAGGGTATGCCATGAGTTTTCATTTAAGAGTTCTAACAGAATCCTATTGATAATGGTGGTAAGGAGCATGCCTACACGCGGGCAAACCCCTTTGGGTAAGTTATATGTTCGAGCAACCTGTTTTGCAAAATGGTTGAGGAATTTTAGTAAGAAGAGGAGTAAGTGAATCCTCATTCACCGTCAACCACTAGGACGGCGGCAGGGTGTCCATAAAGCAGCTTGTTTCAGTTGGGTTCGTATGTGATAAAACCAGAGGACAGTTCTCCGAAGGTAGTTAATTAGAGCCGAGACGCGGGTTATTATGAGGCCAGAGAAGATGGATCTTCCTGTCTCTATTATGGAGCTGCCTGACAGAACGACATACACTACAAATTCCTATAGCTTTCTGCGAAACCCGAGGATGGGACAAAAACGGGTCCTGCGAGGGCTTAATTAGATTTACGGATCATATGGGAGATGGTCAAGTATGTACCCCGTTGGGTCTTACCTAGAACTTGCTTACAAGATCGCTGCATTGAAGAAACTGAAAGCGTGGTCGGCGGAACAACAAAAATAACGGCTGCTTACGGAAACGGCAAAAACCGAACGGATAAATCACAAAATTCCTCACCGATTTGTTTAAAATCACAAGTTCCTACTGGAGACGTGTGAAACAGATCAAAAGTCATGGAAAGAGTCGATGAAACGCAGGGTAAAAGCAAAGTAACTACGATGCGAAGATGTTTACCGCCATCGTGGACGATAGGCCGTTCCAAAATAATTATTTATTTATTATATTTTGCCCGAGGTAGGCCTATTTCTGATCCCTCAGAATTTCAAAAATTAGGGATGGCGTTGTTCTGGAATGGCTAGTCTTCGGTGATGTTATTATTTATACTACTACTACTGCTGCAACTACTACTACTACTACTACTACTACTACCACTACCATAACTACCACTACTACTACAACTATTACTATTATTACTACTATAACAACAACTACTACTACTATTATCATCTTCATTATCATCATTGGGGTGCACGATAGTCCAGTGATTAGCGTGCTGGATTATCAATCGCGTGGTCGGGGGTTTAACTCCTTGTCTAGATAGAAAGATGCTTCTACTCCAATTGCACCTTTAGCAAACAGCTTTAAACGAATACACCGACTCTACAGTGACTGTAGGAAGAACAGGGGGCGAGGGAGAGGACCGGCTATCCACCCTCATAGCCGAGGCTAAGAAAATGAAGTCGATGAAACTTCATACCGTTGGCTGCAGCCTCTCAGTGCTAGCTTTAAGAGTCTCTTCTTCCGCTATTTTTGCCGAGTGGTAACAAACTTAAGATTCCATGTGTAAATATTTGTTTGATGCTTAAGAAGTACGTTGTCACGTGATATTGCATTCTTAAACATTATCATCATTATTTTTAATATTTGTTAATCCGTAAGTGTAATTCCTAAGGAACAATATTACGATTATTATTAGTTATTTTAAGTGACCCTTATCTTGTAATGAATTTAAAGTTACCTCATCTGGCATTGAATTCAAAGTGACCCTCATCTGGCAGTGAATTCAAAGTGATCCTCATTTGGCAGTGATTTTAAAATGAATCTTACACGTGATTTTAAAGTGGCCCTTCCCATAAGATATTAGTCTAGCTGGATGCGATCACTTATTGCTAACATTATATATCCTATTGTCCCATATATTAGCTCAGTATGTACATACTGACTGCTTATGTAGGCTGCTTCATGTGTGTATACACATGAATTGTGTATACATGTATTCAATAGTTATGCAAGCCCATGTATAAAGACAGTATATATTGAGGTGGTACTCCATCACCGTCACCAGTAGGCCAATGTTCAGCGTCGTTGTCGAAGGTAATTCACCTACTGCTACTGATGCTGATGAAGTTGCTGGTGATGATGCTGCTGTTACCGAACAGCCTGTGGGCGCGTGTTTTACGCGCATATAGCGCCATTGCGCAGCTCTAAATGCATCTGGCGACTGTGGCTGCTGCTGCTGGTCCGTTTACGTCTTCCGTATACATCTTCCGTGGCGCATCTGTCAGTTCTAATAGATGTCGTCTATTTATAACTGCCTGGCGATAAGTCGGTCGGGCAATGAATTCTCGTCTGATAAAACGGTCAGTAAGTGCCTTGATTGACAGCCAAAAGAGGGGCACCTTGGTTACTAACTGTCTCGTTCTAGGAAATGGCGCCAGCGTTGATTTGACGTCATGAATGACGAGTGGAAAATCAAGGCATTCAAATGACCCAATTTGGATGGCAGTGTAAGGTAGATGCAATTAAAAATCGGTCACTTCTACACAGCGGCGTCTTATAAGCCTTGATTATAAGTCAAGACAGCTGAACTGTAACTTAGACAAAACGAGCTGATGGTACAGTAGATAACAATAGCCCGAAGCGCAGACGACTTAAAACGGTGACTTTTCTGGACCCATCATCATTTAGGTTTACATTCAGAGACTGTTCGGTTTGTACATAAGTTTCAACTGTGTTAGTTGCAAACGAATTTCGGGTATTTGGATAGATGATTAACATTTTCCTGTCACTGCGCCACGACAATTTATACAGGCTCTTCAGTAGCAAGCTACTTCAAGGGTGCTTTATAATATCAAATGTCCGCGCGCACAAGAGTCCAACAACAAATGATAAAAGGACGATGTAAAAAATCAAAATCTAATGGTGATACTAGAGTTAGACAGTAAACAGAAAATTTTAACTGCTGGTAGATAGTAGATGGGATTTCAAAAGTTTCTTAAAAACAAAAGCATTCTCGGCTTCTTGGATGGCTTGGATGTGATATTTTGTTTGACACATCCTGTGTCAGTGGTATGGCGAGGAACGTCTTCGAGGGCTACTTAGTCGGCGCAAATGTCGAGATATCTAAACGACTTCCTAGTTAACTAGATACAGCCTATATCTTTGAGACCATCGTTCGAAATAATCGTAATCGTAAACTTGAGATTTCTACAGAGCCCTACGAAAGTTAAGCCGCAGGAACCAGCTATTCCCAGGCGTTAAGTCAGAACAATAGCGAGAGGCAAGAAAAGTTCGGTTTCAGGTCTAAATCCAGTAGTCAGTCATGCAGGCAGTCAGACGGCTACGGTGGGTGATGTTTGGAATTGGATCTACAGGATGGATAAGGAGAAGAAGTGGAATTAGGATAGAATCTGCGGAAGAGGAATGTTTTCAGTTGTGAAAAGGTTGTGCCATTATAAAATGTCATTGTTATTCTCAGATATAAGATACTACTTCATCAGCTGAATGGAAAGGAACGCCTTGCACTGAACATTGGACTGAAATGTTAATCGAGCATTTCAGCAGCTTCCACATCATCCACCACGATCCACTTCTTCGTGTCCTCTCGTCCTTTTTCAGTGGGCCAGTAGGCCTACCTTTTCTTTGTCACGATGGCAAACAAGAAAACACACTGGAACACATGATTGATGGCTGAGGAGAATTCTGCACATTTTCCGTGGCGTGATAAAATATTGAATAAAACTATAAGAGAAAGGAGGAGACAAGAGGGTATAGAAAATATCGTCAGAAAGATAAGACTGAAATGGATGGGTTTTCTAATTCATACGGACAAAGATAAAAGAGCAAATGAAGGGAAACAGAGGAGGGAAATACCAAGAGCTACCCAGAGACCGACAGTGATGTCGTGGGGCGAAAACGCTGGAAGACTGGAGGTCGACAGAGATAAATGGAGGTGCTGCATTGCCCGATGTGCAGACCTGCACAGGAACAACTGAATACTAAGTAAGTACCGTATCTTTTCGTTTCTGCCTGCTTCTAACATAGAGTAGTTGCTAAAACTCTTGTTGTCCTTCTTTACATTCCTTGATAATTTCTGTTCACAACTCTAAATTTCCTCCATGTTTGCTTTGTTGCAAATATTTCTTTTATTCACAGGTTAATTCTTAATTTCTAAGGTCCTATAGTATTCTATGGGACCAGTCCAGTCTCTCGTTCCTTCTTTAATTTCTGAAAATTCTTCCATGCTTTGTTCTTCGCTCATCTCTTCTTTAACCTTTGTGTTAAGGCCTCTTTTCGTTAGTTCTTTTTTACGTAGGTATATTTTCTTCAATAATCTCCCTAATAACTTCTGTAAATTTTCTCAATGCCTCATTTTCTCTCAAACCTTTAATTCCACACACCAAATCCTTTTCCTTCAACCTTTTCCTTACTAATTCATAGAATGCTTTTAAAAAGTTTGGTCTTTTCTTGTTAAGCTTTGACTTCCTGGTTCTGCTCCGTAACTATTTCCCATCTGACTACCTGATGATCACTAGTATTAATATGCTCTTCCAGGCGCACATTCTCTAACATATTTTACCAGATGTAATCACTCTGTCCAACACGTTGTCCAACACAAAGTCCAAAACCCTTGGAGGGTTCCATGACATGTTGCTGCATAAACCTGGCATTAATAAAATCTAAGAAAATCCTATCTCTCTCTCTCTCTCTCTCTCTCTCTTTCTATCCCATTTTTCCCAATCAATACAGTAGTCGAAGTCTTCCATAATCAAGGACGTTGCTTCCCCGTTAGCCAATTAAATATTCCTATGATCCGGATTTGAAACCAGATTCCCTGGCAAAGATATTGATTATCGTGCAGCTAAACCAGATGGACTGAACATCACAGTCCTTACAACGGACGAGACAAATTAGTTGTCTATAGAAAATTGCCTTAATCTCAAGACTCAAAGAAAAGTAATTACTTAAAACGATAGTCCGTAAAATAATTATTTTACTGGATAAAGACGTTCAACAAAAAGGGCTTGGTGATGTGGAGCGAAATGTCAGTTGCATGGATCCAAAGCAATACAGGCGATGCAGCATGTAAAGAAGAAAGCAGAGTAAAGGAAGACAATGACTATGTTGGATATACAATATAAACAAACATAACAAGGTTTGAACTAAGTAAGTACGTAAGTAAATATGTAAGTAATGCATTTGTTAACACGCCATATGTCCATCGGCTGAGCGAGGAATATTTGACAAGTGTTCGTCAAGAGTAGAGATAATTGTTTCGCTCCCATCGCCGCCAAATGGCTGGCTTCAGGAATCGACGATGACTATAGCACACATATACATACACGCATACATACATATACACATACATGCATGCATCCATGCATATATACACACATATATATATACATTTTATTACTAACGCATACATGGGCCTATACGAAAGGTGGATCAAGAGCGAGATATATATGTTGCAAATCGATTCAGAGGGACGCAATTGGATGGCTCCCATCCCGGTTTCAGCCAGACATATCCACAGAAATAAAGTATATTTTTCTTTTCTTTTTCTTTTTAACTTTTACAGAAAATAAATGCGCGATAATAGGACGACTAAAACAAAAAACGTTTGCGAAAATGTTTGAAATTGATAAAAGGAGAGGATATTAGGGGAAAAGAGAGAGAGAAGCCAAGCAAATGGGAAAAGAGTCCGAGAAACTAAGAGCAAAACCAAAGCAGCCGAAAAGATGATTGACTAAAGGTCGCCAAAAATTTTTGCAGTGCCACATTCGATTACGTAACTTGGGGTGGAGGGGTGTCACACCCCCTTATCGATGGGCTACCAGGAGAGCACTTGAGAGGACAAGAGCCGGCGGTGGGGTTCGAAAGGGAGACTGATATGTAGCTGTCTGTAAGGCAAGTTGTCGGCTCGGAGAGGGCCGCCCTGTTGCGCGCAAGGTGAAATCCGGAAACCCCGACCCCAGGGGTGGAAAGAGAGGGCACTACAGCGTTCTTGAACCTGTGACGAAAACTGTTTCGAGTCACTCGATGGACGAGTGCTTTCTCAAGACGAGTCCCTCGTGGACAGTAGCCTTGTACGAGACCAACTCCGACCACTTCTGTAACAGGAAGATGCCTTACCTATGTCATGCCTTGAATGTCAAAGTGAGGAAAATTCAAAAGCGCAAGGCTAACGGCCTGGAGTGACTAGTACTTTGTTGAGGTAGTCATCAAAAATTTACACCACGGTAAATTTTGTCACCGTCCCTTTTCCATCGAATCCGCCAGCGGATTTCCTACGCGTACACAAAATGCATGCACGCATGCATAAAGAGCAGGCCTATTACATTCATAGAATATATTACACGAGACCTATGTAAAACACTCGTGCATATATTACGCACATAAAATATATTGAAACATGTGTAATAATGTAATAATGCAGTTTACATTTGCGTAAAGAAGACAGTTCATTTTGGTTTTTGTAGTTTCTATTCGAAACGGCGAACAATTGTTAAACCTAAATCCGATTACCAAATAACATTACGAAGTCAACATAGTAAAATAAATACAGAATAAAAGGTCAACACTTTCTACAAATCGCCAAAACTTACCCTTTTGCAACACCCTGGTTATGTCCTAGAGTGTCATTCGTAGCTTCATGCGTGCAACTGTTGGCAACGGAAACAAAAACAAGTAACATCTGACATCCGACAGAATTCAGACGAAAGCGCCACCAACCATCTTCACTCGACCTCAGCCAACAGACGGCGTTTGCTCAGCCCAGTTTCTAACAAGTTTCTTTCGAGTTCCACTCAAGCGGACGCATAAAACTGAACAATATGGCGGTCTCCAGATACCAGTCGATTTTCCACAACCTTCCGACAGCCACTGAGAGAAATGCGCCGTCGTCTATTCCGAGGAATCGCCGTCGCTCAAGAGTGGTGAGTCGGAGCAGGGAGTGTCGATCATTTTAACGATGGCGCCGGCGCTCAGCTCACAATAACGCTCATCCATCCGTTATCCAGCAGGACATCTGCGTGTGTTATGTATTCATTCGCACACATGTGATGTATTCATGCGCCGTGCTCGACAAAAACGGAACTAAACCGAGTAGTAGGATACAAATCCGAGCGCGGTAAAGAACAGGAGGAAGGGGTAGAGCAGGAAGGGGAGGAAGAGGAGAAAAAACGAGGGAATCGTAATTTTGAACAGCTTTTGATTCGTATTGGCCTACTGGGCTGTGTCGCCGGCGTCGGAGGAAGGGAAGGGTGCGTGATGTCCCTCCTTTCCCCAGGGACCATGCAGCTGGGTATTCAGCTGAGCGAGGCGCATGCGCCTGTTCCAGACAAATCAACCGATTTGCGTATCGCCATTCTACGATGGTAGATGATTTTATTGAATTATTGCATAGAGCACATTATATACAAACACACACACATATAATTGTATATATATATATATTTATTTAAAATCAGAAGTGTTGAATGCACAGGACGTAAGTTGTGTAGACCGTAATGGAGGACATCAGTTAGTTTGGCCTTAGCAGTCATTCAAATGCCACAGCAGGTGGTTTTCTGCAAAGTGAATTTGGATCGGAATGGCTGATATCTATTGCCATTGGCTACTATTAATGCACGGCTATTAGTTCACTGCGATGAACAGGACTTTCGAGTTATACAAAATTAAACAGCATGAAGGACAGAAGCAATCGGACGTGATGACTTGCACTTGCTGAGGACGCTTCCATCTGGAACGCAGATTTTGATGATCGACTAAATTAATTAACGAAGCCTAATGTCAGAGGGAGAAGAGGATTCGTCAACATTATTGTATCTCAAGGGGAATCGCAGTCTATGCGTGCAACAAGAACAACATCATCAATATTATGTGGACCATAACTCCAAAAAATAGGCCTATAAATGTAGTTTGAAGAAGACATTTATAAATCGCAGTTGAAATACGAAATGAATATCGAGGCGCTGTACAGAGTCATGGCATAAAACGATTGGCATAAACAGGAAAGCGAAATAGCAAAACTTCAAGTAATAAGAGCCAAACTTTAAGTAACAAAGTCCAAATGCTTTAAGTAACAAGAGCCAAAACTTTAAGTAACAAAGTCCAAAAACTTTAAGTAACAAAGGCCAAAACTTTAAGTAACAAGAGCCAAATTTTAAGTAACAAGGGCCAAACTTTAAGTAAAAATAGCCAAACTTTAACAAAAGCCATAACTTTAAGTAACAATAGCCAAACTTTAAGCAACAAGAGCCAAACTTTAAGTAACAAGAGCCAAATTTTAAGTAACAAGGGCCATAACTTTAAGTAACAATAGCCAAACTTTAAGCAACAAGGGCCATAACTTTAAGTAACAAAGGCCAAAACTTTAAGTAACAAGAGCCAAATTTCAAGTAACAAGAGCCAAACTTCAAGTAACATTAATGGTCACTAAAACACAATATCTACTTGCCCACATGTTATGCACGACAAAAACTGAGAATCAAACGGACATTTACAGCATCTCTATTTATGTACATACATGTATATATATGTATATATATATACAGACCTAAACATGGAATGGGACCTGCAGCAGATATATGTGAATATGTCAAACTGCTATGCCTATATAGGCGCTAAATAATTCAGATGCATAAAACACAGTGGGGCGTATCAGCAGACGACTTCATTGTTTCCTGGTGGGACTCTGAAACGCTTCCACTTCGCCTCTAAGTGCGCCGTTTCATTCTTCCGCCAGATTGCGCCGGAAATAACCGGCAATCCTTAACCTGAATCCGCGCAGAAAAAGAAACCCCGTAAGAGCCAAACTCACTGGCAGTCGTTGCACTTGTCTATGTTACTTCAAGTCCTGACATGTAATGTAATGTAAGGCAGAATTTCCTTATATATAATAAGAGGGTCACTTTCTAAGACGCTGGTAGAAATAGTCCTTTGGCGTAAGATACGTTCTAAATGAGGCAGAGGATTCCGAGAGTTGGAACTAAATAATTCCTCCAGGCTCTGAACATTAATGTAGTGCCTTTAGGAGCCACTCAAAGTAACAGGACCTGCCTTACAGACAGATCCAAAAGGTGCGGCTTAAGATAAGCTGAAAATGAGCAACGCCATAGAAACTGAAATCTGATAAAGCCATTTGCAATAGCTCAGAGCTGCACTTGGAATCGGAGAAGAAAAATGTTATGCGCCATAGGCAAGATGGAGGAAGTTTTGTTTTCTTGTTTCCCCTCCAGTTTTCAACTGAGAATGAAAGAGAGGTTCAAGCCTGCATGTATGCATGAATGTGTGTGTGTATCTTAATATGCATTTATGTACTGGTATGTAAGTACGTATGCATGTTCTATACATGTATGTATGTTTCTGAACGCCTACAGGGCGTCTGAAAGTGTCCTCAAACGGTGCAAGTCATCGCTATACCAAAAGGTGTTGGGCATGAGCGCAGGTCAAAAGAAGACAAGTATGAGGAAAATCAAAGATGTTGACTGAAGAGAGGACGATCCCTTGAAAAGACGCTATAATAATAGTAAACGTATAGCATGTAATACGTTAAAAGCCTAACACAGTATATTAAGAACTGCACTGCGTGGAATGGATGTAGTTTTTACTGTTTACATGGTACAGCGTACAACCGTGAAAGAAACCTTGACTTTATGTAGATGTTCAGCTACCTACCTACCTACAGTACATACAGGCATACACACATATTGCATACATACATACATGCATGCATGCAAATGTACATCCATACATACATACATGCATGCATGCAAATGTACATCCATACATACACACATACATAGATGCATAGATACATACATACATACATACAGTACATACACATATGTATTCATACATACAAACAGTACATGCACATATGTATTCATACATACATACATGCATACATACATACATACACATAAATACATACATACATGCATGCATGCATGCACACATACATCCATACATACACATATATATAGATGCATAAATACATACACACATACATACATACAGTATATATACATATGCATTCATACATACATACATGCATATATACATACACATAAATACATACATACATACATGCATGCACACATACATCCATACATACACACATATATAGATGCATAGATACATACACACATACATACATGCAGTACATACACATATGCATTCATACATACATACACACATACATAGATGCATAGATACATACACACATACATACAGTACATACACATATGCATTCATACATACATACATACATAGATGCATACATACATACGTATGTAAGTAGGCCTACTTAAAATATATACGCATAGCTGGAACCGAGGCCCTCAGGCGTAACCTTATCCCTCCAAATTCGAGCGAGCAATCTCTTCAGACAGCATAGGAACTACGCTCTAAGCGTCTGTTATCATCAAACGTAGCCAGTAAAACAACGGCAACAATTCAGTATCAGAATGTCGTAACCTGACTTAAGTCTCACGAGATACAGTATCAGTGATCTCATGGTCATTATCAAGCGATCCTTCGAACAATTTAAGCAAAACATTATCGTCAATTGTTTCAGGACAAACATCTACGTCTGACCATTGGCCACAGCTGTGTGTGAATTATCGCGGTCATTAATGACTTTAACGACTTTGCTTGGGCTTTAGTTCTTATCCCAATGTCCTATGGCGGTTCCTTCAACCCGGAGTCATTAAAAGGAAGCCCGCACGCTGGAACAAGGGGGCACTTACCCCTGGAAAGTAAATCTAAATATGTTAAATTAAAAATATTATTAATTTCAAATAAGTAGAATAGGTTATGCCGACATCTGATTTTGCCTGCTTACTACTTTATACTTTATTTGTGATAAAAAAGAGCGCTTGTAAATTTGACCTCTTTCTGCTTTAATTTTGAATCTCTTCACTAGAACTTGGTAGCATTTCAACAAATTAATTGTAATGGATCAAGAAAATAAATGGAAATAGGTCTATCTACATCCTGCAGCGGATCGCTTGGCCTCACCAGACCACAGTGGGAGTGCTGAGCATTTAGACATTGCAGCCCCGTTTAGGATGATTTACCGTCAGCAGTCGTCCTTGCATATCTAAATATGTTGCGATTTACCAACAGCACACACTTGAGAATGGCATATGTACTCGTTCGAACCACGATTACGGATTAAGAGGATGAATGTTCGATAAAGAAAAGATGCAGGGTTTAAAAGAATATAAGAATATGCCATCGGGTAATTTATCGATTAAATGGCAAAGGATGGCCCCATTGCCAGATCTGCTTTCCACGCGAATTTCGACCAAAGGTACTTCAGGCGTGACCACAGTAGTTCTCTCAATCGTAATCGTAATCGTTCATTTATATAGCACCCCTTCAAGAACACTACTCAGATTTGCTCCTGACCTGTTAGTACAAGACCTCGATTAAATAGAATGGTCTTAGATATCTGGCGAAATAGAGGCAGAGAAAGGGCAAGAAGCTCATGTCACAGATCGCATGGTAGCCTGTTCCTGACTGAAAAACTAACCATGGCGAAGCTACCATGTTGCAATGCCGAAGTAAGGGACGGAGGGACAACCAGAACACCTTGTGTTGCACAGCGAAGAGATCTACGTCCAGAGACAGATGACACTAATACGTAGCTCTCTGATATAAGATGGAGCACAACTGGCCATGGCATTTAGTTACGCATCGACAAGACCATCGTAAACTTAAAGCGCCTTCGCATAGGCAAACAATGAAGCTCATGCCATATGTAAGCAGAAATATTACTGAACTTTGGAATCCTGCCTTTTCATCAGTATTTAAAACAGATTGAAGTTGGCTAATATTTACGAAAAAGAGAGAGACCTTTATAGATGGAGTTACCATATCGTACTACCATATATATGCGTGCCTCAGAGTAGAAGCAGTCTTAGGAGAGAGCGAACTATGCTGATCTGACGCAGTTGATAAAAGCATGTACTATACACAATCTTCACATGCTCAGAAAAGGTCAATTCTTGGTCCAAGGTCACACCCAGGTCACGCACAGGAGTAGAAAAGGAAGCAGTGTTTTCTCCTGTATCCTTAGACGTGCATTTCAGATGAAAGGTAAGGTGTACCTTTAAAAGATAAAACCTCAATCCTTTGTTTAGCTCAACAGTAACCATTGAATGCCTTTTCTTTCTGGCTTTAAAAAACTTCTTCGGATGAAGTGCAGATATAATCCAAACACGGATCAGTCTTTCCCTATTCTTTACGCCTCATTGCATAAGTCGTTGAAGAATTGTTTATTTGGAATGTCACTACGTCGTATGCGGGAAATTCGAACCCTAGTATCAGCGGAAAACAACGAGTTGATTACCACTTGTCCATGCCAAGCTCACAATTGTTTATTTATAATTCTTTAGTATTGAGTCTGCTACTGTTAGATACAAGGAAAATTCCAAATATAGCTAATGTAATTGCAAGGGGCTGGTCCTTTTCCGATGGGGTCGAAATCGACCCCATCCACCGCCATAGCATTAATAACTAAATAAATGAATAAATACACTAAATAATGGACGACTCTGAACATTATACAGTTGTGCAGTCATTCACTCGTATTATGAAAGAATTCATATAAAAGAATAGTGTAGGGTCTTTTTACGAGAACGTGTTGCACGGGGCTATCGAACTAAAGTTTGAATTAAGACGACGAACATCAGCGACTGTTTAGCAACTGGTTGACTGCATTGCTGCTTTGCGCTATGCAGACACTACATGTAGTTCTAATGGATAGCTCCTTGATAAAAATTGGGGATCCCCGAGACCATTTCAGGGGGTCGGCGAGGAAGACCTGCGTACCTCAGTGAATCAATGTTTTCCAGATGATCAATGCATGATGTAACAAATCATGCATAGGTAAAAGGTCCATTCAAAGGGTAAGACGGACCAGTGGATTTTAATATAACAGAGTATAAAAAGTTCATGAAACTGGTTTCAGATTCACATTTGCACCTAACCTTTAAGAAACTACCACTTGTCGAGTTTTGGTATAGTATTGAAGAAGACTATTCACAATTATCTGGAAAGGTATTAAAAACTCTTTTCTTGTCCAACTATATATCTGTGTGAGAACGGATTTTCTTCAAGTACTTCATCCTGAGACAACATATCGCAACAAACTGAATGCAGAAGCAGATATGAGAATCCAGCTGTCTTCTATTAAACCAGATATTAAAGAGATTTGCAAAATGTGAAACAATACCACTTTTCTCACAAATTTGTATTTAGGAAAATATAGTTACTTTTCATAAAAAATATGTTATTTACGTTAACATGTAACGGATTTATTATTATTTTGCTATGAATAAATATATTAATTTCTTAGTTTTAACTTCTAATATGGTAAATATCGATAGATATAACCCGCATAAACAATACCTCTCAATAATTTTTAAGAGTGTAAAGGAGTTCTGAGACCAAAACGCTTGAGAACCGCTGCCTTAGAAGATGCCTAGCATTCTTGGTAACCAGCTAAAAAATAGACTATAATTATGGCCTAATAATTAAGCCATTGTACGATGTTTTCACTGCACAGTAGGATAACCATGTGCAATCGATTTCACGTCCCAAAAACCATCAAATATACACTAAAACACAACTATAACTCATTTTGTTTACGAAATTTTTATAAATCGATATTCGACATAGCGCGGTGGCCCATGTTCGGCGTTATAATGGGCTGGTGGAGCATATTTATATATTATATTTACAATCAAGTACGGCATATACTTTGTTGAGAAGTGTTTTTGAGTAGATGTAGTATTGAATCGTACACTGAGCTACAGGCGAAGGCATTCGGGGAGTAATTCCGACCAAAGAGACAGACGCAGGCGAACAGACAGCCATCCCTAAGCGGGCATCGAAGCAGACACAGAACGATGTCTGATAGATCATGATTACTGTACAGAACCATAGATGGTAACGATAGCAGGCGACAGCATGGCTGCAGCGGCAGAAAACCAAGTCCAAGCAACGACTCCTCCTCGCCTTCCTTCCTGTTTATATAAATCAGCTTTTCGCTTATATAAAAGATACACATGCATGCAATACATTTATCCAATATATATGAATGTAGTTTTTATATATATGTAGTTTATATATATAAGCGCGTGTACGACTGGGACACGTTTTCTGCATGACTGAAGCTGTTCTGCAGTTGTTTAAGGTCGTGGTTTTGCATTCTCTATGGGTTGCGATGATATACTTAAAGTAGTCGAGTTTCTTACGAATAAGATTTCTCATTATATAATTAATGGTGATAAACATTAAATAATAAGCAGGTCTTTTTCTGTGGAGTTTCGTTTCGAATTGAATCAAGAGTCAAGGTCGAAACACGTTTTATCCGAGGATTTTTTGCGTGACGAACACTTTCTAACATAACTTATCCATTATCCATGCAGTTTAAAAAGCAATTCATGGGACTCATTCCGACAACTTTGTCAGACGTTAGTGCGGTTGCAATGCTCAAGGACTTCGCCTGTAAATGGCTCAATTGTGTCGACTACAGTTTCGCACTAATCACACAAAAATCCAATGTTGAACACAGAAGCTGTGTTCTGTGATAGGATGATTTGTGTGGCCTAATCTGGCCACACTAGTGCCAGATGTTGGCAGCCATGATGGCTTCTACATAGCCGCCCCATATTGTTCTCTTGTAAGTAGTCTTTATGTGACGATCGGCTTAGAACATGCTCAATTGCTGTGTTCGTAAGCGGAATGCCAAGGCATGGAAAAACGAAGACTGATCTCAGCTAAGATTACATCTTAAGGCCATTACCATTAATTCGATACCCTTTGTGAATAATTTAAAATGCGCTATATGAATATGCAGAAATGCTGAGCCTACTAGGTGTGCGTGAGTGCATGTATGGGTTGTGTAGATAAATTTGAGTGTGGATCGATTAGTTTCTGAAGATGCCTTCAAAATCCACTAAATGAAAAGCGGTATTTCATGCACTGAAACAAGTAATGTCTTCAAACAGCAGACACGAATTTAGCTGATTTCTCTCGCTGTTTATAGCATTTATGGTTTCCCGCAACTAGACAGTAATGTGGCCTCGGTGGTGCGAATAAGTAAGCAGGTTTCTGGGGGCAGGACACAGCAGTTGCGACTGATTACCGTTCTTCGCCTGATTGTTTATACCCGCTGAGCGCCTTAGCCGCAGAAAGCATGACTGCTGACATCGCAATGTAATTGTAATCGCAAATTCTTTGGCGCCACTTCTAGGGAACTGCTTCAAGGACATTGGTCTAAGAAAGTAGATATTCTAATTGCGGTGATGACAATTAATTAATGATGGCATCTACTTTATCGACGGAAGATTTTGATATTGATAAAGCGGATAATAATGCCACTGGATAGGTGATGGTGGCGGTGATGGTGGTAAAGTGGAAAAACCTTCAAAGGCTGGCGACCAGTCTGTCTCTGCGGCTTCATGACCTAATCGACTCCATCGATAGCGCAACATGAAGTGGAATTTTACAAGGCGAACACAGTGTGAGACCAAAAACAACCTATCTGGGATATCAACCTTCGGCCTAATGGAAGTCCTCAGAAAAGATGACTATCCCGACGTGTTGCATGACTAGGCAAGGAATTGCCTATAATGCTTTAGAACTGGAGCCGAAACGAAGTGGAAGGAGGCACACAGGTGCGTTCATAATTGAAAGACTGAGGGCGAGAGAGCGAGAAAGAGATAGATATATAGAGAAAGAGAGACAGAGAGAGATACAGAGACAAAGACAGAGACAGAAAAAGAGAGAAAGAGACAGAAGGAAAGAAAGAAAGAGAGAGAGACAAAGAGAAAGACAAAGAGACAGAGAGAGAAAGAGAGAGAAAGAGAAAGACAAAGAGAGAAAGACAGAGAGACAGCGAGACAGAGATAGACAGAGACAGAAAGAGAGAGAAAGAGACAGAAAGAAAGAAAGAGAGAGAGACACAGAGAGAAAGAAAAAGAGACAGACAGAAAGAGAGAGAAAGAGAAAGACACAGAAAGAGAAAGAGAGAAAGACAGAGCGACAGCGAGACAGAGAGAGAGACAAAGGGAGAGAGACAAAGAGAGAGAGACAGAAAAAGAGAGAAAGAGACAGAAAGAAAGAAAGAAAGACACAGAGAGAAAGACAAAGAGACAGAGAGAGAGAAAGAGACAGAGAGAGAAAGAGACAGAAAGAGAAAGACAGAGAAAGAGAACGAGATAAAGACAGAGAGACAGCGAGACAGACAGACAGAGACAGAGAGAGAGATAGAAAAAGAGAGAAAGAGACAGAAAGAAAGAGAGACACAGAGAGAAAGACAAAGAGACAGAGAGAGAAAGAGACAGAAAGAGAAAGACAGACAAAGAGAAAGAGAGAAAGACAAAGAGACAGAGAGAGAAAGAGACAGAAAGAGAAAGACAGAGAAAGAGAAAGAGAGAAAGACAGAGAGACAGAGAGTGAAAGAGAAAGAGACAGAAAGAGAAAGACAGGGAAACAGAAAGAGAGAAAGACAGAGAGACAGAGAGAGAAAGAGAGAGAAAGAGAAAGACAGAGAAAGAGAAGGACAGAAGGACAGAGAGACAGAGAGAGAAAGAGAAAGACAGGGAAAGAGAAAGAGAGAAAGACAAAGAGACAGAGAGAGAAAGAAACAGAAAGAGAAAGACAGAGAAAGAGAAAGACAGAAAGACAGAGAGAGAAAGAGAGAGAAAGAGAAAGACAGAGAAAGAGAAAGAGAGAAAGACAGACAGTCAGCGAGACAGAGAGAGCCCCCGTGAACAAGGCCCCAAAGGACTCGGATAACGGTTGGTCAAAACCAACAGGGAGCAGAATATTGAAGAAAGAATTTTCGGCTGCATGCGAATTGAAAGACGATAGTACAGCATAGGACACAGACATACTGACAAGCACAGACATACTGATAGAGACAGACGAACAGGCAGAGACAGACAGAAGTGTAAAAACAGAAGGAGAGAGGCTGAGAGAGATAGAAACAAGGAGACAATGAGATAGAGACTGGAAGAGAAACATCAAGAGAATAGAGGATGGTTCATAAAATCCATCAATTCCCCGTTCACAGCTGTTTGGTTGTAAATATTATTCACGCTTCAGTGAACTGCTTACGCTAGAATAGACCTACAACTGGTCTATAGCTTTCGATGTAAATATATAGACGCCTACGCGAGATAGTTTTGAAGTTCGATTGCTCAGCTTCTATCTCCGTAACTAAAACAAATTTAGCAAACTAAACGAATGAATTGTAGCCAATGTTAGATGGAGTTATACGGAACGCCAAGAGATGAAACAAGAAGTCTTCAATAAAGAGACCCATATTTAAAACAAAGACCACATATAAATGTTTAGCACTCCAATAGCTACAACCACAAACGTGTACTTTTGAGATGCGCTATATAAATGTTCAGATACACACATTTATACATACATACATGCATGGAGATGAGGGACAGAAGCGGATGGCATAAAATTGTCCGTGGTGCAGCCGGTCCTCGGCTCGAGGACGGTTGAAGGCAAGACAAGACACGACAAGACAAGACATACATACATACATACATATATATATATACATACATTCATTCATTCATACAAATATACATGCATACAAACATACATACGTACGTACATACATACATACATTCATTCATTCATTCATACAAACATACATACATACACATAGGCATGCATCTATAAATATTATATATAACCCGATTACTATCTGCTAACGTATTTAGAAATGCATTGCCCCTGTTGCTAATAGGGCCTATAGATCTACATAGGTCTTTCTGCGGCACTTAGGATTATAACACAAAATGGCGGCTTGACGGACTTACTATGATGTTCGCTGAAGAAGTAACACTGGTCAACATAGAAATCGTTACTGACTGGAAAAGGCCCTAATGTGTAGCATCTTGGTGTGCTGAACACGAATATAACCATAAAAAATTTTTATTGGCTCTTGTTTTGAAAATATTTCATATAGTTCATTTTTTATGTTTCACCATGTAAATTTATGCAGTAGGACTGCGACAATATCCTAAATAAGTCTAGAATGATGTAATATTCCACCTCATTGCTTATAATCCCATCATGGACACATCATGCACAGTTGATTACGTCATTTTCTGATGCAATGTAAAACTACAGCCAGTCGGCTGCTGACGTAAGATGACGTCAGCAGTGTACTATATAAAGCGAGTCGGAACGGTTGAGCATTTACAATATTACAGACTTTGTGCGAGACAGTTTAAGTTACTGTTTTATAAAACTATTATTACTTTATCCATTTAGATACAATACAGAACAGTAATGCCTCGGAAGTGCGTAAATACTGTGGACAACTTTTGTTACATTTGTGGGGAAGTGACATTTACCAACCAGAAGAAAAGTATCACTTATCAAGTCAAGAAGGCATATCATGCTTACTTCGAATGCAAGGTTGGTGACCAAGACAAGCCATGGGCCCCGCATATATGCTGTGCTACATGTACAACACAGCTTTCACAGTGGTTGAATGGCAAAAGACCATCAATGCCGTTTGCAGTTCCCATGGTGTGGAGAGAGCAAAGCAACCACGTAGATGACTGTTACTTCTGCTTGGTTCCTCCTCTTTCCGGTGGAATAACGAAGCAAAAGAAGTCGACAATAGTCTACCCAAACATTCCGTCAGCATTGAGACCAGTTCCACATGGTGATGGACTTCCTATTCCAGAACCTCCAGCAGAATATATTTTCCTTGATTCATCTGATGAGGACAAGGGTGAGCCGACATGTTCTTCTCCTGGTCCGTCAGCGTGCAGTGATCCCGATTTTCACTGTGGTGCATCATCAACCCCACACAGAATAACACAGGAAGAACTAAATGACCTTGGTCGTGATTTGGACTTATCCAAAAACAAGGCAGAATTGCTAGGATCAAGACTCCAACAATGGAATCTTCTAGAAGAAGATGTCACAATTACTTCATATAGAAAGCGCCATCAGCAGTTGGAACCTTTCTTTATGAAGGAAGGTAATCTGGTATTCTGTTCCAATATTGACGACCTCATGAATGCCTTACAGATCACTCATAACCCACAAGAATGGAGACTCTTTGTAGACTCTTCAACACTGAGTCTTAAGGCTGTGCTTTTGCACAATGGAAACCGTCTTCCATCTATTCCATTAGCGCATACTGTCCACATGAAAGAGACATACGATAACCTAAAACAGCTACTGCATTCCATTGACTATAACAGGTACAAATGGCACCTGTGTGGTGATTTGAAGGTAGTTGCCATTTTAATGGGACTGCAGCAAGGATATACAAAATATATGTGTTTCTTGTGTGAGTGGGATAGCCGAGCAAGAGAGTTGCACTACGTGCGGAAGGAATGGACTCCCAGACAAAACATGGCAGTTGGACAGAAGAATATCCAGCACCCAGCTCTGGTCGAGGCTCACAAAATCCTACTACCACCCCTTCACATCAAACTAGGTTTGGTGAAGAACTTCGTGAAAGCCATGGACCGCACTTCGCCAGCTTTCCGATACCTGCATGAAAAATTCCCTCGACTCAGCGAAGCAAAGATTAAAGAGGGAGTTTTTGTGGGTCCTCAGATTAGAGAACTCTTCAAAGATGACCGCTTCAACAACTTGCTGGAGGGTGATGCGAAACAAGCATGGAATGCTTTTCGTCTAGTGTCTACAGACTTTCTGGGGAATGTTAGGGCAGAAAACTACAAGGAACTAGTAGAAGACATGCTCAAGCAGTACCAGAAATTTCGCTGCAATATGTCTCTGAAGATGCATTTCCTTCATTCCCATCTGGATTTCTTCCCTGACAACTGTGGTATGGTTAGTGACGAACATGGCGAACGTTTTCATCAAGATATCGCAACAATGGAGCAAAGGTACCAGGGAAAATGGTCCACTACAATGTTGGCTGACTACCGCTGGACACTCCGCAGAGATGCTCCCGAACAGCTGTACAAGAGACAGGCAAAAAAATCTAAGAACTAGTCTATGACCTGGTTTTTACAAATATTAACTGTAAGTGTATCACTATTGGCATGCATTGTGCGATATAAAATTACTTCATTTCAGATTACAAAAAAACTAGAGCCAATTCGGCATTTTCACTGTCATATTCGTGTTCAGCACATACAAATTGATAAGAACTGACTAATTTCATTTCAGTAACATGACTTTTGTAAAAATTTGTTGTCCAGTGTAACGGGCGCGTTTTATTCGCATATTCTGCCAGTGATTAGCGGCAGACAATGGCCGTTTGTTTTCGTGCACTTAACTAAATGCATGGCCGTGTATATCTATAGCTGTGTTGCCGCGAAATGGGGTGGATCGATGCAAACGGCGTCGATTAGGCTGACCAGCAGATGACCAGCTGACTGACCGCCGCAGCATACTTGGCCAGTGCGTCGGACATCGATGGTTCCTGCATCGCGATGTGTTACGCCTTTCCTTTTCCAACTGGAGAACTTAGTAAGAGGAGGCCAAGCGGAAGACAGATCTCGCTCGCTCGCCCGCTCTCTATATATTATAACCTACATTCTGTAGATATAGGATACATAGAATCATACATACAACAGTTAAATCAAATCGCTGTATACATACATATATATATATCTATAATAGGCCTATTATTGTGCAATACATACGATATTTGCGTTAGCGTGTTCATGTATACATGCATTGTATATATGTGTGTGTGTGTTGTTCTGTAGGTGTGTGCGTGCGTGTGTTTGTGTGTGTTGGTCGACGATAATCGAACAGCTATCGATCCACTTTTGAAGAAAATGTGAAGTTATTGCCCAGCGAGATCCAGAAGACAGACAATGGAATTAACTGGACAGACGGACATAAAGATGGACGGACAGACAGGCAGGCAGACAGAGGCAGAGACAGAAAAGACAGACAAACAGACAGACGGACGGACAGACGGACGGACGGACAAGCAGACCGACGGACAGACAGACAGGCAGACAGAGGCAGAGACAGAGAAGACAGACGGACGGACGGACAGACGGACGGACGGACAAGCAGACCGACGGACAGACAGACAGGCAGGCAGAGACAGAGAAATACAGATAGACAGAGGGAAATGGAGGAGGGAAGGAAGTCTGCGAGAAGCTGGAAGAGAATGAGGATGGAGAAGAGAAATGGGAGGACCAAAGAGGAGTGGGGAAACAATGGAATTACGAGACTACGAAGGAAAATGCAAGCACGAAGAAAAAAGAGGGAGTTGATAAACATGAAGAGTAGACGGCTGAAAAGAAAGAAACGGAGAAGCATAAACGGGAAGACGGAGGAGTATAATGCAGCAACAGATTACTTAAGTGTGATTACCATCTGCTTCCAGCTACTGGTCAATAGGTAAAGGGAAGAAGATGGAAACTGAAGCCACTTCAGTGGTGTCCTTTTCTGCTTTCGTCTGGAGAATCCGCCGAAAAGCATTCAGCAGCTTTTCATTCAACGAAGTCATCGTTTACACAACTTCCCCCTCTCTCTTTCTCCCCTCTGTTTACATGGAACACACTGTGCATGTAATACCTAAGTCGACGCACGTTCACCACTGCCTGGCTACCAGTACAAGGAATATTCCTCTATTTATTAGAATGTAATTGAAGATTTAGGCCACTGGTAAATGGATATGTTTTAAATGCACATGTGTCTGAAAACAGGACTGAGAATTGCCTCAGTCGCAAAAACAGACCCTCTCTGTGTGCCAGCGAATGAATTTCTGCAATCATGTATCATGATTTCGTAATCGTAATTCACTTGGAGAAACCTGCACAGAAACCGTCCAGATTCAATTGAACAGAAACTCAGTAGAACAAAATGGTTTTCATTTGACGAAAAGAAAGGCAATATTGCTCAGCTGATTGTCATTTCATGTGCTCCGTTGCCCTGGAACATCCTGTACTTGCCTCATGATGTTTGTTTAAGAGATGGAAAGTCGAAAAAGTGCTCTGATGTTCACAAATAAAGTTACATGTTCTTCAAACTAATTGTTTTGATAAGGATGTTAGAATGACTGTGATATAAGACACGTCATATTAACTGTGTTTTTGGACTTCACTAAACAAACGAGTGAATTTGCATGCCTTCTTTTGTGTATGTGTAGGCTACGTGTTTGCAAATGACACCCAGGATACGTAGTAATGTAGGTGTAAAGGAAACAGCTCTAGTTAGCTGAGGAAAAGATGTTTGCGAACCCCACAAGAGTTGTTGGTTGAAAGTGGCCTAAGACAGGAGGTGAAGAATTAGATTGAAGAAATTTATGCGTTACAGAGGTACTGACAAATTTCAGCCTCATACCAGAAATTATGTCTGCACAAAAGGCTCAAGAGTTTACTAGCAAGATCATGGCAGCTGAGCATACAGCAGGGAACAAAGTTAACTTCTCCCTATGTAATAACTTGCTTAAGACCAATCCGAGGTTTTTTGGTGATGCAGAACTTTCAGCATTTAATCTTTTTAAATATGCAGGTTTGAAACAAGCTTTTGTTCAAGTTTGCACAAATGCCACGATCTTGCTAGTAAATTCCTAACCTTTTTTGCAGACAATATTTCTGGTGTGATCCGATGGAAGATGAGATTTGCACCACCAACGCTCTTACTCCTTCGACGCCTGGCTTCAGAAATGGTCGAGTTAGATAAAGACTGTGGTGTACGCTCTACTACTTTCTTAGTTCAAAAGGATTTGCCGTGTAGAGGTCAGTTAAAGTAGATTGTAAGAGTAAAGCCGGTTCAATAGCTCCTTGTGCTGGAGGTAATCACAACAGAAATTCTAAGATGTCATGCTTTAGTTTACTTTAATCAATTTTATGCCAACTTTACTTAAATCAGTTTTCTCAGTGACGATGACTACAACTGAGTCAACAGCTGAGGTGATCGTGAGGATGAGGATTTCAGGAAGTGACAGCAGGAGCAGCAGAGTAATAGGAGGAAGAAGATTAAGAGGATGAGAAAAGAGCAAGTACGATGATGTCAACAGTCTGATGAGCGGTCAGTTGATGGGTAGACTTATTTGCCATTGGCACTGGTGAGTTATTCCTCCTCCATGACGACCGGATGTAGGAGGACGATACGAGATGTTGGAACAGGGGATTTATTCTGACAGACAGAACATCGCCGCGAGTACACAGCCCGACCGATAATTATGAAAAACAAACTCTTCTTTTATAAGCAAATAGTTTTTGGCGTGTCGACAGCCATTGCCTTAGAGTTAATCGCTATATAGCACTACATAAAGAGTTCACAGTTCTCGCACGTCAGAACAAATTAGAGACTGTTACGAACCGCAGAAATGATAAAGGGTCTCTCTGAAATGCATGCGCCATGTTACACTGTTACCTAAATCGTTTCTCATGACGTCAGCGCTATATGACCTAGTCCTAAATTGTACTGAGATCATGACAGGCCGCGTTAACTCCGCCAATCCCATACTCTGGTGGTGCCAGTCCCAAGCCCTGGATAAAGGAGGAGGGTGATGCTAATCATATTCTTTATGACACAGCGTCGTTAAACAGACACTATCAAGGAACACGGCTCCTAACGAACGAGCGACATAGTTCCCGATTGCCTTTGCTGCAAAACCGTGTTGTAAAAGACCTAAAAAGACCTAACTTACGGCTGAAAGATCCAATGTCATGTAGCTCTAGCCATTTTGCAGTAAGAAAACCCTAGTTGGTCATGCGCGTTCGGCCAGTACCGACAGCGCCATCTACAATAAGGCTTTTAATCTCGATGCTTATAAACAAGGTTCCAATGTAGGGGGTCTCAAATGCATGGCACGGGACGATTGCATCTGACCTCGGCCCCTCGTCTGTTTGCTCCTATTTTCTTTAGCAACTATAAACAGCCTGGGCTGTGTCAATAACAGCGATGTTGACACAAGCTACGGTGGAGTCGATAAAAGACTTTTGAGTCATTCCTTGAACAACGGGAGACTTGTCCGTTTGATCTTATACGATTGGCCACTCCAACGGCGCCATCTAAAGAACAAAATCTTTCTCTTCCTCGCTCTAGGCTTAAATTTCTCCACAAAATGCCTCGGACTTTGTCTCCTTGTCCTCTTTGAATGAGTTACGCCATCTTGGACTATTAGAGAGATCCACATTATAGCAGACTTTCGATAGATTTTACAAAACCTGGTTGGTTCCCACAGTTTAACGACATCTTATGGCATCGAGGCCGTTGACGTCCGTAGGAATTTTTTTGTAACACTTCTCACTTTTAGGCATACTAAATACCTCCTGAGATTGCGCCATTTTTTTGTACTGGTCTGCATGACGTGAATGTGACGTCATCGAGAGTCTATTGCAGTCGTGGCCAGTATTGTGACGTCATTGATCCCACTGCGGGACCAGAAGCGTAGTCTTGGAAATGGCCGCTTTGACCGGGCACTTGCAGGGGAACGGACACACCGCCGGAGAATAAACCTAGAACAGAATTCAATGGCGAGTATTTAGACACTTCACAAGACAGCAGCCTGATATTCAGACATTTTAATATAGAAGAAAGTTATTATTCTCGGCTGTTGATGTTGTCGCTGTTCTAACTGACGATATTTTGCACGTTGTCAATTAGAACGACGACAATATCAACAGCCCAGAGTAATAACTTGTCGCTGTTCTAACTGACGATATTTTGCATGTTGTCAATTAGAACGACGACAATATCAACAGCCCAGAGTAATAACTTGTCGCTGTACTAACTGACGATATTTTGCATGTTGTCAATTAGAACGGCGACAATATCAACAGCCCAGAGTAATAATTTGTCGCTGTTCTAACTGACGATATTTTGCATGTTGTCAATTAGAACGGCGACAATATCAACAGCCCGGAGTAATAACTTGTCGCTGTTCTAACTGACGATATTTTGCTTGTTCGCAAACCATGAGTGCAAATTTCATTCATTCTTCTATGCATGATTTATTTCATCTATGCTGGAGAGTGACACGGTAACGGCTAGCGCGGTAATTACGCGGTAACCGCGGTAATCACGCGGAAATTGGAAAGAATTAGGGCGGTAATGGGTAAGTAGTGGACGGTTCCTGGTATAGCGCGCATGTCCGCGGGCAGAGAGAGGCATCAACTAGCTGTACGTAGGTGGAGCGATTTGGGATGGGCTAGCAATTGAGGAGGGCTGAACGCAGCTAAGTGCTGACATTATGAATGTTGTACTTTTTATCTAAGAAGTAAACAAATGATTAGCTGAGATATACAGGCTGTAGCTTCGTTTTAGTGTTTGGCATTTTCACGAAATTTAATAATTTGCTTTCAGTGATAATGTTACACGTTGACTTGTTTCTTAAGTTGTGGGGGAAAATCCATCAGCAGGACAGGTAAAAGGATGGGGACGAAGGTCGAGGGGATGATGTGGGGACGGGGATAGGTGTCTGCAGGGACGAAAGGGAATAGGTTAAAACTAACAATGCAGGGTGGGAAAGAGGACACATTTCTGTACCAACGTCACTCTCTAATCAATACACGGGCGCATGGCTCTCTCCATCCCTTACTTCCTATGCTCCCTCAGTCCCTCCTTCGCTTCCTCCCTTCATCATCCTTTCCTCCCTCTCTCCATCCAAGCATTCATCCATCAATCGATCACAGTTCAGCCGCCTAGTTATTTTTATTTGCTCCTTGACATTTCTACTAATATCGACGACCGATTACTGACAAATTTACAGTAGCTGGAGAATTACAAGTATTGCTGAGTACTGACCTATAGAAGCTGCGTGACTGGCGTGTGAGTGAGGAGGAGGCGGAGGCGGATGTACTGGATTCTGAATGGCTGATCCAGTTCCACTGCATGACTGGCGGGAATATCCGCCCAACTGAAGAGCCTCGTAACCTCGAGACGACGAACTGTACTCTGCGTTTAAGAAACATCAACTGCCGTTGTAAAGTCATAAGTCAATGTAGGCCTACTTGGACTTGTATATAGAATGGAATTTACTGATTGGAAGTTACTAGAATGGAATGGAATTTACTAGAATGGAATGGAATTTACTGGATTGGAATTTACTAGAATGGAATGGAATTTACTGGAATGGAGTTTACTAGAATGGAACGGAATTTACTTAAGTGGAATTTGGTGGAGCGGAATTTGCTTAAGTGGACTTTTCTAGAATGGAATAATATTTACTAGAATGGAATGGATTTTGCTGGAATGGAATTTACCAGAATACAATGGAATTTACTTGAATGGAATTTCCCAGAATTTAATGGAATTTACTGGAATGGTATTTACTAGAATTTAATGGAATTAACTGGAATTTACTAGAATGGAATGGAATTTACTGGAATGGAGTTTACTAGAATGGAACGGAATTTACTTAAGTGGAGTTTACTGAAGTGGAATTTGCTTAAGTGGACTTTACTAGAGTGGAATAATATTTACTAGAATGGAATGGATTTTGTTGGAATGGAATTTACTTGAACGGAATGGAATTTACTAGAACGGGATGGAATTTACGGAACGGAATGGAAGTTACTAGAACGGGATGGAATTTACGGAACGGAATGGAAGTTACTAGAACGGAATGGAATTTACGGAACGGAATGGAATTTACAGTATTTCAGTTCACTGGAATAAATTGGAGTGAAATGCTGAAGATGAAGTGTAGCATAATATTTTACTAAAGAAAAATTTTAACTTTTCTAGAAGAGGAATGTGAAAAAGTTCAAAAAAGGAATGTTGCATCTTTCCTCAATTTAAAATGACTAAAAACGCACTGGAAACTATATTAGACCACATTAGACCCTACTAAACCAAGGTAGAGTTAACTTTACTATAGTAACTATTCTCCTGGACTACTACAGACTAGAAGACACTCGACTAGACTAACTATAATAGCCTAGAATGGACCAGACGATACTAGACTAGACTAGAGCGCACTAGGCTACTCTACACTAGATTATATAAAATCAGCTTAGATTAGACTAGACTAGATTAGTCAACAATAGTTAACACTAGATTATATCAGATCAGTTTAGACTATCCTAGAATCGATTAGATTAGACTAGACTAGTCTAGTCAAGACTAGGTTGGATTAAATCAGTCTAAACTAGACTAGACTAAATTAAACTCAACTAGATTAAATAAAATCAGCTTATACTAGACTAGACTAGATTAGATAAGACTGGTTTAGTCTAGACTAGATGAGATAAGATCAGTTTAGACAAGACTGAAGTAGACTAGACTAGATTAAATAAAATCAGCTTTTACTAGACTAGACCAGATAAGGTAAGACTAGTCTAGTTTAGACTAAATGAGTTATCATCAGTCTAGGCTATACGAGACTAAATTAGACTAGACTAGATTAAATAAAACCAGCTTATATTAGACTACACTAGATTAGATAAGACTAGTCTAAATTAGACTAGACTAGATTAAATAAAACCAGCTTATATTAGACTAGACTAGATTAGATAAGACTAGTCTATACTAGACGAGACTGAAGTAGACTAGACCGGATTATATCGGATCACTTAAGATTATATTAGATTCGCTTAGATAAGATCTTTTTCTGCTGCTGTCTGACGGGTGTAGCACTGTAGCAGTTTGAAGAGGAAGAAGTAAGGCGTTGTCTTTTAACGTGTTTTCGTTACTTAACAAAGTCAACCGTTGATTCCGTTTCGTCAGCCACGACGATCATATTTGCTTTGCTATCTGCGTTTTTCCTGGACTTCTCGGCAACTCCAATCTCGGACTAGCCTCCTCCCTCCTCTGGCCTCTCTGCCATCTTCTTTCGACCTCTACCACCTCATCATTGCAAAGACAATGGATGGGGCAAATTTATGGTAGAGTAGAATGCAGAGCAAACAGGCGCTTCGTAAACTCTCAGCAGTTACGAGCGGAACGAAAGATATACGGCGCCATATAACGTGATATCGTCTGACGTAATGTAAAGCGATGTGATTACGGTTTGATTTATGGCTAGCAACAGTGCATGGGAAAAGGCCTTTGCGCAAGAGCAAAATCTATGGCGATAACGTATCTTCCCTGGGAAGTAATCTTACCCAGTGGAGGGGTTCCCTCATAACCCCTCCTACTAAATGCATTTTGACCTGGTGTAATGTAATAGTGGTTAGGTAAATACAATGCAGTCCATTGTAACAACCCTTGACCTCTGTATATTTATTTATTTATTTAATGCAGTTATAACACGCGAAATGTCAGTACATCTGAATCTGAGGCTTTGCATTTAAGAACACATCACAAGTCAGTTATGAACATTTGATTGAATCAGATCGATCCAGATCGGATCAAATATGATCCGGTTGCACTGGACCAGATCGGATCGATTAGGGCGCATGAGAAGATTAAGGTAAAGGTAACGCAGGTATTTTACACGCCTCTGTAATACCTCTTGAGAAGCTTAGACCGGGTTTGAAGGTGCTTTTGGCTGAAGTGCAAACACTACGACAGTAGTCAGACGATACGACACCTTTTTAACTTCTAGTCAACGTCAGTTCTCAGTTACCGATACGGAAAGGATGGACAGCTGAGTTGGCGCACCTAGCTGTTTGCTTGAACACCGTTCTATGCAATGAAAGGGTGCTTACAGCAAACGATACTTATTTGTTATAAACGCGTTGCTAAGGTGAATGCATGTTTACCTGGTAGCATGTAGGGGTAGGACTGATTAGGTGTGGGTTGAAGGCAGGTGGGGTTCGAGGCAAAGCCACCTGAGAGAGGGTTGTAAGTGGCTGGCTGAGGAATGCACCTGCAAACATCAAGCCAAACAACTCTTGTTAATTATGATTAGCAATCTTATGCACTTTAATAATTAATTTTAAGACTAGGTGTTAACAGAAGAAGACAGCAGTCTCTTATCAGCTAGCCCCAAGATGGCAGCAGTGGCTACGAAGCTTTAGTAACTTCATTTTCTTAGCCTCGGCATATGAGTGGGTGGATAGTACTCTCCCTCGCCACCTGATCTTCCCACCGACAGTGTACGGTCGGTGTACTCATATATAAGTTCTTCAGAGGGCGCGAGTGGATGTGCAATTTCAAAATATTTTTCTGCCCTGGCGGGAATTTGAACCCCAACCTCTTGACTAACAGACGAGCAGGCTAATCACTTAACTACCATTTAGCCCCAGTTAGCAGAATAAGAGGTTAAATGATCGTAAAGACTTTCTGGGTCGCCTCGGATTTTAATAGAATGGTAGAACAGAGCATATAATAAATATTTTTAATAGAATGGTAGAACAGAGCATATAATAAATATTTTTAATAGAATGGTAGAACAGAGCATATAATAAATATTTTTAATAGAATGGTAGAACAGAGCATATAATAAATATTTTTAATAGAATGGTAGAACAGAGCATATAATAAATATTTTTAATAGAATGGTAGAACAGAGCATATAATAAATATTTTTAATAGAATGGTAGAACAGAGCATATAATAAATATTTTTAATAGAATGGTAGAACAGAGCATATAATAAATATTTTTAATAGAATGGTAGAACAGAGCATATAATAAATATTTTTAATAGAATGGTAGAACAGAGCATATAATAAATATTTTTAATAGAATGGTAGAACAGAGCATATAATAAATATTTTTAATAGAATGGTAGAACAGAGCATATAATAAATATTTTTAATAGAATGGTAGAACAGAGCATATAATAAATATTTTTAATAGAATGGTAGAACAGAGCATATAATAAATATTTTTAATAGAATGGTAGAACAGAGCATATAATAAATATTTTTAATAGAATGGTAGAACAGAGCATATAATAAATATTTTTAATAGAATGGTAGAACAGAGCATATAATAAATATTTTTAATAGAATGGTAGAACAGAGCATATAATAAATAATCTGTGAGTCTATGATTTGCTCTTTTAAATCAATCTTAATTTTAAATGTGCAGAAATAACCGTAATTGTAAACTCGAGATTTCTACAGCGCCCAACCAAAGCTAAGTCGCGGGAGCCAGCTTATTTACAGGCGCTCAGTCAAAACAAAATCGATAGGAAGGAATGGTTCGGTTCCAGGTTAAGATCTAAGAGTCAGGCAGGCAGACAGTCAGACGGCTACGGTGGATGGTGTTTGGAATTGAACCGGAAAGTGAGATTAGAGGAAAAGGAAGAATCAGAAAAGGATATGTGGAAGAGGAGTGTTTTCAGTTTTGAGTGAAAGACTTGGACAAAAATTGCAAGATGTTAAGTGTTGTTAAGTTCGTAGGATGGGTAAGATATGGAGTTAATCGACAAAATTCCGTAATAGACACTTGACATAGCATTAGTACAGGTCTAGTATACATTATAAAAACCATGTATGCATTGGGAATAACACCGATAATACTGACTCAGTATATCGGTAGGATTCGGAGGCTGGTGCTACGGCAGGGTGATGTAATCCGGGATAGATGCCGTTTGACCCCAGTCCATTGGGAACAGAGGCGACGCCTCCTACCCTGCTGCTGAAGCAAGTAGCATCGGGCTCCCTTCTCTGCGATCGAAACTTCTCTTCCCGCCTCCACTTCGCTCGGCGGTTAGAGAACCACACCTAGCAATGCAATGTTTACAAACTTTACTGAGGCTTATTAATTATCTAGTTACAGTTATAGCTACAGTTAATGGGCTATGTAATCTATATCGGATTTTACTGGTATATATCTCTCCATCCAACTGTCAAGATTTTTAAACTGCTCAAGCTTGGTGCAGATTACTTCTTCTGGTAGCCATATTTTAAAAATGTAGAAGATCAAAATTTAAACTCTGTTTTCAAACCCAGATAGGAATTCCAAATTTATAGTTATACTGGAATAGTCTAGTTCGAAATCTTTCAAGTTGATCAGTACTGATATAATTGAACTTCTTTGCAGTGAACATATAATAATAATGATTTCTTTAAAAAACTAAAATCACTCTCAAACGGTGTTAACTATGTTGGTCCCAACCGAAGCAAAAGCACTTAAAGGATATTTGTATAATCAAAAACAATAATATTTAGAGAAAATGTTGGAAATTATTCCAAAGTTTAATCGATGCTCTGTCAAAGAATTTTTAAATTAAAGGGTTTAACTGAAATCAAAACGAAATAATCATTTGAAGAAACACTTAGGAAAATTTGGCAAGACGAACCTGTATTCTGGCTTCCGGTAAGTCTAGTTTTTGTGCCAGCCTTTCTCTCGCGAATACGTCCGGATAATGCGTCTTTTCAAATTCTGTTCAGAAATCCAGAAAAACACTCAAGTCACCTCACACGATGCGTGATAGGCTGTCAGTCGAAAGGTCAGAGGTTCAAATCCCGCTAGGCCAGAAATTTCGGATCCACTTGGGCCCCCTAGCCAACTCAGCTATAATGAATACACTGATCGTACACATTAAGTGGGAAGATCAGCCGGCGAGGAAGAGGATCTAGCCATCCGTCCTCATATGCAAAGGCTAAGAAAATGAAGTCGCTAGCACTTCATACCTATGGCTGCCTCTTAGAGTTAGCTAAGGTAAGGTAAGGTAAGGTAAGGTAAGGTAAGGTAAGGTAAGGTAAGGTAAGGTAAGGTAAGGTAAGGTAAGGTAAGGTAAGGTAAGGTAAGGTAAGGTAAGGTAAGGTAAGGTAAGGTAAGGTAAGGTAAGGTAAGGTAAGGTAAGGTAAGGTAAGGTAAGGTAAGGTAAGGTAAGGTAAGGTAAGGTAAGGTAAGGTAAGGTAAGGTAAGGTAAGGTAAGGTAAGGTAAGGTAAGGTAAGGTAAGGTAAGGTAAGGCTGTTCCTCGTCATTCTACCTCATGGGATGCAGTGCTATGCTACCTCCAGTTCATTTTAATTAGCCACGTGTCCCTGTTAGTTTCTATGGTAACCAATGATGTTACATGATGATGTAAGCTTATAGTGATTCACTTTCAAGCACGGGTCATCTCTCCGAATACTAGGCTTAATTTCTGTTTAGAAAGAATCGGTGGTTCCCACAGTTTAACGACATCTTTTGGCATCAAAGGCCGGTGACTTCGGTAGGAAACTTTTTTTCAGACAGTTCTCACTGTTATGCATACTACCGCCTTAATAAGTATAAATATTTGAAAAGAATCTAACATTTCCTACAACCAGATTCTGTTGTAATAATAATAATAATAATAATAATAATAATAATAATAATAATAATAATAATAATAATAATAATTATATCCTGCTCTGTAGGCCCCTAGCGATTCAAAGAATTCCTTTCACAGACAAATTATTGTTTCCATCCTAAACTAATTTAATTGTGACTGATAGTGACGCCTTTAATATGTAACGGGCGATTTACCAAATCTCTTTCTTAGGCCTAATAACAAATCAGTAGCAGCCCTAATTATCAAGTTCATTCGCTAGACGATGAAACTCAATGGCGCTGAAATTCTTTAGTGAAATTTCCGTTAACGATAACAATAACGATAAGTTTGTCGATAACGTAGATAGTCGTTAGTGAAAATTCAAAGTTTTCGTTAACGATACTTTAACTACAGCTCGTAATGTAATACATATAGAATTAATAACTATAACTAAAGCTAACTAGGAAAATAAAATAACACTAGGACATTTATAGCCTGCCTGACTCTTTTATCTTGACTTGAAACCGAACCCTTCTTGCTTAGCGATTTTGTTTTGACTAAGCGCCTGAAAATAAGCTGTTTCCCGCGACTTAGCTTTGGTTGGGCGCTGTAGAAATCTCGACCTTACGATTGTGAATTTGTTCATCTCGGTTGACATTGACTCTTCGCCACTCGCAAGGTGGCGCTGATTGGCAGGCTTTATTGATGTGCGATAGTCTAGTTACTCTAGTGGTTTGCGTGTTCGACTGTCAGTTGTAAGATCCATGTTCAAATGTCCACCAAGTCAGAAATATGTTTCGAGATTTCAGCTCCACTAGCGCCCCCTAGCGAAGTCAGTCATAATGAGTACACTGGGATGAGAGAAGAGCAGCGAGGGGGTGCTATCTTTCATATTTCAAGTTCGTTTTGTACCCGTCTATGCGTGTTGTAGCTGTCGCCAGCACTTTGTCTGTCTGTCTGTCTGTCTCTGCCTCTGTCTCTCTGTCTCTGTCTCTTTCTCTGACTGTTGCACGATGCTATGCTAATTTGAGCGCAGTGTAAATGTAAATGAGGTTTTTAAGCGCCACGCAAAAAAGTGCGTCAGGGAGACGACCTTATTCATTGCAGGGGCTGTTCACTCAACCGGAAATACCACTGATTTAGCTATTCCTTTTGTTAATACGACTAATCTGCTGTTGCGACTGACATTGGTTCAACTATTGCTCAGGTGATTGGTATTTGTTTAACTATTGCTACTGCTATTGCTTTTCCGATCTTTCTTCGTGACCTCTGACCTTTTTCGAGGGTGTCGATCTGTTGGGCAGTGAAGGAAGTTCGGTTCCTTTGCAACTTGCGCTTGAGGCGCATGCGCATCTGTTCGTCATCGTCGCCATTTTGTGCAGAGTTGCTTCCGTCGCTACTTCCGGTCTCCATACTTCCGTTTTCTGTGAGGAGAAATGGAGGATTATCAGTCAGCCATATTTGCACGACTAGGCAGTAAGACAATGAAATTATACAGATAGAAGGACACGCAAGCATGCAGACAGACAGACATGTTATAAGCAGAGAAAGATACATAAGCATGCAGACAGACAGACATGTTATAGAGAGAGAAATACACACAAGCATGCAGACAGACAAACAGACAGACAGGCTACTACAGTGACAGTCTCGACCAGAGAGACACGCAGTGACTCAAAAAACACGATATATAATTATGAGTGCATTTATATGACAGTATTTAAATATGAATGTATTTAGATGAAATATAAGAATAGCTTCTTATTATATCCTCGTATGTGAATAAACAGGTCTTATAGGTCAACTGGCCTTGTTGAGAAATATCTATTGGCCGAAATATTACGCAGGTTCCATCTGCTACATTTTTTGCATCTATTGTCATATCATTTATCATAATATTTTAGGCTCACGTGCTTTTTGACCTAAAATTTTTCGTATATATCATACCCTCATATAGTTTTTCATGTAGGAATGTATATACCTATGTATCTGTATATATACATATGTGTATATGTGTGTGTATATATATATACATATACATGAAAAGAAGAGAGATTATGAAAACTTCACCGTGTGCGTGAAAATTGATTTAAGATGTCAGTAGTAACACCAACAGAGTCAGCTGTTGAAGTGGGCGAAAGGAGGAGAAGGCAGACAGATAGACAGGAAGAGAGGTACAGAAGGACAGAGAGAGAGAGAGAGAGAGAGAGAGAGAGAGAGAGAGCGAACGAAAGAGAAGAGGAGAGAGAGAATGTGAGTGAGAGGGATAGAGACAGAGAGAGGAGAGGAGTGCGGAAGAGAGGCAGAGGAGACGAGATGTCAACCGATCAGCAATCAGTTGATGCGAGGGAATCGTTTCCCGTTAGCACTTGGAGTCGTTGCAACAGAAACAGGGAGGCTGCAGCGCAAGCATACGGAGGAGGAGAAGGAGTGGGAGAAGAAAGAGGAGGCGCTGAATGAGAAAATAGACAAAGAAGGAGAAGGAGAAGGTAGAGGAGCAGGAGGAGAAGGAGAAGGAGGAAGAGAAGAAGGAGAAGGACGAGAAGGATAAGCAGGAAGAGGAGGAGGAGGAGAAGAAGAAGAAAAAAGAGAAGTTGGAGGAGGAGGAGGAATAAAAGAAGGCGGAGGAGGCGGGCGCTGAATGAAGAAATAGACAAAGCAGGAGGAGGAGCAGAAGGAGGAGGAGGAGGAGGAGGAAGGGAAAGAGTGAGGGAGAGAGACACGTAACGAGGGATGAAAAGAGGAAGGGAGGGATGGAGGGATAGACGGTGCGACGAGGAGCGAAGCCGGGGTCTGCCGGTGGCTCATCAAAGCTGGACTGTAGGTCGGATGGAAGGAGGCAAAGGCTTCAATTTTACGCGTCGCTGAACGAAGGTTGGCGCATTTCGTCCGGTCGGCTGCACATCGAAACCAACTCGATCGGTGACAGCGGGAGAGGGGGCGAAACAGAGAGGGAGGAAGGAGGCTTCCTTCTGTCGCTTCCCGTATGGCCCTCTGCCTTTGCCGACAACTGCACGACGTGGTCACACCATCTAACCGACTAACGACCCAACCCCAGCGCTGTTCGACCTGCTCCTTATATGGCGCCCTATCTGGGCAAACCTAATCATTACACCTTACTAGGTAGGCCTTACTCGAAATTTTACATTTCACGACTGGCCAAGGACGACTTGTATAACCATGCGTATAAATAATACGTTGGCCTTTTGCGATAAGATAGAAGGGTATACTATATAAGAATATTATCTATGCATGTACATGTATGTGTGTAAGTTTGTACATGTGTGTGTGTGTGTGTGTGAAAGTGAGAGAGACAGAGACAGAGAGAGGCAGAGACGGAAAGAGAGAATGATTGCTAGATACGTAGGTAGGTAGGTAGGTAGGTAGGTAGGTAGGTAGGTAGGTAGGTAGGTAGGTAGGTAGGTAGGTAGGTAGGTAGGTAGGTAGGTAGGTAGGTAGGTAGGTAGGTAGGTAGGTAGGTAGGTAGGTAGGTAGGTAGGTAGGTAGGTAGGTAGGCAGAGAGAGAGAGAGAACAGAGAGAGAGAGAGAAAGAGAGAGGGAGAAAGAGAGAGAGAGTAGAAGAAGAAAGAGAGAATGAATGAGAGTTCGATAGGGAGAGAGTGAGGGACAGAGAGAGAGACAGACAAACACAGACAAACATACAAAGACAGTGACAGAGACAGATTGAATAACGTAGAGAGGAAGAGTGACAGAGAGGGGGAAAGACACACACACATACACACCGATCTATGCGCCGATAGATGGGTTGATTAGGTGCATTATTTGCCGAAATTAGTTTTGCGGCTTAGTCGCCAGTGGGCGCTGCTGCCGAGGGCGCTTCGACCAATGGCTGGACGGCGGGGCAGGGGAGACGGTGCCCCATCGATGCGAAGGTATGAAAGGGACGGAGTTAGACGCTGAATGCATTCGTAATTATCACCAACATATCGCATTTATATAGCGCCCTGTTTCCAGACAGATGGATCTCGTTCCCTCTTAGGCGCTCAGTGTCTCAATTTCCATTTCGTTGCTCCGTCTGTCTGTCTGTCTGGCTATCTGTCTGTCTGCCTGCCTGCCTGTCTGCTTGTCTGTATGTTTGTTTGTCTGTCTGTCTCCCTGCTTGTCTATCTGCCTGCTTGCCTGCCTGCCTGTCTGTCTGTCTGTCTGTCTGTTTGCAGATTTAAGCAGCAGACGCTACTCTTAAGAAAAGCTGAATATGTGCAAAAATACATTGATGACGATGCGATGGCGATGACATATATGCTGAACATTTATATAGCGCCCAATGGGAATCTCTGAACGGCTGAACTCTGACCTTTCTTGTAGTTGGACTGCGATCGGTTCGAGTTGGACTGGTGGTACTGGTTCGAAGCAATCGGAGTGAGATTGGACAGTTCTGAGGCTGAGGTGGGTGAGTACCAGATGTTGGTTCGATGCCAGGCTCCTCCCGCCCCACCTGCCCCTCCTCCTCCTGTGCCTCCTCCACCGCCCCCGCCCCCTCCGCCGAAGATGGCGAAGGCATCGTAGATCGGACTGGAACCGGAACCAGAGGCCTTCTGACCATCGCTCGACGACAGGTTGCGTAGAACCCGGTTTATGGATGACACCTACGACAGACACAAGTGGCTGGTCAAGTTAACCCCACTCATCAGGTTGTAGGGTAATGTATTGTAATGCGTGTACATCGTGTAAAGTAGGCTGGCTAAGTATGAGGCCTAAGCTTCATATGTATTAAGTAAACATATAAATATATAGTAAATAAATATATACTCACTATATATAGTAAGTATTAAGCGTTTCCTTGAGGCAATTAAAGGGCGCTATACTATATACTATATACCTGGCTAGCTAACTTTCTTACTTACTTACTTACTTACTAAATGACTGACTGGCTGACTGATTGACTGACTGACTGACTGACTAACCCGACCGACCGACGTGAAATATATAAGGTATGATTAGTAGTGCACGGTTACTACATTGGTAGGACTACACTTATAAAAGTATTTAGACGTTTACTATATATAGCGCCTTTAGCTAGGCCTACCTTGCAAAAAGCATTACTCTCGCTCAGCCTAAATAGTATTAAAGTCTGTTAAGAACAGCAAGGTCATCTGTAAGCAGACAGGTCAAGTAAGATAAAGTATAACAGTAATGTAAAACATTGCAATTATTTGATAAATAAGCCAATGCATTGTAAAGTAAGAAAAACGGACTTGATACCAACAACTAGTCAAGGTTACCACATGTAGCGCTTATTTTAACGATGTAGCGATTTATAAGCGTTGCACGAACGATCATGAACATATACACATATTATCATAACTTTTAACATAATCGTAAAAGACATGTTATGTTAGTCTATGTTATTGTCGGGTGAAGAACGTTTTTGACCGATTCTTTTCATTACGTCATGTTCTTTTGTGTCACTAACGCCTCAAAAGATATCATAATCTCCGTTTACACAAATATCTGGACAATCATTTATCTACAGCGGTTCTTAAGGCCCCCAAAGCGTTGCTCTCTAAAGCCCAAATGGAAAACCCGCATAGCTCGGATTTCCCCGTTTCTATTAGTCAGAGGCTAAGAATAGGAAGATCGTCTGTTGAACGGTTAGCGACTCATTTAGTTGATAGCGGAGCAATTAAAACGTCGTCTATTTCGACGCTCGTTCAAGTTTCATCTGCTTCTAAAGATACGACCCTATGATTTAAGACGGCGTCCATTTAACACACCCCCTTCTTTGACTTCGTCCTTCTCCTTCTTTCTTCCCTCCCTCTTTCCTCTCGATGACGATAATGTGACGATGATGACACTGAAGCCTGGCAAGAACTGACGTGAAAGGCATTGAGCAACGGGCACCGGGTACAATACCCCGCGTGCAAGAGCGACTATAGAGGCGAATAGTTATCTGGGCTCTATAAACCGTCTATTGTCGACGAGATAATTGAAACCCTATATAAGGACCGGCGGTGCATCTTCGACATCAAAGTGGACGAGCGTCGACGCTGCGACCATTGGGATCGGTCGACGCCGAAGCCGGATTCGAAATCCATTCCCGACGCAGCGGGGTCCCGAACGACGATTTTACGGATTGAACAGACGCCTTTGCCCTATGAGGAAGAGATGAGGGCTGGGCAGCCATTGGGGAGGGAGTGAAATGGAGGCCGCATGCAATGGCGAATCAAACAGCGAGGAAGAGAAGAAATCGAATTGAAGGGAAGACTTGGGAAGCAAGGATAAGAGGGATGAAGGCTTAAGAGATGGAGAGCTACAGAGATACGCGGAAAGACAGAGAGAGAGAGGTAAAGGACTCACGAGGAGAGCAGAGCAAATGGTGAAGAGAGAGAAAGAGAGAGAGAGAGAAGAATATGAAATAGAAGAAGAAAGAAAGAAAGAAAGAAAGAAGAAGAAGAACAACAACAACAACAAAGAAGAAGAAATTAAGAAGAGGAGGAGGAGGAGAGGGGAAAGAGGAAGAGGAAGAAGAAAGACAAAGAAAGAAAGAAAAAGAAAGAAAGAAAAATAATTAAGTGGGATTTCACAGAAAGTCATAGAAGAGGAGAGGGAATGAATGAGAGAGACAGAGACAGAGACAGAAAGAGAGGCAGAGTGAGAGAAACTGAAAAAGGATTAATGCAGAGAGAGTGACGGATCGCAAACAAGTATAGATTTTAAAATCAGAGATGTATGTGTGCTTGTGTGTGTGTGTGTGTGTGTGTGTGTGTGTGTGTGTGTGTGTGTGTGTGTGTGTGTGTGTGTGTGTGTGAAACAGGATGATACAGATACAGATATCCAGACGAATGCAAGCAAGACATTTACACTAGAGACCTGTGGAATCCTGTGCAGCCCCTGGGTACCGAACAAAAGGAGGTGATGTTGTGATCGCAGCTCAAAGCCCAACAGAGGATTAAGACCTCGTATTCTTTTGAAGCCACTTTCTTCATTCAGACACCTGACAAGTGTTAGGCTCTTATGACAAAGGTCCACACGCCTTAAATGTTGTCCGATTTACACTTTTACCACAGGAACAAGTTAAGCTGTTAGCAAAGCGGTTCCCTCTGACAACTTAGGCTTCTGACTCCATAGAACGATGGTTGGAAAGAAGACTCGAAGGATGGATGGAGGTTTCGTCTCTTGGTTTTCTCCATTCAGTAGGCAACGTGAGCAACTTCATTTTCTCGTTCTCCGGTATCGCCCCCTCATTCGTCCAACTTACCCCAACCCCCTATAGTACGGTTTATATTGTACATTCATTTAAATTTGTTCACTAGAGGCGCTAGCTGCGAGGACTTTGGATGATTGGTTCAATTCACTGATCACACTATACTATACTGCGACATTCGCTGTCACAGACAAATACTAGGCCTACTACTGCTGCTGCTGCTGCTACTACTATTGCTACTACTACTACTACTACCACTACCACCACTACCACCACAACCACTACTACTACTACCACTACTACTACTACTACTGTTCGTTTTAACAATGTGAAGCTCGTATCCAGCAGAAGGAGCTGGAAGGACAACCATTCGTCGCTCAGGACTCAGAGGAAGGCGTCGAAGGCCTCGATGTCACCGTGGGTGGGGAGTAATCGTGTGATTGATGGAGCGCCGAGAAGTGCATAGGAGGAAGAGAGTACCATACGTAGGTCATCCTCTCCTTTGACGACCCACAGAGGGAGGCTGCAGCGGAGAGCTCGTTGTCATAACGCCGGGCAAAAAGCCGGCGCAAAATCAATTTGTGGGACTCGAAATGGAATCATATCGCGGATGGAGGGGCCGAGCAGCGAGGGCGGGAAGCCAGTGTAATTCGATCAACGACTGATTTGCATTCATTTCGTCAATGAATTGCGCATCACTGGACGGGATCAATGGACAGAACGGGATGAGTTATGCTAAGTCACGTGTCCAGTCGGAGCAGAGGGAGGAAGGAGGGATCTGGCTGACTGGGGGGAAATTGGTTGGGCCTATCTGCGGTTGTTTTGGGCTGCTGTGTGGGCCGGAATAGGACTGTGCAAGGTCATCTGGGGCCATGTGCGACTGTACGATGTCGCCACCGGCTGCGTGGCACTATAAGTATTGCCGGTTCATTTAGGGGGCTAAGTATGCTATGGATACTGGGTCATTTGGTGGGCTAAGTATGCTAAGTATACTGGGTCATTTGGTGGGACTAAGTATGCTAGGTGTACTGGACCATCTGACCGGGCTAAGTATGCTAGACATAATGGGTCAATGGGTCATAGGTATACTGGGCCAGTTGGTGGGTCTAAGTATGCTAAGTGTACTGGGTCATTTGGATGATTTCAGTAGGACTACTGGGGTACACCTGGAGCAACATAAGAATATAGAGTGCTATGAATGTCTAGGAGATGATGCATAAGTTTGTTACATAGTCATCATTGTTAATTGTTAACCCTGCCAATTTATAGCATCCGTAACACCCTATGCAGCCTCAAGGGCAGATGATACAGGTCAAAACGTTTAAGCTATAAATGTTTTGTTTTGTCCCCATAAACAAAAAGTGCAAACGAGAGAAACTGTTAATTCCGCCAGTGGTGTATAAATGCACTTATGATTACATTACGATCATTGACTTGGGAGAGTCGAAAAAGTAAACATTCTTGAAAGGAAAAGCTTTAAGGTCTTTCGTACGTGTTTAAGTAGATCTGCGGTTTTTACCATGGAAATGTATGTTGTTCCATGATTATAAACTGGAAGCAGAAAGAAAAAGGTTCCAGAAGACGTGTTATGTCTTAGCATAAGGTATATCGTGCAGGTATATGATGTAGCTTTCTTCTTCTGTATATTACCAAGCGTTGTAATCTTATTCGTGCAGGTATATGATGTAGCTTTCTTCTTCTGTATATTACCAAGCGTTGTAATCTTAATCAGAGCGAAGTATGACATTTACAAGCAAGATAAAGGTAAATATAAGTGTAAATCTCCGCTTTTTTATATAGCGACCGTATAGCTCGAGTTGAGCACATGTCTCATACAGAGAAACACAGAGACAGTTGTGATTGCAACAAGTAGGTTGAATGAGTGAGTGGTTCTTACGCTGGGGATGTTTTCCTGCGAGCAGATCTCCTCCGAAAGCAGCCTGTCTCGTATTTCCCAGGCGAAGATCGAAGGACACTCCCTCTTGTACTGGGCGATCCGTACCACAACGGTGTTCGTCGCCACCCGAGGCTTACTGCCTCCGATCGTTCGTGGTCGAATGGATCCACTCTCGTAGTAACGGCCGAGGATCTTACTTACACACCCGTTGGACACCTACGACAAGGAAACAATGAAGGCCGCTTAAATAGATAAATCTGTAAGACTTTAGCCAAACCAGATTAAATGCAAAAATGGAAACACTTGACTGGAATGTGACCGTTAGATGCATATTCGATTCAAAGAAAAAGTGTATAAGACAATAATAAGACATGTGATGATTTACTGAGCGGAAGCCTGGACACTGAAGAGGAAAGAGGAAGAACTCTTTGAGAGAACTGAGATGAGAATGCTGAGATGGATACTTGGGGTGTCTCTGAAAGACAGGAAGAAGAACGAATATATAAGGCAGATGATTGGAGTAGTTTGTATAACCCAGAAGGTACGGGAGGCTAGACTGAGATGGTATGGTCATGTGATGGTGCAGAAGAAAGCTACATAAAAAGAATTATAAAGGCAGAAATTCATGAACACCGCAGTCTGTAAAGACAGAGGAAGAGAAGGAGGGATATGATACAACAGGACCTCAAACAATTAAAAGTAAAGAAGGATACTGGAAACAGAAACAAGTGCAGAGAAGGATCCGTATAGCTGACCCCTTCCCATGAGGGATTAATTCCAGCTAGACAGAAAGAGTAAAACTTTAGCCAGCGGGGCACGGTAGAGGATTAGTTAGAGCGTTCGGCTTGTAACGCGGAGTGTACAGGTTCGAACCCTCCCTCGGACGGTTGCTGTGTAGGGACGTTGAGCAAATCCTTCACTCACAATTGCTCAGTGCCATCGATTGATGCTTAGTCATTAGATTGTGGCGCCTAATACAGGCAGAATTAATAACAATGTGAACCTGGCAAACAACATTCAGGGATGATTGCTGCGTTTTTAGCGAATTAAAATACATTTATAAATGCAGTCAGTCTTCATAGGTAAGCGAATAGCTTTTTGCGTTGAACATTTTGCGTCGCATTTAAAACTGTCGAAAATCATTTTAATTGCTGTCTGTTGCTTCACCACCTTTCTGGATAAGGCGAGGCAAAGGTAAAACAAGGTAAGTTATGAGAAGGTAAAGTTATGAGAAGGTAAAGTAACGTAGGATAAGGTAAAGTAAAGTAAGGCAAGACAAGATATAGTCAAATAAGGTAAGGGAGAGCAAGGTAAAGCAATGTGAGGTAAAGTAAATGACAATAAGGTAAGACAATTTACAGTGTAATAAGATAAAGAAAGATAAGGTGAAACCGACCAAAGGCGTCGATGGTTCTCAATGTTCAAGTTTTTCTGTGCTGGTTTTATAGATGCGCAACATAAATGTTGCTACTAAAGGCTTACATCTCAGTGCCTACATTACATAAGACTGTAGGTTATTACTTGCTATGTATCATGCGATCGTTAATTAATACCTGAAGTATGCGTGAAATATCGCAGGGTCTGGCGCCGCTGTGAGCCAACTCAACGATGCGCTGACGGGTCGAGTCCGGCAGAGGCCGACCATTGACGAACATACCTCCCAACTGGTTGACCCCGCTGTGACCTGTCATTCAACAGTCAAGATTATGACATATAAATAAATATATGGATCGATGGACGGACTGACGGACGGACGGACATCTATCTATCTATCTATCTAATCTATCAGACAGACAGACAGATAGATAGATAAATCGATAGATAGATAGATAGGCAGACATACAGATAGATAGATAGATAGATGGATAGATAGATAGATAGATAGATAGACAGACAGACAGACAGACAGACGGATAGATAGATCGATAGATAGATAGATAGACAGACAGACAGACAGATAGATAGACAGATAGATAGATAGACAGTATGTAGATAATTATGTAAATAGATTCAGAGTAGAGAGCAAATTAAACAATTCTGTAAATGTAAAAGTTATTGTTGTATGTATGCACACACTTAATATAGCTCCTTTATTTAACTCATAAAAGGAACATTATGACTTCATAATCATTCATTATTTATTCATCAAAACTGATCAGGATATAGATATTGACATAAACACATAAGTTTCAGTTTATTAACTAAAATAGGCCTACTCTAATGCTTTTAGTTTAATCGCGGTTTTTGATGGTTTTCTGTCAACTTCTGAATAAAACATTTTGTTTTTAAATATCTGGTCTAGTGATTGAATTTAGCAGACTGGCTTTAGATAAACAGAATCCATACGAGCTCTGTTACTGCGGCCACACCTTTCGAAATGCCACTCCCATGAATCAGCCAGTCCCTTGAATGGGAAGCAATGTGATCCGTCATGACGAGCGGCCACTGACCTAATCCAACCTCCTTCCCATTTCGCAGGGAAATACCACATCTTCAGGTTTGTGTAGGCCTAGAGGAATTAGGTAATATTATTCTCTCTCATTAGCTCTCTCTCTCTCTCTCTCTCTCTCTCTCTCTCTCTCTCTCTCTCTCTCTCTCTCTCTCTTTGTCTACCTATCCCTCTATATCTTTCTCTCTACCTCTATCTTTTTACATCTCTATACATTATATCTTCTATCTTATCTATTCCATCATTCTAACTATCTATCAACCCATCTATCTATCTATCTATCTATCTGTCTGTCTGTCGATCTATCTATCTATCTATCTATCTATCTATCTAATCTATCTATCCACCCATCCATCCGTCCATCCGTCCATCCGTCCGTCCGTCCGTCCATCCATCCATCCATCCATCTATCTATTTGTCTGTGTGTCTGCTTGTCTGTCTGTCTATCCATCCATCTACCTGTTTTTTCGTCTGTCTGTCATATCTATTTGTCTGTGTGTTTGTGTGTGTGTCTGTCTGTCTCTTTCAGTCTGTGCGCGAGTGAGTTGGGGATTGCGACTTAAGGGTGGATGGAGCCGCGTGGTTCCCTTCGCATCGAGGAGCCTTCGCTTTGCTGCCGTCGACAGTCCCTGACGAGAGGACCAGGTTACCGAGAACGGATCATTAGACAACAGTGCGATTTAGTCAACCGCTAGGCGGCGATGCACTCAGTGGCCGAAGTTGATTCCAACAGGTGGCCGTTACGTCATGTTCGGTTAAAGACCAAGGATTAAGAATACTTATATTACACCTGAAGCCCTCTGCTCTGCAGAGTCCGGGGCCAACTGATAACAGAGATAGTACAGGGATGAGCACCCTCTAATTGTAGCCACATGCCGACTATCATCATCGTCATCACCATCATCGTTATCATCGTTATCATCATCATCGATATCATCGTCATCATCGTCATCGATATAATCATCATCGTCGTCGTCATCATCATCATTATCATCATCATTACCACAATTACCATTGTAGTCATATAGGCTATATGTAGTTGCGTTATGTGAACAGAAATCTCATGCAAGACATATTTGTCTGATAACGAATCACATTGCAATATCTGCGTATCGATATATCAAGTAAAAATAGATAAGGTGATATTTACGGTAAGGTATTGTATTTATACGCAACTCCTCTGCGTATGTATCCTAATGTGCGCTATATAAATTGTGTAATACGTTACATTAGAGTCATTGCAACAGCCGAACGTTTTGCCAGCCGAACGTTTTGCCTAATTAGCATAATCTGCTGATTAATTACTAATTGTTTACTTGCCTCGTTTCGCTTTTGTCTTCTTCTGCTGTTCTAAAAGACTTCCGCCATGTTGGTCATGCGTAATAGACTGATCTTCGTCTGAAATTGCAACAAACTGACGATTTATGAAGCTCCTTTTGCGATCATACTTTTTATACGCCAGGACCCTGTGACACATTAGCTACTAACTAAGACTTGAGAGAGACAGGCACATATTCATTTGCACAGGACAACTGGCCTCGTTAGCTACAAAGCGTACGTCAAGGCACCTCACTTGACCTGACCCACATTGACGTCACAGTCGTCGTCATGGTATTTCAGCTGGCCTGGTTAGCTACATTGGTTAAAGCGTACGTCAAGGCGCCTCACTTGACCTGACCCACATTGACGTCACAGTCGTCGTCATGGTATTTCAGCTGGCCTGGTTAGCTACATTGGTTAAAGCGTACGTCAAGGCGCCTCACTTGACCTGACCCACATTGACGTCACAGTCGTCGTCATGGTATTTCAGCTGGCCTCGTTAGCTACATTGGTTAAAGCGTACGTCAAGGCGCCTCACTTGACCTGACCCACATTGACGTCACAGTCGTCGTCATGGTATTTCAGCTGGCCTCGTTAGCTACATTGGTTAAAGCGTACGTCAAGGCGCCTCACTTGACCTGACCCACATTGGCGTCACAGTCGTCGTCATGGTATTTCAGCTGGCCTCGTTAGCTACATTGGTTAAAGCGTACGTCAAGGCGCCTCACTTGACCTGACCCACATTGACGTCACAGTCGTCGTCATGGTATTTCAGCTGGCCTCGTTAGCTACATTGGTTAAAGCGTACGTCAAGGCGCCTCACTTGACCTGACCCACATTGGCGTCACAGTCGTCGTCATGGTATTTCAGCTGGCCTGGTTAGCTACATTGGTTAAAGCGTACGTCAAGGCGCCTCACTTGACCTGACCCACATTGACGTCACAGTCGTTGTCATGGTATTTCAGCTGGCCTGGTTAGCTACATTGGTTAAAGCGTACGTCAAGGCGCCTCTGATCGTGAGGATGCCGGTTCACATATCGATAGTGGCAATATTTCAGAGATTTGAATCTCGGGCTAGCATGGTCCGTACACGGGGACCTTAAATGGCGTGGCGCCCATTCAGACAGGTGGTGAAGGATCTCACCTGATAAATTCCTTGAAAAATGAGCAGGGTCGAGGCCATACGGTCGCTATAGAAAGATGTGTACGTTTACGTTTACATTTAACTGCTTAAAAGTTTACTATATACAGTTTTGTAGTTTTTACGCAATGCTTATTTAATCGACATCTTAAATTCTGCAGTTGTTGGTGCCTTGTGAGAAGCAGCTCGCGAGAACCAGATTAATCACGTGTATTATGCCAACAATTAATTCCAGATAACATTATACATAATCATCATCATCATCATCATCATCATCATCATCATCATCATCATCATCATCATCATCATTATAATCATCATCATCATCATCATCATTATAATCATCATCATCATCATCATCATCGTCATCATCATCATCATCATCATCATCATCATCATCATCATCATCATCATCATCATCATCATCATCATCATCATCATCATCATCATGAAGCAGCAGCGTTACTTGCAGCAGCATTTATGACGCGAGTAGCAACATATTGTTTACTTTCCTTCCATCTTTCCAGCTAAATGTTCTAGGTTCTTACTCGTATTCCGTTTTTATTTATTTTATTTAGTCCTTGAGTCCTTCTCCAGTACATTCCGAAACGAAATTCTAAAATTATTCTAAATTCGAAATTCGAAACAGCTACTTTTGATGCATCTCGATGGTTAGATATTTTCTTATAGTATATGCATATGCCACAAATTAAAGACCTGCAGAAAGCTCATCTAAATCCCTAAGCTATCCTTTAAGCTTACAATGAAGCAAAACTTTTGTGGCCTGAATGCAGGGAGACAACATTTACCGAATACAACAAGAAGCCAAGTGTCGGCAGCTACGGTAGTTGGCCACACCTACATCTATATCTTCACCACCAGACATTTTGTGTCCTTGCGATCGTTTACAGTGTAACAAGAGGATGTAGTGTCCTCCTTGAGGATGGCAGTATTGTGTTTGCTTACAGGTGTCACGCCCATTCTTCTCTTAGACGCTGAGAACCTATGAGGCATTTAAGATCTTTCGGCTGAAGTGCAGACACGAGATCAGTGCAAACAAACAGGGCCCGGAGTGAAGAGTGAAAGTCACAACAGAACGAGATTGAAAGGTGGGCTTCATCGCCCTGGTCAAGAGGTCAACGCCCTGCTAACAATGGCACTGAACAACGTCTCTGGTTGAAAAGCCTCGTTCTGAGAGGGTTTCTGAGAGGCGGCTTTTATGTAGCGCCACGCGTTCTTTCATAGCAACTGCAGCTACTTAGGATGAACGTTGAGCAACAACCGACGGGAAATTCCGATTGGGTCACCTATAAATGAGTATTTAATAATTTTTAGACCTAGTTTTAGTAGTTTGCCTTTGTTTGTTATACACAAGCAGTTATTCGTGTAAACCTTTTTCTTAATTTGTTCAATTACACGTTCTTTTTGTTTCTAGTTTGATTTAGTCAGTCAGTAAGTTAGCTAGTCAGTCAGCCAGTAAGTTAGTAAGTCATCAGTCAGTTAAATGTTTTCGAATCGACCATGTGCAATATAATTATAGCTCCACACAAGCTGACAGATGAAACTAATCGTATATCATCGTAATAAATCTAGGCAGAATTTAAGTGCGAATCAATCGTTTTCAATTTTATATATATATACACACAATACAATATATAATATATATCTATTGTATATATTGTATATATTGATATATATGTTGTGTATATATATTGTATATATTGATATATATATGTATATATATATAAATATATAAACATATATATACACATATTGGTCCCATATCGGTCTATGTCTGTCTATATGGATGGCTTCCCTCCTACAATTAGGTTTATGATTACACAGCATGTTGCACCACGGACACAAATGAAGACATCAGACAAAGAAAGACACAGCCAAACAGAGGAAGGCAGACGAACAGAGGAACAGCAAGACTGACAAGACGACACGTGTCGTCTGCTCCCGTGAGTCTTAGGTCTATAATGGACACGAGGCACGTACCAAGAAGTCACGGGAATACAACAGACAACTAAAACAACAATTGACAACAATCGATCGCTTAAACTCTGGCAGAACGAGACATACGAAAAGAGATAGACAGACAGAGAAGGAGATTGAACGAGGACAGAGAGAAAGGTAGACAGACAGCCAGACAGACAGACAGTCAGACAGCCAGACAGACAGACAGACTAGTACAGATCAAACAGAAGCACGATGACTCAAAAAAAGAAGGAAGAAACAAAGAAAAGGGATTTGAGAGAAAGCAGAATAAAACATTATTATGTTAAAAAATAAATAGAACAAATAAATAAGATAAATAAATAAAAAATGAAAAAATAAAATAAATAAAATAGAATGAATAAAATAAATAAATAAAATATAATAAATAAAATTAATAGATTAAAGCATTATAATGATAGCCAACAATAACAATAGCAACAAGATTTAATAATGTTAATAATAATCGTAATGAAGGTTGTCATTGTTGTTTTTATTGAAGTTGTTGTTGTTGTTCCTATCATTGTGGTTAGTGTGGTCATTGTTTTTGCTCTTATTTTAGATGACGATGTTGTTGCTGTTGTTTTAGATGATGTTGTTGTTGCTGTTGTTTTAGATGATGTTGTTGCTGTTGTTTTGGATCTTGTTGTTGCTGTTGCTTTAGATGATGTTGTTGCTGTTGTTGTTTTGGATGTTGTTGCTGCTGCTGTTGTTTTAGATGATGTTGTCGTGATGTTGTTTAAGATGATGTTGTTGCTGCTGTTGTTTTAGATGATGTTGTTGTTGCTGTTGTTTTAGATGATGTTGTTGTTGCTGTTGTTTTGGATCTTGTTGTTGCTGTTGCTTTAGATGATGTTGTTGCTGTTGTTGTTTTGGATGTTGTTGCTGCTGCTGTTGTTTTAGATGATGTTGTCGTGATGTTGTTTAAGATGATGTTGTTGTTGCTATTGTTTTAGATGATGTTGCTGCTGTTGTGTTGATGTTGTTTTTCCATATTGATCCGTTGTTCTTGTTGTCGATTTTGTTATTTGTTGTTGTTGTTGCTATTGTTGGTCTTTGTCGTCGTCTTAATCGTCTCCTGTCGATTGTTCAGAGGGGGTGGGATGTGTTCTGCTGGGCTTATGGAGATCGATGAGGGGCGATGTTTTACTGGAGTCCTCTGCAGGGTGTGTGTCGTTAATTAGCCTCTTGTCAGTGGATCTGGTTGGATTGAACTCGAATTCATCTCCAACCGGAGACGATCTGACACTCTGCCCGTTGCAGGATCAACGCGATAGATGGCGCTGACGCAGTGGACCCGCGGCCGGGCTTTTTAATAATCCCCCAATCGATGGCGACCGGTCATTTAACCCGTCATGAGACGGGGAAGAGGGTTACGATGCCATGTCGCAGCCGCTGAATCCGTTGACAGGTTGACGCCGATAGGGAAGCGGAATCGATTCTTCCAGACGGAAAGATTAGGCAGAGGATCGGTGGATGGAGTCCAGACGATGTCCTGTTGATCCGTCACGTCCACGGAACAGGTCCAGCTGGATCAGACTCAAGTCGAAGATAAACTCCTACGTCAATTGGAAGGGAGTGGCAGGACTTCTTCGTGGCACAGGCAGAGTGTCATTATATAGGCAGATGTAGCTATCTTGCCACTCCACGATATAGAGGCGCTACAGAAGTCATCGCAATGCATACCTGTGACTAGAATTTCATTACGTAATGGACTGGGGAAATTATTCAAAGAAGTAAGGGAGGGTTTCTTGCTTGACTAAATAAAATAAATAAAATCGGAATAAAAGTGAGAACCTAGAATATTTAGCTGGAAGGAAAGTAAGCAATATGTAACCACTCGCGTCATAAATGCTGCTGCATGCTACATGATGATGGTAATGATAATGATGATGATGATGAAGAAGAAGAAGAAGAAGAAGACGATGATGATAATGACGACGATGATGATTATGCCGATGATGACGATGATGATGACGATAATGATGTTGACTACACAATGAGATGATTTGAAATGGTGATTTTCGAAATTCACGACCCCGTCCTTTTCCGAGCATAATCTGCTAACATGACTGCTTTACTATATACTATGGCCACTGATCGTGACCAGGTTCAGCAGCAGCAGCTAACGTTCCGTCCACTCAACCAAATCCGTCATCACCTGGAAATTCGCACGTATACTTGCTGGTGGATTCGACGAATTCAGTGCATTTAGCCGGTCTTGGATATAATAGAAAATGTGCGCCATATTTACATAATAGAATTGTTTTACTGCCCAACATTGTCACATTGTTTTGGCCGAGGCGATTAGTACCTTCGAGAAGTGCATATAAGGCGCTATATAATATCCACATAAATACATACATACATACATACATACATACATTCATATATATATATATATCCAATAAAACTAAGGTCGATTTTCGTAAAGCTGAGAGATTCAGTAACAGAATCGATGATAAGTCACCCTCCGTCAGTTGTCCTTCTCCTTACGGGAATGCTCCTGTCTGTTTGTTCATCTGGCTGCATGTCTGTCCGTATGTGTGTCTGTATGTCTTGTTTTCTGTCTGAGTATACTTGTCTGTTTCTGTGCCTTGCTCTAACCCATTCCACTCTGCCAATACATTAATCTTTCTCCCTATCCACAGACCTCTGCCTAATCTAGAGGCTAACTCATCCAGAGGTCTATGAGCCATCATCACAGCCAGCTGCCAGTCCAGTTGTCTGTGTGTCTGTATATCCAGCTGTCCGTCCACTAACCCCCTCCCAAGACACCTATCCCAATTAACCCACCAATCTATTCATCTGTGCTTTATTTTGTGTATACCCAAATATCACCCCATCTGTGTAGTTCCATCTGACTCAGTGGTGTACGTGGCTTTCTTAGTCGGATGATTTCAGGTTCCTGGAGAAAAATTGAGAAGGTCTGGAACAGCGAGAACCGAAGGCGCGAAACCCCAAACAACTAAGGATTTGAGGAGCGTCGTAAGCTCCTCATCCGGGTCTGGGGCGGAGACTCGAAAGCCAACGCATTTTATGCATTTAGTATGAAATTGAATATATCTGGGCTACATGATTGTGCGATTTGTTTTAGCCAGAGGGTCTGTCACCTGGATGAAAATTGAGAAGGTCTGAGACAGCGAGTCCCAAAGACGCAAAAACCCTAACGAATATGAGTTTGGGGACCTTCCCAGCTGCATGGGTTCGGGGCAAAAACCCAGAAGTAAATGCATTTTGCCGAATTGAAACAGGCCAGGAGTCGAATAAGCTAAACCGGCCTGAAAATACTCTACTGTACAATGCTTTTTTCCATCAACAAATATACCTAGAAAAAACCTCATCTGACCCACACGAATCCAAAGGCTGATGACGGTTTGCCTCAGGGGAAGGGTGCAGACCCCAGGGCCCGCCGGCCAGGTACGCCCTATACCACCTGATGCCACATATATCCGGGTATTCATTGCGCACATAGTACTCTCTAATTATCGGATCATCAAAATCTACAGATCAATCGTAACTTTCTCTCTCTCTCTCTCTCTCTCTCTCTCTCTCTCTCTCTCTCTCTCATCAGATACGGACGCTGATGATGATGCTGATAATGATGAAATTTGAATGGGCGATAGAGAGAAACGGTGAGACAGCTTGCGTATCGACTTAACCGAAGCTATCTGTGCAGTCGAGAACCGCGTTCAATAAAATCCAGGTCTGTCTATAGCTGCTTTCTATCTTTCTCTCATATGCAAATGCACATAAATATGGTATATTTATCGCATGTATGTTTACCTATGTATACATGTGTATATTTTTATGTACTGGTCTAAAGTTAGAGTCGACGTAAACATCTGTTGCTTGTCGCGTGTGATTTGTCAATGAGGCGATCATGGCTTTATAATGTGTGCGATTGTTGGGCTTATGATGCGTGCAAAGGCAATCTTTTCGTATACTGATGCCTCGTAATGATGCTAGTGGCATTGGGCCTAGCAGGACAGCCATATTGCACTAAATAACCAGGACGAATATGGAAGAGAGATGGATTCCCGAAGCAGAGATAGTCATTAGTTAAGTAGTGGCGTCAAAACTGAACGGATCATGCGTGAACGTTAGTTAATAAGTTGCAAGAATGTGAATTATAATTACATCACATTTTGAGTCATTTTGCGCAATTTTATGACAAAATAGAAACCACGCAATTTCGAGGCAGAAAAGAGAAGAGGAAATATCGAAACGCAAAAAGGAAACTCCATTTCGAAGCATTGAAACAAACAAATACCAACCTTCATTTTGAGGCTGAATCTAACAAATGCATTAATTGTCCTATAACAGATGAATTACTTACTTACTTACTTATTTGTTTATTTACTTACTTACTTACTTATTGCTTACTTCATAAAGCTCTTCATTGTCAGTGCAACTTGTAACTTACAGACACAACATTTAGTAAACCAATCGAGTCAAATGACAATTAAAGCTACTAAATTAAATTGAACACAGAGTAATTTCAGGTATACGTGACTGCGCAGCTACATCGGTCGGAAGCCAAAGACTTTCACACACGCGCCTACCATAAGGAGCAACCCCGTTTGTCGCCCATGCATATGCGCATGCGTGCCCTATGTCGCTATATACTGATGCTAGGAGTTCTCCCCACCTTACATGCATGGAACACTCAACATGCATAAAGTTAGATAATTTCGCTCGTTTATATGTCACGCCTCAGTCAACATAATTTTCCTCAGATGGGTCTTAGGAAGTAAAGGCTTTCCAGGCTGCTTATATAGGCCTAATGAAAACTATAGGACAACAGCAAAGCAGTCCAACAACCAGAAAGAAAACTTTTCTTGCGCGCAACATGGTTTTGAAATATATATAGTGGGGTAAATAAAATACACCTGTGTACCCATCTGCATCTCGCTCATTTAAAAAAATTAAAACACACCTATATGTATACTCACCTGTACCCCACTCGTTTTTAATAAGAACACACCTATATAGGCCAACCCATCTGCATCTCACTTATTTTTAATAAGAACATATATATATATACCTATATATCCTCCTGCATCTCATTCATTTTTTAAATAAAAGCATATATATAAATATATGTATATACATATATATACACATACCTATAATACTCACCTGCATCTCACTCATAGTTTAATAAGAACACACCTATATATATGCCCACATGCATCTCATTAATTTTTTAAGTGTAAAGAGTATCCTTGTAATGTAATGTAACGTAGTATAAAATGCAATAAAAGTATATGTAGCGTCTTTCAAGTACCTTACGAAATCGCTGAAACATTAAAACCACGTGCATACTTGTCAGACTTCAGAGAAGAAGCAAATGCCAAATGACCATACCTTTCGTAGGCATTGTGGTCCCAGGTCAACGCCCGGAAGAGACCGGAAACTATGTTTCTATGTTGCAATCGGAGTAACAAACAGTCTTCTCTGTAACGGCGACCGCTTTCTCCTGACTTTCGCTCTCTGTTTGAGCAGCCGAACTCCGTTCAACGAATTGTTACCACTTTTGCGTATTCATAGGAATTTAACCAGGAAGTCGGAGTGTGGAATGCGGTGAATTTCAAAGACCATATGAACTGACTAATGCTCTGATCTGTCTTGTCTTTGTAGGGTCGCCTCATCGCTTAAATCTCCAAGGTCAATGCGGGTCTCGTCCGACGGTAGAAACTCATTTTAAAACGAATATCCATACATCCGTGAAGCGATCTCTGCAACATTTAAAACACGTCAATCCGATATAAGATTACTTCGCTTTAAGTTTTAACACAGCCAGTCGTATACGTACCATGCATTTTAAACCCGAAATTGTAACATCAGAAAAGGTATTACGCAGGAATCGATCCTTTCATGTGCTCTGCGCTTCATCTTAAATTTACACTCTACTTGAACTGATTCAGTTGGATATTTGGAGCGTACGAAAGAGTAAAGAATATTATCTCATTTGTCTGGTTACCATTATGGCCACATTAATTGTCTATAGGCCTACATGCAGCTGCTTGCGAACTAGAGCGCATAATGGTTGTTTTCTAAATAACAGACAATTGTGTCTATATATGGGCGTTCTATACTCATATCATGCAGTGTCCTCTGTCGTCAACTTTAATTCGTGCATGCTACAATGTCTACTTTATGAGTAGCTTACATTACGTTTTTCTCTTTCAGCTGCCTGGTAAAAGAGCCGCATAAACTCTGATTATGAGAGTGTGGAATCAGGTTTCAGTTCGAAGTATACATATATCGATTGACAACAAATAGTTTACTGTAAATGCGCTACATAAGGCTTTCTAGTATATTAGATAATATAAAAATTGTAAAATATATGACTTATAAAAGCAACTAACTTCAACCTAAGTTACGGGTGATCAGTGAACATTTTTCTAAGCGACAATACAAGTAAGAATCGTCTGTTTGTAAAATCGTTGCTACTCATGAAAAATGGAATAATTTTCAAGACCGGGCTAATTGTCTATAAGGTTCTACATTTCAGCCAACATCACTACCTTCGTTTCGAGCTGATTCCCTTGATCCGAAACTACTCGGCCAGATCCTCTGACTGTCTCAGTTTGACCATATCGAGGACAAGGACAGCGTTTGGTAAGCGTGCCTTTTCCATTGCTGGCCCCAGACTCCGCGCTCTGCTGAGTCTGTGTTGGCCTTTATAAGAACTCGGCTGAAAAACCACCTTCTCTTGGGCGGATATCTCTGTGGGTTGTTTTGTGTCCGCTTGAATGTCCCTCTTCGCTTCTGACCGGACTTACTCTGCAATTTAGTTTAGACACCGACTGAAGCGGCCATCGACTTATGTCTTGAGCATTATTAAATAAGTGGCACTATAGAAGTTAATTGGATTATTATTTTTTATTATTAAAAGCAGTTTATTCAGACATAAATTGTCTGGCGACAGAGAACAGCCACTGTTGCCTCCAGTGAGTCATTTTATCTGCATCGTTACAATTCTGGCCACATTTACTGTATTGTCAGATATATCTGCTTCCGAACTAGAACGCGTATTGATTATCTTTTTAAATAACAGACACTTTATGCCTCTATATGAGCGTTCAATAGTCACATTATGCACTGTCTGCCATCGCGAGCTTCAAGATTGTTTAATCATTTACAAAATAATTGAACTTAAATCGAAAATGAAGCTATAGGTTCGCTATAATCGATGATTCAATAAAAGCGATATTTAATCGAAATTTCAATATAGCTTTTTGCGTCTATGAGTTATATTATATGCTGCATGCATTCGTTGAATAAACCAACGATGTTTTGATGCCAACAAAAGTTACCGGTGCATTCACTCAGAAAATATTAAAAGCCATGTCTGAAAAATGCATTAATTATAGTGTGGCCAACAGACACAAAGTTCTTGCTTGAATCTTACCACACAAATTTTCATATCGTCACTGAATTCATCCCAAACGTGCCTGCAGATATGCTGCTTGCTTGTCTAATATAGCTGGGAAAGCATGAGTTTTCAACTGTTTGCGAAATGAGAAAAGAGAAAGGTGTCTGGTAATACGACACAGTCTTTTCTTTGTCATCGCATTTCATTTCCTAAAGTAATCAATATATGGGGCTCACAACAGCTGTCGAAACGCATTCGCCGGAATTCGAGGTATAGGCCTAATGTTGGCGATCTAATTATGCGAATTTGATCAGGCAAAATGTTAGCTCACACATCTAACCGCATACGTAGTTTAGGTGTCGTGTGTCCCTTACACACCTTCACTGAATAAGCTGGTCACCCTGGTCCCCGTGACGTGGCTTTCACTGGGCGCTGTAGAAATCTCGGGATTACGAGTATACGATTACGACTCCAAAATACGCTACTCTCATAGCAGCACTGACCCTCAGCAACTGTAGGACCCAGTAGGACATTAATGAAATGGCTGCAACTCACATTGTGTCTGCTTGGCAGTGTGCCTGATGTATGCCAGATAATGATAAAGACAGCGCTCTGCAGGTCAAACGAAAGTAAACTTTTAACAGAGTATATATATACTACCCCGTTATTTCTACTACTGTTGTACTTCTATAGCGCAATCATCTCATAGCCATCTTAACCATTTTATAGCTAGAATCAGTCGATGGCTTTCTTCACACTGACCGATTCACTTGAGGCTCAAACTCGCGGCCGCGATATAAGAATACGTTAATTGCGACGGGTTAATTAATCTACTCACTAAGTAATAATTAAGCTGTATATCAGTAGTAGCAGTGCTCGTATAGAAGGTATTTTGGATAAACTTGATAGTATTCCATTTTCTGCAGACATATTTTTGAAGCTTTCGCTGTAAGACTTTCCTTCTAGGTTTTTGAGGCTTTCCGCGAACTCGTCCACTTTTCCACTCAGGGATTTGGTGCGGCATCGAATGTTGCCTTGTGCTTATCTTAGAAAAAGGCTCCATATAAGTGTGCAGATTGCAGTTAGGCTAATTAGCTGACAGCTAATTGCGAATTGCTCTAATATGCAGTAATGAAGCAAAGTGTGCATCGGGAGACATAAATGTAAAAGTAAACGGCTTTATATAGCGCCCGTATAACATACTTCCGACATGGATTCTCTCATCAGCAATTCCCGAATTCAAACTAACTTATTAACATCTCCAAAAATTACATGTTCCTATTTTATTTTTATTTTTATTTACTTTTATTTCTTTCTGCTTCTTCATTAGTTTTTATTATTGACAAAAGTTCGGTGTATATTGTCTCACTTCGGAGTATACTGTCTCAAAATCCATTTTACCCGAATTCACGCTATGCCTCTTAGAGCGACATCTTCCAGACATAAATATAAACCCTAAATAAATTAAACATAAATCAATTCATCCACAACAAACTGTTCTCATTTCTATGCTGACTACATGTCTCCCCCTTACAAAGACACTGCTTCGAAAAACCTTACGCAGTGTTTAAACTACGGATGCAAATCGTAACACACCCGGGGCGCTATAGAAGTCACCTCCATTCATCAGACCCCGTCGAGCGACGCATCTTACCGCGGCACTCCCTGAAAGTACGCCGGCAGCGCGTAATCCAACGAAAAGTACGGTATCGCTGGTGAGGTGAGGAATTTAACGAAGAAATACGATTCGAGGTCAAACTTAAATCCTTTGAGGGGCCGCTTCGCCTGATGATAAGCAAGAGCAGTCAGACGCGCCGTCGTTGGATTATCATCGCTCAATGCAATGCCCGATCTTCATCGATCCGTCGCGTTTCCCGGGCGCGCGCACGAGAGCGTGATTGACAGAGGCGTGGCCAATGCCGGGCCGAAAACGACGATTGACAGCGGCGATCGTTGCGTCTTGGCATGAAACCACGCCCATGCGGCGCGCGCACTTTGATCGGGGGAGATGAGGCGTGGACCTGTGCCCAGGAAACGGCAATGGAGCGTGGTGATCGTTGGAAGCGACGGAGGGAAGTTGGAACCGTCAGAACCTGGGGACGATAAAATGAAAAAGGGAAAAGACAGCACAACGACTCTCTTGGTCCTGTTTAGAATGAGAGGCGTTTATCGTGTTTAAGGATCCGTATAAACGATGAATAAACATGGCGAGAAGCTTTCTAGCAAACGCATTCACACTCTACAGGGTCTGATAGCGTTCTATACAACGCAACGTACGCGATGACATTACGTCATTTGACCTGTTTCTTGAATAAAAACCATTTTCAATAAAAGCCACAGTAAAACCACCTAAGGAGCATCCATTGCTGGCCTGGTTAGCAACATTAGTTAAAGCGTACGTCAAGGCGTCTCAAGACACTTGGCCTGACACACAATGACGTCACAATCGTCACCATGGTATCTCAGCTGACCTAGATAGCTCATTGGTTAAAGCGTACGTCAAGGCACCTCACTTGACCTGACCCACATTGACGTCACAGTCGTCGTCATGGTATTTCAGCTGGCCTGATTAGCTCATTGGTTAAAGCGTACGTCAAGGCACCTCACTTGACCTGACCCACATTGACGTCACAGTCGTCGTCATGGTATTTCAGCTGGCCTGGTTAGCTCATTGGTTAAAGCTTACGTCAAAGGCGCCTCTGATCGTGAGGATGCCGGTTCACATACCGATAGTGGCAATATATGAATCTCGGGCTAGCACGGTCCGTACACGGGGATCTTAAGTCGTGTGGCGCCCATTCAAACGGGCAGCGGTGGTGAAGGATATCACCTTATAAATTCGTTGAAAATTCATGAGCCGGTCGAGGCCATACGGTCGCTACATAGAATCGTGTACATTTACATTTATACTTGCTACTTACTGCTCATTGCCTACTTCTGACTATTCGCTGCTATTGTTACCTTCTCCGTTTCTTATAGGCCATTGTTTATTTCTTCCTGCTCGTAGCTTGTTTCTCACTGCCTTTCACCTATTGTCTATGGCTCTGCCTGCTCTTCATTACTTGCTGCTTTCTATTCGATTGTTGATATTTTGCCTCCTCTGTTATTCGTCACCTGTTGTTTCTTGCTTTGTCTGTTGTTAGCTGTTATGCGTCGTCTGTTTTGTAACCCCACTAGTTGCTTGCGACGTGTTGCACTTTACCTGTTGTCTGTTGCCGTTGCCGAACAATTTTGCATGTTGTCTTTGCGTGTTGCAAACATGTATGTGTTTCACTACTAATTTGGTTTCATGTTTTCTAATGCTATACTCGTTGCCTCTATCATTCAAACTTTGGAGTTGCTTTTATTTCAATCTGCACATTAATTGAAGCCCAGCTTATCGAACCCCAGTCAGCTCTACACATGATAGCACTATGCAGTTCAGGTCAAATAAGGTCTCCTGTCGTTGGATCGTATACCGTTGGTCGAGTTTGCGCATCAGCCACATCAGCTTTCTACCTCAGAACTATATACTCTTCTGAGGGGTACACGGAAATATTTTTATACATAATATATATATATATATATGTATGTGTATGTATGTCTGAGGGACGAATATATCCAGACGATCTAGAGAACGTAGAGGACGGGATTAGGTATGTATGTCCTTCTGTCTGTCTGTCTTAATGTATGGTATGTATGCATGTATTATGTATGTATATGTATGAATGTATAACATGTATGTATGAATGTATGTATGAATGCGTGTATAAATGTATGTATGTATGTTTGTATGAATATGTGTTTATGTATATATGCATGCAAGTATGTACGTATAAATGTATGTATGTATGCCTGCTTGTACGTACGTACGTATGTATGTATATATGTATACGTGCATGTATGTATGTATGTATGTATGCATAACATGTATGTATGCATGTGTGTATGTATGTATGTACGTGTTAGAGCTTTTGTATAACGCCATACAGAGGATCTCTCAAAATCATATTATATGGGAATCGGTGTCTGTCTTCCTCTGTCTCTTTGTGTGTCAGTCTCTGTAGCTCACTGACTCTGTCTCTGCCTCTCTCTGTGTTACCTTAGACACTGCTTAAGACCAGACACTAATGTGGCTATAGAACGCTCGCAGGTATTGAATGTCTGGTGTCCAAACATATTCAGCCACAATTTCGTCCAATTACATTAATGTTTGGCATAATAAAAGCCACAGTCTCTGTATTTATTACTAGACAATTTATGTCCAGACTGCTTTTAAAAGAGATTTCTGTCTGTCTCTGTCTCTGTCCTTGTCTTTGTCTTTGTCTTTATCTTTGTCGTTGTCTTTGTCTCTGACTCTATCTGTCTGTCTGTCTGTCTGTCTGTCTGTCTGTCTGTCTGTCTGTCTGTCTGTCTGTCTGTCTGTCTGTCTGTCTGTCTGTCTCAGTGTCTGCCTGCGTCGCAGTCTTCAGAGGTTTGTAATCATGGCCGGGTCGCGCGCCCAAGTTCGTAACCCGTCTTTAAGAAGCAATCAGCCGAGGCACGGCGCTGGGGTGGACAATGAGGGTTGTGCAAGAATAATCTGCCTCGTTGTTTGCTCTAAAGTGTCTGAAGGGTGTCATAAGAGCAGGGTAAACAGGGTAATAATCGGCTCACGAGCCAGATCAAAGGAATCGGGGCTCAATGGAAGACCTACGGGCCCTACAGAGGACGCAAGAGGACCCGCTCCGAGCAAGGGACAGCCGATCGACTGGAGGGCATGCAGTGAGGAGAGGGCTGTGAAAACACGACCCCTGTAACGTGTATTATACCCTGTGGTCGTCTCGAGTGGATCTCGTGCCCCGATCAGAGGAATTTCGACAGCAGATGCATTCGCAAGGCACTGCTTACTTACTTACTTACTTACTTACTTACTTACTTACTTACTTACTTACTTATATATGGATCGCTATTTTATGATTCGTCCCTCCGTTGTCTTCCTACGTCCACCCATCCACCTATCCCTCCAGTCGATGCACAGCCACATAGAGAGACAGACACACAGGCATGCACACGTACACCATGCAGATGCGGACATACATACACATATATATGTTCCTAGACAGTGGGACTTTATATTCAGTAAATAGCCTAACATTGAGGCCCAAATAATTATAAGGTCACGCAGTGCAGAGTAAAAGCATAATCATCATCATCGTCATCATCATAATCAACAACAACAACAGGAACAACATAATAATCATCATCATCATCAATAGCAACTACTATGTCCATTAGCACAGATACATTCAGCGACGCATAAACTGCTACTTATGATTACTTGAACATCTAAAACGCTGTAACTAAAGATGTGAACGTTTTATTCAGTCGCCAGACAATAATATTCGATGGAATTGAAGGAATTAGCAAATCCAACTAAATGCAGCAGTTAGCCGAAGGGATGGAAGGCTGAGCTCTGCCGAGATTACCACGATATTCTAGGCAGATAAACCATCCGAGAACTAGTTGACCATGCTCGGTGCTAATTTACTTCACTGTGCTTACAATCATCGTATCCACAGCGCCTAGCCTCCCTTCTCAGCCGACTAGATGCTCAGTAGTTCTAATAGAGATTCGACATCAACAGACTTGATTATAAATGATGGTCATCGGCTTCTAACTGTTTTATAGTAACTCACTTGTTATAGAGGCGTTGTTGGAGTTCTAAGATTACAAGTTCGATATAAATTGCACGATTAGTCAGTATGTATAAGATCAGGAAATTCAAATGAGATAAAAAAAACAATTGTATGCACCGTGTTTGCAAAACAATGAAACTCATTTTAAAAACTCAATAAAGAAATGTTTGAAGAATATTAGAATATCCTTACGAATACCACAAGAGCCTTAAGAACAGGCCTTTCAGAGCATTTTTCAGAGCACTGGATCGTCTTTAGATAATCCAGAAAAACAGAAACCCGTGTTTCACTCTTCGATTTGACATAAAATCATAAAATCCACCTCAACACACACACACAACGAACGTTCAACTTGTCTTTCAACGAATTGCCAAAAGGCGCTAAACGAATGCGTCGTTAAAGGCCGCGTCTATTTACACCTGGGACGCGAAAACAAACGAGCGATTAATGATCGTCACTGCTAAATATATACTACACTGCGGGACAAAAATCTTTTCCAATAATGAGCCAATGTTGCCACGTTTGGACCCTATTCAGGTGCGGGGGAAAATGGGTAGAATAGGCTGCTGGGGCGAATGACAAATAACTTTTCAATGGCACTTTCGCCCTGCCCAGACGGCCGGGGGGAATATAATGCGGGCGAGGGGTAGGGATGACCGAGCAACACGTTCTATGGTCGTGGGTTCGAATTAGGAGGGAGATAAATCTTTGGAGTGTCAACGGATAGTCGGTGCGACGATCGACCGTCGTTCCGAGGGGTAGTACGGCTCGTTGGGCGCGAATAGTGGCCCTGTCACGACTGACATTTGCACGGTCCCCTGAGCTTCACTGCCCCGTCAGATTAAAGCCCCCAGTGCCCACTACCCACATGCAATAGCCCCCTTCTCCATTGCAGGTATGGGCCAAAGACCCTAATGATTGCAGTATACACCCTGTATGCATATATCGTATGTACATGGGTTGATACTGATACCATTAGAGGCAAATGGATGTGTTGTCTGGTGGGGTATTTATTGGTCGTTAGATTGGCGGCTTAAATGCTGTGAAACGATGTTGTTGTTGTTGCTGTTGTTGCTGTTGTTGTTGTTGTTGTATTTAAGTAGAAACGATTTAGAGACTACATATCCAAAAATAGCCACCGATTGACTGGTTTCAATCTCAGTTTCCTATTACTCACTCTTTCCTCTCACTCTTTCTCATATTATCTTGCTTGCTTACCGTCTTTCTCGCTTTGTGAACTTCATTCTGTCTGTGCGTCTCTCGCTACCCTTGTTAGCCTCTCTGTCTCTTTCTCTCTCTCTGTCTTCTCTCTCTCTCTCTCTCTCTTGCTCTCTCTCTCTCTCTTTCTCTCTCTCTTTCTCTTTCTTTCTTTCATTCTGTCTCTCTCTCAATCTCTCTCTTTTTTCTCTGTGCCTCTCTTTCTCTTTCTCTATCTCTTTATCTCTGTCTCTGTCTGCCTCTCTGTCTCTGTCTCTCTCAGTCTCTCAGTCGCTCCTTCTGTTTTTATAAAGTTTCCATCCCGATGTTTATTTCATGGATGTCACAATCCGCAATAATCAACTATGTTACTATAGGTTAGTATGCAAGAAATAGGCTGAAAATGGACCACCCTTAACACTTATTCATGCGCTCACAATAATATCCAGCTGCCTAACCTCCACACACTAAAAAAGTAAAGGCACGAACAATGGCCTGTAATACAGAGGCATAATATAAAAAATACAGAGGCCTAACTATGCGCATGAGCCTAAAGTTAGGCCATAAATGTCTAATTTGGACATCAGCAAAAGAAGACAAGTAGAAGAGAAATTATGTTTAAGCGCCGAGAATCTGATATGCGATCTTCGGATTCCGTTGTTCTGACAGATTAATTGTGAGAAAATTGTCCGAAAATGGCCGGCAAATTGTCCGGTCATCGCTTGGCGGCGCGCTATTAACTGACCGAAAGTCGCCGTTTAAAAGGGGGCGCTAAACGAGGGTAATATCCGGCCCCACAGGTCTCGTCCGTCATCTACATCCACTCAGATATGAACACGTCATCAACCATACACACACGCACAGGCACACACGCACACACACATTATATCATACATATATATATATATATATATATATGTACATATGGTCATATACATGCATTTAAATATTTCCATAAATATATTACAATATTATACTTTGGTATAGTTTGTGTATGGTTGAAGGTGCCGGAATCGTGGCTATTGTGAGAGACTCCGATCATGCGCTATATAAAGCAGATCTTCTTTTGGATGCGAATAAAATAAACCATTGTGGATTGACAGATGGAAAGATTAGGTAAGTTATCATATTCATCATCGCATCATTGTTAATCACTTATAAATCTCAAATTACAATTACAATCGCAACCGTTCCACGGTTATCTTCATTGTAATATGACGTCATATTGTCGTCGTCTTCGTATTAATTATCATCACCATTACATTACCATCGTCGTTGTAATCATAGACAACATTTTCTTCGTCTTCGTCGTTCTCATCACCATCTTCTTCGTCCACTTCCTTCTCCTCCTCATCTTCCTCCTCCTCCTTCTCCTTTTCCTCCTCCTTCTCCTCTTTCTCATCCTCCTTCTCCTTGATTCTCGTCATTATTATTAGTAACAATATCACCGTTCACCGCCATAGCCACCACTATCACCATCATTATCGTCGTCATCATTATCATCATCCACAACGACACCATCTTCGTCGTCGTCGTTGTCGCAGTAGTCATAAACGGCATTATCATGGTCTTCATCATTTCGCTGGCATGGTCTGCGCTACCAAAACTTTCAGCTAAACCACAGAAGAATGGACTTAAATCATCGCAAGTTGCAAAGCAAAGAATCAACAACTATCAAGGGTTTTTATAGCAATTGTTAATTTTTTCTTCACCCTCCAAGCCCCCCTTCTTTCGTAAAGGCGCCAGCGCCTATCAGTCTGCAGTTGAGAACGCGGCTACAGAGAGGATGCCTTCCGGGTCTCAGGCCTCGACCCTCCTCCCGCTCCAACCGGGGGAAAATAGGGAGATAATTGCCCGTATATAGATCTGGATGGATAGAGGGCGAAAGGGATCGAGGGACGGAAGGAGATCTAGAGAAGAAACGATCGATGCCCTGCAGGAGAATCGGATAGAGCGAGAGGAGAAGGGCAGATCAAAGGATGTTGGGTAAGAAGCAGCGACATCTACGAACGACCGAATGAAACAATTTGCGTCGGCAAAGACGAATGGAAACGAAGACGACGGATGATGCAGCTACGGAATGAGTTAGGTCATCAGAATCTCCGAATCACGTCATAGAAGACGACCATCAATGCTATGTAGTTCATGAACATCAATAGTTAATGTGCTACAGTATGATGTTATTCTTGCGCTAAAGCAACAGGCCTAGCCTAGACCTAAATTTTAAAGACAAGATCATTCCGTGCGGTGAAGCAATTTTTATTTTTAACGATTACAATAATAATAATATTATTAAATTTAATATTAAGATTACTAATATTAATATTAATATTAATATTAATATTAATATTATTATTATTATTATTATTATTATTATTATTATTATTATTATTATTATTATTATTATTATTATTATTATTATTATTATTATTATTATGTTAAAACTATAATGTCTACTAAATTCATTGCATTTTCTAATGCTTGTGTCATTAAGTATATGATTTATGCGCCTAAATAGGCGTTCTGTTTTTACAGTCGCATGAGAAACAACGTTTTGTTTAATTCGCCAAAGCCACTGAGATATTTCGACAATTATTCGTCTTATGCAACTCAACTTCATTTCGAATGAACAGTTCGAAGAGTATATATATATAGGTCAAATGCCTCAACTATTCTGAATAGAATGAAACCGATGCACACCGCATTGAAAGCTTCAAGGTCTTCCATGACACCTCCTTATATCTTGTTAAAGCGACCCATTAAGACGATTCACAACGTCACAGATCAGTGGCTATAGGGCTAGCATACATGTTTTGTCGAGTTAGCTTACGTACTAAATCGTAATCGTATCATCAATCGTAAACTCTAGATTTCTACGGCGCCCAGCGAGAGCTAAGTCTCAGGAACCGGCTCATTCACAGGCGCAATATATAAAAATAACACGAATAACTGCTATTAAACGGATAGTGAGCGTAAGAATAATTGAGCAAATAACCGTAAAATTGAGACAAATCGTCGTCAATAAACGAACATTCGTCGTAAAAATTGGTCTACGCTGAAATGTCGCGTAATAAACGGTAAACCCCATAGAAATACGAAAAGTCGCCGTAACAATTAGTGTGAAGACCCCTTTACAGTAAATAAAACGAAGATTAACCATAGAAAACGGACTGTCTGTACCTGAGAAAACGGATACCCGTGATTTTACGGTGAAGCGACTCCGTTGACGTCTCATTTAACCGTAATATTATGGAAAATATTTCACAATGTGAAATTAAATTTCGATAACGTTGACTTTTATGTTGATACCATGCTTGATATCATGATATCAGGAAAAAGCTGTTTTGCAATTAAAATTAAAAGTATTACAATATTCCGTAATGATGGACGCATTGTGGAGTGGCTCATTCTTATTTCAGTGTATACCTGTCAAGAAGACGAATGCTAAATTCTTAAATTCCATGCATTAAAGAATTGTTATAACAATTTTTTTAGTAATTTTCAAAGTTCGTACCTGTTTACAAATTTCACTTATTTATGTCTAGCTATATAAATAAATAAATAAATAAATAAATAACAATTTGTTATATTTAGCTTTTGACAGCATACATGCCGTAGGGTCGTTTCAAAGTGGAAGAACTAAATGTATTGGCGCCTGTCACTTGTTTACTTTCTACTTGATGCTTTGAGTTCTTTGTTTGCAGAGAAATCGACCTGGACAAAGGAATGCTCGAGTCAGACCATAGGCGGATGAAGTGGGTACCACGGGGGAGGCGGAGAAGGATGGAAGAGGGAGAAAGAGGAGAACTGAGGGGTGCTATGCAGATGAGCAGGAGAGTGTATGAAAGGGGTTGGGTACGTGGTGCATGGCGGCTGTTTGAATTTGATGTTTCCGTTTGACCTGCTTGGTCAACGATTCACCCCTCCCCATGTGTGAGGTTCACCCCTCCCCATGTGTGGGGTTCACCCCTCCCCATGTGTGGGGGTTCTCCCCTTCCCGTGTGTGGGCTTCGGAGCAGCTGGCCCAAGAGATGGTTCGTTTTGAGCGTCCAGGCAAGCAGAAAATCACAGACCGCGTCAGACGCGGAGGTTCATAGCTCGGACGCACTCCTCGCCCATCGTGCCGCTCACTTTCTTCCAGGCGACTGGACCTAGAAGATCGGAAGAAAATTCGAGACCAGCTGACACGCTCTCGACTGAAACGGCGGCTCCGTAGGACTTTTAGGCAGTCGTCACGCTTCGTTGGTTACTCTCGATACTGCGTCGGCTGACTGATGATGGATCTTCGACGCAGGCAGACTTTCCTCCACAATCCAAGTTCCACGAAGGACCTCTTAAAACACAAGTACCGCTCTTTGAACTACACCTGGCCATTCGCCCATAAGATCACGCATCACTGACATCTCATAAAAATACACAGGCAATTTACACACACAGTACATAGTTCGTATAGAATCTGTTTTACACAGACAGACAGAGACAGACAGAGACAGACAGAGACAGACAGGCAGACAGGAACATACACAAGAGAGCCATAGAAGCTGACAGTACTTTGAAATTCCTGTGCATTTCACTATTATTACTTCAATTCGTTGCAGCCAGTGATCAAAGAAGCTCCTAAGACATATACACAAAGACAAACACACAGACATATATCTGTATATGTATAATGTATTATATAAAAATGCAACTATATATATGTTCCAGTGATCGATCCTTAATTAATGCATGTGAGAAATCGTTGGATTCTGCATTATTTAACTATATATTAACATTATTTTATATATATATATGTATATATATATGTATATATATATGTATATATATATATATATATATGTATATATATATATATATGTATATATATATATATTGAAACCTATAGGCTTATATGTCCTGCACTGAAAAACTGTGTGTTACGTTTCCTAAAGCCCGAATGATAGCCAATCGGAGAACAGACTAATTCTTATTCTTGAAATACATGCGCATTAGTTAAATAATGCAGAATCCTACGATTTCCCCCATGCGTTAATTAAGGATCTAAATAAACAAGGCGTGGACTATGAATATGCATATATAGAGATTGATCCCTTGAACATACAGTATATACATGTACATTTTTAATTAAAACATTATAAATATACACGAAAGGCAGTCTTCTAACCGTTGCTAGGTAACCGCGACCTTTGGAGCAGAGATCGACGACAGAGGGCGTGCTCGGTTATAAATTAATGCGAAAGATATAAACTGACTTCCGGTAAATGTTCCGATAGATGTCGCTGGAAATTATTCAAAACAGGTTTTCGATTATCATCCATTATGCGCTCTGTCCTCAGATAGCAAAGCAGAAACGGTGAACATCGTTGTTAGCCTCGATTATAGGTCTCTTGCTTAGTTCACAATTTGTTCTTAAATAAATCGCGATGTTCTTAAAATACATTTTAAACCTGCTAAGTCTGTAGCGTCAATTATAACGAGCCGAAACATGCAGGAGTTGAGGAAGAAACTTACTTGCATTGTATTGTATTGTATTTGATAACTTATATAGCGCTTCTTACAGAACAAACTACTCAGAGGTGCTTCCAGCATGAGAACCCCGGGGAAATAAGAACGTCTTCAAACAACGAGCTGACTCAGCTGTATCACAACAGTGACCCATGCACGAAACGATAGCGGAAGTTCATTCCGTAGAGATGGACCAACGACAGGAAAAGCCCTCTGTTGCGAAAATTGAGGACTTAACACGAGGAACAAATAGATCCAGACGACCTAGAGAACGTAGAGGACGGATGAGGTACTTGCACGACTGATTTTATTCCATTAGCATAACTTATTGCGATCTATTTGTCCTTCAATTCTCGGCTTTTCATGTCCTTCATCCACCTCTCCTTAGTTTCGCTTTAATCGAATTATCACACACGGTTCTTCGTTTAGGTATTTCTGTTAGTATACAATACTAACCCGAACCCGGTTTTGGGGCAACTGACTGGCAATCTCCTAAACTCAAATAAACCATGGCCGGATTCTTAATAAAAATTTCAGCTGTTAGAAATGCATGTAAGGGCGCTATATAAATTATGAATGATGTTACATTAAATTAGGAGTGTGTGATTGAAGGAAGGTCATCACAGAAACACATCGTTGCGGAAGCATACGTCTTTACGTAGCTTCTTGATTGAGTGTATCATCCCAGATGCATCCTCTTGAGTACCATAATTCCGATCTGAATCCTCATGCCCTCCTCACTTGCACTTATGGATATCATACATCTTCACTCTGCATCCTCATATGTAGACATCCACAACATACATCTTCATCTCAAATCTCGTGTGTGGCAGTGGAAGCAGTGAGATAGGCTTCACTTCCTATCCTCCTCAGTTTCCTCCTCAGTTCCCTCGAAGGCGATAAGGTCAAAGTCTGATTCAGCTGACGTCGGTTGAACCAGGGCTGCAGCCCCAGTGCGTTTTCTTCGCATCACCCTCCAACTCAACGTCTACATCGCGTCATAATTAGAAGACGAGAAAAAAACGCTGCGCTACCGTATGATTTGCAGGCTACGCCCACCCATGCAAACGCTCTGAGCGCTCTAGATAAGCATATACCGTATGATTTCTAGACTATAGCCCATGCCGCCTCTTAGCAAAGCGCCCTGTAATTTCAGCCTTCTGTAATCGCTGGTATTAATTGAAAAGCGCGGGGGTAATTGATTGAAGGAGGCGCGATCAACTGACGATTCTGACCGCTAGAGGGACGACTACCTAAGCGTGAAATCGAACTGACAGCCCTGAGCATGAAATCGCACGCACGCTTCTAATAAGCCGCGACTCTCCTCTCAACACCGGGCAGTGCAGACTAGGATCAATGTCTCAAGGGGCAGGATATGGGGCAGGGGTAGGTTAGGGTGGGATTGGGGAAGCAGCCCAATCGTCACCGACAATTGTTAATCTCAGTTTGCATTTTTCTTTAGCCAAAAATTTTGATTGCAATGCCACTTCTGAAATCATCTGTTACTGGAAACTTCGGCTAAACCGATAGGCCTATAGATAAGCCTATAGATAAGCCTATAGATAAGCCTATACATAAGCCTATAGATAAGCCTATAGATAAGCCTGACAGAGCACGATCAGTGTGGTCCAAGTCAAGTATTTCATCTGACAAATCTTAAACAACTCATCACCAGACATTACTGTTTAACCACCCTTCTGTTCTTTTCTCAGTCGTCTGCTGTAGGGCTGCCCCAACTTCATGCCCCAAATTTCTGTGAAAATTAAAACTGCAATTAAACTCTAGTGATGTATAAGGTGAGGAAAATCAATGCATGAATATTACTTTCTCGACACTTTTCAAAATCCCACTGGATCATATCTACTTTGGTAATAAATAAATGTACAATAAATAAATAAATAAATAAATAATATATAATAAATAAAAAATAAATGGATGAATAAAACAACGTGAAAAAATTAATTAATTACATGTAATTACTAAGTGAAAGAATGATAGTATTTAGCATTTTGGCCACATTCTTCTATATTTGTCTGAGGTTGGGGGGTGAAGCAACGCTCTAACTCTTCCCTCTTCCCCTTTGACCCGGAAGGGCGTGGCACTTAGTCACCCAAGTGCAAGGTAAACAAATCACTTGAGAAGATCGACAAAGGGGAGATACAATGAGAATGAGAAGAAGAAGGATGAGGAAGAGGAGGAGGAAGAAGAGGAGGAGGAGGAAGAGGAGGAGGAGGAAGAGGAGGAGGAGGAGGAGGAAGAGGAGGAGGAGGAAGAGGAGGAGGAGGAAGAGGAGGAGGAGGAAGAGGAGGAGGAAGAAGAAGAGGAGGAGGAAGAGTAGGAGGAGGAAGAGGAGGAGGAGGAAGAGTAGGAGGAAGAAGAGGAGGAAACTGAAAATATGGTGTTGCAAATTGCTGACGCACGCTTAATAACACATTCAATGATGATGACGCTTGTGATGATGACGACGACGACGATGACGACGACGACGACGACGATGTTGCTTTCAAAACTCATGTAACCACTGTAATTACCTCGTTGGATGCCATGTGTATGTGCGCCTGTGTGATCCTGTGTGTCTATGTCTGTATCTTTGTGTCGGTATATGTCGTTCTGTCTGTCTGTCTGTGTGTCTATGTGTCCTTGTGTCTGTCTGTTTGTCTGTCTGTCTGCCTGCCTGTCTGTCTGTCAGCCTGCCTGCCTGCCTGCCTGCCTGCCTGCCTGCCTGCCTGCCTGCCAGCCTGTCTGTCTGTCTGTCTGTCTGTCTGAGATCCCATGTATCATTTGGACATTTCTCTTTCAGCTTAGAAGTCCTCCTTCTTCCTACTTCGTTAGAATATTCGTGATCGAAGCCAACAGCGCCCTGCCAATCGCGCTTCATTGGCTCGACAACGTGACAGGCGAGCCATGGCTAACCTGTTTACCATCGACGGAGACCCATTCCTCTGTTCTTAGCAAATTAAGTTGTAATACGCATCATCATTTCACGTTACACTGAATAGACATGCGCAGTTGTTAGTTCCGTTGCGCCATCGCTTCCGGTCGCCATCTTAATTAGTTTGTAGATCTTAGAAGGCAGGCAGCGGATTTGGACGAAAGACGGAGGCCCAGTGGACCGTAAAATATGGCCTCAGAATTCCACTGATATAATTACAGGCGCTTCGAAAGAGGAGGAGGAAGATGAGGAGGAGGAGGAGAAGGTAGCAAGGAATAATGCGACTGTAACGACGACGGTCCATGCTGTCCATCGCAACAGCAGCAGCTGCTAATGTCTCCTATTCCATGCATCCCTAGATCGACACCGTTACCAATTCTCTCTCTCTCTCTCTCTCTCTCTCTCTCTCTCTCTCTCTCTCTCTCTCTCTCTCTCTCTCTCTCTCTCTCTCTGTTTCTGCTCTATCTTTTTCTGTCTTTCTCTGTCTTTCTCTGTCTTTTTCTGCCTCTCTCCGTTTGTCTACCTTTGCCTGTCTGTGTGTCTGACAGTCAGTTGTTCATGCATATGAGTCTCTTTGTATAAGTATACAAATGTATGCGTGTGTTATAGCACATTCATGTATGTGTATGCATGTATGTATCTATGCATGTGTATGTACGCATGTATATATGTATGCATGTGGGTATGTATGTATGTATGTATGTATGTATGTATGTATGTATGCATGTATGTATGCATGTATGTATTATGTATGTATGCATGTGTGTATGTATGTATGCATATCTGTATGTATATATGTATGTATGTATGTATGGAGAGAGGCAGGGAGGAAGGGAAAGGAGTTAGACAGCCTAAGGAGGATAAACACGCAACAACAGGTAAGTCTCTTATAAGCCGAGATCGAGAAGACAGCAGAGGCTGAGAAGGGCCGACAAACTATGGAAATTAATTTCAAGCTTTCTTTCGGACACTGAAATGCTTTCTCTCTTGTCCAGAACAATTTTGACTCGTGTCTCTTAACATCAGTCAGTCAATCGGAAGACCTTGGTAGCAGCCATCGTAAGGTTCTACGTGCTCGTGGGTCCGCCGTACATTGCAAATGAATTTATGCTTATAAGAGTCGATCGTTGTTAAATGAAAATTACTCAGGCGACAATGCATCTATAACAGACTCTCTCCTCATTCGGATGTTATATAAATTGGCTGACTTAATGACATCGTCCAGTATTATTGTTGGCTATGCGTAGATTCGATTCTTAACCGATCCTCACTGCAGGGCGATGGATTACATAGACCTAGCCATTCAAGTGAATAAATCGATCGAAGCGAATATAGAAATACTCGTAAAACATTATGCATACATTTCCATAAATATATGAACACATATACACAATGCAAGCAGCATATATACATGCATATACATATATGTAGGGGCCTATATATGTGTGCGTGTACCTCTCCCGTTGAGTGATTTCGATGCAGGACTATTTATAACTCAGTGGGTGCGAGCAAGCTGAACGCAACGATTTGTCGACAGATGTCACCAGCATAACGAGTCTCGTCGAGATCTCGTCTCGCGTCGACGAGGCGCGTTATCGTTGAATAAAACCGAAGTTTGTCGATTTTAAGAAATGGCTTTGACATCGATTTTCCTCTAAGGTGCACATCGGGCGTCAGATGGCGAACAAAATACACGAGAAAACGGCGCCATCTGTCGACTGCCGACGACGAAGAACCTATTTGTACTAAGAGAACTAAGAGGCGGTATGATTAGAGGCCTGAATTATGTCGAATTAATGCGACCCGTGTAGATGCCGTTAATTCATAATAACATTTATTTGGGGCTTTATGCTAGGATATCAGTTTAAAATTACAGTTGATTTGAGTTAAATAGAGCAATGCGTGTTAACCGCTACGCATAATGACAGTAACTGAGAATATTGAGACATCAAATATGCATAATGAGTTTATGAATATTTAAGACTCACAATTTAACTGTTACACGATATTATGTGCTACTTTTTATAGATATCTACCTATGCATTATGCATATGACATGTGTTTTAGCTGTAATTAGGAAGTTGGTTAGTATAATTTTAACACGTGGATATTGTTTTCATAGATACAGTCCAGTTTTAGGAGGAAAAGATCCAGTCCAGTGAATGGAAGACAAGATCCAATCCAATTCATTCACTGCAAAACCCAAACCAATGCACCGTGGACAAGATCCAGTTCAATGCATGGCGGAAAGACTCAGACCAATGCTTGTAATTGTAAATGTAATCTGACATTTATAAAGCGCCACTTCAAGAATAGACTCGTCAGAGGCGCTCCCGACCCGAACCAGTGAGACCACTGTCAAATAATACAGACTTCAGACGCTTGCGAAACTGCGGAAGGGACAAACTGAGGAATTCAAGTGAAGAACAAGATTCAGAACAATGCGTGGAGGACAAGACTCAAACCAATGCACCGAGGACAAGTTCCAGTCCAATGCATGGCGGTAAGACTCAGCTTAATGCTTGGAGGACAAGGCTCAGCGCTTATGGGAGCCCTTATCATTAGACTGAAGTCACATCCTGTCGTCTCAGTACCAACACAACTGCCAGGTGGAGCAGAATAGAGCAGGAGAACGCACAACTCGCTAATATAATCCGGAAGAGTCCACGTCCAATGATAAGTCGCACGAGGTGGCGGCTCAAGGATTGATTACGTGGAGGGCGAGAGCATTTCCAGAGGGACGCCACATTCTGGCAGTCCACCATGTTCGGGTCTGGTCAGAGGGGCGCCAGCACACAACCAAGAGTAGTGGGGGGGCGAATCGCCCTCCACGCCTATAGCCAACTCCGCCACTGCCACGAGCATTAGGTAGATAGATGCGACGAAACAGAGAGATCGGTCAGCAGCAGAAGCAGAACATCCATCGAAGCATGCAATTTATACACATCGTCACAGTCCAGAGACTTCAGGCAATCTTACTTGTAAACAACCTTGAAGGGTCATAGCCACTCAAATCAAATGTTGAAGAAGTATAAAAAGAGGATAAAACGGCTCTATGTGGAAAAACTATACTTCGAAAAAGTCCCAAGTCTGTCCAATACGCCATATTGAATGATTGCCATTTATGGAGCACCTGTGCGAGAATCTTAAGAGGCGCTATGTAAATTATATACGTGTTCTGTTAAAGTACAATACAAAAGAGGACTCTGTCTAAAACGTCTAAATTTATATATAAGGCTACTGATAGGTCTTACACACATCATTAATCGTTCAACTAATAATTCCATATAATTCTATATGCTCAATAATACAAAGCTATATCGCACTCAAAGTCGTCTTAGAATGAAACAGAACTAGCTAGAAAAGAGACAAATTAGACCTACTCATTATACACACTAATTAATTGGTTGACATTATTAATTATTATTATTAAACAGACATTTATAAGGCGCGCAATTAACAACAGCCTCGAAGGCGACATAATTATAATCATTCATTCATAGTGACATGTTGGCCCGTAGCTCCAGACCGGATGCCAAGTTTCTGACGGATTTATTCAGGTAAAGAGCGAGTCTTTTCGCACTTCCCGCACAAAAGCCTTCTCTTGTAAAATGGCGGGAATCAGTTGAACATCCCCTATCATCGCCAACGGATACGTCGCTCTTCCGTGCTCAGCCTCTTAAGAGCATTTCACATATGGGCCCCGCCAAGGTCTCTGACAAAACATGCGCCATTAGAGACACACTACCCATAATTAAGTTTTAACTTTCGACACCCAGGTGACCCTTAAAGCTTCGGAATATGTTCTCCCCTCGCCGGATATCATTTCCTTCTTAGGGCTCCGGCGAACGTCAGCTAAATATATGTCGCACTAGGGAAGACGCCCCTTTGAATCGAGGCTTTCGGGAGAGTGAGGTACACGTGGGCCAAATATCCCTCACCTTAATCACAGATATAACAGCCATTGCAAATATATATATATGTCATTTCTCGTTAAATATATATAATATGTATATGCATACATATAACGATTATGTGAATATGTGTATATAGACAATAACGCCTGTTCTGTGGAGTGAGGCATTTATTCCCTGGGAGGGGGGTCTTGCACTCAGTTTCTTCCTGTGGAGAAGACGGAGTTTGGGATGATTTGACGCGCACAGCAGTGGGAGGTGACAGGGTCTGTCCGTCTCCAGGTCTTGACGTGGCCTGTGTCGTCGTCCTGTGGGCATCGCATTCTTCCCTCCCTTCGTCTGTCTGTCCTCCTCGTCGTCGTCGTCGTCCTCCTCCTCTCCCCATGAGTCTCCATTAAACGCCGATCGCTGACGGTGACACGCGAAGGAAACGTTCAACACGTTGATTGCATATGGTCAGCGAAAGACGCCCTTCATTAATTGCACCTGCAATTATCCATCTATTATATATATATATATATATATATATATATATATATATATATATATATATATATATATATATATATATATATATATATATATATATATATATATATATATATATATATATATGGCCGATAGTAATAAAGAGTTAGACAGAGTCATTGTGCATCTAACTGACTGACTGACTTACTTACTTACTTGATTCTAACGAGTGAATGACCTACGAACGAACTGACCTTCTTTTGCTTTCTGCGTGGACACTGACCGACGCTGACCCAACTAATCAGTAACGGATACGCTTCGTTGATCGTCGTTAGTTCAACTGGTTTCCCTCTGGTTTCGCGCTTGGCAGTGACGGATTTAGCTATAGGCTTGGGGGCGGTTCCCCCTCAACGATTATTTTCCCGCGCACCTCAGACCATGGTGTATTGCCAGAATGTGGCCCCCCTCTGGAAATGCTCTTGCCCTCATGCAAGCAATCCTGGAGCCGCCATTCCTGCGTGGTGCTAACAGCTGATATTTTACATATTAAATTGCATTAAATCCTGTAGGCCAACGCCGAAGCGAGAGGCGTCTCCAGCCAACCCTGACTAACATGTATCTAACAGCAGCCATATAGCATAACTTCAGCTGTGCCATGTACAACAGCAACGCCTACCAATGCGATTTCTATGACACCCGGCAGGTGCGCCTGACCTAAGGTCATGACCCATGACCTACGGATTAAGACGTCATCCATCCTTCGATCTTGTGCATTGAAGCATATAGTTTGCTATGCATCAGTGAAAAGCAATAACCGTAAAATATTTCTGCTATAAGCCACCTAAACCCCAGCCGGACCGAGTGCATTGTTCGCTGGCCAATCTTACTCAAAGCACCCAACAAATGTTCACCGTACAAAAGAACCCTTTCGCAGTGATGCCAAAGATCTTCGAGTAAACAAGATACGACATTCAAACTGTCTTGGCGTCATCTCACTATCTAGCTAAATGTGGCGCCACCGTGCGAGTGGTATGATGGGGTCTTCAAAACATGTTTTTGTTATGCGACATTAGCAGTTATCTAGTAACGTTAACTTGCACTTTATAAATCTTCTTCTTGTAATAATAACTGCATAATACTAATACTTAGTATTTAATTGATTATTTCATGTTAAACTTGTATATTGGTTGTTGACAATTTTTTTAAATCAATAAACGAAGAATAAATTATAGTTTGTGTATTGCCGTTATAGTTAAACAGAATATAGGCTCCCGTTTGTGGAATACCATGCCCTTTGAACCCTCACCTCTTATAGTACGGTATACGAGGACTAACAAAAGTTTGAAGATTAAAAAAGGTTTCAAGTCGTTGGACTGCTGTGAACATATTTGCAACTCAGCTTACCAATTCTTTGAGCTCAGGACCAAACTTCTAAGCAGCTTCTATGTCGGCAACTAAACGAGTGTATTAGCTCAACATTAGGATCGCCTTAACTACACCCCTGAATGGAAGGCATTATGTTCAGAAATAAGTTGCTACATTAATTGCACTGCCACAAGAGAGGGATGCCAGAGTGTCCTTGTGACATGGTCAACAGGCTTTCAGCTGTAACAAATTCTATACATTAAGTGCTACTTGTTCAGCTTTGTCTAAGTGTATACCAGCTGGACCAATCCTATCTATAACTCATTAGTGTTATAAGCAGTTTTTATCCAAACACGCCCAGTCTTACGTTTAAGATTTTTTATATTTGATGCTCATTTGAAGCAGCTCGGTGGTCAGTCGGTAACGTGTTTGGTCACTGATCAAGCAGTTGCAGGTTCGACTCTGTCACCAAGTAGCATGATTTGTTACTGGCGTAAGCTGGGAAGTAAACAGCAAGTCCTGTGATGCACTGACCCCGTGTCCGGGACATTGGAATTTGTCCACAGTCGGCTCAAGGGCCTAAAGAAAAGTAGTGCCTCCCCTATGTCTCACTTGTGGGATACGAGATACTTTACTTTTTACTTTTATGCTTCACCACTTCAGCATTTAACTTTCTGTATGACATTGGTTTTTGTTACCCAGAGCTTCACGGCCCAATCCTCTACTCGATGCCCTATGTTTTATTGGCATCATACACAATTAGAAATCTATGTGAAAATCATCATAAATAGATAGGATTGCCTCTTCAAAACTGATCAGGCCCTCCCCAGCTGGTACTTAAATTTTCAGAAAGACAAAATCCAAATGACAGTTGACAGATTATTAAAAGCAACAGAAAAAAACAGTTCCTTCCAGTTTTTAAAACTTCAGTTCCCTGCATTTCAGAAGCCAGTCACCATCAGTACGGCCGAGCTCTTCCTCGCATCATTTGACCACGGCCTCCCGTCCTAGGACTGACAATTGCAACGTCCAGAAAGTCACCGACTTGAAATTTCTTTCCAGACAAAGTCACAAAGTCATCAGGACCATTGCGGCCGGTGCAAGTCACGCCAATGTCACGCATTCTGTAGCCCTGCGACCGCATGTCTGGGTAGACGATGGCAAACTCAAATGTGGTGCCTTTACTGCGTGCTTCTGTGGTCACCGCCTTGACCAGGCCGGTCAGTTCTTTCAGTGTAGCGTCCATCCTAAAGCAGGAGAGAAGAAAAACAGATGAAGCATGCCGGTACACCTGTAAAGCAATGGAGGAAAGAAGAAACCCAACATTAGGCTGAAACTGAAACCAATGGAGAAAATTAACAAAATAATTACTGTGAGATTAGAAATTCTTTTTAAATGTGGTACGATTTGTGGTTCAAAGCAATAAAAGATACACCTATGGACAGTAACAAACTGCATGGGGAAAATTCATCCCAGTGAGGGATAGTCTAAAACAGTGGGGAATTAGTTTTGAAGCTCTACCTTCTCACTTATTAATCACACACTGCACTCAAGCTTTCACCTGCCCTCAATTTAATGAAGGCTGAAGGCTACTTATTTTTGAGTTCTGTGGATAATGACACTCTGCAGCTGAGTAGCCACCTTGAACTGGTGCTACATAAACGTTCACAAATAAAACACACATTCGTGCAGCATCTGCTAAAATCAACTTAAAATGAGAGAACAGGAACTGAAAGTTTACATAGATTGCATTTCATTTCTGTCTCAAGACACTCAGACATTTCTGCTTCTCAGTGACCGGAAAGCAATCTAATGCAACAATGTAGTAAGTAAAAGTATCCCATATCCCAAAAGTGAGACATAGGGAAGGCGCTCATTTCCTTTTCTTTAGGCCCTTGTGCCGGCAATGGACGAATCCCAGGGTCCTGGACATGGGGCCAGTGCATCGCAGGACCTGCCGTTTACTTCCCAGCTTATGCCAGTACCAAATTACAATGCTTGGTGACAGAGGCACATGTGTGCAAACAACTTGCCCAAGGTCACTACACGGAGTCAAACCAGCAACTTTGTGATCACTGACCAAACGTGTTACCGACAAACCACCATGCTGCAAAATAATGTGGTGTAGAAATTTATATGACTCCACTTCAAGAAAAACATTTTCAGTGGTGCTCCCGATTTCACAGTGACAACGTACCTGGTAATGGACTATTGGTCACTACAGGTCAAAGTGGTACGCTAGAATTTAAAGCAACTTTGTAAAATGTGTTGATATCTAAGTCCTCTGCAGAGATTTTGAAGTGAAAATCTAGATAGTTAATTTCTAATTTTAATGAAGTTGACTTTACAAGCAAACAAGTAACACGTGTACCTGAAAGACTGATGCAACTTGTTGTATTGACAAACTTTACAAAACAAAGTTAAAAAGCAAAACGTAAAAACAGCACAGATTCAAGCAGTTTATAAAATTACAAACCATGTGTAAATCTGAATTTCGTTGGAAGGTGTTTTTCCTCGGCTGAATTCGTTCGGCATGTGGTGTCTTCCCATTCCAACAAATACTCGAATTAAAACTGGACAGACCTTAGACACAAAAATTACAAATAATAACTTAGTGAAATTGTTCAGTTTAAGTCATCAGTTTTCAGTTTTATAAGCAGCTCTTAACTTATAGCTGAATATTAACAAATTTAAGAAAATAAAAATCAGGGCAACATCAAAAATGCTCATTGTCATACTTAAGTATAAAGCTGTTTGATATTTGAAAACACATTGCCTGTTTTTTTGCACCACATTCATTCGGCAAATAAATTTGTCATTTGTGGAATTTGCTCAGTAGTTCTTTCATCTTTAGAGGACTGTCATGTCCGAATCTGTTACGCAGTTATTTCTCAAATCTGCTTTGGATTTTGCATTTTTTGAAGGTAATCACACACAACACTGCCATTCGGAATTGTTTAACGTATAACAGTTTGCGATTGGTTCCAACTGGGACCAAGTGGAACTGGTGATGAAATGGTGAGCCAGCGTCTTTAGAGTGTCATCAAGTGTCCATTATTGAGAATGGTTCTGTGTTCACTAAGTTGGCTGTTAAGGATGCCCATTTTGCACAAATCTTGAGCTCTAATGAATTCCAGGACATCTTCCACCATCAGCCCAGGGAAAGTCACTCGGGAAGCATAAAAGACTATTGCAGTCTCTTTCTTCAGTTGTCACTCATCCATTATCCTCAATGCAACACAGACCAAAACCTGTCAATACTAGATGGGACTCTGCTGGTAGGGGTTCTACATGTATGCAAGGGCCTGCCATCGGTGACTCCCAGCTATTCAAGCATCATTTTCTTATGTACAGATAACTTGTTGCTCTCAATGAACTCTAACATCAGAAGGTGGTATAAAAATGTTCACTTATTTTTACATTGCATTACTTTGAAATCTGCGGTAACAACTAGACAAGACAAAAGCCATGATTAGTCAAAGAGATACATACATACTGTCACATTAAAAACCTGTTCTAATAATCACATACATAACCGTGCCTGAAAAACACTCACAAAGTTGGAAAAATTTAAACTGGGCTTGAAAATGCACTGGATTTGGCAGGAATTGCTGAATAATTATTACTATCTTCACTCTGTACTGACTCCCAAGGCTTGTCTCTACTCGACCAGGTCTTCTGGCTCTCTAAATTCGACTATTCTGTGGTCAAAGGACAGCTCTCGGCTGGCATGCCTTTTCTGTTGCTGGCCTTAGACTCTGAAACTCTCTCCCGCAAATGTTCGCTCTGTGTTCGCTCCGCAAAGTCTGTCTGGCCTTCAGATCTCGACTGAATACTCATCTCTTCCTGGACTAGTTTCCTCCATAGGCTGCTCCTGTATCATCCAGGATTCCCCTCTTGGCTTTTCAACCGGACTCACCATGGAATTTGGTTCGCATAAAGATTTTGCTTAGCACAGACCATCGACTGATGCCTTGAGCATTATTTCAGTGGCGCTACAGAAGATCTTAGATTATTTATTTGATTATTACTCCCGTGTTGAGTGAATTGTTTCACTAATTATCGCCCATTTACCTTTTGTCGGTCGATGGTCTTTTCTGGCTCCTTGTTAGCATTATTTTCAATAACTGATTCCATTATCGTAAAATGTATAAACGATTCAAAGTAATTCAATCCTTTATAGTAATTATATCTTTCTGTAAAACAAGTAGAATGTGGACATGTTACTACCAACAATATTGGCTATCCCAAGTAAAAACCACATTGGTAATTTTGTAGCGCTGTAATTTCTGAATTACAACAAACTATATAATTATAAAATATGATGTATATTATGATGCATATAATAATACAATTAGTAATTTGTTATGTAGTAATAATATACGCTATTATTATTGTATCGTATCGCCAAGTTGATACGAGGCCAGGATCTACGGAGCCGAGGTCAGAACCTGCGAACGAGGTTTTAATACTAATAGACTAACTTAACAACAATTTTCGTCAGTTCGTATTAAGTGCGGAAATTGAATGCATAATCAATATCGTAATCGTAATCGTAAATCCAAGATTTCTACAGCGCCCAACGAAAGCCGCGCCGAGGGGACCAGCTTATTCAGAGGCGCTCAGTCAAAACAAAATCGATAGGCAAAAGGGTTCGGTTCCAGGTCAAGATCCAAGAGTTCAGATATCGGTTTTAAACGACGATCCTTGGATGCAGGCCTCATCAGTGCCATTTTTCGACCTCAGCAGTACTACAGCGCTCTATTAAATCGTCTTAATATTAATTATTATCCTGCTGTATTATTGCTATCTCGGGTTTAAAATAATAATAATAATAATAATAATAATAATAATAATAATAATAATAATAATAATAATAATAATAATAATAATAATAATAATAATAATAATAATAATAATAATAATAATAATAATAATAGTCCTAATGAATTATTAGGACTTTTGGCGCGGCCATAGACATCATGAATATTAATATTAATTTTGTCAATGGGCGCAGCGTTTCTTTTGGCAGCAACAGTAGCTGCAGTCATTGAATGTTTTTCTTCTGAACATCAAAGATGGCGGAGTTAAGTTTCGGTTCTCCCGCTTCAGAAATCGACAAATTTCACGAGCGCAGCGATGCTTTTTCGCTGGAAAAGTTAGACGACTGTTTAGACTTTTGTTCCATGACATCTGCGCCGAAAAACAGTACGAGTTGTTTGAACGGAGGCGATGGAATTGAAGTCGCAGTAGGATCGGATGGGCCGGAGAGTAGTAGAGATCCTACTCTGGCTAGGCTGGATGGAGTCATGCGACAGTGCTTCAGTAACTTAAAAGATTCGTCTGTCGATGGATGCTGCACGGATCCGGTTCAGATCAGACAACAGGAAGAACATCTACGCGAAAACGAGTCAGTCGCCTGTCTGTTTTTGTTGTTGTTTCACTGAAGATGTTATGTACACTAAAGCAACAGTTAAGGTCATTAAACAAAGATGACAATAGGGGCTTGTATGCTAAGTTAGTGACACGTATTTAGATAACATAGTTTGAAATTGTATATATTATAAACAGTCTGTGGGATATTTTGCAATTTATGCTACTAGTAACTTTAGAGTTTCTGTTGGATTTTGCTTCAGTCGATTTATGTATGGTTGAATTGATGGGAAGACAGGTGGTTGATGGATGGATGAAATGCTCTTAAGGGAGCTATATAATGTTTGATTGCACTGCTTTACATTTGAACTGTACTTTGATTTGAATTTAGACTGTGGTTTACGATTACAAAAAATTTTGGAAACGTTTTACCGGTTGATTGGTTTGCAACATACGCCAGACAGCTTCAAGAGAAGTCGCTTGAAATCAAGCAAACTCAAGTATGTTTTGTTATACTGTTGTTAGCATTATTATTTCTGTACTTATATAGCACCACTGTCTGATGACAGAGCTTCACTCAGTGTTGCTAAGTTATGGAAAGCCTTGCAATATTTTCCACCTTAAAGGGGATCAGATCCACACTTTCTACTACAAGGCAAGTGTTTAACTAATCAGCCCACATGCTACCATAAATTAGTTTTTCGATGTGAATAGTATTACTAAATGTACTAATGTGATGTGTATTTACCAGTACCATTACAGTTATTCTGCAAATTTGTTAAAATTTGCCTATTACTGTGCTTAATATGGCGAGTACTGACTTGCATATCTGAAGCATATATAACTTAAAGTATTTACTTGTTTTTAAAGCAATAACTTGTGATAGGCGTATTTCTTTACCATAGTAAATGAACATACAAAGGACTGCCATTTAGGTTTTGAGAGTTTTTATGATGGAGGTCATTCATAGAAGTGTTCTTACCCTTTGAATGTCATCCTGTTGTGCAAAGTTGGTAAATGGTTGCTGGCAATGCATCCTATAAGCAAGCACTTTCTGAGTTGGGGGCTTTTTGAATTGCTGTTGTTATTTGGCATTTCGTTAAAAAGATCCCGCAACTCCAGGGTGATGCACAGACAATTCTTTGTGTAACAGAAGAGAGACCTTACCTGATGTGAGATTACCAAATCTTTTACCATTACAATCATATGTGAGTGGAGAGAAAACTCTAATATTGGGATAAACCAGAAATTTGAAACTGCATCTACGTACAGCATTTTGCTTTTAACCTTTGGTTTTCTTGACTACTGGTTTGCTGCCAATTTCAGACGAGCCAGTCGAGTGACCTGGATATTTCAGATGACGAAGATCTGCAGCAGTCTTTTGACCTGCACTCCTTAATCATATCAAGTCTTCACCAGGAACCAATGTTTTCTGCAGATGAAGTCATCAGCGAGATTGAAGGAATGCTCGAAGTAAACAGTTTCTGCCAGTTAGCTTAATCGAATATAGGTGTTATATAAACTGTTATATTCGTACATTCTTGCGAACTGGTACACGAGTTTCTGGAATAATACTGTGTTACGTTGAATTGGTGATCAATAAAGGATCTGAAATCTGAATCAGGACATATATATGCATGTAATCATATCTTGAGAATTTCTATGTAGCGGTACTGTAATAATGCTTAAGGCATCAGACGATAGTCACTGCTAAGCAGCCAAGAGGGAATCTGTGCATTCATGATACAAAGATACTTGTCTGTTTCAACTCGCTTTCCCACCATAGCCTGACTTCTGGTTTCCATAATCGATCAGATTTCAGCCAGGTTTTTCCAACGGATTACAAATTTTTGACTGTTGTTTCACTTGAATAGTCTATTAACTTGTGTCTTTATATAATTGGAGGAGGTACAGAAATGATTAGATTAGGTTAGATTAGATGTGGAACTTCAGATTAGGGGGAGCAAGGAGATAGTGGGGATCAGGGATATAACAATAAAACACTATTAGGCAAAACTTAAGTCTTCCAAGTTGTTAGATATATTTTCAAACATTTGATTTGTTTTACAGAGTAATTAGCTTTTTGCCTTATTTAATATCTTAGAAAATATTTTATTGTTGATTTGCATTTTAGGACTTTCCTCCTGCATCAGCTACTGAGCTGGATGTCTTCTCCCCAGAACTTCTCAAATTTCGTGAAAGGAGTCGGGAACTGGGAAAGTCTTTAGAAAGCAGTAAGTATGCTCTAATGAAAATACTGGGCTTCATTAATACCGACTTACTCAGAATACAATCTTCCCTCTATGATATCTCTGAAGGGAGTCACCTTTCAGTATGTGTACAATCCATTTCCCCTGTCTCGTTCTTATTGTAGCCATCAGAGATCTTTTCTTCTCCACCTGTTGAAGCTCCTCTTTGTTTGTTTGGAGTATCTGCTGGTAAAACTACTCTGGATCCTCATTATACGTTGTGGATCCATTAATGCAAAATTATCAGAGACAAGCCATCAAATCAAAACAACATGTAAACCAGGCCACATGTAGAAGGCCCAGACAGCCATGTTCATTTGGCCCCTAGCTGGCCCACTTGGTGTCACTGATGATGTCTGGTGGCCAGTTAAGGGTCTAATTGGGGCCTAACGAACGTGGCTGTCAGCTAGATATTGCTGAAATCACCTAAAATATTCTGTGATACCATAAAATATTCACTGACTAAACCCATACAAAGTATGGTAGGCATATCTACCATAACTTCGTTGCATTTAACAAAATTCAACATATTTAACATGTACTTTGTGATCTAAAATTTAAAAACATGCAGAGAACTAAGACTTGATAAATAAATTAATTTAATAATAAATTTAACTTTAGAAATAATATATACCGCAGAGTGTTTAGAAAATTTATAAGCACGGACGATACATCATTTCAACACGATTCAACATTGTATCCGCAGAGATTATATTCCAAGAGTCAGACTTTAATTAAAGCTAGCTTTGTCTAGTTCAGATGGAGGTTTTACCAAGTATGTTATTTTCTTCTGTTTGTTTCTCTAAGCTCTCTTTCTCTGTACAGAATCAGTCATTCAGTTTAAAATTTTGATACATTCCAATGCCTGATATCGGCCTAGTCATTGTGCTCACATTTGGCAGATGGCATAGCATCAAGCACCTGGTTTTGGATAACACTTTCTTCGTAAAAAAATGGTGCACGCATTTTTCTGTAGTCCATCTTCTGAAACTACATTCTTCACAAATCTGCATTGCGTTCTTTCAGTTTTTATGTAACATGGTAGAATTGACCGTAATGTAATGAGATCTCTGGAAATTTTGGCTCCAATTTCATCACTATGGGACCAAACTCTAGCAGCTAGTTTTCCCTAGCAGCGTGTGAATGCCGACACTTGACTCTGCCACTTTGAAACAAGACATATTAAAAATATTTTAATATTTAAATATTACACTCGGTGTGTCTTAGCGATGAAATGGAAAGGGATATAAGGCTCCCAGAGGCACGCCAACAGAAGCTCACAAGACAACAGTGTGTAGATTCACTCTTGATTTTCTCAGTATATACACACCCTGTTTTGATACCTTTACTCCCAGTGGGTCACAAATTAATTAAACGAGGTCATGTTCTAAAACGAAAATAAATTTGGGGAGAATCATTCAAGTTTTTTTCGTAAAAATGCTGGTTGCAGCCTTAAATTTGAGGAGAAATGTAATAAATTGACATTTATATAGCACTACTTTCAGAGCTCCTGTGTTGAGGTGAAATGTAATGCATGAGAACATCCCAAAGAGTTATTTTTCTTGCTCATATCATGCTGTGTTCAGTGGGATTTTTATTGGTGAAAGTTGCTCGAGTTCATGATTATTGAATAACTCAGTTGATGACCCTCCTGATAATGAAAGCAATTAACATTCCAGGGCTGTGACTGATTCTTTGGTATATCTAGAAGATGGTCGATAATAGCTGATACTCTCTGAAAAAATTTCCTCTGTTGACTGTATGCAACATAATACGATATACATCACCGTTTTTAATTGTGTCATTTCCTTCATTCTAATTGTCTGTCTACACTAGTTCATAATCCTATGCTTAACAATATAATTTATGTATGCTGTTTTCTCCTCTGTATCCATCAGTCCATCCTTCATCCATCATTCTTTGAGACCTGTTTTTACATCATTCATTTATCTGTCTGTCTATCCATCCCTTCGTCCACCTACCCATTTGTTCATTCTTTCCTTTTCAGTCGTGCATTTATCATGTATCTTGGGGCATTTGAAACAGTGAGATACACAACTTATCTAATTTTGCCACAAGTTAAACAGATCAAGTTGAAATTTACAGAAATTGTTTCTGGCTATTTTGAAATGCTATTTGCAGAAGCAAGTACAGGTAGAGTTCACTTGTGCCTTTTCTCTGTGTGTAACTCACTGACTGCCTGTCTCTTGCTTTGTTTCTTCTTTGCCCTTCACGTGATTAGTTTATTACCTAAATTCAAAGTCAGTCAAATTGATTACATTACTGCATGACCACCTTCTTCCGCTCCCATTTTGTCCATCTGCTATCCTTGTCTTAATTCCCCTGCAAGTTTAACACTTTTTGCCTTTATGTGTACTGGTTGTAGTCGGTGTGATATGCATGCATTTTAATTCTATACTGACACTGTAGGTAGAATTTTATTACTCATTTTTCAGTATTACACCAGAGACTTTGTTATAAAATGCTTCATTATAACATGTATGAATTCTGATATAACATAGTTGGGGACATTGATCCCAGCATTAATTACTGTATGAATTCTGATATAACACAGTTGGGGACATTGATCCCAGCATTAATTACTGTATGAATTCTGATATAACGCAGTTGGGGACATGGAACCCAAATTAATTTGCCTATAGAAAAGAAATTTGTTATGACCTGAAGTTGTAAAGGGGTTCTTAATGTGGCTCACAAAGACTGTGTTATAACGAGTTTCTGGTGTACTTGAGCTGAAATAAAATGAAAAGTTAAACTATGGCAGCTGTGACTAATATGTTATTTATTGTTGCCAGTAGAAAATGTAAATTTCTCTGAACGATTGTTTCTTATGTAGGTTTTTCGTGATTTTGCACTGCATGATGTAATTATCTGATTGACTGAAAAGTTGTCAGTAATGGGAATTTGGTTGTAATTAATTGTAATCTAGTGATGTTGTGGATGTAATTTAGTAATTTATTATGATCTAGTAATGTTTTGGATGTTGTTTAGTGTAATCTAGTAATCTGGATGTAATTTAGTAATTTATTGTGATCTAGTAATGTTTTGGATGTTATTTAGTGTAATCTAGTAATGTGGATGTAATTTAGTAATTTATTGTGATCTAGTAATGAGTTGGACGTAATTTAATGATTTAGTTTAAACTGGTAAATGTTTTCCAGAACATAGAAATAAACTGGGAAACGGGAGGCCAGTTCAATTCATGTTTGTCTTAAGGATGTGTTGTCCACAAATATTTAAAACTTTATCATGGAGTTAGGGAATTATATTCTTAACCAACTTATTTTCGCTGCCATATACCTTATTCTAACATTCTCTCGTTTGTTTAGCAATTCTTCTAATGGCATTAAAGAACTGCTCTCATTTCTCTTCTAAACACTGTCAGCATGAAGCTGTGAGAGACAAGAGGCGAGTTTGTCATTGTCTTAGTGACATTAGTGACAAGTGAGTTACAGTAGTTGAGTAGTTGAGTTGACTAAGTTCCTGGGCAGTAGCTAGCCAGGCAAGACATCAGCATTTCACCTCTGTGTCTGGGATTTTCATCTTGAAAAGGATTTTGATAGGACTGGCCAGGGTAACAGCATGTTCAGTCAATAAATATATTTGAGTTATGAGAAGGTAATTTTTTGAGTTTTTGGTGTTTATTGCTTATGCGGCACAATTTCTTTTAAGCAGACCTTGACGGTTGGTCGGTACGTTCACTGAGTGAGCTCTACGATGAGTTGGACTCGACTGTTCGTGAGTATTCCGAGGTCCTGATCCAGCAGTTGGCGCTGCGTGAAGAGCAGGAGTATGAAAAGGAGCTGATGAATCAGTTCATCTCTCTCCATCTCAACATCCAAAAGAAGAAGCGGGAACTGCAAGCTGATCAGAAACGAGGAACGACACCATCGGATGGAACCATAACCATTTCGGTAACTTTTGGATACGGATCAACATAATGTCATGTCTAGTTGTAACTAAAACTACTTTGGAAACTAGATTTAAAGCTAAAACTTATACTATTTTTTCAGCTCTGGTTTTGAGTAGAGTATGTATGACCTTGCTTCTGGTTCAGAATGGCTGGTTTCCATATTCGTAATATGTTTTGAATTTTCTTTGGTATTTATAGTGTGCATGAACCCATTATTGAGAGCTATCTTTGGGAGCCATATTGAGAGCCAGGGTAAATTGAGGTAGTGTTGTAATTAGGAAATTTCCTGTAGTTGAACTGAATTTGAGACTCCTGATTGCATTATGTCAGAAGTTGTTTTGTCATGAAGCAAACCTTAAGGAGGCTTTGGTTTATCACCGTCTCCACTCAACCTTCTAACTGGGAAACATCTGGCTATAACCTTTGCTTCAAAATCCCATGATTCTTCAGAAAATCTGACCAAAATGAAACCTATTGACACGGTTGTGTGCTTCATTTTATTTGTGCAGAGCTTAACCACTCCGATTCCGTACTATCCAACTATGGAGCCAATCAGTACAGAACTGCTTGAAGTCTACGTTAAGAGTATGTCACTGTCTTCCTATAAAACCTTATCTATGACTGTTTTGATTGTGTCATTATAGTATTCAATTTGTTAACAGTTTCCTGAGATGTTTTACTGTGGTGTATATAACACCTCTAAATATCTGTGGATGGCATTTCCCACCAGTGTAACTGGTGTTAGTTACTGGTATTGTAATATAATGTTATACTATAATGCAAAGTTATAATGTAATGTAATCTAACATTTATGAGGCACTTTTTTGAGTAAGTCTGATACATACTGTGGCTTTGAATACTACATGTGCTTTAGACTAATGTGATATAGTGTAACGTATGTTTAGTCTGGTAAATGTGTGACTGCTTGAAATCTGTATGTTCTGTACTGTTTGAGTAGTGAAGCACTCTTTTCCTTCTCTTTGAATTCTCTTGACTGAGCAAGTGGCAAATCCTAAAGTCCTCAAAACAGAACCAGTGCATCGCTTAACTTGATGTTTACTTACATGGCTGACTGATGCTAACTTTTACTGCTTCATAGTAAGGGCTTCTAGGAACAAATAACGTACCCAGGGTTGGGTATGCAGCTTGATCGACATAATCAAATCTGTGGAAAAAAGACCTACTCAGTTGAGAGACTTTTTTGCCATGTGACTTATTTGTATTTATCAGTATTACTTTAACTGCCTTGCACTTGGATTTGTCTCAACATACCGTGTTTGCTTTGGACATGGACTTACAGTACAATGTGGAATTAGGGCATGTTATTTAGCGTAATGTAGTAATGTTGTGGTTGTAATTTAGTAATTTATTGTGATCTAGTAATGTTTTGGATGTAATTTAGTGTCATCTTGTAATGATTTTGACATAATTTTTTAATTTAGTGAAATGCTGTAGTCTGTATGATATTCTTATGTAATAGTGCACATTGTTTAGATTGAGAGTTATTCTTAAATGAAGAAACTTTCTTTCTGCAGTCTTAAAGGCTATGGACAGCGAGAGTTCATCGCTACCAACTCTTTTAACGGACTACATCCTCAAAGGTAAGTAAGCATGCTTGTTTGTTTGCCATGTGTCAATCTCTGCTGAAGAAAAAAATGTTAGGGGGTAGTTGTTTGATGACTTACAAGGCACTGCAGTAGTCTGGCAACTGACATGGGGGTGGTGTATGCAGTCAGGGTGTCATGCATATGACTCAGAAAGTATGAAGTATATATTAAGGTCAGGTTAGACATTGGATGACCTGAGTTTTACATCATCTGGAAGTGGAATCACAGTCTTTGGTCCAGATTGATGAAACATCTTGAGGTATTTAACTCTTCTTCAGTTTCATGTTATAATTTCATATCTCTAATTTAATCATATCATTTAATCAAGTCAGATGTCTGATTTAATCTCTGATGCATTCTGTTTTCAGTCGTTTGTCCAACAAGCTGAGGCTAGGAGTGACATATCACTTGTCCTCTGGCAACCACAAGGAGTGCAGTCAATCTCTCGTGGAGCCAGTTCAGTGGCGCGTTCAAAGTCTGCTCTGCTTTTTTCGTGTTCTTGTAGTCGTATAATTTATATTTTATGACATTTTTCGGTGTCTGATAACTGCTATTTTGTCAAAGGCGCATCACAAAATTCATGTGACAAACAGTTTTCTATTTCACTTAAATTCTATCCACGTTTTGCTGAGGTGTTTAGTAAAATTTTGACATTGTCACATGGAGATACTGTTCCATTAAAAACTGTTTGTTACAGAAAATGTTTCTGTATGATGCTCTTTGGCATTTTACAGTTTCAGTAGTTTTGCATAATTTTCAATAGCAGCTGAGGATTCAAAACTGTCTTTATGATGATGGAAGATCAATACTTTTAAATGCTCTTAAAAAATGAAAAGCCAAAGAATCAAAACGTGTAGTAAACAGTTTGCTTAAGTGAACAACTAGCTTCTATTTGTTTTGTGTCCCTATTTGATATTTTACTTCTTTATTGTTTGTGTAGAGTTTTGTGACATATCTATTGATTCATGATATTACACAGATTTATATTACCTTGTTGATGGAAGACTGGTCTTTGGCTTTCAGACAGACCATGATAATACTTTCTGGAAGTTTCATTTTTATCAGAGGCCTTGAGGTGGCAAAAAGGAAATTTTTGCATCAAATTGCTTTGTAATATGAGGCGAAGAAGCCCTGAGCGTAAAATATACAGCAGAAAAACCAGCTCTCTGGTCTAAATCTGCCTGTGAGTGACTATTGAAATGGCTGAAAGTGTGGCTGTAATGGCTTTGTAAATTAGAAAAAGTGGCCTAATGATTTTTGACCTGTGATGTATGGATTGGTGACATATTTTTGGTAACATAGTGAGGTGACTATAATGATTAGTGTTGTGACATGTAACCTGATTTCTTGTCGGTATGCGGCCTGGTGTCGCATAACTAAGTAATGTGTAGCTATGACAATAGCTTACAGGGTGAATTTTTCAAGGAACGTTTCTTGTTTTTCAGTCATATTTATAGCACAAGCTTAATCATTTCTTGTTAGAAGTGAGTGCAGTGCAACTGCAAACGTTGTTGTGTTGGATATTCTTTGATATTGTGTATCTGATATTTTGCTACCATAATAGCTGATTATCTTGTTGCAAGACTGTGTACAATTATCGTGTATTATGCTAATCAAATGCAATATGAAGACTTCTATAGCGCCCTTATTGAAATACACGAGGCTTCAGGAGGTGGAATCTAGGCGTGGAACTGCTGTCCAGAAGTCAGAATCCATCAGACAGGTTAAGGTTTGAGATGTCAGAGAGCAGAAGGCAACTACAATTGGAAACTTGTGATTTGTATTTAAGAGTGGTATTACTGTACTTGGCTTTATATTATTGGTGTTAGCTGTGAGGATTGAAATTCTGAAGTGAAGAGTGACTTTGGAACATATACCGGTAACAGAGATGGTGGTAGATGTAGTTGTGAAGGAGCATATGATATTTAGTTGAGCCATCAAGCCCTAGGGAACTTAGTAGTGTCCAACCCAGTTGAATGTATTAAAAGTTGTTGTTACATGTAGTCGCAAAGGAGGTTATGATACTGAGCTAAACCACCAAGTCCTAGAGAACTTAGAAGTTGACCAGCCCAGTGGAATGTATTAGCAGTTGTTGTTACATGTAGTTGCAAAGGAGGAAAGCAACCAAGCCCTGGGGCATTTTCCCTAGGGAACTTAGAAGTTGACCAGCCCAGTGGAATGTATTAGCAGTTGTTGTTACATGTAGTTGCAAAGGAGGAAAGCAACCAAGCCCTGGGGCATTTTCCCTAGGGAACTTAGAAGTTGACCAGCTCAGTGAAATGTATTAGCAGTTGTTGTTACATGTAGTTGCAAAGGAGGATAGTTAAGCAACCAAGCCCTGGGGCATTTTCCCTAGGGAACTTAGAAGTTGACCAGCCCAGTGGAATGTAATGGTAACAGTTGTTTAAAGACACTCTTAATGTTTGAGGTTTGTCAACCAAGGTGATTGGTGTTGTTTATATGAGTAGAGTTTGTTTTTATGAGTATATGTGGTTTAGAGTGGACCAGTCATCAGATCTTCACACCTCGTATTATTGTCTAGACTGCTTGACCGTTGTGTGCCAAACTCTGTCGTATGTATTGGATTTAGTGCAAAAGGTACAATGGAATCGGTTGTTTTCTTGTTGAGGAAAGACTACTTGTGTCTGTTGTGACTGATTAATGAATGGGCTGTCGAATGGTTAGTCTGAGCAATCCTCATGCGCTTAGACATTTATCAACAAACCAAACATGAGAAGCAATGGGGTCATGGGGAACTTAGCTATTTATTCATTTATCATGTGTATCTGTGAATTTTAGTCCTTGCAGGTGCATGTGACTTTACAACCCACTAGGGTTGTAGAATCTTGAAACACAACTATAATAACAACAGGACCAACTTTTGAGATAGTTTTTATGGCTCTTTCACTTGGTAAATGGAGATTTGAACTACAAATCTGTGGGTGAAAGGCCGACGCTTTAGCGGTTGACCACACATGTACTAGTATAAACTTTGAAAATACTGGCAGATTTTGAAATGAGCAAGCAAGGATTCTGCGCTTGACCTAAAGAGACACCGTTAATGGGTGTTCTGTCTGCGGGGGCCGCTCGCTGAGTCTATGCGTAGATGTATGCTCTAGTCAGGATTTAAAGTTAGGAATTGATTTTATTAGAGAAAGAGAGAGAGAGAGCGAGAGTATTGTATTAGCCAGACATAACTGCATAAGCTTTAATATTCTTGTATTTTAACCTTTTACAGAATAGGCATACTGAAGTTTAGTTGCTTGTCATGACAATATTTCAATGTTTAAAGAAAATGATAATAAAAAGTGGACAAGAAAGTGTGTCACGGTTGAAATATTGGTGACTTATGATCATCTGTCTAGGTAGATAGTTTGTGTATTCCTGTTTTAATGTAGGCATGACTTCAAAATTGCTGTGGCCTCAGTTTTTAAGGGGCAGTGTTCAGATGATGTATAGGATTAACATGGAGTGGTTGTGATCTAGCATGCTTTAACGTTTGAGTAGAGGGGAGGTATATTGAATGGGTCCTTTGGACGTGTGCTGTGCTGGATATTTCATTGATCCAAAAGCTTTAGAAATGAATGATAGCACTGGGGGTTTTTGAAGCATAATAAATACATGCATCCTAAACTTGATGGACTGACTTCATTACACCCCAAACCTATCTACAGTTGAACACTTGACATGGAAATGTTTAGCATGAAATATTGGTTAACATGTAATGAATGCTGAGTCCATTCCAACAGCATCAACGGTTTTTGATGTAAATTCATTCCTTTCTCACAAAAGTGATAACACGAAAATATGGCTTAACACTAAAAGATAAGTTGGTCTTACAGAAGAAAATGCATTAGAAAAACTTGGATAGCACGAAATGTTGATTTATTTTCAACATCTGTCTCCGCTCATCCAATGTGAAACAGCATTTAGTTTCAAGTTGCACTTTCAGACCTGTGCTCTGGTGGCATTTGAGACTTTCATTACAGTGCTGCAACATTTTTATCTACATTTATAACCTCTCGACCTCACAGATTCAGTGATGGCCTTCACTGTGGAAAACTACTTTTAGTGCATGACAAAATGTAAGATAAGATGTTTATAATTTATATGTACTACATAGACTGGTGGATATTTGCCACCTGTTGTGGCTGTTGTCAACTGAATATGGGATTCTATATAATCTTAATCTTTGTTAGGACTCATCTTTGGAACCAGAGCAATGTTATCAGCATAGGGTTTGAAATTTTAGGCTATTAACAATTAAATGAATTTATATAGTCTGTTTGAATGTGTATACACCATTATGAGTGCTATACCCTATGATAGTTATGTAGGCCTACACAATACTAATATTAAAAATAAAAAAACCAAACTTTAAAAAACTGTTAAGACGAAATTCTGTTATGACGAATTGTTTGCAGTAGTCCCGGGCATTCTCATGTTGAACGATTTGCCGCTGACGTAAAATCCTTGACTGGCCCAGGATTGCTAGTAGTGAAAACCGACAAAAGACAAGGTATTGGAGTTGCTTCTTCCATCCCCTGCAGAAGCTGTGGTTCAGAGGCAAGGAACCAGAAAAAGTGGTGCATACTCGGCAAAAGATTAACCAAAAACTGTGCTATATCAATTGGCAATTTTATGTCCAAAGAAAGTATTGATTAATGGAATAAAGGCTGATGACGAAAGGTGAATTTTTACAGATTAGGGGGCCTACTTATTCGAATTTCATTGCTTTATATGAAACTCGCGCATTACCTTCATCATCTCCATCATCGTTATCATCATCATCATCATTAGTTCTTGACGCCAGCCATTTGGCGGCAATTGATGAGGATAAATGATGTCCATTCTTTTAAGTCATTTGTCAAATTCAGTGCTGTTCTAATGTTAAGTCCAAGTCTTGTTATGGTCTCCTTTATTATTGTCTATCTGGCACAGTTGTGGTCTGCCTCTGCTTCTCTTTCCTTCACATTTTGCATGTAGCACATTGTGTAGGATTTGGTAAGCTGGCTTTCTTTCCACTTGCCCAAACCATCGGAGACACTTCTGTACGACTTTATCTGTCAGAGTTGTCTGAATATCCAAGGATTGCCTTATTTTATCACTTCTCATTTTTGTACCCTTGAGATTAATGCAGATTTCCGTGAACAGGTCATTTATTTCTGTGTTGAGTATTCTTTTTCTGATTGTCCAGCATTGTGACCTATATAGAAAAATGGGCTGTATCATTGTTTCCTATATTCTTGTCTTTGTTTTTCATAGTTATTTTCTTGCTTCTCCATATCCTGGTAATTCCTCTAAATGCTAGGGAGGTGCTTCCAATTCAGCTCAGGGTCTTATTAATCCTGCATTGATGACTTTAATCTTTAATATTGCTTATCATACTGTACATCACGAATTTGAGTCGTCATTGTCTTGGTGGGTTTTATGGTCATTGCTGAACCAAACAAAACTATTCACTTTGCTTTCAAATGTACAAGATTTTCTGTTGAAACTGTTTTCTTTATCCACCAACTGTTTTAATTAACAACGACACTTGTCTTTTGGCAGCTAGACGAAATAAATTAACGCTGCTGCTCCTTAGTTGACGTACCCCCAACTTCTGATACCATATAGCTGCGCGTTCGCTTCTTAGCGGCATACGCCCCACTTCTGGTACCATTGAGTCGCGTTGCAGTGTACGCCACATTTCTTGTATCATCTGCGTTGCAGTGCATTTGCGAGCCTCTTTGATCAGGACTTATTTCCGCATAACTATTAATTGCAATGACTGTCGCCGAGGCATCGGCGGTGTTATAGAGCCACGACGGCTGCCAGCCAGGTCGAGGATTAACCTGGATTTACCGGCGGATGGTCTAGTGCTTTTGCGATCGTTACGAGGTTGGGGGTTTAGTCCGACCCTAATGCAGAGTAATTCCAATGACGTCTTTCGACTAGACGTCGCAGCAGAAATTGGAAAGGAGAGCTATTTAAGAAGGCCTGGTAAAAACTCCCAGTACTATTTATAGACGTACACTACTATCAAAATCAATACTGTTCACAGATTTTTACACGCTAATTTAGGCCTGTTGTCAATCTTTTCCGGAATAGAAGATTTTATTGTGAAATTTAAGAGAAAATGTCAGTCAAGCATATACATCACAGACGAAGCTATCTGCAGATATGGCTGACGTTTAGTTAAGGGTCAGGCAGCTTATTAAGCCTAACAGTAGTTTCTGCCGAAAAATGAAACCTGTCAACAAAAAAGATCAGCAAACATTAAGTCTTCACAGGTTTCATGAACCAAATTCATTTTTTCTCTTTCATCTAACATACCTCGGTCATCTTTCTTGTAATTTTTTCTGAAAGCATCTTACTTTACAAAACACCTTACCCATAGTCCTTCTCATCTCAGTTTAAGCACCATCGGCTGTAATCTATCACTTCTCCACTGACCTGTCATATGATTCTCAACACCGGAGATAGGCTACTCTGCGATCTTTAGATTAGCGAATCTGCTTATGTATCTTATAGGGCCTACGTCCCAAACATTTCCCTCAACTGATTTATTATTTCTGCATCTATTAAGCGCCATTGTATAATGACTAAGCATCAGTCGATGGCGCTAAGTAATTGTGGGTGAACGATTTGCTCAAGGTCCCTACCCAGTAACCGCCTCAGGAGGAGGAGGAGGAGAAGGAGGAGGAGGCAAGAACCTGTAATCTCCGCATTACAAGCCGAGTGCTCTATCCAAGTGGCTACCGTGCCCCACCAATCGGCCACTGTGCCTCATATTCAACCGGTTCTCTTGGTGACTCGACCTCCTAAAGAAGACGATTAAGATCTAATATGAGAAAGGAGTCAGACAGGATGATGACTCGCTGTCTTCGCGGAACTTAATCACAACACTGTTCGTCATTAGAACCCAAGAGAAGAGAATCGCTTGCTCGCATGGCCAGGCAGGACTGGTGTCACCCAATCGAGACCGTTGATTAATTCAAAATTAACTCCACCTATAGAACAATTGTGCTTCATCGATGAATCGACTGTGCGAACCCAAGTATTATATGCGTCTACGTGACCGTAAAACAATAGACTATATAAATAGCACTAGGTATGTGTATGTACAATTGTACGTGTAGCCTATATATGCGTGTGTATGTAAACCTATGTGTACGTATGTGTATATGTATATGTAGGCATAAGTATACATATAGTATATGCTCATGTATATGCATGAGTCCATATAAATCTCCTGAGGGTAAAGAGTGAAGCGCATAGTACTTGTAGTGCGTTGATCTGAGAAATCGTTCTGTTCTTAGCGTTTTGCCTTTAATTTGCGAAATCGTATGCGCAGCGCTGGGGGGGGGGGGGGCAAGTCGATGTTACTCAGAGACAGGATCGGCCAATCCTTCTTGGCCGACTCCAAACACCCAGCGACAACAGCATCAGCAGCAGTAGCAGTATGTGGATCGATGATGAGCGGGAGGTACTGGATCTCTGCGAGTGAGGGAGGGATGGAGGTAGGTAGGGATGGGTGCAGTGGCGTGGATAGGTATTTTTGCGCACTGGGCGAGTGATGATAACGGCCCCTACCCCATAGAAATTTAGAATTTTAACGAAAAACAGCAATTCAGAAAAACGTCGCGTGTTAAATGTTATTCGATGAAATGATATATCATGGCACTTAACCAAAACTCAAAAACGTGTCTAGCCTTGATAGCTACAAAGTCTTTGAAAACTTCATCGAAATTGAAGGAAGGGCAACTTTATTCTCAAAGAACAGTAGTTTGTTAGTCTCTATTGTGACACAATGTAGACAGCGCATTTAATAAGACCAGTTTCATTGTGCTGAAAGAACGTTCACAGACGCCACTGAGACAACAGATATCAACAGAATCTAAAGAGCTACATGGCTAAAGTCTTGTATGTCTCTAATCCCTTTGATTGAAATATATGAGAGCAGTCCAGCTGGAGAATAATCGAAACTTTCCCCATTTCGTTTTATTGCTTTCATGGAAGCGATATATACGTATAGCTTTGTCACAATTCCGATCCATTCAAATCTTTTGAGTAATACTGTTGGCCAGGCTGATACATTTAGTTTGTAGTTCGATGCACTGTTCACGATTTTAGGGAACCAATTGATACATCAGAGCTTCCGCATTACAAAGAAAACCAAAGCAACTTCCCAAATTGAGCTCCGCTTGGTTTCTGGGTCTTCAGTTTGGTTTCTGGATCTTCAATTTTTGATAAAGGCAAGCGATACACGCAATGATAAAAATATTAAAACTGAATAGTACACCTTACAGATAGTTCGCGAGAGAGAGAGAGAGAGAGAGAGAGAGAGAGAGAGAAAGGGGGGGAAGGAGGGAGGGAGGGAAGGAGGGAGGGAGGGAGGGAGAGACTGTGTAGCCTATAGTAGTTCACATCTGCTTCTCTATTATTCTTCGTCATCACAGTCTTTGGATCTTAAATACACAGGATATCATTATCTTCTATTCTTATTTGTGATCATCATTGACATTTTGGGTGCAGTTGACAAAAATGTCTTTACAAATTTCGTTTTATCACCCTGTTTTCCGTGTCTTGCACACTGCTACCCAAGGCGTCCGTAACACTCATCCCCCTTAGCTGCGCCACTGGATGGATGGGCGGGGAGGGCGGCACAAGTCATTAAGCCATGAACATGCTGTCCTACCTTGTGCTACCAGGGTGGGTGGATTTCTGAAACGAGGCCAAGATTTTTGAGGCATTGTTGTCCTGGTCCAGGAAGTGCATCACTTAGTCATATCGGGTTTCTCCGCGATGCATAATAGTCATCCTTCATCGAACCCAGGTCAGCTCCAGGCCAAAGGCAAACTTGCAGACTGGACTGGATTTGTCGACTGTAAACAGGTCCGTGCACGATGACCTTAAATGGCGTGGTACCCATTCAAACGGGCAGCGGTGGTGAAGGATCTCACCCCATAAATTCATTGAAAATGAACAGTGCCGAGGACATACGGTCGCTGTAGGCAAATATGTACATATACATTTATTATATACAGTGTGTGTGCGCGTGTGTGTGCGTGTGTGTGTTACAGAGCATCGATATGCTACCAGAGCCTCGACAAGTGACGCAATAGGTGTACCGTAACACGCTGTTTCAAATTTTCAACTTACAGGGCCAGGCCTTTGCGGACCCTTGGTGAAAGAGTCGTATAATAGACCTAGTCTAAACGAACAATTAGGGCCTACCCTGTCTGTTATTGGTCCTCTCTTGTCACCCAGCAACCGGATCCCTGAACAACTCTGACTTGACGCAGCCATCGTGAATAAGCCAGTGCCTTGCGCTTACCTGTTAAGTAGTGATTTCGAAACTTTCGAGTTTACGATTACAAGTAGGCCTGTTGCTATTTCCGAACCTTACCACCAGATGGTTTAGATTACAGATTATTTAGATTATATAGCAAATACCATTCAGGAATTAATAGATATATAAAAGATTTCAGTTTATAGGACACCTGTTTCATTCTTCAGAAATAGCCAAACTATATAGGGTTGCACTGTTAGGCTTATTATGCATCTTTTACAAAGTTACTTTGTTTTACCGAATTCAGGTTCATTTATATACTGCTTTGGAAATGTTTCATCAGCCTATTTCTTAAATGCACAAATCTATCTATTGATATCTATTGCCAGGACCCCCCCACTAGCAGCTGACAGCGCTCGCCTCACTAAGGCAATAGCCTCTGTGAATGGTTGCAGTTTTTATCCGAATATCCTTCACCCGAATTCACCAACACTTCACCCCTTGCAATCTCTACGAAGATCTTTCACTCAAAGCGAAAAACATTCCTCTTCCACAGATCCCATCCCAAGTCCCCTCCTTCCTTTTATCTATTGTAACGAAACTTGCCGGGGTACCGCACCCGCGTCCGACTCTATCGGGTGGCCGAGGCGTTGGTCTGTCCAAAAACTACCAGGATGACTGCTACCAGCGCCTACCTACAGCCTGTCCGCGAGATAAGGCTCTTGAGGTCCCCAAGAGACTTGAGAGCAAGACGACAGATCGATTAACAATCGCCTTTATTTTTATCCAACACCTTATCGAACTATTGAACTCGCTTAACTAAAACTACAAAGTGTTCTACTGCTGCTCTGCACTGCACTGCACTGTTCTGCTCGGTTATCGTCCTGTCCCGCTCTGCTCTTGTCACTACGTTCTGTGTGTCTTATATAGCGCTGCAATATTGTTGCGGAGGGCAGACGATACACGCCCGGAGCCCGGCGAAGGGTAGGCGATACACGCCCGGAGCCCGGCGAAGGGTAGGCGATACACGCCCGGAGCCCGGCGAAGGGTAGACGATACACGCCCGGAGCTCGGCGAAGGGTAGGCGATACACGCCCGGAGCTCGGCGAAGGGTAGGCGATACCCGCCCGGAGCTCGGCGAAGGGAAGGCGATACACGCCCGGAGCTCGGCGAAGGGTAGGCGATACAGAGGCGCCCGGGGCTATACCGCCACAACTCCTCTCCCACCAAGAAGACCCGAACGTCCTCGGTTCGGAACCTACAACACTTAACTACGCTTTCACACAAAAGTCTAAGTTACAGAACAAAAATAACACATTACCATAAACAGGTTCCATCCATCATTCAAACAAGACTAACAGTTTCACTGTAAAATAAAACAACTTCACATAGCGATCATAATTACGAACAGTTTACTTTCAAATAACAGATTTTACTGTGCAATAACAGTCTTTGGCTGTGCAATCAGAATTAATAACAGTCTTTTACCGTGCAATGACAATTAATAACAGTCTACTGCTGTGCGATCACAATTAATACAGTCTTTTGCTGTGCAGTCACAATTAATAACAGTCTTTTGCTGTGCAATCACAATTGATTACATAACAGTCAATTAATAAGTCATTTTACGGTGCGATCACAATTAATAACAGTCTACTGCTGTGCAATAAGATAAGATAAACAGAACTATAACGGTCTTGCAAAACGACATAAGTATCAATTGCAGTTTAATCAAAACAGAACAGCTGCTTTGAACGGTCGCCGTGATAAAAAAAATAAAATACATCCTCACCCATCTTGACGCACGCCGCTCTTCCGGCGTCGAACGTGGAAGCGTCGGCGGCGAAGGCGTCCGCTCCTTCCAGCAGGTCGGCCAAGATGGCGTCGACGATGGAGGCGTCCACAGCAGCCAGCTCAGCGAAGGGATCTTCACCTTCCAGCGGAGCAGTGGCGGCAGCAGAAGTGCCCGCCGTTGACTGACTGGCCGAAACATCTCCATCCGGCGAGTCGACGGCGTCGTTCGCTGGCTCCCTCCGGACGCTTGGTCCACGTTTCTTCCGGCGATGTCGGCGGCGTCGTTTCCTGACCTTCCGGACACCGTCTGTGGAACCATCTTGAACTTCTCGAGGAGTCTCGTCCTTGGAACCGTCCTCATCCCAAGGAGTCTCTGTTATCTCCTTCTTAACGTCAATCACTCGTCGGCACCACGTGGAACCATTCCCTTTTACAAGTGGAAGGCGCCGACGGCCAACAAACAGGGCTCCAATGCCGAACCCCAGACGGCAGCGGTGCAGGCGCAACCAGTCCATGCCCAGCATGGGCTCTATAATCTGGTCGGAAACCAAGAAAGCGGTGTCGATTTGGAAACCCGGCCTAATCCTAATCGGGACGCACAGCTCCCCTACCACATGGATCGCAGTCCCATTGGCAGCTAGCAGTACCCGGGTGCTGGGACGCAGCGTAAGACCCTCCACAACAGAAGACGGTACGAGGCTCACCTCCGACCCAGTGTCGACCAGGCACATTTCCGTCCGCCCGTTGATTACGCCTCGGATGTAGATCGCGTTGCCGTTGGCATCATTCGACGACCTCAGTCGAGTGGTGTGGTTGACAGCGGCAACTTCTTCCGGCGTCGACTGTTCCTCCGGACCACTCGCGGTCGCCTCTTCAGTACGAACACGGGGTCGTCTTGGCTGACGGCATCGGCGGGCGATGTGGCCTCTCATTCCGCAATTGTAGCAGACCACATCCCGCCCTTGGTTTCCCAGCTGCATCCTTGTCCGGTCGTTGAATCGGTCGGCCTCCCCATCGAGTCCAGAGTTGTTCCGAAGCGCCTCCAGTTGTCGGTCGATCTTTCGTTCCATCTCCTGCTGCCACCGCTGTTGCGCTTCTCGTTGTGACTTGAAGAATTCATCCAGTTGATTCTGTAGGGGGACATTTGGTTCGGCTTCTTGGATCCCTCGTACACGATTCGATGGTCCCCGTCTTTCTTCAGCGTCTGCCATCCGTTGATACGCCTCCAGCCGCAGCGCCATTCTGTATGCTTCTTCCAGCGTCTTGGGTTCACGTTCCCGGACCTTCAGCGACAACTCTCGATCCCGAATGGCCTCAAGGAAAGCGTCGCGGGCAATGATTTCGGTCGTCTCGTTGGATGGCACCGGATAAGCAAGTACCACTAACCGACGGATATCGTGCAGGAGGTCGCTCAGGTTCTCATCGGCCCGTTGACGACGGTAGTAGAGTTGCGCCCGGAAGGTCTCTGCTTGTCCTTCGGTCCCATATCGTTGTCGCAACCTCTGCGTCAACTCCTCATACGTCACATCCTGCCGAGCTCCAAAATCCCAGAGTAACTGTGTAGCAGCCTTATCGAGAGCACACCGTAGAAAGTCAACCTTATCAGAATCGTTCCACTTGTTGTATTTGGCACATACCTCAAATTGTGTTAGAAACGACTCCAGGGATCCCGTTCCATCAAATTTCCCAGGCTTCATCGGAGTCTTGCGGTAATCGACGTTCACCAACGAAGGTAGGTTCAAAGCCATTTCTCTTCGGTCGCCACAGTTCGCCACCGCCGGTCGTGGGCTGTCGAAGTCCAGGTTCTCCAGAAACTGGCTACGGTCGAATCTGGAGGCCTCCATTGTCGCTCTTCGCACACCGAGCGTCGAACTACTGAGCTGGTCAGGCAAAACGTCCGCAACGTCCAACAAGGTGTAGATGATGGTGTCGTCCTCGTCTCCCATACGAGAGTTGCTCGATCTCGACTTGCAATTGACAGGTACCCCACTTCTGTTACCAGTTATAACGAAACTTGCCGGGGTACCGCACCCGCGTCCGACTCTATCGGGTGGCCGAGGCGTTGGTCTGTCCAAAAACTACCAGGATGACTGCTACCAGCGCCTACCTACAGCCTGTCCGCGAGATAAGGCTCTTGAGGTCTCCAAGAGACTTGAGAGCAAGACGACAGATCGATTAACAATCGCCTTTATTTTTATCCAACACCTTATCGAACTATTGAACTCGCTTAACTAAAACTACAAAGTGTTCTACTGCTGCTCTGCACTGCACTGCACTGTTCTGCTCGGTTATCGTCCTGTCCCGCTCTGCTCTTGTCACTACGTTCTGTGTGTCTTATATAGCGCTGCAATATTGTTGCGGAGGGCAGACGATACACGCCCGGAGCCCGGCGAAGGGTAGGCGATACACGCCCGGAGCCCGGCGAATCTTTCACTCCACAGATCCCATCCTAAGTCCCCTTCTTCCTTTTATCTATCTTGCCGCTTCAATCCTAAACACCATCCTTCGTAGCTGTCTCTGCCTTCCTGATTCTTCGATCTTGACCTGGAACCGATTCTTACCCTCCTACCTATCGATTTTATTTTGACAGAGCGCTGTGAATAAGCTGGTTCCCGAGATCTAGCTTTCGTTGTGCGCTGTAGAAATCTCGACAATGCATATTTAGGCGAATTCATTAATTAGACTGCATTACATACATACATACATACACACACACACACATATATATATATGTATGAGTTGGAGGAGTGATGAACCCGGGAATACGGCCTCCGTTTCTCCATGATGTCCCCCAGATTTTGAAAGGTGGATGCGCCAGTGATGATGCATAAGTGTCTGAATGCGCTAGACGGTGTTTCGCTTTCAGAATAGAAATGGCTAATTCCGCTCTCTGCCGCCTTTGCCAGCAGCGACTCATGGTATACACAGGTGGGCGCTATATAATAAATGTGGGCCACTGACTCATGCACAACCGAATGAAAGGACAACTGCACTGCACACGGTCCGAGAGACAGACAGACAGACAGAGACAGAAACACAGAGGCCGAGGCGGAGAGCGAGTATGACAGACATAAAAGCATACATGTATGTACGTATGTATATATACATACGTACATACATACATACATTGTAATCGTAATCGTAATCTCGAGATTTGTGCTTACACACATACAGTACATACACACACATACATGCATTCATTCATACATACATGCATTCATTCATACATACATACACAGACGTATGCATGTATACATACACACATACGTGCATACAAACAGAGAACAAGACCAGAGAATTTTCGTGGATTTACATTTACGAGCACATGTGCACCAAACCCAACCGACACGAGCAAGCGAACGCGCTCCCAAAGGCATCTGCAGAGTCAGCGCTCGCCGATCGTAATCAACAGGAGCTCACGCACGAGCCGTGCAGACAGGCAGGACAACTCGACGGCGAATCGCAGGCGGACGGGGTCGGTCGGTCGGGCTGTTCTGTCGACGGTCGATCGACGCTTCTCCCACTCGCCCTCTCTCTTCCTACGACGTGATATCCGGCGAGCGGATGGAAGGACGTGGGCCGCTCGGCCGTATTCAGATAACGCGCCAACGGCGATCCATTACCGACGGACGGTAGGCGAAGGAAGGCTGCATTAGGTCGATGCGCTAATTCCGCCCCGTGTCTACAGACGAAGATCGGCTGCGGCAGGTGTAGACTAGATGACGCATTCCTTCACACATGTAACACGCGACACAGATGCCGACTGACTAAACGCCACCAGCGAAAAGAGGACCGAAGTCTCGTTAGACGCGTGCCACTCCTAGAACCTCACTTCCGGTTGGATCGGAGAAGCCCGGATGAAGGCAAGGAACGGCGTCGACGATGCCGACTGTGGTCAGTGGCTACCATTCATATTCTGTCTCATGGATTGAGGCCCTGTAGGGTAACGATTACGAATCCGTATGATTGTATCGACAGACCGTCGAGGTCCCGAGATCCGAGGTGAAAATGTGGGCGGGTTTGATCTGATATGAAAACTTCTGTAGCGCCATTGTACTGATCAATTTATGCATAATGTCGCTTCATAGAAACAGTTACGTATACTGCTGTGGAATCCGGGGTGAATACGGTCGACAAGCAGAAACCATCGACAAAACCACAGATTCAGGCGATTGGGATAAAATGTAAAACAGGTTGGAATTATTCGACTGAATCAATGAATAGTTTGCTGGCTAAGTTCTGAAATCAACCCAGAACTTTACCCGACGGCGAAGTGTTTCAGAGGGTGCACGATTGTCACAGGTCACCCCTGTATGACTCATCATCAACGTAGTCATCATCATCAACAACAACACCATTAACACCACCATCATCATCGTCATCATCATCACCATCACCACCATCATCATCATCATCGTCGTCGTCGTCGTCGTCGTCATCGTAATAATGACCATCATTATAATCAGCGTGATATTCGTCACCAGTGAGAAAGGATCGGTGGAAGAAAAGAGGAATGTCTTAAAGAAGATGCGAGAAAAGAAGGGAGATGGGAAAACGAGGGAGGGATGATGGTTTTGGGAATTGAAAGGGTTGGAGGAGGGATCGAGTGATTGCTTAGCGACTGTTAGGCTTTATTACTGAAAAGATGGATGCAAAACGAGGGACGAGGAGGCAGAGGCAGATATGCAGACGAGGCAAGGGGCTTTGAAGGGTGGGAGCGACGGGTGGAGGGATGGACGGAAGGAAGGAATAGAGGACAACAGGAAGGCTACAGAGGCAGTGGGAGCACCTCGTTTATACATTTTCGTCAGTGGTGATTATGTTGTTGTTATAGATGAAAAGGGTAGCGACAACATTTATTACGACGATGACGACGACGATGATGATAAATTTTTCATTCTCCTGAGAATTTTTTAATTCCTGAGGGATTATATATAGGCCTACCTCGGGTAACAATAATAATAATAACAATAGTAGTAGTAGTAGTAGTAGTAATAATAATAATAATAACAATAGTAATAATGTTGTGGATGATGATGATGATGATTATGATGACGGCGATGACAATAATAATGGTGATTATAACGATAACGACGACGATGATGAGGGTGTGAGGATGATGACGATAATCGATGAAGACGATGATAGGCAGGTTTAAATGATGCAATCTTTTTGATAACGAAAACATCGAACACAACTGTATTGAAGAATGGTAAGAGAAAGCGACTGGCATGTGGAAAAGATGGAATCGCGATGATAGTTACTTTGGTTTACAGAGAAGCCCATGTTGTCAATCATCTCCTGTTAGATTAAACTAATGATTGGGTAACTAAATATACATAGCTGTCAATCAAAATGATAATTGAAATGGAGCGAGTGATATGTCGGAAGATTTTTTGGATGAATATCCCCTTCGAAGTCTCGAGAGAATAAAGACCAGTGACTCAGGTAAAATGGAAGATGGCAGATGACTAATGCGTGACCTTTCACCTCTGTGTCCGTCCTTTGAAACCCAATGCGTCATTGCAAACTGGCCATTCGGTGTCAAGCCTTGTAATCAGTAAGGAAAGGTTGCATGATTGGTGATGTATTGCTCTGTTCTTAAACCAAACAGACCTGTATGGCCAAGGATATAAAAGCTGCTAATGAAACAAACGTGCAGTGAATGAGAGTTTACCTCAATATACTGAACGGCCTTACCTTTCTTTACCTAAAATGCATAGGCCTAATACCACATTCTCAAATTATCTCCACCAAAGAGACGGTAAGAGCTACCACCAGTTTCTTTAAATAAACGATAGATAAAATTATATGTAGCCTAACAATTATATACATAATTATGTTTTATATAAATAATTAAACTTTTATATATTAGTTCGACATATTATTAATAGTATTACTATTAAATTAGTCGATAATAATAATAAACTGTTCCAGACGGCTGTGAAAACTACTGGGACGAGGCATAATAAAAAATTAATAATTGCCGTTCCAGATGCTCACTACTGTCTCCGGACTAATTTTTTTCACCACCTAAGGGATTATACCTATCTCGGGTAAAATAATAATAATAATAAAATTGCTTTTGTTGGTCAAAATTGGACTATTCGAATGCATTTAATATTCTGAATCGCGCACTCATTTTACATGCTGTAACTGACACCATACCATTACAGAGATATAATAAAATTTATTAAAATAAAATAACGTGATTTTGATTTCTTCTAATGAATGACGACGGGCTTCACAGAGACCATGCAGACAAAGAGAACAAATCAGTAAATAGCAAATATTCACAAAATTTTGGATTTCTTATAATGACTGGCTTTAAACAGAAGTCAAGCCAGTCAAACGAAATGAGATGATAACATAGATATAATAACACGTTATTATATCTATGGATGATAATTTGTCTCCACTTCCGCTCGAGCTGTACGCTTGGTTCTTTCTCTTTATTCATTCGCTGACATCGACTGCTCTAGCGCCAGCGAATCCATTCAGCCCCACCCGCTGTCCGTACTCACTGAACCTCGATTCAACGATCGGTAACGAGGGATACAAAGCGAGAGAAAGGGAAATAAGACTACAGGTGGATCGGTGCTTCGGGAAAAACAAATACCTGGAGATCTCATCATCTAGGTTTTTATGTTCGCAGAAACTGTCTCCACAGTCGCAAAACAGGACTAACATATGCATATATATTAGCCTATCACGTACAGTAATTATGGATAATTATATTTGGTGCTAATAATATTGTTGTCGCCGTTATACTATAGAAATATATTTATGCAGTTACAGATATTTATGTATTTGCATGTTAGCTATGACTGAGGATTGACTAAACTGCTGCCTATGGCATAACAATCCCTGGGCATAAGTTTGCATCCAAAGGTAAGCCAGCTGGTAGGTGTGCAGATCCATTGCTTTTTTATAAAGCAAGATGTAGGCCTAAGGTATCAAACCCTGAATTTGGTCACCTTTTAAAAAAGAAATCACACCCTGATCCATCGAATCCACTGCCTTCCCATTTCTCTCAGCTTAAATGCAACCAACCCTAACAGCTCCTCTTCCCTTTCTCTCTCTGGTCTTCTGACAGCCGGACTTGGTTCTTGCTATGACATCTTTGGATAATCCCACTGACTTGACGCAGCGCTCGTGAGTAAGATGGTGCGATGCGTTTAGCTTTTTGGTAGCGCTTTAGAAATTTCGAGTTTACGAGTACGATACGAAGTCGCGCTACGCACAAGAATATGTTTGTAACTTTATCACAAGAAAAGGGAGAAGACTCCGTTTTGGTTTAGCCTATATAGCGCCCTTCATGGTTTGCATTTTAACCATTTAATATTGGATTATAAGTGCAGTCAAATGTTGGTTTAGATAATGACTTAATCTATAACTTATGTATACATATTATATATACATGCATTAAACGCGCGTGGTCCATGATGCAATATTTGTATGTATAAGTAGTTTTGCTTGAGTCTGTTAACAGCAAACTTGATTTAATCGCATGGACTGATTGAGCAAAGGACTGATTGAGCAAAGGACTGATTGAGCAAAGGACTGATTGAGCAAAGGACTGATTGAGCAAAGGACTGATTGAGCAAAGGACTGATTGAGCAAAGGACTGATTGAGCAAAGGACTGATTGAGCAAAGGACTGATTGAGCAAAGGACTGATTGAGCAAAGGACAAACTGAGCAAAAGACTGAATGCTCAATCAAGATCAAAGCCTAAACAGAGCCAAATACCTGGTTATGGGTGGGATTATTTCCTGTTAGCTACCAGTTATTCGAATTGGCGCCTATTTACCCATCGCCCAACGGCGGCATCCCCAGGGGGGGGGCGACGCAGCCGGAGACGCCCCCGGAGCCTCTCCCTCTGCAGCAGGTGCAATTGCAATCATGTGAACGGCCTGCCGCGAGGTCTTCTGGGAATCCTTAATTGACAACTTCCGGAGGAAACACAACATAATAATGACTACGACTATTTTACCCACCTCTGATGCATCTGCGCTGATAACGACTGAATATATAAATATAAACACGTATATACATGCATTAAACGCGTGTAGTCTATGATGCAATATATATATATATATATATATATATATATATATATATATATATATATATATATATATATATATATATATATATATATATATATATATATATATATATATATATATATATATATATATATTCGCATTTGTAAGCTTCCGCATACAGGATCGCCCAATATGATGTTTTGATGATAATGATAAGGCATTGTTGGCATGAAGTTTGAATTATGATTAATGTTCTAGTGGTAGTGATGATGACAGCGACGATGGTGTTGGTGTTAATGAGGATTTTGCTGTTGTGGTTTCTATTAATGATATCGTTGATATTTTCATGCGTCTGAGAGGAGATATATCAGAGTGTATACAGATGGGATTTATATGGCGCCTTCAAGAACCTGACGAAGGAGATCATCGCCTGCTGTCTGCATGTATCATGTAAGTTTATATTTCAATAGAAACAACTCAGTCGTCTGCAACAGAATGATTATCGAATAACAGGAACACGTGAAGAAACAAACCAAAGACTATTTACCAGTTATGCATGCATGTATGTTTGTATGTACGTTTGTATGTATGTGTATGTATGTGTATGTGTGTATACATGCATGCATGTATGTGTGCATGTATGTATGCGTGTAGGTATGTATGCATGCATGCATATATGTATGTATATATGCATGCAAATATGTATGTATGTATGTGGGCCTATGTATGCATGCATGAATATATGTATGTATGTATGTATGTATATGTGCATGTATATATGTGTTTATGTATCTGTACAAGTTTGTATGTGTGTATAGATACCCCTAATATAGCGCCTTTCATTACCTCACAAAGCGGAGTTGCACTGATGGCTGTGTACGAAAAGGTGTTGTGAGCCGGATACGGAAAGAGAGGAAAGGAAACTCAAAGCCCTAAGTGGCACCAAAGTGTTCAAGCGCCGGCTTAATACGGGCGATTGTTCCGATTGGGTTATCGACTGACTGGGCCTACGTATTATGCTGTTGGTCACCATAGGTAATTGTGGCGCTATAAATGAGGTATTATATTGTACTGTAGCTGTATTATGTTATTAAAGGTACTGTATTGTATTGTATTGTCACTGCGTTGAGGTAGCTGGCGCATTGGCGATCAAATGTTTTATTTGTTATCATTTTAAATTTCTATTATTGAAGAACTTCCAGCTGCTACCCGTGATGTTGGATATATAGGAAGCGTTTCCGAGTAAACAACTACAAGCGCGCTACCTAAGCCCTTTTAAGATTGAGTATTTATATAGCGCCCCTTGAGAGGCGCTCCCAGCTCAGCTCGGTCTGAATAGAACAGTTGTGTTTGTGGAACGTGCACACGGCGTCTGTGGATGAAAGAACAGCAGATTCAGAGGGAGGCCATTCCAGGTGGAGGACTCATGCAACCACTGAACATCAGACACGATGTTGTATTGTCGAAGTGCGCGCAAATGAACATAAATGTAGAGTTTAGCTCGAGCGTGAAAAGAAAATTTCTGCTGCCAGCCAAACATGAAATGGGGCAACAAAGCTCCCGTAAATATTTAGACAGGGACATTCGCAGACCCACATTAAAATCTTAAATTCAGTGTGCCGCGAAATAAGCGGCCAGTGAATTACATACAACACGCAGATAAATATACGAGACCTGGTCATATTTCGAAATGCAACTCCTCCACTGCCGTATTCGCCGAATCGGGTGCGCCAGTCCCAAGTCTGGATAACGGAGGAGGGCGACGTCAACGGCCTTTGATGTATAAGATGTCGTTAAACGTTGGACGTATACTACTATTCGAAATGCCAACAACAAGCCGAGCTGCAAGCGACACGCGTGCAAGCTGCCTCAATGGACCTCAAAGGGAGGCCCGCGTAGATGTAACTGGTCTGTTTAGTGCATAACACGTGCAAATTTATGCCTACATATAGTGTAACTCGATGCAACCTGTTGTCACAAACAGCGTTAACGATTAAACACTTAAATATCGTGCGTATATCTCCTCTGAGACTTTAATGTTTCTCACGTGTATGCACCCATCAGGTCTGTAGGCCTTTGCACTATTTCCAAGGCGGAACTGTAGCTCTTTCTACTTCTACGTATCGGGAAATAGAATTTTATGCCCAAAACTGCGGTCAGAAGGAAAGATGGAGGACTACATATTGTACATATTATATACTTATGTATAAATTCTACTAAAAGTGCAGTTTTTACACATGCACCCTATACACGAGCTTGAAACAAACTGGAATATAATTATCGTTTGATTTTGTAGTTTGGAGTGCGAACTTTACTTTTAGGGCCATTATGTGACATCTAGGCAGCGCCTGTTGATATGATTCAGGCAAACTTTCGTGCAATAAAGGTGCATCGTGCGACAATATTATCGCGACATGATTACAGCCCATTTTATGAACCACAACGGCGCGCTTTAGTAGGTCAGTGCGCTTTAGTAGGTCAGTGCGCTTTAGTAGGTCAGTGCGCTTTAGTAGGTCAGTGCGCTTTAGTAGGTCAGTGCGCTTTAGTAGGTCAGTGCGCTTTAGTAGGTCAGTGCGCTTTAGTAGGTCAGTGCGCTTTAGTAGGTCAGTGCGCTTTAGTAGGTCAGTGCGCTTTAGTAGGTCAGTGCGCTTTAGTAGGTCAGTGCGCTTTAGTAGGTCAGTGGAGCCTTCGATAGACCTATAGCCGCAGGTGTTCCTCTAAGAACGTCTTATATATATACATATATATGCGCTCTCAAACGTCATCTTCACGAGCATACTACTCAGCTCTATATTTTTGATAAATCCTCATCTCTGTATCTTTATTTAACATTATCTTAGGCCTTTAATAGTGTGCAGTGCTGGCTGGCAGAAAATCGACTGCTCTTAAATCCATTCATAACTAAGATCCGAATTCTTGGTACTGTATACACAGCAGTTGAACAACATTTAGCAGAACATGGTTTTAAGTGGTCCAGGAGACATTTAGTCTGTGTTAGAACCACTCCAAATAAGCGGGAGTGCTCATTTTCCAATCCTCTAAAACTTCCTTTTATATGCTATGCAGTAGTGTCCACTGATAAAATACTATCATCTTCATTATTATTTCTACATTTATTAAGCGCCACTATCTAATGAATAAGCATAAAACGATGGCTCTGAGCAACTGTGAGTGAAGGACTTGCTCAAGGTCCCTACACAGTAACCGTCTCAAGGGAGGAGGCTCGAACCCGTACTCTCCGCGTTACAAGCCGAGCGCTATAACAATCGTCTACCATGCCCCACATCCAAACCATTCCACATGGCTGCAATCATCTGTATCAGCTGATATCTCACTCTTTCGTTAACTGTATTGATATCAATCTGTATGTTCTAAATACAGCCATAATTGTACACACATAAGCCATTATTACATGTTTATGTGGAAGCCACATAGGACTACGTACTTAGGAACATCTGTGGCACATGTGCTGATAATCAATAATTCATTTGGACTTTTTCTCATGTGCATAGGATGCCTATTTACATTATCCTATCATCTAAATCAAAACGCTTAGGCTAACAGCCATCTATATACAGAATTCTATATCAGGTGCTAAAGAAAATACATATGATTGAGTATTAACTGTGCATGTACTCTTAAGTATCCAATACCACCATAGAATGTACGACTCTGTATATGATTATATATTGGCTAAGTGTGTTCTTCTCTCTATATATTTACACACACACACACACACACACACACACACACACACACACACACACACACACACACACACACACACACACACACACACACACACACACACACACATGCACACGTAGATGAGCATATGTATGCACCCATGTATACATATCCATATAATTATATTTGTATATCCATAGGATGTGTCATATATGTATCTATAAACGCGGGGCATATAAAGCATTTGTATAGCGCCTTGTATAGAGGGGCACTGCTCCTTCTCTTCTGTTTTTCTCCTTTTTCCTCCTCTTTTTCTTTACTAGGCCTACTCTTGTTGCACCTTCTCCTCCCACTCTCATCCGGATTCATCCTACTCCTCCTCCTCCTCCTCCTCCTCGTCTTCCTCTTCCTCTTCTACTCTATCCTCAGAGACCGCAGACGTTAATTGACAAATCCTTGCTCGTATTAAACTTGGCAGGAATTCCTTCGTCAGATTTCGCAACCAAGTACCAAATAGACTGGATGATGATTACAACGCAACTGCAGCAGCAGCAACTGCTCCATCCCACGCTATCCTTCTCACGCATATCTCTCCCTGTATAAATACATATATATATATATAACAAATTTGTATAAATAATAATACAATAGCTTCTTTAGATATACACATGTACACAGCATAAAGACTCTGTTGTTAACTATTTGCATATATCGTGTATACAGTTCTATGCATGTATCAGTTCCTATTACACTGAAATGTTGCGATTACTAAATTCATTGAAGGATTGCGCTTGATGTGCTGTTCTTGTGGGACAAGCATTGCAGCTGCGTTGTGCCAACTGGCGTTAAATGATTTCTTTGGTTTGTATAAATAAAACATTTAAATAACACCTTTAAACATTCGCTCTTTATCTCTTAGTTTAACTCATCATTCATTTTCTGTTCACCTTAAGACGCATTTGTTTAGATCGTTTGGATAGCCATATGAACAGCGCTTTTGAGAGATGCTAGGAAGGCGCTATATAAATGCTTGTTGCATTACATTACAAGGAACAGTCTAAAATAAAAGGAAAAGGGGCGCTAAGGATTTTGGGGCGTTATGGGGTGCAAACTATCGACCCATATGATAGTGGAAACATTTATAAAATTTTGACGCACTAATCTCTGTTTTTCTCTGTGCTTCTCAAAATTACTCTCTTTGCCATTTATCGAATTTTCTTTCCTTCCTCCGACTTTCGCACTTTTTCCGCAACTTTTTTCACTTCGGTTTTCTTATATTGTCTTGGTTTTCCTAACTTCCTATGGTTTTCTTTAGCAGTATTCTCACAGCCATCTTTACAGTTTCTGTCCCTTGCTGAAACCGGTCGAGAGAGGGAGGGATCTATTCAATGGCTTTCCCCCAATCAAAGGGGGAAATTACAGGATTGCTCCACCTTCTCTGGATCAACCTTTGCCTTAGACAGTCATGCTCACAGTGCGTTTGAGATGTCTTTAAAAGGCGCTATACAAATGCTGATATCTAATCTAACGACTTCTATAGCGCTGTTATCGTAATGAACAAGACATCAGTCGAAGGACACTTAAAGGGAAATCGTGGTTGAAAAGAATAACCTGTTGGTTGAAATCCTATTGATCAGGACATGTGATTGTGCATACTTCAGGCCGAACTCGTGCATACTCAGGCATACTTAGCATACTTCCATTCCATTATGTGAGGATAAAATATGTCCTGTTCTATAAATAGCTGTGGTTGGCTTGGTTCTTCGGGAGAACGATCCTTAAAATCCGGGACAACACGGCTCCTTATGAATTTCTGCAGAGAGCTGTAAACAAATGTTTTTCTTTAACTTTTCTTTTGTTAACTTTTATTAATGTCATACATTATTTGTATACTGTGCGTACGCAGAACGCGCGGGTTTTGGCGCTCATCCGTCGAAGGGATCATCGATTATTTCATGCTGGTTTGGCCGTGCTCCCACACGCACATACATTCCACTGTATAGTTGCACCATCTGCTGGCCAGTTTAATGGCCGATTAGCTCGAAAGCAGCGGCGGATCGCCAGGCGTTCTCCCTTTCCAAGGTAGAGATGTGCTCCGCCTTTCGTCAGTCGGCAAGGCATCATCTGCATTCGGCGCCCTGGGATATACAAACGCATTCATTCAGACGAGACAAACATGGCTGGTCCAATGCTTTGTATTCGGTCAGTTAAGCTAACCTTGACTCTGAGCATTCAGTCGGTCCAGCTAAACATCAGCCTGCAGTGTCATGCAGGTCCTTATGGAAAATTGGAGTGCCCAGCTAACTACGCGCAGTCATTTAATTGGACCAAGCAATGCCGTGAGAATTGGACCTAAACATGAGCAGTAGGCTGGTTAGTATATTGGGCAAAGCTTTAGCGACTGAAATGACTTAACTAGCTGTCATAAAGACAGGCAAACTGTGAGATAGGAGCATTTGCAAACGAGCAAACTCAGAATGCCTCGGAGCACAAGAAAATATTTCAGTTAAACTCCATAAAACGAACGTAGCTTTGGGCTAATTTGGGAGTAGTAGTAGTAGTAGTAGTAGTAGTGGTAATAGTAGTAGTGGCAGTAATAGTAATCCTTGTACCGTCTCTGCGCTGGGTCTGCCCCTTGAAAATGCATGTGGCCCTCCAGCCATTTCATTTAGGCGTCGACGTTTTTAAAAGCAAGGAACCAGTGCCATGATTGTAGATGTGAAAGTAGTGGGGATGTTGGTTGTAGTTTTCGTATAATCGGAATTTATTCTCAAATTGTGCGACGGTTTACTTTCGATGCTGATAAAAATGATCAAAACCACAGGCGACTTGATTGATTCGGCTGTCGGACGATACCAATGTCGCAAATTATGATCCACTACCTTTAGAAAAATGAGTTAATGGCCGCAATCGAGACACAGTGACACGCAGACAGACACAGTAGGCTTACACATACAGACACACAGACACGCAGACACAGAGTGATAGGAATGTAAGGGGTTTTCCAGGAACGAAAAATATACTAATGGGAAAACGCGGAATGAAATAAAGAGAAAGTATCGCGAATGTTGAAAGAGGATTCTTCGAAGATGCGTCAAAATTTCGTCTATTAGAAGCCTAAATTTATCCAAACTCGTATTACAGGTTCCATTAAAAATTAAGTAGTGATAAATACCAGACCACCCATCACTACTGTCGGGGTTAGCTAAAGGGACTGCTCTTCTTGATCCATAATTATAGTATCTACAAACGTTTTATACATACAGTAACTGGATCAGTCTTGCCGAAGGTTTGGGGTTCGACTCCTCTAGGCCCAAAAGTCAACCCCGGCCGTGATCAGTGGCCTAAAGCTGCTTGGGGTTGATGTCAATTAAATTTTGTTGGCTTTAGTCTTGCTCACTCTACCTTAGTCCGTCTCTCTGTATTCCCTCTTCATTTCCGCAGCTCTTTGCCCGCAACCAAGTTTGAGAAGAAGGAGGCGGAATACGAAATAAGGCTTAGCCATCAAGTTTCAGAAGTTTTTGATACAATTTCGTTTGTTATGCTTTAGGCCTACACTGGCCATCGATTGATGCCTTGTGCATCATGATAACGACACTCTATGAGTCATTGGACTAGACTATATTGCATTGTATTGTACTAGATTAGATTTGATTAGAGTGTTGATTGTAAGAGGTTCTATTGAAATTCTTCCCTGTATGATATCAGGTGCATTATTGGTTGACCTTTTCTGAAGACCAGCATCACCGACGATACTTTGAGCCTCTGATGTTTATCACAAGAATATATGAAGAGATGGAATATTTCTAATTGTTCTATCGATCGATGGAGAAAACTAGCAACTCCCTGTTCACGAACGAAGAAAGAGACACGCACACACAGTTGACAAATTGGACAATGACGTCAATAACGACGTCTTTGATGACGATAATGACAGGGCAACGCGGCACCAATTGCCGATAAGTTACCGTCGCACCTGCAGCTTGGCCCGCCATCGGCAGATATCGAAGGAAGCCGAGGAAGATTTGCATTATGGGGATTAAAATCTAAAAGGGCGACCGATCAATCATACGGAAGGAAGCGCTGTCATAATATTGGCCCTGGGGCCATCACAACGAGGCTCACTGGCTGATTAGTAGCTTTTTACCTCTGCCTTCAGGGTTTAGACTCCGGCGCATCGAGGCAATTTGAGACATTTCTTCTAGGCGTGCAGTTTGTAAGGTAGGCTTGCAGTGCATCTGATACAGTCTGAAGTTCTGTTGAGTTTATCCTCTAAGAGGCGCTTTATAAATCTCAAATTACAATTACAATTACAATTACAATTCGTGCTTCAGCTAAAAGTTCCCCATTCTATTGGAGTCCAGCCTCCCATTACTGGATATGATAAAGTTGTGCATTTTTGTAAAAATGATGATGATGATGATGATGACGACGACGACGACGATGATGATGATGGTCTGGGTGGTGACAACAATGCTCCATAGGTCCCTCATACTTTTCCGATTACTCACATAAATAATTTCAATGATTTCCTATGTTTTCTGATACGCATGCGCAGTGTTTGAGCATTCCATTAAAGACGAGAGTCTGACTTCGTGTTGTAGGCGGCGTCGTTCCAGCGGTGAGGCAGGCGGAGTCGACGGGGATGATGCAGAGCTGCTGCGGATGGTGTCTCCATGCCTTATCTTTCGTCATCATCGCCCTTACATTTCCACTGGCCATCTGCCTCTGCGTCAAGGTCAGCATTCGACGGACAATCATTACAGTATCTGTTTCTTCTGCTTCTTCTTCTGCTTCTTCTAACCCTAATCGCACATTTCTATTACATTACACTGCAATATTTAAAATATTGAACACGGAAAAGATCAATTACGTCTTCTATCAATTGACAAATAAATGTGAACGTTTCAGATAGTTCAGGAATATGAAAGGGCCATCATCTTCCGACTGGGTCGAGCTCTACCTGAAGCCAAAGGACCAGGTAACGGCGCTCTTCTTCTATGACTTCAATCTAACAATAATAATAATAGTAGTAGTAGTAGTAGTAGTAGTAGTAGTAGTAGTAATAATAATAATAATAATAGTAGCAGTAGTAGCAGTAGTAGCAGTAGTAGCAGCAGCAGCAGTAGTAGTAGTAGTGGTAGTAGTAGTAGTGGTAGTAGTAGTAGTAGTAGTAGTAGTAGTAGTAGTAGTAGTAGTAGTAACAATTACAATATAATGGATGGATAATGGATGGATGGATGGATGGATGGATGGATGGATGGATGGATGGATGGATGGATGGATGGATGGATGGATGGATGGATGGATGGATGGATGGAAGGACACTTCGGATGAACAGCTATAGATTTTAAAATGAAAAATAAAATACTTGCGTAGATTGTAGCACTTTGTGATCATTCTAACATCCTTCTAGCACTGGATGCATTAACTATCCCTCTTTTGACTTGTATCCGTCGTCTGTCTACCTGTCTCTCTGTCTCTCTGTATACATGCGTTTCCTATATATATATATGTACCACAGTTTTCACACGTGGGTATCATGATAAACGAATCATTATAAACTCATTTAGCGTGTATCATATAGTACTTTCTGTGTCGGCGATCCGATGTTCGTGTATAGCGATCGTATTGCCTGCAAAGAAAGTTGACATTTATCACAGTTTTCATTCTACACGCTTTTCTCTGCTATATGTGCAGGGATTTACATTTAGACCTGGCATATAACTCAGACTGCTTTGTGACTTATAAGTTGACCTATAAACGACACCATGCTGTGTGTATATTGCATTGTATTGTATTTCGACTATCATTAGGCCTACTTTGCATTCGCTGCAGCAACACTCCACAGACAGACAATGCATTTACATGAAACACTTCTGTCGACATTTGATTCTGATATGTCCAGTCTCTCATAGCATACATAGTATAGCATAACTTGCACACTCCCTGTGGTATGGTATGGTATTTTGTATTGTGGTATGGTACTCTGTGATGTGGTATGTGCTGACATAGCATATTATTAGTATTTATATAGACCACAAAGTAAACAGTCATCATCCAGACGACAGGTTTAATGTTGCTATTGCAGATACCAATATAGGACTCCTTAATTGGTGTAATCTAGGACTCCTTAATTGGTGTAATCTAGGACTCCTTAATTGGTGTAATCTAGGAATCCTTAATTGGTGTAATCTAGGACTCCTTAATTGGTGTAATCTAGGACTCCTTAATTTGTGTAATTGGTGCATGCATGCATACATACATGTATGCATGCATACATACATACATACATACATACATTGGAATAATTATTGAAATTGTTGTAATCTGAGAACTTCTATTGCGCCAAAGTGAAGCTTAAGACGCCAAAGCAAACCTGAATCCACGGTTTTTCGCCTTGGCAGGGACTAATGTATGTGTGTGTATGTGGCTTGACAGACGCAAATAGTAGGACTCGTGTGCAGTGGACTGTTAAACGACTGTGCTAACATTGTTCGCCAAAATGTTTTGAACCCCTTTCGATTGCTTTCTTATCAGCCCTACCCTCTGTTGGCTGATTCTTCATATATCACACCAGCACAGGTATAAACGCTATCGCTCGATGACGCTCCAGAATCAAAGCCAGTGCGCATTGGATTGGCCAGAGCTCGTTGTTTACAGGTGCTCACTTGGAGTTTAGACCAGCGTGGATAATATCCAGATCACGTGATCTGCTCCGGCGGAAACGCGGCGCATCACGGGATGTAACCACGCGTGAAGGAGCGCATTAAATTCTGACTTCCGGATCAGGCGCTGAAGCCGGGTATAAACGAGAGAATGTATAAACGAGTGAGAGAATATGTAAAAACGATTGTATAAACAGCAATGGTGAAGAGCGTTCCGTTTATCGATCGTCGGCAATCGATAAACGCCGTAAATAATTGACGAGGCTTGTCGAGCCGTTGCCTGGTCAAAGGTTAATTGAAAGCACCAGGCGAGATGATTTCACGGTCTGTGTTTTGGCATTCAAGGAGTGCCAGGCGCTGCAGGCGACGAGTAGCTCGCAGCTGTCGAAAGGTCATCTTCCCAATATGTCTACTTTGGTCTTGTTTGCCTCTGTCTCCATTCGTCTTGCTTCTCTGTCTTGGTTCCAATCCAATCCGTATGCGTATCTTGATGCGGGTAACTTGTTTCTGTCTTCACATCGTTTGCTAGATTCTCGTTTCTCTCTTCTTGTTGCTTCTCTCCTGTACTTTCTTCTCTCTTCTATTCTGTTTTCTATTCTCCTGTCTTTTACTCTTCTTTTCTTCTTTCCATTCCTCTCTTCTCCTTTTCTTTCTTCTTTCTTCTCTTTTCTCTTCTCCTCTCTTCTACTCTCTTCTCTCATTTCCTCTCGTCTCTCTTCTCTCTCTTCTGTTCTCCTCCATTCTCCTACCTTCTCTGCTTTCCTCTCTTTTCTCTTCCCTTCTCTTCTCCTCTCTTCTCTCTTCTCTCGTTTCCTCTCTTTTCTCTTCTCTCTCTTCTGTTCTCTTCTATTCTCTTTTGCTATTCTCTCTTCTCTACTTTCCTCTCTCCTTTCTTCCCTTCTCCTCTCCTCTCTTCTCCTTTTTTCTCTTCTTCTCTTCTCCTCTCTTCTCCTCTCGTCTCTTCTCCTCTCTTGTCTTCCCTCCTTTCCAGTCTTCTCTCCTTTTCACCACTCTTCTGCTTTTCCAAAAGGGAGGAAGGCGTCATCCGTACATCTCATCCAAGGACAGAGTTTCTGTAAACGATTCTCCTGGTTTCCTCTGTTCTGTTAGACAAAGCTAGAACTGTTCATACAAAACACTTCACTGGGATTTTAAAACAACTGACTGCAAATGAAAACTGAAATGTAACTGAACTCATCATGAGCTCATTCAGCCAGCAGTTGATTATTCGGGTGAGACCGCAAAGCAGAACATTCCGGTACTCGAGTTTCATACATGGTAATACAGATGGCGCCATTGCTACAAATATATATATATTGTAATTGTAATCTGACATTTATAAAGCGCCACTTCAAGAATGAACTCATCGGGGCGCTCCCGACCCGAACCAGTGAGACCACTGTCAAATAATAGACTTCAGGCATTTGCAAAACTGCGGAAGAGACAAACTGAGGAGCTCGAGCAGCAGCTCTCGAGAAAGATGATGCCAGCTGTTGGGTCCAACATAGGCAAAGCTTCTAGACTGAGCTGTAGCAGTGCGCCTACTAGGGAAAGTCAGGAGTCCAAGGGAGGCCGACCGGAGAATGCTACAGCCTGGAACTAAGGAGACCGAAATGTAGAAGTCCCTATGGTATGATGGAGCCGAGCCAACTAGACAATTACTCACAAGGGTTAGGATCTTGAGCCGAATATGCTGCTGAATGGGGTGCCAGCGCAAAGTGTCCCCCATAAAGGAAGTTATATGGCCATACCTGGGGACGCCTCCAATAAGACAGGCAGCGGCATTTAGAACAGACTGAAGCTTAGAAATATTAGCAGATGTGAATCCAGCAAAGATAGCGTTACCAAAGTCCACCCTGGTGCAGATAAGGGCATGAATTAGAGTAGCAACGGCGTGAAAGAAGAGGGAGCGGCGGATGGTACGAAGCTGACAAAGATGGTAAAAGCATGAGCAGGAGACACTGTTAACACGATCGGTCAAGGAGAGTTCCCGGTCCAGAACAACCTCAAGATCACGGACTTTGGAACAGAATAGAATTTCCGGAAACCTCTGGCGTAAGGATGATGAATCAATCTTAGCAAGCTGAGCACGACCACCAAGCCAGATGAACTGGGTCTTAGCAGAGTTCAGTCGGAGGCGATTAGTATATGTATGTATGTATGCTTACGCTTGGAAATCAAAATGCATGTGTATATGTAATGAGTCTGTTGCACAGAAGCTGCTTAGAGGTCGTAAGGTGCATGGGTCGATTCCTATCCAAGGACAGAATTTCTAAGAGTGCCGTCGATTCTTCTGCCATCGGGAATTTCTCATGTCTTTTGAGACAAAGCATCAACCCACGAACGCCTCCGTATATATATATACATATGCATATATATATATAAAACATCAGGCTCAGTTTAGAACTAATACTGTATGTTTGGATGTGCTTTTATGTACTGTATGTGTGTATGTATGTGTGTATGTTTATATACATGTGTTTATGTATGTGTGTTTATATATGTGTTTATGTATGTGTATGTATGTATGTATGTATGCATACATGCATGTATATATGGCTATAGGGCTTTCATATATATATATATATACATGTATATATATATATATATATATATATATATATATATATATATATATATATATATATATATATATATATATATATATATATATATATCCCTATATAAAAGAGAATTTGTCAATACGTGATCTGGCCTCAGTGTTTTTGCACGTGCCCATGAGACGTGACAGACAGACAGAGTGACAGGTGAGAGGACAGATCAAATATTCAAATGAAAACGAGGCATCGATGTATTTGCGACAACCGGTGCTGCCTATATGGTTCTGTAGAAGAACTCCTCCGCCTCCTGCAGCCTAAAGCGGCCTAAATACGGACCTAATGACGAATCGGATTAAACATAATATAACATATGGGAAATCAATGCAGCATTTTCTGCTTAAATGCATGCACAATCCAATGCCGGTATATTCGAAATATAGCCTTAAATACCGGTATATTCCAATTATTATTCCTCTGCCGGTATATTCGAAATATTAAACATAATAGAATATATGGGAAATCAATGCAGCATTTCCTGCTTAAATGCATGCACAATCCAATGCCGGTATATTCGAAATATAGCCTTAAATACCGGTATATTCCAATTATTATTCATCTGCCGGTATATTCGAAATATAGCCTTAAATACCGGTATATTCCAATTAATATTCCTCTGCCGGTATATTCCATTCATAGCTCTCAGTGGTCCAATATAGTCCAATTGTTATTCCAATACTGGTACTGTAATAGAAATCGTAATCAACGAAAGCCACGTCAGTGGGACCAGCTTATTCACAGGCGCTCAGTCAAAACCAAGTCGATAGGCAAAAGAGGTTCTTTTCCAGGTCAAGATTCAAACGTCAGGCATGCAGAGAGACAGCGTGGCGACTACGGTGGGTGATGTTTGGGTATATTTCAATAATATATTCCAGTGTTGGTATATCCCAATTATAGCTTTCAATGCCGGTATATTCCATTTATTATTCCAATGCTTATGTATGTATGTACGTATGTATATATATATATATATATATGTGAAAAACTCTTATATGTGTCCATTCAAGGGATTTTATTATGATTGACAAGTACTGAAATACACGTCATCTCATAATGCTATATTATAAATTATTAACATTTAATTATACGACTGCAATATTATATAATTGGTATTATATAATTAATAGTATATAATAAACATAGAAAAGAATAAGAAGAAGGAGAAGAGCAGTTCCTTAAACTCGTCTGAAATGCAGCCATGGGTATGAGTTGTTATTGTTAGCGACTTCGTGTTTCTTAGCCTCGGCATATGATGGTGGATGGTCAGCCCTTCCCCTCGCCGCCTGATCTTCCCACTAGCAGTGTACTATCAGTGTGAACATTATAGCTGAGTTAGCCAGAGGACGCAAATATCTATCCTGCCGGGATTTGAACTCCCAACCTCTCGACTGACAGTCCATGCATCACTAACCATTAGACTATCGCGCACCCCTTATAATCTTCCTCTGGTTAAGTAATGAATATAATTAATATAACATATCAATTAATTATGGGCAGACAATTTATCAGGATACAGGATATAAAGATTGTTCAAACAGCCATTATAACTTCTTATAGTATATGTTATATATATATATTATAAAAATCACATATGTATATATATATTTCATATGTATATGTATATAAATTGAGCGAGTAGTAGGCCTAAGCCTCTGCCTTTCTAGAATTGGGTTTGCTGGTCTCGTGACAAAAGGAATTCCGTTGGGAACAAGGCTTATTAGCGACCTTCATGCAAAATTCCAAGTACGGTTTCATCATAAATTTCTGTAAACATTTATCCGCCCTAGAAAGAATGATAAAGGCATCAAATTCATATTGATATTGGTCACTGATATGGAATTACTAATATCGACTTTCAATGGCTAAAAGTTCGGCCAGTTTTCTGCTTGTTCGTTTGATGATATTATTAGGATACAGGGTATAAAGATAACATGATACTGCTATCTCGGGTAACTTCCATGCTGGTACAGTAGCTTACTGAAAAACTATTTTAATGTAAATTGGAAGTTACATTGAAATTCATAGGAAATTACTCGCAGCCTGGCTGAAGATTTATATTGCGCCTTTTGAGGACCTTTTAAAAGCTGCTTTTAGGACGGTATTGCGAGTTTCAAAGACAAAACTGTACAGTGTATAGGGGCCTATGTGTAGTTGACTACACGTAAACAATCTTCCTCTTCTTCTTATGACTCCGGTTCAATTCCAAACGCCATCCACCGTAGCCGTCTGACTGCCTGACTGCCTGCCTGCCTGACTCTTCGATCTTGACCTGGAACCGAACCCTTCCTACCTTACAATTTTGTTTTGACTAAGCGCCTGTGAATATGCTGGTTCCCGCGACTTGGCTTTCGTTGGGCGCTGTAGAAATATCGAGCTCACGATTACAATTACGAATCTTGGCTCCTATAACATTCACAGGAAGCTTTGTCACGCCGCACATTCCTAAGGTTGAACTGGCTAAATGGTTCTAAGAAAGTCAGTCTAGAATGTACCTACTGTTTTATTTTCTGCCTACCGAAGTCAGACACATTTAGATCAGATAGAAAGTCAAATAAGCAGCATTTTTGAGAGGCTTAAAAAGAGCTTCATAAGTGGCAGGACACTGTACCGACAATTGATGCCTTTGACATTCTTTCGAGACAACACGCAAGTTCATAGAAAAATATGATGAATCAAACGCTAATTATAACCCGATCATTCTTTTATCGAATTCTTTGGTATTAAATCCCACCGCTGCAGAAGTTGTTTGATTGGACTAGATTTAAAATTGCAACAGATAATATTGTGCACTGGAGTAATATTTGTTTTTCTGTTGGAAAAAGGCCTTTTCTTCGTTGTACCCTGCACCGATCAGTTCGTGAAGGTCGATCTCAGGACGGTTTCCTTCGATGTTCCACCTCAAGAGGTGAGTAATTGTAATTGTAATTTGAGATTTATAAAGCGCCTCTTAGAGCATAAACTCAACAGAGGTGCTTCCGACCCGAAAAAGTAAAATCACTGTTGAACAGTACAGTCTTCAGGCGCCTGCGGAACACTGAGAGGAGGAAAGAAAGGAGCTCAAGAGTGAGTGATGGCACAGGATATCCCCAGAGGTAAGTCACTGGGAAATGAAAACTCTAGAGGGAGGGGGAAAGGGAAACACTACATGGATAAATTGGAAATGAAACCTCGAGGATTGGTTCGGAATTTTGAGAAGAATTCTCAAGAGTTAAATAACACGACAGATGATGAGTGAATTCCTGGCTGCACCGAGCAGCGAGGTTCGCCATAAGATAATGATCTTGACTGGGAGCCAGTGCAGAATTCCTCACATATATTTTGAAACATAGGCTGGCCATATTTCAGGCGGCACAGTCGAAGTCCGACTGTAACTGGTATATCGGGAACTTCCTCCGCTTCGAGAGGACGGCATTACAGTAGTCCAACGCCTAAAGGTGAAAGGTCAAAAGGGCGACACGGGTCAAAGCAGTGTCTAACGATAGACACCATATAAATAGATGCACATAGTATATATATATCTTTAACGCACATATATATGTCAATGTATCAAGACACGAGCCACTATCTTCGTCGTCATCATCGTCGTCGTCGTCATCATCATCATCATCTGATCTGACTCAGCTGGTTAAAGCTGAACATGTAGAGAGAAAGGTGAAAGGTCAAAAGGGTGACACGGGTCAAAGCAGTGTCTAACGATAGACACCATATAAATAGATGCACATAGTATATATATATATATCTTTAACGCACATATATATGTCAATGTATCAAGACACGAGCCACTATCTTCGTCGTCATCATCGTCGTCGTCATCATCATCATCATCATCTGATCTGTTAAAGCTGAACATGTAGAGAGAAAGCTGACTTCGTCCATCACAGAAAATCGCTGTTCAGTTATATATTAAGATCTTGGATAATATGTTCTGGTGTCCATCCAGGGAATACCGCCGCTATCACCACCACTGTCCCTCGTTATTCGTGATTGGCCATAAAGCCTGCGTTTTCTCCGAATTCAGTCCGAGCCAATTTTAAAACAATGTCTCCGCGGCTGAAGTTTCGTGACAAAGACCCTTGTGTTAAACACACTATCCAGCTTATCGATTGGATGGCATGCCACTGCGAGCACAGCTGAACATTGTCGGCACATTGATGAATCTTGCAGAATCTGTCTTGTCCGATAGATTCACGCAATCTAAATCTTAATCAGTGAGGATGCGCCATGTGGTCGTTCGCTGAACATTTATCTTCTGTCTGTCGATGGCGCTTCGTAGGCAGGGAATCAGTGTATTTGTGGAGAAGGAGAAAGAGCCAGATATCTTCTCAAAAGGTTGACAGGATTTGTACACCTAAGGGTATCCGTATACATAGGCCTACACAGAAAGTGTATAATGGCGGCTCTTATACGGGAAATGGTAGCTATTGAAATCAGTTTACAGGAAGCTATAAATATCATGTATTCATCTTAAACTATAAAGCGATCCTCTAAAATTATGCGGTCAAAAAGCTACACGACATAAAATAACTGTACACATAAAAGTGCTACCAATACATGAGATCTTTGTATACAATTTGCCTGCCATAAATAAAAGCTTTTGCCCTTTGTTCTATTTTAAGAGTCTATTAAAACGAAGTGAAATGCCCCCCAGAGCTAACTCGACCGTCAACAACCGCGTACGATCCACGTCCTATGCTTCATCCATATGTGGACCATAGCCATACTTCAAGAGACAAAAGAATTGTAGAGGATTGCATAAGAAGGTCAACATCAAAGTAACGCTAAGACGTCAAGCGGACATAGCACAGACTTATGGCGACATGATCAAATGACAGTTGACAACAACAACAACAACAACAACAACAAAAACAACATCAAAATAGCAACGACAACATGGCCATCGATCAATGCTCCTCCCTAAGCACCTCGCAGTCAATCGACCTGTCTTCGTATGCGTATGTAGCTTCGATGTACACAAGAACGCCCTTACATATGACTATCTTGGCACATATATCCTGATAGGACGTATATGCCAGTAAAACGTGGAGGTCAGACGAAGTTCAAGAAGCTCAGGAGGCTGGCTCTTTCTTCGGACTGAGTTACAATTAATGCCATAGTTTGTTAAGGATCAGATTAAAGGTAGGGTCCATTTAAAGTTCTCGGGCAATCGAGAAGGAGGGCTGCAGGTTCCAGATGAAGCAATTTAAAAACATTCATCGAGAAGTTCCTTCCTTCCTTTCTTTTTTCCTTCCTTCCTTCCTTTTCCTTCCTTCTTTTCTTCTTTCCTTCCTTCCTTTCTTCTTTTCTTCCTTCCTTCCTTCCGTCTTTCTTTTCTTCCTTCCTTCCTTTCTTCCTTCCGTCTTTCTTTCCTTCCTTCCTTCCTTCCTTATTTCCTTCATTAATTCATGCATCGTTAATTTTGATTACGATTTCACTTGAAGCGACCATCGATTGATGCCCTGAGCATTATTTTAGCGGCGTTATAGAAGTCATTATATTAGAAAGATTAGGCCAGAATAGCATCTGTATGGTATCCATTCATCATTTCTACACAGAGGCTGTCAAGCAGTCGGTCGTTGCTGAGGCTCTGGCACAGTCTGTAGCATCGAACGCATTCGTGCAAGTTCTCACTAAGCTTGTATCGTACAGATGTACATAAATTGGTCGTACACTCGGCGTACATTATAGGAATAAATGCGCATGGAATGCTTGCTTGTATATATACTTGTCAGAGTCTCAAGTGACTGTGGCTTTTCTTGTCTCTGTTTCATCCGTAGTTCTAGAACGACATTTATAGAGCGCCCGCCCGCAGTAGGTAAGTTGATATGTTGAGTCGTAAAACGCACAGTAAACAGCTCTCTACACATTCTTCGCTATATAAATAAATATACATAGTATATATATATATGTGTGTGTGTGTGTGTGTGTGTGTGTGTGTGTGTGTGTGTGTGTGTGTGTGTGTGTGTGTGTGTGTGTGTGTGTGTGTGTGTGTGTGTGTGTGTGTGTGTGTGTGTGTGTGTGTGTGTGTGTGTGTGTGTGTGTGTATCAATGTGTCATGACATGAGCCACTATCTTCGTCGTTGTCGTCTTCGTCATCAACATCATCATCTTCTTCTTCTTCTTCTTATTCTCCTTCTCCTCTCCTCCTTCTCCTTGTTCTTCTCCTCTCCCTCTCCCTCCTCCTTGTCCTTCTCCTTCTCCTCCTTCTTCTCGTGGTCATCTGTTTCAGCTGTGTTATAGCGTATGTGCGTCGTGATTCATTCTAGATCCTAACGAAGGACTCGGTGACGGTGGCTGTTGATGCTGTCGTGTACTACCGCATCTCGAACCCAATGATCTCCGTCATAAACGTCGAGAACGCCGCTCGGTCGACGCAGCTGCTCGCTCAGACGACGCTCCGAAACATCCTCGGCACGAAGACACTCAGCGAGATACTCACCGACAGAGAGTCCATCAGCGCCATGATGCAGGTCTCGGCAAACCTCTTACATAAGACGCAGCCAAGGAACGAACGAATGAAGGAGGGCGGGACGAAGAAACGACTGAAACAACGAAGGATTAAGGAAGGTGGAAGGAAGAAAGAAAGAAAGAAAGAAAGGAAGGAAGAACGGAATGATGGAGTGAACGATGGATAGATGAAGAAAGGAAGGATGAAATAAAAGAGCGAAGAAAGTAATAAAGGAATAAAGAAAGGAAGGAACGAAAGAAGTAAGGAAGAAAGAAATGGAAGGAAGGTGGAGCACTAAAAGGGGGTAAAAATAGAGAGCAGGGAATAAGGCAGATGCAACTGATTAGAAATTTGTAAGATAAAAAATTGCAAATCTGGCAAATAAAAAAATAATGTAAAGAATAGAAAAAAGGCGATGACAAAAGGAATATAACAACAGAACGGGAAAAGAGAGGAAAGAAAATCAGTCACTCGTTGAGCAAAATTTTAAAATCAATTTACTTGTTCTATTCAAATCAAATTCAATTACAGTATCTCAATTAAGGTAATTAGCATAGCGTACAATATGAGTGTAGAATGCGACAGAATTGAATACGATCGAACATGTTGAGATTAAGTAAGATAGGATGGGATGGGACGAAATGAGATGGAGTAGGGTACGTTATGGTACTTATTGTACAGTAGAGTAACATAGGGTAAGGTAGGATTTGCTAGATGTGGTAGGGTGGTGAAATATGTATGCATACCATATAGACCTACAAATTGTAGTTTCCTGTCCGATTTTACCTGAGGCATGTGTCTTAAGTGCATAGTGTCAGTGGAAGTGAAAGGCAAAAATTTGGTGAATCGCAGGTTGTGATTTCCTTTAACCATAAATATTGAACGGATTATGTGATCGTAGACAGCATCAGTGCTGTTTTCAGGGGATGGTATTCGCGATAGGTTGATTGGAAGGACAGAACAGGAAGTCACAAGACAGGCAACAGCTGAGCCTCTTATAGCCACGACCCTATCTAGAACGATGGACATGAAGTTCTGTGTAGAAATGACAGAGTGATTAGATAAATCTTCTTGAGAAGGAGATAGACTAAAACTCTTCTAGAGATAGCCATGGCTTCTTGAGAAGGGGATAGACTAAAACTCTTCTTAAGAGGGGGATAGAGTAAAACTCTTCTTAAGATAGCCATGGCTTCTTGAGAGGGGTTAGACGAAAACTCATCTTGAGATAGCCATGGCTTCTTGAGAGGGGGATAGACTAAAGCATGGGCTTAGCAAGAACCAAAGCAATCTTTAGCGACGGAGAGGTGACAATAGAGAATGATGGGACCCAAACCATCAAAGCATTCCTTAACTTAAGAAGCGCGGTTGGAATCAGAGCAAAGCAGAGCTCACTGCTTATTGGGGGACGATTAACTGCGAGCAAAACTCCTTTGACTTATAATCATGTTTACCTGATGTTGTTTTCTGCTTCGTCAGCATGTCTTAGACGAAGGTACAGATCCCTGGGGTGTTCAAGTGGAACGCGTCGAAATGTAAGTCACTTAATACAAGAAATACTCCTACTCCTACTTCAACTACAGCTACAACAACAACAACAACAACTACTACTACTGCTATTACTAATATTATTACTACTACTACTACTACTTCTACTACTAGTACTACTACTACCACTACTACTACTACTACTACTACTAATAATAATAATAATAATAATAAATTCAATATATAATTATGTAATAATAATCAAAATAATGCGGTAGAATAATTCATAATAAATTAATAATCACCATAAATATTTGGGTCCCGAGGAATTTTAAGTCCCGTAATGATGAAACACCCTATAACATTGAATTAGAGACTGTTTTATATGGCACCAGTAGTCCCAGTCATTGTCCCTCGTTTGTTTTCTCTTCGCTATGCTACACCAATTACTAAAGTATTTCTATGCATGGACGACAAAGACGACAATGAATGACAGATGGAATGACAGATGAAAAACACAGACAATTAGACAGACACAAATACAAACGAACACACAGAAATACAAACACAGAACCAGACAAATAAATAAAAATAGACAGACAGACAGAGACAGACGCAGACAGACACAGACAAACACAGACAGTCACAGAATAGATAAACATTGAAGGCTTAGTAGCAGTCTGAGCTTAGTTACTGTATGTGATGACGGATGTTGCGTTCTCTGTGTTGCTGCTGGCGCTGCTGCTGCTGATGCAGAAAGGATGTTCGGCTGCCAATTCAGCTGCAACGAGCGATGGCTGCAGAAGCCGAGGCGACGAGGGAAGCCAAAGCAAAGGTACAAACACTCGACTCAGGTCTTCCGCTCGACATTTCCGCTGTAGAATTCGTTTAGAAATTCTTCCTCTGTAGCTAGGAACCTTTACGTAGGCCTACTGTATGTCGTTCTACGCGTAACGACCCGTTTTACCAACGCGCGATGTAGGCCTATACCAGCAAATGCGTGCATTCAGAACTAGGGCTGCATTTCTGTCTAAGAATTCACTGGACAACAAATTTTTACAAAAGTCATGTTACTGAAATGAAATTAGTCAGTTCTTATCAATTTGTATGTGCTGAACACGAATATGACAGTGAAAATGCCGAATTGGCTCTAGTTTTTTTGTAATCTGAAATGAAGTAATTTTATATCGCACAATGCATGCCAATAGTGATACACTTACAGTTAATATTTGTAAAAACCAGGTCATAGACTAGTTCTTAGATTTTTTTGCCTGTCTCTTGTACAGCTGTTCGGGAGCATCTCTGCGGAGTGTCCAGCAGTAGTCAGCCAACATTGTAGTGGACCATTTTCCCTGGTACCTTTGCTCCATTGTTGCGATATCTTGATGAAAACGTTCGCCATGTTCGTCACTAACCATACCACAGTTGTCAGGGAAGAAATCCAGATGGGAATGAAGGAAATGCATCTTCAGAGACATATTGCAGCGAAATTTCTGGTACTGCTTGAGCATGTCTTCTACTAGTTCCTTGTAGTTTTCTGCCCTAACATTCCCCAGAAAGTCTGTAGACACTAGACGAAAAGCATTCCATGCTTGTTTCGCATCACCCTCCAGCAAGTTGTTGAAGCGGTCATCTTTGAAGAGTTCTCTAATCTGAGGACCCACAAAAACAAAAACTCCCTCTTTAATCTTTGCTTCGCTGAGTCGAGGGAATTTTTCATGCAGGTATCGGAAAGCTGGCGAAGTGCGGTCCATGGCTTTCACGAAGTTCTTCACCAAACCTAGTTTGATGTGAAGGGGTGGTAGTAGGATTTTGTGAGCCTCGACCAGAGCTGGGTGCTGGATATTCTTCTGTCCAACTGCCATGTTTTGTCTGGGAGTCCATTCCTTCCGCACGTAGTGCAACTCTCTTGCTCGGCTATCCCACTCACACAAGAAACACATATATTTTGTATATCCTTGCTGCAGTCCCATTAAAATGGCAACTACCTTCAAATCACCACACAGGTGCCATTTGTACCTGTTATAGTCAATGGAATGCAGTAGCTGTTTTAGATTATCGTATGTCTCTTTCATGTGGACAGCATGCGCTAATGGAATAGATGGAAGACGGTTTCCATTGTGCAAAAGCACAGCCTTAAGACTCAGTGTTGAAGAGTCTACAAAGAGTCTCCATTCTTGTGGGTCATGAGTGATCTGTAAGGCATTCATGAGGTCGTCAATATTGGAACAGAATACCAGATTACCTTCCTTCATAAAGAAAGGTTCCAACTGCTGATGGCGCTTTCTATATGAAGTAATTGTGACATCTTCTTCTAGAAGATTCCATTGTTGGAGTCTTGATCCTAGCAATTCTGCCTTGTTTTTGGATAAGTCCAAATCACGAACAAGGTCATTTAGTTCTTCCTGTGTTATTCTGTGTGGGGTTGATGATGCACCACAGTGAAAATCGGGATCACTGCACGCTGACGGACCAGGAGAAGAACATGTCGGCTCACCCTTGTCCTCATCAGAGGAATCAAGGAAAATATATTCTGCTGGAGGTTCTGGAATAGGAAGTCCATCACCATGTGGAACTGGTCTCAATGCTGACGGAATGTTTGGGTAGACTATTGTCGACTTCTTTTGCTTCGTTATTCCACTGGAAAGAGGAGGAACCAAGCAGAAGTAACAGTCATCTACGTGGTTGCTTTGCTCTCTCCACACCATGGGAACTGCAAACGGCATTGATGGTCTTTTGCCATTCAACCACTGTGAAAGCTGTGTTGTACATGTAGCACAGCATATATGCGGGGCCCATGGCTTGTCTTGGTCACCAACCTTGCATTCGAAGTAAGCATGATATGCCTTCTTGACTTGATAAGTGATACTTTTCTTCTGGTTGGCAAATGTCACTTCCCCACAAATGTAACAAAAGTTGTCCACAGTATTTACGCACTTCCGAGGCATTACTGTTCTGTATTGTATCTAAATGGATAAAGTAATAATAGTTTTATAAAACAGTAACTTAAACTGTCTCGCACAAAGTCTGTAATATTGTAAATGCTCAACCGTTCCGACTCGCTTTATATAGTACACTGCTGACGTCATCTTACGTCAGCAGCCGACTGGCTGTAGTTTTACATTGCATCAGAAAATGACGTAATCAACTGTGCATGATGTGTCCATGATGGGATTATGCAATGAGGTGGAATATTACATCATTCTAGACTTATTTAGGATATTGTCGCAGTCCTACTGCATAAATTTACATGGTGAAACATAAAAAATGAACTATATGAAATATTTTCAAAACGAGAGCCAATAAAAAAATTTTATGGTTATATTCATGTTCAGCACACCAAGATGCTACACATTAGGGCCTTTTCCAGTCAGTAACGATTTCTATGTTGACCAGTGGAATCGACGCACAAATACAGAGGTAGTGTTCACCTATGATCACGATACTGAGGAGGATTATTATAGTGTCTTTTTTTAAAATTAGCCTACTATTTAGGGTCATATGGTGGTTTCTAAAGCAGTGCCTGAGCACACGATGAGAGCCCTGTTAATAAATATATTTTGATCCGGTTTTTAACTGCAGCCACTTCCGCAATTCATGACCTGTTTGTTCCGCTAGTTTTGAAACCCTCGATACCATTAATTGTCCACGCCTGATGTTCATCGGTGATTTTGGACGCAGTCTATTTCGCATTTCCGAGAATGCGAAAGAAACTAACCAAGTGTTTCAACACTTCTCACTAACAATTCAGCTTTTCAACGCCGTTGCTCTTCGAAATACCTTCTCACTTCAAGATCCGGATGAGACGTAGCAGTTCCAGATGTCATTACCAGTCTCTGGAATTTTTTTCTTTTCGTGAGGTATTACACCAAAACCACCACCGTCACCGCCACCGCCACCGCCACCGCCGCCGCCACCGCCGCCGCCGCCACCGCCGCCGCCACCGCTACCACAATTAATTGTTTTTACAATGGAGGCGAATGTTGTTGCTGACCTGATTGATCGTAGAACGATGATTTATTCGTGATTGCATCAAAGGCCATGACCCAGTTAAAAATTAATAGGCCTACAGTACGTAATTAAAAATTTGCGTGCAACGATTCAACGCACGCACTTTTTAATAAATTATTACTAGCTGACTGGACTTGGAACTGGTGCCGGATGGATGGGTGAGTGAGACGTGGAGCTGTAGGCACGTATGGACCCCGTCCTCCTCCTCTTCCTCTTCCTCTTCTTCCTCCTCTTCCTCCTCTTCCTCCTCGTGCTCCCCTTCCTCCTCCTGCTCCTCCCCTTCCTCCTCCTCCTCTTCCTCCTCCTCTTCCCCCTCCCCCCCCCCCCCTCCTCCTCCTCCTCCTCCTCCTCCTCCTCCTCCTCCTCCTAGCGCTGCAGTGTGTTGCGAACGAGACAAAATGTAAGCAATCATCCGTCACTTAGGATTTAATTAGACCAACAGCCGTCTCGTCCAACGATCCATGATACGTGCTCCCTCCGGACTTGTTTTGCCGCTTATATCGTTATCGCTCCCTCACCCACATCCCATGAACCCACATCCCACGCACCCACCTCACATAGCAGCTTCGGCGATTGGAGAAAATGATCTGTCTCCTCCGCTCCTCCGCTAACAGGGCCTACCGGAAGGAAGGAAGGAAGGAGCATATAATGTAGATGTTGATGACGATGATGTTGGCGATGATTATGATGATGATAATGATGATCATTAGTGACGACGATGATAATGAAGATGATGACGATGGTCGATGTAAGCGATTACCAGTTGCTTAAGACTGAATTAGACAACAGACGCATGTTGACGATGACGATGACGATAAGGATGATGACGACGATGACAATGAAGACGACAAAGATGATAATGAAGATAATGATGACGATGACGATCATAATGATGACGACGATGATGATGATGATAATATTGATGATGATGACGACGATGTGGATGCCGACGACGACGATGATGATGGTGATGATGATGACGAGGGCGATGATGATGATGATGACGACGAGGAGGACGATGATGATAATGATGATGATGGTCGTGGACTCGTGTTGATGAAGATGAAGATGATGATGATGATGATGATGCTTTTCAGATAATAGCGGCGGAGGGTGAGTGGAAAGCGTCTCGTGCCCTCAAAGACGCCGCTGACGTCCTCAACGAATCGTCGTCTGCGCTTCAGCTGCGCTACCTTCAGACTCTTACTCAGATCTCGGCCGAAAAGAACTCGACGATCATCTTCCCCCTTCCCGTCGACCTGCTTTCGAGCTTTGCCCCACACCATCGTCGTACCCCGCCTTCCTTGAAAAGCCCCACCACCCCGTCGGCACCCCAAGGACCGACCAGTGACAACGACGACGATAGCCAAGCGTAGAGGGTTCGACGCCTGGTTGGCTCAATGCATGAGACTGCAGCTCCCAATAGTCATTCCTTACCTTCGCACATATTCCCTTAATATAACACTGGTCAACATAGAAATCGTTACTGACTGGAAAAGGCCCTAATGTGTAGCATCTTGGTGTGCTGAACACGAATATAACCATAAAAAATTTTTATTGGCTCTCGTTTTGAAAATATTTCATATAGTTCATTTTTTATGTTTCACCATGTAAATTTATGCAGTAGGACTGCGACAATATCCTAAATAAGTCTAGAATGATGTAATATTCCACCTCATTGCATAATCCCATCATGGAAACATCATGCACAGTTGATTACGTCATTTTCTGATGCAATGTAAAACTACAGCCAGTCGGCTGCTGACGTAAGATGACGTCAGCAGTGTACCATATAAAGCGAGTCGGAACGGTTGAGCATTTACAATATTACAGACTTTGTGCGAGACAGTTTAAGTTACTGTTTTATAAAACTATTATTACTTTATCCATTTAGATACAATACAGAACAGTAATGCCTCGGAAGTGCGTAAATACTGTGGACAACTTTTGTTACATTTGTGGGGAAGTGACATTTGCCAACCAGAAGAAAAGTATCACTTATCAAGTCAAGAAGGCATATCATGCTTACTTCGAATGCAAGGTTGGTGACCAAGACAAGCCATGGGCCCCGCATATATGCTGTGCTACATGTACAACACAGCTTTCACAGTGGTTGAATGGCAAAAGACCATCAATGCCGTTTGCAGTTCCCATGGTGTGGAGAGAGCAAAGCAACCATGTAGATGACTGTTACTTCTGCTTGGTTCCTCCTCTTTCCGGTGGAATAACGAAGCAAAAGAAGTCGACAATAGCAGTCTACCCAAACATTCCGTCAGCATTGAGGCCAGTTCCACATGGTGATGGACTTCCTATTCCAGAACCTCCAGCAGAATATATTTTCCTTGATTCATCTGATGAGGAAAAGGGTGAGCCGACATGTTCTTCTCCTGGTCCGTCAGCGTGCAGTGATCCCGATTTTCACTGTGGTGCATCATCAACCCCACACAGAATAACACAGGAAGAACTACATGACCTTGTTCGTGATTTGGACTTATCCAAAAACAAGGCAGAATTGCTAGGATCAAGACTCCAACAATGGAATCTTCTAGAAGAAGATGTCACAATTACTTCATATAGAAAGCGCCATCAGCAGTTGGAACCTTTCTTTATGAAGGAAGGTAATCTGGTATTCTGTTCCAATATTGACGACCTCGTGAATGCCTTACAGATCACTCATGACCCACAAGAATGGAGACTCTTTGTAGACTCTTCAACACTGAGTCTTAAGGCTGTGCTTTTGCACAATGGAAACCGTCTTCCATCTATTCCATTAGCGCATGCTGTCCACATGAAAGAGACATACGATAACCTAAAACAGCTACTGCATTCCATTGACTATAACAGGTACAAATGGCACCTGTGTGGTGATTTGAAGGTAATTGCCATTTTAATGGGACTGCAGCAAGGATATACAAAATATATGTGTTTCTTGTGTGAGTGGGATAGCCGAGCAAGAGAGTTGCACTACGTGCGGAAGGAATGGACTCCCAGACAAAACATGGCAGTTGGACAGAAGAATATCCAGCACCCAACTCTGGTCGAGGCTCACAAAATCCTACTACCACCCCTTCACATCAAACTAGGTTTGGTGAAGAACTTCGTGAAAGCCATGGACCGCACTTCGCCAGCTTTCCGATACCTGCATGAAAAATTCCCTCGACTCAGCGAAGCAAAGATTAAAGAGGGAGTTTTTGTGGGTCCTCAGATTAGAGAACTCTTCAAAGATGACCGCTTCAACAACTTGCTGGAGGGTGATGCGAAACAAGCATGGAATGCTTTTCGTCTAGTGTCTACAGACTTTCTGGGGAATGTTAGGGCAGAAAACTACAAGGAACTAGTAGAAGACATGCTCAAGCAGTACCAGAAATTTCGCTGCAATATGTCTCTGAAGATGCATTTCCTTCATTCCCATCTGGATTTCTTCCCTGACAACTGTGGTATGGTTAGTGACGAACATGGCGAACGTTTTCATCAAGATATCGCAACATTGGAGCAAAGGTACCAGGGAAAATGGTCCACTACAATGTTGGCTGACTACTGCTGGACACTCCGCAGAGATGCTCCCGAACAGCTGTACAAGAGACAGGCAAAAAATCTAAGAACTAGTCTATGACCTGGTTTTTACAAATATTAACAGTAAGTGTATCACTATTGGCATGCATTGTGCGATATAAAATTACTTCATTTCAGATTACAAAAAAAAAACTAGAGCCAATTCGGCATTTTCACATATTTCCTTAATATAATCACAGTCTAATCGTAATCGTAATCGTAAACTCGAGATTTCTACAGCGCCCCCAAAAGCTAAGTCACAGGAATCAGCTTATTCACAGACGCTCAGTCAAAAACAAAATCGATAGTCAAGAAGGGTTCGGTTCCAGGTCGAGATCCAAGATTCATGCAGGCAGACAGTCATGCGGTTACGGTGGATGGTGTTTGGAATTGGATCTTCGGAATAGATAAGGGGAAGAAGAGGAAACAGGATAGGATCTGCGGAAGAGGAGTGATTTCAGTTTTGAGTGGAAGACCTGCGCAGAGATTGCAAGGAGTGAAGTGGTGATGAGTTTGTATGATGGATCAGATAATTGTCGTAATTCTGGTGGGAGTGCATTCCAGAGGAGTGGAGCCAACCTCTGTTTCCTACTCCCCTGCTGTCCGTTTCCCAGGCTTAAAATTTAATCAGTGTCGCATTTCTGATCCCCTTGCTCCAAATTATTTCCCGTTCCTAATTCCACTCAATTCTTTTGCTCTAGTAATTGCCTTTGATAAATTGGTCCTCTTCATATTAGTCGGCCGCAATCCTAATTCCTCTTTCCTATTTCTTCAGCAAAGAGTGAGCGATATTATAATAAAGTCACTTCCCAGTTCCTCATTCCAATGGCAAGGAGCGTAATCCACCCTCCTGTGTAGTTCGTATACTTCGTAATGTAAAGTAAAGTGATGATGTAACTGTTGCAAGTATCCTGTACACAATTACGGCATCAGTCAAATGCAAAAGGAGCAAACTGAACGATAGACTTGATGGAACTGAAACTGTGCCGCGAATTAAAAAACAAACCCCTGGCGTTTCTGAGGGGAGCAAAAGGGCACTTGGGGCCTACCCCAACTGCAGCATCATCGCCTTCGACATCAACGAAAATACAGCCGAAAAACGAGATGGAACTTTAATTGCTTTCGCTCTATAGGTTTACATGCCTTGCGTTTGACGACAGAATGCCTCAGCGAGTAAATTAAATATACTGGCTAACTAATTAAAAATTGCTTACGGTCGGACTGGTTGCTTTGAAGCACTAAATGAGTGAATAAATCGAAGTGACTGTTAATAAACTGACTACATGTGAAATGGCGGAAATCTAGAGATGGTAAATGCCCTGTATGACCCAATGAACTCACTGAGAAATAAGCACGGTCGACGCCATACGTTCGCTATATAGAAAGTGTACATTTACATCTATGTTCTAATAAGAGGACAGTTAGATTCCGAGCGATGGATGGAAAACGGAAGTAGAACTACATCTTAAATGATCGTGCGGGGGATAAAATGTTGGAAGGGGCACAGACAAACGTAAGATGGGAAGGGTAATGAATGGGAAGGGAAAAAAAGCAGGTACAGTATACCCAATTAGAACGTCGAATAAATTAAATGAGTTCATGCCAGCGAGTCCTGTCCCACCCACTCTTCATCTATTGTTTGAATAGGGCATCTGTTGTTTCAGGGGCGATTGTGGCCACTGCTTTAATTGGGCCGAGGCCATTAGAGACGAATTTTAGCGACGAACTGCTCTAAAATCGACTGCACTCCAGTTAATTAATCGGATCTAATTAATCTCGTGTCTGCAGACATCGAAGCTCCAAACTATGCATATACACTGAGCGAGTGAGACATACATACATACATACATACATACGCACATACATACACACGTACATACGTACATACATACATATTATGTCACCGTAAGTGCGGAAACGCTCAGAAAGTCGGCAAAATCAGAACTGAGTTTGATACAGCACCGCATTGCATTGCAAATGGTGAACATTTGGATGAAAACTTCACGTTTCCATCACAAATAGGAAAAAGTTACATTTCTAAAAGATGGAGGTGTCTTTGCAGCTACTTTTGAGAAATCGCGCGCGAGGCAGAAATCGTGCGTGGGTATGTGTGAGAGAGAGATAGATAGACAGACAGACAGACAGATATATATATATATATATATAGATAGACAGACAGATAGATAGATAGATAGATAGATAGATAGAGAGAGAGAGAGAGAAAAAAAGAGAGAGGGCTCCTGGCTGAAGGACAGCTGATTGAGGGAAGACCAAAACGGCACTACGTTGCGTGGCATAAGTATGCAAAAAGTGTGAGACCAATTAAAGATGTTTGCATGACTGAAGTTCCTACGGAAGTACAGGCATTCAGATAAGCGGTGATCTCTTCCCATAAGTCAGAAGAGAAATGTAAGACATTGTGCCACCCTTCATTGAGTCGGTGGCGAGAGGTCAAACCCAGACCGCCCTTGCAATCCGATACCAATCAGTGCGCTCAGGGAGAGGCAGCCAGTGAAGGACATCACTCATGTGCTCAGAAGAGACGTGACCGAATTCGAAGATTTCGCCAATCGATCTACCATCCATCCAGCTGCAGCAGCCGTTGCATCCGCTCGATCTAATCCGACCGAAGAAGAATGGAAGACGGGCGACATACGACAGGCGATGCAGAGAGCATCAGTCTTAATCGCATTGACGAAAACAAGTCGGATTGATTGTTGCGTTGAACAGCGGTGAACGAGTCATGGGAGATACCATGCTTATACATGGTAACATGTAAAAATGTAAATGTATAGTTTTTCTATAGCGACCGTATGGCCTCGACCCTGTTCATTTTGCAATGAATTTATCGGGCGAGATCCTTCACCACCGCTGTCCGTTTGAATGGGCGCCACGCCATTTAAGGTCCCCGAACACGGACCGTATGAAGCATGTACGGCACTGAGGGACAGCCTGTGAATGTAGTCTACCATACATATGCCATGGCATTTGACAATTCCATGTACTGTCGGCAGACATGGCGTTTCTAGGTCGAGTCCAGGGCCTGTGGATTTGATCTCCTCCTGCAGACTCAGCTCAAGTATAAGAAGATGCAGACGTATCCCTTGGCGTCGTATAGAAAACTTCAGTTTTTGCTCAGGCAGGACTGAAATTACGATATGTCCTTCGAATATGGCAACGTGTTGCTGAACCAGGCAACCAACACAAGAACAGACGCTTCAGTCGTTGTATATGATATTATTATGTATTACTGTATGTTGTTATGCATGTATGGTTGGTCCACTTTGTAATGCATTTATGGCTGGTCCACTTTGTATCAGTCTGCAGCCCCAACAGCAACGTCATATGTAGGACATATGAAGCCCGTATTGACAGTATATTCCCATATGCGCTTCATGTAACCTACACATGGGCCCGTATGATACCATATTTAGGGAATATGAAGCCCATGTGGGAATATACCATGTCTTATGCGGTGGATCAGCCAAAAGGCTCGTCTACAGACAGCATTTATAAATAATAATTTCATTTAAGTGATCTACGGATCATTTAATAGTTTCATATTTAAGCTTTCCGTTCGCTTTAGCCTGTTTCTAGTATTTTAGCGACTTGTTTTAATTCAAGTTAATATAATTAAGTCCGTATTTCATTTCAGCACCCCTTCCCCGCTGTCCAATAATTACAGACCCTCGATCGAAGCAGCGCAGGCCGTCGTTTTAGCCAGTAGGCCTAACAGCCTAAGTTTAGGCGCCTTGATGTAAATGTACACGTTTTTCTATAGCGTCCGTAAGGCCTCGCCCCTATCAAATTATAGGCTTGGTGACAGAAGCAAGGTCTGCACAAAACAAGTTGCCCAGGGTCTTAACACGGAGTCGAACCCGCAACCGCATGATCAATGACCAAACGTGTTACCGATAGACCACTGCACCGCACTCATTCTGGCTTTCTAAGGTCCTCTTAAGTATTCATTGCGTTAGAATTGCTTTTTTGACAGCTTTTATTTTGTTTTCATAAATAACACAAAAATCTTTCTTGTGACTCACAAGCCATATTTTCAGTAAATGCAAGTAAGTAAATTTTTCATGCAATTAAAAATACAGTTTTTAAAGAAAGGCCTGTGTATATATACAGATAAATAAGTGCGTATATTAGATGCGTATACATGTATACGTGGACACACACATATGCATCTAACACATGTGTTAAATACAAGATAATGTGTCATGTAGGAAATGACCAAAAAAGCAAAGAAGCTTGGAAATTCCGCCACACATTCAATTCCCATGATCTGAAAAGAAAGCCACGCTCAAGTTGTAAACCTTTCATACATAGTGATGAAAATCTACAGAATTCATTGGTTTTTTAAATTCAAAATCATTGCTGGTTCAAAGTCATATTTATGTCAGTCTTGGTCTTCCTTTTCAGCTAAACCAACTGGACAGACAAGCAGACAGATATCATCTTTTCTAGAACTGAATCCAAGGCTCCACTAACCCTTCCTGCCTATCGATTTTGTTTTGACTGAGCGCCTGTGAATAATCTGATTCCCGCAACTTAGCTTTTGTTGGGCACTGTAGAAATCTTGAGCTTACAACCAATATTACGATAACAGTGAATTCGTTAATGAGACTGTTTAATATGGCGAGTATTACAAACTGCAATAAATATCGGTTGTATGCCTTAAGATCTTCAGAAAAGATTGTCAGAAACATAAGTTATAGCACATAACTTCTGAACCCTAAGAACCTCAGATCTTGCCAAGAAACTACAAATAAACAGGTATTGTATTGTTTCCATAGCAACAGCCTTGACCTTTTTCCGGATACATGTATCTCAATACGTTCATCTCGTAAATCATGATCAAATTATGGAAAAAAATTATTTCTCTATTTTTATTAATTTCTCTAATTATTTTTAAATTATTGCATCTCAGATACAGAACTGTTGTAGCAAGAACTGAATTCAATTGGTACCTCAGGAAGTCATTTCACATTCAAATCCATTAACTCAATAAGTTTAAAAACCAACTTTCCATTAACTAACCCGGTTGACTGGCAATATAAATTACAAAGCAGAGTCTAAAACTTCTAAGCAACACAGTGCACTGGGAAACAGACAACAAGATTCAAACTTGCTTTGTAAAGAAAAACAATTTATTCATGTCTTCAGCCAGATGAGGCATAAAGTTACAAAAGGGAATAATTTTATCCAGTCCTTAAAGCCAATTTCTGCTTATAAGTACCTCAGAATTTCCTCCAATATACCTTTATACACTAACAGTGATACTATTTAATTTATTAATTATTATTAGTATATTACTATTTTTTACCCGAGGTATAGATGATCCCTCATGATTTAAAAAATTCTCCGAAGAATGAAAAGTTCTGAGACGGCTATTAATATTGTTAATATGATTATTATCATGATTGTCACTTTCATTGTCATCGTCATCAATATCTATATAATCACCAACATAATAATTACATTAAAAATTAAAATTTAAGTTTTCCCAAGTGGGATTTTAACCCATACAGTAGCACACATGTACATGATTTAATCAAAACCTAATATAGATATAGATATACACCATGTAATATTGAAATCAATTATTCTATACATAGAAATGCAAACCTCTGCAGTTATGCAACAAAAGTGAAGAAATCCTACTGAAAATAAAGTTCAGGAAAAGTGAGTAAGTGAGCGAATGACTAACTGTACAATAAGCTAAAGCTGATCACACACACTGGGGTCAAAGTAGGCATACACACTGCCCTCCGATCATTTCTTCAGCAGTTGTTAGATTTACTGCTAAGCCTAAACCTGAAAGCAGAATCTGCCCAACGCTTTCTAAGATCCCTTGATGGAAAGTCTGACTTTTCCTTGAGCACAATACAATCCATTAACTCATCATCAACACCTGTTCCTCACTTTAAACCCTGGCACTTAAATGACACCGATAACAAAATTACAGCGTAGCTTCTCCGCACTTTGAGCTCAAATCCTATCATGGCAAGCAAAGTTGGCCACAAGCTCAACTATTCATTCCTTAGAAAAGGGTTACAGGTTTGCTAAACTATGATTGCTACATCTAAGGTTTGGTTACAGCATCCAGCAGGCAAACACTATCTCACCATAGCCTACCATTCCTGTTTTTGAGCATTTCAACAAACAAGTGACAGGAAGAAACACACAACTCAAAAGGGAAAACAACCTGAGACGGATGAAAAACACTGACAGTCAATCAACAACACTTCAACAAACACTTCAAATATTCATCGCCTGCAACCCTCGGTAGCATGTCAGCTGCGACAAATCCAGTGGGCTGAATAAATCCGTGATGACACGGAAACCAATCAAACCTTCTGTCATCGAAAAGATACTTGCAACGATAATAAATAATCCAAAGACAGTGACAACCATCACTCCAAATGCTGGAGTTGATTGAAAAGAACACAGAACACAGCAGTCTCCCGTAGAAAAACGTGGAATACAGGAGTCTCCTGCAGAAACACAGATCAGGTGCCGATATTAGAAGTCGACAAATTCTTTTGCACACTTTTCCGTGGACGAGATATGTAGTGGTTCCTCGTCATAGGTGTCGAAATTACTATGATCGCCAGCTCCTTTCGATTTCGGGATGAAAGGAGCTTCAATCTGTCAACAAACACAGAAGTTTCGTCATACACACAGAAGTTTCTGGAATCTGCAAAGTGGTACGAATTCAGCTGAAAGAAAGGCTCAACTATGACTGAGGTCTGATTGCATCAACTTTCCTTAAATTGCTCCTTTCAAGATCAGAGACAATTTTGAAATGTACATGAAAATGTCATTAATTCATATTACATTACACAACAGAAAACAATCTTAACTTGCTTATAAATTGAAAGATTGTGACAAATGCGAATCACCAAAACTGAAAGATAAATTCTAGCAATTCCTAATAATTGGGAATTAAGTCAATCTCCGACGTTCATCATGTCACTTCATAAGCCTTTAACAGCAGACATAAGAAAAATAAGCTGTAATAATGGAAGAAATGGCCAAGATTAGTAAACGCTCAATCTATTTCTGCATAAAGTCTCTTCTAGCAAGCCTGCGGTGCCTGAATTTGCAACATCTGAAGAAGCCCTTTCTAAATTTTCAAAACCACTTTCAGATCCAAGCAAAACTTTTCAAGAATCTGCAACCTCTGATTCACTTTCTAAATTTAAAATTATTTTCAATTCAAACAAATCCTTTTCAAGAATTTGCAACCTCTTAAGCACTTCTAAATTTTCCAAATCATTTTCAAATCCAAGCAAAACTTTCTCAAGAACTTCACTGAAATAAATAATTAAGAAATTGCACAGAAACACGAAAATAAACCAGATGAACAACTGGATGAAATTTTCATTGGGTGGTGAAAGGCAGCTGGCAACAAACAACAACTGTTGCACTAACAACAAAATCAACGACAACAACTGTTGCACTAACATCAAAATCAACGACAACAACTGTTGCACTAACATCAAAATCAACGACAACAACAACGATAATTCTGTCCTATTTTTATTAAACACAAACACAAAGAGCATACAACAACATAAAAAGCATCCTATAGAGGTGGTGAAAACAAAAGAAAAACGATATTACCAATAAAAACAATATGTTTGCTGATGTATTTCTTTTTTCTTTACCTTTTTCTGGTAGAGTGTAATCCAATCCATGTTGGCAAACCATTTGTGGCCTCGAATGTCCTGGACTCCATTTTTCAGATTGCCAAATCTCTTCGTCAGATCCACCTGAAGTAGATTGCGAAGTAGATCCTTAATGTCGATGCTGAAATGTGAGGGGAATCTCACCTACAATTAGAAACACACCTGTAATTACACCTTTAATTAAAAACACAACAGTTGCAAAAACACATTAGCATTTTGTCAAGTGCCTTACTGTGTAAACAGTTGAGATTTTAAACAAGATTGCTCCAATCCGTTCAAATGCACCACTGCTGGAGCCCAAAAAACCCCAAACACCTTGCAATTGAAACATTTACCAGTTCAGCAAAAAGTGCGTGAATCCAATCCGGGAAGTCACAATTGACAGACTGATTTATCACCAGTAGCTTATTATTTCCACCAGTTCATTACCTCCGCAAGGCCAGTATGTGAGAAAGTCTAAGGTGTTTGCAAGAAAAGAATCCCATTTAACGATCAAACTATCAAGAAACCAAGTGATTTGCAAACACTTCTCCACAAAAATTTATTATGAGGTGAATGACTAGAGACAGCAAAGAAATTGCTGTAACATCTCTTGTTATAGCAGTCTGCCAATGTGACTTCGTATCTCTAGGCATGGAACGCACACAAAACTCATCATAACACAAATGCGTACACCAGCCAATACACCAGAAACCCAGGCAGAGTTGTAGACTTGTGAAATGGAATGTAGTGTCTAAGTGGACACTTCGACACTATCACCGCTTGGAACTGGAGGAAGCTAGGGAGAATTAGCTCCTGATTATTCCCCATAATTTGCCATGGTTCTCAAACAGATTAAATGACTTCTAAGTCACTTAAAACCGATGTTATTTTATGTCATTTTATGTAATGCTATCACACAGAAGGTAATTCTTAAGCTGTTTTACCTTCATCTCAACTTCAAATCGTGGTGCCTCACTACTGACCTAAACTGGTTAGGAATTGAACTGACTACCAATGTTTCTCTGAAGCACAAACTCTTCCTTCAAGAAACGCCTCAAACCTCTCTGTAAGGCTTTCAAACATCTGGATATCTAACTGTACATCACCTGGCAACTGAATAACTGTACCTCGGATTCTTTCTGTTAAAAATATTTGAAATGATAAATAATAATAATATAAATAATAATAATAACAACAACAACAACAATAATAATAATGCTTACAACCAATAAAATAAAATAAAATATTGGTAATTACTTTGGTTCATTCAATCCAACTGAATCTAATTTAATCCAAATAAATCTAACTGAAACTAATTTAATCCAATTTAACATAATTTAATCTAATTTGATGCAATTGTAGAACAGTAAGATTATGTCTTTTGGTGATGCAACAGATGTCAGATCAAATCATACATGATCATGTGAGGTATGGACGAACGAGATCAGGGTGAGATCATATCAAGGAAGCTGGCCATTTTCCTAGACTCACCTTCCCTGAAACGATCTTTTCGTAGATCTGAATAGGCTGGTCTGCAAAGAACGGTGGATATCCAGCTGCCATTTCATAGATGAGCACTCCCAACGCCCACCAATCAACGGCTTTGTTGTAACCCTGATCAAGAAGTACACACATATGAGTCAGGAGAATCCAGCAGGAAAGCCACAACACTAATCATTAGGACTTCATTTTACTGTATAAAGGTGAAGGACAAGTGCAAGAAATCGGCAACAAATTCAAACACCATGGACTTATTATGTTAGTGAAGCATACATCTATGCATGCGGAACATATGCTGTGCTTTTCAAAAACAAAAATTATTCAACTTACATGTTGCTAAAATTACTGGAGGAAGCGACTAACACTGGCCAAATGGCAGAAACACAAAGAAGGAGAAAAGACTTTGAATACATTACTGTGTGTGATCTTTGGGTCTAAAGAGTCTGTGGATCTACACTTACTCACCTTGCTGAGAATAATTTCTGGGGCTAAATACTCTGGGGTGCCACAGAGTGTCCATGTTCGCCCTTTAACACGTTTTGCAAATCCAAAGTCAGTCACCTAATAACCAATCCATCAAAAAAACATACCCAATTAGCCAGCTATAGCTGCATTCCTATTCTCTGCAGTTAGCCATCTACAGTTACATTCCTACCCACAGTTAGCCATCTATATCTGCATCCTACTCTCTACAGTTAGCCATCTATAGCTGCATTCCTACTCCCTACAGTTACCCATCTATAGCTGCATTCCTACTCTCTACAGTAAGCCATCTATAGCTGCATTCCTAGTACCCACCTATAGCTGCATTCCTACTCTCTACAGTAAGCCATCTATAGCTGCATTCCTACTCCCTACAGTTAGCCATCTATAGCTGCATTCCTACTCCCTACAGTTAGCCATCTATAGCTGCATTCCTACTCTCTACAGTTAGCCATTAGCAGCTGTATTTCTAAAGTCCATAGTTAGCCATCTGCAGCTAATTCCCAGTGTCCACAGCAATCAACAGAGCTGTAACTGGAGTCGTCATAAATATCTGCAACTGCCTTATTTGGTTCACTGTTTACTCAAAACACAGAGCATGTTATCCATCAGTTTGTGAAATTGGTGGTCATAGAAAACAGCCAGAAGTCATAGAAACAATTCAACGAACATCCAATGCAAAGGCACAGCTGACTACAAGTGTAAACCTAATTCAATAACAAAGAATTTGGGACCGCCATTGCAATAATAGCAGTGAAAACGACTGTGGAACCAGCGCTCACAAAACCAACTGCAGTCATCCTACAGAAGCCAAGCACATAAAATGTCACTTACTGCAAGAGGTGCCAGCTAGGAAGTGTTTCACTGTAAATGTCAGAGTTTAGCTATATTCAGCAACTGTTGGTATTTTGCTTCTCAGCCCTTACTGCAATAAAAGCTTTTAACGACAGTCTCATGTTACCAGCAAACATCCCTCTTATAAATATACATAATAACAACCACCACCACCACACCACGCCACCACCACACCACACCACCACAGCCCCCATACCTTAATATATCCTTGTGGATCTATTAATAGATTTTCCGGTTTCAGATCTCGATAGATGATGTCGAGAGAGTGAAGATATTCAAATGCGAGCACAATTTGAGCACCGTAGAAGCGAGCGTGCGGCTCACTAGCACAAAACACAAATACTTATCTAGATAAACAACAGCTCACAAGAGTCAAAGGATGAAGTTTCCATGTGCTGACACCAAAATCTTCTGTTTAACTCTTACAATGTAAAGTTTAATTCTGACCGAATAATTAAAACACAGAAAACTGCACAAGTTAAAAAATGTTGAACAAGAATGAACTGAAGTGGCATAATCTTAAAATTGGGGTCCTTTGCAAGATTAATCAAATGGGTCATTTCATATTTTATGAGGCTCTGCGAAGGGACCACGATCCACTGCATCTACTGCCACTGGGTTAGTACTTCACAGGCTCACATAACAGTCTGTATAATGTCACTGACAAAGAATTTCAAAGCATATGAGCTAAATAGTCAGTACTTTCCCCAAGGAAGATGGTGGTGAAAAGGAAAGTGCAGTAGAAAGAGCAGATTTTTTGGATTTGCCAGACAGAATACAAACTCACCACAGCATACATAAATCATGGGTGAGCTGTTTACTTCTGGTGCCCAGCAGAAGCTGCCATGGAGAAAAAAGATGAATTATAGCTGATGGAAAATTCCAGTAACTGCCGGAAAAAACGTTCATGGGTAATCCAGAGTGCACGAGCATTCCTGGGAGTCTGGAACAGCGGGATATCTTCACCCAGAGCTTAGAGGAAGGTAATCTAAATGCCTACACTTCTAGCAAGCAATGCGATGCTACACTCTGAACTCTCTTCACGAAACGAAATCTATCCAACAGAACAATACGCACACAAAAATTCTGGTAATGTGAAAAAATTAGTACCATCCCCGTCAGAGGAAAAATTCAAAATTAAACTGCTATCCATAAATTGCAGTTAACGCTGACAGCCGCTTAGATGAATAGTTCTAATTAGCACCTACTGATTCGATCCAATTAATTGATTTCGCACCTGAATCGACCTATTTTCCTAAGGTGAGAAAACATCTCTCCTCCTCCGACAAACTCCAGGACCATGTACAAATTTGAGTTATCCTAAAACATCAACATCCAAAAAACAAACATAATGGATTGAAGAATCGGGTGCAAAGGCAACATCCACCAATCAGAAGGAACTACGATACAAATGAAAGAGTGCAAACAGCCATATCTACACAAATAAACAACAGAACGACTTCTCTCTGCCATGTATTACCTGGAAACAGCTGCGACTGTAGATTGCCATTACAACGTACACACAACACAACCGTGAATCCTGGTAATGATCACGATGATGAAAATGATAATGATGATAAAAGCAATGCAGCAGTCGATGATGATCCTGATGATGATGATGTTGACAATGATGACGACGACGACGACGAAGAGAAGAAGGAGGAGGAGGACAGGGTAGAAACCGATGAAGCTTTAGCATTCAAGCTTAGCAGCGCTGGGTCAATAATTTGGAAGAGCTACCTGTAATCCTGTATGCATGTATGTATGCGTCAGGACACTCAACATAACATCTATAAAGTATCACTCAAAAGTGTTACATTCTCTTCTTGTGTTCTTTAAATGAAGCTGTATTGGTATCCATTAAAAAACCAGAACACAATTTAGGTTCAATTGCCTTCTGGGTCACAAAATCACCACGGTAACCGACAGTGATCTGATATCTCGAAAGTAATCAGAATAAGAATTATTACAGATTTTCATTAACAGTTTGAGTAAGTCAGAAAAGTACTGTACTGGTAAAAAGTGGCCGGCAAACACAACCAACTTAACAAAGTAGCCAAGTGACTGAGTGAGAGACAAACTGGGACATTTTCCGATTTCCTGCAGACAGAGAGAGTTTCCCTTGCACACAGGATATCTATGAACTGACAGACTTTGATTTCCTTTCAGGTTTTCTCTGTTTTCCAGCATGAGCCAGAACAAGATCAGTGTCTCTTATGCAATCATGAGTAGTTAAAAAGAGCCTTAGCTTCAAGAAATGCATTCTAATGAAATATTTACTCTGCAGAACCTTTCATGAGCTTCTCCAAAGCCATAAGGGCCATGAAACTAAAGCACAACTTCATAAAAAAGCTACATGTAGTCAGCATTCAAGAAGAATACAAATGTCTAGCAGAATCCTGTTCACAGGTCAAAGGTCTCTCTTCCTCAGATGACACAAAGGCAACTATCGTATGCACTTCCTACCCGGCTGACAGTTAATCTTGTGTTCAGAGATCTACTGTCAGCAATTCTCCTTCTCTCTCTGGTCTTCGGGCAACCGGACTTGGTTCTTGACATGGCATCTTTGAACAACCCCACTGACTTGATGCAGTGCTCGTAAATAAGCCACGCTTAGCTTTTAAGTAGCGCTTTAGAAATTTCAAGTTTTACAATTACAATTGTAGTGAATTTGGAAGTTGGCGCAAGCTGAAGAAACTCTGTTGCAAAACGACAACCAGTGCGAAGGAGGAAGTGACTAAATGGGGACTGACTTCTTGACCCTGAAAAGCAGAAAAGCTGCCCTGAATGAACCACAACATTTGTTGGCTGCTTTTTTATTCACATTGTTGTTGTTGTTATCATTGCTGTCTGCTCTTGTTTATTTCTGGCATATGATCAAAGATAAACGTTTTATTACACAATCTCGGATGGAAAGTTTTCCTCTCAGACTGCACCGGAGCATACCAACAACAAAAACTGCCATACTGCCACACCCGTTTTTCTGAGCTATGAGACGATGATGGAAAAATAGCTGCCATAATGGAGTCAACGCTGGTTCGTTTTGGAGATCAGTCTTATTACGAGCAGCTGACAGCACAGCCTCAAACACATTTCACAAACAATAAACAAAGGCAGAGTTATTTACAGCACACATCTGCTGTAACAACTTCTTCTCTAGCACAGTTCACACCCCCACACACACACACACACACATCTACACCTACACACACACACACATGCACACACACAAAGGATGGGTTTTCTGCATTGTCTCATAAATCCCGTCTATTCTGAACTACCATTAGTTATCCTTCTTGGCTGGAATAGCTTCTCCATTATTAACTCCCATGATCACTGGACAGCAGACATAACATGTTCCTTCTGTCTAGTTTGATGGCTGAAGCTGTTAGCTTCCGTGCAGTGGTTCCATGCTTTGCAGGCATACCTGCTTATACCATGTCTGGACTTCTGCTTTATGAGGACTTTTCTGTCTCTAGTTTTGGGTTAAGGTTTTTCTCTGCACCACAGTTCTGAAATCGACCTTTGACCTCCTACCTGTCTGCCTCACCCCAACTGTTTCAAGCTAACGGCTGGATCTCGGCTGCCCAGCCTGTCTCTAACTCTGGAACTAAGTTTATGGCAAGCTCATCCCACAGAGTCTGTATTAACCATCCGATCGTGGTTGATGACATTTCCAGGTTGCACGATAACATTTCTACCCAAGTAGTTTTCCCGATCCAGTTGACTGCCCTTCTGGACGTTGTTCTCTGGACGTTGTTCTGAACAACCCTCGTTTTATGGTCTGCCTGTTCATCCTGCTTAGCAACGAACATTAACTGATGTTTTGTGCATTAACACAGCAGTACTGTAGTAGGTTTTTTAATGCATTAGGTACATACATGAGTCACATAAGTCACTAAAAATTGTGTGGCACCCGACAGCGTTGTAGAATTCCGAGGGACAACAACAACAGCTACAGAGACGTCAGTGACTTGAAAGGATCAAGAAAAATGCACAGTTTATATTTTTTAAAGCAGCACTGAGCATTCACTAATTTAAAAAGCTAATGCATTGTGCGCATCTATAATATAAAAAGCCAAGTGCAGACTGAATATTTTCAATTCATCATCTTAGTTTGCAACGTTTGAAAATGCCATCTGCTACCTAAGTTCAATGAATGTGGGTGCAGCTGCATTAGACAAAGAATACAGTAAATCAATCAAATGGGCAGCGATGCATTTCTCCACTGTTGGGAATTGGACAACTACCATGCATCTTGCACGCATTGTATTATGCCGGGACAGGGCATTGAATAGGGAAAAGCAGGGGTACTTATGAGCAATGAATTCTAAAATAATTCCATACTAATTTTGATAAGTTAAGCTCCACAGACCTGCTTATGAGTTCAGTACATGTGCGTCACAAAGGCAGCGTTCAAAATGGTTGTTGAAAGGGAAATCATGTACATTGTTTGATGCACAAGTTTTGCAGATATTTTACTATCATTCTGATATGGACCATGGACCTCCTCTTGCAGCAAAGTTGCCTTCATCTGTTTCAGTGGATTCTATTCCAGAATTTGACTTGTTATGGTGGACCATACTACGTTCTATTCCTGTGCAAAAAACTGAATTCATTAGATCAGATTGGACTGTATTAGATTAGAAATTAGATTAGTGAAGTAATCACCTTGAAACTGTACTCAAGTTTGACAAGGAAAGGAAATGAAACCGATTGGAGGATTCGCTTTTCGTTCAGCGTGTGCTCCACTTGTTTTAGCTTCACCACCTGCAACATTCAATAATAAGAGACATATAATAATATATAATAATATATAATAATATATATTATATAATAATAATAAGAGACAGCAATCAAACTTAATCGTAATCGTAAATTCGAGATTTCTACAGCACTCAATGAAAGCTAAGTCACAGGCATTCAGTCAAAACAAGATCGATAGGGTTTGGTTCCAGGTCAAGATTCAAGAGTAAGACAGGGTGCCAGACGGCTATGGTGGATGGCGTTTGTTACTGGATCAGCAAACAGATAAGGGAAAGGAGAGAAATCAGGACAGGACGTGTGGATGAGGAGTGTTTTCAGTTTTTACTGAAAGACCTGCACAGAGACTACTATGGGTGAAGTGATGGTGAGTTCGTACGATGGATCAGATAACTCGTAATTCTGTTGAGTATAGTAACTCAGACCCCTTTATCCAAGTATCCATCATAACTATTGAGGCTAGAGGTCAGAAGCCATGTTCATAAAGCTCACAGCACACACGCACTGGTGGGTTTCTTTAGTCGACTCAGTAGCCCAGTCTATTCTGTGGGCAAGATGAATATGAATGTACGGCTCAGTGGAGACATCAAAACTTTGGCTAAAGACGTCAAAACTTCGGCTGGAATGCTATCTGGTTTCACAACATTCGGCAAGGAAACTGTTCTGGCCTTCCGAACACAGTAAGCTAAATATACCAGCAACTGCAACAATGAGCTAAATTTGACTTTGAAATAACATAAACACTAAATATTTTGTGTGCAAGCAGACAACAGACAGTGTTTGTGCTCTACTCAAAAGTCATGCGCCTGCACACACATGCATCTTAGACTGAACAATGATACATACATACACACACACATACATACATACACACACATACATACATACACACACATACATACATACACACATACAATAATGCACTGAAGAATACCTCTCTAACAAACTTAGAATCTATACTTTAGCATAAGGTGAAAGCATATTTTACAATGCTGAACAGACAGTCAGATTTCTTAATTATTGTTTTACAGTTATCTGCCGGCACTTGAGCCACATGAGGCTGCAGTCAGCGAATAACTGCCCTTTTTGGCAGCAGCCGTACTTTGGTGCTCTATAAATCATCTTATTATTATACATACATACATACATACATGCATGCATGCATACATACATACAAATATACAAGAGTTAATTAACAGAGTTTCAAATGTTTTTTTTAAAGCATGAACAGTCTCTGCCTCTTAAATTGGTACTTAGAGGCTGTTCCATGCCCGTGGGCCAGTGACCCATGTTAGTCTAAGCTGGTGACAAAAAGAATTTGATGATCACAGTTCTCATTCTATAAACTTAATTTAATAATAATAATAATAACAACAATAACAACAACAACAACAGTAATAATGAGATGAACATGTCAGATGTCAAACTGATTTACAAGCTGTAAATCAACAAGATTTATACCATAAGTTAGGCATCACATGGTGGCTGATGGCTACTGTTTAGCCTTCCATTTTTACACACAGAATCTGATTCCTTCAAGAATGTGAAACTGAGCACCCAAACTATTTTCCAGTTGCTACTAGTATCTTGCAATCTAACCAAATGAGTCATTGACGAGGTTTTAATTAAATACATAATAAAGAAGTAGTAAATGATAAGACAGCAATTACCCTACCTTACAAGGACCACCTCCTCAAATACCATAGACTAATTCTGCCAATAAGACCACTCAATTTCAGTTTTTGAAGCACCGCTGAGTGTCAAGCGCATAAGTGCTGTGACAATTAAGGCAATCGAAGTATGTTAACCGGATTTCAGGACACTCGTATCTAAGATGGCGTCTTTTTACTTTTCACGGAATTGATTTTGACTTCCAAGTACCATACTCATGAGTATAATCAGGTCGCAGAGATGAAACACCGGTGCATTTGCCACTAGTACCCAACCACCACCACCACCACCAAGGCAATCAATCCCTTATTACTCATTTATAGCAGTCTGCAACATATTGAGGGGCTTGGAGGCTGGTGAATCTTGGCGCCACACTGTGACAGCTGACAATCTTGTATAGTCGAGTGAAATATGCATCAGAATTTTGTGGGACAATAACACATCCATGTTCAATACTATCATCATCATTATAATTATTCTTATTATCATCATCATCATCGTAATCAACAAAGCATCATCATCATCATCATCACCATCATCATCATGGTAATCTTCATGGTAATGGTAACAAATGAATGATCTCCCTATGGTGGTTGATTGGTTGTTGTTGTTGGTATGCTGTTATGGTAAGCTTTACATTTTCCTAATGCTCATCCCAAGTCCTTTGTCTTCTTTAATATTGTTCATCGACTGTATTTGTGGTCTTCTCCCTCCCCCCGATGTGGCATGCAGCATCTTGTTTGGGTCCCAGCACCAGGCAGTCTTTCCTCATGGCCCACCCAGCAGAGTCCTTGCCGAACAACTTCATACAATGTTGCACTGGTAGTGGGTTTCACCCATATTTTGCTGTTTAAAAACTTTCTTTCCAATGCATAATTTCTAGACCAGCTTTTCAAATTCTTTTAAGCTATGTTTTCAGTATCTGCCATCGGCCGCCTCTCCCTGGTCGTCCAGTATAGGAAGTCTAGATTTCAGTGGTTGTCTCTGTTGCAGCCTTTAATCACTAGCGTCTGCACATCCTGGTCTACATGTTTCCGATACACCCATCAATCTGCAAACGGAATCAGCTTTCCTCAGGCCTGGATTCTGCCTCCCTTAATCAGCCCGAATAAGCCCTTTACCAAGACAGCCTGGTCATTGAAAATCACATCAGCATCAGGTGGAGAAACATGTCTAAAGAAACATGCCTGAGCCACTCTTCATCAGAACACTCAGTGTCTGGTAATAATGATGTTCTATTGTTCCCTGAAGCCGGACACTTTCGTTGGATAAACACGGTATGGTAACTGACTATTGCTGTAGGCCAAAATGATCTATTTATTACCAGACAATTTGTTTCCAAGTGGTCAAGACATACTGGTGTCCTGTTTATCAGTGATTACTTTTGAAAGCATAATTTCAAAAGACTTAGATATGGATGGACTCAGTCCAGCATGACTGCAAATGAAGGAAATGATATTTATAGGGATTATTTATAGGCTTTAATAAGAAGTGTTCTATTTTCGTTCTGGCAGTATTCTATTTTCGTTCTGCTGGTATTCTATTTTCGTTCTGTTGGTATTCTATTTTCGTTCTGGATCTTTGGTGGCCCAGTGGTTCAAATGTTAGCATGCTGGACAACCAATCCTAAGACAGAGGGTAGAAAGATTCTTAGAGATTTCTGTGCCATTTGAGTTTTTTAAATGAGCCATAAACAAATGGACATCTTGGTCTGGACTGCACCAGGACATGAGAAGTCAACAGAATTTGGCTACATTAAAAAAACAGAGATTAAATTAAATTCTGGTCTTCCTATAATGAACAATAGCATCCCTATATATATATATATATATATATATATATATATATATATATATATATATATATATATATATATATATATATATATATATATATATTAATTATAAATGTATACAATTATAAGGGCCTTGTACTAAAGAGGTCATGTGTTTATATATATACACATGACCTCTTCAGTACAATGCCCTCATAATTATATACATGAGGCCTTCGTTATGTAAACAGATGTGTAAGTAAATATAAATATATACATAACAAGCAGGAATGGACCTTAATTAAGTAAACAGACTAGTAAGTAAACTTGGATAGATAATGATAATTATACCAAATTTGAAGGATGCTGGCTTCTCATGACGAAATGCCTATTTGCATTTGCCTATCATTCTAGTCCCACGAACTAAGCCTGAATTTCATGACTAAACACAGCTGGATTTCTTTGTCTTGCGGCTGTTTTTAAAACAAGACCATTTTGTTTCTGCAAAAATTCTATCCACAAAATTTTTCTGCTAAGAGTAGACATTATACTCTTCAGAATTTACTCTGCAGAAATAGTTAGGTGGTGGAAACCTGAATGATAAAAGGTTCATCCAGCTAGCCTCCTACACTGCTCCCCAGTTATGGTAGAGCACCCACAAAGAAGAATACTGAAAACAGAGCCACTGAGGGATGATCACCATTGGCAGTGCAGAAGGTAAATCAATTGGTAGATGCTCATATTTATACATGGCAAGGGCCAATATTAATGATGCTATCAACAGAACACTCATCATCCAGATTCCAATGAAAGGGCCTTAAAATGTACCACACCCACAGTACCCCATTTCTAAATCACTTTTACAGCTGCTCACCCAATATGGCAAATTGGCAATTTCTTCCTTAAGCCTCTAATCTTACAACCTGGGAGGAAAGTTGTGTGGTCGTGCAAAATGACCCAAAAACACTCAGACTTAAAGCAGGAACATAATAAATGGCTCCATTGATTTACCTTACCACCACATCAGACCATGGTAAAGTAAAAATGCCAACGCGCAATGGTCTAGCTTTCTTTTCCAGCAGTTCCTACCATTCGCAAACCTGGATAAATTTCCCATTAGTTTATAAAAAATCCAGAGAAACTGTGTGTAGACAATCCAGCACAACAACAACCACTAGACAATTGCTTCAACAGAACTGATCACTAAAGTACATATTGAACCACATTAAAAAGTCATGTACCTATTCAAAACTAATTTCAGATTCCTCGCTCAGCCGATGGACACATAGCGTGTCAACAAACGTCTTACCTACCTAACCTTATATAGAATTTTAGAGTTCTGCTGAGAAGCCATTTCACTCAAAGATCCCAGGTGGCTTTATACCCTACTTAAAATATATTTTACATTCATTGACGTTTCAGCGGGTCGTGTTGACACCACGTCAGTTTTCAGGCTACATGTGGTTCATTTTTTAAATACTGTTTGGGAGACATTTACCCCCAACGCACTGGGTTCATAAAGGTAAACTGAATCCAAACTGTAGGGTGTTTTAGTAATTTAAGATTGCAAAGAATTACTACCTAAATCAGCTAAAGATTATTATTAGACATTTTAATAGCCCTACTTAATTAGCCTACTTAACAGCAGTATTACAAGCTTCGTTAAGTTTACAGTCACCTTAAATTTTATCTGTTTACTTTCAATTCTATGTTAATTGTCATCCATTCACAGTTCATGTCTAGGCAGGCACAAAAAGAAGCTGGCACTAAGTCAACTCTCTCTGGCATTGTGCCTTAAAGGCCTGCTGCCACAGAGTACACATGTGTCCTTGCACCTGATAAAATAGTCCCCAGGGACCGTCCATTTGCCTAATGAGATACAGACTGACAAAGAGAAAGAGAGAGAGAGACACACAACACATAGAGAAAGTGAACCAGTGCAATGACCTACACTACAGTAAACACATGTTGCCGTTTGTGCTATTTCTAAACTTGGCCCGTCTCCAAAAGCAGTCACACGCATAGCAAATGTTGCATGTCTCTGTATGCTAGGTCAGGGCGATAATAGCAGTGCACTGGTAACTATAGCAACTACTACGCCAGCTACTTCCTGTTGTCTGGTGATACCGAATATGGCAATATGATATGTTATAGTGTTATAACGGTTATTGACCGATCTACTCCTAGGTTACCCCTTATCACCACGAAGTTCTACAGCAAAGACCTTGAGAATTTAACCATATAGGCTATAGCAAGAACTGCATATGAAAATGCATAGATCCCAAAGTGACAGTGAAAAAATACCAACTGACCAAATAATCAAATGCTAAATGACCAAGTGACCAAATGTCAAACTGACCAAGTGACCAAATGTCAAACTGACCAAGTGACCAAATGTCAAACTGACCAAGTGACCAAATGTCAAACTGACCAAGTGACCAAATGCAAAAACTTGCCAATGCCAAACTGACCAAACTGACGAGAACTGAATAAATAAATAATACAATGCCTGACCTTTTGCTTGTCCAGTATTTTCATGGCATAGTAGTTTTTCGTCGCCTTCTGCTGGACGATCATGACTCGGCCAAACGATCCGGTTCCCAGAGTTCGGATCCGATCAAAATCTTCAAGCGACGCATTGCTCTGAAACAGATTCCAAAACTCTAATGATCAAAAGATGACTCCTACAGCGCCAACTCCATTCCTTTAAACTCAAGTTATATATTTTAACACCTAGTTGATATATTTTTACATATAGCGCACACTGTCAAGTGATAGCATTTGTCTTGCTCCAACAGAAATTACTTACTTACTTACCTATGTATTCACTTGTTAGCTTACTTCACGACTTCTTCGTTTAAACATCTCCAACCAAACCCAAGGTCAACCGACCCAAAACTGAATATGACTTTATCTCTGGCCTTAACGATTCAGCCTCCAGTACACAGCTGAGACGAAACTGTAAACATAAGGCGGAGAACAAGTCATGTTGTGTTCAGGTTCTCTGAACTCTTACCCTTTGGGTACACAAGAAAAGCCAAATATAACCCCAACTCTGACTCTGCAAAACTGTCTCTGTTCAAGTCAAGGTCTGAAGGTCATCAGAAACAATACAGTGTGCTCAAATAATATAACACAAGCAGCAGCCTGCTATTTGAACAAATATAAGGCCCAAGTAAAAACTTTAGAGTGATTTAAGTTTGGATCTGAGAGCTGCGGCCAAGAACTGGGTCAGTGGACTGACAGAGGAAGACAGTTTGACCATCTCTTTATACAAAAGAAATCAGTTCACTGACCAGTGTATGTCCCAGCTTCTGGAATACCCTTCCGGTCCACGTTCATTCCCTTTGACCACCACCAAAATTCTATCTTAGCCTGATTGCACCCACCCAAGATGCGGTCTTGTCTTTGTACACTGTGTCCGGAAAAATTCCAAGGCTTTACGGTAAATATGAAAATAATTAGTAAACATTAATCGATTTTTAAAATTCCAAAAACAGTTTAATCCTGAAATATTATTGAACTATAATTTATGTTCAAAATGTCCGCCATTGGCTTCAACGCAAGCTTCGAGACGCACACGCCACTGACTAACAGCAGCATCGACGACCAGTTGATCAAGTTCATCCCAAGCATTAACAAAATATAAAATTCAAATACGTCACTGTGACGTAATTTTAAACGGGGGCCGTTAATAAATTACAAAGAATTTTGTTGGTAATTATGTACGGATCAAAAAGGTTTTTAAATTTTTAAATTGATTGTTATCTACTATAGTTTTTTCATTCATATTTTAGAGCCTTGGAATTTTTCCGGACACAGTGTAGATTGCCCCACTGGGTTTTAACAAGTTTACATACATAATACCATTATAAAAAGATTTCTGATTAGATTTCGATTGGTACAGGTGGGGCGGTAACTCGGGGTGCACCCCAGTTGTGCACCACATTGTACTCTGTGGGAGATTACAAATTTATGTTGCTGGCCAATAAATAAAAGCTTGCTTTGCTCTAGCCATAATGTTTGTTGCTCTCTGCACAAACTATTTTCAGACTGGCCTGTTTTCCTGCCTGTAAAATTTTTCCAAATACAGCTGTTGTCCTACACGTGGATGGCTTTCTAAGAAATCCAGTTAATCACGGGTGCAGCAAAGCAATCCACCCCAAACCTCACCCCTGCACAGCCTATTATGTTTACTGACTTATGACTTTTCAGGATGCAGTTGAGATATCGTGGGCTATTGTTAATTCAGCCAGCCTTCCTCAGCCATTTCTTGCACTGGCGTCGATGTGTGGAGAAGAGATAACAATTACTGACCCAACTACCTCAAGCTTTCCTCAGTTACCTTTTACCAACAAGTCCTACAGCAATGTAAAGTAAAGCTTCCCTGTCCTTTCAGGAACGTTGGCGAGGCGCTCATTTCCTTTTCTTAGGCCCCCAGAGCTGGCAATGGACGAATGCCAAGGTCCTGGACATGGGGCTAGTGCATTGCAGGACTTTCGCATTTACTGCCCAGCTTATGCCGGTAGCAAATTATACTGCTTGGTGACAGAGTACAGCAATGACCTTGGAAATTTAACCATATACAATATACATATACACAATTTAACCAAATACAATATACATATATACAATTTAACCATATACAATATATATATATACAATTTAACCATATACAATATACATATATACAATTTAACCATATACAATATACATATATACAATTTAACCATATACAATACACATATATACACTGTGTCCGGAAAAATTCCAAGGCTCTAAAATATGAATGAAAAAACTATAGTAGATAATAATCAATTTAAAAATTTAAAAACCTTTTTGATCCGTACATAATTACCAACAAAATTCTTTGCAATTTATTAACGGCCCCCGTTTAAAATTACGTCACAGTGACGTATTTGAATTTTATATTTTGTAAAGAAAGTTGCTAGAAAAATGGCGTTCAGCGAGGAAGACAGTTAGTCAGTGGCGTGTACGTCTCGAAGCTTGCGTTGAAGCCAATGGCGGACATTTTGAACATAAATTATAGTTCAATAATATTTCAGGATTAAACTGTTTTTGGAATTTTAAAAATCGATTAATGTTTACTAATTATTTTCATATTTACCGTAAAGCCTTGGAATTTTTCCAGACACAGTGTACAATTTAACCATATACAATATACAATATACATATATATAATTTAACCATATACAATATACATATATACAATTTAACCATATACAATACACATATATACAATTTAACCATATACAATATACATATATACAATTTAACCATATACAATAGCTGTGTCAAGTTTCAAATGTCACTCACACTACTGACAAAAATTACAATAAAGAGCTATTCAGAAGTCTGAGTCACTGGTATCAAGCGCGTGTTTACACGAGACATGATGAGAATTCTTGCCATCAAATTCTCTATCAGGTGGTCTGTTTCTGCTTAGGTCAGCAGTTCTCAAACTTTTTACTCTAAGGACCCATTTACACTCTTAAATATTGAGTATTAAATATTAAATATTATTGAGGACCTATGAGCGTTTGTTTATGTGGGTTATATCTATTGATATATTTGCCATATTAGAAATTCAAACTGAAAAATTAATGTATTAATTCATAACAAAATAACAACAATAAACCCACTACATGTTAACATAAATTTTAAAAATGTTCTGAATGAATAAATAACATATAATTAAGAAAAATAACTATATTTTCCGAAATAAAGAAAACTAATACCTTAGAATTATTATGACAATAGTTTAGACCTTGTAAACCCCCTGAAATGGTCTCAGGGACCCAGAGGTCCCCAGACCACACTTTGAGAACCGCTGGTTTAGGTCTTTGGACTTAAACTTACACAAAACAACCTGTCAGCTGCACATCTGATCATTCATATAGCGCCTTACCAGAACCACTGTGTCTGCATTTTAGCCTGCATGATGCTTCAACTCAAACAACAATAAGCAGTCATAGATCAAAAAACAGAAAATGGCAAACAGTAGACTCTTAAAATGATTAATTGACAAGTTCACAGACACGGCTTTGAATTGCTTAGACCACTCTTTCTGACATCTGTAACTAAGTAAGCAAGTAAGTGATGCATTTGTTAACATGCCATAAGTGTGTAATTGGGAATAATGAGTTAATAAATTAAATTGGAATGAAACTTATGAAACGCAAGAAGACTAAGCTCCAACATCCCCCTTATCCATAGAACACACGATATCAAAATGAACAGTTACAAGGGCGGATTCTGTTGAACGAAACTTACAGTATGCAGACTAAAAGCGGATGTTAGCAAGCTCGAAGAAAGGTGAGTTTGCATGTGATTCGTAACTACCCGTTCAAGAGTTTTATATACAAAATTCAAAGTTCAAATGGGTGTGTAATAAGACAAGTCACCAGGGTGAAGGAAAGTTTCTGTAATAGAGGGTGAATGGCATGAGCAAAGGTGGATGGGAAGGCTCCTCCCGACCTACTGGAGGATATCAGAACACACTTTCAAATGAGATGTAGGAGTGGTATCAAGTACACAACTATTGTTAGCTGAGGAAAAGATAAGTTTGCAAACCTCCGCAAGAGGATGAAAGTAGTCTAAGACGGGTGAAGTTAATCCGTTGCAGAGGAACCAACAAATTTCAGTCTTATACCAAACTTATCATTATCATTATTATTATCATAATTATTACATAACAGTGCATTTTGAGGTACTTACAAGGCTCTATATTAATTATATTACTACTGTCTAGATATTTAACTAACTACCAAAATCTAGCATCTCCTCGTTATGAAAATATCCATGACAGGGAGATGCATTGCGCGCCTGTATATTATTGACGGAATGAAAAAGGACTTTGACAAAAGAACTTCCTGCTCTGAAATCAAAGCAGGGCGTGTCACTACAGGCTCCATGTCTCCAGTCAACCGGCCACTACGCCTCGCCTTCCACGGAAACGGAACAACAAAACCATAAATAGAAGCAGCACAAATGGGAATCCAATATTCCATGAAACGCTGTTCCTTCCCCTCCTTCTGCTGACTGCAACCCATTGACTTTCTTATGAACACAGACAGACAGACAGACAGACGGACAGACAGACAGAAAGACAGACGCAGGGGCAAAGGCAGAGAGACAAAGACACCTACAGTATGCAGGATTGCAATAACTGCAGATCTGAGTCTTAACATTCAGTAGTTACTGTCTTCAGTTTCTTAGCAAAGTGTTGTCGATAACACAGTTACTGCGGAAAGGCTTCCACAGACCAAAGCAGAGCAGCAAACTGAATAATTGAAACAAATCCTGGTCGAACGACTCACACCACATTTACACAGAAGGCATTTCGTGAATTGCTTAGATAACTCTTTTGACAACTGTAAGTAAGTAAGCAAAGCATTTGTTAGCAATTGTGAGCATTAAATAAATTAATAATGTAAATTAACTAATTAATTATATTAATTAGTGAATCAAACTTAATTAATTAATTAAATTAATTAATTAATTTAAATAATACATTAATAAAATTAATAAATTTTATTTTTGACGAGGCCTGATTTCTCAGAAATCAATCATTTTATTCTCTTAACCTAATTTTTTTAGTTCCTGAGGAATCATTTTTACCTCGGGTTAAAAATATCAATAAATTACATTAATAAAGTGATAAATGACAATCGTGAGTAATTATCTTACTCTACTCAATCGTTCATTATTTCCTTGTTTTCCTTACCTCAGCCGGTTCATCCCATTTTCGTGTGAAATCTTCTTTTGCTTGTGCCAGAAAGGCTTTTACTGAAACAGAAAGAAAAGACAAATTCCTTATACACCTGCAGAAGAAGCTGCCAGTTGCACACAGCATAATATGATTACCAGCAAAACCGTTAAAAGGTTCGAACCAACGTCAAGGAGGTTTCTTACTGGAGCATTATATCTTATCTAACTTACGCAAATTATATCCTGACAGATGAACGGTCAAGAACGAAATAACAATTTCGCAGAATGCATGAGGATTTGAAATCCAGACAATATGCATAAAATGTCACAGCACTGCTGCTTGCTCGCTGTTCCATGGTTGCAGAGAAAAAACATGAAATTCAAAATACCTCATTTATTAATGATCATCTGCAAATATCCCGATCCTTCACTTGGAGATTTTAGAAACAGGTTCAAATTAATTTCATCACAATGGCGTTTTTAGGACCAGAAATACCAGCAAAAGTGATGACAAGAGACAATAAAAGGTCTTTCTGCCAAGGAATCAATCAACGCATGGCCTGCCACAACATGCTTCGTGTCTCCACTGGGACCCTGCCTTCCAGGAAAATGGAAAAACAAAACCATAAATAGAAGCAGCACAATTCAATGCTCCATGAAACGCTGGTCCTTCCCCTCCTTCTGCTGCCTGTAACAAACTGACTTTCTTACCAATACAGACAGACAGACAGACAGACAGACAGACAGACAGACAGACAGACAGACAGACAGACAGACAGAGACAGACAGACACAGAGGCAGAGCCAGAGAGACAAAGACAGATACTGTATTCAGGAATGCAATAACTGCAGACCAGATTATTAACATTCCAATTCAATAGAACAGTTACTGCGTACTAATTAGTGCATCATTAATTTGTGGCCTTATTCTGAGCTGACATCTATGTGGTTGGTTCCTTTTGCCAGATGGCAAGGACACCACTTCACACAGACATCAGTTTCTCAGATGGTCACTGGTTTACACACATGCACCTAATAACAATAATAAAAACAATAATAATAATAATAACAACAACAACAAAACAACAACAACAACAACAACAATAATAATAATAATAATAGTAACAGAAAATAATAATAATAATAATAGTAACAGAAAATAATAATAATAATAACAGTAACAGAAAATAATAATATAACAATAACGGTAGAAATAATAATAGACTAGCCATTTATAGGATCTATATATTTTGTTTTACAAATGAGAAGCCTGACTCAAAGCATAAAAAAATGATTGGTAGACACAATCTGCCTTTTTATGGTGATGAGCAGTAAGTCCAAAAAGATCTACTTCACTAAATAATGAATTCAATTTTCCTAACGAGTCTCGTCTGCCGATAAAAAATAACATTACTCTCGCTCCGCCTGGCCCAAGTGTATCCCACAATGCAACTAACTTCCGGCAGTGTCCACAGTCTCTTGCACAGTGCCAACAGAAATGGCGTGCAGAGGAAAATGAGGCCGCCACGTACAAAGCCATCTCCAATTCAAACCCAAATTTTCGCTTTTTCACCACTTTCAACCCCACCCAACAACAATAGATAGCACCCTCAAGCACAGGTCACAATCATAGCTTCTTCATGCGTCAGCTGCTATGCTATTATTACCTGTATGCCCAAAAATATTGCTTTATTAAACGCAATAAGCTATTCTGCACACAGTAATACACAACACATCAAACAATGATGCTCCAAATAAAAACTAGAAACTGGTCTAATCCAGGAAATCGTCCATCAGTAAATCATCATCCTCATCATCATCATCATCATCATATCACATTTACTAATGCTAGGTAAAAAAATGGCCTTATTTTCCAGACACTCCCTAAGAACCCCCGACTTTATCGTTACATCCTAGATTCCATTATAACTTCACATCCTGTAAAAACAGTGAATTCATTTTAAAATTTATTATTAATGCCTTTTTACTATTTTTAGTGTTTTTTACTAAATAATTTATAATAATTTGATGAGATTTGGCCATTCCAGATGATTTTTTCAGTTTCTCAGACATCATTTCAATCCTGGGGATCATTTCTTCCTCAGGTAAAGAAAATACAAGCCAAATGAAAAAGATCCAATATGTCATCAGCTCAGTCAGTCCCAATCAGCAAAACCCTCAGCCAATCAATCAATCAATCAAAGAATCAGTATTGCAGCCAATCAGAATGTCAATTATATAGCCAATCAGAAATTGAAAACAATAAGTGATCCAGCCAATCTGCCAGCCAATGAACCCGTCAGCCAATCAATCCGAAAACCAATTATATAGCCAATCAGAAATTCAAATCAATAAGTGATCCAGCCAATCTGCCAGCCAATGAACCCGTCAGCCAATCAATCCGAAAACCAATTATATAGCCAATCAGGCAGCCAGATCAATAAGTGATCCAGCCAGTGAGCCAGCCATTATCAAGCAAGATCCAACAGCACAGTGCATCACCTTCAAAACGAAAACACAGCCTTCAAGTGTTTGTTATGAAATTGATGTAAATCCCAATAAACCGTTTAGCCCAGCCATAGCCGGTCAGCCACCTCTGGCTCCGTCCAACTGGGCCAATTTCCTCTGCTGGAGGGGTCATACCATGTTTTGTCCATTCTAGAAAACAAAACTTCTGAAACGGGCCTCTCTCTCACCAGTGGCACAACCCGCTACTTATTTTTAATGGCAGTAAGCTATGATTATACAATAAATAATAAGCAGTATTGTGCCTCTCCATATAATCAGCCTTTCACCATGGTTTCTGAGTTGCAATCCATTCGAATCAAGTGAAACCAACAATCCGAAGTCCACTTCTGTAATGAGTTTGAGATCTGTGGAGGAACTCATATCTAAGATCATTAAAATTTCAAAGTTCTGCACAATACAATCTACGTCAGCTTCACATGATGTAAATGTAAACGTATAGGTTTTATATAGCGACCGTATGGCCTCGACCCTGCTCATTTTGCAATGAATTTATCGGGTGAGAACCTTCACCACCGCTGCCCATTTGAATGGGCGCCACGCCATTTAAGGTCCCCATGCACAGAGCGTACTAGCCCAAGATTTAAATCTCTGAAATAATCCACGACCGGGATGCAAACCTGATGGACCTAGGACTGAAATCCAGGTCACAGAGTTGACAATTCAACAAATCAGCTACTTGGCCATCATTCCACCAAGTGCCATCAGGCCAAGGGTACATGTATCTGTGAACAGTTGGCCCCCATATGCGGAATATCTACCATTCAGAAGCCCTGCGACCCTGGCCCCAATTTCAGTCCAATAACAACAACAACAAGACCAAAATATGTGCTTTCTCGCCTGAAATGGGCATGAAAATTGGATTCAACGAATAACACAAACGCCCCAAACCAATCGACAGCAGACACAAACAACATACACAATAGCACTGCTAGCAGGCGGCACTCATTAATAAGTTGCACAGTTTTTAACTTTTACTATTCCTGCTGTACTAAATTTTATCTATATACAATTACTACCCAGATTCCGTGAACTGCCACACCAATCTTGGCAATTACTATCTGGATTCTGCCAATTGCCACATCACCCCTGGCAATTCCACGGACTGGAAAATCTTTCCCATTCCAGACACATGCACACACCTACATCCAATTATCTGTGGCAAAGTGGTGTGTTTTACTACAGTAAAATTGAATATCAAGAAACAAAGACCGACAATGAAATACAACTGCTGGCTGCTGCACCACACAGCTAACTGGGGCTCTGGATGTGACAAAAATTACATGTCTAATGTGGTTTACCCACTTTATATCCTGGTGACATCTAATGTCAGTTTTTGTAGCTGAATTAGTGGAAGGTCAACGAGTGTTAAACTAATCAGTCAACTCATAATGTACATGTTAATGATGACAGATAATATACATTTGCTAATAAAAACTAGAAGAACTAGGAGCACTTGGAAATAGTAACACCAGTTGTCACCAGCAAATAAAGTGGACGTACTATTTCTGCCACTTTCAGAGACCTCTGTTGGCAAGCTACAAACTCACACGGGCCTCTCAGAAAAGCTATATCAAATAAAAATTCCTCAATTCAACAGATTCTGAATGTAACAAATTTCTTCCACTGGTATTAATGCCAGTGAAGCAAAAGATAGAAAATACATTACAAGATATACAATAATTGTATTTCAATCACTAATAAGTTAGGTCACTCCTGTACAATCCAAAGTAGTCTGAACGGCGTCAGCAGTTGGCTTAACTGCACTTCCTTTGCATTAATTGCCTGTGTATTTTCCACATGCAAAGTGCACTGTTTACAGTCAAACCAACAAGGCATTAAGACACCAAGGAATCAATGAAAACTTAAGCGCCTCATCAACCACTTCCAAACCGAATGTTCTTCCGTAGCGGTTTAGAATCAATACGAATCCAGAGACCGAGTCGGCCGACCGGTCAGGCGGCTGGATGGAGAAAGCGCGTCGTCATGGGTCGGTTGTTTATTAGATTTCCATGTGTGACCGCAACGTTATTTATGAAACATCTCTGGCAAGGCGCTGTTTATAATGACAGACTAATCAATAACCACTTCATCAGCGCGAGTCGCTCAACATCATATTGCACGCCACTCTCTCTCACCGCTCCTGAAGAACCAGAGAAAAAAAACAAAGAAAAAACAAATTCTAACAACATTCCACTGGTTGGTAACATACATGATTTTGCAGTGGCGTAGTGTGTCTCTGGCACTGAAGTGGACTGGCACAGGTTCAACTCCTACTACACCACGGGCATCGGCATTTCTGTAGCTATGAATGGGTAAGAATAGGTAAGGTAATTTAAGGTAAGGTAAAGTAAACACTAAACTATGCTATGCTCAGGTATTGCTGAGATAAGTCAGACTTGTAAAGTAACATACGGTAAAACAACTAGCTATGCTGTGCACTTCTATTTGGACAGTCAGTCAGCAGAGGCAAGGTTCCAGTGAAATAGCTTTTGCACTGGGGTAAACAACCTATCCAACGACGGTCAACCTTTTCTTACAAAAAGCGCAAACATTGTCGGATGCATTTTTAATGGTTACAGTCTGATTCCCTGAAGGAAACTCCAGTAGCCCACTGACTGGCATGAATTACAGGAGCAGCTTCACAGACCGATGTGTGTTCATTTGATGCAAATCTCCTTTTGAGCCCCACCGAACGTATCCGAAGGACAACAGCCGCACAGCAGGCTACTGGAGAATGTTCCTCCAGCCAGCATGAATCTGGTCTCATGAGGGACATTCGGAAGCAACACATTCTACCATCCGTCCAGGAAGCGCCAGTCAGTGAACGTAAATGTAAATTTACACGGTTTTATATACACTGTGTCCGGAAAAATTCCAAGGCTTTACGGTAAATATGAAAATAATTAGTAAACATTAATTGATTTTTAAAATTCCAAAAACAGTTTAATCCTGAAATATTATTTGCACTATAATTGTTGTTTTGGCGTAAAAATTTTATAACAATTTTGTCTTCCTCGCTGAACGCCATTTTTCTAGCAACTTTCTTTACAAAATATAAAATTCAAATACGTCACTGTGACGTAATTTTAAACGGGGCCGTTAATAAATTACAAAGAATTTTGTTGGTAATTATATATTTCAGGATTAAACTGTTTTTGGAATTTTAAAAATCGATTAATGTTTACTAATTATTTTCATATTTACCGTAAAGCCTTGGAATTTTTCCGGACACAGTGTACAATCATATGGACTTGACCCTGCTCGTGAATTTATCAGATGAGATCCTTCACCACCGCCCCCTTTTGAATGGGTGCCACACCATTTTTAAGGTCCCCATACATGGACTGTGCTAGCATACCTAGGTACTATGAATGCATTACTTGCCCGTCGTCACTGCTCATCTGCAGCATCAACCAGGAACTCTGAACCTGTCATCAGTGAATCAAGAATAATAATAATCAATTGGTTTGCTTCAGCTCCTGATGGAGACTTTTCTGTTATTCAAGCATCCTTTATCTGTTAATCATCTTGCCATCTTTTTAAAATTGTAACATCATTTAGGCCAGCTAGAAGCATCTGCGATAGGTTCCCTAAAGGCGCTATATAAATGTCAAGCTACATGTGCACATACATACATATATACATACATAAACATACAGTGGTACAGCAAGACAAAGTTCTGTAACAACCATGAAATAACAAGAGTTTCTTGATATGCTGTTTCCACTGCTTGGAAGATTATCGTCTGGGCCAGCGTACTCAGATGAACCTGGAAACTTCATTAATTAAACCAAATATTCCAGTTATGAATCAAAACTACAATCCAAGATCCAAAAATCCAATTAATTCATAACACGCTTGGGTAAAGTTTCTCCCACAGTCACACTTGCTCTGGCCAGAATTACATGCGATCTCTGCATCCAGAAATCAATGAGAAGGCAAAAATGTTGCCAGGAATAGAACAAGCACTTGGAAATCTCAAGAGAGCACAAGTTTCTGCGCCTCCAAGTTTATTGTTCATGGCAGACGGCAGCCAAGGATCTCCTCTTACCCAAAAAACAGTACTGATCTACAGACAGGTGTTCATGAGTACTTTTGGCTCTGTGATGTCCAGAAAACACGAATTAACCGCACCCTTGCGATAACACGAGATTTGGGATTCACTTTGCTTACTGTATTATGGCGAGTGTTAAACTGAAATGGTATTTTGCGACCAAAATTTTAGTACATAATTATTTAGCTGTGTATTTGAAGAATGTGTTGGGCTTATGAGGGCATTCAACCATGGTACTGTCACAAAAAATGAATCTTCACACTACTCACCATGGACATCAAAGGACTTGTAAAGATTACCAGAAAATTACAAACTGCTTTGGAATGGAGACTGCCACATCTGGAAAACTGTGTTTAAATTAAAACTTTTTTACGTGGAAGCGATTTTTAATAAATTAAGTTAAATGCTTCTTATTCTTCGATTTACTGCATTCGGGAGCCACGAACTTCCGGCTGCGTGTATGGAGTGCCACAGATTTATGTGGTATAATTATTTTACATCAATAAAGTAACGTCTTAAAATTAGGTTTTATCTGAAAGAAGCTATATGGAATACAGAAATTTCTGCTTCAGTGATTCCAAGATCTGTACTAATTTTTCCCTGCATTTTGCCCGTTCTAAGTCTTTTGACTGTATCCACCTTCTGACGCACAAAGTAGGCCTTCCTTTTACCATAAATTCTGACATCTTTCTAAAGAAAATCAAAATTTATTGCATCACATATATCTAGCAGCTTAAGCCTAGCTATTGCCCTTAGAGACTTGAATAAATTATTACGGCACAAACAGAAGAATAAAAATCTTGTACGCATCTTGGATCCGAGAGTTTTGTACCAGTGAAAGTCTTACAGAAATACAAAGACGATGCTTAATAGCAGCTAACTTGGTATACCATGCAAGCATTTGATCCATTATTAGGAAATTACCATTTTGGCACCATGTAAGTTTTTCTTAAAGATCGCATATGTACGCACAGGTAAAGCTTGAATCCATGGTCATGACCATGTTATACCCAAATTTGCATTATATCAACATGCATTATAATGAGGGCGCGGTGTATAAGTTTCCTACAAAAGTATTTGCATACAAGTTCTAAACATCAACACGAAAATGCCCCAAATTTAAGCATACCCAAATATAACATGAGTATGCCCATCTGCAGGTGTAAGTGTGCAAGCAGACCTTTACATATTTAAGCACGTGCACTGCTGTATGCACATGTATATGTATGTACACAAATATAACAACATCCATACACACACAAACATAAAAATTCAAATCTGAAGACGTAGATGAATCTGAATACATAGGTGTTTGCGTAAGAAACCATATACAATATGCACAACGTATATTTTAGTATATTTTAAAGTATACATGTATTATGCAGTGGCCAACACTACAGCTGTTATTTTTAAAATAAACTTTCCATTATGTGATGGGCCAGATGACAACACGCGCATACGGTCTACTACCAAGAAGGTTAGCTCTGTCTATGACGTGTGTCCAAGTCCTAAATTGCTCAACTATGGCAAAACCTTTCAAAGTACATTCAGACCAAAATCACAAGACTTGTGTGGCTGTGCACTCTTAAAAGCATTATCTCTGAACAACATGCATTCATGTATCTCAAAACTGATATAGCACTTTTACGAAGAAGAAAAAACAGTCCCATAAAGCCAAACCCTCGGGGTAGCCTTGGGCAATAAGTGTGTGTGATTTCGTTTTCTTAGCCTCAGCATGTGAAAGTGAGTGGCCTTCCTCACCAACTGATCTTCCTCTAACAGTGTACGGTCAGTGTACTCATTCAAAAGCTGAGTTCTCTAGGGGTGCTAGTGGAACAGTAATCATGAAATATTTCTCTGCCCTGGTAGGGAATGAACTCCTGATCACTGGGTTGGCAGTCCAGCATGCTAACCAACAGACTCCTGTGAACCCCACAGCACTTTTAAAGGACTTCTAAAAATACTGAAACACAACGAATCTAGCAAATGAAAAAAATGCAACTTTATACTAGCTGATTTACTTAAATAGAAAAGCTAGAGGTGGGCACTGAGTAAAACTTTTAATCAAATTAATTGCATCATTAAACTGTTAATCACCTGATTAATTACACTCAACAATGAGGAATTAAACTTGATAAGATATCTGTAACATTCTGTACAAACAATATTTTGCAGTAACTTTATTAATTTAAAAACTTTAAAATAAAAATAATCCTAAATTTGTCTATAAATGATTATCAAATTGGCAAAGTTCTTTGCAATTTTATTACACATTTTAAAACAGTGTTAAAAATTATGATTTTTTCAAAATTCAGAAGTTCATGCTAAGTTCAACTTGCTGTTCAATCACTTGTACAGACAACCTGCCTAGGGTCATTACATGGAGTCCAACCTGCAACTGCACGATCACTGACCATACATGTTACCAGCTGACCACCATGCAACAAACACATGTACTGGTATCCAAGTCTATGCTATACCTAGAGATCATGTTCCAAGTGGAGAAGGTGGTACGGCTTATTCACCTTGACACCCCCTTGGCCCCAGCATTCAATGGGCTTTTAATGCCAAGTCACTAAACCATGCAAATCCATTCAAAGCGTTTCACAGAATTTCTCCAGCCATTGATATTTTTAGCTCGGAATTCCTATCACCCAGACACAAGCACACATCACCGATGACACACACACATACATACAAAAGGCATAATTATGCACATGTGCATAGGTACATGTATGCTTATGCACACAGTCCAGAAGTAGAGCTGGTTATGTGCATCCGATTAAAGGCTCCTGCATCTCCTGAAGAGCTATGCTGTAGCAGAGGAACGGCTAGGGTCAACAACAGACTGACTGGCTTATTTCCCAGGATATATTCTGCACTGTTTTCATATGTTTTCCATTTGAGAACTAATTCAACCTACATAAAAGTCTGACAGTGGAATATTGCTTAATTCTTTGTTCTGTGGCAACAGCTGCGGTGCTGGATCTCAGCCGATAAATTCATTAAAAAATTAGCAGGATTGAGGCCATACGGTCACTCTAGAAAACCGTGTATATTTACAGTTTTACATTTATATACATTAAAAATTACATCAATAAAAACTTATAAAAATTACAATATATGAAGCATGATGCTAGAAACTTATTCGATATATCAGTAAGAGCTGAGTAAGCAGACAAAGGTAACTTTGGGGTCCATGGCCATAACTCTGTTATACCGAATTCAGTGCATGTTGTGGTATAAACCTGTTCATTTATTTTCTAACGTTCTTGAAGAGTCTGAGAAGACAGCCCTAAACAGAGATGTCACAACAAAGTCGGACTTTAAATTGCACGGTGAGGTGCAGACAAAAGTCACCATAAAGTGACGTCAGCTATCAATTTTGTTTGACTGAGCACCTGTGAATAGGCTGGTTCCTCTGACTTGCCTTTCTTTGGGTGCTGTAGAAATCTAAAGCCTACGATTACAATCACGATCAGCTATAGACAAAAATATCAAATCTAAACCTCAAATTTCCTTGGTCACCTCGGATCAGTTTCACACCCCAACACCTGCCCTGTTACCTCGCTGCAGCATAGATGCATGGGGGTCTGACTCTAATGGCAAGCTACAGCACACTGCTTTGCAAAAGTCAGGTGGTAAGAGTACTGGATTGGGCACAGAGGACAATCCAACTTAAGACTTATCTATTTCAACTTGCTTACCTACCATAGCCTAGCTTCTGATTTCTCTGACCTATTGGAATTCGACCAGCCTTCTCCAACACATTATGATTTTGGATTGCAATTCTGACTTGAAGCGACCACAGACTGATGCCTTGGTCATTGTGATATCAGCGCTATAGAAGTAATTTGATTAGATTAGATAGGTTTTAGGCAAAGACATTCACCCCAAAGGGTCGTTAAACTGGTTAACACTTGTTATTGAATTGAATTTTGTCCTTAGTTTTCCTTGAAGCTTTTCTAAAATCTTAGATCATTCAATTTACGAGCCTGTCAATCTGTTCACTTCCAACCCACAGGTTGATTGATGTTCAACAAATTCATGTTCAGGCGCACATCTGGTCAAAGGTCATAAAACGCTGAGCAGAGGATGGCTGGAAATCGAACCTTTGCATTTCTGTCCAGGTGCAAACACTGTGGTCCAGTTTCAAGCAACAGATGTCAAAGTGCTTCAAGTGTAAGTGTTGGGAGTTGGTAAGTATGTCAGAGGTTTTATTCTATGATATGTATTCAATTCAGTGTCATAAGCATCACTGACAGTGTCAGTGGATTCATACAAATAGCAGGATCCTTCTAATCGTAATCTAAATTGTAATTGTAAACTCGAGATTTCTACAGCATCCAATAAAAGCAAAGTCACAGGAACCAGCCTATCCACAGGCGCTCAGTCAAAACGAAATCGATAGGCAAGAAGGGTTAGGTTCCATGTCAAGATCCAAGAGGCAGGCAGGCAGCAGGCAGCTATGGAAGGTGGTGTTTGGATGAGAAAGGTTGAATTTAACCACTGTTCTGGAGTTCTTGGAATTGTTTGCAGCCGTCAGAGGTATCATTTGGACGCCCAGTAGGCCTTCATATATCAATAGTGACCTTTCTGTGTAACCTTCTGTGCATTTTGTCAGTTCCTTAACGTCATTCGTGTTTGAACTTAAGACTCCTTGCTTACCTACCACAACTCAACTTCAGCTGAACTTCTAGTTTCTCCAACCTGTTAGATTTTGACAAATTACAAGTTTTGGCTGCGGTTTAACTTAAATCAACCACTGATGAATGCATTGTGTATAATGATAACAGCACTACAGATTAGACAAGATTAGATTAGATTAGACCAGAGAAGTCTCATAAGGCATTCACATGCATTTATGAGGTATCGGGCAAGGCAGGTCCACGGGGGCCACTCCGGCCCTGCCTCTCAAATTGAAATGGTGGCCATGCCAGGTGTGGCTCCCTATAGTCAAAAGCATTGGTCCTGGGTGTCAGAGATATTAATAAGTCTCCCTAATCAGTGCCAGCACTACGAAGAAATGGTTGGACCCTCAGGACTTCAGAGTGTCAAGCCTAGAACAGTGATGGTGCCAGAATTTGAAGATGGGGAAGGTAGAATTAACTGATAAGGGTAATATGGGGTCTGGGTTGCACCACAAACATCCAAAGCTGTAAATACTTTTGGTAGTTGCAGTGCAGTTTCAGTTATATATATATATATATATATATATATATATATATATATATATATATATATATATATATATATATATATATATATATATATATATATATATATATATATATATATCATTATTTTAGCTAATAACTCGAAATAAAGATTGTCCAGTGGACTTGTTCTATTGCAAATGATAATTTATTGATTCTTACTGGTCTTCCCCAATGGATAATGATTGCGGACTGTGACTTCAGTTCAAAGCAACCCTCAGTTAGGGCTTTCTGCTGGTGGTTGGGCCTCTCACACACTAATACCTCTGAAATAGCTTGCTCCTCAGTGTCTCCTTCAAAGCGCTACATAAATCTATCTATGTCCAACGCCAAACATTATCATGTGACACGTTTGCGCATCTAATTATATTCTACGAATGTCCACATCTCAATTCATCCTAAATCCAGGTTTCCTTTTCAATCAGAAATTGGCGAACAGAATCTCGAAGATCGCGATCTGTCCTGTGTCTCGATCTATTCGGTCGCTAGGCTAGCCATTCATAATAACCCGACTGCGATGATTATGACGATGTGCTCTTACCATTGTGGTCCGGATCAGTTCCTCCCTTCACGTTCGCCGCCTGAGCATTTCCCATCGCTCGCCTTAGCAAAAGATCGAAGGCCAATCAAGACTTGTATCCAAATTGCGGTTCAAAGTCTACGACCGCTCAGCCGGACATAATCGTAGATCGAATCGTAAGAAAAAGGCTGCCGTTTATTTTTCTGTTTCGTCCGTCCCTCGTTCGGCTGTGTTTACGAGATGATGATCATAATGACAACCGGAACGTCCTTCGGGCTCCGCGCTTCAGCGGTTGCTGTTGGCTGCGCTGGTTCCCTTATGTCCGTCTCATCGCACGCGTTCTTGTAGCGCTATTGTATTACATGGCGGCGTTTCTTGCGCCGTCTCTTGGCTCTGTGGAGTAGTAGTGGGTGGGTGAAAGCGAACGGCGGTGGAAGATGAAAGGACCTGGCCGAGGAGAGGCAGTCTGCAGCAAAGTTCTCCTTAGAGGCCAACGAAACACTTGGGAGGAGAGGCAGTCTGCAGCAAAGGTCTCCTTAGAGGCCAACGAAACACATAAGAATGAGTGCTATAGTCTTATGTCTGTTGCTAAATTTTGGTAAGGCCTTATTCTTCATTTGTCTGTATGCGTCCTTGTCTGTCTGTCTGTCTGTCTGTCTGTCTGTCTGTCTGTCTGTCTGTCTGTCTGTCTGTCTGTCTGTCTGTCTGTGTACTTTCGTGAATCCACGAATCCACGAATGCCACGAATCTGTCAGTCTATTTGCCCGTCCTTCCGATCGATCGATCCATCCCTCCCTCCAACTGCCATCTCTCTGTCGCTGCGTCCATAACCGGATTAACCAGTAGGGCCTATACAAAATATGCAACTGCGTGGGGACCCCACCGACAGTTCACTCAGTTGCTTCATTCCTCATGAAGCGTCATCTACAGAACTACCAACATTTTAGGAACTGATAAGACGTGCAGTTGAACGCACACCATACAATTAGAATTTTTAACATATAATTTTTAACATGTCATTTATTGCAGTAAAACAGTGCTAGACCGCACAACAGCAAAGTTGGACTGTAAATTTAAATGTGAATGTAAATGTATAGATTTTATATAGCGACCGTGTGGCCTCGACCCTGCTCATTTTGCAATGAATTTATCGGGTGAGATCTTTCAGCACCGCTGCCCGTTTGAATGGGTGCCACACCATTTAAGGACCCCGTGCACGAACCGTACTAGCCCGAGATTTAAATCTTTGAAATAAGCCACGACCGGGACGCGAACTTGGGATCCTCACGCACAGAGGCTCCTTGGCGTACGCACTTACCGATGTAGCTAACTAGGCATGTACTTAAGGCATAAAGAACTCAAAAACCGATACCGATGTCGCGATATTCAGAAAAACCGAAACCGAACCGACTTTAAAAACGGATACTGACCCAGTTCAATAAGAAATTAGACCAACGATCGAACGGAAGACTCCTAAGCCTATTGTAGGCTACAGGTAGATTGGTTTGGGACAGAGAACTGGAAGCGACAACCTCCTCCCATAGATTCCTGTGTTCGAAGCCGCATTTGAATTTTTGTGATGGCTCCATATAGAACTACAACAATACAGAACTCGCTCTGAGTCGCAGTAGTTAGATTTATTGTGTTGCAACGGAGCGAAATACAGAGGCGCCAAATAAACTGTCGATGCAGCAGAAGATAGCAGACAGAAATTTCGTCGACTGCTCTGGTTCCCTAGCGGACGATCTGTTACTGTTCGTTGGCGACGAAAGCGCATCCGACAATTGTTTGTCTTCCGAGAAACAGCATCTACATCCGGGCAACGGTGGCAGCGACAACGCAACTTAATATCTTGTTGATAGGAAGTCTTTTCTCAGAGGAGCCATCTGGCGATTGAAGGGCGAACGAACGGCTCTGTGCGTCTAATTCGGCAGAAGAGAGGCTGTGGGTCGGAAAAGCTACCGGTCCAGATGGCAGTGGAGTGGTAGTTGGAGGGATGAAAATTTAATGACATGTAAGGTCATTAACTCCATTAGATTTTTACAAGTGCAACAAACAGTTTGATGAAAATTTAAGACCCTGGGTTCATAGCGTCATCTAACGATTGTCGTCGTAATTATTACTGACATACAGAATTGTTGGCCTCTACAAACCTAAGAGGCAGATAGTAAAAGCCTTTGTAATATGACTGTCAACACTTCCTTCTAAAACTACTAAGTCAATTTAAGAACCTTAAATAGTGCTATGCGTGTACATTAGGTACAGTTTATAATAAATAAATAAAGAAACAAATAAATACATAAATAAATAACAATAACGACAAAGTTATTATAATATAAGGCCCTAATAATAGTAGTAGCAGCAGCAGCAGCGGCGGTGGTGGTGGTGGTATTGGTGGTGGTGGTGATGGTGGTAGTAGCAGTAATACTAGTGGTGGTGTTGTTGTTGTTAGTGGTGTTGGTGTTGTTGGTGGTGGTGGTATTGGTGGTGGTGGTGGTAGTAGCAGTAGTACTAGTGGTGTTGGTGTTGTTGTTGTTGTGTTTGTTGTTGTTGTTGTTTGTGGTGGTGGTGGTAATAGTAGTAGTAGAAGTAGATTGAGTGGTTTGCTTAAACTCCAGTTGGAGCGATATTCTGTTGTTATTTTAAACCAATCTGATATTATATAAGCGATCCTGTTAGACCTAAGCGTGATCTCCCGTCCTTTCTCGTTCTTCTGCTCTTGTATCTCATAAACATCTTTGTACAGGCCCACTGCATTTTATAATGTTATTGGTGAGAATGACTGAATGAATGAATAAATTGATGATGTTGATATAACGATGATGATGATGATGACGATGATGACGACGATGATGATGATGACCACGACGACGATGATGATGAAGACGACGACGATGATGATGATGATTATGATGATGATGATGGTGGTGGTGGTGGTGGTGATGGTGGTGATGCTGATGATGATGATAACAATAATAATGTAATATGGATACAACTATGAAATAAACATAATATCGCCTGTAGGACAATTAGGCATCTAACCTAATGACTACATGGAACAATTGTCATGATGAACAAGGCATCAATCGACAGTCGCATCCACAGAAACCGTCGTCGAAAATCGCAATCTCTTAGAGAAGAAGGCCAGTGGTAGAAAGAATTCCTATAGGTCAGGGAAACCAAGTTACAATCGGTAAGCGAGACGAAACAGACGAGTCTTTAGTTTAGACTTGAATGACACTCTAACAGGAAGGAGTGCGTGACGAGTTGTAGCTTATGTAGAGATGCGTCTAATCGGATTTTGATGGTCTAGACTATGGAGGACTAATGGGGGCATGGTAGCATATTGGATAGAGCGCTCGGCTTGTAGCGCGGAGAGTACGGGTTCGAGCCTCATCCGAGACGATTACTGTGTAGGGACCTCGAGCAAGTCCTTAACTCACAATTGCTCGGCGCCATCGATTGATGCTAAGGCATTAGATAGTGGCGTCTAAGAAATACAGAAATAATAAATAATGCGTTTGTCAGCGACACTCGCGAAGGCGTTAGAACATGACATCATGTTCTAATGTATATAAAGAAATAGCATCTGTTTAATGGTAATTAAAGCTTATTTTTTAATTTAGCTAAAAAGATGTGAATCCTATCCTGATTCCTCTTCCTCCCATTATCTATCCTGCAGATCCAATTCCAAACGCCATTCACCGTAGCTGACTGTCGCCTGTCTGACTGTTGGACTTGACCTGGAACCTAACCCTTCTTGCCTATCGATTTTGTTTTGACTGAGTACCTGTGAATAAGCTGGTTTTCGCGACTTAGCCTTCGTTGCGCTCTGTAGAACTCTCGAGTTTACGATTGCGACTACGAATTAGTGCCAGTTAACTGCTCTAAACACCCAGCTGAGGCCCAATGCTGAAATACGAACACACGGTTGCTGAATAGGTTTGTGAATACAATTTGCAAGATCAAACAAAAGGCCCCTATGAATGACATCAGAAGAAATGCTCCATGGTGTTGTCTCCACTACCTCGTGTCGGAAGTAAACATTTCAGGCCACTCCCTGCGGAATTATTTACCTTTGAGACAAACACAATTAAATATCCCTCCTGCCCTCGCTCTCGTTCTGTCTTTTTCTGTCCCTGTTCGTCTCTCTCTCTTTCTTTCTGTCTCTCTGTCTCTGTTCTCTCTCTCTCCTCTCTCTCTCTCTCTCTCTCTCTCTCTCTCTCTCTCTCTCTCTCTCTCTCTCTCTCTCTTTCTCTCTATTTGTATATATATGTGTGTGTTATGTCTCTCTCTCTGTGTCTGTCTCTCTACGTCTCTCTCTAAATATGTCTCTCTGTCTGTTGTTCTCCCTGCCTCTCTCCATGTTGCTGTCTTTCTCCTTCGCTCGTTAATACACAAATACACATACATACAAACACATCACTCGACCGATGGCCATAGCACCCAGCAAGATGTTATTGCAGACTGTAGAAAGGAAATACAGAAGCTACGCGTGGCAGAGCAATCAGATGTGTGTATTGCACGCAGACGGGCAATTGTACGAAAACACAGGCAACCAGACACAAAGACAGACTGCGTTGTGCACGGTGCAAAGAGACAGAAACACGCAGACAGAAAAACAGACGAGGAAAAGGAAGCCTGGCAGAAAACAAAAAGCACATTGCTTATCTGTATTGAAAAGTGCTTTGAGGAAATACGTCGTTAAGCCGTTGGTCGTTGTGTATGGCTTAATACCATTAGCCGCGCACAAGTCTCTTGTGCTGCTATAATAAAAACGAGATAGGGACCGTAAACAATATCCATTGGAACCATGCAACACATCTCGGTCTATAAAGGCCTAACGGCCTACACACTAATACTATTACGTCTCACATGCACATTCTCCAAAATAAAACCGCCTCTGTTGTTTCTGGTAAAGCTATGAACACGTGTAAAAATGTAGGCCTACATATACCTTACCTATGCCTTATCTTACCTTACCTCTCTAACTCTTCTGATACAGTAAACCTAATGCAAAAACCTGATATATGAAACCTATTGTTTTCAAGTAATTTTGTAACGTGATGATTGCGTGATAACGTAAGCTCAGGTAAGGTAAGGGTGAGGTATACATTCAGGTAAAGTAAGGCATAAGCAAGGTATACGGTACGGTCAGGTAAGGTAGGCCTACATAAGGTATTAGTACACGCCTTTATCAATATTAGTCTCTTATTATATAACTACGACGATTATAATGATGATGATGATGACGACGACGATGATGACTCTAAGTGTTATTATAACAACTAATGTAATTACGCGGACATGGTGACGATAAACAAAAAGAAAACTTTTAGTCCGACTTCGTCTTGTCAAAGACTATATCCATATTATTAGGCCATATGATTTGTTCTTGTCAAAGACTATATCCATACCATTAGGCTATATTATTTTTTCCTGTCGAATACTATCCATATTATTAGGCCATATTATTTTTTCCTGTCGAAGACATATCCATAATATTAGGCCATATTATTTGTTCTTGTAAAAGACTAGGCCTATATCTATATTATTAGGCCATATTATTTTTTCCCCCGGGTTAGATATGATTCCTCGGGATTTAAAAACTTACTTGGAGATGGAGAGCAGCATCTAGAACGGCTGCTACTCGTCAAGTTCTGACACGAAGAATGTGATGCAGAAAGCAGCTGCATAAAGCGTTGAATTATTATTAATATTATGTTATTATTATTTTTTATTTTTATTTTTATTTTAGTCCTAGGCAAGTGTAATCCCTCAGGAACAAAAAATTACACTAGGAGCTGTTGAAGGGTAACTGACAAATCAGGCCTCGTCCTCAGCTACATCAGAAAATGTGCCTCGAAAAGCGATTGCATTATTATTATTATTATTATTATTATTATTATTATTATTATTATCATCATCATCATCATCATCATCATTATTATTATCATTTTCATTATCATTGTCATTATCGTCCGCTCTTTTCAGACACCTTTAAATTGCTTTTGTCAGTGTTCAACGGCGTCTTACTGTTGCTCGATACTATCTTACTTTTTCAAAACTCAATTATTCGTTACTACACGTGATTGATCAAAAGGCGCCTCCTAAAAGGCTTTTAACAAATTAAGCATTAGGCCCAGCTTTGGCAAATAGTCCCGGCGCCAGCTACGGGGCTAAAGAACCCCAAATTTGCACTCAGTCCCTTATCAGTCAACGCCTGCTTTAGAGTGGCAATTAAAAATAAAAGCTGAAAATCTAACCGTCTCTCCCCTCCAATTTGTTCCATTTATGGGAAAACATAATGGACCAACATTTCATTTGTCCATATTTAGGTGAGGCTATCTAGGTTCCAATTCTTCGGGTGTATCATAATGGGCCTCAATAATCTAAGTGTGGTACCAAAGACTTAGGTACATTTTGCTGACTGATTACTGCAGTTAGCATTATGCCAGAGTATAATATAATTCCCTAACGCTCATAATTGTCCCAAAAGGCAAGGCTGTCGTGGGTGATTGATTCTGTTGACTCCACACATTTCGCAAACAGCGAGACAAGGAGCGCTTAGAGGCAGACATGAGACAATACAGATGATCGGCGGAAGAATTGGAATCCTCTGCAAGCCAGGTTGTGCTTGAACATCCTAAATCTGACTGATCATCTGCGAGCAGTGCACAAGAGAGGAAGGAGAAAAAGAAACCAGTGGCCCAGTCAACTCATGACAGCCAAAAAGCAAGATTAACATCATGTCTTCTGGACTTACTTCAGCTCTGGACAGAACCGGGAACTCGTCCAGAAATACCATCTTTATTCTGAGCAAGGTGACGTCCAGTTTTTGACATGATGTCAGTTCCTTGAACATCAACAGGAACTCAATTCTTTGATCTAGGGCTCAATATTGATAAAAAAACTTGTCCATTAAGGTAAGGTCATTGTCATCTGCTCGATTCCCACTTTTCGTTTATTGGAATGGCAAACTCGTGGGGGACTTGACTCCCCAAGAGCATGTTCATCGGCTTCCAATTCCCACCTCTGGTGTTGGAGTGGAGCAGTTGCTTGGAGTGCCCAATGTGGCTTCATGGAACAGAGGAAGTCAGGTAGTTGCAGTCACCTGTTGCCTGCAGGTGTCTGGTAGATCATGTTTGGCATTCTGTCTCGACACAATAGTATCTAATTCCGGTCATCACTCGTGCGTGTGTTCCATTATTGAACAAGAGTTACAATAGGACATGCTCTTCATGGCATTTCGCCACCATATTATAGAGTTCAATGTTTGGGCTGCCTCCGAGAAGACTGTCGGGATATCTGGGGGACATGAAGTTCTCATTTTTAAAGCATGCAATGAACAGTGGCAGTTTGTGAAAACTTCCAGCCAGCATCTACAGATCCTTTGGTGGAGGCAAAGACGTCCAGCTGACATCATAGACTTTGTTCAAACACAGCAGGGAACCGCATATCCCCGTTATGACTACAGCGAATTTCTGAAGTTATCGCTTATTTTCCTTGGAGGTGCTCTTGTTCGAGGAATTCAATTCCAACTGCCAGATGTCATGCATCGTGCAAGATGGATGCCAAAGGTCATCCATGAAATTAAAATGTGGCTCTTCCTTGGTCAATGCCTACAAAAATGATGGCTACAAAAAGGGAGTTTGTCACTTAGCCGTCTTTGCCATTCTGAAGGACTGGAGGGCTTGGATAACCGCACCAATAGCAACCAAAGCACCATTAAATGACTTCAAGCTCATGGGACAACTGCTCATAAATTATAGGCGCAAGCTGCTGTTCTCCGGCCACGAGCATGAGGCTTGTGCTTCACCTTTGCTACCTGTCTTAAGTGCTCAGAGTTGGCCTTCTTTTTACAGAAGAGTTCCTCCAGAAATTAAGTAAACCTTCAATCTGCAGTGGTTCTAAGACAGGTGAAATCGTAATTGTAGTCGTAAACTCGAGATTTCTACAGCGTCCAACGAAAGCTAAGTCGCTGGAACCAGCTTATTCACAGGCGCTCAGTCAAAACAAAATCGATAGGCAAGAAGGGTCCGGTTCCAGGTCAAGACCCAAGAGGCAGGCAGGCAGGCAGGCAGGCAGGCAGGCAGGCAGGCAGGCAGGCAGGCAGGCAGGCAGGCAGGCAGGCAGGCAGGCAGGCAGGCAGGCAGGCAGGCAACCACTCAGACGGCTACGGTGGGTAGTGTTTGGAATTTGATCTGCAGGATAGATAAGGGGAAGAAGAGGAATGTCTTGTGAACCACTTTAAACCCACGTTATATTATGTTATTTGCCAGCCAGGCCACTTAGTAGGTTGACCCTAGGTAGGCACGTCTTGACCCTAGGTAGGCACGTCCTCTTCGGCGCCATTGGAACCCTAGGACTTTGACATCACACCCCAATGCGCAAAATTCTGGTGCCGTCACTGGTGCCAGGACTTAACTGTTGAGTTTTTCATAGACATTTCTATGATTTGTGCAAATTTCAGTTGGAAATTAAACCACTCACGTATGCGATTGGGTTACTTACACCTGTATGGTTACCCTTTTTAGACCCGCTTAATTATGCCACCCACTCGTATCCTGATCAGGCCAAGGTAATTTGTGAATTATATACCTTCCTTTGCCCGCGTTAAATGATCCTTCTTGCATGGGTCGTAGCTTATCGTTTAACAGGCCTGCGTACGTTCAATGTTTTCAATACTGTGGCTGATTGGTTGAGTGTTCGCCTGATAACCAGCAGTGAGCGAGTTCAAGCCTTACCTAAGAAGATCAAAGGCGTGTGTGCATGACCTGTAACAAGTCCTTCATGCACAGTAACTGAACAACGAGACTTCGTATTTATATCGTGGCGCTAAATAAATACAGAACTAACGGTACTCACAGAATTCGGCAGTTTTCGATAAAACTGCACAGGTTGTTGGTCCGAAGTTAGCGGCGACACCAACGCCTTTGTCGGCTCCATTGTTATGACTCGTCTTGTCTTTGCCGCCGGAGCCCGAATGGTGATGATGTTTGTCTTTGCTGCCGAAGATCTTGCCGAGTAAGTCACTCATGTCGAGTTGCAAATAATCGAGTTGTCTGTCTTCAGACCGAGCTGTGTATGCAGGCAAAGGGTTCGCTTGTCGCTTGGCTGATATCCGCCGCAGACTAAAACACAGACTCCGATGTTATTCCTTTATATCGAGATTAAAACGGTTGCCCGGAGTAGTCTTCGACGAGTGCGAAAAGTTTGCGCAATGCCTTGTCATGCAGAGTCCCTGCAGTGTATACCTCCACGGCCATACATACACACACACGCAGACGAAGCGTTGTTATTCGGCTGGCAGGACGAAACAACAAGTTCGGCACGTTTGTTCTACGAAACTCTGAAACATCAGAAGCCATGAGACACTAATAAAGGACAACAGCTTCTTCTGTAACAGCTGCAATAGCGGCAAAATGTAAATGTATACGGGTTTCTCTAGAGACTATATGACCTCGACCCTGCTCATTTTTTTAATGAGTTTATCGGATGAGATCCTTCACCACCGCTGCCCGTTTTAATGGGCGCCACATCATTTAAGGTCCCCGTGGTAGCCCGGGATTTAAATCTCTGAAATATAGCAACGATAGGGTGGCTATATTTCAGAGATTTAAATCCCGGACTAGCACGGTTTGTACCGGCATCCTCACGCAGAGAGGCGCCCTGACGTACTTTATAACCAATGTAGCTAACTAGGCCAGCGTATTGAAGACCACGATTTCTTGGCCTCTGCATGCATGCATAGTATAGAACGTTCATTTGTGCATACAGCATATAATGTATGGCACATATAGCTATTTGATATGTAGGTACTACAGGGTTGTCGGATCAAAGGCCTCGATGTTGCCATTGCGAAGCAGTCGTGTGTTTCGGTTACAGCGGATGTGCTGTATCCATATGGTCCAACAGAGTAATCGTAATCGTAATTCCGAGATTTCTACAGCGCCCAACGAAAGCCACGTCGTGGGGACCAGCTTATTCACAGGCGCTCAGTCAAAACAAAATCGATAGGCAAAAGAATTCGGTTCCAGGTTAAGAACCAAAAATCAGACGGGGAGACAGCGCGGCAGCTATGGAGGGGATGGTGTTTGGGGTTGGAGAGGAGAGAGAGATAAGAGGAAGAAGGGGTGTCAGAGGTATTTCATGAGGTCTACATTCATGCAACATGTACACTCATGGTGCTGCTGCTGATGATGATGATAATGACGACGACAATGACGATGATGATGATGCAAGTTATGTCTGCTCACCTCAGACACTGGTGTCACTTCAGATAATTCAGTGACACACAGATTGATCTGCATGGCAAAAAGACACACATTTGTAATAAAAGAAAATGGGTGACAGGCTTTTATCACATGCAAACATTTATGTAGTTTAAAAGCCACAATGCATTAGTTTTAGGAGTCCCACAGTATACCCAGTAGTTGTCGATTTAGTTGGAAACACAGACACGAACATTCACGACCCCAGGCAAAGCGACTAAGGTTGGGTCATACTTTAACTCGCGATTTCTCAGAAGTAACCACAAAGGGACCTACATCTTTACAAAATTGTAACTTTTTTACTATTTGTGATAGAAACACGCGCTTCTTACCTAACTATTCAGCAATCCCAGCCCAATCCAGAACAGTATCAAACTCAGTTTTTATGTGTTTGCGACTTTGTGAGGGTTTTCTCGTGCTCGCTGACATATACACATTATATCTACAGTATGGGCCGATGAGCACAGGCCATGTCCCGCTTGTATAGCCTGCAATGTTGTTGCAAAATGCAAGTATTTCGATATCATTTGCTGCGTTGGGTAGCCGTGTACACGATGCAGCAAATGCAAACTGTGGTGGATACGGCATTGTGCAGGCAATGGAGCATGATGCGAAGCCTCAGTGGGGTCAGAGGTTAAAGTGCGGGTCAAGGGGTCATATGGATAAAGCCTTCTGAAGCTGAAAGCATTTGTGTATCTCATGAACAAATGTTAAAGTTTCTGTAAACTTCAGTGTAGAATTATAGGCTAAGAACCAAGCTTAAAACGACTTAAGTTTGGCTTTGTAGGCCAAGGTCAAGGCCAAGACTAGTCTCATACGATGGGGATCATGACCGGAGTGACCCCTGCGGAATTCAGTGTTCCTTCTGAGCTGCCCGCGTACGCGCTCACGACTTTTGAGAATAGCGCGCACAAGAATTTTCTCCTAGCGCACAAATTTCGTGGGCGTTCATGTTATACCAGAGTTAAATTTAGATAATTGTTACAGCGGCTTGTGCAATGCGCATTTAGCATACCAAGTTCAGAAGGTCAAAACAAGGCTCCAGTGGCCAATGGATATGTCCTTCCTGGCAGTCTGTGCAGTCATCTGGCCCATAAATAGAGTGGGGTTAACAGCGGCCACCAGTTGCAACCCGCGGTAGACTGCGCATCCCAGTGAGACCATTGAATGCAGTTGTGTGGACTCTGAACTTTAGACTCTACGTGATCGATGTTCCGGGATAAAGGTATCTAAGCCACTCTGCACTAATTCATCGCAAATGTGTATCATGTTATTCGGTCAGCCTGTAAGAAGTCATTCACTTTGTAAGCAGTCCCTGTCGGTCTGTAGGTCCATACCACACTGATAGCGTATACAGCGTAGGCTAATTGACTGGGTTTTCTCATAAGACGGAGCCATCCAAATTCTGTGGATCGTGTTTGGAATGATGGGTGGCAGAGGGATCAGAGGTGGACCGTGTAGAGAATGACTGGATGACGTCAGAGACTGGTGCGGGACGGATGTGCACAGACTGAGTCCGTTGGCACTGAACAGAGGGACAGCGGAGATCTATAGTGAAGCACGCGATCGACACCAACGGGTGCTGAGCCCTTGGACTCAAAGAAGAAGAAGATTTGACTGGATAGCTCTACGAGAGCTTTATATTTTTATATTTGCTTGTTTGCCATTCAATGACAGTCAAAACGAAAATTATCCGTGCGTGCGTGCGTGTGTGAGTGCGCGTGTGTATCGAGATATACTGTTGTCACTGCGTGAGATCAAACCGTTATGTTAAAGTTTTTACATATCGTGACAATTCCGACGATGCTGGTTGCAATACATGCGCAAAAGCAAGCGCTCATGGTGAATTTACCACTGGTAAAGGATGGCAGAAATGGAAGTTGGATTATTTAAAGCGACTCCTTCCATACATGATGCTGGCTATTCTGTGGACAAGGACAGCTGTCGCCAGACGTTCTTTTCTGTCACTGGCCCTAGACTCTGGAACTCTGTTCCGGCAAATGTTCGCTCGGCAAAGTCTGTTTTAGCCTTCAGACCTCGACTAGAAACTCATCTCTTCCTTGACTCATTTCCTCCGCAGAACGTCTCTCTGTCTTCTGGATTCCCCCGAGGCTTATCAACCGGACTTACCATGGAATTTGGCTTGCCCAACGATTCTGTTTAGCAGCGATCATCGACTGGTGCTACAGAAGTTCTTAGATTAGATCAGAGATCGATTCGATCACAAAAGTCGGAATTTAGATAAAAGCGACATTTTCAAGATGCTCAAGAACTAAGCCCTGCAAATTTTCATAGCCCAGCAGCCTGGATCATGTTGTAAGGTCGTTGGCAATCGCATTAAAGATGTTCGTAAAAGATGAGGAAATGGTAACCCAAATCGAGCTGCTACAATTATCTGAAGAGGCAGTGGTGTAGGAGACGTGGCCGGAGTGGCCCTTCTAGACCCATCTTGTCCAAATCTGGACAAAAACGGATAAAGGAAGAGGGTGATGCCCAGTGCGGACGACACCATCAAGATTTAGTATATGTGAGTACGGTTTGTGCGTCGAACACCAACTTCGGTCAGAAAGCAAATACTTTGCACTATGTTGCATCTAATAACTAGAGTCCCTTTGCTAGACGCCACAGTATCAAATGCCCCACCCCGTAACAGAGTTAGCCATGCACGATCAGCTGCTTAGCCTGTGCTAGGCTCCAGTACTCCGTTGGAGTGCGGACGTGTGCGAAAGGGCGAGATGAGGGTAGTGCCAAATGCGGACAAATGCGGACAAGGGAAGCGAAAGGTCCAAAGTAGGTCAATTGTTGCGGACGTTCTTTGGGGATAACCCCAAAGATAAACTAAATGTAAATGTACACGTTTTTCTATAGCGACCGTATGGCGTCGACCTTGCTCATTTTTCATTGAATTTATCAGGAGTGATCCTTCACAGTCGCTGTCCTTTTGAATGGACGCCACGCCATTTAAGGTCCCCGTATACGGACAGTGCTAGCCCAAGCTAACCTCAAATCTCTGAAATAAGCCATGACCGGGACGCGAACCGGCAACCTCACGCTCAGAGGCGCCTTGAAGAACGCGTGTAGCTGACCAGGCTAGTGCACTGAGCGCATGTCCCAAACGTTACTGTTAACGTTGTAGGTCAATGAGCGTACGGCTAAAAAAACTAGCGGAAGCATTGCTCTGGATCCCTCGGTGAGATCGATTAAGCTAAAGAGAAGAAAAATACTGTGAAGGGGAGACGTGAAGGTCTTTCGCTCTGAGAGAGCTGAGACCTAGAAATGATAAAATACCTAATATATACAGGTAGTAGTTATAGGCCTAATATAATAACGATTGTCCCTGGCGGCACATAATCAAGCGATCAAGTTCATCTAGACTCTTACCCTGAGTTATCCTTTCACTTCAACTGGATGCAGCCTGCTGTGAATATTCTCTCCCTCGCTCAGCCGCATGTCGCTCTGCAGCCCAAACGCAGCTCCAACAGTTTTTCTCGAGCCAGACGACCTCTAGCGCCCAAAGGAACGATTATCCTAGTTATGAGCTGACAATTATCGTACAGTAGATGTTTACAGGCATTCGTGGACTGGAAAGAGCCATACTCCTCCTCTTCCTTCTCATTCTCCTGCTCCTCTTCCTCCTTCTCCTTCCCTACTTCCTGCTCCTCTATCTTTTCCACCTTCTCCTCCTCATCCCTTACTTCACTTCCTCCTCCTCATCCGCATCCTCATTCTCCTCTTCCTTTTCCTCCTCCTCCTCTCCTCTCTCTTGTCCTCTCCCTTCTCTATTTTTTCTACCTTCTCCTCCTTCTCCTCTCCCCTCGTCCTCTCTTGCTGCTCTATCGTTTCCACCTTCTCCTCCATCTCCTCTGCCTCCTCTCCTATCGTCCTCTCCTCCTCTATCTTTCTACCTGCTGCCCTTCTTCCTAATTCTCCTATCCCTCCTCTTCCTCGGAGACCAACAACACGATATTTACGCGTGTATGTATTCGGATGTAAAGTGCAAGGGCGTATCTGCGGCATGATTAACGACATGTCGGACGTAGCAAACACTGGCGCCACCTAGACACAAAATGTAAAGTAATCCGAATCCACGTAAACTAACTATAACGCTCAGCCGATAGTCGCCATGGAGCAGTGAAGAGCATCGTTTGCTAACGGTTCCTACAAATGCCATCTACAGCATCTGGCATCCATCCATCTTCGTATTCATTCATCTATCAGCCATCCATAAACATCTTGCGTTTTTGCGTAACTTTATATGCATACGTACATAGTCTGTTTGACATGGACAGCTTGTGGGTATGCGGATATTGCTGCCGAAATGTTGGTTAGAGTAACGCATTCGATGTGTATATGATTTACAAAGGCGGAACGAATGAAAGAGCCACGCCGGCCATGTCTACCTCCATCCCTCCAGTGCAAATAACCAAGTGGGGTTATGCAAGGATGGGTCCAAGGAGGGGCTCTCCGGCCATGTCTCCGATACCATTACCTCTTAAAACAATCCTAGCAGGCCGTAATGCTCATTGTGTGACGTGTACGGTGAGGCCATCTTCTGATATACGTAGTTCGTTAACAGTGAACAGAAGGAGTTAGGCCTAGATTTTAATAAAATCTTTGGAATTAGGCATACTTACGTAACTTAAGAACTTTATGCTTAGTGCCCAGCATTGGCTCAAAGAATTGAGATAATTTAGATACATAGACTAATTTAACAAACTTTACTAAATAACTATACGAGCATTCCTATTCCAATCTCCTCTTCCACAACCCCTATCCTGATTCTTCCCATTCCCCTTATCTCTTCCTGCAACTCAAAACACCATCCACCGTTGCGGTCTGTCTGCCTACCTGTCTGACTCTTGTATGGTGACCTGGAACCGAACCCTTCCTGCTTATCGATTTTGTTTTGATTGAGCGCCTATGAATAAGCTGGTTCCTGCGACTTAGCTTTCGTTAGGCGCTATAGAAATCTCGAGTTTACGATTACAATTACGTCTCCGCAACTCTGGGTCTCCTATACATGGAATTAACATTAGCAAAAACAGTGACAAATTCAAATTACCTATATAGGCCTACCTGTGTTTACTAGTATTATGGTTATTTTTAGGTTCACATAGACTCACAATCAATGCTGTAAAAACAATTATGACTTTAAGAATCAACATTTTGTTTATTTTTGGCTCCGTTACAGCTATTCCTAGTATCGTTCAGTTCTTTACAGCAGCTGTTAAACATGGTGTTAGACATTTTGCTCGCAATAACACGATCTTGGTCTAAACTTATGCCACAGAAGTCATGCAAACCAATTACAAATAAATGCTACCTATTCATAGACGCATAAACACGGTAAGAAGCTTTTTCTGATCTGTCGTCAATGGCGGATCAAGGATTTTAGCATAGGGTCATAGAGCAAGAGCGCAGTGCGAGCCTATATGGAATTCTGGGGCGGAGCACCAGTGAGATCTGGGGTAATGCCTCTGGTCGGATTTGGGAAAGCCCCTTTGAAACTGAGTTTTTAAAGAAAATACCCTTTTCAAGGCTATTTTCTTTGCATTATTTTTAGGTTTTACTGTTGTATTTTAGTCCATATTTTGCAGTTTGATATACACTGTGTCCGGAAAAATTCCAAGGCTTTACGGTAAATATGAAAATAATTAGTAAACATTAATCGATTTTTAAAATTCCAAAAACAGTTTAATCCTGAAATATATAATTACCAACAAAATTCTTTATAATTTATTAACGGCCCCGTTTAAAATTACGTCACAGTGACGTATTTGAATTTTATATTTTGTAAAGAAAGTTGCTAGAAAAATGGCGTTCAGCGAGGAAGACAAAATTGTTATAAAATTTTTACGCCAAAACAACAATTATAGTGCAAATAATATTTCAGGATTAAACTGTTTTTGGAATTTTAAAAATCGATTAATGTTTACTAATTATTTTCATATTTACCGTAAAGCCTTGGAATTTTTCCGGACACAGTGTACAATGTGGTGCACAAATTAAAACTTGGCAATAATTTATATTCAACGGTGGTCTATCGGTAACACGTTTGGTCCATGATCATGCGTTTGCGGGTTCGACTCCGTGTAACGACCTTAGGCAAGTTGTTTGCGCACACCGTGCCTCTGTCACTAAACAGTATTATTTGATGCCTGAGTAAGCTGGGAAGCAAACGGATAGGGCGGTGTTCCGTCTATAGATAGAGATGATAAAGCAATTAGGCTGACAGCAGCAGCGGTGGCCACTGAAGAGATCCTTTTTCGAGCAGTTTCTGGCCGAAGAGGCGGCGCAGAGCAGTGTCGAAAAACGATACTCGTTTCGAATTATCGACAGTTCAAAACAGTAAAGACCGAGATTGTTAGAATATAACTGAGAGTAAAGATAGAGAGCCAGAAAAGCCATGGAGAAACTGAGAGGGCACCAACTCCCGTAAGATGCAGCAAGTTGGACGGCTTCAGATACTTCTGAGTTAAGAAACCGACAGAATGGAACTTACATAATGGCTACCGTGTTGTCCGCTGTTCATTTCATCTCCAGCCGGCCCTACACGGACCAGGCCTGAAGATCCCAGTCGTTTGGAAGGCCGTCTATACTTAACAGACATCCTAATGACCCTGCTGAGTCGAAACGGCATACAGTACTACAATGGATGGCAAGTTAAGATCACAGAGAAACGTATGATTACCCTACTCAAATATTTTATCTTGTCGTGCACGTGGGAAAGGAGATTGAGAGGTGCAGCTGGGCTGCGGCTTCTGTCGCCCGCATGAAGCGTGGGAAGAGGGAAATGGATTCAAACCAGGGCACTTAATTCCAGGACATTTAATTCCAGGGCACTTAATTTTGGCTATATTTGCGCATAACAACGAACAGGCGGGCCTTGTGGGAGGGGCGTATAACTCTGCAGCTAAGCCCAGGCAGGTGAAGGGTGAGCGTTGGGGTGTTTTGCACCAGCCTCGTAGGCTTTAGCCCAAGCGGTCCCCGAATGGTGGCTGAGGGCGCAGTGGGGTGTGGAGTGGCGGTTTCGGTAGCCTGTTTCTAAGATCTGTTTGGGGTGAAAAAACATGAGCTGTTTTCAAACCGACATTTTACTTCTACTCAATGTCAGCGAACGACTGAGACGGCGTTTCCGGTCGGCTGTATGCGCATGCGCTTACGAAATGAATGGATGGCAAAGAGTAATGTCACTCTGCCATGGTAATAGTGATATATGGTAGTAATTGGAAGTTAAGTGAAAGAACTCCGAGATATATACGCAGTTCTATGTATGCATATATATATGTATATATATATATATATGATAATAAATGTGTAGACTTCTTTGCTGCATCTTTCCAGGACTTTCCGATGCTAAGCATGATCGATGGTGGAAAAGAGGAAAAGAATTCGAATGAAGAAGCAGAAGAGGCAGACCACACGGCGGGGGGCGGTTGTGTCACAAGAACCAGTTTCTCGTCGAAACGGCTCAACTCCCTGCATTAAATTCGCCCTAATACCAACGCCCACGTAAGGCATACACGCCTTGAGGGATCCTTAAGTTGCGTTGCGTAAATGTCTTTATTATATGTGTATCAATATATGTGCATCGGGGCCTACTTGCATGCAGCATGCAATGCATACATACACTTGCCTATATGTAGGCCTACGTGCTTCTAGAAGAAATCTGGCCAGGTATGTCTAAGTACAGGTAGGTCTTTGATACCAGAGGCGGATTTCCGCTTGGGGGGGGGGGCTATGTCTCAGAGGGAACAAGTGTTCGAGACTATCAACGCTGTAATAGCCAAGAGAATTTTTGTGTGGGTTTGTTTTGATCGGAGCATTTAACGGTCTGCTTCATCGCAACATGTAGACCACGACGCAGAAATCACATTCTATCAGAGCACATTCTATACCACCGCCGATTAGAAGTTTCGACATGCGTTATCTGAAAGGGACTGCAGGGACCGTCTATGGACTGACACATACAGGACTCTGTGAAGGCAGACAATTACCCGTTTCATTACAATGGACCCAAACTGAAGCCTATCAGTATTATTTAAGCTCTCCATTAAAGCATCCGCCAAGTCTCTGGAATGCTGACGGTGCTACGTCCTGTCATATAGGCCTACTTACTATCAGTACAAACATTTTGACTCAGTGCCATTTTCTTCAGAACCAAGACTTAGACTCGGCTTATAGTCTGAGAACTTGAACTTTGCTTCGAACTCGGAATTCTGTAATGGATATAGGATCAGTTTACATTAGACTACATTACATTGTCTTACTGAACTTCAACATCATGAGAGGTTATTGGAAGGCGCTATATAAATTCGTAGACTACTTGAGATACACACATACTTACACATACACAAATCGTCCTTCACCAGCGCCACTCAACACTGTAATGTATGCATGTATGTACTTCGTATGTATAGTATTTCTATGAACATCTATTTATCAATGTGTATATCTGTATATGTATGTATATATCTGACATTTATGCCTCTTGGTAGACCCCTAAAGTTTGCGACTGGACCGGTGACCTTTTTGCCCCATCTGCCGACATCTGATTTTGTTTTGACCAGCGGGAACCAGCCTGTGAATAAGCTGGTTCCCGCGGCTTAGCTTTCGTTGGGCGCTGTAGAAATCTCGAGATAGGCCTACGATTACCCGCGGGTTCTGTTATGTATATTGGCATCCTGGCCTACATCTTTGTAATGATGTTACATACTGACAAACGCTTGTTAGATGTCGACTAAGTTTAGGAATAATGAAGCGGTAAACACAAGAAGTTAATTGTGTACATTTAATCAGATCACAGACTTCCAGCAAAAAAAAGACCAACGGTTGACGGCATAGAGTTAAATGGCGAAGATAAATGTAGGCTAATTACAATTAACACAGGTTACAGCATATCATATTTTGCACTGTTGCAGTCAAGCAACTGGCAGAAGATGTAATGTAATCGAAAATTTGCTGCTGCAAATAATACATACATCTAACCATTAGCACCTACTCGAACATAGTTCACAGCTCATTGTTAGCATGCTGTTTAAGCATGCTCATACCGCTCTATATTAACATTTAATCTCAGCAAACCATAGTTTACAGCTCAACATTAGCGTTTAATCTAATCTAATCTTAGAACCTCTGTAGTGGAACTACGTGTATTATAATTCACAATACAGTGACAATCAATGGCATACAAAATGTCTACCCGCAAATCTAGGCTATAGATAACAACCTAATAAATGGCACACAATAGCATAGACATACTCTACATTTCGATATATCAGCCCTCCAACTTACTCAATACAGATAATACAAGATACAGTAGATAATTTTAAAGTCTTTTACATTTACATCAATACGATAATGGTGCGCATTTTTCAGAAGGCCCCCTGCCTTTTGCACTGCACACATTCCTATGCAACTGATCTAAATAAATGCATATAGATCAGACTGCATATGACTAGGATTCATATTCTATTAGACCTAATATACATCTTATACATAAGTACTTATTCTTATACAACTGGTGATAATATAAAGACTTATCCTATACGCTTTGGTATCGTCTTTCCGACAGATGACTGCTACCATTTTTTCCTTAACCAATTAAACGCAGTGAAAGAAGTACCCGTCCTTTACGAGCGAAAACTACTTCAACAAACGAATGCAAATATTTAGAATATGACAGAACATTAATTAGGAAACTGCTATTACATTTTAAATTGATCTCGTTACGACTCCAGATTCTTCTTTACCGCGATCTCTTTTTCCATGAACCACAGATTACAAATCGCTCTGCGCAACCAACGGAGTATCCATAGTTCTTAGCGTGGTGATGGTCCAGTGCAGGCCAGCGAGCGACATCTTCCGTGTCATCAGAGATGTCGTCAGCTTCCTGGATGATCCTCTTTACATGAACCAACGAGGTTATAATTTGATAGAAATGAACTTCGACGAACCATTACTGAAATCAATTCAACACAATGCCATGCTTCAGAAGAACGCGAAGAAGAAGAAGAAGAAGAAGAAGAAGAAGAAGAAGAAGAAGAAGAAGAACAACAACAACAACGACGATGACAACAACAACAACAACAATGAGAACGACAACAACAATCCCTCAAGCTAACCCCAAGAGGCAGCCATGAACCCATGGCTGCCTCTTGGGCTTAGTGGGTCGCTTTGACCGATACCTAACCGATAGCGCGGTATTTAGGAAAACCGAAACCGAAAATCGGGCCCCAACCGATCCTCTGGGTCAAGGAGCCACACCGCCTGTCTAAGGTCAGCCGGCGGGTCGAGGTCGAGGAGACGTCGACGCTCGGGTCAGTGAAGCCCATGACTCAGGCGCCTTCGAAGCAGACGGCGACGGCGATGAAGAGGAGGGAGTTGGTGGTGCTGGATGTTCGTCCGATCCATACCGGAAGTTCTTGCGCTCCATCGAAGAAACGCCCATTGAACGCTCTACACCTACGCGACCGCTAATTCAGGGTTGCTTCTTCACCACGGCGCTTACAGACAAGATCACGAGATTCGGAGGTGCAGCTAGTCGACCTGTTTCCAGTGTGCCGGCCTGGGCGCCACAGCAGCTCTAGTTGCTCCATCAACAATAGATTTGTTTCATAATTGAAGTGACGTAATAATAATAATAATAATAATAATAATAATAATAATAATAATAATAATAATAATAATAATAATAATAATAATAATAATAATAAGATAATTTATATAGCGCCGTAGCACGACCGAGGAAAAGTTAAAGGGCGCTGTACATGATATTCCCCAAAGTCAATAACGCATTCCTCTGAACTGCTGTTGTGCCTTCATTAACAACTCAAAATTTATGTCAAATAGGACTATAAGCGGCCATGGCCAGTGTTTTAAGCACTAATGGGCCTATTTTTTTATTATAATAGCACTAGAAATACAAGCATTTAAATACTATTTGAAATACTTTTGAAATATTTTTACATGCTTTTCTGATCAAGTGTTTATACCATGTTCAAATTACTTTTCGAAAGTAGACCTATTTTACCCATCACTGAATATAAGATTGGTACAAGTTTAGTTGCAGCTGTTGGTCTACATTTTATATAATTCATACATAATTATGACTTACATCAATGCGGCGGAATCTGTCCTCCTGCGGTGAGTAGACCCATTCATTAGTTACATCTGGTTAGATCCACTGATTAGTTCTATGTATGCACGACTATATAGGTCCATATATGGATATATATATATATATATATATATATATATATATATATATATATAATATATATATATATATATATATATATATATATATATATATATATATATATATATATATATATATATATATATATATATATATATATATATATATATATATATATATATATATTAATCCTAATAAGCTACGTCTCTGCTTTTCTTCAACGTCGCCTGTTAGCAATGCACCTCTGGCGATTCTCGATGAACTGAGGTACATGCTGAGGTACACGCAACTTATATAGCGCCATGATGCAATTAGATTCAACAGGAAAACGTACCGAGAATCTCCTGAAGGGTCGATTGCCGGAAAATAGCCTTATGTGCTCCACAAAACAGTTCTTTGTTGCAAGTTATAAGTCTATTATATAAATATATTGTATAGGCCTATATAGACTTCATAGTTGCAAGCGTACAATGATATTGTAGGCATAAATGTACGTATATTTAATGTTAATGCAATATTCATAAACATTTATTATTGTAGGCTTGTACAATAACATTGTTTCCTGCGAAACAGTACTATAAAACATAGATTTCAACTCTAAGATCTTTCTATGAAGTATGGCGGTTTGCCGGACTAAGAGTGGTTTATGGAGCACAAACACTGCCTTTGTTTATTGCCTTCTTAAGTGGGCGCCGTCGCGTAAGAATTCTCTAAGCCGATGAGACGCAGTTCTACCTGTTGGCCTAGTTAAGTCATAAATTAATTGAAGCATGTAGGCTGTGCATGTAGACCTTTGAGGCAACGGGCTATCCATAGGCCTACTATAGGGCGCTTAGGTCTAAGGGTCGAGAGTTGTATAGGTCGTAATCAGTCTTTTTATTACACGTGTCGGCTTTCATCAAAGCAGAACAACGAAAGAACAAAGAGAACGCACAAGCAGTTTGCTCCTCTGGCGACGGTGGATATACTTGCGGGGTTGTTCGGTGCAAAGGAGCCCAATTAGCAATAATTGGGCTTCCTTTGAATCGCCGACGTGTCAGCGGTAGAATCAGTGAAGAATACGGGAGTTGGCCTAAGTGCAAGTGCACATAGTGTCATGGGTTATATATACTAAGAATCTGAAGATTAGCAGGTAAATAATGATTAATCGGGCCACAGTACACGGAATAAGTGTAAATGTACAAGGTTTTATATAGCGATCGCATGGCATCGACCCCGTTCATTTTGCAAGGAATTTATCAGGTGAGATCCTTCACCACCGCTGCCGGCATGAATGGGTACCACGCCATTTAAGATCCCCGGTACGGACTGTACTCGAGATTTAAATCTTTGAAATAGGCCTATAGCCGCGAGCGATATGCTAACCCTGCATCTTCATCGCCCTTGAATAAGCTGGTGTCCTGCGCTTAGCTTTTAAGTAGCGCTTTAGAATTTCGAGTTTCCGATTACGATTACGATCCTCACGCCCAGAGGCGCCTTGACGTATGCTTTAACCAGTGAGCTAACGAGGTCAGTAATGCAGCAAAAACAAACGACTATGCGTTACGATGTTATATAGGCTTGCCTGACTTTACGTTGATGGACGTTAAATCTACATGTGGGTCTAAAATGAGGACATATTAAGACGTCAGCCATATACTAGCGGTGAACGACTGTTTCAACCTCAAATTATTCTTTAACGCTCTAGCCCGTATTTCTCACCAAAACTGATAAACCCAAAACCATCACTGCATGACGTGCCCCAGGCCGTCTCCGAATTGCAAAATCTCTTTCGCGGGTATTATAATTCCCAAAGAATAATAATTAGACTTCTATTGCAGCGCTATAAAATTAGCCGACACATCATTGCGCGGTAACCTGAGTTATCGCTTATCAACACAAACTGATCTTAAAAGAGAATTGATTGGAGTAGCAAACCCATGAAGTAAAGGAAACTGTAACAAAAAGTAATAGCATCAGATACTTTCAACATCTGTAATTGTATGCAGCTCAGTTGTATTTCAGCATATTTGATTGAAATAGTGGTGCGGGAAAAGCCATAGCAAGCTAATTGCTAAATTATTTTAGAAGTTCACTCGCCTAGTAGAAGTTTATGGCTTTACGCCCGTGGTTACCTGCCTGGATGGACACCATCTTATGCGAGAGTAAAAATATGAATCACCACGAATATATAGTTAATACTGAATGGTAATTTACAAAATCACAGCATCCTAGTGAGCTTACAATCAACTGATCGGTAATTTATTCTAAAGCCAATAAATTTGAATGATTATTTTACTAAATATATGGAATCATTAAATGAGGGAAATGTACGAATTTGCAGTGTAATACCACATCATAATTGTAACAAAATAGAATCTGTGTACATCACCTCTTAATAGCCTAGCATGGGCGCCAGACTTAAAGTGTACAATTTGTGTTGTTACAGAGCTTGTTATGTACTTTAACTCTTTTCAGATGATGCTTTTATTTTCCTTATTATTACTAGTTTAGTTATTTCTAACCTTGTAATACTTTTCATAAACTTAGCTTCAGATACTGCCTTAATGTCAGTGTTGTGGTGCGTTCTATATTGCCTTCTATATATACACGTTCTGTTTTCAATTAGAATCATATTAACTGTAAGTCATTTCCTGCATATGAACGTTGATTCTGTCTTTCTAGATCCAGATTCAGCATTCTAGATTCTGAATGTGAATGTGACATCTGTAATGCTATTTCTTAAATGTGATTTGATCTAATTAGTAATTTCACTGAAGATGCAACTAACTTTTGTTGTGTTTCTTATTGTAGTTACTCAGAGTGCTTGGCTGTATCTTTGTGCCAATGACCTGCTTTGTTCAAGTCTGCACCGAATTTATACCAGTAAGCTTATTTCATTTCTCTTTTAATAACACTTTCATGATGCACAGGGTTAAAGCTAAGTCTGTAACACATTAATAGACTATAATTGATGGGGAAGAATATATTTAGCGGCCTCTTTTAACTCAGCTTTTTTAAGCATTAAAGAGCTGTTGAGTTTATGAATCCAACTATGAAGAGAGTTTGATAGATACAATAAGTATGAAGTTACAACAGTGGTGAAACTACCTCTGAAAGGTTTCTTTATGGAATATTTACAAATTTGACCCTTACCCAAGAAAACCTAGGTTACTTAAGAATACCCTAGGTATTCTTATTTAACATGTATTCTTGATTTCTTCCCAAAGCTTTCATCATTCTCTCAGTTAAATTTTTATGTGTTTAATTGAAATTATACTTTTTTGAAAGATTCAGGAATTTTTGTATTTAATTAAATTTGTTATTTCTGTTTAGTACTGTATTATCAACATGTTTACATGATTGCATTAGTATTAATATTTGAGTATTTTAAATTGTTTGTTGCGCTATAGGTATCTGTTTGCAGCATTATTCAAGTGGACATTCATGCTGTATTGGATGCTAATAAGAAGATATGGTTCACCAAAGCTCATAAGAAGGTGGTTTTTGACATAGTGGAAAACACTTTAGACCTTTGGAGAGTAATATTACATAAATAATAATAAAATGACCAAATCTGAAAGATAGCAAAAGTTGTAAGTTAACAGATTTGTCAGCTGCTAACTCCAAAACTGTTTAATCTCCGATCTCAAACCGTTTAAATTTCATTTGCTAACCGCTTTGTATGAATGGAATTCTGTTGGTGCCCGTTTGCCGTTTTCATTTTGATGATACTGCATTTGGTGGTGGTGAAGGTGTTTGTGCTGAAGGTTATGGTCATAATGCGATGTGTAATATATTAGTACGTTTTGTCATTGCTTCTTGATACTGCTAGTAATGAGATAATTATTGCTGTCTGCTAATATGCAAAATCAGCTTCTGATGTTGTCCTTTGTTCTGTTTTCTTCCAATCATTGTGTTCATTAGAAGATGATATTTTTGCGTAAGGACAATAAAAAGTTCTAAAATTTTACTTGTAATTATAAATCAGTAATTTGGAATGGATTTTCAGGAACTCCTAGAACTAGTTTTGGAGAAGGCCAAATCGAGACTGCTTCAGGGTCAAATCGGTCAATCTGTGGAAAAGAAAGAAAGAATTTCTGGGCCATCAAAGGAGACTTCACCAGAAATCTTAACAGGTAAGACATTATAGACATACGTTGTTGTAGATGCGCGTTGCAGATCACCTGATGAAAACCATTGTCTCATTGGAATGATGGTCTGGCATAAGAAAAACTTATTGGATTAGAGCAAAGTGATGTTAATTGTTTTGCCTAATTTAGAGATTTGAAGGTGTTAAGTGTATGGAACATTGTAGGTGGTGGCATTAATAAATGCACTTTCAAGAGATATTTTGAAGCATTTAGTATAAATATCCTATATAAACACATGCCTGTACACAACATTAATGATTGGATCAGAGGCTGGGAGGTCAACCTCACGTCAGCTTTATGGTCTTAAGCAAGGTGCAGTCTTCTGCTTTTCGGATGGATGCCTATAGTTCGCTCCGTCTGGGAATAAGCTTTAGAGGTTTAGAAACAATTTGTCCGTGCCAAGAGTTGAGCTTAAGACGTCTACGTTTTTCCATCTTTGTTTGGACCTTTTTTCTATTGAATTTCATAGTACTATTATGCTTTTCTTATTCGGCTGATCTCATTTGCTAAAACATCCTAACATGAATGAGAATATAACTGTTGGAGACTTGAACTAAACATGAAGAAACATTGGTCTTCATAAATGACAGAGAAGAACAGAGGTCATTCTTTCACACCCGTTTCTGCCAGAAATTTGGCATGGTGATGATGATGGTGATGATGATGATGATGATGATGCATATAATGATGATGATGAACTGTTTTGTTTAATTGTCTTGCAGGAAAAACTGTGAAACTTGCAGTAAGTTTTCGAAGGTGTGGAGTTAGATATAACTCTGTGGTGGCAACAGCAGGAGGACTTGGAGGTAGGAACAGATTTTTTAGAGAAGTTTTCTTATTATGTCATGTAAGGCTGGAACAGATGTTTAACAAGTGATGAATAACTAGTAGATATGTTCTTCATCATTGCCTGAATAACAAAAAGTTGTTATGAAAGCGCTTCAAACTACTTTATGCTGCTTCAGGATTGGGTTTTTAGAAATGTTCAAATTATTCTTTGTTACTCTTTATTGCTTTTTCTTTGGCCACAGTTATTACCATTACAATTACTCAAAAAACTGAACTAATGATGTTTGATTCTGCTAAACCTGAATCTAGTCTGAACACTTCTATAGCAATGGTTGCTTCAAGTCAAAATTGCAATCTGAAATCATGGTCCATTGAAGAAGCTGGGTCGAATTCTGATACGTCAGAGAAACCAGAAGTTAGGCTACACCCTGAACAATGTTTAATCAAAATTAGTATTTTAGTTTAATTATAGCAAAACGCTTCAAATTATTTGTTGAACAGCTGAACCCATTGCACAGCGGTACACGACAGTGGCACCAAAATTCGGATGCACAGTTGCCCTTGAGAACTGGGAAAGTTTAGGTTTGATGACAGAACAAGTTTAGTTTTGTAAATTGATCCAGATTTTGCATATTTTATGTCTGGACATTACTTCCATATGTTAAGAACTTCAACAGCACTTTAGAAATTGCAGTGACTGGCTTAGTGAATGTCTGATTTTCTTTTAGATGCTAAAGTTTACCAACCATTGAGTTGTTTGAACGAAAAACTTATTGTATACTCGTATCCACTTGATACGCCAAGCGAAACTTCTGGTGTTGCAACTGCAAGGCATCGTTTAGCTAATGAGAACATTGTAAACAATCCTCCAAAGGTGACTGACGAGGATGTTTTGAGGACCTCTGGTGATAAGACGGCCAGTTTCACGCAGCTTGCAATCCAGAACAGTTCGGAAGCAGTCAAAAGGAACCAAGAACCTGTAGCATCAGGGTCACAGCTGGGTTCAAATGAGGTTTCAGAAGTTGAGAAGTTCAATTTAAGTGCAGCCAAGAAGAAGAAAAGTGCAGTCGAAGTACCGAGCAGCAAAAAGAAGTGCCTACGTCTTTCTCAGTTTAAGTTTCGACGCACAAGAGCCATTCAAGTCCTTTGTAATCGTGCTTCACCTTTTTCTAAATCAAGACTCGTCCAGCGAAGATCTCGTTCGCTTGGGACAAACTGCATCGAAAAGGAGCCAGAAGAAGAAGAAAAACTGCAAACTGGGTCAAAGGTTGTTTTAGAGGAGACGTCAAGAGATATTGCAGAGGAAAACGTGGAAAAAGGTTTGAACAAGACTTCCAAAGTTGTTCCTGAAGAGAACAAGAAAAATATTTTTGAGGAGAAATCAATAGGTATTTTCAAAAAAAGATCCAGAAACAATTCTGAGAAGAATTTTAAAGACAGTTTAGTAGAAAAATCTACAGATGCACCCATGGAAAAATTAGAGAACAGAAGCTTGCTAAACCTTGGTAATGTTACGTTGATCCACTGTGCGGATAGAGATGATTTAGTTGAAGCTATTAGTGAAACTGGTGAGCTGGAGAAAAACGTAACTATGCTGGGATCTGAGAAAAATGGAAAACAGGACTGTTTTCTCCCTTCTCGTGAAAAGAAAATACATGACAAACCGGAGGCCTCCAGTAGCAAAACTGTTTGTCCTTCAAACAAACGTCACCACGATGAAAGTGACTCTGTTGCGAATGCTTTGCCAGTTACGAAGAAGTTGTGCATTAAGAAAAGAGTTGAAGGTGAGCTTCAGTCTTCCGCTGAGCTCCCAAGGCACCTTATCCAAGTTGCAGGGCAACACTGTAGCAACACGATGAAGGATAAACTTAGTCACGTCACTGGAGAAGAGGTCGTCAGAAGTGATTCTGGCTTTAAAGGCAGAAAAAACTTCAAGAATAAGATCAGAGCAGATTCTTATGATGAGGTTACTGATGGGCACCAGTCTAATGGTGGAATTAAACATTTTTCCGCTGGTGACTTTAGGCATTGTTCCAGTGATGCTTTTTCAGATAAAGGTTCAAGATGTGAGTTTGGAGGAAGTTCCATTGGTAGAGATTGTGTGACAAATCAGAGTAGTAAGATGCAAGGAAGCCTTCACGAGGAAGTCACAAGGAACAAACCTCTGATCAACAACAATAGGTGTCTGAATTCTGCATCTGAATCGTGCAGTACTGCTTTAGTTGATTTGGGCAACAGGGAGACAGTATTGAGTAACAGGTCCAACCATGTAAGCCATCAAATCCTTGATGTTGATAAGGACTTTAAAACCACTAACCTGAAACGTTTGCCTGCACAAAAATCCAGACGTTTGGCTACAAAGAAGAGAAAGTTTGAGAAATTTCTTGCAGAAATGGATCTTGATTTAAGTCCTGCCATCAAGGGAGGTGCTCCAACAGAGTTTAACAAAGTGGACCTGGACAGCACGCTTCCTGAGAGACCCACTGTCTCTTCCAGATTTAACCTACAGAAAGAAATCAGTGCATCTTCAAAAAATCTTTCCACAAGGGATGATGGTTTGGGTACATTTCCTTTAAGCTGCAAGAACCAGGCTCCCGATACGTCCACAAACTCCACTCAGTTTGCGCTGAAGAAAGATGTTAGGCTGTCTTTTGGTGTATTCAACCAGCCAGTTGCTAAAGTACATGACAATAACTTGTCCAGTGATAGCATTATCACTTTAATTTCTGATGCACCTGTTAGTAGCTTAGGAAATTTCTCAAATACTGCTAGTCTTACTGAGTCTACAGTAACTGCTACCAACCAATCAAGTTGTGAGGATTCTGTTGGTATGGTAACGAATACCAAAGAATCAACTTGTGATCCTTGTGTTCCAAAGAAAACCCAAGGCCATTCTGACGTCATTGTCATAGAGAGTGACAAAGAGGATGACACTGAAAATGAGATTAAAGCTGTGAGGTAAATGTGAGATTTTTCTCATTCCTACTAATCTCATCATTTTCTGCTGGTCCCACACTTTTGTACACCACTTGGAACTCTCTCGTGCATTCTTGTATACCTCCTGGTACAGTCTTCCACTTCGTTTACATATTCTTGCATTTTGAGCATATCTTTTAAAGTCTTTTACACAACCATAGATGTTGTGCTTTTGAATAGTTCTTGAACATCAGAAATTAAATGGCCAGGTACAACTACATATGAAAAGCCAAAAAAGATAACATTTTCCCACCAAAGGAGCTTGATACAACCTTTTAGAAAAGGATGTTTTCTACCAAATGCTTCTTTTACATCAAATGTAGCATGTCTTTAAAATGCTGTAAAATGCATTTCATATATTTTTAATAAATGCAAAAATTACGATGTCTTAAGTATACTTAATTATTCATCATTGCATAATTATTTTTCTTATTGTATTAAGAATGACAAATTATGTGGGAAACATTGCCATTATGATCTGTCATGCATTAAGTGATGCCTTCTGATATTTTTAGTGCAATTAGTGACCTTACGACCTACCAGCTGAGGCATTTGGTCTGCATCAATGAAACATACCTTCGGAAGATCTTCCAGGGAAAGGTGCGCTGACTTGCCAACATAGCCATCTTACTAAAGACCTAATATTTAGTGCCATGTTAATCCACATTGCAGGCCAAGGCAATAAAATATTTAGAAATCTGAATCCAAATATCAATTTAATAATAATTTACAATTTTGAGTAGTTCTACCTATAATGTGTACGTTTTGTAAGCTGGTCATAGTTTGGTAGTTTTGGGTATTCTACTGTAGCATTAAATGCTTTGATCATGAGGCTGTTCTGTTAGCCTACTTTCAATCCACGTCTGCTGCTTGAGTTAATCTAGGAATATTTCACCTTATGTTAAGAAACATGTTTTCGGATATCTTTAACAGCCTTGTGCGCTGTACTTGTGGGAATCTCTTGAACGGCTCGATGTAAACCAATTTTTGGTTTGACATAATCCAGTCTTAGACCTGTAACAAGCATTGTGACAATGGTTTTTATAGACTCCCTGTCGCCGACATGAAGACTATAAAGCTGGTGGAGAGAAGAGACGTAAGGAATTAACAACGCTATTTTAATCAGCTTACAACAAACGATTGTTTGCTGGATTTGAATTACACATATTTAATGAGAGCAAATGCTTGAAAAGATCAATAACATTTGGGGTTGATTGTAGGTGCATGAATAAGAGCTCTGTTTGGTGTTAAGCCTTAAATTATTGCTAGCTCCTTCACACCTACAGGTACTATTTAGCTATGCTTATACTATTAATGGCTCTGGACAAGGGAGAAATAAAGAGTACCAGAGTAGCAGTAATAATAGTAGTAATACGAATAATAATAGTTGCTGTCTTATTATTATCCTTTATAAGAAGCGATATGTAAATGCTCTGAATAAATGTATCAAGTAGGTGTATAATTTGTTAAGAGAATTTTGTTATCTTAATGTGTGATAGGCGCTCTTTCGTGGAATCTTCCAGTTGGAATTTTTTCCGATGAACAGTACAGTCATATCTTGTCTTCCATAAAAGAACTATTTTGTAAACAGCATGAAAAGGTGAGCAGAATTCTTGTTTTTTGCCATGAAATACTGTTTGGTTGAAGTAAGAACTTGCAGCCCGAGGTGGCTGAAGTGGTGGCCATTGGTTTGCATGTATTGTGATGCATTGTAACTTCTTAGTGTCATTGTAACTTCTTATTCTTAGTGTCACATGGTGGTCTTGTGGAAATGTGCATCATTTTCTTCCTAGCTTGATTTGTGAAATTGGTAATTCTCATAACAACATGTGACAATCTTTAACAACGAGTTGTTGAAATACTGATGATAGATATGTTTTTGATTCGGTGGAAAACTCTAAAATCCCATGAATTATGCCACTGAAGACTGGTGTACATAGCTGTTCATTGATCATATGAAATGGACAGTGGTGGTGGCAGTGACAGGGGTGGGATGGTGAATTGTTGATTTTTTCTATTTCTAATATATTTCCTTTATATAAAATTATTATCACATAGTATCAGTAGACATTAACACCACTGACACCAGTAGCAATACAATCTTCTTGAATTTACTAATAATTTTAAACAATTGGTAATCTCAGTCCTTTGTGGTTGTGTCAGATAGACTGTGTATCTCCTGTTTTAGCCATTGTTTGATCTGATAATCGGATATGTTTGACCATCTAATTAATTATTCATTATCTGCATTGACTAGACTTGTCTTGTTTGTTTCACTGGTACTGATTCATACTGAATTCATCCATAGACATAGAACTCTAACTGTCCTCAAGCTGTAATTTTGCACCACAGTTTGCACTAACTATGCCAAATATTTTCCTGCACTGCAAGTGGTACTGTATAAGAAGTCGGTAATGCTATTACATGTATTATGATTAATTAATGTATTTGCATTGAATTACTTTTATGATGACTTTATGATGACTTTAATTTGAGAGTTACATTAATTGATTCTTTATTTGTTAGACTTTTAGAAATAACTAGTTAATATGATGATCCATAGAGTGGTGGCTGTCCCATTCCTTTATCATATCCAATAAACATATTATTAAATATCAATAAATAAATATATTATTAAATATATTATTAGTGACAGTGCAGCAAAGTTTATGTATGATTTGTAAGATGTCATGTCGTTTGTAAATTGTGTCCTTTAGATTTTACCATGGTTTTAAATTGTGCCAGATAAACATGAGATTTCTTATTTTTACCCAGTTTATGTAAAATATTACCAAATCATATCCTATGAGAAAATTTCCAGCAGTGTTGCTCCTATTCAGAACATCCAGTGGTTGGTCAGGGTTGGTCAGATTTTCTACTGGATAGAAGAGAGAGGAGCAGTTCCTTAAGCCAGCCGTAAGAGGCAGCCGTAAATATGAAGTGTTAGTGACTTCATTTTACTTAGCCTCAGCATGTGAGGGCCGGTGGCCAGCCCTGTTCCTTGCTACCTGATCTTCCCACTGATAGCGTGCAGTCAGTCTGTGTATTCATTATAGCTGAGGTGGCTAGGTGACACAGGTGGAACCCAAATCTTGAAACAGATTTCTTTCCTGGCCGGATTTGAACCACTGAGCTTTCAGTTGACAGTCCACCTAACCACTGGACTATTGCGTATTGAACAGCATTACGATAATTAACACTTTTAATGTAGTTTTTGTTTTGCTTTGTTGACTTGAGATAAATTGAACTGCTGTTGTTTTTTTATGAAGTACTTGGACTACATAATGATGGTTCTGCTGCCAGAAATGCTTGTCAAGATCTTCATGTTTGTTCATGACTTGAGCTATGAGGAGGCGGAGTCAAGAATCGAGGAGAATGCGATGGAATTGTCGCAGATAAACCGATTTAGATTTTAGGACTTAACTTCCAAGATCATCAGACTTGCTTTGGAACTTGTGTGTCCAACTCATTCCTAGTAAATTTTTAAACTTTTTAGCAGGTGCTGTATGAGTTTACTTTTCAAGCTTACATGTCTTTAATGGAGCACAGTAACACGTTTGGTCAATGATTATGCGGTTGCAGGTTCAACTTTCTGTAACAACCCTGGGCAAGTTGTTTGCGCACACTGTACTTCTGTCACCAAAATGTAAACAGCATAAGCTGGGAAGTAAACGTCAAATCCTGTGAGGCACTTGCCCCATGTCCAGGACCTTGGGATTCCTCCATTGCCAGTTCAGGGTCCTAAAGAAAAGGAAATGTGTGCTTCCCCTACATCTCACAAGTGGGATATGGGATGCTTTACTTTAATGACGTTTTAACATCTTTTAAGATTTTCTAAAAATGCAAGAGTAAGATAGATAAGCTGAAAATAATTCTTGTACTGTTTCTGGTGAAACTTTGCATTTTGCATTTACTGTATGGTCTGTTGCAGTTGCTGCTGTTGCTATGTGCAAACCAGCAGATCCTTTGGTCTGCAGTGGCCTCAACCTTGGCAGTAAATTCAGTTGCTAATATCGTAATTATAGGCCCAATGAAAGCTAAGTTGCGGGAACTAGCTTATTCACAGGCGATAAGGACCACTACATGACTTAAATTGGTCTGCACTTGTCAGCTGCATTTCCCTCTTCTAAGAAACCAGCTGGACTCGTGAGATCTGCTGGCAGGTAGCCTGATGGTGCAACTCACATATGCTGAACTACAAGGTGAAGTAAGGTGTGTGTCAAGTATAGTACCACCCCTCTGGAATAAACTCCCACCAGAATTACGACAGTTAACTGATCCATCATACGAACTCGCCAATCATGATGTGATTAGTTTCATTCTTGCAATTTCCGCACAAGTCTTTCACTCAAAACTGAAACATTTCTCTTCCACAAATCATATCCTGATTCTGCCTCTTCCCCTTCTCACTTTCCAGTTTAATTTCATACACAATCCATCATAGCCGTCTGACTGTCTGCCTGCCAGACTCGGATCTTGACCTGGAGCTGAACCCTTCATGCCCACTGATTTTGTTTTGACTGAGTTATTCAGTGAATAAGCTGGTTCCCGCGATTTGGCTTTTGTTGGACGCTGTGGAAATCGAGCTTATGATTACGAAGTTAGCTTTTGAAATGTAAGTCAGAATGAGTTGCAGTAGCCTAAGGGGCTGAACAGCAGGGCATTAGCCAAACCCGAGCGGAAAAGGGAATGTGGCACCGAATCCTACAAATATCACGGATGTGGTAATAAGCAGACCTACATACAGAATTAATGCATTCATTGAATGTCAGGGTGAAGTGATACACAAGACCCAAACGCAGGGTTGAACGGCAGCGTTGCTTAAGAGATGTCTCGGTGGAGAGGATTTCAGAGTTACATTTTTTCAGTTGCTGTGAAGTTCCAAAAAGAGACACTCAGTTTTTAACGGGTTTAAGAGCACTCCATTTTCTGCCATCCAACATTTAAAACTGAATTCGATTAAATGTAAACGTACATGATTATAGCGTATAGCGACCGTAGCCTATGGCTAACGATTAAGATTAAAGACGTATAATAACAGAGTCTAAGACTCTAAGATCTTTGGTCACAGCCTGCACTCTATGATCTGTTGGCAACCGAATTTTGTTCTTCACATGGTATCTCTGGACAGCCCCTCTGACTTGACGCAGCGTTCGTGAATAGTGCCCCGCGCGTAGCTATTACGTAGCGCTTTAGAATTTTCGCATTTATGATTTTGAATAATAAAGTTATTTGTATACGCCATTATCGTTCGCGTTTAATCAGAACAAAACCAACTAAAACACAAAATGATGTGATTAGTTAGCTTCATTCTTGTCAATTATTGCTAAATAATTATATTCATAAGATGGCTCCAATTGGACTTAGTAGCAGCTGGGTATGTACATCAATTAAACGTCATTGAACCCATAGATATGATTATATCTATGATTGAACCCAATGTTCTATGGATGGGCGAAGCGTGTGGTTGAAATTTTTTTCGATTTACTTGTAAAACCGGTAAAATGTTTCCAGGGCTATTTCCAGGTGGCAAATTACCCGGGGAAGACTTTATGCATTCTTTTTATCCAATTATCATAGCTATAGTTCTCGGAACTTTATATGGCTTAAGGTAAGTACTTGCTGAATTGCTTACGAGCGATATTATAGGTTTCAGCCGTCAATACTCGCGTCCTAGTTACAGAGTATAAGCTTTGGCCAATAGTAGCTATACAGGACGATTCTCAGTTAGTTTTGATCGTTTAATGCATGAGGGCTACAAGTATAAAATGACCTTGAAACTGCCACAGAAGAGTCTGCGCAAAAACATTAACGACCAGCGTAAAAACGACTGAAATTACCGGGAAACGAGAGCGTATACAAAGGCATGTAAGACAGGAGCGAATTAAATACGAACTGCGGAGTTCCTGACAAGCCAAACGCAGCTCACAAAAATGTTTAGAAATGGTTCGGTAATTTGTAGTTTTAGTATCCCTGATTGATAACGCGTGTTATCCATATCATTTAGCGTCCCAGATTCATTGCATCCGTGAAGGACACTAAGTCTTCAGTGGGATCGAGTGGAAGATTCGGAGGTGTTTTCTTATAGACACTGCTGACTGGAGGAGCTTATTTTTTGGCACAATCTGCCCGAAATACACATCTGAGGTGCATGCAATTGTTGATAAAATAATTTGGAATGCTAAAACGTTAACTTAGCTGTGGTTCTTACAAAAAGACCATTATTATTTGATCAGAGCAGAAAAAGACAAAATTTTCTGTCCTAAACGTTTTCCAGTCATGTCAGAGTTATCTTGTGATTGCTTTTATTTTCTGCTGTCATATTTAGTCATCAGACCAGTTTTTAAATTAAATTTGATGCATATTAACAATATGTTGATTTTTTTTTATTGTTACCAATTTTGATAAAATCTTGTGAGATCATAGCCAGGTATTCTAACTCCTCCTTTCCCATCCTCCTGAACTGATGAGGGAATTTTTTGTGATTTAAAAAAATTTATATACCAAAATCTAAATCACGCTTTTGCAACATATAAATATGGAAGTAGTCACACATGTGTTTAAGCTTGGCAGCCTGTATTGTGTTGAACTTTTACTCTTAATTATATAAATATGCCATAAAGGTAAATTATTTCAACTTAGAAAATTCTTGGGCATGTTCTGGAGGATGAAAATTTATGTGTTTCAGTATTTTTGTTCCTGACTAAATCACACAAGGTGTGATCAGAAACTGTAAAATCACCAAACTTATCTTTTCCCAAGCGTGTTACAGTACAAGGGATTACAGTCAAGGAGTATTGAACTGGGTTAAAACAAGGCCGAAGTTTAGACATGTAACCACCAAGACTTACACTGGGTGAAGATCTTTAATGCAAAGTAAAATAGATTAATGTGTTTAAACTTTAAGGGGATGAAAAGAAGTTTTAACTTCAAGTATCAACTTCACATACTTCCTTTTACCTTTGCATGCTTCCACCACAAGTGGTTATGAGTATTCATCTATTAATATCATGTGCAAAACATAAAAACCCAGTAGAAGTCTAATCATTTAATTAGGCTGTCATTTGTATTAAAAAATTTAAATTTCATTTGACTGTCAGGAGTTACATGAGAGGTGCACAGTGTCGGAGCCTGGAACGACTTCCAGGAAAAATCGCAATTGTTACTGGAGGCAGCTCTGGAATTGGATTGGAAATTGCACGAGACTTGGCTAAACGGGGTTAGATTTCTTGGCAGTCTGTATAAATTAGATTATTCTTTGTTTTATGACTGTGTAAATCTCATGTTAGAGGCCATAGCCATATACAAAGTGCCTCTGAAAGGCTTTAATTGGTGCTATACAAATGTTGTTGTGTACATTTACAGTGGAGATGGCTTTTTCCAGTTCATATTTTCCTTTGTCTGTGATTGGACTATTTCTATCGTAATCGTAAACTTGAGATTTCTACAGCACCCAGCAAAAGCCAAGTCACAGGAACCAGCTTACTCACAGGCGCTCAGTCAAAACAAAATTGATAGGCAAGAAGGGTTCAGTTCTAGGTCAAGATCCAGGATTCAGGCAGGCAAGCAGGCAGGCAGTCAGAGATCTATGGTGGGTGGTGTTTGGAATTGTATCTGCAGGATACATAAGGGGTAGAAGAGGAATCAGGATAGGATCTGCTGAAGAGAAGTATTTTCAGTTTTGAGTGGAGGACTACAGTTATTTTGGTTGCAGTTCTCGTGAGTGATCTTTATCCAGTTTTCAGAAAAAACAACAAATTTGTCTGATATGCCTGTACATATATTCGTATAAATTTAATCTATTAATTTTTCTTTCTTATGTTGATTTAGGTGCTCAGGTAATTCTGGCATGTCGCGATGAGAGCAAGGCAAAAGTTGCCATTGATGACATCAAGAATTCAGCCCCAAACAGTTCAGTTCAGTTCATAAAGCTTGATCTGGCGTCCCTTCAGTCTGTGCGAGACTTCGTTTCCAGTTTCAGTGAGCCTTTTGCATTTATTTATTACTGTGTTATACCTCTCGGTACATTCTGTTTGAAGACATTTGAAATTGCCCAGTTCTAAGGAGTGCCATCTTCTACCACAGCTATGTCTTATAGGCGAGCAATGGCTAACAGCCTGCATGTAGTGCTACAGAAAAACCCAGTTGTAAATGTAATCGTTTTTCTGTAGCGACTGTATGGCCTTGAACCTTGCTCATTTTGCAGTGAATTAATAGGGTGAGGTCCTTCACCACTGCTGCTTGTTTGAATGTTGTGCTTCCATTTGAATTGAACTGGGCATTGAATGCATTATTGTCCACCTTTTGTGACGCTATCAGGTGGTGAAGGAGGAGACTGGCAACTCGCCCTCATATGTTTTGTTAGTAACGTATGGTTACATACATGCATGAGAACTTTAAAATATTTGTACAAATATCAAGAAGCTTTGTTTCTTTGATTTTGCAACAGCTATGTTGATTTTGTGTGTGTGCTTGTGTTCAGAGGAAACTAAACTTGATATTCTCATCAACAACGCTGGCGTCATGTGTCATCCTGAGGAGCGAACAGCAGATGGATTTGAACTTCACTTCCAGGTCAACTACTTAGGTGAGAAAAATGCCGCAGTTGAACTTTTTGTTTCTGTCTTTGCAAGTTCCTTACTCGTTTAGCTTGTATAGTATTAGCATTGGAATTGGTTTTCTTTCATTGCAGTCTTGGGATTAGAGTGCAGCTTTGCTCATGTAGTGTTGAAGTTCGAATGAAGTCATTATTTTAAGAAAAAATTAGTTCTGTGCATAAGTTCCACTTCCTCAGAGTTAACATACCTAGCCAAGAAAATATATTCTGTTATTGGATTGCTGTGGTCATTTTTATTTATCGGCCAAATGGTCTTTTGACCTTGGCACCACACTTCTGACAAGTTTGTTAACAAACAGATGTGTAATCGCCACATCTTATATTTTACAAGGTATGAATTGGAGGCTTATATGTGTATTAAGATTAGAATTTTGCTACTATCTTTGCAAGTGTTAAGCATTGATGAATGAAAGTTGACATCCAGGACATCTCAGGGTCAAAACCATGCTTTTTTGTTCGTTAAATAAGAATGCAGTGAAAATCTGGAGCTGATTTATTATTATTATTACTATTAGTAACTTCTAGCGTGCCGATGTCCAATGCGCGAGACCTCAACAGATGGTGCGCCAAAGCCAAGCCGCAATCAAGCCAATATCCAGAAAGTAAGTCTGGGGACACAGGTGTTGCTGAAGTTGAAGCAGATTTTTCAACAAGACCGCATCATCCTGGAATATTAATCAGTTGGTTCTTTCTCAGGGCATTGCTTGCTGACACATTTGCTGCTGGATAAACTCAAGTCATCTCCCACTGGAGGTCGTATTGTCAATGTTTCGGCAGCTGCCTACCAGCTTGGTGAGCTGGCCGAGCACTTGGATGACCTGCAGTTTGAGAGGAGAGAATACAAAACTGGAGATGCTTACTCCCAGAGTAAACTTGCCATTATACTTTTCACTCAGAGGCTTGCCAAGCACCTTGAGGGTAGGAAAAATTTCTCATTTCCACACGTATACAAGCTTTTTCACATTCAAGCAACAATAATAATGATTGGTGTTTGAAAATTTATCAGATTTGCATGCCTTCATTTTCAACACTAAGAGAAGAGACATTTCTTAAACTGAAGATCTTTTTCAGGATTTGAAATTAGTAGGATTTGCAGCAGTTTGTAGTGGTAGTAGTCTCTGTGCAAGGATATACTCTTACTGTATAGAGTTTTTATACTCGCACTTGTAAATACACCACAAATACAAAATACTGCAGACAGTTGTTATAAAGTGACCTTTGGAAGCTACAAAATTATGAATTGCTGGATCAGAACATGGGTGATTCATAAGTTAGTTGCAGTCTAAAGCTAAATTAAATTTGAGATTCATGTCTGAACTATGTTAAATCAGAATTTGTTAATTTGTCTGGTGTACAAGTATATATGCATCTAATGCAGGTCATGTCCCAGGAGTGCTTACACATAGGTCTTGAATGTAATTCTTTGTTACGTTACAGTAAGACGTGATGTTACATTTTTGCATTTTATCTGGTTCTGAAGGGTCAAAGGTAACTGTGAACTGCATTAACCCTGGGGTTGCCCGGACCAACATCCACCGCCACATGCCTTTTCGGACAAACCAGATGGTCAGCATTTCGTTTTTTCCATTCATTTGGTTCCTGATGAAATCGTCACGCGATGGTGCCCAGACGGCAATCCACTGTGCTGTAGCCAAGGAGGAGGAGGGTGTCTCGGGAAAATACTACTCGTCAGTCTGCTTTGTTTCTTTGATTTACAACGGAATTGAGTAATATTTCTCAGTTTAAACCCATTCAAAACCAGGAATTTCTAACCTAATACCTATCAGTTCCATTATTAGGGTTGGCAACTATCATTTCAAACAAAGGGAGTACCATGCAGAGCTGGGACTTCAAAACCGCGTTTCAGTGCACCTGGCTATGCCTGACTTGCTTACCACTGTAGTCTAACGAACTTGCTTGCACGCTGTAGCCTAACTTCTGATTTCTCTGGCCTATTGGAATTTGACTTGACTTCTCCAACATTAAATGATCTGTGATTAAGATTTAACCTGAAGTGGTCATCAGTTGATGCATAGAGAATTATGCTAATAGTGCTATATAAGTCATCAGATTAGATCAGATGCGATTCGGTGCATAATGATGGAGTTATTTTAATTGTTAGGATGCTGTAGTTTGGCTGCTATCATGCTAAATGGCCAACTTTTGTCAGGATTAAGGATCAGTTATCCATCTTAGCAAGTGACCATTGTGTGCCATGGATTAATGTTGGCATTGTAGAAACAATTGGATCAAATTTCTCTTCATTTTTCTTGGCTTCTTATGTGTTATTCTGGCAGCCGAAAGTAGCACAAAAGGTGGCATTAAACTGCTATGTTCTTGGTTCAAAATCGTCATATCAATTTAAGAATCTTACGTTTGGTAAGAAAAGATTGTACTTTTGTTCTATTGCTGTTAAAATAATTGCACCCAGTTAAAGAAAACCTCTTGGCAGTACCTCTAGGACTTATGTTAACAATAAATTGGCAGTTAACTAACCTACTTTAAACTACTATTGAACTTATTTGGTTAGCACTGATGCTGATGTCCTTGCCATTCTTTCTAGGGAGTGTAAAATGGAGGCGCTAAAACCAGTTGCAATGGATGATGAAACTGCCGAACGTCTTTGGAACCTGACCTTGGAGCTGTGTGGACTGTCAGAGAATGTCAAATCCTTGCATGATTGAAAACTTCTCGTGAAGCTGCCATTTAGCATAAAGCCTCCAAATCAGTTAATTAGCGCAATATGCAGTAGTTGATTATTTGGTTATTTAACTATTTAACCCTTTAACAGTCATGCCATAGTAAAGAGTAGTTCACCACAACCAGTCATGCCATAAGAATTAAAATGTAACTGTACATGTTTTTCTATAGCGACAGTATGGCCTCGGCCCTGCTTATTTTTCAATGAATTCACAATCACCACCGCTGCCCATTTGAATGGGTGCTATGCCATTTAAGGTTCCCTTGTACGGATAATGCTAGCCTGAGATTAAAGTCTCTGAAATACAACCACCGTCAGTATGTGAACCACAACGGAGTAGTTTACTACTGCTGAACGTGCTGTAGGTCAGCTGGTTGTTGGGGATTTATTCTTGTTTGACCTTTAAGGGGTTAAGTGGTTATTGTCAGGTGCTGAGTAGATTAGATTGTTGCTTTGAGGTTAGTATTTATACAAATGTGAACAAAATTTGAGGAAGAATGAATGTAAGTTCTCAGTTTACGTGTTGTGTTAGTTTCTTCTTTTGAATTGGCAAGTGGATGGAAAATTAACTCGGGCAGTACTTACCGTAATCTCTGGTTATGAAACTAACAATTTGTTATGAAGCCATACATTTCAGTTGGGAAGGTCGTTTCAGTCATTTGCGATGGTCATCTAGAAAAGTCATCTAACTTGTTTGGGAAGATCACCTAAGTCTTCTGATCCATTGCTTCTGTCATGCTTTAAAGCCACCATGCTTCTGAAGACTGTTGTTGGAAGAGACATGTATTAGAGGAGCTCTGCCTTATCATCTAGCTACCTTATTATTATTTATTAATAATAAAATTATTATTATTATCATTATTACAAAAATTTTAACACATTCAAAGTCACAGAATCATGAATTGAAGGTGCAGGATACTTTACCATATATACCTTACCATATATACCTTACCTTATATACCTTACCGTATATACCTTACCATATATACCTTACCATATATATCTTGCTGTATAGACCTTGCCGTATACCCCGTATACCATATAAATACCTTACCATGCTTCTGAGGACTACTGCTTAAGGAGACATGCAATGAATATGAGTGATGTACATGTAGTTAGCTTACATTGTTTACCACAATTGTTTTTTGCTTGATTTTCTATGGCTTTGGCAGAAAAATGGTCAAACTTTATTAGTATTTCACTTAAGTGTGCCAATAAACATTTTCAAGCTACCTAAAGTCACTTCTTTGGCTTAGTTAAGTGGTCTTGTGTTGAGTGCATTTGAGACATACTCAAAAGGTGCTAGATTTTAGTCTTGATATATATACACACTTTCCCTTGTTTAAAATGTATAAGTATATATATACATATATATTCATAAGATGAATAAAGTAAACTTGCTGCTTTTAAAAGTATCTTGACAGAGCCGAGTCTTCAAGTCCTGTTGTGTATTCTGCTGCCAGTGTTGATGTTTGATGTTGGGTTAATTCATCATTTTCAGGTTGTTGTTGTATCCTAGTCATTCCTTTTAATTTAAAAAACTGGTCTTCCATCATTTTGCGAATTTGCCAGAATCTTGCCTGTTTTGTGAGCTGCTATTCCAGTAAATTTGTACATGTATGTATGTATCCAAGCACTTGTATAGAGCATTTTAAGAAACTCACAAAGGTGCTGCAGGGTGGCTATTGAAGATTACCGAAAAGGGGCGTCTTAAGACGAGCCGAGAACGTTTCTTGAGATGCTGAGGCGGCGAGTATGTGATTTACTCAGCTGCCCTCTGATCACTTTGTAGTATCCTGTTCCTTTTTCCCATTCCTTTGTCCTGTTCCTTTTTTGACAGGATTGCCTTGTTGCCATACTGAGTGAACATACTGCCTTGTTGGTGTGACCAAATGTTGATTAGTGCTGGAAAATGGGGAATTTTATCAGTTTTTGTGTAAAACTTTTAACCAAAAATCATTAACTACAGAAACTTCAATCAGTCAGGTTTTGTGTTTAAACTTTTTCATTTACTCATTAGTTTTGTTAAGTTGTCTAAATCAAATGATCTGATTGTTTAAATTGATTGGCCTTCTTACATTTTCATAAGTTGATTGCTAGAAGAGTTTTACTTTCAAATCATTGTTTTGATTGCTTTCAGTGTGCTATATTTTGTCATCAGATTTCTCTTAAATCCTAGATTAGCATGAACTTTTATTAATACAATACAGTTTATCAAGCATTGTTACTATTTTTTAATAATTTTCATTGCATTGTCCAGTCATAGTAATAATTTGCTTGAGTTTCTACTGAAATTCAGTTTTATGTGATTCACGTAATTTATTCTGATCATGTAAAATTTAATACTTTATAGTTTGATTTCAGTGTAAAATCATTAGGTTTTATTGTTGTATAATTCAAATAATTTTGTTTAGTTGTCTAAATCTCAGCTGAGTTGATTTATGTGAAACTATAGTAGTTCTATTTCATTGTTTTATTCACTGTGTTTGAAATATTTTAAATTTGACTCGACTAAAAACTCATCCATTCCTGAACTCATTTCCTCCGTAGGCCTTTTCTGTGTCTTCTCGGATTCCCGTTTTGGATTTTCGACCAGACTTGCCATGAAATTTGGCTTGCACAATAATTTTGCTTGGTAGCAGCCATCGACTGATGCTTTGAGAATTATTCCAGTGACACTGTAAAAGTTTTCAAGTTTATTTATTTATTTACATCACCCATGCATAAATGTACAGGTGTACGAGACTGACCCTGGTCTCATAGATTATCGAAACAAGAAGACTGCGGACGTTCAGGCACTTGGCAAGGTATAATGACAGGTTGGATCACCATAGGGCACTCAGAACCTTGATTTCAGGTCCCTGAGGACCTGAAAGAGACCAATTGTAATCATAAACTCTAAATTTCTAGAGTGCTACTTAAAAGCTAAGCACAGGGCACCGGCTTATTCACGATCGCTGCGTCAAATCAGTGGGGTTGTCCAAAACTGCCATGTCAAGAACCAAGTCTGGCTGCTAGAAGACCAGAGAGAAGGGGGAGAGAAGCTGTTAAGGGGCTGTGTTTAAGCTAAGAGAAATGGAACGACCAAGGTACACATGTGGACCCGGACGGTGGAGGCGGATCTTCATACAATGAACTTTGGGTTACACAGGCTAGAGACGAGCTCAAGACCACGATGATTGGCAATGATTCATGGAAACAGTGTTAACGCTTCAGAGATTTGGAGCATGCCATCGATGAAGATGATGATGATGGCCGGATTGTCTCTGGGTCCTACCATGTTAACAGAAGGGAAGAAGGCAGATCAACCCCTAGCCAACTCGAGGGAGGGACGTGGATATGAATCATCAATTACGACTTATTTCTCGAACCTTTTTGCTTCTTTGTTATATCTCGTCCTCTGTGCAGTCATCTAAGTTGTTGTTTAACGACGCTGTGTCTTAACGAAGATGCTTGGCGTCACCCTCCTTTATCCAAGCTTGGGCCTGGCAACACCAGCACACTGCGGTGACGGAGTTCCTGCAGGCATCACCTGCATGTGTCTTTAAACCTGCGTTGCCTCTATGGTGGGTGGGGCTTTATTTGCAATATGTGTCATAACGCATGCGTACTTTCGCTGTTAAAGAGGCTAACGTAAAGTTGACCAAAGGTCTATATTAATACGCCACTATGGAATCAATCCGCCGTAGAAGACTATAACGATGAGCTTTTATTGAAAAACAATTTGGGATTCAAACTTTGACAGCGCATTGCACACTTTTTTGAAACTACTAAAATTTATTTCTTTAATTGTAAATTTTAATTTCCTATCTGACAGTGAACTACTTTTTATTGTTTACTTCTGTAAGGTCAAGTCAACAATTAGGTCAGGCCAGTCTGAGCTGCTGTAGGAGAAGGCCGGTTGGTTTCAACAATGGCTTAGAAACCGAATGAAAGCAGGAAAAGTAACAAATTAACGGTTAACGTTTGCGTTTTTGATACAATTAAAATGTTTTGCACTAATGAGGAATTCGTGCCACCGCCGGAATGTCCGGTTTTCGAACCGACTTGGGACGAATTCAAGGATACGATGTCATACATCGAGAAAATACGAGCGATCGGAGAAAAGTCGGGCATATGCAAAATTCGACCCCCTCCGGTTTGTATAGATAAAATTGCTCTTAGATGTGGTGGGAGGGCCATTGACAGAGTCGTAGCTAGCTTTTTGCACGGATGGATGGAACCTGAGGTTGTCGGGGTGGGTTTGATTAGGCAGGACGCTCATCCTAGTTTGTGATTCAGAAGTGAAAATGTAAACCTAGATTGTGGGTCTACGTGACTTGAGTTGCGTCCATAGTGGCCATCTTGCAGCATTTTCTGCGACAAGTTCCAAAATGCCAATCCACGAGTTTAGTTTATGCCGAAATTTAAGTTTTTAATATTTAAAGGAAAATTTTCAAAGACAAGCCAATCACTTTATGTGCACACAATTAACAAAATGGCTGGAGAATGTGAAAGAAAAGACAAAATCTGAAATATATAAAATAATTAAATAGTTTAGTGTGAGTAATTTGAGGATGATCCAAAAGTGCAAAAGCCATGGCTTATAAAAATTATATTTCATGTATGTCAGAATAAATGTTATGTTGTGAAGAAATGTCAAGTTAATGTGATGCTAGGTAAGCAGCTGGGAAAGTGTGTGATCTGATGCACTTAGACTGTTGCTTCAAATTTATTTACAAAGTTTAGCATATTGAAATGATTTCATTTGAATGCATGCGAGTCAGAGCCTAGAGCCAGACATGACTGGATACAATCTTGTTCAAACAAATAACAATTCAAAAACAGTTTTATAGAGCTCCCAGAAATTCAGTGAATATGCCAGTATTGGTGCCAAGTCAGTATACAGCAGACGATAATGGTTAGGTTAGGTTGTTGAGGTGTACATATGTCAAATATGTATGTATAGCAGTAACCTTATCAGAGCATCTAGAATTTCTCAGAATATGATGCGTGCTTGGCTATCTAAACAACCTAACCACTTGTAGATAAAGTCCTTAGTTCATGTATTACATCTCCCTACAAGCAGTGCTCATTATGTTTATGCTTATTCACATAGTGCTGTTTAAGGAGCTGTTATTTGCGATCGTCCTGGGGTTGAAAGTGGAGCTCCAACACAATCATGATGATCAAACTAGGAGCCATAACAGTTAGCTTGTTATAACAAGATTGTGTTGTGTTGAGGTCTGTAGCTGAATGAAAATTTGGATCTCCAACCATGTCATATCAACTTTCTTATGTATAAGAATTCCAGTGTATTGTGATTCTGTGAAGCATTTGAAAAATGCCTTTCAAATGGTTAAATTACTTTAGAATTCTTGTTAATTGTTGCAGGAGTGGCAGCCACCTTTTGTGATCGACATGGACAATTTCCGGTTTACTCCAAGGATACAGAAGCTGAATGAACTTGAGGTGAGGTGCTAGAAGATCAGAATCCAATGTCTGTGGTTGATTCAGAGGCTGATTATCTTACCAGATGATTTTCAATGTCTTTCTTAAGCTGTCTTGGGTTGACATCTTGATTTAGGTCGGCTTCCTTAGGTGGTCTTCCTTTTTTAGACTGTTTTCTTATCTTTAGCCACAGTTTAGTCTTACTCAGACTTCTATTGTATGTTTTTTTATTTCAGGCTCAGTCCAGAGTGAAGATCATCTTTTTAAATGGCCTTGCCAAGTTCTGGGAATTGCAGGTGAGCCAGACTTCAGTGGTTGACTTCAGTAAAGAAAATCAGCGTTTAGTGGTAGTTCTGTGAATGGCTGGTATTAGAGGAACTCGAGGTGAGAAGCAAGAAGATCCATGTCTATGAACCGCGGACTGAGTTATGGTTCACTTATTGTCTTTGGGATTTACTTGTTTGTGATGAGGTCAAAGTCAAATGCATTGGTATTTCTTTTGTTGTATTATTTGATAATGAAACTTCTGGTCAACTCTGGCACTCAGTGCAATAGTGAATTAGCAGCAAGCTGCTTTAGCGATGATCAGGTTTGGTTCCTCCTTACCGCAGAACTGGTCTTGGTTAATATGCAGATGGTTATTCATTTTGTTTCACAGTGGCCATGTTTCTTACACTGTGTCTCTGGATTGTGTGTAGAAGTAACGAATTTGTAAGCATCAGTTGTAACAACGTAAAATACAGTAAAATGGTGAAATATTACTTGGTTTTATATGAAAGTAACTCCATTTATTACTTTGTTATAAGCTACAGTACTATAATTTACTTAAGTGTAAAGTAACATTTTAGTTTTACTTTGTTACTAATCAACAGCTTTTGATAGGTTCTTAAAAGACATCTTATAAATGTGTATGTGTATGTGTCTGAACATTTATGAAGGGCATTTCAAAAACCTCACAACTTTGTATTACTCCATCCACAGTAATCTGGTTGTAAGGACATAGAAATGATAGAGTAAAATGTATGGACAGTTGAATTCAAACTGGGTTTTTGTAATGTGGTTTTTATTTTTCTAAAATTGCAGACGTTAAAGCAGCATAACTTGCCCAGTGAATTGCCAGGAAGGAGCTCATAGCAAGGTCTCTTAATAGCTGTTCAGTTCTTGCACATTTGCTGTGAATTAAGCTACAATGTAAACCTTTTGTTGTATTTTTCATTGTAGGGAACTCAGTTGAAAATTCCGATGGTTGACAGAAAATACCTGGATCTGTGTAAACTACAGAAAGTAAGTCTGGATGGAAGCTGATCTTTTTAAAGTCTCTCAGAAGCTGTGGAGCAGGTGCTTAGTTACTGTTCTTAGGCTCAGGAACTGCCGTTGGATGAGTCTCAAGGTCCTGTCCAGTGCAGCTCATGTGGGTATCAATTTTATACTGTGCCATGACAGAAGCATCTGTGCCAGAGAGCTTGACCAGGGTTGTTGCTAAGCTTATCTGTGACTACATAGATGAATATCTGTGGAATGCAGTCGGTAGTGGATGTCGGAGATGTTGCAGTGGCTGAAGTGCTCACTTGACAACAGCAATTGAACAACAGAAAGTCTTTTCTCTGTATTGTGTATCTTGGTAGGAAGTTGTAAATCTCATATGGTGCATCTGTCTGGCTTTTATACTAAATTTTATATTAAAACGTGTTAACTTGCCATGTGCGTGTCTGCTAAGTGAGGAATCATAGGCAAAAGATATGCTAATATTGTACCAGTATTTAATGGGTCCAGTCCAGCTGTTACTGTAAAATCACTCTTATAATTCACATGTGAATTTTGACATTTTTCGCGGTCAAGGATGGTGTGCAGATTATCTGTAGGAGTAATTCTTTGCCAGAGTCTGTGAAAAGATAATGTCCGAGACATCACGATGCATAAAATAAACATTAACAGGAATGCCAATTTCTTAATTTCTTAGAATAATTGAATTCATAGAAATTATAACTAATATTAAATTTACATGTAACTCACTGTGTGATATAGTGATATAACTTTATGACATAATATTACCTATGCAGCATATTTACAAAAATTTAAAATGGTAAAGATGATAACAGACTTGTATTCATTTAGGGCCTAGGATTAAATTAATCCACTAAATTTGGAGAAATGTGATGTTCTGTGTGTCTTCTAGTGCCTTGAATTGACCATCACCATCATAATCATCACAGGTCAATAAATCTTCCTTACACACACAAGCAATACTGTTCTTGGTTTAACACTCAGCTGATGCATCAGTAGGCTGGGTTGTTCTACCATCGATCCAAAGATCATTTTGTGGTTCTCTATGAGATGCCAGCTACTATCTAATAAATACCTGTGTGAAAAAGCACTGGTCAGCTCTAATACTTAGGAATACTTGGCCCAGTTCTTTGACTGCCATCGCAACCAACTCTTCTGTTGCTTTCACATTCATTCCCAAACTTACAATAGCCTACAGGAAAAGCTAAGTTCTGTGTTAGACTTTGGATTGTTGATTTTTCCAATATGAGAAAATTTAAAAGGCAGGCTGTGCATGATACACAAGTATGCATTATATTTGAGATTTTATGGTGACAAGTTTTCTGTATATTTTGCATGGCATAGTAATTACTCATCAGTTTCACTTGCCGCTACATGCATTTATGTTGAATTGTGAAATGCTTTCTCTCGAGGAAAATTGGCAATGTTAACTGTGATGCTTTGCTTCTGAATGATCCATTAAGCCATTGGAAGTAATTTCTTGATACTTTCGAGGGAATTTTTAATATATATTGCCTTCTGTTTGTGTGTTTGTGCAGGTTGTGAGGGAGGAAGGAGGGTTCGTTGTGGTTTGCAACGAACGCAAGTGGGCACGAGTTGCCAACCGGATGAACTACCCACCAGGAAAGGGCATCAGTTCCACCCTCCTTTCCCATTACGAAAGAATCCTTTATCCATACGACTTGTTCCTGGCTGGTGTCACGGTGGACTGTGCACAGGTACTTTCTGATAACTTTCTGATCTGCAAGTTTCCTTGTGCACTGAGTGAAGGCCAAGGTTAAATAGGACAAAAGACGACTATTAGCCTTAAAGTTGGAATAGGACGGTGGCCATAATAACAAGGAAAAAACACCATGACGAGCCTTAAAGATTGAGTAGTACAGGAGCCACAATAGTGTGAAAGAGAAGGACTAGCCTTAAAGTTAGAAAAGGCAGTAGCCACAGAGTTAAAACAATTGAAGACATATTTTTCCAGCTACCTGCGCTTTTGAGGTGAATTCATAAATTAGTGCGATATAGGTATTTGATATATAATAATGCAAATAATAATAATAATTTAAGACAGTTCCTTTGGTAGTGTTGTGTTGCCCTTATTCAACCCATTGGTATATTGTAGGGCTGTTTTAAGATGCATTTTGACTGTGCCCATGAATATCTGTTCTATAGAAGGCGGAAGAAGTGAGGGATGAAGATGCAAAGGTTATCGATCTTGATTATGTGCCGGATGAAGTGGAGATAACAAAAGTTGAGCTTAAGGTCACATCTCCAAAGCCAGAGAGCTGCTACGAGACAAGGAGAATCAGGAGAATGGTTAGGATGGCCAGCTACTGATGTCATTGCTTTTAAACTGTTATGTGATGTTTGTCCACATTTACACCATGTGTAGTGTACACAAGTACCATATTTTATGTACTTATCTTGTGGATTATATCAGATTTTACAAACTCTGTACCCCACGTACTGGTTTTCTCGGTGTGAGAGTTATACCAGTTGTTTTACAAAGATTTATGGTACAGATTTATGGTGTAGCAGTGATTTATGTGTCCTTTACATGTGTAATAAACCTGTTGCCTCAACTGTCTTTTAGCTTTGTTTAGTTTCCTGTCACATACCGAGTGTGAGTGGTTTCTTACAAGTGATAAAATTCAGCCTGTTGCATATTCTTCTAGTGGTATACATGTCCAAGCATGTTAGGTCTGGCAACCATGTTCCTCTGAGCATGTTTGAGAAACCATCCAATATTCAGCATGTGATATTAAAACAGATTGTGGGATTTACGTGAGGTTATTTGAATATTTTGTCGCTTTAGTTTGGTTGCGTTTTTCCCATTTTTCTGTGGACCATACCACATGTGAGAAAAGTTTGTTGAGGTGGAAGACTGCGACTCTGTCTGATTGCAGTAAAAAGCCAGTACTGCTGTTGTACTACTACTTTAAGTTGATTTTTTATTCAACTGACTATCATGTTTGTTTGTGTCTTAATTGGTTGCATAAATTGGCTACTTGAGCTTATAAGAGGCTCAACCTAGGTGCAACACAGATGTCTTGTTTGACAATTATATAGTGCCTCTCAAATGCTCCATAAATATTCCAGCTTGTAAGGACAGTCTTTGGAGAGGATGTTGGAAACTGGAAGGTGGGCTACCCACTGCATCCTTGCTTCAAGTTTCTCTGACACCATTTTGGATTTCTTCTATACTTTCTGACACATTCCTATAATGGACTGTAGTTTCATTGGATAGATTGGATGCTCCAGTCTTTGGCAACCATGGATTGATGCATTGTGTGTTATGTTGAGAGCACTGTAAAAGTCGTCAGGTAAGAGTTAATGTCCAGTTTGTTTGCTATCTAATGAAGATGAGTAATATTGGTTTCTCTTTCAGAATAAAGATGGACTCAAGTCTGATGTTGGTGCTTCGACTTCTGGGGCATCGTCTGCGACGCTGAATCCAAACACACCTCAGAAGAAGTCTGTTAGAGGTACTGTGATCACTTCTGCAGTATTGGGAGGTAGATTGGGTCATCTGGCGTATTTAATAATGATGATAATAATAATAAGACAGTTTATATATATTCTGGCTTACTTTCATTTACACTGAGGATATTAAAGTGTCAAGAATGTCTGCCTTCATCAGTAGTTCCAAAACAAACTTCTATCTGTGAACTGCCTTCTTTATTGGACTACATTGGCCAACGAAAGTTAAGTTGCGGGAACCAGCTTATTCACAGGCGCTCAGTCAAAATAAACTCGATAGGCAAGAAAGGTTTGGTTCCATGTCAAGATCCAAAAGTCAGGCAGTCAGATGGCTACAGTGGGTGGTGTTTTGAGTTGGATATGCAGGATAGATAAAATCTGGAAGGTGATTGAGTGATTGCTTTGCTGTGTAGAAAGCTGCAAAAGCTTTGCTTACAGGTTCTGTTGCAGAATAAACACAAAGAAATTTATTTTTTCTGCAGCAGGCAGCAACAAAACTGGTTCAGCAAAAGAAGATGAAAAGAAATTGTCTTCAAACGTAAGTAATCAGTTTAATGCTTCATTTTGATTCGATAACAATAATGTTGATGAGAATGATGAAGCACGTGGTTAAGAAGATTAAAGTTATAATATTCCTGTTAAGTTTGGTACATCTTTAGGTGGTTGGTGCCTCAAAGGTTGACTCTCTATTCTAATTGCTCATGTTGAATTCATTAAACATTTTTTTGGTTTTGGAAGGAATATAGTGTTGTTTAGGGTTGTCAAATGTCAGTTCAGTTGTGGTTGTGTTTAGGCAGCAGATCAGTACTTCTGTGAAGTGTGCGGTCGTGGGGACATGGAGAGTCTTCTGCTGCTGTGTGATGGCTGTGATGATGCATATCACACGTTCTGTCTCCTTCCACCACTGAATGAAGTTCCTGTTGGAGACTGGAGATGCCCCAAGTGCGTCGCCAAAGTAAGTTGCTAGGACTTTTAGTTTCATCTGGTTTACCCTGGTTTTAATTTTTTACTTTTCTTCTATATGTTGTTTTGTCAGCATGGGCTTTGACTTGCCCACACCGTCAGTCTGTGTGCACATTTTTACCATGTTGGCTGCTTCCTTAAGTTGAACATGGGAAGCTTGGCCTGTTCTGTCTGTGTTTGACTGCTAAACTTTGTCATGTGATTTTTTCATGGGCAGCAACTCCTGTGACTCATGAACTCTCTGATTTTCCAAGTACTTAGTTTTAATGAGGGAAATCAACTCAAGTACCAAGTAGCAAATATCTCAAGAGCACAACAGACTGACTGACCAACTCCTTACAGTCTCTCTATCCAGACACAGGCTACTGACTAACTAACTACTCACCATGCCTTAACTATAGTACAGACTTCAAGTGTATGAATGTGCAGCTTCACACTTCACTGACTTTAAGTGCAATTCAACTTTATCAAGATAAGTATGAAACTAATTGCATTAGCCACTGAAACTCTCACTCTGCCTCAGCATATGATTATATCATATGGGTGCTACATGTGACATTCACATTTTGTTTTCTTTTAATATGTCTTGAGTTTTGCATATTTTAAAATCAGGTCATTTCTTTTGTTTCACCTTGATTTTATTTTGGTGTGGTTTGACTTAAATTTCGTTTTTGTTTGATTTATTTTCATATAGTGTTAGCTGAATTTCTTGTTTAGTTTGATGGATTTTTTGGTGTGGCTTGGAATTTGTGCCTTTGTTCTTCAGCGTTGGCTTTTGTTGGTTATTTCAGGAATGCCACAAACCAGTTGAGGCGTATGGCTTTGAGCAGGCAGAACGAGAATATACGCTCGAGTCTTTTGGGGAAATGGCTGATAAATTTAAAATGAATCATTTCAGGATGCCAGCGCATGTAAGTAACCCATTACTGATTATTTTGAATAGTCATGATGATGATAGAATTATTGATGACAATTTCTCTGCCCAAGGTGCTGAACTATCCGTAGAATTTTCCTTTGCATTAACCGTAATAATGCATATGAAGTTCAGTTCCATTTAGCGTGCACTTGCTGTGACTTGCAGTATGTTACATTGTAAGTATCACATTAACAATAATGATAATCATTATGCAATTCATTTATCAGGTATTATTTAGTGTTTTTTTATTGCCTATTATGAAGTCATTGGATGAGTGTAGATTAGATTAGAAATTGTTTTATGTGTATTAAGTTGTATTGCATGATCATCAGTCATCATTGTGGTGGAGTTGCTTTGCAGCTTGTTCCAACTGAGACAGCGGAGAAAGAATTCTGGCGGCTTGTATCCTGTCTTGATGAAGACGTCGTTGTGGAGTATGGTGCCGACATCCATGCAGCAGAACGTGGAAGTGGCTTTCCAACTGCAACGAATCAGGCAGTCATTGATGACCACAACCGAGTGAGTTAAATCATGCAATGGCTTAAAAATTACAATCCTTGTAGTAATTGTAATTGTAAGCTCGAGATTTCTACAGAACCCAGTGAAAGCTAAGTCGCGGGAACCAGCGTTTTCACAGGCTTAACTCATGGGAGTTGGTTGGCAAGTTGTGTTTAGAAGTGATGGTGAATATTATCAGGTGTAGATGTGCATTCATGGTGGTGACGAAATAATTAGTAATAAATGTAACTCAGTTCTAACTGTAAATTAGAATTAACTGTTAAATTACTTTTAATATATTGGAATATTTATCTGGCACTCCTTGCTGTCTCTGAAATGCTTGAACAGTGAAGAAAAGGTTATCTTTATTAATTTTTGTGGTGTAGTAATGATGATAAGTGATAATGCTGTGATGTTTTGGTGTTCATAGATGTACATTGAGTCTGGTTGGAATCTGAACAATCTCCCTGTTTTGCCTTCATCTGTTCTTCAGTACATATCAGTCGACATATCCGGAATGAAGGTAGGTGGACTTGATGGCTGCTGCTGCTGTCGTGTTTCTTCTTCGTTTACCCTTTAATAATCAGATGACCCTGTTGGAATAAGGTAAATTATTGGTGTTATTTACATTTTGTCTGGACTGTATGACTTAATTAATTACATGCGTTACTTAGTTACTTGTATATGTACTTACTTGGACTGTGGATTTAGAACATTATGTTGACACAGTTGACCAGCTATTCACCTTGAGGTAAATACTTGAAAAATGCATCGAACACAACCAAAAAGTCATCAACTTCGTAGACTTCAAACAGGCATTCGACAGCGCTGTTTTGTTTAGTTTTACACATGCGTCCTCGATCTACAGAATTTAATCTGGTATTACGTCCTTTGGGCAACAAGACTAGAGGCTACGTTTGATTGGCAGCTTTGCTCTTCTTTAGACAGAGCACATATTCTGCAATTTGGACCTAAATTGACATCTTTGGCTGCTTTAACAGTGCTGTTAACATGTAGCTTCTCCTGTAAAAAATGCACACCGACTTATATGCAGGTCATAGACTTTCTCTTTCCCAGGTCAAAAATTAGGAATATTTATGATATGTCACCCTCTGCCACAACAATGATATAATCTATTTGTGTGAAGTCTGTGATGTTTGTTCTCAGGTACCATGGGTCTACATCGGAATGTGTTTCTCCAGCTTCAGTTGGCATACGGAAGACCACTGGAGCTATTCTGTCAACTACATGCATTGGTGCGCTTACGTGCTGTTTTGTGTATAGTTTACGTCAATTCTTTAGTAGCATTATGCTTGTCTGTATGCAGTCTTTGATGGGATTATGATTTAGCAGATTTTTCTCACTGGTTAGAATGTCTTGGTGGCTATTGATCTGCTGAGTGCCTGCCTGTAATGCAGATAGCATGGGTTAAAGCCTAAACTGAGATGGTTACTGTGTATTGACTGTGAACAAGGCCTTTTTGCACAGGTGCTAAGTACCATTGACAGATGCTTTGCTTTCAGATAGTGCTGTTATGGTTAATACAGAATTAATTGCAGCAATTCTCCTCATGTTCGCGTTTATCTTAGATGTGTTAACTCGTTTTTGTATGTGGTGCTCGGTTAGACATAGATGTGTATGTATCATTGTATATAATTGCAGAATCTATGCTTATGCCAGCATCAAAGGGCATAAGTTAATTATTAATTTTAGGCTTTGGGAAAACAACATGGAGATTAGGGAGTCACCTAAAGAAATTTAAATTAATGGTTGGTTCCTGGTTGTTGGTCTGAAGCAGACAATTTTTGCAGTGTGGCAAGGCACAAATGCAGCTAGTTCAGTTGTCGGGAATTTGTTGAAGGATTAAGATGTCTTGCAAAAGTTAATCCATGAACTCCAGATTGAATCAAGAAAGAACTATGAGAGTGGTTGCTCGATCAGAAAGAAAGACGATCTGTAAAGTTATCGAATGGTTCCTCGCAGTGATTGGGTCATGTGATCGTGCGACGGAAGTTTAAGACCTGTCAGATAACAAGAAGCTTATCACATGCCAGGCGCCACACTGTTGCACATGAAATCAAACCATCTTAAGTGAAAGATTTGTCAAGGTTGTTAGGATCTTCATGCATTTTTTGGGCTTTTGAGATCTTTGTGTGTTGCTGTGCAGGGGTGAACCAAAGACGTGGTATGGTGTGCCGGGTGCAAAAGCCGAACTACTTGAAGAATGCATGAAGAAGATCGCTCCAGAGCTGTTTGAACATTCACCTGATCTGTTGCACCAGCTGACGACAATTCTCAACCCAAATGTCCTCATGGCCTATGGTGTACCAGTATGTATTGGTGGCTGTTGATTTTGTATCAGTGGGCCACAGCGCTGATTATTCTATTGAGACAGTCAGAGTTCAAATCCTGGCAACATTGGTACGCAGTTTTGTTTGGCTTTTGATAGACTGGACTGAAGGTGGACTTCAGTGATTGAATTGGTCTAAGGATGAAACGAAGTCCTTCATTTGATGTCTTCCCAAGAGTTTCAGAATAGGTATGCTGTCGAGTGCTGGTGATGAATGTAATGTTTTAGAGTGTATCGTAATGGGACATCTGAAAGTTCTTGCACAAACTATGTTATATCTTATTAAGTGTGCCAGCATTATTCAACAAACTCAGTTGAATGATGCTTATGATAAGGACACTGAAAAGAACTAAAATTCAGAGAAGATGTTACATGCCCCTGAAGACATACTAGAAATAGATGTTCAAGCAGTTTAGAGATATTATTCAGATTGGAGGGAGGTATAATTAGTAAGGCAGTCCTTATCTATATCAGGCTTGTTTAATAGAGGTATCACAAGAGCAGTTTTAAAAGCAAAGGAAAAACGGCTTTTGCAAAAGGTGTAATGATCAATGATGATGGAGAACAAACTAGAGCTGGATTTAATAAGAAAATTTGGAGTGAGTCAAACTGTGATGACTTAGGTGGAACGTTTCCAGTGAGTCTTGCAACTTCTTGCATTGTAACTGTAGGTATGGTACAGCGTGTTGGCCATTGGGAAACAATTTTGTCCTGTCTAGTTCAGATCTACGCTTTAATTTTGGGATTTTAAATTCAAAATTTTAGCAGCTAAAAATTTTAAAAAACCTAGACATCATTATTTGTCTTCAAGGTCATTACAGTCATTTCTTATTATAATACTTTTGCAAAATTTAATATTAATATTTTTCTTATTATTATCCTAATTGCTAAAATTTACCATAGTATTAAAATCCATGTTTGCCTTGTTATTCTTATGCTTGTTTATTTAGTGCTAAAACTTTCAAAAGTAAATTGTACCATTTCCAATCAGCATTACAGTGAAAACTGTAGTTCTTTAAAGCTGCAGTATCATGGGTCTTTTGTCGTAAGTGTGAAGCTGACTGCAGAAATCTAGAATCATTCCTTTTAGTTTGCATGGATTGACAAGATTTGCTAATGACACAGAAAAATGTATATCCTGGAGATGGTGATGAAATGCTTGTGTGCTACCACTTAATTGCATAATAATTAATTAATTCCTACTGATGACTGAGGCACTGACCTACCCTAGTTGGTTGTTCTTCTCTCGCAGCAACTTTCAAACTCTGGATCAGTGTGACCCTCTCCCAAAAGCAGTTTTATATTCGAACTTCAGTGAGTTTTCTGTTTTTACGAAGATTTCACGGACAGATCAGCATGCCGGTGAATTTGTGATAACATTTCCACGTTCCTATCATGCGGGATTCAACCAGGGCTTTAACTGTGCCGAAGCAGTTAACTTCTGCCCTACTGACTGGGTATGTCTCAGATAAGGCTTATCCAATTCCTCAACCTCTGAATTTTTATTTGAACCAGTCATAAGAATAATCTGAATCTTTTCTGCATTATTAGAGTTGTTTGCTCAATCTTACCTTCAACCAAATGATCTGAACTTGATCTGATTGTTTATGATCACTGGATTAGATTAGATTCATAGTTTGGCAGGTAAATGCATGTTAAGTGGTGGAAGAATGGAAAGGAAATTCGGAAGAATGACAGCAGAACCAACAGCTAGTTATGGTTGTTCATTTAGATGTGTTTCATAGCACAGAAACACTTTTAATTTTTTAAGTAATTGGTATCAGTATCAAATCAGTAACTGTCTTTAGTAACTCGATTGATTGATTGATGCCTTGGGCATTATGATAACGATGTTAGAGAAGGCATTAGTTAGATTAGACTGTCAAAAGAACAGCTGATCTAAACAGATGCCACTCTAGGTAAACAGAAACTGTTGGGCTGAGTCATGCAATGCAGTGCATACACCAGGGACTCCTAACAACTCCATCTGGGGAGGGAAGCTGTATCTAGGACTAGCAAGGTTGCGTTATGATGAGGCTGTTTTTCCACATAGCTGATCTAAATTTAGGATCCATGTCCCTGACATTGTTATGTGAGAATTATCGTTGTAATGACTCATGTTAAAGCAATATCTAGAGTTGTATGTTTAAGCAAGATCTGGTGTTGTATGTTTAAGCAATATCTAGTGTTGTATGTTTAAGCAATATCTAGTGTTGTATGTTTAAGCAATATCTAGTGTTGTATGTTTAAGCAATATCTAGTGTTGTATGTTTAAGCAATATCTAGTGTTGTATGTTTAGTGGAAGAATGATCCAAGAATATGGTTGATTACATGAGATGGCTCCATGTGCCTGCATTGATGTACAGAAGTGAGGCTTCTGCAGAAACAATACGACCAGCAGAGAGGCAGGATATTAAAAAGATTTGACTGCAAAATGACAGCACCAGCTAACAGATGTATGGAAAATTTTGGCACCTTTTATGAGGTTTTTAGGTGACGTCTGACGAATGGGTAACAGTAAAACATTAGCAGATATGTCCGGCTATAGATACAACAATTTATAGCTGTATTTTTTAATTTAGGGTCGTTAATAAACTTCTGTCTACTATTTTGCATGTTGTAGCTTCCTTACGGTCGTGCGTCTGTGTATCATTACAAGGAGCTGCACAGACAGTGCGTCTTTTCAAACGATGAACTGATGTGCAAGATGGCGTCTGTTGCAGAGACCCTCGATGTGTCGCTTGCACGCCTCATCTACGAAGATCTGGCACCGGTTTTTGAGGAGGAAAAGAGACTGCGCAAGGGTTTTGAGGCTAGGGTGGGTTTTCTTAAACTGTTTTAGGCAGCTGAGCAGTATGTGCTGCCTTTTAGAATAGCTATTACAGTTACTGCATTTTATTTTTTTTTGAATCGATTGCTGTATGCTAAGATCTCACTGTTTGGCCATTGTGGTGATTGCCACATGATAGAACAGGTGTTGAAATGATTATGCAGTGATTAGTGGGTTACATTTAAATTTACAAAGGAGTCACTTTTGTCTTTGCGTGTTTTATATTTCTGTTGTAGTTCTCTAATAATTCCTTATCAGCTTTGTTTATGAAGAATTATTGTGATTTTGGGTTTCCACTGTGTATTTTGCAGAACTGTTCTGCTCAGTTGAACGAGGTGTGTGTGCTATGTGGGACTGAGATATTGTAGTTGTGTGGCTTCCAGTTGGTAGCTGATGTGGTTGATGAATCTTTTAACTTGCCGCTCTTTATGTGTATAGGGTCTGACGAAAACGGAGAAGGAGTCCTTTGAACTGCTTCAGGATGATGAGAGACAATGCGACTTCTGCAAAACGACCTGTTTCCTCTCATCTGCTACTTGCCCTTGTTCACCCAGTGAGTACATGGTAATACAATTTACCTAAAATGTGGCAGATTTGCCTCCTTTAGTTTGTGTTTTTTATTTCTCCTGGGGGAATGCTGAGCGGAATGCTGAATTTGGTTTTAATTTTGCGTATTAAGCTTTCTTGAGCAGAATTAATTCAGATGACAGTTACTGTAATGTATGTATGTATCCTGATACTTAATACAGAGCCTTTTAAATACCTCACAAAAGCGCTGTGTATGCTAGCCTAAGTGGTATTAAAGTTTTTTAAAGAACAGAAAGGCTTTTGCACACATGTGATTGCATGGTGTGAGAGTTCAGATTTAGAAGGTGATCTTTTTCCTGGGTGGATAACTGTTACGTTTTGACTGTGTGTTTAGATCGCATGGTGTGTCTGGACCATGTGGATCACCTCTGCCGTTGCAAATATTACAAACGCTGTCTTCGATACCAGCTGACGGTAGAAGAACTTGATGGTTTCTTGTCTCAGCTGAAGGACCGGTCAGAGGCTGAGGACCGGTGGAAAAGGATGGTCCAAGGAGTGATGGTCTCATGTATGGGTGCAGATTGCCGTAAGCCAGGTGGGTTAAACGGGGTTTCTTTCTGAGATTGTTCTGCTCGTTTTAGCTTTAAGCTGTCATCTGTTGGGACATAATTGGAATTTAGTGCTGAAGGAAGTCAAGAATGCTGCCGCTACAATCAGTGTTAATGGTGATAGAGTGGAAGGTCATCATCATCATTATCATCATCATCACATAAATCTTTGCATTGGCTTCCTGTTCAGCAAAGAATTTCTTTTAAGTTGGGGCTTTTAGTTTACAAAACACTGAACTCTGGGACAACCACAATACTTAAAATCAGTCCTTACTCCTCAAACTCATCATTATTCAACCAGGTCATCTGAATGCGTTTCTCTTGTGCAAGAAACTAGAACTGTTCTTGGTAAGCGAGCTATTTCGGTTGCAGGACCAAAATTTTGGAATTCTCTTCCTGCATCTGTGCATTATTCCCAATCTCTTGTGTCATTTCGTTCTCGACTTGAGACTTACCTTTTTCAGTTGGCTTTATCTGCTTATCCAGTATTTATCATGATAGGGTGGAAGGTCATCATCACCACTGTCACTGCAACTGTCATCATATTCAATAATGTTATCACCGAAAGCATGTTATCTTCATATTATACATGTCCTTGTCTGCGTACTGGCAGCCGTTGATCAGGACTCGGTGCAGCCTGATGCCAGTCATTTACATTTAAACATTTCTTGTCAGAACATGTAATATTGTCCGGTGGTTTGACTGTTGCTGTCGTGTTGAGTTTCAGCTGAAGTGCTTGACAGCTCCAAGAGGATGTGCAGCTTGCTCTGTTATGTGTTGGGATTTCTTATGTAGATCTGTCCGAGCTTAAAAACCTGATTCACGAGGCAGTTCAGCAGAAACTTCCAGATAATGACGAGTTACAAACGTTGATGTCAGTTGTGCAGGAGGCAGAGAGGCTACAGGCGACCATCAGCCAGATTACAGGAAGCAAAATCAGGACCAGGTGAGGGTAAGAAGGAGGAGGAGGAGGAGATGGTGCTGTCTTTAAGGAAAACTCCTCAGACTGTCTCTGTTGAAGAAAAGCTGCTATGTAATAGCCTGAGTACAACTGTCAGTTTTCTTTGCTGCTTCAAGTATGGCTGTTTATGGTTTTTTGACATATGTGTGAGACTACTTTGAACTGTAGACCACCAGGAGTGTTCCAGGAACAACCATGGATTTTGTTTTGTCTTGTGGTTTACTTGGCCTTTGTTGCAAGTTTTTACATATTTTTGAGAAGTTCTTGATTAGATTAGACTCCAGAATAATTGAGGCATTGCCATTAGTGTATTTTGAATTACCAAATATGCTTGCATACAAGTCGACCCCTTAACCTTGTAAACAAAAGAGCATGTCACCCTTGTGTAAGTCAGTGGCCTACATTGGACTCTCCATCCCTCTGTTGGCTTTTATTCACTTTGGCATTATATTCTCCTTCCCCTTGGCAGCAGGGTACTAAGACCTACTGATCTTGCACAGCTGACTGTGCAGGGTGGGTACTGTCGTACTGCTGAATTATTTATTATCATCATTATTAATTGGTAACTACTGTAGCACCAGTGTCTAACGCTCAGATCATCTGCCGATGGTGCACCAACACCAAACCATAATCAGGTCAGTATCCAGAATGTCAGTTGACTTTCGTTTATCTGATGTTTACAGGCAAAGAGGAAATGGCAGCAGTAAGTATGCATCAAGACTAAAAGCTGAAGATCTGAGAAATCTTTGTGGGTCAGTGGATGGCCTGCGATGTAACATCAAGGAAGAAGATGCCCTCAGGGTGAGTTAATTAGCTCACTTCGTTAATTCTTTTATCACACGCATTATTATTATTGATTGTTTTTGAAGTAAATACATGAATATAGGTAGTAATGTGCTTGATCTGGTAACTGATGGCCAGTTGACAAGTGAATTATGTTTATAATGTTTAGGATCTGCTGAAGAAAATTGAGGCATTTCAAGATGAGTGTCGGAAGGTGTTTGATGCTATTGAACTTCCGAGCAGCTCTGTCATTCAGCAGTTACTAAATCAGTCAGCAGACTTCATTGATGTGGACTTGGAGGAAGTTCCCAAGCTTAATCAAGTGGGTTGTTGATTTAGATACTGTTCTGACTAACTGCATTTAATAATTGTCCCTGTTCTCAATTATTAATCTTCTGGCCATTAGATTAGTAGTTAAAGAGCTGAGTTTCAAACCTGCTAAGTATAAAAACTACTTTTTTGGATAAATGCACTTTTTGATTTTCCAGAAATCTACTTCTCAAAATAAAAACCTTGAAAAATTTTTACTCACAATTGGTTCGTGCCTCAAATTCAGATTTACTGACCTTGCATGCATAATAAATGCGAAATAATAATAATGATAATTATATTGTGTGTATATGTGTATAACTGCTTTTTCTTACTTGAAGTGTCAACGTTGTTTCAGGGTGATTACACAGCTTTGCTTGGGGTGTCAAACTTTTCAGTTTGCAGTTATTGTACTTGTGATGTTGAAACAGTGTATGAATGCTTTCTGTGATTCAGGTACTGGCTCAGGTCAAGTGGCTGGAGGAAGTGAGTTTGGCACTTAAGGATCGCCAGATGCTGTCTCTAGCCGACATGAGCCTTCTGATTGAGAATGGCGCAAGTCTGGCACCGCATCCATCGTGTGAAACTGCGATGGCTGAATTGCAGAATTTGCTGACCATCTGCCAGCAGTTGGAACAGAGAGCATCAGTTTGGATCAAGTCATGGAAGGAAACAGGGTAAGATTATTCTTGTTGTTGTTGCTGGTGTTGTTTTATCATTATTATTATTTAAAAAATTTGAAACGTGCACAAAGTCACAAAACAGTGTGGCTCAGAGGCATGGGCTGGTTAGGTACTGTTAAAACCAGTATTCCCAAGCTCAACAATCTGTGTTGTAGAATTTAACAATATTTAAAATTGTCTACAATTGGCGTATATGGTAGCAGATACTGAGTCCATGGTTGTGAACTTAGCTGTATTACAGTTCAGTGTTATGATTTATATGGAGGGTGGCTTCAATGTTTTCAAATGTCGTTCTGTTTAAAACAGTTGCTTTATATTTGATCAGATGGGTTGCTCTTACTCAACTTATTGTCTTTCTGTAGAAATAAACTAGACCGTGATTTGTTGGAGGAGATGTTGACGAAGGCAGAAACAGTGGAGGCATATCTTCCGGGAATTGAGTCACTGAAGGATTTTATAGGAAAGGCGGATGACTGGAAAGCCAAGGCATTTGGTATTCTGGTTAGTTTTATTTGTCGAGTGATTTCCGCTGTATCTGTGCTCTTTTGTGTTGTCCTCATTTCCTTACACTGATCCTGTAAAGGTAGCTTTTCTGCTCAATATATTTTAAGTAACAGAATATTGAAGAAGTCGCTTGTGAATCTTGTTTACTTTCCACCTGTCCTTTTTCACCAAGTGATAGGTGTTGGTTAAAAGGAAAGCACTTTTTAAAACATTACACATCTTAAAGAGTAACTGTATAAATAACAATCATAACAGCACTAAATACATATGATTTCTCTGTTACCTTTTTGTTTTGGTGATTTTCGGAATGTTGTATTACTTAGAATCGGACTCACCTTCCACACCTGGACGACATTGAGATGCTCGTTAGCAAAGGTGCACAGATTCCTTTGGCTATGGAGCTGTATGATACGCTCAACCAGAAGCAGAATGATGCCAGGACCTGGTTGCTGAGAATCAACGAGACCCTCAGAAGTGGCCATCGCCAGCACTCCATAATTCAGGTGTCGCTTTCAACCATTGGTGATCCTGTTATTGTGTAATTTGTGTTAACTATGTATGCATGTGTGTCTGTATTTATCTAGACATTTATATAGCACCATCTAAGAACCTCACAAATGTGCTCTTTGCTTGGCTGATGTGATGTCATGTGAGGAGAGAACAGCAGTAGATTCACACCACCACGTCTGCCAAATGGCTGACTTCAGAAAAATGATGACAATGACGATGACGGTGATGATTTTTATGTAGCACCCATGGTCTGCTGCTGGCCACAGAGAACCATCTTCATGTTTAGGAAGTAGGTGTCCGCATCATCATTTAGATGTTGTGGCAACCAAGATGGCTGTTGCTGGTGCATCTTGTTCAAGTTGATAGATATGATCATGGTAGCTCAGTTGTAACACAGAGAGTATGGCTTTGAGCTCTTCTTAGATGAATACTGGATGGGGACCTTGAGCAAGTCCTTCACTCACAACTGGTCAGTGCCATTGATTGATTCTTCGTCATTATACAGTGGCACAGAATAAGTGCAGAAATAATGGCATCTGAAATTTCTCAATAATTCCCATACGATCAAATATGTGCCACATCCAGGTCTGTGTTCCAGATGTATTAGGTTTGCTATGGATTTTATGCATATTTGGATGCATATCATTGCAGCTGAACCACCATTTTGAATTGGTCAACCTGTAACAGGTTAAAGTTTGGGGATAATCAAGCCCCAGAGTTACATATGATGCCATATGCAGCTGGGAAATCTTAGATTCTGTGATGCAATGGCAATATATGTTACTGAGTTGTGACCAGTGAAAATTATAGCTGTGTGATTTGTGGATCTTTACCCAAGTAGCAATTTAAAGTTGTTCTCCCCACAGTTGGGTTGTAAGGACCAACCCCAACCAGAGGCATGAATCAGCAACATCTCGCCAGGCCCTGTGCACTTACAGAGACCCCGTAACATTTAAGTGAAAAACTTTATGAAACTCTTTTCTCAGGTTGATCCATGGAATTTTGCAGATTCTGCGAAAGTTTTTTAGGAATGTTTGGAAGGTGCCACTTATTCCCACCGAAGAATGAGGACTGGTTCTGAAAAATGGTATTGAAAACGCTTACTAGATAAGAGGGCAAAGACGGTCAGTAAAGGAGAATTCTGGGCAGATTTGAATAAATGTACGGCATCAAACAGAAAAAATTCCATTGACTAAGACCTGCATGTGTATTTGATTCCGGTGCTAGAGAAGCCCTTAGATTGACCTGACCTTTGCCTTCGATTGCTTATCTGCAGATGGTTCTGTTTTTAGCAACTCTTGAAGCGGTTTCTTCATCAGAGGAATTCACCAGGTCATCAGGAAAGTCAAAGCTGTTGCATGGTAAGAATGATGCAATTGTTTGTTTATATGTCTGTGTTTTATTGTCTTGTTGTAACTGAGATTTAGTATTCGTTAGAAAACTGTCACTTTTCCCTGTGCTCTCTATGGGCCTCTGTCTCGTTCAATGTCTTGCTTAGTTTGTCCATATCTCTCTGTATTTCTGTTTGTCATTCTTTCTGCTTTTAATTTATCTTTGTCTTGTAGCTGATTAGCTGGTTTTGCACAATTGTAGCTGGAGGAATACCTTGCCATTGAGTCCGGATGTCGTAGAGAACTGGAGAGGATGCGGAAGCAGAATGCGGAAAAGCTGGCTGCCGTGGAACCTGGCACCATTCCTTGCTGTCATGTCTGCAAAAACGAGATTACAAAGTTCCGCAGAAAGTGTCCAGTCTGCCGAGATCTCTGTCATGGTTTGTTCGTTTCTTTGTTACTTTGTTATTTCTTTAAAGGCTCTTGTTCGTAAGTTCTGATAATTTGTTTTCTATCTTAAAATTTTATTCATCTTGTGTTTTATATAAGTTTTGCTTGTTCTTTGGTTCATCCAGTGTTCAGTGTTCTCTTCCAGTGATGCTCTGTGCAATGTGATATCAAAGTCATTTATGTTGGCGTCGAGCTATTCTGTGTTCTATGTTCTTATTGCGTCTTATGTTCTTATGCTTCTTATTGCTTCTTATGTTCTTGTTTTATTATTTCTGTGTTCTGTGTTTTTTCTTTGTTCATCTAGTAATCTTCTCGTGTATATCAGCATTTTATACTTTGTTGTTCTTCAGTTTGTTATTACATTCTTCTTTTGTTCTTTCTTTATTCTATGTTTATTTTGTGCTTTGTATCATTCTCTTTCAGTTCTATGTTTGTCATGCAGATGATACCAGGGTGTCATTTTTAAAGGTCCTCATCTTGACAGGCAGTACATTTATCTGTAATGTATGAGAGATAGATAGCAACTGTTTAGCTTTCCTTGCTTTTTTATTTGCTAGGTTACTTTTAGTTTTGTTGGCCTTTTCTAGACGGTGTGAGGCAAGATTGAAACGCATATCTCTGATGGTGTTCAAGACATTCTGTGTTTGTTTTCTTGTAATTGTCATTAATTAAATTTGCATTAAAGTAAATTTTACTCAGTGATTGGGAGCTGAATTTTTCTGATTACATATTTATTGGCAGCTTATGTTGTATTGTTTGGTTTCATTGTGCTTCCAGCAAAGTGTCTTTTACGGAAGTGTTCCAGTGGAGACCATGGTCACTTGGTTATTGCCTGTCCATCTTGTTGTCCTTCTGGTCATCCTAAACTGGACACCATTGAGTCTTTGGTGGCTTCTTATCGTGCTCTCGGCATCTGTATACCAGTTGGTGAAGCTCTTTCTTCTCTGCTGAGTCAGTCGTCAAAGTGGCGCCTTGCAGCGGCCGAAGCTCTGCGATCGGAAGAAATCTCAAAGGCGCTTGGAAAACTGAATGGCACAGACAGTTCTGCTTCGAGTGATGGTAGCAGCTGTGGGAACGTGACTGATGGCAGTGATATCAATCAGTCTGATGGACCCATGGACATGTCGACTGTTGGACTGTTGGTTACCTTGGCAACAGCTGAACACACTTACTCAGCTCCAAGTGTGGCAGATAGTGATGCAGGTATGAGGGACTTGTCAAGGAATAGTTTGAGCAGATAATGTTATTACCCGATAATTATCTAATTATTTTATGAATGTTATCTAACATAATACAGTCGCAGCACCTCTTAAAAACCTCTTTGTGTAACAACGATGATGCAGGCACACTGTGCTTTCTCGTGTATCAGACTGGCCTTCTGGAAGTCTTCCTCTAAACATACGTACTTTTCCCAAAGAAACAGCTCCAGAAACTTTTCAGTTCATGTTAATTCTCACCTTTTATTAGATAACCGTGTTTTAGCTTTTATGAGTTTCTTAAAAGGCGCTATATAAATAGCCAGATACACATGTACCTTTTTTTGCCAATAATTTTTAGACCCTAGTTGAACAGCCTTTCAGAGATGAAAAAACTCCTTCTGATTTTGAGATATTTGTTTATTTTTTAAAAGGTTGTGTATTGAAGCAGACGACCAAAAAACCTGTGAGGCGAAGACTGTATCCAATGGTGAAGTTGCCCGAGGGGTCGCAGATTCTGTTGGATGAGTTGATGGTGGAGGGGTGGATAATTGATTTGGACATGGAAGAGATGGTGAACGTCAGCCGCCTCATCTATTCCTGTGAGGTGAGCCACAAAGTTGTTGCATTCCTGTCTGTGATGAAGAGCAGTTTTTAAGTAACCCTTTGCTCTAGGTATTCACTGTCTTTGTTTGTGAAGTAAAGTAAAGGGAGGCACTCATTTCCTCCCTCTTTGGCCTTTGCGCCGGCAATGGACGAATCCCTAGGTCCTGGACTTTGGACCAATGCAGTGCCGGTCTTGCTTGTGCTGGTACCTAACTACACTGCTTGGCGTCAGAGTTACCTGTGCACAAGCAACTTGCCCAGGACCATTGCACACAAACTGCTCAGGAGGCATGAATCTGAAATCTGTGGGTTTACAGACCAGTATGTAAACCAAATGGACGACCATGAAGTACTTTGTGTTGTGAGATACTGAAAAACATGTTATGTAGTCTTTCACAGAGTATAATGCACATCTTATCGCTTGGATTTTGGATTGTCTTCTGCTGCCACCTCTATTCAAATGATTTATCATGTATGTATGTATATACCGATATGTATGTTTGTACTGGTATGTATGGATGTATGTTTCTGTGTATAAATGCATGGGGGCATCTACACATTTGTGCTGCCTCTTGTTAAACTCTCTTTGATAACTTACGAGTGTTTTTTTAATCACAAGCTGACGTGTAATTACATATTGTTGTTGTTTCTGATTTTAAACTAGGCCTGAATATTATCCTTCTGTTGTTATTTGAATGAGCTGCTGTAGGCTAATGAAAATCTGAGGTTTTAGGTGGCTTCCACTTCTCTAGCTTTGCCATTGAATTTTCCTTGTGGTTGACCTGGGGATATTTGGAAAGACATTAGAAGTCATTTTTGTGTTTTTGTGTCTGGGTTGTTATAGGATGGCAGAAGCAGGAAGCGTAAGAGTGTTAAGGACAGTGAAGAACAGCTTCAGCTGAAGAAGAGAAAGACAGTGTTGCTGAACGCAGATGCAACATCATCTTCATCTAAATTGTCTCCAGAAGACGAAAAAATAGAAACACTCAGTACTTCCGTGAAAGGAGTTGATACGAACAATCCTCGTAAGTAAAGTGCAACTGATTAATTACCCTGATGCTTGATACTTGTGTGAATGACCATCTCTTTAATACCATACCACTGTAAAGCGTTTGGTCAACGATCATGTGATTGTGGGTTTGACGCCATGTAACAACTCTGGGCAAAGTGTTTGTGCATAGGTGCCTCTGTCACCAAGCAGTGTAATGTAACGTAAGCTGAGACGTAAATAACATGTTCTGCGATGCACTGGCCCCGTGTTCAGGACCTTAGGATTCATCCACTGCCAGCTCACGGGCCTAAGAAGATGAAATGAGGGCCTCCTCTACATTCCTCATGGTACACGGGAGCTTTACTTACTTACTACTTGATGAGTGCTCAGCCTGACTTCATTTTGGATTTGGGAGGTTAAAGGGGTGGGTGTCTTGTAGTTGGATTGGTCTGGTTGTGTTTGCACCTCGGCTGAAAATCCTTCGAACTGGGACCAGGCTAGTGAGTAGTTTCTGTTGAGTTGTGTAAGCATGTTAGTTTTTACCTTTTCTACTTTGTGGGTTGTTGCGAATTTGTTCACTCGTAATTTTCAACAAAACCCCTATTTTCTATTTTCAATGGTTCCATTTACAATGTCTGTTTATTACTTGCTGTTTACTAAGACCCTTTTATTACTTGCTGTTTACTAAGACCCTTTCGTGGACATAATTAGCGAGTACTACTGTTGATGGCTCTTTTGATAAATGAGCAATTACCTTTCCTGATGGCAGTGTTTGATATTCAGAGCCTTTATCATTGTTTCAGTTGCTGCTGCTGCTGCTGCTGCTGCTGCTGGCAAGATGGGCAAGAGACGTGAGAGGAAGCAGAAGATGCATCACAAGCAGGAGCAAAAGAAGGAATCAGAGGAGAAAGCTAGCAATGACGGTGGCTCAAGTGATTCAGAAGCTGATCCCGATGAACTCTGTTCAGCTGAAAAATGTCAAAGACCAACAGGTAAGCACAGATGGATCAGAGTTTGTGTAGAGTCACAACAATTTGGATTTCGGTTTTTAGATCAAAAGAAACTTTGTTGGTTGTAACTGTAAAGTAACTGAACAGTTTGGGATAAATAATCCTTGCATTGAAAGTACCCAATATTTGGATTGCTGCTATGCTTTTGGCAAGCTGTATACAAATAATCACAAATAATCCTTGCATTTAAAGTACTTGGATTCCTACTATGCTGTTTGGCAAGCTGTAAACCTTCACAAACCTGTGGTAATGTAATTGAGAAGATGAAGTTTTGGATATTGCATTCCTTCATTTGAGGTATGGGTCAGTGCTTTTGACAGCCATTTCTCCAGATAATGTTAATCAGTCTGTGCCCAACATCAGAAGTTCCTGGGGTATTAGAGTAGAAGCATGAAATTGTTTCGCACTTGCTTCAGTATTTCGTGTTGTATGAATAAGGCCTACTTTTATGAGACCAAGGCCACATCAAGACAGAATATGCATTACCTGCTGTATAATGTGAATAATCTGATAAAATATGATCTGCTGAACATGGATTAAGGTCTAGAATGGATCCTATTTTTAAAGTATCCCTCACTGTGGTGCATTCCTTGACATGGCTGCAAAAGCCTCGGCAAATGATAAGGAGAACCTGAGAGTCCCATCTGTGTTAATATTGAAATTCATTTTGGTTTTACTGTAGCCAAGAAAGTGAACTGGGTTCAGTGTGATCAGTGTTTACTCTGGTTCCATCTCCTCTGCATTGGCCAAACAATGAATCAGATCTCCAGGGAAAAGTACTATGTCTGCACAAAGTGCATCCCGAGGGGGAGTCCACAGTCAACCCCCTTTGCACGTAGTGATTCGTCATCGATCAACCCATCAGGTGGTTCTAGCAGCAGCCTTCAGCCTGTCATATCGCCACATGCTGACCCTGCTGTGGACTGCCATTCTGGACTGATCATTGATGCCCCAGTGGTGTCCACTGTGACGACCATTGGGGTGCAACAGAGCGCCCCTCAGGAGCCGAGTCCAGTGCTCGGCATTTTGCAAGATTTTTCTTCGTTTAAATACCTATAGACAAGACAGTTGCAGTCACAGTTGCTGGGCACATTTTTATATTTCTATGTCGGACAAGAACTTCTGACAGTTTTGAATTAGAGAATTTTGTTCATGTTTCTTCTTTATTCTCTTTAGGGCATAAATTGGCGATGAAATTCGTAAATATTTCCCATTTGATTGCCTGTATGGTGTTATGTTTGACTTTGCTAATGCCTGTTGTCGTCGTAATAAACTTTTGCACTTGTGGCATAGGCGTTAGTAGGATTAATAGCGGTCTTAGAAATTCTAATGATCGTAACAGTTCTAACAATGTTAACAATTCTAACACTTCTGACGTGGAAATAAAAATGGCAGAGTATCAGTTGGTTAAATATTGGTGGTCAACTGTTGTGAGTTGGCAATGATACATATTTCATAAGAATGGTAATAAGATGAAGATGAGGAGGAGGAAAAGGAAGTGGCAAATGAAGGGGAAAGCTAATTGGAGAAGCTAAAGTCGGAGTTGTCAAGCAGCAGAATTCTGTTTAGAGTTGCCTGTCATACGTCTGTGTAGTATCTGAGCTTCTTCCTTAGCTTCATTGAGAAGTTTATTAGGCCTTAATTTCATTTGAAAGGTTACTATATTTTCATTCATTGTGTCAGATTGTTATTGCCTTTTCAGGTAAATGTTTCCGGTTTTGGGGTTATCTCTTAGCATGTTATTCTGCTGTGCTAAGAAAGCTAGCACTTTGTTGGACTTTGCTGTAAATTTTAAACATTTGCCTTCTTAAAACATTTGGCTTCTGCCTTTCTACTTCGAGTTTTCATTTAACTTAGGAAATATAATGATGATACTGATAACAGTTATTATTAGCATTATTATTATTGTTATTATTAATATGAAGTAAAAATTCGTGAAAGACTTGTAGGAGGATTAAAGTGTCCTGTTTTGTTAAAGGTGTCATGTTGTGGGATTGCTAAAGTCTTGTTTGCACTTAAGTTTAACTCCAAGTACACTGCATACAAGTTGCTATAAAGACATCGTGTAAACAAGTGTGTTATCTTTATCTATTCTAATAGCCATTCCAGCATCAATATTTCCGTAGTGAATATTCAGTCTCGCTCCTTCGTGGATATGATCTAGGAATTCTTTAAAGATGTAGACAAGACCAAAGCAATAATTTCAGTAATGGCTGTAACATTTTCCGTTGTATTTCCCTGCATTCCAAATCCATGGAACCTCCTGCTTTTGAAATCTTTTCAGCTTCCCAGATTCGAATCACTGCTTGAGTTTAACCATAGCATCCTCTGAAATGTCAAATTATCAGCTGGAGTTATTTCACAAGGAAAATCTTTTAGCTTGGCACTGACAGAATTTTCTCTGGTTTTGAATTGTAACTATTGTTTATTAATTTTGATAGTAATTTAATTTTGTTGTTTTGCTGACAGTCTGAAGTTTCGTTATGTTTATCTGTTTGATGGATTTGTAAGAACCCCGTGTTCTTCCGTCGATTTTGTTTTTGTTTCATTAAAGTGTTTGTTTCATGTCAGTCCATTTCTTTTGAGATCAGACTAATAGATACACATGTAGCTGCATGTATAAACATCTATATACCAATACATACGAAACGCGTTCCCACATCACGTATATAAGTGTATGCAAACACATACTGCACATGGACTGCATTAACAAACTTAACGGGGTTGCTGTAACACTTCATATTGTAGCTAGATTTATGAACTACTCTTCTTCGTTTAACAATACTTAAGTTTCAGATGTGGATATTTGCATACTGGAAATTTTGAAAGTCTATAATCAGGCTTGACTAACAAATGAGTCATGACACAGATTAGACTTAAGTGTACTGAAAGTGGCTCCCTTGAGAAGCAGAGTGTTAGGCCACAGTGTAAGTCCCAGTGTTTCTCAGTTCCTGCTACAATAACTGAAGTACTTTAAGTACTTCAGTTATTGTAGCAGTCAATGTATCTTTAGTGCAGTATAATGAGTTGATAATCTGCGTGTTCAAGCATTGTGATGTCTGAATGCAAATTGAGTTCAAGAAGGCACTTGTGTTGGAGAAGATAACCACATGCAACTGCAAGTACCTTTGACAAAAGGTGCTATATAAACGTCCAGTCACGTAACAGACACGTATTGCAAAGTAGATACAGGTCATGTACAGTAAATATGGTTTCCTCTGATTGTTTCAAGGTGACTTGGTGGTAAGAATCTGGTTAATACTTCTCAGTTTAAGTACTCCAAGTACTTCAGTTATTGACACAGTCACGGTGTCAGTTGTGCACCAAAATGACTGTCAGGTGACCTCAAGACTTTTGAGTGTAGTCATTAATATGTGGCATCTTCTCCATTCTGTATACAGGAGGAGTAGGAGGCGGAGGAGGAGCATTATAGCTCTACGCTGTCTTATATTTTAATTCTTATTTGGTGATAATGATAGTAAGCATTGCTCAATGACCAGTATTTTCTCTAGGCAGTGTGACAGCAGTTTTGCGGCTTCGCACACAGCAAAACTGGTTGCACAGTATCAAGTCGTCCAAAAATCCTTCCTTGCAGCAAGTTCAGGAACTCCTGAATTTTCGTCTTAGAGGGAATGTTGTCAAGAACACAGTCAAGGTCTTTACACACTCACCATCTTCTGTGGGACACAAACCTGCACACTGCGTTTCTGCAGTTATGTACACACAATATCAATGCCATGCACTGTCTTGGGTTGAACTTACTACATGACACTGACTTAGCAAAACATCAGCACCAAACAATTATGAACCCTGAACTTCACGACTACAAAATTTCCTGAAATCATTTATTACAGTTGTCACACCAGTTTATGAAACATGAAAAATTAATCACAGGTGAATTAAATTCACAGAAAACGGAAGTCCGGATGCAACAGGCAGCTGAGCTGAGATTGTTAGACATGTAGTAAAGCATAGATCGCTGCATGCATAGAACAGCACGAGTCAGAATGCAAACATAGTAAAGATGTATTACAGCACTCGTTATTTGGCGTACTTGTCAGTAATACTATTGAAAAGACAGACATGACACTCCAAATCTAATGAGAATATAAACACCTGCCTCTAAAGTTAGTGGCATATATATATATATTCACATATGTGTATATATATACACATATATCTTTTCACAACTTCCATTTGGATATTACTACTTTCAATCTATGTTGTAGTCAGTGACACACTGCTCTTTAAAGGTGCTACACAATGAGTGGTGACCATACCTTACAATACTTAAGCTGCATAAACCACCGTTTGTTTATGTTGTAAATGCAAGTACTTAATAAAGCGGAAATATCTCTGATACTCGTTTAATCTAAAACAAACTGCTTTCTCTGTTCATGTACACATCTAGGTGCATTTATATTCCCAATTATTCGTACCTGTAAGTTTTTGGTCAAAGATATTCATATAAGTAATCACAAATTTATAACATACTCCTATCCTCGGAGGCATTATGGTAGTGGATCTTTCAGCCAAACTACAAGGATGCTAATGGCAATCCAACAACTGGAGGATCCTCTCTTAAAGTGCCTCACCAATGTATCATCTGCTAACATGATGTACCAGGACTGGTTTGAAGCTCAGACCAATGTCACCTGAATTTGTACTTGGCCATTGTGTACAGACAGGAATAAATTACTGAGTAAAGTATTGAGATGGCTGCGCATGAAAATTTCTAGACATATGAGGCAACTAGGCTTGAAGCCTCTCCATTTCTCCCCAATTGTTTAGGCATGGAGCATTCCATAAGTTTAGCCACCCAAATATTTCTATTACTCCATAAATGAGTTGGGTGTTCGATCATTCGAGTATCTTTGATCATCAAACCCATTTACATGTACAACTAAAAGGGGAAGTCCAACTGGGTTGTCCTAATACTTGAGGGAAATTTACCCCGGTGAAGTCAGCCATACCCATGAGCCTAATCTAATTACATTCTACATAGTTACTAGCTATTGCAAGACAACTTCAAAACCTATTTCACCACAAACTATTCAAATACAACTTCTAAATGTCAGACATTCTCTTCGCTACTTAGGAACAGAATTCCATACCGGCTGCTGAACAGCTATCAGATAGCCAGCTGAAACCCGTATAGCTCTTTTAAAGTGGCTGCTAATTAAAAAGCTTTTCGCTTTAACTTGCAGGGCCACAGATCCCAGTCTCTCACTGAGAACAGCGGGCATTACAGAAAAATATTTAACAAATCTCAAAATTATTCAAAACAAAACATCCTTTCCTAATAAGAGCCTTTACACCATTGAACTCAGTTCTGCCAGAACTCGATTTTAGCTCAGCTACATGTAGTTTGCTGTCGTTACTAGCTTTTCATGAGCAGCACAATTAAGAATCGCACATAACTGCAGCTGCTTTATACAGTGATGAACTGTGCACAGTCAAAAGTGTTGTAATGAAATAACACGTTTACATTTATGTGTGTAACTCCAAATGAAGCTCACAGAAGCAGTGTCAACCACTGTTTATTCAGGAAAAGAGAAATACTGTTGTAAAAAATGCAAGGAAACCACAAATTATATAGAGGTTGTCTTCAAGTAAAAAAATCATAGGATTTTAGAAGAAATGCACCAGCAGAGGTAAATTCAAAATTTTGTTTTCGGTAAATTTCAAAATTTTTTTTATTCTGAGAGTGACAAGAAGAGGTCCAACTTGTTTCAAAATTTGTAAAATTATTTCATCGAAAAGTGGAGTGTATGAAATCAGACACAAGCCTTGCTTGTCATCCCCCCAAAAGATCCCCACATTCACAAAAAATTTCGGTCAACAGCTGTGAAGCACTTGGCTGACTATTCCTATAACAAGAAGTCTGTTTAACGGGAGCATTTTCAATGCTCAACTGTCACCTTTAACAAATCATGTCAACAACTATATACACAAAACGCATATAATTATATAATAATATATAGATACAAATGTGTCACATTGACCCTATCTGCGGTAATTTTGCTCGACTGTTAACGCTCCCTTGAGTCATTTCATCGGTCGTCTGAATGATTGTGGTTTTTCCACTTCGATTTCCACCGGATGAGTACTTAGCCTTGTTGGCCCCACTATTGGGAACGCCAGCCTGTCTCCGGTGATTCTCGCCACTCTCTTCCGAGGGCTTTGGTGTCCGGCGGCGCAGCCAGGCATGGCGTAGTGCTTCGGCTGGCGTCATCCGCTCCATGGGGTCAAGAATAAGACACCGTCGGATGAAGTCAACAAACTGCGAGTCATCACAGTCCTTAAGTGCCTTCGTCAAATCCTTTGATGATGGAGGTCCACGATATTTTCCTCGCCGGGACCTACCTCCTGATAGTTGTATCTGCCCATCGTTCCCCATTGAAACGGCACAATACCTTGGATAGCCTTGTGAGCTGATAAAGTTACGAGCCCTTTTCGAACTGTCCAGAATCCTCTGCTCTGGAATGCCAAAAATCTCGATGATGCAGGCCAATTGGTCGTTTTCATCTTCACCCGGAAAGAGCGGGTAACCAGTATACAGTTCGGCAAGGATGCATCCGAAGCTCCACATGTCGATGGGCATTCCGTACCGGGCACCAAGAATCACCTCCGGCGCACGGTAGAAGCGGGACTGGATGTACGTGTAGATGCGCTGGTGCTCGTAGCAGCTCGAACCGAAATCAATGACCTTGATGCCGCTTCGCCCTGGATTTTTGAGCAGAATATTCTCTGGTTTCATGTCACAATGTATGATCCGATTGGCATAGAGCAGATCAAGGCACTGCAGGATTGAATGCGCAAACTTTCGAATCAGTGCAACGCTGAAACCCTGAAATCATAAAATGCAATGCTATGAGTTTAAATCGAGGGGTTTAAAATGATTATTGGCAGTTTAACATTGAGCCCAAATTCAGGTTCCCATTGCATCACATGAGTTTGGTAGTCTGTCACTCAGCAACATAACCCAAAATGAATGGTTGTCACTACATATGAATGCTATTGTCAGCTTTCTCCTGTACTCATTAGAAATTACACCTCTAAAACTACATTTCTCAACACTGCTGTTACTCTGTCATAATGTCAAATCTATGATTCAAATCTATTCACCACTGCTGTCTTTACGAAGACACTCAACAGCTTAAGTTCTTACTTTTATTGAAATTAAGTAACGCATCTGTTAACCTGTCACATGTCCATTGGCTGAACAAGGAATTTGAACACTGTTTGATGACCACCGTGTTACCAGCTGGGTGCTTATCTACATGAATACGCTTTTTAGCCATGCGCTATGGCCATACTTGGAGTGAAATGCCTTCCCATGCATGGTACCCATTATCCCTATATTTGTCTCTGCCTTCTACTTTGTCTCACTCTCTGTAGTTATGTCTTCTTATCTCTCTACCTTTCACCCTTTCACTTAACATTGTCAATAACTCAGTCTTTGTCTTCAGGCCATTTTCCTCTGTCGTGTATCCTTCGCTCTGCCTGCATAGTATCTACCCCCTCTGGTGGTCGTTAGCGTCGTCCTTCTGATAACATAAAAACTGATGCACTGGCCTACAATATTAAATGTAAATTACATGTACAAGGTTTTCTACAGTGACCTTAAGGTCTCGACCCTGCTAATTTTTCAATGAATTTATTGGGTGAGATTCTTCACCACTGCTGCCCATTTAAATGGGTGCCACGCCATTTAAGGTTAGTAATCAGACCACATAGAACTAACCATCACTCAGTATAACTGGCACTATCAAAGTCCTATTAAATGTGCTTGCACACCTTCCTTACCCTTGATGCATAAGAACCTGCTAAACTGCTTATCTCTAACCATTTTGCCCCGTCACCTCCAAAGGAATAAAACCACAGCCCCGGGAAAAATGAAGGTTTTTACATGTTTGTGAAATAACAACCAACCAGTAAGCATACAAGACATAAAACTTATAATTTCAAGCAGGGAAACACTTTCCCCACTCGACTAATGCTAAAAGCCTAAAAATGTACTTGGAGTAGCAGTACATCCAACAGATGCTACCTTCTCATATGCACAGGTAAGCATTACAGGTCGTGAAATGAAAAACTTCTTGAATGGAATGTCTGAAAGTGGTGTACCAGAATGTGCACTCAAATACCTGTTGACCTTTTCTCTGCAAACAACAAAGGTATTGTTGGTGGTTACCTAAGAGCCAAGATGACACGGACAGACAACATCAAGTCGTGAACTGAATTATCGTTCGACCAGTTAAACAAAGGGACAGGGACAGAAGCAGATGGCACAAAATTGTCTGTGGTGCTGCCAATCCTCGGCTCAAGGACGGCTGAAGACAATACAAGACTTCAGTAGGTCACTCAGGCTGAGATTCACCATCTGTGATGCATATCAGTCACTTTGTCTTCACTCTCTTCAATCCGTACAGCTCTCTTCACTCTCTTCAATCTGTATGGCTCTCAGATCAGTCATGGATTTCACGCGAATCCACTCGCTGTCAGCTATGAGATGTTCAAAATATTTAATGGCGTCGGTCACTTGTAAAATCTGGGTCAAGATCTTCCGGCCGTGTGACAGCGTTCGACTGACAGCTATCGTGCCAGTGACTGACTTCTTCCTTGTTGCTCCTGAATGGCTGGAACCATCACCTGTGAATTGCACATCTGTAACCGACACACCTTGATGAATATCATCATTTCAGAATTACAATCAACTTTCGGTCCTAACATTAGAATAAAATCAGCTTCACTAATACTCCTCTTCTCATCACTTTCTAAAAAACATGACCTCACCTCCGCAAATTTAAACTTTTTTGTTGCCACAGAACTTTCCCCTACTTGATTTCACTTTTTGTAACCGTAACTGTAATCAGAAATTTGTATCACAAATCTTCAAGAGATACTAATCAAAGGCACTCTCTGTGCTAGCACTGACAATTAACGATGTTAAATGTCACTGGGAACAGAACACTCAGCCATTAGCAAACATTGCTCAGATAACTAGACAAGTCAGCAGTGACTAGCTCGTGCTCACACTCAGAGCCCTACCAACAGATTTCCAACTAGAGTGAATGATGCCAGCATGTTCAGATTTCCTGAAGTACACATTTCCTGAAGAACATAGTTCCTGAAGCACATAATTCTTTAAGCATGCAGTTCTTTAAGCACATAATTCCTGAAGCTAAAGCTGAAGCACATAATTCCTGAAACACACAGTTCCTGAAGCAAGTAGTTCCAAAAGCACATAGCTCAGAGGATGAGGTTATTAGTAGTTACTACTCATCTCTATCACCCATCAACAAACAATGACTATGTGTCACTTGTTTTCTTGATACCAATCAACTAAAGTAATTGAAACCAGTTTACCAGGGACTAGGACACTGTAGATTAAATGGTAAAGTGGTTTCTGTAGCAAAACGTGCTATAGTAAAGTATGTACATGCAAAGCAAAGACCACCGTCACCATAAATCTGTCAAATAGTCACCAGACTTAGCATAATCTAGACAATTTTTATACTGTGCGGCAAAAATATTACACAATGAAATTGTCTGAACTTTGGTCGCTTGCATAATAATCGATGCACATGACTTCAAATTAGGGCCCTCACGGCATATATTAAATTAAGTATCGTTAGGGAATCAAAATAAAATTGAAAATAAAAACACTTAACCAAACTCTACATAAGGAATCACAGTTAGATAGCTAACAGAACAAGATTATAAATATGCAAGAAATTTTTGAGTGCAAATTAACTTTTCCATGTTTGTGAAGGTCGGATATGCGAGAAATTTAAAGGTTTTACTAAATTTTATTTAATTCCACTCAGTTCAAATTATTCATAATGAAATAATATTAATTTTGTTCACAGGTCAAACCAATTTTAAATCGCAATATACAATTATTAAGGCTGTGTAATATTTTAACATGATGTAAATAACTAATGAAAAGGTTATAGAATCCTGTGATAAACAAGTTTAATCAATCAGCTAACCAGCTCACCAACCAAACTAAACCAAAACTAAGCTAAATTATCAAAGCCTTCAACCAAACTAACCTAAACCAAACCAGACAGAACAGCCAACCTGGAATTTATTCTTCTTGATAAGCTCATACAGATTGAAGCTGAGCAGCTCAAAGGTGATGCAGATGTGGTTGCGAAAGCTGAAATGTTCGCACAAGTGAACAACGTTAGCTGCATTGTCTTTATCACATTTCTTTAGATGTTCTAAGATCCGAATCTCCTCCTGAGCCTGGCGGTGGAACCGCTTTTCATTCCGGACCATCTTCAGCGCCACATTCTGCTGCGTTTTGTGGTCATAGGCTTTGACCACTTGACCAAAGCTGCCCTTCCCAATGACCTTGAGAACTTCGTAACGATACGCGATGTGGTCATGTGGCGTCTGAACGTAGGTGCCCTGGTCATCATCGTATCCGTCATTATTTGCACTTCCTGCCACTCCAGATCGCTTGTTTGCATTCTGTCCGATGAAGTAAATACTCGGATAATTGTAGATTTCGCTGTGCTCGTACGATGACAACTTATGCATGTACATCTTGAGTGTAGTGTCTGGGCTCATCGCCAGGGTGCGCTGTTGATGCTGTTTGCCTGCATCTCCGCTGCCCCGGGCTTCCTTGCTTGTGGCGCTGGGTGACGTTCGAATGGCCGGTAAGTGAACCTGAACAGCTGAAGTGCTATCGGCCTGCCCGAAGGCGACCCCGCCGCCACTATACTGGGACTCCCTCTGCCGAGTGTGACCCTTTCCTTCGTCGTATCCCTGTCTGTCATTGCGACCTGGATCGGGGTAGTGAGTTCCCGCAGCCCCCTGATTCGTTAGAGGCGGTAAGTGACGGGCGGGCATGACGAATTCAACCATAAATCGTTCTAGCGCGACAGAAACCTTCCACAGCGATCAAGAAAGGAATTAAGTCGTCCGAATTCCCCGTACTCGATCACCAAAACAAAAATCGCTTGACGCATTCGACCGTTCCACTGTGCCATCGAATGCTCGACTGTACAAAGACGGACTGTGAGACGGAAATTAACTCCAGCCTCTGCACTCAAACTTTAATAATACGCCAAAATCAGAAACAAACATAGAAATCGCAATTTTGGCTTTTGTCCCCCTTGAACTTCAAATATATTGTTGAAAACTTGTTCGAAAGATCTCATTTATTGTCAATTTGTGTAAAACCGTCCCTCCTTAGGGCTCGCTGAACGCCACTGTTGCATCTGGTTGCCAAGCACCATGTGTACTTACGTCATCAGAATATGCGCTTCTTTTACGTTGAAGCTCTATGAGTACAATGCAGTAAGGACCTCAGTCGAAATTATTATTAACCTGACAAATCGAAAATTTTATCACTTAGTCCTTCCCGTCCCTCAAGCCGCAAATGAGGTCAGAATCTCGTCATAAAGTAAAGGGCTTCCAGTTTTCCATATATGTATATATGTACCGCGGTATGTAGGCTTATGCATGCAGGCCTGTGCTTATACAGTTTTACTGTAAATAGCTTCGATCCTGCTCAGTTTCAGTGAATTACTGGGTGAGAGCCTTCACTTCCGCTGTCCGTGTGAATGGAAGCAACGCCATTCCTGGTCTCGTGCACCTATCGTGCTAGCCCGAGATCGATAGCCCCCTACAGATAATTGGACATGTGTTAATGATCAGTATGCAAAGAGACACCTTTTACAGCGGCACTAATAGGCAGTGCTTTAGTGAAGGAGCTAACCGGGGGTCAGTCGTTCGTTAACGTTTTCAATGTATTACTGGACGGCAGGGGGCGTCAAAGTCGTTAAAAATGCATATCTTGGCTCACCTTTTTAAAATTACCCAGGCACCTTCTAATCGAATTTACCCGCATTTCGTGGATTGCATCACAGAGGAAAGTGCAGCGAGTTCAAAGCCCTTCGCGCAACGGCACTTTTTTAGCCTGCAAATATGATAAATCGTCACCCCATGCAGCTTATAGCCGATCTATAGCTTCTATATTATATATAATTATATACTTAGGCTATGTTTATGTGTGCTTATATATAAGCCTACATATAAGTGTTGTAGGCCTACATGCACGTATGCACGTACGTTGCGTCTACAAGGCCGTGAGGAAGTCTAATATAGCGCCAGTCATTGTCTCAGCGCAGAAGGCTTTGTCATCCCATCACCGTAGCATGGCAAACAGCAGTAAAGACATTGCATAAATCTACAGTGCAATTCTTATTGGTCAACGGCTACAAGACGCCCGCGTGAACTTACTGTGATAGAGGTTAATATATAGGCATTGGCGCAACGACGTTTCAAAATTTGGGGGACATCACGGAGGGACGGAACAGGCGTCCCTGCACGCTGCCACATCCCTTGCATGACTTACAGCTAGGTGTCCTGAAGCTTCATTTCCATTTGTATTCATTCATTCTGTGTGGAAGTATATATACATAATGCAGTACATGAGGCACTCCTCACACCACTTGCCTAGCAACGTCTTATGATATGCATACTTTTCATGGGTAGTTTTCCCAGATGAAACACACGAGAATCTAGACATATAAATAGATACAGACAGAGAGACGGACTATCGGTCCGATAGATAGTTACATAGAAAGGTGTGTGGGTGGGTGGACGGACGGACGGACTGCATTGACCTACCTCGGCAGCTTCCACTCCTCCTCAAATCCTCCTTCCTTCCCTCTTTCTTTCTGCTACCTCTTAATTCATAATTATCCTACTGGACTAAACACGTACGTAGCCTTTGTTTGCTTTGGCCTCTTGCGTCGGTCATCCCACGCTTCCTCCTCGCTTCTGTGGTCCTTCAATTAGTCGAAATGGATTTCTCCCATTTCCCTCTGCCCTTCCTACTAAATAAAGATAAAAGGGGCGACCAATCGCCTTTAAATAGCAATTGGAAATCACTACCAATGACTGAGACTCGTCACGATGACCATTCGAATAACCGATCAACCGTGCTATTGCGGTAAGTAAGACAGGTTATAACTAACACGTAACGGAATTTTACATTTAAGACATCCGTCTGTGAATAAGATTAGTTTAGACGACAGCGCTTGCAATAGTTTATAGTCGTTGGGACTTTGATGACGTAAGCCCTACGTCTACTCTTTCATGACCCTAAAATTTGCGAGGACGCTCTTAGTCCTTGGCATATTTTCACAATAAATTTAGTTTTATCGATATTTTCATTAAGTTTTCTATTTTTCCGTATTTTTCGGCCACTGACAAGGAGCCATGCAGTTCCATTGATAAAAAGCTCCTATAACGCTGTTCACCTTGGGACCGTGGGCCAACCAACCTACTCTGTAGCCCTGCATGTTAAAACGACCTATAATTTTTGGGCGCACGTGGAGGGTCTTAATCGTAATCGTAATTCCGAGATTTCTACAGCGCCCAACGAAAGCCGCGCCGCGGGGACCATCTTATTCATAGGCGCTCAGTCAAAACAAAATCGATAGGCAAAAGGATTCGGTTCCAGGTCAAGATCCAAAAGTCAGACACAGAGACTGCGTGGCAGCTACGGGGGGTGTTTCGGGTTAGAGAGGGGAGAGAGATAAGAGGGAGAAGGGGTGTCCGGGTACTATCAGTGAAAGAGGAATGTTTTTGAGTTTTGAGTGAAAGGCCGAAGCACGTGGAGGGCCAAGGACTCGGTTAAAGGCCAGTGTAAATGTAAATCTCCGAAATTTCTCAGCGCCGCACAAAAGCCGCGTCAGGGAAATAAACTTATTCACCTGCACTAGCAAGAGCAAGAGCAAGGTTGTTTGGTCAGCTTTGGTACCGTGTCCGAATCCGGAGTTTCAAGCCAAACAGACAACATATTGCTACGGTGGAAATAGTTTGTGCTTGTGAAAAGCGGTGATGGGATAGAGTTGGAGCGGAAGCTTGAACAGTTCTGTTTTCAGTCTTGGACGATTGTGAATCGATGGCAAATGTGAGTTACGAAGTTTGAAGGACATTTACGTAAATGTTACAATTTTCCAGTAGATGCGCCGAGGGACCTTAAGCGAATAAGTGGCAAAATGCCAAACAGTCATATAGTAATGTCGTTATGTAGGCCTACACATACAGGGGTAGAAACAGGTATATTACATACATCCAAAAGAATGTACTACGCTGAAGTCTGACATGTTTCCAACATGTAGGCCTACTCTTACTATAAGTTTGGAATTCACTGCCCATTTCAGTTCGTTCTGTCGATTCTTTGATGTCAATCATGTCTAAACTAAAGAAGCATTTCTTTCAACTTGCTACCCACCGTAGCCTGGCTCCTCTGACCTACTGGAATTCGACCCGGCTTCTCCAACTGAATTTTGACTGCGATTCAGGCTTGAAGCGACCATCGACTAATGCCTCTGGCATTATGATAATGGCCCTACGTAGAAGTCTTTAGATTAGATTAGCTGTGTACAGAACTATTTGGCAGTAGTTATTGGCAGTAGTCATCTCCTAGCGTATGCCATGTAGGCCTTTAGGGTTGACATTAGGCTAATTGCCTTACAGTTTATGAAGATCAGCTGTGACGCCATGTTACTGAATTGTTGTTTCCAGCCTTTGTCGCGTGTCTGATTGGCAGCGCCTGGGGTGTCCCTCTGCTGGCCCCTGTCTCGTATCCGGCACAGGATAAACTGGAGCAACTTCAGGTCAGAAAACAAGCGCAGCAAATCTTGACAGTTTTTACATGCACGGCAAAGCAAGGCCAGTTAAGGTTAGGTCGCGATCATCTGAACCCCTCGGATCACAGGCGCTACATGCGAGATCGGTGTTCTGTCTCCCATCATACAAACTCATCGATCCTCCATCACTTGCAATTTCTGCATCGGCCTTTCACTCAAAGCTGAAAACATTCCTCTTTCACAGATCCTATCCTCACACCCCTTCTTCCTCTTATCTCTCTCTCCTCTCCAACCCCAAACACCGTCCCCCATAGCTGCCACGCTCTCTCCGTCTGACTTTTGGATCTTGACCTCGAACCGAACCCTTTTGCCTATCGATTTTGTTTTGACTGAGCACCCATGAATAAGCTGGTCCTTGCGACGTGGCTTTCGTTGGGCGCTGTAGAAATTTCGGAATTACGAATACCCATGAATTTGTCATAATCCGATGCGATAACGCAGTGTAGTTATCATCACTGCACAAGGCATCACTCGATGGTCCCTCCGAGGTGAAATCTCTCATTTCACAGATATGATCTGTCAGACAAGAGTCGAAATCCTATGCAACAAATTTAGATGCGAATGTCTCCATTGGGCAAATTCCCTCCCTTTGTCCGCATCTGGTTGATCCTTCCTCCCCTCTGCAGGCGTCCTTTATGGACGATACCTACAATGGATAACAAGGCCGGGAAAGCCGAGCGTGACCTGAATAACAAAAGTGGCATAGCAAAAGCATTCTAACACTGTTAGCGAAATAATGCACAGACGCCTACAGATAAACTGCCTTGGGTTAAAGGGTGACTCGCAAGAATTTACGTGCTGTATGATCACAGTTCAGAATACTGGTAGGCGTAACCTTCCTTATCGTCGAGTAGGTAAGAAGGGAAAGTTTCGAGAACTAGAGCTTAATGACGAGGTTAGCATCAACCACCTGCCTTAATAAAAAAAGCTTCATGGGAGACCAGCTAATTCATGGGCACTTCACCTTGTCACCTTGTGCTGTCAGCTCTTTGAGCTCTAGCGACCGTCATGATCAATCTTCTCCATTTCTTTCTTTCCAATGTCGCGTCCCTTAGTTGTGTCAAGTTCATTCCAGTTGCTTCGTGTATCTTGTCCATCCATTTTTTCCTTGGTCTCCCTTGTTTTCTCTTTCCCTCTCCACAAGCCAGCATCATTTCTTTTTCCAATCCATCTGATCTCATAACATGTCCAAAGAACCTCAGCTTTGATTTTAGCACTGTTTGTTGTAACGTCTCATCTTGCTCAATTCCAATCGCCCTGCGTACCCATTCATTAGTCCTTTTCTCCGTCCATGATGTTCTCAGCATCTTCCTCCATATCCACATTTCACAAGCATTGATTTTTTTCTCTATTTTCTTGGTCATTGTCCACGTCTCACTGCCGTATGTTACTGTTGGTATAATCAAGGCCCTCACCAATCTTTTTTCGTGTCTGTGCTCACATGTTTGTCTTTCCATATTTTTTCTAGTCCATTCATTGCGGCTTTTCCAATCGCCACCCTTCGGTTTATTTCCATGTCGCACTTTCCTTCTCTTTCTACTACTGATCCCAAGAATGTAAAGCTTGTTACCGTCTCTAATTCCTCTCCATCCACCATAAAACTGCCCTCCTCAGCTGTTGTCATGATCTTCGTTTTCTTTATATTGAAGTATAGTCCTGCTTTCTCGCTCTCTCTCTTCAGCCTTCTTATCAGTTCTACCAGATCTGTTTTTTACTTGCTAATAGTGTTGTGTCATCTGCGTATCTCAGATTATTCAGTGTTCTTCCCGCTATCTTTACTCCCTCTTTTGCTCCATCCATTTCCGCCATCCTCATTATCCTTTCTGCATATAGGTTAAATAGGAATGGGGACAGAATGCATCCCTGCCTCACTCCTTTCTTTATTTTGATTCTTTCAGTATCTCCAAATTCAGTTCTTATTACCGCAATCTGTTCTTCGTACAATCCCTTGAGAAGTTGTATCAAGTGCCTTGGTATTCCCATTTCTATTAAGGTTTTCCACATCAACTCATGATCAATGCAATCGAATGCCTTACTATGCCTTACTAATTGAGGGATAAACAATGGATTTGCCATGGCATTTGCTGGATGTTTAAGTCTGATTAATTGTTAATAAATGTAAGCAACAACAAAAAGCCGAAATACAATTTATTCAAAAATCAAAAAATTCATTTTAGGTTTTGAGTCAACTAGAGTATGAAAGAGCCATGCAAATATTTTGCTCTGACAACTTAAGAGCATGTCAGCAAATCGATGGCCTGGAACAGTCAGACAATTGCAGACGAATCAGGAAGGATTGCACGACTGAAGCCAAAGATGGAACTTTTCGACCAGACAGCTCTACTGGATTTCGCATTCACGATCAAACTGTCATTGAAGACAAACAGAGGAGTGACCTTCCACCAGCTGAAACTGGTTATCTCAAGGTCAGTGAAAATGATGGATGGCAAGTTTCATCGAAAGCATATCGATACCCATTCAATCAAGTCAACTCTGCAGAAACTTTTATGGTACCCCAACAAATCAAATTTGGGTCACTGGAAACAGCTTTTGAAAGCCTTCGAAATCCAAGACAGATCAAATTCAGATCATTATATTCTGGTTCAGAAAGCATACGTAATCCAAGGCAGGTCAAATTTGGATCACTGTATTCGGATTCAGACAGCATACGTGATCCAAGGCAGGTCAAATTTGGATCACTGTATTCGGATTCAGACAGCATACGTGATCCAAGGCAGGTCAAATTTGGATCACTGTATTCGGATTCAGACAGCATACGTGATCCAAGGCAGGTCAAATTTGGATCACTGTATTCGGATTCAGACAGCATACGTGATCCAAGGCAGGTCAAATTTGGAACACTGTATTCGGATTCAGAGAGCATGCGTGATCCAAGGCAGGTCAAATTTGGATCACTGTATTCGGATTCAGACAGCATACGTGATCCAAGGCAGGTCAAATTTGGAACACTGTATTCGGATTCAGAGAGCATGCGTGATCCAAGGCAGGTAAAATTTGGCTCACTGTATTCGGATTCAGAGAGCATGCGTGATCCAAGGCAGGTAAAATTTGGCTCACTGTATTCGGATTCGGACAGCATACGTGATCCAAGGCAGATCAAATTTAGATCCCTGTAATCTGATTCAGAAAGCAAACGCAATCCAAGACAGATCACATTCGGATCAATGAATTCTGATACGGATGGAGCATGAGACTATCGGCAGATAAAATTCAGCTCACTGCATTCTGATTTGGAAGGAAAGTACAACAGCAGATTTGTCAGATTGGAAACACCTTCATGAATTCCACCAGATAGGATAGTCATATTAAAATAATGGATCACATACAACTCCTTCCTTCAAAATCGTCCCGATTCTTCACTGGGTTTTGGAGCAATTATGTTGACAAACAACTTAAACCTACTTAGAAATAAACTGAAACACAACAAATGAAGTTTCTCTCAAATGATTATCAGTTTGATCAACAGCATCCTGAAACAGGATAAAAGTTCACTGCTGTATACGGCAGTCAAGATACAATGAAGGATAAACCAAATGAAACCTGGTCACAGTGCCACTTTGACTAAAAGCGAAATGCAGATAGAGTATTGTACAGTAGTTTGTCTCAGTACTTTTTGGCAGCACAGTGTAAGTACAAAATTAACAAGTACTTTTAACCAGTTTGAACTTTGATTCAAGGTTGACTAAATACCGCATAACAAAACATGATTATAAGATACAAGCAAGGGTGTCTGATTAGTTTTGTGAGCATAAAAATACATATACCTGTATGTATAGAACATACATGACATATGGCATGAAAACCTACTGCATGCAGAAATAAAAAAGCAAATGAAGAACACAACAAAACAAGTTGGGTGTGCTCCACAAGGTCTTAAGTATAGCATACCTTGCACTGATTGCTTTGGAAATGACTTACCTAATAACCTAAAACTGTGTAGCTCTCTAAAAATTACACTCCCCTTCTTCCTCTTATTCCTCATTCCCCTCCAATCCCAAACATCACCCACCTAGCTGCCATGCTGTCTCTCAGACTCTTGGATCTGGACCTGGAGCCAAACACTTCTGCCTATCGATTTGACTGAGCGCCTGTGAATAATAGAAATCTTGGAATTACGATTACACCTGTCGAATTCTGATGACTCATTTGCATCACTGAGTCATACCCAAGTATATTCTTAAACCTGAGGCTACCCTGGGATGAGAAAATGACCAATTTCCTAATCACAGCCTTTTGACTGCTAATGTTGCCCAAATTCATATTTTACTCATTTTGCCACATAGGTTGTCTCTCTAATTTCTAAGAATGAAGCAAGGACAAGTGAATCATTTTATTTTCTTTAAGAAGATCCTACAAATAGTGACTTCAATTAAATACCAATCATTCCATCAAACCACACACCGATTTATCCAACTAAATAGTAACTGCTTCTATGCAAGAAGGTTCGGTTTGTCCCTATTAGGATCGTAGGGATAGACAAGGAACTCGGAAAACTTCTTGATCTGGGTAATTCCTCTTACTTCATGCTCCATCAGGGGTAACTTTGTTATATGAAAATCCTCATAGAGATCTTCAATCTGAAAGAAAATAAACATTCACATCGGCATCATACACCAATAACGTAAACAGCCTGGACAATATAGGCACAGTAATTTGTTCCAGCTCATCTTGTCTCTCTCTCTTATTATCAAATCTCAGCTGGCTGCATCTCAGTGATCATGATTACCTACTGCAGTTTCACTTCTGTTGCAACCATTATAATAGTGCTATACAAGTCTGCAGATTAGATTAGATTAGACTGCTTTACTGGACAGTTCTTGCAGTTGAAGGACCCTGCGTTGAGAACTAGCCAACGATGACATAAGAGTAAATATGCGAATGTTTGTTTGCCTCACATAATCCATGTACTTCATCTGAGGAACTGTTAATAGTGGCAAAAACATTGCAATTAAGGGGATTAATCGTCTAAGAAGTGTGCAAAAACGACCTTGTTTTGTTTCCAGTCAAGGTCAAGTCAACGACTTTCAAATTTAGACCAGTGTAATGTAACATCGGCATTAATTTGATTGCAGCGAATGCAGTTGATTGCAACCGTATCACAAAAACAACTTTCCCTTGCATATAATTAGCTATATTTATAGTTCTGTTTATATCTGTTCCTTGCAGAAACACTGTACATGCAGAAAAAATTATCTGATTGGGTTTTTCCAATGGTCTCATAAAGTTATTAATACAACTTTGGATGATATTGCAACTATTTACGTCCAGCCATTTAAATAGTCATGTCCTCTTCTTGATCATCAGCCTCAACCAAAAATATCAATTAGATCTTTCAGCCAATGTTATGAAGGCTCTAGAAACAAATGCTTCTGACAATGCAAAGGTTTGGAATCCAAAGACAGTGACAGATAAAAACATTATGATGGGAGATTTCACCACTGATTTGGAAAAAACATAAGCTCATTTTTGGGCTAAATTAGTTAATATTTTTAGCTCTTTGCCTGCTGCTACAAGTTTGCCTTAAAGTGGCTACATTTAGCAGTGTTTTATTACATTTTATTCTGTTTGTGAATTTGTTTTAGATTTTCAAATTCCTAATTCTGATTTTTAATTTGAAATTATTTTAATACTTTAATTAACTCTGAGGTAAATACATGAACTGATCACTGTTTCTTGACAGAATATTACTATATATCTATATTTTTGAAGATTTTAAGGATCAGCTTTCATATGCACTGAAAATGGTAAAAATGACCAAAACAACGTAACTAAATGTAAATGTCAAAATGTAAATGTACACGGTTTTCTATAGCAACCATATGGTCTTGACCCTGGTCATTTTTCAATGAATTAATCGGGTTAGATCCTTCACCACCGCTGCCCGTTTGAATGGGCGCCATGCCATTTAAGGTCCCCAATATGTATAGCTGCCCCAGAGTTAAGCATTGCACAGTTGGTGCTTGCTTCCCATCCAGACTGCACAGGTTAAAACTTCCAGTGACTGTTTGCTGAGTTTATATAGCTACATCAAACCATCACTCTTCACCTTCAATTGATGCTTCTCATTAGACAGTGGCGAAAGACAAACATAAAAATTTTAGGTAAATGAATAAACGCACAGCACTTCCAAGAAGTGCTGGAAGTTGCGCAAACATACCTGGTCAAGATACTTCGCCTGTATCTTGTGCCGCGCCTCACACATCTTGCATGGCTTCTGTCCAGTCGGCAGAAGAACCAGCTGATTGACGACCACGTTGTGCACGTCGATGTTTGACTTGGTCAGCTCCTGGACAAGACGCTCGGTTTCGTACAGAGACAGGAACTCCGCAATGCAAACACAGATGAACGTTGTCTGCTCCTGCATTTCAAAAGACCAGATGTTCCTCAAACAGAAGAAATGCAAAAGTGGCAATGTTGACAGCCACAGTTTCTTTAAATCTTATATAGCTGAATCATATACCAATGTCTAATCGAAAGGCATCAAATGATGGCATTAACCAACTGTGGGTTAAGAACTTGTTCAACAAGCCTCACAACGGAAGACACATGGTTCACTTTCCAGCTAGGATAGAAATTTAAGTGGTTTTCTTAGCCACTCAGAGGTCAGGAGTTGACAAAATGATAACTCAATATTTATATTCCACCGACACCCTCTAGTCAAAAATGAGGATCCCACTGGCAAGAGAACCCGGCTGCTAGGGAGAGGACTGGCCACCCAATCACCTATGCCAAGGCTGAAACCTCAATTCAGAGCCATAGCTTAAAGGCAATGAATTCTTAATTCTACTTCTTGTGACATATGAACATCTGGTTACAAACTGGTCCAATGTGTTAGCTTAACACTATTAAAAGTTAATAATAGTTAATAGGTAAATCAATGGCCCTAATCGTACCAACTCGGCCAGATCAGCTCCATATTTCAAGCTCAAATTATCCTTTGAGATATCTAGCCTAAAATCGCTATGAAGTACTTCTTGAAACGTAACTGCTTTAAATACAGCTAGCAGACCATGACAGGAAGGCTCTCATCTGAATGGAAGCCTTTTCTGGAGACTAATGTGTACAACTAATGGAAGCCATGTCCTACAGCCAACGACGACCAAAGACTAAGCTGCCTACCGGATTCTTGAACTGTTCATTGACTTGCTTGATGACAGGAAGAATCTCCTCCAGTTTACGTGTCATGTCATCTGTGTTCAAGTCAGACATTCCAAGGATTCCGGCAACCTATGCATCAAGACGTTCAAAATTCACGTTCAGTGCCAGATTCATGCAGAGCATACTTCATATTTAATGCAGTTTCCCAATTTGGATTGTTAAGCACTGGCCTTCACCTCTGTTACCTGGGTTTAACCTCCTGGTGCTCTATGCACTCATGCACAAGCAGAGAACTTTATTACCCAAAATAATCCTTTACAAATGGATTCAGCTTATGTGTGGATGTGATAGTGCAGGAGTCACCAAAATTTGAGGATCATGTTTGGCATTCAATTTAACAGCCTCCAAGTGATTCCAAAGCAGAGCCATTCTAGTGCTATTGACGGTACCACATGTACAGAAACAGCCTTCACCGTGCTTCTCACCATTTATTTCAAGCATCCTTTCAACTAATTTGTACTTAAACCATTATAACTTCTGTGGAAAGGTTCTCCAACTAGGTGGCCTGATAATCTTTTTCTTTTGCTTATCATTTAAGTTAGAAAACCTTATATAAATTACATATCATATAAAACTGGCTGGCTCCCACATACGCAAATTCCAATTCAGAGTTTAATAAATAATTGGCCAGTTATGACATATGTCACCTGGGAAACAAATGGGCTAATATGGTTTTTCAGGCGAAGTATTTTTCCCAGTCCCTTCTCGACAATCGACGGAAAAGCAAGAAGTCGCAGAGTGTGACCGGTGGGTGCCGTGTCAAACACAACAACATCAAAATTCATGCTTTTCACCAGTCTGAAAATAACACAAGACAGATTTATACAGCAAGAGCAGAACTTCATTGAAATAAAGGAAATAACACATAAGTTAAGATGACAGCCCTTTGCAATTAGCCAGAAAAGTTTATAACTCATAAGATGATGTAATGAGCAATTATTTATTATTATGGTTGTAAAAATAAAAGATTGGTTCAAAAACCTATTGTTAATACGTTGGCCTTTCACCAATGCATGTAGAGTTCAAAAGCAGTTTATCCTGCAAACTTAGCAACTTGGTGTCAAGATGCGCAACCCATAAAGCAAGATGTCCGCCTGCTGAATTAAGGGTTGCACAGCCTCTAAATTCTTTAACCTCAGGACTCAGACCTAAAGAACGTTGTTGATAGCAGTATGCATTGAAACAGTGATTAAATTGCCTTAAGCCGAGTGATTAATTATCTCACTTTAACTGAGCTACCAGCTGAAGTTTCTTTCTGTTAATTAAGTTGCAAATTTGGTCTCGTCTTCTAAGTGAACAAGAGCTAACACATTGTAAGCATCTGTCCCTAGCCTAAGTTTCATGCAAGACAAAAGTCCATCAGAAAACCACTAAGGAATGTTTGCCGTTTAAATTTACTCTTGGATCAGAAACCACACAGATGTCCAACTACCTTACATCAATTGTATGGTGTTTTAAAGGAAGCAAGGCTGTGTTAGATGTAGTTTGTGATGAAAGACAGCAGTCCATACACTCACTTCATCACTTCTGAGTAGCTCATGGCTTCATCAATACCAGGCAGCGCCTGCATCACATCTTGCATCATTGATCGTCCAAGACTAAATGCACCTGTGACAGCAGCACAACGACGACCAGCACTTTATATAATCTCATCTAATCTAGTCTAATCTCTAGCGCCGCTATTATAAACCGCAGGGCGCTAATTAGTGGTTGTTTTAAAATGAGATCCTAGCCTACATCAATTCCGTAGCAAAGTAAGGCCAAATCAAGAGAAGTCTAAGACCACAATTTGAACTACGGTAAATGAGCTATGTTGAAAGACAAACTGAACAGTCCAATTACATCACATTTCGCTGACATTGGTTCACTGTAAATGCACTGATTAGAAAGTATTAGGAGTATTAGAAAACATGTTTCATTTTAGCGCTAAACATGTAAACTCTGGTTTTGAGAGCTCCATTTCCCTCGGGGCTCTCATGCTGGGAATGCCAAAATAGTTTGCACTGTAAGAGGTGCTATATAAATTGACAAATATAATAGCATTTAAACTAATATCACAAGTCTACGCATATTTATCAAACTGTCTAAAAGAAAACTGCCACCATGGGTTGGCATATTGTGAGGACTGAAGTTGACCTGTAATTTAATGTCATGTAAAAAGACAATTTTTACAGCTTCCAATACAGGTGCCATTATCAATACAGGTATTATTATCATATATTACCTGATCACATTACATTACGCTAACCACTAGTTTTACAGATATTCTGTTCATCTGCAAGCAGTTCGTTACATTGCAATCTGCTAACAAAAGACTGTATCAAGTTCCTTGACACACTTACTCTGTTCGTCAAAATACTCATCCGGGAGTTCGCCAACCCCAACATTCGGATCAATTTCCTAGAAAACAAACAAAATTCAATAAATTACAAAACGTTCATTAATTGATTTGTTACAGTGTGTTTGTAATTTTGTAGTAGAATATGACTACAGTCATGTAAGGCGACCATGAGGTTAGAATATTAGAATTCATAAAGGAATAAAGATTTGACTCAACAAATGCAAGTTTCATAAGTTAGTGGTTAGGCATCTATGCAGTTTCTTTGAAACAGTGCCACAAATGCCTGATCATATCATAATACAACAGTTGTTTTGTTGCCAAAAGAAATTTACTGCTGCAGTTCCTTTTCAAAGAGATCTTTGTCAAAGAAAGCAACACATGGTTCAGTCTGGAAGTTTTCAAATCTTTAACATAATAGAAAATGACAATAACAAACCAGTAAAATCACTTAATCGCTGGTTCTACTGCTTTAATAAGAACTGCACATTTGACATAACACATTTGGATCTGTGAATAAGCTGGTTCCTGTGACTTAGCTTTTGTTGGCCGCTGTAGAAATCTGAAGTTTACAATTATGATTACTACTGTCACCCCATTTAATGGATCCGGTATTTAGTTCAACTTTAGGACAGGACCTTATCAGAGTGTAACCTTGTGACTACATGTTGCTTCATGTGGCTGTTAAAGAAAGAGCTATAAGCGTCTAACCATTGCGTAAAGGTTGTCAAACCCCTTGACTTTGGTCGGCACTTTTGTAAACTTCTGATCAAAAGCATCCGATATGTTGTGTGCAGGATCTGTTGAAATTATCAGAACTGATGATCGAATCTTGGAAAGCTGTGTTGCCAAGCTACAGCTAAACATCAAATCATAAGCACATTTACAATACTGAGACACTATACAAGTACATATCTTTAGCATCACATTTTCTCTGCATGGCTATACCATTTACCAATACCATTATTATAAAAATTCAAACAAAGAACTGGAGAAAAAGAAAGAAAATGTGTTTCTTATTTTTGTAGTTGAAAATACTAAACCACAAAAATGTTCCAGTTATAGCATTAGACAAATTTCATATTGTATAGTCAAATTAACTCATAACATTATCCAGAAAAAATTACCCTACACAAACTCTCATGTAAGGAATTATCAAAACGTGCCAGGGAAGGCCGTGGACAGGACCAAAAGAGCCCTCCACTTCTGTTAACGCTTTACATCTGTTCAAGCAAATCAGGAAAAACTTTCCATCAGCGGCAGCATTCAGCTCTTCGACACAGTGGGCAGAGCCTGTGTGTCAGGGTTCGTAATAAAATAATACCCGTTTGTCAGAATAAGCGTTTGGAAAAGGTGAACTTCTGAGTTCCCCATGACACTACTGAATGACGCACAACTTGCGTCAGATTCACGTTACTTTACATTCCATCAGCCACCACTCGCCTGCATGTCGTCTTTCCGACTCCTCCCTTTCCACCAACGAAGATCCATTTTAGTGACGTCTGCTCCAAGACATTTTTTAGACTCGGATCTAATTGATCTGTCGCAGCAGTCGCCATTTATATGTATATCGTTTGGATTTTAAAGAAGTGTAATTAAAATTTCATTCCTCTCAGCCCAAGCCCAACATCCCAACACTCTCAACCAAAGACTACTAACCAATGAAGTCTACATCTGACACATCGCTATTCAAAGTAAATGAGTAAGGAGAATTGTTATAGCGCTATATTTTATTGCAATTTATCCTGACCTTCGCCTAAAGTGACGCAGTGCATGGTGTTCGTGGCTTTATTTCTTGATCCCAATCATAAAAAGGCTAGTTATTTTCTTACTGTATTTCTCTTCTCTATACTATGACATCTCACATCGAGTGCAGATTATAGATCCTGCCAAAAGACCTACGATCCAGAGTAGTTATTTATCAGATCTATTCACGAGAGGGCGATAGTGTTTGGTGTTCGACCAAGCAGGTGAAAAGTCTCCCCTGCCTTCTACATTGTGGTGTAGAAGGCTCTCTCAAAACTCGCTTAGCAATGAGGACAAGTTGTGCACGCAATTCCCCATGACCCTATCTATCTCTGGCGGATTTAGCTATAGGCGTGGGTGCGGTTCGCCCCCACTCGCCCCTCTTGGTTATGTGCCGTCGCCCCTCAGACAACACCCATGCATGGCAGGCTGCCAGAATGTTACGCCCCTCTGGAAATGCTCTTGACCCCCACGCAATCAATCCTGGAGCCGCCACTGGACCCTATATATCGCTTTCGACACCGTTGATCATGAGATACCTTCACCGTATCGAGCAGTGGTTCTGTCTTCCTGGACGCTGTCACTTGGTTCCCATCTTACCTGCATTCTCGCACTAGTTCAGTTCCTATCAACTAGTTCGGTTCGGCGCCCACTGCCTTGAACTGAGGACAGTTTTGAACCAGGACAGTTTCGAGCTCTTCGCGTCCTCGGTGGCTGATTCAAAGCGCTGGAATTCACTGTCCAGTTCTGTGGGTTCTCTCGGCTCTTTACTGTCATTCACGTAAAAAACTTTTAATATTTACCTGTTTCAACGGGCCTATACGCACAGTAGGCTGACTTCTGGTTTCCCTGACCTGAGGGATTTCGACCGGGCGTCTTCAACGGATTATGACTCTCACGGTTTCATTTGAAGAAGCCATCAGCTGATGCGATGTGCAATATTACAACGGCGCAATAGAAGTTATTAGATACAATAGATTAGAAGAAGTCACTGAGGGGATCAGTCAGAGACCCAACGATTACTTTGAGCGAGTGAGCGAGCGAGGGAAGACAGAAAGGACTGGGCCGGTGGGATGAGTGAGCAAGTTTTATATAGAGCACAATACATATGCATATGAACATGTTCACTCGCTCACATACACATTTATATATGGATGCATGTATGTATATATGTATGTACGTATGCATGTATGGAAGGATGTATGTATGAATGTATGTATGAGTGTATGCATGTATGTATGTATCCATGAATGTAAGCATGCATATATCTATGAATATATGTATGTATTTATGAATGTATGTATGAATGTATGTATATATGCATGTATGTATATATATGCATGTATGTAACTATGTATGTATGTATGTATGTATGTATGTATGTATGTATGTAACTATGTATGTATTATGTACGTGTAACTCGATACTTATCTATCAGTCAGTCGGATCCAAGCACCAAATTATTCAGTCTAGTCATGAGATAATATCGCAATTCGAGGGTAATAAATAAGCCAATAATATAATTTAAGCCCCGATACTCGGTCGCCTTCAGTGACTGAGTTCTCAATCGGTTTCTAAGGGTTTTGACCTGACGCGGCCGAATTTAAGTTTAGTTTTTGCTTCGAGGCAAAACATTGAGACAAACAAAGTCAGCAGAACCATGTTTCCTTAATCGCTTCTAATCACTGAACATTGAATGGCGTCTCCTCATATACGTCGCCTTTCAAAGTCATGTCTACTAAGAAGCAGCCACTAATGTGGTTCAGATATACGGTTGCAAAACCCCGCGGGGGTTTTATAGAAGGTGTCAAGCAACTATAAGAGATTCATTCAGAGAGGCCGGAGCCACTGCAAATACGGGGCCCCAATTTCGAATCATGAACATTGTGAACGTAAGTTTTTGAGAAAGAACGTTATGTATCGGAAATTTATATGACACCACATTGATGAGTCATCGGGTTGTTGACTTTTTTGATTATATGACACCACATTGATGAGTCATCGGGTTGTTGACTTTTTTGATTGGTTGGTGGGCTTCCCGTGTTAAGGAGCCGATTTTTTTGGTTGTTCCCTTGTTTGTGATTGGTGGGCGTTCGCGCACAAATTTTAAATATAAGTTCCCCATTGGTTGGCCTTCGCGCGCATTGTCTGACGTCAGCGGTGACCGTTGACTAGGCAGGAAACAGCTTATAAAAAGGGACTAATGCATTGTAAGAGGAACGCCGCCACTGCCGTACTCGGACGGTGCCAGTCCCAAGCATGGATAAAGCAGGAAGGAGACGCTATCATCTTCTTTATGACACAGCATTGTTAAACAGCAACTACACACACTGTAGGAGGGAGCGCGAATAAGTTTTTGAAGCAGTAGTCTGTTGTGAGCTCAGCTGGCAATTTGAGTTACATATTATGTCGTTGAAAGCAAGTATGTAAGTAGGTAAGTAATGCATTTGTTAACACGCCATATGTCCATTGGCTGAGGGACGAATTATAGCGTAAGTACAATTATACTGCGCCCAGCAGCCAAGAATTTCTCATTATACAGAACAGTTCACATCACGGACTCTGTGACACAGTTCCTCCTTCAGTACGAGACACTGACTGTGAGCAATCTGGCACCATTAGTGTCTGCTGCCAGTGCGCATTACTTTCGACAGACTTGCCCTAATTTAATGCCTTTGTTCTGCTTTTTCTCGCCCGAGTACACTCCAAAAAAGCTGCATTCTGCCTCGTTATTTGATCACAGACTGAAATCCTAGAGCCTGCAAAACTAATTTAACGAGAAAAGTCCCGAGATAACAGCATCCCGATTGCAGCAACAAGTGTCCGCGAGATACGCGAGACACGCACGACGCACGCACGACAACCACTGGCGCGCGTCTGCTGGTCGCGTGGCGGCGCTTGCGTCTGCTGGCCGCCGTTTCCGGTTGGTCCTGCGTCAGTACTTAGCCGTGTCACCGGAAGTGCCGCTCAAGTGGCGCCATCTGAAGGTCTGGTTTATTTGTCGCCATTATCTGATCACCGGACGGTCGGTCGGTCGGTCGTTGGCTGCTTCTGCAGCTGGCAACCGCTCGGCTTCATCGTCTTCTTGGTTTTACTCTGTCGTTCATCAAATTCTCGTCTCGGCGTTTTATCTCTCCGTCTGTTTGTACTTCTGTGTCTGTCTGTCTGTCTGTCTGTCTGTGCGTTTCTGTAAGGCACATGGGCGATCTAGACTTCTTTATCGCTGTGCACCACTCTTTTATACTCTTATACTCTTATACTCTTAGAATAGCTAGCAGAAACCAAAAGCATGGAGCGTGGTTTTAAAGGACGCTGCTGTTGCCTACCGATGCAACTTGTCTGGCAATAAAATATCTTACCTATATATACTTATATAGGCCATACATACAAACATATGTACATACATACATTTAAAATTCTTCAAGAGTCATAAAACAAAGGAGACATGCAGACAGAAGTAGGCCCCAAAGTCCCAATTGTTAGCCAAATGTCTCCTCTCGTCTTGAAACGATTACCAGTCGAGGATCTCTTGCACGACGGGCAATTTTGTGCCAGCTACTTCTGTCCCTAGTCTCCTGTAACAAATGGTCGAACGATTATTCAGTCCAGGACTTGATGTTATCGATCCGTGTCATCTGGGGTCTTTCCCGAACTCGGGATCCAGGATCTGTGTCTAGGACGATCTCTTTCTCTAACAGTCTTCAATCTTTCGTGGCACATGCCCAAAGTATGAGCGCTTCTTCTGTTTGATTAGTCCGAGCAAACTCCTCTCTACTCCTGCAGTCTCTGGGGCCCACTCGTTTGTCTCCTTGGCAGTGCACGGTACTCTACGAATCTGCCTCAGACACTTCATTTTAAATACGTTGATTCTTGCCTCTTCATCTTTCTTTATGGTCCAGCTCTCACAGCCACAGTTAGCCAAATACGAATGCTTTCATTCAAATAAAATCATTTGGAATACATGTGTAGTAATGTACGCTATTGATTGTATTACTTTACTGCTTTCACATGCTTTATCTATATGACTTGATGACTTAAGGATAAACCGGACGGTTAAGGCCCGGCCCTGCTACACATACACAAGAGCGTCTACCCCTCAACACAAAGCCTATGACGCGCCTCCTTTGTTCACGAAAAACTACTGTTCATTTATACGGCCACTGGCCATTGCGGAAGTTTCGACAGGGTACGTTGAGTAGAGAAATTTTCAGGACGTTTTTACGTCTTCGTGACTTTGAACCACTGCTTCCTGTTGTAACATTTTGATGATTTCTTTTAGTCATCACTTTTGTGTATAAATTGCAGATCAGATAATGTGACTACTTTAACTTCTGCTTTATGTATTTATATCATCGTCGTGTATCAGAAAACATTTTGAAAAAAATGTTGCCTCGGAATCTTCGCTTCTCCTCTAAAATCGATTTTATTTCTTCTTGGCCTTTTCTTTGCCCCAAATCTTTAAGCGTTCAAAAAGGATCGTGGTTTGGGTTAATTGTCAGGTCGTAAGCGCCTCTAGTGAGTTTATCATAAATGGCGCTACACAAATTTGCGATTTTAATTACAAATATCACAATCGCCAAGCGTCGACGCCTCTGGCTATCTAAGTATTGGTCCCAGACCGCGACGAGACAAGTAAGTTTGAATTGCATGCGAGATGACCTCGAATCCCAAACATCACCCACCGTAGCTGCCAAGCTGTCTCTCTGCCTGACTCTTGGATCTTGATCTGGAACCGAACACTTTTGCCTATCGATTTTATTTTGAGTGAGCGCCTGTGAATAAGCTGGTCCCGTGACGTGGCTTTCTATGGGCGCTCTAGAACTCTTGAGATTACGATTACGATTACGACTACGACATGTGGAAAATACATCCCAAGAACTTTTAAATTGTCTTTTAATTTCGATGTCAAAGAGAAGCCGAGATAAAAGGAAACGGAGGTTTTCATTCTATGATTGGCGATCGACTAACACTTTGGCTTGTTAGCCTCTGCGATCAAGGTTTGTATAATTCCGGAAGCGAAACAGTGGCCGATCGAGAAGCGTACAGAGGGCAGATGAGCAAGACCATACTTAAATTCCCCGATTTTACTCTGCTGAGGTTATCTAAGCAGAAAAATTCGTCTTTTGTCGGCCCTCTCTTTAAAAGTGTTTCCCAGTCTTATATGATGGCCTTTTAAAATTTATCAGTTTTCATGACTGTTTATTTCCAAGTTTAGTAGTCAGCCTTAACCCTAACTAGTTTGGAACTCAAACTTGCCCCATAAATTGAGATAGGGGCATGGCCGGGATTCGTCCTCTGGATCCAACCTTCATGTGATGTTCGTTTAAATAGCAATGTCGAACCGCGGGGAGTTTTACTTAAAGCATTATATAAAAGTTAGATATCAATTCAACAGATGGCACCAGTGTTAGCCATGACAGCATATGGCTATCAAAACATTTCCTTATCTCCCTTAGGCTAAGAGGCAGCAACGTGCATCCGGGTCTACTTCTGTCTGCATATCTCTGTCTGCATGAGGTTACAGCAGTCTCACCCTCACCGTCTGATCTCCCCATCGACGATGTGCGGTTGCTGTACTCATTTAATACCCCGACTGGGGCGTAGTGGAACTGACCATCTTTCTGTTGTAGGTGATTATCATCGATACGCAGACCATTCACAGTAGCTGGCGCACTCCATGCATTCGAAATACCATATTATAATCGTAATCGTAACTCCAAATTTCTGAAGTGCTACTTAAAAGCTAAGCGCAGGACACCAGCTTATTCGTAAGCGCTTCGTTATTTCAGCTTGGTTGTCCAAATATGCCATTTCAAGAACCAAGTCCGGTTGCCAGAAGACCAGAGAGAGAAGGGGAGAGGACCTGATAGGGTTAGTTGTGTTGTTATACACTTCACAGCATAATCCAAGTTTTCCTCCGTCAGTCACTACGACTCATCACTTTCAGAGTTTTTATGGGTGAAATCCTTCGTCACCCCTACCCCTTGGATCGATGTACCACTTTCGAATTGGTACTAGCCTAAATACAGTTGTCAAGCCGCATGACCTTTAACTAGATAAGAATATAAACAGTGAATTTGAAAAGATGCGTAGATAAGAGCAATCATTTATAAATGCGGATTCGTCTGACTACATGACTACATCTGCCTTCAGAAGAACGCTGAACTTCGGCGTGCATAAGAACGGCTATAGGGTTTCGCTCCAGACCTCTCCTAATGCTAAATCGATACGTCTCGTGGGATAATCCTAAGTTTGAGATACAGCGAGTGATGATGACGAGGAGAGACAGTGGTGTAGTCAAGGTGGGAAGGAAGCAGTCTAGAGCCCGTTACCTCTCGAAGGACTTTCCTATAGTAGCTTTATAACGATTCTCTAGTTCTTTTCTAATTAAACTAAAAATAGTTAAAACTTCTAGCCTTAGGGAATTATAGACCTATAGACCATGTCCAAAAAACAGGAAAGATTAGGCTCCACCCATTTTAAGAAGGTATGGAAATGTCCACAGATACAATCCACGACAGAAAAGATCAGTTTGCATTCTGCATCTGACTCTTTAAAGTCACAAGTGGAACTGTTTCTAAATGCACCCCAGGCGGTGCTGAGACACAGAGAGCAAAAAGCATCCAGACAAAATCCGATTTCAATCAGACTAGGGCGATGATTGAAGGCGCAACAATCTGATACCCTTTCTGGTCCAGCTGACGGAAACATCTGCCTCGACTCCAGTATATACAGACTATTTTCGAAACAGCATCAGTCAACAAGCCATACATGTTTTCTTGCCTCGGTCGCCGTACCAGCCGAACAAACTTCTGCCTTATCGGGTGGCACAAATATATTGAAAACTTATCTGTCAATGAACTGTGTTTTCCAGCGTAAGTCCCTCGGCTTCCGCCTTATCTGCACCAACTGAGCAACTGTCTGTCAACAGATTGAAAGTGTTTTCTCTCCAAATGACCGAATCTCATCCGATTGAGTGGCGTTGCTGCTCACATAAGCAACGACCGAACAACCGCAGAGTTGTTTTCGAGGTCCATCGAAGACAGACGGATGGCCACCGTCCGCAGACAGAAGACGGCCGCTGATTAAATACCAGTTCAGTAATCTTCCTACGTGCAGAGAGATCCAGGTCTCACGTAGAAAAGACCTTTGCAATATTCGTTCTACGTAGGCTGTACTTTTGCTGTAGTATGCTGCAGCTCTTCTGAAAGGTTCTGAAAGGCGCTAAACAAATGCTGCCCATGCAGATTATGGCTAGGATCAAAGCTACCGTACCGGTCTCTGCAGTCGACGGGGAATGTCAACCCCGTTTCTTGGGACACGTTGCACGGGGGCCCCACCTGAAGAGGACCAAGCGAGAGCTCTACAGACCTCCAGGGACTGGAAGAGGCTACGTGTCAGACCCAAAGAAACGTTGACCAGAACAGCTGAGAAGGATCTAGAACGACATGGTTTGGGGCTGCATACTGCATGGAGAAAAAACCAAGAGAGGAGGGGATGTCGACATCTCGTGCTTACGGCTACGCTCAACTGAGTTTGCCCCCACGGACAGAGAGAGAGAGATAGACAGACAGACAGACAGACAGACAGACAGACAGACAGAGAGAGATTATGGCCGGTACACGCACACACACAGGCTATTGTTTGCATAGCTGCAGCCAATGTCGAATGCCAAACTATTAGACGATGATCCTGAGTTTTTATTGTGCGTTAATGACTTGCTCAGGGTCGCCACACACACAGTGACCGTCTCAAGAGAGATTCGAACCCACGCCCTACGGATTACAAGGCCAGAGCTCAACCAATCAGCCGATAATTCGCAATGTGTGGTTTTGCAGCTTTCTTCCGTCTTTACGAGTCAGTCCAGTTTGCGACTGAAATAGTCATTAAAGCCATACTGGCCTAATTCTTCAGCGCCTGGATGAAATGTAACACTCTGGTCAAATGTAAATGTACACGGTTTTCTACAGCGACCGTATGACCTCGACCCTGCTCATTTTTTCAATGAATTTATCAGGTGAGATCCTTCACCACCACTGCTAGATACGAATACGTGGAATTGGGAACTTATTGGGAACTGGTTCAGATACGATCCTTCTCAATGTGGAGCATTTTATGAAGAACGGGGCTTCCCCAAGTGTTTCCATTGTAACCACAAATCCTATACCATGGATCAGACCTCGACTGTGTGTTCCTCACAAAAAATGACGACTGTTATGAACTATTACAGCTACTCCAATTTGGTAGCTTCGGTCAGGGCTTAACATCAGTATACACAACTCAATCATAAAAGTTTCCAGGCCAAATATGACAGAAATAGTCACGCAGTTCATATCTCTCCTGGCCTCTGGTCTAAGCAAGCAGCGGTCTTACCTCATACTCATTAGATATATACATATATATATATATATACATGTGTATATATACATAATGACTGTAGCATATGCGCATGACAGCATGCATGAGGAATGCTTAGGTAATTTTCTGTTTTAGCGCTGATCAGTTGGGGATCAAACGGCGATGACTCGTTTATAGTGTATGATCCAATCATTTGCTAAATGCTTTGGCAACATGAAGGAAGTATTCGATTCTCCAGACCACATATGGACTGCGGTCCTTGAAATGAATCTTGCGGAAACAAGCAAACTAGGCCTACATGATTCAGACGCCACTCAAATTTTCTGTTGCACTAAATCTCAACACTACACATACATACATGCACAAATGTATAGTACATAAGGTGTGCGTATACAGTCAATTCCTCTGGTATCCGATGTAAGCCCCTGCTGCACCGGAGTTTGGTTTGTTGGTAGTTGCAACGCACGTCAGGAACCCATAAACTACTTAGAGCGTGGTTAAACCATAGCATAGTAATGTTATGGCGTAGATAGAGCAAGGACTTATGACTAAGCAGCTACGATTGCTGACCTGTTGAACGAACACATGTACTCCGGCTCAGGCACCAGATGCCGTCGACTGTGAATCACGAATTTTAGTTCTAAGACGAATGAAACCGACGCATTCCATCGTCAGATTACAGTTAGACTAACCAAGAGTCCTATGATATAATAATATACAGACAACGCACTTAAAGTAGCCCGGCAGTCGACTGTAGCCTACTATTCGGTAGTAATTTTCAGTCCGTATCAAGTATTTTCAGTTTTAACCCAAGACCAAAATAACATCGGAAAAACTGGAACACGGCAGACAGTTAGCATCCTGCCCGGGGTCGATTGGATTGAGTAAACCCCAATTCAACGGCGAATTGTATAGGCCTAATCTACGGGTATAAGCTGACCTCGAAGGCCCAAACCCTCGCAGACCATATTAGTCGAACCCATTCCCTGTTTTAGCACCTTCAAAATGACTAAATATAGAGTCCCAGAACTCCAATGCAAAATTCCAGGTGGTGCGGATCAATGTATACAAACTTCTATAGCGCAAGTATTTAATCCCAAAGGGATGAACAGGTGGCGCTGTAGAACCCTTTAGAACCAGCAACCGGCACTTGTCGTTGGAGCGCGGGAACAGGTGGGTAGCCGCAACAAAGCCGTGGACCTATAACGCCGTTGTTGTCGCGCAGACTTCATCGCCGTCAAGAAAAGTGTCATCTGGCCCTCCAGCTCATGTCACCCCACAGGAGATCAGAGTATCCACAGCCTAACCCCGCTGGTCAGTCATGAACCCCGCTTGCAAGGGTCAAAGGCTGCAGACCTTAAGCCGTCGAGAACTGGTACAATTCGACGGATTTCAACCCAGTTTGAATTATAGGTTCATCGCCCCATTGCAGCTACCCATACTTCACCGAGTAGGCTATAGGGTCGCAATTGAGTGGTCAGTCTGAAGGACAGTCTATTGTCGTGGCCGGCATGTAATTGTAACTTCCCCTCACAGGCAACTGGGCAATTTGCTGAAAGCTCGCGGACAGTACATTTTGACAGCTTTCTCTCGAAACGACCAGATTACTCGGTGACATGCCACACCTACGCCTCGACGCACTCTGCGTCGGCTTTCTGACATACTCGCCCCCCCCCCCCCCCCGGGCAGCAATCACCACCTCGACCTACGAAAGGGCGCCGAGTTCCGAATGGGAAAACAATTGCAGTTTATGTCAACAGAACGCAGGTATGTAGGATGAGATAGAGAGGTAAGCGATCGAGGTATACGTCGTCAGTCAGTATTGAAACTCACCAAACAAACAACGACAGTTAAATGAACAAAAGAAAGTCTACGTCGCTTTCTGTGCTCCATAAAAAGCACGTACACTGATTGACAAACATAAAGGCACAGACAGACAGACACACACACATACACACAGCCACACAGAGATACACAGAAAGACACACAGACAGACACACACAGAGACACACACAGAGACACACACAGACACACACACAGCTGGACGGAAGGAGGGACGGACGGGGTTACTTTTAACCAGGGCGTAAAACTGACCCCAGGTCTGACCTTTTCGATCACGACTGGGAAAGCAGGACTTTTCAAATGACACGGGGTGCAGAACGTTCCCAGTAAACTTCATGCAACACTGCAGCCAACTAACTGTCTGCTGTCTGCAATTGCTGCAAAGTTAAACTTGGTTTAACAAAACGAAACAAACAGAAACACTTCAACAAAATGTAAACATGTAAATGTACACGGTTTTATATAGCGACCGTATGGCCTCGACCTCCCCCCTGCTCATTTTGCAATGAATTTATGGGGCGAGATCCTTCACCAACGTTGCCCGTTTGAATGGGTGCCACGCCATTCAAGGTCCCAATAACAGCAGGCTACCACCTCTTATATCTTGGCCATACAACTATGCGTTTTTCTCTAGAATATGATGATTGATGATGATGATGATGATGATGATGATGATGATGATGATGATGATTTCTCTGCCCGAAGGCAGGTCCATTGGCTTTATGCCACCCGCGGATGAGACGAGTGAGGTGGTTTCCCGTTGCCTTCCTCACAGACAGTTCTGGATGAGCAACTAGTCTTGTCCAAGTTCGCTACGCAGTGGCTTGAGGTAGATTCGAACCCACGACCCTCCGGATGCAAGGCACAGAACATACCACTACACCACCACGTCCCTTGAATATGACACGAGGATAATTATTTAATAGTACCTAACCGCCGGGTCGCCTTTTATCTGGGCTGAGGGATGACTTTTGGCTTAGAGGGTTCGATCCTCTCCAACACACAGCAAAGCGATAACTCAGGTAACAGCTGAAACGGCTGCTGAACTGAAAAACTGGTACGGAACGAAAAAACTTCAAAGGAGCCGCAGGTGGAATAAACGAGATTATCTAATCTACTCTAATCTGACAACTTCTATGGCGCCGATGTAGTGATGTTCAAGCGTCAGTCGATGCTCGCTACTAAGCAAAACCGATGTGCATGCTAAATTTCAGGGTGTGTCCGGTTGAAACCACGAGGGAAATCCAACAAGACACGAAAGACCAACAGGCAGCATACACTAGCCTAGAATCCTGCATCTACTGTTGTCAATACGACTCTGGGGTATTAAATCGCAAACATATTGTAGCCTTTTTATATAGTATTAATTGCAGGTTATATATATACATTATTATATATTACTAACAGATGAATAATGGTATCAGTTGAAGTCCTGTATCGTGATCCGGCTTTGACTATGGGAAACCATTTGGTTAAATCCTGTTCGTAACGAGATCCGGAATTCTCACGCTTTTAAGAGTCTTATTGTTTTGTAGGTTTTGTGTAGCATGGTGTAACCTGCGGAACAATGCCTCTCGACATCCCGAAGGTTAAGCGATTCAGCTCCCCTTATCACAGAAGATATTTCAGTATTCTTGTTCAAATAGCGCCCTTATGGAGCTATAAAATGAGTGCAGTGACTGCACACTGTCTAAGGGAGGATGAGACAACAAGGTAGAGGGCTCGTGCGTCCAGGCAAAGAAGAGTCTTGTCTCCAAATTTATCTTAAAGGGGACGATCGTATTCTAATTGTAGAAGCAAGTATCACATGCAATTAGACCAATTAATTCTTAGAACAGTGCTTCAGTAGAACAGTCGTACGGTACTCCGTGTGCCATTTGCAGTCGGCACCAGTGGGGGAGACTTACATGGGCAGAAGAGATATGTATAGAGAAAATACATCTTCGATATGCGATCGTCTTCACCAGCGGGTGGTCTGTTTCCTCGTCTGCAGCTGTAGCTGTGGACGGCATCGGGAGATACTGGGGTGGCCAAGTGGATGCATTCACCTAACAAGGGCGCCAGACAGGGATACCACTGAACCACAGAGATAAGGCGGCGCACTGAGACACGGACCCCTAGAGAGACCTAGAGAGACCCAGAGAGATTCTAGTTATTCAGATCTCCATGATTGAGATCTTCAGGTCATGTATGTGACACACAATATTCCCTCTAAGCTGCGAAGGTGCGAGTCGCGCGCGTGAAAAAACCCGCCACACGAAACTTATCCACTGCCGCGCACAAAAAAAATCACGATGAATTCTTTTCAATCGAAATTTTAGCGTATGGTAGGCAGTGAGAACTATAGCTGCTAAATGTAAATGTACACTTTTTTCTATAGCGACCGTATGGCCTCAACCTTGCGCATTTTTAATGAATTGATCGGGTGAGATCCTTCACCACTACTGCCCGTTTGAATGGACGCCACGCCATTCAAGTTCCCCGTATACGGACCGTACTGGTCAGGCTTCAGAAGTACGCCACTAAGTTTTTTACTTCTGCTATCTGCAAAAATCTGCCAACGATTTCCATTTTAGTTCCGTATTTCCGGTTAGGAAACATTGTTACAGCTTCCTATAAGAATTGGAAAATTTTAGAGTGAAACATTTTAATTATTTTTTAAACTGAAATCGTTTAGACTAAAATGTCGAAGTGGAGGCTCAGTTTGGAAAATGGCGACAGCAAAGGGAAAAGCCAGTGAAAAGACCTGTTCAATATTCTAGGAATATTGGCTGCCGGTTCTGTTGGAGAGCGAAATGCAAAGTGTCTGGTAGACAAGGCACAAGTCTCGAAGATATTTTTCAGTAATCATAGCGACGGAGCAGTGGTGAAATAATTTAAAATCAACACATCAGGTCCGCTGCCTCCCTGCAAGTAAGTTGAGTCTAATGCTGCAGATTGTAGGCTTCAACGATAGGCCTACATATAGGCCTAGATATAATAACATGGTGTTTGCGAATGTAGGCGTTCTTATCACAGCCCCACATGTAGCTATCTACAGCTTATACACAAATAATAAGCTTTTAAGGACACGATAATACACTGTGATAAGCTCATTTGGAGCGGTGGCAGTGAGCCTACCACTCAAGACGTCTTCAGAATTACTCTCCAATTTGCACTAGACCTGCACTTGGAAGTTCCGTGCTAAAGCTCCATTCAGCGTCTGCTGACAGCCGAATTAACTGCCGTCCGCAGTGGGACGATAGAAATCGCTGCGAGCGCTTCGTCTATAGAGGCAGCAAGATGGTGATAAATTGCGCTACGACGCGAGTAGCCGTTTATTGTGATGGAAATATTGGCTCCGGTTCGTAGTCGGCAACAACGGTCCCTTCGAAGAAAGGCGAGCGACAGATTTGATGCAAAATCAATTTCGTAATATCCGGTTGTAGATCACCCACACCTGACGACAACCAGATAAAGGACGAACAGACGGACGGACGGACAATGGACGAACGACAAGTAGCCCATCAAACACTGCAGGCCCGCTTCTTGTAAGGCAGAAACAAATCTCGGCGGGGGTTGTTTATCATCTGCTGCTGCAAACACAAGGAAAACGGAAAAGCTGACGACGTTCTTTGTCCCACAAATATTAGGGAAACTTTTCTCCCGGCTTTATTAATCGTAAACAAGTAGACTGCAGTATAGTTTCCCCGGTTCCTCCCGGTTCTCTTATGACTTATTTTTACCATTTTCTCACGCTCTTTTTCTAACTTGTCAACTTTCCTGGGTTTTTATTTGTAACCATTTTTCAAATTCTCACTCAGAAACGTGCAATTAGTAAAGCTTCGGGGGAAGGAGGCGGGCGGTTTTATACCCCATCCTCCCCTTCTTAACACGGCCATAGGCGATCATAGGCACGAAAACGGTTGAGCAATACTACACGAGTGGCAAAAGTAGAGAGGAAATCTTGCCATGTGAGTTTTCTTCGAGCCCACCTTCCCAGGATGGCCCACGAGATTATATATACGTCATACACACGTATACATGCACACGTCATGCATACGTTATACAGACGTACATACATACTCCTTGTGCCTCTACCTATATTTGTATGTGCCATTCTGTATGTCTGTCTTCGTGGTTGAGTGCCATTCTGTATGTCTGCATTTGTGGCTGTGCATCTTCCTCTTTCTTTTCTGTATTGTGTAGATGTTTGCTTGTCCACGCCCTACTATTCCTCGCAAATGCATTACTTACTTACTTACGAAATTAATGTAGGCGCAGGATGTATCGGAGATAATCATAGTACGCATACATTTACATTTACGCTTACGCAAGCCAATGTCTATCGACCCCAACAATCAGGTCAAAGTATCACGTGATGTATGCGAGGCGGATCCAGGACTTCAAGTCAGAAGCCAAGTAATAATACTCCCTTCCCTTAATCCGCCCCTTGGGGGAGTCGAAACAAAGGTCGCCGAGGTGAAACGTCGGCGTTGTTCATTCGCCCCTCCTCCAGATGTATGCTAATTCGAACAGAAATCTTATGAATATTCTAAGCATTAACAACTTTAAACGACAACAAGCGATAGCCAACTTATAACCCCACTTTTCGCTCGAACTTGCATCTTACACCAACATATTGAAAATGGGTGAGATGGTATACCCCAAGCAGGGGTAGTCTCTTCCACGCAGTCTCGAGAATCTAGTGCTACGTGTATGCGAAAGTGCGCCAATGGCGACTTTTTAGCTACTTAAATGTATAAGCACGCGGATGAACTGTTGCTGTTCTTAATGAACTTGAACATCAAGTACGATAGAACAACGAGAAGCTGCCAGTGCAAGAGGTGCTTGGAAGGCGTGATAAAAATCTTCAGTTACACGCGTGTACGATTAGCAGAGTTGTAGATGATACCACAGACGTCTAGATAATTAAGCAAATTGAGATAAGTGATCGTTCAGTGGGGCTATAATTACTCCATCCTTCCGACACCGAGTCCAAAATATGGTTGTTACGTGAAGGAGGCTGCTGCATCAGTGGCGGAATTAGTGCCAAAGGCCTGTAGCGCCTGTAGCGTCGGCGGCCGTTGAGGGAGCGAAGTCTATCAGCTGAAAATGCCTGCCTCCTCTGTCCAAAGACATAGAGAAAGACAGCTTAAGAGACGGACGGACGGACGGACGGACGGACGGACGGACGGACGGACGGACGGACGGACGGACGGACGGACGGACGGACGGAAGGATGGAAGGAAGGAAGGAAGGAAGGACGGACAGAGATATCAGGAAAGAGAAGAGACAGGAAGGAGAGGCGAACAGAGAGAGGAGACAGAGACAGAGATAGAGCGGACCAGAGAAAGTGACAGACAGCGAAAAAGAGGTAATGAGAGATAGACAGACATACAGACAGACAGACACACACACAGACAGACACACACAGATAGATAGACACACACACAAGACACACAGACAGACCGGGAGAGGGAGAGACAGACAGAGCGGGAGGGACGGCAGGGGAGGGGAAGTGTAGAGGGAGGAGGAGGGGAGGGAATGGAGGAGATGAGGAGGGGAAAGGAGAGAGGGAATTCCACAAGTCTCCAGTTCATATTCTAAAGTTCATAAAAAAATAAAACTAGAGCTTAGAGACAGCAGACCAAACTCTACCACTGATCCTAATTCCAACTGATACAGACTTATCTAGACTCCCACGGTATCAACGAAGAAAGTGTCATACTAACAATAAATCAGACACTTTCCGTTTAGCCTGCATTAAATCTGCACATATTAAGAGCAAAAATTATTTCAGTTGGTCTAACTAGGTAACAGTATACACGATCTCACCAATACAATCAGCTTAAAGCTTAAACAGTTCAATATCTGTTACGAGAACTCCGCCACAGCCTTGTTTAGGGGTAGTGCCAGTCGCAAGCCTGGATAAAGGAGGAGCGCGACAAAAACGGCCTTTGATGATATAAGCTGTCGTTAAACTGAGGAACTACTACTACTATCTGTTACGATCTGGGTCAGTTCAATATCTGTTATGATCTGGGTCAGTTCAATATCTGTTACGATCTGGGTCAGTTCAATATCTGTTACGATCTGGGTCAGTTAATACCTGCCGCAGTTGCTATTCTTTTAAGTCGCAATTGAATTCCAGACTCTGATGAATATTATTTTTATAGGCTGTGACCACCCACTCGTACTTTCTGCCAAAATGAACGCAGAACTTCAAAAAGTTCTCTTTTTACCTTTAAACTTTATCATGTAGCCTACTGTAAACGGAGATAGTAGTACATTACATACGTTTGTAATTTTCCTGTGTAATATCCACTTACAGTTGGCTACAGCATAAACTTTAGGTCAGAAAGGTCCAGAAAGTTCCCTGTTGACCAACACACTTTACAGTGTCATGTAAACTGATATCTGTATATAACACATACAAATGTATTTGTAAATATACGCGTTTTTCTATAGCGACCGTATGGCCTCGACCCTGCTCATTATTCAATAAATTAATCGGGTGAGATCCTTCACCACCTGTCTGAATGAGCGCCAAGCCATTTAAGGTCTCCGTGTACGGACCGTACTAGCCCGAGATTCAAATCTCTGAAATAAGCCACGACCGGGACGCGATCCGGCATCCTCACGCACAGAGGCGCCTTGACGTTCGCGTTAACCAACGTAGCTATAACCAGGCCAGTATACATGTGTGTCTGAATAAATGTACAAATGGATAAATATGTACATAACGACTGGTAAGTGAAAACAGGTCTATAACAAGGTGTTGAGTTCGCATAGGTTCATCCTGCCTCAGACGATGCCGACGCATTACAGAGGCGCGTTAGTTCCTTCCACTCGATAACCTCTCAACTTTCACGGCTCAATCTGGGTCAGTTCGCTTCCATCACTGGTGATGATGGTGTGAACTGGGTCAAATTCTGACAGCCAGCTAGCGAAAGCATCCGCTACCAAGTATACCTCAGTTCGCGATAAGCCGACGCAAGTGGGACGTGGAGAATCGCGTTGGCCAAAGCGAGAGCAGTCTATGCAGTCCTTTCATCCTGTGGGGGAAGCTGTCAGCACTTAGGTCCCCGGCTTTCTTACGGCAAATGTCTCGATTCGAAGCAGTGCAAGTGGCAGCTCATGCCTCCATGCTATCCGCTGGCCTGCTTCTGTCCACTCTGTCAGCTTTCCGATGCCATTCAGATTAGAAGAAGAATCGCCTTTATCTGCCTTCGAGTCGTTCGGTGGCTTTTCATTTCTTCTCTGGACCTCTTGAGCAGATCGCTGATACAGATTGCGGTTTCACGACGACGCGTCTCTACCGGATCATCAATAAGTCTGTATACAGCGACTAAATAGCGTCAGTCAGACCGCCTTCCTTAACCATAAGCGAGGTAGCAGTTACCATTATTCCTTTCAGGGTGTGAAGATGTGCCCCCGGTCATCGTCAGGACCTTTCAGAGAGTCCCGGGCCACTGCATATACGAATAAATGTAAATGTATAGGTTTTATATAGCGACCGTATGGCCTCGACCCTGTTCATCTTGGCAATGAATTTATTGGGTGAGATCCTTCACCACCGCTGCCCGTTTGAATGGGCGCCACGCCATTTAAGGTCCCCTTGTACGGAGCCCAAATATCGAAGCATGCACATCATAAGTCGACTAAATCGCAGTTGTGAATTGTAATACAAAAAAGGAAAAATATTAACAACTAATAATAAAATAAATTAAAAGAATTCGAAAGATTTGTTGCTAGTCACCGAATCATAAATAGAAAATCTTTGGTTCGAATAAGAACTTTTCTTTCTTATTTCAAAGTAGCAGTAAAACAGTATGTAAAGAAGGGGATCCATTACCATGCGAGGCCAGGGCCAAATGGCCCTGCTGCCCCCAGAGGGCGAGGCCAGGGCCAAATGGCCCTGCTGCCCCCCTCAGAGGGCGAGGTCATCATAAGTTGACCTTTGCAATTTCTAACATGAGAACTCACCAACACTTCTCCCCTTGCAATTTCTGCACAGGTCTTTCACTCAAAACTGGAAACACTTCTTTTCCACAAATCCTATCCTAATTCCACCTCTTCCCTTATAGGCCTACGTCTTGCCGATCCAGTATGTAAACAAACACCATCCACCGTAGCTGTCTGATCTTCTGCCGGCCTGACTCTTGTCTTGGATCTTGACCTGGAAATAAACCCTTCCTGTCTATCGATTTTGTTTTGACTGAGCGCTTGTAAGGAAGCTGGCTATAGAGACTTAGCTTTCGTTGGGTGCTGTATAAACCTCGACCTTACGATTACGATTACTAATCGAACTTAAATATCAGCATAAAGCAAGGGTCAAACTCAAAAAATGTATTGGTACAATCCAGTGCAGTTATCCATTACCCAATCCAGTGCAGTTATCCATTACCCAATCCAGTGCAGTTATCCATTACTAACTCCAACAGCCCAACCCACCATCAGAAACCCGCGTTGGACTAGTTCACCCCAAAGGCGCGCAATACACAGGAAAGAGGGCCAGCACCTAAGAACCCCAACGGAGCTAGTCTACGCTCGTTAAGGCTTTCCATGCACAGGTATAATTCGCAGGTGTACACCTGTCTGGAAGCAAGGCGAGACTTCGGGATGATTAGTGGGTTTACACCTGGTCTGGCATCAGAGCAACCCAAGAAAAAGGCGATTTATTAGCGCTGTATTCTCCTCGGGACCAATTCTAACACCGAACGCAGTGACCCCTCCCGTGGGTCGGCTGCCACCTACCGGCGCATTCTAGGACTTCCCCGCCCCTCCCCCTCGACGCAGTGCCCCCACCCCATCCACTGCCTCTGGTAATAGAACACTAACAGAATATATCGACCAACAGAGATTAACTGGATTAACGAGGTAGACGTCGATCGGACTCAAAAGAGCTCCGTCATAAATAATGGTCGAGTCTGCATGATGCATGGCAGCTCTGCCTGTCTCACCGTCCGTCTGTCTGTCTGTCTGTCTGTCTCACTGTCTGTCTCTGTCTGTCTCTCTGTCTCACTGTCTGTCTCACTGTCTGTCTGCCCGAGTTTCAAGCGTATGTGTTACACTTTCCATCTATCTCCGCATGTAGACTAGTGCCTGCATATGCGTATATTATCTTTGTGTATTTGCCCGTCTGTGTTCATCTATGCATGGCGTTGCCTAATAGTCCGTCTCTATGTCTGTGTCTACGTGTGTGTATCCATAACAGCAGGCCTGCCTGTATGTGTGATTGTCTGTCTGTCTGTCTGTCTGTCTGTCTGTCTGTCTGTCTGTCTGTCTGTCTGTCTGTCTGTCTGTAGCACCCATTTCACCTGCAGACAGTCAGAGCTGGTCCGTTAATCACGAAGCAAGTTGGTCGCGTCCTCATGCATGAAGGGGTCGTCCATAAAGGACGTCGTCTGCAAAGAGCGCGAAGGCAGCGGTTACCCAAATGCGGACAAGGGGAGAGAGTTATTCCCAATGCGGACGTCCGAATCTGACTTTGGTGCATAATTATTTCTCTACAGCCTTGATCTTAATTAAACTCCGATTTAAATCAGACAAACCATCTGTACTGCTTTGAATCTTATTCAAGTCCCTTTTCTGGACGTGGCAGCATCAAAGTACCCCACCCCGTAACACAGTGAACCCTGCAAGATCAACAGGATAGTCTATTCTATGCCTTAATACTCCGCTGGAGTGCTGATGTCCGCCAAGGAGGGAAGGAAGGGGTCACACGTATGTGGAAAATGCAGATAAGGGGAGAGACGGGACATATTTTGCAGACGGCCTTCATGGGCGACCCCAAAGCTCTCTCCCATTGGATGACCCCAAAGCTCTCTCCCATTGGATGACCCCAAAGCTCTCTCCCATTGGATGACCCCAAAGCTCTCTCCCATTGGATGACCCCAAAGTTCTATCCAATTGGATGACCCCAAAGCTCTCTCCCATTGGATGACCCAAAGTTCTCTCCAATTGGATGACCCCAAAGCTCTCTCCCACTGGATGAGCCCAAAGCTCTTTCCCATATGATGGTCCCAAAGCTCTCTCCCATGCAAGGACTCGAGCTAAGCCAGTCCACACCATCATGCACCCTCACTTGCAATGCCATGGCACAGGGCAGCGCAAGTGCATTTATGTAGCGCCTCAATAGTTCCTCTAGGAAGAACCATTACCCATGCAACTGTGCATACTTTCTCCTGTAATGTAGCCTATGAAACTTTATTTTGTAATGTAAGTTTCCATTTTGACCCATCAACTTCATAATGGCCACAACGCCAGCAGAGAAGCGATGAAACTCTGCGTACACATAGGGGGCTTGTAAGGTCCTGACATTCCCGATCAGGACGAGTTGATTCGGTGCAAAACAACTTCTCTCCGACAACTGCTGTAGACCCAATACACATCGCTATGATAAATGCCTTTCTCAGCACTAACAATAAATAAATAACATCTACGGGAAAACGGAAGCCAAGTGTACGTATTACGAACATATATATATTATATATATAAGTATATGTATGTATATGTATATTAATATCACAGCTTATGATGTAAATAATATATGGATATGGCGGTGTGCATACTACACTGGTGGTAGATTGAAAGGCGTTCATGGAACTACCGAATGCCCGATCAAATGCCGGTGCCACGTGCGTGAATGTCCTCATCGTTCGTCGTAAGCCATGTATAATAGACGGACGATGGCGAGTAATTCGTTTGTCCGCTGCAGCCGAGGCCAGCGCAAACAGCGCCATCTACCTCCCGCACCCCCCCCCCCCCCACACACACCACAGCCACCGACCGACACCGCGAACGACCAGACGGATCGAGGACGTCTAGATGACGCTGCTTGGACGCGAAGCCACCGTCGACCTCTTCTAGCATTCACGGTCTATTGAACAGGTTTTCTGACCAACGATGATCATTCACAGTCAGGATGGCTGATTCCAACCAGCTTATCTATCTAAATCTTTATATAAATATTAATATACATTTTGTTGTTTCTGTCTATGGTTCAAATGATCAACTTTGTCGGACCTTCAGAGCGTGTTAGCATGGGACATTACAAGATTAATTTCAGTGTTTTACCGGTCAAGCCAATTACAGGCCCTTCTGGCCAGATGTTTACTGACCGATCCAGAAGTGTAAATGTAAATGTACACGTTTTTCTATGGTTTCGACCCTACTCATTTTTCAATGAATTTATCGGGTGAGATCCTTCACCACCGATGTGTACAAACATGAGGGTCAAAAGAAGACAGGGTCATGGCGTATAGAAACGATTTGAGGTTTGGGCCTTTAGGGGTTAAGTCCAAGGAAAATTTTTCGATGGGGACATGACCAGCCTGCCCCAACCAGGATCCGCCAGTGGCCACGCGAGTCTCTAATCGATCGCCTACTTTACCTGCTGAACTGCGCATTCAATTACAGGTCTAAAGACGTCCGCGAGTCGAGCACAAAAGCATTCTTCAACCTATTTCGAATGCGAACTTGGGCAACGTTCATCTCAATTCTGCGCACTCAAACACGTTACGCCGAACCGCCGGCGATCTTGCGGTTTGCCACCCAACCCCATCTGAGCATAGACTACCACTCATCCATCCATCGTCCGATGGTTTACGGCGAAAATTGGCCAAACGTTTAAAATCGAAATTCCAGTGCCAATTCCACTGTACCAAGTGGCCCACAGAGCGAGACAGAACAGATGTCATGCGGTGAAGACTTGATGCCTCTCTTGCCTGTGCTTGTGTCTGCATTCGCGGGTCTCGCATGACTCAATAAGTGTAATCGTTTCCAAAGAAACGGACCAACGAAGCCACAACCATGCTTCACAGTCGACGGAGTGTTTGGGGTCAGTGTAACCTAATAAATGTAAATCTACACGTTTTTCTACTGCGACTGTACGGCCTCGACCCTGCTCCTCATTTTTCAACGAATTTATCGGGTGAGATCCTTCAACACCGCTGCCCGTTTGAATGGGCGCCACGCCATTTTAGGTCCCCGTGCACGGACCGTATTAACCCGAGATTTAAATCTCTGAAATAAGCCACGATCAGGTTCCGAACCGGCAGTTTCACGCCCAAAGGCGCCTTTACCGATGTAGCTTGGAATGGAAAATGACGACGAGCCAAACGAAGCACTCGCAGCACACGATTACGCTCGCCAACTGACCCTCCCTGGGTTGACAGCTGAGCGAGCCGTATTCGGTCCTTTACGTTTTCCAATTCTTTGCTGCTAAATTTTTTGCAGACAGCCTTGGCGCGGTGGAAGGAACAAAAGCCTCTCGGTAAGCCATACAAATACAAATCAGTATGGCCTGCTACAATAATCAGTTAAGTGTCTGGAAGCATTCACACCAATACTCTTAGAAGCAATGTAGTGTCTGGAAGCATTCACACCAATACTCTTAGAAGCAAAGTCTGTTAAGAACAGACACTATTGTAATCCTGATGCTCAAGGTATTAACAGACTGCTGTCAAAGCAGCGAAAGCACAAATTACTTGCACATGCAGACAATAATTTTGTCCAATTACTTCAAAAGGCCACACTATTGTTTGGCTACTAAGCACCACTGCTATGGTATATTACCAATCTACTACCAGACAATTGACGGATACGAGCACTCTGGCCACACTTTATAGATTCAAGTGCTTCCAGACTATTTTAAGTGTGAATGTGAACAGCTGCACTTCATTGCCAGACACAGATGACTCTATTAAGGTCATGACCCCTGGTCAATTTGAACAGCGGAGCTTCTGATTGGCCAGTGCAACATTTGAATTTCTGAACTTCGTCCTATAGATGACAGACGTCACAATAGGGTGCGGCTATGAACAGCCGTGCCATGCCCCGTATTGTTATTCGACAGACGGCTAAGGGGCCAGGAGGGAAGGAACACGATCACAGCTGTTGCATCATTCAGGATTAGGAGGAATTTCGTCTGTCATCAGATATGTCGCTGAAATCGAAATGGCCGAGTGTCATTGACGACACCCTGACGCCTGTATACAATGAGGTCAATTCTTGTCAACACGCCATCACGTCAGAAGCCAGTCCTCGCACCAGCCGGGTCGAAACGTACAGCCGAACAGCCAGAAATATGGACTATTAAAAGATATACGGGGTCTCGTACAGATTGAAACAGGAAGACGTTAAGGCAGAATGAGACAGGCAGACATGTTTCCAAATATTCTCTTGAGTTACTGGCAAATTCTTTTGCCTAACGTGTAACATTGAACTCTTCTGAAAGCAGCACAGAAGCAGCAGAGGTTGGACGGTTAAGCTATTATGGCCAGCAAGACACACAGGCAGGCAAACAGGCATACAGACTGACAGGCATATTGACAGACAGACAGACAAAACCATACAAACACACAAAGGCTTAAAGAGACAAATACAGAGACAGAGAAAGCAAATGCCTAACATATCCTTCAACTCAATTAATCAAGACATCCATAAATTCTGAGCCGGTAGAATAGCTACTCCATATTTCATCCACTCCCTAGGAGTAATTCCCAAATGCCAGTCAAAGGGAGCAAACAATTTCAAATCAACGCCATACAACCTCAAAAGAGGTCATCCCGTGCATCGAATCAATTTTTATATAGCGCAGTTTGTACCTTAAAAATGTATTCACGAGGAATCACAAGAATTCAAAATCGGCACATCTTAGTAAATCACTCAAAATGCTCATTCACTTTATATCTTACTGTTGTCAATAGCAAAGAAGGTTCTTTATGGCAGGCAAACTACATTTCAAATGAAGTGGTTATGTGTTGTGAGGTGTTATAATGTTATGTAACATGAGGTGTTATAATGTTATGTAACATGAGGTGTTATAATGTTATGTAACATGAGGTGTTATAATGTTATGTAACATGAGGTGTTATAATGTTATGTAACATGAGGTGTTATAATGTTATGTAACATGAGGTGTTATAATGTTATGTAACATGAGGTGTTATAATGTTATGTAACATGAGGTGTTATAATGTTATGTAACATGAGGTGTTATAATGTTATGTAACATGCAATGCAAAATTATAAAATGCATGTCTAGAAATGAAATACAATATAATTAGAACTAATAAAAGCAAATTAAACTCAATCTTTGTGCGAAATAAAAAAATTAATTGTATAACACCAATTAAAGACTACTAACTCAAAGAGGACTAATCCCTAACCGGATGAGAAAACTGACAGCCGCTGATAATTACAAGAGATGGGGTGGGGTGTTGACTGCCATAATTAAGAGAAATAATAACTAGTAAAACTCCGAGCAAAACTCCGCCAAACGGATCAGTAACGCAGTCACGTGGGTTGGACAGGTTCTACACGATCTTACTAAAGAAATTCCCCATTATACAATATCTTGCAATTCATCAGCCGTACATTATTTTCTAATTTTGAGCGATATATATGTTTGTCAACAAACTGTCAACATCACATGAAGCAAAAGGAATCAAACCTCTGCAGCTGCAACCGTAAAGATAACTTCCGTCCCTGTTCAACCTTTACATACAAACTCCAGAATCCAAGCAACACAATACAATTATCAGTATCTTGCTAATAATAATAATAATTAGCAACTTCTAATGCGCCAGTGTCTAATGCACAAGGCATCAACCGATGGCACACCAAAACCAAGCCTCAATCAGGTCTATATCCAGAAGGTCAGTCCGCACGACAGAGAGGCAGCCTATGGTGGATAAGCAATTTGAAACAGGTAAGTTTTAAGTTGAGAACGAAATGACAGGAATAGCACAACTAATGTGGTCTACAGCCAGACTCATTTTTTGAGCCTGGTTGTTCAGTACAACCCAGACAGCCACATTTATTTGGCTCATGGTTGGCCCGCATTGTGCCACTAGTGACAATGGGGGGGGCTAGTTATGCACCCACTCTACACCCAGCAAATACTGCTGTCTGGGTGGGACGCTGCACAGTACTCTTACAGGGGGTCCTTGGTTTGGTCAGAGAAGAGGCAACTTTGGTTTTGAAAGATTACTTAGGCTAACCTGAAACTGGTTTCATATGTTAAATAAAACACCTCGGTCCTTTCCACTACATCATAGGATATAAAGAGCTCTGAAAGCAAAAATAAATAAAAATATGCATAAAATAGACAGCCTATTTGAAAGAGGTCATTGGAGTTAAAAACTGCCAATGTGAGTCGCCCAGAACAACAGAACACGCAGAAACTGTATCAATCAATAGACCCTTTTAATTTGCTATTTACCCGCAGTCGAGACGCTGCTTCCTGAAAACTTCGTTTCAGTACAGCATCCCACAGCAGTTGGAAAGCATTCATTCATAATGCCATATGTATGCACATTTTTTTAAAAGTTGTCTGGGTCTGAAACATGAAATATACTGTGGAATCATAATCGTAAGCTCGAGCTTTCTACAGTGCCTAAAGAAAGTTAGGTTGCAGGAACCAGCTTATTCACAGGAGCTCAGTCAAAACCAAAATCGAAGGGTTCGGTTCCAGGTCAAGATCCAAGAGCCAGAAGAAGGTGGCAGAAGGCAGCTTTCTTACATGACGAACCCACAGATGGGGGGGACCAGGCCAAAGGTATTCTGAAAACAACTGGATGAGACAATGAAGAAAAAGAATCTTTTTTGTACAGGTCTCTGCCAGTCAGTCACTAAACATGCTACCAGTCAGTCAGTCATTTACTTGAGCACAGTTATCCAACTAAGGAACCATCCAGCCAACCAATCTGCCAGCCAGTCAACCAGACTACCAGCCAACAAGCCAGCCAGCCAGTCTATCAACGAAAGACACGGACCAGCTGCAAGTGCCGAGTTCTTGGCACAAAGGGATGGATATTCCATTAGTCCGTATCAGCCCCATCCAACAATTAACACCCTATCAGTGCAGTAAATCCTGTCTTCTGGAACCTTCCAAGCCCATCAGAAATGAAACCTTACCCAGGCAAGCGAGACTCTGATGTCAGCCAGGTCACCCAACCGAAGAGAAAACCCCTACGATGACATCATGGGGTCCAGACAATAAGACGGCAGACAGACGGGGTGGGGTGGCTTATCTTTAATAAGCTAAATCGTGATCAACAACAGCAGTAGTAGTAGCAATACAGATTCAAATCCGATATTTTATGGCTGACTGGACTGACCCCTGGTGTTAACCTGAACTTGTCGTTTTTGGGGCATATAGACCAGTCAGCGGGACATGGTTATAGGCATCCAACAAACAGGAATAGATCATAATGGGCTGACATCAGATATCCTTCAAGGCAGTCAGCACGTGAAAGGGTCATGGCTTGGGTTCAGTGCCACCCGGACGTGGCCTTTGATCCGGTTGGTGAGCGAGGGACAATTAGAACGATCAAGTAATACCCCCACATATCAAAAAGGAAACAAAATATACATCCAGATTGGAACATTAATCACCCGCCAGCACAAGCAGTGACACACATACACACACACAATCACAGATCCATACAGACAAACAGGCAGACAAAGTATGATACACAAAGACCATGAGTTAAGGTCTGCAAACAAGAATTCAGCCCAGCAAATCCCTGTTACTGCTCTCCCAAAGTTAAATTCAGTGTCTCATTCTGTGGGTCACGGTAGCCGACTGGTTAGAGCGCTCGACTTGTAACGCAGAGAGTAAGGGTTCGAGCTTCCTCTGAGATGTTTGCTGTGTAGGGACCTTGAGCTAGTCCTTCAGTCATAATTGCTCAGCAATATCAACTGGTGCTTAGTCATTAGATAGAGGCGCTTAATAAATGCAGAAAGAATCTCAAGTGAGCTGGGAAGTAAACAGCAAGTACTGTATGTATGTATGTATGCATATATCTTGGTGTAAGCTGCATCCCTTGTATTCAAATGTATTCGTATATTGATCTTATTTATGCCCTAATTCCACAGCTCTCTCTCTCTGTCTGTCTCTGTGTCTGTCTCTCTGCGTCTGTCTCTGTGTCTGTCTCTCTGTGTCTGTCTCTGTCTCTGTCTGCCTCTCTGTCTCTCTGCCTCTCTCTCTGCCTCTGCCTCTGCCTCTGCTTCTGCCTCTGCCTCTCTCTCTCTCTCTCTCTCTCTCTCTCTCTCTCTCTCTCTCTCTCTCTCTCTCACTCTCTCTCTCTCTCTCTCTCTCTCATACGGCTTATGGGAATGCTTATTGCTTATGGCAACTGATAACACTGTAAATCACACATTCGCTACTTTAAATTACACTACGGACATTTATATGATAAATGTAAATGTTTTACGGTGGTCCACAGCAATATGGTAAAAAATTACATTTACGGTAGAAGACAAGGCACCCCCTCATTTTGTTAGATCCACTAACTGTATTTTTCTGGTGCAATTTCAGCTTCCTACTCCAACTGGAAGAGTGTGCCCTAGAACCAAACATTTCACCATAAATAGTTCTAATGGCAAACATTTAATGTGTGCTGCACGGTGGTCTATCGGTAACGTGTTTGGTCAATGATCATGCGGTCGCGGGTTCGACTCCATGTAACGATCCTGGGCAAGTTTTTTGCACACACGTGCCTCTTTCACCAAGCAATATAATTTGGTACCGGCTTAAGCTGGGAAGTAAACGGCAAGCGTTGTGATGTACTGGCCCCATGTCCAAGACCTTGGGATTCGGTCCATAACCAGGTCAAAGAAAAGATGATGAGCGCCCCCCCCCCCACATCTCCCTTGTGAAATCTGGGACACACTTTTATTTAAGTTTTTAAACATTGAACGTAACCCATAATCTACGCAAAATATTACTAAATTGTTACTAAAATGTTACTAAATTGCAAATGAATCACAGAACATAAACCACTAACTGTACGTTTGAGCAGTGACGGTATTCTACTGGATGGCTTTTCTACAGGTCTGATTTCTGTCACAGCCTAATCTTTTCCTCCCGGTTGGATTGCTTCCGTATCCTTTTACTAATATTTAACAATAACGGCATTGTCTGAACTGTTTACTTAGGTTGATGGCAGGTCAAAATAACTGCACCTAAATTAGGCGTATATATTTTAATTAATTACAACCATGGGAAGTGCAGCGCTATACAGGATGTGTGACCACGTCAGCTGACTGAACTTCATGGCTTACGCAGAGTGACTAACGAACACGGGACGAGTGTATTTCTCCCATTTCGATGATACTCACTCGAATTGTAAACAGAAAACATGCATAACTGTCTTAATCCATTAGCTACAACGACGGTCCGTACTCGGGGACCTAAAATAGTGTGGCGCCCATTCAAACCGACAGCGGTGGTGAAAGATCTCACTTGATAAATTCATTGAAATATGAGCAGGGTTGAGGTAATACGGTGGCTATAGAAAAAAGTATAGATTTTACATTTACTAGCAAACTCTGCATTGGGTTGGATCAAAAGTATCCTGGTATCATCAGCCACTTCCTTAATAATACTGTATTTCTTTGTTTGTTACTGACTGAGGTCCCTGTCTTGCCAAAAAAGGGTGCCGGATGACCTGCTATGGCAAACAATGCGGCTGAAATGGTTGTGGGCATACACAGTAGAGTCGAGAGAGTTGTTGAAACATGCTTCATTATTACACGAAGTCTGATGTAAAACAGTCAGGGGCGTGGGTCCCAAAATTAATTCACCTGTAGAAAATAAACTCGTTGTAACAGAACCTCATTAGAAGTCGGTTCTTGATTTGGCTCTCAACGACAGCATTTTAATGAGTTTCTGGTGTATCTTAAATGTAAACAGACACGTTTTTCTATAGCGACCGTATGGCCTCGACCCTACTCATTTTTCAGTGAATTAATCGGGTGAGATCCTTCACCACCGCTTCCCGTCTGAATAGGCCCATCCTGGCTGGTTACAAACGGCAGTAACTGTATCCTATATAATCACGAACTTTTTCTCTGCTCTAGACAACACTGGATGTGCATGAAATTCGCGCCGACATAGAACGGCTATGAACTTTAGGGTTTCTCGTTTCATTAGTTTCTGCTCCAGACAACACTGGATGAGCGTGAAATTCCCACAGACATCGAATGTCTATGATCTTTTCGGGTTTCTCGTTTCATTAGTTTCTGCCGTTAGCAGACATTACTTGACGTTTGACCCTGTGGTCCTCTGTGGGTCAGAGGTGGTTTTGCTGTCCAACCTACTACTTAGTTATTTAACTTAGAAGTACATACCTCGGACTGTCAACCATGGATGAGGTTTTGCTGGTCACTTATTGGAGTCTACAGGTTCAGGAGTTTCTCCAGTTATGTGAGCATCCGAAGACTGTCATTTCTTTAAAACTCGGCATCACTTAGGCTGGAAAGGAATACCACAGAGAAGTTTGTAGAAGGTGTTGAAGAAATATCTGGTTAGATGCCGGTACATATATTAATATTTTCCAGGATCTCAGATGATGAAAAGAGGTGAAGATGGTGCTCAACATCCTTTACGTTTTGCCCCATAGCATTTATCACCACAATGCTAATCAACTTTGGGTGATTTGGTGAATTTGGTAGATTTAGTTACTTGCTTGTAACTATTTACTTGTTTATTGGAAGCAGTCTTTGGTAAATGTTGCTTCTCACTTCCCGTTTCGTGTGTTTCGTGTTCTGCTCAGAAGTAAAGGATTTTCAGGAAATTTTTTAAAAGTCAGTGACTACGCAGTTTATTTGGGGTACTATATTGAATACCATGGAACTTACCAAATGTCAGTCTGTCATCTGCATTTATACCACACTCACTTAATTTAGATCTAAAGTGCCACAATGTAACAAGCTAAGTGAATTGCCAATCACAGATGACAGCCAGGAGGAGTTCTTATGCTGTGGACTGATCTCAACGGCACTATAGAAGTCATTAGATTACATTAGTTTGGCAAATTCCAAGCTGTCAATCCTGGGCTCAGCAGTGCTGCAAGGAAAGTCACGGAACACCACTTGTGGTACCTGCTTGTGTGCCTGGCCCTATTTTCTTACCAAGCTTCTTCAGCACAGGAGAAGATTGTGCAGCGCATGGTCACCAATCCAGGACAATGAAATGTGAGAGCTTATCCGACCATCTTCAAGGAGGGTGCAAACCTGGGGCACTTCACAGCAAAGCAAGCTGCAAATCTTCTTCCCTGCTTGAAGGCTGGAGAATCACTTCTGTCCTAACACCGGATAAATGGAGTGAGAATGATGCTTACCAACGAGGAAGAGAGCCGATCAAAAATTTATGCAATGTAAATAATACTAATGGGGTATCTATTCTCAGTCTAATTGGAACTAATTCTGGGTCTAACTGGTTCTAATTAGAACGATTGCAGGCCCCTCGCTCATCAACCGGGTCAGAGGTCACGCCACAGAGCCTGCTGAACCTTTCATGTGCTGATTGCCTTGCAGGGTATCTGATTCAGCCTATTATGACCTATTCTTGTTTACTGGATAATTGACTGCATCTGTTACTGTCAATAATAATAATAACAATAATAACAACAATAACTATATTATTGTTATTGTTGAATATTATTGAGGCATATTATCAAAATTATAGCAATGCAAGGTCAGTTACTGACTGACCTGACATTGCCCGACTTTGACTTTGGTGTCTGCCATGAGTATAATAATAATAATAATAATAATAATAATAATAATAGTAATAGTAATAGCAATAGCAATAGCAATAGCAATAGCAATAGCAATAGCAATAGCAATAGCAATAGCAATAGCAATAGCAATAGCAATAGCAATAGCAATAGCAATAGCAATAGCAATAGCAATAGCAATAGCAATAGCAATAGCAATAGCAATAGCAATAGCAATAGCAATAGCAATAGCAATAGTAACAGTAACAATAACAATAACAATAATAATAATGGAAGTCGTAAAAAGGTGTCATGCATACAGGTGGTAAGGCACGTGTGTAACATAATAATAACAATAACAATATTATTATTATTCTTATTATTATTATTATTAGTTATTTGTTCCTAATTATTCCACAGCATATTTATCTTATGGTCCATTCCTTTCAGTGGCCACCCAGACGCTACATCAAGACTTTGTCATAAAAGTCTGAAACGAAAATGACAGTCAGACATTTATGGGCATTTAGGCAAATAGGTTTTTGGTGCAGTCACAAAGGGCATAAATCATACGTAATAAGGTATGTCTGACGAGTCACTGGGGTGAAACATCGGCTGACAGAACTCATCAGACAATGCCATGAAAATGACAACGTGTATTCTCGACTGTCTCTCTCGGGCAACCCGAGTGTATAATTTACTGTCTCATTATCTTGAGTATTAAACTTTAAGGATGCCGAAAGGTCAACAAGGAGTCAATCCCCCCCCCGACCTATAATAAGACTGTCTAAAAGTCTAACTTCCGGCGGGACGCTTGAAGTGAAGAAGCTCCCCTACTATCAGCTGAACTCATGTAAGTGTAGCGGTGGCGGCGTTGAAAGGGACGGATTTGCAGTTCATGATCCCGTCTTTAGGTTGTCTTCATTGCAAAGAAAACCTGCCGAGCAACCTCTTGAAAGCTTGAAAGGGGGTTGTGTGCGTAATTGGCACGCATATGGTCCTTGGTCTCCGTGGGTTCTCAGTGTCTTCAACTGTGTGCATAACCACCATGCATATGGTCCTTGGTCTCCATGGGTTCTCAGTGTCTTCAACTGTGTGCATAACCACCATGCATATGGTCCTTGGTCTCCATGGGTTCTCAGTGTCTTCAACTGTGTGCATAACCACCATGCATATGGTCCTTGGTCTCCATGGGTTCTCAGTGTCTTCAACTGTGTGTAATTGTCACGCATATGGTCCTTGGTCTCCGTGGGATCTCATGTTTTAAATTCTTACACCTGTCTCACAGTTGGAAAACCACGGTTTAACATCTAACCATATCATCTACGTCGTAGGTAAAAAGGCAAAGCGTCTACATTCTTTCTATTATTATTGTTCCATTAATTACACACGCAAGGTCAGTAAATCTGAATCTGAGGCGCAAAGCAATTGTGAGAGGACTGCTCAAAGTCTGAGAGAAGGACTGCTCACAGTCTGAGAGAAGGACTGCTCAAAGTCTGAGAGAAGGACTGCTCAAAGTCTGAGAGAAGGACTACTCAAAGTCCCTTCAAAGTAACCTTTCAGAGTTGGCTCAAATATGTACTCACCACATTACAAGCCGAGCACTCGATCCAATCAGCTACCATGTCCCACCTATCCAATCGGATACCCACCTGGGCTACCGTGCCCCACCTGGGGACATTTCGAAGACACGGGGATGAATGGATGGATAGACTCCAAACAAGCATTCAACAGCATTTGGCATGATGGAATGTTAAGAGCAATGTAAAAATGCTGCAATACAACAGAAAATGATCAAACCTGTACAAGAGATACACCAGAAATCCTGGACTACTATAAATATAGGCAAAAAGATCACAGAATACTTCCAGATGAAATTCGGGATACGTTGAGGATGCACCCTATCAGTACATCTATTAACTCTACTATCAGAAGTAGTAATGACACTCTACCTAAACAATACAGAGGCAGGAATCAAACTAAAGGGAGGACCGGTAAATAAGTTTCAATCTGTTGGTGACACTGGTTTCCTTACTAGAAGTGCAACAAACCAACAAGAAATTATGCAACAGATACACAAAACCAGTAGATCTGGTTTACTCATTAACGCAGATAACATCAAACAGCTGCTGATAACCCAAAGAGATGCCAATATCCTCTTTCTGGCTGGCAGTAATCCCTCCTAGGGGAGAGGTCAACCAGATGCCAATATCCATCAGCATTCAAATCTACTCTAAACTAATCAGATGCTGTCCTTGCATAAAGCCATGATGCATCAATCAGTGTTCACTTCAAGTAAAATTGTGGTCAAAATCATAATCTGTTGGAGAAACCTGGTCAGTTCTAAGCTAACAGTGGGTTAGGAGGCTGAAACAAACGAGTGCTGAGTTCAGCGCTGAATGACATTAGAGAAGCAACACAATGCATAAAAATAGGCAGTGAATTTCAAAACTTGGCCCAGCTGCCGAGAATTTCCAAGAGCCCCAAACCATTCTGGTACGAGGAATATCAAAAGCAAAGTATCAGTTAATTGAGTGCATATTTGCTGGTATGAGGGCTGGCAAGGAGCAGAGTTAGACCCGCTGATTTAAATGTAATGCTCTGTGAACTTTAAGACAGATTTTAAACGGGATTCCTAGCTCGATGGGCAACCAAGTGTAATGAATACGATACTGGTGTAATAAGCTGACTGACAGTTAAGGACATTGCTACAGGTCTGGCCAAAGAGAACCTACTGAATAGGCAGATCAATCTGTCTATCTCGGAGGTCTCATAACTTCAGATGGTAATAGTGAAAAAGACATGCAACGAATTGGACACATTGGTTCATTTCTTCAGTGATTCATCTATTAAATTTATGCTAAACTGAGTACATGAATTATTTAAACCAGTTTTAGCAGATCCTGACAATTGTGCCACATGTGGCTGCAGTCAGCAAATAACTGCAAAGAACCCTAGAAGTAGCTTTGTAACTTACGGTGCTATACAAATTTTCATCACAACAGTAATGACATTCACACACTCAATGCATACATTCGCGATTCCAAGGAATGAGAAAAAAAGACCCCCAATACACAGGACAGCCCAAGGGAAAATCTCTAGATTGTTCAAATAATTGATTCACACCCATGGCTGCCAAAATGGCTGGCGTCAGGAACTGATGATGATGATGATGATGATGATGATGATGATGATGATGATGATGATGATGATGATGATGATGACGACGATGATGATGATGATGATGATGACGATGACGACGACGATGATGATGATGACGGCGGCGATGATGATGATGACGGCGGCGATGATGATGATGATGGCGATGATGATGGCGATGATGATGGCGATGAAGATGATGGTGATGGTGATGATGCTGCTGATGATTATGATGAACATGTAAACAAACCAATTTAATCACCTTTATTATGAACTGACAGCATATAATTAGACTTTCATCACTATGATACACCTGATGTAGGATATACAGCCATCACACCCAGTTATTGATAGCACTGTTGTGATGCTTAACATTCTGCTAACCACGTCCTCGTTACTTGTTTTTCTCACTTTGGGCACGCGTGACCTTTGAGTCTTGGATCTCGACCTGGAACCAGGCTTGTATGGTCTCGAGACTCAGGCTGGTTTCAAGACGTTTCGAGACAAGTCTTTTGGTCTCTTAGCCTCGATCTAGGGAACCTATTGTCTTGAAGAATCTTACCCCATTAAATCATTGAAATATGAGCAGGGTCGAGGCCACACGATCGCTAAAGCTGCCGGGTTTGGAACAGCTGGTGCTGAGACATTTCCGCAGAGACCGCGAAAAACTTGCAGAGGAACTTGGGCGAGCTGTATGCTGCGAGCGGGAGTAAGGGCGTCTGGTACTGTGTTCCGAGCGGCGCCGTGGTGTGGTCGCTGTAGCCCCTCGCCAAAGCTTGGTGGTGAGGCCCGCACCAAAACAACACGCTTCGAAGACACTGATAGGGCGGCGGAGCTGACCGGGCCGCGGGGGCCGGGACTACAGCAACAGGCGCAGGGTCAGACCAGCAGTTCAGTGATGGAGAATCTGAAACTGTGCCTTTCTTGATGAACGCGGCGAGGGCTTCCTCTCGGCCGCGTTTGATCAGCGAGTTTTTTGTCTCCTCATCGAGGACGGACTTGAGCTCGTCCTTCATGGCGCGGTACTTCTCTACCTCGTCGAGGGTTAGCTTTTGTACGCCTCATCGCTGAACGTGATGTCTTTCAGAATTTTCAAAATGTGGCTGTGGATAGTGTAGAGTTTGCTGTTGGCCAGCACGCGGACGGCTTCGTGTTGTTGCCTCCTTGGCCGAACACTTGCGGCTGCAAGCCATTTGAAGAACTCACGTCCTGACTGTGCTAAAAAACTGTCATTTCTGGCCAAACACACGCCTGCCCACGTTTTTGCTCTCTCTGTCTCCCTTCTCTCTTCTTCCTTTCCCTTTTGCCTCCTTAAACGAGAAAGACAGCTGTAGGGAGGAACAAGGATTCCTTTCTGAAGTCTCACTTAAGTAGTCATAAAAGATATCATTAGAGTCGTTGTTGAAGAGTTTTCAATTGTCAAATGGCATCTCGAATGGGTGGTTGTCCAACGACAGTGCACTGATTTCCTTTGGCATCAGATATAATAGGAAACCCATGTGGGCATCTGTGCAAAGGCTGTAGCAACCACCATTGTTGTCACATGACCACACATACTTTAAATATTTTAAAAGGCTATAATTTGATTTAATTAGTTTAATAAATTAATAAGCATAATTCACAGCCTTGGACAACATGCATTGTTTACATTAGTGTATCCGGTTCTCACATTTCCTTCACAACCCCAGCTTAATTACATTGATTATATGATTATTCTTCATTTATTAAGTGCCACTATCTAATGACTAAGCATCAATCGATGGCGCTGAGCAATTAATTGTAAGTGAAGGACTTGATCAAAGTCCCTACATAGTGACCATGTAAGAGGAGGCTCGAACCCGTACTCTCCACAATACAAGCCAATCGTCCTAACCAATAAGTTACCATGCCCCACAATGCATATACATTACACACACCCATACACATACAACTCCAAAAAACACCAAGGACTGGCACTTGAAATTTCTGGTCCAAGACTTGTCTCCACTCTCCACTAATCCTTTGCACCTGAATAAGTAGGTTCTAATGGGAGCACTACTTAAACACTCTGACAGCATCCATACAATTGCACAAAGCCTTATTTACGATCAAAGCTGTATAGTTAGGCAGAAGTATGTTTACTTGTTAAATACATCTGTTATATCCTGAACTGAATTTAGATTTCATGTTGTGTAAACACATATAAATTGATGCCACCGTTTGCCTTGTGTTCAACTCTCGTGTTCAACTCAAATAATATTGCTAATGTATGCTTTCATAATTAGAAATTACTTCTGTGCGCTTAGCTCCTATACCTACAGTATAATTGTTTTGAGTTACCTTTACGTCTAGAATCTTTTTCTGCAGGTCGTTTCTAAGCACATTCACTAATCCACACAACCTTGAAAGGATGCATTGCTTCACAAACTATACACTGTATAAATTTACACAGAGCAGGGACACAGTGCAGTTAGGGTGAGTGTAAATGTGAGTGTTTCTCTGCAGCAACCATACGGCCTCGACCCTGCTCATTATTCAACGAATTCATCCGGTGAGATCATTCACCACAGCTGGCCGTTTGAATGGGCGCCATGCCACTTAAGGTTCCCGCGTATGGACCATGTTAGCAGTGATAAAAAGTAGGGTCGCTTCCTTCACCTCTACCCGCATCGTGGGGGAACTGGTGACACTATACTTCGTAATCGTAGCTTATCATATTTTACTAATGATGAAGCAAACACGCCACATGACGCTTGTAGGATGTAATTAAGTTCAATCAATAGGAGAGGAAATAAGAAATCAAAACCAGGATCCTACTGACAGTAATTACAAGAACTGCTTCAATTATCTAAGTGTATGCAATTACCCTTCACGCTGTCATGGTGATGTAAGGTAAGTTAAGGTAAAGTAAGGCAAGAAGGAGATGAAGAAACCTAGAAGCCAGAACAGGAATCTTGCAATATTTAGATGAAAATAGATAAATGATGAAAGAGTAGATGAAATGACAGATGAAAGACACGTGGGGTATTTAAACGGCAGATAGCTAACTGCGGTATCTGTAACTTTTCACAACATAAAAAGCCTGATTTACCCTACAAATGCCTTCATCTTCGTCTACTACTAACGGACAATATAGTCATATAGTCAAAGAAAGCATGAAACATCACATATTATACACAATATTACATCTGAGATGTGCATGAATGATGGTGGTGGTGGCGGTGATGATGATGATGATGGTGGTGGTGATGATGGTGATGATGAGTTCACTGCCTGAAGGCAGGTCCATTGGCTTTTATGCCACGCAGGGATGAGATGAGTGAGGTGGTTTCCCGGTTCCTTCCTCACAGACAATTGTGGGTGAGCAACTTGTCCAAGGTTGCTGTGCAGTGGCTTGAGGCAGATTCGAACCCGTGACCCTCCATTTATGAGGCACCAACCATACCACTACACCACCGCATCCCACTGGATATGATATCTGTGATGCCTGTTTTTTTCAGTAAGCACTTGAAAACCATTTAAGTTAGATCCTGGTTTTGCATTGTCAGATGGTTCTGATGTTGAAGAGGAGCTATATAAATTTGCAATTACAATTACAATTTGAATCTAATAGACGGGCACTCCTATGTCTGTCTGTCTGTCTGTCTGTCTGTCTGTCTGTCTGTCTGTCTGTCTGTCTGTCTGTCTGTCTGTCTGTCTGTCTGTCTGTCTGTCTGTCTGTCTGTCTGTCTGTCTGTCTGTCTGTCTGTCTGTCTGTCCGTCACATTAAACCTTGTCCATTGTTGCTGCTTCTACTGCAGTTGTTAGCATCTATAAGTTACCTTTTGATCTAATGATCAAAACTGAACCTGCTGAGCAGAAACTCTACATCAACGGCTCCTAAACCTTTTGCCCAGGGTCCCACTTGTGGAGTCTTTGGTGATGCCGCAACTTACTTCGTCTTGATGTAGACGCAAAATTAAGCATTAATGTACACATCTTATTACACTTGTTTTATGCACCTGTTCCAGTCGCTAAAGGTTTATTATTATTATTATTATTACAAATACCGAGAAACACACATGTATAGTATACATGAATAAAAATGTGTTTCAGGAAGCAACAGGCAACCCAACTGGATTGACCCCATGACCCACTTGTTGGTTGTGTTTCTCAGCTTCGGAAACACTGAGCACTACCTGCATCAGGACCACTAGCAAGTGCATGGTCGCTTCTGTCAACAAGCTGGAAAACTGTTGCTGGAGTGAGTTTGGATGGCATAAAGAAAGTACTTCAGTGGATAGGTCTCCAGCTGTCACAGGACATGGATGACTTCAGCCAAATTATGTGGCGCCTGAACGAGGTTCGTAAATGCGTCATACTAATGTCATGACTCATTATACTGGGTTTTAATACACAACAGACCAAAGGATTGTGCACCACAGCCAAGCTACAGACCCTGGCCAATTCAAGAGAACTGAAGCAGAGCTTAATTACCTGACTAGCTGGTAAACCTACATGATCTAAGCGTCCAAATTGAGTGTCCAATTTGTTTATGAGCAGTGCTTTGGAGGAGCTCTACTAGAGGTGTTTCTGAGAAATGGTGCTAAATAAATTCTGAATTAATGTCTATTTATTAGCCTATATTAAGTAGGGCCTACAGCCAACTAATCTGTTCATCTAAACAACAACATTTAGAAAGAAGCCTTCTGATGAGCTTTCCCTAAATCAATAATCACATGCAATAAACTATGCAGAACCTTAGCAGTACTCATGTACAGCGCCATTTTTTCGGCCTCTGCCGAGCTATTGCGCTATACAAATCATATTATTATTATTATTATTATTATTATTATTATTATTATTATTATTATTATTATTATTATTATTAAAAAGCAAATTCTGGGGATAATGAGTTGCCTGCAAACTACAAGCAGGATCTATGACTCTGGGTTCTAATAAATTTATTGCTTGTAATCTTAACGCCCTGTTGTGACCATTTGACCTTGGGTGGGGGAGCAAAAGAGGGCCACCCACTGCCCATGTAACATTGTCAACACAACATTTCGCTACTCGTAATCTTATCGGTCTGCCTGGTAAAACTGGCCCAGATTATTTACCTTTTTAATCTACTTCGGCCCCATCGAACTGTAACTATGTTGGCCAATTAGCCGTAACTCCCTCTTTATCAGTCAACAACCTCTTAAGTCTAATTCAGTGAAACGCGGCTGCCTGTAAAGGAGCCGCCTAACATCTCAACATCAAAGCACGAACACGCCGCCGACAAAGCTTGACGAACCTATTCTTCACCCACTCGGCTTACTTTATACTGCGCCAATTCGTCACTTCTAACAGGCCGGTCTCCTCAGATGTTCGCCGAAGGACGGGTGGCTCAGGACGCCGACCGCCTCATCCGGACAGATTTATTCCGCCTCGAAGGCCATCGATAGCTTTATAGATCGTCTTATTTCTACTGATTAAACACTTTATTGATCTATTGGAAGTCTCAAGCTTTCTCTGTCTTTTAAAGCAAGTGCTCTTTGGTTATTAGGTACACCAAACCATGACAAAGTAAAGAAAGGCAAAGCACCAAAGTGTAAAAAAGTCATGCATAGGTTTTAAAGAGGTACTTAGAAGGCACTGTATTAACTGTTCTGATACATAAATACACACATACATAGAACACAAGTACACATAGATACATGTATGCATACATATATACCTACATACATATACACACACCTACGATTCCTCGCTCAGCTGATGGACACATGGCGTGTCAACAAATGTCTACTTATTTACTTACTCACACATGCTTACATACATGCATGCATTCATACACACATACATTGGGGCATGATAGGCAACTGGATAGAATGCTCTGTTTGCAATGCGGAGAGCACAGATTCGATCCTTCCCTTAGACGGTTACTGTGTAGGGACCTTGAGCATGTCCTTCACTCACAATTGCTTTGCACCTCAGATTAAGATTTTCATAACAAGACTTGGAATAAACATGAAAACAGCAATTGATCTGGCAAAATAACAGAAAAGAATGGGGGTAATTTATTTGCACTCATGGCACCCAAATTGATGATGTTGATGATGATGATGATGACACTGATGAATTCTAATAATTCTAATTATTTTCAATTATCATTTTTAGTAAATATTTTAATTATTTATTACTTATTAGTTAATGACTCTAATTAATATGATGATCTATAAATTAATTCAAATATTATTTTATTTCTGCTTATAATATGGTTAATTAAAATCATATGAAGCACTATCATTTCTTTTGTTAAATAATTATTTATTGTATTATATATAAATATTACATGATATCTTGTATTATACATATTTATTAATCATTTAAATAATTCAGACCAGTTTGTTATGCTTTTACTATAAATGTTTTAGTAATTAGTTTGTTATACTTTCAGTAAATAACAGAGAAGTGATATGTAGTAATAATCCATTTAATAAGCTACCTCAACGGCTCACCTGTTTCTCCCAATTGTTATCCTGCCACTGTCTTCCAGATCTTCCAGAAGAGATGCAGACAACCAGAAAGCCTTTCCTACTCCGTCTCAGATATAAGGGGTTCTGCTAAGGAGTCGCTCTGATGTACTGGGATTCATCAGTCCCTCAAACGAATGGTGAAAGGCCCCCTTGCTTTGAATTTGCCATATTTAAAAAAGCATAAATGACTAATCAGTATCAAGTGAACACAAGCAGAGAGTAACATACTGGTGGGTCGGGACAAAGCAGGAAACGGGCAGATCCGTTAAAATGTCTGACAACAACAAACACCATTAGATGTCACGTGGTTTGAATGTCCACAGTTTATCTTGATTTCTCTAGAATAACCTGAAATAGGTCATACAGACAGACAGACAGACAGACAGACTGACTGACTGACTGACTGACAGAGAGACAGACAGACAGACTGACAGACAGACAGACAGACACACACACACAGATCGGATTACACAGAAGGCGAGTCAACAGTGAATGTGGCTGCTAGAACAGGATAAAGTGGACCAGTCCTGCATAGCATAACTGAATGCAGTGCAGTGTTTCTCTGTCATGTATTGCCATCCGTGATCATAAAACGTAGTTTAACAAATCATAACATAACATGGGTTTTGCTGTTAGAATCAGTGCTAGAATCAGTGTTAGAATCAACGCCACGGTTTGCAATGCCCTTGGGATACTTACGTCTGCTGATATAAGACTTACAAAAATCAGTGCTGCAAATTACCCAGAATGCTCAATACCCTGTCGTGCCTAGCTTCCTTTTAACTTCCTTTTAAAAGGTTCGACAGTGTCTCCTGCAACAATACTATCTTCCACATCTTTCCACAAGTCATCTCTTGCGCTAAAGAAGTGTTGTCAAGTGCAGTGTAGTGTAGTGTAGCATGAAGCAGAGTGTAGCAGCATATTGTAGTGCAATGTAGCTGAGCGTAGTGTAGTATCGACATCTTCTGGACCAAAGTTTCCGGTTGTCATAAGAACAGCATAACGTGAAAGATCGGGTTAAATGAAATGAAAAAAAATTTCAAAATCTGTCCCTGAAGGACCCAATTTCAACATCTGTCCCTAACAGCCGCATTTAATTTCCAAACAATGACAAATAATTAGGTTCTTTTACAACGTCCAAGTATGGCAGGCGGGCAGGCGGGCAGGCGGGCAGGCGGGCAGGCGGGCAGGCAGCCAGGCAGGCAGCCAGGCAGGCAGGCAGCCAGGCAGCCAGGCAGCCAGGCAGGCAGGCATAATTACAATTAGATGCTGGCCAGATGCCTGGGGTGCAACCCTATCCGACATAGGCATTCAGAGGGTTAGGGCAATGACCCATGACCAACGGCATGCGGTTGTACCCTGGGTGGAAGGAAAGAATTCAGGTGTTGGGCTCCCAGTGAAATGAAAGCGAACAAGAAGAAAAGAATTGGCCAAGGCATAAGCCGATGATCACGGTGAATAGAAAGTCCTTGACTACGGACCAAACTAAGATTTACAGCCGCCAACCGAAATCTACAACTGCACCCCTGAGGTCCACACAACCTCGGGTTTCTCCCGCCCAATCCTGCTTCCTACCCGCCTACCACTTCGTATGCTGCACCCACCATAAGCACTAAATGTCTCAAGATCTGAGTAGAGAAAAGCACAAGTGCAGTCCAGAGGTTTGTCCGGCAGGGTCTCTCTTCTGAAGCAAATGACTGAACTCATCGGTTTGGTATCCTTGGGATACTCACGTCTGCTGACGTAAGGCTTACAAAAGCTACAATAATACCATACCCCATGCTATGGTGTGGTAGCTGGGCTAAATGCATCACTGGCCTCTGCATGGCTACCGTCTCCAATCTAACCTGGCAACTGCTTGGCTCTGCAACACTGGATGACCAGGCTCCTCCTAACCAGGCAGGGCTGTTCACAATACCGGGAAAATGTACTGTCAATAGCAATACAATATTCTATTATAAAGGTACGGGCAATACCAATACCACCAGATGTAGGAATGCCATCATTTCAAAGTGTATGTTGCTTAGAGATGTGTGTAGAGGGGCAACACTCTACTCAGGGTAATAGACCATTTATATAGCGCCTGTTTAAGCCTTTAAAGAGAATTTCTTTTGATTTCACTAGGGCAGATCTATCTGAAGAAGCCATGGGGCAGAGTATTTCAATCACTCGGCTCAGACATCACTTCGGCTTTCTTCGTTTCAGTAGGTCTACTAATTTTCATCATCTATCTAACTTCACAAACAATTTTGAAGTTAAAATGCCCACAAATAAATGAACTAAATCAGCTAGTTTTTTGTTGAAAATAAAGGGCATACTTTTTTGGTTAAGCCCTTGGTTTGCAGTAATAGACATTCAAAACCAAAGACTTAAGGAAGGTTGTGAGAAGTGCCAGAAATTGGCTTCTGGCAACGGCACTTTGTACCATGTTGATCTTTTATTATAGAAAATCCAACTGGAAATCATGTATAATGGAAAAAAGTATTTGTACTGAGCGTCAAGGGCTAAACACTTTCAGGTGATACACACACAAAACCACCAAAATAAACCTGTCTCAATACTCGCTGCAATACTAACAAAGTATCCGTGATACTGTATTGTGATATTAACAGCCCTTCAACCAGAGTGCAGCATGTACCTGGCACCAGTGGAGAAAAGACCGGCAGATATGGGCAAATGCATCTTCAGTAGGGGATAGTCTAAACCAGAGGAGGGAAATGTTCCCCAGAATTGTACCAATCTGACTGAGAGCCATTACACAAGGCATCTGAAAGGCTTAAACAGGCGCTATATAAATGGTCTATTACAGCTACAATGTAACGTTCACTGCTATGATGCCAAAAAGGCAAGATCACTGTGTCTAAATACAACAGAGAATAAGCTGCATAATAATAAATTAATTAAATATTTAAAAAATACATCAATATACTGTATGTATGAACCGAAGAACATCCTACTGCAACCGGATTTACTCAATTAGACTGCGTGATTAGAACAGAATGTGTGGACATATGCCACCAATTTCCTCCATTATTTGTCCATTATTAGTTACATATGCATTGTCTACATAAGTGCAATCAATTATGTGATTATAATTAACTCTCTTCATATCAATGCAAAGCTTCACTATCAAATTACGAGACAGATTAGAATTATAACAACCGAGTGCATGCAGTCAACGCTAGGTACGGAATAGTGAGGTAAGGTATGGTAAGGTAAGGTAATGGGTCAAACTGGTCTTTGACTACATGTCTCGTCACATACTACAGTATACAGACGCATGGCATTGAAGTGGTCCAGGTATCTGGGACAGAGCCACATGAACAGCCTAGCTGAAGACAAATTTTGAATATCTTTCCGTGCTTTTGAAGTTCAAATCTTTTAAACGACAGTCCAACATATGGCACATCATTCTTCCTTGCACAAAGAAAACTTAACATGCAAGTATAATAATAATAGTAATAATAATAATATTAATAATAATAAAATAATAATAAAATAATAATAAAATAATAATAAAATAATAATAAAATAATAATAAAATAATAATAAAATAATAATAAAATAATAATAAAATAATAAAAGACTAACATGCCAGACTTCAAACTTGAATCGGACACAACGTATGTTAATGAAACACCTCAGAGGCAACATTAAACAAGGGTACCAGTGTACCAAGTGTTCGACTAGCAGTGAGTCATGCTGAACCCTATGCATCAAGCAACACCTCTGAGACATGCCTAGTGTTGTTGTCAGGCATCGGGTTTTTCATTAACAATGTGGCACCTGAGAAGTAAACAAGAGAAGCTAGAGTGTATTTCATTTTCTCAGAATCACATTACGGTTTGGAGATTGGCTGGCATTTCACGTGTGTACTGGATTCATGGTGGTTTAGCACCTTTGTGAGATTCTTAAAAGGTGCTAAATAAATGCAAGATGCACACAATAGATGCTCACATGCAGAAAAACATACATACATACATATTGTATTGGTACTCCTTGTATTCACATCAATCTATGTGACAGGCCATTTATGTAGTTCATGTTGATGATAGATTAGAGCTAAATATGTATGTATAAAATAACCAGCATATATATAAATATACATATGCCAGAATCTTAGGGCACAAAATCAGTAATATTAGGCTATGCATAAACTGTTCACCATGCATCTAAGGCAGCATGGAAAGCAAGCAGCCAGTTAAAGAAATTTGAGATGACGTTCAACTTGTGGTCATCTTGTTTTGAAGCAGACAACTTTTGTAAGTGAGAAAGGATCTAGCGAAGTCATTTCAGTTGAATGGAGAACTTTGAAGATGTTAGATGTCTTGCTAGAGTTAAACCAGTTAACTTCACATCAACCTGACAAAGGACTAAAAGAATGGAAGCTCCACTGAGAGACAATTGATCTGTGATGAATCATCATTACCCACAGTGTTTGAACCATACGATCAGGCAATTACAAATGTAGATTGGTCGAAGCGATTGAAACTTCGAGTATACAGACAGTGATATACAGCAAAAGAGTTTGGTTTTCATCCGAGTCCGTTTGTTTAAGTGAGGCAGCAAAACGGTGAAAAGTTGTGGCAGACTTTGATCTACAGCAATGTCTGCTAATTCAATGAATATATAAAAGCATCGAGAAGAATAAAGCTGCAACTATTCAGTGAGATAAAGTCTGGACGAGTTAAAGGGATCACCTGAAGTCACTCCAGCTAATTGTGGTGAAAAACAAATTTCCTGATCATAGACTGTATTCAGCTAAAGACTATCTGAATTGTAAGATGAAGAAGTGTCTGTGTGAGGGTTTACAAGTCAGACAAGTGTACATACCTACATAGGTGGTTATCTATGTGATAATACTTCAACTAGCTTAAGTAGGTGTTGGCTAAGGTAAGGCTTAATGCAGAATAGACCGAATATGATTGCTATGTAGATGAACTTATATTGTTGTGACATGTTAGTTGACGATATTAATTTATGGACATTAGATATTTTGTACAACTGAAGAGCTTATTTGACATAACACTTCTTATCTCCCACTCTATTTCTGCCGACTTACCAATCTTTTAAAAGAATGATGAATTTTTATTTACTGTCAGTGATTGGCTATTAACTTTTCCTTACATACAAGCATACACCATACATACATATATACATACATGACATTATTGATGTACAATGATGATATTATTAATGATTGGATATAAAATATTTCATGCAACTGAAGAGCTTATTTGATATAACACTTCTTATCGCCCACTCTATTTCTGCTGACAAATCTTTTTAACAAAGATGAATTTTTATTTACCGTCAGTGGTCGGCTATTAACTTTTCCATACACAGGCCTACATACATACACACATATATACACATATACATACATGCATACACACATACATACATGCATACATACATGAATACATACATACATGCATGCATTAACACACCAGTTTGTTCTAACTTACGTTAAATGTCAGAATTCGTTGCAAACTGGTTCACGATAATTCATATATTAGGATTATTTTTTATTAAAATACACTTAGGCCTATAATACACTGTTCTATACTCCTTGTCTTAAAATACTCTTTTATTCGACTTGGGTTTATTTTCTCACGATTTCCTAGTAAGCTTAAGCAGACTGCCACATTTCTTTTATTATCAACCACTAGCGGGAGCCATGAAGGCCTTACCAAAATACTTGTATTAGACATTTCAACTGTATTTATTTTAGTAAATTTAAAATTATTATATAGACCTACAAGTCTACAAAGCCGAATAGAAGAAGTAATATTAAAAAGTTGTGGACCCAGAACATACTGACAGACGGGCAGACAGACAGACAGACAGACATCCTGGTACAGGCTGACTGACTGACTGAATGAATGAATGAATGAATTATTATGTTGTAACGCGTCTTTTGAGTAAGATATTGTTTTATTAAGGCACGTTATAAATACAAGTTGTATTGTATTGTATTGTATTGTATTGTATTGTATTGTATGATGTGGATGATCTAATTTCAAGTCTCCAGTGTTGTAATTAGATGGCGACTAATAATAGTCACATCGTTTGTGCTGTGAACCACGTTTTGGCTAAACATGAAAAGTTAATAGTACGAAGCGGATTTCCATAAAAGACCGGATGATGAAACCGAAGACCCTTAGAGTCCAAACACTTAAATCCCCAAGCAGGCCATACCCCATTGAGGCATGTCAAAAGGCTGCTCACGCCGTTGACACGAAACCCACGATCCCCTCTGCACCCTAAAACTCCTTTACTACCCAGTCCTCCCCCGCCTCTGGCCGGCACAAGATAACAGCCCCACTAGCCGTTTAGGCCTCTGAGCTAGCTTGACCAACGGGGTTTCAGTGTCACTTGACACTCTCGGATAAGGGTTGTACTTTTCGGGAAGATGTCAGTTCGAACCCTGAATACACGTCAAGCTGTAAACCCCTGAGGCTGAATGGCCCAACAAAAGAGGGTGGGGTGACAAGCGGATGGGTAACATAGCCCACTTGGACCACTGCACATTAATTTTGTATGTAGGGATAACAGGTTTGCAGGAGAGGGGTTTATCCAGGAGACTCCTCCGCTATGAGACATGGACCCCTCTATAGTACAGGCCCATCAAATATATGGCATACGTGAATGCAGATCGTTGTTATGTATGCATACATATGTATGCGTGTATGCATGTGCGTGTATGTGTGCATGTGTGTGTATGTATGCCTGTGTGTATGTCTGTGTGTATGTATGTATGTATGTATATATGTGTATGTATGTATGCCTGTGTGTATGCCTGTGTGTATGTATGTATGTGTGTATGTATGTATGTGTATGTATGTATGTGTATGTATGTATGTGTATGTATGCATGTATGCATGTGTGTATGTATGTGTGTATGTATGTGTGTATGTATGCATGTATGTTTGTATGTATGTATATGTATGTATATGTATGTATATATGTATGTATATGTATGTATATGTATATATGTATGTATATGTATGTATATGTATGTATGTATGTATGTATGTATACGTGTGTTTATGCAGGCTACAAAGACAGACAGGAAAAACATGCAGCAAACAGACAGATCGGACGATGTACGTTCTTATCTAAATATAGCTGCGGGAACTAACACGAGCTATCCTAATTGATCTTGTTCTTAGAGGCGCACGGCGTACTTTGCATGAACTGACACCTATTCAATCAATCAGTCTGTCTGTCTGTCTGTCTGTCTGTCTGTCTGTCTATCTGTCTGTCTGTCTGGCCGACGCACATACACACCCGCACGCACGCACACACACACAAGCACGTGAACGTAACTGCCAGACTTAATATATCCGGTTAACGATGCGACTGTATATCATGCGAATTTGTTTTATTTTCCATTAGTTTGTTGCATAATGGTAATTGGCACGTTGCCAGTTTCTGTCTCCTCCGCTTGGGGTCGGTTGCACCAGACTCTCAGAGACACTCGTCTCTTTCAACGTCCTTAACCCATCGCAGTCTGACTTCTTAGAGCCGGCTTCTCCAACCGATTACGCTTTGTGACTACGGGTTCACTTCAACCAGCTTTCATTTGATGCCATGTGCACTGTGATAGTGGCGCTATAACAGTAATCAGACTAGATTAGATTAGATTAGATTAGATCGTGATCGTAAACCCCAGATTTCTAAAGCGTTACTGAAAAGCTAAGCGCAGGACACTAGCTTATTCACGAGCGTTGCATCAAGTCAGTGGGGTTGCCAAAAGATGTCCAAGAACTATGTCCGGTTGCCAGAAGACCAGAGAGAGAAGGGGGAAATGAGGTGTTAGGGTGGGTTGTGTTTCAGTTGAGAGAAATGGGAATGCAGCGGATTGGATGGATCAGGGTGGGATGAGATGAGATGATCAGAGAAGACTAGATTAGATTAGATTAGATTAGATGTTAATCACTATCTTCGTTTAACTATCCTCCTTCTCGTCAAAAACACACATTCACTCACACACGCACACGTGATGTACAGCGGTCGTACATATGCTAAAAAAGAGAACTGGTTTTGTAATACGTGTGCTCGTCTGAGGCGACACCGAAGTCACTCGATTTTTTGAACTTCTTATCTCTAGGATTTTTTGAACGTCTTATCTCTAGGCCAGTGTTCGAGAGGCCTGTGTATCGGTGTCTAAATAAATGCCTTTTACTGTGGTATTCTCTACCGTTGAGGCCTGTAATATAGGCCTAATAGGTCATCATCTTCGTCTGTTGATCGTGCGTAGGCCTAGAGCCCAAGCAGTTCGTAGGTCTACTGGTGCTTTCGTTATAAGCCATTAAACGGTGCACACGCGGTTAAATTTAATCGGTCATACATCTGCCATAAATGTAATCGCCAGTTCAAGTGAAGCGGTTTGGGACGAAATATACCGCAATTTACGAAGAGTCTAAATATTATGCAAACCTTTGGCCTAACAACAAGTTACCAAAAGAATGGAAGGTGCTTTTATGATGAAGGTGTTCATGACCCGTACATACTCAGAATTAGGCGTTATGACTGCTGGCCCTGAAGGAGATATCTGGCAAATGCAATGGTCTCCAGTCGCCTTGATTACTGTAACTCGCTTCTTACTGGTATTAGAAAGACAAACATGCAGAAACTCCCAGAGTTCAATACCCTTTGGCTGAAGCCATAAATAACATGTCAAAATACAAGCTGTGCTTAAATCTTTGCACTGGCTTCCTGTTTAACAAAGAATTTCTTTCAAACTGGGAGTTATGGTTCACAAAACGTCAAACTCTGGCCAACCGCAATACTTAAAATCAATCTTCATTCCCCGGACCAATTCGACCTCATTCAACCCGGACATTTGATTGTCTTTCTGTGGTTGTGCCAAAAACTAAAAACGTTCTCACTGGACCAGCTTTCTCGGTTGCTCGATCTAAACTTTGGAATTCTTTTCCTGGATCTGTTCGTTCTGTTCAGTCTCTTGTGTCATTTCGGTCTCAACTGAAGACTCATATTTATCAATCGGCTTATTCACCCTAAGCTTCCTCTCTGATTCATCGGACTGATTCTGGACGCTGATATGAATGCGGCTTGATTCTGGTGCACCATCGGTAGATGCCTTGTGCACTGGCGACATAAAAGTTTCTAATTACAATAGAGACGGATGTTCGAAGAGGCACGTAGCTATAAGCCCAATCCACAGACACCGGTAGAGATGACGTCATGTAATTGGTGGCTATATTTAGTCGACTGCGGAGGCTACGCAGTGCATTTAACGACCTCTACCGCCGTCTGCTGTGCGCTAGCAGCGCCCTCTGCCGTCCGACGGAAGAAGAACGATCGAACTGCGGAACGATCTTTTATAACATCCTCCAAGTAGACTTCCAGGCAAACGATCGTCATATAAAATATATAGTAGGCCAATGTGCACACACACACACACGCACACACTCACATCACACGCATATACACACGCACGCACACACATGTAGGAATGGAAACGCCAAGAGGTGCCTTTTCAGCGGGAAGTTTTTCAAAATTGTCAGACAAGTTAATTTCGATCGTGTTTGAACACAGTTTTAGCCTTTGGTTTTTGCTAATCTGTCATTGATGTGTTCTGCATTCAGCACCCATTTTTAAACTATATTGCTACACATTTAGGTTACTTTACAAACACTGTTAAGTAATGCTCGTTCTGTATACACTGTGGAAAATTGCCTTCTCTTTTTCTCTCCGTCTGTCTGTCCGTTTATCTGTCTGTCTGTGTATGCGAACCATTTAGCTAAGCGGGTGATTGGACCTTAAATGTCAAAGTGCTACGGCGCCTCATCGCTTTGCCATCTCTAAAAATATTTTAAAATACTGACCTACAAAAATACGCAAAGTAGGTTACACTCAACACATGATCTGCCTCATAATTAAATTTATGTCTCATCAAATTTCTGTCTAAGGGCCTAGTTTAAGTAGACTACTGTATATAAACTACTGAAAATACAGATCGATATTATTTACGTCAACAACCGATCACGGACGCATGCACACGCCTCCAGTCATTGATTGTAATTAACACTGTTGTTATTTTTGTTAAATAGAACTGTGTCATAAATATGGCGCCTATATCATGCATGCTTTACCAGCGGTGGGCTAAAACTTGGCCACTTCTACATAGGGGGTCCGTACGCGGGGGAATCAAATGGTGTGGCACCCACTCAAATGGACAGGGATGGTGAATGAATTTCAATTGAATTTTAATGAATTTATCGCGCCAAAAATTCATGCAGGGTCGAGGACATACGGTCGGTATAGAAAAACATGTACATTTACATTTTACATTTACAACTGATATAGGCCTACATAACATGATAAATATCCAATACATACATATTAGAAGAGGCCTATATGTAAATAACATAGTTACATATATAATGATTAATTAACAGTTACGTATTTAGTGAATACTACGCATATTTACATGTTTAATATATAAGATAATATATATATATGTATATATATATATATAGTTTGTGAAGGTGAACTTAGGGATTTGTTAGATTGGTGAAAATGTCTGTAAGGCTCTCTGTATGCATGTATGAACGAATGTATGTATGTATATATGTATGTATGAATGTATGTATGTATGTTTGTTTGTATATGTATGTGTGTATGTGTGTATGCATGCACGTATGTATGTATGAACGTATGTATGTATATGTATGTACATGTATGTGTATTTATGTATGTGTGTATGTATGTATGTCTGTCTGTATGTATTTATGTAAGTATGTATGAATGTATGTTTGTTTGTATGTATATGTATTTGTGTATGTGTGTATGCATGTACGTATGTACGTATGTATGCATGCATGCATGTATGTATGCATGTATGTATGTATGTATGTATGTATATGTATGTACATGTATGTGTATTTATGTATGTATGTATGTATATATATATCTGTCTGGCAAAACTTTAAATGACAGGCAAAACTTGGCCTTTGCATATCAGTTGCAACATATTTTCTCTCTGTGATATGTCTTCATACACAGAGGCTCAGACTTTATAATTGCACAGACCTGCTTATATAAAGCCTGTATGGCCTAAACAATTTCAAGTGCGTGTGCGCAGGCGTGCGCAGGCGCGTGTGGCAGCATGTATTATTAATTGCAGTGAAGCCAAATATGAAAATTAATGCTCATAATCAGTTGTCTTAATGGTTACAATTAGCTTTACACCGTGGTAATTACATTACATGCATCACTGCATGAAAAAATGAGCTACGAACTTCGAAGTCAGTTTATGCAAAAATACTAAGATTAAAAATTTCTATGTACAAAGTATATATATATATATATATACATTGCTGCATAGCTCACAGTATGTATAAATATATCTTGTGTGCTATACGTGTAGATTTAGGTCAACAGAATACTTTTCAGAACAGTGTAAGCACTGGTTCATTGGACTTGGCTACGATGATGTAAACACTGGGGTTCAGTGAACTTCACATATATTTATACATATATATTCATACATATATAACTAAATATATAGATTATATATAGAATGTGTGCATATCTAAGATATATATATATATATATATATATATATGTTGCTCATTAGTTTAGTCCTCCCTAAGAAAAAGGAATACATATAGTCACTTGTATTCCTACACACATATCAACACAGATTACACGATATGATGCCTGTTGCCTCTCTGCCTCCCTCCAACTCCCCCTCCCCCGTTTATCTCCTCTTCAGAAGTGTTTGTGTGGAGGTACGCGCGTGTGCACGACGTGTTTTGCATAATCAGAAGCGGTAGAGCATGCACTAATTGCCCCATGCAACCCGGACTAAAGTTTATCAATTGTAGGGTGACGTCATCGCAGTCGCCGAAAGTGTTCCTCCAAAAAGATTATTTATATGATGACACGTTTATGATGTCGAAGCTTTAATCATGAAACGACGACGTTAATACTACTACTTATGGCCACCTGGCGTTCAATCCAGGCTGCCAACCTGAGTCTGCATACATTATGTGGTGATTAATATAGCATCTTTTGCATCCGTTCAAAGGTTCTGAGTATGTATGTATATATCTAATCTTTTATATAGCGCATTTTAAGAACCTCTCAAAAGCGCTGTGAACATGGCTGCCCAGTTAATTTAAACAAGTAAGTATGTTTGTATGCAGGGTATACTGCCATCATGTGTATGCATGTATGTATCGGGACCACACATAATATAATTAAGGCCTAATATAATATATATTGATGAACTGGAGAGATATTCAATGTGGGCATATCTATGCTTATGTTATGTATGTATATGTATGCGTAAATGCTCAACATCAATGTAGGTATTTGCCTAATTGTTCTGGTGATAGGGGTTTCTCTGTGTCAACTGTGCCATGCCTAACTGCAATAATCTCATTCCTGCTATTGGCCTTATGCCTGGGTCTGTAGAAGATTATACTGAATTAGCTTATACAGTTCAGGAGGGATTAATTCCAGCTAGGTCTATCCTAGCTGGAATTAATCCCTCCTTAACTGTGAGAGAGAGAGAGAGACAGACAGACAGACAAACACAGAGACAGAGAGACAAAGACAAAGAGAGAGTTAGGGTTGTGTTTGTGTGCATATATAGGCCTACATATGCCGCTTACTGATATGGGTTAGTTACAATTATATAAAAACCATGGCTTATAAATATATATATAAACACATGTATATCTATATAATATATACTTGGCTATTATGTATGTATATATTGGGTTATAGCTTTATATAGTTTTGTCAAGGGCCGTTATAATAAGAACATTATTGATTTACGCCCCTTTTGCGTTTGCAGCGCATTAAAAGGCAGTATTCATTCAACGCAGACAGATCCAGGTTCATTTCCTGTCCAAGGGCCGAGATCCAGGTCCCGTAAACAATCACGAGCACTCAGCCACATGAACACACACAATCATTCATAGATTTTGTCCGTCGGTAAACTCAACGAAGAAATTGGCTCGCACCTGCCCGACACAAACTAGGTCGGTCGACAGTAAACGTTTCCGCGTACCGCGTGAATATTTAGAAGCTAATGAATATTTATGAATCTCGTGTTGATTATAGCCAACCTCGTTCTGACGAGGTCGTAAACAAAAGCGAGTCGTCATGACAAATGTTTGTTTTATTAAAAATATACAAAACGAAATTTTAATTGCTATCAAAATGCAAAAAGTACTGTCTTCATTGATTATAAAAACACGCCTTTTAAAACAGCTTAAGCTTTTGCGTCAAAATAATACAGCTCTTGCCAAACATCTTCTTTATCCAGTTACAGTATTATATACACTTTCAACAATTTGGAACGGTCTCGCATCGAGCTTTCAATAATTTCCTCTTAGATCCTCAACCAACAGTCTTCACTTTTAGAAATGGCTCAATCTCAACTGCTAAATATGCCATTTAAAACAATCCTTGAACTGAGCAATCCATCTATGCAGGATTCCTTTCTAGCTGGCCATCCTTGGCTTAATTTCGCTTCTGGGCTTGGTTGAACACTAAGCATCTGGCCAACCACATGCATGCTTTCGCACGCAATACCAAAATTCTGTAACCTAATTACTAATAAGGCGCCATTTTTTAATGACGGACACAAAATCTTTACGTACATATTACATAATCTGTTTAAATGCATATCAGACTTGTGGCACAAGTGGCATATCTCCTTCAAATTGCACAGTAGGTGAATGCATTACATATCGTAATCAGAGAACTCTTAGCATATCACTGTACTCTAAATCTGATGCTTCAAAAAGTACTCTGATATGTCTGTATATAGGCAAGTGGACATTTATATGTATCTCAAACCCAGCTAAAAACAGGTTAACTGAAAATATTTCTTGAGAAGCCTCAGCAAAACAGAATTTATGTGCAACATGGAAGTAATTGAAAAGTTATGCACTGCTATTTTCACACTACTCTGTACTAGCAAGCACTGATAAAAAAAACATACCAATATCTTAACAGAGTAATTGCAGAAAACAACTGGACATGCCCCTAATAAAAAACTGATGTCCATATTTTATCTGAAAATCCCCTATATACATCATATAAGCAGGGCATAAACTGTCTTCATTATTTACATAATAGCCAACTGCAACATGTATACAACTGAGTGAAGAAAAATTGCCACAAGATACAGTCAAATTTCAGGCAAACCTTAGACCGTGTCCAAACCAAACCAGAAGCACTGACGCTTACTCCCTTTGTTGGATGTGCACCAGCGCTATGAAGTTTTGCTGCCATGATGTTGTTCTTCTGTTATCGCTAAGTCCCCAGATGTGTTGCTGATGGAATGTTCACAAAATATCGGGAAAAATTTCGATATCCCGTAAGTCTGGTGGCAGATATGAATCACAGAGGTACGCTGGAGTGGTGTCATACGGCAAGGGTGATGGAGAGTTTGCAAAATGCAGGAAAGGCTGAGAAACAAGTGTAGTTGCTATGCAAGGAGTGGCGAAGAGCTGTTCATTGGCAGAGGCAGTGTTGTTGTTGTAGTCACTTTCTACCTTGATCTTGGATGTGACTAGTCCCTGGTATGGAGGAATCTGCTGCGATTCAAAGTCCAGGTTAAAAAGGCCTGAAAAGACATCAATGTCTGTGACATACTCTGATTCCGTCTCGTCATACTCTTCCACGGAGAAGGGTTCGCTTTCCAGACTTCCAGACGGACTGACAGCATTCGTAGAGTTGTGAGGCACTTTGGAAATGGGTTCCAATTCCCAGAAATCTGACTCGAGGGAATCAGCCGAACGCTTTCGACTATTCCGGAGACTTTCGCTGGTGATCGGCACTTCAACAGGATTTTGAACAGGCTGGAAGATGGGTTTCATCTCTTCAACGCTTGAATCTGAAAACTCCGACTGTCCGTCATCATGCGCCGGTTCTAACACCGATTCCTTCTTCGACGCAGAAGAGACAAGTTTTCCGTCTCTGTCCGTCTTTCGTGCACCCCTTTTCTTTGGGCAGTACTTGTAACTGGGGTACTCGAATTGGTGCAGGAGAACGAGCAGTTTGGCAACATACTCGTGTGGTTTTTTCTCGTCCGCAGTCATCGACTTCCATTTGGCGCCGAGGGTCTTGCTGATCGTGGCATTGTGGATGTCCGGATTGTCTGCGATGATCCTGCGCCTCTCCTTCTGCGCCCAGTACATAAAGGCATTCATCGGACGCTTCACGTGCTTAGTCTTTTTCCGGCTCTGGGTCACATCGGAATAAGGCGTCGCCGAAGTAGGATTTACGCCAAAGTACCGAAAAGCCGTCTCCAGATCTTTTTGTAGCGCCATCGATGCTTCGCTCATTGTCGTATCGTTCTGCGCAAACTAACAAAACGACGATAAAGCACTGAAACCGACGTGCGACGATTATAAACACGCAGACTGAACAAGTACGCCACTGAACATCCAAGCAAAAAGCACTTGAAACACACTCATCGGTAACCAAACCGTTCTGACTTTTTCAGACCATGTGCTGGGTCTTAAAGTCGTCCGTTGCGCTCGCAATTAAACCCCGCCCACCTCCTTGACGAGCCACCCACTTAACTAATAGCAGGCATCCAGATGAAGACCAGCCAACATCACCAAGATGAACTAGTGCGTTATGTACCGCCTACCAAACGCGGTCAACCAATCGGAGCACTGTTGAATTGGGTCAGTGAGTAATCCGCAGCAATGGTTCCTGATAAATAATGCCTGGGAGAAACAGTTTAGCTGAAAGCCGTGGGTACTAAAATAGACCGCCGAGTATTACTTCATTATTACAGGGAACTGATATTATAAAATACAAGCTGACGTGACAAAAATTTTGACGGTAAACACCATCGATTTCAACACACGACTTTTGTTGCGCAAGTCGGCAACAGTTGGCTGACTATGCAAGGATGTAAATGCGTTTATTTCAACGTTGGCATTGAAGTCTGAAGTGTAGTTTACATGAGCGATCGAAAGAACATCAAGTCAGACAGAGACACATTATCACACATACAGGGCAATCTGTAGTAGACAGAAGTGAAGATATAAGGAAATATGTATGTATGTGGGTATGTATGTATGTAGTAGTTCCTCAGTTTAACGACAGTTTATGGCAACAAAGGCCGTTGCCGTCGCCCTCCTCCTTTATCCAGGCTTGGGACTGGCACTACCCCCAAACAAGGCAGTGGCGGAGTTTGTATGTATGTATGCATTATGTATTGTGTATTTATAATGCATGTGTGCGAGTCAGTATGTGTGTGTCTGTCTGTGTGTTCAGCCTTTAGTATTTCTAAATCTGGACCCGCGTTTGTTTAAATGTCGGCTTGTACAAACTGATTTTGCGCTAGCCTTTAAATTTCTTTAATTAAATGTTCTTTGATGAACCCTTTGAGCCATTTCAAGTAGCTCGGTGTATGCCCCTGTAGATTATCCCAATTTGGGGCAAATTCTGTATGGGTGGAGGTAGATCGCATGAGTCAGAAACGAAGATCGTTTGCCTAACAAATTAAACCCGACATTCGGCAAATATTGCTATTCGTGGTTCTAAAATGTATGATGAAACGGGTATTCAGTGGGAGGGAGATAGTCCGAACTGTGTCCCGCCTCAGTGGTTCCGCAATCGGAACAGTTGGCAAGTGGTGGAAACAGGTTTCTCGAGGGTTACATAATCTAGACAGGCCCTGCTTCCTGTTGATACGTATACCCCAGGCTGAATAACAGAGGCGTGGGAATTCGCGAACTTCAATGACAAAGACAATTGACGGTCGCTTTGTTTTGCCAACAGGATGGAACGATGTTAATTAAAATGCGCACGAATGCAAAGCTATAATCATTGTGTGCACAACAAACACATGCACCACGCACACTCAAACCCACATATATATATATATACAAAAATCAATAGATATAAAATGACCTAAATGTAACTTGTGCCAACAATTCAACAGTTGTTCCAATATGTCGAATTCCAAACCACTCAGCGCAAACAACATCCGCTATCGACACATGCAAGTTTCTCATATATCCCTCCCCTCCCCCTCTCCCTTCTCCCGCAAGATATCAACTCCCGACTTGTTCTAAACCCTCCCTCTTCTTTTGATGATATCCTACCTTGCTATAATATTACTCTCACCAACCTCCTTGAGACTCAGATGCCACTCCTTACCAAACACATGACACACGGTTCACCTCTAGCTTCATACATTCAAATCCTTTCGCAGACGCCCTGAACATACATAGAAGCGCACTACTGACCCTCTAGGCTAAGGCAAAGGCACTTATTGCACTGAAATCTGCCACCATAAAATACCACCAAGTTATAACTTCTGCCAAGAAAAAGTACATTATTCAGTCCAAATCATCAAACCCGAGACGTCTCTGGAAAGCTGTCAACTCTGTCCTCCATCGTAAGTCTTCTTCAGAAATCCCAAGCTCCTTACTTTCTCCTTGCAACTCCCGCCCCACTCTCTTGTGGTGTTTCTCAAGGCTCCCTCCTAGCGCCGCTTCTCTTCATTTTCTACACTACGCCACTGAACCACCTCACAGAATCCTCCAGTCAACCACAACCTTTATGCTGATTACACTCAATTCTTGGTATCCTTCTTTCCAAGTTACTTTTCCTCATCCATCACGCAGCTCTCTGATGTTGTCAACCAAATCTCAGAAAGGATGTATGTATGTATCACTAAATTTGTAAAGCGCCTTTTAAGTAACTCACAAAGGCGCTGCAGCACGGCTACCTCTCACCTCCTTTGCCTCAGATCCGATTAAGAAATTCCCGGACTCTGCTATCCACTATCAACTTATTCCTCCACTATCAACTTATTCCTCCACTATCAACTTATTCCTCCACTATCAACTTATTCCTCCACTATCAACTTATTCCTCCACTATCAACTTATTCCTCCACTGTCACTTTCAACTCTAATTCGCCTGTATACGGGCCTGTGCAGTCTTGCCATCGCGTTTGACCGACATCTCTCGCTTTCAGATCACATTCCCAACCTCCTCTTACTTATCTGTTTCATTCACATTCGTGACCTTCACCATATTCGATCTATGCTCGATTTTAAAACTGCCTCCGCCATTGATTCCTCTGTTGTACTCCAGGCTTGACTACCGTAATTCCCTCTCCGTTCATATTGTATCCACTCAAATTAAGCGTCTTCAACTCAGCCAAAATTCACTTGCCCGAACTGTTACCAGGACACCCGTGCATCACCATACCACTCATATCCTAAAATCACTCCACTAACTTAAAATCCCCGAATACATTCATTTCAAAGTTCTTTCTATAACCGATAACTCTCTGCAATACTGCCAGCCTACTTACTTTCGCAAACACTATCATCCAGTCAGACCGCTCTACCCGTTCATCCTCTTAAATAACTCTTGCCCATCCCTCTGTAACTGCTCGTCTTAAGTTCTCTAACCGATTCATATACCATACTGCACCCCGACTCTGAAAATATCCTGAATATCACAAATTATCCCTTCTATCCCTATCACCTATCCCTTCCGCCCTTCACTCACCATCGTGTGTCTCAAGCCCCTCTATCTTTTACTCCTCAGGCATTTCATCCCAAACTAAAGGCCCAACTTTTAAAGAAATCTTACCCTGATTAGATTAGATTAGATCAATCCAATCCGCCGGCTTCCCATTTCTCTCAACCTAAACACAACCCACCGTAACTGCTTCTCTTTGCCCTGCTCTCTCTGATCTTGTGGCAACCGGATTTTGTTTTCATACGGTTTCTTTGGACAACCCCTATGACTCAATCACGAGTCACCACCTTATTCACGAGCAGAGCTCGTGTTTAAGGAGGTGCCCTGCGTTTAGCTTTAAACTGGCGCTTCAGAAATGTCTCGAAATTACGATTACGATTGTGGTAAAAGTGACATCTGGCGAATGAAGCGGATATTTACAGAATGTCTCGCCACTTCCGTTATCAGCACGTTTCACACTTCCGTTATCAGCACGTTTCATCATCATCATCGTCATCATCATCATTATCATCATCATCGTCGTCGTCGTCATCGTCGTCGTCATCTATTATAATGATAATAATTATCATAATCATCGCTGTTATCGTCGTCATACTTTTTCCTTCCTCCTCCTCTTTCTTATCCTCGTCCTTATTATCATAATATTCATTATGATGACTAGCTTTCGGATATTGCTAATATTCCATGATCTATGCCTAGGACGAAAACGAACAACGACGACGACGATGATAACATTCTGCAGGGTGCGTCAAACCATGTACTTCAGCCAACTTGCTTACCACCGTTGCCTAACTTCTGGTTTCTCTGTTCGGAAATTGAAGTAGCTTCTCCAACGGTCTATGATCGTTCACTACGATTTCATTATTATAACGGCGCTATTGAAATCATTGGACTAGATTAGAGTAGATATTAGGCTACAATATCACCATATCTGCTTATATAGCGCTCTTATACAGATGTCATCGTTCCTTTAGAAGTCTGTTTACAAATACACTTTACAAGCCGACCGTTTGATGGCAGCTAGCAAATTTATATGACTCTCACATCGCAACTATGATATCGGACAAATCTGTTTATCTCAGAAGAAAGTCGTAAAGTGATAAGAGACAAAAGAACAGCCTTTTCACATACAGTGCACTCCGTTCCTTAACCATTGTTCCACATGTCCCTCTCTTAATCCGTCCATCTCTCCTTCCTCTTCCGTACCTCTTTCCCTCCCGCTATATCTGCCTGTCCATCAGTCCCTAGATCTCGCCTACGTTCCTTGCGTCCTCCTGCACTACGACTGCGGGGAAAAGGGCCCAGTAGTTTGTGTTATGAAAGCCGCTTTCTTGGGCGGGGGTTGCATCTCTCGGTTTCTCGTAATTGATGACGCTCTCGCAAATCATATCATTTGCCCTAACTACATCAACAGCTCGTGACATTTGTTAGCAGGCGCGCTAATGATCCCCCTATCAGAATTAAATGCACGCACGCAGGCACGCTCGCATACATAAACACGCAGAAATGCACCCCGACACTCATGCACATACAACATGCAGCTACACCAGTTAACGAAACACCACTTTGCATATATTGTACAAGGTCTTCGCTGTGATATATAGGCCTATATATATAATTAATATACATACAACTACAGGAGATGTGCATACATCATCATCATCACCACCACCACCACCACCACCACCACCACCACCACATCATCATCATCATCATCATCATCATCATCATCATCATCATCAGTTCCTGACGCCAGCCGTTGGCAGCAGTGAGTGCGAACAAATAATCTCCACTGTTCAGAGAACATATATGTAGGTATATAAACATGTATATATATATATATATATGCACCTATGTATATTCACTGTTATATACATACGCATGTATCGCTGTATGTGATGTTATGGAACACCAGCGAGATTTCTCCGAGTACTCGGAAAAAACCCGATCCCTCAAACCGCGTTTCTACTTAGGATAGTTGTAAGCTCCTATGAAAATTCATATTCTGACCGCCTTCCCACCCTTGCTCAGTTTCTCTCACCTCTAGCTTTAGCCTCCCAGCATCTTCAGAACCACCCCCGTCAAGCCTGTGACCCCTCAGCCTCGTGTGAAGCCCTCGTGGCAGGCGCCAGGTGGCGTTCAACGTTACTGACACGTCTGACGCGTGACGGCACGGCGCGGAGGGCGTTCCGACATTTGATGCAGCGGCCAAGTGGAATCTACGGCTATCTCCCCACCGAACTTAAGCTAAATCTGGAGCTCTGACACGTTTATTTCGCCAGTCGTTTCATTTTACCTATAATTAGTTCATTTTTTCTTTGTTTATTCAGAGGAGTTTCGAACCTGCACACCAAGGGTTACGAGGCAGAAACCTATCGGTTACTGTGTTGCACAAATATAATAATATTTTTGAAAAAATAGCCCATATAACCGTCTAGCTTCAGATTAAATTTGATGCAAAGGTTCAAACAAGCGAAGTGACCTTTAGAAGGCTAACCACCTCTAGCGTGTCTGAATGGCCAATTTAATGAGCCATAACATCCTCTTCATTTGCTGTAGCCAAGCGGGGTGCGAAGCGGGTAGGGTGTCGGGAGGATTGATAGCCCCGCGAGGCGGTGGACATTAAGGGTGGACAGCGAGGATGGATTTAATTCCTGGCCAAGAAGGATAGATAGGCCTCGGGCTACAGTACTTTTCCAATCACGAGGTCACCAGAAGATGTGCCAAAGGAAGAGATGGATTGCATAAAACAGACAGACAGACAGACAGACAGACAGACAGACAGACAGACAGACAGACAGACAGACAGACAGACAGACAGACAGACAGACAGACAGACAGACAGACAGACTACGAGGTTGATGATAACTGGCGATACATACGGCTAGAACCGTTGTTTGTGAAAGGGATTTTTCGGTTGGTGGACCAATAGTATTATATCTTGGAACTCTCTCACTTTATCCGTGTATTCTGCTCAGTCGCTTTCGTCATTTGGTTCTCAACTTACGACTGATCTTTTTCAAATTGCTTATCCCACCATAGGCTGCCTCGCCGTCTTAGTTGACTGGTCATCTGTTTATTGACCTTTTTGCGGCTTGGATTTGGTGCGCCATCGGGTGATGCCTTGTGCATTAGACACCGGCGCCACAGAAGTTAATAATTATTAATTGATGCGGATGTCGACAACTGAAATTAACAGTTGACGTCAGAATTGGCTGTCGTCGTTACGCTAGGACAGAGATCGTTGTTTTGATGATGAGGATGACGACGACGATGATGATATGTCACCCGAAACACACAGGGAGATGCATACGGCTGTTAACATCTTACTTGCCGTGGAAAGAGTTCATATGTGCAATACATGGGGTGTATTTGTATGTATGATTTTTAAGAAACAACGGCATAAGAAACAGCAACAACATTGTGAAGTACAGTAATCACGAGTCTGTTCTAATCATCATCGTCATCATCACAACCACCACCACCACCATCAACAACAACAACAACGTCGACTAACGCAGTGGATGGAAACGATCTCGTCGATAATGTCACATTACACGTCTGTAGCCTAATGGAAACAAATTGCAATGGTCATCATCATCATTATCGCTAAAATCGTAATCATCATCATCAATCATCAGTTTCTGTGCCAGCCGTTAGTCATGGGTTAGAATGAATGATTCCTTTCTTGAGGCTGTGCGTCTATTCCTGGAGATCTAACATTAGCCTGGAGAGTCAGACCATCCGTCGTTCTATGGCCTCATTACGTTTGTGGGCCGTTATGGCAAAGCATGGTCTGTTCATTCAGTGTAGATTTGAATGATAGACTACGGGTGTCTTGTGTTTAACGAGTGTCTTGTTTGTCCAAAGAAGCAAACTTTGCTTCAGTCGTTCACAAGAACTTTATGTTATGGATAATTTAGTTAGGTGTAGTTAGATCAAGCGAAAAGTAGTTAAAAATCAAACGCCTTTGTTAAGAGACTTCTGGCTGAACTTTTCTTACTGTTCAAACAATGTAGATTAGCAAATAGACCAACTGAATCATCAGTAACAAAAGTGGATTATCGTATCAGTATGTAACAAGTAGTGCTGGATTTGTCTCAGAAAATAAGAGGAAACATTTTCATACATGGATTTAAAAGTGCATAATTATGCCGCTGAAAGGGATAAATGTACAGACCAGACTAAATTGTTTCGCTGTAAAAGACTAAGGACTATCTAAGAAGTGGATCTGAATAAATCAACTCCAATAACATCTACCTGTACTCTTAACTCTACTGTTCAGACAACGTGGATTAGCATCATGACAAAGTGGATTTATCATTAAATGTGCAGAGCATAAGATGACACTACTGTTACGTTGCAGTTACTGTTATGTTACTGTTACGTGAGTGATGTTCTAGGAAGTGATGCACGATGCCACATTCAACCAACATACTAATTAATTACTATGTAAAACAAATATATCCACAAATGAGTTAAAACAACACTGGAATGGCAGTTTTTTATACTTCTTGACCATAACCTAGTCTAGTCCCTCAACATTTTGACCACAAATTATTACATCCTACTTTCATCCTACTTTTGACCCTTATTACTTTTTTATATTTCCAATGGAAAGATATGCAAAGACATGTACATTGGGTCTGTTTTCTGCTATTCTGAAAGACTTCGTGCTCTTTTAAGGTTTCGTAAAGGCACAATATAAATATTCAGATACATACATGCATGCATACATAAATTTCACCATGCTTTCATATTTTATAATTCAATCTTTTATCAGTTTTGTGGCTTTGGATCCGCTGTACAAGCCTTACTCTGCAGTGTTTATCACTGCAAAGTGGGCCTCTCAAGATTAGATCTCCATGGTCTAGTTCAGTGGTTCCATGGAAACAGTTTACTAAAGAAACGAAATATAGACCTGCAGAAAGAGATTGAGGGGGATAAAGACGGAGAGAGAAAGAGATAGAGAAAAAAGAGAGATAGGGAGAGAAACAGAGAGAGAGAGAGAGGGAGAGAGAAACAGAGAGAGAAACAGAGAGAGAGAAACAGAGAGAGAGAAACAGAGAGAGAAACAGAGAGAGAGGGAGGGAAGGAGGGAGGGAAAGAAAGAGAAAGAGAGAGACAGAGAGAGACAGACAGAAAGAAAGAAAGAAAGAAAGAAAGAGATGGATGGACAGGCGGGCTGACGAATGGGAAGTCTAAGCCTTATATTACATTACGGCAGTGGCATGTAGAGCAGCGCAGCAGCAGCAGCAGCAGCAGCACCAGCAGCAGCAGCAGCAGCAGCAGCAGCAGCAGGAGGGGAAGAAGTGTAGAAGCTGAGGAGGAGAGAAGGGAAGGTGGTCGGTGGCGGCGAAAAACGGGCGCAATTATAAATGAGTTGCGTGTCGATGGAGAGAATGCGAGGGCATTGGGTGCATTTGTCAACTTCTCTTACATCGGACGCTGACACTTCAAAGGCCGACGAAGAAGCGCAGCTGAAGATCAGGGAGGAGCAGTAAGAGAAGTCGGAAGTCGGGAAGGAGTAGGTGGAGATGGAGGAATAAGGAGGAAGTCGAGAAGGAGGAGGTGGAGGAATAAGAAGGAGGAAGTCGAGAAGCAGTAGGTGGAGGAATAAGGAGGAAAAGAAGATGGGCTGGAAGAACAATGCAGACAAAGAAAGAACGACCGAGAGAGGCAGAGAGAGTCAGACAGACAGACATAGGAAAGAGGGCCAGAGGAGGAAAATGAAGAGCAGGAAGGAGGACGCGTATGGAGGAAGAAAGAGCGATAGAAGGATATAACAGAGACAGAGACACTGAGAGAGATATGAAGACACAGAGAGGAAGGAAGAAGACGTAACTATATAGATAGAGCAAGACAACAGAAACAAAATGGGACAGACAGGGAGGCGGACAGACAGACACACTCATACACACAGACACAGACAGACACAGGCAGGCAGGCAGAGAAATTGAGAAACACGAAGGAGGAAAAAGAGGAATAGCTGGAAGATGATGAATGAGAGGAGGAAACAAAGAATCAAAGGAATAAGCAGAGATAGCGACCGGAAAAGGAGGAGGAGGAGGAGGAGGAGGAGGAGGAGGAGGAGGAGGAGGAAGTAGGTGGAAGGAGGAAGGAGGTAATTCACGGAGAAGACGGGGAAAGAACGATGATTAGCTGAGTTGAAGGTATAAGAAAGAGAAACAGGTATGAGTTGAGAAGGCAGAGTATACGTATTAAGAGAAACATTTTCGAGAAGGTGTATGGGTCACTGGAAATGCAATGATGAAGAGAATAATGAAGACATAAGACGGAGGCGAATGTCTAGAAAGAAAACAGTGAGAAGAAAAGCTCTCCAATTAAGAGGCCTTCAATTATTGGCCTACCATAGAGGCGGATAACAAATCCATTAATTACTTTACTTATCCAGGACTGATAGTTCTGGGGTGAAGTTAGGATGAGGTGTTGCAAAATGGCAGACTTTTAAGTAGAATTACTCAGCGCCATCGACTGATGCTTAGTCATTAAACAGTAATTGTAATTGTAATGAGTAACTTCTATTGCGCCGGTGTTTTATTTTCAAACGACGGAGCACGAAAGCCATAACATTAATCAGGTCAGTATCAAGAAGGTCAGTCCACTATGGCAGAGGGCTTTGATACTGGTGCTTAATAAATGCAGAATTAATAATATTAATATAGACATTTCGGCAGGATGGGTCAGCAGAACCTATGAAGACGTTTGTTTGCGTACATAGACAGCTGTTCGTTAAATATGTGCTCATAAATTACAACAGATGTCATGAAATAATCCTGTTTCGCACCGAACATAATAATAGTCGCCCAATTACTGTCGAGACTCGGATGGGTCTACGTTTATTGTATATTGTGACTGTTTTGTGAGTGGATATTGTTACAGGTTGTCTAGAGGAAGTACTTAACACCAGCGATAGTTTAAAATGGCATTGTGTTTACGAGCTACTTACAAGCAGAAACATGACTCACGTGTACACAGAAACGACCACAGCGGCCAAACGAACAACCGAATTTCAACGGGAGACGCACTTAACAAAACCTTAATTTCAGACAGACAAGTCATCTACGTCAGAATCAGCATCAACTTCGAAACTACATATCGTGAGTTCGGCAGACCATACAAACAGAACACTGGGGTCGAACACCCCAAAGACCAACAGGGTCGAAAACCAAAACCGGACTGACTTCACATAGGGCTGCCAACCGTCCCGGATTCGCCTGGACAGTCCAGGAATCGGCCTTGTGCGTCCCGTGTCCCGGATTGATCCCGAATTCTCCTGGAAGTTGGTGTAAATATCCACTTCACCAAATGTAGTTCTTTTCACACACTAAACTCGAACAGCCAACCGTAAATAAGTTTTACAGAGTGACCATAGTTAGGTTATAGCTGACCCAATAAATGACATCTGCAAATTACATGGAGGCTATATATGGACTTCGCTCGTGCTGGGCCCTGAAGCCTGATAGGTTACTAGAATTTAATACACGTTTGCTCTTGAAGTTGATTCAAATTTTATATATAGGTCATTTGTCTCTTGGTGATTTGAGTCAAATCATTTGACTGTTATTTTTAACGACTATTTGCAGTAGTTCCTATAATAGACTGACGCAACATTCGTTACATACAGTGATGAGGACAGGGTAAACTGATACTGGAATATCGAGTGACTGTGTCGGCGTCCCGGATTGGCAGAATCAAACGTTGGCAGCCCTAACTTCACGTCACACACACGCCTATTTAAAGGTTGGCATTTTCCCGGCAGACAATTGACTCTACAACGTCTTTTGCACGTGCACCCAATGGCAGCATTCAGTCATTCAATCTACTGTATGTATATTGTTGCGTTTTCCAACACGTATCACTGCAACCATACACATACAGCAGAGGTCAATGAATCGATTTATGTAGCCCATTAATATGTGTTCAAGAACGCGATAGAACAGACGGGGGCAAACTACGGCCCGGACACGTTTTTACGGCCCCGTGAAAAACACCAGAGCGACTAGTACAATCGTTCCAGATTTTGGGAAGCTTGTTAAAACATGTTTTCAGCTGCATTTGTCTCCCTAACAATGGCCAAAAGTTACTTTTTTCATTTAATATTCTTGTATTACACTTGCCAGGTAATCAAGTCATTAGTTATAGCAGTTTCTTCATGTTTGACGATTAATGAAAGTTTTGAAAATTTGTAACCCGGTCCCCCGAAAAATTGTGACCACCCCTGCGATAGAACAACAGAAATAAACGAAATAAACAGAAGGCAAGCAGCTTAAATATTGCTACAGTTCCTCTGTCTGTCTGACTGTGTCCACGTATCTGCGTTTCTCTGTCTATATGTCTGTGTATGCGGGGTTTTACTATCTTCGTCTGTCTTTCTTAATGCTCTGAATGAATGTTTGTTTGTTCGTTTGTTTACTTGTTTGTTTGTATGTCAGTTTCTGTCTGTCACAAACCGGCAGTGTGTCTGTGTGTCTGTGTGTCTGCCTGTCTGATTATGCGTATCTCTCGGTCTTTATATTTGCAGGGCTTTATTGGGGTATGTTTGTATGTAACGTTTATGCCTCCCAGAGTATCTGTATGTGAATGTCTTCCAATGTTCTTCTGTGTATATATACCAATGTAGTATTTGTACCACACACACACACCCTCTCTCTCTCTCGCCTCTATCTGTCTCTCTCTCTCTCTCTCTCTCTCTCTCTCTCTCTCTACCTCTGTCTGCCTTTATGTGTATTTGCCTGTGTGTCTGCATGTTTGTGTGTCTATCTGTCGGTCAGTCATTTAGTCATTCATTCATTCATTCAATCGTTCAGTCAGTCAGTCAGTCGGTCGGTCGGTCGGTCGGTCAGTCTGTCTGTCTGTCTGCCTGTCTGCCTATGTCTGCCTGTCTGTGTGTCTAACTGTTAGTCAGTCATTTGTTCATTCATTCATTCATTCACTCATTCATTCTTTCATTCAGTCAGTCAGTCAGTCAATCATTCATTCATTCAGTCAGTCAGTCAGACAGTCAGTCAGTCTGTCTGTCTATCTGTTTGTTTGTCTGTCTGTCTGTCTGTCTGCCTGCCTGCCTGTCTCTCTGTCACCATATCTCGCGGCGTACGGCCGCTTCTGTGGAGATTAAGTAAACGATAATCCACTGTCAGTTGAATGGACGAATGAGTCTGATGCAATTGGAAGAGGACGAAAGAGAGAGGGGAGGATAGGGGAGGGTAGGGGAAGAGAGCAGAGTAGAGAGGAGGGAAGGAAGCCCTGCGACCAAGTGAAGGAGAAGAAGAGGGAGGAGGCAGTGGGAAGATATGGGTGGGGAAGATGCTGCTGCTGCTGCTGCGCGATCCATCGTATCCACACCGTCACCATCACCAGCATCAGTTTGGCGTCCTAATCCATCATGCTCTTATTGAATTGGCTGCAGTGAGTGCTCGTCCCTGGAAGGTCGCAACCTCTTCCCGACCGTCCGTACGTAGGTCGTTTGTCGAAGGGACGGAGGCGGTGGAGGGAGGCAGAGAGGGACGGAGAGAGAGGTGGAGAGCGTCGTCGCTCGAGACGTGACTAGCTTCGTAATTACGGATGGAAGCGGAGCTGTTCTGGGAGTAGGAACAATGGAAGATGGTTGGAGCGGTCGAGGGGAAGGGAAGAAAGAAGGCGGCAGTTTCACGCACGAGAGGAAGGCAAGATGAAGGACCGCGGCGCCCGTGAGGAATTCTGCTGCCTCACGGTCTGTCTGTCTGTCTGTCTCCGCGTCTGTCTGTGTCCGTGTATGTCTGTCTTCCAGTCCGTGTGTCTGCCTGTGAGTCTTTTTCTCTTCGTCTCTAACTCGCTTTGTGTGTGTTTCTCACTCGTTTTCTGTCTCTGTAACTCTGTTGCTGTTTCTGCTTCTGTCGTACTTTATTTCTGTTCTTCCTGTCTAGTGTCATCTGAAAACTTCTATAGCGCCACAATCCCTGCCTAGTAAAAACATTCCAGCTGAGGGCAGAGCTGCGAAAGACGTTATCACTGTCCGTCTGTTCTTTCGCTTTTTTTATCCCTCCAAGTCCTTTCCTTCATTCCTTCGTCTTCTGCTCCCTCGGACCTTTACTAGTAACCTTTTCCTCTTAAATTTCCCATAGCGTAGATTGGTGGGTGCGTTGGGATGGGATCCATGGGAAATGACACATAAGACAGTAGGTGTGGATTGTGGAACGATTGAACATCGGTGGATGGGTGTCGTCGTCGTCGTCATAATCATCGTCATCATCGTTGTCGTCGTCATCATCATCAGCATCATCATCACATCGTTGTTATTAATGTTATTATGCGCAAGTAAAAATAATGCGTCAGAATTGAAACTAAACTAAGAGAAAATGAAGTATTGATATCATAATCCTTATCATCGTTGTCCTGTTCCAAAGTCAAAACGATGATTTTAACTTTTAGACTGTATGCAGTTCAGCAGGCTACTATTTAAGAAAATTGAGCATAATTAAGCAACTCCTACTCACAAAAATGCAGTATTTCTTCGACGTTTCTGTGACACGCTTTGATTTAACAACAATATTGACAACATTCTCTCATAAATTTCTCACAAAATGACTCCGACTTTTGCATTATTTGACTTTCGCTGAACTGCATCGAAAGTTTAGTTTTAGCGATATCTGTTAGTTGCTTGATTTTGCTCATAGAGTCCGATGATCAAGTAGGTAAGTAATCTTTAGTAATGCGTGACACACGCCTACGCTTTACAGATAACATTACAATGTTACAAACAACAATGGATACAGAGACTGTGCGAAAGGTAAGCACGATGACCGTTAAGGAATACAGTAATCAGATGATTCAATATAAAATCAACTTTAAAGTAAAGTAAGTGTGGGAGAAAATTATCAGCATTTATAGTAGAGCAAGCACATATAGAGAGACTTAAAACCCTTCCTTAGAAAACTGGCTAAATTAAATCATAATATGCAAATGATGATGCTACCAACCAAAGATTGCCACGTGCAAACATAAGTATCCAGCTCTGCATGCTTTGTCATTTACTGTAATTCAGGTCAAAACGTAAGATTCATTTGTTTCCACTTGCTTATCCCCCGCCCCCGTTGCTTGACTTCGAGTTTCCTCACCTATTGGATTTCGACCTGGCTTCTCCAACGAATCACGACTTTTGATTATGGTTTCACTAATAGTGACCGTTGATTGATGTTTCGTGCATTACGATAGCGGCGCTATAGAAGTCATTAGATTAAATTAGATTAGTCTAGAGCATAAACTAGAATTTTAGACAAACAAAGAATCCAATTGCGTATAACGTTATCGTAACGTCAACGAGAAACGTTTGTGTCTTGGGTGTTAAATAAATTGTCTTTGTGTTGAAGAGGCTTGTATCTATGCGCTGCTGCATTCACATGGTACAGAACGCAGTCGATCTGCGTGCAAACATTTAGTCGTTCTCTCTTAGCTGCGCTTGTGCACATGCGCACGACTTTTGAGCATAGCGCGCACAGCCGTTATGTCCCAGCGCAAAAACTATTTCGTGAGCGTTACACATTATGATTTCAAAGTTACATTTAGCTGACTGACACAGCTGCTAGCATATTTAACCTATTGTGTTCAGAACGCAAAGCAAGGTTTCCATGCCTAATGTTGCAAAACTAAATGGCATCACAGCCTAGGTTGTGAGGTGTCCCCCGAGAAGTTCACATTCACTGGCTGCCATGAATATACTAGGCTACTCGGCTGACCATCAGTTGCCACCGGCGCGCGAGTTGTGAGCCTATGAACGCGCTTTTCTTACATATGACCATAGCCTCGACGTGTTGGAGACTTTGTAATGCAGAGATCTAAATCCGACCGCTCTCTCCATTAACAGCGTAGTGGATGAGTAATTTAAAGAACAGGTGACTGAAAACTACTAGCTACCCCGTGTATAAGTATTGCTTCATTTGCGTTTAACAAATCTTCAGTCTCGTGTTGCGCTAACTGCTCTAAACGCCGTTTTTGAGCAGTCAGCTGACCTCGGTAAATCTGTCCAGTGCTTGACGACGGTCGAACTACATCAAGGCGCCTCGGGGCGTGAGGATGCCGGTTCGCATCCCGGTCGTGGCTTATTTCAGAGATTTGAATCTCATGCTAGTACGGTCAGAACACGGGGACCTTAAAAGGCGTGGCACCCGTTCAAACGGGCAGCGGTGCTGAAGGATCTCACCCGATAAATTCATTAAAGAATGAGCAGGATCGCGGCCATGCGATCGCTACAGAAAAACATTTACATTTACATCAGTTAGAGAAAGCAAAATTGCCAAGTTGAGCTGACAATGCCTGGGAGAATGCGTAAACTAGACTGATGAGGTTAAAGACCTCTTAAACAAATACGAAGACAAATAAGAAGACAGCCGCTGTAGCTGGGTTCACTGAGCCATTCTGCAACCACTCAGACTGCAGATTTTTAGAAGACGATTTGCAGCAACGAAAGGTGTTTGAGTTACACGCGTTGATAGACGCAAAAAGCTACGACCCTGGAGAAACCGAGATTGCGAGATTATCAGTAAAGTATGGTAAGCTATATACTTGATAAAAAGGACGACGAATATAAGAAGCAAACAGTATCATTATTATATTATATTTTATATATATATATATATATATATTACGAAGGAGAAATTTAAGATAGGAATGTTCAAGACATTTGACGATGTATATATAGTTAGTGTCCTACATCCGCGGAAATGAAGAACTAAGTGGATTTACCGCAGTTCGCAAGTACGTCTATTTGTGCAACCTTCCAGGCATCTAGCATAGAGGATGAGCAGGGCTTCACTGCTTCAGCTGGCTTGGTAGTGACATTGTTTAGGTACACTCAGTCTGCATGCCTGACTCCTGGATCTTGACCTGGATCCGAACCCTTTTGCCCATCGATTTTGTTTTGACTGAGCGCCTGTGAATAAGCTGGTTCCCGCGACTTAGCTTTCGTTGGGCGCTGTAGAAATCTCGAGATTACGATTACGATTACAACTGGTTAACACGTGCGTCAAGGCGCCTCTGAGCGTCAGGATGCCCGTTCGCATCCAGTTCGTGGCTTATTTCAGAGGTTTGAATCTCGGGCTTGCACGGTCCGTACACGGGGACCTTAAATGGCGTGGCGCCCATTCAAACGGACAGCAGTGGTGAAGGAACTCACCCGTTTAATTCATTGAAAAGTGAGCAGGGTCGAGGCCATACAATCGCTGCATAAAAACGTGCAGCCTTGTGAATGCAACGAAGGCAAAAATGCTCGATCAACTTCATGATGACCACCGTGACTGTCTAATAGGAGTCACGACTCTTTTGAATTCAGGCCAATCAACATCACTCGTGTATACACTCGTTGCCAACCGCACACACAAGGGACGCTGTTGTAGAAGTCTAACTCGTCCTTAGCCTCTTTCTTTTTTATATAGCGCGAGTTTATAGTCTTTTATTTAGGCCGAATAGATGTGCGATCCGGGTGTCATTGGGGTGGGTAGGACAGTGGAAATTCTGAGGGGTAGAAAGAAAGGAGGGGAGCGACGAGGGACAGGGAGTGATCCGTGTATTCGTTACCCGATTAGGGCGCTGCAGACGTCGTATCTCCCGGCCGTTCATGTTGCTTAGATTGCATTTTGTTCCGAGGGACATCGCCCCCTGGAAATAACTCACCACCCCTCTCATCCTCTTTCGTCTCATTCTACCTTCTCTTCCTTGGTATCCTCTTTCATCTCCTCCTCCTACTCCTCCTACTTTTCCTCCTCTTCATCTTCCTCCTCCTCCTCTGCTGTCGTTGATTTCTTTCTTCCTCTTTTCTTCTTTTATCGTCTTTTTCATGATGTTCCTCAAATTCAGTTTGTATTACTTCTCCGTTTATGAATTACATATGCACTTAGGTACCTACGTTCGTACGTATGTATGTATGTATTTATATATGTATGTATATATGTATGTAAGTATGTATTTATGTATGAATATATATGTATGTATGCATGTATTTATGTATGTATGTATTTATCTATGTATATATGTATAAATGTATGTGTGTATATATGTATTCATGTATGTATGTATACATGTATGTATGACTTTAGACATTTATATAGCGCCTTTTAACCAACCTTTCAGTGGTGATATTGACCACCCTTGATGAAGTCAGAGATGATGCTAGCATTATCATGTATTTCAAGTGAAATTGTTCAAGAGTTTAGACGAGCATCTAGATACGAACACCTCGATGTCTTTGAATAAACGTGCTATATACATTGTATATACATATATGCATGTATACTATATGTATATCACCCATCTATATCTACGTGTGTCTCGATATATGTGTGTGTGTCTCAATATCCGTGTGTCCGTTAGCGTGAATATAGTTAGATAAAAGGGCCGCCGTGGGGGGGGGGCTCCGTGCTGCTCCATAGGACATTGAACATCGGTTGATCAAATACTAAGCAGATGTTCTTATTATTCAATGTTGCTCTTCGTCTCCATCTGTTTCTCCACAAACCGTGTTTACTACAACGGACAAACGACATCCCCTGGCGGCCGTTTACTACCCATCTCACCCTCCCCAACCAATCCCCCTTGACAAACACCAACCCCTCCACGACCCCATAGCCGATCTTTGGAACTACAGCTAAGCCCCGTTACCCGGAGCACCTGTCGCAGGAGGATTCTTAATTGGCGGAAGGCGATTCTATGCCTTGAGTTTATACTGTTTAGTGTGGTCCTGGCGATCATAAACATTAATCAGTGTCTGGTAGGCAGTCACTGTGGCCAACAGGACGACACTGTTGCCTAATTACAAAGAGTTCCTACTATAATTATCATAATTAACATAGAAAGTATCATTTTTCTGTATTTATATTACGCCACTAACGGACAATGACCCCCTCTGAAGGTCGTTTACTACCCACCCATCTCACCCTCCCCAACCACTCTACATGACACACCCACCCCTCCGCGACCCTATAGACGATCTATGGAGCTACGGGGTCAGGCCCCGTTACGAAGGGCACCTCTCTCAGGAGGACGCCCCAGTCGCTCGATGGTGCTTTGCAATATTTGTGCACAAGAAGTCTTACAGTAACTGAAGATTCGAACCTATACCCTTCCAATCGGATAATCTTAAAGGCGGATTTAGCTACAGGCGTTCGCCTCTTGCACCCCTCTTGGTTATATTCCGGCGCCCCTCAGACCAGCCCCGTGCACGGTGGTCTACCAGAATGTTCCGTCCCTCTGAAAATGCTCTTACCCCCTACGCAAGCAATCCTGGAGCCGCCACTGGATAGTATAATCTACTCTGATCTGTTCTGACTTAATCCAATCTAGTCTGATCTTATCTAAATTAATTCTACTGACGTTTATATAGCGCCGTAATCAATAACGCACGCGGAATCAATCAGTGATCGCGTGTCACATAATCGATTATCCTTGTAGAAACTTGACAGCAACAGGATCGAGCGACGATGCCCGTCTAAGCAACGGCCAAATTTTTACTAGACATATGCTGCTGCTAGTGTCTGCAGTTGCTAGACCTGTCAGGCCTCGCCGTTTAATTTAACAGATGGTCCGACTGATCGAGAGTTGCTTCCTTTCCCGATGAAACTCTGCTTCCGCAACCGAACGTCACCTTATTCATAATTCACAATTCATCGTCGACACGCTCCAGCGAACCGTATCGATCGGGGCAGGTGTTCGTTTCCGCTTCAGTTGACTCAGGTAGACACCCGCAGCTAATCCATACTCGCAGCGCTTCAGTTGTCGGCGGTAGTTTGCCTTAGAGCCAAAGAACATGATCTCATAACTATGATATATTAGACATAAAAACTATGTACAGATGCAATATTTGTGTGTGTTGCATGACACATGTCACGCGGGGACATATGTTCATCTTATGGGACCCGTGACGTGCATTGATTTCCCGTCGCATTCATTTCCAGGAAGACTTTAATTCTTAGTCAGAACTGACAAACGACTGTACATCAAAACTATTCATTGTGGATCCTGCTGCTGCTCCCCTCCACCAGTAGCTGGTTTAGCAATGGACGTGGGTACGGTTCCCCCGCGCCCCTCTTGGTTATGTGCCCGACGCCCCTCAGACCAGACCCGTGCATGGTGGACTGCCAGAATTGGGTGCCCCTCTGGAAATCCACTTGCCCCCCGCAAGCAATCCTGGAGCCGCCACTGTCCTGTACTCTTTTGTTTCTCCTATTCCTCCTATTCCTCGTGTACTGGGGGCGGGAACTGCCACAAACTGTAACTATAGGTTTTATGATAGTAGTGGTATGGTCGGTGCCTAGCAACCGGAGGGTCGAGGGTTCGATTCTGCCTCAAGCCACTGCACAGCAACCTTGGGCAAGTTGCTCACCCACAATTGTCCGTGAGGAAGGCAACGGGAAACCACCTTATTCATCTCATCCCCGGGTGGCATACAAGCCAATGGACATGTCTTCATGCAGTGAACTCATCATCATCATCATCATCATCATCATCATCATCATCATCATCATCATCATCATCATCATCATGTAATTTTATTTGATTACTATAGAAATCACATAATTAAAGTTTGTTATTTAGGTTTTTTCATTCACTTCTGTTAGTTTCTTATATTTTAACAACTATGTTTTAATTCAATTTAATACAGTCAAGCCTTTGTTTCACTTTCCATTTCTTTTCCAATATTCCACCCCAAAACCCCTTCCCAGTTGTCTAATCGCCCTGTCCGATGTTTGGGCTTTCATGGGGCAGAAGAGAAAGCGTCTGCTTCCTGCCGACTTCTCCGTCTGTATGCCTTGCTTTCTCAACGAATCAACAGTCTTCGTTTCTTACAGTACAGTTGCACTTCGAGACTCTCTTCTGATTCTATACTGGCTCCTTAGAAGAGGCAATGTGTCCAATCTATTCTAATAGGATCTTACCTGTTCTATTATGTTCTACTCTACTCTACTCTAGTTAAATCCTATCCAAACCAATCCAGTCAGATCCAATCCTCTCCAGTCTAATCCAATCCAATCCAATCTAATCTAATCCAATCCAATCTAATCTAATCTAATGACTCCTAGATTGTCGTCATAATAGTGCTCAACCCATCAGTTAAGCCGTCGGTGAAGTTCAGTCAAAATCAAGTAGGACACAGAGATTGAAAGGCAGCCTGTATGTAAATAATGCTAATACTTATTAGTTGTTACATCAAGAATGCTACAGAATTTGGCTAAAATCATTTTAAAATCCAGCGACATCATCATCATCATCATAACCACATAATCTAAATCATATATACAATATCATGAC